>OX387425.1:24047783-26963775 GCA_947563755.1 Lochmaea crataegi
TTCATACAACCATAAAATCATAAATCTTTAAATCATAAAGTCTATTGTCATAAGTAGGCAACACAACATACACAATTAATCTTTTGTCTTCGAATAGTAGGCTTAATATGTCAAATAAACTTCCAATATTGTGATGAAAGTAACACGTTTTTAATAAAAAATTAATTTTATTTTGGTGTGATCGTAGAAAAAATCTTGTGTGTATTTCGAGCAGAAAGTCCTTTGGTAGTCTCGACAGATTGCCGCGCTCCGCTGACGCGTCGCGCGGCAACTTTCTGTCTCGACTGCCAAAGTACTACTTTCTGCTCTTGATACACAAATAGCTATTTTCTACTAGCGTGCCGAAAAGTCCACTTTTCCGCACTCATTTTAGTGTTGAAAGAGTCACTTTTCCGCACTAGTCACTTAGTGCGGAAAAGTAACTTTGTTAAGTTTTTGGGGAGTATACTGACATTTGAATATTTAAAATATATATTTGTATGGTTATAGTTTACAAAATGACTGAAAAATTAAGAAATGTTTTAGAATTCTGCTATAATTTTTAATAAAAAGAAACGTATGTTTATATAATTTTTTAATGGCCCTGGTTCATCAAATGAATGTGAAATAATAATAAACATCTGACATTTTTTATAAATGTTTCTTTATGTTAACTTTTGGGTTTTTGTCCGTACGCTAGTAGAAAAAATAGTGTACCTAACACGTGCGTAAAGTGACTTTTCCACACGCCTCTTCCGCTGGCGCTATCTGCAATTTCGTGCGGAAGAGTATCACTTTCCGCACTTGTTAGGTAAACTACTATTTGAAGTGCATTATGAAAATGGGCATTATTCCTTTACATAGAATTTTTTTACAATTCTTGAAAGTGGAAAATCGTTTGTTATTTGTAAAAGGTATATTTTTTTGTCGAAGGTATTCTTTCCTTTCGTATTACCAAGAGCCTATATCTGGGCATTTGTGTAGCTGAATATTGGGGTATGAATGAAGCGTTATGGTTAACGCAGATAGAAAATTGATATTGAGATGCGGTTTTTATCATTTTTTTGAAATTCCATCCTGCTTCCAGTAAATGATCAAAAAATATGAAGATTCCCAAAAAAAAAAGTTTAAAACAAAACAATTGTTCAATCACCGCCCCCTAGGGACCGTTAAAACCTCATGGAATGAAAAGATAATATAATATTTTATTAGGCATTGAATTCCTTTTCAAATGATATTAAGTTTTTCAAAATCCATAAAGCGGAACAAAAGTTGTAACAGTTTCATTGAGTCAGCTTTCCCACTCACTCCTACCAGTTATTTTACAAGATAGAGGAAAAAGTACTGGAGTAAACTTATGTAAAATGATCTAGTGCTTCAGAAGTACAGAAATCATCCCCTTCAATCCCGAATACGCCTCTTTGATATCCGCGTCAGAACAACAACAGGAAAACAAGGAGCGACGTAAGCTTATTTCACCTCAACCAGGCTGTTCACACTGGCATGAAGTCCCGAATCCCGCGGAAGCAGCAACTGCAGAAGTAGAGAGTCATCAGGAATTTGAACAGGCTGAGAATCCACTGGAAAACATGCAACCCCTAATGCAACTCTTATCAGAAGCCAGCGATCAAACTTCAAGAGTGACAATCTGAAATATCCCCTGGGAAACTCTTGGATCAAATTTCGCTGATACCTATCCTAAAGCTAGTATAGAATCTGCAAGGAAGAATTCCAGAGTGAATTCTCCTTTAAATATCGTCAATCTACGAAGAAAACGACTAAACAAAACCATCGAGTCAGGGAAGAGTGGAGCGATCGCTAAAAAAAAGGCGAAAGGAAAAAATGTTACCAAAGGGACGACCAAAGGGAATAGGAAAATCAAGCAGGCTAGGACACGAAAAGATTTTACGTCTGACACTGAATCCGACTCTTCGCTGAATATTCACTTGGAAGTCGATGATGATGACATGGATGATGAAGAGTGTTGTTGGGTAGGGTGCGGTGAACTGTACAGTTGCACTAAAAAGGACGTGGACTGGATCAAATGTATTAGTTGTCAACTTTGTCAACTTATAATGTGGGAAAAAGCAGGAGAAGTAAGTTCACCATTCCAACCAAAGTGCATTCGATATTTCACCCTTATGTATAGGTGAAATGGTAGATTTGATAAAAATCTCATTTTTTTTCCACTTTTGTTATGTGTTGTCGAATATTTGACACTCCTATGTTATGTCCTATGAATCTTTGAAAAAAGATTATTTTATTTTTTGAAATAAACAATTTATTGTATTTTATGAGGCTCAATATTTTTCTTCGCCATATCATTATTATTTTTTGGCTCGAAAATGTACGTTTTCTAGAAAAATTGATTTTTCAACATTATTATGTAGTTTAGTTCATGGTTAAATAAGTACAGGTTAGTCCAGTAGCAGTTCGCGCATAAGCTTTTATTAAAAATATAGTGCCCAATGAGAAGTGGGGTTTAAAGGCAACCATCTTGTCGCGCAAAGCCAATTACAATCGAGGCGCTAGTTTTTAAAACTACAATTTATATTTATGTATATTTATATTCAAGTAATAATTCATGCAAAAATTTACTTTTATTAGTATTAAAAATTATCATAATTTAAAGTTTACAAAAATGTATTTTATTACCTATACATTACAAATAGAAGTATTTTTTAACAAATTGGAATTTAAAAAAAGTATAAAAGTATAAAAAGGTTTTTTAGGATAGGATCAATGAAAATTGAAAATAATTGTAAATTATTGATAAAATTTTTTATTTTAAAATTAAAAAACTTTTTAATGTGGTATAAAATAACATATTTTTTAAAAATATAATGTTACAATATTTAAAAAAATAAGTCAACATGCTACATACTAGTAATTTTTTTTCTCAGTTTTAATAATGTACATTAATATATCTAAATCTTAAGAATTTACATTAAATATATAACATTTTAACAAACAGTACATGCTTTAAAATAAAATTTAATATGTTTTAAAAACTAGTTAAACATGTGTAAAATATTTTTAATCATATTGTGGGTAAATAGGTAACGGTAGAAATTTATTAACTTTTGCTAATAAATGTTTTTGTTCGTTCGTGTAAAAATATTTTGCTCTTTTTGTTGTGCCTAACCTGTTATCATTTCTATTTCTGCAACACTTTATACTGCACTTACCCATAATAATTTTTATTTCACTTTTTTTTCTTTCTTTAGAAATTTATACTTTATTTAAAAAATATTACAACCGGCTGTTTGTTTACATACACATACACGACACACACATAAATGTATAGCAAAATGGCCGCCTTTAGCCCCCTGCGCAACAGATTTTTATTTTGGTTCCAAGGTCAAGCGCTACTGGGCTAACCTGTACTTATTTAACCATGGTTTAGTTGAGCGGAAATCAGTTACGACGAAAATTATTTTAGAGAACGATTCTATATAAAATAGCTATTTCCGCCTACCTCTATCCAAAGTATACATTTCTTGGCCTCATTGTAGGGGGCAAAAGTGAGGATATGGTACGTCATCAATGAAATAACTTATAAGGCATTGACGACCTAAGCTATATTCT
The DNA here is from genome assembly GCA_947563755.1 of Lochmaea crataegi. Lineage (NCBI taxonomy): Eukaryota > Metazoa > Arthropoda > Insecta > Coleoptera > Chrysomelidae > Lochmaea > Lochmaea crataegi. The sequence continues at coordinate 24,051,351 of OX387425.1, forward strand.
ATTATATAAGTATAAATTTTACCGTTTAATTAAAGATCACCCTGTATTTTGCAAAATGGTAGAAATCAGTAAATTGTTATTTTAATTTAACGATTTTTACATTAATAATTTGACTTCAGCAATACCTACGTTATGTTCATGATTCCGCAAAACTTTCCTACGAGTCTCGGTAGCGCAACGCGTTGGAGCACAGCTCACTGTTCGTGATAGGATTGTAGGTGTTGGATCGAATTCCGGCGAGGACAATTTTTTTTCTTTTTTTTTTAATTCTTTCATAAATAAATTATTTTAAAATGTCTTGTTATTTGAGGGACGCGGAAAAATCATATGTATAATATGGGAGTAAAGTGCCTTTTCCTCCATTGAATGATTACTGCCCTCCGCTACGCGTCGGGAGGAAAAGTAGCACTTTCCTACCTTGTTATACAAATAGCTATTTCTGCAACAAGTGCATAAAGTGGTGCTTTTTTCACGAGTGGAAAAGTTGATGCATGAGCCGCAGGCGAATGCGTCAATTTCATGAGTGAAAAAAAGACATTTTATGCATATGTTGCATACACTATTTTTTCTACAATCAAGCAAAAACCAAAAAATGTTTTATTTAGGTTGCTCTAAATGGACTAAAAATGGCGTCGATTTGAATGTTTATGTTTGTCATGATGACAAAACGCTAAGTAAAATGTCAGATGAGTGCAATCTGCAGAGCCATTAGCGGAAATATTTAAAATTAGCGTTAAAAAATAGTATATTATTCAACAAGCATATAATGATGGCTATTACTCACGAAGGTGCGTTTATGTCGTGAGCCGCAGGCGAGTGACATAAACACCTAAGTGAATATTAGCCATTATATGCGAGTAGAATACTATATTTTGTCCACCACTATTAATAAATGAATTTTTTTTTCTCTTCCCTCCAAATAAGAAAGGGATCGTAGGCTTGCATATATAATTTTTTCGACTTTTCTGGCAATAAATTTAAAGATACTATTTATTCGGCTTCTCCAATTTTTGGCGGGGTAACATTCATTTCAGTGTCTGATTCGCTCTCCTTATTATATTTTATAGTAATTTCAATTTAAACTCAGTATAATAATTAAAACTCTTGCAATCAGCTATAAATTATTTAAAACGTCAGTTTCTTAGTTTTGACATTGACGCTCTATATACATCTGGATAAATTATTATAAATGTCTCCGTAGCAGGATTGTTTAGTGTTCTAAATTCGTGAAATGAAGAAATGCACGCATAAGATTCGAATAAGGGTCGCGGTGAATATTTTTAAATATTATATTGTAACATTTGTATATAAATAACCTTCAATATATGTCCTATATTTGTCCGTGTCACGTGACCTGTTCATTATTCACACCTATTATTCACTGGTGAATAATGTACGTCATTATACTTGAAGAAGCACACGTAAAATGTAAACATTATCAAATAATCGTGGACAAACTACTTTATCTCACCCTAATGTCACTTTATCTCACTCTAATGACACTTTTTTAAACTGTTCAACAAATACACATTTTATGTACGAAAATCGATTAAAAAAACGTCACTTTTATTAATGATTGTAGAAAAATGATTTTTTTTCGGTCGCAAACAAATCAAATTTAAAACGTAAAAATGTCCCTCATAAATTAGGGTTAAATCAACGAATTTTTTGTATCGTTTCATCTTGACGATCATAATTTTTTTATGGTGATTAGTTATTACGAACTCGCAAATTAGAATTGAAATAACTCGACGACCTTGATTCCCAAATAATTTAAATCCACGTTGTCATTTTCAATTAATTTTTATAGTGACACTTTCATAATCAACTTATTGTTATAAAATTGTAAATTATCGAGATACAAAAAAAATACAATAGCTATTACGATAGAAATTCAAAATAAACAATTGTGAAGTATTAGGGGATAATTTGATTCGTGATTTTTCAGATAATTGGTTATATTTATAGATTGAATAACTATTAGTATTCGGTAGTCCACCTCAACGTGGCACAGAGTTTTGATAAAGAGTTGCATGAAGAGCCAAGCTAATTATCTGAAAAACAAAATAAAATATTTGAAATCCGATCGCGTCTAATCAAATGAGCAGCTTTGCCTCGAATCTGTGATTTGCCGTTAATGAAAACAATAATGATCCTTTGCTCATACTTTTTGTTCATTTCAGGTTTGGTTCAGTAACAGAAGAGCTAGACTAAGAAAACAACTTTCTTCATCGTCATCCTCATCGTATGCACCCTTGGGTGTAGTCGGAGGACCTTATAGCTCACCCACTACACCGTATGCTTCTTCTCTTGGCCATGGATTGAGCGATAGTACTTTCCCGAATTCGGGAGCTACCGCTTCTAGCACTAGTCACAGTAAGTACCAAATATTAGTTCCACTACTACTACAACCAAATTAACTCATGTTTCGTCAAGTAAATTATCTTCTTCACAGATTTATATAATAATCAATTCATGAGTTACTTTATGGACGCCATGTATATAGCTTTCTATATATAGAAAAGAATTTTGTAGTTTTTGAGGAATTTAGATTAACTTCGGCGACTTCGCCATTTTAAGAAAGCAGGCATGGAATACCTAGCGCATTCGCCATTTATTGAAAACTTATAAAGAAACATCGTTACTATTTATTGTGCTAATACCTACCATTTATATAATTCGTTAAAGTATTAATTAATATTTTTCTATTTTCAGTGACAGAACTGTATCCCAATCACGCGGGTCATTCGATCTCTCCCAATCTACCGATATCAGATGTGAAATGGGAACATTCCCTCTCCCATAACCCGTACGCTGCTCACCCAATATATTCCACTTCCAGCTTAATGCCAATTTCCCAAACATTAACACCTACCATCAGTCTTCCCTCTAACGTACAACCGAGCACTTCTCCTAGTATGGCAACCAACACTCTCCAGAGTTTACCACAAACGACTGAAATTGGTGAATACAAAGATGGAAATCATAATACCATCCACAATGCTTCCAGTCCCTCTATGGGTCAACAAAATTATACGAATATGGCTCCGACATCTGGAATCGTTACTATGCTTGGACCAAATAGCGGTAAGTACCACAAATTTAAATGTAGCTGAAAATCTGGATATTAGGGGCTCCTTCGCCATTTCTACACGTGCATGTTCTTTTATGCGCATTCGTCAATTTTGAGTGGTTCCGAGAGTCGTCTTTCCGGGATCTGGATATTGTAGGCGCATTCGCCATTTCGGTGGGCATTCGCAAAATTTTGGCGAGTTATACCTTCCAATCCGAAAAGTTTGAATCAATAAATCGTTAGATAACAAATTTCAGGTCAGAACTAGATAATATTGAATAGTAGGACAACCGCATTCAACGAAGCATTTGATTTCTCAAAATAAAAAAACCGACGAAATTGAAAAAAGGTACAAAAACATTATACAACGTCTAAATTACGTCTATCATCAATGACCAGCTGTTGATGAAAAAAAAGGTCTATTCATTCATCCGAGAACGACACTCACCAGACCAAAACGTATAATATAATTAAAAGCGGTAGATTTCTTATTGATATTGCAACAATAGTAAATATACTTTTACTTCTATTTATTTATCTTTTCGCAAATATATCGCCGTCTTTCTAAAATTGAGGAGTTCGCAATCAAAATCAGTTGTATCCACTTTTTTTACAAAATCATGTTTCCCAATGACATTTCTTAGTTCTATCGACTCTCATGCTCATTTTGGATCAAAACAGAGTATAAAGTATTTAAATCAGTACCTAAAGTTAAGGTTTTGCCAGCGAGGGGAAGGGCAGCAAAAAAATTAATCGTTATTAAATTTTCTTTGACCTTTTAAATTTGAGAATTGACTGTGGTGATGTGAAGCTAAAAAACCACTTGGATAGATGTCGAAAAAATGTAGTCTATACTTCACCAAAAATTCAAAAAGAGATTATAAGATTATGGGCGAAATGTACCAACATTGTTAAAACAAGCTTTAAAATATAACTACTGATTTAAACAAAATGGGTATTGTACCAGATTGGATTAGTGAGTTTTACTAACGGGTTTGTTAACCGCTCAAAATTGAGTGGTTAAAACAATAATCCTAGTTTTATAACCTAAAAAATTTGTTCGAAAGAGAAAAATACAGTCTGTGGATTCTGTAATTTTATTATTTCCCCAAAATTCTAATGGAATATCCCAATTTACTACATTTTAGTGATGACTTGATGATGATTTTAATGATGATGATGATGATTTTAATGAACACCCACAAAACTTTCGGCGACAAACTAGAATGGAATGATGAGGAATTTTCGGATACATTAAGATTAACTAAAAATACTGTTAACTTGTTGATATTACAGGTAACGGCAGATATAGAGTACCTTTATTACAAATAGGTATGTATTATTAACCTCTTAACTCATCCGCATTTCAACTTCACAAATTTATGGACATGACGATTATATTCGCCCAACAAATTTCGATGGTCCTCCCCATGGTTATGTCGAATAGGGATGGCGATCTGAAATCGATTCCTCGGGCCAAATATATCGATTTTTTAAATTGATGTGTTGTACTGAATCGATTCAGTGGATCGATATTTCACCCTTTAAAATCGACATTCGATATTTCCTGGTTTGGTTTTGGGAACTATAAGTTATATTATCTATTTTCTTAACTTTTTAATGTAAAAAATACATTTAGAAAATAAATGTCTTCTTTTATATCTGATCAGATTCTTTGATATGGTAATAAAAACAATTAAGAGGTTAATAAATAATTTTATTTAAAAGTAATGGTTATTTATAGTGAAGTTCCAAATTATCAATCAGTAGTAAATGGACCTTGAGGACCTGATGGTTAGAACTGTATTAAAAATTCTTCTTTTAAATTTTCTCTCCGGCAAAACTGAATTATTTACATAACATTAGTTCATTCGTCTCAAATTCGTTGATACCAATCTTTCAAAAGGATTGATTAACAAAACTGCACTAAAATACCACTGGTACAACACGCACCGGTTTAAACTTTTGTTAAATTTAACACTATGGTTAAATAAACCAGGTTTAACCGGCTGTTGGTACAGCTCGCCCTATGTGGTGAATTATTGAAGATTCTAATCAAGCAAAAGCTTACGCTGTAATGGCCGATCAAACAGCAGATATCGCTGGAAAAGAACAGCTTTCTATCAGATTGCGGTTTTATGATGAGAATCAAGAAAAAATCAGAGATGAAATCACAGTATGCCCCTACAATCGCTGGTACAATTTAGAGTTTTTTACCAGAATCTTTCAGCAGAGAATTGTGATGGATTTGTATTTGAAGGATGTTCTACGATGGCTGGAAAAGAAAGAGGTGTACAGGTCAAGAAGAAAAAGTACAATCAATTTTTATTTTTTCATTGCTCAAGCCACAAACTATATCTTGTGGTCAATGATGCTAGCAAACTACCAGAAATAAGAAACTTAATTGCAACAGTCAAGGATACAATAGGGTAAAATACGGATAGATGCCGCACTTTTTGTGAAAAAAATGTAAAAACTCGATTAACAAAAAATTTGTTTTACAAAAAACACAATCATTCTATAATCTATTTTTTATTGAAATATTGGCCTTTATTAAACAACATAAAAAATTCTCTACTACTGAAAAAAAAGTATCTAAGAAAAAGTGTTTTTCCGCCCCGCTCTCCCCCCAGGTACGGAGAGATGCCTACAGCCATGCGGAGAGATGCCAATGTTAATTCCCATAAGGGAGAGATGCCGTAAATTTTTCTTGTAATTCCGCACGTTTGCATGAGTTACAAGTGTTTAAGTGCATGGTACATGTATTAATGCTTAATTTTAAGCTTTGCTGCAAAATGAAAAGCCATAGATCTTACTGCATTCCGATCAGGAGCAAATCCAGATGCACACAAATTTTTGATATGAGCAACTAATCTTCTTTCGTTATCTTTTCCAAGAACCCCTACAATAAAGTAAAATTATGAATTTCGTAATCCCTCAAAAGTTAAAATATCCAGTGATCCTTTTCCACTTTTTCCAGATTTAATTCTTCTATCAATTGTTCGCGCACGAACGCCTGTAACAGGAGATCCTGTTTCTCTGCCCAAAATAATTCCTTTTGCTTATAAATTACCTATTTTAGTACCTCTCGAGCCATCTAACGGTGAGGCCTAGGAACGCATTTAACTATAATGTCGACGCACGATAGATTCCTTACTTATGTTCTTATATCTTTTCTGAGAGGGCATTGTTAAAGATTTAAAACATCCAAAAATTGTCAGAAATGATGTGCGCAGATAAGTTGGGTGAATAAGAAACCATTTTGGAGACAAGCCTGACAAGCGTTCTCTTGATTGTCTAAAAAAGACAATTATAATGTGAGTTGTGTCGAAGGAAATTCTAAATTGCTGCAACTTTACATTCTACAATCAACTTGATTCAACTAGCAACTTGATTCGAAAATCAATTCGATTCGATTCTCTACTTCCGACACTACGTTATATTTGCTGTAACAAGTATGGGTCATATTATGTCCAGTACTTTGTTGACATACATTTGAGAATATGAAAACCATTTATAGATGCATAAGCCGATATATCTTTCTAATATTTGATTAATCATACCGTTGGAGAACCTTTAGCATTGAACTAATTTCCCTAGGAACCTTATTAATTTGTATATTTAATGTACGACGGCCAAGGGCCATATTTGTAAAATAGTAGGGACCAAGTCGACTTTAAGTAGGATATTCTCCATTAGATTGTTAAGTTACTTTTCCGATTTTTATTTAATGATCATCTAAGTACCTATAAAAAACCATATACTCTGTTTTTCGTCATTTGATCAGGGTAAATTATATTATTTCATTATACAAATGACGTGGCGCTCAAATAAGTTATATGCCAGACAAATTTTTATTATCTAAGTGTTATACAACATTTAGGCGAAAATTCACGACCCATTGTTTTACCTCGAGCTTAGTCGAAGGCATACCGAAAGTAACACTAGAATTATCTTTTTTATCACTATCTATATCTGGTTAAGTTACACGCCATATCTTCTTTCTGCCTAGAAATTTCCTCAAATTGAACTTTTTCTATCGCAGTAGCTAGTTGCTCCTATGTATAGGACCCTCTTGGTTTATCTGAAAGCTTTCGAAAGTATTTTCTCGGCATAGTGAATTCAATCTCTGTTTTTTGATGATTAAAATGCCCTATAATCTATAATATAAAATATAATATATAATATAATATATAAAATTGTGCTATATTATTATTAAGAATTTTGTGGCATCTTTCCGTAACAAAAAGTGCGGCATCTCTCCTTGTTTGAACGGATAGATGCCTCCCCCGCCCACACCTGCGCCTAATGAATACAAAACAAAATCTCAAATATGCCCTATATAACGCTATAAAAGTAAAATGATCTCATTTTATTATTTTAAACATACTTCCCCAATACTATTAACAACATACAAATAAATATTAGGCAATAAAAGTACATCTTATCAAATTTATTCCCACAATTTCCGTTTGATCACTTGCTCGATCGAAACACCGATCACTTGCAAAACAATACTGGCTAAATAGCTCTTCGATCCCACCAACAGTTGTTGTCACGTGATCTGCGGCATCTATCCGTACTTTACCCTATCCTTCTTTCGTGAGTCGCCAGCCCGCAGGACTTCGGATCCTAATTTATCAAAGATCCGTGAGACCAGATGGTCTGAGAAATACAAGAGCATTAGAAAGTTTTCAGACAGCTTCCATGAAATCGTCAATGAGCTAGAACATCTCTCGATCGAAGGAAACTATGCTACAAGAAAATTTGCCTATAAATTGCACTGTGCAGCTACTAAACCAATTTTCATCGTAGGTTTAGTCATGATTGCAAAGTACTTTGCGATTTTGGAACCCGTTGTGAACGTTTTACAAGGTAAAAAGATGGATTTGATTATGGTGAGGAAACACCTTGGTGAAATCCTGTGGAATTTGATATAGAAGGATCGACAAGGAATTGAACATGTTTCTGATGAATTACTTAAAAAATCAGATGATATCGCGGAGAAAGTCGACGTTGACTTAACAGTCCCACGAATTGTTGGGTGTAGATTTGTGGTATAATATGTGGAAAAATAAAGATTCAGCAGGTGACGCTTTTTATACTCATCTATTTTTTAAGAATACTCTGCTTACGTCTCCGCACTATTGGATTACGTATCCTTGAATGTTGCCATAAACTTTGAATTTTTGAAACTGTTTTAAAATTTCAATAAAAGAAAAAATTTATGGGTGGGTGGTATTAAAACTGGCATTAAATTTAGCGTGGAAAGATTCGCATGCGTTCGTACTTCTTTATATGCTATCGCTTAGTTCAGCCCACAAACTGGGCAGAAAAACGGCATCCTCAGAATTTTAATTGTCCACTAAATAATCGGCAAACCGTAATAAACCTTCGTCTTCGAGTTGTATTTCCGCAAAATCGAAAGCAAAACTATCACCTACTTCCGATGGATTCAAAAATGGTAAACCAAATATATAGCGCAGCCATCTTCCAACTTCACTGTTTTCGTTATTATAATCAGGAAAAAGTCCCAGATTTTGAATTTTGTGAAACCAGGCTTGCGCTAAGTGAATCCCAGTGCCTACTACTCTGGAATTTGGGAACACCGTTTTTAGACCATTGTGAATGGCTATTTCAAAGTCCACTTCAATAATTTTTGGGCTGAGATTTAAACCTAAAGTTAGACATTTGTTTCGTAACATTTCAAAAAGATTTTTGTAAGAGTACTCCTTATTATTCGGCTGTAAACAAAATGCTAAATATGGTAAAGTTTTTCGTCTGTTGTTATATAGATTGTTGCGTATGCAACAGTTATCGTATTTAATTGGTCAGTATTTTCTTTTAAAACTGAATATATTATTTTAGAAGGCTTCTCAGACATGTCATTGGTCGCTTTCCGTTTAACACTAGCACTAATTATCCGCCTGTTTATCTGTTTAATATTTTTTTCATGGGTATGGTCTATTTCGCTACGCCCAATTAAATTTTCTGAGCCCACAGTATAAATTTTAGCCTTACAGAAGCGATCCGAACATCGCCAACACATTTCACCACTTTTTAGTTCTTTATGTTTGGAAAATTTTACAGAATCTACTATTAACACTTGTTTTCCACGTTCACTAAAACTTACAAAGCTTTCCATAATGTCTTTTTTCACAAGTATACCTACTTATTATTATTTCCGAATGGAGGCTGGGTGTAAACTAAATTCAATTTTTAATAAATCTCTTGCTATATACCACTGAACACTGTGTACACTACCACTACACCAACACTAACACTTTACACTATCTTACGCGCGTTTCGATAACCAAGTTATCTTCTTCAGAGACTGAAGGTAAAACTGCTATATACACTGTGTTCATTTGAAAAGGACCCACCCTTAATATTTCAGAAGTGGGACATATTAGAAAGAAATGCCGAAACACGTCAACTTTTAACTTGAGGAGGACACTTTTTAGCGCTAATTTCATAAACGTCAGATTCACCCCCTTCCTACCGGAGATACCCCTTGAATTTTTCCAAATGGCATTAGGTATCAAGTCATACCTCATTTAAAAGGTCTGGTAAATCTATATCCAATCACTTTGTTTTTCCTTTGATTCCAGCCTTCCATTGTTATTTAGTCATTGTTTAAAATTGACTCTCTTTCATCTTTTCGTATGCCCCCTTATTAGGTTATGACCGAAAGACTCTTTAAATAATAAAAAATTTACAAATAGTGAAAAGACAACTGTTAACAAGAAATAACTGTTATTTAATCATTTGGTCAAAGTGACCACCGTTAACATTCAGGCAATAAAAGTTGGTAGAGAGCCATTTTTAAACAACGATTAAATAACAATGGAAGGCTGGTATCAAAGGCAAAACAAAATGATTGAATAGAGATTTACCAGACCTTTTAAATGAAGTATAACTTGATACCTAATGCCATTTGAAAAAATTCAAGGGGTATCTCTAGAAGGGAGGGGGTGAATCTGACGTTTATGACATTAGCGCCAAAAAGTGTCCCCCTCAAGTTAAAAGTTGACGTATTTCGGCATTTCTTTATAATATGTCGCATTTCTGAAATTTTAAGGGTGGGTCCTTTTCAAATGAACACAGTGTATATACTAAATGCTTAAACTTAAATAAATATTCCCAGATATTATAATCCATTGCTCGGTGACGAATTTAGTTGTGTCATAAGAGCACTGTAATTTACATGGATACAAATTTAGGGTAGCATTATCTGATAGTACCTGCTCGGGAACGAGTTTAGGGCCACCCGCAGATATATTTGCGTTTTAGTTTGTTGGCGGGAACCAAGTAATAACTGCTATTATGTGTCTATTTATTAATGAATTTTCAAAGACAAGCTAAAAAAGTGTGTTATTTTGAATTTTGCTTGTAACTTTTTCAATTAATAAGTAATATTTTTCAAATAAATTGTCTAGTTTGTGTTCAAAACCAGTTATATCCATAGTTTTTTGGCTAATATCTCAAGACTATTAATTTTTTTCTTAAAAACAAATCAATGATTATTTTTGTCAAACTAGTTCAAACAAAATTGTCTTCACATAATCTTACTTTTTCTCAGGTACAAAATACGAAGTTTTTTTTTCATTTCCTGAAAAACTTATATAAGTGGATATAACTGGTTTTGAACGCGAACTCAATTATTATTCTAGGATCAATAAATAAATAATTTTTTTTCTTTCAGCGAATAGCAACAGTAACGATGCACCCTGTACAGAATCGAACACGGACCACCATTTACCTTCTCAATGGCACATGTCGTCTCCACACCAAATAAGAAACATCAGCCCCACTTTACCGAATCAAAGTATTCCCGGTAGTTTGGGTCAATTGGGACAACCTTTATCACAAGGTTTGGGTAGTTTTACGCAGAGCGGCATGCAGCACGGCATTCACAGTTACCATACTCATCAAGCGCCGAAAACTTTTGGGCATCAACCTTTTTATGGATGGTATTGAAAAAATCTTGTAGATCCTCGTAAACTGTTCGAAACTTCAAGTTTCGATTTTAAATGTTTCTACCATTTTTCACATAACAAGCAAGTGCCTTACTAATCTTATGGAATATTAGTTTTAATTCAATTTATTTTTATTTAGGTATACAGGGTGAGATTCAAGTATGGAACGCGTAATTTGACCTCTAGTGCTATTATAGTAGTGAAAATGTTCAGTATTTCTCAGGCATTTATAATAGAAAAATATATAGGGTGGTCTATTAGAGTCCATTATATTTCCAGAAAATCGGAAGATCTGACAACAATCTAAATTCCTACTACATAAAGCTGCTTGACATGGAGCAATATAATTTGCAAGGTTAATATATTGCAAATTATGCAATTAAATATTGCATGGTGTTTGACACCGTGCAATTATTTTTCCATTGCATCATCGCTGCCAACATTTCCAACCCAACTCAAAGTAGAAACACATTTCAAAATTTCACAATAAAAATACAGCCGTGGCTTCACGAAACTGATCTAGGACAGCGGATTCTGCTGTTGAAAATTTTAAAATAAAAATATTTCTGTTTTCACCAGCGGCCAGATGTCGGTAATGATTAAAGCACTAGACCCCTATCATGCATTTTTGATTCATGCAACTGTAAAAGTTTTTATAGAAACTAGGCCGAACTTAGAACCTGCGCTTTTTATGTTATTTTTTTATTATCGATCATTATTTTTGGGGGCATATATCCTGATAGAATGTCATCGACGTCAAACAACCCCGATAAAAGTTATGCAGTCAGCAACGAATTGATAAGGCAGTTTGGAATAATCGCGACGCTGCGGGCTGCGAAAAGCCGCTGAATTTAATTCCGGTGGCCAGGCCGCTTGAGCCGCCTACCTATTCCAGTTTGGTGAAGCCTCGCCTTAATATGAAAACACATCAGAGTGAGAATTCCGTCAGTCACCACAATCATCATTTGATTTGGGTTCATTCAGTTGTTTGGTCATTGAAAAGTTACTAAATTTCTCCCTAGAATTGCGCCTTACAGGCAACAGAAATGTAAAGCCTAGTTCTGACGATGCAATTTGGTCTCTGCAACTCGATCGCGGCGACAAAATTGCATGCAGTTTAGGTGTTCCTACAATGCAACTGATCAATGCAATCGAGTTGCACAAAAATAGAACTGGTTCTAATTTTATGCCACAAGTTGCAACAGCTTGGTAACTTTTTTTATGCAAACCTGAAACTTCTGATGGCGTGACTAACTGTTATTGTCTTATTAGGTTCTTTGTTTTCCTAAAAAAACTGCTGCTCTTGTGGATTGTTGAAAAATTGAGCAATAAATCGCTGTTTTGAAAATTTATCATCTATAAAGTTGGGTTATGGTTAAAGATAAGGTGACTATTTTGAATATTGGCAACAATATGGTAAGAAATTGCTGCAATAGTATGAACATGGTGTGATCGCTCATGCAACTATTAAAGGAGACGTGTTGCGGCGAGAAGTTGCTACAACTAAATTGCCTTGATGAATTGCACCGTCAGAACCGGTTTTAACCAAACATTTAAAATTACAAGGCACTGCACAAATTGATCAGATGAGTCTCAACTGCACATTCCTTCGATCAAGACATCTTGCGACTTTCCATTGCTTTGCAAGTTGTATTGATCCATGTCAAGCGGCCTTAATTAATGAAAATCGTAATAATAGAGTCGTTCCTTACATGAAACTCACTCTGTATACAGCAAATTGGAACATCCTAATTGATTGAATTACTAGGTACTTTTTTTTATTTGATCAGAATTATTTAAAAAACTGCAGGAATTTTTTCAAAATTATTGGATGAAAATATAAGAATATATTTCTATAAAAAAAATATGATTGTACATAATGTTTATACGCTAAAAATATTTTTAAAACGTTTTTAAAATATATTAAAAAAATTTAAACCCAATTTTTTGTAATTTTTAATTTTATATGAATGTCCTGTATAGAGTAGGTTAAAATTATAAGCCCCTAAAAGTGGTATACGAGTGGAAAGAAAGTTCACAAACGAAATCCATCAAGCCATCATATATTTGTACATTGAAATCTCGAAACCCACTTATCAGCTCAGCACCTGACAAGCATCGTCACAGCTCCGTCGAGTGGTCAACTCGACGGTTGTGTATGGGCTCACTTAACGCATCGACTCGGCATCAGCATCGCCGCGATACCTGACTATAGGTTTCACTTTATATTGTCAGAGATATTGTATTGGCACGCCGTCCCCAAAATATTCTCTCTGAGAAATGTGTTGTGGATGAGGCGTTGACGTGCCTTGTCGGTGCTGTGCTGATGTTGTTAGGTATGCGCGCTTACATTTAAGTACACATAAGAAATAAAACATGCTGGTGATGATCAGTCGCTGTTCCTATGAGGTGCTGATAAGTGTGTTTCGACCTTTATACATTTCCTCGAACTGTATCTAGTTCATAATTGTTTGTCCAGTTATTTAACCATGCACTAGTTTTTATAATAATTCATGTTTACAGTAAACATATCCTTTATACGTTGGATATATAAATTAGATTTAAATTTCCTACAAGACTCCTTCTAGACGATTATCTTTTCTTTAGGTAAATCCATTTACTATTCACAGAAAAAATGTTCACAGGATTTTATTATTGAAAGTTAATGAGTATAAGCACCAGGGCCGGATGCAGGGGTATGGAGGCCCGAGACAATGAGGGAAGTGGAGTTTTTATTTTCACATTTGAGAAAAAATTTACAATACTTAATTATAGAGTAAACATATTTTTTTAGGGTTATGTTCATTGTATTTAATACATCTAACTAAAAGACAATTTACGAGCTTTATTTGAGACAAAATCATTAATGATTTCTTCGAAATTCATTTCACGAAGTAAATCACTCTCTTTTTGAGTCAGCCTATTTTTAATAATTTTCATTTTAAAAAACGAACGCTCTCCGCTGTAATTAGCCACCATCAATACTAAAATACGTTGGCAATGCCACACAAGCACCGTACATTTCGTGTGGTGTCCAATAAATAAATAAAATTTTTTGCTACTATTGCATTTCGCAAGAGGCCACAATTTTTTAGTTCCATCGCTGAAAAGATCTGATATGTGATAAATATAACTCTCCTTTGAATATATATCTTATTACTAATTAATTTATTAAAAGTTTATAAATTTTATTTTATTTATTGTGGGGGCCCCGGGCCTTCCGCGCCAGTTGCCGGCCGTGCATCCGGCCCTGATAAGCACAGCTATCTTACGAAATATTATATTATATGCTTTTAGATCACTTAGCATCAAAGTCTATAACCATTAAATAAATAAATTTAAAACTAAAACCGGACCGGACATTTTGACTAATCCTAACATTAACTGAAAGTTGACAAATTAGCAATTAAAATACTGTTTTAAACAATTTTCAAGCTATTTTAAAAAGTGATAAGTTAGTGTCTACAAGAAATTAAAATCATAACGAAACGAAAATATCCTTCGACTCTAACCAAAGGTAACAAGTCTTCTTTCTTATACTATACCTAATACTGTATGTTACTTATTCCGAGAGCACAAATTTTGAAAATGTAGAAATTGAGCCCCAGGTACTTACTGAAAATGTAAAATTGTCTGGCGAATCTCCACTTGCAATTTTTAAGTTATAAATTACAATTTACAAAATATGAAACTATTTTATAATTTAAATTTATTACCTCACGAACTCACAAGCCTCGATGAAGTGCTTATAAAAATTTATTATGTGACAGAATGGAAGGTACATAAACACATTTATATTTTTATAAGTAGAATTTTCTTTCACTTTGTATATGTCTTTTTTTGAAGCACACTATATATTGTAAATTATTTCCTTTGTATTAAGTGTATTATATTGTACATTAAAGATTATTTACCATACATTTTTAAGAACTTTGATATTTCCCTACATGTTGAAAATCCTGTACATCAAAATTTAATACTAATAAAAAGTTTCTGACTGATTTTGCAAAGAATCGATAGTACTCACCTATTTTGAAGATTATCCGTCGAAAAATTTGCGGGTTAGGTATTCAGAATTTCCAGAGAAAAAAAATGTTTTGAAATATTTCAAACATCACTTTTTGGTCCGATATTTTATACAAAAAAAAGTTTCGAAGTGTCGCACTTTATCGGAAACTATTCAAAAAGATATTTTCTCTTAAGTTATAACGAAAAATTCAATTATTTTATTCCTTACAATATCATTAAAAGTACCACTTTTCCAAGTACCTATGGCAGGAAAAGAATAAGCTAGAGGTGGGCAATTTTTGGTTCCGTTATTTTAAAGTATTATTACAGTTTCCTGTAAAATTCTTGTATTCAGTAAAGCGTATTACCAATAGATATCGAAGAATATATTATTCTAACGCTTTACAACAAAGTTTTGAGAAATATTTTTCAAAAACAGTGACTGTTCAACTAAGAAGAAACAACTATTTCCCGGGCTATATGCCCCGACAGACATTGAATTCCACTTGTAAGTCAAACGGAGTCGGTATGATCTACAAGATTTAACCTAACCATTGTAACGAGTTATTTTTTTTGCTTTTTGCAAGTTTAATTTTTATTTTATTTTGTTCCGTAATATATTTTATTTTACCACTAGGGTGTATATAACTCGTTACTTTACAACCCTTTCTACTACCGCATAGATTTTTTTGTTGTTGTTATTACCGTTGTATATTTTAGTATAAGTCCGAGTTACGCAAATCCAAATTCTACCATACACAATTTATTCCTTTCCGATATTTTAATTTTTCAACTGAAAGGACGCCCGGTATATACAACATTTTAATTAAAACGAAAGCCGTCTAGTATACTTACAAGTTTTTGTCGAAACTAGATAAATTTCACGTTTGATTCCCACACCACATTACGGCCGAAGAATGTAACTAAAAATTTTGGATATAAATTCTCAAACAATTCATTTTTCGGGTGATTTTCATTCGCGCTCTGATTTATTCCGGCTCTACAATAGTAATTCGTGACTCTTCGCTCAACCGAAAACCGTATTGTGAAAATTTAGTGCACCAAGATTGTGTGTTCAGCTGTATTTTATAAGGTAAATCGCTTTTACAATTAAACTGTGTATTCTAAACTTTCCGTATCGCCGCTTAGTATTAAATTGTTAAATGTATGGTTTTGAAAATTTTCCGACCGGCTATTTTTTTTCTTTTGTTGTTGAACTGAAATTTGGTTTTTTTATTTTGTTTCTCTTATCTGGAAATGAAGATTTGTCAACCGTAATTTGATTTCGAATTTTATTTACTGCGTTTATTATATATTAATTAACTGATATAAATTATTAGTGGATTCTCGAATTATTTTATTGTTTTGGTTGTCAGTAGTGTTATATTAAATTGATATCCAAGTGGATTATAATATTTTAATTTTATGCTAGTACGAATATTTTTACTCTGTGTGTCGATAGTTGGGTACCGTTTAACTCATCGTGGGAAAATATTTTTTTTTTGAATAATTGTTACCGGCTTTAGTTAGATTCAAGGGTTAATCAGACTTGGAAGAGGCTTAGCCACAATTTGTTTGATTTCCCGGCAGATCTGATTAGTTCTTAAATTTTATTTATTTTTTTTCGGAATAATAGTTACCGGTTTCCTTTAGATTCAAGGGTTAATCAGACTTGGAAGAGGCTTAGCCACAATTTGTTTGATTTCCCGGCAGATCTGATTAGTTCTTAAATTTTATTTTTTTCGGAATAATAGTTACCGGTTTCCTTTAGATTCAAGGGTTAATCAGACTTGGAAGAGGCTTAGCCACAATTTGTTTGATTTCCCGGCAGATCTGATTAGTTCTTAAATTTTATTTATTTTTTTTCGGAATAATAGTTACCGGTTTCCTTTAGATTCAAGGGTTAATCAGACTTGGAAGAGGCTTAGCCACAATTTGTTTGATTTCCCGGCAGATCTAATTCGTTCCTGAATTTTATTTTTTTTTGGAATAATAGCTACCGGTTTCCTTTAGATTCAAGGGTTAATCAGACTTGGAAGAGGCTTAGCCACAATTTGTTTGATTTCCCGGCAGATCTAATTAGTTCTTAAATTTCATTTTTTTTTGAATAATAGTTACCGGTTTCCTTTAGATTCAAGGGTTAATCAGACTTGGAAGAGGCTTAGCCACAATTTGTTTGATTTCCCGGCAGATCTAATTCGTTCCTGAATTTTTTTTTTTTGGAATAATAGCTACCGGTTTCCTTTAGATTCAAGGGTTAATCAGACTTGGAAGAGGCTTAGCCACAATTTGTTTGATTTCCCGGCAGATCTAAATCGTTCTTTTCCCGTTTCGTAGAATCATTATTTATATTTTGTTTTTTTTTATTGTCGGAATAATAGTTGCCGGTTTCATTTGGATTCAAGGGTTAATCAGACTTGGGAGAGGCTTGGCCACAATTTGTCTGATTACCCGGCAGATCTAAATCGTGCATTAGGGACCCCGTTAAACCCAGTAGATTTGAACCGTATTTGATAACCTGACCGTTAAGTCCGGTAAAATCCCAGATATAGGTAATACATACCTCATTTTCTTTTCCCTGTTAATTTGTTTGTCACTAAAGAATTATTCGTAAAATAGACCACAGAGTATTAATAGATCAAAGTTTTGAATTCCTATTATTTTCATTATTAACCGCAATTTATTGATTGGAGAACCAAGATTTGGCTTTTCCGGATTTTCACTAGTTAGTTAAATTTAATTCAACAAGACCCCTGGAATTTTCCGTAACCTCCATCTGAGGCTATCTGGAACTCTTGACGCTAAGGGTCAAGGGGCCGTGGAGCAAACCACGTTAATAATCTGGCGCCCGAGATTTAAAAACCCGAATTTTGCATCAAGGGTGGCCATAGTGACGTGTTCTTGTGGCAGGAGCCACGTGTAAGAAGGGAGGCACGTTACTCCATTCTGGTTTGCAATTAGAAGGGACAACATAACTTGCACACCGGTTTCGGCGTATTTGCGCCTCATGTCGCTATTGTCTCAACTTTAACATTTCCATTACTGGAAGACATGTATTGATTGTGATTTTAGTGTCATATTCAGTCCGGGATTATGCTCTTAGAGCTCTCGGACCGAAAACATATACCTACCTTGTACTGATGAGGCGCTAATACGCCGAAACCGGTCTGCAAGTTATGTTGTCCCTTCTAATTGAAAACCAGAATGGTTCATTAAATCTTGTTAGACCATACCGACCTCGTGTTTGACTTAGAAGAGTATTCACAGTCTGCCGGGACATATAGCCCAGGAAGTAGTTGTTTTCTCTTATTTGAACGGTCACTGTTTTTGAAAAATATTTTTCAAAACTTTGTTATAAAGCGTTAGAATAATATATTCTTCGATATCTATTAATTGGTTACTCGCTATACTAAATACGACAATTTTACAGGAAACTGTAATAATACTTTATTATTTCAAGCCTATGGGCTTGTTGTCAAATTTTTCGAATTTAGGTTTGCGGTTGGAGGTGAAGATGTCGCTATTGTCACAACTTCAACATTTCCTTTACTGTAAGAGATCTATTGATTGTGATTTTAGTGTCATATTCAGTCCGGGATTAGGCTCTTAGAGCTCTCGGACGGAGAGCATATACCTTGAACTAATGAGGGGCAAATTCAAGAAGGGAAAGGGTGAATGGAATGATATTTTACCTTCGCTTTCTTGAAGAACATTAGTAATGAAAATTTGGCAGCTGCACGCAACATACAAATATATTCTTTTGTGGATTGCATAACAGTAGGTATATTTATAAAGGCTAATGAATTTATAGCTTTAGATTTGTTTATTTGCTACAGTCAGTATAGAATAAAAGGAGTCAAACAGTAGGTAGTTTTTTTTATAATATCAACTTTGGAACAGTTCAGTTCTTAAACTTTAGGAAGCTGAATAATCCCATCTCTACTTATAGTTTGACATTTAACAAGCAAACATCATTTGATGCAGAGATAAGGAATTTGATGCCACTTAAAAAAAATATATACCTTAAAAAATATTATATTCACATCCATATTAGAGAGAGAATAAAGGATTTTTTCTTGAAGAAAAAAGAAAATATGATTTTGAATAGTTGCCTGTATAGTGTGACACATTTAAACTGTGTTTTATTGAAAATATCGGACGAAATAGTTGTCATTGAAATGTTGAAAAAAAATCTTCTTTTGGATTTTTCTCTGGAAATTCTGAATAACTCGCAAATTTTTCGACGTATAATCTTCAAAATAGGAGAGTACTATCGATTTTATGCAAAATCACTCAAAAACTCGTGTCTCCCCTATAGTTCACCGGATCCCCTTTTTTCTTGTAATGGAATAATTATGGAAACAAAAAATTGAACTTGTCAAACCAGGGCTGCAGCTCAAAACTGGTCCAAATTTTTTTTCGTAGCCTTTTGCATAATTAAAAAATTATATTCCATGTAATAACATGGTGGGGGACACCATAATTTAAGAAATTTGCCATTACAAAATGATTAGGTTACTTATTATAGTTAGTTTTTTAATTTTCATGGTATGTGCCATAATTTTTATGTCATTTGAGGTAGTCCCCCACCATAATATTGCATTTAATAACATTGTTGAGGTATAAAAAGCACTAAAAAAAGAATTCTGTGCATTTTTGGATGCAGCCCTGGTTCGATACGTTTTCCAACAAAAATTATAAAAATACTAGGTGAGGTAAAGAAATACAACTTTGTAGAGAGAGATAAGCATTATTGGCATAAAAAGTACCTATACTACATCAATTTTATGGACAAAGCAATACAACTCAAGATACCTATAAAAAAAATGAAATCCACAACAAAATTTAAAAAAGTTAAAATGCCGACTATATTAATACATAAATAATAATTTAAAAAAAAAGATGTAATATATTAATATATCATACATTATACTAAATATTGAGTTATGCCAATGTAACTCAAAAGTCTAAGGTACAGAGTAGAATTCTTCCACTAGGTAAAAAGATTTTTCAAGAAGAAATTCCTTCGTCAATCTTTAGAACTTGCCACTTATAATTCTAAAGGTAGACTCTAATGATCTGATGTAGTGGATCGTAGCACTGATGGTATTGATGACATACATACTGGATTTTGTAGAAATTTCTGTTAAAGAGATATGATATTTCAGAGTTAAGCGTGTACCAGCGACCGGTCGGTTTTCTACAGAAAGCTATGTGGCATTTCACGTGGCAAAGACACGTTGAACCGCTAAAATTCGTAAATAAAATGTCGATTGATACCGAACGAATAATTATTGAAATCCAATCTTACACAGTAATTCGTCAATTGTCATTCTGAAATAATTAAAACAATTTCGTTTCATCGCTTTAGGTCCGTGTACAAAGTAACAAAAGCTCCCTTAAATAAACGCGAAGCCACTAAAGGATGCACTCATATTCTGGACTTTCGTTTCCCAGGTAACCAGCTGACTAAACATCACGTCGTAGCGACGTCATTATTTGGTGATATTTGGTTACAGACGTCATAGGTCAGTGAATAGACGTTGGTACGACGTCGATGTAATGACGTCTTATGAACGACGTCGGTATAACGTCTGTTTTGTGACTTTGATAAAAAGTTATTTGGAAATAATTTAAGTTAGAAATTTTAATACACACCTTTTCGAAAAAATGTGAGCCAAAGACGATTTGATTTGGCCGTCCAACACGGTGTGTTCACAGTATACCAGCGATAGAAATACATATCGTATCACACGCACGTTCTCTTACGGATGCAAATTTCGACACAATTTTTTCCCTACCACGGTATATATATGATTTAAATAGGTCTACTACATGCTGACTGATTTGTATCCTACATAATTTATTTTATTAGATAGTATCTACATTCGTGATTAATCCTGATTTGTTTAAATCTCCCGCTTCATTGAATTCATTCCTCGTCATGTCATTGGCGTTTTCCGTTATTGGTTGTTGATGACAAGTGAATGTCTGTGGCGAGAGTGAAGGTTGTTCATCTATCTATGCAAACAACGACAAAAACACGAGAATTGTGCAAGTTGTGGGTGTTTCGTAAGAGAGTTATCCGACGAATTAGAAAGAAAAGTAAGTATTCTAAGATTTATATTAAGAAATACAATATCAAACATTCTAGTATGCTCATCCTTAATAAAATAGACAGAAATGAAAAATCATAATCACCTTTGAAAGATGGCTACCTACCGGTTACTTTATTATTAAGCAATGAGGGCTGGTAAAAAATCAATTTTATTGTGTTTTTGTTGTTTTACAAGTATATTGGATTGACGTTAGTTCAGTATATTTTACAAAAAAGTATAAATACTAATGAGTGATAAATTAGATACTGGATTTGCTCCGAGATTTCTTAAGAATTTTTGTTTAGATGTACAATGTACATGTTGATTGTATTGACCAATAAAGCATTTCAGTATGTCCTCTATTTTATAGAGAGGTTCTAGATTGATATATTATAAACCATCTTCCTGCTTTCACTGATTTGGACAATTATCCATATAGTATAACATTATATGGTCTTTTATAGTAAGAACTATTTTTTAATTCCCTATTTTGTCCTAGAAATTATGTAGGTACCTGCTTAAATTTTCTCAGTAATAATTCCAACTTATGTAATTTGTAGGAATTGATTGAAAATATCCAATTCTAGTACCTATGTCAATTTATAAAATAATTGAGTTTTCTGACAATGGAGGGGTGGCTGTGGTTTTATCTAACTGGATGACTCCCAGAAAAATAGAAGTTTTCTGGCCACCTTATAAAGATCAATTATCTTTTCGCCGGGCTCTACAATGTCAGGAATCCACAGGAGATTCTTGGAAGCTTTACCAAGTTGCCCGAGTATTCAGTGAAACAGGTAGATCACATTTTAAATATTTGAGCTATTAATACTATTATGGTACTAGTACAGATGTTGAAAACTTTACTGAAATTTCTTGCACAAATAGTAAAATGCATGAAAACGTTTCTGAAAAAGGGGGGGCTCCCGTAAATATTTTCTCATTGAAAGATATGTTTTTTGTTTCCAATTATTTCAGACTGTTTGGAAGTGGCCTATAAAAAGGCAAAAAAAGCTGAAGAGACATCAAACTTAGAAAGTGATCAAGATGATGATATCCCACCAAAAAAACGGAAAATAAATTTACCAAAAAGGCATATTTATTCCAGTGATGATGAAGAACAACAGTCTGAGCATAAACGACCTCCAAGAATTTTACTGAAACAAAAATCGGGTATGTATTGTAGGGTGGTTTAAAAGTATGCTCCTAATAATGTCTGTAGGGTATTCTAATAATATATTATTAATTAATTATTGTCATATAGTTTTTACAAAGTACAAAAGTACAAAAATTTATTATTTAGTAAATCCGATTTTTTGAAAATTGAACTGTCTAAACAATTGATTTTTGACTGAATTTGCTTAACCCTGAACAGATTTTTAACTATGAAAAGGGAAACTGTTTCATTTATTGCATCCTAATATTTTACCTCTTTACAGTTGCCATTTGTTCAGCTCCAAATAGTCAAGATAAAATAATAAATCAATCTGAACCAGTAACAAAAAATACCACCTAAAAATATACCATTATTGAGGCAGACAAATTCTCAAACAGGTAAGTAGAAATTGGATTCTAGGATAAAAAAAACATAAAACTTATAATTTTTCTGTTTTTAAATATTTACACACTATTTCATGAGTATTTCACTTTACACTTATTACATTGTCTCAAGTATAATAATTAAGAGTTTTTTGTCCTGTTGGTAGTCAAAGACATTATCTAAAGAAATAATTGGGAAATCAGTGATCAACTAAATGAGTATAAAGCTGTTCCCAACAATTTTTTTAGTCTGACCAGTTCATTTAATCCTTATTAATTTTTTAGTACTTTTCCCGGAAGCACCTTCCAACACCCACTCAGAAGAAAATATAGCTAGTAGCAAACCAGAAAAAGGTACATATATATATTGTATGGTTAATAGTAATGACGTCGTGGGGACGTCACCAAATGACGTCAAAATCATGTGACTTTTTCACGTCGTGAGTGCGTCATAGGGACGTCACAAAATGACGTTATTACGTCTAAATTATGACGTCGTGTGGACGTCTTTTGGTTGCTTGGGTTTCTTTTTCGATTATTCTGCACCTTGGTGGAGACTTCCAGTGGTTGAACAAGTGAAATATCTGGGAGTGATCCTGGATAAGTCGCTGACATGGAAGGCTCACCTTGATAGTCGCCTGGGCAAGGTGACTAACACGTACTGAGCCTGTAGGAGAGCCATTGGTCCGAAATGGGGACTAACCCCCAAGACGATCTTGTGGTTCTATAGGTAAAATGATCATGCTGCCGATGCTCACATACTCGGCTCTGGTCTGGTGGCCAAGGGTAACCCTGGCCACGGCTAGGTCGCAACTGGCACGCCTCCAAAGGGTGGTCGGTTTGGGGGCAACAAGCTGCATGAAAACTACACCAACTGCTGCGTTGGAGGTGATTCTTGGACTTCGGCCTCTTCACCATGAGATCGAGGCTGAGGCTGGGAGGGTACTACTACGCTTGAAAAGTTTGGGATATGTGCGAGGAAGGGTGCATGCACGTCAATAAGCTCAGCAGGCTTCTGGGAGAGGTCCCAGTTCTGGCTCGAGGGGCTGATGTCTGCCTGCGCAGGGACTCCTTCGTAACCCCCTATAGGGTGAAGATCCGTAATAGAGAATTCTGAGAATTCACAGCGTCATGGGATCGTCTGGTATACAGATAGCTCACACTCCAGCGATGAGGCGGGGGCTGGAATTTACTCCAGGAACCCAAGGACACAAGTCCGTGTTCCATTGGCTAAGGGTGGTCTGCATATCAGGCTGAGGTATACGCTATCTTGGAATGTACGCACATAAACCTAGACAGAGGTTATGCGGATCGACGCATAACCATATACACCGACAGTCAGGCGGCAATCAAGGCCCTGAGTGGATATACCATCAGCTCAGGGCTTGCTGCTGAATGACGTGAACGCAGTGTGGCTAGAATGGATGCCGGCCCACTCTGGTTTTGAAGGCAATGAAGGGGCGGACGCGCTGGCTGTGGAAGGGGCGGCTACCTCTTTAAACGGCCCGGGCCCGACCTTTGGTCTCACAAAACAAACAATCCGCAAGGAGACGAGGAACTGGTTGGGAAACCAGCACCTCGCTCACTGGAGGGCTCTACAGGGTCTCAGGCAGTCCAAGCTCCTATTGAGGGGATGGACTGATGGACATGCTAAAGCTGCTCTAGAACTACCAAGATAGCAGGACTCCTAACCGGGCACTGCTGTCTGAGGAAACACCCCTGTAACCTAGGTTTAGAGGAAAGTATGTAGGGGTTGCGGCATGGCTGACGAAACGTCGGACCATGTTCTCCTCGTATGTCCACATTGGGCTGTGCTACGCAGGCGAATCTTCGGAGTCCCTGTTATGGCCCCTGGGGACATGAGAAGGCATCCATTGAAGAGGATTGACTCCTTCATCGAGGGACTCGGCTTCATGGATGCATAAGTAGCAGGAATGGCACAAAGGGCCCGCCAGTGGCCTCAGTGCCGGAACCTTGGCTTGAGCTTTTCTTGGCCAAGGTTTGCCTGACTAAATTAGTAGTAGTAGTAGTTTTCGATTATTTATAGCATAATATGCTAAAGTATTTCTGTAAAATTGTCGTATTTAGTAAAGCGTGTTACCAATATATATCGAAGGATTATTATATTATTCTAACACTTTACAACAAAGTTTTGGAAAATATTTTTCAAAAACAATGACCGTTCAAGTAAGAATCAACAATTACTTCCCGGGCTATATGCCCCGACAGACATTGAATTACACTTCTAAGTCAAACGGGGTCGGTATGATATGCTGTTAACACGATTAAATTTTTGTGTACTTCCATTGTCCACCGTACACGTTAAAAGCTCTAGCGCAACTGTGAAATAGATGCGAGAACTGGCGACCACCGGTTCTCTACCAGCGACCGGAAACACGCTTAACTCTGAAATATCCCATAATGTAAAGGGCAGGGCATGTAACCCAAGGAATAGTTGGGATTGCAATAACACACATTTACTTAAACATTTATTATAATTTTATTGTTAAAATTAATATCACAATAATAAAAAAGTCTAAAACGGCAATAGAGAATATACAGCAATTTAACCATATTTTTCAACAAGTCTCATAATAATATTTAATTTAAATAAAATTTATCAAGCACAGTGTATTTTTTTTCATTTAATTCACTCCAAATAATCTCATTATATTTAAAACTCTGGAATAAAAATTATTACGAATAGACATAAAATAAATTAAATTGGGTGTAGTTGATATTAATAATTTAATAACGTGTAATTACCAGCACTAATAATAAAAAATTACTTCTTTTTTTTCAATAATTAGAACAAAATTCTACTACGAGGGAGTGTTAAAATGTATTTGAATTCCTTAAGTGTAGGAAATTTTACCTGTGTACCACATTGAAGAATCCAGCTGTTTTTCAACCAATCAGTATGCAGCAGCGGCACTGCGGCAAACCGCTGAAATGTCACAAATGCCTGATTTTTCCTTTAATAGGCTGGTAGATTGTATTCGTAGATACTTTTCCTGTTCCATGGGAAATGAGAAGAACATCTAACAAAGATAATGCTTGGAGAACTTTCAAGACACTGTAATTTTTCTTGAAGCCACTGAATCGCAGCAATAGTAGAACGTGTAGCTGTTTTCATTTTGATTGTGACTGCGGGAATAATTGCCTGACAGACATAAAACATGCATGCAGTTTGCCACACCGCTGCCGTATGCTGTATAGTTAAAAATCCTACCGTTAATAACGGCGCTTGTCATATTTCAGTTAGCCTGTTTCCTCTAAAGATTTAAAAATAATCTACTAGAGACCGCACCAGTGGGGGGTACGTTTAACGTTGATGTCAAATGGAAAATCACAACATATGTACCCCCCCCCCCACTAGTACGGCCTCTAGAGGATTATTTTTAAAACTTTAGATGAAACAGGCTAATTATTTGATTAGAAATCATCACATTCAGTCTACTCTATACATCTATCTTCAATATATGTGTGAATTCATTTTCCTTTATCTAAATGGAACGTTATATCGAGAAATATCTCACAAATTAAGCGTGCATAACAATTGTTGTCCAGTAGTGGTTATCAATTTATGTATTTGATTCGCGTGCATAGTTTCCTTGCATACAACAATGTAAGGTTCGTAATTTTGGATTTCTTTTAAAATATCCGTATCGTCATCAGACATAACGATTTCAGGTTTATATAAATCGTTGGTGACTTTTTGATTAGATTCTTGGTTATTGGTACTGAAACGTTGAGGAAAAACGAGTATTAGTTGATCCAGAGACATGTTTGAAGCTACGTATGTTAGAATATCTGAAAAAAATAGATTATTAGGATCAATAATTGGGTAGGAATGAACCGCTCGATATTTAAAACACGCTTGAAGCATAAAATATTTTATTTGCCGTAGTAAATTGGTTTTGCAAGGTAAAAAAGAGTAAAGGCTCGGTAATATTTCCCACATTTAGCATGCATGATAAAATTTTCACTGCACTGCAGAATAGAGGAGGGAGCGCAGTGAATGTGAGAGCTTTCTCAGTTACATATCTTATAACCTCAATAAAGTCGGTTTCAGTGTTTATTAGAAGTGTAGTGAAGTCAATTGGTTGCCAGACAGACTTTGTAGAACCTCGCTTCGTTAAAACAGCCGAAAATCGAAAAAAAGATAGCTTATCTCTTGTTAATTAAATAAACCAGTAAACAATGGAAACTAAATAGAATGTGTGCCCTTCAGCACAATATGGTCGACCTGTCAGTGACGTTTGTTTTATATTAATGAATAATATGAGTAACAACCTAAAGTCCCAACTGTTTATTTGCTAAAGCGAAATCTGAATCTAAATTCTTCATCGTTCCAAAAAAGTGTAAAGTGTTCAAGCGCGTAAATTCAAAAGCAAATAGTACAGAGTAGAGATCATATGACAATCAAAATGTCAACACAAATTATAGGCTAGGATATACTAGTAACGTCCAGTTGACATGTCAAACTGAGGGCTGGACTACGGTTGAGTGAATCGTCAATTCAACGTCGATTCGATCTTGGGTTAAGATTTATAATACAAAAATTAACCGGTTGAACTTCAACTGTCGGGCATCAGTGAGCCAACCGAATATTATAAAACCGTTGATTTGGGTTACCGAAATATGTGTCTCCACAGTGAATATCTGAATTCGAAGAAGCGAAGTGACATTTATTATCGATGGTGGAAGTTAATGGAGTACAAAATCTTTTAAAAAACCTGCATAAAAATAATATTTCCTTACAGTTGTTTTTCGTTACCTGCAACGACTATAGTTTGGCAAACTTATCTAAAGCTGTGAAAGGAATGAGGCTGAAAACATTCGGTATTGCCACGTTTAACTATGAAAAATCTAAAGTGCTAAGTATGTAGTGATAATAATCAGAAAATGGACTTTTACTTATCAACAATATATAGGTGATAGGTGGCGATAGAATCGTTCTAGGAATCGTTCGCGCAAGCGCTGTATTTCTTTCGCGTTCCAACTGATTATGTATCGTTATAAAACGGTACAAAAACTACCTTCTGGAAGGAGTGATAAAGTTTATGTGTCCATCCCTAATTCGAGTTTGCGCACTATGCAGTACTCGATACGATTGTAGAACGGTCCCTAAATGCCAGTTGGAAGAAATCTAATAATCTAATAATTTTGTCTATTAACATTATTTTTTCAATTTTTGGATATTAAAAGGTAAACACTTTTCCAAATATGCTATGGGTTTCCTTCAGCCCGGCAACGTTGTTCGAAAATCATATTACCACGTACTCCGAACGAACTCAAATGGTGAAGATTTATTGAACTATGCAACCACCTGACTTGCTATTGGCAAGAACGTTCGTGTGTTCTTTCCTATCACTTCGACTATTGACTGATAATGATTATCCAGTGGCGTTAGTATTGTCAGCGTTTATCATTGTATGTTCAGTTTTATTTGCATCTTAAACTTTTATATTTTGTGTTTAGTATTAATAAACGTTTTTGTGATTTTGAATAGCGTAGTGTTTTGTGTTTTTCAAAAATGAATCAATATACTCGTGATTGCTAATGCCACTGGTACGTTCATGCCATATATCGGCCATGTTTCTTCGTTCCTTACCGTTGCCGCGTAGCTTCAGATAGGTTTGACCAACTATAAATATAAAGACTTTTGCTTCTAAAAATTGTCAATATTTAAGAAATCTTAATACATCAACATACCTTTCAAAATTTTCTTATGAAAAAAGCACACTCGCTTTAAATTCTCGTTCTGTGCCAGTCTCAAAATTCGTCGTTGAACAGTCGCTATTAAAAATTTCCATTCGTCCGACCTAACGAATCTATCCTGGAAACAAATAAATTCAATATCAACGTATTTACAAGCAATCACTCAAGCCCAAATTAGGCAAATATGGTGAATGAATTATTAGACACTTAAGGCAATTATTAATAGGTAAACGCAACACTTGACAAGAACGCGTGTGGAGTAGATACTTTTCTGAAGCATTTAGTTACGTTCAACGTAAAGTAAACGAAGGGAACAACAAGTGTCGAAAGCTAGGAGCCGAGTAGATAGGACGTGTCTTAGATACTCAAAAGCAAGCGAAGCGGATTCTGAGAAAGCGATCAGACGGAGGTTGAACTTGTTCAACCGAACCGGCGAAAGCTAATTTGAAGCCAAAAACAGCGTTTTTAAACGCAAATAGGGTTTTTCAACACTATTTTTCTAATTTTGAAAAAATTTTAAAAAATGTATTTTTAAATTTGTAAATTATAGATGTTTTGTATGTATTAGGACCTGTGGAAGACAGGAACTATTGAGATGCCGAGAAAAAACGACTGCCGTGCTAGCAACCAAGCTAGCAAAAGACAAGCAAAAAGCTGGAAACAAGAATCATCTGTCGAAGAGGAGGGCGAAAACGCATTCGCCAAAGGAATGAAAATAATGAGAGATGCAAAAGAAACAATCGAGAGGATTAATAGAAAAGAAGAAAAAGAAAAAATCGAACAAGAGAGACTCAAAAGTTTAAGGGACACAGACAGCCGAAGAAGCCACAAAAGAAGCCGAAAAAGTCAAAAAAGAGGCAGAAAAATTTTAAAAAGGCTGAAAAATTGAAATAGACAATTAGAAAAATGGAGGATGAATTAACAGGACTACCAAAAGTTATGTAGAACATGGCAAAGATGATGGAAGCAATGCGGGAAGAAGAAAGGAACCGAAGCCGATCAGAAAGTGTCCGTAGAAAGACACAGAGAACAGAATCCCCCCAAGAAGAAGAAAACTAGGATATGGATTTCACGGAACTGGTGACCATAAAAAAAATACAAAAACAACAAAAGAAGGAAGCCGAAGGAAGAAAAGCCGAAGAAAAAATGATGGACGAAGGAGTAAAAATTCCCTGCGAAAGACCTGAAGATTACAGGAACCTAACAAGGTACCTTAACGAAGAAAGAAAGGAAGTGGAATGGTACACCTACACACCAAGTGAAGACAAAAAAGGAAGAATTGCCATCAAAGGACTGACAAACTGCGAAGACGTAAACGAGCTTGAAGAGGAAATAGAAAAGGAAGAAGTCCAAATCGGGAAAATAAGCCAAACCTGCTCCAGATCTCTGTGTAAGAAGACCACTACCCGTCTATATGGTGGAATTAGACATGGAAGAAAGGGAGAAGATAAGAAAAATCCAACATATACAACAAGTGAGGATGAGATGGGAAGAACATAAGAGAGGAAATGGACCGTCGCATTGCTACAACTGCCAGGGATATCACCACGGACAGACGACGTACAGAGTAAACACCAAGTGCGGAGGACCACACCGCTCCAACGAGAGCACAAGACCAAGGGACAAGACAGCCACCTGCGCAAACTGCCAGGGAGAACACCCAGCAAATTATAAGGGATGCCAACATGCCCCAAATAACAGGACGACGAGGAAACCAGCCCCAAAAGGATCGAAGCCAGGAGTCAGCTACGACGCCCACACCGACGAAGCAACAGATTCTCGAACAGTTGACAAGACTGTTAGCTCAGCTAATTGCCTAAAGTCACCTATAGAGACGAGGCTGTACGCGGAAAACGCGAACGTCGGCGATGAGGACCCATCGGATGAGATGAGGGGTTGGTGGAAGTTCTCCCCGAGATGCATTGCGCTTAGAGCGATGCATCCTGGGAGGGACGAGCTCATCTCGCATGTGTGTGTGTGTGTGTGAGTAAACGAAGGTTTTATTGAGCCGAACGATTTAATTCACGTGTCACTTTATTTATTATAGGTTCGTTCTAATACGAGTCCAAAACTATCAGTGAATGTTATGAACATGCGCAGTTGCATTTTCGCGTTGAGACAAGAATCCGTGACAAATGACGAACCCGGCGAACCTATCATTTATTTGGCATTGCCTTAACTCTTTTTAAGATGCAATGAAATATGTAAACGTATAGGATATGGTATATGTAGTGTCATGCGTGTACGTGTTGCCTTGTGTCTAGTTATTGGCTTATACCGACCTTGCCGAACTGTAGAAGACACTGAGGACAATTATCGATCAATAACAAAATGGCGTCGTTCGTCAACATCGATATGGACTGCAAACTTACATTCCCTCTTAAATTTTCATTAACCGACAAATAACCATTTACCTAAGAAAAAAATTTTTAGAAAAGCTTGTTAATATTTTATATCGACGTACTTCGGTTAAAACTTGTTTAGGAACGACTTGACTACAAAGTAAAGCTTGTAATTTTCTCAAAATGATATCAGCCTCTTCGTTCACCGACCATTGTTCCTTAACCGTATAATTTTCGATACAAGCCTCGTATAATTTGGAATTTATTTCAATTTGAAATGGGGGCATTTTATCCAAATATTCCCAACGCAAACTCGAAAATAAATAGCAGTCTTTGGGTTTCTTTTCTTGTTCTTCGAAATAGGTTTTGTTTATTCTGTTGTAACCCAATTTTTCTTGATGACGATCTTTTTTCGTATCGTCGTTTTCGTCTTCGAATATGTCTTTTTCGTCGTTTTTAGTTCGGCTGAAATATAGACAGAAGGATATTTAATACCTTCGCATATTTTTATAACATGAAATATTATTGCTTACTTCAAATTATTTCCGTCTTTGTTGCTTTCGTCTTTGATTTGTAAAATTTGTAACTGCGAAAGATACGATCTTACTAGAAGTTTCATCGCTTCACTGGCTCCTCGTTCATAAATGATTTTACTCAAATCGACATTTTCCGGTTTCGAAAAATACTTTTCAAAGTAAGTTTCCAAAGTCTTTTGAAGTAACATACTTGCCGAATTGCTATCGCTACCTATACTCGACGGTAAATATTCCAAAAATACCTAGAAAATATTTCTTTATACTGAATCGCATCGTCGCAAATAATTAACTACTTCATCAGAATAAACAAGGACGAATATTATACGTAAAGTTGTAAGCGATGTTACCAGTGCCCCACTATTGTGGGGCCATTCATTTATTGCATAAGACGATGTTAGCCAGTTTTTGACCCCCTGTTTAATATTTATTACGTAAGAAACAAAAGGAAAACATTTTGTTTTAATTTTTATTGTTCGAAGAAACAATTTTTAGGAACGTTTATAGTAACTACAATGAACGAAAATGTTCATGTTTTCGCAATAATCACAACAATATTTCAGATTACTTTGGAAACACCCTGTATAGAATGAAAATATAAACAAAAATCCGATTACATAACATATGATTCACACTGTATTTTCAATAATAACTTTATAATTAAAAAAGTACCTTGATAAGTTTATTCAAAGTGATAACTTTTTTTTCCATCATCAGATTTACCAAGAGCGACGAAAGTAATTCAGGACAAATGGTGATCAGCAAAATGGTCAATTCGGAAAACGTAGTAACGCTTTTATTTTTATTCTGCGGTGTAAACGTACTTTCGAAAAGAAGCTCGTAATTGTCCAAAATTAGCAGACACAAATTGTCACGGGTTATCTTGTCCAGATGCTTTTGTGCCATATCGGGATTGCATTTTTGAATGTAGAGTAGAGTGAGGGCCAAATGTTTTTCTGCAGGTTTTGTAAAATTTCTGAAAAACGAGAAATTCTTATTGTTAAACAATGTGTCTTATTTGGAAGGACGAATAAATCCAAATAAATTGTACTCATAATAGTATCCTTTATATTTAAATGTGGATCAAACTATACAGTGTGTGTGATAAATGTGTCCCTAGATATAGTAGCACTAGAAAAATAAATTATTCATCATGGTTGAATTCAAATATTAATAAAGACACTAAAAGAAAGAATATATATCATAGACAGTTTAAGGGATACAATAATATCTTCTGTATGTTCCTTGTGGAATATTCATTATTCTTTATATGATAGGTCCAAAATCATTTGTTCTAATGATAATGAATTCCCAAATGAGAAAATTTTACTAAAGTCAGTTTTAAATAACAATAATTAGCCGACATAATTTATAAACAAAGAAATTAGGAATATAGAGAATGGCTCATTGTTTATACCCAATAATAATAATAATTTTTAAAAGCAATACCTTATGTCAAGGGTTTATCAGAAAGAATTAAGAAAATTGGTTATCAATTCAATAATCGAACTAGCTTTAAATCTAACAATGCCTTGAGATCTACAAATTGCGAAAAAGTTTAATAGGTCATACGATTTACACAAGTACGACAAGGATAAAATGAACTACACTACTTGAAAGAGAGAGACAAGAATTGTTCCCTATGTGAATCTCACAATTAGATCAGTCCCCTCTACCAAGACAGGTGGACGTGTGTTCATTGCCCTTCTTACTTTTAACCGTTGTGTTGCCAAATTCACTGATCTGTATAAGTTATTATTGGTATTTAACATTGTTGCCGCATAAAATGCCGTTGAAAATTTCAAAACAACGATAGACAAAAATTGGAAATAACTTTTACAGATAAGTGTGTCCCAATAGTAAAAGACAAAAAAATCAAAGAAAGTGCTTTAATACAACTAAATGCGGATAAATATGTAACTAGTATTTCAGCCGAAT
This sequence comes from Lochmaea crataegi, assembly GCA_947563755.1. Lineage (NCBI taxonomy): Eukaryota > Metazoa > Arthropoda > Insecta > Coleoptera > Chrysomelidae > Lochmaea > Lochmaea crataegi. The sequence continues at coordinate 24,084,582 of OX387425.1, forward strand.
GTAGTCAAATTTGGTTACTGATGTTAGAAAGAGAAATTTCCAATAATCAATTACCTGCGTTATCAGGATAGTATCATAAGTTTTTATCCAGGTTTTCTTATGATGATGATAACAAAAAGAATAAAGCTGGATTTATAAACTATGTTGTTCGTTATTCGTTGTTCGTGATTCCCGCTGCTCGAAAATAAAACATTGATATCACATACATGCTTTAATAAACAATTGTTGTCGTGTTGTTCGTCGTTTCCACGTCGGTCGTCGTTGCTCTCAAATAACCAAATTTTATATCTTGTTATTCGTGATTCGCAGTTCCGCCAATGAAAACTGAAGTTCGTGTCAAATTTCACATTATTTCGATAATTGATTTGCTGTTAAAGAACTGATGACTATCTTACTTTCCTGATATATTGATACAAATACGAAAAACAATAACAAAACCTAAATAATCTGTAGCGTTAATTTTTCTGTCGTATGACTTGCCTCACCGTTGTGACCAATCAATCAAATATCAACATCACCACCAACGAAAAACCAATATAAATTAGTCGACTCTGGAAATCGCCAGCAACGTGGAAAACACGGCGAGCAGCAAACAACGGCAACAACGGAGTTTATAAATCCAGCTTATGTCATATGTTATTGCACTCTTAATGATTCACCTGAGGACATTGTTAACTCCTTTGCTGATGATTTTAGCAAATATTCTGGTCGCTATGTGATTTATCTATTACCGATTATACTGCTGATTGATTGATTGGTTCGGCGCCACCAGTCAGAGGCTTGGAGTCCTCGGCACCTCAGCCTTTAGGCTTTTTGTGCTCTTGATTATACCGTTTATGTGAAGAGACCAGTAGTCCTTATCAGGCTCAACAGTCTTTTCACTAGGTCCTTCTTGGAGAAATCCTTCTTTGGATACTCTAGTCCTAGGAGTCTATATATCCAATGCTTCATATTCGAAGATAATGTGAGAGGCTGTTTCCTCCTCTTCCATGCACAACCGACAGATAGGCCAATTCTATGCATGTGCTTCCTTAGGGTACAGTGACCGGTGTGGAATCCCGTCACTTTCCTTATCTGGCCCCTGCTGAGGTTTAATATTTCTTTAGTCAGCAACTCCGAGGGTTTTTTGACCAGGAGTTTGCTGTGTTCCTGTTTTGGCACGTGTCTCCAGTACGTCTGATGTTTAGTTGGAATCCCCCGAGATGTACAACCACGTGCAGCAGATGATACTGTTAATAAAAGTTTTATTAATGTTTGTCAATTTGAAGAAGAACAAGTTCTGAAAGCATTGAACAAGTTGAACCCAAAAATGTCAACCTGACCTAATCACATAACATAATTTATTATTAAAGATTGTGCAACTATATTTACGTTTCCCCTGACTACCATTATTAATATTTATATTAAAGTATTGTTACTTACTCCGATATTTTTTCCGTCAAAATAAGAATTAACTTATCAGTTGAATATTCTCTGAAAATTTTACTCTTCAAAATTAAATTAGGAAGATCTTCGTAACCGTGGTGTTCCAATAAATCTAATATTGTTTCGGAAAAGTTTTGTTTGGAATTGGAACCGAAAATTTTGTCTGCATCAGGTCCGGCCTTGATGTCTAATAAAGTTTTCTTTAAATAATACATTAATCCTTTGGTAAACTGAAACGAAAAGAAAAATTATTGTTAAAAATATACCAATTTTTGTTCGATCGTATTTACGTGATTTCCGGATTGTTCTTGTATTTTTTTTACTCGTTTCAATACTTCCGCCGGTATTATTCTAGCCATCTTATAATATGGCACGGCTAGAATGTAATCGGTTTCATTGTTACTCCTAAAAAAATATACAATATAATTAGGAACTTGCTCATATAAAATTATATTCAAAATTCAAATTAATCTATACCGGGTGATTCAATAAGCGTAACAAGGTACTATATCTGTAATTGGACGTGTTTTAAAAACTAAATCTTTGATTCTTCCCCATAAGTGAAAATCTAAAACCGTAAGGTCTGGTGACCTTGCTGGCCACACATGAGGATATGAAAGATAGGATTCGGGAAGCATATCCCTCGCTGAAATTGGGACCAGTGTTAATTCTACTATAAAAAGACTGGATTTGTGCATAGCAAATGATGGCAAGCATTTCGAGAATTTGAAAAAATTAGGTAATAGGTGCATTTTGTACATTTGTGTTATGAGCAGCCCCCTTAGTTTTGTTTCATTATGTAATGTTAATAATAGTATATTACACTACAAGGGCAGAAAGTTTGAGATTCCTGGGTTCTCAAACTTTTTGCCCGTGTAGTGTATACTATTTTTTTTATATGTACGTAGTTTCTGCTTCGACCGTGGGGCAGAAAGTCTAACATTTATGCAATGGTAGGGGCGCGCTTGAGAATTGAGATTCCTGCACTGCGCGCCATGATGACCGGGGCGAGGCGAAGCAAAGACGTACTTTTGGCCGCATATAAAGAAAATATTTTTATGACTCTATATTTGGGGTTGTAAGAATCATGGTTTAATGCGATTATTGTTACGTTTTAAAACATATCATTGATTAATTTCTCGATAAGGGCTAGGAAAATATGATTGAAGAAGGTATACAGTGTTGAAAAAATGGCCGCATAAATTGAAAAACTGCAACTTTAAATGCCAACAATGGACTTATGTTCATATTGTTTACTGTGCACAATATCTGATAATATATTTTAATTGAATGCAACGGGTTAATTTATTTTCCATTCATAATTTATCCTTTCTCGGTAAATTGTCGATGCGGTGAATTGCAGGTGCGGTGAGTTGTTTTGCGGTGAATGGTCCGGAACCGATGAATATGTTATCCAACATCACCATATTATATGCTATTCGCAAGCTGCTTTTTATATATTTTCTCTGTAATTTATGAGAAAAAAACAAAATTTTATTTTGTAAGTTATAGATTTCGCCACCTAGTGAAAAACTATGGACTTAAAAACATTTTTATCATTTTTTTAGGGCCGATTTTCTCGTAAGAATTTTTTCCCCAAACTCTAGGAAGTACTCTTCTCGAGATATGGTACCTCGTTACCCTTATTGAATCACCCAGTACAGTCACTAAGAATTAATGAAATAATTAAATTATAAAGAAATCACTTATTATTACATTATATGTGCTTGACAACAACAACTGATTTTTAACATATAGACAAGTAACGTTAAAATTTGCTTACAATCTTTAATGCTAAGAACCTTTGTATAGATGAGTATTTATTTTATATGAATATTATAGTAGGTTAGGTGAAAGACATAGGTGAGCTATGTCGTTCTTTATATTTTCCAGCCTTTCTCTCCCATTGGTTATTAACAATTGACTTTTTCCCGGAAGCACTTAACCACAATGTGGGAAACTGCTCATAGACTTAGGGTTTCTGTAAGACTCGCTTTCTGAACGAGTTGTCACCTATTTGGTCAAGTGCGAAAAGTGTTTTCCGTTTGTTTTATGGGTATGGGATAACATGTAGGGGAAATTGTTGCCAGTATGGGCTGTCAAAATATCGTAGACGCCAAAGTTGTTATAAGCAAAATGGCTACTTGATAGTTTTTTGCCAACAATTGTTTTCAGCTTTTTTACAGCTCTCCACTAACACTATTTTTACAGGTTTTATAGGTTCTATCAAATGTTTGGTGAATTTTTCAATTTTGTTTGATTTTCTGTTCCAGAATTATTTTTAGCAATTACAATTTGTTTGGATTATATTGATATACACTGCCAAGCAAAAAATTTAGGTCACTTTAAATAATTTAAGAAATTGCAAACAATTTTAAAAATAAAACTAATCAGGGAGTCATAGGTCTAGTAGGCGATGAAAGTTATATTGTTGTAAGGATGCTATTTGTCATAGTTGGCGTCTGTCACATTCCGACACCGTATTTTGCAACCTTTGTTAAACAACAAAAATTAATCCTATATAACATTCATATTTCGTTGTTTATTTTTCAATTAAATGTAATTTTTTTCTCTCTAAAACCTATTTGTTGTATGGTTTATTGTGTATAGTGACGTTTCATTGTTCTTAGTGTTTATTTACTACGCCACAATGCCTTTAGATCCTAATGTCTTTGCACGAATTGTAGCGTTGATACAATATGGTAGAGGCCAATGTGAAACCGCCAGAATTGTTGGTAAGAGCCTCTGTGCTGAACAAAATGTGTACCAACGCTACCAGGAGAACCCGGATCTGAGCGAAAAAGAGTCACGAGTCAAAGAGATGATTGGTTTTTGTTGATGTCAAGTTTGCGGAAGAGAACAGCTTTTGCGGTTTTGCTGCGAAATCAGCTTCAAGAGGTTAGAAATGTTAATGTTAGCGAATGGACAGTTGGAAGAAGGCTTCGTGCTAATGAATTGTCTTGCAGAAGGATGGCTACAGGGCCAACATTGAACCGCCAGCATCGAATTGCAGGATTGGATTTTGCATTTTGCTCGAAATCACTTGGCATGGAATGATGATGACTGGAGCAAGGTACTCTTTACAGATGAGTCGCGTTTTTGTCTCAATGGACCAGACGGACGTCGACTAGTATGGAGAAGACCCGGAGAAAGATACGCCCCCGCTTGTATTGACCATAGACGTAAATTTGGTGGTGGGTCTGTTATGGTTTGGGCAGGTATCACTTCAGAAGCACTTATAGAGTTGGTTTTCGTAGAGAATGGCTCTCTAACAGCTCACAGATATGTAACGGAGGTCCTGGAAGTTCATGTTGTGCCTATCATGGTTACAATGGGCGAGTAAGGCATTTTCTTGCATGATAATGCAATACCACACGCTGCCAGGATAGTAAGTGAATATCTAGATGAAGTAGGAATTAGGCGGTTTAATTGGCCACCCTTCATGAATATGAATCCCATCGAACATGTCTGGGATGAGTTGGGGCAGCGTATCCGACGGCATACACCAGCCCCAAGAACTGCCCAGGATCTGAGAGAGTTGTTCTTGCAAGAGTGGAATAACATGAATCAAAATGTAATCCGTAATTTAATTCAGAGTATGCCTCGTCGAATGCAACCAGTTATTAATGCAAGTGGGGGTAATACACGTTATTAGTTATCGTTATCAATTATTATTATTTTATTTATTTATTATTAGCAATTTTTCAATAATGCCAAGTTTTATTCCTTCATTTCGTTCCCAATAACAATATTCGAACTTCATTTAAAATGTAGAGTTACTGTTTTTCAAGAATAAATAATAGAAAAATAAATTATGTTGTCTGATTCCATATTTAAAAGTTACGAAAATGCAGTAAGTAGGTAAATTTACAATTTGAAGATATAAGCTGATACATTTAATTCTTAAAATTCTTTACAAGTTATTTAAATTTAAATTTTTGCTCGGCAGTGTATTTGAACTTGTTGATAGGCCTATCTTATTATCAATAGATAAACAAATTTTTTAGGTCATAGGGTTTACATAATTTTTTTTGAGTTTACCTCCGTAAGAAACGATTTTCATTTTTATCCCGCGGTATGAAAATATCATGAGGAGTAAAATTGAGTGTTAACTAAAAGTGGGGCGTTACGTTAACTAAAACTAAAAGCGTTACGTTCCTTTGCGCACCTTTTTATGTCTTCGTAGCCGAGCGGTATAGAGGTTTGCCTGCGAAAATTATGAATTGTAGTCGTAAGGTTCGAATCCTGGTCGCGGTGATAATTTTTTCATTTGTTATATTGTGACATTTGTATATGAATAACCTTCAATAAGAATAAGTTTTTTATATGACCAATATTTTCAAAAATTATATAAAAAAAATAATAATTAGTTCCTTTAATTATGTGAAACAACGTAACTTATTTAGTTTTGACATACATCAAACGCTCTATATACAACAGCTTGTTTGATCAAATCAATTATTATGTTTTGTAGCAGAATGGTATAGAGGTCTGGCTGAGAAAATTAAGAATTGTAGGCGTAAGGTTCGAATCCGGGTCGCGGTGATTTTATTTTATTTGTTATATTGCGACATTTGTATATGCATATTCAATAAGAGTAATTTTTTATAGGACCAATATTTTCAAATTTATATCAAAAATTAATCAATACCATTCATTTTTTAATTGCGGCAAAAATATTGGCAATAATTATTATTAGGACCCGGATTTTTGGCTTTAAGGTAAACTCCAGTCGTGCGTCGGAGCTTACACACAGTTTTTTTTTTATTTTATTTTTTTTTCAGAATTTCTTTTAGTATAGGATTTTTTAGGTTAAACACTGTGGAGCAGTTTTTCAAAATCAAGCATCATACCTGATTTTACAAAATTGTTTAATTGCTGATTTTTTTCTTATTCATTCATATTGAACTGTACTTACATAACATAGTGATCTCCAAGAAGTGCACAAGAGATACGGTACGTATCCACTATATCGTCCTTATTAAATAATCTTGAAATCACTAATTTAACGTTATCTTCAGTCATCAGCCATTTCTTTAACAACAATACCACTCGAAGTATCATATGGGCTTCACTCATTAGATGACAATATGTCTGAACCGAAGTGAATCTAAATAAATATATAAAATTAATAATTTATATAGTACATTAAAAAGTTATTTTAATACCTATGAACGTTGGCAACAATAGAAATATCATTAAAAATCATTCTTGGTGACGGTAGTTCCAAGTTATACAATGTAAGGAATGAAGCATTTGAACTACTATTCGAACTGGCTGAATGAGCAGGTGACGTTTCCGAATTGGCTAATAGCACCATATGATTCTCAGTTAGTAGAATTTGTTCTACTCCCAAAAATGGTCTTAAACCGACCAGGCATATTGAATCGCTTACTTGGGGGCAAGCCTAAAATTTAAATCATTTAAATCCACACACATGAAATATAAACATTCTGAAGAGATTTATTCGGGCGTAATATAACAAGACCTCATTTATGAGCGAATAAATGTTTCGATTTTCCTGCAAAAAGTTTTGTCTTCAACTTTTCAACTCGTTTAAAGAATAAACCCCTCGAGCTAAACCTCTTCGAATTTTACGAGTTGAATTTTCGAAGACAAAACTTTTTAAGGAAACATCGAAAGATTTATTCCATTTAATAAATGATGGTCGCGTTATATTTGATAAGATTATTCCCCGAATCATTTAATTACCAAGATATAAATATTTTTGTCTCATATATTTTTAATTATTATTAACGCATGTAGTGCCCAATAATTCCTACAATGCCTTGTAATTTCGCAATGCCCACAAATAGTGCAGGGTGACTAATCTTATTTTAACCGATGGATATTTTGGGTTATTAATGGTCCTAGAAAAACGTTTAAATTACCAAAGTTAATCGACTGAACCTTCAGGACTCGCTTCAGAATCTGAATTCAGAAAAAAACAAATAACCCTTACAAATGTCATATTTTGACAGGTTGAAGGTATTTTAAATGGTGTGCTCTAATCTGTTCCATCTGTCAAAATGTGACATTTGTCATGGCTTTTTATTTTTTTTTGAATTCAGGTTCTGAAGTTTCAGGAAAAGTCGATTAACTTTGATAATCTTAACGTTGTTCTAGGACCATTAATAACGTAAATAGAAATCGGGGAAAATAAGTAATTTATGTGATGTTTTACCCCAGGAGAAAGCGATTGGAGTGACAAAACGAAACAGCATGATGATATTTAAAAAAATGTATGTACCAGGTGTCTGATTAAGAGAGGTAACCTGCTGTATCTCAGAAACTGTTTATCGTAGAGCTTAGGAAAAAATATCTGTATTTCAAACTCGCATACGAGAAACTGCTGGAAATTATTTTCAAGTTTCCTACTCCACCGCTACAGGGCGTAGTTCACAATAACACGAAAACATAATTTTTCTATAATAAATGTATAAAACAGCTTGGTCGCAGATTTATTTAAAACTAGACAAATAAAATTATAAAAATGTTCTCAGTCAAGTTTGCAGATTTGTTTTAAAAAGTATAAGTACATATACAAAAATAATACAGGAGCTAATACCAACTTGCAACCTAAAATTAAAAAGATAAAAAACATTGCAAAGCTCGATCTTAGCTTAATTTAAAACTACACAAATAAAACTATAAAAAGAGTCACAGCCAAGTTTGACAAATTAAAAACGCAAACAACAGTGACTGAATGAATGACTTGTGACATTACTGAGAGTTGATAGTTCCGCTTTAACCTTTAAAAGTCTATAGCAATACCGCAATGCCCATCTAAATACCTGCAATGCCCTTTTAAATGCCTGCATTTTTCAGTAATTCCCATAAATCTTACGCAATGCACTGAAATGCCCACTAATTCCTGCAATGCTGTGCAATTCCCGCAATGCCCAAGTTTTGTACACCATAATGCCGGTTTACTCCCCGGGAAAGAATCGGGGTAATATAACAAGACCTCATTTATTCGATTTAATAAATGATGGTCGCGTTATATTTAATAAGATTATTTCCCAAATCATTTAATTACCAAGAAATAAATATTTTTGACTCATATATACAGTAAAGATAATAAATTCAAATTTGACATCTACACTACACTTGATTTATTTCGCAAACTGCCAGTTAGCTATGTTGCCTATAATGTGTGTCCTGTCAGTCGAGACGATGTGATTTTTTCGCAAAGGAAGGAGGTAGAATTATCAGTGAATAAATTTTGACAGAAGATGGAAATAGTCAACAAAAGTATTGGATCTGATGCACCCTGAGCATTTTTTTTTTATAATATTTTTAAATAATTTTGAAAAAACTTTACCACATTGATATTATCGACGATTTCGAAATTTCTACACATCTGATGACCATATCTTAGAGTATAAGATTCCAAACCAGTTTCTGTTAAAGCATGCAAAAAATATTCTTCCATAACCAATTTAAAAACGGGAGCTGTGAATGGATACACTGCCAGACAATTGTCCTGATCAAGAGACTTTTCTAAAAAAGAATACAAATAAAGTTATTTTGATATCATTAATAGCAGGCAGATACCTGTGAAACTGTATTTCATTTGGTACTTTTAACGTTTTCTGAAAGTGTTTCTTAAAAACTAACTAATAAATTTATATCTATGTATTTTCTTTAAAGAAACTAAAATTAAAAATAATTAGATGGGATTGATGCAGAGCAGAAAATGTTAGAATCACAGTTGGATTTACAAATCTTCAACAGAATAAGAGGAAAATTAAAAATAATTGATAAAGAGCTTCATGGTATGAAGAATTAAAATTGTAGCAAGAGGAAGTAGTTTTCGAGGGATGTAAATTTCAATTTATTAAAATCAGGAACAATTTTAAAGCTATTTAAATCCGAAATTAAAATTAAATAACAATAGTGCGGAATTATATATTAAAAAAAAAAATTTAATATTTAGGACATTTAAAATAAAACGATTGGGGTGGGTGTAACATAATATAATGATAACAATAACAATTATAAAACATTACCTACTAATTCTTCATATAAAAATTTAAATACATATTTTTTTACTTAAAGACCATATTAATGTAACTTCTCAAATGTAATAATATAATTCAGTTTAAAAAAATGTTCTGGACAACTTTATAAAAAAAAATAAGGAAACACTTTTGAACCACTACCTGAAAGGAGTTAGTAGCTAGGGCATATTTAAACTAAAAAAAAATATTGACTAAAATTTAAAATCAATACCTATAATATATCTGACAACCTTGCTTTTTCCTTATGTTTTAAGATTTACTTTAGAAAGAGTCTAGAATACTTACCATTGTCATCAAAATGGTAGAGATATCCTTCTTGTTGTGTAGCAATAATACAAACAACGCTATTTAAACACTGATCAAAATCGCTCCGTAGCAACTTCTTTCCTGACGAATTTGCGTTACCGTTAAGACATTGTTCGATGTAGATGGGTTTTAAAACGAAGCTTTTGAATTCTTCTGTAACTTGTCTTTGGGCACTTTCAATTAATATCGGCATGAGTCTTAATTGTATCAGATTTTCAATTTTATATTGTACATTTTTAATCTAAAATATCATATTATTTAGGTATAATGAATGAAAGGGTTTAGAGAAGTAGCAAGTAAATACTTACATCTAAAATACCATTTTGTCTAACTATTGCTAGTATATCTCCATCACTAAATGTAAAAGGGCTGCTCTTGTGAATTATACTATTTTCTTTGACAATCATAGGCAGGTTCACAGTCATTTTTTCTTTGTTATTCAACATTTCTTCTCTCAGAATCTTTTTATAATCAATTGGACCACTAGCATTAGAATCTGAAAGTATTTTCACATAAAAAATCACAGAATTCTTATTATTTCTATGACCATGCAAACATCTATTTTTAAATACATATGTAGATACTTACAAGCAAAACTAAAGTCATTATGACTACACAAATTCAAATTACTGACTTCTCTTCCAAGAGTTTCACACACTTTAAACAAATGGAAAGTATCCTTACTCATACAAGCAATGTAATTTTCACAAAATGCTACATGATGAGGACTGAATGACAGCTCAATCAACAATGGAGTCTCTTCAAAATCCACGAACTTCATTTTAGAAATATCATGAGTCTTAATATGGAATGTGTAAATGTTTATAATTTTTTCTGAAAGAATTAATAAGTTTCCAGATATCTAAAAACAAATATATTAATTAATAGGACAATATAGTTTAAATTCAGCTCTGGAATATATTGTTGTTTAGACAACTCTCTCTGTTTTATCTGATAGAGATTTACCTGGCAACATTCCACAAAATTCGGATTTCTTTTGACAGGAACTTCTATCATTTCTAAACTTCCAAGTTCTGATTGGTTTGTAGTAGGTGTTACTCGGCCAGCAATCCTAGCTCTCATCGGTTGAACCATACCACACTCAGAGGATCCCAAACTAATACCACTACTTGTCATTTTTGATTGTTGTAATGTGGCAATGCTATCCCAGTTGATATAAATACGAACAAAATTTATTTCTTTGTTTTGGCGATTGAATTTAGTTTCAAGAGTGGCAACATAATCTCCTAGAAATTAAAGAGTGAAATTATTTGTTTGCACAAATTTGCTCCCTTCCTTGAAATTTGCAACAAATCATCTGTGTAATACTAATAGCTTGTAACCCACCATAATAATTAAATTATGAGAAGTAATACCTTGTAAACCACTTAAAACCGTGAATATTTTATCTAAAATAAAAAATGTATTCAATCAACTATGTGTTTTACATGACCCTTTAAAAAATTAGTGAAGTTAAAGCCAGAAACAAGGAAAAGAAAACGTTTTTCTCTTCTCCTGTAAAATTCCAGTTTTGGGCTTACGAGGTATTAGTATTACACAGACGAAATCATCATTTTTCAAATTGTGGGATTGGAATCAAAATGTTCTGATAACTAAGATTTAAACTTACCATTTAGACAGTGAACAATTTGAATAACCTCATCTACTGTGGGAAAAGAGAATATAACTTCAGAATCATTGCTGAGGTCTCTAACTTCAACACAATTGCTCATTAAAGCTGAAAGCAGGCGATTTGGGGGTGCCACTGTACATGCAGTTGGTTGTTCAACAACTTGGATATGCTGGTTAGCAAAATGATGCACTGATATTACACGTACCATTGTATATCTACTACTTTTTATTAAATATGGATGAAGTAGTCCAAAATTTGTTGAATAAACTTTTTTGGGAGTGCTCTTGTAAGTAATTAATTCATTGGCAGAGTGGGTGTGGAATACAATCCAAATTCAGGAATTAGTCCTATTTTTTACATGTTGACGTAATTAAAGGGTGTGTTTCACAGAAATTTATTAACTTTACTTAATTATAGGAAAGTCAACAGAGTATTTATTGATCAAACTAAAAATATTAACCTACATTTCTTAAAATTGTGGAATCGTCATTGTTTCTAGAACGAAAAAATGTTTTAAAAGTGTATATAAGATCAATGTGTGAATAATTTCACTTTTTTTATTAAATATAAATATTTTTGTATCTATACAATTTAAAAATAAACTGTCAACTGTCAATGTCAAATCTAGTGGAAATCCATCAATTGTCATTTTTTAAATCTTAGTCACATTTAAGTGATAATTATATGCCCAATTCATATTTTATTTATATAAAAATTAGTTCCTTGTTAAAGTTATTATTTATTGCGTTTCAAGCTACTAAGTAATTGCTTAAAAATTAACTTCATTTTATTATCAAATTCATGCTAAATAGATTGTTAACTCAGTTAACTGCCAATAGTATGTCTCGTGAAAATTTATAATTTCGAAATTTGGCAAGACCGCTCAAGTCTCAAATGTATCAAACAACACTGTGGGGAAGTAATCAATGAAGGTGTGTTAATCAAAGTAGAATACCTAATTTATTCGGAATAAGAATGATGTGTAAAAATTTATTCGATTAGTTGCTGTGCGGACAATTAAATCGTTATTAAACATTCTAATCATCATCGTATTGTTAACATTTTAAACATGAAATCTATCTAGTCATATAAGCTGAATTGGTGGTTATAAAAAAATTAACTGTCAAAATGAGTAGCAGCCAGGGTCTCTCGAAGCTAAAAAAGAAACATTTTCGAGTAAAACATCAAAAAGTAAAGCTATTCAGGGCTAACGAACCATTTCTGTCTGTATTTATGTGGGGTATCAACCATACAGTAAGTTTTTGTTTATGTATTAACCACCCTTCATTTCTAATGTTTATTATTTTTTTCAGATTAATGAACTGATGCACGTTACCATTCCGGTAATGCTGTTACCAGACGATTTTAGAGCTTATTCCAAAATTAAAATCGACAATCATCTATTTAACAAGTAAATTTATAATATTTTTTATCCAACCATATAATCATATCATAATCTATTTTTAGGGAAAACATGCCCTCTCATTTCAAAGTCAAGGAATACTGTCCTATGGTATTTAGGAACATCAGAGAGAGGTTTGGAATTGATGATCTTGATTATAAAGAGTCATTAACAAGGTAATTTTTTATGTGTATGCCTAGGGTGTTTTTTTTTAACCTTTACCTGCTATCATATTTTAGAATTGACTATCTCCTTTGGATAATTCCAGTATAAACGTTTCTTTCTCTTGATATTGTTTTCATTAACATTTGCCCCTAGCCAAATACAAACTCAAGTACTTTGAATTTCACCATGAAACTAAATTGATTATGTATATTAGTATTACATATTGAACTCTTCATAGTATTTTTCTCAAAATGTATTGTTATTTGTTTTATTTATAATCTTAATATGTAATCCTCCTTATCAAGTTAATTTTTATTCCAGTTAAGCACTATACAACACTGCATAAATAGAATTTTACAAATAAACATGATCATAAAAACAATTTATTTTAATTTAGTTTATTGGTCATTAGCAGAATGTAAATAAACTTAAATATTTATTAACACTGCTAATTCTACCCATAAAATGTTACAACTTGTATTTTCATTTTGTTGTGATAAATTATGTTCAAAAACATTAAAACTTATGTGAGTATCAAGAACTCGCAAACTGTTTAACAGTACGAAAAGTACAGGAGAGTGGGAAGAATATTGCACTATGACTGCTTACAACAAACAGATCAGGTATGAAAAAAGGAGTCCTGGAGGAAATTCTGTGGTGAGGTGGAAACATCCTCAGACTCCAGAAAATCCTTGCCAAAGATCCTATCAATCCCATAGGCAATATTTTAAAACCTAATGGATCATACATGGAAACTGGTAGGGAGACCCTGCAGATTCTACTGCAGGCACATCTACCAGATTCTGTAGAGATAGGAACGTAGCTATCCATCAGACCTCCAACTCCCCTAGCTCATGTGAGGAAAGAGCATTGGAGTGCAGTTAATAAATTAATAACCCAGTGCAAATTGAACTGAACTATTAACTCAGTTGAGCCATACAAAGCTCCTGGACCAGATAGTATAATATCAGCACATCTGCAGCAAAGGCAAATACATCTATCTCCAGTACTTTGTAATCTCTTCAGAGCATCACTAGCAACTGGATACATTCTAACTGCTTGGAAAAGAGCCCGAATCGTTTCTATTCCCAAACCAGTTAAGGACAATAACTCTGTCTTCTTTCATGTTGAAGATAATGGAGAAACTTATTGATAGGCATGTTAGGGAAAACTTTCTCATTGAAAGGCCACTACACTATAACCAACATGTATATCAATCAGAAAAATCCTGTGAAACAGCCTTACACCAACTGGTGTCAAAAATTGAGGATGCACTAGGAAATCAAGAAATAGCTCTCGGAGCATTTATTGATATAAAGAAAGAAAGAAACTTATTGATCTTTACAAATATACAATGTTATGCCAGTTACTTATATAAATAACAAACACAACATGTTTAGACTCATCATTAAACACTAAAAGTTTCAAATTGATTTACATACATCTAACATGATTATGAAGAACTGGACCATTCAAAATGGAACACCTCAACCTTATAAAATGCCCATCCTACAAGTACCTGTTTCACTATAAATTTTAACTTTTTAAGTATAAAGTTCTTCCATATCAATGGAAGAGTGTTGTATATCTTACAGTGTTTGCCTAGAAGTACCCTCCTGATTCATTTTTGTCAGTCTAATCAGGTTTTTATTTTGTGTATCATTGATCCAGTGGTATACTTATGTTTATTTTTATGAACAAAGATGATAGCTTCCAAAATATTGTGAGGTATTGTGAGAATCTCTAATTTAATAAAAATAGGCCTTGCATGATCTCTAAAATTAGCCTTGACCATATCCCTTAATATTTTTGTCTGTACAATAAAGTCATCATTTTATGATGTTGACGATCCCCATAGTAGTACCCCATATTGTAAATGTCACTGAAGTGTTCGACTACACCTCCATCACTCCATGATAGCTGCTGTTGCAAGGCGTGGGGCAGATGACACCATATGTCAGTGGATGAAAAACATGCTTTTCAACAGGACAGCAATGACAACCTTATTTGGAGATTCCATTGAGGTATTGATAATGAAGGGATGCCCACAGGGAGGAATCTTATCACCTTTGCTGTGGGACTGTGCCATAGACAAACTCCTAGAGGAATTGAATAGGAAAGGGATATACACCCAGGGGTATGCAGATGATCTGATGATACTTGTACAAGGGAAATACCCTAATGTTATATCGGAGCTGATGCAACAAGCTCTGGAAATGGTGGAGATATGGTGTAGGAGGGAATGCTTAAGGGTGAACCCTGCCAAAACTGCTCTCATTGCCTTTCACTAGAGAAAGGAAGCTTGAGAGACTAAAACTGCCAAGCCTCTTCAACGTGCAGCTGTGTCTCAGCCAGGAGGTATCTGGGCATAATTCTGGATGCAAAACTAACCTGGAATTCACACCTACTTCATCATCATGGCCGTTCAATCCTGAGGGATTATGGCTAGCTCAATAGAGCTGTGTTAAATCCTATTGACAAGGTGGATTACTCCTCTTATATCAGTGCAACTATAATGTTTTGTCTGTCCTGGCCTCTTCTGTTAGTTTTCCATTTTCTTCTGTCTTTGCATTTTGTTTTCCAGTCACTGATTTTCAATGCTTTTAAATCTTCTTCTGGGATTCCTAGTGTTTTCAGTGCTTCTATAATCTACACCTACATGACAAAAACAATAAAGGGAAAATGGCCCTAATGGCTGCAAAACGGGCGATAGGACATGGGGACTAAATCCACGGATCGTACGCAACTGTGGTGTCAACCACGGTTACCTATGGAGCCTTAGTTTGGTGGCCAAAAACTGATCAGAGGAAAGCCGAACTGGAGCTATCAAAACTTCAGAGGCTTGCCTGTCTGTGCATAACGGGTGCGATGAGAAGCAGCCCGACTGCGGCAATGGAAGCCATTCTTAATCTTCCGCCTCTTGCTCTGCATGTTAAGGCGGAAGCGAGAATGGCTGGAATGCAATGGGAATTGGCATGAAGGAACCAACACCCTTAGTAATTCCAGAATCACTGATATCACAAACTCGCTTCTTGAAATGAGAAGTGATAACATGTTGGCCACAAATAAAGACAACAAACCATACCATATCCAGCTAAACTGGGATGTGTTGTAAGCATGCAGTCAGGAAGGAACGTTGGTGTGGTACACAGACGGATCTAAAACTGACATAGGAACAGGAGCTGGAGTCCATGGTGCCAGACCCAGGTGCAATGTCCACGCATCGTTGGGGAAGTTTGCATCTGTATTCCAGGCAGAAATCTACGCTATCGACACGTGTTTGCAAATGAACATTGAAAGGGGTTATAGAGGCCAAACGATCCTTATACTCTCAGATAGTCAGGCAGCAATGAAATCTTTAGCATGTCCCCAGATCAGATCTAGACTGGTATGGGACTGCCTACAAAAACTTTTAACCCTGGCAAACCATAATAGAGTAACTCTTAAGTGGGTCCCGGGCACAAGGTTATTGTAGGCAATGAAAAGGCAAGCTAGGGTCTGAAACTGCGAAATATTAAACCTCAGCAGGGGCCAGATAAGGAAAGTGACGGGATTACTCACCAGTCACTATACCCTAAGGAAGCACACATGGATACAAATGGCTTATATAAGGAGGAACCTATCTGTCGGTTGTGCATGGAAGAGGAAGAAACAGCCTCGCACATTAGGGGCCATCCATAAATTGCGTCACGCGTTAAAGGGGGGGAGGGTATCACCGGAATGTGACATTGTGTGACAAGGACGGGGGGAGGGGTTAAAAAGTCCTGACATTCGTGTTACGTAATTTATGGATGGCCCCTTATCTTCGAATGTGAAGCACTGTCTCATTGAAGATATAGACTCCTAGGACCAGAGTATCCAAGTGAGGATTCCTCCAAGAAGAATCTAGTGAAAAGACTGTTGAGCCTGATAAGGGCTACTGGTCTCTTCACATAAACGGTACAACCAAGAGCACAAAAAGCCTAAAGGCTGAGGTGCCGAGGTCTCTAAGCCTCTTACTGGTGGTGTTTTACCAATCAATCAGTGAGTACTTGAAATCAATTATGCAAGGAATAGCGAACTATGAGCAATGTTAGAGAAAAAGTACTATTTTATGAAAGCATTCAATCTATTATCAATAACAAACATTATTTACAAAAAGTCATTGATATTAATTACTGTTTGATTATTTTAAAACATCTGGTATCCAACTCCTTCCTGAAATGGTGTACATTTATGTTTATAACTCTAATGTTCATCCATCCATGGAATAACATCTGTGTTTACTGCAATCTGTCTTGGTGGTCTCCTGATCTGTACAAACTCTATTCTGTGCAGTGGTGTAACCAAGAAGGGCGACAGTGTCTTGAATACCCTCCAAGATATCAAATTATTATTTTTTATGGAAAAAGTACCAAAACGTCATTTTGTTTTAGATCTCAACCTTTACCAGATGATTCCTCAGGTAAAAGCGGAGCTAAATTTTATTTGAGTTATGATAAAATTTTTATAATTAAAACACTTACTTCTGAAGAAGTAGAAAGGATGCATTCATTTTTGAAGACTTATCATCCAGTAAGTATTTCTTTTTATATAGGTATAGAAACATCTACATTATCAAATCACAGAAAAATCAAGAATGCTTATGTAGGGGAGGGATACTTTAACGGTTTATGAGTTCCAATTAAGAGATTAGGAAACTGTTTATATAATTGTTTTTTTAATGGAACAATTTTCAACAAGGGATCTGAACAGGAACTTTTGAATATACTTCTGAGTGAATAATTTTTCTTTTCTTTCAGTATATCGTAGAAAGACATGGTAAAACTCTACTCCCTCAGTACCTTGGAATGTATCGTCTAACAGTAGATAACGTCGAACATTACATAGTAGTAAGTAGAAACGTGTTTTCGAATCACCTCAGCACGCATAGGAAGTTTGATTTGAAGGGTTCTACGGTGGATCGAGAAGCGTCAGAAAAAGAAAGAGAAAAGGAATTGCCGACCTTGAAGGATAACGATTTTGTCAACGAACAAATGAAGGTTAGATAGAAAAATGTATAAGTATTTACATACGAGTTTATTAGATCAATTGTAAATTAATTGGGATGACAGACTAATTTCTTTTATTATCACTGGAATAATGTTCACACCAAGCACAAACCAATGAGGTATTAAACCAATATCTGGCTTTTGAGAGTTTGCTTTTTCAAAAATTTTCCAATAACTAATTGTCAATTGATTAATTTGTTCTACGTTTAAAAAAAAACAAAAAAATATTGACCATTTCATTCGATATAACAATGCAAAGTTTAAAAAATTATTAACAATATACATGCTGATGAATCGAAGAGAAACTTCTTGCAGCACTGGACTCAAGTACAGTAGTAAAATTTGAGTGATAAATTTAAATGGAGAGAGAGAGTAAGCACGAGTGACGATACCAGATTGCCACTTGTTGATAGTATTTGTGAAGAAGTACGTTAGAATTTTATTTGTAGTACAAGGTGTCCCACTATAAAGTAACACATTTTGACGGCTTATTTCTCGAGAATGGAAAAAGATATCGACGTGCAGTTTTCGCTAAATTTCTTATATTCCCTTCAAGTTTTTGTTGACATAGTTGCCAAATGTATATTTTTTCCCGAAAGCGCCGAAAAAAAATGACCTTTTTTTAAGCGAAATTATCGGTTTATTTTAATTTTTTACGAAAATGTGCTTTGGAAAAATACACCTGACATTAAGAAACGTCAAATAAGTTATTTATGGGAATTATAAGAACGGACATAGTCAAATTTATTAATCGAAAATGTTTACTTTGATAGAAAAAGCGTGGTGCGTCGTATTACATATATACTGAGAAAAAATTGAAAGAATTGACCAGGAGAAGATTCAGGACCATTTTTGACAGAAATCCGCGTATACACTATATTAACTTGGGTACAACAATTCACAGAATCGGGAAAACTGGAAAGGAAGAAAACATTTAGAACAGAATCATTTTTATTTAGATATAAGAGCAAGGAACCAAACATAATTTCATAAAACACATCAAAACAAGATAAATAATTATATTTAATAAATAAGTTATTGTATGTGACCTCCATCTGCATCGCTACATAATATTAATCTCAGCCAAAAATTACTGAACGCATTTCTGGTGTTATGGTATTAAAAACATTTACTATGTTATTTCTTAACTCCTGAAGATTTGTAGGGATTGGGTTATAGCATCTCTCCTTTACATAACCCCTTATGAAGAAGTCTGGAATGGTTAAATCCGGGGAATACGAGGCCCACTCGATGGGACCAGCTCGACCTATCCATCTATTGCCGAAATGATCTGATAATGAATTTCGAGCAACTAATGAGTAATGTGGAGGCGCGGCGTCTTGTTGAAAATATACAGTGTTTATAATTTCATCTTGTTGTAATTGGGGATACAAAAACTCCTCCAACATGTCAGACATTTACTTTAGGAGCATCCCTTTCAAATTCGTTGAACGCTCTTGGATTTTCAACTCCCCAAATCCTGCAGTTATGCTTATTAACTCTTCCATTAATATGAAATGTGGCTTCGCCTGACATTATTAGGTTCAAATTAAGCTGAAGTGTTACCAGATCCAACAAGTTTCTGACATAAAAAATCTTTGTTCGAATGAATGATTCTCTATTTTTTGTAAAGTTTGTATTTTATATTCTTTAAATTGAATAATTTTTAGGAGCCGGTGAACCTTACTTTTTGAAAATTGTGTAATTTGGGATATTTTTCTTACAGATATTCTAGGGACTTTCAGATGGTATTAAAAAATATAGGGTGCTGTATCTAAAATAAACCGATAATTTTGCTTCAAAAAGGTCATTTTTTTCGGCGCTTTCGGGAAAAAATATACATTTGGCAACTATGTCAACAAAAACTTGAAGGAAATATAAGAAGTTAAGCGAAAACGATATCTTTTTCCATTCTCGAGTAATAAGCCGTTAAAATGTGTTTCTTTATAGTGGGACACCCTGTATTTCTATGGGTCAGTTTGTGACAAAAAGAATGGCATATAATGCTACAAGCATCTCTACTGTTAACATGTGAACAAAAACTTTTCGACGGTATTGTATCACAACAACTAGCATAACATTGAAGAATCATCATATTTTTGTAAGTTCAATTCCTCATTAGACAGTTTTTTAATGTTGAAGCAGCAGCTATATTTTATTGTAACAGAAATTGTTGAAAAGATCATTAATGTTTTTTTTTTTTCATATTAGGTCACAATTGGAGATGAAGCTAAGGCAAAACTGATGGAAACTCTTACTGCAGATGTTGAATTTCTCACTAAACTGCATTTAATGGATTATAGTCTACTCTTAGGTAATTTGTTTGGTTTTTTTAATTCTATTTTGAAGTTTAGTTAATTATACATTATACCATTTGTTGTCTCTAGAAAACGATCAAAAACAATCATAAATAAATAAAATTATTCAAAACAAAGTTAATATTTTCATAATTATAGGAATACACGAAGTGGAAAGAGGAGAACAAGAACTCCAAAGACAACGCGAACTAGAAGCCGAAAATCCCCAAGAATCCGACGAAAGCGAAAGTGGTTCCGGCCTAGAAAATCGAACGATGGGAATAACGACACCTCCCGATTCACCTAACGCTTTTGGGCATTACCTTCATCGCGAACACAGTCTCCAATACGAAGGTAAATTTAATAAAATTTACCAGTATTTAGACTTAGTGACAGGTAAGCTCGAAATGACATCTTTAAAATCAGAGAGACGCTTTAGTAGAGCTTATCGTCGTGTCGCTAATCTAAGCTTGTCCAATCAATCTGGTGTAGGATATAATTTAATGTACATGTTCTAATTTTTTATAAAGTGAAAAAAGTTTTTATTTAACACAAAAATACAGACATGCACAACCACGAGGGGAGCGTATGCGATAATGTCCAGATTCGGATGTTTTCCCGTTCAGTTGGAGGAATATAGATCCTGTAGCAGTCTTCTCTCCTCCCAACAATCAAAAGAACTTTTCGACGCACGAAAATAATTGTAGAAATTTTTTTCGTGGCCGCGCAATTAATTTTGTAATGAATAATAGTATATTATTTAACGAGCGGTAATGTAGGTCTTAACTCACGCAGGCGAGTGCTGTAATTCATCAAGCAAGTTATGACCATTACCGCAAGTTGAATACTATATTTTATCTACGACTATAATAATAAATACCAAGATACAGAGAAAATACTTTATCCACGAATCTTAATAGTTACCTATAACAATGCTATAAAAATTTTAGTTGTAACTACTACAGCCACCTTGATATTCGATTCGTAAATAAGTCCAAGAATCTTTTCCGATTTATTATAGTGAGTTATAGTAGTGATTTAATATAACTCACGCTGTTTACAGATACAATGAATTGCTCAAAAGCAGTTGAATAATTAATATATAACTTAATAGGAGTAGATAAATGAAGTAAAACATTGCATAATTCGTTTCTATTATTTAATAATCATAGAAAAAGTATAGTATTCTACTCGAGAGTAATGGCTATTAATCACTCGGATGCTCACATCATTATTCGGTGTTATTCCTACATCAGATTGACAATAATCCTCCTATGTATTTGTTGGATGTTCTGCTTTTTTTTGTAAATAATATTGTTAAGTTAATTGGCTGTTGAATCAAATTTGTATTATGACTTATTTTCAGTTTGATTTTTTAACGATTTTCAATGTTTAAAAAAGACTTTTAAAGCAAATTAAGTGGATTTAAAAAAAATTAACATCTCAAAATATCATTTGATTAGTCTTCCGCAGCAAATACATTTTTCTGTCTAAACTCGTGTACGATCTGATAACAATTTAACCATGGACATGTGTACAGGGTGACTCAAAAATGGTTTACTATTAGATATACATTGTTGCTAGGGTAGGTGATTTTGATATTGATGTCAGTATCGGCACCTACCACGCACTGCGATTTGAAAGGTTCAAATCGCCACAAAATTGACTAAAGTGTACAAAGTTTAGATGGGGAACACTTTAGAGATTATCATCAAAATGGCAAATTTAATTTACATTCACTTATGCAACATTTATAGACGTGGAGAGTGGCGTGGGTTGTCTATTTTTCTCATAGCAACTATTAACAAAAAATGACAGTGATGGCATCTAATAATGGAGGCTATTTTTTAATAAGCTTCTTTATGAGTGGGGTATTCTGTGTTTTAACCTTATTTCTATATAAAACTATCAGGAGGTTTTGCTTTTTAACAAGTTTATGAGCTTCTACCAATGCAGAGATAAGAAGTAAAGGAAGACAACTTACTTTTTGCTTTTAAAGTAGACACCTATTGACAATCGTTAAAACAGATGTAGCACTGAAAATAAGTTCTATTGTAAATAAACTTTGTCTACAGACACATTTCATCGAATGAAACTTGAATTTGCTTTTACAGTATTATTTTTAGGGATAAAACTGAGTCTTTGTACTTTTTAGGTTCATTCAAATTGTTCAAAGTATATCCATACCTCAAACCGAAACGTAAACGTATAAGGCTACAAGGTATAAAAATATGAGTGCAAAAGTTTTTCTTTTTTTTTTAAACTTCCTTTGAGACTTGATCATTTATTATTAACTATTTGAAACAGCCTTAGCTTTCGATTGAGCTTTGATATTTTTTAATACAGAAAATTCGTCAATTAGAGTTGCTACTAAAAAAATATACTTTTCTCCGTGTTTCCGAAATTTAAAAAGTACTTAGTTGAAGAGGATTCTAATGGAAATGACATCTCGATAGCAATTACAAAATTTTTTTTATAACAATGATCTAATAACCGGTTTACATTCTGCTCACTTTTGTGGAAATGAGCACGAAAGTGGACAGCACGAGTATGTAAAAAATATCGTATCGTTACAGTCTGCTCTTTTCTGGCCATTGCTGGAAAACAATCTCTGAAGGCAGAAAAATATACGCAGCGATGTGAGTAAGAAAATAATTTTCATGACCTAAGCGTTTGAAAAAAAATATGAGTCAGCTTTGGCAAAAAAAATTACTTAAATAATTTAAAATCTTTGAAAAAGTTTCGGTCAGAATCGACAGGATAAATACGAAACTGTAATTTGGGATTGTCAAGACCGCGACACGCGCCGGGAAGCAACATTTGACTCGTTTTGTATGGTTAACATTTTGAGCCCTTGCAGTTTTCTTTGTGCTTTTATGTGTTTGTTTGATAGTTTCTACTTGACAATTTATACGGGGTGATTCATAACTATTAGAACATAGGCTAAGGGCGGATTAAAATATCAGTAATCATCATGCTTGCTTAGAATACTTTGGAGGAACTGTAGTCGTCGGAGTAAAGTGATAAGGGTGGAACATTTTGTTTTTGGTAAAAGTAGAAATGCGATAGATGTGACACTATTTCTATTGATAATAATGACAGTATAAATAATATAATGAATAATTGCGGCCAACAGTGATCGAAATGGATGATACTAATAATAATTATTACGAAAGTTTATATTTGATACAGTGTAATAGAAATCTGCCTGCTTCTTTTCATAATCGAAAAATATATAATCTGATAGGCTCAATGACATTAAAGATAGACCATCCTTAACACATTATTATCTATAATCGGATTATTGCCTATACAATGTTTTGGTCGCAACATAAATCAAGGCGAGTACACTGCACGATAGCGTATCATTTCGGGAGGGTTCATTTAAACTATCTTATGAAAAACGTTTCTTTAGACTAAATGATGTACGTTATTAATTTTTCGCTTTGAAGATAGGTGGATTTTTAAAACATACCTACGAAGGATTTTAAAGTTAAAACAGGTTTTGCAATACAGATTATGAATGAATGTCTATATATTTCTCCAAAATATCGAATCCCTCGTCTTATACCTATACTACGCTTATGTTTATATAACTTTACTTGTGAAATGACCGATTATCTTTCTTATTCCATGTATTTTCACAAACTACACATATTTTCACCATCATAAATGTCTTCTAAGCACTCAAATTACAATACAAAACCAAATAAAAGCACAATTATAATTAAAATCATATTGACAGATCCCAAAAAGTAGTTCGTTGTTGCCAAGCTAAAAATTTATAAACTATTTTACTATTTGATATTGATAAAAAATGAAAAATCCTAACCGAAAAAAATAACGAGCTGGACTGTAGGCTCGTCTTACCTATTTTAAGTGCTTTTCACTTTTTTTTCTAACCTTTTAAACGTAAAATACTGCAAAAATCTCAAATATAATCATAATTACGATTATTGTTATACGAGATTTGGCATCATGTAAGAAGAGTCTCGTCTTAAATATGTTGGGGACAACCAAAATGTAAACAAGGCTTGTCTATCTTTAATATGTCATTGGATAGGCTGTTGCGTACACCAAACACAATTAATGCCATGTCGTAAAGGTCATCAAAAAGCTCTATATCCATTATTAATTCAATTTTGTTTGATGTTATAACCTAACCTCTTTATATTTTGTCAATAGACCATTCCAGAAAGACGCACTGACACGTCGGCCATATTGTGCTGGAGGGTTTTTTATTGTTTACTGGTAAACAACTGATGATAGTTAGACTTTAATTAGTAATCAGTTCTTAAAAGTATCTAAAATGCCATCGTTTTGTAGTGTTGTTAAGACTAGATGTGAGGAGAAAGAGCTTTTTCTTCTATTCAATATACTAGAAATTTAACACACATTGTGTTTGATTTATTCGCTACTTAAGAAGAAGACCATCACAACCCGAAAATCAATAATGTTGATAAAGTGAGCTTAAAAATTGAGATTATTTGAATTGGCAACAACTCAAATTAAATTAGGTATAAATGGATTCAAATTTCGTTCATGTAGTTTTAAATGGAACGTATTTCTTTTCCCTATATTTACTTGATGTTTTCTCAATAAGAGATATAATTTTTTGGCTTCAGATATTCCATTTTTTTGTCGTATGCTGTTTTCAAAATAAATTTTTTGATATCAGTGGATTTTCTTCTTAAATCGAAACAATTAACTTTTAAATATTCTTATTCTGCAAAAGAATTTTTATATAAAAATACTCCTGGTGGGCATTGTTGTACTTTGAATAGTTTCAGGTCAGACATTTTTATTGCTTCTCCCGTCTCATTCTTATAAGCACATTTTTGTCCTATTCGCTCTGCAAGATCTTTTAATTCATAAAAATCATCATGGGTTATCTCTACAACTGTGTAAGGCTTTCCAGTTTTTTTGGCCTGTCTAATAAGTAGTGAGATTATGATCAGGTCCGTATATTGGGGCTGATTTTTTATAACGCGCAATTTGCTTCTCTATCACTAAGTGGATGATATCACCCTCGTTTTGGATGTGCCCTATTATTAGGAATTTGTGCGTTATAGAATTGATGTACCTATTTTAATTTGGACTCTGCGTAAATGTAAAGTGTAAAAATATAGAGGTTTATTTTGCCCTGCACAATTATCTTTATAATATCACAACAATAGGCTTAAATCGATATTATAATCATTTTTGTTGTCATACAGAAAACCAAATTTTGAAAAAAAGCTAGTTGAGACGGTCTTCTTCTTAAGTAGGGATATAGTAAGAAATTTTATTTGATCTAGTATATAATTGATATAAATTGCATAGTTTCCCATAAGTTGGCCTTTTCTTTCAATGCTTCGTTGCGTCTTGTGCTTGATTTTTACTAAGTATCGCAAACAAATTTTTGAAATTCCCATTTTTGTGCACATTTATTAGAAATAACCGCATGCGCTGATTGCTTTTTTTCAGGTGGCATCATACCAGAATTGGACATATACGCCATTCCCTCATCAGAAATAGCACCGGTTAAAGAAATCTATTTCATAGCCATAATCGACGTTCTAACTCACTATGGCGTCAGAAAACAAGCGGCGAAAGCCGCAAAGACGGTAAAATATGGATCGAACGTCGATGGAATTAGTACCTGTGATCCGGAACAGTACGCCAGAAGGTTTATTGATTTCATGTCTAAAGCCATTGAGTGAAGGAGGTTTTTTGCGTGTTTTTTTTCGGTTTAATATAGCCTTATGGATTGGTGGGACAAATCTTAATTTCTACTAAAAATGCACATTTGCAACTTGGATTTTCTATTTAAGACGTTTTTATTGCATGGTAGACCATGGAGTCTAAAATATTTGGATTATTTCTTCATCGGATAATAAGAGTAAAGTCTGTTCATATTTATAGTGAAGTGACTACCCTTTTACTTCTGTTTAATGGCGCTTTTGTTTTGTAATTATCACTTGAGTCAACCCAGCCATTTTTATGGAGTATCTTATGTGTCGAACCAGGTTTCAACCAAGTAAATAAACCTTTTGAGGTCACTGTAAAACTTCATTTTTTGTAAATATTTCAGTAGCCATTCCTGAACTCTACTGAATCCATTAAAACTTTTTTTTTAATCTGAAAACTTTTGTTCGATATGTATGTATATTGGGGTGATTCATTGAGACCTAAAAGATCTATTGTCCCGCTTCTTCTATTTAGTTCCCAAGGAAAGTTTCGGAGACTAGTAGCTCCTTTAGACCTATATCCCGGAGGAATTTTAGGATAACTGCAGGTTTAAACTTAAATAAATGTCCCTCTTCTATCCAGTAATCTCCTAGGTGTTGTGCCTTAGGATTCCGAATTGCTGTGCAATTCGCAAGTATGTGGATGGAGGTGTCTTCTTCCATACCACAGAATCTACATTCTTATTCCTTCTCTATTTTGAGCAGGTGTCCGTTCAGGACTCCTGTTTAAAATCTTTGATTGTCTAAGCCCTACTCGAACTTCTCTTTTTTCGGCTTTGCCTATTTCTTCCAATATTACATTGGAGCTGATACCGCACAAGGGTTCCGGCCTCCAAAAGAGTGTTTCAGACCCCCCTTTTATTTCATTTCCTCCTATTCCAGTGTGTCCCGGAATCCACAGTAAGGTGGCCGATGCTGTTCTCGTGTAGTTCATTGAGTTTGCCTAGGCATTCCCATACCACTTTGGAATTTCCGCTTGAAAGATTCTCGGCGTTTTTCCCAAGCTTTCAGAGTGTTTGGTTCCTGGCCCGTACACTCCTATCTCAGACCCTTCTATTGCTTTTGAGCCGTCTGTGTACCATTCAATGGCATTCTTTCCAAGTCTGGTAATGGTATTTGGATCCCATTCCTTCTTGTTGCTCAATACTGTGTCGAATTGTACTTTTTCATCATACCATCTTTTGGCATGTCCTAGGTTTTCTGTAATGTTCTCCTGACGAATTTATTCCCGGTTTTATCTTTTTGACGCATCTTCATTAAACTATCTATTTTAGGCACACTTTGTTCTTCGTATATCTTGTAAATTTACTATTTTAACTACGAAACTACTCCTTAATCATTTATTTTATTCACTTTACTAAAAGTATGAACGTACTCTACTATTTTAATGTAACTCCTTGTATATGTATTTTTTCAAAACCGTGAGATTAAGATTTATTCTAACGCCAATTCGACAGGGTCGTGCAATTTGCCTTTACAGAGAGAGGTTATGAGTCTGAGAGTGCGTAAAATCGAACTGACCACATCAGGAATTATATTTCATTTTATACAGCTTTAAACCGTCAACATTTTCCTGTAGCAAATAAAATTTAAAATATGGTCGGTGTTATTTCTAGTCTGTTGGAATGTTCTATCTATAAAAAAAAACCCTTATCTGGATGGGTAATTTTTTGTTTGTTTTTTCGATTGTATATCATTTTAAATAATACGAGTTGAATATGCTTTAAATTTAGTGTTAAGGTGAGTTTCCACGTATTTCTTGAAACTTTGTTATTGAAAATTTTCAAAAAATGTTGCTTGTTTCCCTAATAAGTACTTTTACTAACATTTAATCTAGAAAAAGAAGAGAGAAGTAAGTATAAGTATGAGTTCTCATCTATGCTCATATTACTATAATTAAAATAGTTTTACTTGGAATTGTTGCTATATCTATCAATCTCACAACCATTCTGCAGTTTTCTCCATTTTAGCCACCTATCTCTAGGTCTGTTCCAACCGTAGTCAGAAACGATCTGACTATAACTGGTCATAGCAAACAACGAGTTTACTTTCGCGTAACTCCTATCACTGATTGAAATGGTCGACTATTCTCTGATCGTTTCTGACAATTTGTGATTGCGGTTGGAACTGTAAAAATTTCTTAGAATTGCTTTGGCTACCATCTCCTCGTTTTATTCCTCCCTCAATAGTTTATTTTTCATTGGACATTGAAACAACTTAAGAACCGAAAATGGCATTAAACCAAGACATATTGGTATTGCAAAAAAGTTAACATCAAAAGTTAAATCCATTGTTACGTTAATATACTGGGCGCTTCATTTGAAAAAATCTGTATGAATCATTTCAAAATATGTTTAAATATGACATGAATTTTGAGACGCCTGATATAATAAAAATGTATTATAACTACACTGAGAAATTTGTGGCTCTTAGTAGGAAACACTTACCTAAAAATTTTGTATGCATTTTTTATGCAAAATTAAAACATCTCATAAATATACCTCTAACTTGGCAACGCTGCCTAGGACACTAAAAAAATTGGGGTTGGGTACTTTTACAGAGGTAATTTAAGGTACCAAAAAAATCTGTTTTATTTAAAATAATGTCCCTTTTTGAGACAGTCTTAGTGAACGCTCTGTAAAAATAATTTCATATTAAACATTATCATATTTTCAGCTCACAAGTTGTTTTAATGTCCAATCAAAAATAAACTCAAAAGGGAGTAATAAATGGACACCCTATATATACCACCAAACCACTTTTTTATTTTGCAACTGCAGTGCCAATTTCCGCTAGAACGATTGATGGTTTTATATACCTCCATCTTGCGGTGGATCGTATTATGGTGCGATCTAGCGGCGCGTGTCGAAAGTAAGTATGAGGTAAAAAGTAGGTAACCAGATACTGTAATTTGTGTGCCGCCATCTACATTTCACTCACTCGATAATGTCAATGTTGCCATGTTTCAATTAAAAACTAGATATTTTATTGTTCCTATGAAAAACCAAGACACACCATAAATATATTTGTGATATTAATAAAAGTGAAAAAATTGTGTGAGCCTAATTATTTTATGTGCCTTAATATCTTTTATATTTAAAAAATGAAATAAAGACGTCACAGATATATCTAATTTTATGGGCGATTTTTAACAAGATAAAATCGACCAAAACACACACAAATATGCGTATTATTTTCAAATACCCTTCGTCAAGTGTAGAAAACAACTGACTTATTCAGTGGTCCCTTGCAGGGCTCGCTTCTTGGAAATTTAATTATGTCAATGTAAACAGACTGTGTGACTATTTTGTTTTGGTGATTTTATTACCATCATAAATGTATTAAAGTTGTGTGTCTTGGGTTTCCACAGGAACAATGAAGTATCTAGTTTACAAATGAAACATTGACATTATTAAGTGAGTGACATGTATATGACGGCACACAAATTACAGTTTCTGGTTACGTACTTTTTTACCTCATACCTTGTTTCGACAAGAGCCGCAATACGATATACCGCAAGATGGAGGTATATAATACCATCAAGTGGACACTTGCAATATTAAAAAGTTCCTATTCAACATGTTAAGCTTACTATGGGGTCAATAACAAAATGCGATATTCAATCGCCAAATCTAGTATTTTTCTAATTCTGCTATCGACTTTTTCATTTTGATATAGTTGGAACTTATTTACGAACCTATCTCTTTTATAATATTGAAAATATTTAGGAGGTTAACAAGTAATTTTCGAAAAGAAAGTACAGGGATAACCCAAGTGATTTTAAGATTATAGAGCAATTATAATTTTACCGAAATTCTAATAAAATCGATGTTGCTAATGCATATACATATATTATAGTCTTTAAAATAAAATAAATTAAAAATTAACTTCCAATATTGTATAAATGTATGTATAGGTAATGAGTATGACGTAGACGTTTAAATATTTGTGAATTGTGGTGGAATGAACTCGGTCTATCTGTAACGTTTTTAAAATTTATCTGTAACATAAATATTTTAGTCCCTTTTAATCGACACTCGGTAAAATATATATAGGAATTATATTTTTCTTACGTAGTTGTAATTTTCAACATCTATCGACAAAATTATAGAACATTTGGCTTTACCAAGCGATATCATTTTTTTACGAAATATGTCGATTACTTTTAAGTTTTTTTAATTATATGATTCCCATAATATTGTTATTACCGAAGGTTTGAAGGGATAATCCAGAAAAATATCAGTTGTAGATTTTATACCTACTTTGGGAGTTTTTGGTTAGCAACCCGACTTTTTATGGACTCTAAGTTGTAAAAAATATATTGTAAATAGAATATGTTTTGGTTTTTGTCTTGTATATATATATTATACATTGTGATGTATTTCTGAAGTTTAGTTTATTTTTATTTTAATAGATACACATGTTTTCTTGCATTGCATTATATCTCATTTATGTGTTGTTATCAAATATATAATTTTTTTTAATAATTTTTACTTTTTAATATGTTCCTCAGCGGTAGGGTAAATCGGAGAAAATATCTCGTTTGTCTTTTGCTTATTCTGTTCGCGAATCCATGACGATGATATTTCGGCTCCCTTTACTTTTATCTCTTCCTCGAACAGATCATTTGAATGACAAGAGGGAAATGTATGTTTGTATGTATACTGGGTAACATTCACTGAGACCTACAAGATCTATTGTGACCCCTTTATTCTACGTAGCTCCTCAAGAATGTCTCGAGAGACTAGTAGTTCCCTTAGTCCTATTTCCTGTAGTAATTTTAGGATATCCGCAGGCTTCAGTTTAGGTAAGTATCCCTCTTCTATCTAGCAGTCTTCTAGGTGTTGTGCCCTATGATTCTGTATTGCTACGTATTCTGCAAGTATGTGAATGAAGGTTTCTTCTTCCGTTCCACAAAATCTACATTCTTATTGCTCCACTAGTTTCAGTTTTTTTAAAGTGCGCTAGTGTCCTGTTCGGACACCTGTCTATACTCTTAGTGCAGAAGAAGGAAAAGTTACACAGTACTTGCGTTTTCTCAATATTTTGTCGGCTCTTTTTTTAGTAAAAAATAATCTCGATTAGATCCTTTTTTTCAGCTTTGAACAAACATGGTGCACTACATGTGCTTAACCTCTTGAGCGTCCATATGGCATGTCCACCAACTGACAAGTTGAAACTAATGACAGTCGCCCTGAGGATAAACAATTATTTGGATAGATTTTAGATTTGTAATTTGGTTGTTTTGTATTGATATAATGATCCTTTTTATTATAAACAGTCAGATATAGCTTTTAAAATACCTAAGCAATTAAAACAATGTCGAAGAAAGCACCAAATCAAATGGACTCGAACATGATCAAAATCACCATTAAGAACCACGTGTTATACAGAAAACGCTTGTTTATCTCAGGGCTACTGTCAGATGACGTAACGTGGACTTGCCCTATTAAGGTAGTCAAATATCATAACCACGGCGTGTTTGGCATCACTCTGCGCGTTAAGTGGCAAGCCAGGGTTACGAGTTAAACAGAGTAAAGGTTTGGCGAGGCGGAAAACTCAGTGCGCTCCGAGCAGACCCGAAATTTCTTTGAACCGCGCCTAAATTTCCGACAAGACGGGACTCCTTTGGACAATCGCTAATCCTACTCGATCCCATGACGTGTGGATTAACAAGTTTGGTCTGAGACTTGCCATTTTACACGCCGAGGGTTGCTGGCTTAACAAAGCCAAAGGGTGTCGAAATATCGCTTATTTTGATCCATTACTGAGATGGATATGATTTTTGTTTTTTAAAATATTTGCCCTACTAAAACTACATATACTAGGTAGGTACTAATAAACAATATCTGATTCAATAAATAACATTTTAATATAAACAGCTTTAAAACAATCACAGCTAATCTTAAGAAGTCTTCAAATTTCCGAAGCTCAGCACAATTTTGATCCTGAAGCTATATATATATATTCATTGACATTTCTGTGATCGTCGCGAAGTCAGTTTTTTGTACTTTTTATAAACATTTTCTACTGCTTCAATCATTAAAATATTCTTTTTAATAAGTACACATTTTCAAATCCATTGATCGTTTTTTTATTCCTAGTTCTAGCTATTAATATCAGTATTAATAATTTACATTTTGTGATATATGAAACAATATTTCAAAATTCTATTGTTTCGTGAACGTATTTGGAACGAAAATAAATATAAAATCGATGTTTCCGTTCTACAGTACCGTGCGGTTTCTCATCGGCAATTAATTTAAATTAATCACACCGTCACGTGTGAAACCGGCTTCACTCAAAGACGTGATCACCTTTAACAAGTAAGCATTTTTTTAAATATCCTTGGTATACCTAATCATGCTGGGAAGAGCTAGTAATTTTAACGTTGTCAAGTCAAAATAGGTACTTTGACTCTGTGTTAATATTCCCATCTTCAGTGGTGAAATAAATAATGGTCTACTTTTGTCGGTACCGTTTAGTTGGGCCAATCAAAGGCTTTTTTCCGACGATAACTAAATATTTGCATAGAACTTTTTTACCTTCTAAACACTGGTTTTCTGTAAACCTTAAGAAAACTTGCAAATAAGTATTCTCCTTTTTTGCTTATTTTCAAGTTTGGCCTTTCAATTCTGAGATATATAATATACATTTTGGTGAGGTTTACCTTTATAAACTGGAATTCTTAACCGAAATTTTTGGCCCAACTATAATGTAGACTCCGTTTCACGTAAGAAGAACCCACTTGAAGTTGCAGTCGTATGCGCCAACTTGTTGTCAAAACCAGCGCCACATTGTAAAATTGAAATTCGACTTCAAATCAGTAGCGTAACGTTTTCACATTTTGTAGGTTAACACAAAATTAGAATGTGGACAATTTTTACTTTAACACCAATAAGTTTTTTAGGAGGCATGGTTTTAGATCAAATAAAACACACAACACTCGCTAAACGTCTTAAAATATTCGACAGTAAATGATTGCTTCAAGAACAACTTCAAATGTCATTAATAAAATGGCTGTTGGCGTGAAAATCGTTTGTAACGCCAATGGCATGAAACGGTTGTTACGAGACGACATAGATAAACAAGACCGATTTTGGTTTCTGCGCAAGTCAGTTGGCAAACTTCACGTGGCTTCTTCTTATGTGAAACGGAGTCTACCCAATCATATTGATTAATTTAAAAATGCCCAGTCTAACTAATTTTATTTTTAACTATTATATTTGTCATGTGATAAAAATTTTTAAAATTGAAAAAACCTCGAAATAATACAAACATTTTCGAAAATTGATTGTTTTGTTTCAATAAAGCTTCTATAGATAACAAATTGCAGTTTTATTTTTTCCATTTTGTATACGCAGTGACTGTCGTTACTTTTAAGAACGGTTAATCTGTTCTAGCAATGGAAAACGTTTTTCAATGCAGTTTAACCTAAAAAACAACCCACTG
Source organism: Lochmaea crataegi (assembly GCA_947563755.1). NCBI lineage: Eukaryota > Metazoa > Arthropoda > Insecta > Coleoptera > Chrysomelidae > Lochmaea > Lochmaea crataegi. The sequence goes on from OX387425.1 coordinate 24,118,045, forward strand.
TTTCACCAGCTGAAAATTGGTTGACAAAGAACCAGTATGCTACTGGGAAGGAATCATTCCCCCCTTCATGAACTGCTGCAGCCGACAAAAGACCGAACTTGTTGAGTCTTTTGAATAGCATACAACAGTCTTTCAAGCGGAAGTTTTCACCATTCATCTGTGTGTTGGATGCTGTAGAAAGGCTAACAGGTCTATAATATCAGCACCATGGACATATAATATACGTTCGTAATGAAGTTCAAATAACCTACCAAAGAATCGTATAATTTCACCACGAGAAGTACGTCCGTCGTTACGTTTAACCTTTTGAATTCCTGTGGGGCAAGATGAGGTATTTTGGGAGGGGCAAGAAGGGATAGGGTTCCATCTTGCCCCGCAAAAAAGCAATAGTAATATTAAAGCAGACGTATTGTTTTTATTTCAGAAAATGGTGCGTACTTATAAACGTGTATCAGAACGGGGAAAATGGAGTGAAGAGAGCATAGTACAAGCAGTATAGAGGCTGTAATCTCTGGTCAAATGGGATACAGGACCGCATCTACACATTTTGATGTACCAAAATCAACATTAGAACGGAAAACAAAACAAGCAAGATTAAATACTACTCAAATTATAAAGCCGAAACTAGGCCCAGATAAATACGTTTTCACACATCAAGAAGAGCGAGAGCTTGTTGACTACATAAAATTAATGGAATCGAGATTATTCGGATTAACCTGTGAAGACGGTTAGCTTTCCAGCTTGTGGAAAAAATAAAAAACACAATTTTAATAAAAGTAAAAATGAAGCTGGTAAAGATTGGATGACAGCTTTTTTAAGACGACACCCAGACTTGTCAATTAGGAAACCTGAAGCTACTTATTCCGCGACAAGAGCGGCTGTGGATGGATTTTACGATTTACTTAAACAACTTTTTGATAAGTATAACTTTACCGCCGATAGAATATACAACTGTGACGACACAGGTGTTATAGTTGTGCCTAATACCAAATCTAAGATATTGGCAACAAAAGGTAGGAAACAAGTTGGATCCCTCACATCGGCAGATAGAGGTGAAACCGTCACTGTGGAAATTTGTTGCAGTGCAGCAGGAGCTTATATGCCACCGTTATTCATTTTTCCCAGAGTAAGGATGAATCCAGAGTTTTTAAATGATGCTCCTCCTGCTGCGACAGCAGAATGTCATCCTAGTGGCTGGATGCAAACTGAATTTTTTTTCAATTGGTTTACACGCTTCACAGAATTTTCTGGTGCAACAAAGGATCGTCCTGTGCTACTCTTATTAGATGGACATTCTACTCATATCAAAAATATTAAAGTAATTGACTATGCAAGAATAATAATGCGGTTATATTGTGTTTTCCTCCCCATTGCACACACCGACTTCAGCCACTTGACATATGTTTCATGAAACCTTTAAGTGTCTATTATGATAAGGAGGTGAGTAATTGGCTTCGAAATCATCCAGGGAGAGTTGTGACCCTATATCAAATATCTAAGTTATTTGGAACGGCGTTTATACGAGCAGCGTCTATGTTAACAGCTGTAACTTCGTTTGAAAAAGCGGGAATTTTTCCATTCAACTCAAATAAATTCACAGATATTGATTTTGCACCATTCGAAACTACAAACAGACCCCATCAAACAGCTGAAGATGTTGATGTTTTAGAGTCTGAAATACCTAATCAACCAACAATAGAATTATCTGCAGCAATAAAAAATATTGATGAAAATATGGATCCTGAAGCACAGTCTGATAATTTGCCACATCAATCCGTGAAAACACCACCTTTAACTCCCGATGTTATCCATACAACAGAAGCATCAACAGAAAAGCGGCTACCACTAGCACCGTCAGTTTTGGAAAACTCATTAAATTTTGGTGCATCATCATCCACTGCATTTCAGATATCCTCGCCAAAGGATCTTGTTCCCATTCCACACATTGAAAACGAAAAACAGACGACTAAACGAAGAGTTGGGAAGAAAGGAAAATGTACTGTTATGACAGAGTCACCGTACGAGAAGGAATTAGGGGAAGAATTGAAGCATAAAGAAGAGGAACTACAAAAACCAGATATAAGAAAAATGAAAAAAAATAATTTGAGCAAAGAAAAGACGGTAGTTAAAAGAAAAAGTTCCGAAAAAGGAAAACATTTGGTAAAGAAACGGAAATCTGAAACTCCTCGCCAAATTGTTAAACGTCAGATTCACCTTAATAATAATCAACAGAAGAAAAACAAAACTATAGAGAGTGACTCATCTGGGGAAGACGAAGGAAACGTGGAAGATGATGCAGCATGTCTTTATTGCAACCATTTATATTCCAAGTCAACGGAAGGATGGGTGCTATGCATTAAGTGCAGACGTTGGGCACACTGTTCCTGTGCTGGAGAGGAGGAAGATGATGACGAAGTACAACATATTTGTGCACTTTGTACACCAGGATAATTAAAATTCAATAAAAAATTATATTATTTTACAAAATCATGTATATCCCAACTTGCCCCACCTAGTTTCCCATCTAACCCCACCTGCGGGGCAAGATGGGAAATATACACTTTCGTAAAAAATGTTTTTTACTATGTTATCGTTAAATTAAAAATATATTAAACTGTATGTAAGTAGTAGATAACACATCAGCCTGTCCAGTCGTTCAAATTTAAAATCGCTAATGCAACAAACAACATATTTAGAAGCGATTAAAATTAGGGGGCCCATCTTGCCCCGCCCTCCCCTATATATGAGCCACTCACGACGAATAATTTGTCCATTAGCCAGCTGAGAATAAAATATTTTCTTCGATCCGTATCTTGCGACATTTCCATACACTCGCTTCGTGGTTTCATAATTGATATCATCCAAGTTTTGAACTAGTGCAGATTTCAAGACCGCATCTATCAAGAGATCATTGATTTTCCAAGTAGCAGGATCCATACAAAAATGTTAGATTTCAGCACTAAGATCCAGAACTTCACAATCACCTTCATTATCATTATTAGAGACTTTTAGCTTGTCTTAAATTTCTCACGTATCCGTATCCGTAACGAACTGCGCATGTGTAGACCCGTTACGTCTCAGCCGATACGATGCGTTGAACGTATTGTTACGTCCCCTACTCCGTATACGTAAACGTATCCGTATCCAGACCAAAATCAGTATTCTGTGCTATTAGTGCTATTTTACAGGTCTTCTTCTTCTTTGATATTGGTTTGGTTCAATTATAACCCAATATACTTTGGTCATGCGAAATATGCATAAAAAATAGGTCGTCCAAATCATCTTCGTCCTCGTCTAGCAGCAATGGATTATTTAATATCGCCCCCATATTACGTTTTTACAAAAATATAAAAAGAAAACTAAAAAAGTTTTGAGGTTATACAATTAAAAACAGAACGAAACGATACGTTTTCTGCTAAAAAGGTTTTATTGACAATTTCTTTTCGTCAACGTAACTCCAATACGGATGCGGATACGTGTAAAAACTTATGACAAGCTAAAAGTGTCTATTATCAATAATTTGCTCGTCCAATTTTGGTTGAACATGCCGGTCCACCGGGTCCACACATGTGCCTAGATTTTCACTATTTTGACTATCAACTGAAATCAGAGATAATCAATATCAATATAATGATAATAAATACCGCTGCCAAAATGGAATCGGTACTTCCACTCCGTACATAGACACAAAATTATTTTTTGCTGAATACTATTTTTCTCGATGTTCCTGATCATTTGGAGTCATTTAAACAAAACAAAAAAATACCATCACAACGAAAATTTCAAGTATTGCATATCGTAGAATAGATGTGTTGACCGAGAACTCATCTTGAGAACTCGAGCAGCTAGATTTATTTCTGTCGATGAAGAAATTATCCAATTTGGGAACTTTCTGTAGCAGTTTTTCAGACTTCTCTTGCTTTTGTTTCTGAGCTTTACGCCTATCTGTGCCCCACTATAGGTTTTATATATATAACTCATTTTGAGTTTAATTTAAATTTTACAAGCGTTTATTCCAACTTTTATCACAAAACACAATAGAACAGTTCAGAGGAGTGGATTGGGAAAACTGATTCTAGAATTCCGTCTTCCGTCCTTTTATATAGCAAATTGTAAGTGCAATAATTATCTTTGAGTCCTACCGATTTTTTTAATGATGCCGTCCGCCGTCGATAATGCTGACAACGTTCAAAGAGTCGAAAAAAAGTCGGTTTTGTCTTTCAAGCCAGATAAGTCACCGAGTGGCCGCATTTTTCCGACAAAAAGCACAAAAAAGACAATTGCATTCGGCACTTCTTGGTATATAAACATGAAACATTATTTCCCTATTCAAAATTAAGACTCTTACCACTTTAACAAGTATGATTTTAATAATCATGAAATTTTTTCGCCCCCTATTTGAATTTCGACCCTGTGCCCTGTGGTTAATCCGGCAATCCTGAGATTGAGACCACGAAATCATACTCCTATCCACCCTTATTAGGGTGTCCGTTTTTTACCAATTTGGTTTTAGACTTTGCAGCGCCCCTAAAATTTTTAGTTTCTCACCAAAAAAAATATCAGACCCATATAAGCCCTTAATATTAGTTTTAAACCGTGCCACAACGACGATTAATTTCCCATTTAAATAACATGGGTTTTTTGTACTTTTTGCCATTAATTTTTTTTTCCTCAACCATATTCCATCCAAAGCTGTGGCAATCAATTATTTTTGTAGTAAATTGAATTGAACGCTCTACAAAAACTTCTTAGTAATTTTTTCGATAAATTCACTTGCTTGAAAGTTATTCAAGGTCAAAGTACAACTCAAAATAACTTCTTAATTTTCTTTGTATTTCTTCTGAAGTGAAGCGAAAAATGGTGGCAGCTTTAACATCAAGCGAAGAGGATGAACTTGACTTTCCTATACGCTTTATTTTCAATTCAACAGATTTTACTTGGTTTCTTGATAAAAACCTTGATTATTTTATTAATTCTAATTCCGTCAAATTTTTTGAAAGATTCAATATCGATTCAAATTTTCTTTTATTAGATAATAGTACATGGTCAAATCACGCAAAACATGTAATAAAGCTCTCTCACCTTTTTTATGGACTAACAGCTACGTCCATAAGACAACTTGCATTTGAATTTGCACAAACGAATAAAATAAAAAACACTTTTAATAAAGAGAAGAAAATGTGCGGAAAAGATTGGTTCTATGCCTTTATGCGGCGCAACCCGACATTGAGCTGCCGTAAACCGGAAGCCACAAGTCTGAGCCGTGTGTTGGCATTCAATAAAGAGGAAGTTACGATATTTTATGATAATTTAGATAAGCTCTACTCAGCACACGTTTGAAGCTCATCGCATCTTCAATGTAGACGAAACAGGGATCAGTAACGTTCATGTGCCAAGCCGCATTATTGCTCAGAGAGGTCAAAAACAGGTAGGAGCTATCACAAGCGGAGAAAGGGGCCAACTTATAACTGTTGTTGTATCGATGAGTGCTGCAGGTTCGTTTGTTCCGCCAATGTTTATTTTTAAACGAGAAAGAATGAAGGAAGCTCTAGAAAGAAACGGGCCAACTGGTGCTGTATATAGGTGCTCTAAGTCTGGATGGATCACTGAGGAGATTTTCACAGACTGGATTCAACATTTTGCAAAATTTACAAAAGCTAGTAAAGATGATCCGATCCTGTTATTAATGGATAACCACTCAACTCATTCAACTTTAAGGACATATCATTATTGCAGAGATAATGGTATTAAAGTTGTTTCAATTCCGCCCCACACTTCACACCGGTTGCAGCCGCTCGATGTGGGTTTCTTTGGACCACTAAAGAGTGCATACAATCAAGAATGCGATAGATATATCAAAGCTAAAAACCACGAGAAGATTCTGCAAACGGATATTGCGGAGTTATTTAAATCTGCTTTTAATAGAGCGGCAGCTGTAGAGAAAGGGGTCAAGGCTTTCGAAGCTACTGGCATTTATCCATTTAACCGATTCGTGTTCAGTGATGAAGAGTTCAGCACCTTACTGGTCGATCCAGCACCAACTGCTGAGCAGAATCAAAAACCGAGTATTGTTGAAACCAATACAATAACACGGTTGGAGAAAACACCATCTCCTATACCTGGACCATCTACATCCACTGTTCAACAACCATCTCTATTAAAAGCACAGTCGCCTATCGCTGGACCATCTAAGACAAAACGTCACCGCATACCTTCCTTTAGTAGTGAATCTTCAGAATTAGAGCTTGAAGAAATTGTAGACGATGAATTGACTGACGATGATGATCCGACAGTTCAGCTACCCGTGGAAAATAAAAGCTTTGCAGAACTTCTACCCTTGCCAACAGTGACAACTAGAAACAAATCACGAAAAGCCAAGCATTCCCAGATACTGACCTCAACGCCATTGAAAGATGAATTGGAAAAAAAAGAAGAGAAGAAGCAACAAAAACTGAATAAGCTAGAGAAACAAAAATATGTTAAACAGGAGAAGCTGACAAAAGCTTCACGGCGTATCGTTTCCGAAAAGAAGGATAATTCTACAAATGCTGACATATGTTCTGTTTGTCAAGATTTCGGAAAATCCAATGAAGTATGGTGGAGATGCCGTTCATGTGCTGTGTGGACGCATGCAGATTGTACAATAATTGAAAATGCTAAAGATTATGTTTGTAGTAAATGTTAAATAGTTTGTTGTAACCTTACTTTTGGAATAAACAACATTTAAAAAATTTGGTTGATATTACCCGATATGGTTGACATTGCCCGACTTTATAGTTGATATTAGCCGACTGGTCGATATTATCCAGAAAAGTACCTGTATGAGTTTCATACATAAGAAATGTTCAAAACCTAATTGTTCCGTTATCTATTTTCTCCATAACGTTGCTAACAGTTTTTGAGGTACTTTCGTATACAAAGCATCTTTATACATATATTACATATACACTTATGACCACTTTTGCTTAAGTGGTCGATATTCGACCACTTTCCCCTACGTCATTCAAATTGTAAGTGAATGTAAAAAAAAATTCCAAATGTCACCATAGAATGTTTAATAATATAACTTTTTCTACGACAACCTCGATAAATGTTCATTTTATAACCGTAACTTCAATCATAAACAAGCACTTTTTGTACAGAATTTCATTTTTGCATCGGTTGCTAGGCAAGTTGCTAAGCAACAAATGCGAAATGGAATATTTCGTGTTAGGTATAGGTTCACTCTAAAATCACGACGACTACGGCTTGTCAAATTATGACGTCCAGCCACAAATTGATGAAATGTCAGCAGATCGTTTCTGTCAAAGTTTTAGTAGGTAACGAGTAATTTCATAGTTGTTTTCTATAAAAACTATTAATTAAAATGGAAACTGATAGTGATATTGACTTAGATTTGACACCTCCGAATATAATAGAAGCAGCGAAGGTAACAACACTGAATTTATTACCGGAAACGTCGAAGAGTATGTATTAACGCGCTTATAACCTTTTTTTTGAATGGAAGGTAGATCAAAAGACAAAATCGTATGTTATGATGTTATGTTATGATATGTTGTCATAGAAAAAGTATAGTATGCAACTCGCAACAAAATGGCCATTTTGCACTCGTATGAATTGCAGCACTTGCCTTCGGCTAGTGCTGCAAATTTCATACTCGTGCAAAATGGGCATCATATTTTGTGCTCATTGCATAATATACTATTTTGTTCATCAATGTGTTGGAAAATTTATTAAATCTGTCACATTTTTACCAATTAATTTTAATATTTCAAGCTTAACTTATATCGGCAAATTTAATTTTTTGGTTATCGGGATGTTTAACACTAATTTCAGTTATGATCTAGTTGAAATCAGATATTTTTTTGCAATAAAGAATATTTTTTAATATAAATAATGATAGTTTCGGTCAAAATACAAAGAAAATTAAGAAGTTATTTTGAGTTGAACTTTGACCTTGAATAACTTTCAAGCAAGTGAATTTATCGAAAAAATTACTAAGAAGTTTTTGTAGAGCGTTCAATTTACTACAAAAATAATAGATTGCCACAGCTTTGGAACGAATATGGTTGAGGAAAAAAAAATAATGGCAAAAAGTACAAAAAACCCATGTTATTTAAATGGGAAATTAATCGTCGTTGTGGCACGGTTTAAAACTAATAATAAGGGCTTATATGGGTCTGATATTTTTTTAGGTCAGAAAAAAAAATTAGGAGCGCTGCAAAGTCTAAAACCAAATTGGTTAACAACGGACACCCTAACCCTGATATGATTATCAACAGCTTCTCCAGAAAAAGGTAGTGTGATATTTTAATAAATACATATACACTGTGTATTCATTTGAAAAGGACCCACCCTTAATATTTCAAAAATGGGACATATTAAAAAGAAATGCCGAGACACATCAACTTTTATCTTGAGGGGGACACTTTTTGGCGCTAATGTCATAAACGTCAGATTCGCCCCCTCCCTACTGGAGACACCCCTTACATTTTTTCAAATGGCATTAGGTATCAAGTCACACCTCATTTAAAAGGTCTGGTAAATCTCTATTCAATCATTTTGTTTTGCCTTTGATACCAGCCTTCCATTGTTATTTAATCCTTTTTTAAAATTGGCTCTCTTTCAATTTTTCGTTTGCCCCCGTATTGTGTTATGATAAAAAGACTTTTTAAAGAATACAAAATTTACAAATAGTAAAAAGACAACTGTTCACAAGAAAAAACTGCAATTTAATCATGTTTACAAAGTGACCACCGTTAACATTCGGGCAATAAATGTTGAAAAAGAGCCAATTTTAAACATCGATTAAATAACAATGGAATTAAGGCTGGTATAAAAGGCAAAACAAAAAGATTGAATAGAGATTTACCAGACCTTTTAAATGAGGTGTGACTTGATATCTAATGCGATTTGAAAAAATGTAAGGGGGGTCTCCAATAGGGAGGGGGTGAATCTGACGTTTATGACATTAGCGCCAAAAAATGTCCTCCTCAAGTTAAAAGTTGACGTGTTTCGGCATTTCCTTCTAATATGACCTATTTTTGAAATATTAAGGGTGGGTCCTTTTCAAATGAACACAGTGTATATTACACTGTTACTGGTTCGAATATTTTTTAAAATAGAAGATGGTTGGTTTATTAGAAGACTGACTTAAAAAAAGGTGGGACAAAGATCAAACTGTAGGAAAAATAGGAAAGGGAGACCAGTTTTAACTAGAATAGAGCTAGACAAATATTTAACCCTTAACTACTAACGTACCAAATAAGTAACATCCACACTAACGCACAGACGGCAATATATAAACTGACATAGAACTGTTAATTTCCGAAGTTTTTTTTGAGAACCACTCATATGTTTTCTGAAGTATTGGAGAAGTGAAAATCATGCTTAGAAGTGAAATTTAAATACAAATTTTAGTGAAAATGAAAATTTTGTAAATCAGCATTAAATATTCAGCATTTTGACATCTATTTTGTGAACTGATGAAATAAAATTGAAATACTTAAATTATCCATGGATTTATTATTTCTCTGAATACATCAGAAGTCGAATTAAAATAAAGTTGAATAACTGAATCAACACACATGAAAACTGAACAAATTGACAATGCCTGCACATCACGCAGTTGATGCACACTCTATATGGGCACATTTTTTTCGCGCACTCTAAGCAAATCGGATTTTGGCAGTCGTAACAAACATATTGCGTTCTTCTTTTCTTTCGATAAGAACAAAGAGAGCAGTTTTTTCTTTTTTCCAACGTTTCCAATCTAGTTTCAGGCACATCTTCAACTTCATCATTGCTTTCTCCTAATATTTCTCGAATACTAAGTCGCAATTTTCGGCTCACCTTTGAATTTCTCGACCTTCTCTGTAAATATGGTGTCACTAGTTGTAAAGCTAGTTTCTTCATAAAATCAGATCTTTCTATACTGGAATTTCTGGATAACTGTTATATAAAATGAAAGAGTTTACAGTGCTTATATCGAAAAGCCTATAAAATATCGTAAGTGGCCGCATCGACGGCTCCTACGACTGCAGGAGAACTTCGAACATTTTTCATCAATTGCGTATACTCCGCCTTTTGTTGAATTATAATCCAGAAATATATATGGTTTTCCAGACTCCAGATCTTCGCTTTTATGGCGATAGGAAGATGAAACTAACAACTGCTCTATTTTTTTTGGTACGTTTGAAACTAGTGTTATATCTCTTGTAAAACCATACAATGCAGATCCAACCACCCTTTTTCTATTGGGTAGAAATTGAGATGAAATTTCCTTTTTATTTTTTCTAATTGTGCCAATACATATTAGCCCTCTTTGTTTCAATATGCTCACGAGTTCTATAGATGTGAACCAATTATCAAATGTCACATTTTGGTTTGTATTGTAAATTGGTTGTGTTAGCCGCAGAACACGTTGAGCTGGTTTGCTAAGTTTTCTATCTTCATCTGAATCTTTATTACCTGTATAGATATGTATACATTTTAGAAATATCCAGTTCGTGCATCCGTGCAACACATAATTTTCAACCCATATTTATCAGGTTTATTTGGCATGTACATTTTGATGTACACCTTCCTCTAAAACCAACCAGCATCTCGGCTACAAAGCTGATTCTCCAATACTGTATCAATCCTGACATTTTTGAACAAATAGATTGAATATTTGAGAAATTGCAGCAGAGGGATCACCCAATTTTCGTCAGTGAACAAAATCTCCCAAATTTCGAGAGGGCTTGGTTTATTTCCTAGTGATTTAGCTGAGGGGCGTAGTCCCGGTAAGAGAACAATAATATTATCTTGCAGTTGACGGCCCCTATTAGAAACAATAGATTCTGTAGACCATTTATACCTATTCTTTCTATAATAATACTTTGAGATCACATTTTCTTCATCTGAAAATATATCATCCGTTTTGTCACCTTTGGCTTCATAATTCTCAGCTGTAGAGAAGTATAAATAATGTGCATAAATTTTAACAAATAGGCCGTATTGTGATCACTTTCAATTAAGTTCCTTCATCACGTTCATCCTGAGTATCACTAATGTCACTTCTACATTCATCAAACCATTGCAACAACTGTTTTTCGAAATTTTTATCTGTTGACTGTACACATTTGGATGTACTAGGTCGGTAATCCATCGTGGTTTTAATTCACTAACGATACGTCTCAGATACTGCTGTAAACTTTTATTGTAACTCTAACACTAACTAAAGTCTGTCCCAATAGAATTGATAGCACGGATCGGGGGTTCGGACCATAAAATAGTTGTAAACCATAGGCACGACCTGCCCCGTAACCTGTACAGGTTCAACCCAATTTCCTGTTGATATTTAAATTTAAATACCTGTATAGAATAAAATTTGAAGTAGTGTTAGTATTCGGCAACTAGCAAGTAACGTCTATTCGTCTAATTAACACGGCTTCAAGTTCAAGTTTTTCTCCAATTCCTATTCAACGAGTTAGCAAAAGTGCATATTCTATGCGGGAAAAAACATTAATCCTAATAAATTAATAAAGTACATACCGGTACCTACTACTCATTGACCGCTTCCCGTTAAAAACATTTTGAAAAATGTTATTATATAAATCATAACTTGAATAATTGATTCTTCGGACTTATAAACTTCAGGACAATAGGAAATGGACCTCGTCAACAATGGTCTTCTACAATATACCTGGCAGCCCTACTCAACTTAAAACTTGTTTATTAAGTGACTGTACAAAACTGGTTAGATTTACCCAAACTTGTTAGAACCACCCAGTACAGTTAAACAGGGATTTGCATATATAATGTGCTATCAATATCACTGAAAAGAAGTATATATGTCTACAAGGCGGCAAGTGAACTTCCACTCAAGATATCTTGGAAACTAAACAGAACACGATAAACAAATTTAGGCTATTAAGTAAGGGTGGTATGGTGATCAATTACCTAAAAGGATATGGGCAGCTATTGAGGGGAAGGAGCCATACGACAAATCGGTCGGTGATGTGCCGTCTTTGAAACGATTGATTAGTATAGTGTATTTGAAAATCAAGAGAGAGTAAATTCCCAGAATAAAAACTAATTCGGTATGCAAAACTATAGTACAGTACGTGCGGTAAAACTTCAATATTTGTAATGCATTCTAAATTGTTTTTGTTAATTTCAATACAAAATTTATTAAATTTCTTGGACTATCACATTATTTTATGATCTTTCATTGTTACTACAGTAGGCCTAAGAGGATTAACGTGCGTCATAGGCGTAAGCAGATTAGAAAGGGATAATTGTTATTTAACGACCTCCGAATGGCAACAACTTCTAATGACAGATATTTTGACTTATAAATAGTGCTCAAGTTTCTAGAAATGCAGTTATTTGATTTTCGACAAACGTGACAAATAGTAGTGACTAAAAATGGAAGCAGTTTGTGAGTATACGCCAGTGAAAAAATTAAAACTAGACCATTTATCGCTCAATGAAAAGAGTGCTGTAGTGAATGTGTACCACTATTTTAAACATCAAAATCCCTCAAACACTATTGACAGTGTAGTTGAAACAACATCTAAGGCAATGGGATATGGAAAATCTACAATATATAGAGTTCTAAAGGAGGAAAAATCAGGTGGAGTAACCTCACCAAAGCCGAAACCAGGTAGACCAAAACTATTAAAAGTCAACGTGGACGAGTTTTTTAAAAATGCTATTCGTAAGCTTGTTCACTCATTTTTTATAAACAAGCAAATACCAACTTTAGATAAAGTTTTGCAAGCCATTACGAATGATGTTGATTTACCCACAATAAGCCGGGATAAACTATGGAAAACGTTACATGAGTTAAACTTTAAATTTGAAAAAATGGGCAGACACTCAATGCTAATTGATTCTGAAGAAATTGTATGTTGGAGAAGACAGTACCTCAGAAGAATACAACAAGTTAAAGCTCAAAATAAAAACATTTATTATTTAGATGAAACATGGGTTAATGAAGGACATTGTGTAGGAAGAGTTTGGAAAGACAAAAATATAAAATCATCCCATCAAGCTTTTCTAGAAGGATATACTACTGGTTTTAAGGAACCTATAGGAAAAGGTAAAAGATTAATTATTTGTCATATAGGCAGTACAAACGGTTTTCTTGAGAATGGTTTACTCTTATTTGAATCAAAAAAAACCGTTGATTATCACGAAGAAATGAATGGAGACGTGTTTGAGGAATATTTTGAACAGATGATTCAATTCATACCAAAAGGATCGGTTATTGTAATGGACAATGCAAGTTACCACTCCAGATTACTTGAACCTTTACCAACCACTAAATGGAAAAAGGATGAAATTGCAAAATGGTTATCTTCTAAAAATTTAGCCTTTGACAATACAATGCTGAGGGCAGAATTGTTAACTATTGCTAAAAAACATAAGCAAAATTATAAAAAATATAATATTGAGGAGATAGCCAAAAAACGAGAAATTGAAATCCTTCGTTTACCACCCTACCATTGCGAGCTGAATCCGATAGAATTGATATGGGCTCAAGTTAAAGGTTATGTTGCCAGAAATAACACTACTTTTAAATTATCAGATGTTAAAAATCTCTTCAATAAGGCAATATCTGAAGTAACAAGTGAAAATTGGCAAAAATGTATTAGACACGTTACAGAAATAGAAAAAAAAAATGTGGGAGCTAGATAACATAATTGATATTACTATAGAGCCCATTGTAATTTCTCTAGAATCAGATGGTGAATCTTCTGACACAGAGTGCGAGGAACCATAACTTTAAAATTATTAATTTATGTACTTTAATTTTATTTTTAGATTTTTATTTTTTAAGATTCAATATTGTCGTATTTTTTGCATGTTGCTCGTCAAATTTTATCCTTGCGGTTGGTTTTTTTTTCTCATATACCTACTTAATTGTTTTTTAAGCTCCTCATATTAATTTATAAATAATTGTAATTATCTGTACATATTATATACATATTTTGTAAATAAACATATGCCTAAAACAAAATGCCTAAAATAATATTGACTTTTTCTTCATTTTACCCAAATTAAATTACTACTTACGAATTATGTTTATCTATCTAAAATTGGTAATCTAGGTATAAATAACTAAAACAAATTAAATATTTCTATTTCCATATTAATTTAATTTTGAAAACGCACGTCTATGGTTTACTGCCTTTAACACTGATAACTGCAAAACATTTCAGGGAATTTACTCTCTCTTGATTTTCAAATACAGTATAGTCAAGGATTAACTGCATTGTTGAAAAACAATAAATCAAAATAGTTTTAATTGAAAAAATTATTTATTTTATGTACATTTTCTTTTTGATATTTTACAGTAGCTTACAAACTAAGATATATAAATAAGGTATTTGTAGTTTAAATGAAATCACAAAATCACATAACCAATATTATACTAAATTGAACATTGACCAAATCCAAAACGTTTCAGACAACGTATTATTATACGAAATAACATCGTGTAGGTATTCTTATCGTGAACTTAAGTTACATTCCCATTTATAAAAATATTTTTCAAAACTCCGAAATTATTAAATCAGTCGAGAGTGCACTCGGTAAAAAGCACCACGCACCCAGCCATAAATTTTGGATATAAATACACGATCAACATTCAAACTTAATAAAAACTATCATATAATATCCAGTTTACATATGGGTTGTGCATGGTACTTTTCATTACAAAATCTAAACGTACTTATAAGATTTTTGACAATAGCTACAAATTAAGTGTCCATTAAAATTGTCTCGAACACAACCGAACGAATAATGCTCCTTTTACCTTTTAAAACCAAAACGATACAAACGTTAGATAAAATTAACATAAACTAACGAGATATGGCGTGTTGTTTTTATTTTAGCATAGTGACATACTTTTCTTACGACAAAGTTTGGAATATGGGTTATTTCAAGAGATATCAAAAAGTGTTATTAAGAAAAATAGTAGATGTCTTTAAGGTCCATATTTTGAAATTATCTCGAACTATACAGAGTGTTGAATAACTCGGAATGCCGCTATGATTCTCTTTCATGTCCTCTCTAGAAGCCGGGAGTTTTTATAAAACTCATTTTTTTTATAAAACCCCCGAAAAAGAAATAAAATTTTGTCAAATTAGGAGACCAAGCTGCCCAATCAGTTGGGCCTCCTCTTCCGATCCACCTTATGAATGGGTGCACCACATTTGTCGCCGAATATTAAGTGGAACTTCTAATGAAAAAATAAAAATGTACATTATCCATCTTAAATAATTCTTACTTTATTTAAGAAAACTATAAAATGCAGGCGAAAATTACTGTTATTTTCAAGAAATAAAATATACAAGCGGACTGACGTTTATGTCAAATTTTTTCAACGCCTACTGAGAAAATGTAATGGTTTATAATATTACAAAATAACTCTGTTTTTATAAACTATGAGTATAGGGAATGCTTAACAAAAATTAAAATTACATAACCGAAAATTCTATTGGTGCTATAAAATACAGGGTGTTCCATTTGAAAGAAGAGAAAAAATTAAAGGTTCGAGTTTCCGTCCACCCTGTATACAAAAGAAAAAATAATTAAATTTTAATCGAATACAGAGATATTGAATCATATTACGAAACTATGTTAGACAAAATAAAATGTTTTTCTTTTACGTACAGTAAGCTACAGAGCGTTGATTTGCCTGCGATTTTCACAAAAACGTGTCCATACCTTTTAAAGGTATAGAGCTTCAAAAAAATGTGAGCAATCCGAATTCGGTATAATATACAGGGATTCTTATTAAAACAATCATATGTTTTCAACAATCATTATTTTAAAATATGGACCCTAAAGACATCTACTATTTTTTTCTTAATAACATTTTTTGATATCTCTTTAAATATCACATATACCAAACTTTGTCATAAGATTGGTACACACCCTGTATATGTCGAATTCTTAATACCTTTCAGATACCACGAAGAGGAAGAACCTATCACGAACATAATTAGCTCACACCTCCAAACAATAAGCCTACTAGAAGAGTAAACATTTACCTAAAGCCAACATTAAGATCCAAACCCACCATAATGTGGTCATAAAATTAATAATCATCCAATGACTTCAATTTGTTATGGTTCCTTCAATACCATTATTATAATTATTTGGATAAATATATAAAAATCAATTTATTCAATATTTCAAATTATACAATTATCTGAAGGTTTCGGTACTTTTTAGTAAAAGTGCCTCCCCTGCTTACACCAATGTTAACCGGCCGATATATGAACGTGATCTATGCAATTTAACGTCGAGGTCAAAATAAAAGGAGCATTTAATTGTAGCTCTACACTAAATACAAACCCACGCTGCCAACGATGTAAGCAATCACCAGCGCACGACATACGTTAGTCCCTGTGAAAAATGTTTATTGGCCAAAAATGATCGTTCTATAATAATAAACAACATCGTCACCTTACTGTGGGTTCCAGGACACACTGGAATAGAAGAAAATGAAATAGCAGATGAACTAGCAAAGAGAGGGGCTAAAACATCTTTTGCGGTATCAGCTCCCATGTAATATTGGATAAAATAGGCAACACCGAAAGCAGATAAGATCTTACCATTGGAAAGATTTAGTAGGGCTTAAACAATCAAAGATACTTCCGGATGACTATTTGCGGATTTCATAGCGATACAGAATGCTAGGGCACAACACCTAGGAGACTTCTGGATAGAAGAGTTTACCTAAACTAAAGCCTGTCGTTATCCTGAAATTCTTTCGGGAAATAGGTCTAAAGGAACTACTGGTCTCTGAGTCTTTCCTCAGGAACTAAGTGGAAGACAGGGGGCACAATAGATCTTTTAGGTCACAGTGAATGTCACCCCAATATACATACAAACCAATGGGCATCTTTCATGTGGACGAAAGTATTTCGTGCGCTGGTGTTTGTTTACATCGTCTGCAGCTTGGGTTTGAATTCAAGTATAGAATCAGACATTGCCGCATCATGCACATAATTTTTGTCAGGTGATTTCAAATCTAGTCTTCCTGAAAAAGTGCGTACAATGAGTATTTCAGATACCACCATTTTTTGAACAACAAATCTGTTTAAATAAGTGATTAAATCCCAAGACCCGTTTAACCGCGGATAAATAATGCAATTATGCAATGAGAAACAAACATTTATAACCTTGCAATTTTTATTATAATTGTACGGATACAAAGGAAAAATTATTATTTTCTCTATTTCTCCTACTTATAACCAAAAATATTGAATTTAGGATATATTTTTCATTGAAAAAATGTTACAAATTGTCAAATTTTGTTACCAATAAAATTATTTGCTAGATTATTTCCTGAATAACTTATATTGAAACCATCATTTCAATATAATTGAAACCATCATTTCAATATAAGTTATTCAGGAAATAATCTAGCCCGATTAAATTCATAGGTCTTGGGATATAATATATGATTATTTCCCCTTCTTGAAAAACTTTATGTGCGTTACAAATAATTGGATATTTTTCAAAAAGGGGATAATTCTGTGGACGACTATATTTGAAATTATGTGCATGATCTGATAACGTCGAATTCTAGTGCTTCACTTAGATGCTCCTAAAATAAAGGTTAAATTGACTGATGAAGTTCTGAATAACGTTAGTGGATAAATTTATAAAAATGTTTGTATTATTTTTTATAAAAAATACAAAAACATCTACTGGATACATTTGCAGTTGATATGTTGGCTTCAAATAAAATGTATGGCTAATATTGTATTACTTATTTAGCCTGTTTAATGATCGAAGGCTCTTGTCTAGAAGAATAGTTATAGCTAATAGAGTTCCACTTTTAAATATCAAAAGAAGTACTTAAAACGTGAGATATCAGCAAACAAATGCTCTATTTTTATGGATAATTACTCTTCTTGTCAGAGCGATGTAACAATCCAATATATGCCAGCAAATACTAGGTTCTATGAACAAATGTATAATTTTTTAATTTGAAAGATCACTGAGAAATGCATGTCATCAATTGATTATGAACCTTCTTCAGTTACATGGAAATATTGAAAATAACAACACTGTCTAATTTCTCATGAAATCGAATAGATGAATAAACAAATAAACATACAAGGAGATTCATTTAAATTTAAATAATGACCAAGTTCTATGTATAAAAAATATTTCTAAATGACCATTTTTAACTATTAAATTGCAATAATTGATTGAATTAGATTCGTGAAAATATTTAAGTTCTTAACATTTTTCACACAAACTTTGGAGAATTTAATTCGGTTGGCTTTGAAAATAAAAAACAGTCCCGCCAACTCATAACACACTACTATGAAAAATAAAATTAACCTAACAGAGGTACATTTACTTGACTGAGGGTTATAACGGATTAGCTCTTAATCTTCAACTTTATAAACCCTGAAAGTAAAAAAAAATGACAATTAAGTATAATGTATTTAATATTTGATATGAATGACAATATGTGGATTATCTTCAAGAGTTACATACACACCTTTATTGACTCATGACTTATATGTCATCAATGATCAATTAGCAAAAACAAACATGACTAATATCCCAATGGTATTTCTATTATCAATTAAAAATTAAATAAATTAATACACTGATGTGATAACTATTTTTTGATATTCGTCTCAGTTTTCACAAATTATACAAGATTCTAAACCATATTTATAATTAACAATCAACAAAATAAAAATAAATATTTCTATTGATAGAAGAGAGTCCATTGAAAATATGTTTGATAATACCATGGATTGTCACTTGTTGATAAAGATTAGACATTTCTACTATATCTCTACATTTTTTACTTACTTATAGTTTAGTCTGCATATACAATATAATCTGGATCGGCTACTTCCACCTGTACGTATGGTTGTTGTATCATTTGTATACTATTTGAAGTACGTTGCATGTTATTTCTAGATCTAAAATTGGACATGTTAAATACCAACGGTAAATAACTGATTTTTAACAAACATACTTAGCTTTGGCGTGTGTTAAAATGTGACTCTTAAGATTTGTTGATTGTGCAAATTTCTTATTACAACCATCAAATGGACAAACGTACGGTCGATCGCCCGTATGTATCCTTACATGTGTCCTGAAAAAAAAAATTGTACAAACCTCATTATTGTAATAAATCAATAAAACATTACCTTAAATTAAAATCTAAACTGAACCTCTTGCCACACCCCTCGAATGTACATTGGAAGGGTTTTTCACCTGTATGTACCAATTGATGTCTTTTGAGTTTACTTGATTCTACAAAAGCCTTTCCACATTCAGCACATACATGTACACGAGGACCATGTGTGTGTAAGTGTTTTCTCATTGCTGAATTATCTCTGAACATTTTGTTACAACCCTTGTGAGGACAAGCTGGAATACAAACAGATATTCAATAAATGATACAATAAAAACTATATATAAAAGGTAGTTACCTATTGTTCGATCCGAATTATCTTGATTTGGTCTTCGAACTCTCGGACTTTTTAGACCAGGTCTTGCAAACTCTGCTAACTGTTTCGGATCTGAAAGGTCCAATCCTGGTATTCCATCAACAGGTATTTTTTTACCAGTCATGTATTCAGTGTAATCTGGATCCGGTTCAGGGTTTGAGCCTTCATCTACAGAAAAAATACTTTCATATTAATGTCTGATTAGGCTAAAAAATAATAACCAGTGATGTATTCTCCTCAAACGGCTATTTCCACAAGTATTGGTATATTGGTACTAAGAAATAATTTAGCATGCTAATAAATATGAATGATGGAATTTGTTCTTTAATGCATCAACTTACTTGGAAAATATGTACTGTATGAAGCAATGAAAAATAATTTAGTGTGAAAAACAGAAATTTGTGTAAGTAGATATAATTTAATTTTTTCTCAAATACCCTGTGACTACCTACAATTGGAGGGCTGAGAATACAAACAGTCCAAGTCCGAATTTTTTTATTTTGAGTTATGTACATCTCTGGATACGTTTAAACAAGTTTTATCAATATACTAATAGACCATGTCACTAAAGGAAGGGAAACCAATGATAAAAGCATAATAAAAATAGACCAAGTTCATTTGGAAATGTGCCTTAAAATACAAACAGACCATGTTCAAATAAAAGATAATGTAGCTACAATGTATATGTGGGATGAGGGCGTAGCATCCAGAAGTTTCGATGAAATTGCCTCTTGCCTGTGGAAGCAGGTACTTAATTACATTACAAGATGGTAAAATAGAAATTGTCGCTTATAGCGATGCCAGCGGTGGCCAAAACCACAATATAAAAATGGTTGCTTTTCTCTCTTATGTTGTATCTGACACACCTATTACCTAATTCACTTTGATATTCATGGAGGACATAGTATGCTTCCCTATGATACCGGTTTTGGGGTAGTAGAAAGAGGAAAACCTAAACTACTCCTGTATATTCTCCAGAGGGCTGGAAAGAAACTATTCGCAATGCAAAGAAAAAATAATCTCGCTTCATTGTTGTGTCGATGGAATGGAAAGACATGCAACATTTTGGAAAAATAGTTGTTGATGCTTGTTTAATGTACTGGAAGAAAGACGATGGTGGTGGAGCAGTCAATTGGCATGCTATCAGAACTTTGTGGGTTACGAATAATGAGCCTCTGAAAATGCAGTACCAACATGTTTGCCATTTATATGGGCCATTTTACACATTAGACTTAGGTTTTAAAGGGAAAGGTAGAAAAAGAACCTCATTGCAAAACCAACATCTGGAACTGCTTTATCCAAGTGGCCACAAAATTAAAAAATCTAAATATGACGACTTGATAAGCTTGCTCAATTATATTCCAGAAGAGCCTTATCATAATTTTTATAGAAATATTCAGATAAATGGTGGACATCATGTAAATCAGCTGGGTCCTTCTACAGACGAAGAAGAGACATACCCCGATGTACTTCTTTACCCCAGTGCCGAAAGTGATATGGAGTGAAGCGTTGCTATTCTTATTCTGGGACATACATATTTGTATATTCCATTCGCTCTAGAATATTGTTTTTAATACATTTCTAATAAAAAGCGTTTTTATTTAAAAAAAATTTACAATAGCATTTTTAGTTGTTTTCATGCAATGTATTAACTTGGTCTAATTGTATTCTGGTAAAGCACATACTACAATTAGTCCATGTAGCAAAAAAAATGATTCAGTAATTTTTTGTCTTTAATATCTATTATAATAAGAAAATAATATATATATACCTGATTATTAAAACCAAAATATCAATAAAATTCTAAAATGTCAATTTACAGCAAACCCTGAACTTGACCCTATTTTTTGACAAACTGACAAATTGGTTATTGGTCTGTTTGTTTTCTTAGCCCTCCAATTATTCTTGATCAGCAATTCTACAAATATGTTATCAATTCCTTAAGGGAGGGTGTTGGAGAAAACTGACAACTTAAATCTAACTTAAATTTTGGTTACTATAGAAACAATAATTAAATGTCTGGTTTATTTAAGAATGTCTATAAACCAAAATAATATACTAGGTAGGTATGCCCTCTACTGACTAGGACCAATAATTTTACACACATACTTTTTGAAGAAAAAATTACACAGCTTAGTACATTCATTGTACCTTATTGTTGTTGACACAAGTTGTAAACAAACATATTTTCCATATTTTTGACATGTGTGGATCAACTATCAGGGCCAACTTTGTACACACACACACACACTAAGAAATTAAAAATAGTTTTCGAATGCGTATTATAATATCTATGCATAATACAATATAGATTTTTTTACATAAAAATATGAACATCCTACAGTATTATATGCATGATATTTAATATTCGTTATTTAAATTGAAGTATCGATTGAAAATATTTTGTAGCATCCGCCATACTTGTCCACCATCATAATTTAAATCGGCCATTTAAAAGTATGGCAGATTCTAGTTTACTTATAGAGATGGCTGCTGCAAAATCAAAACAAACGTGAAATTTTGCGACTTTATCATAATATCAAATTGTTCAAATATGAACATGAAGTTAATTTAAACAATTCAATTGAGTGATTAAACAGTGACCTTGAAGTTCCAAATCAATTGCGAGGTGGAAAATTACTTGACCAAGTATCTACTGAATTTACTATAATAATTATGAAACTTACCGTCACTAGCACCTGATGCCCACATAGTTACAGAAAATTCGCCTTCCATTGTTTTTATTTGAACTTGTTTTTGTTCCCATTTTCGGGGTTTTGTTTCAACATGCATATCACTGAGCAAAATTTCATTTTCGCGTCGAGAAAGAACTGCACGGTTTTTTACATTCTTTTTTCGTTTAGAGGGTCCAGGTGAAGATTCAACGTATAAATCAGACGAGTCTGGTACTGGTACATCGTACAAATTTAAAGGGTCTCCGGAATCGTCAATGATTTCTTCCTGAGCTTCTAAAATAATGTCTCTGCCGAGATCTCTCCCTTCTAAAGATTGCATTGACATCATATGTTCTCCGCATTCTACAATAGTTTCACAACTATCAGTCATGTCTACGGGAATAGCTTCGATTTCAACGCATTCTTGTATGTCCGGCTGAATTTCCACTTCGCACATGATATTTTGATGGTCCGCCATGACAATGGCTGCTATTTTGTTTATAAAAGATGGTCGAACAAATATGGCCACTCACAACACAACAATGGCGGACAACGAAACTGTTTAAGACGAGCCAACTGCGACCTAACGAAAATCTAGTTGTTGAAAATGAAACGAGTAACGACATACTAGACAAGTGACTATCACTGTCGTTTCCACTGATCCACAGCTAGTAATGCAATATCTGAATGTTCATTCTATATTTAAAATATTTTGTGCTTACTGCCATCTATAAGGTAATAGATGATATTATGCAATATTAGGTACATTATTGAGATGATTAATTAGAAGAAAACATTAAAATTGCAGTTTATTGTAAACAGGTTACATTAATTTGTGCTTGTAGGATGAAGTTAAAGGCAACTGTAAATTTTTAAATTTGATAAAATACCACAATCCGATCAAAATTAGGGATAATGAAAGAGTAATTAATATTATACATTATAGTGTACAAAAGATGCAAGTAAATATGAAGCAACTACGCATTACGTCTATAATTTTCTAGGTAATTTTAAATGGAATATCCTGTATTTTATATTCTTTCCTTATGTTGAACATTCCCTTTGCCTATACTGTGTATGAAACACCCGGTATATTAGAAAATAATTTTGAAATGCGATGCTTGACTATAACTTTTATATGAAGCTCTATTTCGTGTCTCTCCAGACGACGGAGGTATCAAACGCCAGAGAATAAGTTTTTTATTTATTTATTGTTCATAGAAAAATATAATATTTTACAACAAGTACTACAAATATTATAGATATAATTTGGATAATACGATAGCAATACAGCTTGCTTATTCACAGAGAACAAGCGACCTTAACTTAAAAATATTAATTAAATAGCTACATATAATTTTAGCAGCACTGGGATCTATATATTATTTAGTTTCTGAACAAATGTTGTCTCGTTTTGAAGGTAGACCGAATTCTCTCTTTTCATAGCATTGTAAATGGGACAGTCAAATAATAGATGGTGTATGGTCTCTAGATCTTTTCTGTTACATATTGTACAAGCTTTTTGTGGATCTACATTATAAACATATTCCATTAAAAGTGAATTTCATGACATAATTACTCGATCATCGTCATTCTAAGTTGGCTTAAAAGACGCCCAAATTTGAACGGCAAATTAAGACACAAATATTTTTGAGGGTTTTCGTTTATTGTTAGCCGATTGTGCAGATTAAGGAATGAGGATCTCTCCAATAAAGAGGAATCTTCCAGGTATAACTTAAGAACCCCAATTATATTTACTAAGTGTTGCTGCCGTTTGAAGTTGTTTATTAAAACATGTTTTTGGATAACGATTTTCAGGCATGTTTAAAATTTTAATTAACCAATGGAGGCACTGTTTAAAAATATTATAATAAATTTTCAACCTACCTGTTTCCAAACGTAAAAGGTATCCTGGAGTACTATTCGAGAGTCATAAAAGTCTTTTAAAAAAATTAACTTGGACTTGTTCAAGGATATCTGATTCGCCATACTGGCAAACAGTGAGACATTGTGCTTAGTACTGTCGCATCAAACATTTCAGCTATTGATTGCCATGAAATAACTTTTGGCATTTGCCAATATAGCAAGCAAGGCTCCAGGTGCTTGTTTGCCCTTGGCTTTCGTTATATCTGCCATTACCCTAAATAACGTTGAAGACCAAAAAGTAACCGCTAAGTAATTATAGTTATTAGTAATTTCTATTTTCGAATTATTATAAGATCATCCTGTATATTGTAAATATAATACTCTAAAATACTGTTTTACCATTTATTAAAAACATAAAATAAGATACATTTTAGTGACAGTCTCATATCACAAAAACTATATAAATAATGTAGAATATA
The DNA here is from genome assembly GCA_947563755.1 of Lochmaea crataegi. NCBI lineage: Eukaryota > Metazoa > Arthropoda > Insecta > Coleoptera > Chrysomelidae > Lochmaea > Lochmaea crataegi. The sequence continues at coordinate 24,142,555 of OX387425.1, forward strand.
CAAAAAGTTTAATGGTGGTGTCCCACAGACAATACTAATGGAAATAGACATCCTAAGATTAGAAATAATAGATCTACCTTCTTTAATCGTGTACTTGTCGATGAGATCTTTGAATTTTCAACTTGTGGAAGCTTATCGTAACTAGAACCTTGAGTTATGTCCGCTAAAACGTGAACGGTAGCTACATATAAAAATGTTCCTGCTGAAAATAACATGGCTATACCTAAAAGAAAAAAAAAACGTAGAGTCCAGTCAAGGGACTGCCGAAAGAAGTGAAAATTCCGAAAATGAATCCCTTTTAAAAATTTTATCGTAAGCCCATCGTTATTAATGTGTCAACTTTCAAATTTAAAAAACATCTGCTAGAGCTTAAACTTTGATATTTTTGATTGTCGATTGATGTAATGTTATCACTCTCTAATTTAATTTTACATGTTTTTTTTCTTCGTCTTTGTTTTTAGAGCATTTTTTAACACTGTAATTTTTAACATTGAAACTTTTAACACTGTAATTTTTAACAATGTAATTTTTAAGTGAATTGCACTTGCCCGTGAATAACGTCTATGGTAGAAGGAAACTTTGACAATTAAATAATTAACCTCTTGTATTGTGTGTTGCATAAAAGCGTGACGATGAGGAAAAACCCATCTTTCTTCTGCATTCAAAAAAAAGTGCTCAACGAGCCAAAAGAAGTTTTCACTTCAAAAATTGTATGAGACATCATATAAATCATGTACTATGGCAAGAAAGGGTGACAGACATATCGCACGTGTAATCCAAAAGTGTCACTATACAAAAATTTTCGTAAATGTACTTTATGCAATAAAAATTTCCTAAACCCTACCGGCAATAACGTCATTATAGACTAAATTATTAAAATAATGCATCAGAAACCTCTAGATGGCGCAAAATGTCCCTACAGCTTTTGTGGAATTTACAGGTTAGCCGCATGCAACAGTGACATTAAGCCAGTAGCAACAAGTCTGCGGAGCTAGTTGTATGCTATAATTTGTGCTAAAGTGACATCTTTCGTTTAGTGCCAGTTTAGCCAGCACTATAAAGTTAAAAATTGTTATTTTTGTATACAATAGCGTCATTTTCGGCTTAGTGACGGTATTGAGGCATTTTAAAATATAAAAAATGAAAGGTATTTCGGGGAAAATAACATTATTTTGTTTAGAGATATTTTATCGCTAATTATTTTTCTGAAATTAACTATTTGAGTAGAAGTTTATTTGTTTAGTGTCATCTTTCCACACAATATTTTGTTGTTTTTTTATAGCGACCTTTTATTTTTTAAGTTATATTTCTTCTAAGATTGTTCTAGTATATAATATTCATTCCAACCTAGGTTTTGGCGATCGAAAGGCTTCATTTCGTAACAAGGGATTGAATGTCTTGATACCTAGAACGTTTAATATAATTTATTTTTGCAGTATTCGATGACTTTACTTTTAACAAATGGCTTATTTTTGTTTGCTGTCCATTAGGTACTGTCCTCTAAGAAAGTGTATATTTTAAGTTAAAAAAAATTATGATAAATATTTTTTTTTGTGTTTAAAAAACTATTTTTTGTACAACTACCATTAAAAGTGACATTTTTATTGCCTGTCAAACGTGTTAAAAGAAGACGTTTACAAAGTGGCGTGTTAAAAATAAAATACTTTTAACACTAGTGTTGAAAGAGACATAATCATTAATTTTTTTTACCAAATAGAAGTAAATGAGACATAATGATTCAATTTTTAATGGAACTTTCAATATTATAGTATTATAATAGTATTATAATGTATTAACATTAACATTAATTAATAGTACAATTTGAATGTCAGTTCCCAGGAAATGAGAGTTATTGTTAAAACGTCAAAAAAATAATTAACTGACAATAGATGTCAAAATGTCATTTTCTTGAAATACCTTCATTTTATTATCAAAATAGGAGTTGTACAAAAAACTATGTATGATATTTGTGTTAAAAGTAAATTTTATTTTTCACTCACAAAATAAAATGTTACTTTTAACACTAATATCATAAATTGAATAGATGAGGCTTTTACTTGATGAAGATCCATACTGATGATGAAATAAAACAATTTAATTTGATTAAATCTTCATTTTTTATTTTGAACTAACGTACTAGTTTGAAAAAGCTACTGTGTAGCGAAACGCGACACTAATTTTAATTTGAGCGTTGGTTCAAAATAAAAAATGAAGATTTAAACAAATTAAATTGTTTTATTTCATCACTAATATCATAAATAGCTATTAACGTATTTATTAATTATTTAAGGTTTATACAATATAGGAGATTTATTTATTTTATGTGAATTAAAATCTTTTTGGGACTTCCAGTTTTGTTGCGTCGAATCGCTGAGGCTTTACGATTTTGACAAATTCTTAAATAATTTGGCAAGTCCTAAAAATATTGTAAAAAATAAACGGAAAAGTGACACTAAATAATAAATAAATAAAGTCATATACAACTTTTTTCACTTTTGTCTGATTAAGTGACTTGAAGAAATCACTTTTTTCAATTTAGCAAAAAAATTTAAACACTTTATCCACATAAAGCAACATTATTTCATTTTCATTTTAACTTTTTCTGATTAAATTTGCTTTTTGGGATAGTGACGGTTTAGGAATATGTGTGTGATATATTTATTTACCTGTTGCATTCAATGAACTAAGTGTTTCTTTTTGTTTCTGTCCTATACCAAAAAAGGTTAAGCATGTTAACACAGGAGCAGCCAATGAAAATACCAACAAATGTTTACGTATCCTTTGCCTGAAAAAAAAAAGATCCTTGTTAATTTAGTTCATTGGCATCAGTGACCTTTAGTTGCTAATTACTGTTTGACATACCTTTCCATACCTTCATGCAAAAGGAAAGTTACAAGACCAAAGGCAGCGGGTGCTTTGTGCAACATAATGGCTAAAAATACGATTATTTCTACATCTGCATGACTAGTTGTAGCTGCAGCCCCAAGTGCAATTCCATCAGCAGCTGCATGGACCACTAAACCTATAGTAGCTGTACTATTTCGTTCAGATGGAATTAAATTTTCATTTTTACTTTGGGATATCTGTAAGCAAGCAGATTAAAAAAAATGTATACCTAACTCTGGAAAATATATTAATCATTATCGTCTAATCTGTACTAGTTGTTAAGTAATTAAAAATTTATCAAATTGAATGTGCTCTAAAATAATTGTTAAGCTGTTTAAATATTGATTTACATGTAATTCTTTTCAAATAAAAAAATAAAGAATGAGTTTTTGAAGGAATTTCTTTAAAAATATTTCAACATACCTGGTCAACTAATAACATAAAAATAAAACCTAGAACCAAACTGATACCAATGGCAGATAGAGGATCTCTATGCTCTTCAGTGTCAGGTTCAATGGAACTATGATGATGGGAATTTTCTGGCAGTAGTGATCTAACTCCTTCAGGAATAATAACTGCCAAAGCAGCTCCAACCAACAGACCTGCTCCAAATACTGTAATCTTTTTCAATTTATCCTAAAAACAAGGTTGAATAAGTTGGAAATAGTAGATTTTTACCAGTATGAAAGTTGTTGATTTATGATTTACTTTATCTTTACGAGTAAATGTGATATGTAAAACAGTAAAGTAATAATTATTGATGTTTGAACTTTTTTAAAATGATTATTTATTAAGTAGGTGAGTTGAATGATAAAGTCGATATATGCAGATCTGACAAAAACGAACTAACTAAATATAATATGTTACCTCTGAAAATGTGAAGAATAGTGGTATGGATCCTGCTACAAAAGATCCAACCAACATAACAAAAGCTAATGCTAGTAACACAGATGTTTCTTCCATGATTTCACTTAAGTATTGTTGAACTACTTGTAATTCAAATTTCAACTTATTGTTTAAACATTATTTACAAAGGGTATCTAAAATATGCTTGCGTTTCACAACATAATAATGCAACAAACATGAATTCTATTTTAAAAGTTAATATAAACTATAAATTTACACGTATCCAAAAAAAATTAAAATACTTTCAAATTGTCATATACAAAATACAACACACATATTTGACACATCTCAAATTGATATTCGATATACATCGATGTTTACAATGCGATACATCGAATCGATGCGATGTTTTGAAAGCTATCGATTTACTCGATGTATCGATGTTTTTTCATAAAACATCGAATCGATGATAACCAGTTAATTTCACAAAAACTCAAGTTTGACCACTAGAAGTTTATCTAAAATATTTCTTTCTGTTTGTTTGTTTTAAAATAGATAAGTTTATTTTTCAATAGTAGACTGCCTTCTATGCTTAAAAACATTGAATTGCATTTGGTTGAAAGATTAAAATCTAAACTTTAATAAAATAATGGATCTTTCCATAACCGTCATATACAAAAATTTTGACTCTGAAAATATGCTCTGATTTGAGATGTATCACTTTTCACATGACTACAGCTTTGTTAGAAAAAGTACTCGATGTTTACAAAACATCGATGTTTTCATCCGATACATCGAAAGACATCGATGTACAGTTCCGATTTATCGAATCGAAAAAAACATCGATGTTTTTTCAAAGTGGACACCCATCCAAATTTCAATTTCAAAGTTATGCCATGACCACAGAGCTGAAACGTTTTAAGTTTGTGGTAATGACAAGTTTGTATCTTCATTAGCGAATTGCATATTTTATGTCACATGGAATATGAAATATCACTGATGAAATCTACAAATGGGAGTAATGGAAGTGTATAAGATCACACATTTCCGTTGGACAATTTAACATTTTATAGATGACAGTTCGCGAAATTATGTTTACATTACAATCGTATGACAATAATAATATGTCAAAAAAATGTATGACCCTGACTTCAGATGTCTACAAAAATGTATACAGAAAGTATAAAAATAAATGAAATATAAAATGAACTTACAAACATTGTTTCAAGATTTTAATCCAAGGTAAATTACTATGCAACAACTATATTAAAATTTATTATTACATAACTCAATATATTAACCCTAATATATTTTTTACAGCAAATTCGTTGTACACTCTTGCCTTCTGGTATTTACGATTCTATTTGCTTTAAAATTAGATAATTACGTATCTTGGCCATTTTGGACTGTTTTTACTCCAATTTGGGTATGGAAAGTTTTAGTTATAGCTGGTGCAACAGTAGGAAGCTATGTCTGGTGGAGATATCCACATTTCAGGTATATAAACCACCAAGATATCATTTTAACCTATTGTAATAACAGTGCAGTTGTATATAATATATTTCTTATATTAGCACTCAAAATGTCTGATTTTTTTTTAGACTAGAAGGTGAAGCTTATGTTCATTATAAGTCAATGTTAATATCCTTAGCATTGCATTTGATATTGTTAATGTTTGAGCTATTAGTTTGTGACAAACTTGAGTCTTCAAGACATTTATGGATTTTGGTATTTATTCCTTTGATTTTTATATCAATTGTTAGTATAGCAGTCTGTATTTGGGCTGTAAAACATGACAGATCATTTGAGGTGAGCCATTTATTATCAAAATTTATAGAATGAATGATATAAATATATTATTTGCTTTTAGCTTGAGCTCTTCTGTGCTGTCAATGTGTTACAATTTATCTTCCTTGCCTTAAGATTGGATGGATTCATATCCTGGTCCTGGGAAGTAGTTTTTGTTCCATTGTGGATTGTTATGTGTCTTTCACTGGTAAATAGATACATTATTCATTAAAACTAACCTATAATACCTCAGCATTACTTGAAATGCATTTTAGGTTGGCGTTTTATACACCATAATTTTTGCTGCCATCTTATTAAGGACTCCAGAGGTTAGTGCCCAACAAAGAAGAAGTAGTGTTCATTCTGCTGTAGGTTACACATTTCTGGTGATACCAATTCTAGTTTTCCAAGTGAGTATTAACAGAAATATTGTTCTTATTATTATCATACCCTTAACTTTTTCGTTTCGACAGTGATTATAAAAACTTTTGTGTTTTATTGTAGGTTTTGTTAGCGGACAAACTCGATGATGATATTCGTTTATCTTATACTGCTGTTGTTAGCCCTCTTTTTATATCTTTTATAACACTTATATTAATGTCGTTTAGTGCCAAAGGTGGAAATAAATGTAAGTACATTTTATAATATTGGGTCATTTCATAAGAATGCTATTTTCAGTAACAAAAAAGTCAATTTTTCAAACTTATTCCTGTAGTAATGAAAGTTTCGCTCATCTAATTATCATAGCATCATATCTATATGATATATTTATAATTTGTGTATTTCAGGGTGGTTTGGTATGAGAAAAGATTTTTGTTCCTTTGTACTAGGTGCTTGTCCATTACTACAAGAATATGCCAATATAGCTTACCATAGCGAGCGACGCACAAACGGTGTAGAATTGGAGCCTCAACTGGATGTTAAGGAAAAAATTGTAAAAAGGGCCGATTTGATGAAACCAATTGTACCTATTATTTCTATAGAGATACCAGACTGAATGTATGTAATTTTAGAATAGGATTTTGTTAAAATTTATCAATTCCTCGATTGAAATCAAAACGTTTACGAGAAAATGAACACATTGCATAAAAATAGAGTTGAAGTTTTATAAAAATCCTTGTTTTCTCGTTGTAGATATTTTAAAATAATTTCATTGTGTATATACTTTTTTAAATATATTATTTTTGGGCGATTCAAATTAATGAAGGGCAATGTTTAATCATACTTTCATGCAAAATATATATTTTTCTTCATTTTGAATGCGGAGTCTCTATTTCCAAAATCGTGCATAATATCGAGGACAAATTTCGAACAAATGTGGAAGGATTATTTATTGTTTAGCCATTTTGACTCTGCTTTATTTTGGGCCGGTGTTTTCTATTGATATAAGATATACCATAGAAAATAGGGTGTTTGATAATATCAAGGATTAAGTCATGTGTCGGTAGAGATCCACCGTTTCTAAAATGGAGACTAGATCAGGAGCACAAACTCCATATATGCAAATAAGGCGTTATTTTTCCATTTGCAATAAACGTTTGGTGGCAGATCAATACCAACCAATCAAAAGGTAGTAGCGACACGACACTGGTGAAAAAATAAAACCTACTATACACGTTTTACAAAATCAAACTCTGTCAATTTTCCCGTTTGATTTTGTGCTTCTTATCTAGTCTCCACGGTTTCTACTATCATAGTTGTTAACATTGAATATCAAGTCGGTCGCTAAGTTTCGGCAAGAATTTCGTTTTAATCGCTACTTCAAAAGCCAGTCTTGCGCTGCGAACTCAGCTAGAGACTTCTAGCGTCATTTTGGAGCTGCATGAACAGCCACATATTTACTGATGTAGAAGCCGCTGTTTAAGACGATAACTGGCCAAGATACAGTCTGAGAATTATAAATAGTGGATAATAGAGTTTGAAAATCGTTTTATAAACTCTGTTCGTTATTCGTGATTCCCGCTCTTCGAAAATGAAATATCGATATCACATTCGTTTATAAATCGTTGTTCATCATATCGCATGTTTCTTGATATCTGCCAATCAATTCAGACTAGAAACTCTCACTATTAGAACATGAAAATAAACTTTATGTTCACAGCTGGCACTAATGTACTACAGTCAAGAGATGCGCTATCAAGGAAGCAATTATTATATTGATGCGATTCAGAAGCAAAAGATACGGACATATATTGGTACTTAGAGTCAGTTATTTATACAAAAACACCTATAAGATTCACTCTTTAGATGCGCGAATTCTGTTTATGAAGTTGGCATTTCTTGTATTTCGACCAATCAAATTTCAATACAACCAAAACCGATATAAATTAGCCGGCTCGGCAACAACTGTCAATAACGAATCACCCTTAACGAACAACGGGAACAACAGAGTTTATAAATCCATCTTTTTATAGTTGTAGTTGTATTCTACTCCAGGATAGTTTTCCAATTACAGCGGATAATGCGACTCACCGGCGCACAATGGCGAGGTGTGTTAATACTTAATTGCAACGTGCATTAGTTTTCAAGCGCACCGGCAGAGTGCACAAGTTTCAGTGAAAAAAAAACATTCATAGACTTGGCAACCATTGCAATGCTGACAAAAGTATATTCCTGTAAAATAAATTTGTATAGACTATTTTCGATTTGATTATTCAAATGAAAATTATTTACACTTAAACATGATACCAAAAAATAAGAAGTTCGATACCTTCATCCATATTTAGATTTACTCTTAAACACAATGTAAATTCGGTTTTTAATATTTTCCAAAAATTACGTCGAAAGTTTTAGAAATTATTTCAACAATATTATTAATAATAGTGTAAACAAAATTCTTATCATCGCAACTTATTAAAGTGCTCGATTGTGCGAAGCGTTGCTGTAGTTGGAACATTCACCGTTGAGCACTATGCCGCATAATGCGATGTAATTGGAAAACTACCCAGTGCGCGAAGAAGTTACAAATATTATACAGTGCACAATAAAATTCCCTTTAACTAGTAACCAACTTTGTAATAATTATATCATTAACAATTTAATGTTTCAAATAAAATTGCAATGTTTGCTTTTCAATGTTTATATTGTTGATTATTCATTTGAAAAAATGTCTAGGTTTTACATAACGTTTGCCAATTTCTTTTTTGGTACGGCAAATATAGTTGAAGGGGACTTTATATGTACACTGGTTCTACAGTCGGTTCGTTCCCAAGAAAAAGCGCACTTAAATGAAATCACGTGCATATTGTATGACCTAGCCAAGTTCCAAGTGGATAAGTGGTTTTTCTTGGGACTGTCCAGACTATAGTTGTCTTTAAAGGAAAACGAACAAAGATTAAAAACTTCCAACAACAAATGCAAATTATTAATTATCCAGTGCCCACATAAATTTTATTTTAGTTGAAAAAATTTGATGAGAAATCCCGAGGAAGGCCGATTTTTGATTTCAATTTATGTATTATCGGCCTACTACACCATTGTATCATTTTTTATTAAGAATGTTCAATAAACGGAATTGAAGAAAGCGTTGACAAGATAGTAAAATCATATCAGAAATCAATATTGCGTATTAATTTAAAAACTTTATAAAAATCGACCATCCCCGAGATTTTTTTAATTAAAATCTTTGTCAAAAATTTTTGTATATTTCCTACAGTGGCGACTCGTGGTGTTTTGCAGTAGGTAGGCAGACAAAATTAAAAACCAGAAATTACAAATTTCCATATTTTTATATGAATTTGAAATTATGTCACTCTAAGCTAATCAGCACTTGAACTTGCCATTTTCCAGTTGCACAAAAACAAAAACTCAATGGTCTTATTTATTAACTGTAACGTTTTTTACTTTATTAAAATTTTAACGTCATCAAAGTAGATTGTGATGACACTCTGGAATCTACACGATAGACCTGCCTATAACCCAAGCTTCCGCAATACAAATAACGGAAGAATAAGTGAGATACCAATTTTCTGAAAAAATACATAAATAATTCAATAGAATTGTTACTTGTACAAAATTAATATGTAAAATGGTTTTAACTGGCGTATTTAAAATATCTCACATCCATTTTCAAATATTTTGAAGTTGCAAGAAAATCTAGAACAAAGCGGTAATCGAAAATGTTTTTTAATTTAAAATAAACTAAATTATCAAAAGAGTACTTTAAATACTATTTACATATTTTTTTAAACCGTTTAATCCTAATCTAAAAGGATGCGGGGCTTTTCCAGCGTCGCACCTTGCACCTCGAATCGACGACGTGCAAAACACAAGCACTTTACCCCCGATATTTGTCTTACTCATTATATATATATATCAGTTGCCCTTGTTGTCTTAGTACTATCGGTCGGCATGGGCGAGCCCTCACGTGCTCTCTGTTACCAATCTGGCGCACTTTGAATTTAAAATAACTCGCGTACCTTGAGAAACAACAAAAGCTATATCATAAAAAAAAATTGTTTCTGAATGTTCTGCCCACTGGAGCCGCCACTGAGTTCATAGTTAATTGTTATATTATTGCATACTCGAGCTTTTGTGATCTCCATTTTATCGGTAAAAAATTTTTTGATAATTTTTATTAGTTGTTCGTCGTTGTTAGAGGTTGTGCCAATTTATTAAGTTTACATACAATTTTTGAGTATTTTGTACTTATTTTAGTGTTTGTAATAAAATAATTATTTCAGTTACAGTCTCATCATCATTTCTTTTATCCTTTTTTAATTTAAAAGATTCTTTTTTTGTTGGGTGGATTTAAACACCCTTATAGTTTCTAGGAACAATATTTATTTATTTCTTAATCCTAAATAAATACATTTTATACAATCTTTGCGCATTCAAAGAACTTGGGTAGCAACACTATTTGTAAAGTATATAAAAGCACCAGTTAGATTGATGAATGTTGCACCAAGGAAAACAGACATCCACTTTCCATTAGAATAAGTCACTAAACTAGCAGTAACTGGTCCGCACAAAATACCAGGTATAGTTGCGATGGTATTACTTATGGCAAAAGTAGTACCCGCATAATTAGGAGCTATGTCCACATGGTTACTCAAGTGTCCAGCTGAATTACTAGCTGATAAACCCATTGATATACTGACAAGAATAAGAGCAAATGCCAAATGGTCTACTACACAGAAAATGGCTAAGAATAATGCTGGTCCAATTAATCCTATGCTTGTCATAAGCCTTCTTACATTTAAAATGGACCAATTTTTATTTCCCAGAAGTCCATCAGCTACATGCCCACTTATCACACCAAATATGGAATTTATAATATAAGGTACAGCTGTCAAACTTAAACTATGAGCATTTCCACCTAAATAACGGGATAAATATGTCGGTAGCCATTGCATAATAATGTAAGAAGACCAATTCATGGCAAAATGAGCAGTATATATAGCCCATAGTGGTTTGCTAAAAATAAAATCAGCCCATCTAATTGTATGAGAAATAACCTTTGGCATATGTAAAGGTAGAGAGTCTTCTGCATTGTATGCATCTTCAGGATAAAAACAGTACCAAAGGAGGATCCAAAGGAATCCCAGTGAACCAAACCAATAAAAGCATGCTTCCCAAGATAAATGTGGACACACTATTGAGGCAACTGTTTGACCCACAGATCCAGAAGCCAGTAGGTAGGAAAATGCTCTTGATCTTTCTTCTACTGGTATGTTATGAGCAAATAAATGGAATATGGTTGGTAGACCTAAAAAATACATAATTGAATTAATTAAACTTCAATGCCCTCACCTTGAGGTGTATATTTCCAAAAAGAAGCAAAAAAGAATGACCCCAAAATATCTTAACATAAAAACTATCACAACTCTTAAAAAAGGCACAAATGTTTTCTTTATGTATAAATTACATATAGATCACTGTACACTGTGTTCATTTGAAAAGGACCCACCCTTAATATTTCAGAAATGGGACATATTAGAAAGAAATGCCGAAACACGTCAACTTTTAACTTGAGGGGACACTTTTTAGCGCTAACGTCATAAACGTCAGATTCACCCCATCCCTTCTGGAGATACTCCTTGAATTTTTTCAAATGGCATTAGGCATCAATTCATACCTCATTTAAAAGGTCTGGTGAATCTCTATTCAATCATTTTGTTTTGCCTTTGATTACATCTTTCCATTGTTATTTAATCACTGTTTATAATTGGCTCTCTTTCAACTTTTCGTATGCCCCCGTATTAGGTTATGACCGAAAGACTCTTTAAGGAATAAAAAATTTACAAATAGTGAAAAGACAACTGTTAACAAGAAAAAAACTGCTTACATTCAGGCAATAAAAGTTGAAAGAATTTTTAAACAACGATTAAATAGCAATGGAAGGCTGGTATCAAAGGCAAAACAAAATGATTGTATAGAGCTTCACCAGACCTTTTAAATGAGGTATGACTTGATACCTGATGCCATTTGAAAAAATTCAAGGGGTATCTGACGATTATGACATTAGTGCCAAAAAGTTAAAGTTTGACGTGTTTCAGCATTTCTTTCTAATTGTCGCATTTCTGAAATATTGAGGGTGGGTCCTTTTCAAATGAATACAGTGTATATACTTTAGAACTTACCTAATCCTTCTGCAAACCCAAGTATAATCCTACAAGCCAAAAGAGATATTATACTCCCTGCTAAAAATGGGGTCATAAAGGTTGCAATGCTCCAAAGTAACACACTGCATATCAATACATTTTTAGCACCTACTTGTGTGGCCCAGAAACTACCTAAAATGAATGTGTGTTTATATCAAGATTGGTACTTAAAATGTACAAGACTTAGAGATATTTTCCAGAAAAGTTTCAGTCAGGATCTCAAAATATTTACCTACCTAGTAACTGACTAGTAAAATAACCAAATGCAAATGCTGACAAGATCCAACCTTGAGTATGTAGAGTCCAGTGAAAAATATCAGTCATTTGAACCATTGCTATCGGCATTATAACTCTATCGGCGCTATTGATGAAATTTGCAAAACTGCATAGTGCTACTATCCTCGAAGTTCTCGTTAGTCCCCGTATTCTCACCATATTAATTTTTTATTGGAATTTTCTTTGTGTCAAACAGAGCAAAACTAATATACTTTCAATAAATCACTAAATAATTTTGTTTTTGTATGATAATTTTTAAAATGTATCATTTTAAATCACTGCACTGCTGGCATTCCAAATTACATTCCAGATTATTACCAGAGACGATGTCTCTGTTATTTTATTTTTCACTTTGTCAACAAATTAAATGTCATTTCCACAGAACATAAAGTTTTATGTCGTAGAGTGAGGAGAGGATATAGTTCCTATGAATACCAACGTTGCCAACACCTTCTTTAATTATTTTCCTTGCCCTTATCGATAAATGAACCAATGATCTGTTTTAAAACGTAATAATAATCTAACCAAAATGATTGAAAAAGGTATTGGCAACGTTGGTATTCCTAGGATATTTAGCCGCTCCTACATAAATAAGATAGATAGGCATCTCAATGAGGAGAGGATATAGTTCCTATGAATACCAACGTTGCCAACACCTTCTTTAATTATTTTCCTTGCCCTTATCGATAAATTAACCAATGATCTGTTTTAAAACGTAATAATAATCTAACCAAAATGATTGAAAAAGGTATTGGCAACGTTGGTATTCCTAGGTATTCATAGGATATTTAGCCGCAAGGTCACTAAAGTACATAGGTTGTCTACTAACTTTCGGCCAATCAGAAGCTCGATTAAAATGCGCGGGAATACGTCATCGTGCCTGCCCAATTTAAACTGCTCTGTGGGTTTGTTATTGAAACCTCACTATAAATTCACTAATTATACTTCCTGAAAAAATGCTGGGGACTTCAGCTTTAAGCCAGGTCGAGACACCGCAGTTACAGCGTTTCAACGATCCAGTGCCAATAGAGAAACTTTTTAATATTATTTCTGAAGAAATAGACTTGTTGAATGAAGATGGCAATCTTGGCATACATTTTCAATTAGCCTCTGACTACGTAAAAACTATTCAGCTGACTAGCGTCGAATCTGAAAGATGTTTTTCCTCAGCAGAGTTAATTTGTTCGAAAATTAGATCTAAAGTAGAAGACCATACAATTGACAAATTGATGTTTTTGCGACATTACCTTCGAAAATAAATGGAGTGGGTTTATTATATTATACTATTATTTATTTGATACTGTCTGGTAGACTTAGTTTACAGACTCCATTTTGAGTACCTACGGTAAGTGAGCTATTATAGTATCACAGAGCCCGTAAGTGTAACCAAGAAACACTTACCTGATTGTTAATTTTGAGTTTTGACACAATAAAACCTCAAATGAAACTTTTTTAACAAAATTTAATTTCTCAAGAGAATACAACAAAAACTACCTACTTAATCGCTGGGTTCGATGTATTAGAAATATTTATATTAATTATACACTTTCGAAACAGTAATTTCAATTTATTGACATCGTTGCTATGTAGAAGTGGTAGTGTGATTTTGGTACAAAAATGCTCCTAATAATTTTAAATATAGACGTTATTGAAATAATGAGACGTAAGAATGAAATATTCAGTTTTTTACAGTATGAAATAAAATACGTTGCGTGATACATCCGGTAAGTCTCTTACAGAACTCATTTCGATATTAATTCATTAAACATCTCATTCGTACTGTAATACACTTGACTTACCGGACTTATGAAATAAATTACTATATACTTACTTTGTATTAATATAAATGTTTTTTGTTGTTTTGCTATAAATTTAGAAACCATTTTTATATTTTATTTTTGTTTTTTTGACAAAAAAGAATTTTATTTTTTAAATATATCGGGTTTAAATATCTCGATCCCGGGATAGCAAAAGCCTTTCGGGATTGCAATCTCTATTTTTGACCCTTCGCAACCTATCGTATCACAATTAACCAAACTGCATATAGTATTCCGTGTTTTACTGTGGCAACAACTATATTAACAAGTATTTGTAAAGTTGTGAAGGGTCAAGAATTAGCCTCCTGGATTGCCTAGCTAAAGGGATTTTTTCAACAGAAAAAAAAACTAATAGTACTTGAGTTTATCCAAGTTTATTATTAATTTAAAATCTTCTTCATTTTTTTGAGATCTTTCTCTCTGATCTTGTAGGAGATCTCTTCCTTTTACAGGACTTCAATTCTTCCCTTTCCTTGTTCAGGTACCGTATTCGAATAATTAGTCGAAGCCGACAAAATGACTTAACAAGCACCTCTGGCACATCTGGAACCTTCTTCAAAATGAATCGAAGTGTTCTCCAGACAACATTTTTTCCACTTCTAATTTTGTCTTTGTGAAATTTAAGAAAATATTTTTCTAATTTTTCAAATTGTGATGACCATTCCTTTGATGGTTGGATTAGGCCACCAAACGATAAACTCTGTATCCATGAAGGCATGTTTATCGTCTGCATCTTATGTGTGTACTCTCCGAGTTGAGGAGAGGCTGTTAAATTTTGTTTCGCTATGTACCCGGCCAAATATAACAGCCCATCTTTTTCCATTGCTCCTCGTCGAGTCGATGCTCTTGACTGAGAACTGCTGGAACTGCTACTACTCTCGATGTCATCTAATGCACTCGGAAAAGTCTGAATTCTTGCAGCTACTGGGCCCACTGAAATATTGGTAATATTTGCTTGTTTCAAAGCAGTAGCGACCAAATATTCTTCAGGGTCAGTATCTGTATTTGCCTCAACATTTGTATGGGATTGTACCATTCCAGGATTTTTTCCTAGCAAAATCATTCTTATTCTATATAAGGAATTCATTGGAGATGGGTGATCATGTAGGCCACTTCGTGTTCGCAACTAGAATTAAGTACAGGTATGTTATTTATTTTCAGATGATTAAATAATTTTACTGTTATGAATGAAACTAACTCTTTTTAAATAATTCCACTAAGTATATCCTATTGGAAAAATTGTGAAAATTCTAATAAATTGACGATTGTTTCGATGATACCTATAATCGAAACATTTGGTTAGTTTGTTTCATTCATAACGGTAACATGAGTAGATTCCACAAAGTAAGGGTCCAAACAGTAAATTCGATCAAATAATTACCTGAGAAAAAAAGTTTTCCAGGCAGTCTTGATTGAGACGGTGGGTCAATATGTAGCTTATCTCCAACTTCTCCTTGAGATGGAGGAATAGTTCTTTCAATGATCTTATGGACATGATCATACTCTTTTGAAAAACTTGCAAACTTGTTTTCCCAACACACAGCATATTGCCAGCAGTAGACTTCATTTCATCCAAAATTTTGTCTTGCTGTTCGATGTCAAAACCATATGGTCTCTTCGATGGCACTTTTGGGGAGGGTGTGTATGAGTTCATCACATCAAACCAGTTATTCATTAACTCTACAAAATTTGATAAATCTCCTCCAGATTCGTCACCATCTCCATCAGGTTTGTAAAACTTCAATGCAGTAGCAGTGGTGTTGGAAAACAACTGCACAGCAAGTTTGACATTCTGCCTTTGGGTCTTGTCACAATTAATATGTAAATCTGTCAACTTGTGGCATGAACTGACTTCAGTCTTTGTATCCTTTAATAATTTCTGTAGAGGTCCTTTGTTTATTGGTTTTCCATCTCCAAGAACAAATCCAGTATCAATAAACCAATTTCTAGCCAATTTCAGAAGATGTGGGGCATCAGCAAAAAAGAAGATTGGTTCCTGGGTTGCAGGGTGTGGATAGAAAGTTTTATTAATATCCACATCAAGTACTTTCCATAATCCTTGGTTTCCCCCGCCACAATCTGACACGCATGCCACTACATTATAATGAATTTGATTTAGTAGATTGGCCACCGAATCCAACAACTCTTTTGTCATTTTTTCATCAAATCCAATATATACTGGCTGCTTCCAACTGTCAAAAAGTCCTCTAGCCATAATGACCTGCATGTATGAATGAGGTCCAACAACTTCATCATCTTTTTGATCATACTCATACAATGAAGCAACTTTCACTTCATCAAAGGACAAAACAGTGGTTTTTTGGTAAGAGTTTCGATATCTGCCTGTAGTTTCCATAATGCGAAGGACATCATGTAACACTCTGCTTCTTAAATTGATGTTGGCTGCCCACTTTTGGAGTGTGGAGATTCCAGGAAGAGGATATTTTAGAGTTTCTCTTAAATAGATATAGCTTCGTTTTCCCAAATATCAAATTGTAAAAGCTCTGGAAAATTCCTCTGTAGTCCTAGTCCTAGCCCTAGTTTTTTTTTTTCAAAGCAATTGCAATTTGATTTGGAGTCAAGAAATTCTTAAAAGCTATTTTGGCTCTGACTTCAAAACTGCAGTCAGATTCTTTAAGACGTTTCTCCAATGCTTTTATGTGATTTTTAAGCACTTCACTATTTTCTTCGTGCTGCTGAACTTTATCCCTTAACTGAAAATTTTCTTGCTGTAGGATGTGTAGCTGCTCCAGTACATCGGAGTTTTTACTGTAGGATGACTCAGTGTAGACATCTTCCCTCTCTTGTGTCTGTTGTACCTCTGGTTCCAGTAACTCTAGCTCTACAAAATTAAAGTCAATACACATAATATTCAATTTCAAAACTTGCAGCTCTTACCATGTTCGTCAACTTTGCTTGTTTCGGCAATTAAACTTTCCACCCAGGCTTGTCTCTCCTTCTTTTCTGCTCTTGTAGATCGTTTCGACAACAAAAGTTTTGTGTGACAGCTGACCTGGGGTAGCAGTAACAATGAAGGAATCGCTAAAAACAAACAAAAATGCATAAATCATTCCTAAATGGGGCTCATCTGCAAGTATTACCTGTATTTTTCAATGTTTTAGCTTGAATACCCATTAATCTGGCTTTCAACTCATCTTCAAAGTCATCTGATTTAAAATGTTTGCTGCACACTCTTTTATTTTCAACAGAAAAGTTGTCTTTTCTGTAACATTTCCGTATCCATTCTTTTCTAACTTCTGGGTCCTTTGGAAACGAAAAAAACATGATGTCTTCTCCAGTTTCTTTGGCCTTCTTCGAATTGCTTTTGCAAATAGCAACACTACATATTTTTCCTCCAGGCATCTGGTAAAATAGAAAATACAAGTAGATAGAAAAATATAAGCTTCACATTGACCCATTAATTAATAAGAGACCACAAATGTTACATGACTTTTAATTTAAAGTTATAGCTGTTAACTTACGTTGATGAAGATCTAATAACTTAAAACACAATACACACTATTAGTTGTCTTTCTTTTATAAATAAAATTACACGAAACTTCGATGAAAAACTACAATAAACACCAAAAACAAAACGAAAACAACACTGAACAATGGTAAACTGATATGTGTATCTTATCTCTGACTGATATATACGGCAGGCACGATGACGCGCAATATGGCGACGGCGGATGACCTTCAATAGTTTATAGACAACCTATGTACTTCAGGGACCTTGATTTAGCCGCGCCTATCTCAATGTAACTCTGACCATGTTTTTCAAGCCCTCAGTTGGTCTGGTGACCGAACTATATAGCTGTAACTGTGAACCTTGTTGAGCCAAGACCAGAAGATTAAACCTTATATGTAACTGTGAATCTTATTCAGTCAAGACCAGTGGCTGTATGTCATGCTATGCAAAAGACATCGAGAAAAGAAGATTAGCAGTACGCATGTGCGAATTTCAAAAATAGGCGGGACGGTACGGTTGTTCCCCCTCACGCAAAAATATTGTCGGTCTTCCATGTCCAATTTAACAGAATAAAAACTATTTTTTTAACAACAAAAATTTAGTTTTCAAACTGCTAAATTGGTCATTCCAGACTTCAACATTTTTACATGGTGGGATAACAAAAAACAACGTACAACATACATATTTATCAAAAAGTATAGTTTATGGAATTAAAAAAGTTAACTTATTCAAATGGTTTAACTGTAAAATTATTTATTTACGGGCAAGCCCAATTATTACATATAAAAAAGTGAACATGAAAAAAAATTTTTTTATAATAGAAATACCTACAAATGCAGTATAAAATACAGTAATAAGAAAAATACAATTAATGATTAAAAAATACAATACAATGATAAAAATGAATACAGAAATAAATGATATTTCTACTTTTTATGTGTTAGGTTATCCTATTTTATTGTTAAATAAAGAACACTGGAAATGATGAATAATGTTATATTATAAACGGAATATAAAAAAAACAATCATTTGTGAAACAAATAAAAGAAGTGGAGCCATCAGTTATGAAAAACGAACTTCACACATAAAAAATTAAAATTTCCAATGGTCAAAGAAAACTAAATATATAATACATTTAAAAGCAAAAATTACCTACAGGAAGAGAGTATATGCAACAATAGAAATGAGTAAATATTTGCAATATAAATTAGACAGATACACTTATAGAAAGTAAAAAATGTACTACCTACCAGCATTTACAATCCTTTTCTCTTTAATTTTTTGGTATATATATCTTGTGCTTTTCTATAAATAGGATTATAGAAACTTATATGTTTTGAATTTTCTTTTCCAGTTAAAACTCTATTTAGACCTTTTGTCCACTGAAATATCACAAGATGTATACACTTAGAAATTATGAGATTTTCTATTTCATGATTGTGACAAACAAAAGGAAATTTAATATGTTCTTTAATTTACCTAAAATATTTACAGTTCCTATTTCATCTAATTTATGGAGAAAGTATTTGATTATTGTGTAGCACATTTTAATACAGTCTACAAATGTACCTGTACAATATTTTAATCTTTCTGTCTGGTCAAACTCTCTCTCACATGTAATTTCATGTGCTGTTACCTTCCGTTTAGGACCTATAATATGTAACTTGCATATATTGCATTGCACAGATCTTAAAACAATCTTTGCTATGTATCCCGATACATATCCAATTGTAGATAAATCGACACTCCGGCTGTCTGAATTTAAAGGAATAATAAAATTGAATGACTTTAATTCCACCACTTCATTTTCTTCTACACCTTGCATTAGAAATGCTTCTAATTGAAATAACATTTGATCATTATCGAAATGTTCGCAATTAGCTCCTAGAGAATGACCAGACACAAAGGTTTTCACTAAGAGCGATTTATAATAGTTTTTAAAATTAGTGGGTGTTGGGTTAGAGTTCCTTCCTCCATGCTGCCTCATTTGACAAAAAAAATTTTCAAGCAAGTCTTGATTAAGTTTTCTGCAACTAAAAAACTTAATCCCTTGTTTCAAAAATAATTTCTCATGCAAATATATCAGGCCTTGTAAGGTTCTAACCCAATTTTTAAGGTTGGGTGGTCTACACTTTTTATCATTCTTATCAACATAATAAATATTCTTCAAATGAAATCTGCAACATATTTATTTTTCAATTGGCCATAAATTTTGGTTTCCGTAAAATTTTCAAGAAACTTCAATTTTTTTTCACACTATATTTTGCATGAAGTCTAGAACGTGCAAGTCGTTTGTATTGCAAAGCTTTCTTATATAATAGCTTTTCTTTTGGGCTTAGTTTATGAATTCTGGTGACATTGGCAAGTTCAAGCAGTGATGTCTTTCTGCCTGCAATGAGAATTGTTGTGTGAGTTTTATATGAAATAACAACTATAAATAATATACATATATCTAATTTAATATTTTTGATTATCAGATAGAACTAACTGAATATTATGCTTACTTTTTGGTGTACTGATGGCATTATTATCTGCTATATGAATTTTGGTAGATGGTCTTACATCTGTAACCATTTCTACATGTGAAGGTCCTGCGTCTGTAACCATTTCTGCATGTGAAGGTCCTGCTTGTTCAAAATCTCTTCCATGAACTTCCTCAGCTTGTGGTCTATCTTGAACACAGATATTTGTTCTGTTTCCAAAAACTAAAATTACATTCAAGCTATTAGCATAGTGTGTAGAATAACGACAGTAATTTCTTTGTTAATGAATGAAAGTTGCAAACCTTTATGATAGCTGTGTTCTTTGTGTACCAAGTATGCAGGCAGAATCCCTTCAGGGGGGAAATTTTCATCAATCTCTGCAATAAATAGATTATTTATCAATAAGTGAAAAATTGTCATAAAATAGAAGGTTTTATATTCTGATATATTATAAATACACATTTCTTAATTACTCACCTGTTAACGGCCTAGGTAAATTCATTGTTGGCAAAGATGTGTGCACTAAAAGGTTATTACTTGAATAATATCTTTGTTCAAAGTGCTTGTGGCATACTCGATTGGAACGGTACACCAAACTTGGATCCTTGCTCCTTAGTTTTTCATTTCCACACAACTGCACCCACTTTTGGTACCTATCAAAATCTTTATTGGGATTGGGGAAACGATGTTTTGGTGATGTTTTGCCTTCACATCCGAAGACACAACACACTGTTCCTCCGGGCATCCTAAAAAATATTAATATTGTCCTCCATAAAGGAATAAAACCAGGACTAAAGACTGTTTTTTTAAATTGATACACTAAACTAACTACAAAACCAAACTACTATAGACAATGAAGTAAGTAATAAAAAGTTTTATAAATAACTTGCACCAAATTAACTACAACACCAAACTACTATAGGCAGACACTGAAGTAAATAATTTAAACTAAACCAACTACTATAGACAATGAACTAGATAATAAAAAGATTTTTGAATAAATTATTTGGAAACAATATTTACTGATAGCTGAATACTTAGACACTTACACCATGAGTATAAATGAAAAAATAGGACGCAATAAAAGATTACCGTTGTTTTTATTCGAAAAGTTGGATAAAGTCATACAGAAGAGGTCTTTTATTGCAATGCATATTCAGCCACCAGTAAAATCGACACATCGCCCTCTTAAGCCAGGGAGCACGCACTACGAATGGAATGTGGTCAAGAATTTTCTATACGAGTGCGCATAGCATGATAGGACGCAATAAAAGATTACCGTTGTTTTTATTCGAAAAGTTGGATAAAGTCATACAGAAGAGGTCTTTTATTGCAATGCATATTCAGCCACCAGTAAAATCGACACATCGCCCTCTTAAGCCAGGGAGCACGCACTACGAATGGAATGTGGTCAAGAATTTTCTATACGAGTGCGCATAGCATGATACCCAACAACCCAACTAACAAGAAGCGAAACTTCGGATAAAAACGAGTTCACAGACGCCATGTTTTAAATTAGTCGTCATATGTCATGCGATTACATTTAGGCCTCTTGCTTATGGTCTTTACAGACCCAAATTAGAATAGAGTTTGCTTGTAGGTTGAAATTATTGTCTTAAATGATCTATTTCACGTTTATATTGTCACGAAAAGTGCAGAAATAGTTACTGATGGGAAAATATCGACAAATATCTATATAATACATTTGATAAAACACAACTTTATGCTAAAATACTTTTTCTCAGTGTGATTCGAGTAAAGCTGTAAGCATTTATTATGGTTCTCAGTGTATGCCAAAGATAGCTGTCACCTTCAAGGTTATTTATTTTTGCCCCTCCAACATCAAAGGATTTTCGCCGGGCTTCACTTCTTATTGTTGTGTATTCTTTGGCCAGAGATAAGATAGGATTATAAATGAAAAATAGGACCAGAGATTCTGTAATCGTTTGCAATACCAGAGACAACCATACACTTGGGCATTCTCGATGACGATGCAACCCCCTCTCGCGTCGCTTCCACCATAAGTTACCAGGCAACCTTACATCTATTGACCTTGCCAACAACCATCTTCTCGAACGCAGCCTTGCATACGGAACAAAGCTTAAATTATCTCAAAACTGACATAAAATCTATAAATGTCATGTCTAAATTAATGTTGATTAATATCAAAATTTTATGATGGAAAATAAAATGAAATTTTTACCATCCTTTTGGCTGATTCAATATTTTACTGGAGTTTTTGGCTTGCTAACTGCCATTGGCAACTTTTTGTCAATGGCAGTTAATTTTAATAGAAATTTTAATTTAAATGGAATTTCTAAAACCAATGCATCAATACAATCAAATCCGATCCCACAGAAATGATGATGATGATTCATCCGAAGCTATGAGCGAAGATGAACATAATAATATGGACGAACAAAATTCTAACGAAGATTAACATTTTCCATAATAATATGTATTTCCTTTTTTTATACAATAAAATAGTTTAACAAATATATATACATTTATTGACCTTGGCCCAAACCCACCCAGACACGGCTGCGGCCTGTCGAGTCTGGTTTTCGTGTTTTTCTCACTATCGAAAAATATCGATAGTGTAAATACCATGGACGTATAATATAATATAATATTATACGTCCATGGTAAATACCATATCGATAGTTTGTACTATCGATAATTTGTCACCTCTAGAAGAAACAGTTGTTAGGTTATGTCGAATATTTTGGGTTATATCCTGAGGGATAATCTATGGGGATAATTTGATAACGGCAACTGGAACGCTACCTAAGCGTTGAATTAAAAAATATACAAAAGATTGTGGTTTAATTTCCCAAAATCATTAACAAAAAGAGTTATGTTGATTTGATTACAGTTGTGAACCACCATTTCGTTTTCTCAAGTTTTCTATGAGTGTAGAAAATACAAGTGGTGAAAATTGGCTTGAACTATAAAGGATCAAATGTTCTTGAGATGGATGGAGGCCATTTAGGTACAACCAATTATCATAACCGCATTAATTTTGCGAGTGAACAGCCGCCTGTTGCCACTGGGTTATAACCAGTAACTTCTTAAAAATAGCTTTTTGTCTTTTAATTTCAAGATCGTCTTTGAAACATTTTAATATGTAAAAATATAAATACTTTGAAAATTTACCAATGGTAGGTAAATAGATACTACATCGCTAGAATTAGAAAATTACCTCAAAAATTCCATAAAGACTGATGAAATAACATGTGAAGAACTAAACATTGAACTAACAACTAAAACTTATAAGTCATTTAAAATTACCACCAATAAAGCTAAAGAGGATGATATATGGCAAGAAAACATCTGGCCCAAGGGAGTGACTATAAAAATGTTTAAATCTCCTACAAAAAATTCAGGAAAGAATAAGCAGTTTTTTAGACAAGGTCCAGAACATAAAAATAACCACTTTTTTCGAAGAGGATATCAGAATCAGGCAACATACCAACCAAAAATTCGACAGTACCATCGTAGAGCTGATAGAAACTTCGGAAATTTCTATCCTTCACCAAAACGTACAGTGTATTAGAAATAAATTAGTACAACTTGACAATTTAGTAAACAACATCAATAATGTAAAAATTGTTGGTTTTTCAGAACATTGACTCAATGCTAATAAGGTGGCATGTTTTAATCTGACAAACTTTAATAATGTAAGCACATTTGTTAGACAGACACATATCCATGGTGGAGTAAGTATATATATACACAATACATTACAAGGTATCGAATTACTTGAACTAAAAAATTTGTCACAAGAACTACATTGTGAAATAACTGGTGCTTTTATTAAAACACTAAATATTGTTATATATCAGTCAAACTCGAAAGATAGTAATTATGACATATTCCTTACAATCATAAGGAACACCTTAATATTACTGGAAAATAACTATACAAATTGTAAGATTATCTTATGTGGAGATTTTAATGTTAAATTTTTAGACCCCGATAATAATACAAAACAACTTACGGATTTGTTATTACAATTTAACTATGAACAAACAATTTTTTCCCCGACTCGCATAACATATAACTCAAAAACCTGTCCTGATAATATTTTTGTGAACTTTCCATATCATAAAACTGAAGTCTTAAGAACTATTGAATCTGACCATGAACCACAAATATTAACATTTCCAAATAATGATATGAACAAATCGGAAAATACATATTTCAGAAGTTTTTCTCAAAATAATATTAACACTTATTTTAACAACTTTCTTCAAAATGAAACATGGGATAAAATAAAAATAGCGAACAATGCAAATCAAAAAAGGCCCAGGTTTTTCATGATGTTTTTATGCAACATTTTAATTCTGCAATTCCACTTATTTGTAAAAAGTCTAATGTAAAATTAGAAAAAAACAATGTTCATTACAACACCCCTGAAATGAGGAACCAACAGGAGTTGGTTTCTTTTTTGAGGGATGTTGTCAGAATGAATCCAAGTGAATACAATAAAACACTTTACAATGATGAGAAAAATAAATACACTCTATTGCTTAAAAACGCTAAACAAAATAACTACATTGAACAAATTACTAATTCAAACAATAAATCCAAAACAATATGGCAAATAATAAATAATGAAGCAGGTCGACATAAAGATAACAACTGTGAGAAATTGGACATTGATCTAGATTTGTTCAATGATTATTTTGTAAATCATTCAAATACCATTGTTCAGGGTATCACGAATAATGGTCAAGTTGCTGATATTCCTAATAATCAGCATTCTCTGTTTTTTGTGCCCCTAACTGTTGATGACATGGCTGACATTTTAAGAAACCTAAAATCAAAGAAATCCTAAGACATGTACCATATTACAAAGAGTTTTTTAAAAAGTTGTGCTCCAAATTTTATTGTCCCTATTACAGATGTTATAAATAGCTGCTTAGCTGAAGGTGTATTTCCAGATGTATTTAAAATAGCCAAAGTTATCCCATTTTATAAAAAAGGAAATAATTTACTGCCTGAAAATTATCGACAAATTCACATCTTACCTAGCTTCTCCAAAATACTGGAAAGTGTAATAGCAAAACAATTGGTAACGTTCCTTAATCAATTTAATTTATTTTCTGCTAAACAATATGGGTTTCGACAAGGCAGAAATACTACAAAGGCTATATTAGCATTGATAAATAACATTCAAGAAGCTTTTGAAAATAGGTCACAATGTGTCACTATATTTACAGATCTTTCAAAAGCTTTTGATTGTGTCAGTCATACTCGCTTGATTGAAAAACTTGAAAGATATGGAATCAGAGGAGTTGCTAGTGATATAGTTGTATCTTACTTACAAAATAGACCACAAAGTGTACATTACAACCATAAATATAGTAGCACACTAACAATAAAAAGAGGTGTCCCACAAGGATCTATATTAGGTCCCCTACTATTTATAATATACACCAATGATCTACCTTCGTACATGAATACTGTAAATAATGATCTACTAACCACTATGTATGCAGATGATACTAACTTTTCGTATCACTGCAAAAATATATCTGATATAACTGAAAGCACATCAAAAATCCTAACTAAAGCTAAAATTTGGTTTGATAGCAATTAATTTTACCTCAACAAAAGTAAAACTGAAACTTGTGTGTTCAGCTTAAATCACACAAACAATGCAATAAAAGATATTACTTTCTTGGGAATACATCTAGACACACGACTTTCATGGAGCCCCCACATAGATAACCTATGTAGTGGGCTAGCTAGAACTGTATATGCCCTACGTAGAATATAAAATATAGTTAACACAGAAGCCGCAATAACTGCTTATTATGGACTTTTTCATTCTAAACTTCTGTATGGTATTCTATAGTGTGGGGCAATGCCAGTCACGGCTTGCTACAAAGGGTATTTGTCTTACAAAAAGCAGCTGTACGCTCCATTATACAAGCAAAATATCATGAACCTTGTAAAGAGATATTTAAACAGCTTCAAATTATGAGTTTGTTCTCCTTAATTGTAAATGAAAATTTAAATTATGTGAAAAATAATAGAAATCACTTCACTAGTCATGCAGACATACATAATTATGATACTAGGGGAAAACATCAAATTGTCCCAACAAGAGTAAGAATAAACAAGTACCAGGCTCTAGGTATTCGATTCTTTAATGCACTATCTGAAGAAATTCAAAACTTGCCTACAAAAATATTTAAAACCAAAATAAAAAGTATGTTGAAGGATATGTGTCTATACAATATTAACGACTATTTTGAAGAAGTTAAACATGTCACCTAGGTATAAATTTTGGAAAATATGTATGTGCATTATTTAAAATAGAAAACTTTTAAATGTGAATTGTCGGTGTTAAATGTTTATTTTTTTATGAATTGTAATGACGACCTTTATAAATGAGAATAAATATTTCTATTTCTAGATAGTTTTTTTGCGTATAAGATACATCTTTTCACAAGGGTTCTGTACATAAATTAAGTATGTAAAGTATAATATGCATTGTGTATTCTCCACATGCAAAAGCTCTTAGCTTTAAGATACCAATGACAGTGTTTGATATGGTTTATATATAAAACATCCTAGTGTCTTCTCAAATATGTTTTACTATTACTAAGATCATTGTATAAAGATTAAGATGGAGAATGATGGAATACATTTAACATTCAACACATGGTTACTACCGTTGAGTGAAGAAATGAGAGCTGGGAGAGATTGATTATTGACGTTTAAATAATGTACTGGACCATCAATACCATCCACACCATTAAAAAATCTGTTATGTCTAAGAGGACTGAAAATTGGGCATTCGAAGAGAATGTGCTCCAACGACTCTAGTGTATGCATATTACAAACGGAACAGATTTCACTGCAATCAATTATATAGAAATTACCTTTAAAGGAATTATTGTGAATTTTGCTCAGATTCCTTATTGGAATTACACATACAAATCTAAGTTAATTTGATTTAATTTTAAACCTTGTTTATAGTTAATAATAAATATACAATTAATGGAAAAGTTCAATTCAACTTAAATGGCATTTTAATATTCTTGTCAATTAAAAAAAGTTCATTTTTTATCCACTTTCAGAAAACCAGATGTATTTGAAAAATATTTAGCATTTGCTTCATTTACTTTAACTTCAGCAGCTTGTGGATTCACAATTTCTAATCCTTGTAATGGTGTAAAAGCTACACTTGATGCAGTACCTGATATTTGCTTCTTGACAGTAGTACTTCCACCCCAAATTTGTTGCTTTTGTAAATTCTTTTGTAATGTTTTTGAAATTCTAACTTTAGTTTTTTCATCAACTTGAGGCAATCGTATTCTGCCTGTACCTGCTTTACCAATTGTACCTCTAGTATAACCTAAATCTTCTTGATAAGCATCGTCTTCTATGTCAGCAAAATTCATTCTATTTGCATGTTTTCTAAATTCAGTTAAAGCATATCTTTCTTTCATTTTTCTCACTCTTTTACCCCCTCTTTTCTTTTTTGACTGGTCTATGGGTTTTGGCAAAGGTTTGATAAATTTAACAGGTGGTGGTTCTTGTAATTTATCCAATTTTCTTTCAATTTCATCTCTTAGTTGTCTACCAATATGTCCATCCGTACTTTCATGACAAGCATCCACTCTTGCCGCCAAAGTACATTTAGTTGACACCAATCTTGCTGCTTTTCTTCTTAAATCAGGAGGTGTATTTTGTACCATATCTGAATAATAAACAAACCCTGTGTGGGGAAGCATAGTAGATTGTGAAAAACCTGATGGAGATTTTTTTTGTTGCCCTAGAAGTAACACATTACAAGCAGGTATTTTGGACAGTCTAGTTAAACCACCTGCTACTCCCATTATTTTAGCAGCTACAGATGCTCCTAAAATTACTGAAATGTTTGGAGCTATAAAAGCCATCCTACTTTCTACATATTCAAAAATTCTCAATTTAAAATTGTTTAATTCCATTGCCATATCACAAGCTTCCGCAATTTGTTCTTTCTCGAATTTTGATAATAATGAACCTTGAGTTGTGGATGCAGTTACAGATACAACCATAATAGTAGCTTGTGTTAAAAACTGCTGTAATATTTCATTATTTTTAGCTTGATCTAGATCATTTCCAAGTTCTTTGACAGTTCTTAAATATTCCAAAGGACTCACTACTAAAGATTCTAATTCTGGAAATCGTTTTTGGTATTTATCTCGCACGAATTTATGAACAGCCACAATTTCATTATCAATATCTTGAGCTAAATTATTTGCTTCAACTATTAACTGATATTCTGGATCTGTTTCAACGGGACCTATTACATCGCCAGCTTTTCGAATTTTTGAACCAAAATTTTCTATTTGGTTTATAATATTTTGTAACTTCTCCGAATCCCTCAACTTACAAATTTCTCTAACTGAATTTATTTGGGTAGTATCTTGTTGCATAAGTAAATCTTTAAGATCTGGCTTTTCTTCGGTTTCTTCCAATTCTGGTTCTTCCTCCATGGGCACATCATCTTGATCATTTTCTTCAAGATCTGCTAGTAACTCGTCAGCTAGCGACATTTTTCAACAATAAATAGTACCTAAATATACGATGTTATCATATACGATATCTTAGCGTTGTTTTAGATATAAATACAAAATATAGAGGTTATATTCTGCTTCGTTTTCTTCATCTTCATGCCTGTTACCAAGTTATTCAATCAATCCTGTTTCATCAATATGATTAACCAAATTAATAATAAGAAAAAATACAATGGTTATTAAAATGTATATCACTTATTTAGGTAATTTTTTTATTTGTGCTTGTTCTATTTTACTTGTTTGTCAGAAATGACACGTCGTCACGCGTCACGAATATGAGTGGTAGAATTGTCACCAGTCACCAGCAGTTGTCAATGCCGATTTGCCATGATACATAATCAAGAATTTAGGTAAATATTTATGTTTTTTTTGGACTTAACGTAAACCAAACAATTAATTTTTATCAATCACGTGCGAAAGAAACTTCAACGATTATCTGGAGTCATTTCCAAAAGTCTTTTCGCGTCATTACTTATGAGTAATGAACACAGTATTGCCATATGTGATTAATACATTCTTACAGAACTTTAAATATTATGTAAAGAGTGCAATTTCTTTTTGTTGATTTTGAAAATATATATTATTAATTGAACACTGTTGTTCTATTAAATGACTAATATAATTATAATGGGTACTTTAATATAATACTTTTAAAACTTGTAGATCTAACAGACTTCTAGAAATTATTACAAAATAATACTAAGTACCTATTAATTGTATAGAATTCTGGCTTATGTAAAAATTAATAATTACTGTTTTATTTAATGAATACGGTGCAATTTAAAATTACCTGCATTGTCAATAACCAATTATCAATTTAGTTGAACAATAACTATTAATAGTCTTTATATGGGAAAAAAATTATTTCCAGTATCTGGCTCAAACATTGTTGATGTTATCTTTCTTTGTCTTGACACATGATGCAATGTGGCAGAATATTGTTGGGGATTTTAATAGTAACTTTTAGAATTATGGTGTAACCTGTATAAACTAAAAATATGATGATGCAATAAAAGTAAATACTAAAATTTATCGAAATATAAGTAATAATAAAATAATATTTCGACCTTCTAGTGAGTGCAATAAATGTGTGTTCAGTACTTGTTTCAATAGTATCTAACATACATATACAGGGTGGTAATTTAAAATGGTCTTAATGTTAGGATCCTGGAAACCATACGAGAATGAGATACAATGGGATAAAAGTTAATATAACATTGACAAATTTAAAATATCATGGACTATATTAAAAATATTGGCCAAAACCCAAATTGGTTTATTTTCTATATTTATGCTAAATTTTTTTTAGTTTTGAAATGATCAAAAAATCATGTTTAACTTTTTTCTGATTTACATGCTGTAAAAAAATGTTTGTACAACGTTTCGTTGTCACAAAGTCACTTTTCACAGGAATGGAAATACGGGATCTTAATTACAATCCCAAAGCCCAACACATGCCACTCTGATGTTAAAAATTATCGACCAATAGCACTCCTGTCTGTTATAGCCAAACATTTTAAAAATATTATAAAAAACTTACTACAGAGAGAAATCGGAAAACACATCCCTTCATATCAGTTTGGTTTTAGGGAAAATTGCTCCACTATACACCCACTAGCCCACTAGCAATCCTGACATTGAATATACATACCTCTAAACTGCAAGGAAAACATATTGCTGCTATTTTCCTAGACATTAACAAAGCTTTTGACAGTGTCTGGCACTGTGGATTGTTGTACAAACTACATCAAATGAAGTGTCTGGAATACTTGCTATTAATAATAAAAAATTACCTCCCCACTAGCAATCCTGACATTGAATATACATACCTCTAAACCGCAAGGAAAACATATTGCTGCTATTTTCCTAGACATTAACAAAGCTTTTGACAGTGTCTGGCACTGTGGATTGTTGTACAAACTACATCAAATGAAGTGTCTGGAATACTTGCTATTAATAATAGATAGAACAATACAAATAAAAGTTAATAACAGTTTTTCACAAACAATTAAACCTCAACAAGGAGTCTCAAAAGGCTCCCCACTTTCTCCTTTGCTCTACAATCTGTACTGTTATGACATATACAACTTTGGGTTAGCACCAGATCACATAAATTTGCGAAAATACATATTGCAGTATGCAGATGACACTGCTTTAATTAGTCATAATAACAGCATCAAAAAAACAGTGAATGAACTGCAAACACTAATGAACAGAATGGAGAAATGGTTCAACAGGTGGAGAATGAATCCTAATCCTTTGAAATATCAATTAATAATCTTTAATCATACCCCAACACATAAAATACCACCTATTTATATTAACAACATTATAATACCATGTAAATTATCTGTAAAGTACCTTGGTATGACTATCGACAATAATCTCAACTTTAATAAAAATGCAGAGATAGCAAAGAAATGCTTTAGCTGAGGAAAACACTCTCGAAGCATAATATACAAATACATAGATGCATAGATTAATAAAGAAATAATGGATACACTATGCATAGAACAAGATTATACCCAGCAGTCAAAATGAAAATATCCTCATAAGACAGTTTGGGAAGTGGTAAATACAAGTCATTGAGGGAAAATGAAAGTCAACAATAATGAAGTTAAAATACTAATAATAACTATTTTTTCTTGTTTTTGTCTTTTGGTTTTTTTTATATAGGTACACACTAATGTTACTTTTACTACTATTAAGTCTATTATATTATATATATATATATATATTATCAAAAACCCAATTACCATAGTGTATGGTGTAGGGTCTATTATATTAAATAATGTAAATAATTGGCTGAAGGACCTCAGTCAATGGCCATTTGGTTGTACCAATAAATGACGTTTAT
The DNA here is from genome assembly GCA_947563755.1 of Lochmaea crataegi. Taxonomy (NCBI): domain Eukaryota; kingdom Metazoa; phylum Arthropoda; class Insecta; order Coleoptera; family Chrysomelidae; genus Lochmaea; species Lochmaea crataegi. The sequence goes on from OX387425.1 coordinate 24,174,161, forward strand.
TATTATTATTATTATTATTAAGTCACCTTGAGCTGAAGTGGTAATGTTTCAAACTTGGACAAGACGCCGTTTAATTTTGATAATTTTTCTTTATTATTTCAAAAACAAAAAAGTTGTAGTATAATATAGATAATTGATACATTAGATTTTTGGTCAATATTTTTAATACGGCCCACGGTATTTAAAATTATATTTTTAATACGGCCCAGGATATTTAAAATTTGACAGAGCGAAATTAATGCTCCATAAAATAGGCAACTTTTATCCCATTTAACCAGCTTTGTATCTCTTATAGTTTCTGAGATCACAATACTGTGACCATTTGATATGGACAACCTGTATACCTATAAAATGGAATAAATATAAAACAATTGAAGATCCACATTAAATTTATATATTTTAAGCAATACTATTTTTGAAATTTTTAAATTTTATTACACAACATTTAATTCAAATCAATCATTTCTTAATAGTAAAGCCCCACTACTTTTATTCAGATAGTGCCCAGTGTATATAAAAAAGATGTAATTTCCGATTTCATTTTCAGTGTAATCAGTGCCCGAGAAACGTTTTGAAATTTTAGCATGTTATTACTAAATCCAGCAACATACGGAGTGATAGATATATTCGTAACATAAGTATATATATTTTTTTTGGAAAACGTTTTTATAAAACGGCGTATTATGAGTGACAATAGGGAGACTTTGAGCTCCTTTGTGGAAAAACAAGATCGTTCGTCTGAATATGATAAAATTTTGGGAAGAAAAGTTCTAGTTGCTCCCACAGAGCAACAATATGAATTGTTATTAAAGAAATTGAGACAACAGTTGGGAGAAGGAAGAGGAGAAGTTATTTTAGAAGTAAGTGTAGCTTAATTTTTTCAGTTGGAAACGCAAAATCGACTTTCAATCTAAATTATCCTTTTTGTTCAGATTGGTAGATCAGATGATGGTAATGATAATGGATTATTAGATGACGAATTAGATGCCGCCGTTGCCACCCTCCAATCACTAGCAAATACATTAGAATGTAGTTGTGTGAAACTTAGGGAACGAAAAGAAGCTCGTGGTGTTGTTGTACAGTATTTACTTAGGAGAGTGCTTGATCAAACGGGTAAATTGACTTTATATCTTACTTTTCGATTTATTTTATTTGATACATTTTAGATTTTCTGGAAATACGAGTAGCTGTAGTTGGTAATGTTGATGCTGGAAAGTCAACATTATTAGGTGTTCTGACACATGGAGAGTTAGATAATGGCAGAGGACATGCTAGGCAGAGGCTGTTCAGGCATAAACACGAAATGGAATCCGGTAGAACCAGCTCTGTAGGAAACGACATCTTGGGCTTTGACGAAGAAGGTAAAAAAATTTAGTTGAACTTTGATTGTGAGTTGTAGAATTTAATTTTCCTTTCTATTTGGTGATTTTCTAGGTAACATCGTAAACAAACCGGAACACGGGTCTCTGGATTGGGTAAAAATTTGCGAAAAAAGTTCCAAAGTAATAACTTTCATTGATTTGGCTGGACACGAAAAATACTTAAAAACCACCGTGTTTGGAATGACGGGACATGCACCAGATTTCGGAATGTTAATGGTAGTTTGAAATTTTTTGTTTAAACATAAATTGGTTGAAAACTTTTGTAGGTTGGCGCTAATGCGGGAATAATCGGCATGACAAAAGAACATTTGGGATTAGCATTGGCCCTTTCAGTACCTGTGTTTGTGGTAGTCACAAAAATTGATATGTGTCCTACTAATGTTCTTCAAGATAATCTCAAGATGCTGGTGAGAATACTGAAATCTCCTGGATGTCGAAAGGTACCAGTTATGGTAAAAACGTCGGACGATGTTGTATTAAGCGCTACAAATTTTGTGAGTGAACGGTAAGGCACTATTTTCTTATTTTCGATCTAAAACAACTATTGGCGCGCCTTGGCAGTAAAATCGGCGCGACCAGTTGAGGGCACAACCAGTTGATGGCACGACCATCTGATGCCATCGGATTTTTAACGATGCGTGAAGGAAACATTTTCGATATTTTTAAAGGGAAACATAAAAGTTTGCTATACTGATTGTCCCAACCAAAGCGAAGTCTGTCAATATTTTCAAATAATTAAAAATGTGTTATACTGATTGTTGATTGTCCCATCCAAAGAGAAATTAAACATTCGATATTTTCAAATTATTAACAATTTGCTATACTGATTGTCCCATCGAAAGCGAAGTCGAACAATCGATATTTTGAAATTATTAACAATTTGCTATACTCGATTGACCCATGACTGATAGTAGTGAATTAATTTTTACTGGTTTCAGATTTGTGTAGCCAATTATCGTGTTCAACTGCTCAGTTCTGGTCCCCCTTTTCATATATTGGTATTATCAAGTTATTTTCCCAGTCTCTAGGTATTCTTTTTTCTTCCAAGCCTTTTTGCATACTTCCCAAATCCATTGTTTTCCTTTCTGTCCCAGCCATTTTATCATTTCTGTAGCAATGCCATCTTCTCCACTTGCTTTTCCTGTCCTTATTTTATGTGTAGCTTCATCTATTTCTTCTATGCTCATTTCCTGCCCTTCTTGATATTCTCTGTTTATCCTTTCTTCCTGTGTTAAGGTGTTAAATTTATCTTTGTAATATTTAGCCCACGTTTCCGTTATCTCTGTCTTTCATGTTTGTAACTGATTATTCATATTTCTCACTGATTTAATTTCTTTTCCTTTACCTCCTCTCGTTATTTTTATCTGTGTCCAGAATTTTAGGTTTTCTACTTTATGTGTTTCTGTCAACTGCTCACCAAATTTTTTTCATGATTCCCTTTTCTCTTATAGTATTTTTTACTATTTTTTTCTTTTTATTATAGTCATCTTCATCTTCTTGTGTTCTTGGTTGGATATATTTTTCCCAAGCTTTTTTCTTTTCCCTTACCATCTTTTTTATCTTTTCATTCCACCAGCTCGACTTTTTTAGGTGTTTTTTATATATGTTCTCCTTCCACATATCTGCTCTGCAGTTGTTAATACTATTTCTTTAAATGCCGTCCATCTTTCTTCTAAAGTCCATTCTACTCTTTCATTTTCTATTTTTTGAAATTCCTGATTAGTATATTCTCGATATCTATTTTTGTTATCTTCTGTATTAAGTTTGTATATTCCTAAACTGGTGTATCTTCCTTTATACTAATATTTAACGCATTTTCAGCCACTACTAGTCTGTGTTTGGACCCTATTTCTGGTTCTATTTTTGTTTCTATCCTCAGTATATTCTTGGTCAGACTTTGTGTGTATACTATGTAAAAATTTATTTAGATAAATTGAACAAACGATATTTTCAAATTATTAAAAGTTTGCTATACTAATTGTCTCAACCAAAGCGAAGTCAGTCAATATTTTCAAATAATTAAAAATTTGCTATACTGATTGTCTCATAGAAAGCGGAACTGAACATTCGAAATTTTCAAATTGAAAATTTGCTATACTTATTGTTTCAACCAAAGTAGTTTTAATTAAATAAAATACAATTTTCATTAATTAAATTGCGGCAGAAATCTTGGCAATAATAATAATAATTTTATTATTATGTTTTACTCATGACGGTCAACTTTTTTTGTTTTAGATTATGTCCCATATTTCAAGTCTCCAATGTATCGGGAGAGAATTTGTTTTTGTTGAAAACTTTTCTTAATTTACTAACAACCAGGATGGAATATCACGAAAACGAACCGGCCGAATTTCAAATTGACGATACTTATTCTGTACCTGTAAGTGTAAACTACGATTATAACTTTCAAAATTTCTGCTTCACTCTGTATATGTATAAATTATATTAAATAATTATTATTTCAGTAGTATCTTGTACAAATTTTAGGGAGTCGGAACAGTCGTATCGGGAACAACGCTGAAAGGAGTGATAAAACTAAATGATATATTGATGTTAGGACCTGATCCGCTGGGGAGGTTTCAGCAAATAGCTGTTAAAAGTATTCACAGGAAACGAATGGCCGTTAAGGAAGTTCGAGCAGGACAAACCGCCAGCTTTGCCTTAAAAAAGGTATAAATATAAATTAAGTACACAGTTTTCCCTGAAATCTTTTAATAATGTAATAAACAGTAAATGTCATCTATTCCACCTCACCTGTTTCACACAATTAAGGTAAATATTTCCAAACAGGACTGCTGCTGAAATTGCATGGACTTTATTTTCCAACAATTTTTAATACTCAATAATGTTATTTAATGCAGTATTAAGGTGGGTGACTACCTCAATCACCATAAAAATTATTGTAAACACTAAAAAAGTTGAAAAACTGACAATCATCAAGGTTGCAGCTCAATACTGGTCCAAATTTCTTGTAGCCTTTTGCATTATTAACAAATGATATACCAAGTAATATTAATGTGTGGGACGCCATAAAACCTCTTAAAAATAATGCAGATAAGTACAAGTGTCAGGTGGTGAGTGAGGGACATGGTTTGTTTAGGTTACTTATCATAAGTCCCACACTCACCACCTGACACTTGTACTTATCTGCATTATTTTTAAGAGGATTTATGGCGTCCCACGCATTAATATTACTTGGTATATCATTTGTTAATAATGCAAAAGGCTACAAGAAATTTGGACCAGTATTGAGCTGCAACCTTGGTTCCACAATTTATCCAAAATATTAATTCCTTAGAATACAACAGGTTGGGAGACACTAGAAGATTTTTTCTTGCATGTACCAGGCATTCTTTGGTATGGTTATACGGTAACCATACTCTACGAGACATTTAGTTACTGTCAAATTTCGCATGTTTTGTTGCAAATATTCATCTGAAACAAATTTTAGTTGGATTCCAAACTAGAACCTTTACATTTCTTGTAGCCGTATGTAATCAGACATTCCATAGAATAGTGAAATTTCTCGTCCATTCAGAAGGAGGTTTAGGTCCATTTTTTAAAACTATTCTCCACTTTCAGCATAATCAATAAACGAATAAACACATTGAATAAAGATGACAAAAAAAGAAAGGAGAAGATACTAAACGAAGTGTACTCGATTCCGATCCTGTGTATGCTCTGGTCCCATACTTCTAGTACGGTTTCGCAAGTCAAAAACGTAAAGTACCCATACTAGGTATACCACAGTATATGTGGTATACCAAGAAAAAAATCGTCTTATGCCTCGCGACAAGTGACAGTTAACAAGGGCGAACCACAGATTACGTTACACATTACAAAGTATATGCACTGTTTTTAATTTTTTTCTGAATGCTTCCTATAATAATTATCTAATGCATGTTTTGATACATTTAATGTTGCGATTTGTTTTCAGATAAAAAGATCACAGATTAGAAAAGGAATGGTCATGGTATCTCCGGCTTTAAATCCAAAAGCTTGTTGGGAATTTGAAGGAGAAATATTAGTTTTGCATCACCCCACTACTATTAGTTCTCGATACCAAGCAATGGGTAGCTATTTTTTATTTATTTACCAACTAAAACTCGGCCACGCATTATTGAGGTTAGATTTTCTCCGCGGCATATTTATTTGCGAAGCAAATGGGAAAATAACTGTTTGCACTGGAAAATTTCTATTACGTATATCCCGTGGCTTAATATCCTACAAGCACATGCAACCCGTGCTTTTGCGGGAGGAACAGGATTACGCAAAACATCGAGTGCTTCGGGCGCCTGTCTTGCTTAATACGTCACAGCATATAACTTACCGTGATCGGCATCGATGATAATAATAATAATATTCTTTGTTGAATTATATCTTGGATAGATGACTATTCATTAACGAAAATAAAAAAATTTGCGCTTGTACTAACATTGATTGGCATCGATGATAATTTTATTTTGTTTGATATATGTGCTATTAACTCCCAATGACATGTGCCGTTTGTCATTTACTGTTCCAATTATCATAGAATTACTGCACGTGAACTTTGTAACAGAATAGAAAGGAAATTTCTTGTAAGGCTACTCTGTATGTCTATTCGGAGATGTTCGAAAAGTTCCGTGTGAATAGTCGGCAAATAGAAATAGAAACGGCTGAAAGGGTCTTTCTAAATTCATACTTATCCCGTTTTGTCATTGTTTACGTTGATTATTGAGTATAGGTTCCGAATATTGTTTATTTTTATTTAAAAATAGTTATTTTTTTTATTTTGTTTAACTTTCAAGATAGATGGCTGGTATCTAATTAAATAAACTTAGGTAATGGATTTTTTCGTCTACTTCGCATCTTTGAGCTATATTAAAGTACACAAAATGATTCATTAGTGACTACCTTGCTTCTGACGTACATATCGCGTTTTTATTATATTACTCTGGAAAAATATGATAATTAGTGTTGAAACATGAAAAAAAAAATGAATAAAATGTGTAGTGATATCGATAGGATTTGAACCGACGACCCTCACTGTGGAAGGCACGCGCTAACCCATCGCAACAAGTCCAGCGATAAGGGATGCCAAAAATACTTGGCTATGAAATAAATGAATCCTCTCGGTTCTTAAAGATTGATAAAAAATTAAACATCCTTTATGGAATGGCAGAATAAAAAGACATCAAAAAAACAACTCAGAAATGGAAATAATTGATATTACTGGCATCTAAATGTCAAAAATATCACAAGATATAAAAATTCTGAAAATGTTTTCAAGTTAGGTAGTATTCGTTTCTTTCTACCCGAGCTCGCCTAAAGTTTTCAGGAAAAAGTCATAAAGGTAGCATTTGTCGATAGCAAGAAATTTCTTTTCTTTGCTCTTTCTTACAGAGTTCGCGTGCTGTTGTCTTGTCAATTTTCATCGAATTACTCTTTGTACGGTACGGTACAGCAGCGTCTAATGTACGAACAAACAAACCTTTTTTGTATAAGATTTTCTATTTTAAAAGCTTAAGGCAACTCTCAGTTTATTCGTTAACAAGGTTTTGACAATTTTTTTAGTACATTGTGGAAGTATTAGACAGACCGCAAGCATCGTTAGTATGTCCAAAGATTGTCTTCGAACGGGCGACAAAGCTTTGATTCACTTTAGATTTATCAAACACCCCGAATATGTCACATCCGGCCAGAGGATGGTTTTCAGGGAGGTAAGATATTATCTAGAAATTATTGAATTATACTAAATATGTAATTATTTCGGTTTTCCAGGGACGAACGAAAGCAGTCGGCAACGTAATTAGGATTGTATCTCATTCTACGCCCACTCATCAAGGTAATAGATTGAAACAAAGTAAACAGCAACGATACGGAAATGGAATCCAGCAAAAACACGAAAAAAATCACGGCAAAAACGAAAACATTCAAGAGGTATGTTCGAATAGGTATTGACGCCGTAAGAAAGTTTTTGTTAACAAACTGAAAATTTTCAGGGTGTAGATCAAGAATTGACGGAAAACGGTGTCGAAGAAACGGTCGATAAACGAGATAATACAACGCAAAAAAGTGGAATTAAAAAAGGTCGCAGTCGACGTGGAGGTCGGGGGAAATCTAATAACAACAATCCAAACATGGGTTTAGGAAAACCTCTACCGGATGTTACCAATATCACACCTTTATCGGCGGCAAATAGAAATACCGCAGCCAAAGTGCAATAGAAATAATGTTGTAAGCTTTCTTCCCTATCGTCCGTTTTATAAAAAAAGAGGTTAAAAAATCACCACACATCGATTTTATGTTGTTTTTTATCTTTAGTAGATTTCTGATTGGTTTAGTTTAGTTTTTGATTGAAAATTTAAATTTAATATTATTTCGAATGGATCAATTTTTTATCTTGGAATGACATATAGTGATAATTTGAATGGTACTGTTCACCAAATTTGTGTATTGTTTGAAAATGTTTTTTTTTTATTTAAATAAAATCTAAAACAACTTTCTTAAATGGACTTTTTTTCTAAATCCAATTGGTTTCTCCTTTCATGTTCTATTTTTATGCAGAATTAGAACCACTTCCTCTTATCCTACGGAATTACATGTTGATTCAGTTCTGGTGACAATCACCAGAATTGACATCCAGCAGAAGTTCCTGATAAAGTACAGTTTTAGTATTATAATAATTATTATACAAATAACAATTATCTAAATTAGCTTATTAAAAGATTATCTGAATCAATACATGACTTATACAAACAGCTTGCATTTCATTTTTCCAAAGACTTTCTTTGTCTAATACTTACTATTACTTGACGCAGCTACAAGTACCTCCACTGGCTTTGCGAATATCCATCTACTGTATATACTTGAGAGAATTTCTAATATCACTAAAGTCATTCTCCATCAAACACCCTGGGTAAGGTTTTTTTAAAAGTAATAACAATTCTTTATTATTCAATTTTTTATATAAACAAAATTTCTATGCATATAAGCAAAATGAAGAAATATTAAACTAAGTATATTCAAACTACAAATTATGGCACACACAACGACTCTAACAGCAGGAGCCGGTATACTTTTCAAAAAGACCAAAGCTAATCTAAAATTACTTAATCCACCAAATACAATTAAGCAAAGAAAAAAGAAGGAATTGCTTTTTTCTTGAAAACACAAAAAGGAAGCTAGTAAAGTAAATAGATGACCATAAATTGAATAGCCTATTAAGGAGATGATCTTCAAGAAGCTCATTTTGGCTTGTCCCAATTTACTAATGGTATAAGAAAATGTAGGCATCAACAGAGAATACCAAAAAATAAATTCTACAGGAGTAAGTTGTATTTTTACCAGTTTTAGGCTATTTCCATAAGTGACTAAGCTAACTAAACATAATACAGCTAATAATGGTCCCAAGAGGTCAATATACTCTTTATGGTTGCTTCGGATTGGAGGTATAAATGCTTTCATTATTCTAACTGCAAGATCATAAGGTAGTATCATAAATAACTTTGTAATACTGGATTCTTTTTGAGGTTCTACTGAACCTAAGTAACCATAAGTGTCCATTTCTCCAGACATAATAGAATTTTACCAATTTTGTTGATAGATTCAAAATTTCAAGTATATTCCATTGATATTCTTCATAAATTTCATTTTAAAACCTAAAAATCACGCCAAATTCAACATTACAAACAATATTTCATTTGGTTAAATCAACAAAATTACATAAAAAATATGTTTTTATTTTAGTTTATTTGACAGGAAGGTATAGTGTATTTTAAGAATGATACACCTTGGGATTTTTTCTCATAGGGGGAAGAGTTTTAATAGAGTGATTGACATGCATCTTATATAACATTTTATTATTACTTGAGCCTTTTTAACCGAAAGTGTAATGTATTTAATATATACTTCAACATTATACAATACCACTTATACAGAGCACTTATACCAGAAACAAATTAGGCTTTTTAAAATATTCACATTTGATAACAAGCAAATGACATAATCTGATAATCATATAAAATATCACAGAACATACACAAGAGACAAAGGTATTCTAACTAATGAAGATGGATAGGCAACTCATTTTACATTTCTCAAACTATGTTTTCTGCTAGCCATCTATTGGATTGTGGGCGCATCTAAAGCAGGACCTGTAAATTTTGTTTAGCCGAGACCAAAAGAAAGTAGCTGTATAAATAAAAGAAGATTAGCAGTGCATATTTTGTATATGCGAATTTCAAATTTAACCGGGATTATCTTCAGCCCACCAAGCGGAAATGTTTTGAATATCTAATTTAATAGAAAAAAAATGTTCTTGGATATATAATGTTAATAACAAGAAATTAAGTTTGGCCAACGTTTGAATGTATTTTTAACGTATCTTATAATGTTTTTCTACGTCTATGTCCGTAAACGTCAAAAATCGCACTGGCGACATTCTTTGTAAGTGACATTTAAGAATAACATGCACGTAATGAGATCTCATAACATACACGTGCGTTTAGATAAGAAAACTTATTTTTCTTTGTTTAACCAAATTGCAATCAAATTTTTATCTGCGTACTAAATTTAGTCAATTGGAAAACATAAAAGCTTTTAGCATTAGTGAAATACATTTTAGATTAAAAGAGTAATGCCCCTAAATGTCGGCAACACATGTGACTATTTCTCAAAAAATATAAACGTCATGTCATTTATGCTGTCAATTTTTGTAACAAAATATAGTATCTTCTACAGTGGCGGAAGGCTATGTGAATCACTCTCATAAAAATATAAATGACAACGCTTTACGAATATCGGAAAAGATTGCCAATTATCAATCTTCATCTTCTGATGTACCGAGGAGTACTACAGTTATAGATAACCGTTCATCACTGTTAAGTAATAAGGCACCAACGACTTACAATAATTGTTCAATTGTTATAAACAACTATTATAATAAAATTTAAATAATTGCGATTTCCTTCATTTCATAGAAGAAAATAGATGGGCGTAGAAAAAGTATAGTACGTTACACGAGTTGTAATCCCATTACGCACTCGCCGCTACGCGGCTGCGTGGAAAACTTTTTCACTTCGTGCGTAATGGGTTACTTACAACTCTTGTTACGTAATATACTATTGTGAATGATCTGTCACAATGTGTTCGTTTTTAAAACTCTTATTATTATTTGCCCATTATTTCAAAATATTTAAAAAAATACAAACAGTTAGGAACTGTGTCATGTTACAAAGAGATATAAATATTATTCACAAATGGAGTATTGATAACCAATTAAAGTTTAATATTAATAAGTGTTCTGTTATGTCCGTGTCTCGTAAAAAAGAGTTTATTATTTTTGATTACCGAACTATCATGTGCATCTCATATTAGTAAATCTGTTGCTAGTGCAACAGCTTTATTTGGAGGAAAACGTAATTAAAACAATATCTGTCTTGCATAACGCGTTGGTTAGACCGAAGTTAGACTTTGCATCTCTCATTTGGGGCGAACAAGCAACAGTACACTTAGAAGCTGTTGAGAGAGTGCAAAATAGATTCTTGAGATATCTTTATTTTAAGAAATACAGAAAATGGGCGGACTATACAACGGTTAAAACAACAAGATTACGTACATACATACGGTCTAGACGACAGCTATTAGCAATGATTTTCTTGTATAAGTTGGTAAACAGGTGTTACAAATTCCAGCGCTCTACTGTCTTTAATACCTTTTAAAATACCCCAAAGGGTAACAAGATGTATGATTCCATTTGGAATACTAGCATCTTCTATCTCCTCCTCACGTCTGAATTCCTTGCTACGGTTAGCTAACAATGTAGATCAATTGACAGAAATCAATTTTATTGTTCCGTTGTGACAATTTAGGCGAGAAATGTATAAATATTGTAATGTTTTTGTTATTTATTTGAATAGTTTTTACTTCTGGGATCAAATTATACATACTATGGCTAATTACTATTTATTTATTTGAAGAAACACACGCTGTGTATTAAACTTAATTTATATACACACTTTACTTAATGACTACTAATTTATTTACACTTGTGTAATAGTTCTAATTTATTTTCACCACTTGAATATTATACTTCACTATTTAATTCACTGTCCGATTACTAAGAACTTCTGTAAACTGACTGTGAACTAACTCTTTGTCTTCCTTTCACTAACTATTCACGCCCTCAAAAACCTTCTCAACTCTAAAAAATTCCAGTACCTTCCGCGCTCGTCGTATGCACAAACAAAGCGTTTTACTCGAATGTTCTCAAAAGGGGCGCAGCCACCAAAATTTACAGTCGAGGGACAGGGCCGGCTTTGAGTTGGTGACCTCGCAACATTGCCCCCTCCTTAATAGGAAGTTCCTTCTGGAACTTCTGTGTAGCCGGGACTGGATGTTTAAATCGGCAACTGGACCCATTCCTACACTTTCCGGTCGTATGGAAATAACAGGGCACTGTCCTCATTGGACACTGATAACGGGGGGTATAGCTGCAGATTAATTTGTGGACACCGGTATCTTCGAAGATCACTTCCATCATATTCCTGATGATTCGCCAATCCAACTGGTTGCTCTCTATCTTAGGCATAGCTAGTTTCTTCACGTTGGATTCTAGCACATGGTCTCGAAGGCTACGTAGCCCTTCCCACACATTCCGGTAGGTGGATCGATCTTGAAATTCGTTCTTTGTTACCAGGTAGAAGATGTACCGTGAATTGTGTTTGAGTCTCAGTGTCTTGCCAGGGGTTGGAATCTGTTCTTCAAGTTTTTCTAGTTGCCCAAACTTCTTTCGGAAGACGGTTGCCAAACCTCGTGCGTTTTTGATACTGGCTGGGATGTTGTGTGCCAGTGAATAGTCTTCCGGGAGCGTGAACAAGTCTTGTCGTTGCTCTGTAGTGTGTTCAAATCTAGCCTAACCGGTACCTCCATATGCGCCCATAAATTCTTCGAAGGCAGGGTCAGAATCTTTCTGGACATGGTTCACTCCTTCCTCTATGTCATGGTCTCCTTCGAATGGCGCTAGTCGGCTTTGGTGGACTACTTTCGGTTTTCCATTGGGGGTCTTGCTTATGCGATAGATGACGTCATTGATCATCTTCTTGATCAAGTACGGACCCTCCCACGATTTTTGTAATTTTGGAGAAAATCCTTTTCTCCTCGTCGGGTTGTGTAACCATACTTTGTCCCCTTCATTGAAACTGCCTTCTGTGGCCTGCGTGCCGTACCGTTTTTTCATTCTGTCGCTGGCAACTTGAAGATTCGTTCGGACCAATTCGTGCACATCGTCCATCCTTTTTCTCAGCTGGATCACGCAATCTTCTGCAGCTAGATCTTCTCCAGGTCAACAACCGAATTCCAGGTCACAAGGAAGCCGCATTTCGCGTCCAAATAGGATTTTCGCAGGTGTTTGACCTGTGGACTCATTGATGGCAGATCGATAAGCCAACGCAAATAGGGAAAGATATGGGTCCCAAACTCTCTGGTGACTGGGAACTACTTTCGACAGGTATTTTCTAATAGTCCTGTTCATTCTCTCGACCATTCCATCTGACTGTGGATGGAACGCCGTTGTCCTGGTCTTCTTCATTCCCAGCTTGTCACAAATTTCCTGGAATACATGGCTTTCGAAATTCCTTCCCTGATCGCTGTGAACTTCCAAGGGTACTCTATATCGGCAGATGAATTCCTTCACCAATACATCCGAGACAGTTGTGGCTTCTTGATTCGGGATCGCGTAAACTTCTACCCACTTTGTGAAATAATCCATCGCAACCAAAATGTATTTACCACAATTTTCTGTCGTCGGGAATGGTCCAGCGAAGTCTAAAGCAATCCTTTCGAATGGGCTTCCGACATTATACTGTTTCATGGGTGTCTTTCGCTTGCATTACTCATAGCACAAGTCGTACACTTCTTACACCAGTCCTTCACATCGCCGGAGCTGTTTGTCCAATAAAACCTTTCACGGACTCGCTGAAGGGTTTTATTCACTCCAAAATGACCTCCTGATGGACTGTCGTGTAGCTTCCTCAGTACCTCAGCTACTCTCGTTCTCGGGATGACTAACTGTCTTCTATTTTCGTTACGTTTCAACAGGTCTTCTTCCAGGACAAGGGAGTCCGACTGGACCCAATATGCCTTGAGTGTCGGTGAAAATCTTGACACTTCTTGCCAGGTGGGTCGCCGATTTTCTTCCTTCCATTGCCGGATCATCTTCAGGTGAGGATCATTCTCCTGATGTTCTCTGATCCTGGTGGGTGACCATTCTTCGTTGACAACTGTAGTTCTTGAAACTGCAGCTTCCTTAGATTCAGCCTTGTTGGGAGTCGGCATTTCGGTGGCTCACACCAGCCCGATGTACGATGCTGAAATCGTACTCTTGGAGTCGTTGAATCCATCTAGCGATCTGGCCCTCGGGATTCTTGAACTGCATCAACCTCTTGAGTGCTGCATGATCAGTCCGTATCAAGAATTTCCTTCCATACAGATACTGGTAAAAGTGTTCCACAGACTTCACTACCGCCAAAAGTTCTCTTCTCGTGACGCAGAAGTTTCGTTCTGGTTTGGAGGTAGTTGACTCGGTTTTGGAATAACTGACATTTCTTCGGGTTCAACATGAGCTGGGCAGCATGAAGTCGTTTGAATACGTCTTCCAAATTCTTCAGGTGTTCCTCAAACGTATTTCCCAATACTACGATACAGACATGTTTTCCAAGATAACCCTCTAAAGAAATTTTCCATGAGTCTTTCAAATGTCAGAGCACGAATGGCATGACGTTGAACTGCCATAATCCGAATCCGGTGGTAAAAGCAGTTTTCTCTTTGTCTTTTGGGTTCCTTTTCTACTTGCCAATAACTGGACTTCAGGTCCAAGGTGGAAAACAGTTTGCTTCCGGCCAAAGTGTCTAGCGTATCGTCGATTCGAGGCAGAGGATAGCTGTCTTTCTTCGTCACGTTGTTTAGCTGACGATAGTCTACGCAGAATCTGGTAGTTCCATCCTTTTTCTTGACGAGCACTACTGGAGATACCCAAGGGCTAGTGGATGGTTCTATTACTTTCTCTTCCTCCATCTCTTGAATTATTCTCGCAGCTCGCGATTTTCCAATTCCGCTTTCAGTTCCGTCACTTTAAGGTCACTTAGTCTCTTAGCCATTTTTACGTAATTATTTATTTATATTACCCCACACCTGACACCAATGTAATGTTTTTGTTATTTATTTAAATAGTTTTTACTTGTGGGATAAAATTATACACACTACTATGGTTAATTACTATTTATTTATTTAAAGAAACACACACTGTATTAAACTTAATTTATATACACACTTTAATGTCTACTAATTTATTTACACTCGGTATAATAGTTCTAATTTATTTTTACCACTTGAATGTTACACTATTTATCTTCACTATTTAATTCACTGTCCGATTACTAAGAACTTCTGTAAACTGTCTGTGAACTTACTCTTTGTCTTCCTTTCACTAACTATTCACGCACTCGAAAACCCTCGTATATATAGTCCTTCTCAACTCTCGAAAATTCCAGTGGCGCAGCCACCAAAATTTACAGTCGAGGGACAGGGCCGGCTTTGAGTTGGTGACCTCGCAACAATATTTAAAAAGTGCTGAAGTATAAGACATTCAGTTTGATTCTATTAGTATTGTATTTTGTATATTATATTTTGTATTAGGTATATTATATTTGGTATATTATATTTTGAATTTGTTCGTTTATTTTAAACTAAAAATATTATTATAGTTGTTAAATTGTTAAATAAGCTACTGTCAGTATAATTAGGTTGTAAGACCTGTTAGGACTTTGGGATTGGTATGCAGGAAAAAAAGAGTGATATATTGCAGTTTACCGGATTTTACGTACAAATGCTCCTTAATCTAAGATTAAATGCAATGGCAACCATTTATCAGAGATTGAAGAGTAAAAATTATACCTACACATATGAAGTAAAATATATATTTTTATTTTATTTATGTACTATAAGCAAAATATAAATTAAAGAGGGTGACAACCACTAATGTCAAGCAATTGTTGAGGGCACTGTACTTCTTCAAAAATGATATCAGGGTTGGAATAGCCTAACATCCACTGGAACCTAAATTTACATCCATCCCATAATGGTTGAGGGAGATTATAACATTCCGCTTCACTGTTTACTCCACCATATTGGGCACCCCAATTTGTTACGTCAACGTTCCATTGAGAAGAGCAGCCCTGCGTGTAATATCTGAAATATGAACAAAAATGTCGATAATGATTAGAGTTAAAAAATATGTATTCGCTGATCATAACATCTACTTTTAATGGCGACACTCACCCTACTCCACTACCCGGCATAGCAATGTCGAATTCATTGTGTTGTGCATTAGGGTCATCATTTCCAGTATTGGTAACTTGTAGAATCATTTGTTTGCCGGCAAGCTCTTGCGGAGTGAAAGTAAATTTCACGCAAGCGCAACACATATTTCTATTTGTGTGAATGAATTTAGCTGCTACGAAGCCTACAATAAAATAATATAAAATATAAAACTTGTGCTAATTCAATACCCAGATACCAAAGTTACCTCGGAGGTGAGTGGAGTAGTAGAGATCATGGTAAGGGGGAGAGAAGGACTCGATATGGCATGAGAGGCAGGAGTGATAGGAGGGAGAAGATGACAGTGTGAGCGGAGAGCGTGCGAGGGACCGCCGCCTGTCTCGAAGTATGCTAGGGTAGTGATTCCGAGGCGGGGGTAACGGCGAGTTTGAGGTGGGTTTGGTTGGTAGGCATCTCCTTGGGGATGAGTCCAACACTGTTTGGGTCCTGGACCCATTCGAACATGAGTTTCCCATCTCGACCCGAAAAAAAAAAAGATACCAAAGTTACACATTTCGCGCTAAAGCGACTGCGCACCGAACTCAGTCGCTTCCAAGTAATTTGCAGCTAGTGGCGAGGCGGAAAGAGTGCGTTGTTTCGGAAGTGGGGATGACTTTGACCTAACAAATCCGAAGGAACTAAATCAAAGGCTCCAGCCTAGAATTGGGTAACTGGTATTGAGTTAGCTATGATATTATGCTTACCAAGAGCTAAAGAGTTATTAATTGCACGTTGAGATTGGTCATTACAAACGTACGAAGCTCCGTTATCTACACATCCAGATTGAATTTCAGGATCTTGCCAATCGATACCATTATTTTTGCATGATTTTACAGGAGTTTGATAATTGACATTGCCTGGCCAAGCACAAGTTGGTTTACAGCAATCCCAGTAACGAGTAGTGGTACCTGTACCACTTAATCCACCAGGAATCGTTTTAATAACGATGTTTTCATCGTTGTATGTTTCAGCTGAAGCATCTGGAAAATATGAAATAATATTGTGAATTAACTTTCAATAACAATCAATTAGTGAAAAAAAGTGCATACTTTCCCTTAACGACTGTTCAAAATGAACTTTTAGTGAAATTAGGTCAAGCACTGTTTGTTATGTTTGATTTACCTGGTATGATCACACAGATATTTTAAAAATAAAAGTTATACTTCAAAGTTTTCAACTACTTACAAACGAAAAACAATAAAATAGTTCCTATAAAGACCTTCATTTTTGATAGTATTACACTTTAAATGATTTCATTTGAAATAAATACCTACTTTTTGGATAATTTAAATACAAAATAAAATACTTGAAGATATGCTAATCTTTATACAGAGAGAGTTATACAGTGTTCATTTTATATATGAAAACAGACTATTTGACTTCTTCCCGGACCTAGATTCCTCACCGAAAGGATTCGCAAGACCCAAGTAAATTGACGCTTCCTTGAGGCAGAGTATAGGATTTAACTCTCCCAAGGCCCGGGACTAGAAAACGGCAGGGCCCACTCAAGGAATTCGAAATTCCGGAAAAACCCGGGTGATAGTTGAATTTTTAGACAGTATTGATGATATGGAGGGTAGAAGGAAGGAGCACCATCTTGTATGGGGGACAAGTTGAAAAAGTGTCCACCTGTAAACAGCAAATTATAATTCGAAGATTCACCGAAATGGCGCTCGTGTAGCTAATGGAAATGATGTGAATTTAGGGTTATAAACTGAGTGAAGTGTGCTGGGTTGAAAAATTTAGTATTTTTCGTAACTTGTGTAGTTGAGAAATATGCAGTATTTAAAATCTCAATTATTTACGTAGTATTTCCTTTTTTAATTTTGTATCTTACTCTAATAATTCATGGCGCTGTTTTTAAAATATTTCCACTTGCTACTATGGCGCCACCTTAATTTGCTTCCTTTCGATGGACACTTTTTATTACATTCAGATGGTGCTCCTTCCTTCTACCCTCCATAATTGATGAATAATTTTGAAAAACGTCGTAAGTTACAATATATGATGATATAGGTGGCGGCCCACCTCAGACTCAGGGCCCGGGGCTATAGACCCCCCAAACCCCTAGCTAAATCCGGCTTTGCCTCGAGGTGACCTGGGCCTCGATTCTCCACTTGATGAGAAAATATTCCTATATGAATTGTTTCCTACACTAATATTCCTATAAAAATACAAAACGCTATTGACCTTTTCCAAGTACGTCATCGTGACGAATTTCTGTCACTGGACAACCTTCACACTAAATTCTAATATAACCTCAAACTGAATAATAGGTACAACACGATAAAACTCATAACAATTGATTTTTTACACACTAGTACACAAATTTACCAAAACCAATTAACTTCTCGATTTTTATTTAAATCAGTAAAAAATGCTATTTCCATCCATCTTTCTGAAGGTTGTCCGTGATCAGCTGACAACATGGCGCGGGATGTCGTCACTTGGAAACGCTCTATTCTCGACTACCATCGGAATTTACTTTCCTATAAGACGGTATGTAAAAGATAGACTCTCATATTTTCTAATGCTATTTATAACCAATCACGCTTGATCATGCTAATGCTTTTTAGGTGTACTATGCCAGTTGTATGTTGTGGTATTGGCAGCTCTGGACCCGTATCTTTGAACGTTCGACCAAATGCTTCCACGTATTTCATGTGATTGTAGTGGATTTGTTATGTTCAGAACGTTTGAAAAACAAATAAACATAACCTGTGGCTGTCTCGTGTTCATCATAGCAATCGTTATACCATTGTATAAATCTTTATACAATGGTTATACCTAAGTTTTTTAATAATACTACTGAACACAGATGAAGCTGCTTTTTTAACTACTCTACAGTACACATCAGATCTACAAAGCTGTTCGCCAGTGTGTTTGGAAGATATTGCTATTGAACTTTCGAGTAACGTTCAATTCGGGTGAAAGCATTCGTACGAACAAAATCCTCGTCTTCGACTCGGGATAATTTTCAAAATATTCACGAGCTCGAAGAAATTTACGGAAA
Organism: Lochmaea crataegi; assembly: GCA_947563755.1. Lineage (NCBI taxonomy): Eukaryota > Metazoa > Arthropoda > Insecta > Coleoptera > Chrysomelidae > Lochmaea > Lochmaea crataegi. Next base: position 24,192,914 of record OX387425.1, read on the forward strand.
TAATTTGACCTCTAGTGGTATTACTAGTGAAAATAAAACTTAATGAATTGTTTATGTGCCGCGCTCCGGCATGGCAACGTGCATACATACATCAACGACAACAAATGACAATCTTGACAGTTCTTCTTTTTCACCACTTGATGTGGCTACTGATCCGTCGTAAATGGTACGTTACAGTCTCCCCCTATGCGACACTCTGGCGTCCCGATAGAAGAGCAGCAGAAGACCCGGATCTTTAGGGCAGCAAAGGCAGCTTGGTTTAACCGTGGGTCGACGGCGACGGGCTGCCGTAATATTGGGATATTTGGGCTCCGAAGCAGTCTCGTTAGGAATCGCTTCTGTGGATGGTGCTGAATGATAGAGGCCTAGTAAATCCGTGGACTCTGGTACCAACTCTGGATCTGGAGTATTTTCAGTAGAAGAGCTTACCGGAATGGACTTCGGCGGGCGGCCGCGTTTACGAAGGGGTTGAACAGGGTTAGGCAGTGGTATCTCAGAATGTCTTTAATACTCGGAAGAGAAACTTCATAGGTAGTCGGTAGGTACATCGCGAAGAGGTGCGAGCTTAGCTGCGAACTTCTTAGACGAGTCACTCAAGGCTTGCGTTTTTACGAGTACATGGTCACCTACTTTTAACACACACGTCCGTCGATGAGAGTCTATGTAAGCGTTACGTCGGTCTTGGGTGCATTCGTGCGTTTCACGAGCGCAACAGAGTGTCTGGCTTAGCGTGCGCAAGTATGGGGTTATTTGAGCCACGAAAGTGTCAGTTTCAATGATAGCACGAAAATCTCGGTTCACATCGTCCGGAGTACGCAGTTTTCGACTGAATGCGGGGGTATGACCGGTAGATTCGCACTTCACTGTGTTCATCGTGAATCGCACTGCAGGTAGTTTATTACACCACGAGGTGTGGTCGTCTTTAGTCAGGATAGCTAACAGCGTTTTAAGGTCTCTATTTATGCGTTCCACAGGGTTGGATTCGGGATGATACACTGGGGTTAAAGTTTGATGATACCCTAAGCAGTGTTGCATACAGTACTGACAAATTGATCACTGATCACTCGGCGGGGTACTCCAAATCGCAATATTACTTCAACAATTAAGCAGCGAGCACAAGCGGCGGCGGTAACGGATTCCAAGGGAAAGAATTCTACCCAACGACTAATTGTGTCTTCCACTATGAATATGTGAACGTAGCCTTGGGGTGTTGGGGGCAAAGGTCCGAATAGATCAATCGCTAAGGATTCAAAACGCTGAGCTTGGACGGATGTCTGAAGAAGTCCTGCCGGTCTCAAATTGGAGACTTTGTAACGCTGGCATTCAATACATTTACTGATATGGTCGCTGATCGTTCTTTTCATCCCAGGCCAGTAGTACCTCTTGTTGATGCGTTGATAAGTCCGTTCAATACCATAGTGTCCAGCAGTTTCGGAATCGTGGTATTCATATAGAACATGAGGAATTCGGGTTTTCGCTACCACTAGCTGAGGTTCTTCTTCACCTACCTCTGGTATGTATCTATACAGTATACCGTGTAAGATTAGGTATCCTCGAAGAATCTTCTAGACAGTGAATGACTTTTGCTGTATCAGGATCACTTAGCTGTTCGGTCCGGACGTCTGCTACACTTAGCGTGGGAAAATCAATAGATGCGAAATTTACTTCGATATCGTTAGCCGAATCACCGTTGCAAGGAGGTCTCGAGAGAGTATCGGCTACGACGATGTTTTTTCCAGGAACATACTCTACTTCTAAATCGTAAGGCATTAGTTCTAGGGCCCATTTGGCCAGGCGTCCTGTGGGGGTTTTAGGGTCCTTAGACATTTCAGTGCCTGATGATCGCTTTGTACTACGGTATTGGCTCCTTCCAGATAACCTCGGAATTTCTTGACAGCTCACACTCCTGCCAAAGCTTCGCGTTCTGAGGTATTGTAATTCTGTTCAGTAGCCTTGAGGCATATTCTATCGGACGTTCATCTTCTTTCTCCCCATGCAACAGACACGCTCCAAGGCCTAATTACTGGAATAAGTACGGATAATGTAAGGTAGGCCGTAAGATAGGTACGGAGCACAACAGGGATTTTAGAGTGTTAAAAGATTCTTGTTCTGGTCCTCAGGTCCATTTGACTGTTAATATTAAGAGGGGTATAGCGACATGGACTTCAAAATATTATTGATTGTCTAGTTGTCGAATTTTTTCGTTAGTGTCATATAGGGACAAGAATTTAAAAACTTAATTGTTCTTGATAATGGTAGCAGGAACGCTACCGAAACGTTGAATTAAAAAATATAAAAAAGTTGTGATTTATTTTCCCAAAATAATTAACAAATAGAAAAATGAATAAACCACAAGGAACATACAGAAGATATTCATTTTGATTTGACTCACCACTGCCCTAGACACAATCTAATTATTCTCGTTATTACGATTCGGAGTCTTTGAGACCATACTGTTCTGTAGCTGGTGGTTCTTTAATTATTTTGCATTCTGGAAAATATACTTCGAGGAATTCTACCAGAGCTTTACTTTCGTTGCTATCGATCTCTTATATCCAATGAGTTAAAAGACTTTTGAGGATCTTTAGAGAATATACTTTGAAGCCTAGCATATTTCGAAGTCTACTCTAACTCTTCACAGTGCGTATGATCCATGGGTCTTGTTATATGACGCCAGAGTTTTCCTTTATTCGGTCACTCTCCATCTTTGATAGCCATGCTAAAAAGCCATATTACTTTCGCTCTCGAATTTGCATGGTAGACGCAATAACTTCTTGGAATTGTTTCGCAGTTAGGCCTAAATCCACGCTATGTCTTACCGTGTCCTTTACCCTTTGGATTTCAAAGCTTTGATCCACTTGCTGGACTTACTTTGGTTCCGATAAGTTTCAGTGTCTGATAAAACCTGTAAATGTATAACTTATGTGTCTGATCACATACCATTTTTTAACAAAACTACCTGTAAGGTGGTATTGAAGACTTTTCTCAGACGTGCTCGAGAAAAGAAATGATTATTAAGGGATACATTGAATTAAAAGCTTATTGTTTTTAAAAAATAGTTCATTTATTCTTTATGGGTGAGATATTGGGGAACAGCCGCTAATAGCCAGTAATTCATTAGGACATTCAACTTCTTGGAAGCTTACGTCAGGATTCGAATATCCCAACATCCACTTGAATCTAAAAGCGCACCGCTCCCATAGAGGTTGGGGAAGATTGTAGCATTCAGCTTCGCTATTAACACCACCATATTGATCACCCCATTTTGATACGTCGTTATGCCATTGGGAAGTACAACCTTCCGTATAGTAACCTACTCCACTTCCAGGCATAGCGATGTCGAATAAGTTGGTTTTGCTTTCTTCTGTACCTCCGGTGTTTGTTACTTGTACTAACATTTGTTTTCCAGCTAATTCGTTCGGATGGAAAGTGAATAATAAGCAGGAGCAACACATGTTTCTAGTAGTACCATGAAAACCAGCAGCTACATATCCTACAAATTATATTAAAATAGTAATTTTTATTGGAATGGTCCAAGTAATTTCCTATACGTTTAGAATAATCATTCTAATCTACTTACGAAATTGAGTCACAAGCAAAGAAAGAACGAATGTTCGGTTATGAACATATTGATGAATCTATACCTACAATCTGTTGAAAGAATAATGATAGATGCTAGTCGACACCAAATGTCGCTGAATGAATATTATAAACGATTTTGTTATATTTGGAATCTATTTCAAAAGAGTAACTTCTCAAGCGTTGTAATGATTAACATGCATTCTTATGAAGAGCTGAAGCTTTTAAAATCCAATTCACTAGACTCTGTCAACTTATCCAGAACATTTTAGATAATAATTTGGAAGAAGAATATCCCACGTTGGGCGCCAATTTGTAGAGCTAAGAATGGCTCGAAATTCCAGTATCTGTTGGATAGGTATAACTTGAAGCAAGATCAACTTGATTGTCCGACGGAAGAACCATGCAGCCATCGACGTCGGATCAATATACGAATCGTTGAAGAAAATTTGGGCACTAACTTACTTTTTGTTACCCTCTTGAATAAGTAATGTAAAAAGGGTCAGGTGATAAGAAAAATCCATTTCGTGTTTTAATCTGCTTGCTGATTCATTCCAAGAATGACATTTTGTTTCAAAAGGACCGCTAAGTGTCGGTGACGGCAAAAAAGTTTAACAAAGTTATTAAAAGTTTAGTTGTTCGTATATATTACTGTAAAAAGACGTTACAAAAGCTCGATTTATTTTAGAAAAAAGTGGCTATGAAATTGAGTCACAAGCAAAGAAAGAACGAATGTTCGGTTATGAACATATTGATGAATCTATACCTACAATCTGTTGAAAGCATGATGATAAATGATAGTCGACACCAAATGTCGCTCATTGAATATTATAAACGATTTGGTTCTATTCATGATATCAATTATTTGAAATATTTATCAAAAGAGCATTGTAATGATTAACATGCATTCTTATGAACTGTATGAAGAGATCAAGCTTTTAAAATCTAATTCACTGGACTCTGTCAACGTATCCAGAACATTTTAGTTAATAATTTGTAAAAAGCATATCCCACGTTGGGCGCCAATTTGTAGAGCTAAGAATGGCTCGAAATTCCAGTATGTGCTGGATAGGTATAACTTGAAGCAAGATCAACATCGGATGAATATACGAATCGTTGAAGAAAATTTGGGCACTAACTTACTTTTTATTACCCTCTTAAATTAGTAATTTAAAAAGGGTAAGAAGAATCCATTTCGTTGTTTGGGGGAATTAAAGAAGAAAGAAAAAGATCTGGATTTTATTCCGTAAAGAAAAATAAAGAGAAGTTTATATATTTTTGTATTAAAACTCACCGGTATTACCTTATTCCAGCTCAACACTCTTTTCGTTAGGAGACAAAGTAAGGGCTAAGTAAGAACTTTTATGAAATTTCACATTTGTGGAAGGGATACCGGAAAAACGGATAATTTTGATTGGTCGACATAAAATTGGGAGCCGGCTGAAAAACATCGAATGTTATAGGTAGCATTGTTTATTTAAACACCTAAACTTATTATGCCGGTTTTTGGAAAAAATTATTATTATGCCGCGCCACAAAGGAAAGAATTGTCCACCACTTTGCAATCGAAAATTAGGAGTGGCAAAGAAAACAAAAACACACGAACTACGCCTTCAATTCCATAAGTCTTTTAAAAATAATAAGATATTATATCGTTACAATGTTAACACAACAATCAGAATAATGCTCACGACTCCGGTCGGTCTCATTCTATTTTTCGTTTGCTTTAACACAATTTGAAATTAAGTTTCGCCAAAGATTCGAGAATTATTAACTTAGAAACAATATATTATATTTAAACACAGATTTTTACCATAAGCTAAAGTTGAGTTGATAGCGTAACCACTTTGATCGGTGCATATATATGATTCGCCACCAACGCATCCAGATTGATTTTCTGGATCATTGGCAGTTACACCGTCTGATTTACATGCTTTAACTGGTGTCTTGTACTCTACATTTCCAGGCCAGGAGCATGTTGGTTTGCAGCAATCCCAGTAACGTGAAGTGGTACCCACTCCACTTAGACCTCCTGGAATCGGATTGATAACGATATTTTTGTTATTTGTTAAACTAGCAGATACATCTAAAATAAATAAAATACCCTGTATAAGAAACACTGGTAACGTTAAAACTGAATATTAAAAAAAAATTATAGAAGAATGTAATAAACAAGTTTTGAATAGGTACTTACACGCTGCTAGAAGAAGCAAAGCAATGATTGGTTTCATTTTTATTATTAATTTAATTTGAATTATAAACAAACACATTTATAAATACTAATTCTACTTAGTAACAGTTGAGAACATTTTTATCAGCATAATATATCATTTTATGTCAAATTCCATTAGATATATCTAAGTGTAAACACTTGAGGTATTTTGGAGTTACTGAATTTGTTAAAAAGTGAAACATGAAGGGGTGTGTGCAACAATAGAGTATTGTGGACGAGGAGGACCTAATAGAGCATGTTCACCAACTAATACATAAAATAACTATCAAGAACCAGTTGTGCAGAAAACGCTTGTTTTTCTCAGGGCGACTGTCAGATGACGTAACGAGGACTTGCCCTATGGACTATATAGATATGACAGATGATGAAGGTTTTTGTCAATTATTTAAAAAAGAAGATAAAGTCAATTCCAAATGTTAACGCATGTCAAAATTTAGGATGAACCAATTGAAAAATTTAAATATGAAAAGAAGGGTTAACTAAGAAAAAATTGAAGGGATTGCGATATGAATAAATGGAAGGAATTTTTAGAAATTATTATAAGTCAGAAAAATAAAAAATCAACGTAAAAATCAAATAAATCAACTAAAATAATAAATAATAAGATGGTAGAATCACATTCAGACTTCTAAATTCAAATGATATTGATAGATAGATAGATAGATATTTATTGTCCATTCATACATAGTAGGTACATGAACAAGGAGACGGTATGATATAATATAACAAAAAAGAAGAGAAAAAAAAAATACAACAAATGAGATTGATGCAGAACAAAACATGGTAGAATAATATTTGGACTTAAAAATCTTCGACAGAATAAAAATAATTGATAAAGAGCTTCATAGTATGAAGATTTAAAATTGTAACAAAAGGAAGAAATTATCGAGGGAAGTAACTTTCAATTTATTCAAATTAGGAAAAATTCTAGAGTTATCTAAATCCAGAATACAAATTAAATTACAATAGTGTGGGATTGGACATTGATAGAAATTTGATAATATTTTGGACATTTTAAAAGTTTAAATCTAAAAATAAAACAATTGGAGTGGGAATAATATAATATAATATAATAATAATAACAATTACAAAACAGTAATAATTCTTCATACACAAATTGAGTAGATAGTTTCCATACAAATAACATGTAAAGTAATTTTCACTTTACCAATGTAAATCAGTTTAAAAAAATTTCTGGACAATTTTATTAAATAACAGGAACATCTTTTGAACCACTACCTGATAGGAGGAGGAGGAGCATATTCTAAAAAATATTGACTAAATTGAAATCAATATAATATATCTCGCGAACGAAAATAGATGTAAAAAATACTCAAAACCGTTTTTAGGGTAGAGAGGAGGATGACAGAATGGATTATTCATTAAACTTCTATGTCCAACTTACTCCACCTACAAAAATTTAAATGTCCCTCAACTATTAATCAACTGTTCAATCAACTATTAATTTCAAAATAAAATGAAGTATTGTTTAATGTTGAACTATATAAATGTTAATCAATTTAATAAATAGATGTCAAAGGTAATAGTTTAATACTATTATAACGCCTTACAAAGTTTTTGAAAAATATTTTTCAAAGAACAGAGACCGCTCACTAAGAAGCTACAGTTTGGTAAGTCTATCTGAAGCTACGCGGCATCGGTAAGGAGCGAGGAAACATGGCCGATATCTGTCATAAACGTAACCAATGGCGTACGGTACCTATTTTATGAAAGTATTAAAAATAATAATAATTATTATATAATAATTATATCTATATAGGTAAGGTATTTTTCAAAATACGGTATTTGTTAAAAACAAATAATGTTAAAAATCGTACTTGAATTCAATATGCTGAAACCACATCAATACATCCTCAGTAAAGAAAATGCTAAGAATGCGATAACAGCGTGGTTTCAACGTTGTCTCGAGACCAAGATAGATTTAAAATTGTAACAAAAGGAAGAACTTATCGAGGGAAGTAACTTTCAATTTATTCAAATTAGGAAAAATTCTAGAGTTATCTAAATCCAGAATACAAATTAAATTACAATAGTGTGGGATTGGACATTGCCATTTTAAAAGTTTAAATCTAAAAAAACGTTGTCTCGAGTCCAGGATAGCGTCTACCTTGTACTGATGAGGCTCAAATACGCCGAAACCGGTCTACAAGTGATTTTGTCCCTTCTAATTACAAACCAGAATAGTTGGTTATATCTTAACAAAACTACCTATAAAGGTGGTATTAAAGACTTTTCTCAGACGTGCTCGAGAAAAGCAATGATTATTAAGGGATGTATTGAATTAAAAGCTTATTGTTTTTAAAAAAGTTAATTTATTCTTCATGGGTGAGATATGGGGGAACAGCCGCTAATAGCCAGTAATTCGTTAGGACATTCCACTTCTTGGAAGCTTACGTCAGGATTCGAATATCCCAACATCCACTTGAATCTAAAAGCGCACCGCTCCCATAGAGGTTGGGGAAGATTGTAGCATTCAGCTTCGCTGTTAACACCACCATATTGATCACCCCATTTTGATACGTCGGTATGCCATTGGGAAGTACAACCTTCAGTATAATAACCTACTCCACTTCCAGGCATAGCGATGTCGAATAAGTTGGTATTGGTTTCTGGTGCATTTCCGGTGTTTGTTACTTGTACTAACATTTGTTTTCCAGCTAATTCGTTCGGATGGAAAGTGAATAATACGCAGGAGCAGCACATGTTTCTAGTAGTACCATGAAAACGAGCAGCTACATATCCTACAAATTATATTAAAATAGTAATTTATATTGGAATGGTCTAAGTAATTTATACGTTTAGAATGATTCATTCCAAGGATGACATTTTGTTTCAAAAGGGGCGCTAAGTGTCGGTGACGGCAAAAAAATTAAACAATATTATTAAAAGCTACAATCTGTTGAAAGCATGATGATAAATGATAGTCGACACCAAATGTCGCTCATTGAATATTATAAACGATTTGGTTCTATTCATGATATCAATTATTTGAAATATTTATCAAAAGAGCATTGTAATGATTAACATGCTTTCTTATGAACTGTATGAAGAGCTGAAGCTTTTAAAATCCAATTCACTAGACTCTGTCAACTTATCCAAAACAGTTTAGATAATAATTTGGAAGAAAAATATCCCACGTTGGGCGCCAATTTCTAGAGCTAAGAATGGCTCGAAATTCCAGTATATGTTGGATAGGTATAAAGTATTTATTTCATAATTAGCGGTAACCTATAAAACCTCTCAACGTACTTCTATGACAGTGAAGTAAAATGCTGTCGTAGTGTATGGGAAGAAGAAAGAAAAAGAACTGGATTTTATTCCGCAAAGAAAAATAAAGAGAAGTTTATATATTTTTGTATTAAAACTCACCGATATTACCTTATTCCAGGTCACCATTCTTATCGTTAGGAGACAAAGCCATAAATAATTAAGAGCTGTTATGAAATTTCACATTTGTGGAAGGGATACCGGAAAAACGGATAATTTTGATTGGTCGATATAAAATTGGGAGCAGGCTGAAAAACATCGAATGTTATAGATAGCATTGTTGATTTAAACACCTAAACTTAGGTATTATGCCGGCTTTTGGAAAAAAATATTATTATGCCGCGCCACAAAGGAAAGAATTGTCCACCACTTTGCAACCGAAAATTAGGAGCGGCAAAGGGAACAAAAACAGACGAACTACGCCTTCAATTCCATAAGTCTTTGAAAAAAAAAGGTATAGATTCAGAAAGTGTGCAAAATGTGAGAGAGATAGAGTAAATGTTATGAACTTCACAGTCCCGAAAAGTTTTTTAGGATGAGAGAACGCAGAAAAAGGGCACGTACCAGAGATATTATTCAGGTCAACAAGGTCGCAGAAAAAGGACTTAAAAGAAATTATTTGAAATTTCCCAATAAAAGATAATGCGATACACAACGATAGATATTCTATCGTTACAATGTTTATTCAACAATCAGAATAATGCTCACGGTTCCGGTCGGTCTCATTCTATTTTTCGTTTGCTTTAACACAATTTGGAATTAAGTTTCGCCAAAGATTCGAGAATTATTAACTTAGAAACAAACTATTATATTTAAACACAGATTTTTACCATAAGCTAAAGTTGAATTGATAGCGTAACCACTTTGATCGGTGCAAATATATGATTCGCCACCAACGCATCCAGATTGATTTTCTGGATCATTGGCAGTTACACCGTCTGATTTACATGCTTTAACTGGTGTCTTGTACTCTACGTTTCCAGGCCAGGAGCATGTTGGTTTGCAACAATCCCAGTAACGTGTAGTGGTGCCCACTCCACTTAGACCTCCTGGAATCGGATTGATAACGATATTTTTGTTATTTGTTAAACTAGCAGATACATCTAAAATAAATAAAATACCCTGTATAAGAAACACTGGTAACGTTAAAACTGAATATTAAAAAAAAATTATAGAAGAATGTAATAAACAAGTTTTGAATAGGTACTTACACGCTGCTAGAAGAAGCAAAGCAATGATTGGTTTCATTTTTATTATTAATTTAATTTGAATTATAAACAAACATATTTATAAATACTAATTCTACTTTTATAGTATCAGTTGGAAACATTTTTATCAGCATAATATATCATTTTATGTCAAATTCCATTAGATATATCTGAGTGTAAACACTTGAGGTATTTTGGAGTTGCTGAATTTGTTAAAAAGTGAAACATCAAGGGGTGTGAGCCACAATAGATTATTGTGGACGTGGAGGACCTAATAGGGCATATCCACCAACTGATAAGCTAGCACTAATGACAGTCGCCCTGAGGATAAACAATTATTTTAGAAATTGAATAGATGAGGCTTTTACTTGATGAAGATCCAAACTACTGATGAAATAAAACAAATTAATTTGTTTAAATCTTCATTATTTATTTTGAACTGACGTTCAAATTAAAATTAGTGACGCGTTTCGCTACACAGTAGCTTTTTCAAACTAGTGAAGCTACAATGAAAAAACTTTTTTCATTGTAGCTTCACTAGTTTGAAAAAGCTACTGTGTAGCGAAACGCGTCACTAATTTTAATTTGAACGTCAGTTCAAAATAAATAATGAAGATTTAAACAAATTAATTTGTTTTATTTCATCAGAATTATTTTAGATTTGTAATTTGGTTGTTTTGTATCGATTTAATGATCCTTTTTATTATATATAGCTTTTAAAATACCTAAGCAATTAAAACAATGTCGAAAAAGCACTATATCGAAATCAAATAACTATCAAAGAACCACGTGTTGTGCAGAAAACACGCTTGTTTATCTCAGGGAATCTGTCTGATGAAGTAACGTGGACTTTCCCTATGGCAAGGGTAGAGAGGAGGACTAAAATGACATAATGGATCATTAAATGTCATCCCTCCACTATTAATTTATATATCCTATAGTCAAATAACTCTTCTACCACATTTTTACTCTTTCATAAAATTTTTCCACTGTCCAAGCTAATCCTTTCCGCTGTAATATTTCCCCTATTGTCTCATCCTGGGTCTACCTATTTTGAATTTTCGCTCCCCATATTCTTTTAGTTAATCTAGTCTCCTCCATACGCTGCAAATGTCCCCACCATCCCAGTTGTCTTTCCTCAATATACTCCAAAGTTAACTGTATTTCCAGTTCTTCTCTTATTATTGTGTTTCTTATTTTATCTTTTTTTGTTACTCCTCTTATTCGCCTTAGATATCTACTTCATTTCAGCCGCTAGTATTTTACTCTTTTGTGTTCTATTAAGTATCCAATATTCACAGCCATGCGTTAACACTGGTCTGTAAACTGATTTATAGTCTATTTCAGAAAGGTATAGAGTAGTAAAATGGGGAATTCCGTCCAGTTCGGCTCAATTTCGGTGTCGGCCATAGGCGTAGGTCTTGAAATAGTATTGTTTGTAATATTAAAATTTCAAGTAATTGCGTAAGAGAATTAGGAAAAGTATGTTTTCTGGCCTGAAGTGTCAATATCGAAATATTGTGTAGGGATTACTTAGGAAGTAGATTATACAGTTACGTTTTGCGTTTAACAGGTACCGTTTAACCTTCTATTAGTGCCTCTGTTTCAGATTCGGCTCAACCATGTGCCGCAAGGTGCCTTACCCCAAATTTTTAGACCTTTATAAGTATATTTGTTTAGTTTAACGCATCAGTATTTGCTGTTAAGCCGTAAATAGTGTTCACAGTATTATAAGATTAGTAATAAAATGGCGACATTTACACCAACGAAAAGATGTTCCAATAATTCTCCACTATCAGTGAATGAAAAACTTATTATTTTAAATGTACACGATTGCATAAAATACGATTACCCGAAATTTACTGTACAAAAACTGTCGACCGATGTTCCCGAATGACTGGAGTTGGAAAGTCCACCGTTTTTAAATTATTGCGGGGGAGAAAGATAGCAGGCCAAGTGGAGCCTCCCAAGAAAAGTCCAGGCAGACCAGTAAAAGTCCTTGATGAAGACACCAAAAGTTTTTATTTTAAAAAAGAAATACCCACCCTAGATAAGATTTTAATGGATCTTGGCCAGGATGACAGTATTCCGTTGATAACTAAAAAACTTTTATGGACCACTTTGAGTAATATGGATTTTGCCTGGGAAAAGCATAACCGTAAAGCACTTTTACTGGAAAGCGATGAAATTGTTTGCTGGCGACGAAAATACTTAAGAAGTATAAAGCAGTACAGAACAGAGCAGAAGAAAATCTTTTATCTTGATGAGACGTGGATCAATGAAGGTTATACAGTACCAAAAATGTGGCAAGACAAAAATATAACCAGTGCTCGCCAAGCTTTCATGGAAGGCCTGTCAACGGGTATTGAGGTGCCTTCAGGTAAAGGGAAAATACTAATAATCGTCCATATTGGAAGCGAAGAGGGATTTTTAAAAGAAGGTTTGCTAACCTTTCAGTCGTGCCATACGGGAGATTACCACGAGGACATGGATTCGGATGTTTTTCAAAACTATTTTGGTGAAAATAAAATATCTTCCGGCTGATTCAGTAGTAGTTATGGATAACGCGAGTTATCATTCTCGACGCATAGAGAAGACTCCAACTTCAACTTGGAGAAAACAAGAAATTATTGACTGGTTAACCACCAAAAGTATTGAATTTGAAGATAATTTGATAAAAAAAGAACTATTAGCTATAGCAAATTTACACAAACATCGTTTTATGAAATACGCCGTGGAAGATATAGGAGAAAAGCATAGTGTAACTGTGCTGCGCACTCCGCCATATCATTGCGAACTAAATCCTATAGAACTTATATGGGCGCAAGTGAAAGGATTTGTAGCAAGACACAACACGACATTCAAAATGAAAGACGTTAAGCTACTGTTTGATCAAGCCATTAAGGATGTGACACCAGAGAACTGGTGAAAAGCAGTCCAGCATGTCATTAAAGAAGAGGAGAAAATGTGGGATCTTGACTACTTGATCGATCGGACCGTCGACCCGTTAATTATAACGTCAAGAGGAGATGACAGTTCCTCAGATGACGAAGAATATTATGATTTTTTATAATTTAATTTCTGTATAATGTATTTTTTGTATAATGTTCAATAAAAAATAAGTGTACCTAATACTATGTACATAATGCCTAATTTTTATTCTGTTAAAATAAAATTCTTTCCTTTTTACGAGTATCCTACCGCACGCCTTTGGCACACTATTTTCAGTGTTGAGTGAATGGATAACAATAGGCTAAACCCATATATTGACCCCAACCCGGGTGGTACTACCTGCACTTGATAAAAAGAAAGAATTTTACAATGAAATCAATGCCAAACTATGAAAGAGGCTTAAATATTCGTTGGGTCACTCTGTGCTCCCTTTGCATACCTAATGAGGTTTTATTACTCTATACCTTTCTGAAATAAACTATAAAGACCTTTAATTTAGTTGTTCTTGAGATTCCCTTTTTATAAATAAATTTTTTATTCATAGAATAATATTATTTCTTTTTGAACTCTTCTACTTATTTTGGCTTCCTGTGTTCCGCCCTCATCTAACTTGACTCCAAGATACTGAAATGATTCCACTTGTTCTATACTTTGATCTTCAATATATATTTTTATCTTTTCTGTTTTATCACCAATCCCCATAGTTTTAGTCTTATTCGTGCTTATTTTCATACCGTACTTCTTCAATGTTTCATTCCATATGTTTAGATTTTATTATTAATTTGAAAAAAAAATCAAGTATTGTTTAATGTCGAACTACAAAAATGTTAATCAGTTTAATAAATGTATGTATGTATGGTTTCCATTGTTTTGTAAACAATACATAGTAGGTATATAACCTATTTTCAGGCATACGTTGCTTCAGTAGGTAATATCCAGAGATAACGAAGGTTAGAAATATCACGACAGGTTTGATTTATTTTTTGTCGTAAATCGTCGGTTGAGTTTTATAAACAACAGACTTTAGGTAACCCCACAGAAAAAAATCAGGTGGTGATAAGGTTTTGATGACCTAGGGGACCACTCAAAAGTTGTCAGTAGCTATAGAGTTCCGCTGCGGCTAGGGTTTTAAGTAGCAAGAGAAAAAATATTTTAGGTGCTCAATCAATAAACAGAAATCGTGAAAAATATGATGCTATTCGAGTATTAATCAGATCCTGAACTCTCTATTGTACAGAAGCTCGGGTGGGTCGAGAGTGCACAGTTAATTATAAATTAAAGAATTATACACACATTTTCGACGTATGGCGTGGCGTGTTGTTAGTGGGCTTCGACCTTAATGTATACAGAAAAATCGCTTCTGAGGAAGTGTTTCGTGTAGACAAGGTCACCATTTATATGAGAATTCGCCTTCTGTGCCGCCATTCATGAAATTCCCTGAAATTTTTACTCCCCAGGGAAATGTCGACATTTCTATTCTCATAAAATTTCACTCGATTTCAAAAAGCAGTATTCTTGAAATCAGGGAATAGAAATGAGCAAGGGAAAAGCAAACAGTGTTGTCTAAGTTCTCAAAAATGTACTACCAAACAAAACGTACATAATTTTGACAGTATAAATAAACTGTGCTGTTTTTGCCATGAATTTTAACCAAATAAGAAGAAGACGAAGATGTTTTCAACTTCAACCTAACCTTTTTTGCTTCGCGGCATTTTTAGTTGTGTTTTTGTTTTTGCCCATGGAGGCTAGATAGTTTTGTCGTTTGTCCATTGTGTCCATTAAAAAATGAGTAGTCAAAAAAAAGTAACTAGTGAACAAAAGAATATTATGGGGTTTCTCAAAGAGAAACCCAAAATGTACTTGGGGAGAATGTTGTAACGGATTTGACTGTGGAAGAACATCTCTTCCAATATTCATCTCTTCCCAAGCCTCCTCAAAATCATCAATCATGGCATCATGCCAATGCTAAAGTTGGTTGAATTCATCCATATTGCACTAATTTACTGAAAAACACTGAAACAAGAATAAAATATCCTTATCATTGACAAAAAACAAACCAACGATAAGTTTTGAGGTTAAATCTAAATATTTTCACATCGTTTTAGCTTTTTCTCCCAGTCATGACCAATAGAATAAAATTCCCCTAGGGAGTAATAAGTTCCCTCATTTTTCGATAGAAATTTTTAAAGAATACGGCATTTTAAAATTTGAGGGAACCACGCCCACTTTCGATCATTTTCCCTCTGAATTTCTATTCCCCCAAATTCAAGAATAGCGACCCTGGTCGATGAAAATTTACGTGTTTTTACAAAACTCCTTTGCTTCTGTAAGAGATATTAAAAAATATATATTGTAACGTGCCTCCCTTCTTACACGTGGCTCCTGCCACAAGAACACGTCACTATGGCCACCCTTGATGCAAAATTCGGGTTTTTAAATCTCGGGCACCAGATTATTAACGTGGTTTGCTCCACGGCCCCTTGACCCTTAGCGTCAAGAGTTCCAGATAGCCTCAGATGGAGGTTACGGAAAATTCCAGGGGTCTTGTTGAATTAAATTTAACTAACTAGTGAAAATCCGGAAAAGCCAAATCTTGGTTCTCCAATCAATAAATTGCGGTTAATAATGAAAATAATAGGAATTCAAATCTTTGATCTATTAATACTCTGTGGTCTATTTTACGAATAATTCTTTAGTGACAAACAAATTAACAGGGAAAAGAAAATGAGGTATGTAAAACCTATATCTGGGATTTTAACGGACTTAACGGTCAGGTTATCAAATACGGTTCAAATCTACCGGGTTTAACGGGGTCCCTAATGCACGATTTAGATCTGACGGGTAATCAGACAAATTGTGGCCAAGCCTCTTCCAAGTCTGATTAACCCTTGAATCCAAATGAAACCGGCAACTATTATTCCGACAATAAAAAAAACAAAATATAAATAATGATTCTACGAAACGGGAAAAGAACGATTTAGATCTGCCGGGAAATCAAACAAATTGTGGCTAAGCCTCTTCCAAGTCTGATTAACCCTTGAATCTAAATAAAGCCGGTAACAATTTTTCCGAAAAAAATAAAATTTAAGAACGAATTAGATCTGCCGGGAAATCAAACAAATTGTGGCTAAGCCTCTTCCAAGTCTGATTAACCCTTGAATCTAAATAAAGCCGGTAACAATTTTTCCGAAAAAAATAAAATTTAAGAACGAATTAGATCTGCCGGGAAATCAAACAAATTGTGGCTAAGCCTCTTCCAAGTCTGATTAACCCTTGAATCTAAAGGAAACCGGTAGCTATTATTCCAAAAAAAAATAAAATTTAAGAACTTATTAGATCTGCCGGGAAATCAAACAAATTGTGGCTGAGCCTCTTCCAAGTCTGATTAACCCTTGAATCTAAAGGAAACCGGTAACTATTATTCCGAAAAAAATAAAATTTAAGAACGAATTAGATCTGCCGGGAAATCAAACAAATTGTGGCTAAGCCTCTTCCAAGTCTGATTAACCCTTGAATCTAACTAAAGCCGGTAACAATTATTCAAAAAAAAAATATTTTCCCACGAGTTAAACGGTACCCAACTATCGACACACAGAGTAAGAATATTCGTACTAGCATAAAATTAAAATATTATAATCCACTTGGATATCAATTTAATATAAAACTACTGACAACCAAAAGCATAAAATAATTCGAGAATCCACTAATAACTCATATCAGTTAATTAATATATAATAAACGCAGTAAATAAAATTCGAAATCAAATAACGGTTGACAAATCTTTATTTCCAGATAAGAGAAACAAAATAAAAAAAACCAAATTTCAGTTCAACAACAAAAGAAAAAAATAGCCGGTTGGAAAATTTTCAAAACCATACATTTAACAATTTAATACTAAGCGGCGATACGGAAAGTTTAGAATACACAGTTTAATTGTAAAAGTGATTTACCTTATAAAATACAGTTGAACACACACAATCGGAATACACTCAATTTTCACAATACTTTTCGGTTTATCGGTTATCGGAACAAAGTTGAGCAAAGAGACACGAAATACTATTTCAGAGCCGGAATAAATCAGAGCGCGAATGAAAATCCCCGCAAAAATGAATGCTAGACGGAATGAATCGGAGACGGAATAAAAATCGGAGCGCGAATAAAAATCACCCGTAAATGAATTGTTTGAGAATTTATATCCAAAATTTTTAGTTACATTCTTCGGCCGTAATTCTGGTGTGGGAATTAAAACGTGAAATCTATCTAGTTTCGACAAAAACTTGTATCTATACTAGACGGCTTTCGTTTAAATTAAAATGTTGTTTATACCGGGCGTCCTTTCAGTTGAAAAATTTAAATATCGGAAATGAATAAATTGTGTATGGTAGAATTTGGATTTGCGTAACTCGGACTTATACTAAAATATACAACGGTAATAACAAAAAAAAATAAATCAATGCGGTAGTAGAAAGGGTTGTAAAGTAACGAGTTATATACACCCTAGTGGTAAAATAAAATATATTACGGAACAAAATAAAATAAAAATTAAAGTTGCAAAAAGCAAAAAAAAATAACTCGTTACAATATATATAATAAATAAATAAATAAATGTTGTAACCACGGGCGATGCTATTATTATTATTATTATTATTATTACGTTTACGTATTACGTATTAGGAGATATTTAAAAGTTGTTGCAATGAAACATTTACTAATTTTAATTTACTAGGTATAACCGAAAACAAAATAAAACAATATAAATGTAAATCAAATATTAATAATGTAACATTAAATAAAATACTTAAGTGATAGGCCCAAGGCAGATATGAGATGTCGTACCTGAAATTGAAAAGAGATACGGATGAGCAATCAAGTTTACCAAAAGTATTTTTATATTAAAGAAAGTAATCAAAATTTGATATTGGTAACTAAATGAAATTATTATCTTTCCTAGTCATCTTTAACTAGAAAACAACATTAATAAAGTTGATTCATGTCAAGAACTTAGTGGTTTCATTTCCATAGTAAAGAACTGACCAAATATTAATTCTCCATTCCGTCGACACTGACCGCAGTGTTCACTATCGATCGATAAAAACAGGGCAATCACACTGACATCAGCAACAGGAATAATAAACAATCATTCTTGTGCCACAGCAGTGACAAAACTAGTACACTGACCGCAATGTCACTAGCCCGTACAAACCACAGTACGACCCCTGGAAAACTGACCACAGTAATCCAAACACAAACGCATACACTGACCGTAATGTACTACGCCGGAACAAACAATATAATATTACTAATCACTTTATTTTCATTACACCTCGTAGGTACAAAAATATAATAAGTACATTCTCAAATACATTTAAATCAAACAATACAACCCTGTAAATTTTAGAAATAAGGTTGTTTAAATCAGAATTTATCAAATTGTCTATAAAATATTGAATGATAATAATATTTAATTTATTTAAAGAAATAACTTGATTCTCAAATAAAACAAATGCTATATATTATATAATGGATAAAACTTAATTACTCAGTGAGAAAACTCACCCCAATCGGCAAACAGCCACACACACAGAATTTGCACTTAGTCACTAAGTTTAAATTAAAAATGACAACTAATTTCAATTTCACACAGCAAAGATTTTTAATAAAATGTTCTTTTTCTTATGCCTGTCTGAGATTCTATCAAAGCTGGCTTAGGTAATTCGATATCTTCGTATCTTTAATGTTGTTAACATAAACATAGACTGCGACTATTTAGGAATGTGAATATTTCATGTGTCTGAGTGGTGAATGCTTCGTATTTTGAAATTTTATTGATTTTATATAGGGAGGAAAAAAAGCATTCTTACACTTCTGTAGAGATCAACATTTCGTTGTTACATACTGTATGTATCATTGGATATATTTTCTCAAAAATATTTATTTGATAACCTAAATAAATCAAATTCCATTTCTGGAACTAATGCATTTCAAGTGGAATAGATTTTATCTAACTATTGTTAAATTTCTCTAATTATAATACTAATGTCGCCAACATGCTTATAAGTGAGTGGATATAGCTCGCTTATATAAAGCAAGATACGTGAATTTTATCATCAAAACTGTTTACTTTGGTTTTACAGACATAAGGAATGTGATATTGTATTTGTTTTGGAAAGTACTTGCTGCTGCAATTCTGTGATCCATTTTGCTCTATTCAGGGGCGGCCCTAGGATGGTGCTCCGCAATCAACCAAATCACTTTAACAGATTGAACATGTGACGTATCTGGTTGTGAATTTCTTAAGGAACTTATAAGTTTAAGCCCATTATTGAAAGAGCATCAATCAGCAGATCCACCTAAAGTTCTCCCACTTATTAAAAATGATTATTGGCAGAATATTTTTCCGAATGTGTGGACAGCACTATAGTGGACAGTGCTCCGTATCTTGCTGACGCGACATTGTCTCTATCTCGCATAGTTTTCTAGATATTAGCGTTGAACAATTTTTAAAAAATGTTAAGGCTCAATGGCCGATATTGCAAGGAGTTTGAACAATTCCATTATCTGGTAATCTATTATATATACCTAAATGATACTTTGCATAGAAAAATGAAAATATCTCAGAAACTAATAACTTAGGTATGGGGTATGGGAAATGCTTGATAAAAATAGAAGTATGGTAATAGTACTCATCGACAATGATATAAAATACAGGGTGGTCCATTTAAAATTACTGAGAAAATGATGTACTTGAGTTTTGACTCACTATGTATTTGATTTAATAAATATTAGCAGATCATTCATGTTTATGAATGTTGATAATCATTAAAAATCTTTGATTTCAGTAGATTTTGATTTTTTAGGGTTTATAGGTTCCAATGATGTTTTCAATGAATTTTTTGAATTTTGTTTGATTTTTGTTCCAGTAATTTCCTTAGAAATGGATGGAATTGGTTTGGAATGGTTTGGAATTGGTAAATCATTTTTGACATTTTTTTACATATAGTAAAAGATTGGAGAGTTTCGGGGAACCATCTCTCTCCGATCATAGCATCATAACATTCAAGTTAGAACTAGGCAAACCTGAGGTGAGCCCCAGAAGAAAACCAAGAAAAACAGATTGGAACAACTATAACACCTTTCTGAAAGAAAACCTAGCACATATCCAGAGAAAAGGGAGGGCTAAGCACCATCTCGATCTGAACAGGGCAATAATCGATGCATTTGAATCGAGCTGCCCTCTTCAAGATCTTAATCCCGGGACCTTTTTAATAGAGCAAAACTCACCGGAGACTGGCAGATATACACCGAGGTGAGAAACACCTACTATAAGGAAATTAGAAAAGCTAAAAGAAATTGCTTCAGAAAATTATGTGAAGATATAAACACAACACCTGCTGCGGCAAGACTCTACAAAGTCATGGCAAAAAGTAGGGTCAACACAGATATGGCTTTGAGGAAGCCAGACGGTAAATATACCGAAAATGAAGAGGAAAGAGTGAGACTCTTACTAGAAACTCATTTTCCTGGGAGTAGCCCAAATAGAGGAGATAGTCCTCTCGAAGGTCATAACAGACCTTCGAGAGAAAGTACTACAATGGCTAAGCACATTTGTAGTAACGGAAGGTTAAAATGGTCTATGAACACCTTTTCACCTTTCAAGGCACCGGGAGCCAATGGAATTTTCCCATCATTGCTCCAACAAGGACAAGACGAAATTCTACCACATTTGGTTAGGATCAGTCGAAGCAGTTTAGAACTAGGTTATATACCAGAAGCATGGAGAAGGGCAATAGTAACCTTCATTCCAAAAGCTGAAAAAAGGGACACAACAAACCCCAAATCCTTCAGACCAATTAGCCTAACATCGTTTGTGCTCAAAACGATGGAAAAAGCTATTGACAATTATACTAGAGCGGAAATCCTAGAGTGACTACCTCTCCACCCGCATCAACATGCTTACCGGGCAGGTAGATCTACGGAGACTGCACTGGTATAACTGACGGAGGATACCCGATGTGCTCTAGACAACGAAAAAGCCGTAGTATGCGCCTTTTTGGACATAGAAGGAGCTTTTGACAATACTCCTCATGAGGCTGTCAAAAGAGCATTAAATAGAAGAGGTGTAGACAGCACAATATCCAAATGGATGTCGGAACTGCTCACCACTAGAGTAGCAGAGGCGAGGACGAGCAAAGACATTGTCTCCATCTGTACAACCAGAGGATGTCCACAGGGAGGAGTAAGCATCCCCATCAATGTGGAGCCTGACGGTTGACGAACTCCTGTGGGGTTTGACTGACCTCGGAATATCCTGCCAAGGATATGCCGATGATATTGTCATAACAGCCAGGGGAAAATTCGAAAATACCCTTTGCGACATCGTACAAAAGGGTCTGAACTAAACAAATAGCTGGTGTAGGTAAGTTGGACTTCATCAACATCAACCCCACCAAAACCATCTTAATAGCCTTCACTAAGAAAAGAAAGCTCAACCTCAAAACCATTAAACTTGATGGGAGCGAGGTTGAATGGAGACAAGAAGTCAAGTATCTAGGTTTGACTCTAGACAGTTAACTCCTGTGGAACAAACACGAAAAGGAGATTATATACAAAGCAAAAATGGCTGTAATGGTGTGCAGGAATCTGGCAGGGAGAAATTGGGGTTGTAACCTAAAAATCCTGAGCTGGATGTACACTGCCATAGTGAGACCGATTATCACTTATGGAGCCATTGCGTGGAATAGTAGAACTAGCCTATTGACAACGAGAGAAAACCTCTCCAAAATTCAAAGACTAGCCTGTGTGTGCATTACAGGAGCAATGAGAACATGCCCAACGGCAGCCATGGAAGTTATTCTCAACCTCACACCACTACATATGGTGGTGGAAAGTGTTGCAGAAAGAACAAGATACAGACTAGTAGAGAGGTAATCATTAAAAAAAGCCACCTCCTTACTTCTTAGAAATCAGAAAACCTGGGACATGCCACAAGATGGTATGGTGAAAAAGTATAACTTTTCAAAGAAATTCGTTACGGAATTAAGCAACAAGAAGGAATGGGATCCAAATACCATTACCAGACTTGGGAAGAATGCCATTCAATGGTACACAGACGGCTCAAAAGCTATAGAAGGAACTGGGATAGGAGTGTACGGGCCAGGAACCAAACACTCTGAAAGCGGAAATTCACGCCATAAGAAAGTGTGCTCAGTACAATATTGATAAAGGACAAAGGATATTGAAGGCAAAGGATTATCATAATGTCGGATAGTCAAGCAGCCATTAAAGCTCTGAGCTCTTGTGTTATCAGTTCCAAAATGATGTGGGAATGCCTAGGCAAACTAAATGAACTAGGCGAGAACAATATAGTCACCTTACTGTGGATTCCATGACACACTGGGATAGAAGGAAATGAAATAGCAGATGAACTAGCAAAGAGGGGGCCGGAACCCTTTTGCGGTATCAGCTCCAATGTAATATTGGAAGAAATAGGCAAAGCCGAAGACAAGAGAAGATCTGACCATTGGAAAGATCTAGTAGGACTTAGACAATCAAAGATACTTCTGGGTGATTACAACCTGTTGAGATCAAATGAATGCATAAGTCAAAGCAAAACTGCACTAAGAGTTTTATCAGGGATGCTTAGGGAACGTTGTCGCCTGAATGGGCATCTGAAAAAGCTCCAAATAGTGGAGGAAGAAGAATGTAGATTTTGTGGCATGGAAGAAGAAAACTCGATCCACATACTTGCGAATTGCACAGCAATTCAGAATCCTAGGGCACAACACCTTGGAGATTATTGGATAGAAGAGGGACATTTACCTAAGTTAAAGCCTGCAGATATCCTAAAATTCCTCCTGGAAATAGGACTAAAGGAGCTACTAGTCTCTGAGACTTTCCTCAGGAACTAAGCAGAAGTAAGGGGGCACAAGAGATCTTTTAGGTCTCAGTGAATGTCACCCCAATTTACATACATACCTACATAGGGTTTATAGGTTCCAATGATGTTTTCAATGAATTTTTGGTTCCAGAAATTTTCTTAGGGATGGATGGAAGCAGTGGCGGCTCGTGCTAAAAATTTTAAGGTGTACTGCAATTTTTGAAAAAAAAGTTTGTTGTCTCCCATCGATTTTATCGTCCTTCCTCCACCTTCCCTGTTGAAATATTGGATTTCTGGAATTTGCCCCAAAAGAAAAATAAGAGTCACGCACTAAGCCCACGAAATATTCCCGGATTCTCAGAAGTATCGCGTGCCCGAAGAGCCAATTCAAAAGCTCCTCAAAATTTAACACAATTAATAATTGTTGATAACATATATCGATTCTTCGACACGTTTTCATTATGTTTCTGTATATTTAACCAATAAGCCGAATTTAATTGAGCCATAATATTAGTTGACCCTAGTAACGCAAATTCCATACAATTATGAAGATAGCTTTTAGAATTTTCGTGTCTTTTTATTTTCAAACTCAAATGCTCTAGATCCGTGACTCCTATTTCCGTCCAAGCTTTATCGCCACCAAAAAGTAACAAGTAAGCAGGGAAAACAATATAAAGTATTTTTTTGTTACATCCACAAATCCATTCGTTTTTTGAATAAATATCTCTACTAAATTTACGTGTATAACGTTTTCCTCTACTTACACTATTTTTTTGAATAGTGTTATCTGGTAATGGCCTACCTTTTGCTTTTAATTCTATCTTTTCTTCATATGAATATTTGAAAAATCTTTTTACATTAATTAAATTGAAGACCAGCTCCATAGTTCACAGTTTATATAATAATTGTCAACAATACACAGAAATAAAAACACCCGCACCGCGGGACTTAAATCGAACCGTACCGTATGCCTCGCTGCGCTGGACTAAATGCAGCGATTTTAAGAGGGAAAATAACGCATGATCACGGCTTAGTTTTAGACAGTCAAGGGGGAGAAGTGTGTAGCACGGGTATTTTAAAGTGCTCACAGAGCACGTTGGTATGGCCCAGCAATATATATCAACGATCGCGCGAAATAGGTTCGTTATTCAACTGGTAGTTATTTACGATTGTTTATTATTTCAGATGTGGCTTCAGTGGATTGTTTTTTTATTACTATGACAATGCGAATGCCTTTTAAAAAAAATATTATAAATTTTATATTTGATAAAAGGAAATATTTTAGTTAATTAGAAGATTTTTTTGGGAGCTCTGTAGCACTGCAGCGCTTATATACTAGCCGCCACTAGATGGAAGGATTGATAGATGGACGGACCTCTGGTTTGGAATTTGTAAATAAGTTTTGACATTATTTAGGGTTTATAGGTTCCAATGATGTTTTCAATGAATTTTTTGAATTCTGTTTGATTTTTTGTTCCAGAAATCGCTTTATGGTTGGATTGAAGCATTGATGGATGGATGGATGGAAGGATTGATGGATAGATACGGATCTTTGGTTTGGAATTGGTAAATAATTTTTCACATTTCTTAGGGTTTAAGGTTCCAATGATGTTTGTAGTGAATTTCGTTTGATTTTTTGTTCCAGAAATTACATTAGGGATAGATGGAAGGATTGATGGATAGACGCACCTCTGATTTAGAATTGGTAAATAATTGTTCACATTTTTTAGGGTTTATAGGTTCCAATAATTTTTTCAATGAATTTTTTGAATATTGTTTGATTTTTTGTTCCAGAAATTTTCTTAGGGATGGATGGATAGACGGACCTTTGGTTTAGAATTGGTGAATAATTTTTTACATTTTTCAGGGTTTATAGGTTCCAATGATGTTTTCAATGAATTTTTTGAATATTGTTTGATTTTTTGTTCCAGAAATTTTCTTAGGGATTGATGGATAGACGCACCTCTGGTTTAGAATTGGTAAATAATTGTTCACATTTTTTAGGGTTTATAGGTTCCAATGATGTTTTCAATGAATTTTTTGAATATTGTTTGATTTTTTGTTCCAGAAATTTTCTTAGGGATGGATGGATAGACGGACCTTTGGTTTAGAATTGGTGAATAATTTTTTTACATTTTTTAGTGTTTATAGGTTCCAATAATATTTTCAATTAATTTTTTGAATATTGTTTGATTTTTTGTTCCAGACATTTTCTTAGGGATGGATGGACGGATCTTTGGTTTGGATTTGGATTTTTCAATTATATTTGATTTTCTTTTCCAGAATTACTTTAGGGATGGATGGATATTATTCAGAACGTATTCTAAATATATCGATATAATAATTATCATTAAATTTGGGATCCCATCGTTTTTTTATATATTTCCTGAGGTAATTCCATTTGATTTTTAATTTCAGAAATATTTTCAATGATGTTTCACCAATTATACACACTATGGCTAATTGCTATCTATTAATTTATTTATTAAACTTAATTTATATACACAGTCTACTTAATGTCTACTAATTTATTTACACTCGGTATAATCGTTCTAATTTATTTTCACCACTTGAATATTACACTATTTATCTTCACTATTTCATTCACTGTCCGATTACTAAGAAGCGTTATCCAGATAATCGTTTACCATGTTCTGATACGTTTACTAAGATACATATTCGTTTACAAGAAACTGGAACTTTTGCTAAATCAAAGAATATTATTGGACAACCCAGAAATGTGAGAAATCCACAATTGGAAAACCAGATTCTTCAAATTATTGACTAACATCCAGAAACGAGTACCAGAAAAATTGCTGATGAAGTAAATGTGAGTAACAGAACTGTTTATAGAATACACCAGCAGTTGATGTATTCTGTGTTCTAGGTTATTGTTTAAAATAAATTTAATTCCACTAGTCCAAAAACCCTTAGAACAGTTTGTTTTATGTTCTAAACAAAAACCACCCATGTAGCTGCTTTGTAGTTCAATATTTTTATTTAATATCCCTTCCAATCTTCCGTGCAATAGCCTTTTATCTTTGTAGGCTGTAAGAAGTGTTGCCTAAACCTTGCCTAATAAAACTTTTTGTTGTCGGATTCGCTAATTTTATAGAAGTTATACATAGCGTTCTTATTTGTTCTTATTGGGTAAGGAGCACCATCTTGTATGGGGGACAAGTTGAAAAAGTGTCTACCTGTAATCAGCAAATTATAATTCGAAGATTCACCGAAATGGCGCTCGTGTAGCTAATGGGAATGATGTGAATTTAGGGTTATAAACTGAGTGAAGTGTGCTGGGTTGAAAAATTTAGTATTTTTTGTTGTGTAGTTGAGAAATATGCAGTATTTAAAATCTCAATTATTTGCGTAGTATTTCCTTTTTTAATTTTGTATCTTACTCTAATAATTCATGGCGCTGTTTTTAAAATCATTCCACTTGCTACCATGGCGCCACCTTAATTTGCTTCCTTTCGATGGACACTTTTTAATACATTCAGATATGGTGCTCCTTCCTTCTACCCTCCATATTGACTTTACTTAAAATTTTCAATTATATAGATTTTACCGATAGTGACAATCGTTGACATAAAGTAGCCTCTGTCACAGGAGCGTCTAATTGTAGCTCTAGTCGCCGACGTTGCCAAATTTCAAGAAAGTGACATTATAAAATGTGGAGAATAAAATGATGTTAAGTGTTTTTCTTTCGTTTTATATATATGTTAGCTCCTCGCAGCTTGCGGCTCTTACTTTTTCAAGGAACACAAGGAAAATTACCATTCCATTAACCTTTCCCCTTGAAGGTTCATTAAGGTGGAGGGTGTATGGAATGGTTTTTTTTCCTTGCCCTTCTTGAAAAAGTAAGAGCCAAGATATATAAAACGAAAAAAAACACTTAACCTCATTTTATTCTCCACAGTTTTTAAATGTCTCTTTCTTGAAATTTGGCAACGTCGGCGACTAGAGCTACAATAGAGGAGTTCAGTCTAAGGTCAGTGTGACCAACAAAAAGTTGTTTTTATGACAAGAATGACAGTTAATGTCTACCATTCAAAACATAAGATTTTTGCAGGTTTTTTATCATCACGAACATCTATATTGCTTCATTAAAACAATGAATACACCCCCGAAGCGTAAATCTTAAAATTTAAAATGACGTCTTAGCTGAATTCTCAATGCATCAGTGGCCAGTAATTCTAGGAACTTTCGGCAAATCACCAATTCTCATCTGTCACTATGTCACTAGTTATGTCAGATGTCAGTGAAAAAAGCAATCAGAAGAATAAAGTGATACAACTAACTAGAACTACTACAAAAGTATGGAAAATAAACATAACCGATTAAATGAATATCAACAAAATCAAATAACACTGACATCTGACATAACTAGTGACATAATGACAGATGAGAATTGGTGATTTGCCGAAAGTTCCTAGAAATACTGGCCACCGATGCATTGAGAATTCAGCTAAAACGTCATTTTGAATTTTAAGATTTACGCTTCGGGGGTGTATTCATTGTTTTAATAAAGCAATATAGATGTTCGTAATGATAAAAAACCTGCAAAATCTTATGTTTTGAATGGTAGACATTAACTGTCATTCTTGTCATAAAAACCACTTTTTGTTGGTCACACTGACCTTAAACTGAACTCCTCTATTAGACGCTCCTCTCTGTCACTATGGGTTATCTATGGTCACTATTCACTGTCCGTAAACTGTCACATGTCATTGACTTGACGTGAAGTGGCTCTCTGCAATGCACGAAGCACGAATGCCAGTTTTTAATTTGTCAAAATAAGTAGATGACGTTAGATATTCAACACTTAATGCCGCATTTACTGATATTTTTAATGAGAAGTCGGTAAATCCGAATATTTTTTATATATATACTCATAAGTTATTAAGTTGTATTGTGATAATGGATTTTAGAATATTAAATATGTTCAATCTTAGGACTACATTATTTTTCTTAATTATAGTAAGTACTTACACATTATTTACTCTATTTGTGTAAAATATGTTCGACATATGCCATAAAGTATCTTGTGGACTGAATGCCAAATTCAAATATTTATAAACTAAAAAAATTCCGTATTATTTTACAATTATTCTGTATAATATATGATTTAGCATAACCTTAGTTTTCAACACTTTCTGTTTCACCTTACAGATTATCTACCTATGCAATCCAACAGATAGTGGAGCTGTTCAATTGAATCAACAAAATATAGATATGACTTTGGGTAAGTAAAAAACAATAAATATTATTTTGACTAAAGTTACAAATATTATGAATCTGTTGATAAGCCTTCTTCTGTTTTTAAATAGTATAACTGACTACTAGGTTTTCTGGATAAACCGCGTTCAGAAAAATAATTTTATCGGTGTTTCGACTCCTGCTTTGGAGTCATTATCAAGAGATAGGAAAAGGTAGGTTAGGGAGGATAAGGTTCAGTATGATTTCGTGGCCTCAATCTGCCTACACTTCCATTCCAGAAGCTTCGTGTCTTCTATAAAGGCCACTAGTTGGACTGGAGGGATTTTCAGTAGTTGTGATGGTTGTATTAATTCCTCTCCAGAGTGCTTCCGTTTAAGAACTTGTAAGTTCTCGCAGAAGCAGAGTATGTGAGTCGGTAAATACCGGGGAGTTCCTTACATCTCCAAGTCTTCTATCATAATTTATGTAGTCGTTCAAAAATATCTAAACATCCCATTCTATTCCAGCATTTGAATGTACTTCGTATACATATTACCGTTATTTGGATACAGTGCTTACAATTTTAGTGCATTATGTGGTCTTTTATGATAAAATAGTTTATCTTGTAGACGTTAGGTCAAATAATGAAATTTGGTAAAGACTCATTTGGCATTACAAAATAAAATTGGAGAACTGGAAAATCCAGTTTGTAATCATAGTTTGAAACAGTGGCAGGAAATACATTTAGAATAACCTTGATTATAGAATATCTGATAAAGTTTACATTTTTATTGATAGTAATAAAATCAATACTTAAGTTCTTTTCACTAATCTTTGCATGTGTCTGAAATAATCTACTATGGAGTTTATAGTTCGTTAGTGGGAAGAATGTTAGTTATTCTAAAGTGTGATGAATTAATTCAGTTAGAAAAAGAGGAGCAGTCTAATCTACTTGATAGGAAGAACCCCGAAATAAACTACATAAACTTTGAATAATTAAAAGTCACTACTTTCGGCTCTAAAAACATACCACAGAAAATCATTATGATAGTTTCATGGATATACAGGGTGTCCCAAGATTTTTTTTACAGGCTGTAACTCAGGAACTAACGGTGTGAATAGGAATAGCATTTTAACTTCGGAGTTTTCACACTATGTATTGTTTTAAAACTGTACTAGGTATGATTTAGAAAGTGACCACAATCAATGTGACATTAGATTTTACTAATATCAATCAAAAAGCGATTAAGGTAGAATTCCAACGCCAACTGTTTTCTTTAGCTTTTATAAAAACTAGTAAAAAAGTAAAAATCTGAAGTGAGTGCGGACATGATAATTGCGACATTTCAACGATCACTGGTTATTGTTGCAAATAAACAATAACTTGAAAGTTTGGTATAATTATCCACTTGAGTACCCTCACTGAGATACACCGAGAATTTGAAATAAAAAGCCCTTTCATTTGAGCTAAGTTTGATCCCCCTCTTCCATTGAATTTTTTTCATTGCGATGACGTCCCTGCTTCTATTATGACGTTACAGATACCCTGTATACCTCAGATGAAATTATTGTAGGTCCCAAATAGATTACCCAATTTTCAAATAAACCTATTCGTTAGTTCCTGAGTTACAGCCTATAAAAAATCTATAGTCCATTTAAAAACCAGGAGGAGTATTTTCAAAATCCTTACTCACAGCACTAAAAGTTACTAAAGAGCGTGTTACGTAACAGTGATGTTCAATATCTATTAAATATACCTCGATTCACTACTTAACACTGACACAAGCCAATGATAGATAACCTTTATATGCTGAAAATAGTTCTTAAGATGTCAGATTGGAATGTGAACAATAAACGGGCTGGTATTCTATTCTTTTCATCCTATATTTGATAATACATATTTATTATATTATACTGTTTTTCTAACAGATCTAAATGACTTAAACTCAGCCGCCGTTTTGGTTGATTTGGTGAAGTACTAGTAGAATGATCCATAATTGCAGAAACTGCTTGCTGGAGTTCTGAAAATAACTAATATAACGAAATAGTGTGGAAAACTAAGTGAAATGATAAAATAACAATGGAACGAAGACGATGATGAAAATAAATATATTAGAATCAGAACTATCAAATAATTCCAATATCAGAAAATGTCAATGCTAAAAAGTGCTGTTTGAAACTGGGTACATTCTGACCAATCAGTGGTCTACAGAATTGCCAACTTAAATTCAAATTACTCCTGGTTTTTAAACGAGGTATACAAGATTTTAAATATAGTTCTTCTACACATTTTATTCTGGTTTTAAATAATTTATAGTATGTTTTAAGTGCAAACTTCTTTTAGCGCATTGAGCAATTTTTGATAGGGGTAAAACTTATGGGTTGGTGAAATCAGCTTTCACTGCTATCGCGTTACCTGTCACTGTCGCCCACAGAACTGAACTTTTTTAGTTCTGTACCGTCACCGTTATGCTGTATTAAGTGAAGTTAGGACAGTTAGGTTAGGTAGCGTTCTTCTTTTTCCTTTATTTAGTAATATCCCAGTGGATAATTTGTGTATACTGTGTATTGTTTAAATTGCGATTTAGTGAAGTGAATACTTCTTTAGCTTCGTTGTGCGATTTTTGGTAGGGACAAAACTTACGGGATGGTGTCGTCACCGCGTATGATTCCAGAATGACGTCACTGACAGGTCGGCCATATTGTGCTGGGGGGCACACATTCTACTTAGTTTTCATTGCTTACTGGTAAACAGCGGAATATAGTTTAACTTTAATTAACAATTAGTTCTTAAAGGTATCTAAAATGCCATCGTTTTGTAGTATTTTTAAGTGTGGAATGCGGGGAGAAAGAGATAAGGTATCTTTTCTTCGATTTCCGGCTGTTTTAACGAAGCGAGGTGACTACTTAATCAATCTCTATGTTCAACATTGACATTGTTGTACAAATTATGTCTGACAACCAACTGACTTCACTGCTAGCTAGATTTTTCTAAAATACTTTACAGCACATGCGAAAACACTCTAGGCTCAGCTCCAAATAATCGATCTTTTGCCCTCCAGCACAGTATGGCCGAACCTGTCAAAGTCAAGTGTTCTGGAATGGTCTATAGATGGATTGTTGACTGCATTTAAAATTTGTAATAGTTACTGATATCTAATCATACATTTTCTAGTCCTAATAGTTATGTAGGGTGGGTTTGGTGTTTTATTACATTTAATAACAATACGTTACATTTGTCAAGGATGGTTTAATTTTTTCAATTATACCTATGTATAAAAACTCCTCAACAATTAAAAGTAATGGTAATCAGAAGATAATAATATGGTTTAATTTTGATAACATGAACATACCAGGAAAATTGTTTTATGTAAATATTGTCCTTATTTTATTGCTATCAAAAAAATATTTTGTAGCTAAAATATTTTCTTTACAAATATGTAAAAAATATTTGGATTTTGTAATCAGAGTATTTTTAAAAAGCCATTAAATTTGTTGACTATTTTCATTACATCTGTTTTACAAAATAATACAACCATTCTTTATGCATGTATATTGGGTGAAACAAAAAATGTCAACAAAATCCAGGAGGACAAGTATTAATTACAAAGTTAAGTATTCGCGAAAACGAGCAAAGGGTGCGACACCTACCGTCAAAATTTTATAACCTTGGAAAGGGGAAAACAAACCAAACCGCCATTAGAGTTCATGTATAGTGAGCAAAGTATTAATATCGTGTTCTTGATTTCTAGAAGAGTTTGGTGAAGTTTGTTGTATAAGAAAACTTATTTAGACTTTAATAATGACTAGCAAGTGCAAGAGGTATATTGCTCTGTGCCACAATGTAACAAGTAAAAAGATGCAAATGTATCAATACATAGCTTCCCAACAGATCCAAAACAACTAACCAAACCAAAATATTTTGATGTTCACTGTTATTTAATGCTTTGAATACCTGTTTGCCTTCCACCAACGACCAATTTCTGTCGCCAATGTATTTAAAAATGTCCACCAAACTAATTTTAACCATCACCATCTTTCACAAAACACCTTTAAAGCTCAAAATTGGAAATTGAATCAAATGGTCAAGCAGACAAACAGAAATGGATGTGTTTATTGTTTTCCCCATTCCACTGACAGATTTCCGCGAATATGTTGATGGTTGCAACATAACCTACAACAATTAGATCCCATGTAGTCCATTTTACATCCTATAAGAAAAGTGGAATGGCCGCCTCTCAAATCGTCAACCAACCCAATTGATAAATGTCGCCGAGAGATGCCGCACTGTATGTAACGTGGCAATGTCTTTCACTTGTTTAAAGGGGAAATTTACCTTTTTAAAATACAAAATAAATTTTGCGCCAAAACGCTAGAAAAGTACCGAATGTCGTCTGTCTATGTCTATGACATCACGCTTTTGAAAACACTCGACACTTGCAAGTTAAAAGATTATTTTGATACATAATTTCAATTATTTTTCTTTTTCATTCTTTTGGTAACACAAAGCAATTCACATAAACTATGCAAAACCAGCAAATACAATGGAAGTACGAACGATATACAAAATGTCAAATGATGTTTACGAAAACGTGACGTCACGTCCTGTAATGGAAAATAAGTGAATTCCTAAGAATCTATACAATTGTTTCAGTGATTATTAGTGACTGTCATTATGTCCATTTACCAATCTCATTTCAATAGGATGAATATTGTAATAACCTATACGATACAAACAAACATTTATTCCTATAAAGATTAAAATATTGTTTTTATTTTGTTTTAGCTTCCAATGAATTAGTATTTTTAAATTTTTATGCGGATTGGTGTAGATTCAGTAACATCCTTATGCCAGTCTTTGATGAATCAGCAGATGCAATTGCCAAGGAGTTTCCAGAAGCGGGAAAGGTCGTATTAGGTAAAGTGGATTGCGATAAAGAAAGTACTATCTCATCTCGATTTCACATCACAAAATATCCAACACTAAAGGTCATTAGAAATGGACAACCTGCTAAAAGAGAATACAGAGGACAGAGGTCGGTTGAGGCTTTCACCAAGTTTATTAAGGACCAATTGGAAGATCCCGTTAAAGAATTCCATGAGTTGAAGGAGTTAGGAGCGTTGGAATCTGATAAAAGGATCATCATAGGTGAGTTACTTTTTATTTCATGTATAGGGTCTCATTATATTCTGACTTTTTAAAATACTATATTTATATCTTCCAAACCGTTCTAGATAATGAGATGCGGTTTTCGAAGTTAAATTTAAAATGTAAGTTTTTTTGAAGGGGCAAAGCTTATGGGTTGGTCATCGCCTAATCGTCACCTCGTATCATTGGCGTACTATTTAATTTTTGGGGCCATATGCTCCGACAGACATTGAATTACACTACTAAGTGAAACGGGGTTGATATACAGTATGTCGCTAATGTATGGAATAAATTCATTATTTCCAAAATAAACGACTTTTGGAAAAAATCCAAAAACAGGTCAATTTTAATTTTTGAATCGTCATCACATGATGTAGATGTAACGAACATTGCGTTACCAGTATTAACATGGTGACGTAATTGGCAATTTTTTTAAATGCAACCATGTCTCTCAAGACACCTCATTGGAAAGGTCTTCTAATCGTCTTTACAACGATGTAATTATTTGAATATTTATTTCTACAGGGTCGACCAAAACTGTTTATTTGGTAAAATTTTAATCATAAATTCTGATTCAATGAAATAAGTTATTGTAAGGACCGCCACTGGAAATAAAACATCGTAGTGTACCCAAAAAATATTTCTGTTTTTGGATATGTTACTGATAATAGTACTAAATTCTAATTTAACACTAATTGATGTGTATCAGTCAAGTGTTCAATAGTTAAAATCTTTAAATTAGCATCATTTAGTAATGAAACTTACACACTGTACAAACAATCGGAGAAAAAATCATATGTTTCACACGGCAGAGAATCAGATTTACTGCATCGGCTAGTTTCATTGCCTCGGCTTCGCCTCGACAATGAAATGCTAGCCGCGGCAGTAAATCTGTTACTTCTCTGCCTAGTTAAACAAATAACTATTTTCTGTTATGTCACTCGACCTGGGTTGTCAGGTACCCTAAAAAATGCAAATCACAATCCCATTCATTGTCCTAGAATTTCATAGCTATCTATCTATCAGTGTAAAAGATAACGCCTTGATGCGATACTTTTTAGCAACCCAGTTTATGCTCGTTGAATAACATTATTATAAAAAATTGAAAAATGTATGTTGTTTTAATCTTTTTGTTTGTCACTGTCTGTGAAATATTTAATTCCACTGTTATGCTTAATTATAATGTACTGATTTTTTATGAATAGAATTTGATAAATTTAATATTTTACAAATATACTTATCACATTATTTACTAAGTATCATACTTTTTTTCAATAACAATATGTACCAATTAAATCCATTGACGTGGACAATCTATATACCTAAAGTTGATTCAAAATCAATTCGTGATAGCCAAGTGCAATGCGGAAAATATGCCCTGATTAGTCAAGCAGTAGCAGAGTCGGCTCTGAGCAGCAGTAAAACATTCGGAAAAGGTGACATGGCATTATTTTTGTTCACATTCACACGTTTGCTGCTTCTTAGTTTTGAATACACTTTTCAATGAGAACCAGAGGTTTTTATAGGAAGAGATGTACTGACACAAGCTTAGTAAGACAACCACAAAATCTTTAACAAATCAAAGTTTCCATCAATATACAGGGTGCGGCGCCGAAAACAAAACAAATTGAATGTCTTGAAGACAATTTTTTTCGAAACATGTTTTTCCTTTAGTGACAAACGGATCTCCTCAGCTGGGAAATTGGCGGATCGATTTCGTTTCATCTTTTCCATCGCAGCAAAATAGTTACACTACACGTTTGATTATTAATATAAATGAAGTATTTATTACAAAATATATAATCTCCATCATAATCAAAATATTGAAACATGTTCATGTAAACTCTAAAAATTTCATCTGACAGATAGCATTTTTCAGATGCCTATATAGTTCTTTTTATATCTTTAGGTTGACAGTGCTCCCTTATGGAAGTCTCTAATGCTACAATCATTGAGATGTTATCTATCAAGTTATCCTCCATATTGCAAATGCTGATTTAATTATCAGTTTGTTATTTGTTAGATAGTGGAAATTTATATGAAAGTGAAATTACCGGGCCAAAAAGGTACACTTAGCCCAACGCTCATTTAATAATTTTATTCTATCCTAGTAATTAGACTCCATAAGACCTGCGAAGTACACGTCAACAGTTGCAATGCTTTGAATATGAAATTATCAATTACCTGCATATTTAAATTGCATGCATATTTTCTAGTTATGTTCAAGTAGGTGTAATCTTATCGAATAGTAATGTTCATTATAACTTTTTTCCGTTTTTCTGTTTGCTTCACCCACCTATTTATAGATATCGTGAACGTGTTTAATATGCAAGTTTGCCTTTTAGTTTTTCAACGAGCACTAGAAAAAAACATGATTAATTCATGATTAACCTCAAAACAACTAGCACGTTCTGGTGATATATCGGAAAGTATAAGTAAAATTATTTTCGTCTCACATTTTATTTTTTTAATGCATTCCATTTTTTTATATACTGAAGAATATTATACAGGGTGCTGCACCGAAAACATCTTTCGATCATATCCTCAACTGTCGTATATTCATCCCCTCCCATGTATCACTATTGCCAATCAAATTTAAATAGGGAAAGTACTAATCATTTAAAAGATCATTTTATAAGGAATTTTACTATGTGACAGTTCATTATGTAACTTTTTATTTTGACGCCATCTTGCGGGAACAACAAACGTTCTGTATGTCTAATAATGATATTTCATTGGAAAGCCAAAGTTAACAATTTAATGCACAATTTACATAAAAATTAAATTAACTTGAATAATTAAAACCTAAATTAATTTAACGTAGTTAAAGTAGTGCTCTCCATTAACATACATGAAGATAAATTATCTTCGAAACGTTTTGCAGGAGAGTTTCTGGACACTCTGTATATTAATACACTGCCGAGCAAAACATTTAGGTCACTTTAAATAACTTGAAAAAATTGCAAAGAATTTAAAAAATTAAATGTATCAGCTTATATCGGCATTTTCGTAACTTTTAAATATGGAATCAGACAACATAATTTATTTATTTATGATTTATTCTTGAAAAACCGTAACTCTACATTTTCAATGTAGTTCGAATATTGTTATTGGGAACGAGAAGAAGTTATAAAACTTAGCAATATTGAAAAATTTATAATGATAACGATAAATTATAACGTGTATTACCCCCTCTTGAATTAATGACTGCTTGCGACGAGGCATACTCTGAATTAAATTAAGGATTACATTCTGATCCATGTTATTCCACTCCTGCAAGAGCAACTCTCTCAGCTCCTGGGCAGTTATTGGGGCTGGTGTATGCCTTCGGATAAGCTGCCCTAACGCTGGTCAATTGAACCGCCTAATTCCTACTTCATCTAGATATTCACTTAGAATCCTAGCAGCGTTGTTTGCATTATCATGCATGATTATGCCTTGATTGTCCATTGTAACCATGAAAGGCACAACATGATCTTCCAGGACCTCCGTTACGTATCTGTGAGCTGTTAGAGAGCCATTCTCTACGAAAACCAACTCTGTACGTGCTTCTGAAGTGATACCTGCCCAAACCATAACAGACCCACCACCAAATTTACGTCTATGGACAATACAAGAGGTGGCGTATCTTTCGCCGAAGGAAAAAATTATCAGATTAATGGTTTAACAATTATCGCACTTGCAATTTTAATGTTCGTGCTACAAAAAATTGTTAATTAACTAATGGATAACTTATTAAAAAATCGCGACAAAAATGTTTGGACCACGGATTATTGTTCATTGATCTATCCTGCAGGCGCCTGAATTTTTTCATTTTTTAATTTTCATATTTAAGTTAAATAATGTTTATTCATTGAAGGTCCGAAGTGAGCGTGGCTCGCGCAAGCCGGAGTACCCGTTTTCGGGCGTATTTCAACCCTCTGGGAAAATTATAAATATTGGTCCTACAGTTCCGGGAGTTGGGACATTTTTTTAGGAAATTTCCTCATCTTTTTGAATATTTTTTCAAATTTGAATTATCTCGAATAGCTTTTGAGATATTGGCGAAAAATCAAACCCCCTTTTTTTCACTTAATTGTTTATAACTATTGCAATTTTTGCGAGCGCCCTTAGCATTTTCTCAAAAACTATATACATGCCATTCCGAATCGAATGACACCTCAATCATAATTTTCGGAGAAGGCGAAAAAATTTTGACCTAAAAAGCACTTATTGACTAGACTAAGAGGCTCTTACCAACAATTCTGGCGGTTTCAAGTTGTCCTCTACCATCTTGTATCAACGCTACAATTCGTGCAACTACAATAGGATCTAAAGACATTGTGGCGTAGTAAATAAACACTAAGAGCAATGAAATGTCACTATACACAATAAAACATACAACAAATAGGTTTTAGAGAAAAAAAAATTACATTTAATTGAAAAATAAGCAACGAAATATTAATGTTATATAGGACTAATTTCTGTTGTTTAACAAAGGTTGCAAAATACGGTGTCGGAATGTGACAGACACCAACTATGACAAGTAGCATCCTTCCAACAATATAACTTTTATCGCCTACTAGACCTATAAATCCCTGATTAGTTTTATTTTTAAAATTATTTGCAATTTCTTAAATTATTTAAAATGCTCTGCAGTGTATACTACATATTATTTCGGGTCATGAACTTTTGGGAAATCTTCATTCTTGTCTGCAAAATAAAATGAAAAATAATATTTCCATTATTTTATGAAAACCGAACCTCAAACATATAAAATAAAAAATAAATAAATTTAAAAATGTCAACGACCAACTTCAAATTTAAATAATTTTAAAAATGACAAGTTTCGTAGTGGGAGACGGGGTTTGTTAGTTCAGTTAGTGCTTTGAAGCGCCATGCGCTACAGGTTGCGTACAAACGTTCCAGCTCCTTCCATATCTTTTAAAACCTCTTATTATTTCACTATGATGTCACCCCAATATACATGCATCGTTTTATATTATTATGTTTTATTTCAGGTTATTTTGATCGTCGTGACCAACCAGAATATAGTATTTTCCGACGAGCAGCCACTAACCTAAAAGAAGATTGTCAATTCCACGTTGGTTTTGCGGAAGCTTCCAGAGAAATGCACCCCGCTGGACAACCAATAATCGTTTTTAGACCTAATAAATTGCGATCCAACGATCTAGATGAAACATATCCTGGTTCATTAAATAATTTCGACGAGCTGCACATTTGGGCATCGGAAAAATGTGTACCGTTAGTCAGAGAAATCACGTTTGAAAACGCCGAAGAGTTAACCGAAGAAGGTTTGCCGTTTTTGATTCTTTTCCATCATACAGATGACAAGGAGAGTATTAGGAAATTCAATGAAATTGTTTCGAACGAGCTACTATCAGAAAAACGTAAGTGTAACGATATAAATAAATATTATAGGTAATTAAATTAAAATATCGTGTGTATATAATAGTCCATTAGCAGTAGACTCTTACCTGAAAGCCAACCCAAACTGTACTGCCCTCCTAAAAATTCCGAGGAACATTTGCTCCAAAATTCTTCAGCTGAAAATCCAAAATGCCACAGGAGACAACAAAGTGGTATTCATACCTCTCCACTCTCAAACTCCTGCCTCCAGGAAGCACCTTCCAGCTAAAAACAACACCCCAAACTTCGCCTTTGTCATCTCCAACGTCGACAGAAATATCTCCAAAGAAGAAATCTTTGTTCTTCTCAAAAATCTTCAAATCAACTTTCTAAAATGCTGGAGGATCGTCTCCAAAACCACTAACTCTCCAACCTCCCGAATCAGAGTTATTACTTACTCTGAAACACAACTTCACCAGGCACTTTCCAAAGGAATTTTCCTTTACGGCCTAAACCGTCGTTGCGAAATTTCGAACGCAAACCCTCTTCCACCCTACGTACCAAAATATTGTACCCGCTTTACAAACATAAGCCACTCCGTAACTGAATGACAAGTTTTACACCTGCCCAAACTGTGGTAGTGACGATCACAGATCCGAAAAATGCGACAAGGCAAAAAAGCCTTATAGCAGGAACTGTGGTGGCAACATATGATCCAAAATGCCCGAAAATGCGAACTTCCTCCTCAAAACCCGAGGAAACAGCTCACATCACTCTCCCAAAACCTCCCATGCCATTTAACTTCCCCTCGGGAACTTGCGTTATCTTAATGAATGCAATCCCTTCCGCCCATGGGAGGGTGATCGAGACACTTCGTCACCTCATACCGTCCTATTATAACCACAACTGCTCTGTTCAAGGACAGGGCAACAAGGCATATTCCCGACTGTGAGGCCCAACAACACAAACAAATAACGCACTTTTCAGTGCAAAACACACACTTCAGGCACTTTTCAGTACCTGAAGTATCTACATTATGGAACACAAACAAACAAACCCCCTTTCCCTATCCTATTCCGGGAGATTGGATGCAGGTCCCCACCGCGACCGTAAACTCACTTGTCTTTTTATCCAACCAAACCCTGAAGAGGACTAACTCTCCTATAACAGGGTAGAATTCAATATTTGCATATCCAATGAAGGATAATTTAAAATCAAACAGTAAAATCTTTCTCGAACAAAAAAAAGTAGTCCATTACAATCAGTTCGGCAAAATGATTTGTGCTCACCTGAAGCATTCTTGTGGATACAGTTGGGATGCATTCAGTAGTAAATATTCATTAATTGTTCCAAATTTTGACATCGTGAAAGCAGTTTTGTGGTCATTAGTATTTTTTCGATTAATTCCTTTCATACTGATTATAGTCTAGTTCATGTGTCGATTTTTTTAATTCCACTTCGCTTTCTCAAAAAAACATTACCAATATATCATTAATTCGTAAATGCATCTAGAAAGTTTTTGACCGCTTGTCAGTCGCCAAAAGCACCGATGAAATATTTTGTTTTTGGTTTTCACACTGGAGTTTTTAACAGAGTCTAACTTTTGATGGTACACTGCGCGTCATATAAAACGGGTACACTTTTTCCCCAAATGTAAACCTAAGTTAACTAATCAAAATGAAAATCAGTCACATGTGTCAAATTTATCAAACTGCATTAATCACGATGCCAGTCCATTTAAGTAAGTTTGATAAAATGCGAATAATTTCCAAAATAGAGTATGGTTGGTCTGTTAGATGACTGGCCCAAAAGTTTATTAGAATCAAAACCACGATTCAAAACATTTAAAAAAAGGTGGGATAACGATCAAACTGTTATCAGAAAATGAGGAACTGGAAGACCAGTTATAACTACAGCGGAACAAGACGAAGCATTAAGTGATTACTTAAGGGAAAATCCCTTTAATACGGCAAGACATGCAAAAGTTGCAGTGAACTTTAATGCTTCAGTAACAACCGTATTAAGAATAATTAGATAAACTAATTGAAAGAATTGTGCTGGCGACGGAAAATACAAACGTATGAAGAACATAAACAAGGTAGGTTAATCTTTGCCTTGAATTATGTTTTGAACGATACATCAAATTTTTGGGGTAGGTTAATTTTTTCTGATGAAAAAGTATTCCAATCACATCATGACGGCCATATTAGAGTTTATGACCGCCTCGAAATAATTTCAATGAAAATTATATTTCTACAAATGATTCTCGATTCTTTGTAAATGTTTGGGCTTGGATGTGTAAAGGAGGTATAGGAATGTGTTGGAAAATCGAAGGAAGATTGAATTCCAGGAACTTTATAAATATTTTAGATAAGGGGTAATGTTTTCATCGGTTAGGGAAATCGTCCCCAACGATAATTTTATTTTCCAGCATGACA
Source organism: Lochmaea crataegi (assembly GCA_947563755.1). NCBI lineage: Eukaryota > Metazoa > Arthropoda > Insecta > Coleoptera > Chrysomelidae > Lochmaea > Lochmaea crataegi. Next base: position 24,234,186 of record OX387425.1, read on the forward strand.
ATTGCTCAGTTCACACTGCTCGCTGTGTACGCAATTATTTTGCTGAAAATAACATTGAAACGCTTCCATGGGTCGCTAAAAGTCCACATCTTAATCCAATAGACAATGTTTGGGGGCTTATGGTAGAAAATTAAATGTAATTCCACAAACACAAAGAACACTTATGGAGCCTAATAGAAGAAACCTGGGAAATCTTGACAGAAGATGAAAATTTAACATTAAATTTAATTGACTCAATGTCTACAAGATTACAAAAAGCTATCAATAATAATGAAGCTATGACACGTTATTGAATGTAAACTTTCATGGCCGGAATTTGTTTTGTTTGTTTTTATTTGACGTCGGCCTGTTTCTGCTACCATGGTCTATTTGTTAGTTTATAGTCCAATTAAAAACAACCGATTTTATCAGGAATTTAGTTCTGAACAAATTTTTAAGATACACTCTCGGGGGAATGGGTTGAAAACCATTAATAAATAATAAAAATCGCAATATATTTAGAATTAAAGGATTTCCTTTAAAAAGTTTTAGATAAAAGTTGTGGAGAAAAAAATTCTGCTTCCGCAATGTTGAATCGATTTTTTTTCTATAAACGATAGGAATGCCGTTAAATGTTATTAAAGTTTCTAACAATTTTTAACCTTCTAATCGACCGCTGGTGGTTACTCCTCCCGCCTTGACAATCGCCTCGCAGAAATGATGTGTTTAGCGGTGTTGCGAGTGTGCAGGAAAAAGTAATACAAACTTAAATATCAGGAGTTGGTCCAATTAATATTTCAATTTGTATTATATTATGAAATGTATAATGAGTAGAAAGAATACGAATAATTGAAATAAATATAATAAATATCTACCACGAATATTTGATACTATATTGCAAAATTGAATAAACTATTAGTACAAACAAGTTTACATTTGTTTTTAATGGTTATTGGTTTTGCAATGAAAATGCTTCTTATTTTTTAGATGCATTTTTGGGATAATCCACTTTTTTGGTCTTTGTTCAATAAACAGTTAAATATTATCATTTGTATGAACTGCTTTAATTCTGAATTACGTGGATCTAGTGTCCAAATTTTGTTTAATTGTAAACTTTTATCTTTTTTATTGAAATTTTGTTAGTATTTTTGAAATTTTATGGCTACATATACACAATTCTTTAAATCAGGTTTTCTAATTCTTCTTAATGCTGTTGTTACTGAAATATTAAGTTTACTACAACTTTTTCATGTGTTGCCGTATTAAAGGGATTTTCCTTTAAATAATCAGTTAAAGCTTTGTCTAGCTCTATTCTAGTTAAAACTGGTCTTCCTTTCCTATTTTTCTAACAGTTTGATAATTGTACCACCTTAGTAACAATGTAATGTTTATATATTTATTAAAATATCACTCTATTTCTAAATTTAAGCTACTTACTCTTTTTGTATAAATGTTATAATAAATTTTTATTTTTCCACCTCGTTTTATTGCTTTACTAAATTTAATTTTATCATTACATCTACTAACCGCCCTATAAATTATACAATTACAACTAGTTTAGCATTGACACATTTTAAAAGATCCATTTACACAGCTAGAAAAACACTATTTTCGATTATTATAGTTGTACCAGTTTTATATGACGCGCACTGTACATTCAATATTTACAAATTAAAAATACATGATACTGATTATTCCATCGAAAGCATATAACGAAGTTATATTGAAAATATTATTAACAGCTAATTATTTTTTAGAATCGATCAACTTCCTCACAGCTGATGGTAAAAAATTCGCCCACCCTCTACATCACCTTGGTAAAAGTGAAAAGGATCTACCTCTCATTGCCATTGATAGTTTTAGACACATGTACCTGTTCGATAATTACAAAGATATAGAAATTCCTGGGAAACTCAAGCAGTTCCTTAAAGACCTTTATTCTGGAAAATTACACAGAGAGTTCCATTATGGTCCTGACTCGGATACTAATTCCGAACAAGATTCCACTACTCCTCCAGATAGTACCTTCAAAAAATTAGCTCCTTCGAAAAATAGGTATACCTTGCTGGGTAGGGATGAACTTTAGATATTTTAATAATTTAAATTACATTTTGTTTTTTTTTGTAAATTTTGGTAATACAAAGTTCAAGTATCGATTTGTAAGTAGTTAATTTGCAATTCAACGTGAATGTTTTGTTTATTAGTAATTTATTTAAGTTGAATTATGATTAACTGTTGGTTAAGGAGTTCAGCACGTATTTCGATTTTAAGGTTTATACTTGCTAGTAAAAGTTTTTTCATGGAATTAACGTGGCCTTCATTATAACTACTTTAAAGTGTGAAATAAAAATAACGTTCCACTTGGCCATTTTCATTTCAGCGACGAGATAGGCAAACTGACTACAATTTTTCTTAATCCCGTATTTCTAAAATGATCTGAATAATTTGCGGATAAAAACATGAGTCATCGTAGGCTGAAAAACTCCCTTTCACTAAAGTCCTTCGCACATAGAACGATCGGCGACGTGGACGACGCGATTATAGTTTGACGTGCTTCTCTCTTTCACTTGACTTCCTGGTTGAAGCACACGTTTAATGCTGTCTGTAATATCTTTGGTTTATAGGTTCATTTGTTCAATTTGTTTTTACTCATGCGCATCTAAACTATTCCGCAACTGCTCTTTAGGAACAGCTAATCTGTGGTACCACCGCGGCTGTAGTTTGCATACATAATTAGGTTTTATTACTCTCTTCTGATGGCGAAAGAACTATAGTGAAGTTTGTCGAAGCGCAGCAAGAGACAACCCTCGTGTTTATGCCTACTAAACTTGAGCTGACATTTTTGTTTGCCGATTATTTATTGAGACAGAGGGTGCCGATACAAATTGCTGTTAAAACAACATGGATTACTCAAATAAGAACGTGCTGTCTCCGTCCGTGATGATTTTTTTAAACTACTGTGTTCTGCTCTCACTGGAGCACCCTACGATATGATATGTAAAGAAGGTTTAGTTAGATGGATAAATGGGTGGTTTTGAACAGATCAGAATACACCAAGTTCATTTTCGCTTGTGTCTGATTTGCAGTTCTTGACAAATATACTCTTTTAAAACCGTTGGAATTGGTTACTAATAGTCGACAAACGGATTTTTGTTGGAATGCGAAAATACCAGACCACTTTAATATACAGGTTGTCTCGAAACGTACGATTCTGGATCTCTTCGTTTAAAGTCGTACGCGATTAGAAAAGAAGCAATTTGTTTGAGTGAATCGTCGGTCTCAACTCTCAAAGGAGATAATTTTGTGTATTTCTTGTCATGTTTATCATGATTTGAACAATATTTTTTTGTACTTCTTTATGCTTTCAATATAAAATTAGTTGGGGAAGTGAAGAAGATTCCCGGCGGTGCCAAAAAATTAAGTCCTCATCATTATTCGCGAATACTTTATGTTTGAAGACGCGAAAAGGAGAGTAGTTCCCTCTTGATTAGGAAAACATCGACCCCAATATTGAAGCCAGACACACCCGACTTGTGGATCGTACGAACGAGGAGATTGTGACGTTATTGCAATCGCGTCGATCATGTCGTCCATCGGCTCTAAATTTACAGTAGCACATGTGTAATGATTGGAAGATCAAGTATTTATAGAAATAAACAATGCACCAAATCGAATAATAAATAAGATCTTTTTTTATAAAGGATGAAAAGATTCTTCGCCAATGAGATTCTTTAATACTGATTATCCATGAAAATGTATTTTTTGTTGAATCAACAAGTCAAAATGTTATTATTAATGGTAATTATACTTTTTCGCAATGGGCAAAATTTTCTATTTCCTCACTTACTTCTCACGCGATCCGCGAACTGTCAAAGGAGCTAGCCAACCAATATAAACATTATAAAACTCTCAAAGTGTATTCAAGGCTTATGAGTAGCTGGTATTGTTTTGCCGCCGGACGTTTGGTACAAAATAGAACACTAACGCCCTCTTATTTTTAGAACATATTTGCATATAGGGAGTTCGTGCTCTTGATATAGTTTCGTGTTATAAAACGTTTTCTCCAAAAAGAAACGGTTTATAATTGCATTAGCGATATTAATAAACGACTAGTTTTTCTCTAATATTAAGTGTAAATAATAAATTTGGACAAAAAAAAGATTATAAACAATGTACAATCATTTAATTTTGTATTAAAAGTATGGTTAGTGTAGTTAGGTCTGTGGTAAGTGAGTCTATAGGGCAAGTCCACGTGACGTCATGTGACGGTCGCCCCGAGTCTTTGCACAACACGTGGTTCTTAATAGTTATTTTGATCGTATTTGATTTGGTACTTTCTGCGACATTGTTTTAATTGCTTAGATATTTTAAAAGCTATATCTGACTATTTACAGTAAAAAGGATCATTAAATCAATACAAAACAACCAAATTACAAATCTATCAAAATGATTGTTTATCCTCCGGACGACTGTCATTAGTGTCAACTTGTCAGTTGGTGGACATGCCCTATTCGGCCCTAAATATCTAGCAAATCTTAATTTTAACAATTTTTCTTGTATCATACAATATATATTTTTTATATATATAGGTACGTTTTTAAATGTTAGTTTTTATTTCAAATGTTTTGTCAAAATATAATGCATGTTTGGTTAGTTTTAATACCTAGCACTTTATTTTTTTTGAAATAATTTGCTATTCTGTGATTTAATGTTGGGCATTGAATATGTTTTCTGTTGCTATTATTTTTTGCTGAACCTTTTCAAGTTAAACTTTGTAAATTAAAAACAACACCAAAATTATTAAAAAGATGTTTCAAAAATGTAGTTTTACTTTTTTTTATAATTTAAGAGTGACTACATCGTCAATTACGTGAATAGACATGACTGATTTTTAACAACTAATCCACGATGTTTGCACGCATACACTATATCCAAAATAAAGGTTACTTCTGCAAAAAATGAAGATTTCTTTTAAAAATATAATTTAAATGTCGCTCCAAAACGTAATGGCGTAAACACTTCAAACATTAGGAAACGAATTTCATTGAGTTTTGCGAAAGGTCAAGAACTGTGGATTGTAAGTTAAATAACCATGTCGTTAAGTCAGACTTGCACTTGATCACCTTAGGGGGTAGGTACAAGAAGGAATGGGATCCAAATAGCATTACCAGAATTGGAAAGAATGCCATTCAATCGTACACAGACGGCTCAAAAGCAATTGAAGGAACCGGGATAGGAGTGTACGGGCCAGGAACCAAACACTGAAAGCTTGAGAAAAACCCCAAATATTTTTCAAGCAGAAATTAACGACATAAGAAAGTGTGCCCAGTTCAATATTGATAAAATATATTGAAGGCAAATGATTATCAAAACGTCGGATAGTCAAGCAACCATTATTAAAGCACTGAGCTATTGTGTAATCAGTTCCAAAATGGTTTGGGAATGCCTAGGCGAGAACAATATAGTCACCTTACTGTGGATTCCAGCACAGACTGAAATAGAAGGAAAATAAATAGCAGTTGAACTAGCAAAGAGGAGGACCGAAACACCCTTTTGAGGGCCGGAACCCTTTTGCGGTATCAGCTCCAATGTAATATTGGAAGAAATAGGCAAAGCCGAAAAAAAGTGAAGATCTGACCATTGGAAAGATCTAGTAGGATTTAGACAATCAAAGATTCTTCTGGGTGATTACAACCTGTTGAGATCAAAATGAATGCATAAGTCAAAGTAAAACTGCACTAAGAGTTTTAACGAGACATTGTCGCCTGAATGGGCACCTGAAAAAGCTCAGAATAGTGGATGAAGATGAATGTAGATTCTGTGGAATGGAAGAAGAAACCTCCAACCACATACTTGCGTTGCGAATTGCACAGCAATTCAGAATCCTAGGGCACAACATCTAGGAGATTACTGGATAGAAGACGGACATTTACCCAAGTTAAAGCCTACAGATATCCTAAAATTCCTCCGGTAAATAGGACTAAAGGAGCTACTATTCTCTGAGACTTTCATCAGGAACTAAGTAAGTACATACATAGGGGGTAGGACCGGGAAAACGTACCGTGTACTAGATAATAATAATTTCAGCTCAACATTTACAGTTATGTGGAATTTACAGACTTTTTTGACTTGAAAATGTTTTTTCGAAAATTTCATCACACTATTCTTATGCAAGATAATTTTATCTAAAAAACTGGGACCACCCGTCGATTCCACGTCCCAAAAAGCCCCCTAAAGACTTTTACCAAAGGGATTTTTAAATAATCTTTTTTTAATAGTTCAAACGTTGCTTCTTAGTGGACGGTCTGCTCTTTGGAAATTAATTTTTCTAATTTTGTAAAGCGTTAAATAGTATTGAACCATTATTTTTTGACGTCTATAGATCACGCTTTACTAATATGACAATTATTTACGGGTAACCGTAATTAAGTCAATCTTTTTAGAATTTGGATTTTCGAAGATTTGTCACTACTTTGAAATTGATTCACAAATCGAAAACTGTTCAAGTTATGGCATTGTATAGTTTCAAGCTCAATATTCACAGTTTTGTTATATATTTACAAACTTCTTTAAGTTTTTCGAAAATTTCATCACACTATTTATGTAAATTACTAATTTTATTAATAAACTTGATCCACCAGTCGATTCCTCATCAAAATAACCCCGTTTTACGAATTTTCAATGTTTTTTAACGGTTTCGCGAGGATGAAAATCCACCTCCATGTTATTTCGATGTGTTGGAGGTGGGAGACTCGGCGGTCATTTGTAAGACAAACATTTTTTCGGGTAAATAAAAGTTGGACGTCCGGTCGTAACGAAGTCACTTACAAAATATTATCTTGATGCTTATCATCCCAAAAAAATTCATTTGGTCACTCGGACTATTATTTGTTTAAATATCAGTAATGTTTCAGTATTATGAATAAAAATACTAATTTCCATTATATCTACAACTTTATCCACAACTTTATTTGCAAAAATATACACAAGATAATAATATAAACAAATTTAATTTAAAAATAAAAAAATAAATTAATCTCAACCAATACAAAATCTTCAAAGTTAAACCTAAAGTAGGGAAGGGAATAGTTCTGATAAACTTTGATCCCAAATATCTTCAGGTAAACTAACCGGCGAATCCAAAGATTCGTATCCTCTATCTGAATCACTACACGACATTGGTGACAAACATTGTGTTACTGGTGATGGAACAACCAAATTTAGCTCTGCTTCGGGTTCTAACCTTTGCAACACTTCTTCTGTAATGGGTATTCCATCGTTGTCCACAATTATTGTCACCACATTGGTAACTTCATCCAGCGTTCCAAACATAACTTCCTTTTGTGATTCAACATCTGGTTGTTGCGCAATAACATTATCACGCTTAGGTTTAATTGATTTCAACTTTTTACTTTTTATATGGGAATTTTTTACTCTTCTTGGTTTATCTACCGGTGGTTTTGCAGCATAGTTGTGGTGGAGCAGTAGATATTCTGAAATATCGATTTCTAACGACTTGGTATCGGTTGATGTAATTCCACTGGATTCCAATTCCGTTGGTGTCTGCCCCACCATTTCTCCAGAACGATCTCCAAAGCTTGTTGCTGTCTGAAAATACAAAATTTAAGATAAGTTCGTGAGATCGTAAATTTGATACAACATACATGAGTTACATTACAAAAGCTAATACACATTTTGTCAAAAATGGCATTAAACCGTATTTGTTAAAAATGCGATTTAAACCTTTTCTACGAAAATATGAATGTTAAAGAAAGTACCAGGGAGTTTTAACATGTTTGCAGATTATTTTAAACATTCTTTGTCTTAGAGTACTTTTAAGGTGTTCGTTATTTTGTTTCACGTTTTTTTTGTTTTTGTTGATGTATTATATTAGTCCTGTCAAAGAGATACATTAAAGTACATGGACACGTTGTCGATAAATGTATTTAATAATGTTAGAATTTACTGTAATGTAGTTTTATTATTTATATTTAATAATGCTAGAATTATTTACTATAGTATAGTTACAACAGCTAGTACTAAAAAGTAAAGAGGATAGGAGACCTTTAGATAATTTTTAACTATAATTATTAGACTGTGTCCAAAAAGTTTCTTTGACCCAAAAAAAAATTCTCTCAAAATTTAAGCTCGACATCCCAAAAATTGAGCTGGCGCATGGGGGGCCCCCTTTCCCATTTAAAATTCATTGAAAAAAAATTGCATTGTAACTTTCCCATCAAGTTTAGGAAAAAACTGAAAGAGCAATTTTTTGTAGAGAATTTAATTTCCTGCAAGAACTTTCAAACGAAAGTTTAAAAAAATTTTTTACTTATATTCATAATAAAAAAATGAAGAATTTTTTTTTCTGGCACAGTCTAATGATTATAGTTGTTTAAGGAATTTTTGCTTGGATTTGGTTATTCCAAAGTTCTTTTAAATCGAACAATGTTATTGGTTTAGTATATTTTATATGTTGTTAAAGCTTGGCAATTCAATATAATGTTACTAAACATTTTAAAATACAATTATACTAGTATATGATTGTATTTTATAATGCAGCAAATTATTTTACTGAAATACATGAACAATTGTGTATGGCAATTGCCCAGAGTTCCGAAGTCAGTCAAGAGAAATATTTATACAATCATGTAACAACAACTTCATCAGTATCAAGTTAACGAGTTCTTCATCAGTAGTCTTTCAGTTTACAGTTCAATTATTGGTACTTTTTATAACATCACAGATTTTGGCATGCTTTATAATACAATCATGCATAGGTATTTTTAAATAATATGGTAATAAAAAACATTTCCATTTATTATGTCAAAGATAACCATTCAATAGCATATTGAGACAATATATTTTACATCATATTTCATCTAGATCAACTATACTATGGCGGGGGTACATGAAACAAATCAAGAAAATAGCTGGGCAACTTTATTTAGATGATGTTAAGCCGCTTGGTGATTTCGAATGTCTTTTTCCTCGCTTTTTTTCCTAAATAGACTAATCAACACTTGTGCTGGGCTGAAATAAAAGTGAAGGAAGGAAGATTTATTTGTACTTTCACTTTCTGTCTTATTTTTGCTTCAGCAAAGTATAAACATATAATCGTTTAACGTGCAACACTGCATTAAACCAAATTACCAAATATTCAATTTCTTCCCAATTATCTAATGACAACTTGGATAGGACATACACTATGAGAACTGTGATTAATCATATCGGATATAAGGATTTTTATAGAAGCCAATAAATTAATTATGAGCAATAATAGTTTCAACTCAAGTGAGTGTGAGTAGTGGTGATGCGTTTTCTGAAAAACAATCCCAGACCCTAAAATGTGGGGGGAGGGAACATAGTATAAAACTGTATACTTTTTAGTGAACAAGGTGAATAGAATCAATAATTATTTATCAACATATTATTTTAGTAAGAGTGGTGCAGTGCTTAGAGTCTACATATTACGCAGTATGACACATTTGCTGCTTAATATTGATTTACTTTTAGAGATAAGAACAAGATTGTGTAAATCATATGCATCACCTTATAAGGTACAAGGTTTGCAAAATCAACGCATCAAAGTATCTAAAAACAAATGAAAATATAATTATTATTATAAAAAAAAATATTTGTGACGCTCTTGGCAATGTCACGTGTTCCGAATGTCAACTGTTAAAAATGTAAATGGTTGTACTCATCAGATTCAACTTGAATAAAATGAATAACTTTTCAAAATTTAAAATATTTGTCCTGTTTTGTTCAGGACTTATTAATTTAGTAAAAAAATTGACAAAAGTAAAAATGGGTTCTAAGATAATCTTACAAAATTATGATGACAATAAATATAAATTATAATGCTTCTTAGTTGAAACCGAGGGGTTGGTCACTAGTGATTATAGTGTACGATAATTACCTTTGATCCTAAAAATTACCTCAGATTACCTAATACTACCCCAGATTACCTAATACTACCTCAGATTACCCAATGCTACCTCGGATTACTTAAGATTACTGAAAATTTCCTCAAATTTTCTGGAATATCACGAGACTTTTCCAAATTAATTTTGATCATCTAAGATTACCTTATACGAGTACTTATAATCACTTTAGAATATCAATAGACCACTATGATAGGTACTTCGAAAACATCGACTGTAGATTTTTTTTTACTCAATTTAAAATTTTTATTATAACACAGAAATATAAAAATTTCGCAAACATAGTGACAAATTCGACTACTTGCAATGTTTCGAGATTTTAATACTAACAAAACAATATCCAATTGAATAAAGATTAATAGGTATTTTATATACAATAAAAAATATTTAAAAATACAGAATACCATTAAGAACAAAGACTGTGTTAAACGATATCCCAAATTGTAACGTTTGCGAATAATGGAGTCCAGTGGCTAAAGCCCTTCTATAGCCCCCCCAATCCCCCTCACGCGTGACCCACGTTCACTCATAACCACGACAGTTACGATGTGTCGACTCCAAATATAAATTATTGTAAAAAGATACAAGTTCGTCAGTGACGTTCTCTAACTTCAAAAATTAAAGATTACCTTAGGTTATCTGAGACTACTTCAAGAATACACAAATTTACCTACAGATTATTCAAAATTACCAAAAATTACCTTGGATTACCCAAAACTTCCTTTGGATTACCAAAATTACCTTGGATTACCCAAATCTTCCTTTGGATTACCCAAACTACCTTGGATTACCCAAAATTACCTATGATTACCCAAAACTTCCTTTGGATTACCCAAACTACCTTGGATTACACAAAACAACCTTTGGATTACCAAAATTACCTCAGTGGCCAACCCCTCGATTGAAACTAAATAAATACAAAACTTAGATAGAAAAATTGATCTGATTTGGCAGTTAGTATTTCACTTAAAAAGGCTTTATAATTTACATAACTCACACTAGAACAATTATTAACTAATTACCCGTCCTGCTTGACTCCACCTTGTTATATTATGTGAACGTGGCTTTTTGAATATTCGAGGGAGATCCAATTTATACATTTAGAGGCAAGTTCATGTCAAAAGTTTGCTAAAGAAAAAACCTTTAGGCTGGGAAGAGGCGATAGATCCTAACATTTACATTTTTTTGAGAATAGTAGCTCATAAATTACTTATACCATTGTCACTTATACATATATTTGTAGTATACCTACTACAATTTATATCTTGCAATATCAATAGTGGCAAAAAATAAGTGATTCTTTAAAAGCTATTTACACAAAAATCTAGTGATATTACAGATATATTTCCAAGTGTTTTAAAAAAATGCACTTTTAAAGAAATCCATAAAAAATCTTAACAAACTTGTACAAAGTGATCATTAACTTCTATGACAAGAATACCAATAACAGAATAAATAAAGTTATTTAAAAAAATTGGCAGTCTACAATGTTTATTTTAAAATTCATTACAAATATACAGGTTGTTCTAACAAAAAGTTAAATGGTCAATATAGGACTAGAGTTGCAGTTTTACTGTAATGTTTTGACTATTTTTGTGTTAAATTACCTTTTGTTTAAACAACTAATGGAGTAACCTGAAGTTATCAGTATGTTTTTCTGTTAAAAATACACCTATAAAATTCATTTTATGAACTACAACTATCAGTTTTGTCTTTCGCGCTATCACTAGAAAATAGTACATCTCTAATTAAAGTTAGATTCCACAAAGTAAGGGTCCAAACAGTAAATTCTCTAATTAAAGCTAATAAAAAGAATACTCACTTCACTATCTGTTTTCTGAGCACTAGCCTCCAAGTCTCTGGCGATATCTTGCAAGAGGGTTTGAGTGAGTTGTTCCAATGAGTTAAGGTCAACATCTGCTTCAAGTTCGTCGAGGAGATCCGGTAAAGAAGGTAGCTCAGTACGATCTTCATCAGTATCATTGCTTGTTGATTGCTCAAAGACGCTGCTGGGTGCGTGGCTCTTCCTTTCTGCAGAAGGAGGGACTCTGTGGATCCATTAGGAGTCTCGCATCCAACAGAACGGCTTTGGGCTTGTATACAAGTCAAGCAAGGACTTTGAAGACGATTGTACAAATCTGTGTTTTCTTCCTGGAGTTTCTGATTGGCGATCTTGAGGTTTTCACATTCAACTGTAAGTGACTCGTTCCTAGAGAATAGTTGTTGGAGTGCTTGTTCCATATGGTCCATTTTGGCCTTTTTGCGGTCGCGGGAGGTTTGTGCCGCCACTCGATTTTTTAATTTTCTGTAACAATTGCAAACATATCTCTTTAATTTTGATCCACAAAAATCAATATTAATATGTATTCGATAAAAACACTCCTGTAATAAATACAGGGTTCGGCATTAGTGCGTCGGAGAATAATATCTCCGTTATTATTCCAAATATAGGATTTGATTGGGTACTCGGACATTAGTCAATATATTGGAAAGAGGGAGGATCCTATGTAATAGAGAAAATGATTAAATAATTTACATTTTTACACTTACTTCCTTTGAAGTTTTTCTTCCCATGTCAAGTGGTCCAGTTTTCTTTTCTTTGCTTTAGGAATGTCGTTACTGGAGTCCATTGAAAAATTTTGATTTGTGTTTTCTAAATATTTAAGTATTGATGACACGGCAGTAGCCATACCAATGTAAAAATAATACTTAAAGTTCTAAAATTGCTAATATTCTAATGTTAAGCACTTATCACTTCACAATAACTACAACGTTTTCAATTTCACAATATTTTTTAAATCACCGTATTATGGAATAATACATTCAATCTTCACTCTTCCTGTGTCTGATGCAACTATCTACTTCACAAAAACCTATTTTCTTTCCCCACTGTCTACTCAATAATTACACAAATATCGACCTTTGAATTTGTTATTTGACAGGAAAATTTTAGTTATGTGGATCTTTTCCATTGGATGTCATTTGCTCATGAGTCAGACACCGCCTATGAGCGTTGAGATTTGGAAGCGCGTAATTTAAAATTTATTTCAACTGCTCCGCATCTGGCTGATGAAATATCTGGGGAATACCAGTAATATATTGTTTTTATTCAATATGATTCATCCAGTGGTAAATTAAACTTATGTAACAATACATTTTATTATACAACAATCAATAGGGAGTACATATTTTAATTATAAACTAAATAAAAAATAATAAAAACATTCAATAGATGTGTGTCATTTATGGCACTTTTAGATATGGCCTGTTTTATTAATCCCATGAATCAACATTTCTCTATCAACTCTCGTTGGCGAATAATTCTAAGTTTAATAATTTCTAAAAAATAGCTATTAGCAGTATCTGGTTATTAGATTAGTTAAAATACAAAAGTTTTTCCAACTCTATTACAAGTATTATTCAATCAAGTTCACTGTCGATAGAACTTAAATGGTAAATATTATTTTATTAAATAAAAAAAAATCTAGGGGACACCCGGGTTTGAACCGGGGACCTCTCGATCTGCAGTCGAATGCTCTACCACTGAGCTATATCCCCTCTTACAACAAATATATTAAGATGTTTATTGAGTGTATTAAATTAAATTATATTTATATTTCAAAGTTATTTTTTTTGGGCACCGAATTGAGGTTCATTTTTATTTTTCCGTAACGTATTTTATTTTTACCGCTATGTTTATTCATTCAACGGTTTTATATAACTCCTTACTTACTTTCCGACCACTTTCCGTTACCGTATTGAAATTTTATTTTTTCTCCTTAAATGTATTTCATTATTAACCCGTAGCTACTACTAGTACTGATGGGTCCTGAGGACCCATCAGTAGTAAATACGCGAAAATTTAATAATTGTTTATTTGTTTCCTAGTAGCTACTTTTTTGCAAGGTAAGTTTTTATTATTTATCAGTAGGTACTAGTATCTACAAGTTATCAATTAATACCTATATGATATCAATTAATACCTACATGGTTTTCCGTCGACCGTGTGTTAACATATGCTATTAACGTTCTCAAAATTAGACAAAATCATACATTAATGACCCCCATTAATGCATGATTTACCTACATTAATCAACGATTTTCTGCAGGCAACCCAACGCACATCTTATACATTATATTTATATTGACAGTTACCTGTGGTGTAGGCAACCAAACATACAATAACGTCTTAAAAAAATAAATCCTAGTATAGAATACTTCTAGTTTTTGACTTACCTATCGTTTTATTTTATTATTCTACAAAATTATAATATTATTAGTGTTGAAACAATGAAACATCCAAAATATAATGTAAGAAAAACGAAAACAGTGACATTTGAACTGGCGACCTTCTCTGTGACATTTCAATGTCATTATTTATTTTTGACAGTACTTACCTATGAAACAAATAAATATTTTTAATTTTTAAATATTGAGAAAAACGAATACAACTGATACAGTCGACGGAAAAGCTTTGTAACTAACACGAGTATTAAAAGGACAATAAACAATCTCGAACATTAACGCACTCGCTCTGCTCGTGCGTTAAATTATCTCGATTGTTAATGGCCCTCATTAATACACTTGTTGGTTAAATAACTATTTTTATGTATTCGCTTTCAGTAAATCCAAAACAATGGCAACTAGTTCCAGAGGTATTTCCGAAAAGGTGTTAAAAAATATTTTGGAGTCTGAAGACTTTTGGGAGGATTTGGAAGCCTCAAACGAAAATGAATCCGCGCCGGATAGGGAAGCTGTGTTAGGGGAACTAGAAAGACTAGCTGAAGAGAGTGACAAGGATGAAGAGGATACTGAAATACTGAGTGACCACAATTCCGAAAAAGAACAAGAAAATTCTGAGTCAGAGGAAGAAGAGTTGCCCATTAGATAATGGAAAAGATAATTCCAAATGGTCGAAAACAGCAGCTACTAGAGGTAGAACCCCTGCTCATAATTTGGTTACTATCTTGCCAGGCCTTGCGCCTGGTCCTGCGCTCGAAATAATCCCCTCATGATCCCGTAGATGCTTGTAATCTATTGATTACCAATGAAATGATTCAAAAGATAGTTGATTATACCTATTTGAAGATAATCTCCACCAAACAAAAGTATAAAAAGTCCAAAAGGTTTCCCGGATCCCAAAATAAATTTTGGCCTTGTTTTACTGATAACACCAATATGTCTGAAATGAAGGCTTTTTTCGGACTGTTGTATCTGCAGTCCATCTTCAAATCTGGCCATGAAGACATCCGTTCTATGTGGGCAACAGATGGGACAGGTAGACCTATTTTTCGTGCCACAATGAGTTTGGAAAGATTTTCGTTTTTATTCAACTGTCTCAGATGTGACAATGTCGAAACCCGAAAAGAAAGAGTGAAAACGGATAAATTGGCTGCTGTGTCGGAATTATTTAATGAATTTGTGGCTAAATCAAAGTCATGCTATTCTCCTGGAATTTACCTGTGGACGAAATGCTTGTACCCTTTAGAGGAAGGTGTGGATTTCGGATGTATATTCCGAACAAACCTGCCAAATACGGGATCAAAGTGCAGGTTTTGGCTGACGCTAAAACGCATTATCTCGTAAATGCAGAGATTTATGCCGGATCTGAAATAAAAGTTGGTGGTGCCCCCAAACCTATATTATTGAACCCGACACAAGAGTGGCTCTTAGGCTTGTTGAGTGTGTCAAAGGCTCCAACAGAAACATCACAGGGGACAACTGGTACAGTTCAGTGGAACTCGTTGATGAACTAAAGAAAAACCGATTGACTTATGTGGGGACTTTGAAAAAAAAACAAAAGATGTATACCATCTGAATTTTTACCAAACCGGAAACGTGAAATTCATTCATCAGTATTTGGATTTACTTCTTCAACAACCATAGTAAGCCATGTGCCAAAAAGAGGTAAAAGCGTTTTATTACTTTCTAGCATGCATCATGACAATTCTGTCAACGAAATAACCAAAAAGCCGGAGATAATTCATTTTTATAATGAGACAAAATCCGTAGTTGACGCTTTAGATGCAAAATGTGCGTTATATTCGGTATCAAGAAGAACCAACCGTTGGCTAATGACTGTACCAATTTGCATCACAAGGTCAAAAGGTAAAACGATATTTATTTCTCAAGACTCTGGCTAAGCAGTTAATAGATGAACATCTGCGAATTAGAATGTCCAACAAAAAGGTGCACTTAAAAATACGAATCCTGATTGCTGAACTATTGGGAGTCGCGATTCCTATTTCTGAGTAACCTCCTGAAAAAAGTAAGAGGAAACGGAGTACCATTTGCACCACCAACAAGGACAGGAAAACTGCGATCCAGTGTGACACATGTAAATTGCCTATTTGCAATCAATGTTGCAAAAAATTGTGCCCTAAGTGTTTTGAAAAATAATTTTTTATTTTTTTTTATTTATATACTCTAACATACCCAATAATATTAAGTTTTTGAATAAAAGTTTGTTTTAAATGATTTTCCTGTAATTATATTATTATGGGTCCTGAGGATCCATCAGTAGTACATATGTAACAAAAATGTGTCGGTAGTAGCTACGGGTTAATCCGGAGGTACGCAAATTCGAATTCCACCGTATAAAATTTATCCGTTCCGATGTTCAAAATTTCCAACTGATAGGCCGTACGGTATATATAAGTTTTAATCAATTCCGAAGGACGTGCAGTATATAAAAAATTTTTTGTTCATCCTAAATAAATTTTATGACCGTTAATGACAATATAAATAGGGAAATAACTAATGCTTCGAGATCTCCGTGCTATAACTGTTCTGCGCCCTACAACTAACGGTCTTAAAGTGAGTATTATCCGGTCTTGTGCGAAAAATCCGGGAATGAAAACCGGAAGAAAAAGACAATTGTTTGTGCTGCTAGCAACTGTGTTCCGACAACCGTCCCGATCCCGACGCCTTATTTGAAAGGTAAAGATTTTGTTTTATAATTCGCCGCATTTTCGAAAATTCGTACCTCCCAGAAATTAGAAGTATTTTGTTAAATTTTGTTTTGGATTTGTTTTCTGCCGTTTTGTTTTTTTACAAAGGAAAATCCGTTTGTACAGTCTTTTTTTTCTCTCAACCACGAAGAGTGGAAAATAATTGTTGATTTGTTGTATTAGAAATGAGGTTTTTTTATTATATTCCTAAATTAATTGATTTTACTTATTTGCCGGTTCTCAATTGAGTTTACTATTTGATGTTTTTTTCTTCACAGGTCGTTTATATACAATCAACACTTATGAGGATTGTGATATATTCTTTTTTTTGGGTCATTAGGTACTCTGTGTGTCGAAACTCGTGTCTATTTTAAATAAAATTTTTTATGTCAGTTTTGTTTTGTTTAAAGTAGTTTGCCGGTTTAATTTAAATCCTAAGGGTTTCTCGAACTTGGAAGTGGCTCCGTTACAACTTGTTCGATTACCTGGCAGATTTAAAACATTCTTTCCCCGTCTCGTGAACCAATATATATATATTTTACTTTGTGAAATCGTAGTTTGCCGGTTTAATTTAAATCCTAAGGGTTTCTCGAACTTGGAAGTGGCTCCGTTACAACTTGTTCGTTTACCCGGCCGATTTTAAAGCGTAATTTTGATAACCTGACCGGCTCTGACTGTTACGTCCGATATAGTACCAGTTATATGGTGTAAATACCAATTTTGTCCGTTATTTAAATTAAATAGACCATAGAGTATTAATAGACTAAAGGTTTGAGTTCCTATTTTTTTCGTTATTAACCGCAATTTATTGATTGGAAAACCAAGATTTGGCTTTTCTGGATTGTAATTAGTTGGTTAAATTAAATTCAACAAGACCCCTGGAATTTTCCGTAACCTCCATCTGAGGCTATCTGGTACTCTTGACGCTAAGGGTCAAGGGGCCGTGGAGCAAACCACGTTAAAAATCTGGCCAGAAATTTAGCATTAAGGGTGTTCATAGTGACGTGTTCGTGTGGCATGAGCCACGTGTAGAAGGTAAAAACGTTACAGTGCACGGATCAACTTTCGTTTAGCTGAAATCAGTTGTGAGAAATATTCGTTTATTTACTATTTGGAATCTTTTCTAAACAGAAAGAGTCGAAATTTTTTTTGCGGAAATGCATAATTTTCATTTTTTCGACTTTAGAATAGCTGAAACCGGTTACAAGAAAATACGTTTCTGTTTCATATTTTAGACACTTTTCTAAACATAACCACGCAAAAGACTAATACCATTTTCATTTATTGATTAAATATTGTAGAATTTAGAATGATTCGATAGATCAACTTTCGTTTAGCTGAAATCAGTTATGTACAAAATATTCGTTTATTTACTATTTGGAACCTTTTCCAAACAGAAAGACTCGAATTTTTTTTGCGGAAATGCATAATTTTCATTTTTTCGACTTCAGAATAGCTGAAACCACTTACAAGAATATACGTTTCTTTTTTACATTTTAGACAATTTTCTAAACATAAACACGCAAAAAACTTGCGGAAATATACCATTTTCATTTATTGATAAAAACAGGCGTGTACAAAACCGTTTGTCTCTTGAGATTTTTGAAGCGATATTAAGGTCGGGAAGAGGAATAAACTCAATTTTTACATAGTTTATATTATTTATTATAGTTTATTTATCAGTTTCAGATATTCTAAAGTCGGGAAAATGATGCATTTCCGCAGAAAGTTTTTTGTGATTTTGTATTTGGGGAGGCATCTTTATACTGACAAAAAAGTTTTTTTTGAAACTGGTTTCAGCTAAAAAAAATTTCACCCCAGTGCACTTCCAAAATTTTTAATAAAATGAATTTTAATGTTAATCATAAATTTTAATAACTGTTTTACCTATACAAATCCTGATACAACAATTCCCATGAACGTAAACAGTGGCGGCTTCTGAAAAGAGGCAACCCCTTGAAATTTTCAGGAAATAATTTTTTTATGCTTTGTTTTTCCAATTTTCTAAAGTAATTCAAATAATAGCGCACACCAGTAGGTATCGTTAAAGGCCCTTAAAATTACGGTTGCTTAAATGTGCCATTATAGCATTTAATTACGAACGTTTACTTGTAATTAGATTGTAAAATCTGTAAAAATACTTAATAAATAAATAAATAAAACATCGGAGTCAGCGCTCGGACTGTTTTGCTTAAAATTCAATTTGGGCTTGTTGCAGTTATTTTATTCACACTTTCACAAATGTTGTTTTTGTTTATATGTTAGCTTATTTTTCTTGTGCAGTTTAACAGTGAAAAGTAATTTCTCAAAAATATCCCGCCAAAAGCCGCAAACTTACAGGAATCTTCTTGTCCGACTACTAGGGAACAACCGTGAATAACGAATCGCCAGCAACTTGGAAAACATCCACCTCATTTCAGTATTATCTACAGGAGCAGGGCCGGATCTACGTATGGGCTTAATGGGCTCCAGCCCAGGGCGCCCGGGTTCCAGGGGCCCCGAATAATAAAATAATAAACCAGTAAAAAAATACCAATAAAAAATACTTATATGTTTAATTTTCCCGCATAATCATTTTTTTTAGGAAAATGGCAAATGTTTTAAATATTTCGTGGGTCCCCCGGATATCGTTAGTCCAGGGCCCCCAAAGGTCGCGGTCCGGCCCTGTACAGGAGTTTATAGTCAGTACCTTTATATATACAGAGTGGAAAGTCTAAATGGAACAAATTCTGTAGGTAACTTGATAAATAAAGGTTTATCGCAAAATTCCTGAAACACGTCAATTCTTATTTTCAATGGGGCATATTACAAAGAGATTTGTTTATCTTTTTAATTATCTGGGGTGTTGCAGACACCCTCAACTTTTTTTAAATGGAAGGGTAGGTTGATTAATTTTTTATTTGAAAGCTTTTTCACTTGCAAATACAATCCCATATTTTTTGTTACTTTTTATAAGCAATGGATCGGAAAAAAATGAAATAAGGAAATAATTACTGAAATTACTTCAATACAATAAATGTTCAAAGTGCTCTCCACTTTGTTGCTGACAATATCCTAATCGATTATAAACAGCATTCCGAACATTTTGTAACACTTCCGGCGTTACTTGCCTAATTTCGTCCCTGATTCTTTGTTGAAGCTCGGCGATGTCGTTAGGTTTAGTGGCATAAACCTTGCTCTTTAGATATCCCCATAAAAAATCTAATGGAGTAAGAACGGGTGATCTTGCTGGCCACTCAATTGGGCCCCTTCTTCTAATCCACCTATTTGGAAACACTACGTTAAGATAGGTCCGTACATTTTGAGCAAAATGTGATGGTGCCCCATCTTGTTGAAACCACATCCGTTGGTCAAATAAGTTGGGATCCAAATAATTGGGGAATAAATTTACTAAAGTAGGAATCAGTTCTTCTTGGAGCATATGGTATGTTTCTCCGGTTATTTTTTCATTGAAAAAAAGGACCTACTATGCGATCCCAATAAATCCAGCCTAGACGTTTGTTTTTTGAGGCCTTTGGGTATGGCATTCACGCATCCAACGGGGATTTTCGTCAGCCCAATAACGGCAGTTCTGTCGATTGTCGTGCCCATGTAATGTGAACGTAGCCTCATCAGAAAACAGCACCCATTCCAAAGCAATTTGTACACCATCGATAGAAGCCATAATTCGTTCGCAAAATTCGAGTCTACGATCGGGATCATCTTCGTTAAGCTCCTGCAGGTTTTGCATCTTATATGGATGCTTTTTGGCTTCTTTAATAATTTTTAAAACGCTTTTGTGACTGACACCATGAACGCGAGCTATTTGCCTAGCTGGAGTAACAGGATTTTCTTCAACTTCCAACAATATGTTCAACTGGGCTTCTTCGTCGACTTTTAAAAGCTTTTGTCGAGGAGCATCCCTTACGTGGCCCAACTCCCGATATCGGGTTTCAATTTTGCTAATCGTACTTCTGGATGAACTTCACTAAACAAACGAGCGACTTCATCCTGTGTTCGACTTCTGTCCCCATATCCGATCATCATTAAAATTTCGATACGATGCGTCTCGGTTAAATAGGGCATTTTCTTATTTTTCGTTTTCAAATTACACGTTGAAATGCAAACAAGTACTAACAAATCAATCACATTCAGAAAAACTATCGAGCAGGTTTTTTATTGGACTTATCAAGTAAGAAAAAATGTACCTATACATTAAAATAATTTCAGTAAATATATCCTTATTTCATCTTTTTCCGACACATTGGCTTATAAAAAGTAACAAAAAAAATGGAATTGTATTTGCAATTGAAAAAGCTTTCAAATAAAAAAATAATCAACCTACCCTTCCATTTAAAAAAAAAGTTGGGGGTGTCTGCAGCCCCCCAGATAATTAAAAAGATAAACAAATCTCTTTGTAATATGCCCCATTGAAAATAAAAATTGACGTGTTTCAGGAATTTTGCGATAAACCTTTATTTATCAAGTTACAGAATTTGTTCCAGTTAGACTTTCCACTCGGTATATTATAAAGTTTTATCTTATCGCGGTGGTAGCTAGAGATGAATGAATTAAAATATTGAAAATCACAAAATGCAATAGAGAAGAACTAAAAATATGGATTTGATTTTTGACCTAAAAGAAATAATGTTTGTAATACATATGTTGCGCCACTGCTAATTTTTCAAGTACATAGAATTATTAAAATAAATGGGAGTCAATATTTTCCCATGTGAATTTTACCAATTTTAGTAGATATATTTAAACATGTTATTTAGTATCCTCCGATCCGTGCATGCAATAATGCCCTGTGAAGATACCTGCTTAATTACCATTTAGGTACTGTTTAAATTTTACCAGTAAGGACGATAAC
The DNA here is from genome assembly GCA_947563755.1 of Lochmaea crataegi. Lineage (NCBI taxonomy): Eukaryota > Metazoa > Arthropoda > Insecta > Coleoptera > Chrysomelidae > Lochmaea > Lochmaea crataegi. The sequence continues at coordinate 24,255,911 of OX387425.1, forward strand.
CTTTTTCTTTGAGAATATCAATAGCCAAAAACATAACAGGAAGGAACATCATAGGTACTAATTTTGGTTTTCGTGCACGAATTGTCTTTAATTGTTTGAATGAATGGAGTTTGTATAGGGAAAAGCGGAACAAAATCGGGATCACAACAGTGAATAAAATAATTAAGTTTAATAGTAGATGATATTATTAGTCCAAAGGAACATTTCTGTTGAGTATGGGCATTACACTTTTATGTTATAGTATCTACAACGCATGCAACTATCTTATGTTGATATTGATGTTAACGCAATCCAAAAGTAATAAATAATTAGTTTTCTATAGACACATATTATATTTGGGATTTTTGCAAAAGGACGCCAAGAGTAGATGTTATAATTATGTTTTTTATGTCATTCCTTCCGAATAGTGATTTTATCATATTTATGTCGTAGGCATAATGTAAATTTATGCTTCTTTTGAACTGCCTAGGCATTTTACAAAAAGCCGGCAAAACGCGATCATTTAATGCATTTTTCGTTATGCCGACACCAATTCAGGTAAATTGATAAAATGCCGGCAAAACAAGAACAGAAGAATGTATATCATGTTGTGACTGATTATTTTTAGGCATTTTACAATTTGCCAAAATCGGAGCCGTCAAAACGTGAATAGATATAAACAAGTCACTTTTTTCGATTGAATGGTACATTAGATATTAGGAATTGCCCGTTTGCAGTTTACTATCAGCCAGCGGTCGGTAAAAACGCACATTGTGTTATAATTTAATATTTCGCGTAACCTTTATTTTGTTGTTTATCTATTTTGATGTGTTCAAGTTCAAGAATATAAAAATGAGCGAAAACTACGAAGACGTGCAAATCGAGAATGAGAAACGAGATTTAGTCATGAAAGCGACATTTAATGAACAGCTACAAAAGTTTTCTAGAGAAAGAGTGGAAAAAGATGTTATTAAAAAATATTGGACGGCTAACAGGGTTAAAGAAGTTATTACAGACATTAAGCATGGGAAATTACATGGAGGCTATACAAGGAGATCGAACTCATACGGGAAAATTTACAAAAAGTGTCCTCAAAATCGTCAATCTAAGCAGTTTGTTTTTTCACCGTGGCGTCGCGCATTGTACCTAAGATACCATTTTAAAACTGTCACGACAATAACCTTACTTTTTATATTTTACCAATTTGACAGTAGGCAAATAGTAAACATTACTTGTGAATTATAAAAACTAGAAAATTAAAATTGTTAAAAATTTATAATGTTGAAATTTATTGCAATAGTGGTTGGTAGTGCAGATTATTTAAACGGAAGACGTGAATTGAATTTAATTTAAGTAAACCAGAGTTTTTTCAGTTACCAAAAATAATAAGAAATATTCAAAGATAAATAAAGTAGGAAAGGAAATATTTATTATGATAGACTTAAATATACCTTACTTGTGAGAAGTCTAGAAAAAGCACAATTGCATACAAAATACTTTACTTTTGCTGATGACATTATTTTGTTCTATACAAGTACAATTTAAGAGAACTGGAAGAAAAAAGGTGAACAAAGATTTGAAGAAAAGCCAGAGATAGTTGATAATTAATAAGCTGTGATACTAATTTGAAAATATTACTGGCATGTTCTTTATACAAAAAAATATGAATTCAGTTGATTTTCAGATAAAAATAGGAAATGAAAATATAAATAAGGTGAGAACATATATTGAAGCAAATATATTCATCAAATAGAATAAAATTTATGTTTGCTAATTATTGGTGCACTTTACCAATGTAGGGATTACTAAAACCATAAAACATTGAAACTAATCGGAGACACTTATTTCTCACCAATCTTCAGCTACCTAATTCCAGTGTGGCACACTTGTAGTATAACATTCATAGATAAAACACAGAGGATTCAAAATAGTGTAGAGAATGTTTTGTGCAAGTTCAGTTACAGAACGTCCACAGTTATATATTTTGAGTACGTACTTATGTATGTTACTGATTGTGACTTTCCACTGTGTTTGCTTCATTAGGAAATACACTTTTGCAAATTGCAATTTTTGTATTTTTAAAGTACTTAAAAAATTATTCTCATGTATGATACGGAATTATTTAAATATATTTTATATTGAAAATCTGTGCATGAACTAATGTCATTAGTAAATTGTACCTATTGATTGAAAATATATTGTATTTTTCATTGTTATTGAACAGATTGAAGATTATGCATTGAGTTTTAAGACTTTGGGCTTCATCCTACACATGTTAAACCATTTCAGTATTCTGTTATAAGTTTTTGTAGCTTATTTACTGTTATTTTGAGATTATTATGACTGATCAAAGTGACGTCATCTATATACTGCAATATGTTTGCAAATTTAAATGTTCTGTCGCTAAATCATAGTTGTAACAAGATAGATAGATTGTAGAGCAAATATAGGTGAGGAACACTGGAGAAGTCCTTGAATGTTTTGAATAAGACTGTAATTCACTTTTACTTGTGGTGTTCTATCACTAAGGTAGTTTTAAAGATTAATAGCAAGTATTTAGAACTCATCATTTCATATAGTTTGTAGAACATACCACAGTTCCAAACACCATCAAACGCTTCAGTAATGCCTAGAAAAATAGCAGCACTATGTTTTCATCATAGACTAGAGGTTTGTATATTTGATGTTGGGTTCGATAGTGAATGTATAGTTGAGCATCTGGTATCAAGATATAGATGTATTTTCTGATATCCTTCAGTTGAAATTTTTTGCAAGAGTAGCCAAAATTTACTAGTAATCCTATTGGTAAATTGGGCAGGAAATATGAAGCATTCTAATTATCTTATTTTAACTTCAACAGTTCGCCTATTACTCATAGTACCTAAGCTGGATAAGTACAACATGCCATAGGATAGGTAGGTATCAAGTTAGAGACAAAATACTGATTGTATCTTTGAACAATATTTAATGATCGAAGGATTGTACACTTTATATTTAGGTAAAAGAAGTTACATAGTGTATAGTAAATTACTTCTCGTGCAACTCTCTGTATATTCAATATTCTCATAATTTCTTCTTGTAAAGACTTGACCAGTTTGGAAGCAATAATCTTTTCGTTCATTTCATGGCAAATAACCTAAAATATTAGATATTATTAATTATGTAATTGTTTTATTACTTCTTATTAATAGGACCAAATTTGTGTGTCAATTATTCGAAGGCCATTTAATATAGTACATTTAAATTGGCACATTTCCTCCAAGCATTTCAAGTGATTTTTCCTTTTTTTTTCCACCGTTTTTTCATATTTTTGTGTAGCTAATATTTTTTTACTATTTAGGAAGCCAGATTCTGAAAAACTTTATACATAAGTGTTGTAAACATATCTCTTTATTCATCTTCAATTTATTTTTTATAATTGGGCAATCCAACTTGTGAACTTGGTTCTAGAATATACTTACTTGCACTTAGAGTGTCTTCTTTATTCTTCAAATTTCTCTTTTAAAGACTTACACTCATTCTAACTGTGCTGGACCTTTAAGTGTGTTCTAAAATTCCATACTGAAGAGAAGACATGATATTCATATTTTTCATCGCGTAAAAACATAAATACATTCAGCAGCACAGAGTGGAACTAATTATTTTACCACCAAACGATTACAATTTTCGATATTTTTGAAAACGAGGACAAAAAGCGGATTTCTTATTCACAATATTTTCCATTTCTGTGACCTAACCTCACTTACCTCACACGTGAACAGCGAACTGTCAAAGAAGCTATAGCAACCAATAAAACATCATGAAATCGAGTTTTATGATTGGGTGTCGTCAGCTTTTTTGGTGCCTTAGCATATGTGGTGCCCTCTATAATGACCAGAAATTGGAATACATGGAGTTCGATCTCCTTATCTAGCCTGTAAATTAGCTGACTCAACAGGTAACAAAAAAATAATAAGCAGTATCATTTAACGAGAACATATGACATTTTGTCTATCGGTACTGATGAACATTTAGTCGTAAAACGAAGTTCTCTTGATCAACCTATTGTTTACATAATTCCCATAGAACAGTATTTTGAAGTGTTGCTAGAATCTCACCTATCCACAGGTCATGGTGGCAGAGATAAAATGCTATTTGCATTAAAAAATAAATATAACATTCCTAGAGGAGCAGTAGAAATTTTCATTTCACTATGTAAGGAATGTCAACTTAAGAAATCGCAACCTCATAAGGGATTGGTTGTGCGACCAATCCTTTCTAAAGATTTTAATGTTCGCGGCCAAGTCGATTTGATAGATTTCCAATCTACTCCTGACGGAAACTATAAATGGCTTCTTAACTATCAAGACCATGCCACCAAATTTTTACATCTTCGCCCTTTATATACCAAACGTGCTGCAGAGGTAGCTATAGTATTACTGAAAATATTTTTGGAGTTTGGAGCACCGCACATATTGCAAAGTGATAATGGCCGGGAATTTACTTCGGTAATAGAAGAAATTGTCCATGGCAGGCCACGTCACCCACCAAGCCAGGGTAGCGTAGAAAGAAGTAATCAAGATGTTGAAAACTTGCTTCGTTTCTGGATGTCCGATCACTCCTCCACAAATTGGTCCATGGGGTGCTATTTTGTACAATGGCAGAAAAATTCATCAAATCATCGCATTATTCGTAGAACTCCGCACTGTGCATTATTTGGAGCTAATCCTAAACTTGGATTAAAATCGACAAACCTTCCAGATTCTGTAATTAAAGAACTTCGGACAGAAGAGGAACTTGAAGATATAATGAATCCTTCACGAACCAACAACACTGAACGGGAAATACCAGAAGATAATCTTGATTCGAACTCAGAGGGTAGCATTCAACTGGACAATATGGAAGAAAATGCGACTGAGATTTTAAGTGATAGTATTGTATATTGTTGTACGTGTAGGGAGAAATCACAGAAAAATCTAAATTCTCTTGTGAGATATGTAATGCCACAATGCATTCAGATTGTACAATTTTAAGTTCAGGACCATCCTCAAAACTAGATACAAGGATTTGTTCACTTTGTGCAACTCAAAATAAAATTGAAATTGAGAGACAACAATCGTACTCTGGTCAAAAAAGAGCAGCTGAAAAGATGACTGAGGCATCCAACAAAAAATTTAAGTCGATTGCAATCGGGTCATATGTTTATTTAACAGTTCCCAAGGTAGATCGAGGACCTCTAGGTACCTTTAAAGGAACTCTTAAAACTTTATTTTCTAGAAATGATATTCAAGAATCCTCAGTAGGTTTTGGAGAAGAAGTTCCTGATCGACTAATTACCCTCAGAGAGGCAGTTGCATATCAGTCACGATTCGGAGGTCAAGGCTTTCAAAAATGTAGCTGTAAGGCGAGTAGTAAACAGTGCAATACAAAAAAATGTGCTTGCTTCAAAAAGAACAATTTATGCTCTTCTAAATGTCATGGAAGTTTGACATTCAGTACTATATAAAGAATTTGTTTTCAATTTTTAGTTATAGTTTTATATTAGTAATAGCGTAAGTACATTCTTACCTACTTAAATGTTAAATTTTAAGAATATTTGATTCTTTTCATAAGATTTGTTTTTTACTTGCAGTTTCATATTTGTGTTTGTGTGTTTGTGCTAACAGGTATATTATTTTTATATCATGAAGTGTTAACTGTTAACTGTTTATTTGTTTTCTTGATAAAAATATTTACTGTAACTGTATTATTTATATTTAGTAGTGTTTTCGACTTTATTTTCACGTTTTGACGCCACCGTTTTTGGCAAATTGTGAAATGCCTAAAAATAATCAGTCACAACATGATATACATTCTTCTGTTCTTCTTTTGCCGGCATTTTATCAATTTGCCTGAATTGGTGTCGGCATATCAAAAATGCATTTTATGATCGCGTTTGCCGGCTTTTTGTAAAATGTCTAGGCAGTTTATAAAAAGCCTAAATTTACATTATGCTTACGACATTTATACAGTTTATTTTGTTTATATATATTTTTACGTCGACCTTTACAAAAAATGACATTTTACGTACTAATATCCGAATGAAAAATGGTCTATTTTTGAAGTACTTTTCGTCCGCAAACGCTTTTCGTCCGCTAAAACGTTAACATATCCAAATTTCCGAAACTTATTGCATTTTTAAAAAAACAAAGCGTTGGGTACAAAGCCAACAAATCTGGAGTATTTAGTCGAGTTGAAATAAACATGCCCCAGACTTATCTTTTGCACATTGGACGAAAAGTACTGGTCTTCAAAATTTTTCATTCGGAAATTAGTAATTTTTTGTGAAGATCGACGAAAAAATGTAATATGCACCTCGACGAACACTGTCTATTGTCTCGCCTGCTTGCTAGTCTCGGCTGCGCCTCGACTATCAATTAGCAGACTCGACTATAATAGACAGCTTTTCGTCCTTGGTACATGAATAACCATTTAGGTCCGTTCCAACAGACAATCATGGATACGTATCGGATTAATTTCAAATTTGTTTTTGCTCATGCGCGTATTTGGGGAAATCTGAAACAAGTCCGTAACTGCTCTGTTGGAACAGTTAATTTGTAGTACTAGTGAAATTTTTAACAGCGCAGCAAAAGGCATGTGCGTACTAAGCTCATGCTGACATTTGTTTACCGTTTATTTATGGCCATGTCTATTCATAGACATGTAGGTAAAAGTACAACCTGAGATCTAAGAAGGTCGTAAATCAATATAAGCCGACGACCCTCATTATTATTGTTCGAAATATAGATAAGCAATAAAAGTGTGTGTCCCTTAAAAGATTCCCAGGTCCGGATTAAAATCATAAAACAAAATTTAATGGCTAGAGAAGGTACAACTCTGAGTAGACTCGACCGCCTGGTGATAACTCAAGTGGTTGGTGATTTATGACCTTCTTATATTTCTGGTCGTACTTTATATTTGCTATTCAACGGGCCGTGATGTACGCATGCTCATATTCCGCCCCGACAAATAGAATATTTGTCTAAACATCGGGGCAGTAGCTACGAGATACTAAAAGGCACGCGCGGCTCTTCCCCTTCTTGAAAAAATAGGAGCCACGAGTGCCCCGAGGTTTAGACAAAGATTCTATTCGTCGGGGCGGAATATGAGCATGCGTACATTACGCCCCGATTAATAGCAAATATACCTATATATGTCGGGGCGCCCCGACATATAGACAGGTCCAGTAATCGTCAGCTAATTTGATGTTCCAGAAATTACCAACTAAGAGAGACAGAGTAATAGTGCCCTGCCTACTCGGCTGCTATTGGTGGTAAAATTTTGACAAACGCCAATTGCATCGAACCTTATCAGGTGTTAAGATTTTCAGTAGCGTAGCGACACACATTTATTGTTTCTGCTTTGTACAATAAAGTGTTTGTAAAAATGTCCTACGATTAAAATGTTACGTGCCAAATTAAACCTTACTTTTTTGGAATAGGTAGTTGGTTTTTTGGTTAAACATTAGCTTTCAACCTAACCTAGAATTTTTTTTTCAAACACGTCAGAAATGGTAAAAACCAAACATTAAATAAGTATATTGAATATTTTTTACACTTAGAAAAATTGGAAACTAATAATTATTTCAATCAATTTGGCTTAAAAAGCTGATTGAGTTAGAACATTACTAAAGTTATTTTTGCGAGCTATACCGAGAAAGCTTCTTTGCTGTATAAAACATTGTATTATGATCCTATATGAAAAAAAATTATCTACTACCTATTCTTTTACAGGATTTTCTGTGGCTACAATAGAAAGAATTGTTCGCGAAGGGAAACATTCCGAAAAGAGTGGAAAATAACGATTTCTTAGTCCTAAGAAAAAACGTGCCAGGCCGTCACCGGTTACGGAATATCAAACGAAGGATATCCGGCGAATAATTCACGATTTCCACAAGTCTGAAAATTGCCGTGTAAATGTACGAAAATTAAATCAAAAAAGTAAAGAAGATCTGGATATTTATATGTCAAATACTTCCTTAAGAAGGATTCTTCGAAAGATGAATTTTCGATGGAGGAAAACTCAAAATAATAGGAAAGTTCTCGTCGCGAAAATGGAAATTCGGAATTTAAGGGTAACATATTTACGTCAAATAAAATATTTCCGAAGTATAAATCGACCAATTGTATTCATTGACGAAACATACGTACATAGTGGACATACATCGTCTAAATGCTGGACTGATGAGTCCACAAAAGGGCTATTTCCTAACATTTCTAAAGGGCAGCGGTTGATAGTAGTTCATGCTGGTGGTGATAATAATTTTCCATTATCTTGTGTTTCTTTTATTCTCATTAATACCTGGAAGGAATTATTTAGTTCCTAACAAATTTTAACTATAGTCCGTCCGGAAATATAAGATCCTAACTTTATAATCTTCAATTAGATAAATAACATGATATTTTAATGGGTACCTTATTGTTAAAATATTATTTATGTACTCAGAATTCAGGTATAAAGCAGATCCGTTTCTATTAAAATCAATATACCAATAATTATAACAAAGAATTAAATATTATTTATTAAGTTAGGATCATATATTTCCGGACGGACTTTACTTTATTAATTGTACAAGTTGTGGTAATTTGTAACAGAAAGCGAATCCTCAGAACTTGCACGGCACTGTTTACAGTTATCGGATGGGCGGCGTCAATAGCTCCCTAGAAAGCATTTGGGACATCAAGTTAGCTGGCGAATTCTTTTATTGAGATCCGATTCAAATTGCTGTTGAAAAAATATGGATTACTCAAGTAAGAACGTGCTCTCTTCGTAACTCATGATTTTTGAAACTGCTCCGGAGCACCCTACGATATGATATGCAAAATATGTTTAGTTGGATGGATAAGCGCGTGGTTTTAAATATATCAGAATACACTTTGCGTTTGCTTCTGATTTACTGTTCCTTGAAGATACACAAACTCTTGCGACAGTTTTCAATCCGTTTGCATGCAACGTTGGAACTGCTTACTAACAGTCACCGAACTGTCACGGATTGTTGCTGGAACGCGAAAATGCACCTGCGCATGTTCATAACAATCACTGATAGTTTCGAACCAATGCGGACTCATGTTGGAACGAACAATATTCCGTCGTGTCATAATGACATTATTAGGTATGGATTTCATTTTTAGTGTCAAAATGACATACTTTATGGAGCGTTTCCAAGTGACGTCATCTCGCGCCATGTTGTCAGCTGATCACGGACAACCTTTAGAAAGATGGATGGAAATAGCATTTTTTACTGATTTAAATATAAATCGAGAACAAAAGTTAATTGGTTTTGGTAAATTTGTGTACTATAGTGCGTATTAGTTGGATACTAAAATAAATTAAAAGTGTAAAAAAGTAATTGTTATGAGCTTTATCGTGTTGTATTATTCGGTTTGAGGTTATATTAGAATTTAGTGTGAAGATTGTCCGATGACAGAAATTATTCGTCACGATGACGTACTTGGAAAAGGTCAAGGACTATAATGGAAATATAACTATGTATAATAAGCAAAAATATGAAAAATTTATTGAAAGCAACAATACTACAATTTGTTAAATTATGTTGGACATAGGAGTTGAAACTGTTCCACTGTTCAGGTTGTTTATGTGTAACTTTTCTACTCTACTCCGGAATCAGCCAACAACGAAGCCGAATATCTACGGAACTTATTTGCCATTTTTAAAGAGCACCGAAATAAGGTTATTTTACGGTAAGTAAATAAAACATAATTATAATAAGAATATATTGAATATATAAATTTATGAAATCTTAGGGCAGCCCCCTAATTTTTGCCCCTATAATTTATAAAAAATCATGATAAAATATGTGTGCGTGTAAGGGGCGTAGTCTACGTGAGAACGAACTGACCTTCGACCTCTAGCGGTGAGAAACCGAGGATTCCACCGGCTGTTATTCGTTATTTTTCATCTTCTTCTTCGACAGTCTGTTCTAATAGAACATTTTTGAATATTTTTAACAATAGTAACCAAATTAATGTTAATTTATACCTAGGTACCAAAATAATATTTATACGTTTAATAATGGTTGCTAAAGATACACCAAATTTTTGTCTATAATGAGCGTAGTACAGGGTGGCCCATTAAGCGAGGTAACCGGTATCCGGAAAGTATTTGTCCCAGGTTGTGGGGAAAAATATTGATAGTAAAAGTGACCAAGAGAAATTGCTGGAAATTATTTTCAGCCTCAAACTTCCACCCCTAGGGGGCGTTACTGCTATGTTCAAATCTAAAATTATTATTATCTCAGAAAATCGCAGAATGAGCTATAACTTTAATATATCATCATTTGAAAGCCCGTTTAATACCAGATCATTTTCTATAGTGACATTTTTTTGTATCTGTCATAATAAGCGAGAAGGAAGACCATCTATTTTCCAGTGTTTAAATTGATGATATCAAAGTTATAGCTCATTCTGCGATTTTCTGAGATAATAATAATTTTAGATTTGAACATAGCAGTAACGCCCCCTAGGGGTGAAATTTTGAGGTTGAAAATAATTTCCAGTAATTGCTCTTGGCCACTTTTGTTATCAATATTTTTTCCCCACAACCTGGGACAAATACTTTCCGAGATACAGCCGGTTACCTCGCTTAATGGGCTACCCTGTACAATTTTGATTATTCTAGTTAAAAATAAAAGGAGCGATAAAAAGTTTTTGAATTGTCATACCTGGGATTATCAAGCGGCTGGGAATAAAATGAAGTTAATGGATACGAATTATACAGGGTCCCAGGACTTCGAACCAAAAACTTTATAGATAATAGAGAGACTAAAAATAATTATAGTAGGGTAAAGTGAGGTATGTCGGTGATATATATGTAAATTGATGATAGTTACTTTATCAATAACTTGCCTATTCACGGGGAGTCCTCGAGTCCTGTCCGTTAGTTCTGTGGAATACTCCCTCCTTGCTGCATGCTCTCTCGTACGCCATTTGTTTACGTCTAGGAAAACTTTTCGTTCTTGCCGGTAAATAAAGTGGTTGAATTTAACAATGTTTGTAATATGAGTTGATTTTATTTGTAGTATAGGCAAAGAATCTGGTGTATTCTTTGGTATAGGCAAAACATTGAAAGGTAAGAGTTTGTTTCTGTGGCACGCCTGGGTGCCTATTCACTAACTCGAGAGAGCTGTCGTCTGAGAGTTTACTCCTAGGAGATCACTCTCCCCGTCGCTGCGTTGATGTACCATGCGCATGTCCACTCCACGCTCGCTTGAGCTTACCCAGTAGAATAGGCGCATATGAGTATGTGAGCTCTCTCTCTCTCTCTCTCTTGGGCTTAGTGAATACGGTGATTGCAATTTTGAGAGAGGACACATGCGCATTTGATAAGAGTTTACTCTCCTAGGAGCTCTCACTTCTTAGTGAATAGACACCCTGGCAGTTTAAAATGGCACGCATAACTTTTGTGAAGTTTTGTGCATAATATTTTAAAATAAAGCAATAAAATAAATATTTAATTTCAAGGACATTAACGACATTTTCAAACAAGACATGAATCGGGGTTTAAGGATAATGCTAATAGAACGAAGACAATCCGACGAGCAGTTGCTCAGTATACAAAGCAGGCAACAACATTCTTCACAAAAATTAGTCAAGAGAAAGATCAATCAACTGAATGCAGTTTTAAAATTGCACAAGCTTTGGCAGACAAGGGAAGACCTTTCACTTATGGGGAATCTATGAAGCAAACGTTTCTGAGAAGTGCGGATGTATTGTTTGATGGTTTTCCTAATAAACAAGCAATACTGGTCCGGATTAAAGATATACCAGCATCAGCGCGGACTATTGAGAGGCGAGTTACTGAAATGGCAAAAAATGTATGGAAACAACAGATCGACTTTGACAATAACCGAGTTCATCTGAAGAACCATAAATACTTTCAAAATTTAAAACCATACTCACCCAACCTTAATAATTGTGATAATGCTGCATTTAAAGAGGAAATGTTAAACTACATGACTTCACTGAAAGAAGAATTTGCTGAAAGAGGTCAAGATTTTGATAAAAATGGCCACATGTTCTCCTTCTTGATAAAACCAGACTTAAAGGATTTTACTAGAATTCCTTTTAATGATTCTCCTTTCGCATGGATGGAAATTCAAGATTTTGAGCTTCAGTATTTAGGAACTCCGAGTTATGGAAGACAAAATTTGTGGAACAAAGAAGAGTTTTTGAAGGTGATCCTCAGGATGAATCAAACGAAATACTGAATTGTTGGGATAGCCCGCCAGATAATTTTATTTGTCTAAAAAAAAGTTGCAATGCTTTCAGCATTCGGATCGTCCTATAAGTGTCAGCAAGTTTTTTCCCATATGAAAATAATTTTGAATCCATATCGAAGCCGGCTAACAACAGAAAATTCAGAGGCGTGTGTAATATTAAAAGTAACTAGACATGAACCAGTAATAGAAAAGCTTTCGCGAGAAACACAAGGAGAAGGATCGCACTGAAAACGTTTCAAATTTTAAAGAAAATGTTGCCTTATATAAAAACATATATTTCGTTTAACAGTAAAGTCTGTACTATGTTTCCTTTTTGATTAAAATTTTGAGGAATATTGTTGATCATTTTTTTATTTTATCAGTTACCTTCCTTATTACTTTTAACAATTTTATACATTATTTATTCGTATGAAAAGTTTACAGTTTTTTATAGTGGCACTTTGGCTTTGTTCAACATTACACATGGGCACCTCTTTGTTAAAAGGTTCCCGACACCTGCAGAGAATATGCTACTTTTTAAGTTGGTACAATCATATTGAGCTTAAAATATTATTTGAATTTGTTACGCCTTAAGTTGTTAGGCCATTTTCTTAGCAATTTTGCATGTAAAACTGTGAGGTTAGGCTAGGTTTGTGGTGAGTGGGTCTATAAGGCTCTCCACTGCGCCACGTGAGAGTCTATTGTGGCTCATACCTATTCAGATTTCAGTCCAAGTCTTAGCGTATGATGATTCAGATGACAGTGGCCTATTAAAAGGCCTATTAGACAACGTAGGTCATGCCTGCTATAGTCTAACATTTGTTTGGAGACATTCTTTGAAGGATGTATAAAAGCCTTTGAATGAACCAATTCTGGTATATTACCTATGCCAGAAGTCTAAAGATCTTCTTGCTGTCCAGGTATTTAGTGTTTGTTTGGCAAAGCTTATCGCGATGCCAATTGAAGGTTCTGGTCCGATGAAAACGCGTGCGGCACCCTCCCTTGCAAGAGAGTCCGCCTTCTCATTGCCATCCATGCCATAATGGTCAGGGATCCAGACCAGCGATTTTAAGCCAAATATTCTTTTATAATTCACTGTTTTACTTTTATACAAACATTTTCAAGCTTTTTCAGTTGCGAAATAACTCTTTTAATTATAAAATAACACTTTTATAATCTGTTAACCTATAAAATATTCTTTCGTAACGACAGTGCCGGTTTCATATATTTCCTAAGCACGATATTTTTTCATATAACTAAATAACTTTTTGCTATGATTAGTTTCTTTCGGATCATTAGTATATTTTTTTAATTTAGCCGATAATTGCTATTTTTACTGTTTTAACATGGGACATATAATGTTGGAAAGCTTTCAGTAAATTAATTCAATTTTTTTACTTTCAAATAACTGCCTTCCTTTTTTTAACCTGAAAAGCTGACCAACATAATGTGCTCATTACATTCAAGTTCCTATAAATCCCTGATCCACCTGTACTTCTAGGTAAGCACAGCCCCAAGGATATAACCCGAGGATTTAACCCAAGGATATAACCCGAGGATATAACCCGAGGATATAACCCCAAGACTTAGGCTATAATATAAGTCCTAGCCAAGGATAGAACCCCAGGATACAGCCCTAGACCAGAATACCGCCCTAGACCAGGACACATCAGTTCAGATCAATACCTGCCTGCTTCAGGAAACCACTTCATATAAGCTAAGTACCTATAAAAGTACAAATTCCTCTGTTCATTTCCTGTGGCAGAATAAATTATAAATTTGTTTTTAATTCTTTTTTTTTATTTTATTATAAATCCTCAACTATAAAAGTTGAGGGAGATACCGCCCGGGGTAATTATAAGTCACTTTTATTATTAACTTTTATTTAAATTTTACAAAGCGTTTCTACCTTTTCCGCATTAGTTTTTTGTACTTTTTATCGTCAAAAAGGTAGTGGCGCCCTCAACTTTTACAACCTTCCTGTAACTCTTGTGCAGCATAAACTTGGGGTCGAATCACCCTTGAGAGGAGTCTCTAGCCGGAGCCCTTCGAGCTGGTGCCCTTTAAGGTTACAGCCATTTACCGTTACAGTGTGTCAAAACAATTAGCAGCATATCGAGCACCCATGGCAAATCCTACTATGCTTGCTGATTTCTATACAAAATTAGGCATAAGAAATACGCCAGGCAGAATTTGGAACTGTGATGAAACGGGGTAAAACCCAGCCTAGTTGTGACGGCCTTAGGCAAGCGTTATGTTTATAATAGGAATTACGCACACAGGGCAGGAACAACTACTGTTCTTGGTTGTACTTATGACAGTGGCTCCTTAATACCACGAAACGAGACTTGACGATGAAGAAGTCTATGTGCGACGGTTGTGATGAGTATGCTTCAGACGACTCAGACTATAACAACCCATTTAAAAGTTACAGGTGGCCCATACTCATGTATACTCATAAATAATTGTTTATACTCGGTATGCCGTCTCTAGAGACACTGTCGTGACTACGAATATGATTAACAACATTCGTTTTGACACAAATTTGGAAAATAAAAAGCTAAATATTGTATTTTTAAGGATTTCAATAAGATATTGCTGTAACTATGTGGCTCCCGAATAAATTAAATGTGTGCAGTATATATATTCCCCCAAACCATTGTCTAAAAGAAGAAGAACTAGTGAACCTCATTTTTCAACTACCCCATCCCTACATTCTAGTAGGAGATTTCAATGCGCATAATAATTTATGGGGATCCAACTCAACATATGGTAAGGGTAAAACAGTGGAAAATGTAATAAACTGTGCAAATGCTTGCCTACTAAATACAGAATCCAATACACACCTTAACTTCTCCTCTGGTTCCTTTTCCGCCATAGATCTCAGTCTATGCGATCCTAAATTAGCTCCCACATTATCTTGGCATACTGTTGATGATTTACATGATAGTAATCATTTCCCTATCGTTATATCCTCCATTGCCTCTCAAAACCCAAAAATCTCAACCAGAACTTTCTGGCGACTAAACAATGCTGACTGGAAAAGTTTTACATCACAAACAGAAGATGTCTTACATTCTCTTAATTTCTCCGAAAACGTTGGTGATAATATCGCAACATTCTCAAATGTCATTTTGTCAGCTGCTGAATTACATGTAGGTAAAACTTATACATCCCATCCAAAGAAAAGTGTTCCTTGGTGGAATCCCTCTTGCAAAGATGTTGTACAACAACAAAACATAGCATTAAAATTGTTCCGACAAAACAATACCCCTGAAAACCTCATTAATCTCAATAAAGCCAGAGCAAAATCAAAATTCATCATCAAACAAAGCAAAAAATCCTCCTGGAAAAACTATGTTTCGTCAATAAGTGAAAACACAAATCCCAGTCAAGTATGGAAAAAGATTAGAGGTATTCAAGGAAACAAAACCAATAATGGAATTCCCCATCTTATTTCAAATGATACGGTAATAAATAATGACCATGAAATAGCGAAGATCATTGCTGAAAATTTCGAAGCAAAATTCCGAAGTAGGTTACACCCAAACATCACAAATACCTATACTAATACCTCTTTATCATGCCCAATTCCATCAAATCAAGATATAGACTCACTCAACCTACCTTTCTCTCACCAGGAACTTATTACTGCGTTAAAATCGTGCAAAAATTCTGCTGCTGGTCCTGATGACCTGCCATATATTTTCCTTAAAAAACTTGATATCTTAGGCCAACTCAAACTCTTAGAACTGTTCAACTTAATTTGGACCTCTAACATATTTCCAAGCCTCTGGCGACTATCCATCCTAATTCCCTTGAAAAAACCCAATCAGCCGACAACCTCCCGCAAGTCCTATAGGCCTATTTCATTAACTTGTACAATGTGCAAAGACATGGAAAAAATGATCAATAGAAGATTTATATGGTATTTAGATAAATACAGCATTATATCAAAAGACCAATCTGGATTTCGGCGGCACAGGTCAACAAAAGACAATTTGGTAACATTGCAAACACATATCTCCTCCGCTTTAAACAAAAAACAAAAAACTATACTTGCTACATTCGATATAGAAGGTGCACTCGATACAATACACAGAAATGTCATACTTGAGAAATTAATGTACCACAATTTCAATGGAAATATATTCTTTTTTATCAAAAACTTTTTATCTCATAGATCCTTTAAAGTATCTGTTAATGGTATCCTTTCCTCAACATTCAACCAAACCGACGGAATACCTCAAGGCTCTGTACTCAGCCCCACACTCTTCAACCTCGTAACAAATGATCTATGTTCTAATTTCACTGCTCCTATTAGATGCACGATGTATGCCGATGACTTAGTATTATATTGCCACGGTCAGTCAGTGTCCACTACCTCCTCTATAATTCAATCCGCGGTAAATTCCCTGTCCAACAAGATAAAATTATTGGGACTCTCTCTATCCCCATAAAAATCCAAAGTCATCAATTTTAGTAAATCTTCAATAAACGCTTCCCCTAATATAATCAACAACGTTCCTCTTTAGGTTGTGAATCACTGCAAAATATTGGGTATGATATTTGACTCCCGTCTCAATTGGAAAAAACATATTTTAGACACAAAGAGCGAAGGATACAGACGACTAAATATCATAAAAACCCTTTCTCACTTCCATTGGGGCGCGGACGAAAATTCTCTCTTAAAAATATACAGATCTCTTATTCGATCTAAATTAGATTATGGCAGCTTCGTATTTATATCCGCATCTAAATCACTTATTAATGTCTTGAACTCGGTACACAATACAGCCTGTGCCTGGGGGCGTTTAGGTCTAGCCCGGTAGAAAGTCTCTACTACGAAGCAAATGAACCTCCTTTATGGATAAGACGTCAACAATTATTACTTAACTATGTTATCTCGGTATCTTCCAATCCGCTTAGCCCTGTATACAGCTTGTTTACCAATGATAACTTACAGAATATCTCAACATCCTCAACAATAAGACCATTACCTATACTACTAAAGACATTGCCAATCAAAATTGATATTTCGCAAACATTTCCTCTACCTCTTTCCTTAATGCCCCCATGGACGAAAAACATTCCTCATATCAACACATCTCTCACAACTCTAAATAAAAACGAAACACCAAACGATCTAATTAGAAAAACTTTTCTGGATATAATATACCGAAATGAATACGATTTGGTACTGTATACTGATGCCTCGAAAAATGAAACAGGAGTCGGTTGTGCCGTAACAACATTAGAATCTCCAATTTTCTCTTCCACAATATCATCAACTTGTACTGTACATACCGGCGAACTCTATAGTATACTTCAGGCTTTCAAACATATTTACGCTCCCTATAAAAATGTCTGCATATGTACAGACTCTCTTGCCTCTATACACTCCATTAAAGATATATTCAGTGACCATCCTCTTGTACAGAATATCCATGATACCTACCAACTCTCCATTCCCCAAAATATAATAGTTACCATTTTATGGACACCATCTCATATTGGTATAATGGGAAACGAACTTGCTGATCAACTAGCTAAAAGGGCCACAACTTTGAACTATTATGCAGATAACATCCAAATTGCATCCGATCTCAAGCAAGTCATCAAGCATAAGGTCAAAGCTCTATGGCAAGATCATTGGAACTCCATCCCGACAAAACTGCAAAAAATCCAACCTTCATTAAGCCACCCTTACTATATTGGAGCTTCAAATCTCTCAAGACAAGACCTAGCGGTGCTGAGAAGACTAAGAATCGGTCACACTAGATTCACTCATGGCTACCTTATGTCATCCAACAATCGACCATTCTGTTCAACTGCATCTACACCATTGAACACATTATTTTAGAATGCCAACAGTACACAACTAGAAGACAACAGCTCAACCTCAAAGGAAGTCTTCAAGAGATACTCGGAAATCCAAATAATGTCCTCACCGTTCTCCAGTTCCTGAAAGATGTCCAGCTATACCACAAAATATAATATATTTATTGTATACTTTACTGTACCTGTGCGAGTGGCCTTAGTAGCCGAGCACGTTAATTGTAATAAAAAAAAATAACATATTCTTTTGGTTTATAAGCAATCCAGCCTCGTAGTTGTATTGTTAATTTATATTAAAATCATGCAGGTTTTTATTTTTATCTAATAAAGTTAAACTGTTAAACAGATATTCGTTTTATTGTTGTATCATATCATTAATGAGAGTTTTTTTTAATTACACCTAATAAATAATATCACGATGTAATCTGCACAATCTTTCCCACAAAATAAGCCGGAATGGTTTTATTAGACGCTAACCAATTTCCATCGGTTCTACCAATACTAATTCAAAACTACCAATTAGGTGACGTAATTCGAAATTGAATACACATTATATCTTTCTCGGAAAAAGAAAAAGAAAGAATATAACAGCAGTTATGGAATGAGGAATTTTCGAGTGTGAGATGGTTATCATTGTATGGCATTTGGTCTGAGTTCAGCCCACATCATGATTGTATTATCGAGATAATATCAAATTACCGTGTAATATAATTCTGTATGATATGTGTACTGCCGCAATCTCGATGGTACAGCACAGACAAATTAGTGAGATTTGTTGGTGTGCGGACATAAAATTGCATTTAATTTATCGAAAAATTTCGTGAAACGTTCAATCAGATCCGGATCATACAAAGTGGAATCTCGTATTTTTGGACATATTTTGACATAATCACAAAGGACCTCGCACTTCTCTCTCTCTCTCCCTCCTTTGGTATTCATTAACGTTGTCATAGACTTACGAATTAATGGTAAATTCTTTCTATTTACTGATGACACTAGTGTAACCTGGAGTAGTTTAAATATACCAACTTTAAACTCTACTATATGCAAAGATCTAATTACTATTAAGTCCTGGTCTGACTCTAACGGGCTTTGTTTTAACACTGAGAAAACTTTAGTTTTATTTTACAGATGAGTTTTGCAGCCTGGCAAACTCAACAATGACTTGTCATTAGATCTTCAAATTCGATTGTTTTCTTGATATCCATATTGACGGCGCCCTTAAATGTAGAGACTTTAACGAAAAAATTATCTGTCTGTTTTGCCATTGAATCTGTGTCTAAAAAGCTTGATTCTTCTACTGCTTCTACTAATCTCTGTTTGAATCGAACCTTCGCTTTGGTTTGCGTTTCTGGAGGTCTTGTAGTTTGCATCTCTATTTTCAAATTACAAAAAAGAGCTATTAGTTACATTTATGCTTTAAGTAGTAGGACGCACTGCGAATTCTATTTTAAAAAGTAATTTTAACTCTTCCCGCTCTCCTTATTTTGGAATCCGTCTGTTTGGTTCGAAAACACTGTCACAATTCAACTGAGGAACCAATTTATAGTTACCATACAAGAAGGAAAACATTTGATATTTTAAATAATGCCAACCTCTGATCTGGTACAAAATTCCATCACTTTCAATGCCAAAAAGTTAATCAATTGCTAACCATATGAGAAACGGTTCAACGTTCAACCTGTTGTTGAATTTATTTTGATGAATATATCGTAATATGAACAAACAAATAAAATAATAAATGCAAATGTAACCATCCGTTCGTTTCCAGATTCTCCTACTATAATTTCAGACGAAACTTCATTTGTCACATGTTGCACGGAAATTACAAAATTTCAAGTTTCCATTTTAACTATAATTTGAGGAAAAAAAATAAAAACTCAATCTTACTCAGCACATTTCATGGGTGATATCTCGGAAGGGAGCGTGCTGAGGAAATTCTGTCATAGGAAATAATTGTATACGGGCAATCACCACCTGAATTTTTTCGCATGAATTTAGAAACACCCTATATACTCCATCTGTATCTGTAGAGTGGGGTGGGTGAGTTTTGGCCCACAGCACTTAGGCCACATGTGACCCATTGTACATCCTCCCGAGGAGTTGTCCTCCTAGGTCATCGTCCAGCCTGTCCTTTTCAGGAAGGTGGACAGGTCACTAGGAGACATCTCCTTTATATCGGTAGGTGTAGACCAAGACTCACCGAACACACACTCTCTTATTGACGATAACTCCGGGCACTCACATAAGACATGCCTGACAGTTTCATCTTCTTGTTCACACATTCTGCATAGAGGTGTGTCTACTAGCCCCATAGTATGGAGGTGTTTCCTTAGTTGACAGTGGCCAGTCAGAAATCCTACATCCTACTGTTAAGCGTAGGTTTTTCCTGGTCATCGCCAAATATTTTTTCAGCGCCAGCTTCCCAGGGCCGCTCAAGGTGATCCTGGCAAGACTGCATCCTTTGATTCCATCCCATCTCTTTAGGGATTGAGCATGGGTGTATCGCTTGGCTAGTTCCGCAATTGTCGTCAGGTCGTAGGTGTCACTGGGTCCTAAAATTTTTAGTCCATCCGCTTCCCTGGCTAAAGAATCGGCTATGCGACTACCCAACTCAGGATAATATTGTTATCTACCGAGGCGTTAGATAAATCTTGGTGGCACTCTAATACTAGCCCTGATGTAACACATTGTCTGTTCAAGGCTAATAGGACTTGTCTGCTGTCAGTGCAGATTGTTATGTTTTTGCCAGAAATTTCTTTTCTGGTTAGTTCTTTTGTGGCAATTGAGATACCAGCCAGTTCTGTTTGAAGCACACTGGTATTTTTTCCCTTTCCCTACTTAATTCTTAAGCTAAGTGATCTGGAGTAAACTCCACATCTCCAAAACCATCTTTGGTTTTTGAGCCGTCTGAATACAGGGTGTCCCAGACTAATTTATCCAAGCTATATCTCTTAAACGAATAAAGATTTTCGAATGGGACAAAAACTGATCTATTTCATTTCTAATACACTTTAATATGGAGTGGAAAAAATCATCCCCTAAATATTCATCCCTTAGTTACAGCCCCTAATTTTAAATTTTTCAATAGCACCCTGTACATTTTTTTATAATTTTGGATGTGGTCTTCCATCGTCTATTCAACAAATTTTTCAAAAATAAAATGGGTTAATAAGTAATCAACAAAATATCAGTTTATTTTTTATTTTTGTTAAATGAATCAAGAAAGCCTTAAAGCTTAAAGGAACAATAAAAATAAATGTAATAAAGATTACATGGCTTGAATAATTACAGGAGTAATTTGGAGACATGCTTGTCTTATATTTTCTTTTAATTCGTCTACATTTCGCGGTTTTGATTGATAAACAATATCTTTTATCACTGGCCCTGACCCCACAGGTGAACCCTTCTCCAAAAAGGGTGCAGTACTAAAAATCTTCCTCTTAATGGATGGCAATCAACAAATAATGAACCAACATCAACAACATGTGGCACACCTCCAATGCCAAAACTTCAACGTTGGCAGTTTCAATCGAGTGCAATATATCCCCTATAAGGGTTTGTGAAAACGGCTTTCAGAAAAGGACGGAATTCTCCAACAATACGAACTCCTGTAGAACAAAATACTAAACCGTATATTCCACAACTAATTCAGAACGAGAACCTATAAAACCCAGCAGGGGATGACTTCCCAGTCATTAACAAAATTCAGATTCTCGTTCGATGCACGTTTGGAAACCAAGCCATCAAGTAGAAAGCACACAGCGGAAAAAAGTGACTGACACTTTCTCAACTTCAGTACAGAATACTACCATAGAGAAACCTACCCGAAACATTATCCGAACTACAATGCTCACTACACCGAGCGTGTTCCGCACAGATCAAGTCATAAAGTGCTACACTTCCCTCTATGTAAGCCACGACATGACAAACGAACGCTTTTATCCAAGACACGACTGTCACGGCCAATTGTCAATGTCATCCAACAAATAATTCCACTTTGTAAACAATGGACAGAAATAATAAAGTCTGTATTAAGGATTATTCAAATAAATTTGAGCAACAGATAGTATCACAATACTCCCCTGTCTACGTAAACCCCCTGCCCAAAAGAAAGAGTCAAGAGGTGACAAATCAGGTGAACGTGCCACCCACATAATTTCTGGAGAGTTGTTTGCTATCCAGTGGCTATCAAAACGGTTTTGTAGGTGGTCGCTAACGATTCTCGCATTGTGTGGAGGAGCTCCGTCTTGTTGCTTGTTTCTTGATTACTTACGAACCCATTTTATTTTTGAAAAATTTCTTAAATAGACGATGGAAGACCACATCCAAAATTATAAAAAAATGTACAGGGTGCTATTAAAAAATTTAAAGTTAGGGGTTGTAACTAAGGGATGATTATTTAGGGAATGATTTTTTCTACGCCATATTGAAGTGTATTAGAAATGGAATAGAACAGTTTTTGTCCCATTCAAGAATCTCTATTCGTTTAAGAGATATAGTCTGGATAAATTAGTATATGCGTATTGAATTTGAAGCATCTGACTCTGTGTTCTGTTTTATTTGTATTTTGTAGGGTTCATTAAACACAAACTTGGGTTCAATTGCATTATTGGCCGCCTGCAGCAGAGGCAGCAGAGGTTCTCGCCATAGGCTTAGCCACAATTGATCCACTCCTACTTCGGGGTTTACCGCACCAGCCGTGCGCAATCGTAACATGGCCATTAACGCAACCTCTTTGACGTACAAGTCCAGAGGGGTCAGACCAGTAATTAATTCCATTGCCGCGGTTGGTGTTGGTGTTGGTCTCATGGCTCCTGTGATGTTTAAACAAGCCACTCGCTGTATTTGATATACTTTTTGGTTTGCCGTTGCTTGTAGAACCTTTGGTCCCCATGGAATGGCTCCGTACGTTAGCAAAAGTCTTATGATTGCAGTGTAGATCCAGGTGACCACACGGGGTGAAAGACCCCATGTGCGTCCCACTGTCCTCCGACATTGCTCATAAGCCATATATGCTCTTTTTGCTCTGCTCTGTAGGTGAGAGTTCCATGTTACCTTCCTGTCCAGGGTAATACCAAGGTATTTCACCTCTTCAGAGAAGTTTGCTATTGAAGATTTCGGGGGGTTTTAAACCCGATAATCTTCTTTTCCTGGTGAAAAGGACCATTTCAGTCTTCTTGGGGTTGATCGACAGTGAGTGTTCCTCACACCATGTTTCTTATAATTTGAGCCCATCCAGCGCTCTATCGCACAGTGTGTTCACAAATTTTCCGGTCTGCAAGATAACTATGTCATCCGCGTATGCGATTGTGTAGAATCCATTATTGTTGAGGTGATTAATCAGGGTATCCAGGACTATGTTCCAAAAAAGGGGTGATAAGACCCCCCTGCGGACATTCCCTCATGACCAGTCCTCTCACTATGATGTCTTCTACATTGATACTTATTGCTCTACTAGAGAGCATTTTGAGTATCCATTCTCTCACTACCAGGGGTACATTCCTGGAGTTGAGTTGCTGAGTAATTGTTGGATAGGTTGTTTTATCAAACGCTCCCTCAATATCTATGAATATACCCAGGGTGGATTCTTTATTGTCCAATGATCTTTCGATTCTGCCAACCACTTGATGATGGGCCGAATCAGTGGACCTTCCCGGAGTATAAGCATGCTGATTTGGATGAAGTGGGTTGTAAACTAGCACTTCATCTCTCACATAGCCTCTCCATTGTTTTTAAAAAGAACGATGTGAGGCTAATAGGTCGGAATGCTTTTGGTAAGGTGTAATCCATCCTTCCTGGTTTGGGTATAAGTACCACTCGTACTTCTCTCCACTTTCTGGGAATATACCTCAGAGCTAAAGAGGCTCTGAATATTCCAACCAGGTACGGCATAAGGATATCCATTCCCCTCTGAAGTAGGGCTGGTCTTATACCGTCAGGTCCTGGTGACTTCAAAGGGGAAAAGCCCGAAATGGTACACCTTATCTTGTCCTCATAAATTACTGCACTAGCAAATTGACAGTCGTATTGTGAGGGTGTTGTTGGTACCTCCGCCCAGTTCGTCGTTCCAGGAAAGACAGTGAGTTTCCATAAGAATCTCACCGCTCTCTTGAAGGTTGGCGGCTTTATTGCCATTTTCCCTCATCAGGATGCCGATACTCTTATGGTGGTCGTTTGAGAGTGCCTTCTGTAGCCTAGAAACTTGTGGGAAGTCTTCGACTGTCTCACAGTAGGCTCTCCAGGCTGCTCTCTGTTTTTATCTGCAGACTTTTTTGAACTCTTTGAGGTTGGCTTGGTATACTCCCTAGTCCTCTTTGAATTTTGTACTTTTTCCTTGTTAAAGGTAGTTCATACCTGTATACTCCATTGTAAGTATTAAAATTGACAACTAAGTCAGCAATAATGAGTCATAATGAGTTAACTAATGATTAAATTATTATGAATCATGAAGAAGTATTATATCTAATTACAATCAAGCTAAGGTCGGCTTCCTAAACCAGTCAATAAATTAGTTTAAAGGACAGCTAATTCATTCATTCATTCGTTTGGGTTGTGCTCAACAGCCCAGGCACTTGAACTGAATCTTGGAACCATTTCCCATGTTATCTACTTCGATTTCAGAAGCTTCGTGTCTTCTATAAAGACCACTAGTTTGAATGGAGGGATTTTCAGTAGTTGTAATGGTTGTATTAATTCCTCTCCAAAGTGCTTCCGTCTAAGTACTTGTAAGTTCCCGCAGAAGCCGAGTATGTGAGTAGGTATTTCATCATCAAGTTCACATTTTCTGCACATAGGTTTACTAACTTTGCCCATTTTGTGCAGATGTTTCCTCAGGGTGCAGTTTACAGTCACCAGGTCGGTAACTGTCTTCAAATGTCTCTTACACAGTTTCAAAAGCCTAGTTGAGAGTTCCTTTTTCTACCTTGTTCAGTAAACGCTTTGTATGGAGGTGCCCTTGTGTCAACCTCCATTTGAGTTGGTGTTCCCTATCTAGCCAGTTCCCGATTTCCCCTCTTATGCAATCTTTTGTGATTCCATAAAACGGTTCCGGACCTATGAAGTCTGCTTTAGAGCCTTCTTTAGAAAACTGGTCCGCCATTTCATTACCTGCAATCCCCTCATGTGCCGGAACCCATATTGCAGTTTTTGCCAGTCTAGACCTAGTTGTTGGATTACTGATATCTTTAAGGTGAGCCTGGCTATCAGTGAATATTTTCATTTTTTGTCCGATGTTTTCATCAATACAGGCTATAACGGCAATCATCTCTGCTGAAACGCAGTAGTATATAGGCTATAGGCTAAAGAACTTTCTCTTTCTAGGACCTTTTATACCAGCCCCACTGCTATTGCTTGTTTTGGAACCATCGGTGAACCAGATGATTTCTCCAGAATTACCTGGGTGCATCACTTGTTCCCTAGAAGGGATGATGATGTTCTATCACTCAGTGAATATATTCTCGGGTGTCATGCTATCAAAACTCATATGAAATATGGGTTCATCTAGTATTGTCCCAGTTGTATCAGTGTGTCCTTCTCGATAATTGCACGGGGACCATAAGTCTCCCGATTTCAGACTAAGAATTGCCATCATTGCCTCCGCCCTTACAAAAAGTTCCAAAGAAGGAAGTCCAATAAGGGCTTCCATTGATTCCGTCCCCGTTCTGTTCATTGCCCCGGTAATACCAAGAAGGGCTTGTTTTTGGATTGCAGTTAATATATTAACTACAGAGGACACTTCTGTCCTCCTTCACCACACTATTGTATAGGTGATCGTTGGCCTTATCACAGTTGTGTAAAGCCAGGAACCACCTCAGGTTGTATTCCCCAGGTTTTGCCCATAACTCTTCTGCATTGCCAGAAAAGCCTAGTCGCCCTGGTTGTATTTTTTTCCCGGTGTGTTTTCCAATTCAGTTTGGAATCAAGGGTCACTCCCATATATTTAACTTCTTTGGATATTTCTAGTTCTTCTCCGAACATCAGTACTCTACCCTGGGGGCACCAGCTGCAACCAGAACTTCTGATAGCCTTGGTTGAACTTCTGCTCAAGCTCCTCGTCTGTGCTGATGGTGATCAACATTTCTTCTTTCATTATAACAAGAAGTTGGTACAAGTAACACACAGTATCTTAAAAGTTTAAAATAAGCAGATAGCACTAAATAATCCTTGTACGCAAATAGTACGACACCGATTTTTAGACCTCGTCCACCTCCAAAATCAGTTTTCGTTCATGTCGACTCATGGGAAACCGATATCGACCCCTTGGGGGCCACTTTGGGATTTCCTGTTATAAATAATATTAACTAACAATAATAGTATACACAAATATTTAATTATGATAACAAACATGTGCCGGTGTATTACATAATTGCCGTTGTATTATTTTGTCAGCTCGTACTGATATGTCTATAATTATTTTAATAAAGAATTTCTCCGTTTCTTGTTCTTCGTAAAGGAATACACTGTATTTAATGGGCGTACCATTCCGGATACAGTCGTTTCAGGTTGTTTAACTATTCATTGTCAAAGTATATTTAATGTGAATCATAAATAAAATATAAATTTTATTGATTTACTTCGTTCCATTATTAGGTATATGTTAACAAGATATAGATATAGACAAAAAGGTATTCATTGAATATTCCGTTAGAAATAGTTGTAACCAGGCATTTGTACTATAATTATTGGATATTTTATTATTCGACTTCCTTTTCTAAAAGATAATAAAATATTGAATAGTCAATTAGCAAGCTATTATTACCTACAACAGCTTTAGATTAAAGGAGATTTCAACTTGTCAAAGAAATAATATAAATACCTAAGAAACGTTTTCCTAGTATCTACCATTTTATTCAATTATATTCAAGCAGCTTCATATTTATGTTTATATTCTCTTGTAGCGAACTAACGCCCTATACGCATTTGTATTTTCCATATACAGGGTGATTCATTAGTGCGATAAAGTCCAATATCTTGTAAATCCTCGAAGATATTCGAATCAAATTTTCACCGATCTCAAGGAGAAAAAAAAGTTATAAAGTCAAAAGTGATAAAGATCCAGATTATACACCAGGGTTGGTCAAAAATTCGACAATAATAATACAAGTGGAAGTGAGTCGGATTCGAGTTATGAATATAGCCAAGTAAAAAAAATACACGTATTGTCCAATATATTAGTAGCCTCTGAAAGGTCCAATGAGGGAGCTGTAAGTAAATCAAGTTATTCGAATATTGAACCAGAAGAATGTAAGGAGAACCTATCCGATATAGAACCAGAACAAAACGAATTTAACTCCGTTCAGGATTTTATGCGAGGCGATATTTTACCAGAGATTATAAATAAAGCAGATGATGAAGCTGAGAGTAAACTTTATACAAAAACTGGGGAAATGAGAAAAAGGAAAACATTTTAAGAACCCCTAGTTCATAGGAAAAATCAAAGAATAGAAAGTTACATAAGAGCTCATGAAGTTAAAAAGTCATGTATATACAAACTTAATTGCGCTGAAAGAATTTCGTATGCTAGACAAAAAGACATTAATAGACAATACTGAAACAACAAAAACAGTTTGTTTCGAGTTTTGTCAAACAAACTGCAAAAAAAGAAGTACATGTAAAAAACAAACATCACCATGAGTGTATTCCTACAAATACTAGTTAACATCAGAAAAGGCCGAAGAGGTGTGCATTTGTAAGATATTTCTTTTAGCGACATTAGGTTATGAAAAAATGAAAAAATTACAGAATGTTGAAAAACGGATTCGAAATTAATAATACCTAAAAAAGATGGGAGAAGGCGCTCACTTGCAGAAACACAATTATTGAACATGTTAATTCATTCATCATTCAACCCAACAATATCGCATAGCAGAAGAGAGCACGCTCCTCTTAGAAAATATCTCCCCAGTGATATAAACATAACACTTATGTATAAGGATTTTAGACTGAAACATCCAAATACAGACTTTTCTTACGAATTGTACAGAAAAATCGTTACTAATGACCTAAATATATCCTTTGCCAATCTGGGAAATGAAGAATGTTGGGACTGCGAAGAATTTGAAATACACAAAAAAGCCACGGCTCATGAAGCTGATGTAGAAAATCTTGCTAACTGTGATGTGTGCAAGAAATGGAAAATTCATAAAATAAAAGCAGCTAACGTCAGAAAAAATTATCAACAAGATGCAGAGAAAATAAAACAAGATGATGAGCTTTTTGTAGCTGCTGATCTGCAAAAGGTAAAAATTTTCTTTAAATTACAGGTCATCATGCTGCCACGGTTGGAAACATTTAAAGAAATTATTGGGAATTGCTGGCAGATCCAAAGATGACATTATTTCTACATTCTATGCTTTTTTTCTGGCAAATAGGGACATAAAACATATTACAGTTTGGCTTGATGATTGTTCAAGCCAAAATAAAAATTGGTCCCTTTTTAGTTTCTTTATGTATTTAGTTAACACTTTAGAAGTTGCTGTAGAAAACATAATAATCAAGTTTTTTTAGCCAGAGACCTTACTTTTATGGCAGCCGATTCGTTCCATCACCAAGTTGAGTTTTCCCTCAAAAGAAATAAAAAAGTCTATGATTTTGACGATTTTTGTGAAGTGGCAGAACAAGCCAATTCGTCAAAAGTTAATTTAGTAAAAACTTTCCCAATTTTTTAGGCCGTGGATAGAGTTACGACAGTCGTAATTCTAGCGGTTTTAGATAAAGTTACGACAGTCATATTATAACATGTGTTACAGTAAATATATGAAATTAGGCATTATATATACTTTCTAGCCGGTATATATGAAATACGGCACAAAATATAAACTGACTAGGCATTATATAAAACGCGCATAAAAAGTTAGTCAGTTTATTTTGTTCATTGTTTTTAACCGCTAGGAGATTTTATAGTTGTAGTTTTTATCGAGAAGCTATCGAGAAGCTATAGGTACAGTGTTAAAAAAATGGCTTCTTCAATGATTTTCCTTGCCCTTCTCGTTAAATTAATCAATGATCTGTTTTAACCAAGACAGAAATTCTAAATAGTGGGGCATAGGAATAATTATTTTATTTGCCATAGATTAATAATATTTGGGTATAGTACAAAATTCTATTACGGTCTTGTTTGTAGATGTAAATATTGAATTGTTTCACAAACTGTCGTACGACTGTCGTAACTCCATCCACGGCCAATTTTTTAACTTTACTGACTATATCTCCAAATATAAATTACAAAAGCTTATTTCTCGCGTTTACTTAAAAGATATGGTTTGTCTTCATTTTAAAAGAGGAAATTATTTTTTTTCTTATAAAACAGAATTTGAAAACGATTTTACTGAATTAAAAGATATCTTTATTATGAAGTACGTTAAGGGCACGCTAACAAAGCCGCAGGCTCGTTATATATGTCGAGGAGTGGCTTTAGATCGAAAAAATAATCTTATGTCCAAATTAAAAGCACACATTCCTCAAAATCGTATGAAATTTTGGGAAGATCTGCCAGTTAATGAAGTCGGTTTTGAGGAAGAAAATGACTAATATTTCTATTTTTTATAATGTGCTTATCGTTATATGTATTATACATTTATATTACATAATATATTACAATGTAAATTACATATTAAGTTTTGAAAAGTTATTATAATTTAAAAAGTGTTCAGTAAATTAGAATATTAGTTTAATTTGGGACAATTTCAGTAAGTGATATTGAAAAAAAAACTATTTCATATAGGGGAGACTAGGGAGGGTTGATACGGCTAATCCTTGACCTAGGAAATTGACATAAGTTTTCATTCAATGAAATCGGTTTGTGCGGCCTTTTATAGCCAACTAAGTTACAATTAATTGTGAGCAGTTAAAACATGACAGTTTATGGTAGGAGATACCTGGTATTTTTTAAAAAACTGTAAAGTGTATCAACCCTCCCACGGTACGGGAGCTTTGATACGGTGTAAAGGAGGTTTGATACAAAATAGATAAATCATAAAATACGCCAAACCATAAAATTTATTAGACCTAAAAGTACTCATTATTAATTGACATTGTAAAATTTATTAAATTTGACGGCAAATGATAATTTTCTTGTGGATCTGGCAGTCCCACCTACAAAATTTGGTGTCGGTAGCTTCATAACATCTTCTTCAGAAACTAGTCCTTGGTCTTCCACATCAGGGTATACGAAATGGTATCCAGGCTTCTTCCGCCGCATAAAGTTTATTAAATATTCATCTCCCACTTTTTCTATAAATTGTCCAACATGCTGCTTTATTGTCTTTTTTGTTGTAAATCTTACTAGAACATAGTCCTTCAAGTTTACTACTCCTCTAACAAAATAATCTTCTTCTTTCTCATTTTCTATTTGGTCTTCTATATCAGTTATTTTATCCGATGATGATGGATCGAATACAGAATTATCAGATTCAGATTCCTCTTCAATTGCTCTTTGTTTCTTCACTTTAACAACATTGTTAGTGCCCATAAGGTTTCTTTTGAATTTACCCTTGTTTCTCTGTTCTTGCCTTTTTTCATAGTCATTTTTTATTTCTTCCATATTTGGGGTATCAGTGAGAACTTTTGTTTTTACAGGTTTTCTTCCTGATGTTTGTTGTTTTCTTGGTTGTGCCTGCGGCAATGGCTTTATTTCTTCGGGAGTCTAGTATGAGCAGGAAGGTTCAGGCTTTGGCCTAGGAGTAGATTCTGGGGTATGTTTTCTGCCGAAAGGTAATGCCAGCGTATCATTAACTGTAGCACTTTGTGGCTGATGAGGATCAGGCCGGTCAGTAACCTTTGCAGTGAGGAAGTCGTGATCACTAAATTGGTAGGAATTGTATGGGTAGATACCAGTTCTAGAAAACCCTTTGCTAATATTCAGTGGAGTAAAAGCTCGCTGATATGCAGTACCAACAAGCGCGGCAATATCTTTCATACAAATAGTTTGGCCAGGATTTCTTACCATTAAATCATCGCAAGCTTCATTGAAGTAAGTTTTGAACGGACCGTATACCGCAACATCAAGTGGTTGCAAGCGGTGACTTGTGTATGGCGGTATGGTTAATAAAACGATGCCATTTTGCTTGCATATATCTAGACCACCAGGGGATATGTGGCTGTTGTGATTATCCAAAATAAGTAAGGATTTTTTAACTTTGCTACATTTTGCGAATTTCATGAAATGTGACAGATATAATTCGAAATTTTCAGATGTCATCCAACCGCTTGGATGAGTAGCAGCTTTGGATCCTGGTGGTGCACCAATGGTCATATAATCCTGTTCACGAACACGCGGGAAAACAAAAAAAGGGGGAATAGAATTCCCTATGGCACTTATGGTACACAGGACTGTAACTGTCTGGCCTCGTTCTCCTGAAGTAACTTTTGATACTTGTTTTTGTCCTTTTTTTGAAATGATTTTGCTAGGTTTGTGGACAGTCTGGACGCCAGTCTCGTCACAGTTGTATATTGAATCTGGTTCAAATTGATCTCGGCGTAGTACTTCGCCAAGTAAATTGTAAAATTCTCCTACAGTGTGCTGGTTAAAAGCTGTTCCACGAGAAAGGCTCGTTGGTTCTGGTTTTCGAAGCAATAGTTCATTGTTTTTCTCCATAAACCCTCTAAGCCACTCATAGGAAGCCATTTCATTTTTTAGCCAATTTGAAGGGACGTTCCTTTTATTTTCCAAAGCATACAAATATGCAAATTTTCTCGTCTCTTTCGAAGTGAACCCATAATTCATTTTAGCCGCAGTTAGCAAATATTTAGCTAAACTTTTTTCCTCTTCGGAATTAAATATTTGAGAAGTCGCAAAATTTGGAAGAAACTTTGTTTCTTTTCTCTTTTCCTTGTATTTGGCAACATATCTTCTTAGTGTCATTTTGTCTAAGAGATATTTATTAGCCGTACTTCTCAATTTACCTCCGTCTATAACTTCCTGGACGGCTTTCTCCATCCGTTCCGGTGTTCTTCTATTAGTTTTTTTCTTCCATTTGAAAGGCATCCTGTAATTAAAAAGAACATTTTATGCAGGTACAACCTAGAATTCTGGGAGAGTGGGAGGTTTGATACATGTATCAAGTCTCCCCGAAATAGACCCGTACGTGACCTATTCTATAAAATTTGAAATATTTGTGAACAGAATCCACATTCAGGCATCTACTTAGTACCAAATTATGTCTAAAACACCGGATTATTTCATAAAAAACTTATAAATAGGTTAATCTCAACCAGTTTTTACTAAAATGCTTACACTTACCTTCCGAAACTTTGTAATTTATACAGTAAAAACAAATTTTCTGCGCTGATTTCTTAAAACCGCCTCCTAATACAGCAAACAGGCATCAAATGTGCTGATCACATCGAGACGTTCCACTGTTCTACCAAGCAACAAGTGCTTTAAGCGGCAAATTTGAAAGCGTATCATCCCTCCCATAGTATCAACCCTCCCTAGTCTCCCCTATTAGGCTATGTTGTCCTAAGTGACAATATAATCAAAAATCTACTAATCGGGAAGAGATAAATCAAAATTATGTCTTGCAATTGAGTTCTATTTTAAATTTTGCAGATAGGACCTTTCATGTTAGGATGGCAGTACAGGCAACATGAATTCAACACCAATCCCAGCTTTATTATCAGAAAATGGTGAAATGCCCCTCAAATATCGGAGAGAATGGCTGAGCTCCAAATACTTAATTAAAAATCTGACAATATCCAATAACCCTATGATCAATATTCTAAAGAAACTTACTAACATAAGCAAAAACTCAAGATATTGGATAACCAAAGAAAAACCGACCCTAATCCAAATCCTTGAACGTCTACAACCATCTACTAATATGATGTACACAAAAGAAATACTGCCCTGCTATGAATTTGATCTGGAAATTCAGCTAACTCCATTAACTGTGGCCAATCTCCAATCTTACAAAACTGACGAACTAGCACAAATTCAGTACCAAAAGATCTTATCCAAATTTCCGAACCACCCAAGAATATTTACAGATCGATCTCTCTATTCTGATGGCACTGTAGGATTTGGAGTTTACATCTAGGCTACCAACATTAACACAAATATGGTTAGGCGAAATCACAGCTATTAACCATGCACTACAATTCATCTCAAAAACCAACATTACCACTCAGATTCTAAAAGTGCGCTACAAAAAATATATAAACCAGCTTTTTCCAAATAAACGGAGCACGCATCAATCCTAACAAAACAAGGAAATATACTAGCAAACACCAACGGCTTTAATATTGTACTAGCATGGATCCCTGGTCATTCTGAAATCAAAGGAAACCATAAAGCTGATCAACTAGCCAAAACAGGTTGTTCCCTTTCAGTTCCAGCGAATATAAAACTACCTCCCAGATATCAAGAACAGCATATGGCTTAATGGAATAATGAATGGAACCTCATAAAGCAGAATAAAAAATCGTTCTATTACAAAATTGTCGAACAATTACCAAAATCTCCCTGGTTTAACCAATACCAATACAAAAACAGAAGACATTTAACAACAGTAAGAATGAGAACAGGACATTGTTTGACACTTTTCCATTTGTTCAGAACAACCACATAATACTTGAATGCCCTATCAATATATTAAACCAATTCAACCTTCATAGAGCTATGTAAAACTAAACTTAGCGCGCCATTTGACATATGTACAGTTTACATAAATTTATAACTATATTTAAAATATCCCTCTATTTTATAGACCTGGGTTTCTCTATCTACATCCGAGGTAGCATTTCTGGGTGTGTCCAAGCTTGGCCGCTACCCACAAGCGAGAAAAGTTAATTTCCTGTTGAAGAAAAACTAGGAAGTTTTCTTGAATATAACTATATTTTATTTGTACAAGTAGCACATTTTAGTACAAAATCTCACTAAACTCTTGTGCACATTTTTACATATCACTTTTACATTTAAAACACCATTAGTTTTCAAAACTATTATACTTGGTATACTTATGATTGATTGCACTTTAATCTTAGTATATATTTTCTAAATTGTTTATTTAAGGATGGATGAGAGATTATGAGTTAGAACTTTTTACTGGTTGATGTTCAATCTTGTCGGTTTAGGTTAAGAAGCGTAACGGTTGAGAGTTCGGAGTTCGAAGACTGAATGCTTCCTCACTAGTGTCGAGTGCAAAAACTAACATAAGAATAAAAGGTAGGAAGCAATTAGATAGAAAAGGTTATTTCGCTACTAATGGGGAGGTGGCGATATGAGTATGATTTCTAAATAATTATAAAGGTTGATTTGGTACAGTTGAAGAACTAGTAGTTTTTCAACACCTGTGTTGTGAAGTCTTACCTTACTAATACCCCAATACTCACCATAAATAAGTTTAATCATTCTGAGTCCGTCTACGTAACGTAACAGTAGCGCAGTATTGCTTAAGGAAGTTATCCATTCTAGAGGATGGGAAATATTGCCAAGAGCAAGACTTTTTCCCCCCACATGTGTAAAACTGGGTAAATTACCCCTCATGATATAGCCCATAAAAGGAAGAAGTATGGGATACAAAATTGTACCTGATAGGCTAAGTTAGGTTTGTAGTGAGTCTATAGGGCATTATTTGGATAGAGTTTAGATTTGTCATATGGTTATTTTGTATTGATAATGATCCTTTTTATTATAAACAGTCAGATATAGCTTTCAAAATATCTAAGCAATTAAACCAACGTCGAAATCAAATTCGATGGATTCGAACACGATCAAAATAACTATTGAAACCACGTGTTGTGCAGAAAACTCTTGTTTACCGCAAAGCGATTCTACGAAGAATATTATTTAAAGGCGTTTGAACAAACCAATTCTGGAAAATTTTGCTAGAGATTAAAACTCTTGCAGTCCAGGTATTTTATATTTGTTTGGCAAAATTGCATGAGATGCCAATGGCAGGCTCTGGACCAATGAAACTACTTGCGACATCCTTCATTGAAAGGGAGTATGGCTTTTCATTGCCATTCTTACCAGCTCTTTTACCTCAAGATTTTCCTCATTAGGTTACATTTTGTGATTGAGTGACAGACGAAATACAATAATTTCTTTAATTTCCAAAAAAACATATTGTTTTCAGATGAGGCACGTTTTTAAAGAGTATCCATCATAAATTTCCACAATAATCACGTATGCGTAGACTAAAACGCACACAATTTTGTAGAGCATCGTTTTCAAAATGTTTTTTTCAGTTAATGTGTGGATTGGAATTATGGAGGATTACCTAATTGGGCCACATTTTCTGCCTAAGCCATTAAATGGAATTGCCTACACCAGTTTTCTCCAAAATGATCTTCCTGAACTACTTGAGGACATTCCACTAAATATTGGACAAAACATGAGGTTCACGCACGATGGTGCTCCAGTATATTTTAGTCAGGTTTCTAAGCAATACTTAGAAGCAGCTTATCCCAACGGGGAGCGCCGCAACACTGGCCTACCAGAAACACTTTCCAACAGTATAAGTAACGATTATACTTGGTGAAACAATAAATGAAAAATATTAATTTGAAAACAAAAATACCAAAATTAATTGTGGTGCGATATTCCAAAAGGTGCAAGTACGGTCCCTATTTAAGTGTTAAATGTATTTGTTAGTTGCGTTTTGAACAAAAACTTGCTTTGTTTTGCAGTTTTTGAACAGCAAACTTTTTTTGTGCATTTCCTTTGTTTAATAACATTTTCCTAGTTATAATAATGACAATTTGGCCTGGTGTCTACTGAACAATGTCTATCTCATAAAAAGGCTTTGTGCCGACTTTTTGTTCATATCTTTTCCTTAATTTTTTACGATTTTGGTTATAAACTGCTCCACAAAAGTGGAGGGAAATTCACAAATATTGGATTTATGTTAAACACTATCTACTGTCTTACTCACCAAGTTTTTGCCTGTAATATATTTATTGTTTACTTGCTTATCTGACTAGTTTTTTTGTTTCCAAGCAGTGGCGTAAATAGGATTTGAATCTGGGAGGTGACAAATGTTGAAGGACAGGGAAATTTATACATTCCTGAGGTATGTTTTAATTCGCTTCAGTGTAGAAAAGGACCTCTCTGGAGTGCATGTCGTAACAGGAAGAGTGCAGAGGATTTTCATCAGCTGGTAGATGGAAGGGTACAATGTTTTGTCACAAGCATCAAGGCTGGTAACAGCGGACTTTGAAACTTTGTGATTTTCTGTTCCATCAATCTCTTTCCTCCACAGTTTTAGTTCTACACAAATGTCATCGCTGTTTGATAACACATCATTTGCATAAAACTCAACTAAGGCATCTAGCTTTGTTTTAGTTTCGATGTTAAGTTCAAGCCCAAACAAAAATTGAAAGCCTTCAAAAACAGCTTTGTGCTTTTTGAATCTTTCTTCAAGTTGCGAAATGTAGAAATCAATAAAAAAAAGGAATAAAAAGGAAGGAATAAGTTTATTCTGTAGTGGTTTTCTATTTGACCATCTTGACTGATCCCATCAGCGCACTCACTGGATGTAGTTGGGGCATTGCTCCTGTTCTTTTGTTTTGAACACAGTCTCGGAAATTTCAAGTCCATACCCATATCTAATGCAACAGCTTTGACTTGGTTAAACATTACATGAAACTCTTGCTCGGCATTAGTACGCATAAGATGCAATTCTGATAAGATATCCTCGGCCAATACAACAGCCTCTTTCAAATCCAAATTTTCCTTTTGTAGTTCTTTGCACAAAGGCATACCAAAAGCAAAAACATTTGCAACAACGTGTATAGCAACGAAAAATTCAGTGTTTAATACTGCCCTCAAGTTATTAGCTTCAGACCCATCCTTCCATTAAATCATTACGTTAAAGTTATAACTATATTTTGTTTTTTTTGCTGAACCTCATCATAGTATTATAAACATGTGAAAACTGTGGTTTTTTAGCCTTCCAGAGGGCCTTTGGGGGTGATTGATCACCTTGATCACCCCCCGTATTTACGCCATCGTTTCCAAGTGGATAACTTTTTAAGTTTTAGGCAAGTTGTTTTCTTTTGTATTTTCAAGAATTTTACATCAGTTATTGTTTCCACTTTATTCATACATAACTGTGATTTAAAATTTAGAATTTTGTTTTGAATAATGCCTGGACTTAAATTGCGAATGAAGCTAGTAGTGCTATTGGTATGATTGGGGCGGGTCGTTTTCAGTGAGAAGCTGCGGATGATTTCCAAGTCAGTGAAAGTGTAATTTCGCGGCTTTTCTGTAGATATCGAGCAACTGGTAACGTGAGAGAAACACATAGAAGTGGAGGACCAAGGGTTACCACCCCCGCACCACCCCGTAGAGAGCCTCCGAGTACTTGTCATACTGTTGTTGCATGCTTGGGATCAGCTTCAAAGAGCCTTGAATTCCCATGAACCTCCCCCACAGACACTCCAAGAACTTAGACGGCATTTACCCCAACTTTGGAGACAAATAGATAAAGGCTACTTCAACCACCTTATTGAAAGTATCAAAGCCGTTGTTTGGCTGTAATTGATATTAGACGAAACCATACCCGTTATCAACGTAGGGATAGGGGGGACATGACGGGGATGCGAGTTAAGACGGGTCACACACACATACAAGAAACTAGACACTTGCAAATAGAAAGAAAAATGTCAATAGGAAGCCATACTCGATCAACCGTCAGTGCGATAGAAACAGTGAGTGGGAGTGCACGCGTTTTTTGTTTACAAACGAAAATCACATTGAGTGTCTCATGTATCAAATTTTACGAAGGTAAAACATCTCTACTGTAAGGTAATTATGACTACCCAATTTATGTCTTTTCTCGTATATGGTTGGACAAAAGTTCAGTTATTATTTTTTTTTTTGAGAAATTATTTTCAGCCTTTGGGGCAGGACTGGGTATTGGGTATGGGGTAAGATGGGGAAGTGGGTCTTCGTTTAGGTATCTATGTTTATAAATAGGTACGTGCCTAACATGGTTTTACTTTTCATGTAAAACAAGAAAAAAACTAAAAGAGGAGAGTGGTCAACAATTTCTATGAAAACAGCTGTAGATAAAGTATTAAGTAAAGAAACGGGCTACAGAAAAGTCGCTTCTGAATACGGAATGCCTCAGACTATGTAACGGTGAATGGCTGTAACCTCAAAGGGCACCAGCTCGAAGGGCTCCGGCTAGAGACTCCTCTCAAGGGTGATTCGACCCCAAGTTTATGCTGCACAAGTATTACAGGAAGGTTGTAAAAGTTGAGGGCGCCACTACCTTTTTGACGATAAAAAGTACCAAAAAAACTAAGGCGAAAAAGGTAGAAAAGCCTTGTAAAATTTAAATGAAAGTTAATAATAAAAGTGACCCCGGGCGATGTCTTCCTCAACTTTTATAGTTGAGGATTTAGAAAAAAAAATAAAAGATAGAGTTAACACAAATTTATTCTGCCACAGGAAATGAACACTGGAATTTGTACTTTTATAGGTACTTGGCTTATATGGAGTGGTTTCCTGAAGTAGGAGTCAGGTCTTGATCTGAACTGATGTGTCCTGGTCTAGGGCGGTATTTTGATCTAGGGCTGTATCCTGGGGTTCTATCCTTGGGGTTATATCCTCGGGGTTATATCCTTGAATTATATTCTTGGGGCTTTATCCTCGGGTTATATCCTTGGGTTATATTCTTGGGTTATATCCTTGGGTTATATTTTTGGGGCTGTGCTTACCTAGAAGTACAGGTGGATCAGGGATTTATAGGAGCTTGAATGTAATGGCACATTATGTTGGTCAGCTTTTCAGGTTAAAAAAAGGAAGGCAGTTATTTGAAAGTCAAAAAATTGATTTAATTTACTGAAAGCTTTCCAACATTATATGTTCCATGTTAAAACAGTAAAAATAGCAATTATCGGCTAAATTAAAAAAATATACTAATGATCCGAAAGAAACTAATAATAGCAAAAAGTTATTTATTTAGTTATATGAAAAATATCGTGCTTAGGAAATATATGAAACCGGCACTGGCGTTACGAAAGAATATTTTATAGGTTAACAGATTATAAAAGTGTTATTTTATAATTAAAAGAGTTATTTCGCAACTGAAAAAGCTTGAAAATATTTGTATAAAAGTAAAACAGTGAATTATAAAAGAATATTTGGTTTAAAACTAACATATTAGTATAAAAGAACAGTTTATGACCACGTGTTGAATTTAATTTCGTCTATCTCTGTAAAAAAATTAAGAATGCATACGAAAATTATATCAGACAGTACTTTAGAAGAAGCTTATTAATTATAAATTATGATTTTGAACTTACCACAGCAAAATTCATAAGATAGGTACTTAAGAGGTGAAAGATAGCGAAAGATGATCTTTCCCCGTAGACGGTCGATAACGGAAAGGGATGTTTCACGTGGCGTTGGAAAAAATGGAAGCGTCCGTTGGCAGACGTCAATTGTCTTACGGCCAGGGTTAAAGAATTTGGGATCACAGAACTATAATTGGAAGTGGCTAGTGACACGAGCGGTAATTAAAAGGATTTATTCTGTAAAATCGAAACAGGTCGATAGACATGTTACAACTACTTTAGAGCGATATGTTAAGAAAATTAAAGAAGGTGGTGAAGTTACAATTGGTGTACCTTTGGGCCCTAAACAACCAATATTTACAACAAAAGAAGAATACGAAATAGTGGCATATCTAAAACATATGGAAGAACGTCTTTTTGGACTGACAACTCTCGATCTGAGACGTCTAGCATATCAACTGGCTGTGAAAAATGGCAAGGTGCACAATGGCAGGGGTTGATTGGCTCAAAGGTTTCTTAAGGCATCTTCCAGAATTATCCATTTGTAAGCCCGAAGCCACATCAGCAGCTAGAGCAATGGGATTTAATAAAGTGGCCGTTAGTAAATTCTTCCAGCTGCTTGGATAAATTTATGACAAGCATAAATTAACTCCTGACAAAATATATAATTGTGTATAATTGTTGTATCTAAAACTAAGAGCAAAATTTTGGCAATGAAAGGACGAAAACAAGTAGATTCGTTATCATATGCAGAACGAGGCCAGACTATTACAGTAGAATTATGTTTTAACTCTGCTACATGCCTCCACTGATGATTTTTCCGAGACAACGAATGAAACCAGAATTGTTAGATCACATACCACCAAGTACTGAAGGTGTTTGCTATGCTCGTGGCTCGATAACTACTGAAATATTTTTGACCTCGGTTCAAAAAGTTTATCAGCTTTTCCGGAGCTTCTACTACTAATCATGTGTTGCTGCTTCTGGTTGGGCATGTAAGTCACACTCAAAATTTGGAAGTAATTGATCTGGCACGTAAAAATGGAGTTATTATACTTTGCTTTTATGAGGCCACTCAGTACATATTATGACCATGCTGTTTCGGCCTGGTTGAGATCACACCCATAGCGTGTGGTAACTGTAATTCAGATAAGTGAAATATTTGGAAATGCATACGTTCCGGCAGCTACAATGTCGACAGCAATCAACGCATTCAGAAAGTGTGGAATATGGCCGTATAATCAAAATAATTTTACAGATGCCGATTTCATATCTGCCTTCAACCACAGTAGTCACGACTGTATCTTCAATGGTCACAGCATCCCATCCTGGAGCAGTTACAACAAGACCCGAAGTTACAACAAAATCAAACTCTCCAGTTAGAATAGGTTTTATCACCAAATGTAAAGAGCAAGTCACACCTGCTGCGAGTAAAACACCAGAACCTGGATGTTCTTTTGCTTCTGAATCTCCCATCCGTTTAGTGTACCGCGATCTTACATCTAGCTTTGAAAATGCATCCCCTGGTGATATTTTGCCAATCCCAATAACGGAGAGGAAAAACAGCCGTCATTACTTAAACTCCTTAAAAAATTGAGCTAGAGAATTTGAAAAAACTGAGGAAAGTATCCAATCCTAATGATCCTCGCCTCAAAAAAAATGCTAAGGAGAAACAAAAGACTACAGTTGCAGCCAAAACGAAAAATAACGATGATGAAGATACAATTTGTCTCTATTGTAATGATGAAAATCATACTTTTGTTAAATTATCCGAAGGTTGGGTAGGCTTTGTGGATGTTGGGCTCACAATGCTTCTGCTGGTGTTGATAATGAAAACACCGAAGAAATTCACATTTGTATTTATTGTGATAATAATAAGCTTTCGCCATTTTCATTATCCCATCTAAATAAAGAAGAATAATAAACGTAATGATTATACTATATTTTTGGTATTCCCCATCATGTCCCCCCCTTCCCCTATGTACTTTTTAAATAAAATTTAAAAGTTACACAACCTCAAATTGTTATTGTTGTTTAAAACTGCAAATGTATTGCGCAAAAGGGCAAACAGTCGCTAACATAAAAGAAAATATATTCATTTGTGGAGAATTTTATTTAAAAAACGAATTAATCAATACCAGTATATTTTACGAAAATTTTGTATATTTCACCATGTTATTTTGGTATCAAGGAATCGTTATGTGCTATTAATGTTACCTTACAGTTTATCTACCTGTCCTACATTTAGGTAACCCACTTCAGTAACCGCCCCCACGACGTTCGTACCTTTTGAGAAGGCCCAAAAGGCACATTACCTATGTTCTCCCTCTTAAATTTAAAACGAATATTCGTGTTTCACGATCTTCACGTCTTCAGTTCGCTTCGAAGAAGTTGTTATGTAGGGCGGTGTCGCTTGGCTCAAAATCACGGGAGTAGCGTGTTACAACGAAGTGTTACCGGCGTACAGTTTTCGATTTTTCCATGTTGATTGGGATTTCTAAGTTATTTGTTTCATTAGAAAGCTTCCAAATGTAAATTACATAAGAATTTCCTTACAATTAGGTATGTATTTTTCTGTTACTAGTAACGGTCAACAATATGTAATAGCAAATTTATATTGGAGTTTTTTTGTTTAAGGATTTTATTTAGCAAATGATGCTACAATATAACAATACAACAATACAACAATACAACAATATAACAATACAACAATACAACAATATAACAATATAACAATATAACAATATTACAATATAACAATATAACAGTAATTAATTAAGAAATTGTTTGTCAAATAAATAATTTCTTAGAACAGTTTTAAATTTTCTCAAGTTTCTTTCATTTTGGTGAATTCAATTATTCCTTTATTAAATATAGATTTGTACGCTACTGATTTTAATGAATTATTTATGTGAAAATTATTTTTGCCACGTGTATAATGATCATGAAATTCAGAATTTATCGAAATGTAATTTTTTCATAATAAAAAATAAGGTTTTTTACATTTATTTTTTTAACATAAATTCAATTTTTGTATATTTTTTTGCATTCAAAATTATTCTTATTGCCTTATTCTGTAAAACTTGTAATTTTTCAAAATGTTCTTCATTTGCTGTAAATAGAATGGTCGAGCAGTACAAAAAGTGTGGTAAAATTATTGTATTAAAAATACACTTTTTGGAGAAAAAACTTAAGTGTTGACTTATCCTTCTTAAATAGTTGATTTTTTTAGATATTTTTAAAATTATATAATCATAATAATTTTGAAATTTCAATTTGCTATCAATAAATATTCCTAAATACTTAAATGAATCTACAAATTCTAAATCAATATTATTTATGTTTACAGTATATAAATTATCATAAATTTTTGAATTTATAAGCATGCATTTTGTTTTATCAAAATTTAATTTTAGTCTATTTATAT
Organism: Lochmaea crataegi; assembly: GCA_947563755.1. NCBI lineage: Eukaryota > Metazoa > Arthropoda > Insecta > Coleoptera > Chrysomelidae > Lochmaea > Lochmaea crataegi. The sequence goes on from OX387425.1 coordinate 24,298,636, forward strand.
TCAACCATTTTATTACAATATTGAGTTCCATATTTATGTAATTAATAGCTTCTGATATTGATTTACATTTTATGTATATTAAAGTGTCATTAGCAAACATCTGAATTTTACATTTTTTCAGAACTTTAGGTAAATCATTTATATATAAAATAAACAGTAAACCTACTACCTTGTGGCATACCAATATTAATTCATTTTTTTGATGAAAAATTATTAAAAATTTTATTTTTTTGTGTTCTATTATCTAAGTAATTTTTAAGAAAATTTAAAACTGTTCCTTTTATCCCATATTTTTGAAGTTTTTGTAAAAGTCTGTTTCTATCAATTGTTTCGAACGCTCTTTTAAAATCCAGAAAAACTGCAACTACAATTTCATTATCATCAAAACATCTTCTCCAACTTTCGGTAACATATTGAATTGCAATTTCTGTTGAAACATTTCTTCTAAATCCTGCTTGCCATTTTACTAAAATTTTGTTTTCTTCAATAAAATCTATTAAATGTTCATAAACCATTTCCTCAATTAATTTTTCTATATTCCACAATACATTTACAGGTCGCATTTCATCAAACTTTTTACTATTCTTAATTTTGGGTACTGGAGTTATGTAAGAACATTTTAGACTCTCTGGCATTTCTCCATTTTTTAGACAAGTGTTAATTAAATTTAAAATTTGGTATCCCGTAGCATCAAAAGTTTCTTTTAAAACTGTCTTATTTAGTATTTCACTAGAGTTGTTGTTAGATTTTAATTTAGATATTTTATGTTTTAATTGATTTAGTGTTATTTCTTCAAAGTTTGTCAACAAGTTTTCTAATTCTACCATATCAAAATCTTCTCTTGCATTTGGAATAGATTTATTTATCTTCTCAATACTATCCATATAATAATCATTCATTCGTTCAGCTATTACTATTGGATCTGTTTCTTTCTTATCTTCAAATATTATTTCCGATACTCCAGATGAAACTTTCAAATTAACCAAAGTTTTTAACGTTTTCCACATTCTTTTACTATCTCCTTTATTTTTATCAATTTCATTTTCATAATAATTTCTTTTTTCTTGTCTAATAATATCCACACGTTGATTTCTCAATTTTTTATATTCGTTCCAATCTTGAATATCATTTGTAAAACAATATTTTCGATATAATTTATCTCGGTTATTTTTTATTTCAATGACATTTTTTTTAAACCAAGGCGTATTGTTATTTCTTAAGTTTATCGTTTTCAGTTCCTTAACTTTTTCTAATGATTCTTCAAAATTTTCAAAAATATTATCAAATAGTAAGTCAACATTATGTAAATCATATTTCCAGTCACAAGAAATTAACATTGTTTTCAATTTTTTGTAATCAATAAATGTGATTAGTTTTGTTTTTTGATTAGAATATTGGCAATTTTCAATTTCCACAATTTGCCATTTATGGTCACTGAATTTTGGACTTTCAATAACATCAGTGTAAAAAGGGAAAAACCTGACTTGAGGAGAAAGAGTGATTTGTAGAGATTGATATATTTAATTAGAATTTAACTTTTAATTACTTACTGTGATAGATACTAGATAATAAAACAAATCTAAATGTTGAAAATAACTATTTACAAGACACTGGACGTGATGCCTGGATTTAATTGAACAGTCCATGTGGACATGGTCCAAGTAGGTTGAACAACCGAGATGACGTACCTGGACCTGGAATAAGATAGAAAAACACTCTGAGTATTCAATTTGCCATAAATAATGATTAATTATTTAACTAACGATTAGTATAGTTGAAATCCCCATAATTAATGAAAGTATTAATAATATACAAGGTGCATCTTATGTGTTTGAACTGTGATTATGCATATCAGTACTAAAGTAAAGTTAAAACTTCACTTGATCAAAAATAAATGCCTAATAGTAAATATTTAGGGTTATTAGGAAAAGTGCAAGGGGCGCAAACTCTCCCCAGTGCCTGTAAGGAATATGTGGCACAAACAATATTATAACTACTGTAAGTGGCGCAAACTCTCCACAGTAAAGCAAAATAAGGTTACACTGCAAGTGGCTCAAGCTCTCCACAATACAGGGGGGTGGAAGGAGATATGGGTGACGTGAGAAGTCACCCTGTATCAGGAATGGACAAACCGCAAGTGGCGCAAACTCTCCATAATACAGTATAGGTATGTGAGTTAAACTGCAAGTGGCACAAACTCTCCACAGTACAGTAGGATTGGATGAATAGGAAATGCAACAACAAATTAATGTTCTTAATAACGTTGAATATTAAAGAACTTTAAACAAAGTAATTATTAAAAATGATTAGCAAATATATATACTCTATGTGATACAATAACTTTTAAAATCAAATATCAAATAATAGGCAGAAATGAATTACTCTGTGAGATAGACTCACCTATTTAACTCCTGATATGCACCACAATACACACTATATTTTAATAGATTTATTTGGCTCAAGTGAACACTTTAGTTATTTTCTAGAAACTGAAACTCAAATCGTTCTTAAAATTATTTTCCCCTTTCGTGGCCTCGAAGACTACGTTATCGCCTACGTGACATTATGATACTTTACTTATCTGTTTCAGACAATTGGTTGTTTTGTCGAGAAATGCATTTCTGAAATATTAGGGTATACCCATAATTTAATTCATTTTACTTGAAACGAAAACCATTTTAAGAGTAACAGGGTGAGAGAAAAAAATTGTCTTACATCAGTAACTAATGAAAAATCATTTGATATAACCAGATCTAAAAGAGTTTTTGAAATATCTGTTACTCTTGTAAATTCTTCCACATATTGCTTCATTCCAAATAAATTTATAATTTCTTTTAGTTTTTTAACATATATATCATCTTGTAAGTAATTTATGTTAAAATCTCCTAAATGTATATTTATTTTATTCTTCGCAAATTAATTTAAAAAAATTTAAAAATTCATTTGTACTACATGATGGTGATCTATAGTAGGTACACAAATAGTTCATATTCAACAAATTTTTCCTTAAATGTTATTTGCACCATCCAATATTGGTAATCTATGGAGTTATATTTTACTTTTGTTACAAAAAATTTGTTAAAAATAAAAACCATCACTCCTCCAGTGTGATTAGAATTAGATTTGCAATTATATAATGTGTAGTCTTTATGAACTTCCAATTCTTGTTCCAAAACCTGATCTGTAACATGTGTTTCTGTAAGGCATAAAATTGCCGGTTTTTTGTTATTAACAAAATTCATAATTTCATCTTTTGAACTTAAAAAACCATCAATATTAACATGATAAATTTTATTTTTCACTACTAGCTTCTAAACCTAACTTTATTGACTTTTGTTGAGGTAGTAAAGTTGTTCATTATTAACTAAGGTAGAAAAATACAGAGCCTACTTGATTATAATTAAATTTCAATCCATTTAAGAGAATGTCAGATTAACTTGTGCACAGCTGTCATGTCATGTGAAACGGGAGTCGACAAACTAATATTTAAAAAAATAAAATGCCAGTAGTGAAGTAGTGAAAAAAATGCTATATGAGCCACGGTAGAAAAGTGTATTAATGTCTCGGATCCATTAAAGACCTCGAAGCTTCGCTTCTCGGTCTTTAATGGACCTCGACAATAATACCTCACTTTTCTACCTTGGCGCATAATTACTATTTTGTATTTGTTGAACATTAAATTTTGACTTTTTTTCTTGATTTAATTGCTACTCGTTTAAAACTGTTGGAACGCACTTGTAATTTATTTTTAATTTATTTCTTTCCTCTTGATTTTTGTATACTTCACAATTTTGATCATAAGTGGCTATGATTAATCAAATATCCTAAATTGTACTTTAAATTGATTTCATTACAGTTCGGGCAAATTATGTTTTCAGAAGTAGTCGTACACATTTTTGATTGATGCAAATATCCACATTTCACACAAATTTGATCTTTAGTACATTGTTTAGCTGAATGGTTATATCCTGAACATTTATAACATCGGTGAATATCAAAATATTCAAATATTGGACAGATTGCAAAATTAATAAACAGCATACCTTTATCCTTAAAATTCTTACCATCAATTTCAATAATTGCCATATATTTTGTTTTCATTTTTTTTACTACAATAATTTTTAAATCAGCATTCTCAATAAATTTATTTTTTTACTTCCCCATGTTCAAATTCCTCTTCTAAACCAATAATCTTTAATTTTGGATTCCTCTTTTCTTCATTTTGAGTTGTGTAATCATTTCCTAGTTTATTTTTAATTTCATTTGAAACTTTCAGTATTTCTTTCTCATTTTCACACTGAATTCTTAAGCATCCGTTTTTTAAATCATTAATTTTTATTATATTAATATCTAAACTTGAAAGATCGACAAAATTTCCTAAATCCTGTTTGGTTTTATTCGTATTTTGATTGATTTTTGGCGTTACAGTTATTGTTGCGTTTTCATTATTTACTATATTTCTTTTACAACTTTATTTAATGTCTTCATAATATTGCTTTTCTCTATTTCTACATTTTTTTTGCAGTTGTTATTATCCATTAAATAATTTATTTTTTCCTTAAGAAGTTCAATCTTTTCACTTAATTCTGTTATAATTTGATCTTTTGCCGCCAATAAGTCTTCTTTTGCTTTAATAACTTCTTGAAATAAAATTTTTTCATCAAAAATTTCATTAGTTTGAGTGTTCGTAATGTTATTTTCATCTTTATCATTTATAGTCATTTGACTGCTTCCACCATTACCTCTAGTGTTTCTACTACCTCCTCTTTTTGTCATCATACGTTTTTTGGATAATTTAATGGCTGGAAACTAAGATTTTTTTTTTAATTTTAAAAGAGAGATTTGGTTCATTTTAATATTGATTTATAAATGACAAAATAACAGTTGCATTAACAGTTCTACAAAGATCCTTCTCAGATAGCTCTCCTATTGTTTAAAATTAGAACAATTTGTCGACGAAGTGAAAAAAACTATTTATATAAATTGAAAAGTTGTTTCTGGTAGGAGCATAAATAAATTAAGACATGCAAAAATAAGTTAATTCAATGAAAAAGACAAAAAGACTATATTCCAAAGTTAACCATAAATCATAGATCAATCTGACCTCCGAACAATGAACATATACTATAGTAAAATAATTTGTAACCGTATTTTCCGATTCCAGCATCAAGTTTATTTGTTGGCATCCACAAATATTGTCAGGTCGTATTATAAAAAGTAATAATCATGATATCCTTCAATAGTGTAATGTTTTTGTTATTATTTATTTAAACAGTTTTTACCGGTGGGATAAAATTATACACACTATGGCTAATTACTATTTATTTATTTAAAGAAACGCACACACTGTATTAAACTTAATTTATATACACACTATACTTAATGTCTACTAATTTATTTACACTCGGTGTAATAGTTCTAATTTATTTTCACCTCTCGAATATTACACTATTTATATTCACCATTTTATTCACTAATTCTCTCGAACTAACTGTTCACTAATTGTTTCGAACTAACTAACTAACTAACTCCAAAAACCCGCGTATATATAGTCCTTATCGGTTCTGGAAAGTTCTAGTATTTTATGACGCTCCTCATATGCGTAAATACTGCATTAGACCAGAAGCTTCTAGAAAGCGCATTCACCAAAATTTATAATCGAGGGGACAGGACCGGCTTTGAGTTGGTGTCCTCGCAACAATAGTTATTATATAATTGAGATATATGTATAAAAAGCGATTTATTTAATCTTTGACTTATAAAACTTCAATTATACTTGTGGGAATGTATATGTTGAGCGCAAAGTGCGAAAACGGCCGATGGCCGAAATTTTTGGTCAAACATGAGATTGAGCGTTCTAAAACGACCAAAGCCCGAAGTTTAATCCAACATCGCACTTTGATCATTTTCAAATAGCCAAACCTAGGTTTGTGCATTTTGGAAACGACAAAAGCTTAACAGACAAGCGAAGACAATTTTCTTAACACCTGGCAAAAAGCAAAAATTGCAATGGGCAAGTTATATCCACTCATTAGCACACACAGTAATCTCTCAACACAAAACAAGCTGCACATATACAGACAATTCATCAGACCCATATTAACATATTCAGCACCAGTATATTTCACAGGAACTAAACAAAACTTTTACACACTGCAAATGGTGCAAAACAAGTGTCTTAGAATGGCAATCAAATACCCATATTGCTATCCTAAACTTCCAAGAACCTCATGGTTACATGACAAAGCCGACATACCCACCATCAAAGACTTCATAACAAAAATCTCGGCTAACTTTTACAAATACTGTCTGCCAGTAGATCTTCGAAAAGCGCAATCAAAGCCGCAAATCGCGCAGAAGGCATCCGAGATAGTGGATGTAGGCTTCTGGACGGTTCACTGTTCACATAACTTGGCTGCTCAGCCCCAAACCCACCCATTCAAAATAATCAACAGGACAAATTCATTTCAGTATTCAAACGGATCTGAACCACCCCCAACTCACAAAATAAAATAAAACAAAATCAACTTCTGCTATGTTGCCTTCTCCAAATCTAAAACCCAATCAACTATTGAGACCCTGTTTTTCAGCTGCTTTTCAGGGATATCCCAGCCGAAAAATTATGGGAGCTAAAATTATATTCTAGGGACAAAGTTACAAATATAACCATAACATATGGATAATGCCACAGACGCATTCTTACCTCAGACGAACACAATAAGTCAAAGGAGCGCCAGACCGTCGGCTTTGTTTTTCTTTGACAATTGTATACAGGGACGACAAACTTTGAATAAAGAGTATTTTAAAACCTTTAAAAACCTGGCTAAAATTAGTATACTTATTACTTGCACATCCTGTATAAAAAGTAGGTAATTTGGGATAACCTATAATTTAAATTTTTAGAATCGTTTTAGAAACAGTTAAATCGTTACCTAATGTATATTTTCAGATGCAGATGCATATTTAACACATATATAAGGATTACAAATAATTCACTGGTTACCATCTAAATAGCACTCAAATTTTTATTAAGAAATAAAATATAACAAAAAAAACAGAAGGGAACGACTATTACAAATAAAAGAGTAAAAAAACATCAGCAAAAAAACAGCATAAGCTTAATTTAAAAGAATGATGATTATTTATTTCTGCAACTTGACGATGAATGACATTTTGGTTTGTAACTTATTGTTCGTAAATTATAAATATTTTCGAAATTTGAAAAAAAGATCCCTAAAGAGGAAGAAATTTAGTAAAAAAAGTTCCAACTCCCGGAACTGTACCTCCATTATTTATAATTTTAATTTAACGCTGAAAATAGCCCTCCGCGCGCCATTGTTAGGTTGCGCGCACGGCCTCGAAAGCGAGTACGTCACTTAAAAAAAATTTCTTTAAGTACTTAATTGAAAGATCTAAAAAAATTATAGTATAATCTAAACACTTTAGAGAATTGATTCCCGTTGGAATTTTTCATAAACACAAATTTTTCAATATGCTAGACGATTGTTAATTAACAAAATTTTTTCAAACTTCCTTCATCGTTCAAAACTAAAAAAAAATGTTTAAATAATTGCCGTAAAATTATTTCGCTTCGTGGAGCTCTTCTTATATACCTACATGCAAAACAAGATTGCGTCATCAAAGTTTCAAAAATGTTAATACTTTGCTTATAAGTAATGTAAGTTCGCAAAAAATGAGAAATCAGTCTTTTATTGTTAACTTGAAAAATTTATTATAAACAAAGTATTAACATTTTTAAAACCTTGATGACGCAATCTTGTTTTGTATGTAGGTATATAAGAAGAGCTCCACGAAGCGAAATAATTTTACGGCAATTATTTAAAATTTTTTTTTAGTTTTGAACAATGAAGGAAGTTAATTGAGTTAATTAACAATCGTCTAGCATATTGAAAAATTTGTGTTTATGAAAAATTCCAACGGGAATCAATTCTCTAAAGTGTTTAGATTATTCTATAATTTTTTTAGATTTTTCAATTAACTTTAAGTACTTAAAGAAAATTTTTTAAGTGACGTACTCGCTTTCGAGGCCGTGCGCGCAACCTAACAATGGCGCGCGGAGGGCTATTTTCAGCGTTAAATTAAAATTATAAATAGTGGAGGTACAGTTCCGGAAGTTAGAACTTTTTTTACTAAATTTCCTCCTCTTTTTTTCAAATTTCGAAAATATTTATAATTTACGAACAATAAGTTACAAACCAAACACTATTTTTTGAAGGTGTTTAATTGTTTATAACTTTTTGAATTTTTTATGGGCTAATTTAATTATTTGGCACAATGATCTAGACATTATTCTGGATCGAATGAGCTAAACCACATAATTTTAATAAAAGTATGTAGAATTAACACCGTTTTAAGCTTATAGACTAGACTACATCTCTTATTTCCGCAGTTATTTCTACACCCGCACTTCACAAAACCTTGTTTTGACTGAGAATCTTCAGCAGCCGCGGATCTTAACGTGAGCTCTTTTTTGGAACAACTTTTATTTCCATGAAGTTCTGGTCTGCTACTTGAAATTCGTTCGTTACGTACAACTTTTCAAGGACTTCGGAGGATGTTCCCAACTGATAGAGATCGCTTTCTTCTTTCCGTTCCATAACAACAGCCATTACGTTTCTTGGTGCAGCTCGCCCTCTGTCAACATCTGGAATTCTTATCAAAACATTTTGTCCAACGCAAACTGGAGGAAACTTTTTGTTGGATTTCTGCAGCATTTCACTGGCTTGTCTTTTCTGGGATATGCACGATGCTCCACGTGCTTGCATGATTTTTTCTTGGCGAATGCAAATATTACCACCGTACACTAACAAGACTAGTAGTCCAACTCACCCTTTGGGACTTTGATGTCGTGTTATAAAGTAAAGCCGCTGTCGATCGTAGATTAGCACGTGCCTCCTATTTACGAGGTTGTTGATTTATAGATTGAGTGTTTGTTACAGGGGCCAGTAAAAACTTACCTTGTTAGAGAACTATTTTTATTTAAATACATGTTTTCTTTTGGTAGTAGCAGCCATCGAATATTAACTACTTCACTAGAATTTTAACTAGTACTAAATTGTTTACAAAATATTTGACTGAAATAAAACAAGTAGTATCAGGAATAAGCATTTAATAAACTCAGATAATTTTTACAAATTTTTTAATATTGACAACTTTAAATCAGGCTTATTTGATTTTTTGCCTTTAGGGTGGCGATTTATAAATTTTATTGTATTTATTGCACAATATTGATAGGGGGTACTGTCAAACCTCCAAAAGCAAATTTTCTTTCTGGACGTAGGCTTTCAATTTAGTGAAAATCGTGGATCCTCTATCCAATAAAATTTTTTGGTTAAATTCTGCACAAACTGGACAAGAATGTTGCAACAAACCTTTTTCCAAAACATACCCACTAACATAAACTATTTCATTACCTTCTGGGCTAGTAAGATTTCGATAGTCACAGGTAAAAACTTTTAAAAATGTTTTTGGAGTAGAAAAGGGGAAAATAATATCTTTAAAAGTTTCTGCCGAGTCCATATTAATGTCTAATAAAACTTCATTAAAATCGTTCATGCAATTAGCACCTTCGACTTCATTAAAATATTTCAGAGTGAACAATTTTTTAAAGGCTCTACAAAATTGTTTGGGTGTTGGGTTTTTAGAATTGCCACAACAATTTCTAATTTGACCAAAGAAATTTTCAAAGCAGCCCTGATTAAGATTTCTGGTAAACAAAAATATATATTGCTTTCCAAAGAGCTTTTAATGATTTTATGGTTAACTTCCATCGAGATATAAAATTCATTCGGTTGGTAACGCACTTACCCTCGTAATTAATTATTTTTAAATTTTGTAGCAAAATTTAAATTTCCTACAAAAATTTAATTTGCATTAGGGTGCCCATAAAAGCATTATAATTATTTAAATGGGAAGAATTCAGTAGATCAAAGAGGTCATTAATTTGTTTAATGAAATTTGCTATTTGTTATTTTCGCTTTTATTGGTAATATATTAAAATCGATGTAGGTATGCAAAGCAGCAGATACCGAACGGCTGAGTACTTGAGACGCAAATTTCAATTTCATTTTTTTAAAGTTGTTTGGATATATATGCTCATCAGTTAATTTATGACAAAGTCTATTTTCTTTTTTCTTGTCACAAGAACACGTCACTATGGACACCCTTGATGCAAAATTCGGGTTTTTAAATCTCGGGTGCCAGATTATTAACGTGGTTTGCTCCACGGCCCCTTGTCCCTTAGCGTCAAGAGTTCCAGATAGCCTCAGATGGAGGTTACGGAAAATTCCAGGGGTCTTGTTGAATTAAATTTAACTAACTAGTGAAAATCCGGAAAAGCCAAATCTTGGTTCTCCAATCAATAAATTGCGGTTAATAATGAAAATAATAGGAATTCAAAACTTTGATCTATTAATACTCTGTGGTCTATTTTACGAATAATTCTTTAGTGACAAACAAATTAACAGGGAAAAGAAAATGAGGTATGTATTACCTATATCTGGGATTTTAACGGACTTAACGGTCAGGTTATCAAATACAGTTCAAATCTACCGGATTTAACGGGGTCCCTAATGCACGATTTAGATCTGCCGGGTAATCAGACAAATTGTGGCCAAGCCTCTTCCAAGTCTGATTAACCCTTGAATCCAAATGAAACCGGCAACTATTATTCCGACAATAAAAAAAACAAAATATAAATAATGATTCTACGAAACGGGAAAAGAACGATTTAGATCTGCCGGGAAATCAAACAAATTGTGGCTAAGCCTCTTCCAAGTCTGATTAACCCTTGAATCTACTAAAGCCGGTAACTATTATTCAAAAAAAAAAAAAAATTAAGAACGAATTAGATCTGCCGGGAACTCAAACAAATTGTGGCTAAGCCTCTTCCAAGTCTGATTAACCCTTGAATCTAAATAAAGCCGGTAACAATTATTCCAAAAAAAAAAAATTTTCCCACGAGTTAAAGGGTACCCAACTATCGACACACAGAGTAAAAATATTTGTACTAGCATAAAATTAAAATATTATAATCCACTTGGATATCACTTTAATATAAAACTATCTAGAACCAAAAGCATAAAATAATTCGAGAATCCACTAATAATTCATGTCAGTTAATTAATATATAATAAACGCTGTAAATAAAATTCGAAATGAAATTACAGTTGACAAATCTTTATTTCCAAATAAAAGAAACAAATAAAAAAAAACCAATTTCAGTTCAACAACAAAAAGAAAAAATAGCCAGTCGGAAAATTTTCAAAACCATACATTTAACAATTTAATATTAAGCGGCGATACGGAAAGTTTCGAATACACAGTTTAATTGTAAAAATGATTTACCTTTTAAAATACAGCTGAACACACAATCTTAGTGCACTAAATTTTCACAATACGGTTTATCGGTTTTCGGAAGAAAGTTGAGCGAAGAATCACGAAATAGTATTTTAGAGCCGGAATAAATCGGAGCGCGAATGAATCCGCTCGAAAAATGAATTGCTTGAGAATTTATATCCAAAATTTTTAGTTACATTTTTCGGCCGTAATTGTGGTGTGGGAATTAAACGTGAAATTTATCTAGTTTCGACAAAAACTTGTACCTATACTAGACGGCTTTCGTTTTAATTAAAATGTTGTATATACCGGGCGTCCATTCAGTTGAAAAATTTAAATATCGGAAATGAATAAATTGTGTATGGTAGAATTTGGATTTGCGTAACTCGGACTTATACTAAAATATACATCGGTAATAACAAAAAAAAAAAATCAATGCGGTAGTAGAAAGGGTTGTAAAGTAACGAGTTATATACACCCTAGTGGTAAAATAAAATATATTACGGAACAAAATAAAAATTAAACTTGCAAAAAAAAATAACTCGTTACAATAGTTATAAAATATTTCTAAATGACTCTTTTTGCAAAGCAAAGCTATGGACAAAAAAATTATTCCTGGTTAATTTTAGTAAATGTGGCACGTCAAAGAAATAAACAATTTGTAAGGAATCCACAGATATATATTCTCAAATAGGTACAATTATATCTCTTACCTTCGGTATTTGACACGTTTAACAAAGGAATGGCATTACATTTTAAAGTGATTCTCATTCGATCTTGAATAAAACTGTCTTCCGGAAAATGTAAACTGCAAATCCTTATTGTGTTGTTACATAGCTCTGCTGTTATATTTGCATATTTATGTTTACCGATGAACCCCAAAGCATTTTTCCAAGCGTTACATCTAAAACCATCACAATACATTGTTAATAACTGAAATAATTGCATAAACACTTATCACACAGGCATGTACTATGAGCATATTTTTAATTTCTTACCTAGCATCACCCTTCGGAAATCGAAAAAAGGAGACATCTATTCCTGTTTTACTCTTGCAACCTTCAGCAGGACACAATAACCCTATTTCTATTAATCTAGATTTAATTATTAAAAAATATAAACAAAATGTTCTCACAATATTACACAACGCAACACGAAACTACAACCGGTATAATACGTACTCAGCGGAATCTGTGGACAACTGGTATACACGTAACCCAGGCGAAGGTTAGCTCTGGGCCCGGCCAGCCCGAATTCGGGGAAGAGTTGGACTACTAGTCTTGTTAGTGTACGGTGATATTACATCGGTTTCCAGATGTACAGGTGACTGTAAAAAACACAAATCAGAGCCAGACTCCAGGACACCCTGTAAATCATATTAGCAATAAAAAATGTATTTCCCCTATCACATAAAATGTGTGGAGTGAGTTTGTTTTACCTTGTTTGTCGAAATAAATAAGTTGTAGCTTTTATTTTGAAAATAAAACTACTATTAATTTTTCATTAGTTAAACTCAATTGAAAATTTAAAATTTTAAACTAAGTTAGTAAATTTTAAATTTCCTATTTATACATAAAAATATAAAAGTAGCTAAAATATTACTTACCTCGAGGGCTTCGTTGTAATCAGCTCTATTGCTTGGGTCTCCATGTGTTACATGAGTTACATGATCGTCTCCTTCCAAATCCGAGCCGGAGCCGCTAGAGGCATTATTTGAATTATCATTATTAAATATATTTTCCAGCTCCTCCTCTCTGGATATTGTTTGAAGAGTCTCATGAGGTATGTCGGAATCCATTATTCCATTTCGTAGAGGTACCCCAAACATTGCCTCATATGGACTTCTGTTTATACCTCTATGAAAAGATTTGGAGCAACTAAATTGACTGCCGGCGTGGAACGTCGTTTTTTTTCGGGCCGAGATGGGAAACTCATGTTCGAATGGGTCCAGGACCCAAACAGTGTTGGACTCATCCCCAAGGAGATGCCTACCAACCAAACCCACCTCAAACTCGCCGTTACCCCCGCCTCGGAATCACTACCCTAGCATACTTCGAGACAGGCGGCGGTCCCTCGCACACTCTCCGATCACACCGTCATCTTCTCCCTCCTATCACTCCTGCCTCTCATGCCATATCGAGTCCTTCTCTCCCCCTTACCATGCTCTCTACTACTCCACTCACCTCCATCCATTCCTCCTCCCCCCTCAACATTATCTCCACCATGTTTTCCCAGTACACCGCCTCCCCTAGTTTCCTCTCCAACTTCTTCAGCACTTCCTCGTACCTCCAGCATCTAAACACATGCCCCACATCATCCTCCACTTCACACCTCTCGCACACACCAGTCTCTCGTTTCCCAATCTTGTGGAGGTACCCTACTCTCGACCCATGTCCAGTGAGCACTTGTGTCAAGAAGTAGTTCACCTCCCCGAATTTCCGGTCCATCCAATCTCTCCTATTCCCAATCGCTCCTTTTAGCGCGCCCTCATACTCCTCCCACCTTCTCTCCATTTCCTCCTCCATCCATTCCCGTACCTCTTCTTTGGTCGCACCCCTCCAGCGTTTGCTCCTAGCTCTAGCCAACACGTCCAATGGGAAGGAACCTTGCCAGCACCGCTGCTGCCAGTCCACCCACTGTCCTGTACCCCTGCACCACCCTCAGCAGTATCCCTCTCTGCACCCGCAGAAGTGGCCTAACCCTCGCATTCACCCCTGCTCCATCACCCCACACCTCCGCACCGTACAGCATACTCTGCTCTACCGTCCTACCAATTACCCTCCTCTTCCACTCTCCCGGCCCTTTCACATTACACATCAATCTCCCCAGCCATGCTGCCCTCACTTTACCCTTCTCTGCCGCCTTTACCATATGGGTTTTGAAGGATAATTGGCTATCCAACCACACCCCTAGGTATTTCACAGACTCCTCCATGCGAATTCTAGTTCCCTTAACCATCACCCCCACTTCCCTTGCCCTGCTCCGTCCCTTCACTAGCAACCCCACCGTCTTATCTTCCGCCACTTCCAGTCCGCACCGCTCTATCTTCTCCACAATCTTCCTGCACATTCTCTCCGCCTTTCTTTCTATCTCCGCCTCTCCCTTTGCCGTACATACCAGACACACATCATCCGCATACACCGTAATCTCACATCCCTCTTCATATACTATCCCACAAACCTCATCAATCACACACTTCCAGAGCGTCGGTCCAAGAACCGAGCCCTGAGGCACTCCAGCCTCCATCTCATATCTCCTCCCTCTGGAGTCTAGAATCACACGCCCCGTCAGGTAGTCCTCCACCAGGTTAACCAACCCCTGCTCCACTCCAAGCCTCATCAACGCGCTCAACACTGCCCGGAACAAGTTATCCTAGGAACTTCCAGCCCCACTCTACTCTATTGATTTTGAAAAACTGTTGATTATGGAACATAAATATGACATATATATTTGGAACTGCAGGACATTTAGAATCCAAAAAACATGAAGTATCCAGTGTGTGCTATTTAAAAAAAATAACCATGACGTCATTACTCACAGACGGTTTACCCTGTATATTTAGTTATTACGTAAAAATACAGTAAATGGAAATTAAAAATCGACCTGTCTCAAGATTTTATATCAGAATTGTTGGTTTAGCTGAAAATTCATTTATTCCAAACTTTATGAGCACAGTGTAGATATTTCACTTTTAATTATAATGTTATAAGATGAAACAGATAAAGTGAATTAACTTTATTTGCCGCCGTTAACATACAAAAAAAATTAGTGAGTATTTTCGCTTGACTACAGTCTATTTGGATAGGATGTTCCTTACTATATAAAAGTCAGATACGATTAAAAATGGAAGTCACTTGAAAAAATAAAAAAAGTATTCCACGTTAAGATAGTTGATTTATTTTCCGCTACCATAAAAAAAGTTGGCCGACCGTTTCAAATTAATTTTGACAACGCTTCAAATATTACGCTACAACCATTTTACTGCATCGCCGCTTTCATGAATTTCACTGCCATTGTATGGAAGAATTTTTAGGTTTGTTCCAACTGACGATATAACCGTTCAAGGTATCGTTCGCA
Source organism: Lochmaea crataegi (assembly GCA_947563755.1). Lineage (NCBI taxonomy): Eukaryota > Metazoa > Arthropoda > Insecta > Coleoptera > Chrysomelidae > Lochmaea > Lochmaea crataegi. The sequence continues at coordinate 24,314,071 of OX387425.1, forward strand.
CAAGTGCTGTATTTCTCTCGTGTTCTAACGGCCGTAATGACAATTAAAAGAAAAGTATGTACAAAAATTTTGAAAAATTTCCGGTTTTTTCAAGAAAAAGCCAAAAAGTGGTGTATAATGAAGGTATTGTTGAAACGGTCAATTGTTAGGTATTTTGGGTTGGAAAAACCGAAGATCGCATTAAATTTCGAAAAAAACGTATGTTTTCCCAAAAAATTAAAATTTTACCAAAATTTAGGGGCCAAAATTTAATCTAACCCGACTTAATTTCATCTAACCCCACTTAATTTGCTTAAACTTAATCTAACCCAAATCTTATCTAACCTAACCTAACCCAAACCTAACTTAACCTAAACCTAACCTAATCTTGTCTAACCTAACTTAATTTTTTTTTAAATTTAAAAATTCGTTTCCAAATTAAAATTAAGGCAGTAAATATTTTTTTCTAGATAAATATGGATCATCGACTGTCGATTAATGTTAATTTGGTCGTTTCGATTCCATAGGCGTAGATAACATAAATATTTAAAGTAAAAAATTTCATATATGAAGGTATCTCTGGGAAGTATTTGGTAATAAAATTTTAGAAAAAGAGGATTTAGTATCAATTTTGATGAGGTAGGTCCGTTTTTGGCATTTTTTTTCAAATTGCACGGATCTATTTTATTCAAAATTTTTTCGATAATATATACTTGAAGGAAAAAAAAATTTCAAAAGAAAATTTATTTATCTCGCAACTGATGAAATTTTTTGAATCGTCGACCTCGAAAACACCCCTTCCTGAAATTTCATCAAAATCGGACAGCATTTTTTTTTACCTCCCCTCGATGGTCCTGATAAAAATTTTGAAAATTCATTTTTTATGGGAAAAATTGATTTTGAAGAACGGAAATTATTCCCATCGTTTTCGGGGGTCTAAAAAGGTACCCCATACCAAATTTGGTGAAATTCGCACGAAATTTAGGATTGTGCAGAATTTTACCCCCCTATGCCGGTACTTATACATAACGGGCAACTTGAGCTGGGTTTTTGAAAGGGAAGAAAAAAAACGAAAATTTACAAGAGAGAGTTAATATAGAGGATCGAAAATGATGATGTTTGACGTAATAGAGAAGATTTAAAAAAAATGTTTGGGGGGGTTAGGGTGGGGTAATATAATGAAATAATTTTTTGTTAGAATTTCCAATGGTGGATCCATGTAGAAAAAGTGATGCGGATTTCGGGAAAAATAATGATTTTTAACGATCGGCGCTGCCACTGGAGTTATATACGAAAATATAAAGGTAACTTTTTTATTTATGAAAATATGGAAAAATACCTGAATTCATAATTGAAGTAGTCGTCGAGACCTACATATAGACTATATAAAACATATAGGTAATACGATTAAAAATTCGAGAAAAATTGAAAAACGTTTATTAAAAAAAAAAAATATGCCCACGAAAATTTGCGGGATCGAATCTATGGGAATTGATTTAAAAAAAAATTAAAAGTCGATATAGAGGGCGCCACAAGTGGCGCCAAATTCTGAGGTTAGGTCACTATTTTCACTAAATTCGTATTATACCTTAGTAAACGATGCCTAAAAACACCATACGCGGTTTCCAACATCAATTCGAGTCCATTCTTGGGGGGATTTTGGGGGGGGTCAATTTCGAAAAAAAAAATTTTGCATTATAAGCACCCCAAATGAGGAAGATTCCCCGAATATTATCGTTCCGAGTTGAAATTTTGGCGGGTCTTGCCCCCCAAAAAAAGGGGTGGTAGGGGGGTGAAAATTTAGGGGCAAAGAAAGTTCGATATCCTCTTCCGCCTGGGGGTATTAAAAAAATTATTAGACTCTCACATATTTTCGACTTTACCGGTATATATTTTCAGGTTGACCCCCCCTTTTTATGGATTCTATAGAGACTCGTACGATTTTTACGAATCGAATGGTTTTTGTTTCAACTCGATAGCTCAAATAATAAAAAAGCTTGTACCGCTTGGTCACTAGATCTCTGATCGGGGGGGCGCGGTAGGGGGGCGTATTTTTGTTTGGCAGCCGAAATACTTTTATGCGATCCATTCCGGGGTCTCGATATTGCTGCTTTGATAGTTTCCAAGAAAGCTATGTGGTCCGAGAATGTACGTCGGGGGGCGTAAAAACTCGTGTCTTGACTTTGTGTTCAAAAAAATTTTCCCTACACGCCCATATATATATCGTTAGTCCAATTTTGATTTCGAGGGTAGCTCACGTTCCCTGTTGACGGGTTCCTTGTTGAAGGAGCATTTTTGTAAGCAAATGGTAAATTTTAACGCATGGTTAAAAAATAGACAATCTGCTAACTCCATTTTACTACTCTGTATGCATAATAAGTTTTAAAATATTAACGGAAAACTCTTGATTGGACACCATACCTGTTAAAATTAAAATCCTAATCTTGACTATGTATAGATTGAAACATTTCTAATAGCGCAAACTTCGTCAAATATAACGGCGTGCCGTTAATTTTTAACCACTTCTTAGAGAATTGACCCTTTTGTATCGTTATAGGGACAGTACAAAAACTGTTCCAACTGGAAGGGGATGATATATAATGAAAATTTTGATGTGTTGGTTCAAGAACCATCCCTAATTCGAGTTTGCGCACTATTCAGTACTCGGTACGATTCCAGAACGGTTCATAAATGCCAGTTGGAAGAAATCTTTTATAATATCACCGACCTCATTATCACTGCTGCTTAGCTTCAAGTTGATAAACACTTTTGCCTTATGGAGATTGCATCTCAAAAAGTAAAATTCTTATTCCTGATCCTCGACGACTACAATCACTATGTTGTTGAGCGTTTGAAAACTTTTAGACTTTTGAGAGAACAAATATTTAAAATATGATAGCAATTAAAGTCTAAGATCTTTGTGAAAATTACTGAATTACTGTAACACATTATAACTCTTAGACTATAACTCTGTAGAAAAAACAAGGACAGGTGGAGGAAATAATCCGTTACACTATTCGGACGAAGTAATACTGGGCGAGAAGTAATTATGGAACATTTATAAGTTTGTTCCTACAAGATGTCTACGGATAGTTCGTGAATTGGTTTCGAATTATTTTATGCCCAGGCGCTAGTAATCACTATTTCAGGACTGTTTCTGTGTTCCAATTCTTTACGTATGAGACGGTTTTTTTATTTTATGGGCAGGCGTTAGCAAACACTAGTTCGGGACTGCTTCTGTATTCTTATTCTTAACATATGAGACGGTTTTTCTAATTTATGCGCAGGCGTTAGAAATCACTAGTTCGGGACCGGTTCTGTGTTCCAATTTTTGACGAATGAGACGGTTTTTCTATTTTATGCGCAGGCGTTAGTAATCACTAGTTCGGGAGTGAGTCTGTGTTCCAATTCTTGACGTATGGCACGGTTTTTCTATTTTATGCGCAGGCGTTAGTAATCACTAGTTCGGGAGTGAGTCTTTGTTCCAATTCTTGACATATGAGACGGTTTTTCTAATTTATGCGCAGCCGTTAGAAATCACTAGTTCGGGACCGGTTCTGTGTTCCAATTTTTGACAAATGGGACGGTTTTTCTATTTTATGCGCAGGCGTTAGTAATCACTAGTTCGGGAGTGAGTCTGTGTTCCAATTCTTGACGTATGAGACGGTTTTTCTATTTTATGCGCAGGCGTTAGTAATCACTAGTTCGGGAGTGAGTCTGTGTTCCAATTCTTGACGTATGAGACGGTTTTTCTATTTTATGCGCAGGCGTTAGTAATCACTAGTTCGGGAGTGAGTCTGTGTTCCAATTCTTGACATATGAGACGGTTTTTCTAATTTATGCGCTGGCGTTAGAAATCACTAGTTCGGGACCGGTTCTGTGTTCCAATTTTTGACGAATGAGACGGTTTTTCTATTTTATGCGCAGGCGTTAGTAATCACTAGTTCGGGAGTGAGTCTGTGTTCCAATTCTTGACGTATGAGACGGTTTTTCTATTTTATGCGCAGGCGTTAGTAATCACTAGTTCGGGAGTGAGTCTGTCTTCCAATTCTTGACGTATGAGACGGTTTTTCTATTTTATGTGCAGGTGTTAGTAATCACTAGTTCGGGAGTGAGTCTTTGTTCCAATTCTTGACGTATGAGACGGTTTTTCTATTTTATGCGCAGGCGTTAGTAATCACTAGTTCGGGAGTGAGTCTTTGTTCCAATTCTTGACATATGAGACGGTTTTTCTAATTTATGCGCAGCCGTTAGAAATCACTAGTTCGGGACCGGTTCTGTGTTCCAATTTTTGACAAATGGGGCGGTTTTTCTATTTTATGCGCAGGCGTTAGTAATCACTAGTTCGGGAGTGAGTCTGTGTTCCAATTCTTGACGTATGACACGGTTTTTCTATTTTATGCGCAGGCGTTAGTAATCACTAGTTCGGGAGTGAGTCTTTGTTCCAATTCTTGACATATGAGACGGTTTTTCTAATTTATGCCCAGCCGTTAGAAATCACTAGTTCGGGACCGGTTCTGTGTTCCAATTTTTGACAAATGGGACGGTTTTTCTATTTTATGCGCAGGCGTTAGTAATCACTAGTTCGGGAGTGAGTCTGTGTTCCAATTCTTGACGTATGAGACGGTTTTTCTATTTTATGCGCAGGCGTTAGTAATCACTAGTTCGGGAGTGAGTCCGTGTTCCAATTCTTGACATATGAGACGGTTTTTCTAATTTATGCGCAGGCGTTAGAAATCACTAGTTCGGGACCGGTTCTGTGTTCCAATTTTTGACGAATGAGACGGTTTTTCTATTTTATGCGCAGGCGTTAGTAATCACTAGTTCGGGAGTGAGTCTGTGTTCCAATTCTTGACGTATGAGACGGTTTTTCTAATTTATGCGCAGGCGTTAGAAATCACTAGGTCGGGACCGGTTCTGTGTTCCAATTTTTGACGAATGAGACGGTTTTTCTATTTTATGCGCAGGCGTTAGTAATCACTAGTTCGGGAGTGAGTCTGTGTTCCAATTCTTGACGTATGAGACGGTTTTTCTATTTTATGCGCAGGCGTTAGTAATCACTAGTTCGGGAGTGAGTCTTTGTTCCAATTCTTGACATATGAGACGGTTTTTCTAATTTATGCGCAGCCGTTAGAAATCTCTAGTTCGGGACCGGTTCTGTGTTCCAATTCTTGACGTATGACACGGTTTTTCTATTTTATGCGCAGGCGTTAGTAATCACTAGTTCGGGAGTGAGTCTTTGTTCCAATTCTTGACATATGAGACGGTTTTTCTAATTTATGCGCAGCCGTTAGAAATCACTAGTTCGGGACCGGTTCTGTGTTCCAATTTTTGACAAATGGGACGGTTTTTCTATTTTATGCGCAGGCGTTAGTAATCACTAGTTCGGGAGTGAGTCTGTGTTCCAATTCTTGACGTATGAGACGGTTTTTCTATTTTATGCGCAGGCGTTAGTAATCACTAGTTCGGGAGTGAGTCTTTGTTCCAATTCTTGACATATGAGACGGTTTTTCTAATTTATGCGCAGGCGTTAGTAATCACTAGTTCGGGAGTGAGTCTTTGTTCCAATTCTTGACATATGAGACGGTTTTTCTAATTTATGCGCAGCCGTTAGAAATCACTAGTTCGGGACCGGTTCTGTGTTCCAATTTTTGACAAATGGGACGGTTTTTCTATTTTATGCGCAGGCGTTAGTAATCACTAGTTCGGGAGTGAGTCTGTGTTCCAATTCTTGACGTATGAGACGGTTTTTCTATTTTATGCGCAGGCGTTAGTAATCACTAGTTCGGGAGTGAGTCTGTGTTCCAATTCTTGACGTATGAGACGGTTTTTCTAATTTATGCGCAGGCGTTAGTAATCACTAGTTCGGGAGTGAGTCTTTGTTCCAATTCTTGACATATGAGACGGTTTTTCTAATTTATGCGCAGCCGTTAGAAATCACTAGTTCGGGACCGGTTCTGTGTTCCAATTTTTGACAAATGGGACGGTTTTTCTATTTTATGCGCAGGCGTTAGTAATCACTAGTTCGGGAGTGAGTCTGTGTTCCAATTCTTGACGTATGAGACGGTTTTTCTATTTTATGCGCAGGCGTTAGTAATCACTAGTTCGGGAGTGAGTCTGTGTTCCAATTCTTGACGTATGAGACGGTTTTTCTATTTTATGCGCAGGCGTTAGAAATCGCTAGTTCGGGAGTGAGTCTGTGTTCCAATTCTTGACATATGAGACGGTTTTTCTAATTTATGCGCAGCCGTTAGAAATCACTAGTTCGGGACCGGTTCTGTGCTCCAATTTTTGACAAATGAGACGGTTTTTCTATTTTATGCGCAGGCGTTAGTAATCACTAGTTCGGGATTGAGTCGGTGTTCCAATTCTTGACGTATGAGACGGTTTTTCTATGTCTAATGGCAGTAAAAATTTAAACATCTTGAACATGGAGTATTGTAGCGAGTTCAACAAAGAGTACCTTTCATGTAGGAAATTAAGTGAAGAATTGCATACAAAAGTCCTTAGCTCGAAATACAAGGTTCAGGAATATGGTACAATAAAGGTACCACGCCACTTGCTAATTAGAATTTGAAAAAATTGATAAAGTTGATGTGTTTTGTAGAGACTATAACCTACAAATATTTTAAATTTGTATTTCTTTCCCCTGAGAAGATATGAAATAAAATATGTATCTCTTCTGTATCCTTTATCAGCATGTATCTCACAAACATTTTATTTAGGTATATTAAATCTATTCTTTATAGTAATATCATTGATAAATATATTGAATAGCTTCGCCCGAAGCTTTTAATTTGTGCGATCAGATACCGTGTGTTTTTTATAGTTTGAAGGTACGAGCGGAATTAGTAGTATACAGGCTGAACTCTCTTTACAGTGAATTATTTAATTATGATTACGGGATATTTATTAAAAAGAAAATGCCACGAATCTGTTGTGTGGACGGTTGTAGGAGTAGAGTTGGAGCACAAATATCTTTCTTCAGATTTCCCAAGGATGAAACTACGTAAAGTTTACAATCTTGTTTAGCAAAGGATATTAGTAATTTTGTTATAAAAAGCAGTGTAGTTTATTAAATGGATCACCTCAAGGTTGTAGGTACACAGACGATTTTACGAAGATGGTTTTAAGCGTTTACTTTTTAAGACCAAAAGCATACAAAAAAATTTCTACTTTGTACCGGTAATACTTTGTAATTTATTTTTCGTCTTATTGATCTTAGGTCTCGGCTATTAAGTGAAATGAAAAATATTGCATTATTTGCCTCGATGTCATTGAAAACTCATTTATTTTATGATTTATCAAAGGATAAATTAGTAGGATTCCAAGAATCACTTTCATCAGAAAACGAATTCGAACCAGCAACTAGTGCATTAGTCGTTATGGCTCGGGGAGTATCAAGAAGCTGCAAACAACCTCTTGCCTACTTCTTTTATGAATCAACAGCGCCTTCAAATGAAATAAAAGTCATTTTTTTTAAAACAGTTAGAAAGTTACGTGAAATCGGTCTAAATGAGGTAGATGTAGTGTCTGATCAGGGTTCTAAATTCCAAAAATTAGTTAAAAGCTGCCTTAAATTGAGCACAGACAATGTTTTTTTCACATAGATAATATCAAGCTTGTTGACTTTTTTAATATGCCCCACTTACTTAAATCTTCTAGGAACAATTTTTTTCTTACTGGTTTGAGTTACCAGAAGGAACTACCAATAAAATGTATTTGAATTAACTGACGACATATGTTTCCAAATAAAATGCAAGTAAAATATGATTCTCAGATTTTTAGTCATTCTGTTGCAGTTGCTCTTAATACATACGATGATTTTAAAGTTTTTCCTGTAGATGCCAAGGTAACTGCTAAATTCATCAGAAGCATGAATGATGTTTTTGATTTAGTAAATTCGTGCCATTTGAATAATTTTAATGTATTTATTCAGTGAAGGGAAAAAATTAAACTAATAAAATGAAATTTATATTTGGGTGGCAACTTACAATAAAATATATAATGTAGTAAAAGCCATTCTAATCAATGATTCTAGTTTATTTCTTATAATTTTATTTCCCAATTAAATACTAGAACGAACCGTGCATAGCAAAACAATATCGTTTTTTGAAATAGTGTTCTAACAACGTACATTTTTATCATAAATAAATCGATAAGCTAAAAAGTAATTCGTGCGACCCCTGTATATACGACACACGTGTGTTTTAACGATAGTTTTTCGGCATGTCTTTATCAGCGCTACATGAAAGTGCCGAAGACGAGTGAACCTACTATTCTTGTCTATGTACGGTGCCTAGGGTCTATTATATTAAGGTGTTCTGGAAGGTATCTTGGTCGATGTTCTTGAAGGTATCTTAGAGTATCCTAGGGGGTGTCCTAGAGGCTGTATTTTCCACAGCAATTTAGGAAGAAATATAAGCAATACAAGATAATTAAATTTGAAGGTATGTCTTGTCTTGAGGACAGTCGATAGCAAAAATGAGCTTTACTCTTGGCGGTCGGAGGAAGTTCAGCGTTGGCGTTGCCAAAATGGAGGCAGGATTGTCTTATGGTCAGGTTTGGGGACTTGGAAGTGGCTAATAATGAGACGTCGAGCGTGAATTAAAGAAGGATTTGCGATATAAATTTAAAAGTCGAAACAGGTTGATAGATATATAAGGTACTATCATAGTACCTCCGCGGCGGCCAGTTCTTAGTCTATTTATAAAAATTTCTACAATTATTAAATGAAACTTCATCTCACGACTACTACTACCGTTATTGAAAACTAGTATTGTAGTAATCAACGAGATTTGTGAAATCTATAAAAACCAATAAACCTATCGTGACATTGTGTGATATTTCCCAAACAAGTCGGACTTAATATTTTATAACGGTAGTTTTAATTACTGCGGTTTATTATATCAGTGAACAAACAATTTAAAAATTGGAATTTTTTAATAAACAATATTCTTGTTTTCCTTACAGTTATAAATGCTTCACTGTTAGAAGGTAACTAGTTTAGAAAAAGAAAATAAACATTCTAAAATATTCCAAAAGGAAATAATTAACGAAAGTATGTACATTTAGTGCACTGAAATTTACATAGTAATTGAATAAGCTTGTTGACAAGATATTGTTTAAATATCATCGGCAAAAAATGATATATTCCATTTTATAAACGGAAAATAGGTCGCCAACAAAAAAAATATAGTATTTTAATATGCCGCTGAAAGCTGAAACTGGCAGCCGGACACAATCGTTTACCTTTTGAATTATTATTATTATTATTATTTTGCCCATTTTGCCCATAATAATTTACAGAATATAAATAAAACAATAACTGACACTAAGCCCAAAAAACTAGATTAGAGACCTGCAAGAAGTAATTATTTTCCACGAAAAATGTTCTACTTTCTATACGCTTCATGGAAATTTGATAATACTTTTTTGAGCACTCCGATAATCAAAACAAACATTCATTATCAACGACTGCTAAAGCCTCCGCTATCTACACTGTTGAAAAAATATGTACGATTTCATACCCTTGTACCTAAAGGTGTCGGGTTTACATTTAATTCTATATACAGATTGCGAAAAATCTTAGCTTGACATACGATTCACACAAGTACGACAAGGATAATATGAACAACACTACTTGAAAGAGAGAGAAGAATTGTTTGCACACGCCCATCCGTGATGGGCGTGTGACAAGGATAATACGAACAACACTACTTGAAAGAGAGAGAAGAATTGTTCAGATGGCGTGTGCGAACAATTCTTCTCTCTCTTTCAAATAGTGTTGTTCATATTATCCTTGTCGTACTTGTGTAAATCGAATGTCGAGCTAAGATTTTTCGCAATCTGTATATGAAATTTTTCCATTTTTTTCTATCTCTTGTTAATGTGTTTTCGCTTCTGCTCAGGATTTGTCTCTCGTAATATTTTACCCACCATTTTGTTGCATGACTGTCTTGGCCTTCCTCTTCTTTTCTTTATTTGTGATTTCGCCTCATATATCCGTTTTACCTGCCTCCTGTTATCCATTCTCTGAATGTGACCCCACCAACTGAGTTGTCGTTATTGTATGAATTTTAATACTGGTTGAACTGCCAGTTCCTCTCTTATTTTTTGTATTCCTTATTTTGTCCATTCTATTTACTCCTGCCACTCTTCTAAGATACTTCATTTTCGCTCCTTGACTTTTACTTGTTTGTCTTGTTGAGAGAGTCCAAGATTCGCATCCATAAGTATACTGTATTGTATACTTTTATCTTTGTTTGTTTGGATATTTCTTTTTTATTAATAAAATTTTTGTTCATTGATTGTTAGAGTACTTAAATGAAGTTTTATCAAATTTCTACGATGCATGTGTATAATCCACAATATTTTTAGTGAAATTTAATATTTCCCTATTTTTTTTAACTTTGTAGATTGCGGTGGCTTTAGCAGCCGAGAATACTGAATGTTTGTTTTATTAGAGTACTTATAAAGTTTTATCAAATTTCTATGATGCGTATATAAAATAGAACATTTTTTGCGGACAATAACTACTTCTTGTGGTACCCTAATTCAAAAGGTAACGACGATCGCGTCCGGCTGTCTGTTTCAGCCTCATTATTTCAATAACTAGAGCAAATATTTAAATCTAATAAATATTACTAAGTAAAATAGTGTGTGGTACTGGCAAACTATCTACGGAAAAAATATACAAGCAGGGGGGGTTTAATAAACATTAATTTAAGCCAAATTTAGTCTTTTTGATTTCTAAAAACTTTTTACTGTAAAACTTTAGAGACTATATCTATATCTTCTTTAAAAATCAAACCGTACGCCTATACTAAACGGAAATTGTTACAAATTAACCCCCTTCAAAAATTCTATCGTACGTCTATGCTATAGACGATTATATGATATAGAGATTTTTTTACAAATAAATCAATCCCTTACAAAAATTTTATCGTAAGCCCATGCGTAGATGGAAAGTTTGCCAATAAATTAACCTCTTTTAAAAACTTCATCATACGCCCATGGTAAATGGTATTTTAACAAATAAATTAACCTCCTTTAAAAATTTATAGTATGCCCATGATATAGACATTTTTGCAAATTAAACCCTTCAAAACATTTCATCATAAGCCCATGGTTAATGGACCTTTTAGGAATAAAAATTGAATCGTTCGCCTTTGATAGGCGGTGAGCAGCTCATGCGTTTTGCCCCCACCAAAAATCACACATGCGGCTAAAGACGTTTTTACTTCATTAGATCGCAATTTAGACAATGCACAGTACATATATACAAATAAAACTTTCCACCTTTGTGTTGAATAATCCCAATATTCTCACCAGACCAAGACTAGAATATATTTTGTCCTGTATAAGCTGGGCCAATTATCCCCCGATATATTACCCAATAAAGGAAAAAAGTATAACTACAGCATAACGGTGACAGGTGTCGGTTACACTGTGACAGATGTCGTTTCACTTCAAAAATAATATATGAAAAGTTGTTGGAACTGAATATAGGAATATCACTCTAAAGTACCCTAGCACTGGAACTATACATTAATATGTTTACTTTTAGGATATCAGTGCACTAATTATTATTCCTCTCGCCCGTATATTATATACCTACACGTAGATGCTGTAAATCTTACATGTCAATTTTAAATTATGCTCACGTATATAATAAATATATTCTCCATAATTATCATGATTTAAAACAATTTTGTATTGAAATATCTGCTTTATTTGATTCTGTAGTTTTTATAGTGTACGTTTGGTGTAAAGGTGCGCTCACTTCGGCTGCGCGGCACGACGCGTATTTTGTCGCCACAGCAGTTTACATGTATTTAAACGAGAGTCCGCACGCTTAAGCGAAGCGGCGCGGCGCGACAAGATGCATTGTCGCTTGCATCTCTTCCGAAGCATTCAGGCAGCAAAATTCATCTTCGGAACCTCCGGTAATGTACGAAGAGGCATAAAATGATTTTATTACCTTAAGCAAACAGCAAGTCTCTCTTTACTGGTCACAGTCCGTCGAAACTTTGTGTTTTGGTAGGTAATGTCATCTTTAATAAAATCTATAAGTTCGTAAAACTTTTCTTCAGACATCCTAAAATATTTAAAAAACTTTTTTTATCCCGCTTCAAATCTGTAAATAGGTGGTAGAATTCCCCAAGCTCTTCCCTCCTTCTGTTGATTTCATGGATCCAACAAGAACTTTTTGATTTTTTTCCTGCTCTTCTGCACTAAGCAATCCGGGGTGGCGCGACACTACATTATCGGTGAATCCGCACACTTAAGCGGTGCGTTCTTTTTGAGTTTTCAGTCACATTCGAACCAGCAAAATGTTAAGTAGTTCATCCGACGAAGATTTTTTCGTTTTTTCCACATTGATAAGTGCAGAAGAGCAGGAACAAATCAAAAAGTCCATGAAATCAACAGAAGGAGGGAAGAGCTTGGGGAATTCCACCACCTATTTTCAGGTAAAAAAGAGTTTTTTAAATACTTCAGGATGTCTGAAGAAAAGTTTTTAACAAAATTGACAAGTGGACTCTTCCAATCGATGCATACATACTAACACGTGGATGCTCTCAGGTGCCTCTTCGTACATTACCGGAGGTTCCGAAATGCTCCGAAGATGAATTTTGCTGCCTGAATGCTTCGGAAGAGATGCAAGCGACAATGCATCTTGTCGCGCCGCTCTGCTTCCCTTAAGCGTCGCGTCGCGTCGCGTCGAGCCGCCTAAGTGAGCGTGCACCTTTACTGATGTAAATTTGTGTAGGTAACAACTGACAAACATGGTTTTTTGTTTCATGTTATTACTACAAACACTAAATTATTTATTACTAGCCTTTAATAGGTGCAAAAATCTTTTGAAACTAGATAAACGGTTGCATGTGACTTGCGCCAATCTACCTGAGTTAATCCTCTGGACTGAAGGGATAGGGATTAAAGCGAGGGTGAGTTGCACCAAAATAACTTAAAGGGGTTTTCCAAAATATTTATGAAATATTTGTAAATATTTTGATTTGAATCCATTACAGGTAGATAGGACCTTATTATTATATCGTTTGTCATTATACGAATAGAAACGTTTGTCATAGATATACTAACCTCACCTCACCTAACCTAACCTAACCAAAAGATTCAAAAACTTGGATTGAATTCTGAATATAATAATAACTCATCATATATTGGTCAACATTTAAAATTATTTTTCGGCATGCCATTATTAAATCCAGAAGAAGTAGGCATTTGTTTCGCCGAATATTTGTTTGAAATTGCACCTAATGATCCAAGGGTTCAATCTTTTAATGATTATATTGTTGAAACTTGAGTATATAGAAATAAAACTTTTTTGAAAAATTATGTTTTTTTACATATTCACATAATTATTGCAGTAGAAATAAAATTTAAGCAGTAAATTCAAGGAAATAGTTGTTAATCCCTTTAGTTGGCGCAAATCACCCTACAGATTAGGACCGCTCAGGTAAATTGGCGCAAGTCACCTTCACCGAGATAAACACACATGCTTATATTGCTTCTATTTTTTATTCATTCGATGTCAGTTAAGGTGAACTTAACATTAGTGTCAGATCTATAGAAAGCTATTTTACTTTCATACGCAGTTGTCGCATGTAAAAATTCTCACCGAATGGTTCGATCAGCTTGCAGTCCTGATCTCAATGCTATGAAGTATCTCTGGGACCAACTCCAGATAGTGCAGAGACGAATTCGTTGCGGGTTCGCTTTGCCCGACAGACTCCAAGATCCTGTTATACCTGCTGTAGTGCTCTGTCTACATTTATGATAATGTAAAGTTTATCCAGAATAAATTGCAAAAGCTTGAACTACTGATCAAAGGAAAAAGTATGCCGATCAAAGGAAAAGTCGACAAGGGCGACGAACACCTGTTTGGGCTTTTGCAATTGATTTTGGACAAGCTTTAATATTCTAGTATTAACTCTGACACATATATCATGCAGTGGCGGCTCGTAAACTTTTTAAGAGAGGAGCCTGGACATAAAAATTGTTGAAAATTGCCAAAATTTTTGAAAAATTGTCAAAATTTTGAAAAAATGGTCAATAATTATTAAAAAACTGTCAAAAATGGTCAATAATTGTTGAAAATTGTCAAATTTTTTGAAAAATGGTCAAAATTTTTGAAAAATTGTCAAAAACTCAAAAGTTTTAGAAAATTGTCAAATATGGTCAATAATTATCAAAAATTGTCGAAAACTTTTGTTAAAAATAGTTAATAATTGTCAAGAATGGTCAATAATTGTCAAAACTTTTAAAAAATGTCAAAAATTATTAAAAATTAGTCAATGATTGTCAAAAATGGTCAATAATTGTTAAAAATTATTAAAAATTTCTAAATATGGTCAATAATTGTTAAAAACTATCAAAATTTTGAAAAAATGGTTAATAATTGTTAAATATTTTCAAAAACTGTCAAAATATTTGAAAAAATTGTCAAAAATTGCAATAATTTTTGAAAAATGGTAGAAAATTGTCCAATTTTTGTAAAAATGGTCAATTGTCAAAGTTTTGAAAAAATTGTTAAATTTTTTGAAAAATTGTCAAAAATTTTGAAAAAATGGTCAAAAATAGTCAAAAATTTGGAAAAATGGTCTATAATTGTCAACAATTGTCAATAATTGTCAAAAATTTTGATAAAATGGTCATAAATTATCATAAATTGTTAGGAATTGTCAATTATTGTTAAAAACTGTCCAAAAAGGGTAAAAAATTGTCAATAATTTTGGGAAAATTGTCAAAAATTCTCAAAATTGATCAATAATTGTCAAAAATGGTCAATAATTGTCAAAAATGATAAATAATTCTCAAAATTGATCAATAATTGTCAAAAATGGTCGATAATTCTCAAAATTGATAAATAATTGTCAAAAAAAGTCAATAAGTATCAAAAATTTTAGAAAAATTGTCAAAAATTTCGAAAATGGTCGATAATTGTCAAAAATCGTTAAAAACTGTAAAATATTTGAAAAATTGTCAAAAATGTTCAAAATTGATGAATAATTGTCAAAAATGGTCAATAATTGTCAAAACTTTTAAAAAAATTGTCAAAAATTTCGAAAACTGGTCAATAATTGTCAAAAATTGTTAAAAACTGTCAAATTATTTGAAAAATTGTCAAAAATTCTCAAAATTGATCAATAATTGTTAAAAATGTTCAATAATTGTCAAAAATGTTCAATAATTGTCAAAAAATGGTCAATAATTGTCAAAACTATTAGACAAATTGTCAAAAATTTCGGAAAATGGTCAATAATTGTCAAAAATCGTTAAAAACTGTCAAATTATTTGAAAAAATGGTCAATAATTTTCAAAAATTTTGAAATATGGTTAATAATTGTTAAAAATTGTCAAAATTTTGAAAAAATGGTTAATAATTTCCAAATATTTTCAAAAATTGTCTAAATATTTGAAAAATTGTCAAAAATGTTCAAACATTCTCAAAATTTTGAAAAAATGGTTAATAATTGCCAAATATTTTCAAAAATTGTCTAAATATTTGAAAAATTGTCTAAATATTTGAAAAATTGTCAAAAATGTTCAAAAATTGTCAAAAATGTTCAAAAATTCTCAAAATTGATTAATAATTGTCAAAAATGGTCATTTATTGTCAAAAAATGGTCAATAATTGTCGAAACTTTTAGAAAAATCGTCAAAAATTTCGAAAAATGGTCAATAATTGTCGAAAATCGTTAAAAACTGTCTAAATATTCGAAAAATTGTCAAAAATGTTGCAAAATTCTCAAAATTGATCAATAATTGTTAAAAATGGTCAATAATTGTCAAAAATGGTCAACAATTGTCAAAACTTTTGGAAAAATTGTCAAAAATTTCGAAAAATTGTCAAAAATGTTGCAAAATTCTCAAAATTGATCAATAATTGTTAAAAATGGTCAATAATTGTCAAAAATGGTCAATAATTGTCAAAACTTTTGGAAAAATTGTCAAAAATTTCGAAAAATTGTCAATAATTGTCAAAAATCGGTGAAAACTGTCAAAATATTTGAAAAATTGTCAAAAATTTTCAAAATTGATCAATAATTGTCAAAAATGGACAATAATTGTCGAAAAATGGTCAATAATTGTCAAAAATCTTTAAAATCTGTCAAAATATTTGAAAAATTGTCAATAATTGTCAAAAATCGTTAAAAACTGTCAAAATATTTGAAAAATTGTCAAAAATTTACGAAAAATGGTCAAAAATTTACGAAAAATTGTCAAAAATAGTTGATAATTGTCAAAAATTGTTGAGTTTTTTGAAAAATTTTCAAAAATTTCAAAATAAAAATGGTAAAAAATTTGGAAAAATGGTCTATAATTGTCAACAATTGTCAATAATTGTCAAAAATTTTGAAAAAATGGTCAAAAATTAGCAAAAATTGTTAAATATTGTGAATTATTGTTAAAAACTGTCAAAAATGGATATTTATTGTCAAAAACTATCCAAAAATTTTCATTATTTTGAAAAATGGTCAAATATTATCAATAATTTTGGGAAAATTGTCAAAAATTCTCAAAATTGATCAATAATTGTCAATAATTGTCAAAATTGATCAGTAATTGCTATTTGCTGGATAAATTGGTGAGGAGGCCGAGCCTCCTTAGCCTCCTTCGAGGAGCCGCCACTGATATCATGTATTAAAAGTATTTTTACGCAATCTTTATTCAATTCCTGACGATCCATTTCTGTCACTTTGTAAAAGTACCAATAACCACAAATAATATTTAATTATAAAAACACGACCTGCTAAAACTAAACAATAATTAACACGGTAGGTACTTATAATAAGCAACAGTAAGGCAGAATTAACTCCAATATTACTATCCAAAGTAAGCTTTTACACATCCAAATCTAATTGATGTGGCTGAAAAATATCTTGATGATTCAATTGATGGTTTTACATACCTCCATGTTGCGGAGGATCGTAGTAATGTAGAACGATCTAGTTGCGGCCTCCATCTTGAATTTTTTGAAATGGCAACCTAGGTATAGTGAAGTATCACAAAGAAGCTTATTTTTTACTCTTTCCAAAAATAATAGCACTGTATCAATTTTAATAGAAATTTAACAAAAATATTAAAATTGTAATTTTAAACAAAACTGGATGTTACAGAAATATATAAACTAAACATTCGTTTAAGCTGCAAATACTTCATAACAATAAGTGCTCAAGATGCTGGCCATGTGTTTGTTGACAATGATACAACCTCTCTTCGAAGCTACGAATAGAAACGCTCATTTGTGGAGTAATTCCCTGTATTTCGAGACGTATGCGATCCTTTAAATCGTTTAAGTTAGTTGGTCTGTTAAAATAAACGCGGTCTTTCAGGTAGCCCCAGGAAAAAGAATCAAGTGGTGTCGAGTCGGGGGATCTTGCCGGCCACTCATTACCTCCTCTTCGACCAATCTTCGAAAATTGTATTTAAATATTGCCTAACGTCTTTTTGATAAAGAGGAGGAGGTGCGCTATCTTGAAAGTATACGTTCGTATTAGGAAATAATCGATTTATCTCAGGTATTCTTTCATTTTGGAGTAAATCAAGATATTTAGTACCGGTAAGCGTACCTTCAATAAAAAAAGACCGATCAAATGGTTTTTCACCAAACCCGCCCACACATTAACTTTTTGTGGACGCTGTGTACAAACCTCCTCAAACCAGTACGGATTACAATTTGACCAGTACTGGCAATTATGTCTGTTAACGGAACCGTCCAAGCAAAATGTAGCTTCATCACTGAATTTAAAAAATCTAAGCAATTGGTTTGCATCCTAATTTTCCCTGTAACTGTTTCACAAAATTGTAATCGTCTATCAAAATAATCCTTAGCCAATTCTTGGAGATTTTATACTTAATACGGATAAAAGTTATTTTTTTGCAGAATAGTTTGTATAGACTGTTTACAAATACTATGATTTTTTGCCAATACACTTGTAGATGTTCTAGGGTTTTCTTGAACATCTGAAGTTTTATCTTCATTAGCTGCACTTTTCGGTCTACCAGACCTTCATACTACCAGTTTCATTAAATTTGTTTATTAATTTCGTCACTGTGATGAACAAAATTGATGGTCTTGGTCTTGCGAAAAAGCAAGACCAAGATCAAGATTATCATTAGACTAGCAAGACCAAGACCAAGACCGAATGAACAAGACCAATACCAAGACCGAATATGAAAGACCAATACCAAATACACAAGACTGAACTACAAATTATCACTTCAGAGCGTATCGTCCCCTTTCTACGAAAACCTCGTAACTACATTTTTTTCGAATTGGGATTATTAGTATAAGATAGTATTGTTATTGTTAGTTGAACCTTCATGAGAAGTTAAAACATTAAATAGTTCCACGGATATGATTCCAAGAACTAGTTCCTTTCCGCTCCAGAAACGTTCCAGGTTCAATCCGCAATTTTCCCGGAACTACCCACCTCTAGAATACATGAGAACACATAAGAAAACAAAAGTGAAAAAATAATTGTGATTAATAGTTTTAGGTTCTTTGATATTTTTTAACATTTTAATAAAATAAAGTATTTTGTTAGTTAATAATAAATTGTAAATTATGACCATCTTTAAAAAAACAGATAAAATGACCCAGACCAAGACTGGGTACGCAAGACCAGGACCAAGACTAAATAAGCAAGACCAAGACCAAGACTGGACCAGCAAGACAAAGACCAAGATTGTCCAAGTCTTGGTCTTGCTTTGCTCATCACTAGTTAAAAATATGTGCTGCTCCGTCACGGGAACGTTTGCGATCACCATATCCAACTAACATTGAGATTTCTATTCGTTGTTTTTCCGATAAATGTGTCAATATTCTCAATTTACTTTAAAACTTCGTGCTAATTTAACATTAATATCAGTTTTGACAATTTGTATATAAGGCTATGGTCCGAAAGTAACTAACCGTAACCACGGTTAACTGCTTCGGTTGACAGAATGAAACTGAAAAATCTGGTTGTATTCGGGACACAAATTGCACAAAACCAGTGAAAGAACGAAACGAAAATAACATAACCTTAAATATATTCCCAAAACGACCACGGATTTTGTATTTTGTTGTTTGTTACTTCAAAAAACAGTTTTTGGAATTTTTGAGTTGTTTTTAAACATGGACAATTGGGCTGCTTTTGTGTTTCACCACCTTCTTTTGCCAAGCTCTGATGAAGAGTCTTTAGATGATGACTACAGGGTTGGAAGGGGTATTCAAGGTAAGCAACTAGCTACCTAGCTATAATTTTTTTATTCGATAATCACTTTTTCTTTAGTTTTAAGTCCATGAATTCAGAATTTTGTCACCAGAGTAGTGGAGTTGTATACTGATGGAGAATTTTCGAATATCTAGACCAACTCTTTTGACCATATGCTGTCGTTAGTTAGGGATAAATTGGTTCCTGATAATAACATGGGAAGAAATCTTGTTTTTGCAAAATTCAGTTTTGTTTTTCTCTTCGATGGTCGAATAATCAAATAATAAAAATCATAAACAATGCATGACAGATGACAGTCGAAACCGGAAGTAACCGGGCTCCTAAGGAGGGTTAATAGTTTGACAGTTCATTAACCATATTTCATGAAACCGTGTTCCAAAACTAACCAGATTTTCAGCAACCACCACTTTTTAGTTACTTTCGGGACGGTAAACCGCAAACCAGTTACTTTCGGACCATAGCCTAAATAATGATGTGGTTGACGTTTTGACGTGGTTGACATTTTGTATTAAAGTGATATATTGATATTCTTTTTGGAAAGAGAAAAAATAAGCTTCTTTGTGATACGTCACTCGACCTAGGTTAACATTTCGAAAAATTCAAGATGGCGGCCGTACGCGAAACGCTCACGTCAAAAACATTTGACATTTTCTATAAAATATGCAGAATAACGTCTCATGAATCGTCCTAGAATTTCATAACTTTCCCTTTATCCATTTCAAAGATAATCCCTTGGTGCGAGACTTTTCAGCAACGCTGTATGAATAATATACGAAATACTGAGACGTAACTCTCAGTGTACAAAAAAACCTAACTTTTAATTAGCAGTTCCAGTATAAAACACAAAGAATACTTTAAAGATGACCAAATTAAATTTTTGAATCACTGATATGTTAAAAGTCCGACACTGCGTGGCCTTAAATTGAAATGAATGAACTATTTATTAGAAAGATCGGAAAAGCTAGAGAAACGCGTTATGGACAAACAAATGGCTCGTTGCTGGGATGCGTATGCTTGCTTTGCGACTACTAGATATTAGATCGGCTCGTAAGCAGGCAAGATGTCCTTACAAGGAAGCCAGACCAGTAATGTCTCATTTATAAGCTTTCAGTTGCAAAGACTAATGAGAAGAATGGTTATAGTGACGTGGATTACAAACGTGTGGTGCTGTACAATTCTTATAAAGTAAAATATTTCAACAATTTCCTACGGTATTTTTACTTTTTTACTTGGTATAAGTACGATTTTAGTATTCCCTGTTTATTGATAATAATAAAATTAATTCATAATATTATACAGACTATATACGAGGGTTGTCTTTTATATTATTTATTATATGTAATATATGTTTAGAGTTTAAACAATATACTTAATAGCTATGAAGGGATATACTTAATAGCTATGGACGTATATCTAAATACTCAATTGAAAATTCAATAGAACTAATCAAAAAATTAAAAACATACAAATTACAAGATAACTCTAAACTTATTTCATTTGATGTTACCAATATGTTCTCTAAAATTCCTCCTAAAGAATGCATAACACTTGTTAAAAAATTACTAGAGGATAAAAATATCAATCCAGGAATAATATCAGATATACTTAATTTGTTTGATGTATGTATTAATCAGAATTATTTTACTTTTGATAATAAGGTATATATTCAAAATGAAGGTTTACCAATGGGAAGCCCTATATCACCAATTTTAGCAAACATTTTTATGGACAGTTTAGAAAGAAAAATCTTTGAATGTAACATTTCAAAAAATATATTATTTTGGTATAGGTATGTAGATGACATATTAGCTTGTTTTGTGGGTAGTGAACGACATATTAATAATTTACATCCAAAAATTAAATTTACATTAGAAGTTGAAGAAAATAACTCAATCAATTTTCTTGATATTAAAATTCAAAGAGTCAATAATATACTTGATTTTTCAATTTACAGAAAACCAACACATACTGATGTGACTATACCATATAGTTCCAATCATCCCATGTCACATAAATTAGCAGCATATAATTCAATGATACATAGAGCATTTTCAGTTCCTATGAACAAATATAATCTCGATAGAGAAATTAATATAATTAAACAAATAGCCACATCCAACGGTTATCCATTACATATAATAAATAAATTAATTAATAAAAAAGAGGAAAAAGTGGCATTACAATTAATATTTCCTGAAAAAACTAGGGAAATACAAAATTACAAAACCATCACATATGCTGGTAATATTTCTAATAATATTTCAAAGATAATATCTTGTTCAACAAATACAGCAATTTCTTTTAAAACAGAAAACAATGTGGGTAAAAAATTGTGAAATGTAAAAACAAAAATACCCCCATTAAAAAAGTCTGGAATATATAAACTTAAATGTCCAGAGTGTAATGCTGTCTATATTGGTCAAACAATTCGAAATTTTGAAATTAGATACAATGAACACTCACGAGCATACAGATTAAAACAGCCAGATAAATCACATTACGCAAAACACCTTCTTGACACAAAACATTCATTAACATCTAACACAGAACTAGAAGTACTGCATATTTGTGATAAGAAACAAGAACTAGATTTCCTTGAAGAACTAGAAATAAGAAGACACTTAAGAGACCCACAATATGAAGTTGTCAATGAACAGATAAATCTAGGGAGTAACAATTGTAAAGATCAGCAGATATAATTTTCCTTGGTTTCCTATATC
Organism: Lochmaea crataegi; assembly: GCA_947563755.1. NCBI lineage: Eukaryota > Metazoa > Arthropoda > Insecta > Coleoptera > Chrysomelidae > Lochmaea > Lochmaea crataegi. The sequence continues at coordinate 24,336,017 of OX387425.1, forward strand.
ATTGCACAGTTATACTGATCTTAAATGGGAAAAAGATATCCAGGATATCCCCATAGGGCTAATAATACCTAAGCTTTAATATTTGTAAAATCATATCTTCTTCTTTTTTCTATTCATATATATTAAGTCAATCACAAGATAGGTCACTTACTATTTGGTCTAGCCAAAATATTAAACATCAAGTAGGTATCACATAAAATGCAACTTCTGTCATTCTGACGATGATATGTCAATATCGAAATAATTATCAATATCCTTTCATAATTTTCATAATTTTTTAATTAAATAGTGGAATTAATTAGAAACAGTTAGTTTCATTTATAACATTAATTTAAACTTTATTGTTTTTCAAAGTATTCTCCGCGAAAAGAAATGCATTTTTGCATCAATTGGAGCCAATTCTGGCAGCAGTTATTCCACTCGCTTGTTGGTACATTCAAAATAGAGTTTTTGAAGGCGTTGACTGCATCTTCTGGGGACTGGAACCTTGAACCACGCAGTTTTTAATTTATGGAAAAGTAGAAAAGTGATTAGGACTTAGATCGGGATTGTATGGAGGATATTCCAACAATTCGATTTTTTCTTGCTTTGAGAACTCAATTGTTTTTCGAACTGTGTGGGAACTTGCATTGTCTTGGTGGAGGATCATTCGTCGTTGGGGGTTGGTTTTTCGAAACTCAGGAATTACTTCCGGCAAACAGATCGATATGTACCAATCAGCAGTAACAGTTCTTTGATCTTGCAGAGGAATTGCTGCTACATGGCCGCTGCTTTTGAGACAAATGTTGCCACCATCTTTTTCGAAATACTTCGAGAACTTTCGTCGGTTTAATCGAGTTAATCCGGGATTCATCACCACTGTATATATTTTTTGAGATTCCTGCGTTAAACCGGCTTGGAGCTTTTTGACACCAATTGTGGAGAAATTCATAAGACTACATTTCTCCAGGTGATTCAGTTCCCATTTCTAGCTTCTAATATGCACCACGCTGCACTCTATAATTTACCCCCACTTTGGACGACCTCCCCAAAATCAGTACAATTCGATACTCCGAAGTACCCAGACCGTGTTCGGGAACTATCGCACACCGCAAACCAACCAACCGACCATTATCTCCGGTCTTTTTGCTGTAATATAACTCGTAAGGGGGCGTCCATAAATTACGTGAGGTGTTCGAGGGGGGAGGGGGTAAAGTAAAATCTTTCCAAATCTCACTTGGGGGAGAGGAGGGGTTTTAACAAATATCACGTAATTTTTTTTCAATACAAAACCATGTAAAAGAAAAAAATTCGCTTTTGGAAGAGAAAATTGCTATTAAAAGTACTAAAAATCCGCCATTTTTTTTCAACTTTTGACAATTATTGACCATTTTTGATCATTTTTCCAAATATTTAACAATCTTTGACAATTATTTACCATTTTTAACAAGTATTGACCATTTTTGATAATTATTGACTATTATTGACCTTTTTTGACAATTTTTGAAAGTTATTGACCATTTTTCAAAATTTTTAACAATTATTGACCATTTTTTTCATGATTTTGACTATTATTGACCATTTTCGACAATTTTTGACCATTTTTGACAACTATTGACTATTATTGACCTTTTTTGACAATTTTTGAAAGTTATTGACCATTTTTCAAAATTTTTAACAATTATTGACCATTTTTTTCATTATTTTAAGAATTATTGACCTATTTTGACAATTTTTGACCATTTTTCAAAAATTTTAACAATTATTGACCATTTTTTTCATAATTTTGACTATTATTGACCATTTTTGACAGTTTTGACCATTTTTGACAATTTTTCAAAATTTTGTTAATTATTGACCATTTTTGACGGTTTTTGACAATTATTGTCCATTTTTCAAAATTTTTACCATTTTTGACAATTATTGACCATTTTTTAAAAAAATTTGACAATTATTCACCTTTTTTGACAATTATTCTCTAGTTTTTGACAATTATTGACCATTTTTCAAAATTTTTGACCATTTTCCAAAATTATTGACCATTTTCAGTTTTTGACAATTATTATCAATCTTTGACAATTATTGACCATTTTTCAAATTTTTTAAAAATTATTGACCATTTTTGACAATTTTTCAAAATATCTGAGAATTTTTGACGAAGCTGGCACGTACAGGTTCTAATCTGCTTTGTTTATGCACGTAAATATTTTATTTAACAACTATTTTCGTAACGTGGACTGAATTAGAATAATCTTTTATTAATTTATATTGATGTATTTATTATTTAATTTTATCACAGTGATTTTAAACTACGGCAATATTCTCAAATCACAATTGTATACTAGTCTTTGCTAGTCTTGAATCAAAGTAATAAAACAAATTGCTTTTTTATTGTTTTATTTTTAAATCCAACGGGCTTACAGCCAAAACACATTTAAAAAAATCTCGCGTGAGACGTGAGATTTGGGGAGGGGGGAGGGAGTAAAGGAAAATCTTACGAAATCTCACCAGGGGTGGCGGGGGAGTCGAAAAATCCTGAAAAATGTCTCACGCAATTTATGGACGCCCCTTAACTCCTGTAAGTCGTGAGGAAGCTAAGTTTAGTTGTACTTTTATAGCTATATTATTGTAAAACTGTGCCGGGAGTAAAGTGAATTAACCGCCATATTAGTGGGAAAAGTTAACACTAGATGTTGCCAACTGGTTCAGCTTGGCAGAGAGATTAATTAACGTATTTATTTTTAACCTGGAACCTGTGTTTCTGCGCATTTTTGAATGAATAAATACCCGATTATCAATCTGTGTTCCTTATTTCATTCTCGGGTTACCGAGTGGTCGTTCACCCGCTACTGTCGAAGCGCAATGGAAGAATAAGGGACGCTCTATCGTATACGCACCAGCAACGTTATAACTATCCACTGGACCTGTTCTTGGAACGTCATTAAGATTAATCCGTCCACGTTTAAATTCTCCATACTAACGAGAAATTGTCCACTGATGTGGTACTTCATTGCCGAAAACAGAAACCAGCTCGGCAACGCATTCTTGTTGAGACAACTATCGAAAATTGTAAAAAATTATTGCGCCAAAATTTTCTCGGCTTAATTCCATTTTTCGACTGACTCATTAGTTTAGGTACACCTTTAAATGTTGCGTTAAGTTTATTAAACTTCTTTTTCTTCTCTTCTCCTTCTACCTTTTCAGGTGTCAGACGAGGATTTATTAAACATGACCGTTAATTTTTATATTTGTTGACAGGCGCCAACTATGTTGTTATATTCCACACCTAAAAGGCAACTCTCGTATATAAATATTTTAATACAGGGAGGACGAGAATTACATCTAGTTTACTTATCAATTTTATAGAACCCTCAGCTTTCTTCACCCAGTTTATCTATTCAATAGATGATCGATGATTACTTCTCGCCCTGTTTATCTCCGTTCGACAGTATTTTTGAAATCTACTCTTTTTGTATACCTACATGAATCATTTCAAACAATTTGGCCTGTTCCTGAGTTTTGTTACAATATTTTTATATTCAAAAATATTGAATATATGCAGACCTTTTACATACTCGCTGTATAAGTGTGGTACACGTTATATAAATATAACCTTTTTTTGCATACCGAAGCAAAAGTAGTTATACCAGATTCCTGGTTTTATACTAACAGATTAATTGGAGAAATAATTCACTATGAATAATTTATTTAATGTTATATTTTCAAGTAAGTAAAGATGTTAATGACCATTATTTGAAATAAAACGATTAAAGATGGCGTTGCTATGTGCCCGTTATACTTTATTTGAAAACTGCTTCTAATAGATATCCAATTATATCTTTTATTTTTAAAAATCTGACAATTATTTTATAAACTATTTTTTATTGCATGCCACCAACATACTTTTAAACAACAATAGCACCTTGGTTTTTGTTGAGATCGGTACAAAAAGTAACATGAATGTTTTTTTGGCAATGTTAGATTAGGTACGTGGTGGCACCCCACTGCTACTCGCAAGAGTCAAACCAAGCAAACAGGCACAATGTATATGCTTTAATTCGAAAAACATTTATACAGCACAACCCACTCAAGTGCGAACACGAGACGTTAAATCAGGAGCAATTGATAATGCTCCCATTTGTGTTCAATATAATGTTCAATAGGTACTCTCGAAACTTGAATGCTTGGGCCAGTATACATATTGGGCGACGATTTGATCGGATCATTCTTCGTAAAAGGAACTGACTCTATGACCCTAATGCCCGTTTGCTTCGTTTGGAATCCAAGAAGCACTTAAGTTTTTCGCTTGTTGCACCGCTGCAGCTTGAGCTTAACGCATTGCGTATATGGTGACACTGAGAAAATCTAGTAACTTATTAGCGAATTTTCCAATTTTGCTTTGTATCGAGTGACAGTTAGCTTTCACCCGCGTCAAATGTGAACGGTTAACCTATAAATACAAAGAAAACAACAAACAGAAATCAGCAATGGTTACTAAATGCCCAGCGCAGACATACAACCGAAGTGCTGCTAGCAACTGATAGGTATAGTTTGGCAAACATAACTGAAGCTGTGAAAGGAATGCGGTCGAAAACATTCGATATTTCCACGTTTAAGTATGAAAAAGCTAAAGTGCTAAGTATGTAGTGATAATAATTAGAAAATTGACTTTTTATTATTAACAATATGTCAATAATGATTAAACAGTAGTTCTTTAAAGTGCTTTTTTCATTGGATTTCGTCTATTAACATTATTTTTTCAATTTCTGAAAATTAAAAGATGAACACTTTTCCAAATATGTTATGGGTTTCCTTCAAGCCGGCAACGTCGTGCGAAAATCATAATTACCACGCCCACCTACTGACTCAATTGGTGAATATTTATCGAAATGCCGTTGCTAAGTAACCACCTGACTTCCTATTGGCAAGTTTTACTTGGTATCATATTATTTCGTATCCATATTGAATTCAAGTACGATTTTTAACATTATTTGTTTTTAACAAATAGGCACCGTGTTTTGAAAAATACCTTAACTTTAAAGCAAATTATAAATCAGTTTCTATATATAATAATTATTATTTTTAATACTTTTTTAAAATAGGTACCGTACGCCATTGGTACGTTTATGACAGATATCGGCCATGTTTCCTCACCCTTTACCGATGCCGCGTAGCTTCAGATAGACTTGCCAAACTATACATGAGAGGCTCGCTGTTGTTTCTGTAATAATAGTTGATCATTTGGTCGAATAGAAATCTTTATTTGTTCCAAATTTTGTTTACATTATACACTGTACAATCAAAAAATAATATTGATTATATAAATAAACATCGCGAATTGATATCGCTTACGCCGATGTTTTGGCTCCATTGATTGTTCTGGTATTTTTACCAATTTCCTCTATGGCGGCTCCTTGCCAAACATCATTATCCGCATGTTGTCGCAGAATTATAATCTATAATCGATCCGTACGCACCTAACAATAAACATTCCCAGGTGTTGTATTTTCCCTGAAAAGTCAGCTACATGCCCCGACAGACATTGAATTACTCTTCTAAGTCAAACGGGGTTAGTAAATCTACAAGATTTAAACCAACCATTTTGGTTTTCAACTAGAAGGGACAACATAACTTGTAGACCGGTTTCGGCGTATTGCGCCTCATCAGTACAAGGTAAATGTTATCGCCCGAGAGTTAATCCCGAACTGAATTTGTCTCTACCATCGCCAACTATACATAGCTTCCAATGACGGAAATGTGTTAGCTGCGAAAGTAAAACGCTTTACTAAAAACGACAATTTTACAGGAAACTGTAATAATTCATATTTGAATAATACTTTTACAAGCCGTTTAATAATTGGTAGAGGATCTATCTTATGAACCTACATAATCACCAGATTTGTCTCCTTTGGATTTTTTATGGGGATATTACAAATCTGGTATTAACGGTTATAACAACAGATCTACTCGTTTGGAAAATTTGGGTATTTCCTCGCCCAAGGAGGGGAAATTTTTGAGCATTTTTTTTAATGCGTTTTGTAATTTGGATTTTGTTGAACTTTTTATTATACTCTCAAAGCAGTGGCTCTCAAAATGTGGTACGGCCAACAAAAAAAATTTAAAAACCCTTAAATTTAAGTGGATGAAGATACTCCAAAATCCAAGTTTGAATATTTTAGGTTTTTACTTTTTGTTTCGACACAATCACATGAAATTTATTTTTGGTAATTTTAATAATCTCTTATAGTGAAATATTTAAAATTATCAAAAAAACAACAAAACCTTCTTTTTCAATTTCATCACGTATCAGTAGCGACACCACAAACGTATGTAAATACCGTGGTGATATCCACAAAAAATGTCATTCTTAAATAAAAAATGTTTGCATTATTACAAATTATTAATCATGATCGACTTTTATGCTGGTTCAATTTACTGTAGATCGGTGGGTAGTGGAGAGACAATAGTTAACTAGACCGGTAGCCCATGGCACATGTAGGATTCATTATTTCGAATGCAATCCGTTTTCACCATCGAGTTTCATGTGAAAAACAAGTAGAATAAGGCTATTCCACAAGGCCCAAGCTGGATAATCGACGCTACAGTGGAGTTATGGCTATGACTGCTTAGGTTGACATGGAATTTGTTTGACGTTTATAAGTTGAATTAGCCAGCTGCCAATACCACAATACAATATACCACTGAAAGTCTATCTCAGACATACCCACCTATAGGAAAGTAAATTCCGATAGCAGTCGATAATAGAGCGTTTCCAAGTGACGTCATCCTGCACCATGTTGTCAGCTGATCACGGATAACCTTCAGAAAGATGGATTGAAATAGCATTTTTTACTGATTTAAATATAAATCGGGGACAAAAGTTTATTGGTTTTGCTAAATTTGTGTATTACTTGGATACTATAATAATTTAAAAGTGTAAAAAATTAATTGTTATGAGTTTTATCCTGTTGTATTATTCGATTTGAGTTTATATTAGAATTTAGTGTGAAGGTTGTCCAGTGACAGAAATTCGTCACGATGACGTGCTTGGAAAAAGTCAATTGGTCAGACTATAAAGTTAAAATTTATATGACGTTACGAACTCTGAACACGTGAAGGTATAAGTATATATATATATATGTATGTATTTTTAGTAATGTGCTCTATATAGAGAGGCAAACAGTTAATTGTTGTTATTACATTACCATTTTACATCGAAAATGTATGCCACTTATTTTTCAGTTTTTTCTTACTATAAAATTAATAAAAAAATCAATGGCATCCATTAGTTTATCGTTCTAAAAATTTATAAATATCAACCTTTTGAATTTACTGTTTGGACCCTTACTTTGTGGAATCTACTCATATTAATGGTATAAATGAAACTAACTGTTTCTAATTAATTCAACTATTTAATTGAAAAATTTTGAAAATTATTAAAGGATATTGATAATTATTTCGATATTGACATATCATCGTCAGAATGACAGAAGTTACATTTTATGTGATACCTACTTGATGTTTAATATTTTGGCTAGACCAAATAAGTCAAGATAGGTCACTTACTATTTGGTCTAGCCAAAATATTAAACATCAAGTAGGTATCACATAAAATGTAACTTCTGTCATTCTGACGATGATATGTCAATATCGAAATAATTATCAATATCCTTTAATAATTTCCATAATTTTTCAATTAAATAGTGGAATTAATTAGAAACAGTTAGTTTCATTTATAACATTAATATCAACCTTTTAACCATGGCAGCCACTCATTTATACACAAAAAAACATCCGCCATTGAAAATTTGAAGAGTATTCGATAATGTCTTATATATCAAACGGCATCCATCCAAGTTAATTGTTCATAATGAAGTGTCGCTACAAAATGTATGCCACTAATGTTTTTAACATCTACTAAGATAACAAAATCTAAACTATCTTCGGCATATAAGTTAATTGTTTTTTTTCACCTTTTTATCAATTTTTAACCCTCGCTTATCAACCCTTAGTATCACTTGAATTTGTATGCCATGTTGTTTTTGGATGAAAAGTAGTACCCAAGGAATGCATCCAAGTACGCGGCATCCATAAGTTAATTGCGATTATCCAGTTTGTGCCTTGGGGAATAGCCTTATTCTACTTTTTTTTCACATGAAACTCGATTATGAAAACGGCCTCAATTCGAAATAATGAAGCCTCATGTGTCATGGGCGTATTGACTCGGTCTATTAGTACTGTATCTGTATACATTTCTGATAACCTTTAATTACATTTTGTATTTTTTCGTATGATAAAGCTTATAATAAAAATGAAAGACTCATGTTCGATGAAAGTACACCACTGTTATCGATAAGAATAAAGATGCAACTGCATCGTGCAATCTATATTGGTATCACAAACGATTGATTTATATCTGTCTTAATTAGTGCCATGGTCGCTTATAAGATATAAACTAGTCAGCTACTCAACGAACCATTCAAATCTATTTAACTTCCATTTGAGAGCCGATATTAACAACTGAACTAATAAGAATAAATTATACATAGGCGTAGCAGTATTGAATTTCATATTCTAAATCTAAATGTACAATAAGACTGTAAAAATAATTGCAATTTGTAGTTAAAACAAAGTAACTTTAACGAAGGAAGATGCCTACAAGACAAAGAAATGAGAAAGGTAAAAAGAAGATACACATTTACCAACTTTAATATTAGATTTGGTTTAAATACTGCATGGCCAGTCTTATGACGAAGTATCCTGTTCTTTCACTTTTCATAATCCCGGTGACTTTTGGTCTAAGTATTATCCTACCATAAACAGAATTTCGGCTCATATCACATCGTCTAACTAGGAGCGCATAAATGACGGGCAGTGTAGGGTAGAGTCCGGTAGAGGCTATCTACTCACCACTGTCCTCATGGGAGGAAGCAAGGTTATTAGGGATGAAAAGATTTTTCAAAGAATCGATTCTCGATTTCGACTTCATATTTTTCGATTTTAAGAATCGATTACTCGAGCGCAAGAATCGATTCTTTCGATTTTAATCGATTCCAAATTAGAAGAACAATAATTTTTATAGTTAGTAAATTTATTCATCCAATCGCAATGCCATGAGTGGATAATACAAATTTTTTTAAATAAAGCACAAAAATAGTTAAGAACAAGTATTTGGTTACATTATACATGAGATCCCTTGTTTACCTTTTTAATATAAATCCACACGGCGCTAGGCACTATTTTAATAAATATATTGAAAATATGAAAATTTAAAATATTTAACAAAAAATCAACTTTTTACTTTTTTTAATCACTTAACCGTAAAGTCGAAGTCGAATGTCAAGAATCAATTCTTGATCGACTTCAGAAATTAAAGGTCGACTCCTAAAAATCGATTATTTGACGAGAAAACTCGATTCTCGAGTAGAATCGGAATCGAGTTTACCATCCCTAAAGGTTATCTGTGGGTGGGAGTTAAGCAGTCAAGACCTTCTCAAAATTTTGACGCCTCTTCCGCATATTATATTTTTCTGATAAACCAAGCGTTGGTAAAAATACTCAGTGATATGTTACGCGAAAGTTAACTCATTGTTTGCTATGATCAGTTATTTTTTGATTGTTGCTGACAGTTTCTGATGGTTATTGGAACAGACCTAATCCAGTTAGGTAAATGAAAAATTATCAGTTTGGAAATTTCAGTTCAATTGGAAAATACAAAAATTTTGGGAATAATTTCACCAACAATTTGTTCCTTCATGTTTTTATATTATGTTTACCTTACAGTTTAGATTCAATTTAAATCAATAATTACTCCATAATTGTAAAAATGTAACGTCCATGTACGTACAGTCTTATATGGCTTCTATTTACCATCAAACTAATTATTTGAACAGGTGAATAATGTCAACGTTTACAAGGATATGCCTTTGATGAACGTTTGTAAAAACAATAAAGTTAGCTTATCGTGAGAGTTGTAAGTTATTTTCAAATAGATATCAAGGTTAGATCGATTCGTTTATTTATTTATAAGTCGCAACAACACATAGAAATGTTTAATACGGGTGAAAATGCTTCACCGTAATATAGTTTTTTAACTTCTTTAGGTTTTATAAGTTTAAACTAGTAACAATGAACTGAGATGAGATGAAAAATAAACACTTTATCCATGATAAGGATTCTCACTATAAGGATATCGTGTAAGGTCAGAATTCAGAATTACAAATTTGTTCAAAAAACATTTCCTGAATTTTGCGTGTTAAATAATACGGATCACATAAAAATATGAATACGGAACGTCAAATTTGGGAAAGCAGTATCAAAATAAAAAATATAAATTATTTATCAACCACGGTCAAATACTCAATGTATGTAATTATTATCAAAGTCTATCTAACTATGCTTGTAGGTGATACTGAGAATTTTGTTTTATTGTTTACCACGTTATGTGCTCCTATCTACAAAATTCACTTTAAGTATTGCACTAATTTTGCATAAATATGTCGTGGGTAAATTGAAAAGAACCAAAGAGCTTTTGCCGATACTAGAACTAGTAAACATAGATAACATAATAATCCATAAATTCAATTTTTAGGATGAAGATGAGGAACCAATTTTTGACTCCCAATTCTAAATGATATGGGTCAAAAGCCATCCCATCAACAGGGTCAAGGCATTAAGAAAAAATCACCATTCACTTTATTTTCCCAGAAGAATGAAACATTTCATGATCCAAATCCCCAACAACCCATTAAATTTCAATACAAAACTAAGAGGAAAAATAATACTCAGGATTTCAATTATATTAAACAAAACAACGTAAATAAGGATAATGTTCATGTGAGTATATATTGTTAGATACCATTTCAATTTCAAGATTATCCAAAATCAGTAGCAAAAGTTTAAGCACATGCTCACATCAAAGGAAAAAGTCGGCAAGGAAGACGAACAAGTGGAACTCCTGAAATTTGGACAAAGTTTACCTTTGAGAAAAAATTATAAATGAGCTCTTTATTAATATGAACCCAATTAATAAATTGTATTAAGTGGTTCAAATATCATATTTTTGGAGTTATTCAATTGGCTAGAGCAAGACAAGAATATCTCCCTCGTTAAGCTGGACAGATTGACCTTTTCCAAGTACGTCATCGTGATGAATTTCTGTCACCGGACAACCTTCACACTAAATTCTAATATAACCTCAAAACGAATAGTACAACACGTTAAAACTCATAACAATTGATTTTTTACACACTAGTACACAAATTTACCAAAACCATTTAACTTTTGCTATGGATTTATATTTAAATCAGCAAAAATGCTATTTCCATCTTTCTGAAAGTTGTCCGTGATCATCAGACAACATGGCGTTATGACGTCACTTGGAAACGCTCTATTATATAACCCATTAAAGGAAGAAGAAGAAGCAATTCTGTTTGCCTCTTTCCCTCACGGTTCCATATTATTTTCTTTTTAAATAACAGACAAACATAAACTGAATGGTGTTTAGCGTGAAAGGAGGAGTGGTAAGTGCGGGCAGCTGACGTCAACCTAATCGAGTAACGTTTTGTGTCGCGCTCTGGATATTTTTTGCAGTAAATTGTCATTATTTTCCAGAAACTCTCCAGCTGATTAGTTTTGCACACGTTTTTTATGTCATAAAATAATAACTTAATTTTTTTGATCCGTCTCTATTGCACTGATTTACATAAATTTGATGCTTACATCAATTGATTATTTAGCATTAATCAGACTTCATGAATGCTGCAATATTATTACCGAGTTTAGTTTTTTTGACAACATTCTATACAGGGTGTTTCAAAAATGGATAGGTAGAAAACTAGAAAATAATTGGGGTTTGCTAAGTAAAAAATTTTCGTAACGCGATCCGTATTCAAGATAAAGGGCGTTGAAGAAAAAAAAAATGTATACACATTTTTTACGATTTTGCCGAAACAGCTGGCAACATTGTAATGAAAGTTTATACGAATATGTTTTGGAAGCTGATACATCCCATGAATTTGTTTTTATATCTGACTTTTATAGAGGGCGCTAGTTACACGGTTCGTACCAAGTAGTATTGAACATAACTTTTCTAAGGTTAGATTTATTAATCAAAATCAAGTGAACTTAAACATTCTTCAATTTTTCACCGATACTTTGTACTGTTTTCGGAATATTTTGATTTGAAAATTATGAAGTAATAACCGATTATTTTTCAGTTTTCTACCTATCCTAGAGACGAGGTCAACTTTTTTAAAAAAATGCAATATAACTTTGATCCAAATTATTTGCTATTTTCATGACTCACCCCAAAAAAAGACTAGAAGTCTCAGAAATACTGTTAAACAAAACACTACATATTTAAGATAATTGCTACTGTTGATAGATACGCTATCTTCATCATGTTTACCATGGAAATAGAGAAAGCAACGTGTTACAGAAAGACAGATATACGCGTGCCACTGAACAACGCGGCGTATTTGAAACTTCAGAATGACTTAGGGCCAAATTATAAATCGACTGTTAAAGTACCTGTTAGGATTATCATGCTGTTACGATAAATATTATAATTATATACATCTTGTTAGACAATCACGGTGGGATAAATGTGCATTTAACCATTTAAACCAACTGTTTATCACAATTTCTTTCTATCTGACGTTTATATGTTATATGATTATAATAATTTCTCTAGATTAATCTATATTTTATGCAAATAATAAAATTTTGGATTCTCTTTTTCTGATGAATCTAATTTACATATTAGGCCATTATTACGTATCTTCTGAATCATTATCTACCAAAATTTCGATTTTCCATGTTTAGCTGCTAGAGCTGCTAGAGTCTATAAAATTCGTAGAAAAAATACTGAAACAGTGGCGTAGCATGGGTTAGCGCCACCCGGGGTCGACCGGAAATTCGCCCCCCCCCCTTATTTTAATTATTAGTTTAAAGTTTAAATATTTTATTCAAAAGACCTACAAGTTATTGAAAGTTAAGATAAACTACCACTGCTTTGGAAGGAACATACATCTATGGGAAGAAATGGCGTAAGGAGCCCACAGGAAGTTAAGAAAATAAGAAGTGTTATTTATTGTTTTGTTTTATTGAATAACTGAGTACTCGCTGTCGCTATTATTAGTTCGTTCGCGTTCAGGAAAACTCGGCCGGCCGGTCGCTAGGCAGTTATTACTGGTCACTAGCACTTCGGCAGCACGACTTCATCTCGTCTCCTCACTTTGGCACCCTTGCGGTTTCATTTGGCAAATAACATTGCGGGAGCGATTTGGACATCATTTTCTTATTTCCAATTGAAAAAATCGTGGCGCTTGCCGCCGCCCCCTTTCGTATGCCGCCCGGGGCTATGGCACCTGCTTCCCCCTCCACGCTACGCCACTGTACTGAAACTTGACAGTTGATGCCAAAAATGTATTCAAAGCTAAACTATTGAAATAACGGTTTTAATATACAGGGTGTAACATAAATAAGTACCGTAAATTAGAGGCATGATAGATCGTTAGAAAATATTTAAAATACCCTAATAATGCTTTTCTCTAACCTTCTTAGTTTGTGAGATACAGGCTGTTGAAGGATGCAGAATAAATACACATTTTATTGCAAATCTTCTCGGTGGATGAAAGTACAAATTTCAAATTTTTTGTAGGTTAATGTCTCTTCAAAACACAGAATTAATTCTGTCAAATTCTAATGAGCCAGTGGCGTGGTACGAGGGGTTCGTAAACTTTTATTGCACCATATTTTTGAAACACTCTGTATTTAAAGCTGAAGACTTTTGTCTGCAATTCTTTATTAAACTTTCTACATAAAAGGTACTCTTTGTTGAACTCGATACAACACGCCATTTTCAAGATTTTTAGCTTTTTATTGCAGTAAGACATTTTTTTATGTTGTATGTAAATTTTTTTTAAACAATAAATTTGGTCTGAAGAAACCCGCACGTCGTGAAAGTTACAAATCATCAGCACAGGTTTAAAATTAACGTTTGGGCTGGAATAATTGGAGACCAGTTTAACGGGCCTTTTATTCCTCCGGAATATTTAAATTTTCTTAGGAATAATTTAATAGATATTCTTGTTGATGTACCTTATCAACGTAGACTGTCAATGTGGTTTATGCACGATGGGGCCTCGCCACATTTTACACTGCGAGATAGGCTAAATGAAAACTTTACGGGTAAATGGATAGGCCGTGGAGTAGATGCTCCGGCCAAATGGCCAGCACGGTCTCCTAAATGTAATCCAATGGATTATGCCGTGTGGGGAATATTTAAACAAAATAGTATATTGTGCAACAAGTGGGAAAAGTACTTTCCCCACATGTTGCACTCTATACTTTTTCTACAACTGCACAAATTTAAAGAATATAAGTAAAGTAACTTAATATTTATTTTTATGGTTAGTTAACCAAAAATAACACTAAAGTATCCTATTTCTAAACTGTTTTATTTAAAATTATAGTTGATGGTGAAATTTGTACAATTTTGTATGGTCAAACCCGGAACGTCATTTTAGAATTTAAAAACTTCTAATATAATCTGACAGATTTGTGACAACTAAGTAGGTATTTAAAGATGACAGAAGCCTACTAAGTTTTCGTCCATTTTATTTGATTCTCCATATAAATGTATGTGGCGTGGGCAAAGTGCCGTGAGAAATAATATTTCTCACAGTATGTGCAATATTTGGTTTTGAAATTAAGTAAGAGGTATGAGAAATAAGTCACTTTTCATAGCAGTTGTAGAAAATAGTTTATTGTGCAACAAGAGAGGAAAGTACTTTTCTCACTCGTGTGTTTGCGGCACTCGCCCTTTGGGCTCGTGCCACAAACTTCCACTTTCCCCTCTTGTTGCACATTATACTTTTTCTACAGCTGCACAAATTTAAAGAATACAAGTAAAGTAACTTAATATTTATTTTTATGGTTAGTAAAACAAAAAGAAAATGTGAGCGATCGTCGGACCGCCGATAGAAGCTTGCTTCTTATGCACAATAGAATGACCATTTTTTGTAAATTTTTGACAATTATTGACCATTTTTTCAAAATTTTTGACAATTTTTGACTATTTTTTTAAATTTTAACAATTATTGATCATTTTTGACAATGTTTCAAAAATTTTGACCATTTTAGACTATTTTAGACTATTTTACCAAATTTTAACAATTATTGACTATTTTTGACAATTTTTGACCATTTTTGACAGGTTCTGACAATTATTGAGCGTTTTTGACAATTTTTCAAAAACTTTGACCATTTTTCAAAAATGTTGACAATTTTTTACAATTATTGACCATTTTTGACAGTTTTTCATAATTATTGACAATTTTTTCAAAATTTTGACCATTTTTGACAATTTTTCGAAAATTTTGACCATTTTTAAAAATTTTGACAATTTTTGACTGTTTTTTCAAATTTTAACAATTATTGACCATTTTTGACATTTTTTGATAATTATTGACAATTTTTTCAAATTTTAACAATTTTCGTCCATTTTTCAAAATTTTAACAATTATTGACCATTTTTGACAGTTTCTGACAATTATTGACCATTTTTGACAACTTTCAAAATTTTTGACAATTTTCAACAATGATTGACCATTTTTGACATTTTTTGATAATTATTGACAATTTTTTCAAATTTTAACAATTTTCGTCCATTTTTCAAAATTTTAACAATTATTGACCATTTTTGACAGTTTCTGACAATTATTGACCATTTTTGACAACTTTCAAAATTTTTGACAGTTTTTGATTATTTTTCAAAATTTTAATAATTATTGAGTATTTTTGAGCATTTTTAAAAATATTTGACAATTTTGGACAGATTCTGACAATTATTGACAATTTTTCCAAATCTTTGACAATTTTTAACAATTATTGACCATTTTTTCAAAATTTTGACAGTTTTTGACAATTATTAACCATTTTTCCAAATTTTTGACAATTTTTGAAAATATTTGGCAATCATTAACCATTTTTTCAAAACTTTGACAGTTTTTGACAATTTTTGACAATTATTGACCATTTTTCCAAATTTTTGACAATTTTTGACCATATTTCAAAATTTTTGCCAAATTTTTAAAATATTTAACATATTTTCTAATATAATCTGACAGTTTTGTGACAACTAAGTAGGTATTTAAAGATGATGACAGTAGCATACTAGGTTTTTGTCGATTTTATTTGATTCTCCATAAATATATGTGGCGTGGGCAAAGTGCCGTGAGAAATATTATTTCTCACAGTATGAGCAATATTTGGTTTTGAAATCAAGTAAGGTATGAGAAATACGTCACTTTTCATAGCAGTTGTAGAAAAAGTATATTCTTCACCAGTCAATACGGTGGGTGAACTGAGAGAAAGATAACCAACCAAATGAAAAAACGTATACAAACATGATTGACGTCAGTTTGAACATTTAATGAAATTGCATCGTAGTTTACTACTATACATACAAAATAGTTTCAATAATAAGTTATTCATGAGGTTTTTTCAAATTAAGTACTCTTTTTAATTGAAGAACTATGAATTACAAACCCAAAAAAACATTTGTGTTTAAATTATTTGGAAATGATCTGCAAGTAGGAACTTACTACAAATTTATTTAAAAAAAATTAAACTTAAAAAATTGTCTTTCGGCAATAAAAAGTTAAAAATCTTGAAAATGAAGTGTTCCAGTTCAACAAAAAGCACCTTTTATGTAGGAAATTTAATAAAAAATTGCAGACAAAAGTCTTAAACTCTGAATACAGGGTGTTTAAAAAATATGGTACAATAAATGTTTACGAACCCCTCGTACCACGCCACTGGCTCATTAGAATTCGACAGAATTAATACTGTTGATGTGTTTTGAAGAGACAATAACCTACAAAAAATTTGAAATTTATACTTTCATCTCGCGAGAAGATATGCAATAAAACGTGTATTTCTTCTGCATCCTTCAACAACCTGTATCTCACAAACTAAGAAGGCTATAGAAAAGTTGTATTTGGGTATTTTAAATATTTTTTAACGATCTATCATGCCTCTAATTTACGGTACTTATTTATGGTACACCCTGTATTCAGCGTTGCTGAAAGGGTTTATCTTTGAAATGGATAAAGGGAAAGTTATTCTTCGTTCCAACTGGCATTAGAACCGATTTTGGTATCGCTCGCGCAAGTACTGTATTTCTTTCACGTTCCAACTGATTAAAGTATCGTTCTTGGGACTACTTGGGACGGTATACAAACTGTACCTTCTGGAAGGGATGTTAAAGTTGATGTGTCCATTCTAAATTCGAGTTAGCGAACTATACAGTACCTACTCGAAACGATTCCAGTACGGTTCAGCATAAATGCCAGTTGGAACAAACCTAATGAAATTCTAGGACGGTGAATAAAATTTTATCCTGCATAATTTAGTTTTAGAGCAAATTTCAAATGTTTTTGACGTCAGCGTTTAGCGTACGGCCGCCATCTTGAATTTTTTGAAATGGCAACCTAGATCGATTGAGGTATCACAAAGAAGCTTATTTTTTTCTCTTTCCAAAAATAATAGCAATGTATCACATTACTCGGAAATGATAATAGAAATTTAACAATAATATTAAAATTGCAATTTTAAACAAAACTGGATGTTACAGAAATTTATAAAGTAAACATTCATTTAAGCTGCAAATACTTCATCACAAGTGCTCAAAATGCTGGCCATTTGCTTGTTGACAATAATACAACCTCTCTTCGAAGCTACGAATAAAATCGCTGATCATTTGTGGAGTAATTCCCTGCATTTCGAGACGTATACGATATTTTAAATCATTCAAGTTAGTTGCTCTGTTAACATAAACGCGGTCTTTCAGGAAGCCCCAGAGAAAAGAATCAAGTGGAGTCAAGTCGGGGATCTTAACAGAACCGTTCAAGCAAAATGTTGCTTTATCACTGAATACCAAAAAATCTAAGATATTTTTTTGCATCCTAATTTTCTCTGTAACTGTTCCACGAAATTGTAATCGTCTATCAAAATCATCCTCGGCCAATTTTTGGAAATTTTTAACTTTTACGGATAGTTATTTTTATGCAGAATAGTTTGTAAAGACTGTCTACGAATACCATGATTTCTCACCAATACACTTGTAGATGTTTTAGGGTTGTCTTGAACATCTAAAGTTTCATCTTCATTAGTTGCACTTTTCGGTCTACCAGACCTTGGAATATCCTTCCCACTACCAGTTTCATCAAATTAGTTTATGAAAATCGTCAGTATATAGATCTATTTATAGGAGGGCATTCAGGATTTAAATCGTTGAAAAGATGAGCTGCTTCATCATGGGAATGTTTGCGATCACCAACTAACATTAAGATTTCGATTCGTTGTTTTTCCGATAAATGTGCCATTATCTTTAATTTACTTTTAAACTTCGTGCTAATTTGAAATTAATATCAGTTTTGACAATTTGTACATAAATAATGATATGGTTGACGTTTTTAATGCCTACTATTATTTTTGGTTTAATTCTAAAAACCTACAAGGTCATATCATTACAATGTAATTTAGAATAATAAAACTGATTTTTTAAAGTGATAAATCACTATTATTTTTTGAAAGAGAAAAAAATAAGCTTCTTTGTGATACGTCACTCGATCTAGGTTGCCACAGTGGCGGCTCGTGGTTAATTTGATAGGGGGGTCATAGGTGATGTGACCAAAATCTAAAAATACGGAACGACACTGACCAGCCCTCCGGAGGCCTTATAGAAGATTCTGTCTCGTCATGCCCTCGCAAAGCAAGTTCAAACGCCCCACAAAATTTCACACAGTCAATTATTTTATTCATAATATATCTGTTTTTCGACACATTTTCATTAAAAACTCTTACGGATTGTTTATAAGCATTGTCTAATTGAGAACGAATATCCACAGTACCGATTGTAGCAAAACTCACGGCACATTTCATGTGGTCTGCCGATAAACTATGTTTTTTTATTTTCTCTTTCAAATGTTTTAAGTCTTGGACACCGTTTTTACACCATAGAGAATTATTAGAAAAAAAGCAGACAAACGAAACAGTAAAATGCATCACTTACTTCACATCCGCAAATCCAATTAGACAAATCATACATAGACCTGCGAAAATTGCGATGAACTTCTTTGTTCTTGTCCTTGCTAGTCTGTTTAATTTTTAATTCTGGAAGAGGACGACCACTTTCTTTTAGTTTTAATAGTTTTTCAAAATTTAGTTCACTTTTAGTTCTCAAATTTTGAACCATTTGCACCACAGACATGATAAAAGGCGCAGAATAAAATAACACCAAATAATTAAAACACAAGTGTAAAAACACCCTTAAAAAAGTAATCAAAAAAACATTAACATCTTATTACGTTAAAACTCTCGCTTCAAATGCTCTCCTTTAAATCAAAATATAGCGCGGCCTGCCAACCCCTCTACTCATCTCTTTTCTAAGCGTGTAATAATCAGCCGACGTAAGTCGATTCATAGTCAATATCAAACCGGGCTTTTGACCCAACACATGTAACCTTCGGGCGTGTTTCTCTCACGCCGCGAATATCGTCAGCGCTCGGCAAATTCCGTTCCCATATAACGCTTTGAGGTCATCCGTGGGCCCCAGCCCGCTTTTCAATTTTGGTTTTCGCCGAGTACTTCGCGGAATACGTTTACACGGGGTCTTATAACGTTTTAGGTAAATTTTTATGTATAGTAGGTAGGTATATTTTATTTTTTTAAATGCTTATTTAATTATTTTTTAAAATTACTTTTTAATGAAAGGTCATTGACCCAATGACCTGATGGAGGAGCCACCACTGGGTTACCATTCAAAAAAATTCAAGGTGGCGGCCGTACGCGAAACGCTGACATTAAAAACATTTGACATTTGCACTAAAACATGCAGAATAACATCTCAGTCATCGTTCTAAAATTTCATAACTTCCCCTTCGTCCGTTCCAAAGATAATACCTTGGTACGAGACTTTTCAGCTACGTTATATAGATGTACATTTATAAGAAATACCTTCTTGCTTGTTTTTTTAGGTTTCATATCGAGTAATATAATAATATACTCCCCCTTACTATATATCACCTTAATTATTATTCACACTATCAGATTCTGTAACATTCGAGTCGTTAAGCTTTTGTTAAATCGGTCTAGTTTTTAGCAAATATCTTTTTAAATAAGATTGCAATCTTTTTAAACATTTTTCAGCTGAACAATACTCTGAAACCAAACCAAAGCCAAGAAACAAATAGCAAATCACTGTGTAAATTAGTGAAAACTCAAAACACTCCAGTAAGGACAAAATCAGAACCTAATTTAGTATTTCAAAAAAGTAGAGATAGATGTAGACCCAGAAGAAAAAAAATTAAAAAGAATTG
Source organism: Lochmaea crataegi (assembly GCA_947563755.1). Taxonomy (NCBI): domain Eukaryota; kingdom Metazoa; phylum Arthropoda; class Insecta; order Coleoptera; family Chrysomelidae; genus Lochmaea; species Lochmaea crataegi. The sequence continues at coordinate 24,356,383 of OX387425.1, forward strand.
GACGAATGAAACACCACAATTTGGGTACGAAATTCAAGATGTTGATGCATTTTTAAACAAGGTAATACCTTTTTCTTAATTTTTCACTTATTGTGTTAGGACAAAGATTACAAAATATATATAAGATAGTTCACTTGAAGGCGGTCTGATTCTTCTTAGTGTTTTAAACGATCGCCGCACTCATAAATCATATTTACGGCTCCCCTTTTTTGTAAATAACGACACCGCTAGGTACCAGGGAATTAGAAGAGTATATTTTATTCCAAGCTATACAGGGGTAACTTGAGAAATATATATTCAAAGTAATGGGATGATTTATTAAAGGTTTTTTTTATATAATGTTTTTAAATGTTAATTATTTCGAAAAAAGTTCAGGATATGAATTTGAAAAGGAAAGTTTAGGTATAAGTAAAAAATACATTAAAATTTTTAAAATGAATCAATTGACAGATTTTATTCAACATTTTAGTAATTTTGTGATGCTTATTGATGATCTAGCGGTTATTTATACAGAATATCACAAATTAAATTATACACACTTATTGGCCACCAGAATAATAGGACCACTAAAACAATTTTGATCTTTAAATTAGACACTCCGTATTTTTTAGATTCACAAGGTTAAAACAGTAAAAACATATTATGCAGCTGCAGGATATATTTATTAATAAATTAGATATGTGAATTTTCAAATTTCTATGAATACCCAGTATCTATAAGTACTAAATAACTAACTAATTTATTATTATCAAATATCTTTGTTACAATAGTTTAAAAAAGTTGAATTCCGTATTTGATAATAACTAATTTAATACCCACCTCTCAACGTCTTTGGGACAACGATAAAAGGATATTTCTGGTTTTCCCACCTTGCTGGAACAACCGATCACAGCACAACACACAGGCATTTTAAAACCACAATTATAATATTATTAATGTTACTTTTGGAAGACAGGAGTTAAAATAATGCGTACAAGAAATTTTACTTCCGGAACGTTTCCCGAAAAAGTAAATGAAATACTTCTACAAAGTTTCTAGAGATTGTAGGCACATTTCTGGCCCTTCATTGCTTCTCTATATTTTTATCATTGTTTACATTATAAGTACTTAAAATCAAGACTGCATTCAGAATTCGTGGGAAAGTGATAAACTACCATTTATTATGTATACAACTAAGACTATTAACAAATATCACAAAATATTTATTTTATAAGTTTTGCTATTGAAGAGGAAAATATGAATATTATTTTTTCCTTATTGTAATAATTAATTAATAAATTTAAAATATCTATAAAACATAAACACGAACAACGAATTCTAAAATACCAGCGTTCGATAGGCGACAACCCGTATAATATGCAAAATTAAATGCAAGTAAGGATTTAGCGACATACTGTAGCATGGCGCCAACCGATAAGTCACCAGACAGTAACCAGCGGTATGAATACTTTGATCGATAGAATTCGTAGGAGTGAACAATCTTATATATATTTTGTAATCTTTGGTTAGGATAAACTTGAATTATTAAAACGTTGATTTAAATTGACAATTTCATCTTATAATCTATTTCAGAAAGGTATAGGGTAATAAAATGGGGAATTCCGTCCAGTTCGGCTCAATTTCGGTGTCGGCCATAGGCGTAGGTCTTGAAATAGTATTGTTTGTAATATTAAAATTTCAAGTAATTGCGTAAGAGAATCAGGAAAAGTATGTTTTCTGGCCTGAAGTGTCAATATCGAAATATTGGGTAGGGATTACTTAGGAAGTAGATTATACAGTTACGTTTTGCGTTTAACAGGTACCGTTTAACCTTCTATTAGTGATAGATTAGTGATCAGATGACGAAGGATATTTTGATTTTTTATAATTTAATTTCTGTATAATGTATTTTTTGTATAATGTTCAATAAAAAATAAGTGTACCTAATACTTTGTACATAATGCCTAATTTTTATTCTGGTAAAATAAAATTCTTTCCTTTTTACGAGTATCCTACACTATTTTCAGTGTTTGTGAATGGATAACAATAGGCTAAACCCATATATTGACCCCAACCCGGGTGGTACTACCTGTACTTGATATAAAGAAAGAATTTTACAATGAAATCAATACCAAACTATGAAAGTGGCTTAAATTTTCGTTGGGTCACTCTGTGCTCCCCTTGCATACCTAATGAGGTTTTATTACCCTATACCTTTCTGGAATCTAGTATAACATTTTTACATAATCTGCTCAATTACAATCCAAGACAGCACCAGCTTTCTCTTAATCCTGATTGGACTATCGATGTTGTTGTGACCAATGGATGACAAAGCGAAGGTTGACAAAAATAGTGAATTGTAACTTCAGGACTTGTATTCTCGACTATCTGGGAAGGGAGATGAAGAAGACGAGCTTATTCAAAATTTAACCTTTGCAAGGAAGTTATAGAAATATTTTTCATATTCCTTAAGGAGAAAAACGAATTAATAATTATGATACCGGGTGGCCAAGTGAATTTGGGCGCATTTTAAATACCCCAATCTTAAAAAATATTTCAGATTTTCAAAGAGAGTAAGTTTTTGTAACATATAACGACCAAGTGAACAAATAAAATTGTAGGATTTGGGCACAGGAAAACTCAAGGAAAGTCGAAGAATTTATTAGGGGTTCAGCCAAGGTTACTGTTTGGCAGTGCTGGGTAATTACATGTACTTTAAAAATAATTACAATTACAAAGTACTTTTCCAAAAAAGGAATTAATTACAATTACAAAGTACATGTAGTAAAAATAGGAATTATCAATTACTTTTATAATTACTTTGCGGATAAATCAACAAATTATGACAGAATGGAGGAGCCAGCCGATACGAATAAAATTTTTGAATAGGAAATTCAAACTGTTAAACCAACAGCCAATTGCAGCGACTTTCTTAAGGATTCCTTAAAGTTAAAGATATGTTAAGGGTGGTTTGTATAAAGCTTACTTGAAGTTAAACTCGGTTTGAGATGACACATGACAAATTTTCTATGGCGTAAAAATACCATTTAGCAATTAGGGCTTGTTACCCGAAACATTAGACTGCACCTATAAATATAGATCGGAAATTGACATGTATCACCTAAAACTGAGATTAACTTTAAGTAAGTTTTATACAACTTAAGGTCTCCTTAAGTTATGGGAAAAGACAAAATCCTTCTTAATAAGTAACAAGTAATATAAAAACGAAACAGGGAAGTTAAAATAAAATGTTTACTTAAAAAGTTTATTGATTCGAACGAAACAAAAATACAAAAGTTCGTGTACTTACCTGGGTCTAGGTACATAGATAAATTATATATTAGGTATAATCATATCATACAAATCGGGCAACATTAGTCTAGGGTTAGGTTCGAAAGGGAAATTTCTTGTTTTTGTACCACGTGCATCTCGTAAACACGCATTTAAAAGTAATTGTAATTAAAAAATGTGATTGTACTTGTGATTGAAAATAGTAATTGTAATTGGATAAGTAATTGTACTTATGAGAAGTAATTGTATTTAGATAATTCAAATAATATAATTACAAAGTACAATTCCTCCACAGATTTTGCTGCAATTACAATTCCAAATTACTTTAAGAAAAAAAAGTACTTAAGTACAATTACAAATTACATGAAAAAAAAGTAATTGTGATTATTAATTACTTTTTATTATAACTAGGAATTACCCAGCACTGCTGTTTGGTGTGGTACGTGATAAAATTTACGGACCTTTTTTCTTGAATGATCCTATTGTAACTGCGGTAGATTATTTGGATATGCTGGATACATTCCTTTTCCCACAACAAAAGCAAGATGGCATCTTGGACTATGCTCTAATTACCCGAAACGGCCGAAACATTCTGAATTAAACTTTTCCAGAAAGATGGATAAGGGCGGGCTGGTCCTATACCGTGGAATCCAAGATCCTCCGACAATTTTAGATTTTTTTGTTTGGGGTTACATAAAAGAAAAATGTTATACTTAACCCATTTCCATGAAACCTGAACTAAAAATATACATTCAAAAAGCTTTTGACCATATGTCTAGGGAATTCATTCGAAAAAGTTTTGACCATATCTTCAAGAGGCTGGATAAATGTGTTGCTTTGAACAGTGCGTGAAAAAATTAGTTTTTTTTATTCGTTTTTCTTTCAGACATTTTAAAATGAAAAGTATACAGGGTGTTCTATATGAAATAAAAAACTTGCCCTATATCCCAAAAAAGGCATTATAATACACTTGGACTTTGTTCACTATTTCCTGGCATAGCTTTTTGTAGACATGAAAAAGTACAGATAAACTTATGGTCAGAACGACTGAAAGGATTTAGTTGAGGCAGAACATCCTTTCTTGTTTCTATTGGCTCAGCAGCCTCTTACATATCTTCTTGAATGATGGTATTTAAGAGTACATCGAATTTATTGTTTCGATCCTCACTTTGTGGAATGTACTCATATTATTCTTATAAATGAAGCTAACTGTTTCTAATTAATTCCACTATTTAATGAGAAAATTATGTAAATTCTAAGATACTTACTGATAATTATTTCGATATTGACATATCATCGTTAGAAGGACAGAAGTTACATTTATTGAGATGCCTACCTGATGTTTAATATTTTGGCTAGACCAAATAGTGACCTATCTTGTGATTGAATTAATATATATGAATAGAAAAAAGAAGAAAATATGATATTATGAATATTTAAGCAAATATTATTAGCTCTATGGGGATATCCTGGACATTTTTTCCCATTTAAGATCAGTATAACTGTGCAATGATATAGGAAACCAAGGAAAACTATACAATTATATAATTGTTACTTAAGAAGACAATTTAATAGTGGAGAGCTCCCTAGATTTATCTGTTCATTGACAACTTCATATTGTGGGTCTCTTAAGTGTCTTCTTATTTCTAATTCTTCAAGGAAATCTAGTTCTTGTTTCTTATCAAACATATGTAGTAATTCTAGTTCTTTGTTAGGTGTTAATTAATTTATCTGGCTGTTTTAATCTGTTTGCTCTAAGTGTTAATTGTGTCTAATTTCAACGAAAACAATTTTTTTTAAAACAGAAAGCAATGTAGCAGTTAGTTTCATTTATAACAATAATGATAGTTTATTATATTTTGGCAACAATATACATGCAAAATATCACTCGAAATAAATGTAAGAATAACAAAAGCTAACCACAGTTTTAAAATAAACATTTGTATCACAAAATTTTAGAATTTATTGTTTGATTGTTTGAAAAATATTACAAATGGCAGAGAAATTCCGGAGAAAAGATTTAAAAGGTATTATTAAACTCATGATTTAAAACATCGATTAATTTAATTTCCAACTCATTTTCTGTTTGCGTGTGTCTTTAAAAAAATCATTATAATCGTGATTAGTGACCTGTACATTTACGGATCAGTCTATATTCGAAAAAAAGTCCATAGTTCACTCTTTGGTGCTCGTTTCCTTCGCTCCAGCCGAAGAAGTGGTATTTAGGCTGTCATGAGGACAATTAACAACGATTCGCTTGATGGGTCAAGGGGCAGACAAACAGCTGTCCAGTCGCCTCGCCGTCGGTTTCGAATCCGCCAACCATCGCGGTAACGGTTGAAATTTCTATGGTTTCGACCAGAAAAAAGACCGTTCGTCAAGAAACAAATTAAATTGTAACCAATTTATGTGTGTTCAATTATAATCTATGTTTAACGGGAAACATATATTGGGTTGATCTCTTGAAAATAAACACTAACAGCGCTTCGTTGATGGAAAGCATCTTAAAAGCCATTTTTTTTTAAATTTGAATAATTAAAATATAATAGATTAGGCTGTTACCGGATGGCACTCCAAAAAACCTGGTGACAACTATTGCTACGCACTGAGAAATTACACCTCTGTATTTTAGACGGAGATATATATATATATATATATATATATATATATATATATATACACATATACATATGTGAGAAAAAACAACTGGAGAGGTGTCGAGAGCAAGTAGATCCATATTATGTCAGGCAGTCAGACTACACTCAAAGCAATCTCGAGCTAGAAGGTGACCTCTAGACTAGTACGGGAGTGCTGATAAAGACGTTAGCCGAACCGAATAACGTCAAGCTAAACTGGACACCAGGTCACTAAAGTATGAACGGGAATGAAAAAGCTTCAAAGAGAAGGTCAGAGGATACACAGCTTGAACCAGGATAGATTCTTGGTATAGGTACCAAAAACAGTAGTACTAGAATTTCAACTGGATCAGGCAAGAGCATAAAAATTACTGGGTAAACCTCCCAAGACAAATGCATGGGAAAACCTTCATAAAAGAACCAACCAACTATGCAGGAATGAGCTAGGAATTATAACAGGTTTCATGACTGGTCATCGGAAATTTTGTAAGACGAGCTTGAGAAAAATAGTGCTTACAAGTGCCACTGACCACAGGGTACCATAAAAATGTATGCAAATTCAAAGTTGTACGAACTAGTTTTCTTTTTCTATACTTAATCCCTCTTTCTTTTACAATTTACCAACATTTTTTTCCCTATACATACCATGACGAAAAATAATAAAGGTGAGCGTGAATCATTTATCATACCATGAGGTGTTTCACAGATTAAGAAGTAAAAGGTGAAGTCACTGCATTTTGATTGCTTTATTGAAAGACCTTCAAGGTTTTTCTGCATTTTATGTTATGTGTACTATATTCCAGTAGGTAAGATTCAGCGAAATATTCAAGAAAAGTTACTTATCTCACTAGTTATATATTGCCATACTTTTCAGAGCAGCTGACTTATTGTTCGGAGACAATAGAAGAGTTCTATATAAGGTCAATATAGCCAACACAATAAATTAAAATTATCGAAATGACATAAGAAATGGGGGTCACTGAAAGGGGTCGCCATTTAACTTACTTCTTGTTTCTTTCAGATATACTCAATGCTTTATATAATATATATTGTACCCAAAGGATAAAAAGCTCGTTTCAATTTAGGGAATTTGGCTTCTTAAGGCTTATGACCTGACTGTTAACTGTCAAGGTCAACGTCATTACATTGGTTGTCATAGCGTGGTTTTATTTTTATAAACTTTATCCGTTTGTATATATGTCTTTCTTTCTTTTTAAAACATACAAAACAAATACCAAGCTTAAACTTCGCCTATGCTGCTTGCACTGACAATGTTGACAGTTTCCAGTGACATTTGTGGTAAACATTAGAAAGCAAAACACCCTAAATTAAAAGGAGCTTTTTATCATTCGGGTACAAGATATATTGCATAAAATATGGTTTATATCTGAAAAACTGAAAAATTAAGTCAATAGGTGAACCCTTTCAGTGACCCCCATTTCATATGTCATTTTGATTATTTTATTTTATTGTGTTGGGTACATTGACCTTATATAGAACTCTTCCATTGTTCAAAGATTAGTTCTTGACATCTAGAAAGTAATGGCAGGAATAATACCCATAAGGTGGAAACATGGGGAACAGGCAATAGGCATGATGGATGGTTGCTACATTAAGGGAGGAAAATATCATGTTTTTTGCGGCAATACTTGAATTTCGTGGTACGTGCGAGTATGAGTTGATCAACTATCCGCAAACTTCCGGATTTTTGGTATATACGCTGTCTACGGAAAGGGTGGGAGATAGAAGCCGGTGATTAGTTGGGGTTGTCAAATGATGATTATTTTGATCGTTTGGTGTTTCTAACAAGTTTTGATGCAATATATTTTTTTGAGACAAGAAGTTCCTTAATAAAAAGGATCGTTCTTATGAAGAGGCCGAAAAGATAAGTTTCGAGGAAAAGAAATTTCTAGTACCTATACAGGGTCGGGGGAGTTATGGGCAAAAGGGTTGAGGGAAGGAAAAAGTTAAATATTACAGAAATTGAAGGTGTGGTTTTGATTGATTGTTGTAGGTCTCAATTGCGATTAGCCTGTTTCCTCTGAAGATTCAACAATAATCCACCAGAGGCCGCACTAGTGGGGGGTACATATGTTTTGATTTTTCATTTGAAAGTAACGTTAAACGTTAAACAAATTTTAATTTCGCCCCAAGTACATAACCTTAATTCCATTTTTATTAGGTACGTTTAACAGTACTGTCAAATGGAAAATCAAAACATATGTAGATACCCCCAACTAGTGCGGCCTCTGGTGGATTATTTTTGAATCTTCAGAGGAAACGGGCTAATTGCCAGTTAATTTCTGTTTTCTGGAATACATGAATGAATAATTATCATTTCTCCTTTGATTTTTTCAAATTACGAACAAGGTAAAACCAAAAAAAAACAGATACTTAAATCTTGTATCATTTGGTATGATATTAACTTTTATAAATAACATAACTGATAAATGTAGGTACAACAAAATAAATTGGCAAATAACAGATCGTAATAATTTTTAAATTGATATCTCCATAAATCTCATCTCTCATTCGTTACTTATAACACACCATCAATCTCATGAAGTGACTAACAGACGGACCTCCAATGTCTGCCCGTCCCGTAGATGGACTAAAAGAAATACTAAATTATAGAGCACGATTCGAAAGGAAGATTATCGAGATTGCGGCAGATTCTCATGGGTCGTGGACGCACGAGTTTTTGATTTTTTTCTTTTGGTGTTGTTATTTTCAAAGTCGGGTTAAATGGGAAAAACAGGATTTGACCTTGATGCCAAAGAGGATTCTTTGGGCATAGATTTTTATTTATTTACAATAAAAGCAGATTATATATACCTATCTAACTATTTTCAATAAATATGTTAAAGGTCTTAATACAGAGTGGCCATACTAAATTAAAACAGAACTAATATCAAAAATTTTATATATGACAAGCTTTTTTATTGTTGTTGCAGGCTACAATAGAAAAACCAGCTAACATACCAGTTGTCCTAGCATTTCCAAGTGTTTTATATCAAACAAGAACAGGAGGGTACCAAGCGGAAATTTCTCTTCCCTTAGGAATGGTCGTTAACGCCGTATTCAAAAACCAACATTGGCTATATGTTCAAACACCGCACGCTGAAGAAGGTTATGTTAGTTATGCAGCTTGTCTGCCTTTAGGTTGGTGAGATACTTGTAATTACAGATATTTCAGAGAAACTATTTTAATATATTTGTAATATATGTGTCGTCGATGGATACTTGGTTAGATTATAGGTGTGGAAGGGCCTCTGAATAGGTGGTGTTGCAGGTCACATGGAGGATCATTTCAAGAGAATGAAATAACTACTTCTGGCACTGGGATATGTTTGTTTATTTACTAAATACATTAAACTACTTACTAAACTAATGCTATGCATAAGTACCTAGCCGTATAGCATACTTATGCGTAATGGTTACTGATTACTACTAGCTGACTATTCATCTATATAGAATAGTCTTTCTTCCAGTATTCTACTTCGACTTCTTCTTTGATAAATACTAAATGTATATTTATATAACCCAGTCAAGTTCGAGTAAACCAAATAAACATATAATTGTTTAGCGTTGCTTCACGGTTGAACTTGACAATAACCTTCTTAATTTATATTTATATGATAATGAAATGTTCGAACGTTTTGTTGAAATAAGATCAAGGGAATTTAATTCTTATTTTAAATATTTATTATTATATTATTATATTGGGCCAAAAGGCATCACATATTACCTACGTTATGTAGGTACCTACTTTTACTTTGCTAGTTTCAAATATTTGAAGCTAATAATAACATTATTTTTATATCTACGTATCTTGTTGAGTATTAGGAGGATTTGACTCAAATTATCCGATATAACAAGGAAGGTGTAATTCACTTTTCCGAATAATATGATTCTAAAATCATAAGCCATACAGTAGGTTAGGTTTGAGAGATAGACTCTGCTAGACATATATGCTCTGCTGCTTCCAGACAAAGTCGGCACGTCGAATCTTTCGACAGTTAAAGTTTTAGAACAACAGGATGATTCAGATGACCGGTGGCTGGCTATACTGCTATGGCTTAACACTTGTTTGGAGACATTCTTCGAAGGATGTATAAGAACCTTTGAATGAACCAATCCTGGTAAATTATGCCAGAAGTTTAAAGTCCACTTATTTTATGTTTGTTTGCAAAACTTATTAGATGGCAAGAATGGCCAGGAATCTAGACCATTGTGAGGATCAAAGTTGTAGAGTATCACATTACCAACAACTTTTATCCTCACGATTTTTCGTCAAAATATAAAATGGCCGAGTTTTTTGAGAAAAACCATTTTTTTTCAATAAACTTAAAATTTCGGTTATACGGAAATGCTGGATTTCATCTCCATTTTGAATTTTTACTACCAGTGACCCCCCATAAAAGAACATAGAAAAAATATAAAATCCTGCGAATAAATTTTTGTTATTTCAGGTCAGTTACTTGGAAATAAAGACTGGACGATTACGTGATACTATTTTTAAAATGTAATTTTTTATTTATCAATTTCAGGCATAATACCTCCTCCGGATGACGACAAACAAACCCCATGCTGGGAGAAAAGCACAGATGTCTTTCCGAAGCCATCAGGAAATATGACAGATACCGAAAAACTAAGTTCAAAATCAGACTGCGAAGGCGAGGATAGTGTAAGATGTCGAACTAGATCTAGAAACGCTGTTAGTACCTGTGGTGAGAGGAGTATAGATAGGCTTTATTTACGAGCTGCAGCAAGTGCAAAAACTATAGGAGTGCGACACACTTTACTAGTGATTATTACTAACTTTTGTGGAAGTGGAAACAATAATATTTCAGTACAAAAGGGGGACGTAGTGTTTTTATTGGATGCAAGCATTAAAGGGTGGTTTTATGTGAAAGATAAAGGGGGCGAAGAAGGATATATTCCAGCTGCAGTAGCTGGACACGGGTTTCTGTGAATTTTTGTAACATAATATTTATTTGTAATAAATTATGAGATTACTACGTTGTCTATTTTGAATTCCACCATTCAAGGTTTTAAAAACATCGATTTTTTAGAATGCAAACTAAAAATACGTTTTTTCCAAATATCTGTGGAGAAAATGTAATAACAGGTACCTACTATATTCCTTCAAGAGGCTTATATGTATCATCAAAATCAAAAACTATTTTGGTGAACTTTTTTTATGGAGTCCCTAGAAGCTTCTTGATAAACAAATATGAAATATTATTATTTATTTCTGTCACTTTTAAAATGAGAAAATAAATTTGGCATACTAGTCAAAACAGGACGAAATAATAAATTGACATCATATCGTCGCGGTGAAAAAAAAAACGTAGAGTCCAGTCATGGAACTGCCGACAGAAGTGAAAACACCGAAAATCAATCCCTTTTAAAAATTTTATCGTACGCCCATGGTAGATGTAAATTTTTAGAAATAAATTAATTCCTTTTAAAAAAAATTTGTACGCGATGGTAGAAGGAAATTTTTACAATTAAATTATTAACCCCTTATAAAAAAATTACACATATATACACAGTATACATACAGCTCATGGAAACCGTGACGATGATTTATGCAACACTATATACGCTCCATTGTTAATTGTGTGTTGCATAAAATCGTGACGAATGACCAAAAGTATTGTGTGTTGCATAAAAGCGTGACGATGACAAAGAAACCAAGTTTTTTTACACCCAAAAAAGTGTTCAACGCACCTAAAGAAGGGTTCACTTCAAATATGCAATTTTTCCTCATTCGCATGAAAGTAAATAGGTATCCTAAATATAATTCCGTAATAGTTATTTGTATGCCAAGGACTGAAAGTGCTACTTTGTTGGACGAGTCTGAAAATTGCGAGACGAGCGAAGCGAGGCGAGCAACAGACGAGTCCAACAAAGTAGTATTTCAGCCGCGGCGTACACAACATTTCTTAGACGACGCAAAGATCCAAAACTTTTTCAATTACACTGAGGAAAGAAAATAAATAATAGAGAATTTGCTTTCCTCGGTGAGATCAGGTGGCGTGGATTCGAGTAACTCTTTATCGCTGATGTTTTCTTTTTCATCATCATTCATTGTTATTCATTAATTTAGACAAAACTTGGGGTAAAACAATTAATTTCAGAAAATTAAAAATTTAAGGTTATGCAAAATCATCGAAGTGAAACTGTCAACTGTCAACATTGAAGTGGCTAGAGTCACATTTAAGGAAGTTAAAGTTGTCTACTCCAGAGCGTCCCGAAAGTGTTTTGCAGTACGGAACTGTCACTTTCACTACATGGAACACTCAAAACGCAACTTTCGGTATGTAAATGAATACAACGAACAACTTTCAGATGGCGTCGTCTAAAAAGTTTATTCTCCACGCCTGTTCGTACCATTTACTTTAAAAATAAGGTAATCTTAAAAAGACTAGTTTGCGTTGCACCGCTCCAAGTATTACTTGAACAATTTAAGGAGAACTTCCCGATTGGGTCAACTTCAGTTAGACTTAGTTTAAAATCGCAGTTGACAGCTGATTAAACCTGAAAACCTTTTCGTTATGGATGACATTTTCGAAGTTGATTTTGATATCCTCGAAATAATAGACTTCCCGAGATGCTTTCCACTCGATCTGATCATTTCCACGACATAAAGAAATGTGAATTTTACCAAAGATTTTGAGTTGTTTACGGGTTGTAGGATTGATAGAGAGGAAACTCTGAAATTTCGAAATTATTTTTAAGTGAAATATTCATAGAGATACTACAGATAGAGGCAACAAGCCATAGGCCACTGTGTAAGTGGGAATGTCCGTCTGAACTCAGGTGAGAGAAAAAGACAAACGTCAGAGGTTTTTCTGTCTATTTCTCTCGTCTATAGCATGCGTGCCATTAGAGAAAGACAGTCTGAACCTCTGATTTTCCATCTCTCTCTTATATGCTGACGGGTTCCCAGCTGGATTGTTGCCTATATCTGTAGTATCTCTATGGAAATAGATATAAGGAAACCCACAAGACCAAAATGATCAACTTCTATTACAGAAATAACAGCGTGTCTCCCATGAATCAGTTGCTAGCATCACTTCGGTTTTATGCCTGCGCTGAGCATTTGATAACCATTGATTGTTGATTTCTGAAGTTTGTTTGTTTTCTTTAGACGATTTTTTCTTGCATGTACCGGACATACTTTGGTATGAGGGTACCTCGACTGTACTATGCGCATGACACCATATACTCTACGAGACAATTACTTAGATACTGTCAAATTTCGCATGTATTAATTGTTGCAAATATTCATTTAAAACAAATTTTAGTTAGATTCCCTCTTCGAAAAATAGAACCTTTACACTTCACCATATCTTGTAGCCGCATGTAATCGGACATTCCAAAGAATAGTGAAATTTCTCGTCCATTCACAAGGAGGTTTGGGTCCATTTCTTAAAATTATTCTCCACTTTCAGCATAAACAATAAACGATTAAGCACAAGTTCGAACTCTTTTTGTGGTCATCAGAGGGTTTTGTCTCTGTGCATGGTTATATACGGTTTGGAAACAGAAATAAATATTAATTGCAGCGTTTAGAGAAATTGAATAAAGATGACAACAAAAAGAAAGGAGAAGAATTAGTACTAAACGATGTGTACTCTACTCCGACGCTCTGTATTCTCTAGTCCCATACTAGGTTTTTACCATAGTATATGTGGTACACCAACGTCTTTTGGATTTATAGGTTAACCCATGAAGGCTATACAAGAAGATCGAACTCATACGGGAAAATTGACAAAACCTGTCCTCAAAATCGTCTATTTAAGCAGTTTGTTTTCTCACCGCGGTGTAGCGCATTTTAGCTAACGTACCCAATAGTCTTAATTGTTTTTTGGTATGTTACATGTCTGAAAAGTCATATCTACCAAGATAATCTCATGAATAAGGCTTTCAGAAGATCTGTCCAATATACCGATTGGACGGTTGTAAGTAGTACACCTTGAGTTAAATAAATTATTAATAGTTATTTAGAGTATTAAATAAGGCCCTTCTAGTATACTTATTAGTTACAAAACTTTTCCGTCGACTGGACCAGTTAAAAGTTGCTTCAAACAAGTTTTAGGACCAACTGCACCGTTTCTTCTTCTAAGTAATACTTTCGTAAGTGAAACTTTATTCCTTAAGTAAAACTTGGTGTAATTCAACTGCACCGCGTCTTATTTAGTTAAGTCGACTAAAGACAGGATGTGGACAGGCGGACAGGGATTTTGGTTTTGGAAAAAATTGTGTGGCAAAATATAAAAAAATCGTCGAAAATAGATGGGATAACGAGGGCAGAAAAAGATGCTGAGTGGGATAAAATAACAAGAGAGTTCAATGCTAGTGCGCCCGCAGCCTATACCCAGAAACAAAGAGACCTTAAAAATTATATACAAATAAAAAGGTTCATTTGAGCAAAGTTGCTGCCGAAAACAGACAGGACCAAAGAGCCACTGGGGGTGGAACATTTATATCCAACACCGACCCATGATATCTTGATGGACATAACCAATAAAAAAAACCGTTGAAGGCCTGTGCTATGAGTTTGGAGGTGATGCAACTCAAGAACTGTCATCAGAATTCATATTTCTGGAAGTCGTAGATAGTCGGGAAGCCGAACCTGATGACAGTGTTGAGCAGGACTTGCATAGTTGTACAAAAATAGAGTCTCTGAAGTATGTATTCATTTACATGTCAGACGGCCACTCCAATCGATCTTCTAATAGTACTAATAGAAATCTGACTGTTTCTTTTCGTAATCGCTACATTTAAAAAAAATTATAATCGGATAGGCTGTTGTAAAAATCTTGTCTGGGAATTATATTCCTGGCAACATCAAATTCAATTAATTCCATTTCGTAAAGGTCATCAAAAAGATCTATATTCATTATTAATTCCAATTTGTTTGATTTTACGAAATAATCTCTCTATATTTTGATAATTTGGACTGCCGATACATACTTACTTTCACGTAAAAGAGTACGACACTTAGTAGAACCTACACTACGGACTTACTTTAAGAACGACTTACGACGCGGTGCAGTCACACATATTTCCTAAGTCTTACTTAAATGCTTAAGTGTAGCACCGGTGCTACAGCAGTGCAACAAGCAAGTCAATTAAGTGCTTCTTAAAGTTAAGCACAACTTATGAACGGCGTGCTTAAATTCCAAACGGGCATTAATCTACTAACAGAGGTCTTTGTTTTGGTTCCTGAAAATTGTCCTATAATGTCATTCTAGCCCAGTCATCGTATATGGTTTCACCTCGAAAAAAAAACTGAATTTTTTTATAAACTTTTATTTTGGCATTCTAAATGTTGTCTTAAAGTCGATGAATTTTGTCTCTAAGAATATTTTATACATTTAATTAACCGTAGTTGAGATAGAGCGCAAACAGTGCTGAGCGTTCATCAGCTATGCTATATTGAATTTAGTCAATATTTTTAGTTTTAATATGCCCCTGCCAGGTCGTGGTACAAACGTGTTTCCTTATTTTTAAATAAAATTGTCCAGAGAGATTACATGGTCTTTATATTTATATATAAAATATCTACTCAATTTTTAATATGAAGAATTATTATTGTTCAATTATTTTTATTACTACTCCAAAAAATTATTAATTTCTGTGAATTTGTTCCGGAATCAAATAATTTAAGATTAATTAAAATTTACTTCCCTTGTTCTTCTTCCTCTCTCCACAATTTTAACTCTTCATACCATGAAGTTCCTTGTCAATTGGTCTTATTTTTTTTATTCTGATGAAAATATTTAAAAATTGGATTGGGTTTCTACCATTTTATATTCTCCATATTTCTATTTATAATTTTTCTTTTTTTAGTTCTCTCAAAATATTTCAAAAATCAACAACCTTATTTATCTCGCATGCGTTAACATTTGGATTTGACTGTATCTACTTTTTTAATTAATTGATTAATTGACAAAAAACTTTGTCTTATCTAATAGATAAATTGCATACAAATATTCATTTTATTATAGTGACACATATAAAAAAACTTATTCTAAAATTTCATATCTATACAATACATACCATAGCACAAGGTGCATCGTAAAACCCAGTCTATTAAACCGCTTTTCAACATAATTATTCGTCAAACTATTTAATACATTATAAAGTTTCATAACGATTGCTTTTGGTATACAAATAGCTTGAACTGGTCGCTACACACCCTATATCCATAAAGCTTTCCAACAAAAAAAAATAAGGGTAGCAAAAAATACAAAATTATACTCTCAAAATGTATTGATCCGTCCTTAATACAAAGATAACTGTTGGTTTTTATACATAAAATTACTACAAACATCAATTTTTGAACTAGACCCTGCTAAACTTAAAATATTACGAGGCCCTTCTTGATAAACGGCACTGTATACAGTAACTGGAGAAACTAGTATTTCAGATATGATACCTCCTAGAAATGACATTTGATAGAATAATCGTGATCTTCCTCCAGCCAAAATTTTTTCATTGCTAATTTCTGCAACATGAATTCCCTTATCGTCTATAGGAAACACTGTCGAATTTGATAGGAAACGGTAGTGCCACAATGATAATCGAGGGCCGCCTCCGCAAAGCTGAAATATTATCAAACTGTTAATAAAAATCTTTATAAAAGTACAACAAACCCTAAAATGGCAAAAATCATTGGTTATGCTAAATTAGATTCGAAAAAATAACGCTAACAAGTAAAGAGTGCTACATTTCCCGAATATATTTCACTATAAATACCACCTGGTGTGGTGATGTTAGCAAGAGTTATGAGTTGGAAGAAGTCGACTGTGAACTAAATGACACAATGTATAAAAAAATATATTTAATACAAAATGACCATTAAGTAACAGAAGTTTAAGTAAATTGTAAATTAATAAAAATAAATATTACAGAATATACTTTATATATTTGTAATGTTACAGTTGATTTATACAGCAGTGAGAAACTTTTTGAGAGAGCTGGGATACTTCACAATATAAAAGCTATTCCATTTTGGACATAAATAACATGTTCAATTAGCTTATTTTAAACCACACATACCACATAATCATCATTACAGCTGACAGCACCAATCCATTTTCCGACTGCAGATCGTCCAACTTTGTCATTTAAGTGTGGTTCAATTTTATGGGATACTTTGTATGTGCGGGTATCCCATATATTAACCACACCATCCTCACCTCCAGAAATAAAATCTACACCTCTGAAACGAATAAAGTAATTGGCAAAAGTGGACATATTTATTTATGATAATAAAATGTAGAATGAAATACATTCTAGCACAAATAATGAATAAATGCAATTCTTAAAACATGTCAAATGAGAACAGATAGGTCAAGATTACAATGAAATATTGCTACTGAATGTACTTATTGTTCCTCTCACAAAAATATTTTAAAAACTCAAATTGTATCTACCAATACAAAATAATTATGACACATAATTATATATGATAGAAGGAAGTGAATAAAAATAGTTTGTTTAACTAGGCAGAGAAGTATCAGATTTACTGCCGCGACTAGCCAAGGCATCTAGCCAAGGCAGTAAATATGATTCTCTGCCCTGTGAAACATATAATTTTTTCTCCGATTGTTTGTGCAGAGTGTTTAGAAAAATCAAATTAAAATGAAGACTTTTTTATAACGGATATAACTCACAATTGTTAATATTTTTTTGAATCGTATGTTATAGGTAATAATTAAGTTAGCCTATGTATGTGTGACGTGGAAGTGATTGTTTGATTCCATGGACCTGCTTGAATCACATGCCTAGGCATTAAAAGTCGTTTCTATGATCGATAAATGTCACTAAAACTGACGTTTAATGTCAATCGGAGAAAAAGTGTTTTATATGTGAACTTTCGAATGTGGTACTCCATACTAAGGAAACTTCTCCAACGTTTATCATTTCATTAGTTGGAGTTGAGGATAGTAGAAAGGTGTGCCACATTCGAAAGTTCACATATAAAACACAAAACTGAATAAAGACAGGTTCTCATCTTAAGAAATATTATATTATTACTTAATGAACTTATTTTGTTTTGTGTTTTATATGTGAACTATCGAACATGAAAATATTAGTTGGTGTCCCATTAACAACTTCCGAATTAACAAAAACCACATGATTGGAAAAAATATTAAAAATTGTGAGATATCCGTCATAAAAATGTTTTCATTTTAATTTGATTTTTCTAAAGGCACTGTCGTGGCTTCACCTCGACAATGAAATGCTAGCCACGGCAGTAAATCTGTTACTTCTCTGCCTAGTTAAGCAAATAACTATTTTTTCAAATGTCATAAAGTTTTGTTGTTAACAAATTATGTCAAATGAATAAGGTAATATTTGAGACAGAATCCCACACTGTAAATGTGATAAAGAATAGATCACTGTGCCTTATGTTGTATCAACTGAAATACCTATTATTAGTGTTGGTATACGTAGTATCTTATCATTTTTGAATACAAAAAATTGTAAGTAAGTACCTTACATTTTAGAAAATTAGATTTACTTACATGTCTGATAAACAGTGTATATAGTCGTTATGACTGCTAAGAGTTTTCAGCAACTTCCTACTCTCTAAATCATAAACATAGATATTGTTGTCACCACATCCTACAAAAATATGCTTATTATCCAGACATTTAATAACATTTATATCTGCATTTTCAAAAGCATCTTTTTGATTTGGAATGTCAATTGTCCAATCTACTTGAGGATTTGTATTTTTTATCGATTTCCAGTTGTAACCAGATATTTCTCCCACAACCCCAACTACAAGATGAGATGGAGTAGTTAGCAAACTGTTTATTTGAAAATCTTCTTTAACTGTAATTCTGTATCGGGGCGTCAAATCTTCTTTCGTTAAAGCAGCTTCAGGATTTGTGAGTTTCGATAAACTAAAAGTAGGACAAATAGTTTTAGAAAAACTCAATAATACTAAGCTATTCAAATAAACTTACAGAAAAACGGATAAGGTACCATAAATATCACCAACAACAAGGAACTTTTCACACGGGCTAATTGTTTGAGACAAAATTGTGCTATAAAAGTCTTTTCTAATCATTTTTAGGCAGTTAGTTTTAAAAAGCTAACCTCAGATCTCAATATACAAAATAAACACATTTTTTTAGGAATCTGTAGGCAGTCCACAATACAGAACCACAGCATACAAAACAATTAGAAAGGGGTTTTCTTCTTCTTCTTCTTCGATAGGTTTTTTGACCATGATGGCATACGGCCACTTCAGAAGGTTTTTTCTCGGCGACATACATGGAACATCTGTTCTATGTTCTAAGCATAGAACCAATCCACAAAGAAAGTTCGAGAAATTCGTACTTGAAGCAGCGCCATTCTGGGCTAGAAGTCTGAGCCGGACTAAAAATATTTGTCTTAATTGTATGGGCATGTACCGTAACTTTGGGTTCAGGGGTTGTATATTGCGGCAATTATAAATAACAAGAATATCAAACAATAGTAATATCATATATTGTAGTTTTTATAGATGAATAAAAAGGTATCAAATTAATATATTAAGAAATGTCTATTTCAACATACCTATGTTTTTCTACCGCCATTGGACCAAGTGTAATTCGCGAACGAAAATATTAGAATTGTTACCAAAAGTTTCATTCTCGGAGAAATTCCTCTGAAGCAGCCTCCACGCAGGTGTATAAACCTTAAAACTTACACAAAACTTGTTACTTATCTAGTAATTTTTTGGTTCAAAATATTTACGATAGATATCGCTAGTAGTACTGAATCGGCTTTTATTTATGCAACTTATTTTCACTCTCTCTCTTTCTGTCTTTCCACTCTTGACCGTATATAAAGTATTTTTTCTACAACTGCTATGAAAAGTGACGTATTTCATATCTCATGAAATCGACTGGCACAATCAGTTTTATGATAAAATCAATATTTCGCCTTCAAATAGAGTCATGAAATTTTCGAAAATCCACTTTTCAAAATAAAAGATGACCATAACTCCATTAATTGGAGAGTTAGAACGTTCTAGTCTGCGCCATTCGATTCAGTGGAAAATTTTACATATGTTAGTAAATTTTCAGTCGATATTTCCAAGCATTAAGGGAGTTAGCAAACAGCAATTTATATCATGAAATATTTCCATACCTACCACTTTGTTCAAAATTTCTAACAAAAAAAATTTTTTCGAGGTGGAAAATGCTGAAAATTCGTAATCAGGGGTTTTTTGGGACGAGAAATCGACTGGCATAATCAGTTTTTGGATAAATTCATTCTTTCGCCTTCAAATAGAGTCATGAAATTTTCGAAAACCCTCTTTTCAAAACAAAAGATGCTCATAACTCGACTACCCCTTTGTTCACAATTTCCAACAAAAAACATTTGTTTCGGCGTGGAAAATACTAAAAATTCGTTATTAGGGGTTTTTTGGGAACAGAAATCGACTGGCATAATCAGTTTTTGGATAAAATCATTCTTTCGCCTTCAAATAGAGTCATGAAATTTTCGAAAATCCACTTTTCAGAACAAAAGATGCTCATAACTCGAATAATTGAAGAGATAGAACGTTGTCCTCTACGCCATTCGATTCAGTGGAGAAATTTACATATACTAGTGAATTTTCAGTAGATATTTCCAAGCGTTAAGGGAGCTAGCAAAAAGCAATTTATATCACGAAATATTTCCATACCCTTGGTTCAAAATTTCCAACAAAAAAATTCTTTTCGACGTGGAAAATGCTGAAAATTCGTAATCAGGGGTTTTTTGGGACGAGAAATCGACTGGCATAATCAGTTTTTGGATAAATTCATTCTTTCGCCTTCAAATAGAGTCATGAAATTTTCGAAAACCCACTTTTCAAAACAAAAGATGCTCATAACTCGACTACCCCTTTGTTCACAATTTCCAACAAAAAAAATTTGTTTCGACGTGGAAAATGCTAAAAATTCGTTATTAGGGGTTTTTTGGGACCAGAAATCGACTGGCGTAATTAGTTTTTGGATAAAATCATTCTTTCACCTTCAAATAGAGTCATGAAATTTTCAAAAATCCACTTTTCCAAAAAAAAGATGACCATAACTCGATTAATTGGGGAGATATAACGTTTTAGTCTGCGCCATTCGATTCAGTGGAAAATTTTACATGGGCTAGTGAATTTTCAGTCGATATTTCCAAGCAATAGGGGAGTTAGCAAAAAGCAATTTATATCATGAAATATTTCCATACCTACCTCTTTGTTCAAAATGTTCACAAAAAAAATTTTATTTCGACGTTAAAAATGCTAAAAGTTTGTGTGGAGGGGTTTTTCGGGATGAAAATTCGACTGGTGTAATCAGTTTTTGGATACAATCATTATTTCGCCTTCAAATACAGTCATGAAATTTTCGAAAATCCACTTTTCAAAACAAAAGATGCTCATAACTCAATTATTTGGAGAGGTAGAACGTTCTACTCTGCGCCACTCGATTCAGTGGAAAATTTTACATATGTGAGTGAATTTTCAGTCGATATTTCCAAGCATTAAGGGAGTTAGCAAAAAGCAATTTATATCACGAAATATTTCCATACCTACCTCTTTGTTCAGAATGTTCATAAAAAAAAATTTATTTCGACGTTAAAAATGCTAAAAGTTTGTGTGGAGGGGTTTTTCGGGATGAAAAATCGGCTGGTATAATCAGTTTTTGGATACAATCTTTATTTCGCCTTCAAATACAGTCATGAAATTTTCGAAAATCCACTTTTCAAAACAATAGATGCCCATAACTCGAATTAATGGAAAGATAGAACGTTCTTGTCTGCGCCATTCGATTCAGTGGAAAATTTTACATATGTTAGAGAATTTTCAGTCGATATTTCCTAGCATTAAGGGAGTTAGCAAAAAGCAATTTATATCACGAAATATTTCCATACCTACCTCTTTGCTCAAAATTTTCATAAAAAAATTTTTATTTCGACGTTAAAAATGCTAAAAGTGCGTGTGGAGGGGTTTTTTGGGATGAAAAATCGACTGGTTTAATCAGTTTTTGGATAAAATCATTATTTCGCCTTCAAATACTGTCATGAAATTTTCGAAGATCCACTTTTCAAAACAAAAGATGCTCATAACTCGATTATTCCGAGAGATAGAACGTTCTACTTTGCGCCATTCGATTCAGTGGAAAATTTTACATCTGTAAGTGAATTTTCAGTCGATATTTCCAAGCATTAAGGGAGTTAACAAAAAGCAATTTATATCACGAAATATTTCCATACTTACCCCTTTGTTCAAAATTTCCTTTAAAAAAATTTTATTCTGACGTTGAAAATGCTAAAAGTTCGTGTGGAGTGGTTTTTTGGGATGAAAAATCGACTGGTATAATCAGTTTTTGGATAAAATCATTATTTCGCCTTCAAATACAGTCATGAAATTTTCGAAAATCCACTTTTCAAAACAAAAGCTGCTCATAACTCGATTATTTGGAGAGATAGAAAGTTCTACTCTGCGCCATTCGATTCAGTGGAAAATTTTACATGTTAGTGAATTTTCAGTCGATATTACCAAGCATTAAGGGAGTTAGCAAAAAGCAATTTATATCACGAAATATTTCCATACCTACCTCTTTGTTCAGAATTTTCATTAAAAAAAATTTATTTCGACGTTAAAAATGCTCAAGGTTTGTGTGGAGGGGTTTTTTTGGGATGAAAAATCGACTGGTCTAATCAGTTTTTCGATAAACTCATTCTTTCGCCTTCAAAAACAGTAATGAAATTTTCAAAAATCCACTTTCCAAAACAAAAGATGCTCATAACTGAATTATTTGGAAAGATAGAACGTTCTACTTTGCGCCATTCGATTCAGTGGAAAATTTTACATCTGTGAGTGAATTTTCAGTCGATATTTCCAAGCATTAAGGGAGTTAACAAAAAGCAATTTATATCACGAAATATTTCCATACTTACCCCTTTGTTC
Organism: Lochmaea crataegi; assembly: GCA_947563755.1. Lineage (NCBI taxonomy): Eukaryota > Metazoa > Arthropoda > Insecta > Coleoptera > Chrysomelidae > Lochmaea > Lochmaea crataegi. Next base: position 24,379,258 of record OX387425.1, read on the forward strand.
AAAATTTCCTTTGAAAAAATTTTATTCTGACGTTGAAAATGCTAAAAGTTCGTGTGGAGTGGTTTTTTGGGATGAAAAATCTACTGGTATAATCAGTTTTTGGATAAAATCATTATTTCGCCTTCAAATACAACCATGAAATTTTCGAAAATTATTTTGGAGAGATAGAAAGTTCTACTCTGCGCCATTCGATTCAGAGGAAAATTTTACATATGTTAGTGAATTTTCAGTCGATATTACCAAGCATTAAGGGAGTTAGCAAAAAGCAATTATTATCACGAAATATTTCCATACCTACCTCTTTGTTCAGAATTTTCATTAAAAAAAATTTATTTCGACGTTAAAAATGCTCAAGGTTTGTGTGGAGGGGTTTTTTGGGATGAAAAATTATATCACGAAATATTTCCATACCTACCTCTTTGTTCAAAATTTTCATGAAAAAAATTTTATTTCGACGTTAAAAATGCTTGAGGTTTGTGTGGAGGGGTTTTTTGGAATGAAAAATCGACTGGTATAATCAGTTTTTGGATAAAATCATTATTTCGCCTTCAAATACAGTCATGAAATTTTCGAAAATCCACTTTTCAAAACAAAAGATACTCATAACTCGAATTAATGGAAAGATAGAACGTTCTAGTCTGCGCCATTCGATTCAGTGGAAAATTTTACAGAGTGTGTGTGGAGGGGTTTTTTGGAATGAGAAATCGACTGGTATAATCAGTTTTTGGATAAAATCATTCTTTCGCCTACAAATAGAGTCATAAAATTTTCGAAAATCCACTTTTCAAAAAAAAGATGCTCATAACTCAATTAATTGGAGAGATAGAACGTTCTACTCTCCGCCATTCGATTCAGTGGAAAATTTCACATACGCTAGTGAATTTTCAGTCGGTATTTCCAAGCATTAAGGGAGTTAGCTAAAAGCAATTTATATTACGAAATATTCCCATACCTACCCCTTTGTTCAAAATTTCCTTAAACAAATTTTTATTTCGACGTTAAAAATGCTAAAAGTTTGTGTGGACGGGTTTTTTTGGATGAGAAATCGACTGGTATAATCAGTTTTTGGATAAAATCATTATTTCGCCTTCAAATACAGTCATGAGATTTTCGAAAATCCACGTTTCAAAACAAAAGATGCTAATAACTCGATTAATTGGAGAGATAAAACGATCTACTCTGCGCCATTCGATTCAGTGGAAAATTTTACATATGTTAGTGAGTTTTCAGTCGATGTTTCCAAGCATTAAGGGAGTTAGCTAAAAGCAATTTATATCACGAAATATTTCCATACCTACCTCTTTGTTCAAAATTTTCATGAAAAAATTTTTATTTCGACGTTAAAAATGCTTAAGGTTTGTGTGGAGGGGTTTTTTGGGCTGAAAAATCGACTGGTTTAATCAGTTTTTGGATAAAATCATTATTTCGCCTTCAAATACAGTCATGAAATTTTCGAAAATCCACTTTTCAAAACAAAAGATACTCATAACTCGAATTAATGGAAAGATAGAACGTTCTAGTCTGCGCCATTCGATTCAGTGGAAAATTTTACATATGTTAGTGAATTTTCAGTCGATATTTCCTAGCATTAAGGGAGTTAGCAAAAAGCAATTTATATCACGAAATATTTCCATACCTACCTCTTTGCTCAAAATTTTCATAAAAATTTTTTATTTCGACATTAAAAATGCTAAGAGTGTGTGTGGAGGGGTTTTTTGGAATGAGAAATCGACTGGTATAATCAGTTTTTGGATAAAATCATTATTTCGCCTTCAAATACAGTCATGAAATTTTCGAAAATCCACTTTTCAAAACAAAAGATACTCATAACTCGAATTAATGGAAAGATAGAACGTTCTAGTCTGCGCCATTCGATTCAGTGGAAAATTTTACATATGTTAGTGAGTTTTCAGTAGATGTTTCCGAGCATTAAGGGAGTTAGCTAAAAGCAATTTATATCACAAAATATTTCCATACCTACCTCTTTGTTCAAAATTTTCATAAAAAAAATTTTATTTCGACGTTAAAAATGCTTAAGGTTTGTGTGGAGGGGTTTTTTGGGATGAAAAATCTACTGGTTTAATCAGTTTTTGGATAAAATCATTATTTCGCTTTCAAATACAGTCATGAAATTTTCGAAAATCCACTTTTCAAAACGAAAGATGCTCATAACTCGATTAATTGGAGAGACTGAACGTTCTACTCTGCGCCATTCGATTCAGTGGAGAATTTTACATACGCTAGTGAGTTTTCAGTGGATATTTCCAAGCATTAAGGGAGCTAGCTAAAAGCAATTTATATCACGAAATATTTCCATACCTACCTCTTTGTTCAAAATTTTCATGAAAAAATTTTTATTTCGACGTTAAAAATGCTTAAGGTTTGTGTGGAGGGGTTTTTTGGGATGAAAAATCGACTGGTATAATTAGTTTTTGGATAAAATCTTTATTTCGCCTTCAAATACAGTCATGAAATTTTCGAAAATCCACTTTTCAAAACAAAAGATGCTCATAACTCTATTATTTGGAGAGATAAAACGTTCTACTCTACGCCATTCGATTCAGTGGAAAATTTCACATACGCTAGTGAATTTTCAGTCGGTATTTCCAAGCATTAAGGGAGTTAGCTAAAAGCAATTTATATTACGAAATATTCCCATACCTACCCCTTTGTTCAAAATTTCCTTAAACAAATTTTTATTTCGACGTTAAAAATGCTAAAAGTTTGTGTGGACGGGTTTTTTTGGATGAGAAATCGACTGGTATAATCAGTTTTTGGATAAAATCATTATTTCGCCTTCAAATACAGTCATGAGATTTTCGAAAATCCACGTTTCAAAACAAAAGATGCTAATAACTCGATTAATTGGAGAGATAAAACGATCGACTCTGCGCCATTCGATTCAGTGGAAAATTTTACATATGTTAGTGAGTTTTCAGTCGATGTTTCCAAGCATTAAGGGAGTTAGCTAAAAGCAATTTATATCACGAAATATTTCCATACCTACCTCTTTGTTCAAAATTTTCATGAAAAAATTTTTATTTCGACGTTAAAAATGCTTAAGGTTTGTGTGGAGGGGTTTTTTGGGCTGAAAAATCGACTGGTTTAATCAGTTTTTGGATAAAATCATTATTTCGCCTTCAAATACAGTCATGAAATTTTCGAAGATCCACTTTTCAAAACAAAAGATGCTCATAACTCTATTATTTGGAGAGATAAAACGTTCTACTCTGCGCCATTCGATTCAGTGGAAAATTTCACATACGCTAGTGAATTTTCAGTAGGTATTTCCAAGCATTAAGGGAGTTAGCAAAAAGCAATTTATATCACGAAATATTTCCATACCTACCTCTTTGTTCAAAATTTTCATAAAAAAAATTTTATTTCGACGTTAAAAATGCTTAAGGTTTGTGTGGAGGGGTTTTTTGGGATGAAAAATCTACTGGTTTAATCAGTTTTTGGATAAAATCATTATTTCGCTTTCAAATACAGTCATGAAATTTTCGAAAATCCACTTTTCAAAACAAAAGATGCTCATAACTCGATTAATTGGAGAGATAAAACGTTCTACTCTGCGCCATTCGATTCAGTGGAAAATTTCACATACGCTAGTGAATTTTCGGGGGATATTTCCAAGCATTAAGGGAGTTAGCTAAAAGCAATTTATATCACGAAATATTTCCATACCTACCCCTTTGTTCAAAATTTCCTCAAACAAATTTTTATTTCGACGTTAAAAATGCTAAAAGTTTGTGTGGAGGGGTTTTTTGGGATGAGAAATCGACTGGTATATTCAGTTTTTGGATAAAATCATTATTTCGCCTTCAAATACAGTCATGAAATTTTCGAAAATCCACTTTTCGAAACAAAAGATGCTCATAACTCGATTAATTGGAGAGACAGAACGTTCTACTCGGCGCCATTCGATTCAGTGGAGAATTTTACATATGTTAGTGGATTTCCAGTCGATATTTCCAAGCATTAAGGGAGTTGGCAAAAAGCAATTTATATCAGGAAATATTTCCATACCTACCTCTTAGTTCAAAATTTTCATAAAAAAATTTTTATTTCGACGTTAAAAATGCTAAGAGTTCGTGTGGAGGGGTTTTTTGGGATGAAAAATCGACTGGTATAATTAGTTTTTGGATAAAATCATTATTTCACCTTCAAATACAGTCATGAAATTTTCGAAAATCCACTTTTCAAAACAAAAGATGCTCATAACTCAATTAATTGGAGAGATAGAATGTTCTACTCTGCGCCATTCGATTCAGTGGAAAATTTTACATGTTAGTGAATTTTCAGTAGATATTTCCAAGCATTAAGGGAGTTAGCAAAAAGCAATTTATGTCACGAAATATTTCCATAATTACCCCTTTGTTCAAAATTTCCTTAAACAAATTTATATTTCGACGTTAAAAATGCTAAAAGTTTGTGTGGAGGGGTTTTTTGGGATGAGAAATCGACTGGTATAATCAGTTTTTGGATAAAATCATTATTTCGCCTTCAAATACAGTCATGAGATTTTCGAAAATCCACTTTTCAAAACAAAAGATGCTCATAACTCGATTAATTGGAGAGATAAAACGTTCTACTCTGCGCCATTCGATTCAGTGGAAAATTTTACATATGTTAGTGAGTTTTCAGTCGAGGTTTCCGAGCATTAAGGGAGTTAGCTAAAAGCAATTTATATCACGAAATATTTCCATACCTACCTCTTTGTTCAAAATTTTCATAAAAAATTTTTTATTTCGACGTTAAAAATGCTTAAGGTTTGTGTGGAGGGGTTTTTTGGGATGAAAAATCGACTGGTTTAATCAGTTTTTGGATAAAATCATTATTTCGCTTTCAAATACAGTCATGAAATTTTCGAAAATCCTCTTTTCAAAACGAAAGATGCTCATAACTCAATTAATTGGAGAGATAGAATGTTCTACTCTGCGCTATTCGATTCAGTGGAAAATTCTACATATGTTAGTGAATTTTCAGTGGATATTTCCAAGCATTAAGGGAGTTAGCAAAAAGCAATTTATGTCACGAAATATTTCCATAATTACCCCTTTGTTCAAAATTTCCTTAAACAAATTTATATTTCGACGTTAAAAATGCTGAAAGTTTGTGTGGAGGGGTTTTTGGGATGAGAAATCGACTGGTATAATCAGTTTTTGGATAAAATCATTATTTCGCCTTCAAATACAGTCATGAGATTTTCGAAAATCCACTTTTCAAAACAAAAGATGCTCATAACTCGATTAATTGGAGAGATAAAACGTTCTACTCTGCGCCATTCGATTCAGTGGAAAATTTTACATATGTTAGTGAGTTTTCAGTCGAGGTTTCCGAGCATTAAGGGAGTTAGCTAAAAGCAATTTATATCACGAAATATTTCCATACCTACCTCTTTGTTCAAAATTTTCATAAAAAATTTTTTATTTCGACGTTAAAAATGCTTAAGGTTTGTGTGGAGGGGTTTTTTGGGATGAAAAATCGACTGGTTTAATCAGTTTTTGGATAAAATCATTATTTCGCTTTCAAATACAGTCATGAAATTTTCGAAAATCCTCTTTTCAAAACGAAAGATGCTCATAACTCAATTAATTGGAGAGATAGAATGTTCTACTCTGCGCCATTCGATTCAGTGGAAAATTCTACATATGTTAGTGAATTTTCAGTGGATATTTCCAAGCATTAAGGGAGTTAGCAAAAAGCAATTTATGTCACGAAATATTTCCATAATTACCCCTTTGTTCAAAATTTCCTTAAACAAATTTATATTTCGACGTTAAAAATGCTGAAAGTTTGTGTGGAGGGGTTTTTGGGATGAGAAATCGACTGGTATAATCAGTTTTTGGATAAAATCATTATTTCGCCTTCAAATACAGTCATGAGATTTTCGAAAATCCACTTTTCAAAACAAAAGATGCTCATAACTCGATTAATTGGAGAGATAAAACGTTCTACTCTGCGCCATTCGATTCAGTGGAAAATTTTACATATGTTAGTGAGTTTTCAGTCGAGGTTTCCGAGCATTAAGGGAGTTAGCTAAAAGCAATTTATATCACGAAATATTTCCATACCTACCTCTTTGTTCAAAATTTTCATAAAAAATTTTTTATTTCGACGTTAAAAATGCTTAAGGTTTGTGTGGAGGGGTTTTTTGGGATGAAAAATCGACTGGTTTAATCAGTTTTTGGATAAAATCATTATTTCGCTTTCAAATACAGTCATGAAATTTTCGAAAATCCTCTTTTCAAAACGAAAGATGCTCATAACTCAATTAATTGGAGAGATAGAATGTTCTACTCTGCGCTATTCGATTCAGTGGAAAATTCTACATATGTTAGTGAATTTTCAGTGGATATTTCCAAGCATTAAGGGAGTTAGCAAAAAGCAATTTATGTCACGAAATATTTCCATAATTACCCCTTTGTTCAAAATTTCCTTAAACAAATTTATATTTCGACGTTAAAAATGCTGAAAGTTTGTGTGGAGGGGTTTTTGGGATGAGAAATCGACTGGTATAATCAGTTTTTGGATAAAATCATTATTTCGCCTTCAAATACAGTCATGAGATTTTCGAAAATCCACTTTTCAAAACAAAAGATGCTCATAACTCGATTAATTGGAGAGATAAAACGTTCTACTCTGCGCCATTCGATTCAGTGGAAAATTTTACATATGTTAGTGAGTTTTCAGTCGAGGTTTCCGAGCATTAAGGGAGTTAGTTAAAAGCAATTTATATCACGAAATATTTCCATACCTACCTCTTTGTTCAAAATTTTCATAAAAAATTTTTTATTTCGACGTTAAAAATGCTTAAGGTTTGTGTGGAGGGGTTTTTTGGGATGAAAAATCGACTGGTTTAATCAGTTTTTGGATAAAATCATTATTTCGCTTTCAAATACAGTCATGAAATTTTCGAAAATCCTCTTTTCAAAACGAAAGATGCTCATAACTCAATTAATTGGAGAGATAGAATGTTCTACTCTGCGCCATTCGATTCAGTGGAAAATTCTACATATGTTAGTGAATTTTCAGTGGATATTTCCAAGCATTAAGGGAGTTAGCAAAAAGCAATTTATGTCACGAAATATTTCCATAATTACCCCTTTGTTCAAAATTTCCTTAAACAAATTTATATTTCGACGTTAAAAATGCTGAAAGTTTGTGTGGAGGGGTTTTTGGGATGAGAAATCGACTGGTATAATCAGTTTTTGGATAAAATCATTATTTCGCCTTCAAATACAGTCATGAGATTTTCGAAAATCCACTTTTCAAAACAAAAGATGCTCATAACTCGATTAATTGGAGAGATAAAACGTTCTACTCTGCGCCATTCGATTCAGTGGAAAATTTTACATATGTTAGTGAGTTTTCAGTCGATGTTTCCGAGCATTAAGGGAGTTAGCTAAAAGCAATTTATATCACGAAATATTTCCATACCTACCTCTTTGTTCAAAATTTTCATGAAAAAATTTTTATTTCGACGTTAAAAATGCTTAAGGTTTGTGTGGAGGGGTTTTTTGGGCTGAAAAATCGACTGGTTTAATCAGTTTTTGGATAAAATCATTATTTCGCCTTCAAATACAGGCATGAAATTTTCGAAGATCCACTTTTCAAAACAAAAGATGCTCATAACTCTATTATTTGGAGAGATAAAACGTTCTACTCTGCGCCATTCGATTCAGTGGAAAATTTCACATACGCTAGTGAATTTTCAGTCGGTATTTCCAAGCATTAAGGGAGTTAGCAAAAAGCAATTTATATCACGAAATATTTCCATACCTACCTCTTTGTTCAAAATTTTTATGAAAAAAATTTTATTTCGACGTTAAAAATGCTTGAAGTTTGTGTGGAGAAGTTTTTTGGGATGAAAAATCGACTGGTATAATCAGTTTTTGGATAAAATCATTATTTCGCCTTCAAATACAGTCATGAAATTTTCGAAAATCCACTTTTCAAAACAAAAGATACTCATAACTCGAATTAATGGAAAGATAGAACGTTCTAGTCTGCGCCATTCGATTCAGTGGAAAATTTCACATACGCTAGTGAATTTTCAGTGGATATTTCCAAGCATTAAGGGAGTTAGCTAAAAGCAATTTATATCACGAAATATTTCCATACCTACCTCTTTGTTCAAAATTTTCATGAAAAAAATTTTATTTCGACGTTAAAAATGCTTGAGGTTTGTGTGGAGGGGTTTTTTGGGATGAAAAATGGACTGGTATAATCAGTTTTTGGATAAAATCATTATTTCGCCTTCAAATACAGTCATGAAATTTTCGAAAATCCACTTTTCAAAACAAAAGATGCTCATAACTCGATTATTCGGAGAGATAGAACGTTCTATTCTGCGGCATTCGATTCAGTGGAAAATTTCACATACGCTAGTGAATTTTCAATGGATATTTCCAAGCATTAAGGGAGTTAGCTAAAAGCAATTTATATCACGAAATATTTCCATACCTACCTCTTTGTTCAAAATTTTCATGAAAAAATTTATATTTCGACGTTAAAAATGCTTAAGGTTTGTGTGGAGGGGTTTTTTGGGATGAAAAATCGACTGGTATAATTAGTTTTTGGATAAAATCATTATTTCGCCTTCAAATACAGTCATGAAATTTTCGAAAATCCACTTTTCAAAACAAAAGATGCTCATAACTCGATTAATTGGAAAGACAGAACGTTCTACTCGGCGCCATTCGATTCAGTGGAAAATTTCACATACGCTAGTGAATTTTCAGTCGGTATTTCCAAGCATTAAGGGAGTTAGCTAAAAGCAATTTATATCACGAAATATTTCCATACCTACCTCTTTGTTCAAAATTTCCTTAAACAAATTTTTATTTCGACGTTAAAAATGCTAAAAGTTTGTGTGGAGGGGTTTTTTGGGATGAGAAATCGACTGGTATAATCAGTTTTTGGATAAAATCATTATTTCGCCTTCAAATACAGTCATGAGATTTTCGAAAATCCACTTTTCAAAACAAAAGATGCTCATAACTCGATTAATTGGAGAGATAAAACGTTCTAATCTGCGCCATTCGATTCAGTGGAAAATTTCACATACGCTAGTGAATTTTCAGTCGGTATTTTCAAGCATTAAGGGAGTTAGCTAAAAGCAATTTATATCACGAAATATTTCCATACCTACCTCTTTGTTCAAAATTTTCATGAAAACATTTTTATTTCGACGTTAAAAATGCATAAGGTTTGTGTGGAGGGGTTTTTGGAGATGAAAAATCGACTGGTTTGATCAGTTTTTGGATAAAATCATTATTTCGCCTTCAAATACGGTCATGAAATTTTCGAAAATCCCCTTTTCAAAACAAAAGATGCTCATAGCTCGATTATTTGTAGAGATAGAACGTTCTACTCTGCGCCATTCGATTCAGTGGAAAATTTCACATACGCTAGTGAATTTTCAGTCGGTATTTTCAAGCATTAAGGGAGTTAGCTAAAAGCAATTTATATCACGAAATATTTCCATACCTACCCCTTTGTTCAAAATTTCCTTAAACAAATTTTTATTCCGACGTTAAAAATGCTAAAAGTTTGTGTGGAGGGGTTTTTTGGGATGAGAAATCGACTGGTATAATCAGTTTTTGGATAAAATCATCATTTCGCCTTCAAATACAGTCATGAGATTTTCGAAAATCCACGTTGCAAAACAAAAGATGCTCATAACTCAATTATTTGGAGAGATAGAACGTTCTACTTTACGCCATTCGATTCAGTGGAAAATTTCACATACGCTAGTGAATTTTCAGTGGATATTTCCAAGCATTAAGGGAGTTAGCTAAAAGCAATTTATATCACGAAATATTTCCTACCTACCTCTTTGTTCAAAATTTTCATGAAAACATTTTTATTTCGACGTTAAAAATGCTTAAGGTTTGTGTGGAGGGGTTTTTTGGGATGAAAAATCGACTGGTTTAATCAGTTTTTGGATAAAATCATTATTTCGCCTTCAAATACAGTCATGAAATTTTCGAAGATCCACTTTTCAAAACAAAAGATGCTCATAACTCGATTATTCGGAGAGATAGAACGTTCTACTCTGCGCCATTCGATTCAGTGGAGAATTTTACATACGCTAGTGAGTTTTCAGTCGATATTTCTGAGCATTAAGGGAGTTAGCTAAAAGCAATTTATATCTCGAAATATTTCCATACCTACCTCTTTGCTCAAAATTTTCATGAAAAAAATTTTATTTCGACGTTAAAAATGCTTAAGGTTTGTGTGGAGGGGTTTTTTGGGATGAAAAATCGACTGGTTTAATCAGTTTTTGGATAAAATCATTATTTCGCTTTCAAATACAGTCATGAAATTTTCGAAAATCCACTTTTCAAAACGAAAGATGCTCATAACTCGATTAATTGTAGAGACTGAACGTTCTACTCTGCGCCATTCGATTCAGTGGAGAATTTTACATACGCTAGTGAGTTTTCAGTGGATATTTCCAAGCATTAAGGGAGCTAGCTAAAAGCAATTTATATCACGAAATATTTCCATACCTACCTCTTTGTTCAAAATTTTCATGAAAAAATTTTTATTTCGACGTTAAAAATGCTTAAGGTTTGTGTGGAGGGGTTTTTTGGGATGAAAAATCGACTGGTATAATTAGTTTTTGGATAAAATCTTTATTTCGCCTTCAAATACAGTCATGAAATTTTCGAAAATCCACTTTTCAAAACAATAGATGTTCATAACTCGATTAATTGGAGAGATAGAACGTTCTAGTCTGCGCCATTCGATTCAGTGGAGAATTTTACATATGTTAGTGAATTTCCAGTCGATATTTCCAGGCATTAAGGGAGTTGGCAAAAAGCAATTTATATCAGGAAATATTTCCATACCTACCTCTTAGTTCAAAATTTTCATAAAAAAATTTTTATTTCGACGTTAAACATGCTAAGAGTTCGTGTGGAGGGGTTTTTTGGGATGAAAAATCGACTGGTATAATCAGTTTTTGGATAAAATCATTATTTCGCCTTCAAATACAGTCATGAAATTTTCGAAAATCCACTTTTCAAAACAAAAGATGCTCATAACTCAATTAATTGGAGAGATAGAATGTTCTACTCTGCGCCATTCGATTCAGTGGAAAATTCTACATATGTTGGTGAATTTTCAGTGGATATTTCCAAGCATTAAGGGAGTTAGCAAAAAGCAATTTATGTCACGAAATATTTCCATAATTACCCCTTTGTTCAAAATTTCCTTAAACAAATTTATATTTCGACGTTAAAAATGCTGAAAGTTTGTGTGGAGGGGTTTTTGGGATGAGAAATCGACTGGTATAATCAGTTTTTGGATAAAATCATTATTTCGCCTTCAAATACAGTCATGAGATTTTCGAAAATCCACTTTTCAAAACAAAAGATGCTCATAACTCGATTAATTGGAGAGATAAAACGTTCTACTCTGCGCCATTCGATTCAGTGGAAAATTTTACATATGTTAGTGAGTTTTCAGTCGAGGTTTCCGAGCATTAAGGGAGTTAGCTAAAAGCAATTTATATCACGAAATATTTCCATACCTACCTCTTTGTTCAAAATTTTCATAAAAATTTTTTTATTTCGACGTTAAAAATGCTTAAGGTTTGTGTGGAGGGGTTTTTTGGGATGAAAAATCTACTGGTTTAATCAGTTTTTGGATAAAATCATTATTTCGCTTTCAAATACAGTCATGAAATTTTCGAAAATCCACTTTTCAAAACAAAAGATGCTCATAACTCGATTAATTGGAGAGATAAAACGTTCTACTCTGCGCCATTCGATTCAGTGGAAAATTTCACATACGCTAGTGAATTTTCGGGGGATATTTCCAAGCATTAAGGGAGTTAGCTAAAAGCAATTTATATCACGAAATATTTCCATACCTACCTCTTTGTTCAAAATTTTCATAAAAAATTTTTTATTTCGACGTTAAAAATGCTTAAGGTTTGTGTGGAGGGGTTTTTTGGGATGAAAAATCGACTGGTTTAATCAGTTTTTGGATAAAATCATTATTTCGCTTTCAAATACGGTCATGAAATTTTCGAAAATCCTCTTTTCAAAACGAAAGATGCTCATAACTCGATTAATTGGAGAGACAGAACGTTCTACTCTGCGCCATTCGATTCAGTGGAGAATTTTACATACGCTAGTGAATTTTCAGTCGGTATTTCCAAGCAAAAAGCAATTTATATCACGAAATATTTCCATACCTACCCCTTTGTTCAAAATTTCCTTAAACAAATTTTTATTCCGACGTTAAAAATGCTAAAAGTTTGTGTGGAGGGGTTTTTTGGGATGAGAAATCGACTGGTATAATCAGTTTTTGGATAAAATCATTATTTCGCCTTCAAATACAGTCATGAGATTTTCGAAAATCCACTTTTCAAAACAAAAGATGCTCATAACTCGATTAATTGGAGAGATAAAACGTTCTACTCTGCGCCATTCGATTCAGTGGAAAATTTTTACATATGTTAGTGAGTTTTCAGTCGATGTTTCCGAGCATTAAGGGAGTTAGAGAAAAGCAGTTTATATCACGAAATATTTCCATACCTACCACTTTGTTAAAAATTTCCAACAAAAAAAAATTTTTTCGGCGTGGAAAATGCTCAAAATTCGTAATTAGGGGTTTTATGGGTCAAGAAATCGACTGGCATGATCAGTTTTTGGATAAAATCATTCTTTCGCCTTCAAATAGAGTCATGAAATTTTCGAAAATACACATTTCAAAACAAAAGATTCTTATTACTCGACTAATTGAAGAGATACAACGTTCTAGTCTGCGCCATTCGATTCAGTGGAAAATTTTACATAAGCTAGTGAATTTTCAGTCGATATTTCCAAGCATTAAGGAAGTTAGCAAAAACCAATTTATATCACGAAATATTTCCATACCTACCCCTTTGTTCAAAATTTCCAACAAAAAAAAAATTTTTTTGACGTGGAAAATGCTCAAAGTTCGTAATTAGGGGTTTTTTGGGACGAGAAATCGACTGGCATAATCAGTTTTTGGATACAATCATTCTTTCGCCTTCAAATGGAGTCATGAAATTTTCGAGAATCCCTTTTCCAAAACAAAAGATGCTCATAACTCGACTAATTGAAGAGATACAACGTTCTAGTCTGCGCCATTCTCAGTGGAAAAATTTACATATGCTAGTGAATTTTCAGTCGATATTTCCAAGAATTAAGAGAGTTAGCAAAAACCAATTTATGTCACGAAATATTTCCATACCTACCCCTTTGTTAAAAATTTCTAACAAAAAAAATTTTTTTCGACGTGGAAAATGCTCAAAATTCGTAATTAGGGGTTTTTTGGGATGAAAAATCGACTGGTATAATCAGTTTTTGGATAAAATCATTATTTCGCCTTCAAATACAGTTATGATTTATGTCACGAAATATTTCCATACCCACCCCTTTGTTCAAAATTTCCTTAAACAAATTTTTATTTCGACGTTAAAAATGCTAAAAGTTTATGTGGAGGGGTTTTTTGGGATGAAAAATCGGTTTTTGGATAAAATCATTATTTCGCCTTCAAATACAGTCATACCCCTTTGTTCAAAATTTCCAACAACAAAAATTTGTTTCGGCGTGGAAAATTCTAAAAATTCGTTATTAGGGGTTTTTTGGGACCAGAAATCGACTGGCACAATCAGTTTTTGGATAAAATCATTCTTTCGCCTTCAAATAGAGTCATGAAATTTTCGAAAATCCACTTTTCAAAACGAAAGATGCTCATAACTCGACTAATTGAAGAGATAAAACGGTCTACTCTGCGCTATTCGATTCAGTGGAAAATTTTACATAGGCTAGTGAATTTTCAGTCGATATTTCCAAGAATTAAGAGAGTTAGCAAAAACCAATTTATGTCACGAAATATTTCCATACCTACCCCTTTGTTAAAAATTTCTAACAAAAAAAATTTTTTTCGACGTGGAAAATGCTCAAAATTCGTAATTAGGGGTTTTATGGGTCAAGAAATCGACTGGCATGATCAGTTTTTGGATAAAATCATTCTTTCGCCTTCAAATAGAGTCATGAAATTTTCGAAAATACACATTTCAAAACAAAAGATTCCTATAACTCGACTAATTGAAGAGATACAACGTTCTAGTCTGCGCCATTCGATTCAGTGGAAAATTTTACATATGCTAGTGAATTTTCAGTCGATATTTCCAAGCATTAAGGAAGTTAGCAAAAACCAATTTATATCACGAAATATTTCCATACCTACCCCTTTGTTCAAAATTTCCACCAAAAAAAATTTGTAATTAGGGGTTTTTTTTGTTCCAGTGGTGAAATTGTACAATAATATAGTAGAAAAATATCTATTTTATTTTATTTTATATTTTATGACATTAACATAATCATCTTAAAACATTGACATAACAACTAACTACTGACAACTAATATTTTGACATCAGATTACTAATATATTCTAACACCCTCACTTAATCTCATGTCAAACATATAAATAAAATCACTATAATCTTCTTAACCCTACTCGTTCAGCACAAAATGAATGTTTTGGTCTAAACAATGGCTTAGTTAATATATCAGCTGGCATTTCTTCCGTAGGCAGATAAAATACCGATGTTTCCTTTTTCTCAACCAGCTCTTGCAGGTAATGATATTTAATGGAGATGTGTTTAGTACGATTGTGAAAAACTGGATTATACACAAGCTTGTTTGCTCCTTGATTGTCATTATAGACCACAATCGACTCACATTATTTGTATTTTATCCAAAAACTGATTATGCCAGTCGATTTCTGGTCCCAAAAAACCCTTTAGGTATCTAAGAATTTTCTTCGCTGATCCAATGCTCTTTATCATGACAATTATTGAACTGGCGCATGAAACTTGTCGAATATGTGATGTCGGGACGTGTACATACTGACAAATACATCAAAGCCCCGATGAGTTCTTGATAAGGATATTGAGAGTCGTTTTCTAAAGATTTTTCTAATTTTAAATTTGGTTCCAATGGAGTACTCACTGGTTGTGAATTTTCCATTCCAAATCTTTTTAAAATAATTTCTATGTAATTTTCCTGGTCAAGAGTAATTGTTGTATTTATTCTATCTCTTATAACTCTCATTCCTAAACATTCCTTAATATCTCCAAGATCTTTCATCTTGAAATGTTTACCTATTTCTTCTTTCAGTTTTTCTGTTTCAGGTGGACTATTCGAGAAAATACAAAAATCGTCTACATGAAGAGCAATTATGATCAATCTGTCTTCCTCATTTTTAATATATGCACAAGAATCATATCCGCATCTTTTAAAACCAATGTTAATCAAAAAATTATGAATTTTTGTATTCCAACAACGGGCTAATTGTTTTAAACCATATATGGCCTTTTTAAGTTTACACACTTACTTTTCATTTCCTTGTCCAATAAAATCAATAAAACCTGAAGGTTGCTCCATATATACGTTTTCCTCAAGATTTCCGTTCAAAAATGCGGTGGTTATATCAATATGATCTATTTCCAAATTCAGTTCTGCAGCTAGTCCAAATAATATTCTTATTGTGGTGAGTCTTACAACGGGTGCAAATATTTCTACATAATCTTCTCCGAATTTTTGTGAAAATCCCTTTGCTACAAGTCTCGCCTCATGTCTCTGGGCTTTTCCATCAGCTCCAATCTTAAGTTTGAAAACCCGCTTGCATTTGACCACATTTTTTCCACGATGACGGTCAACAAGCTACCAGGTCTCATTTTCAGCTAGTGATCGCAACTCTTCTTTCATTGCACGTTCCCACAGTTTTTTGTCAGATCTTGAACGAGTATCTGTTATATCTATGGAGATGTGTTTAGTACGATTGTGAAAAACTGGATTATACACAAGCTTGTTTGCTCCTACCTACTACTGATGAATAAGAATATTCCATATCGTTATAATATCTATGAGGAGGCTTTCTCTCCCTTGAAGGATATCGTATAATCTGATCATTAATTTCAGTTTCGTTTTCTGAAGTTGAACTCGTGTTTTCAATATTTTCCTGTTCATCAGAAATTTCTTCAGTAACATTATCAATATTTTCGGTTATTGACGAATCCTGTAAATTGATTTCTGGTAAATCTTCAACTGCAACTTGTTCGTGGTTATTTTCTAAACTTCCGATTTCTGTGATTTCACCCAAGGAACTATTTTGTTGAGTGCCTTGTGAATAATCTGAGTGAATCTTCACAGATTCTATAAAAACCACATCTCGTGCTTCGATTATTTTGCGAGGATTCTGCTCATCTGATAGTCTGTAACCTTTCGATGCTTCACAATAACCCATCAAATACTGACGTGATTTTTTATCAAATTGATGTCTTTTTTGCTTTGGTATATGCACTTGGGCTTTACTACCAAATATTTTCAAGTGCGACAGGTCTATTTTTCGTTTGTCCAAACTTCTTCTGGTACTGCTTCCTTCACAGCAGTGGTAGGTGACCTGTTCTTTAAATAGATGGCGGTGTTCATAGCTTCGGCCCAATATCGTTTTTCCAAATTCGCATCGAACAGCATACATCTAGCTTTTTCTACAAGAGTTCTATTAGTCCGTTCCGCTACTCCGTTTTGTTGTGGAGTATACGGAATTGTTGTCTGATGACTTATTTCGTGAATTTTAAGAAAATTTTTATAATCGTTATTGACGTACTCTGAACCTTTATCAGTTCTGAGGCGTTTTATCTTTTTTCCTGTCTGGTTCTCTACCAAAGCTTTAAAATCTCGATACTTACATAAAACTTCACTTTTTGTCTTCAGCATATAGCCAAAAGTTTTTCTGCTAAAATCATCAACAAAAATAAGGCAATACTTCGCTCCACCCCATGAAGTCTCTTCCATCGGCCCTGCTATGTCGCTATGGATGAGTTCTAATAACTCATTTGCTCTTCTTGAACTTTTCTTAGGAAATTTTTGAACAGTCTGCTTTCCTTCAATACATTGAATACAAGGTTCACTATTGAAAAATTCAGCAGAGCATTTGATAAAATATTGCTCCGATTTTGGAATGTGCATCCATCAGAATAAATAACGATTGGTAGGTCTTGTCTCAATAAGCAGTGCCTTTTCAAATAATCTATGACACATGAAACAAATGTGGAGGCCTGTAGCCCACAATCGATTTCTGTGAACCAGTAACATGTCGATTGGTGACTAGCAGAATTATAAATCGTAAAGTTGTGGCATCCCAACTTTGTCTTAAAGTATATTTTGGTCGCATTCAGCGAAGGAGCCACTTTCACAGCTTGTAGATCCATACATAGTAAAATACATTCCTTTCTCCTTATCATTATTATGTTCTTTTATAGCTTTTTCTTTGTTTTCCATGTGTTTTTTCCAAACAGTTTCATCAATATTTTTATTTTCGTACTCAATGCAGATGTCACAACGATCTTTTTTGGGGAAAATAAACTAAGATTTTTTTCTTTGAATATTTGTTTAAAAGCTTTAATACTAAGTGTATGACATGGTTAGTTTACACCGTGTGGAGCACTTTGGTCCGTGGACCAAATCGTGGACTAATTTAGCTTGGAACATAAAAGTGTTTATACTGACTGTTTTGTTGGATTAAAATAGTCCAGGTTTAAAGCCTGGGACCAAAATTGACATTTTCATATTAAAATGACATAACCTTAAATCTTTAGGTAATTTGATGGTAGATTTTGGTTTTATGTGAAAATGGATACAAAAATAGTTGCAGTGGTAATAGAGTTTTTGAAAAAGAAAAAAAATATTCAAAGACTTGAAAGATTTAAATTAGAGTTATCGAATTCTCCATATTTAAGAAGCAATTTAGCTTATTTGCTTTTAAGTAGTTAGCAGTAATTTTGTGGGATTGTTAAACAATCAAAGATATTATCATTTTTTGGATCCATTTGTTAGTATTATTTGGTATTATTTTTTTAGTATTTATCACAGTCAGTTTTTTTAGGTTGACCCGATCTTACGCGACAGCTGACGTATTTTTATTCTGTGCTTTTAGCAAACCGTCACTTTGGTCCACGAATACTAATGTGCCGTGTTTACACTGTTGAAAATTGAATTTGAACTACCCTAGATGAGATGGATCAAATTCGAGTACCAAATTTTACTCCTTGGGTGTTTACACCGAAAGTAAAGTACACGTGACGTCATTTAGACCTCGGACTAAAAATTTGGTACGCCCGGTGAAAAACGTACTTATTACACATCTATACAAAATGATAACAAGATTACCTGCTAGGGGTGATAAGTACCGAGAAGTAGAAGGAATGGCTTTAAGGCTTTCTTCCAGGGGACGAGCAACAGTGATACCAGAAACTCTTTCTTCTTCAACAGAAAGAACAATCTTGACATCTGAAATTTATTAAACATTAAATATTGTTTAAATGAAACAAGTGTGTGTGTGTGTGACAATATACAATAGATGTTAGAGTAATATCAATCGTAAAACCCACCACACTGATGTCCATGCTCTGTGTACAACTCCTTCTAAACGCGCATAAATATGAACACTGATAATAATATTTGATTTCACTAAACACTACTAAACACACTACTTCGAAAATACTTGGTTGGAAAAAGCGACGCTCGAGCGATCAGAGAACGTAGTTTTCGAACTGTTTAGTGTAGCGTATTCGAACGGCTAGAGTTAATCGAGAGCGCTCGTGTGTACTTTTCGAACTCTGTTCAATGTTCTAAGCATAGAACCAATCTGCTCGAGAAATTCGTCCTTGAAGCAGCGCCATTCTGGGCTAGAAGTCTGAACCGGACTGAAAATCTTTGTCTTCATTGTATGGGCATGTACCGTTACGAGCGTTTCGATAACCAAATTATATTCTTCAGAGACTGAAGGTAAACTCACTTCACTCAGTCATATGTTTAATTATATATAAAAAGCACAAACGGCTATTTTTATAGAATTTATTAACTATAGTTTGGCAAGTCTATCTGAAGCTACGCGGCATCGGTAAGAGGCGAGGAAACATGGCCGATATCTGTCAAAAACGTACCAATGGCGTACGGTACCTATTTTATAAAAGTATTAAAAATAATAATAATTATTATACAATAATTACATAAAGAAACTGATTTATGCTTTGCTTTAAGGATAAGGTATTTTCCAAAACACGGTATTTGTTAAAAACAAATAATGTTAAAAATCGTTCTTGAATTCAACATGGATACGAAATAATAAGATACCAAGTAAAACTGAAAATACGAAGGTAAACACCGTAAACACTGACCAACGCCACTGAATAATCAATATCAGTCAATCGTCGAAGTGAGAGGGAAGAACACACGCATGCGCTTGCCAATGGGAAGTCAGGTAGTTACTTAGCAACGGAGGTTCGATAAATATTCACCAATTGAGTTAGTCCGGAGGGCGTGGTAATTATGATTTTCGCACGACGTTGCCGGCTTGATAACATAATTGGAAAAGTGTTCATCTTTTAATATTCAGAAATTGAAAAAATTATGTTGATAGACAAAATCCAATGAAACAAGCACATTAAAGAACTAACGTTTAATCATTATTGATATATTGTTGATAATAAAAAGTTCATTTTCTAATTATTATCACTACATACTTAACGCTTTAGCTTTTTCATAGTTAAATGTGGCAATATCGAATGTTTTCGATCGCATTCCTTTCACAGCTTCAGTTATGTTTGCCAAACTATAGGTACCAGTGGTACAATAAAAAAATATTTAATTATTTGTTATATTCTGGATCACCACTGAAAAACAAAAATATCTTGTTTCAACTGAATTTTAGATATTCTTGATTAGCTACAAATTTTTTCAGGTAAATCAAAGTCAACTCGTCTTTAAATGATATTATTTCAATTACAAATTACAAAACCAATGGGTATACATTTCAATTGTCGAAACAAGTAAGACTTAGGCCGCATTATTTCTCCATTTGTAAATAGAAAGCCCATTTAGTTGAGTCCTTACTCTCTGGATTGTCAGAAGAAACAATCAATTTTCCTGTATATGGGACGTTGATATCTATATCTGTTTTACTGTTATTAAAACCAACAATGATCTTGGTTGATTTTCTTCCTTTGATTTCTTCAAATCTAATTTTTGGTTCAAACATATCGGAATCACAATTGTAAAAGAATGTTTTTGGATCATTGAATGGGTTGAAAAAGTTTATTAATGCTGTTCCACCAGATTTAATCAAATAGGGACCCTTCGGTGTTGGTTTGGTACACTCACCGTAAAGAGGGAATCTAAAAATTGATTTACATATTATTTACTATATTAGATACTAAAAGGTAATGGTTACACGGGAAGATATAATTAAACGTAAGTATAGGTATCACAAGGAAAAACAATCAAATGGTGCAATCATATTGCAATAACGTCAAATTAGAACATGCTCTATTTGGCTTTTTTGGTTGGTTAATAGTTAAACCGTCGGTTGATAAACGATGACGTCGATCCTCGGTTGGTTCCGACCCATTCGAATTCTTCGTAAACGAAACGGTTGGTTAAACGGCTGTCAAGTAAAAATTGTCCTACGTCATTTCACAACAATTTGTTTGCAAGTGTAATAGAGCGTTTCCAAGTGACGTCATCCCGCGCCAAGCTGTCAGATGGATGGAAATAGCGTTTTTTTCTGATTTAAATATAAATTGAGAACAAAAGTTAATTGGGTTTGGTAAATTTGTGTACTAGTGTGTATTAGTTGGATACTATAATAATTTAATAGTGTAAAAAAGCAATTGTTATGAGTTTTATCGTGTTGTATTATTCGGTTTGAGGTTATATTATAATTTAGTGTGTCCGGTGACAGAAATTCGTCACGATGACGTACTTGGAAAAGGACAAATCAGTTTGTTTTTGTATAAAGTGGAAGCCTCATTTTCATAAAACGCTAAAACGCAAACCAGCTGCAGCCCTCTTATTAGTAGATGAATTTGGTGTTCTTGAACTGGAAGTTTTGAAATATTCATTTGTTCTGCATTTGATGGAGTTACTCCATAAGCAGATAATTTTCCACTAAATGCTGCTCTTGTAATGTGATCAATGGTAAATTCATCATCACTTAAAAATAATTTTAAAGTTTCTTCATCATCCATAAAATGAATTACATTTTCATCAATTTCGAAGCGCACTGCACTTGGAGATTCCGTCATCATTCTCAAAAAACGCGAGCACACTTCTGTTTACACAACTTTAACACGTTCGCGGACAAAGCGGCATATGACGCTCATAATACAGGGACAAAGCAGCATATGCCGTCCAAATAGGAATCTCGGTGCTGCACCAACGCGGCATTTACCGCTAGGTTTATACGGCGTTTTCAATGAGTACAAGTTTGGCGTCCCAGCAGAAATTGAAAAATTACGAAAAATATCCTTGAAACAGTTTAGGCGGCACATGTGTTTAGACACGCCTACAAGCCACACGTGTATGTAAAACGCTGCAGTTTTCAGTGTGTTTTTGAGTGTTTTGCTAGAGTTTTATTCAATATTATACTGGTATTTTTGTGTAATATGAATATGTCAGGAATCGATCGTACTGATCAAATGATCAGTTATTATTTTTCACCGAGGAAAAGCATCAGATGGTACAAGAAAGTAATGTTCCACCTTTTGGACATTACTCTTTGGAATTCGTATTATATACGTAGAAAGTTCGATGAAAAACAAAATTTTTTACAGTTCCGGGAAAATGTCGCTGAAAACACTACCTAGGCATATCCAAAACAAATTTTTATGGCAGAAATTTAGTTCGTTCTGGGCCCATTCGTGGGGGAAAAAGAAGACGCAATGATGAGCCGCTTTCCCAAGAAAGGATGGATGAGCATCTTCCGCATCAGCCCATGCATTTTCTAGATACAATTCCTAATGCTAAGGATCCTCAAAAAAGTCACCATATGAGATGTAGACACTGTGCCACGGAAAAAAAAGGGAAAGAGACCAAGTTCTTATGCAAAACCTGCCCCGAAAAGCCTCCTCTATGAGTAGTGCCTTGTTTCGAAGAATACCATAAGTCGAAGAATTAGTTACTGCCTTTATATTTCCATTTACATTGCAATAAATAAGGTTTTTTTGTACAAATTATGTGACGGCATACGCCGTCTTTGTCCCAATAAGCCAATTTTCCACTCGGCCTAGGACAAGACGGTATTTGCCGCTGGTTGTTTTTTCATGAAACATTTATCCCTACCATTTTTGCATCATATATGTACTTTTAAAATTATTCTAGCTTTTCTATTTCATCAAATATTGCCATGCGTTTTTTGCAGCCATAATTTTTCGCCCGTGTCCGCGAACGTGTTAAAAGAGATATAACAAATAACCGGAGACCGGACCGTGCTCGAGAGCACGTTTCAAGTTTCGGTTAACCAGCCTTGAACCAGACGATATATGACTTCATAAATTTGTCATTCGAATATGGTTGGTACAAATATGAATGAAAAACAATATGGAAACAAAATCTTTTGTTTTTCAATTGTCACTTTGTCTTCTCATTTTATATGCAGCTGCCTTTTGGGAAACTCGATTCAGTAAGCTCCAGTAAAATATATGGCAACAGCGCACTGTTTTGAGATGGCAAGTTAAGAGACTGTCATTTCTTTCTGTTTATTTCCTCTTAATCCTTAAAAATGTATGTTTCAGTCAATAAAAAGGGATTTAATTCTGATATTCCTAATTTTAATTAAAATGAAACGAAATTTGACTTAAAAATCGAAAGGGAGAAGCGACATACAATGTCAGCCTCTTAACCATTTGTCATCTCAAAACAACGCGCTGTTGCCATATCTTTTACTGGAGCTTACTGAAGTAAGTTTCCGAAAAGGCCCAAGGTATATGGTTTTATTAATTTAACTCGAGTTATACCTAACCATTTGTACTGGTAGATATGACGTTTTATTTATGTTTTTGTAAACATCGTATTTTAAACCGTAGACACTGCTGCTAAAATGTGATCGTTCAGGACGCAATAAAAATTAACTAATATTGATAATAATTGAAAAACTTACATGAATGCTCCAGAAATAGCGGAAGTTATAATTACTTTACTTTCTAAAACACCCAATCTACTTGGTTCAAATCTAATGGGAATATGGCCTATTTCGCCTGGTTGAATAGTTGCCTTTTCCATAGAAAATTCTGTATCATCAAACTAAAAAGTATTAAAATTTAAATAATTTTCATAGATTCTGACACTAAGGAAGTCGAATTAATTTGGTGTATCAGAAGAGGAAATACAACAAAGTTGTAGAGTTAATTCAAAATTAATAAGTGTCGAAAACAATAAAGGAAGATTGGAAAAAAGAGTGAAGCCTTGGCGGGAAAGGTCGCTGTTAGTGAGCAGACTTTCGAAGCGAGTGGTTATAAATGATGTTATAAATAGGTGGTGGCAAAAGGTATTTGTTTTCCTTTTTAGTTAGTCGGAGAGATAGTAACACGTGATTCATGAAGTGTTTGATGCACCTTGAAATTTTGTGCCACAGTATCGACTGGATAGATGAGCAGGTAAGCAAGTGTTGGCTTGCCCTTCCTGGGGACACCAGGTACTGCGCATAGGAGGGAGAAAGGTGTAAAAAAATTTTGCCCAAAAAAAGTGTTTTTTTCAGAGGCCAGCAAACAGAAATCTAAATTTAAAATCACATAAAATACAAAAATTAATAAGGCAGACAGTTTTGAGGGGGTTAACATTTAATAAAAACACCCTCAAAATATTTTTTTTAAATACAAAATAAAGTGTTCGATTTACGTGACATTTTTACAGCGTCTTAATTTCATATACCTAATAAAAAATTATTACAAAAGGGCAGACACTTTTTTTGGGGTTTATTGATCGGAAAACATGAAAATAAATAGACGGCAAAAAATAATAGTTTAAACTCTAATATATAAAATTCTCTTGTCACGGTGTTTGTAATTAAACTCCTCAGAAATGGCTCGACCGATTCTCATGAAATTTTGTGTGCATATCGTGTAGGTCTGCGAATCAGTCCACATCTATTTTTCATCCCCCTAAATGTTGAGGGTGCTCCACCCCTTTTTTTTTATTTTTTAGACAAAATTTTTTAATTTTATTTTTAACTAGTTTGAAAAAGCTACTGTGTAGCGAAACGCGTCACTAATTTAATTTGAACGCTAGTTCGAAATAAAATGAAGATTTAAACAAATTAAATTGTTTTATTTCATCATTTAAAAAAATGAAAACAAAAAATTTTGTCTAAAAAATAAAAAAAGGTGGACCACCCTCAACATTTAGGGGGATGAAAAATAGATGTTGACCGATTCGCAGACCTACACGATACGCACACAAAATTTCATGAGAATCGCTCGAGCCATTTCTGAGGAGTTTAATTACAAACACCGTGACACGAGAATTTTATATATTAGAGATTAAACTATTATTTTTTGCCGTCTATTTATTTTCATGTTTTCCGATAATTAAACCCCAAAAAAAGTGTCTGCTTTTTTGTAATTATTTTTTATTATATGAAATTAAGACGCTGTTAAAATGTCACGTAAATCGAACACTTTATTTTGTATTTAAAAAAAATTACTTGAGGGTGTTTTTATTAAATGTTAACCCCCTCAAAAGTGTCTGCCTTATCAATTTTTGTATTTTATGTGATTTTAAATTTAGATTTCTGTTCGTTGGCCTCTGAAAAAAACCACTTTTTTTGGCAAACTTTTTTTACACCTTTCTCCTATGCGCAGTACCTGGTGTCCCCAAGTAGGGCAAGCCAACACTTGCCTACCTGCTCATCTATCCAGTCGATACTATGGCACAAAATTTCACACTTCATGAAACACGTGTTACTAGCTCTTGGACTAAGTTTTGCCTGAGCTGAGTGATAGTATAAATATAAAATTATGTGGAAAAAAGAAATTATGAACAAACATAGGTATGTTTTACCTTTCCAGTTATTTCCAGTGGTAATGCAAATATATTTTTGATCACTGCATTTTCATATCCTGTAAAACCTAGCTCTGCTACAAATACTATGGGGTGTTCTATTGGTGGTGAATTCGTAATCAGTTTGAAGGGGTAGGTTATGGAACCGAGTTCATTACAACGTGCATCTATTGCAGTTGTAATTTCACCATTTTTAAGGGGCAAATAAGTAACTTCTACATCATACTAAAACAGAAAGGAGTTTAGTATTAGAAAAAAGAAATGAGCAAAATATATACTAGTTAGATTACTAAAAAATAATCCTATAAACAAAAGTTGTTAGACCAATAATGGCCTACGGATCAGTACTGTGCTGGACAAAGACACAGCAAGTGTGAGCGATAAGGCTGACCTGCATGTGTATTAAGAG
Organism: Lochmaea crataegi; assembly: GCA_947563755.1. NCBI lineage: Eukaryota > Metazoa > Arthropoda > Insecta > Coleoptera > Chrysomelidae > Lochmaea > Lochmaea crataegi. The sequence continues at coordinate 24,404,560 of OX387425.1, forward strand.
CCAGACCCCACAGTTGCGATGGAGTGGCTGTTGAGTCTACCACCATTATTGTAGATATCTTTATACAAAGAAAAGCCAAATAGATCTCTAACGCATATACTAACTGCCACTTATACAAGCTGTAGTTATTATTAGATCAAATTTGACCGATTGATTATACCTTTAGGTTCGCTTCGGATCGGGAGATAAAGCTGCGACTTTTTATGTTATGAGATTAGAATTTATGTCTTTTGATGAAATGTCGCGACTTCATGTCACGTGATAACGAACCATAAGTCATAACCAATCGATCAAATTTGATCTAATGGTAACTACAAGCAACCCATAGACGCAACCGTTTCAGGATATAGCTTTAATAATAAGTTTCAAATAACACTTCTGCAGAAATGTATCTCTATCTGTCGCTTTCAAGATGCAATTGCATGTATTTTAAAAGCTATCAATTTCAAGAATACCAACGTATCAATGAACTTTTATTAAAATTGAACGCGGAATCGAAAAATTCAAAAAATAAGCAAGTAAGTATCAACTTCCGGTACAGCAATGTTCAAGATAACTCCGGTTTTGTGATGATGCAATGAATTACACTAAAAATATCATACTTTCTAATAGAAACGTCAGATTTGACAAGAAACGTTGAAGTTATCGACACTGAACGCAGTTTACACTACCACTACACCAACACTAACTCTTTACACTATCTTACGCTCATTTTGATAACCAAGTTATCTTCTTCAGAGACTTCTTTTTGGTTATCGAAACGCGCGTGTGATAGTGTAAAGTGTTACCGTTGGTGTAGTGTGTGTAAACTGTGTTCAGTGTAGTTACCTTAGTGTATGGAGGCATGGCAATGGTCTTCTCAAACTGTAATTCTGGTGGTCCGCCTTCAAGAATGAATATTACCGCTACGTTTATAGGATTTTCCAACTTAATTTTAGTTTTCACCAATTGTCTTACGCACGTTATTAATTCTTTTATAGATTTTTGTTGAGCTGGTAAAACTTTAACTATTATTTCATAATATATATACTCCTTGGTGAGCTTATCTTTAAATACAACCTGTAAAATAAATTTAGCAATAAAAAATTCAAAATATTGTTCAGCCTTTCACATTAATTTGATTTCAGTTGATTTTGAAATGTTCTAAATGTCTCCAGTAACTTGGCAAGGTGGTTTATTGTGTGGCCTTTATAATGCCCCTCGCATAATAAAAGAGATCATCAGTTATTAAACTGTGGTTTATTGAGTATCAGTAGAGTCAGCGAATAACTACAAATCACTTTAATAATATGCAAAGTGATTTGTAAGACAAAATGATGTTTGGATAAAGATGATATTATATGACACTTGATATGAGTATTAAGTTAATCATAATTAAACTCGATGTAGGTCAGCTTGTGCTGATCAGAGTTCTTCTATTTTTTTCCTTGAGTTATACCGTAACCTTAGTGCGATGTTTTTTCTCAATCCCGTATTTGTATACTTCCTTCCAAGATATTTAGTTTTGACTTATGCCAACATAATTGATTTAAGATCATAACCCACAGCAGGTAGTCGTCAGTCCGATAACAACACCACAGTATTGTACACGTTTTTTCGAAAAGCGAAAAGATAATTCCTAATAGTATGATTATTTTACAACTGAAATATTTGGCTGGTAAAATAATATTTGAGACTAATTTTTAAATTTATTTAATTATTTATTTTTGGCAAATGTGTCAATTATTAAAATACATATTTTTTTTGTGAAACATTTTCTGATAACATCTGCCAATTAGATGTAATAAATCAATTAATAAATAAAAGTTAAATTTGTTTTTGAAAAATTTTCTTTTTACAAAATTTTACCGACTACGGATCTGTTACTGCTTGGTGTACAATGAGGGATTTATAAACTTTTATTACTAAATCCTTAAGGCCAGATGCCGAGTCAACGAAATATTGTCAAACATTCTTCAACTACTTACGTTAAATTCTAAAGTTTCTTCATTGATTACGTAAATATTCCATTTATAACTCTTCACATCATTTTGATTTACTTCTACAGATTCTAATCCAAAAACTTTATACAAAGTTTTTGAAGTAGGAACACTTTTAAGAATTGTTTGCACTTGATAACACAATCTAATGTTCGACCAATTTCTAACAAGAAGAGTCTGGCAGTGATTTTCTTTCGCCTTAATTTCTATTGTAATTTTTTTCTCCGGCAAGGGCGGTAAAGCTGTTCCAACTAGAGAATAAATTGTTTCTTTGTCATCCATAGGTAGAATCAAAGTTGCCTGTGAAAATTTAATCAAATATGAATTAAAAAGATTATTTAGTAGAAACACGTTTGATCTAGGTAGTTCTGCTTCCGTCTTGACAACTGTAATTAACACTTGGTATTGATGCAAGCAAGAGAGGGTGCTGCAGGTGATTTCAACGGACTAGAACCTACAATTGACGTTTCGATATGTCTTGCCAAACAAACACTAAATACCTGGACAAGAACCGGATAAGTAGAATTAGACAGCCTAATTCATAGTCAAAGTTAGTGGCTACCAGTTGAAAATTACAAATAACCTATTCATAGACGTATTTAGCATCATGCTAACGCTAGACCTCCAAACATGTGTTAGACTATAGCAGGCATGACCTACGTTGTCTAACAGTCCTTTGACAGGCCAATCTCGTCTGTAACCTCATATGGTAAGACTTGGACTGTTGGAAGATCCGACGTGCCGTCTTTGTCTGGAAGATGATGAAATAGCAGAACATAAACTTTGTGCCTGCTCTGCCATGAGTCAAATTAGGTAGGCAAGGCTGCTCTCTCTCTAGTCCCCAGACCTGAAATATCATTCACCAAAAAAACTAATCGGCTTTGTTAAGAAGCTGAATTTGTTCGGTGAAATAAGTATAGGTGTGAAATACTATTGCGAATAGACCGATACTTACAGTATCCAAATAACTGAATGTTGTCATTATTTTTGGATGGTATTCTACTGGAAAAGAACAATTTGACTGTGGGTCTACCAATATTTCTGAAGGAACTTTAAAACATTCGCTTATTAGTTTAGGGCGAATGATCCAAAATACTTTGTAACTGAAAAATATCAAAATCATTCATAAAGAGTTTAGTATATAAGGTTTTATTCAATATTGACTGTATAACACCTATTAAGTCATTGTTGGTTGAGATGTTATTGTTAACAGAAATTGACATTGTAAGTAAGTCAGTCAATGAAAAAAATGCTACTTACGGATTACTGAAAGTGATGTGCTCAGTACAGACTTCTCTAACAGGACAACAGAAGTGTATAATTGCCTTTGGATCTGGTCTTGAAATTGTATTCGCCACTAGTGATAATTCTAGAGTGTGCTGATTGTCAATCAAACATTTACACTAAAAAATTAAATGTCGTTAATGTGCTAAGGTCAAAAAAGGAGTGCAAACTTCTTGGCAATACAAAGGCTGTAATAGTAATCCAACTCTATGCCCAGGCTGCTTTGAAGTGAAAGTGTAAAAGATGTGCATCGAATTCGGAATTGAAATTTTCATTGCCGTTGGTTTTTTACCCAGAGGCACCATACTGCTAGAGCAGCTGCTGCTATTACAGTAAGGTGCCCCATAACTTCACACAAATTTGATGTAGAGGATCACTACTGCTATCACAGTAGTTTACATTCAACTCATTAATCTTTTGAAAAAACCCGCTTAGATTGCCATAAAATGTTTGGACCTCGAGTTCCAAAGTACGAGAGACCGGGATTGGAAGTAACATTTTTTTCTTTTGTGTTTATTGCTCCCGCTTTCTTATTTTATCAATAGAATTTATATATCAATAGATAGTGCATTCGTTCTAGTTTCTAAGGACATCAAGGTTGTTTGTCTAACATTACTCAGTGAGGAAATATTACAATTTTTATGAAAAAGAAAAAGTGAGACTTGTAACCCCGTGTCAGGGATAGTTGTCACATCTTGCGGGGTAGGTAGCCATATGATAAATTGAAGGGGAAATAAATACATTTATTCAAATCGAACCAATTTTCATTGAGGAAAGATGGTTGTAGGTACTTAATTACCTATTGTGTCCAAGAAAATAACGAAAAATGTTTTATTCATAATAAAAAACAAAACAAACTTCCATAAAAAAAAGGTTAACGATAATAAAAACTATACTCATAACAGAAAACAAACCAAACTTGGGCTATCAAACAAACTGGAGACCTAAGAATACGGTAACGAAAACAAAAATATATATCTAGTCAGTCTAAAGAATCAGTCTGAATACTCTGAATCACAGTTCTGGCCAATGTAATATGACAGCCCAGGTGTGCAAGCTTCGTGAGCCCATAACTTGCATTCTTGGTACTGAATCCAGATTTCTTTGGGCTTGCTGGCAGAGTATGGAGATACGCATACCAGGCAAAACACTTCATCCCCTTCCTCGTCTTCGTCGTAAACTGATTTCTTTTTTATTCTTTTTCCTTCCTTTCCTTTTGCATTCCTCTTTCCATTACCGCTTTTCACTTCCTTATCCTCACTCAAACCACCTTTCGTTACTTTCTTTTTCCAGTTATTTTCTCTTCTAAATAGGTCTTCTCCGATGTGTCTGTCTGAATTGCTGATTTACATTTCCTTATATCAGCTCTCTGTGAGTTGCATGGAGGAGCTTTTGTAGGGGTTTCAAAGCTAGCGGCAATACTATCAGAGAACTCCCTGCATTACTTGGACCAGGACTAGTAATCACGATAGGTTTCTTGGTAGCGTGACGCTGCAGCGATTGCTTTGACTTTGAGCAGCCAGGCAAATTTTGTGACTTCATAGAATGAGCATTAGGGCCAGGGTCATTTTCAGCCGATACAATATCTTCAATGTCGGCCGCCTCTCATGGAATCGTTGCAGGTTTTTTAGTGACAGTGTTATGTTCGAGGTCAGTGTTATCATTTTGATTATGTGCGCTATGGTGTACGGTTTCGCCATCAGGATTCGTAATTAGGGGCCTATCTGTGACTAACGATGGCAAGAAATCGTGATGTTGAAATATGTCCCGATTAAATGGGGATATCCCAGAAGTTTTAAAACCTGCAAGAATATTGGATGGAGTGACTGCCAATGGAAAAGCCTGTGCAATTATTCCTGGTATTTCGTATATCGTCATTTGTTGGCCTGGATAACCATCCATTTCTCCAATGCGTTGTTAATGTATTTTTTAAAAGGTCCATACACCGATCTGTCCAATGGTTGGAGGCGATGAGTGCAGTGTGGCGGGAACAATAACATTATTATGCCAATATCTTTGGAAAATTTAGTCCCTCAATGGATAGATGGGAGCTGTGATTATCCAACAGCAAGAGAGATGGTTGTTCCTTTGTTGATTGCACATGGTTATGGAAATGTTTTAGGAAAGCAACAAATATCTCTTCTGACATCTAGCCCGAAGGATTACTTCCTCCTTTGCAGCTAATTGGAACATCTCTGATGAAGTGGTCTTTGAAATGCACCCTCGGAAAAAACGAAGAATGCTGGAAATATCAGTAGCTAGGGTGCCCATAGAGATACTACAGATAGAGGCAGCAAGCCATAGGCCGCTGTGTAAGTGCATGGGAATGTCCGTCTGAACTCCGGTGAGAGAGAAAAAGACAGACGTCAGAGGCTTTTCTGTCTTTGTCTCTCGTCTATAGCATGCGCGCCATTAGAGAAAGACAGCCTGCACCTCTGACTCTCTCTTATAAGCAGACGGGTTCCGAGCTGGATTGTTGCCTCTATCTGTAGTATCTCTATGAGTGTGCCTCTCTCGGCCAAGGTAATAGCACCAACTTGCTTAGATACTTTTTGAGCAACAACTTTGTTCGGTTTTTGCACCGTAGTCACCCCAGTTTCGTCCATGTTCCATATGTTGTGTGATTGGAAATTATATCGTTTAATTACGGATTCAAGGTCACCGAAAAAAATGCCGACATTATGTGGATTAAAACTGGTGGCTCGAGCCAGACTGGTAGCCTCAGGTGTTCTAATGGACAAAGAAAGGTGTCTCTGCAAAAATGACGTGAACCAGTCGGAGCCAGCTAGCTTGTTCGTATCCCAAGACTTTGGAATTTTGATGTTATTGAAACAGCAAGCTCGAATGTCTTTTTCCGAATCCTCTAAGGAGACAACCCAAAATAAATTATTGAAGCCAGATATAGATATTTTTGCAATTTTGCTTCCTGCTCATCGTTAAAGATCTGTCGATTTCTTTGGTAGCCCACTTTTGTAGATGGTGTTGATGTGGCTATATTGCTTATCTCTTCGGTACTAAATTTTTTACAATACCTCGTTAAGGTTTGGTAATTAATTTCAAAATCCTTCTCGACAGACCTTATAGATTTGTTAAGATTTTTCACTTCTCTGGCAGCACGCAGGCATCACTGCTGGTGGAACAAGCCCTCTGGCAGTTTTTCTTTTATGCTGCCGTGCCATATTGTTATGGCTAGCCCTGGAGCAAACAAACGTAAACGTAGCTAAAACTCAAAAAGATAATAAAAAGACGCTCTATACATGCATGGGGCTGATTGTCACACGTGACAACCGGCCTACGGCAACGTGAGACAACCGGCCCCAAACCACGTTTCTCAAAATATCCTCCCAAAATAAGTTCAAATTAATATTTATTTAAAAAATTATATAACCATATTATAAAGCACACACTAAATATCAAGCATACACAAAAAAGTGCACTAATATCCAAAATTTAGGTATACTTACGGTACTCAATACAGATGCACAAAAATTACTTTCACAATGGGAAAAAAACAAATGCACGTGTCTCCGTCACGAAAGCTCAGAGCAGAACTGAATTGAAGTCTAAAGAGAGGTATTGTTACGACGCCGGTCACTCAGTTTTCTGTTATGGCCGCTGTGACAACCAACCCGTGAGACAACCAAACCCGGTCTCCTCTACTGTCCGCGAATGTATTAAGATGCTCACGGAAGATAAATAATGGTATCGTGAAGATTTCAGGGAGGCAGTATAAAAGGCAAAAAAGCCTGACCACCAATAGGGAGCAGACAGTATTTTAGGTTGGTAAAAAAGGTATAACCCAAAGTATGTTAAGATTATATTCTTAATCGCGTATGTAAAATAGGAAGAGATATCCGAAGTGAACGAATCGAAAAATATCAGCTGCATAAGATACCTTTCTAAGTATTTGTCCTTCAAGAAGATCACATTTAAATGTAATGCTCATTTTAACTTCACAGTGCGGATTCAAATATCCATCCACGGGTTGTATTTTAAAATAAAGCAGTCCTTCAGTAATCCATCTGAACCTGAAAACATAATGAATATTCAGGATAATATATATTGAACAGTGGATCTGTAGGTTTTACCTGACCCCTATATCGCCTGTGTTTCTTAATAGCACGTTATTGACCCGTTCATTACCGACTATAACATTGCAGAAAGTTAGTAGGTCTTGATCCAATGAATATTCTGGTACTAAACAACTTCCTTTTACCGAACTTAACAATCCAGCATAATCAAAAATTTTGTAATATATCTAAAACACATTACAAAAAACGATTTGGTATCATGTCGGAACCAAAATTGGATATTTAAGGACCAATTTTGTTAATAGATACTTTGTTGGAAAATATAGATTATTGATAAACGTTTCAGAACATGGTTTACTCTCTCTAATGTCAATGTGAACAGAGAGGTTTTTAATGCCATTCATGCCGTGCACATATCTCTTATAAATAATGAGATTCCCGTGATAGACTGGGTCACTTTAGTTCTTCTTTTGTTTTAGCAGCCATGTTAGCATGTTGCCGGCCTTTCAACATTTTATCGTTATTAACTGATCACAAACGAAAGCAAAACTGGTTCTACACGACATTAAAATGATGAAAATGTTTTGTTTTTTGCGTTTTTTAGATTTGACAAAGTAATTGTAAATATACCAAAGGCTTCTTATAATTAAGATGTTATTTCTTATTGTTTTTGGAAATTATGGTCTACAGTCTGAGCTCGTTTATTACAGAAAAGTCAAAAGTCATGGAGTCCAATGCTACAGAGCCCCATGGATTTTAGATATTTACTTTTTTTGAAAATGTTTCCTGCTTCTCTTGAGGCCTAAATTCTACAATAAATTCATATTTTTTATTAGGTTCCATTTTTACAGTAGTTTGGGGATATATATAAAAATGTTCCTGAGTCTCCTTGTAATCTGGATCAGCAAACATCACCGATCTAAAACATGCATATAACATCTTATGAATCTAGAAACATAAAAATCCTTGAGATCGAAAAGTTCAAACTTTATATTATAGACCAAATAGCCTGATAACCCAACCTCTGAAATCTGCGCTGACTTAGCGACTGTTTCCCCACGTTGGGCGCCGTGCATAATGCGTTAATTATGAAAATGTTTTTATTTTTTGAATACATCTGGTCTAAAACTCAATACTTAAGTAATTTTGTTGACAACTTACCCTTCTGGTTTTGGTTTGTTCAGTTTTTCTTTGTCTTTTTTATTTTTGCCTTTTTTGCCTCCTTTTCCCTCACTCTTTTTCGAGGATTTCAACGATGCTCTAAAAATATTTTATGAATGACCATGATTTGTTTATGTGCATTACTATGTTGGTACTCAAGATCTATATAAGTACAAGATCGCACGGGCGCCAGACATTACTTATTTCTAGGTGACATAATGTGTGGGATATAGTTATATACAATCTACAAAGTGCTGAAGGTGCATAAACTAATACTACTCTACCCGACACATTTTCTTACTTTGAAAATAAATATTGTCTGGCTATCCTGGGCTCTTGCTCCATATTAACTTGTTTCAAAAAGGTACAATAACTCAAAACCCTCCCGTGGGTTGAATATAGTTATTCTGTTAGTATTTGAAGTTAAATACTCACTTATCTTCTTTCTTCTTTCCCTTTTTCGACATTTTTGAATTTTTGCCGCCTTTTCCTTTCTTGTCCAAAGTGAACGAAGAACCGGCATCTTTTTTCTTTTTACTGTAATTGAATGTTAAACTATATTCAATGAAAATAATATACAGTTGCTTTGTTCTGTATTTGTACAAATGAGCTGCATGCCATTATTTTAAGCAAATGTTAGGCTTGTAAAAAAGTACCCGGTGTCTGATTAATAAAGATGGCCCGCTGTATCTCAGAAACTATTTCGTACAACTTCGAGAAAAAAATCTGTATTACAAACTCGCATACGAAGAACTGATGGAAATTATTTTCAAGTTTACTACTCCACCGCTAGATGGCGTAGTTCACAATAATATCACGAAAATATCATTTTTCTATAATATTCCACTATAGTACCACAAAATCAAAATATTCGTAATCATTAGATTCTTTTACGTAAGTTTGATCCAGTACTTTTTCCTCTATCTTGTAAAATAGCTGGTAGGGATGAGTGGGAAAGCTGACTCAATAAAACCGCTTCATGGATTTTGACAAATTTAGTATCATTTGAAAGGAAATTCCAGAGGTTTTAACGGTCGCTAGGTGGCGGTGATTGAACCATTGTTTTGTTTTCAACTTTGAACTTTTTTGGGATATCGCATCTCAATATCTATATTCTAAGCGAAGATGAGAAAAAATAGGTATTTTCTCCTGCTGATTATTCTGCTTGCACTAAAAGGCAATTGCTGTCCTTTGTCGCTAGAACTTTTGACCCCTTAGGAGTTTCATCGCCCTTCATTCTTCTTATCAATCTAATGATAAAATCACTATGGGATTTAAATCATGATTGGGATGAAATTGTAGCAACAAAAATCTGCCAACAATGGCAATCAGTATTATTGCAGCTTCCGGAATTTTCGAAGGTAGAAATTCCAAGACATATTTCTTTTGTAAAAGATTTTAGCTTAACTTTAGTTGGATTTTGTGATGCCAGTAAGTCTGGTTATGCCGCTGCGGTTTCTACCAGAATTGAGGCCACCAATAGGGTCAAAAGTACTCTTCCATATTCTCAAGCACGCGTTGGTCCTAAATTAGCTGTCACTTTACCTCGTTTGGAATTATGTGCTGCTGTTTTACTCGCTAAAATCCTATCCCATATTAGAAATACCTTTGCCCATCGTTTAACTATTGAAAATATTTCTGCGCTTTCGGTTTCACAGATATCTCTTCATTGGATTCATTCCCATCCTAAACGATGGAAAACTTTTATTTCCAATAGAATATCTCTAATCCAGAGACTGGTTTCTTCAGAAAAATGGTACTTTGTGCCAGGCAATCAAAATAGTGCTGACTGCGCTTCTCGTGGTCTTGATCCCTCTACATCTATACAAAAACAGGTCTGGGGACCAACCTGGTTGTCATACGACATTCCGCGATGGCCTATAAAAACACCACAAGAAATAATTAGTAATAGTAATAGTAGAGGTTATAATTCTGAGCCTCATGAGTTAGTTGCCACAATAACCATCCCTGCATTTGAAGGACCTCTTTATAAAATTATAAATCATGTTCCCTCCTTCAATAAAATGATAAATTCATCGGTTTATGTTTATGTTTTTTAAGTTTTTAAAATTATTTCCCCGAATTTTTGAAAACCAGCTAAAGAAAATAAAGCAACAATTTGTGAATGGGTGAGTTTAGCAGATTCTAGATCAGGAAAACTACTTAGGAAATCGTCCATATACATATCATCTTGGAGGGGTTGAACAGCATCAGGGTAATTACAACCTTCATCATCTAAAAGTTTTTTGATGACCCTTAAACTTAAATACGGTGAGCATTTTACACCAAATGACACTGTATTGAGCTGGTACTCTGAAATAGGATATTGAGTCTCGAAACGCCAAAGAATTCTCTGATACTGTCTATGTGATGGAATGATTTCAATTTGTCGATACCTCTGTTTAATATCTGATGTTACTGCTATTGGAAATTCTAAAATTCAACAGAATATCAACTGAATTATTTTGAAGTTTGCAACCAGTATAGAGTACATCATTTAAGGATGTATTTTTGTCGGTTTTCATACTGGCGTCAAACACAATATGACAGGATGTGGAAACACTATCAGGTTTAAAGATAGAGTGGTGTGGAATATAATACGAGCCGAAGGAACAAGGGACATATGACCTTGATTAATATAATGAATTTATGAATACATAAAAATAGGATTTTGACAAACTCAGTATCATTGTAACAATAACCAACAATAATTAATTAATGATGAAATAAAACAATTTAATTTGTTTAAATCTTCATTTTTATTTTAAAATTAGTGACGCGTTTCGCTACACAGTAGCTTTTTCAAACTAGTGAAGATACAATGAAAATTTTTTAATTTATATAGTGCCTTAATAAGGAATTCTAAGATATTGACAAAAGTATTATAATATTTAAATGGGGATAAGTACAAAAAGTGCCTAAATACGGAATTCTAAGATATTGACAAAAGTATTATAATATATTTAAATAGGGATAAGTACTAAAAGTGTCTAAATACGGAATTCTAAAAATGTTACAAAGGTATTGAAAAAGAGTACCTGGAAAATGTATCCACAACCATCACATCTTCTAGGTAAAAAGGTTTAATAAGGGAGAATGGTTGATATCTATTTGGTCATTAAGCAGATAACCTGAATATTTGTTTTTGTTAATCTCGAGGGCTTCTAAAAGATTTAATTTAAAGGATTTGGGTTCTACATGCAAAATTTCAAAATTTGAGTCGAAAGTGTGTTGGTTTGTTAATAGATGATTTGAATAGTTGGAATCTAATTTGTTGTTGTCATAGCTGCGTTTGTGTTCTGAAATTCTAGTTTTAAAGTTCCTAAAAGTTCTACCGATATAAATTTTGTCACAGTTGTCGTTACCACATTTTAATTTATAAACACCTGATTTGTTTAATTTTGAGGATTTAGATTTGTTATTTTTAATGAATTTAGATAGATTGTAGTCGGTTTTGAAGCAAATATTCATATTTAAAGATTCTAAAAATGATTTGATTTTTAAGGAAGGTATTCCAAAGTATGTTAAGCTTTTAAATTGATTATTTTTATTTTTATCTGAAGGATATACTTGTTCTAAAGTGCGTTTCTTTATCTTTTTAATTATGATATTGTCAATTAAGTTTGGATCGTAATTATTATTAACTGCTATTTGTTTAATGATATTTAGTTCTTTGTTGAAATTATTAGTGTTTAATGGGACTGTTAAAAGTCTGTGTATCATACTATTGAAAGCTGCTAATTTATGACTGAATTTATGACCGAACTATTATGAATTGTAATGAAGAACACTCAGTATAGTAAGAGATACATTTTTAGTATTTATGTTAAGGTAATTCATTCACAGCTATCACATATACTACACCCCATAGAGTTTGATATTTCAGATCGTGAGATAAGAGATAAAATTAGATCAATAATTCATAAAAAGTACCTAGTTCAAAAACGCAAACTAAAGTCATTATTAGATAATAAACCAGTATTAAAAAACCCACAAGCCAAATTTTCAGAACATATATTTTTTCATAGACTCGTTAATCTTTCAAATACAGTTTTTACAGATAAAGAAATTCAATTATTGCAAAAAGGTTTTAAACATAATATTCAACCCACATGTTCATTTGATAACTTCAACAAACTAGGTATAGAAACAGTAATTAACTTACACAATTTTCCAAATAATTCCAATCTAAAATATAAAGCTTCCGATATTATTAAAAAAGAATTTGTCAATTTTAACAAACCTAACTTTGAATTATCAGTCGCCAAATCTATTCAACAAAAATCAAAGTCAAATAGTCTTATTTTTACTAAAGCAGATAAAGGAAATACAGTAATAGCATTAAATAATTACATATTACATATTACATATATTAAAAACTAACAATTTTATACAGACAGGCAATTTTGAGATTCTTAAAAAAGACCCAACTAGTAAATTTCCGAAAGAAATAGAATTAGCAGTAGATAACGCGAAATCAATAATTAGCGACAAAGAAAAATATAAATTAATTTTACCCAATCCTCAACATCCTGAACTTTATTCATTAATGAAACTCCATTAAGAGGGGTACCCTATTAGACCGGTGGTTTCTTTTTTCACAGCACCTTCATTTAAAGTTTCAAAGATTCTCATAGATATAATTTCCAAATATTGTTCTTTCAAACCTCGATTTTCTATTAAAAACTCAACGGAATTAATTAATAATATTCAAGATATAAAATTACCTAACAATTCATATCGTTCGATGTAACAAATCTATTCCCTAGTATACCTCCTAAAGAAACTTTAACTCTTGTTGATAACTTACTCACCTATAATAATGTTAACCCTATAATTCATTCCGACATAATAAATTTATTAAAAGTGTGCTCAAATCAAAATTATTTCCATTTCAATGGAGAGATTTATAGCAGTAAAGATGGTTTGATTATCGGCAACCCCCTCAGTCCCCTATTAGCAGAAAGTTTCATGGATAACATAGAAAAAATAATTCATAAACACCCCCTTAGTAAAAAATTTATGTACTGGCACCGATATGTAGATGACATTTTAGCGAGCTTCACTGGCACTACTAGACAACAAGACAGCTTCATTACTTATATTAACTCAATTCATAGCAATATAAAATTTACAGTAGAACATGAAGAAAATAAGTCTATAAACTTTTTAGACCTTACAATTTCAAATATAAACAATAAACATGATTTTTCTATATTTCGCAAACCATCACATACAGACATTATAATTCATAATAGTTCGGTTCACCCATTCAGAAATAAATAAGCAGCTTTCAATAGTATGATACACAGTCTTTTAACAGTCCCATTAAACATTAATAATTTCAACAAAGAACTAAATATCATTGAACAAATAGCATTTAATAATAATTACGATCCAAACTTAATTGACAATATCATAATTAAAAAGATAAAGAAACGCACTTTAGAACAAGCATATCCTTCAGATAAAAATAAAAATAATCAATTTAAAAGTTTAACATACTTTGGAACACCTTCCTTAAAAATCAAATCATTTTTAGACTCTTTAAATATGAATATTTGCTTTACAATCTATCTAAATTCATCAAAAATAACAAATCTAAATCCTCAAAATTAAACAAATCAGGAGTTTATAAATTAAAATGTGGTAACGACAACTGTGACAAAATTTATATAGGTAGAACTTTTAGGAATTTTAAAACTAGAATTTCAGAACACAAACGTAGCCATGACAACAACAAATTAAATTCCAACTATTCAAATAATCTATTAACAAACCAACACACTTTCGACTCAAATTTTGAAATTTTGCATGTAGAACCCAAATCCTTTAAATTAAATCTTTTAGAAGCCCTCGAGATTAACAAAAACAAATATTCAGGTTATCTGCTTAATGACCAAATAGATATCAACCATTCTCCCTTATTAAACCTTTTTACCTAGAAGATGTGATGGTTGTGGATACATTTTCCAGGTACTCTTTTTCAATACCTTTGTAACATTCTTAGAATTCCGTATTTAGACACTTTTTGTACTTATCCCTATTTAAATATATTATAATACTCTTGTCAATATCTTAGAATTCCGTATTAAGGCACTATATAAATTAAAAGTTTTTCATTTTATCTTCACTAGTTTGAAAAAGCTACTGTGTAGCGAAACGCGTCACTAATTTTAATTTGAACGTTAGTTCAAAATAAATTGTTTTATTTCATCATTAGTATGGATCTTCATCAAGTAAAAGCCTCATCCATTCAATAATTAATTACGTAACAATAACTGCAAAAATAAACTATATTGACCTAGTAAAGTAACCTAAAGATACTGGTCGAAAAGCTTTCCATCTTTTTCGATGCAGATATTTAATCTCTGCGTGATAGAAAAGACAGCTGCCCTGGGAATACTGTCAATCGCGTTTTGTATTCGTTGAATAAGATCTGCTCTATTTGCAGGTCTTGTCTGAAATACTAAATCCTTAATTCGACCCCATAGATAAAAACTTAAGACAGTTGGGTCTGGAGATCTTGGCGGCCACGAAAATATGCTACCTCTTCCTCCACCTATACTCATATTGCTGGTTTAAAAAATGCATAACTTGATGTGGGCTGGGCAGCCATCTTGTTGTATCCACATATTTTGCCGTACTGCTAAAGGAACATCTTCTGAAAATATAGGCAATTCATCTCTTAAGGATCGTAAGGAACGATCACCATTTAAATGTTCATCAAAAACAAGTGCGAGTGCGAGTTTTTAATACAGATTTTTTCTCTAAGCTGTACGATACATAGTTTCTGAGATACAGCGGCTTACAGCTCTTAATCAGACACCCGGTACTTGAGTCAGAATATTAAAATGAGATCAGAAGATTATGGTAAAATATTATATCTGTGCATATATTTAAAAAAAATTAAATTAAAAGGATAGAGATGTGCGGAATGATACCAATAAAACAGAACTGCTTAGGATAATAAGTAGGACACGCACTGAATCGAATCGGATCGGGGTTCGTATGACACGGTATTATCAGTACATTTTAGGACACGTGCATTGACTCCGATAAGAGCAGAAAAATGTAATTGAAGATAAATAAAAGTGAATTAATATTTACTCTTTATCTGGGGGTGGTATAACAGGTACAACAATCTCAGGTTTAATAGCTTCCTCGGGTAGCTCAACAATCGCTGGAAGATCTTCGTCCGATAATATCATTTTCGCTTCAACTTGAACTGGTGTTTTGTTTACAACAAAAAGTGAAAAGGTATTCGTGTCTCCTATCTTCGCTGCTCCCATATCAATAAAAGTATCTTTGGGGTTGAGGAGCTGCACATTAATTTTTACTCCGTTTCCAATTATTTTAATAAACCTTTTAACACATTTTAACACCAGAGGTATATTAAATTCGTATGGTCCTTCTTTTCTAGGATGGAAATAAATTGGCAAGCGTTTTATACAGTTCGGACCAACTTTTACACTTGTGAAGTCAACAGTTATATTGTCATTTTCCAATAATTGATTTTCTATTCTAAAAAATAATTTGCATAATGGATAAATGTAGTTAATATAGTTAGATGATTGCCTCAATTGAAGTTTTGACACTGAAAGGAAGAACGAATATAGCACAAGTTGCACTGGAGTAAATGCAAGACCTACAACCTACAACCACTCGACCTGAACGTAAAGAACTTGGCAACAAAAGGAGCTCTAGCACTTAGAGAGAATCCAACCTGTAGGAACCAGCCACGTACATGTGAAGATATTGGTAGAGGTACAGAATGTTGTTCAAAGAATAGTGTTCAAAGGAGATTGATGTGTAGTGTGAAAGGGTCGGGAGAGAAGAAGAGGAGGGTGATTGGTAGGACGGTAGAGCACAGTATGCTGTACGGTGCGGAGGTGTGAGGTGAAAGAGCGGGGGTGAATGCGAGGGTTAGGCCACTCCTGCGGGTGCAGAGAGGGATACTGCTGAGGGTGGTGCAGGGGTACAGGTCAGTGGGTGGACTGGCAGCAGCGGTGCTGGCAAGGTCCTACCTATTGGACGTGATGGCTAGAGCCAGGAATAAACGCTGGAGGAGTGAGACAAGAGAGGAAGTACAGGAATGGATGGAGGAGGAAATGGAGAGAAGGTGGGAGGAGTATGAGGGCACGCTAAAAGGAGCGATTGGTAATAGGAGAGATTGGATGGACCGGGAATTCGGGAAGGTGAACTACTTCTTGACCCAGGTGTTCACTGGACATGGATCAAGAATAGGGTACCTCCAAAAGATTGGGAAAAGAGAGACTGCAGTGTGCGAGAGGTGTGAAGTGGAGGATGATGTGTGGCATGTGTTTAGATGCTGGGGGAACAAGGAAGTGCTGAAGAAGGTGGAAACTAGGGGAGGCGGTGAATTGAGAGAACATGGTGAAGATAATGTTGAGCAGGGATTATGAATGGATGGAGGTGAGAGGCGTAGTGGAGAGCATGATTAGAGGGAGAGAAGGACTCGATATGGCATGAGAGATAGGAGTGATAGATGGGAGAAGACTACGGTGTGAGCGGAGAGTGTGCGAGGGACCGCCGCCCGTATCGAAGTATGCTAGGGTAGTGATTCCGAGGCGGGGGTAACGGCGAGTTTGAGTTCAAAGGCGAACTGCTAGTGCAGTAAACAGACTATTTGATCTCGAGTTGCTTTGGGTGGAAGATAAATACTAACTTCCCAACAATACAAGACTGGGATAAGGATTCAACACTTAAGGAAGACGAAATTTCAGTAGTTATAGATGAGTCTGTCACGAAGACTGGCATGGGAGCAAAAATATACGAAAGAATAAACACCCAGAAATTATATAGACATGAAAGGATGCGATGTCTTACAAGCAGAAATTCTTGCAATAAAAAAATCAGCAGAACAAATAGAGATTGGCGGTACCACATCTAAAGTTACCACTGAAATTTTTGACATCAATACAGACACGATCATAGGCGGCGAGAAAGGCGCGTCAGATAGTGTAAAGTGTGCAGTGTCAGTGTTGGTGTAGTGGTAGTGTAAAGGCAAGATCACACATAACCGTACTCGAATTGGGCACGGTGTGGTTATGCTTGTCCTGGTCTCGGTCTCGGTATCGAATATTGCCTACGGTTCCAGACGATGCCGCACTATATTGATCACAATGAATTAAAACATATTCTGCAATTAGTTAAGTATTGCTCCCTTTCCCATTTGTCTAACTTAAATTATGTATTTCCTTAGTTTATTTTATAAAAGTGTATTTTTGTATGATACTCACTTTACAGATTGAGGCTCACGATTTTTAACTTCCAAATTCACAGAATAATATTTCTTCATACCTGGTTGTATCACACAATTACCGAAATTGTAAGTTGTGAATGATAGATTACACATGGAATATTCCGCTGACACGCTTAATTTTATATTGTAGGTAGGGCCATAAGGGATCTGAAAAATAGGCCGTTCTGTCAGTACCTAAGTATCTTAATATTCATTAATATTTTTCAAGAAATATCCAAGAAACGAATTTTAACCATAATAAATAAATCCGCAATGAACTGAAGAAGCCAGATTGGTGTAGTCGAATTTTATGCCAGTGGCAAGGCCGCTCGTGCCTCCGGCCTAACCCTTTTTGGTGAAGCTCCGCTTTTTTAGATTTAATGAAAATATAGGTACCTACTCATTGTTACCTTTACAAGTATCATTTATACGCTTTTTAAAGATATGAGATTAGAAACGAATATTCTAAGTAATTATTTTTTCTTGTTCTGTAAAACACTTACCACTATTTTTATTGGAAAATTAATCAGAACGTATTTTTTAAATGTTTCCACTACAATTTCTCGCTTAACTGTAGTTCCAGCTGTGATAAATTCTTTGTATTTTTTTGGTGTAAGATTTATTACATGTTCAATATTAGCTTTGTTAAAAATCCAATTATAGAAAAATCCCGTAACACCCGTGTTCACAAAAGTAAACATTAAAAGATGTCTACTTTTGATTCCAACCTGAAACAAATCGTTTATTATTCATTATTTATTACTACTCTGCAATCTTCTAAGTTTATTTCCATTATTGAGCCCATCTGAACGCGCCCAGTTATTTGAACCAAGAAATCTATAGGACAACGATTTTGATTGGACGATTATTACTTGGGCATCCTAGAGTGAGTGTACTGGTGTAGGATTTGTGAGACTTGGGACAATAGATGGGAGGAGGACAGAAGTGTCATCTGCAGTGAATATATTAACTGCAATCCAAAGACAAGCCCTTTTTGGTATTACCAGGGCAATGAACAGCACGGGGACTGCATCAATGGAAGCCCTTATTGGACTTCCTCCTTTGGAACTTTTTGTAAGGGCGGAGGCAATTATGGCAATTCTTAGACTGAAATCGGGAGACTTATGGTCCCCGAAAAATGTTCGAGAAGGACACACTGATACAACTGGGATAATACTAGATTAACCCATATTTCACATGCGTTTTGATAGCATGACACCGGAGAATATATTAACTGAGCGAGTGAACATCATCATCCCATCTAGGGAACAGGTGATGCACCCAGTTACTTCTGGAGAAATCATTTGGTTCACCGATGGTTCCAAAACATTCATGACACTGGGGCTGGTATAAAAGGACCTAGAAAGAGAATGTTCTTTAGCCGATATACGACTGTGTTTCAAGCAGAGACGATTGCCTCTATAGCCTGTATTGATGAAAACACCAGAAGAGGATATACCGGACAAATAATTAAAATATTCACTTACAGCCAGGCTCCGCTTAAAGCTATCAGTAATCCAACAACCAGGTCTAAACTGGTGAAAAACTGCAAATAATCCCTTAACAGGCTGGCAAGAGGCAACAAAGTGTCTCTAATATAGTTGCCGGCACATGCGGGGATTGCAGGTAATGAAATGGCATGCCAGTTAGCTAAAGAAGGCTCTAAAGAAGACTTCATAGGTCCGAAACCGTTTTGTGGAATGGGGGCGTCCATAAATTACGTGAGGTGTTCAAGGGGGGGAGGGGGTCAAGTAAAATCTTTCCAAATCTCACTTGGGGGAGAGGGGGGGTTTTAACAAATATCACGTAATTTTTAAAAATATGGCGAAATTCGACACAATAGTGTTTGTCGTATTCGCCCGAACCCCGCCGAGCAGTAGGAATGGAAAACTATCGATGGTTTATCGATATTTTTGACTATCGAAAAAAATCGATACTTTTCGGTACTATATCGTTAGCTGAGATGTTTAGGTGAAGAATATAAATATATTTTGAAAGCTGATATGGAGTAAAAATGCGATGAAAAAATGGGACAGAGAGAGAGACGAGAGAGATGAGAGAGATGAGAGAGAGAAAGAGAGAGAGATAGGAAAGGAAGAGAGAGATGGGAGAGAAAGAGAGAGATGGGAGAGAAAGAGAGAGAGAGATAGAAAAGAGAGGTAGATGGGAGAGAGAGAAAGAAAGATGAGAGAGAGAGAGAGGAAGAGATACGGGAAAGAGAGAGAGAGAGGAAGAGATACGGGAAAGAGAGAGAGAGATGAGAGATGAGAGAGAAGTAAGAGAGGGAGAGATAGACGAGAGAGAAAGACGAGAGAGAAAGATAGTGTATTGCTTGTGATAACAATCGTTATTTTAAACTGTCAGAATCTAAGACGGATTCCGTAAGGTGCGCAACACTCGGAATTTTGTAACGCTTTTTTTTATTACATTTTGCTTATAGAACATTTTAAAAGAAAAAAATTCGGTTTTGGAAGAGAAAATTGCTATTAAAAGTACTAAAAATCCGCCATTTTTTTTCAACTTTTGACAATTATTGACCATTTTTGATCATTTTTCAAAATATTTAACAATCTTTGACGATTATTTACCATTTTTACCAAGAAGTATTGACCATTATTGACAATTATTGACCATTCTTTTTCAATATTTTAACAATTATTGACCTTTTTTGACAATTTTTCAAAATTTTTAACATTTATTGAGCATTTTTGACCATTTTTTTCATAATTTTGACTATTATTGACCATTTTTGACAGTTTTGACCATTTTTTTCAAAATTTTGACAATTATTGACTAGTTTTTGACAATTATTGACCATTTTTCAAAATTATTGACCCTTTATGACAGTTTTTGACAATTATTAACAATCTTTTACAATTATTGACCATTTTTCAAACTTTTTAACAATTATTGACAATTGTTCAAGATATCTGAGAATTTTTGACAAAGTTGATACGTTGTTTTGAAATAGATATATATTTAAGAATATTTTTGTCAAAAATCGTTCAATGATGTTACCGATTGTAAAACTATCGAAAATTATCGATAGTAAAAATAGCACTATCGATAAATATCGATAGTCGGGACTATTTTCGTAACGTGGACTGAATTAGAATAATCTTTTATTAATTTAAATTGACGTATTTGTTATTCAATTTCATCACAGTGATTTTAAACTACGGCAATATTCTCAAATCACAATTGTATACTAGTCTTTGCTAGTCTTAAGTTAAAGCAATAAAACAAATTGTTTTTTGTTTGTTTTTGTTTTAAATCCAACGGGTTTACAGCCAAAACACATTTTAAAAAATCTCACGCGAGATTTGGGGAGGGCGGAGGTAGTAAAGGAAGATCTTACGAAATCTCACCAAGGGGGGGGGGAGTCGAAAAATTCTAAAAAAATGTCTCACGTAATTTATGGACGCCCCCAATCACAAAAGATTACATGAGGGGAAATCGGGAACTGGCTGGATAAGGAACACCAACTCAAATGGAGGTTGACACAAGGACACCTCCATACAAAGAGTTTACTGAACAAGATAGACAAGGAACTCTCAACCAGGCTATTGAAACTGGGTAAGAGACATTTGAAGAAGGTAATGGCCTGGTGACTGGACACTGCATCCTGAGGAAGCATCAGCACAAAATGGGCAAAGTTAGTGAACCTATGTGCAGAAAATGTGAACTTGATGATGAAACACCTACTCACATTCTCTGCTTCTGCGAGAACTCACAAGGACTCAGTCGGAAGCACCGACACACAACCATTTCAACTACTGAAAATCTCTCCAGTTGAATATAGAAGACACGAAGCTTCTGGAATGGAAGTAGATAACATGGGAAATGGTACAAAGATTCAGTTCAAGTGCCTGGGCTGTTGAGCACAATCCAAACGCATGAATGAATGAATGAGGACAACAGATGAACTGCAGATGTCGAAGATAATAGTTTAATACTATTATAACGCCTTACAAAGTTTAAAAAAAATATTTTTCAAAGAACAGACATACCAACCCCGTTTAACTTAGAAGTGTAATTCAATGCTTGTCGGGGCATATAGCCCGAGAAGTAGATGTTGTCTTAGTGAACTTTGAAAAACTATACATGAACTACTATAATCAAGTAAACGATATGATTATGGTTAAACTTGAACAATTTTTGTCAACATCGCAGACTAGAGACAATTTGTAGAGATTTCTTATTGAGGAGAAACTTTTTTGGCTCTTCTGCTTACCTTTCCCATATCAATAATATTGTCAGTATTGGGATCCATGGTGACATTTTCTCCGTTTTGATTGATGTATTGAATTTTGCACTCAATTTGATAACATTTTGCTGAAATATTTAGGGTTAAAGGTATAGTCATCTTATCAACCAAGCAATGCACTTCAAAATTTGCCTCCCCTACCATTTCAGCATTGTAAATAATTCTACAAAAAAATAAATTGAAATAAAAAGTTTTCTTGAATTCCTAATAATTACTATAAGTTTTTATAATATTTTGAATAATTATGGAAACATTTTAGCAATAACTTGTCAAGGTAAAAAAACTTCTCCCACCTGGGTAAAGAGTTTTTAAACTGGGGCGTGTCGATTTTGACAGCCTGTGGTGGCTGTGTTGTTTAGATTGCGATTGTCTGATGTGTTATTAATTATACAGTCGTTGATGCCAAGGCAAGAGTTGAGCAGCTCGACTAAATCAAAATGAGTGCCCGTTAGTGCTAATGTTGCCCTTATTGCTTCCCGTTTACCTTCAAAGTCGACTCTTCAACGTTTGGTGGCTAAATTCCAGACGACCGGCTCGGTAAGCAGTCAGTGGAACTCCCATTCGTCAATAACGCCAGATCGGCCAAAAACTTCGCCTCATGTGAAAGGTGCAGGTGCAGGTGAAAGTGTGCAGAGCACGAGGTTGATTTCTCGCCTTGCGCTCAGCCTTTTGCAGATTTCAACTTAACGAATCAGGACTTATGTCCGTACAAGATCCAACTGACTAATAGACAACTCCGTTTATGCTTTGACTGGGCTTCGTAGCGACTAGAAAGTACCTCAAAAATAATCTCAAGCAAGAGGGGCACTTTTCGAATGAATGGCAATGTTAACAATGGAAATTGCTGAAAATGGGACGACGCCAGCACCCACGTGGTTCATCAAGTAGCAATGCATCAACAAAAAGTAACTGTTTCGTGAAGATTTTGGACAGACGAAGTCATTGGTCCGTAATTTCTTGGAGATGACTTGAATTGGCCATCAAGATCACGAGATTTGACACCGTTAAAATTTTCCATGTGAGATGTGAAGTCACAGCTCTATGCCAATAAAACGCAATCTACCCAGTCCATTACTCAAATTCAGTAGGACCTATGCGACAGTCATTGAAAGGACCACTAGAATCTGTACACTATTTAAGAAGGTAGAGAAGGTAGATGTAGAATAAGTAAACAGTGTGTAAATTTTAAATTTTACAATGAACTATACCTCGTGAACGAAAATATTAAAACAAACAATAAATATTTATGCTTACTGTACTTCTACATCATTATTGGGAAGTAAAGATCCACTCATAGGCACCACTTTAAGTTTTTGAAGGCGATCGAGAGATAATAATGAAATTTTGGATATTTTAAACCAAAGTTGTTCGTCTTCGTCATTTCTTAAAATCACTTTTTCTTGTCGAGGTAGTGATAATAGTGTTGGTTTAATATTCAAGTAGGGTGTCTTAAAGTAAACCTAAAAGAAAAATTTGATTAATTTACCTTGTGATGAATATTAATTTAATAAACATCTGGGAAACAATAATATATTTCAACATCCATTTATAGTTTGAAGTGGAGTTTATACTTATTATATCCATACAATATATTTGCCTCGATCAGGAACCACATAGTAACACAGAATGTGTTCCTCCGATTAATCTTCTAGGCAAAGACGTCACCCGTTGATTTAGATCAACCCTATTCTGTCAAAAAGATAGTTTAGCCTGAAGTATTTAGCAAGGATACCATGCTTTCCATATTTAGTAAGGCTACTGCCTTAAGTTTTGAAGATCCTTTGAAAATATAAGCCTGGTATCTCATTCCAGTAGGCCCTTGCTTTGTGGTCTATATGGTCCGAGATAGTTCTCTTTGCCAGAATTAAGGAAATTTCCAGTCTGGATCTATGAAGAGAGATTGGCGTACTTCGCTGGCAAGCTGTTCCACTACTTCGTTATTCAGGATTCCGGTGGGACTCGGAAAGTGTACCAGAACAATCTTTCGATTGTATCTAGTTGGCTTAGGAGCAGTTTACTATTCTAGACCACTGTAGAGTACCGTTATTGCAGCTTGGCTGTCAAAAGGTATTTTTATTGACCTGTTAGAGTTGCCGAGACTCTTAACAAGTTCAGTCTTTGGTCGGCTGCACCAGACGGTCCTACTTGGACGTTGATTTTTGATCCGTCTGTGAACCAGATCATGTCCGCCCCAAGTGGGCAGGGTTGATTCCTCTCCCATTCTTCTCTAGCTGGAGAATGTACTTGAAGGTCCAAGGTCCTTTAAAGATAACAAGCCACCAATTGACACCCACCATCCATTTTGTATACTCTGTAGGTGGTCATTCTCGCACCTATTATACAGAGTGAGTTTTGAGTATGGAACGCCTCAATTATCTCGGAAATGGATAGCACGATTTTTATAGATTTTGGTGTGCAAGGATCTTGTGATATGGCCGATATTAGGAGATATTATTGTCTCGACCGTCACCCCCTACTATTTGGAAATTTCTGTCAATTTATTCAAAGTCATAACCTTATTTTTTCTTGGATAAAACAGATCCATTGGTTAATGTATCGAGAAGGGTAAGGAAAATAATTGAAGAAACTATACAGTGTTAAAAAAAATGGCTTCTCCAATGATTTTCCTTGCCCTTCTCGATAAATGAATCAATGATCTGTTTTAATTAAGAAAGAAATTCCAAATAGTGGGGGTGACGGTCGGGACAATAATGTCTCGTCCGATATTATGGTGGTATTTACATTGATGTCAGATCTTTCGTTTTTCCGGAATAATAATGAACTTTGTTATTTCAAATGGATCATCTTATCTATTTTTTGCCTTTTGAAATTCTTAAGAAATACTGAATATTTTTCATGTAATGTTCACAATCCCTAAATGCCATAATTTCGGAGTTATAGCTACATTTACATTATCTCCGCCGAAGTTAAAATAATACATTTAGATGTCTAAGACTGACTGCTATAATAACAACTTTGGCGTTTCAATAAATTAGTATTGTTGGTGTTTATTGAAAGTCACAATGGATCGTATATATCTGAAAAAGAACGAATTGAGATTTTAATGATATTAGGATAATATGGTGATATGAAGTTAACAAGAAACGTGTAATACCTTTAATAATTCATATCGTAACGAAATATATTTCGGTTAGGATAAATTATCAAAGATATGTAGCAGCAATTGTATTATTCTAACTTTGGCAGAGATGATGTAAATGTTATAACTCCGAAATTATGGCATTCATTTATAGGCAACACACCAAAATCTTTGAAAATCGTGCGATACGTTTCCTAGATAATTCCATACTTAAAACTCTCTTTGTAGAACATGTCTAATGGAATATGTTAATTGGAGGCATGGTGAATAAATAGACAAAATCATTGACAACGAGAGGATTTAGAGAAAACTTTGAATGGAGAAGGAGAGAAAGAAATTAAGACAACATAAATGGAGGGAAGATATTATCGGAGACGGAAACTAATATGGTCATTTTTACTGTACTTACCCTTGGATTTGTGCAGAATCCTGCTATTAAAAATCGTGTTTCAGAATACTTTTCTTGTATTGTGAACAAATATTCGGCTTCAAAAGTTCCTATTTCTTGTGGAGTGAAACAAAATGCTAATTCATATTTTTTATTTTTTTCAACAACTGCAGAGGGAGTTGTACAATGGAAATATGATAAAGAGTTTTCTTCTTTTATTTGTTCCATTTTAAAAGTAAAACAGCTATCGCTACTGTTCGTTAAACTAAATACTCTGTAAAACAAAAAAGTTCAATCTGATCAACTTTGAACTTATCTGTAAATGTTAAGAGCTTAGATACCCTTAACTGAATTACAAATCTTACTTAGTTACAGTTTCTCCAACTCCAATGGCATGTATTTCCAAAACTTTGAAGCTGGCTTCATTAATATTCGAACATTTAACTACTGCTCGTTTTCGAAAATAATCCGTCTCTTCCAATTCAAAATAATAGTCGGGAACGAAACTTTGTGCAGTAAGAGGTATTTCAATATTCCTTAAATCGGGTTTTAACGAATTAATTTTGGATCTAAGTCGTAAGTAATACTGGCATGGAATATTAGGAGCAAATACAATTTTAACTGGAACTGTTTCATTTGGGGGTATAATGTATGTTTCAGGTATTATTTCAATTGGATATTCCATACGGTTGATCTTGCAAGATTTTTGATGCACTGCGTGCTGAAGATCCTTACTTCCATTTTCATCTGCGTGAAGAAAATGTTTTTTAACTATTTTATCTATGGTCATTATACAGCGTTGCTGAAAAGTCTCGCACAAAGGGATTATCTTTGAAAAGGATAAAGGGAAAGTTATGCAAGTTAGTTTAGAGTAAATGTCAAATGTTTTTGAAGTTAGCGTTTAGCGTACGGCCACAGTCTCGAATTTTTTGAAATCGCAACCTAGGTCGAGTGACGTCTCACAAAGAAGCTAAGTTTTTTCTCTTTCCAAAAATAATAGCAATGTATCACTTTGAATAAAGAATATCTTATAAAGTATTAGTTTTATTTTTATAAATTAAATTGTATGTAAAATGTACTAATGATATGACCTTGTAGATTTTTAAAATTTAACAAAAAACAATAGTCTTTGCTCTGAATCGTCTGACAAAGCAATCTTTTAATTGAAAATGGAAATTTTCCTCTATTACTTATAATAAAATATACCATTTGTCGAAAAAAAAATATTTCTTAATGTTTTTTTCAAATAACGCACGAAAGTGCCCTGTATGCAAAATATGGTGGATACCTTTTCGCTGATTTCTTTCCATATTCGTTTATTATCTGAGATTGTGTCTTCCAAATTTCAGCTCAAAATACCTATAATTATGGCCTCTACGATTTTTTGACTTAGCGCATGTACTTGGGATTATAACTTAACCTCACTTCGAATTTTCAAATTTTTCAGATCGGAACTAAGTCTCTTTGACATTTTAATATATGGAAATTCACTAATTCGACCCCGTAGATTCTGAAGATCCCCATAAATTTTTTTTAAAGTAATCAATATTTTTTTTTCGATATTTTTATACCTCCACTTTCAGGTATTCCTGTATACAAAATATCGTAGATACGTTTTCGCGGATTTTTTTCCATATTATTTCATTTTATGAAAGTGCGTCTTCCAAAGACAAAACATTCCAAGTAGTCCAGAATTTTGGTCCAGGGCCACCGAACATTGAAATTTACTGTGACCTTCAAGAGAAGAAAAGAAATGAATACTTTAATTACGAAAGACTATCAGGTATCATTTATCTATATAATTTAATGTTGAATTTATTGATGTATAAATTTTAAATTGTTCATATTTTAAAAAGTATTACATAATATTATACTTACTGACAAATTTTTTCAAAATAATCAAAAAGGTATTGACCATCATTGATTCCATTTATTATTCTAGAACGTTGTCAAATGTCACTTATTCACGTATAAAATCAATCATCTTTTCTGTCGTGTTAAAACCATAGAAATATAAAACCATAGACTCTGATAAGTATAATCTTAAATTTGTTGTGAATGAGAGAGTGAATGAATTTTAGATAAGAAAATAAATAGTGTTAATCATTTTTGTATATTTTTGAAAGGTTAATTAAGCAGTTAAGCAAAGTTAAACAATAAACCAAACGTTTCATTTGTTGAACATTTATTTGAAATTGAATGTGTTTGTTTTTTGTATCTATGATATATTTTACAATAAACACAGGCTGTCAACGTTGGAATTCTTTGAAGGTCAAAGGACAGAGTTGGCCTCATAAAATTTGAACTCACAAACAAAAATATAATTCCCTGAGATAGTTTAAATAAATTTACAAAATAATATTCAAATAATATAATAAAGAGTCTCATAATAATCATAATAGAAAAATAATAAAATAAAAAATAAATATTTTGATGATTTCCGACTGAGCTAGATTGATATAAATAAAGATAAGTATTGAAACTAAAATAATAAAATAAATAAAATTTAATTTATAATAAGGTATGGAATTGATATAGATCAAACCAATTCAAAACCATATCAATAGAAGACCACTAATTCGACCCCGCGATTCCAAAAATCCTCATAAACATTTTCTAAAGTCTTTAATAAAACGTCACCGAAAAGTGCAGCAAATGAAGGTAAAACTTTAGATGTTCTATAAGATGTTCAAAAGAAAACTCTAAAACATCTACAAGTGTATTGGAAGGAATCAAGGTATTTATATACAGTCTATATAAACTATTCTACATAAAAATAGCTTCTATTCGTATAAAGTTCAAAATCTCCAAGAATTGGATGAGGATAATTTTGAAAGACGATTACAAATGAAATTATACCTCAAATAAATCGATTATTTCCTGATATGAACGTATACTTTTAACAAGATGGCTCACCTCCACATTATCAAAAAGTCGTTTGGCAATATTTAAATTTTCCCTCAGAGACGGATTGGTCGAAGAGGTGCAATTGAGTGGCCAGCAAGATCCCCCGAGTTGACTCCACTTAATTTTTTTCTGGGGTTAACAGAGCAACTCACTTGAACGATTTAAAATATCGCATACGTCTCGAAATGCAGGTAATTACTCCACAAATGATCTACGATTCTATTCGTAGCTTTGAAGAGACATTGTATTATTATCAACAAACAAATGGCCAGCATTTGAGCACTTATTCTGATGAAGTATCTGCAACTTAAATGAATGTTTAGTTCATAAATGTCATCCAGTTTTGTTTAAAATTACAATCTTAATATTTTTTTAAAATTTCTCTAATAATTTCCGAGTAAAGTGATACATTGCTATTATTTTTGGAAATGGAAAAAAATAATCTTTGTGATACGTCACCCGACCTAGTTTGCCATTTCAAAAAATTCAAGATGGCGGCCGTACACTACACGCTGACGTCAAAAACATTTGACATTTGCTCTAAATATGCAGAATAACGTCTCATTCATCGTCCTAGAATTTCATAACTTTCCCTTTACACGTATAAAATATTATCATCTCTTGGTGCGAGACCTTTCAGCAACGCTGTATATTAACATTAATATGTCAATCGTATAGATAGAGTTGAGTAACCTCAAAGAAGATATAATTTTATAGATTCATTTGAATATAACAATAGTTTTTTTTGCAAGGGACTTGAGGTTAAAGGTCGATTCACACATGTTAGTCACGTCCCAGTTCCGTTGCAGGACCGACTTATTCAGTAAACAGTTGTAATATAATTCACTTACGATAGTTTGATTCGTTTGGTATCTGACTTTGGAAGACCAACGACGATTGGCTTTTTGGTAAAACATCTACACATATCAGTTTCCATTCTATATGTAATGGGACTATACCAGAATTCGAAATGTCAAAAGTGAGTGTACTCTTCTGTAAAGGAACAAAACAATGAAAATGTTAAACACTTTTTACAGTTTGTGCCGATGATCTGGTCATTGTTGTATGGTTCGGAAACCTAAACCTTTAACAAAAAAGATCAAGAGAGGAGAATACTAAGACTGCCAAAAATGTTCTTGAAGAACCAATAAGAAATTAATGGAATTGTATCACAGTCCCCCGAAACTTCATTCACTGCTCCTGAACCAGTATTTGGTATATCAAAAACTGTAGCACGTGGTTGTACATCTCGGTGGATTCAAACTAAGCATCAGAAGTACTGGAGCCACGTGTCAAAGCAGCAATACAGCAAACTCGTGGTTAAAAAAATCTCGGAGTCGCTGACTAACGAAATATTATACCTCAGCAGGGGCCAGATAAGGAAAGTGACAGAATTACTCACCGGTCACTGTACCCTAAGGAAGCACATACATACAATTGGAATATATAGGGAAGAACCTATCTGTCGGTTGTGCATGGAAGAGGAGAAAACAGCCTCTCACATTATCTTTGAATGTCTCATTGGAGATATATACTCCTAGGACTAGAGCACCCAAGGGAGGCTTTCTTCAAACAGGACCTAGTGGAAAGACAGTTGAGCCTGATAAGGGCTACTGGTCTCTTCACATAAACCGTATAACCAAGAGCACAAAAGGTTAAAGGCTGAGGTGCCGAGGTCTCGAAGCCTCTGACTGGTGGTGCCGAACTAATCAATCAATCACAGTCCCCTCATAACATTGGTGATGAGATCACAACTGGTCATGTATAAAAATTCTTGATAACAGAGTAACAAGGAGTGTTTCAGAAGAAATAATAGTAACCAAAAAAAAGGAAGCAGGACCAAGAACAAAAAAGGATTGCTGCAGTAGAAGAGCACCTAAGAAAACTATAGTTTGATAAAAAAAACAAAAGCAAAAAATAGGAAATAATAGCCAACCAAGACTTAGGACTCCACGGCCTGTACTGCTGACGTATACAGGGTGTCAATTATTGGCTTGCAAGTTTCATAAATACATTTTTCAATAATACAGTCGCATTTTGACTATACAAGTGACATGCACGGACGTGTTTCTTACCGTACGCCAAGAGAGACTGCAGGGAAATGTGCAAACGCCGGAATGGCGGACGACCACGTCATATTGCCTCTATGTAAATTGTACCATTTAATTACATAAAAAAAAACGCGGTAGTTCCAAGACCATTTAATCCATAAATGAAAAACTCCTAGTGAACGACATATAAATGATAAAATTTAGAAATATTCTGAATAAATGTTACATTTATATACATTTTGTTAAAACTTACCATAAGTTAAAGCGAATGCTTGTTTTCAATTTAGATACTTACATCTTTAACGAATGTATCGGGAAAAATTAATTCTGTCGATTTGCATGTATATACTGCGTAGTCTGTGGCGTAAGATGCAATGAAATTAATTATTTCCCACTCTTCACAATCCACAAGTATTGGTGGTTCTTTATGATCTATTGTCATTTCTAATTGTTCTTTCACATCTCTTTCTAGAGGATTTTGACTATAAATAAAATTTGAAATATACTTGGACTATATTTTGAATGTATAATCAAGAATTGTTCAATAGATTACCATGTGAGGTTGTTGCAGAAAAAAAAATTACGTCAATAACCGAAAAGAAAAAAAAAGGAAGAAGAATGCTTTTTCACTGAATCCATAACATACGGGTAGGTAGTAGTAATTTTTATGTACAGGTTAACATTTTAAGAAAAAGGATTGCATGGTCGAAACTGTTAGAAGTACCTAAGCTAAGGATGGTAAGTTATGAGCTGTTTTACTTTGTTTCTTTATTATTAAAACAACAGCTTAAGAGATAGTTCTACCAAAATTACCTGGTAAATTCTTCTAATGCTGATTCGACGCAGTGTTCAAAGTACTTTTCTGTCTGAATAGTATTTTCAGAAGACTCTTTTTTATAAGTAGTACTCAACGAAGATAACAATAGATGTCTATCGTCCCAGCCTAAACCCGTTTCATTTGATGCCAAAAATGTGATTGGAACGTAACTAAATTCCACAGGTTCCTGGAAAAAAAGAAAGGAGGAAAGAATTCCAGTGGTCTTAACATTGTACTTAATGATTAACTAGGAATTTTATACAGTGTATCCAATGAATTATCATAGAAATGACCTAATAACCAAATGAGACAAAAACAACTACATATTATGTATGTTCCTTATGGTATATTCATTATACTATAAAATAAATATTCTGAACATGGAAAAAGCGAAACCATCGGGACTCGAACCCGGGACCCCTCGGTTAGAAAGCACTTACGTAACCCTCTGCGCTACGGACGATTCCTACCTATCGATGTTCGGTTCGGTATTATAAGCTACCGTTAACCGCGACTGCGTCTCACATTCGGCCATCCTGATCCGCTCCTCGTCCTCGAGGTACCTAGAGTGCTGGACCTGACGTTTGTGCGTACATTTATCTCACCTACTCGTTCGTGAGCCTGATGCCTTGCCTGTCTACGCCTATCTCGCTCTCCTGGCGAGCCTGACGCCTGCACGCCCATTCCAGTCACCCCCTCTCACTATCACACCACATTATGGCCTCATGTGGACATTTCGTAGATAAAATCCCACTTCTGATATACAGATTGCGAAAAATCTTATCTTGATATACGATTTACACAAGTACGACAAGGATAATATGAACAACACTACTTGAAAGAGAGAGAAGAATTGTTCGCACACGCCCACGCCGTCGTACTGTTGAAATAAGATTTTTCGCAATCTGTATAAGCTAAATATTCTGAACATTGAAAAAGCGGACCCCTCTGCGCTACGGACGGCTATCGATGTTCTGAAAATATATTACAAGTGAATTATTGTTTTTTAACGTTAGATCGGCAATAAATTACATGAGTCACTGTCCCTCACTTATCAAATACCGCGTTTTTTTCAGAAAATAAAGTTGAACGCGGCGGTTTTGATTACCGGATAAAAAAAACCTTTTTCGAAATGTCACGTTTTTCTCGCAGAGGCGATATTTTCAGGTTTAAGACTGCAAAAAAATGCCAAAGTTTCAATGTCTTTGAGTGAAGTTAGCATCAAACGAAGTTCTGTCGAAAATTTTGGTCTGTCGGCGGCACGTCATACTCTCACTGCAGCACTCATCCGATCCATCAAACAAAACTTCAAAGAAGCCTCCTTAGCACTTTCATTACCGGCGACCACTATAGTCGCCTCATATTCTCACAGAACATTATGCTAGACAAATGTATTCGGTTCCTATGAGGGTTTCTGCGTAAGTTAGTCGGTCTGTTGTGAGTGTTAATTAGTTAATAACACCGAGCACGTGGATTGTGTATATACACGTTAAATTTACTTGGTTTACTGTGTTTGAACAATAATTGAGTGGGTTTACTTTGCAGAATTTGTTATTTGTAGTACATAGCATGGCTAGCACTTCCGGAGAAAGATAAAAATCAGTTATAATAATTTTTTTATTTTTCTGAGGTTAGGATTTTTTAGTAGCTCGAGAAAAAGAAAAATAGACTTTAACAGAGATAGGCTACGACCATTAACGAAAGCAGAACTAGAATATAATGCAAAAAATCTTTCCGAAGATTCTGACGATGATTTTTCTAGTGATGATTCTGTCCTAGATCAAGATTACCAAGTTTCGGAAAAAGACGAAGACCTTTCAAATTCTTTTAGTTCAAGGAACATGATACCGACAATTTTAGTGTTTTTGAGCCAGAGTCAGTTCCTTCAGAACCCTTGGTGGGTGAGCCGTTTACTAAGAGGCCACAACCAAAGAACCGTATTTTAAACGACGACCATATGTGAAGCGATATATCCGAGGAACCGGAATCTTTTGTTTTCACTTCGACGGAATCAATAAACGTAAATCTTTTCCCATGCGCTTCTCCATTACAATATTTTGGGCTTCTTTTTGATAATAGCATAATTGATACAGTTGTCCAACAAACAAAAGAGGACAAGAGGAAGAAGTCAATGGAATAACACAACCCACGATGAAATCAAAAAAATTTTAGGCTTTTGCTGTTTAAGTGGAATCGTTAAATTTCCCGTGGAGCACCGATTTACTCTATCATCATCCTATTTTCAGCAAAATAATGTCTCGTAATAGATTTACAACAATTCTCAGAATGCTACGTCTTGTGGATTATTCGGCGGTTGATCGAAACAATCGTCTTCATAAGATTCTTCCAGTACTAAATAAAATTAATGAAAATATTCAGTCTATGTATACTCCAGGACAAAATCTAGCCATTGACGAAGCAATGATTTTGTTTCGAGGCAGATTATGTTTTCGTCAGTACTTACCAAAAAAAACGCTATAAATATGGTATTAAATTGTATGAGCTAACGACTGATGATGGCTACATACTAAATATAATAGTTTATACTGGAAAAGGCACATTATCTGTAGAATATGATTTTCATGCCACGTTAGTCGTAAAGGGGTTAGTAAAGAGTTATTTTGATAAGGGTCATATAATTTATATGGATAACTTCTACACCAGTGTGTCTCTAGCTGAATATTTATTGTCTAAAAACACAGGATTGGTTGGCACTCTACGAGCGAACAGGAAAGGAATTTCCAAAACGTTATTAAATATAGAGCTTAAAAAAGTAGAGGCAGTATGCAAACGAAAAGGTAAGGTTCTAGTCACAAAATGGAAGGAGAAGAGGGACGAAAGAATGATAAGCACCTGCCATAAACATGAAATGAAAAAATATACTCCAAAAAGTGGTTCTGAAAAACTAAAACCAGCCTGCGTTTTGGATTATAACGCTCATTTCTGGAGTAGATAGGGAAGATCAGATGATGTCCTACTACTCCAGCCCAAGAAAAACCGTGCGCTGGTATCGTAGTAGTTATTTGTGTATTTAGAGCGTAAAGTAACATATTGCCGCTTGAGAAAGAATGTTGCCGCGCGACGCGGAGCGGAGCGCGGCGATCTTTCGAAAGCGGCAATATGTTACTTTACGCTCTAAATACACACATAATTTTTTCTACAGTCGCCATTTTAATAATTAAAACAGTTTTTTATATTATCTTAGGTTATAATAGGAGTTTTTTTTTTATATTATCTTAGGTTATAATAGGACTCTCGAAGTATGCTAGGGTAGTGATTCCGAGGCGGGGGTAACGGCGAGTTTGAGGTGGGTTTGGTTGGTAGGCATCTCCTTGGGGATGAGTCCAACACTGTTTGGGTCCTGGACCCATTCGAACATGAGTTTCCCATCTCGGCCCGAAAAAAAAAAAGGTTATAATAGGAGTGCTAGAATAATCGTCACTTTCGCTATTCATCATGATTAACCTTAAAAAGATCTACTGACATTTTTGATTGTTTTTGACAATTATGGGCCATTTTTGACAATTTTCCAAAAGGTTTGACAATTTTTCAAAATTTTAGACCATTTTTCAAAATTATTGACCATTTTTGATGATTATTGACAATTGTTGACAATTATGGAACATTTTCCCAAATTTTTGACAATTATTCACCATTTTTGACCATATTTCAAATTTTTTGACAATTTTTCAAAAACTTCAACAATTATCAACTATTTTTCAAAATGTTGACAATTTTTAACAATAATTGTCCATTTTTGACCATTTTTGGCCATTTTTGACAATTTTTGGCCATGTTTGACCATTTTTGACCATTTTTGACCATTTTTCAAAATTATGGACAATTTTTGACAATTATCGACCATTTTTTGAAATTTTAACAATTATTGACCAATTTTGACAGTAATTGTCCATTTTTGACAGTTTTTGACCATTTTTGATAGTTTTTGACAATTATTGATCATTTTTGACCATTTTTCAATT
This sequence comes from Lochmaea crataegi, assembly GCA_947563755.1. Taxonomy (NCBI): domain Eukaryota; kingdom Metazoa; phylum Arthropoda; class Insecta; order Coleoptera; family Chrysomelidae; genus Lochmaea; species Lochmaea crataegi. Next base: position 24,439,793 of record OX387425.1, read on the forward strand.
TTTTTTTCAAACTTTTGACAATTGACCATTTTTGAAAATTTTTGACCGTTTTTGACAATTTTTGGAAATTTTTGACCATTTTTAAAATTTTTTCAAAAAATTTTGAAAATTATCGACCATTTTTCAAAATTTTAACAATTATTGACAATTTTTGACAGTTTTTGAATATTTTTGACCATTTTGGACAATTATTGACCATTTTTGACAAAAATTGTCCATTGTCCAGTCAGGACAGAAGTCAAAAATTTTGAAAATTATCGACCATTTTTCAAAATTTTAACAATTATTGACAATTTTTGACAGTTTTTGAATATTTTTGACCATTTTGGACAATTTTTGACAATTATTGACCATTTTTGACAAAAATTGTCCATTGTCCAGTCAGGTCAGAAGTCAGAAGGGCGGTTCCATAAATATTCACCAATTGAGTTAATTCGGAGGGCGTGGTTTGATTAAATAAGCGAGCGAAAAAGATTCCTTTTTTGCGCTAGAGCGTTAAGTAACAATCCTCGGCATTTGTCGACTTTACGATTTCATTTGAATATAGTAATTAGTCATTTTACGCGCGACTGTAGAAAAAATATTTTTTCACTTAATTGATTTCTGTATTTGGAACTCTTATTATCTTTTCAAAAAAAAACTAAGTCCAAATTAACACTTCTGGAGTTTCGTGAGCGAATTATAAAGGACCTGTTGGGCACTTCGGCCACCACAAACACAGACTTAACGCCTAATTTTTAAACACATCATTATCCGAAAGCAAATGTCGGCGATAACCAAATGAAGCGGTGCCGATGGTGTTCCAAAAGAAATGTAGGTACGGAAGCGTTCTAGATACCACTGCCCGCAATGTGCAGATAATCCTGGACACTGCGTTGGACAGTGCTTTAAAGAGTGGCACCAAAGCATTATATAATATTTTTTAAACGTTATTCGTTAAAATGTGCACATTAAGATCAAATGATGTCATCTGTATAAATGTTTTTTAATTATTTACGGTATACCCAGAGATTCTCACTTGGTCCACCATGAGACCCCCTATGTGATAGACTGGTAGTGAACGTGTTAAGTTATTCTGCTAGTTCTATTTTTATACCATGAATGTATCATTATGATCATTGTTGAACTTAATTCTCCAAAAACTAATAATTTTTTTGTAATAAATGAATGTCATTTCACTAAAACTAATAAATATGAAATATAAATCAATTCTTTTTTACGTTTTTCAAATCGATGGGCATTTTCGATGATATGCTAACAAAAATTTCCTTTTTGCTAAGCGGTTTCAAATGTCCAACAGTCGGAATAAAAATTAAATTTGGAATGCTACTTCGGAGTTCAAATTTATATGCGCACGCTGATGAATTATTTCTTATTGAAAAATATTTTTTCTGAATCATTTTTAAGGGACCATATCCAAAATCCAACGTATATGTTATATCATTTTTCTTCGATTTCCAACCGGAAGGGTTGTATATAGGTAATCCAGCAATTGATATATCGCCTCCGTAACATTGTCCATAAAGTTCTATCTAAAAGTAAGTATAAATTAGACAATATATTCAAAAAACTTCATAATTACAATCTCCATGTATTTCTGGAAAGAGAAGTTGGGTGGAAAACATACAGGACCGCGCATATTTCCAAATGCACAAAATGTAATTCTGATGGACACTGAAATTCACAGTATTCTGACCTCTGCTATGACTTATACCGTCATAATTTTGAATTGGTCTCCGAAAGAAGGAGCAGCTGCAAGCAAATAGTTGTATAAATAGTTGGTATAAGTATAGATGGCTCAAAAACACCTTCAGAATCTGGTGCAGGTGTAAACGATTTGAAGATTTAGGAATAATTTTTTGGTGGTTTTTGCATTTTTATTGTGTCAAACTAGTGAGTTAACTGACAAAACCTTGACTACCTTTTCTCCAAGCGATTTGCCAGTGAATCTTTGGTTAAAATGACCGGTTGGTTACTTACAGTTTTGTCTACCCCACGTCTAATTAACCTAAACTTTGCTGATTTTCAAGAAATTAGAGAAAGTTGATTCTACATCTCTAAAAATTGGCAAGAAAACCACTTTTTGGTAACTTATAGGTTGGTGCTGTAACCGTCACCGCTTAACTGACACATGTCAACGTAGTCACGTTAGTTGTTATGCTATAGTAAGTAGGGTTATGTTGGGTTTTTCTTTTTTTTTCATTGGGGATATGGAGGGTAGAAGGAAGGACCACCATCTGAATGTATTAAAAAGTGTCCATCGAAAGGAAGCAAATTAAGGTGGCAACATAGTAGCAAGTGGAAAGATTTTAAAAACAGCGCCTTGAATTATTAGAGTAAGATACAAAATTAAAAAAGGAAATACTACGTAAATAATTGAGATTTTAAATACTCATAATTCTCAATTACACAAGTCACGAAAAATACTAAATTTTTCAACCCAGTACACTTCACTCGGTTTATAAACCTAAATTCACATCATTTCCATTAGCTACACGAGCGCCATTTCGGTGAATCTTCGAATTATAATTTGATGTTTACAGGTGGACACTTTTTCAACTTGTCACCTACACAAGATGGTGATCCTTCCTTCTACCCTCCATAATTGGGGAATATACCAGTGGATAATTTGCCCAGCTTATACATGGAAAATATTCTAGTCTTGCTCTAGGCAATCGAATATCTCTGAATGGGATCACTTGAACTATAACTTTACCAGTTAAATCAGCAGCTTTCCACTGAAATTCTTCTCGGGTGAGGAATATAATGTATATTTTATGCATTGTTTAAATTGCGATTATTTGAAGTGAAAACTTCTTTAGCCACGTTTTGTGATTTTTTGGTATATTATAGGCGTACAATTTAATTTTTGTAGGGTGTTAATTTATCCTTAAAGTATTCATTTACTATGGGCATAAGATGAAATTTTTAAAGGGCGTTGATTTAATTGCAAACATTCTCATCTACCATGGGCGTACAATTGAATTTTTATGAGGGATCAATTTATTATAATATTATTCTATATCATGGGCGACTGCCTGGAAAATGTGCGTTTTCTTGTACTGGCTGATTAGCTACTTAAAAAGAGTCGGTCTGGAGAATATAATCTAGATTCAGAGGATCACAATAAATCTGAAAAGGTCGCAGTGGAATAGCCCGATTAGCCATCTCATGAAATATAAACTAATCTAATCATGGGTGTACGATAACATTTTAAAAATTGGTTAATTCATTTGAAAAAATTTCTATATTATGGTCGTACGAATACATTTTTTGAAAGGGTTACTTTGTAACAATTTCAATGTACCATAGGTGTCCTGTCGCCGGTCCCCATTACTCCCCCCTCCCTTTACATGGAGTATTATTACAGAAATAAGTTACCTTTTTAGTTTCGAATGGATTATTTATAACAAGTAACTTGATTTCTCCATATGCCATAACACATTTACGGGGTTTGAATAAAATTTGGATATTAGCAGATTCCTTAGGAATCAAATTAATTTTTAGCGATGCTGTGGTTTTGTTTTTATCTAAAATTGAGAATAATTTTTTCATAAAAAATTAAATTAGTTACATTGGTATGCGTGTGTTTGCCATTTATTGTGTCGAATCTTCGACTTTTGAATGTCCTTCAGTTATGAAATTTAATCAATCTTATTAATTTTTGTTCAAATAATTGATTTTTATTAAATAAAATATTTCCAAATAAACTGGATAGCTCTGCATACGAAAAATGAATAATGTAGATTGTACAAAGCTTACCAATTTCTGAATTACTCATATCTTGCAAATTACTACTCTGTAGTAAATAAAACATGGAATTATAATTCTTTGAAATATCGACAATAATTTGACATGGCACAATTCCCACATTTTGTATGCATACTATTTGATTTTGCATTTCCTCTATGTATGTGGGAGTGAAGTAAATTTGGAATAAAGTATCGTCTTCCGATGGCATGTTAGTAATTTTAATCTGAGGGACACAACTATTTCCAGTTAAATTTACAATATAACAGTTCATGTTTAGTGCGTTATATCGGATTTCTAATTTTCCTTCGAAGACCTAAAAGTACAAAGATTATTGAATATACAGATTGCGAAAATCCCTTTCTTACGCTGCGACTTATACAAGTACGACAAGAAAAATATAAGCAGAACTACGTGAAAGAGAGAGAAGACTTGTTAGCCCAGCGATCAGTCCCCTCTATCAAAACAGTTGTGCGTGTATTCAGTCCCCTCCTATTTATTTTAACTGTTGTGTTGCCAAATGTACTTATCTGTAAAAATTATTCCTAATTTTTGTCTATCGTTGTTTTAAAATTTTCAAAGGCATTTCAAGCGGCAACAATGTTAAATACCAATAATTGTTAAATCGAAAGCAGTGTACGGATTTTATTTATTGCAGATTGTAATTTGTCCAAATTTTTTCTTGAACTCCAATATTTTATTGTTATTTGTGTTGATCTCACTTATTTTTCAAAAGTCAATATTACGAATCTCGATTATCTTCCACTAAATACACCGTTATCCGGTGTTAAAAGTCAAATGCAAAATGAGTTATTTATTACTTAGAAAGTACCAAACATTCTAAACTGGCAACGCTGCAGCAGATACTGTCTCCTCACTCTGTGAGTAGGTTCACTGTGTTCAGTAGTTTCCCAACATGGAAGGAGTGAGCTTGTTAAAGAAATAAAAAAATACACTCGTTATTACGTAACCTGTACATCTTATAATTCATTTTTGTCAACTTGATCGTTTCTGACCAAGCTGACAATTAATTTCTAACTACAATAGGATATTATTTTAGCCATTGTAACTTGAAAGTAAAACATTTATTCTTGAGATAAAAATAATAAAGTAATTGGGTATAAAAAACTAAAGATCGATTCCATTAATAAATTGAATTGAAAAAAAATAAGTAGATACTTATTCTAAACATAAAATATGAACTTCTTGAAAAAGTTAAACTAAAAATCCGTTCTAAAGGTAAACATAATTTTAATGAATTAAGTGCTCAAATAAACCACCTTGCTGTGCCAGGCAATAACCAAATCTGTCATAAAGATTTGATCTCATATCTCTAAGATTATTTGGCGTAATGCTGGCACAAACGTGCTGTATTTTCACGCTCAATTCATTTAAATTATTAGCTCTTTCAAATTCATGTTGAAAAATGCTACTTTTCAAAAATCCCCAAAGAAAAAAATCATTTGAACCTAGTTCAGGTGATCTTGGGGGCCATTTAATTGTAGCATTAGTACTAATAATTCTGTCGGGGAATGTGAACCTTAGTACTTCCATTACTATCCTTGAATTATGGACTGGACAACCATCTTGTTGAAACCAAATTCTGTTGAGATCAACATCGGGTATAAGGAGAACTGCAGGAATTACATTATTTTGTAATAACTCTAAATATTTGGCGGAATTTAAGTTCCCCTAAATAGAAAAAGGACCTATAATGTGGTCACCTAAAATACCCGTCCAAACATTTAGCTTCTGCGGATACTGTGTTCGGATTGGAATGCTTAGATGTTTATTTTCCCGAGACCAATATCTTGTGACGGATGGATTGTGTTTTTGATGTAATGAAAAGGTTGACTCATGCGTAAATAAAATATTTTTAAGAAAGTTCTCGTCAGCATTTTGACGTTCCATCATTTCTTCACAGAAATCCATTCGTTTGATATTGTCCTCGGGAAAAATTTCCTGCGTTGTCTGAACCTTGTAACAATGGTACCCGTTCCGTTTTAAAATATTCTGTACAGTTCTCTTATCCATGTTGACCTCTTCAGCAATTTGTCTTGAAGAACATGGTTGTCCTGTTTCAACCGCTAAACAAACATTCAATTCTCTAGTTTGCATTTCGTCGTTTATCGGACGTTCGATTGGATTTTCCGGCGCTTGACATTTTCTACAGTATGAAACACATCCATATTTCTCGAAATTATTAATTATGATCAAAATTGTTGTTCGTGAAGGAATTGGGCGATCTTCAAATGCCACAATAAACAAATAAACTATTGCATCAGCCGAATGACCTCCAAAATACCATTTTATAATTTGCACTTTTTCGCAGGTTTCGTATTTTAATGTGGGCATTGTAAAATGTTTTATTTTCAAATACAACGGCGTGCGCTAACAACCAAGGTCTGTAGCGAAAAGATCACATACGTTTAAATGTGAGTTCTCTATGTAAAGGACACTGTTGCTGGATGAAGGTGTTTAATTTTACCTAATAGTGTATGAGCTCGAAAAAAAGTTAACGATAACGTGACAAAAATATCATTTTTACAAATTAATCTGAGCTTATGGCAACAGCGGTTGAACTAGTGGGACGCAAAACTGTTTTTGGTAGAGGGGACTGAATACACGCCCAACTGTTTTGGTAGAGGGGACTGATCGCTGGGCTAACAAGTCTTCTCTCTCTTTCACGGAGTTTTTCTTATATTTTCCTTGTCGTACTTGTATAAGTCGCAGCGTAAGAAAGGGATTTTCGCAATCTGTAGGTCATTCACTGAATTTACACCAATACCGGATTAAGAGATAAATGAACAATTTGACTAGACAGCTGTGATAGTTTTTTTCGTATCATTGACAATAAAAAAGCTTCTTGTATGCTGCCAACTTTTTCAGACAGACTGTATATCATTGGTCTCAAAAGTAATTAGTATTCGAGATATTCGCATTTTGAGAACTCCCTACTTGAATTTCATTCCATTATGATGATTTCAAATAAATAATTTGGAAAAATTAGCAAGGAATTAAGAAAATACTTACATTAATAGTGTCTGGCTTAAAAGTAATGGAAACACTTGCAGTGCTGTAGGGTTCTATTCTCAAAATCGATGGAGAAATTGTAAAATTTTTACAATCAAGAATTTTCAAACTAGTGTCAGCCAGTACTTGTCCTATGTTTTGTACGTATATTTTTGAGGAATAGCTAGTATTTACGCAAACGTTTTCAAAATTCAAACTATTCTTTGATACAACAAAGTATGTGAATACTCCAATCTAAAATATTTTTGTTTATTAATTTAAATAATTTTGTTGAATATTTGCATTAAGTGTAGGTTTATCTTTTTCCGTACAACCCCTTGAGTATGTTCTGTGGTACAACTCTAATCCTAATCCTCTGTATTTCCTTCCTATTCTGCTTACCGTTGATTGAGAGATGCGTTCACGATCTAGGTGTTAGTCCGCATCCTATCGCCAACAACAACAATCATTGAAATTTAAATTCTCTTACTTTCAGTGAAATGCATTTTAACAAAACAAAATTTTACTTGGATGTTTATGATAGTTTTTAACGACAAGTTAATAAACAAATGGCAATACTTTTCCTCATGGAGACTAGATAAGGAGAACGAACTCATACTGGGAAATTGACAAAATCTGTCCTCAAAATCGTCTATCTAAGCAGTTCGTTTTTTCACCGCGGCGTCGCCACTGGTACTCCTGTACCATTTTAAAACAGTAACGACAGTAGAGGAAGGGACCCAAATTTGATATAGGCGCCTAATTTGAGATAGCTCCGCATATTATGGTATATGTAACGTCATCTAACAAAAATGGTGTCAACTTACGCCAATAAACTAGACTGCAGTGGTAAAGAGTTGTTAGGCGCGTCAGTTCGTTTGTTTTTATGCACGTGCGTTTTTCTTCCGATTTGAGTCTTAAAGTTTTTTGATAGTATAAAGAAACCGGCATTTGCAGTCAACGTAAGTGGAAATAAAATATTTTATGTGTCGAAGTAGTTAGTTTAGGTGTTGCCTAATGATGTCTTATTAAAATTGGCTGTAATCTTTCATAACTAACCTAAAAATATTGTTGTCAATTTTTATAACGAGAATTCCTAATTTGAGATACCAAATGGTGCTAAATTTGAGACTATCTCAAATTAGGCACCCAATACATATATTTTGATGTTTTATTACAGATGCCTCAAAAACAAAAGAAATGGGATCCTCGTGCTATGGTGAAAGGCGTGCGTGATAAAGAGATGGGATATCTAAAAGCCTCAAAAGTTTTTGGTGTACCCAAAGGCACCGTGGAAATATATCTACTCAGAGTCAGATGAAAGCCCAGAAGAACTTGTCAAACTATCGATAGGCCGGAAACCAGTTTTTTCTAAACAACTAGAAAACGAACTAGTTCAATATGTATTAGCCATGGAACAACGATTTTTTGGTCTGAGGTCGGGCGATATTAAACGAATGGCATTCCAACTGGCAATTAGGAATAAGTTGCCGCATCCATTTAATGGCGTTAGTAAATCTGCTGGGAAAAAATGGTTGAGGTTATTTTTGAAGAGGCATCCACAACTTCCGATGAGAACACCGCAAGGCATGTCTGCAGCTCGTATCAAATCTTTCACTCACGAAAAAGTCTCAGCGTTTTTTGATCTCTATAAGCCAGAATATTCCAAGCTTCAAGATCCTTCCCAGAGGGTATTCAATGTCGACGAAACGGGCATTACCATCGTTCAACATAAGCATAGTAAGGTTTTATCGTTGAAGGGAAAACAACAGGTTTCCACATTAACCTCCGCAGAAAGAGGTAAACTAATCACCGCAATAACCTGTATGAATGCTGCAGGAGTTTATGTACCGCCATTATTCATTTTTCCACAAAAAAATATGAAGGCTGAGCTAATGCTTGGTGCTCCAAGATGAGCCATAGCTGAGTGTCACATTTCTGGTTGGGTTCAATCAGATATTTTTACAAGATGGTTAAGTCATTTTATAAAATTCACGAAACCCACAGCTGCTGACCTTGTTCTACTTGTGTTGGATGGACACTACTCACACACAAGAAACATTGCTCTCATAGATTTGGCAAAACAAAATTATGTCACGATAATTTGTCTTCCGCCACATTCTACCAATAAAAGGTAACCAGATGTTTCATTTATGTCTCCGTTAAAAACCTATTACGCTCAGGAGATAGAAAATTGGCTTCGGGAGAACTTTTTAAGTACTGTATCCCCATACGCAATTGCTAGTATTTTTGGCAAAGCCTACAATAGACCTGCCACTATGGAAACATCGTGCAATGGTTTTAGAAAAACGGGACTAGTTCCTTTGAATAGAAACACCTTCAGAGACCATGATTTTGGCGTGCATAATGTAATAAAAAACAAAACAGGCTTTCAAGAAGAACACCTCTCCGAAAAATCAAATCATCAGGAAGATCATCTGAGCAACCAAAATGAAAATGAAGCAATGGCTCTACCAACGCCGGAAAGGAATGATCGTACACCAAGTCCATCCTCAGCAAATAAGCCTCACAGAGAATATTTTTCTCCCACGGATATTTGTCCTCTGCCTGAATACAAAACCAGAGAAACTAAGGTGAATGTTAGGGCTGGGAAAGCATCAATAATTACCTTAACTCCTTACAAAGATGAATTACAAGATAGTTTAGAAAAAAGAAAAGGGAAAAATATAACTAAAAAAAACATCAGTGAAGAGTTAGAACCAAAAGAAAAACAATCAAAGAAACTGGTAAAAAAGTCTACTGCAATTGTACGAAAACAGAAATCAGTAGTTTTAAAACAGGACCAACCTTCCACTTCGGGGTTAGAGCAGAAGAGAAAAAAACGCCGGGTTTCTTCTAGTTCAAGCTCAGAAAGCGACAGCAGTATTATATTGGCTAATTCCTCTTCAGACGAATCCGAAGGAACTGATGCTGAATGTTTATTTTGTTCCGGGAGATTTTCCGAGGACAAGCATGGCGAGCTATGTGCAAAATGTGTTCACTGCGGCCCATGAAGATTGTGGGGAAATTAAAGATGCTAATTTTGAATGTTCTTTCTGCGAAGAAAAGATTTTTTTGAGTAGTATCCCAAATTAGGAAATCTGTCTCAAATTGGGACATCAGTGTGTCTCAAATTAGGCAACCTATTATTTTATGGGAAAATTGACAAAAACAAACTTCAAGTTAAATAACTTCAGTAGCTAGCTATTTTAATGTAGATTCTTGATTGCGATGTTTTGTTAATACACCAAGCAAGCGATTTTGTACAATAATAATAAAAATTTGTTCAATGATGATTTTTTTTCGAATTTACAAAAAAAGTGTCTCAAATTTGGGTCCCTTCCTCCAACCTTAGTTTTTAAATATGACGTAGTAAATAGTAAAAAATAGTAAACATTACTTATGACAAAAACTCAAAGAAAGAACTAGAAATATTAAAATTGCTAAAAATTTTAAATGGGCGTTGTTAAAAGCTAATGCAATAGCGGTTGGTTTGGTAGTACGGAGTATTTAGAACGAAGACGTAAATTAAATTTAATTTTAAGAAACCAGAGATTTTTCACCACCAAACCAACGCAATTTTCGATATTTTTGAAAACGATGACAAAAAACGGATTTCTTATCCACTCCATTTCTATTTCCTAACCTCACGCGTGAACCGCGAACAGTCAAAGAAGCTAGCAACAAATAAAACATCATAGACTCGAGTTTTATGGTACAGGTTTTAAACTGGCGCCCTCTACCATGACCAGAAATTGGGAATACATGGAGTTCGATCTCTTTATATAATCTCCATGATTTTCCTGTTCAGTCGAACAGCTAGGATTAGGTACTTATGGAAGTGGAAAGATACAATGTTTAAATAACTTTTCCGTTTCCACCTTGTACCAATTTGAAGCAGCTTCTGATACATTTTTAGAACCAACTCAGCAAGGGAAATCTACAATGATGAATTTTTGCATCATCATTTTATGGACGCATTGTATATATTGGGGGCTATTTATGAATTACCTCATACTTTAGGGATACGAGAATCTTCAGAGCATTATGAGAAAGTGTGAACGGGGAACGCGGATGTTCTCAATTTTGAGAAGTCACAAAGTCAAATATTTAAAAAATATATTTTTCAAAGTAATTTAAAAAAGTTGAAACTATTACGTCGTTTGGTTTATTGAGATCCTCTGCATTTTGTACGATAAAATGTTCTTTGAACATCCTATGAAAATCTTCAAGCGCAAGTTTGGGCTCTGATCCTTCAGCATGTAAAGTAATAGTTTTGCCTTTATGGAACCCTCTCACGGGCTCTGACACATTCACAACTATTGCTTCTTTCAAAGCTACTAGAGCTGCTGGTCTACAAGTTATTCTTATCTGAGCAGTTCCACCAGGATCTACATCTCCAGTAGAGGAGACTATCGTGAACTGGTTAACTTTCAATATTGATTCTTTTACCTTTTTACCCCTAAAATGAAAAACGGTCTAGTTATAAATTTGTAGGTTCATAGCTTAACCAGTATACGATTAACATTTATTATATTGTTACGTCGGACCTGTACTGAGTATTATGTAGAGGTCCATAAAGAAAAAGAAGAAGAATAATCTGGAATAATCTAGAACTGTCATCGAAAAGTCGAGAACTGTCTGGTATTAGAGTAGTAGAGATTGGAGTTCTGTGTAGTGAAAGTGAGATTGAATTATAACTGTCAAAGAAATATAGAAAGTTACGAAAGTAAAAGGAGTAACATTGGTGACAGCGGTGGGATTCACTGTATCTTTATGATGTCCTATTGCATCGAAGATGGGAAAGCCCTGATGGAGTACGTATAGTTCACCAATTGGTACTGCCCAGATCACACATCAGAAGTGTGTTAGAAGAACTTCATAGTAGCCACTCAGGAGGACATTTTGGTACTAAAAGAACACTGGTACAAGTTCGGGAAATATATTATTGAGTCAACTGTCGAAGGGACGTAGTGATTGGTGCAAGAAATGTGGTCTGTGCAATAGTAGAAAAGGTCAAGGAAAAATGGCACTGTATCCGGAAAGCCTTTTGAAAGACTTGCAATTGATATTCTCGGTCCACTTCCTTTGACAGAAAGAGGAAACAAATACCTGATGGTTGTAATGGATTATTTTTCCAAATGGCCCGAAATAGCACCTCTTCCTAATCAGGAAGCGACGGCAGTAGCAGAGGCATTTGTAACCAACGTTATTGCTAGACACGGAGTCCCTCTGGAATTGCATTCTGATCAAGGACGAAATTTTGAATCCGAATTATGGCAGGAGTTGATGAAAAAGACACGCACTACGTCTCTACACCCACAGTTCGATGGAATGCTAGAAAGATATCATAGAACTATTTGCCAATATCTTTCAATATTCGTCTTTGAAAGCCAAAAAGACTGGGACACTTTTAGTTCCTCTATTTTTGCTAGCCTATAGAAGCTCTGAACACGGACCAACCATTTATGCTAGTCACTGGCAGAAAAATGAAGCTTCCCCATGATCTTCTTTCCGGAAGACTTTCTCCTGGTGAAGAAGCTGAAGAACGTACATAGAAATCTTGAAAGAAAAATTGGAAAAGGTCAACAATTTTGGTAGTGAACGTTTGAAGCTTTGCAACGATAAGGTGAAGCCTAGACTCGACTTGCAACTTGCATACTACAAACCCAAGTTTCTCGAGAGGCGACCCAGTATGGCTCTTCAATCTCAAGCGCAGAAAAGGTTTGTGCCAAAAACTGCAACGAAACTGAGAATACCCCTACACCGGTCGTTTCTACGATCAAAGCCAGAATTATTTAAACAAATTCATCTAGCAAAAATTCTAAACTAATTTGCATAAAATACTTTCTTTTCTTTTTTAGTTTTTGAATTTTTCGATTTTTTCGAATCCTTTGTTCCTTTAGAGCCCTTAGACGGCTTTGTTTCTCCAGTCTTTTCGCTTTTGGCAGTTTTTTCACTTGATTTAGAGGATTTGGTACTTTTGCTAGATTTACTAGAGGTATCTTTCTTAACTGTGTTCTTCTTTTCTGGAAAATATTACTATTTATATTCATATTAATACAATTTTCAACAGGCATATTGACAGTCAAGTCAGGATGGTTTGACTTCTAGACACCTGCGCAATGCTTTTTCAAAGTTCCGAATTATTAGTTATCACAAGCGATCAAATTTATTACTGAACTGTCATTTAATGACAAATCCTCAAACAAAATTTATTGGCAAAATCAAAAACGTTAACGACATAAAGACATAATATACGCACATTGTATTTTTGATACACGAAAATCTATTTCACATTTAAACTGGGCATACTTTTATATTTTAGTTTCATCAAAGAATACACCACTTAACAAGAAGCGAAGCTTAGGATCATTTTTTGTATGCGCATGTCTGAAAATCGCCATGTTTATAATAGGATACTGGTCATACTTCACCTTGTCGTCTGTCAACCAACTTGTTTACAGAAAGTAATAAGTTTACTTTGTGGCAGTATCAACTCTTACTTTGTTATCAGTTACAATTAATAACATTATAATTGCAGATAACATACCGTCACCTAAACCTTCTTCATGTGAAGCAGAACATTTCCCTAGCTGTCAAGCTTTGCCATTATTCGGTAAATATTTTAATTGTTCAGATAAATCTGTATATGTAATGCATAAAAACGTATAGTTTCTTATAAAATCCACATGATTTTTGTTTACAATCATACTCATTGGTAGTTCACTAGGTATATAAATATATATTTTTTAGATAATGCATTTGTTCAAATGGAAGTTGGTACTGAAGATGTCAAGTCTGGTGCAGCCGTGCCTTTGCCATCTCCTTCAATTTCAACCCGAACCCCACAGAAACTGACTTTTAGCACACCCCGTGAGCAAAAGTTGCATTTGCAAATAAACACATTGAAGAAAAACTATAAGAAAGAAGAACAATCAAGAGTAGTTGTTGTTTCTTAGTTGAACGATTATCTACATACTATTACATAATTATTTCATGTTTCAAAACAAAACATAATGTGAAAGTAAACAAATAACATTGAACCAACCCTAACATAAAATAACCTAAGCTAAATAATTTAAATTTAACGTAAAAGCACCAAAATTTAGAAATCACTTGTTACTTCGGAAGATGTTGAAAATGACCACCAAGAATTTCCTGACAAATAAATATTCTACGAGTAAATTCTTCTCTGACATTGTGAAGCATCTGTGGCGTTATTCTCAAACAAACATCCGTAATTCGTTGTCTAAGTTCATTCAGAGATCCGGGAGCCGTTTTATACACTTCGGATTTAACATATCCAGGGGCGTGAGGTCTGGGGATCGAGCTGGCCATTCTGTAGGACCTCGACGACCAACCCACCTATTTTGATCATTCTCATCAAGGTAATTTCTGACTTGCCTAAAATAGTAAGGCGAAGATCCGTCTTGTTGGAATATCACCTCTTGAAACTCATGTAGATTTTGGGCAACAGCAGCACCAATAAGGGGAGCAATTATATTTTGTAATATATTCAGGTACATGGGTCGGTTAACATTTCCATCCTATGATATAATTTCCCAAAATGCCCGACTAGACATTAAGTTTCTGGGGGAACTGTGTGTGTCCCTCCCGGAAAACATAGGGGTTTTCATCACTCCAGTACCTACAGTTTTGAGTCTTCCGTTTAAAGAAAAAAGTACTTTCGTCACTAAAACAGATATTCCGCAAGTAGTTTTGATTCCCAGTGATTCTTTCTGACATAATCTCTCAAAATTTGAGTAGTCTATAAGGATCATCTTCTGTTAATTCATGCATAATTTTGATTTTGTATGGATGAAATTTATAGCGCTTTACAATATTTTTGACAGAAGTACGCGAAATATTGCATGCCTCGGCCACGTGCTTCGATGGCTGTTGGGGATTACTAACCATTTCAGCTAAAACCTGGACTTTTACATATTCCCCAATTTTTGGCCGCCCAGACCTTGGAGCGTCTTTTATCGAACCAGTTTTTTGAAATTTTGAAAGTAACTTTCGTAAGAATTTTCTGGCGTTCCGGATAACGTTCATTGAACATACGAACAGCAGAATGGTAATTTCTATTAGCTTCGCCGAAAATAATAACCGCTTCAAATTTGTCTTGTGAGGAACGAGCCATTGTAGACAATTTCGAGCTAAAATTTACTGTTATACCTAATTGCAGGTTTTAAAAAACATGACAGCAACAATCATCAATGACACCTAGTAGGTAGTACACAAATTAACAGAAGATTGTTATAAACTGATATTACTAGTTTTAATTTTGAAACTATAGAACCTCATGTTTTAAATCTGGGGAATGTATTGAGCATGAAAAAACCTTCAAAATGAGGTACTCGACCCCCATTTCCATTTAAAAAAATATTCCAAATGTCCACCCAGCTGACACTTCGACATTCAGAGCTGTCATTGATGTGTTAAAAAATGCAGAATGGGGTCATATGTTATCGTTACAAATATCATCACTATATACCCAACGGTTCAAAAGTTACAAGGGGAGGGACGGACTTTATGTCGTCACTGTATATTTATTCATCGATATCTAGGTATAAATAAAAATTGTTGATATTACATTTGTTTTCATATCTTTCCTATCCGAGTTACTACTGCTTCAATACATATTTCCATATAATTATTTGCAGTGCCCGGCAGAAATTAATCATACAAAAAATAATTGAAGCACTGAATGCTTAAATTACGAGGTTTTATCTCCGTGTAACTACGAATTATATCGCCAATATTCAAAAATTTAATAATTTTTCTCAGTGTATTTAGTAAGTTATCTGTCAACGTCGGTCTCTCAAGATCATACATTTTTGTTACCAAAACATCAAAGAAAATGCGTCGGGCTTCGCTTCTTATTAGTTGGTGTATTCAGTGGTTTCATTAATTCCTAATAATTACCTGGAAGAATCACTTTTAATTATACTTACTTTTTTCAGCTTTTTCAGCTGAAGTAATAGTATAATGGAAACGGCATTTTCCTATATTTTTTATTTGTAACATCTGTGTTCTGTCTTGAGAAAGATCTATAGCACCAAAATAAACATCAGTAGCAGGACAAACTGAAAATCTACAAATTAATATGAATTATTTTCCATTTTTGATAAATGTTCGTGGTATATTCATTATTCTTTTTTTAAATCACAATCTTTTTTTAAATATTAATATAAGAAAATATTGTGGTTTCATTTCCCAAAAATAAGAAAAAGAATATTGATATTGGTGTTTTTGGTTATTGACATGGCTTGTTCAAATTATAATCACCAGTAAACAACATTAAAAACATCAAAAGAATTGTTCAACTCCTTAAATAATTTTATTTTTTTTCCAAATTACGGATTGCTTTGTTGTTGAACTTTTGGTTTGTAATTTGACGTGAAGATGGTGCGCTTACGGTGTTAGGTTAGGACCAAGAATGGCCAGGAATCCATTATACCAGACACTTTGTGGAGTTTTTCTATTGAGAACAGTATTTTTTGGCAGTTTGATATCAACGACGTTACGCTGTATGAACTAAATGTTTTAAATTAGTTACCTTGATAAATACACTGCTGCGGAAAACTTTATATCGAAAGAACTGACTACTGCATTTGGCTTATTAACATCTAAAAATTTGCACCGAAACAGTGGAACGCTGTTAAATGTTACTTCTTTAGTAGGATGGAAAACAAAAACAACAGAGGATTGTTTCTGTGGCTGTAAAATTTCTGTTTCATTTTCAACAATGAAAAATGAGCTCAATTTGTCCCATTCCTTTACTTGAGTTTGCTCAATTTTTTCAATCCTGAAAAAATATCTCACACTTATTTTTTTGAAATGGATTAATCAAATAATCAAATCTGCGAGAAAAAAATTTGTTTTATATGGAATAAAAACTACAGATACAAAATAAATAAAAATATCAATTTTTAAATTCCATTATGAGCAGAACTAATATCATCTTCTGAACATCCGATGTAAATGTTACCTGGAATTGTTCCGCGAACCATGGAACAAAATTTTCTCTAGGTAAATACGTTTGTTTAAAGTAGCCCAAGCGTGGATTTCGGGATTTACTAAAGCGCGGCATATTAACATACAGGGGGATACCTTGTATCCGGTAAAATATCTTCACCAAATAAGAGCCCCATATACAGATTGCGAAGATCCCTTTCCTACGCTGCAACTTATACAAGTACGACAAGGAAAATATGAGCAAAACTACGTGAAAGAGAGAGAAGACTTTTTAGCCCAGCGATCAGTCCCCTCTATCAAAACAGTTGGGCGTGTATTAAGTCCCCTCTCATTCATTTCATTCATTCATAAATTGGGTTGTGCTCATCAGCCCAGGCACTTGATCTGAATCTTTGTACCATTTCCCATGTTATCTACTTCCATTCCAGTAGCTTCGTGTCTTCTATAAAGGTCACTAGTTTGACTGGAGGGATTTTCAGTAGTTGTGATGGTTGTATAACTTCCTCTCCAAAGTGCTTCCGTCTAAGTTCTTGTAAGTCCTCGCAGAAGCAGAGTATGTGAGTAGGTGTTTCATCATCAAGTTCACATTTTCTGCACCTATGTAAGTCCCCTCTACCAAAAACAGTTTTGCGGGTGTTCATCGCCCCTAGTTCAACCGCTGTTGCCAGAAGCTCAGATTAATTTGTAAAAATGATATTTTTGTCACGTTATCGTTAACTTTTTTTCGAGCTCATACACTATTAGGTAAAATTAAACACCTTCATCCGGCAACAGTGTCCTTTACATAGAGAACTCACATTTAAACGTATGTGATCTTTTCGCTACAGACCTTGGTTGTTAGCGCACGCCGTTGTATTTGAAAATAAAACATTTTACAATGCCCACATTAAAATACGAAACCTGCGAAAAAGTACAAATTATAAAATGGTATTTTGGAGGTTATTCGGCTGATGCAACAGTTAATTTGTTTTTTGTGGCATTTGAAAATCGCCCAATTCCTTCTCGAACAACAATTTTGAACATAATTAATAATTTCGAGAAATATGGATGTGTTTCATACTGTAGAAAATGCCAAGCGCCGGAAGCCGGAAGATCCAATCGAACGTCCGATAAACGACGAAAGGCAAACTAGAGAATTGAATGTTTGTTTAGCGGTTGAAACAGGACAACCATGTTCTTCAAGACAAATTGCTGAAGAGGACAACATGGATAGGAGAATTGTACAGAATATTTTAAAACGGAACGGGTACCATTGTTACAAGGTTCAGACAACGCAGGAAATTTTTCCCGAGGACAATATCAGACGAATGGATTTCTGTGAAGAAATGATGGAACGTCAAAATGCTGACGAGAACTTTTAAAAAAATATTTTATTTACGGATGAGTCAACCTTTTCATTACATCAAAAACACAATCCATCCGTCACAAGATATTGGTCTCGGGAAAATAAACATCTAAGCATTCCAATCCGAACACAGTATCCAAGGAAGCTGAATGTTTGGACGGGTATTTTAGGTGACCATATTATAGGTCCTTTTTTTATTGAGGGGAACTTAAATTCCGCCAAATATTTAGAGTTATTACAAAATCATGTAATTCCTGCAGTTCTCCTTATACCCGATGTTGATCTCAAAGAATTTGGTTTCAAAAAGATGGTTGTCCAGTCCATAATTCAAGGATAGTAATGGAATTTTTAAGGTTTACATTCCCCGACAGAATTATTAGTACTAATGGTACAATTAAATGGCCTCCAAGATCACCTGAACTAGCTCCAAATGATTTTTTTCTTTGGGGATTTTTGAAAAGTAGCATTTATCAACATGAATATGAAAGAGCTAATAATTTAAATGAATTGATTGTGCAAATACAGCACGTTTGTGCCAGCATTACGCCAAATAATCTTAGAGATATGAGATCAAATCTTTATGACAGATTTGGTTATTGCCTGGCACAGCAAGGTGGTTTATTTGAGCACTTGATTCATTAAAATTATGTTTACCTTTGGAACGGATTTTTAGTTTAATTTTTTCAAGATGTTCATATTTTATGTTTAGAATAAGTACCTACTTATTTTATTTTTTCAATTCAATTTATTAATGGAATCGATCTTTAGTTTTTTATACCCAATTACTTTATTATTTTTATCTCAAGAATAAATGTTTTATTTTCAAGTTACAATGGCTAAAATAATATTCTATTGCAGTTAGAAATTAATTGTCAGCTTGGTCAGAAACGATCAAGTTGACAAAAATGAATTTTAAGATGTACAGGTTACGTAATAACGAGTGTATTTTTTTATTTCTTTAACAACCTCACTCCTTCCATGTTGGGAAACTACTGAACACAGTGAACCTACTCACAGAGTGGGGAGTCAGTCTCTGCTGCAGCGTTGCCAGTTTAGAATGTTTGGTACTTTCTAAGTAATAAATAACTTAATTTGAATTTGACTTTTAACACCGGATAACGGTGTATTTAGTGGGAGAAAATCGAGATTGGTAATATTGACTTTTGAAAAATAAGTGAGATCAACACAAATTAGAATAAAATAATGGAGTTCAAGAAAAAATTTGGACAAATTACAATCTGCAATAAATAAAATCCGTACACTGCTTTCGATTTAACAATTATTGGTATTTAACATTGTTGCCGCTTGAAATGCCGAAGAAAATTTTAAAACAACGATAGACAAAAATTAGGAATAATTTTTACAGATAAGTACATTTGGCAACACAACAGTTAAAATAAATAGGAGGGGACTGAATTCACGCCCAACTATTTTGGTAGAGGGGACTGATCGCTGGGCTAACAAGTCTTCTCTCTCTTCCACGTAGTTTTGCTTATATTTTCCTTATCGTACTTGTATAAGTCGCAGCGTAAGAAAGGGATTTTCGCAATCTGTATATGGCCGCCCATCAAGGATAAAGGATCAGATTAGTAAAAAAAAATCTCGAGCGCGTCAGATTAAGGTATGGTGAGTTAATGACATGCTCAAAAGTGTATATTCCACTAATCTGACAATTTTCGAGTGACGTGAAGAAGTGGGAGGGTTGAAAACTTGAAAAAAAACATCATCTCGACATTCTCGAGCGCGGCTAGATTTTTTTTATCTTAATAGCGAAAAATATATAATCTGACGATTTCCACAAGCCGTAGTAACAAAAATTCGTCGATAAAGTTTAATGCGTGCAGCTGCCTATATTCCCCACTCCCCGTTTCTATTCCTCTATCACTCTTTGTTTATCTATCACTCTCTCACTCCGTCCCCACTCTTGTTTGCCAGCAAAAAGAAGATTCTACTATTACTATCAGAACTTCTGATACTGATATAGTGGTCATCATATTGGCGAATATGGAACACCTGCAAGCAACAGTAGAAGTCTAGATGGATCTTGGAGTTGGCAATGCACGCCGATACATCGACGTATTCACTATTTATAATAAATTAGGCCCAAAAATTTCGAAGGCGCTTCCAGCTTTGCATGCGTTCACTGGTTGCGATTTCAACCCGGCATTGTACCGACGCGGGACAAATAAACCTTTACAGTTTCTGATGAATGCAGATATTTTCCAAAAAGGATTCATGGATTCGGGATCAAAGGAGCATAATGTGCAGGATTCTTTTAACATCATACAGTCTTTTACTTGTCGCTTGTATGGGTTGAAAAAAAGTTAATCAAGACAGCCCTTCTCCTTGAGTATCCTTTATTTCGATGCGTGCAGCTTGCCACCCTGTCAATCGTCAATCGGAGCTACTCCAGCAAGTGTTACGCACAAGATTCATTGCATGCTTGTGGAGTAATGCCTATAATGTAAAAATTATTGATATTTTACCAACGGACTATGGATGGAACTTTGTCGACGGAAAGTTAGAAATGATCTGGTTTGCAGGTGAGGATGAAATCGAGCCAGAAGAGGAAGATTATTCTGCAGATGAAGATGATGATTAAATTAAAATACTTAAAAAAATTCAATTTTTTATCATTATTTTCTTATAAATACATGTATTCTACTTAAAAGACATACACTTTTTTATTTGCATACTATTTCCTGAACTTTTCAATTAATTAAGTTCAATGATTTGAAAAAATCGAAAAAAAATTTCAATTGTCAGATTAGGCGAATCCCTCCAGATAATCGTCAGATTATGGGAACAACGTCTAAGACATAAAGATGAACCATATATATCTTAATTTGACGCGCTTGAGTTTACGTTTACGTCACATCCAAATCGTCAGATTATTGAATAGGAGATTTTTTTAAGTTCATTTAACATTCACTTACAAAATCTGAGGCGCTCGATTAATTTTTTTCTCTCATTTTCAACCCTTACGTACGACCACCCCCACCATGCAAACCATCAGATTAACATATAAAAATACGTGGGACATGGATACTACTAATATCTGACGCGCTCGAGTATGTCCATGCAACAGTTTTTTTACATTTTTGAAAATCTATAGACGCTCCCCCCAACGATGAAAAGGTATGCATTATCTAACTTTTTTTTTTATTTCTATCATCTATGACGCTCGAGTAAATCCCCATTCAGCATCGTGGGCTCCTCTACTATTATCATCAGTGAATTGAAATATGTCGAAGCTAATTCAAAAATTGAGGTCGCAGCAAATGACTCCATTCACTCAATGAATAGCATATTTTCCGACAACCTTCTTGTACAAAACATTCATAATTTCTAGCAATATCCAGATGCTCACGTTGGAATAATTGGCAATTGAACAACTGATCTTCACGTCACTTCCAGCAACATTTCAAAAGCGCAAATACAAGTAAGCAAGGACCTTAAGCCAAAAGTGAACAAAATAATGCACGAATTCTGGAAAACTATTTGGAACAGCAGCACACCCACTTGCACAACCTACTCTTCGTAGTACATCATTCTTGAATCAACCAAGGAGAGTGGGTACCTTTATGAGAAGTCTCAGAACTGGTCACCTGATGTCCAAAGCCTGTTTGCGACTACTGTCAATTAACGATAAATGCTGTCAACTGAGGCCCCAACATAGACGACACTATTTGAAGCACAACATACAAGACGTCCTCAGCCATCCGACCAGATTTAGTATATTATCAAGTACCTGAAGGATGCAATCTCCCTAATTGTTGAGGCACATAAAATTTAGGAAAAAGGAAAACATTTTTATTTATTTATCTGAAAATTGTTTACTAAAAAATTTGTGAATGTTAACTTAATGTATTGACGAAAATTATACTTACTCCAAACTTACAAAAGTTTTACTTCCATTTACCAAATGTAGTGGTGCGATATGTTTAAGCTTTCCTTTTATTTCTCCAAAATCTATATGGTCTTGGTAATCTAGTGTATATTCGACTGAGTCAGATTGCAAAGTTAATGTTTCTGTTAAAAAAGGTATTATGTCCGAGCAATTCAAATCAAATATCTGAAACAATATAAAATTTGAATTTACTCTTTGGACCCTTACTTTGTGGAATCTACTCATATTACTTTTTTAAATGAAACTAAGTGTTTCTAATTAATTCCACTATTTAATGAAAAAATTATGAAAACTCTAAGATATTGATAATTATTTCGATATTCTGACGATGATATATCAATATCGAAATAATTATCAATATCTTAGAGTTTCATTTAAAAAAGTAATATAAAATTTAATAACTGCTAAATTTAGTCTCATTAGCCACTCCCAACTCCCTAGCCTAGACAATGGTCATCTGCCAACGGTTGATGTGGTAAGCAAATCTTCTAGGACACACAGTTCGACCCTAGTTTATCACTGGGATACCTCCAGGACACATCTAGTTAAATTCTAAGACAACTTCCAGGAGAAATCTAGTCTTGTAACAACTTTTCCCGAAGCCACCTTTCGTGCCAGTCCACTCTTCCAGGAGGAAGTTGAAATAAGATAACTACTTTAAAGTACTGGCTCCATTTGATCCTCTGACTTGGCAGGAATAAGTTTTTAATTTTGTATTATTATCTTCACTTAAAGTGCTTCTACCTTATTTTTTTTCTTTTATTTGAATCCTTTTTTTTAAATTCGTCGATGTCTAAAAGGTAGTGGCGCCCTAATGCTTCTTATAGTCTGACAACCCCCTGACTACCAATGACAAGCATGGAGTCAAACCACCCTTGAGGACAATCTCAAGCCAGTATACTCCAGGACCCGAATCTTTGCACGTTCGACCAAATGCTCTCACGTATTTCATCTTCGAAATCTCGAATGTTCGACTCGCAAACGAATGAATTTATCAGTCGTTTGATTCCCACATGGGAATATGCGAATAGGGTCTTGCGCAGAACGTTAGAAAAACAAATAAATATAACCTGTGGCTGTAGCGTGTAGATCATAGCAATCATTATACTTAAGTTTTTTAATAATACTACTGAACAAGAATGAACGCAGATGAAGCTGCTTTTTAAACTACTCTACAGTACACATCACATAAAAAATAAGATCTACAAAGTTGTTCGCCAGTGTGCTTGGAAGATATTGCTATTGAACTTTCGAGTAACGTTCGATTCGGTGCTACAGAAGGCATTCTCAAACGACCACCATAAGAGTATCGGCATCCTGACGAGGGAAAAAGCCACCAACCTCCAAGAGAGCGCTGAGATTCTTATGGAAACTCACTTCCCAGGATCTGTCTTTCCTGGAACGACGAACTGGGCGGAAGTACCAACAACAACCTCACAATACGACTGGCAGTTTGCTAGTGCAGTAATTGATGAGGACAAGATAAGGTGGGCCATTTCGGGCTTCTCCCCTTTCAAGTCACCAGGACCTGACGGTATAAGACCAGCCCTACTTCAGTGGGGAATGGATATTATTATGCCGCACCTGGTTGGAATATTCAGAGCCTCTTTAGCTCTGAGGTATATTCCCAGAAAGTGGAGAGAGGTACGAGTGGTATTTATACCCAAACCAGGAAGGATGGATTACACCTTACCAAAAGTATTCCGACCTATTAGCCTCACATCGTTCTTTTTTTATAAACAATGGAGAGGCTATGTGAGAGGTATATGAGAGATGAAGTGCTAGTTCACAACCCACTTCATCCAAATTAGCATGCATATACTCCGGGAAGGTCCACTGATTCGGCCCTTCACCAAGTGGTTGGCAGAATCGAAAGATCATTGGACAATAAAGAATCCACCCTGGGTATATTCATAGATATTGAGGGGGCATTTGATAAAACAACCTTTCCAACAATTACCCAGCAACTTAACTCCAGGAATGTACCCCTGGTAGTGGGAGAATGGATACTCAAAATGCTCTCTAGTAAAGCAAGTGTATCAATGTAGAAGACATCATAGTGAGAGGACTGGTCATGAGGGAATGTCCGCAGGGAGGGGTCTTATCATCTCTTCTTTGGAACATAGTCCTGGATAACCTGATTAATCACCTCAACAATAATGGATTCTACACAATCGCATACGCGGATGACATAGTTATCTTGCAGACCGGAAAATTTGTGAACAGACTGTGCGATAGAGCGCAGGATGGGCTCAAATTAATAAAAACATGGTGTAAGGAGCTAACATGGAACTCTCACCTACAGAGCAGAGCAAAAAGATCATATATGTGGCTTATGAGCAATGTCGGAGGACAGTGGGACGCACATGGGGTCTTTCACCCCGTGTGGTCACCTGGATCTACTCTGAAATCATAAGACCTATGCTAACGTATGGATCCATTGCATGGGGACCGAAGGTTCTACAAGCAACGGCCATCCAAAAATTATATCAAATACAGCGAATGGCTTGTTTAAACATCACAGGAGCCATGAGAACAACACCAACCGCGGCAATGGAATTAATTACTGGTCTGACCCCTCTGGACTTGTACGTAAAAGAGGTTGCGTTAATGGCCATGTTATGATTGCGTACGGCCGGTGTAAACTCCGAAGTAGGAGCGGGTCAATTGAGGCTAAGCCTGTGGCGAGAAGCGCTTACTGCGCTACCTCAGCTACAGGCGGCCAATGATGCAATTGAACCCAAGTTTGTGTTTAATAAACCCTACAAAATACAAATAAAACAGAACACAGAGTCAGATGCTGCAAATGCAATATGTACATAAACAGACAGCTCAAAAACCAAAGAAGGCTCAGGATGTGGAGTTTACTCCAGAGCACTTGGCCTAAGAATTAAGTGGGGAATGGGAAAAAATACCAGCGTGGTTCAAACAGAACTGGCTGGTATCTCAATTGCCACAAAAGAACTAACCAGAAAAGGAATTTCTGGCAAAAACATAACAATCTGCATTGACAGCAGAACAGACCTTGAACAGACAACGTGTTACATCAGGGCTAGTATTAGAGTTCCACCAAGATTTAGCTAATGCCTCGGTAGATAACAATATTATCCTGAGTTGGGTTAAAGGGCTCGACAGGAGTAGAGGTAATCGCATTGCCGATTCTTTAGCCAGGGAAGCGGCTGGACTAAAAATTTTAGGACCCAGTGACACCTACGACCTGACGACAATTGCGGAACTAGCCAAGCGTTACACCCATGCTCAATCCCTAAAGAGATGGGACGGAATCAAAGGATGCAGTCTTCCCAGGATCACCTTGGGCGACCCTGGGAAGCTCGCGCCGAAGAAATATTTGGCGATGACCAGAAAAACCTACGCTTAACAGAAGGATTTCTGACTGGCCACTGTCAACTAAGGAAAAACCTCCATACTATGGGGCTAGTGGATACACCTCTATGCAGAATGTGTGAACAAGAAGATGAAACTGTCAGGCATGTCTTATGTGAGTGCCCGGAGTTATCGTCAATAAGAGAGTGAGTGTTCGGTGAGTCTTGGCCTACACCTGCCGATATATAGGAGATGTCTCCTAGTGACCTGTCCACCTTCCTGAAAAGGACAGGATGGACGATGACCTAGGAGAATAAATCCTCGGGAGGATGTACAATGAGTCACATGTGGCCTAAGTGCTGTGGGCCTAATCTCACCCTCCCCACTCTACATATACATATATAACGTTCGATTCGGGTGAAATCATTCGTACGAACAAAATCCATCCGACGTTCTCGCGAATAGTCGAACGTTCAAAGATCCGGCTTTTAACTAGCACTCAAGTACATATCAAGTTGCACGTTTGTTAATTAAAACTTGACTAACCTCTACATGCATAGAAAGTTTCGGATTTATTTCCTCCGTGATAGGTGAGTACCCAACAATAATTTTACTCGTTGAATAGAATTTAATAATTCCTTCCACATTTGAAAATTTATAAATTTTCAAAATTGCCGGAGAAGGATTTATTTTCCATTTCAAATCTCTTGGTGATGAATTTGTTAGTTTTATGGTTTTCGTTACTGGATAATTTAAAGGAATTTTCTCGAAAATCAGCGATTTTGGTTGAATGGTAAATTCAAGAGGACACACTCTGAAACAGAATAAAATATAATGATTTTCATATGGAACTTCTTTCTATTAAATCAGATAATTTGCTAATATACGTTTTGTTTATAGGAAATAAAGTACGTTTCCACCTTAACTTTTGTACTGATAGAAATGCGTCGAGAATAATTTGGCCGTCTTAAGCTAAAATTGAAAAGAATTTGCCAATTTCTGGACTACTATTGCGCAGAGTCGGCTTTTTATACATTGCGCATTAGTTTCCAACCGTCTGAGATTACTCTACGAACAGGACGTATATCATTTTTTAATATTACCTAGCTTGGAGTGGTAATGTAAACACTACTGGATTCCTAGCAACTGTGATATAAAGTTTAGATTCAATATTTCCCTTCTTAGTTCCTTTGCAATACAAAACCAATTCTGTGTCTTGTTCTGGTGGAATTGATATGGAATGTTTATTTATTCTGAACGCTGAACTTTCGTCAAATTCCAGGTTTACGTTACACTCCATCGTCGAAGTATTTTTCAGGAACATTTCAGTTTCGTATGCGGGAGTCCTAAAAAATAAGATATGTTTACAGGCGTACGTTTAGAAACATGTATACATAAAAATATTTTTGGTTTACCTACAATTCAACCTCAAATTCCAAATTTTTCCCAAAATAATGTTAGAGTTTTGAAGATATGATTATGATAAATATTCGCTTTCTTTTTTTTTACTCACTTTGGATTCGCAAGGATAATTGGACCAAAATCAAAAACCTCTTCCTGCATGGCATATACAAAGTTTTCGGTTACAGGCTTGTCATGTAAACTTGGCAAACATTTGACAAACATCATATCGGGGGCGTAGTCGATTCGAGGCAATTCAGATATAGCATGACATTTTATAAAAAAACATTGCTTGTATCCCATTATTTCAATTCTGTAACTATGGAAAAACTCGCCAAACTCTTTTGGCAGGAAAGATATTTCGTATTTCATTATTTCTCCAGGATGGATTATCCGTAAAGAAAATACTGAGGTAATGATATCCAGGACTGAAAGGAAAAAATAGCTTTCAGGAACGAAGGAAAGCTAACTAATAATGGTAATTAAAAACTATTTTCAACATTATTAGTATAAATAGAACCTAATGATCACAGATGAACAAGTTAAATATCAATATTTCATGCCACATTTTGTAGATCTTTTTTCCCCTATTCTCCTGAATATACCTACTCAATGAAGCCATAGGAGAATATCAAGGAGGATTCCGCAAAGGTTGTTCAAATATTTACCATAAAATGCCTAATGAACAACAGTTATGAAGAAAATCTTTCATTCCATATATTCATAGACTGCAAACAGGCGTATGATTCAATTGACATACGAAACATGTACATAGCAATGAGTAGACTGGGACTGCCTGTAAAACTTCTGAAAATGGTAAAAATGACACCAAATGAATCTTCGAACAAAGTTTTGGTGGAACGCTCTGTGTCCAGGTCTTTTCATGTAAATAGTCGATAAAGACAAGGGGATCCACAATCGACAGTTCTATTCAATCTGGTGCTATTAATTATAATAAGAGACAGCCTAATATATCCAAAAGCGATAATATATTATAAAAAACACCAATTGATAGCCTATGTAGACGACATCGCAATAATAACAAGATCACAAAAAGAACTAAAATAAATCTTTAGAAATCTGGAAAATAATTCGAGACAGTAGATATGGCCTTTATATAAATGAAGAAAAAACTAAATATTTACAAATGGATGCCGGCGACAATACGAAAATAGATATAACAAGCAATGGTAAAAAAAGGATAATGAAAGCCAGCAGAGCCTTAGGAGCCCTAGAAAATATGATAAAATCAAGATTATTAATAAGGAGAACAAAGATCAGTCTATACAAAACAATCTTACAAACTACCCTGTTTTACGGAAGTGAAGGTTTTTTTTCTGGTCGAGATGGGAAAATCGTATTCGAATGGGTCCAGGACCCAAACAGTGCTGGACTCATCCCCAAGGGGATGCCTACCAACCAAACCCACCTCAAACTCGCCGTTACCCCCGCCTCGGAATCACTACCATAGCATACTTCGAGACGGGCGGCAGTCCCTCGCACACTCTCCGCTCACACCGTCGTCTTCTCCCTAACTATCACTCCTACCTCTCATGCCATATCGAGTCCTTCTCTCCCCCTAACCATGCTCTCTACTACGCCACTCACCTCCATCCATTACTCCTCTCCCCTCAACATTATCTCCACCACGTTCTCCGCCTCCCCTAGTTTCCTCTCCAACTGCTTCAGCATCTAAACACATGCCCCACTTCATCCTCCACTTCACACCTCTCGCACACTCCAGTCTCTCTTTTCCTAATCTTGTGGAGGTACCCTACTCTCGGCCCATGAACAGTGAACAAGAAGTCAAGAAGTAGTTCACCTCCCCGAAGTTCCGGTCCATTCAATCTCTCCTATTCCCAATCGCTCCTTTTAGCGCGCCCCCATACTCCTCCCATCTTCTCTCCATTTCCTCCTCCTTCCATTCCTGTACTTCCCCTCTGGTCGCACCCCTCCAGCGTTTATTTCTGGTTCTAGCCATCACGTCCAATGGGTAGGTCCTTGCCAGCACCGCTGCTGCCAGTCCACCCACTGTCCTGTACCCCTGCACCACCCCCCAACAGTATCCCTCTCTGCACCCGCAGGAGTGAGCCCTCGCATTCACTCCCGCTCTTTCACCCCACACCCCCGCACCGTACAGCATACTCTGCTCTATCGTCCTCGCAATACCCTCCACTTCCACTCTCGCGGCCCTTTAACATTACACATCAATCTCCCCAGCCATGCTGCCCTCACTTTCCCCTTCTCTGCCGCCTTTAGCATGTGTGTTCTGAAGGATAATTGACTATCCAACCACACAACACACAACCTCTCCGCCTTTCTTTCTATCTCCGCCTCTCCCTCTTTGCCGTACATACCAGACACACATCGTCCGCATACACTGTAATCTCACACCCCTCTTCACATACTATCCCACAAACCTCATCAAATACACGCGGAAGTGAAGGTTGGATATTGAATAAAAACAATAAAAGTAAACTGTAGAGGTGGGAACGAGAGATTCTAAAAAAATGTACGGAGGAATTAAGGATGCGGGACAGTGGAGAAGAAGAACAAACAAAGAAATCCAAGATATGTATAAGACACCATGCATTACAAGTAAAATTCAAGCACAACGAATTCGATGGTTAGGCCATGTGGGTAGGATGGATGACGAAAGGTGTGTGAAAAAGATTCTTCTTGGAGGTGAAGGAGGTACGAAAAAAAGGGGATGACCTAGGAAGAAATGGATGGATGCTGTTAAAGAAGACTTGAAACATATAGGAATAGAGGAATGGAATAGGATTGCAAGAGATCGCATAAAATGGAGAAATTTAACAAAAAAGGTAGAAGCTATGAGCCTGTGAGGCCTAAAACGATGTTTTATTTATACCTACTTAACTAATGGATAATTACCAAGACTCGTCAACGTGCAGCTGTGTCTAAGCCAGGAGGTCAAGTATCTGGATATAATTTTGGATGTTAAACCAACCTGGAATTCACACAAGCTGGATAAAACGAACATGAAGAAAATTGCTGTAATTGCTGCCAAATGGGCGATTGGAAATATTGGCTGT
The DNA here is from genome assembly GCA_947563755.1 of Lochmaea crataegi. Classification (NCBI taxonomy): domain Eukaryota; kingdom Metazoa; phylum Arthropoda; class Insecta; order Coleoptera; family Chrysomelidae; genus Lochmaea; species Lochmaea crataegi. The sequence goes on from OX387425.1 coordinate 24,469,575, forward strand.
ACACAACTGTGGGGAGCCTGGTGAAAAACAGATCAAAGGAAAGCTGAATTGGAGCTATCAAAATTTCAGAGGCCTGCCTGCCTGTGAATAACGGGTGCGATAAGTAGCAGACCGACCCTGGCACCAATACTAAAACTTCTGGCTCTTACTCTACACTCTACACATTAAGACGGAAGCGAGAACCGTTGCATATAGGCTGGAACCCAATGGGAACTGTCAAAAAGGAACCATCACCTACTCTAGAATAATGTTATCACAAACTTGCTTCTTGAAATGAGCAGTGACAACATATCGGTCATAATTGATAACAACTAACCATACAACAACTAGACCAGCTAAACTTGGATGGGTTGGAAACATGCAGTCAGGATGAATCGTTTGTGTGTTACTCTAACGGATCTGAAACTGATACATATAGGAAAAGATGCTGGAGTACATGGTACTAACCCAATGTTTTCACACTTTTGAGGAAGTTCGCATCCATATTCCAGGCGGAAATCCACGCTATCGATCCATGTTTACCAAGTAGCCTACAACCCGTTTGAAATGTCATATTTTAATTTCGTGAACTATACAAATTACGCATGTACGGATAATGGACTAGACTATTCTAAATCTAGATATAGAATAAGCTATTAACAATTAATAATTGTAATAGGGTATTAGAAGATAGGTAAAGCTTTGGTAAATGTTTGCAAGAGGAAAGATAAACACAAATTTCTTACATTTTGAACGGCTGTCAGAATCACCCAATCGTTCACTTTTAATAATGCTACCGCCTCTTCTCTTCTTTGCCTTGGATCTTCCGGAGTTTTGAGAAGTGACGAAGCTTGTCTAAATTAATGCAGAAATTTTGGTTAATACTGAGTAAGTCTCATCTTGACGAAGCGAAAACGTTGGCGAAAAGAATATATAGGTATAGTACTTCGTTTAAGTAGTTCAAATCTCACCTGTGTACGAGCATCTGACGCTCTCTCTGGCTCAAAGGATTCGCTCATAGGTAGAGGACAGTATTCTATTTTGAAATAGTTAGACTCTGCTTTCTTATATCTTTTAATATCTTTTAAAACAGAATACATTACGCTGGATTCTTTTATAATAACCGAAGAGGTACACTTTAACTCTTCCAAACTGCTATTTAGCTCCCAGTTAGTTTTTAATAAATTATTTATGATTCCCTCGATATCATTGTTGTATCTATATGGTGCAGCATTGTCAATAACTATAACAGGAATACCTGAAATATTTAAACAAAAAGGCTTACTATGTGGAAACAATTTATACAGCCTCACGACGTTTTGACAGTTCAATATCTCGAAAGCTATTCACATGACAAGTATGAAATTTGGCAGACCATTTGAAAAAACAGTTCGAGCTGGTCTATCGCGGAAATCTAATAAATTATAAAAAATATAAACACGCCTACATGACAAAACCAATAAAGGTAAAATGACCCTAATGGCTGCCAAACGGGCGATAGGAAACACGTGGGGACTAAATCCACGAATCGTTCACTGGCTGTACACAACTGTGGTGAGACCCATGGTTACCTCTAAAGCATTAGTTTGGTGGCCAAAAACAGATCAGAGGAAAGCCGAACTGGAGCTATCAAAACTTCAGAGGATTGCCTGTCTGTGCATAACGGGTGCGATGAGAAGCATCCCGGCAATGGAAGCCATTCTCAATATTCCGCCTCTTGCTCTGCATGTTAAGGCTTAAGCGAGAATGGCTGCTTGCAATGGGAATTGGCATGGAGGAACCAACATCCATAGTAATTCCAGAATCACAGATGTTATCACAAACTCGCTTCTTAAAATGAGAAGTGATAACATGTTGGCCACAATTAACGACAACCAACCATACCATATCCAGCTAAACTGGGATGGGTTGGAAGCATGCAGTCAATGAGGAACGTTGGTGGGGTACACAGACGGATTTAAAACTGACATAGTAGGAGCTGGAGATGCAATGTCCACGCATCGTTGGGGAAGTTTGCATCTGTATTCCAGGCAGAAATCTACGCTAACGTCACGTGTTTGCAAATGAACTTCGAAAGGGGGAATGGAGGTCAAAAGATCCTGATACTCTCAGATAGTCAGGCAGCACTGAAATCTTAGGCATGTCCCCAAATCAGATCTAGACTGGTCTGGTACTGCCTACAAAAACGTTTAACCCTGGCAAACCATAATAGAGTAGATCTTAAGTGGGTCCCGGGGCACAAGGGTATTGTAGGCAATGGAAAGGCAGACACCCTAGCAAAGCTGTCTGATACTGCATTCACTAGCTGGTTCTGAACCAGTATCTGGAATATCAAAATCTGCTGCACGTGGTTGTACATCCTGGTGGATTCAAACCAAACATCGGACGTACTGGAGACATGTCCAAAACAGGAACACAGCAAACTCCTGGTCAAAAAACCCTCGGAGTCGCTGACTAACGAAATATTAAACCTCAGCAGGGGCCAGATAAGGAAAGTGACGGGATTACTTACCGGTCACTGAACCCTAAGGAAGCACAAGCATACAATTGGCATATATAGGAAGGAACCTATCTGTCGGTTGTGTAAGGAAGAGGAGGAAACAGCCTCTCACATTATCTTGGAATGTGAAACACTGTCTCATTGGAGATATAGACTCCTAGAACTAGAGTATCCTAGGGATTATTTCTCCAAGAAGGACATAGTGAAAAGACTGTTGAGTCTGATACGGGCTACTGGCCTCTTCACATAAACTGTATAACCAAGAGCACAAAAAACCTTAAGGCTGAGGTGCCGAGGTCTCTAAGCCTCTGACTGGTGGTGCCGAACCAATCAATCAATCAACACGCAATTGGGCGGCGTTTGCCATCAATGGAATTAAAAATGAACACTTAAGGCAATGATTAATACGTAAACGTAAACGCCACATTTGACAACAACGCGTGCACAGTAAGTATTTTCAGGACGTATTTAGATAAGTTTAACGTAAACTTGCTTGTTTCTACGTATATCGTAAACGTAGGTTTTATTGAGTCCAGCTAGGCACTCGGAACACTCGAATATAAACGATTTACTTCATGTATCACTTCACTTGTTTATTTTTATAAGTAGAGTGTAAGGAAAAGTGGGGGAATTGTGCGCAGTTAAGCAAGATTGTTTATTACCTTGTGCATGTTATAGTTAATATTATATTTTTGACACTACTACAGGCAGTAACAATTGCACAGTATATGACCAAAAATAGTCAAAAAATTAAAAAAACAAAAACACAATTTTGAACAAAGTGCAAAGATGCATTTGCGCACCATTCCCCACCCCGCGGGGTAATGGTGCGCTTTGATTGGGAAATGGTGCGCAGTAAAAATATTGTTAATAAACGCAATATTATTACAAAATATTTATTATTAAAACAATATTTCTTTTAATTAAAAGTAAAAAATGATTTTTAAAAAACATTACATATTTTTAAGAAACGTTACATTGAACAAAAATCGCATTTATAATCCTTGGGACTATCAACACCTGCGCAGTCGGCGTGATTCCATATTGAGCACAAAACACACCGATACCATAACTAACGGCTCTTTCCAAATTCTCCACAAATACCACACAATTCGTTAGGTTTTGTAGGTTTTTCTAGAGGTGCTGGAGAAACTGTCAAGTTAGCATCATCTAGCTCGTCATCATCGCAAAGATCTGAAACTATTTCGCCATCTTCAGAATCAGTTGAATCAGGTGTGGGTTCTCTTTTAAGTTTCTTTTTCCCTCTAATTTTATTTCGCTCTGGTGACTCGTCATTAAAACACCTACGAACTGTAGATTTAACATTTTTTTCATTTTCTTTTTTTTTTAGTTTTTCTTCCCTTAATTTCCGCTTTTCTTGAGCTTCTTCCAATTTGCCCAGGATTGGTGTGCTTGTCAAAATTTCGGAGAGCTGTTTTTCTCGAGGTTTTCTTGCTGGCTTCTTCTGCATTTGTTTTTTTGGAATTGGAGCCAGAGCCAAGAAAGAGTTATAGTAAATTTTATACCCATTTAGAATAAGACCATCCTTATTTATTATTAATAAATCGGTTGAAACAAAAAATTACCAACAAAAATGAACGTCGTAACTAATTTATTAGATGTCACGTTTTTGAAGTTACGTCAAATTTTGATTTCATGTTAATGTCATAACGCAAAATAAGATATAAAAATGCGATATTCTGATGAATCCAAAAAACTTATGCTTAATGTAGTAAACTATTTTCAAAACGATTTAGGATCTCGATTTAAGGCAATTCAAAAAGCGTCCGAAGCACTAAAAGATCCAGAAAGCACATTATATAATCTTGAAAAACCAAACAGAGCTACAGATTTCGAATTTAGAAGAAATATGTCTGCAAGCGTTTCCCGGAGCAAAACCCGAATTACAAAAAATACCCTGCATTGTTTGAGGGAAGTAATTTATAAAATGTATGCGCGAAAGGATAAAATCACAGTAGAAACTATTTTACGGCAATTTATCGAAGAGTCTCCAGAAACTAAGATTTCCAAAGGTTCGTTATATTTGGGAATTAAAAAAATGGGTTTTCATTTCAAAAAACAGGATGGAAGAAAACATTTATTGGAAATGCCTGCAGTCAGATTAAAAAGAATATTATTTTTGAACAAATACCATGCTGCTAAAAGCGAAAAGCTCTTTACACCTGTTTTTCTGGATGAGACATGGGTTTTTAGTAAAAGCGGGGACAGAAGAATGTGGCAAGATGGTACTAATAAACACAGTGATTTAAAAATAACTGGAAGTGAGACACGATATGTAATTGTTTATGCCGGTAATAAAAAAGGTTTTGTGGCAAATGCATCGCTTATTTTTAAATGCAATAAAAAAACAGGCGATTACCATGATAACATGAACACCGAAAATTTTGAAAATTGGTTTAAACAGCAACTAATTGTAAACTTGGAAGAACCATCGTTAATTATAATGGATAACGCAACGTATCACAGTCGCCTGGATGAAGAAATCCCAAGAAAAAGTTGGAGTAAAACACGCATGTAGAATGGCTCAAAAAAAAGAATATTCCTTTTCCAGATCACATTTTAAAGGATGCTGTTTGGAATATAATTGAAAAGCAAGTTTTGCCAGAAAAAAATTATCATTTAGACAAATACGCTGCCGAGCATGGTCATTGTGTTCTCAGGCTACCACCCTATCATTGCCATTTTAATGCCATCGAAATGGTATGGTCAGAAACTAAAAGGCATTATGACCAAGCTATTACGAAAACTGCAAGGTCACCTACTGAAGTCTTAAAAGTATGGAATGACGTTGTAAAAAATGTACCGGAGCAACACTGGCAGAATTACATAAATCATACAGAGAAAATTATTTCTGAAGCATGGGAAGTAGAAAACAAACTGGACCTACTAAACATCGAACCTATGGTGATCTCTGTATCCAATGAATCCGATGATGAACTATCACTTTCTGAAAGTTATTCTGATTTAGAAACTAATTAAACTTTGCCTTGAAGATCACGTTGTAATTTTTTTTAAATCTAGAATTTGTACTTAATCGAACTCTGAATTGCCATATTTTTTTAAGAAAACTATGTATCTAGTTAATAAAACAATGTTTTTAAAATTAGTGCGCTTCTTTTATATTCTTTTATTATGTCAACATCTTTAGAATTTTAGGAATTTCATAAAATTAATTTGTATTATTACAAACCGCCACTGATAATATGAAATTTCAAGTCACTACGCCAATGCAATAAGAAATATGTCAAGCATTTGACATGACAAAGGTCATAACCTAATTTTTTTCATGCGGGTTCAGATGGTTCAAGAAGCCGCATACGTTAAGTTACTAAAACGGCTGGTACCTCTAAATAGGTATTAATTTTACTATAGATGTGGACGGTTCATTATCTTGCATTGGTGGTGGTGTCTTATCAGATCCACCTGCTCTACTAGTTTCTGTTGTTGGAGGAACTTCCTCAACTGTAACCTCTCTCATTTGATTTGCAGGAGCAAAGTCATTTTCATTGAATTTATCCGGATCTAGTGGGAAGATTCCGCATGTTCGGAATCCTGAAGCTGCTTTTTCCATCGTAGCAACTTTCATGAAAGCCTTATCGAGTAACTCAGCGATATCATACTCCGTTATTTTTTGATGTCCAGTAGTTGATAAAAATAAATCGTATTATCTGCATAGAGCAATTTTCAAAGGGCCAAAAATGTTAGGTCTAGAGGTTGCATATGGTTGGAAGTATGAGGTGGAAGCGACAACATATGGATGTTCCTTTCCTTGCAAAAATTATATGCTGCAATAGAAATATTGCTATTGTGATTGTCCATAATTAATAAAACGGGGTCGGTTGCAGTTGGTTTGGTAAACTTCTCAAAATGTATTAACCATTTAAAAAAAATATCTGTGTCGGTCCATCCGTTTTTTGAGCATTGGTAAGAAGCACCAATTGGTCCATTTTTTTGGAGTGTTGTAGACATTCTCTTGCGTGGGTATATCAACATTGGAGGGATAAAATGGCATACAGGATTCATGCAGAAAATGGCCGTAACGGTTCTTCCTCTCTCACCAGATATAGCAGCCCCTACTTTTTTAGCCCCTTTAGATCCATACACTTTTGGGCATTTCTTTTGCACCGTCGTGACGCCGGTCTCATCCATATTATACGTTCTATTCGGGTCAAAGTGATACTTTTCAACTAGCTTCTTAAGGTTAGAATAAAATAAATCAATTTCGTCTTTATTAAACGAAGCAATTCTATTTAAACTTGTTCCTTCAGGTTGTCTTAATGCTAATTCAGGAAATCGTTTTACAAAGCCGTAAAGCCAGTCTTTATGTGTAAAACCAAGGCCTCATCCATATCATCATCATTTTCTTCTATTAACGCACCAAAATCCAAAATTGCTAACATATTTCACTTAAAATACAGGAAAAACTCTACAAAAAAAAAACTCACGGGCAAAATGAAGAAAAAACCAAATAGAAATAACACAATAGAGTTTGGTTAGGTGAACTCTCAATGGATTGAAATGTACAAACCCCTTTTTAAGATGCAATTAAATACGTAAGCGTATTGGGTATACGTCGTGTCAATACGTTTACGTGTATGTGCTGCCTTAAGTGTCTGATATCTCTTCACATTGACTTTACAAAGACTATAAGTGAAATATTTTCCATATACCTAAATAAATCGTCAAGTAATGAGATCTAAATTATTAATTGTTTGACTAATTTACTTACCAACATGTCCAAAATCCACTGTTTGTTGTGTTACGGTTGTTGTGAAATTTAGTAATAAGCCAGCTTTATTTGATTTTTGTTTGTGCTTTTTATCAGGTTTTATAATTTGAGTAGGTGGCTAAAAACATATTATGGGTACTTAGTATAAGTAACAAATTAATAAATTTCATGGGCTACACAAATTTCATATTTTTACAAGTTCTTGGAGGTGTCGAGGACTTGAAACCTTAATAACTGACTATTCTGAACGAATCAATCAATAATCTTTCAAATATAAACAGATGCATAATTGTATGATGCCGATGAATATATCAACTCCGCCCTCAACCATCAGGTACAAATCTGGCTGGTAGATACCAAATTAAAAAGAAGAGTGGTTGAGAGACAATTTACGTACTGAAATGAGGATTTCTGAATAGATCTCTCAACCCTTCTTTGGATATTAACAAAAAATTAGCACGATTAGTAGGTATAATTTCAATGCGTTTTTCGGTCGAGGCTAGATGCCAATGATTCTTGTATCCACCCTAATTTTAAAATCAGCCAATCATAACTTTCCGTTTTCGTCTACCCCTACCGTCTTTCCCTGAGAAAAAGTGGCCATGTATGCTAACCAGAAGGTCAGTGGTAGTGCTGGCTTACGGTAAATACCAGAATATACTCCAGCATTCCATTCCAGAATTTTAATGCCTCCCATTTGGCGCCCAAACTAACTTTATCGTGCCTGACGAGAGCTTCAAACAATAATCTAATTTAGGTGAAGATCCGGAACCTGAGGCACTTTATGTGGTAAATGCCTCTCTTCATAGTTAGAGTCAGTTACCTTCCGACAGACAACGTCGATCTTGTTACAAAATGGCAGAACAAAGTGATCGTGTATATGAAATTGGCACCCAACACTGATTTTTTAATGGTGGTGATACCAACTATACGAAGGGAAAGTTGCCGTTACATCCTATAGCCTCAAGAACGTAGATATTGTTCCGATAGTCGTTTTAAAACTAAACTGGTCATACTATGAGTACACTTCTACTTTTATTTCCAGTTTTCGGTAGCATTTGCTAGTTAACATGCACAGAAAGTGCAAGTAATGATACACTGCCGAGCATAAAATTAGTGTATTGTATGTCGATAATGCGGAGTTCCTCAGGGACTAGTGGAAGCCCGGGTCCTGTTGGAATACTCTACTTACGGAAACTACAGTATTCACTGGGATTAGCTTTATTGTATACTTAACTATTTACACTAGTTTTACATAATGTGTTACTTAAGATTATCATGTTACTGGTATAACATAGTTTTAGATCTGATATCGATGAACTACATTTAAATATAACTAAATGTATCTGAATATATGTGAATAGATCGGAATGTCTCTGACTGTTTCTGAACGTTTCTTATGAATTATGAATTATTCTGAATTGTTCGCTTATCTACTTCATCAGCATATATACGTACTCCCCTAGGTCAACTATCCTGTTACGTGATAGTTCTCTGGCCTTTCACTGTCACGTTCGTGACCTCGCGTGATATAACAAATAACTAAATAGATTGTTTTTATAAACATAAATACCTTAAATGAATTAATTAATAATAGATAATTTCAATGAATTTAATTCTTTATGTAATGCCCAAAATACATCACATTAGGGTCACCCAGTAATTTGAAGATATTGTAGAAATTTTTATTTTTTTCCGATTTTTCTCGGGTGTAACACATTTTACTAACGGACTGCTTGAATAAAAAAAGTTGTTGTTGTTATTTCGAAAAGCGGTTGACCCAAAAACAGCCCCTCGCCCAAATTCCTAAAAACCATTATCAGCATATTTTTTGTTCCTATGGTTTTATCTGTCTATTGCAAATTGTTTGTTTAGTGTTGTCATTGTCAGTGTATTGCAATGAGCTTAAATACTGTTGTTGTTGCACGAATTGTGGCGACTTTAGAAGATGGTCGAGGTCAGCGCGAAACTGCCAGAAACGTTGGTGTAAGTCTCTCGACTGTACAACGAGGATGGTAATGGTACGAAGAGACTGGTATGCTCACTCGAAGACCTGGTTCAGGGCAAGGCAGGACTACAACAGCTATAGATGACCGCTTTCTGGTTTCTAGTGCTTTGCTTTGAGAAACCGAACGGTTACAGCAGTTGCCCTCCGAAGGGCACAGTTAGGAGGCCACTTTACGCTGCTGGTTTATCTTTTCGAACTAGAGCTACCGGACCGCTGCTTTTTCATGCACACCGGATTGCTAGGTTGAATTTTGCACGAGAACACTTGGCTTGGACAATAGCGGATTGGAGTCGCGTATTGTTTTCTGATCAATCGCGATACTGTCTCACAGGTTCAGATAGACGTGTAAGAGTGTGGCGACGACCAGGCAAGAGATATGCTCAAGCGTGTATTACTGAGCTACTTCCATTTGGTGGAGGATCAGTTATGGCATGAGGAGGCATATCTTTTTACTCTCGCACGGAGTTAGTCTTTATCGAAAATGGGACGTTAAATGCGCATAAGTACCTGACAGAGGTTCTAGAAGACCATGTCATCATGGTTATTCTTGGAGACGACGCAACCTTTATGCATGATAATGCACGGCCTCACACTGCTCGTGTAGTTACTGCGTATCTTGTCGAGGTTCAAATCAAGCGATTTGTTTGGCCTGCCCTCAGTCCAGATATAAATCCAATACAACATGTTTGGGATGAAATAGGGAGACATTTACGTAGACATGTGCCGGCCCCCAGAAATTCTAGAGAGTTTCGCGATATACTAGTGCAGGAATGGGACAAAATCTGATCCAAAGCATGCCTCGTCGTTTGCTGTTATCACTGAGAGAGAAGGGAATACTAGCTACTGAAGTCCTTAAAATTTATTTTGTTTTAAATAAAAGCATATCAAAGTAAAATAATTGTTCATTTTCTTTACTTTCAATAAACTTTGAACTACAAAAACTGTTTTTATTCAAGCAATCCGTCAGTAAATATGTTACAACCGAGGAAAATCCGAAAAAAATAAAAATGTCTACAATATCTTCAAATTACTGGGTGACCCTAATTTTATGCTCGGCAGTGTAGTTGTTGCACGTATCCACTTTTACTTTCCCAATTCTTCTCCATTTACTGTTCCATCTGTCTTCATTATGACTTTTACTTAATTCCTCTTTCCTATATAATCACTTTTTTATTCTTGAACCGACCTAATCTTAAGCTTATGTATCAATAACGATTCAACTTCTTCTGTATTACAACGCGAATAATGTTTAGAAAAAGTTTTTAGATTTAAATTGATTGTCGTAATACAAGTGGCACTAAATGCCATACCAGATATTTCGAAAAAAAGTAATAAAAATAAAAATTATTGTTTCGTGACTGATGCAAGGTATTTCGATACGGTTAATTACCATGTTTATTATTGAATAATATCAGAATCGGCGGTTATTTTTACAATTGGTGTGAAATTCATTGTTATAAAATACCACAAGATGTTTATATGGAATAATAATGGTTAAATTATATTACAGAATTTTAATGCGGTTAGGTTTCCTGGAATACAAAATATGATGTATTTTAAAAATATGTTTATCAAATGAACTAAATACTAAGTTCCACTCACAGTACGTTTACTAGCTTATGATAATTGACCAGAAAAGCATACCTAGTAGAGATTTCTAGTATCTATTAATAACAATTGATTGTGAAATTTGAGCAACTGTTTAAACACAGCAGCTTTGTTATAGTAGGCACAACATCCTGTATATAATCAACTCTTCGGAATTTAAATGTCTTATTGTGTATATTACCCCATAGCCAAAATGAAAATTTTTCAAAATTGAAACTTAAACTTTTATATGAATAATTCTACACATCCAAACACCCAACCTTTACTGAGCCGTCTCTCCCAGAGTACACCCCTCAAGAGCGATTCCGGCATGGAGGCTAGATAAGGAAAAATTGACAAAACCTGTCCTTAAAATCGTCTATCTAAGCAGTTTGCTTTTTCACCGCGGCATCGCCACTGCAAATCCAATACCATCTAACCTTAGTTTTTTTTATAAATGTTAGTAGTCAAATTGTAAACATCAAACTCGTCTAAAATTCCATGCCGAAGAGAAATGTTTTTGACAAGACATATCATATTTTACCACCAAATGATATTTTTGAAGACAAGGACAAAAGCGGGTTTCTTATAAAATTTTTCACTTCTGTTTCCTAACCTCACATACTGACAAATGAGCAACCAATAAAACAGCAAAAACTCAAAGTTTACGCAAGGTTTATGATTGGCTGTTATTGTTCTGTTGTCAGATGTTTTTGGTGTTGGATTTAAACTGGCGCCCTCTGCCATGACCAGAAATTGGAATACATGGAGTCCCGATCTCCTTATATAGTCTCCATGTATTCCGGGAAGAACCTTCCACCAACCCCCATCACCACCTATGAGGCTTTATAACCGTCGTTCGTATTGCGCGTCAAGCTCGCCCTCAGCCTAATTGGTTATTAGCCGGGCCCAAGCGGTTTTTTTGCTGTGTGACAACGGAGATTTTATCTTCAGCTGTCTTATGTCTTATTTTTTGTCTTCTGAGAACATCCTTAGATAACAAACTGCGACTAATAATGATTTTATGAGTGGTTCCACTTGTTATAGCTTACCCTACTTGAAATCCCAACATATCTTTCTGTGGATGTGCCGGGCTGTCGCCTAAGTAAGTCCACTTCTTCTCTGCCTGATGATTTTAGGAAATTAGCAGAGCTAACAGTCCTGTCACCTGATCGAGACTCTGCTGCTTTGTCAGGGTCGTCATCGTCATTGTTTTATTGGCTGTTGCTTGAGCGTAGCTGACTCCTGGCGTTGATCCTTTTGGGGTTGGCTCCGGTGTCCTCCTGTTGGATGGGACTTGCGATCATTCTTTGTAGCTCGCTGTCTCGTTTTTTTGTCTCTCGGTCATTGGGAATCGTTGGAACAGTGTGGTCCTCCCCACTTTGCGCATTTGGTGCTTAGTCGGCATGTCGTCGGTGCGTAGTGGAATCTCTGGCAGTTGTAGGTCTATTCCTCTTCGTTGTTCGTTTCATCTTATCCTTACATACTGCATGTGTTGGATCTTCCTTATCATCTCTTTTTCTTCTACCTCCAACTCGGCAATGTAGATAAGCAGAGGTTTTACTTCTTCGAACCTAGAGTGGATCTGGCTGATTCTGCCGATACGGACATCTTCCTTTTCGATTTCCTTTTTTAGTTCCTTAATGTCGCCGCTGTTTGTCAGTCCTCCGATGACGATCTTTCCTTGCTTGTATGTGCACCTAGTTATGTTTCTGTAGTGTTTGTGAACATACTTAATACCAAATAAATATATTTTCGGAGTAATTAGTAGGAAGATCAAGGTAATTGGTAATGAGTGAAGTTTATTTTCACACACAACCTTCAAGCTATGGAACCTATAGCTAGCCTATACAAGAGAATATTGTATTCATATGGTATTTTTGCATCTAGAGTAACAAGGCAAAAACCAGACTGACTACCACTTTCACAGCTTCAATGCTCAGCTTTTAGTACATCCCCCTAAATAGTTTTAATGTATGATTTTTACAAAGTTGTTTTGTGTATTATTATTGTTAACTGTATTGTCCTACCTTGATGAGTATTCCTTGTCTTCTATCCCAAAATTCAGTCAACTCAAGAGCGTTATCTTGAAAATTGGCAAACCATGTAAACTGGTTTTCTAATAATTTTGGTATTTCCTTACTGACCTCTAAATAGCGAAAATAAAATAATAAAAACTTTGTTCAAAACAATAATATTCTCACTTACGTTTCGTTATTACACTTATTGGTCCTAATAGTGTATCTTTCAAAGTCCTTAAATATCCGGAGCCTTTTATTTCCTTTTTTGACCTAGGCGTATCACCATCACCTTCAAATAAAACTAACATCAAACAATATAGCCTTTCTGAGCCTATAAACTAAATGGGTATCTTAATATATGATCAGTTTATGTTGGAAGATACCTAATCTCCTAGTTAGTAAACTGTTTTAAAGTATATATCACAGGTGACAAAACTGTTAGCTCAGCTAATTGCCAAAAGTCACCAGGTAGAGAACGCTAGAAAAGATTTGGACCCACCTATTCTGGAAAGGAAGGGCTTAGAACAATTTGTGTGTGTGTGAAAAAAATTTTACCTTTGCCCTTTTTGTCGCTTTTATCTTTACTATCTTTATCCCCTTTTGACTTTTTTGAGTTTTTGGGTGATTTATTCCCTTCTGAAAGTTCTTCATCAGTATTTTCTTCTTTAGATCCAGATTTACTTTTTTTCTTGGAAATTTTTTCAGTCCTCTCTGAACCTTCAGCTTCTATTTCAACAGGTACAATGATACGTGCACGAATACTTCCTGAAATTACAAAAATATGAATTATACTTACATACTGGTAATTCAATAATTTGCCAGATTAATCATGAACTTTACTTCCTTTTATAACATCGTCTATATACTTTTTACATTTGAAACTTACTTAAGGATTTTTTCCTTTCTTTTTCTTCTTCTGAAATTAAAATAGGTGTGTTAATTTTATTCATTTATAGTTTCAAAAGTGTAACTAAAGGTTACAAATTGGAGATTCCGAATTATTAAACTATATTATTTATTTATTGTTTTATAGTTTTAAGCATAAATTTTTAAAATTACTTACTGATTTGTCTATTTTTTTCTTCATCGATTAAATATTTTTTATATCGTACTTCTACTTCCTTATTAATATAATTGGATAAAGTAACAGACAAAAGTATCAACATAATGAACTTTATGTTGCCAATTCCATGCAACAGAACCTCGAGGGTTAGTAAAGGATTGGGCATGAATATACTATTCAAGCTTTCAATGACTACAATTTTCTTTAACTTATTGAATTTGGATTTCAACAAATTAGCGAATCTGAATTAAAAAAATACAGTAAGTTATACATAGTAATAGCTAGTGTAGGAAAGTGGAGCTAAACATCAACCACACCAAAATCATCTCAATAGCCTTCACTAAGAAAAAAACTCAACCTCAAAACTGTAAAACTTGATGGAAGCGAGAGTGAATGGAGACAAGAAGTCAAATATCTAGGTCTCACTCTAAACAGTAAAGTCCTAGGGAACAAACACGAAAAGGAGATAACATAAAAACAAAAAATGGCTCTAGTGGTGTGCAGGAGCCTGACAGGGAAACATTGGGGTAGTAGACCAAGGATCCTGAGCTGAATGCAAACAGCTTTAGTGAGATTATGGTGCCATTGCGTGGAGTAGTAGGACAATCCTATTGACTAAGCCAGACTAAAACAGCACCAAGAGTTTTGACAGGTGTCCTGACGGTACACTGTCGCCTGAATGGGTACCTTTAAAAGCTCAAACTAATGGAGCAGGGAGAATGTAGATTCTGTGGTATGGAAGAAAAAACCTCTATTCACATACTTGCAGATTGCATAGCAAGGGCACATAACGCTTTTTGTAGGTTTTTGAAGGGAATCACCTCCCTTTTGGCCCCCCAAAAGCAACGCCAGCGGAATGCTACATTAATTTTCTCTTAGCATTTCTTTGTAAAAAGTTTGGCTTAGACGATATAGCCACTTGTTTAAATGATAGCCAAAAGCAACCATTGTATATTTAAGTTTTTGTAATATACATATTTGGAAGTTTCTGATGATAAAAACAAAAAGTTTCACTTACACTTGAGGATTAATATCCAAAAATGTTGAATTTATACTTGGACCTTTTTTCGAACCTTTGGTTACACTGGACTTAGCACTCTTTTCACTTTTATTTGTTTGTTTATCTGATCCCTGAAAGAAAAGTAGAAATGTATAAACACAAATAAACATATCAAGTTCCAGGGATTTTGCTACTGTTTATTAGATTCTGTCTGATGAGATTTTTCAATATTATTCAACATGATTAAAAATATATTGTAAGGCTAGGTTAGGTTTATTTATTCCATCGTTTGAGTTGTGCTCAACAGCCAAGCCATTTGAACTAAATATTTGTACAATTTCCAATATTTTCTACTTCCATTCCTGTCGCTTCTTGTCTTCTATATAGGCCACTAGTTTGACAGGGGGAATTTTCAGTTGCAGAAGCAAACTATGTGAGTAGGTGCTCCATCCCTTAGTTCATATTTTTTATTTTGTGTAGATGTTTCCTCTGGGTACTGTGTCCAGTTACCAGGTTGGTAACTGTCTTCGAATGTCTTTTGTCCAGTTTCAATAGCCTGGTTGAGCATTCCTTGTCTACCTTGTTCAGTAAAC
Source organism: Lochmaea crataegi (assembly GCA_947563755.1). Lineage (NCBI taxonomy): Eukaryota > Metazoa > Arthropoda > Insecta > Coleoptera > Chrysomelidae > Lochmaea > Lochmaea crataegi. Next base: position 24,485,076 of record OX387425.1, read on the forward strand.
TATTTGTATGGAGGTGTCCTTGTGTCAACCTCCATTTGAGTTGGTGTTCCCTATCTAGCCAGTTTCCGATTTCCCCTCTTATGAAATATTTTGCGATTCCACAAAACGATTCCGGACCTATTAAGTCTCCTTTAGAGCCTTCTATTGCAATCCCTGCTTGTCCCGGCACCCATACTAGAGACACTGTGTTGTCTATTGTGGAATTCTTCACTTTTACCAGTCTAGACTTATTGATTGGATTGCTGATAGTCTTAAGCAGAGGCAGAGGTATCCTCTCCTGATGTTTTCATCAATACAGGTTATATCGGTAATCGTCTCCGCTTGAAACACGTATATGGACCAATGCTTAAGTTATTCTCTTTCTAGGTCCGTTCATACCAGCCCCAGTGCCATGGTTTGTTTTAGAACCATCGGTAAACCAGATAATGTAACCAGGATTACCTGGGTGCATCAGGTTAGGTTAATTCTGAACCATTTCAAAGCTATCATGGATAGTTACCAACAATATGACGTTGTTTTTCTCTATATACGCACAATATATTTATTAGCTAAGAAAAATCAACAGATATTTTTGACATACAATTAAACAAGTATTGAATATTGATTGAATGGACCAAAAATATTAAATTAAGATTATATTTATTTCAACAATAATCTGAATCGTTGATATACCTCTTTCTTTTTGCTGTCTTCTTTGGAGCTTTCATCAGTTTCTTTCCCATCTTTTTTCTTGTTTTTCTTTCCCTTAACATTCTTACTACCTTTGGTCGCCTTCTTCCCAAAACGCAAAGTATCGATATTTTTTAATAACATATCGTAATCATCTACAATATAATAAATGACGAAATATACAGATTGCGAAAAAGTTTAATAGATCATACGAAGACAAGGTTAATATGAACAGCACTACTTGAAAGATAGAGACAAGAATTGTTCTATGTGTGAAACTCACAACTAGATCATTCCCCTTTACAAAAACATAATGGTTAAAAGTAAGAAGAGCAATGAACACACGCTCACCTGTTTTGGTAGACGGGACTGATCTAATTGTGAGTTTCACACGTAGAACAATTCTTGTCTCTCTCTCTTTCAAGTAGTGTTGCTCATATTATCCTTGTCGTACTTGTGTAAATTGTATGACCTATTAAACTTTTTCGCAATCTTTATTTGAAGAAATAAACTACTATTCGCTCCAGAATTCATTCGTAACAATCTGTATACTGTTTTCAATTTGCATGTATACATGGAAATTGGGATGATAACTCGGATATTACTTTCCCACCACTTAACCACAAGTTATAGTTTACGTCCAGTATTTTACTAAATTTTTAAGTAATTACTTTGACAAAAACAATTTTAATTCAAAATAATTATATAATATCTGGGTTATTACTTGGGCATCCTGTTACGATTATTGTCTATAACATACATATTAACTTAACAATAATCACAGTATATTGTCCCTTACATGTCTTTTAATTGAATTGAATGAAATCAATTCCATTGTATTGATTCAAATACATGCAGCATCCCTTGATTGATTGATATAAACAAAGATAAATTAAATTGACAGTCTCGAGAGAGTTCCGAACAGTCACCAATATGTTAGTTTGAAGTAATGTCCGCAGTATGTCAAGAATTGGTAGAACTGCACTAAGAGTTTTAACAGGCATCCTTACGGGATATTTTTGCCTGAACGGGCACCTGAAACAGCTCAAAATAGTGGAGGAAGAAGAATGTAGATTCTAAGGCATGGATGAAGAAACCTCTATCCACATACTTGCGAACTGCTCAGCCTAGGGCACAACACCTTGGAGATTACTGGATAGAAGAGGGACATTTACCTAAGTTAAAGCCTGCAGATATCCTAAAATTCCTCCGGCAAATAGGACTTAAGGAGCTACTAGTCTCTGAGACTTTCCTCAGGAACTAAGTAGAAGTGAGGGGGCACAATGGATCTTTTAGGTCACCCCAATTTACATACATACATACATGTCAAGAATTGACACGTGAGTTAGAGTAGTCATATAGTTATACATAGGGTTATTCAGTGTGCAGACTTAGCCTTATTTGCACTTATCACCGATGTAAAACTGAACTACCAATATAATTATGAATTGAAATTGATAGGTTTGTTCGCGAATGTAATTCCGAACCAGTTCAGGGACTATTCGCATCAGTAGCGGCTCCTCGAAGGAGGCTCAGCTTCCTCACCAATTTATCCAGCAAATAGCACCAGAAATATTTTTTTGAAAATTCTTCATTTTATTTCCTGTTTATCTAATAATTTTTAAATTTTACAATTTCCGTTTTCAGTAGTTATTTTTAAATCTGACAACAGTGCCTTGAGGCTAGATTCTACAAACATCTCAATACCTAAACACGTGCTGCTCAACACAGTTGCCATTTTTTCGACCAGTACAATTGCTTAATACCGTAAAAAATAGCTGAAATGGCAACACTCTCAGGAGGCTTGCCTCTAGCGGTTGCTAGATTTACACTTAGAACACTTAAAACAAAATGATGCAATTTGTAATAATATTATTGATCATTTTTCGCAAACTAAAGACCGTAGAATTCCGTTAATATATTAAAAAGTTAATAAAATTAATTAAAAAAAATATGAAAAATTCCAAAAAAATTAAAAAAAATAAAAAACGAAAAAAAAAATTTGGCAAGAGAAACTCTAACTCCACGTTGGTTCTTGCTGGGCAACGATTAATTTTGTGACTGAAGTATCTGGTACGGTCGCTGCGCAAAGGTTAAATTAATTGGCAGAATAGAGTATATTTTTACAAAAGCGTTTTATGTCCAGCCTCCTCTTTTAAAAATTTCACGAGCCGCCACTGATTCGCATGTTCGCAGTTAATAGAATTCTGAATTTTTAATGATAGTTCGGAATCAGTCCTAGCAGTTCTCTAATTTTGGTAAGGACTGAAAGTTTAGTTCGGCTGCTCATGCGCAACTGATCGATATGTCATATATGTGATATCTTTTTTATGTTTTTATTTTTTAATCTAATATCTAGTAAAAACAAAAAAATATTTTATCATCACATTTTATCAAGAATATAATCTACTTATAACCTTAAAAATTTGGCAACAATTTCTTGCAGTCAAAATATTCTTACGATGATTTATGTAAATATCGAAATAATTATAAATGATATTTTAGAGTTTTTATTAAATAGTCGGATTAATTATAAAGAGTCCAAACAGTAAATTCAAATAATTGCCAAGTTGACGAATTTTTTCATTATTGTCAGATAGGGACAAAAATTACATAAAACTGAATTATTCTTGATAACGGTAGCTGGAACGCTATCGAAACGTTGAAATAAAAACATAAAAAGATTGTGGTTTGATTTCCCAAAATAAATAACAAAAATAATAATTAATATACTACAAAGAAAATACTTAAATATTTAAATTATCTATTCAATCTATTTGGGTTTTAAAATTGTTTTCGGTCAGGTTCTGAGAGGTGATCTGTGGTTCTAAGACCGTTCGCGGAATAATCAAAATTATTTACTGGTTCGTAACTAGGCATGCGCTCTAGACAATTCAGAGTTAATTCCTAACTGGTTCGGTATTGGTTCGGATTGTAACCCGCGAACATAGCTATTGAAACTGTTATATGTAAACTCACCGTCAAAAGATTCTCGCACATGTTTTTCGTAACTTTCTAATTTTGTTTGTATCTTGTGATTGATTTCTTTGGCGAACTCGGATTCGTTTAAAACCAACTCTTGGCAAATTAATCTATCAACACTGGTAATTTCATCCACACCCAATGCTTTTGATGTTTGATTAGCTACTTTATAATATTCTAAAATAAGATAATTGTTTACTCCTCCACCTAACAAATTAAAATTCTCGATTGACCACCCGTTCAGAAACACGAGCTGAAAAGCGAAACGTTGAAATATAAACATAAAAAAGATTGTGGTTGGATTTCCCAAAAAATAATGAATATACCTTAAGGAGTAGGGCAAGTGTGTATAAGAGTAAGCACAATTTCTCAATTCCACGCAAATATATAATTTTTGATTGTTTTGAACAGGTTATACCCTAAATTATTTCAGAAAAATGAGATATTTATATTTTTTCTCAACTTTGCAAATGCACGGCCGTTTATAAGAGTACGCATCCTGGCGTTCAAGAGTATGCTATCTTGACATAACAAAGGGTTACAAGTGAAACCATATTTAGGCGATTGCTAGTAAAATGACATAATTTCATTTAAAAAAGTTTAATGTTATCAATAAAAACTCAAAACATTAAAAAAGCAACTTGCGAAAAATAATAAATATAGTCGCTCTGAACAGTTAAAACAAACAAAGTGTCCTATTATATACGTGGTGGAAGATACATGCCACCAACTGTTACAGAAAGAACACATAATCCAGTCTTCATATTCCAAAGATTCTGAGTACAAGTCTCCACATCCTGGACATCGTACATCCTTTTCGTCACATTTATTTTTCATCTTTTGCAACTTCTCTAATTTCTGACGTTTTGAGCCACTGGCAACTAATTTTCTTTTTGCTGCTCCAACTTTCTTCTCTTCTTTACATTTCTTTATATCAGCAAGTTCTTCAAGCTCATCCTTGAATAGTAGTATTTCAGACTTCTGTGATCTGCATTTGCAACGATTTGGGATTTGGGATAGATTCCGGAAGCTCTGAATGAGTTCTCGGATTTTTCAATATTGGAAAGGCTGGTGTAAGCATAGTTAAACAGTCCGGTAACTTGCATCTGTGTTATTACTTTTCCCAGGTTATTTACCATCCATTTATCACACTCCCTGCTGTAAGCACACTTTAATGGGCGAAAGAAACCAACATCCATCGGTTGCATTCTGTGGCTTGCATGAGGTGGTAAGGAGAGTAAGTCTATGTGATTTTTCCTGCAGAACTGTATGGCTTCTAAATCACGGGGTGAGGAATGGTTGTCAAGGATCAAAAGTATTGGATTTTCTGCACTAGGTTTGCTGTAGTTTTTGAAATTCTGCAACAATTGGAAAATAAATCTTTGTTAATAAACGCAGACTGCGATATCATTTTGCATGTACCAGTAGGTGCATTTAAAAAGAGCTCATCCTTCATCCTTTTTCTGGGAAATATCATATGCTGGAGGGATATTTGTCCCTGTGGCGCTAAAGCAACACACAGCTGTGACGACCAGTTTTTTTGCTTTACTAGATAAAACCTTCGGCAAAAGTCGATACACCTGTTTCGTCCATATTGTAAATGGAGTTTGGTGGGTATTTTCTTTTTTCATAAAGTGTCTTGAGATTTTTAAAAAACCGATCTACTTGAGCTTTATTGAAACCCATTATTTGACCCATTGAACATTTCTCTGGCTGTCGAATTGTTATTTTGTGTCGTTGACAAAACGACACAAAGGACTCGCCTGCCATTTATTTGACTTTGTTAAACCTGTGCTGAATTTTGTTTGCTTCAGCAAACTTGTAAGCCGCGATTTTCGGATCTTTCTTGGTTATACCATAAAAACGTAGATGCAGGTCACTTACTTTTTGTGCTAAATCAGCTTCCATATCTGCAGGAATATCTGTTTTAAATCGTCCTAAAGAGCTAGGTACGGTTCCAGTTTTTTACCGTTTTCTTAGTGTTGCTTCATTTATCCCCATTTCTCTAGCAATATTTCTTTTAATAAAACCTCCTGTGATTTTCGACTTAATCTCCTCTAAATTTCCTCCGGTAAACACTGGCTTTCGCTCGCTTTTTCTTTTATAACTGCTCATATTCGGAATTTAGTAAACTACAAAAAAAACTTCGATTTTTATACTAGATTCACTACAGTAATCTTTGGCATAAGAGTACGCACTACGAAGTATAAGAGCACGCCCTGCGTTCTCTTATGCTTTTCCCTCTGCTTACTCCTATGCATATTTGTAAAATTTTAGATTTTAGTTGATATCTTACCTATAGGAATAACAACAATGTTATAAAAAATCATACAAGAACGTTCACTGCTCTAAATCGCCGGTACTCACCTAGCAAAACACCAAAAACTAAGCACCAGAAACTAGATCGTCAACCCGCGAAAACATTATCGGCCATTGTTTCACATGTGTGCCAGTAATGTAGATTTCCACTTATGCCTCTATTATCGCATGCTATTTGAAATATTACTGCCTAGACTATTTAATAGACGGCGGTATATATTAAAAATAAGCGTTTGTTCTCTTCATGCCTACTCTTATACACCTCTACCATATACAGAAGATATGTAGAGTGTACGCCTTAACTAGACACACAAACTAATTTGAATAAAAGTGTCTGTGTATTTGCTACACGCTATGACGTGGAGATTTCTTTGATCATTGCCGACATTTGGCCGTTGGGGAAAACAGGTCGGTGGCTTGTGCCGCCGGTCTGGACAGATGTTTATGCTTCCTACACATTTATTCCTACATTTCTGCAAATTAATGTTATAAATGAAACTAACTGTTTCTAATTAATTCCACTATTTAATGAAAAAATTATGAAAGGATATTGATAATTATTTCGATATTGACATATCATCGTCAGAATGACAGAAGTTACATTTTATGTGATACCTACTTGATGTTTAATATTTTGGCTAGACCAAATAGTAAGTGACCTATCTTGTGATTGACTTAATACATATGAATAGAAAAAAGAAGAAGATATGATTTTACAAATATTAAAGCTTAGGTATTATTAGCCCTATAGGGATATCCTGGATATCTTTTTCCCATTTAAGATCAGTATAACTGTGCAATGATATAGGAAACCAAGGAAAACTATATCTGCTGTTCATTACAATTGTTACTTAAGAAGACAATTTATTAGTGGAGAGCTCCCTAGATTTATCTGTTCATTGACAACTTCATATTGTGGGTCTCTCAAGTGTCTTCTTATTTCTAGTTCTTCAAGGAAATCTAGTTCTTGTTTCTTATCACAAATATGCAGTACTTCTAGTTCTGTGTTAGGTGTATGCTCGTGAGTGTTCATTGTATCTAATTTCAAAATTTCGAATTGTTTGACCCATATAGATAGCATTACATTCTGGACATTTAAGTTTATATATTCCAGACTTTTTTAATGGGGGTATTTTTGTTTTTACATTTAACAATTTTTTACTCACATTGTTTTCTGTTTTAAAATAAATTGCTGTATTTAGATATTATCTTTGAAATATTATTTGAAATATTGCCAGCATACGTCATGGTTTTGTAATTTTGTATTTCCCTAGTTTTTTCAGAAAATATTAATTGTAATGCCACTTTTTCCTCTTTTTTATTATTTAATTTATTTATTATATGTAATGGATAACCGTTGGATGTGGCTATTTGTTTAATTGTATTAATTTCTCTATCAAAATTATATTTGTTCATAGGAACTGAAAATGCTCTATGTATCGTTGAATTATATGCTGCTAATTTATGTGACTTGGGATGATTGGAATTATACATATGGTATAATCACATCAGTATGTGTTGGTTTTCTGTAAATTGAAAAATCAAGTATATTATTGACTCTTTGAATTTTAATATCAAGAAAATTGATTGAGTTATTTTCTTCAATTTCTAATGTAAATTTAATTTTTGGATGTAAATTATCAATATGATTGAACAATATATCTAATTGTCGTTCACTACCTACAAAACAAGCTAATATGTCATCTACATACCTATACCAAAATAATATATTTTTTGAAATGTTACATTCAAAGATTTTTCTTTCTAAACTGTCCATAAAAATGTTTGCTAAAATTGGTGATATAGGGCTTCCCATTGGTAAACCTTCATTTTGAATATATACCTTATTATCAAAAGTAAAATAATTCTGATTAATACATACATCAAACAAATTAAGTATATCTGATATTATTCCTGGATTGATATTTTTATCCTCCAGTAATTTTTTAACAAGTGTTATGCACTCTTTTGGAGGAATTTTAGAGAACATATTGGTAACATCAAATGCAATAAGTTTAGAGTAATCTTGTAACGTGTATGTTTTTAATTTTTTGATTAGTTCTATTGAATTTTCAATTGAGTATTTAGATATACCTCCATAGCTATTAAGTATATTGTTTAGTTTTTTAGCTAACTTATTATAAGGAGTATTAACGTAAGAAACTACAGGTCTAATTGTTTTCGATACTTTATGTAATTTAACAGTTCCATATAATCATGAAGACTGATGATTTTTATTAATCATGTATTTTTTCTCGTAATCATTGAAAACATAATTTGAACTATTGACAATCTCTCTAACATTATTAGAGAACTTTTTTGTTGGCTCAGCCCTTAGAATTTTCACATCACAAGATTCTATAAAATTATTAACTTTAGATTTATATTCTTCGGATTTTAAAATGACAGAGGCATTACCTTTGTCAGATTTTGTTATTGTGAGGTTATAATCTTCTACTTTTTGTTTAATTGAATTTAATGCTGAAACATCATTTTTTGTTTGACGTTTAACCTTTGAAGGTTTCATATTTTTAATCAAATTAGCAATTTGAAACTTTTCATAAAGAAAACTATTTTACTGAGATTTTAAAGCTATTTCTGACTCTGTAGCTAAAATTTCTTTAATACTATTTGTTAATTTTGGTGGTATGCTGTATTTTAAGCCTTTATTTAAAAATTCTATCTCACTATTTGTGAAGTTAGTGTCTGAAAGGTTTTCGAATCGTGTTGCAATTTTAGCAAACATTTTTATGGACAGTTTAGAAAGAAAAATCTTTGAATGTAACATTTCAAAAAATATATTATTTTGGTATAGGTATGTAGATGACATATTAGCTTGTTTTGTAGGTAGTGAACGACAATTAGATATATTGTTCAATCATATTAATAATTTACATCCAAAAATTAAATTTACATTAGAAGTTGAAGAAAATAACTCAATCAATTTTCTTGATATTAAAATTCAAAGAGTCAATAATATACTTGATTTTTCAATTTACAGAAAACCAACACATACTGATGTGACTATACCATATAATTCCAATCATCACATGTCACATAAATTAGCAGCATATAATTCAATGATACATAGAGCATTTTCAGTTCCTATGAACAAATATAATTTTGATAGAGAAATTAATATAATTAAACAAATAGCCACATCCAACGGTTATCCATTAAATATAATAAATAAATAAATTAATAAAAAAGAGGAAAAAACTAGGGAAATACAAAATTACAAAACCATCACATATGCTGGTAATATTTCGAAGATAATATCTAAATACAGCAATTTATTTTAAAACAGAAAACAATGTGAGTAAAAAATTGTTAAATGGAAAAACAAAAATACCCCCATTAAAAAAGTCTGGAATATATAAACTTAAATGTCCAGAATGTAATGCTGTCTATATTGGTCAAACAATTCGAAATTTTGAAATTAGATACAATGAACACTCACGAGCATACAGATTAAAACAGCCAGATAAATCACATTACGCAAAACATCTTCTTGACACAAAACATTCATTAACACCTAACACAGAACTAGAAGTACTGCATATTGGTGATAAGAAACAAGAACTAGATTTCCTTGAAGAACTAGAAATAAGAAGACACTTAAGAGACCCACAATATGAAGATGTCAATGAACAGATAAATCCAGGAAGCTCTCCACTATTAAATTGTCTTCTTAAGTAACAATTGTAAAGATCAGCAGATATAGTTTTCCTTGGTTTCCTATATCATTGCACAGTTATACTGTTCTTAAATGGGAAAAAGATATCCAGGATATCCCCATAGGGCTAATAATACCTAAGCTTTAATATTTGTAAAATCATAGCTTCTTCTTTTTTCTATTCATATATATTAAGTCAATCACAAGATAGGTCACTTACTATTTGGTCTAGCCAAAATATTAAACATCAAGTAGGTACCACATAAAATGTAACTTCTGTCATTCTGACGATGATATGTCAATATAGAAATAATGATCAATATCCTTTCATAATTTTCATAATTTTTTCATTAAATAGTGGAATTAATTAGAAACAGTTAGGTTCATTTATAACATTAATATGAGTAGATTCCACAAAGTAAGGGTCCAAACAGTAAATTCAATTTCTGCAAATATATATATATATATATATATATATATGTATTTTTTATTCCTCTTAATCATGCTTATAAATTATGCCTAAATAACTTAAAAGTAGCAAACAGACTGGTTCGAAAGTGATGAATAAAGAAAATATTAAATCGTTATTTGAGTAAGATCATTAAAACTATGCATTTCGTAATCGACTATGTTTAGTTAACATTTGTTTATTTAAAAAACAGAAGAGTTTGTTAATTCTCTGACATACCGGTTGTGGGAGCTCCGTGGAATATCAGTACAACTCCGTTTCTTGTGGCTGGTAAATCGTTTGCTGTTGTTGCATTTATTACACCGAGCCCTTCTATTTCTTCGCTAGCAACGTGTTGCATGTCAGTGGTATTGTCTTCTATAGGTATATTTAGTGGCTTAACATGTTCTAGAATTGAAATAAAAATCTAATATATAAAATTCTCGTGTCACGGTGTTTGTAATTAAACTCCTCCGAAATGGCTCGACCGATTCTCGTGAAATTTTGTGTGCGTATCGGGTAGGTCTGGGAATCGGTCAACATCTATTTTTCATCCCCCTAAATGTTAAGGGTGGTCCACCCCTTAATTTTTTTTTATTTTTTAGACAAACTTTTTTGTTTTCATTTTTTTATGATACAGCATTCAAAAATACATACAACCCTGAATTTTATCATTTCTATGATCAACCCCTATTTTTTATTTGTTAATTATAAACTAATTTTGTCATGACTTAGAATAAAAAATTTCACATTACTCTCAATTTTCACCCTTTTATGATCTACCCCTATTTTTCCATCGCGATTTTTATTTTTGCAAGATGACAAACATACAGGGTTTATCATAATTAATAATTTTAAATGAATTACATATCCATAAAATTTTATTTATAAAATTACTGTTTCATCCATAAATTTATATTTTCAAATTTAAAATTTCAAAATTGTTTAATAATAATATAATCGCATAAAAATATATAATAGAAAGTCGTGTTAGTTACACTATTTATTACTCAAGAACGGCTGAACTGATTTGGCTGAAAATTGGTGGGGAGGTAGCTTAGAACCAGGAGGCGAACATAGGATACTTTTTATTAGGAAAATTACGCGGGAAAAAATTATTTGGGACAAAAAATGGCGGTAAATAAAAATTTACGGAAGTTTGAAATGGACAAAAGCTACTCTTTGTTCGAACACTTATAACTTGAGAACGGCTGGACCGATTTTGATGATTTTCGATTTGTTGTATTTGCCTCCGTCCCGAATAGCAGAATAACTATTAAAATATGGGAAAATTGCACGGGAAAAAATTATTTAAAAAAAATCTACTTTGGACAAAAAAGGCGGTAAATTGAAATTTAAAATTTCTGTATAGGTATCGTTGAAATTAGCTAATTGTAAGGATGGCAGTTATAGAAGTTTGAAATAAACAAAAGCTACTTTGACACTCCACTGAGTGGGCAGGAAACGACCGCTTGCATAATATCTTATTGAAGGACAGGACAACATCGGTCGGGTCTTCTATATGTTAAGACAGGACAACGTCTGTCGGGTCTTCTAGTTATACTATATGAATGAATGAAATCTCTTATGGTTGTTAAATAGAGACAATAATCTGCATATAATAAATATCAACTCTGCTATTGGTGACAAATAAATAATTCATTTTTGAATCAAATAACTGGGTTGTCATTTTGGATTGTAATCTATACACACACCTATACAGCGAATATATTTTAACGAATTTATTGTTGCAAATAACATAATAATAATAATGGTGGTCAAGAAAACTGGTTAAAGTATAAATTTTCACTTTACTTAGCATGCCCTATTCATTACCTTTTATTAATGTAATTATCTCGTCTTTTGATAATTTATCCAGATCATCTTTATCTTCTATCAATACTAATCTCTTTAATTCGCCGAGTAGAAACTTATATGTTGTTTTAAAAACATTTAGCAATGAACTTCCTGGTAGTCTCTCTGGTATTAATAAAACCTTAATGTTGTGATAATCCATAAACAGGTCCATTAACATTTTTTCTTCATCATAAATCCTGAAAAATAAGTTCTAAACCGTGTCTATCCCATAATAAAAGTTACTAGTGGCTGCTTTTATTTTAGTTTCAGATAAAGTAGGTATATACGCAAATATAATATGGATGGAAAAAATGCAAGAAGAGAAAATAAGCAGAAGCCGGTCAGATTGCGTCCGAAGGAAAGCGCAGGGGACCGAATACATTCAGTACGGCGAAGAGATGGAACCACTCTATAAGGTCGACTTTAGTCGCAGTTCATCGGCTAAGGATTTTTAGGTAAAAATTTGGACCACAGCGAGTAATTGACTGCTTTGGGTTCTCTTGCACACCTTCACAGACCTCGTTAATGTTCTTGGTCAGTTTGGCATTCATTTGACGTACGAGTGTCGGTTAATTGTTTACCGAACCGGTCGTCTCAAATTTGGCCACCAAACGCTCATTTTGATAATAAAGTTTAATGATTTGGGTGTACTGTTCAATCTTGTAACTGTCCCAGTCTACTTGCAAATTTCCCATTCGTATGAAAACAAAATTAAATGGCTTTATTGTAAGATTGAGAAATCGATTAGGATAATCTGTGACACGGAAAGATATTAGATTATGGTTGAACTGGGGACATACATTTTATAGAAAAATTGTACAGCTTTTCCAGCTGCAGATGAAACTAAGGACAAAATAATTTGATCAAGCTTTAGTACTTGGATTAGAGAACATGAACAATTAATCAACTTACTCATCAAAATCTGCAAAACAAAACTCTATTGGAAATGTAGAAACATTCTGAAGTAGGAGAGTTTGGACATTTTGGTCAGTGTAAGGTGTGTTGGACTTGAACTCCACAACTTTTTCTTTGAATACTAATTTAGGTAGCACACCATGTCCACTAAGTTTTAAAACTACATCTGTAGGATTTCCTTCGACGTGTACTAAAACTTCACATGGATAATATCCATTCTTCTCTGGCATGAAGTAGATATGCATGAGTCCCTTATCATTTGCTATCAATTCGCCACACTGAGGAATTATGTAGTATGCACTTTTTCCATTGTTTGAATTATGTATGTTTGTGGACCAATTGCATGGCAAACATCCTCTATGAACAAAATGTATGTCAAAATATCTTCTGTATGTTCCTTGTGATGTTTCATTATTATTTTTGTTAATTATTTTGGGAAATTAAACCACAAGGGGGACCAAAATTTGAAAACTTAATTTTTCTTGATAACGGTAGCTGGAACGCTACCGAAACGTTGAATTAAAAAATACAAAAAAAATTGTGGTTTAGTTTCCCAAAATAATTAACAAAAAGAAAAATGTATGTCACTTGAAACAAAAAAAAAATGTGAACAATCTATTATTTAGGACAACAAATGAAGTAATTATGTATTTGGAAAAAAAGATAAAGTAAAATTCGCAATATTAAGGCATTTGAACAATCCAATGAAACATTAAAGTTTTTAATACAAGTTCTCTTAAGAGAAAAAACCGATTGTGAGATAATTAATTGTAGGAATTGAGGATGATCACCACCGGCCGCCACTGTTGCCATCCCCATTGAACTAATTCAAATTTTCTTAATCTGACTCTGATTCGGAATCGACATGCACTGTGGACGTACCGTTAGATAACTTCATAAGTGGAACGTAAACAAAATGTGACTACCGCAAACTTAATGCTTTAAAGGCTCAGACCTTCCACTTTGTTGTGCAGAAGATAAACCAGTTCATCAGCATTCGCCAAAATTTACGGCAGACCTAATAAGCAAAAATAGGAGAACTGTCAATGCTGTAGTAGGTATGCTTACTAGGGCACTGTGAGCTTAATAGGAACGCAAAGCTAATGGGGTTGAAGACGAAGCAATGCGCAGATTCAGTCACCTGAAGGAGTAAACTGCAGAGCACATCTGATGCCAATGCGACTGCTTGACGAATGTGCTGTTTCTTGTACCACGGGATAAAAAGCCATCGGCCTTTACAAGAAAGATTCAGTTTAGAGGCTGATTGGCTTTATAAAAAGAGTTGGGCTGAATAATTTAGTCTAGAGGACTACAATAGATCTGAATAGATCGCAGTGGAATAGGCCAGTTAGCCACTTCATCAAGTTGTGTGGATCTGTTGGTGTATGAGAGGATTGTATAATTTACACCACTGGGACTAATAAAAGTATAAAAATAGAAAAATAAGTCTGACAAATTTTAATTAACTAAACTATAGTCTACACTTTTAGTAAAGTGATGCCTCTAAAAATTACACTTACTGATTTTCTATAATGATTGACTTCTTATAAGCATTTCCTACTTTTACCATTCCAAAGTCTAAGCATTTACAGAGAAATTTGAATTTAGGTATTGCAATGGTAGCAGTTATGATTATGGGAATCGTTGCTCCATGATTTACACCCAGAAACAAAAAATCTTTGATACATTTGTCGTAATAACTTTGACCTTGTAGAGTAGGTTTTAGAATGACATATAATTCGGCTATTTCACCGACTTGTATCTCGTTGCTGTTGTATTCGATATGAAGTTGGTTTACTTGGAAAGAAGATGTATTTGATTTTAATTTTCTAACCATAGTTGGTTCTGGACCTAAAACGGAAACTCAAGATTACATAATCCATACATACCGTTTTGGTAACAGCTCCCAGCGCAAACACCAAGTTTGGTGCATGGTAAATTTACTTTAGAACCGTTTACACTCATCACACTACACTATCACTAGTGCTACTACAAATCAGTATAAAAATGGAAATATATCAGATTTTGACAAAAGATTTTTTTGTCTGCCCTAGACCTACACTTCCTATCTACAAGAAAGAATAAAATTAGAATTCTGAATTAGATATTATACTTACCATAATTGATAATAAGTACTGTGAAGCACACTGGTCTTCCCACAATAACATAACCGAAATCTAGTGTATAGAACGGTACCTTGAAATCTGGAATTATCTTTTGTTTGTGTGTAACACTATGAAATCGAAGAATTTGGTAATTTTTTCGTAGATGGTCATTTAAAATCATTCGTTCGATAGCAAGATCTATTTCAGTAGTTGTAGGCATATAGTCCTAAAATAAATGAATTTAAGCTTTAACTATATAGGTATAGTTTGTACGAAGTCAGTTAGACGTATAAATGCTTACATCAGTCTATGGAACAACTCAAAAAAAATTCAAAGTCGGAGCTTTAAGTGGCCGACAAAGGGTCGTTTGAATTTTTTTTGGTTGTTCCATATACTTATGTAAGTATTTATAAATAGGTGCTGACTTCGTACAAACTATGCTATAATCTCTTCTTATGCATGGAGCCATTAATTATGTTTTTCTGGTTGTATTTTTAAGAAGCTTCATTGTATGGGGACAGTTATTGTTTGTGTTCTGGCTGGGTCACTGTATATTGTAGAATAATGCTAAAGCTATTGTACTATGATAATTTATTATGTAATTTTTCTCTGTTCCAGACTTTTCAGAGGAGCTTACTCTCATAAACTTCGGTGAAATCTTGCAGCATTATAACGTCAACATATTTCATATTTTTTAATTCCAAGTATAGAACCCATGTCAGTATATTATTAGTTTTTCCAAGGAAATATAAAATCATATTATATAAATAAAGTTTAAGTGACACTAATTGGAAAAACAACCTTCGTATTTATCATTATTTGTTGTAAAATGAGCAGATGTATAAAAATAGAAGAACTTACGTCAGAGCGAACGATTACCCAATCATCTTCCTCCAAATAATATAATTCATCATTTCTTTCTTCTCCACAAGATTCTAGTACATTACATTTTCTTTTTCTGTATAAAAGAGCATTTAAATAATCATCCGTGATTGAGCTGATTCCTGCGTAATTTATTTCCTTAGAAAATCTATTCATTTCCGGTCTAAAGAGGCTTAACGCAACTTGTGAAAACACAGCGTACCCTAACATCGGTATTCGTACTGAATCCAAATAATCCATCTAAAACAATAATCAAATGTTACTAGATTATATTTTCTGAAGTGGTTACTGGCCTATTCCACTGCGACCTTTTCAGATCTGATGTGGTCCTCTTTATCTATATTGCTTTTCCCAGTCCGAATCTCTTGATGAAGTCCACCAGCTTTAAGACTGAATACCTCATATAGTTCTTTGCAAACGGCTTTTCGTCGCTTAGGGCACATTTGCCAGGCATTAGCACTGGCATAGGAAGAGTTGTGCTGTTTCTTTCTACAATTGACAGAATCCGCACATGGCTTCGTCTGTCAATTCTCTCAGCTTTAAGTGTCTATTGAGTTCCCAATTAGCAGACTTACCACAGCATTACTCAGTATGTCTACCGTATAAACGTTCTATTATGAACTGTTTCGCTTGTCTCTGTCCACTATTCTATGAATTTCCAGTTGTCGTTTTTTTCTGTTGCCGCAGAAGGGCTTTAGTCCAATGAATGTCATTGATGAGCCTAGTCTGGCCATTTAATCTGCTCTTTCGTTGCCTTTATAGCACTGGTTTTTTTTTCGGGTCGAGATGGGAAACTCATGTTCGAATGGGTCCAGGACCCAAACAGTGTTGGACTCATCCCCAAGGGGATGCCTACCAACCAAACCCACCTCAAACTCGCCGTTACCCCCGCTTCGGAATCACTACCCTAGCATACTTCGAGACGCACACTCTCCGCTCACACCGTCGTATTCTCCCTAACTATCACTCCTACCTCTCATGCCACATCGAGTCCTTCTCTCCCCTTAACCATGCTCTCTTCTACGCCACTCATCTCCATCCATTCATCCTCCCCCCTCAACATTATCTCCACCATGTTCTCCCAATAAATCGCCTCCCCTAGTTTCCTCTCCAACTTCTTCAACACTTCCTCGTTCCTCTAGCATCTAAACACATGCCCCACAGTATCCTCCACTTCACACCTCTCGCACACTCCAGTCTCTCTTTTCCCAATCTTGTGGAGGTACCCTACTCTCGACCCATGTCGAGTGAACACCTTTGTCAAGAAGTAGATCACCTCCCTGAATTTCCGGTCCATTCACTCTCTTCTATTCCCAATCGCTCCATCCGAATTATCCTTCCCTTCACCATCACTACCACTTCCCTCGTCTTGCTCCGTCGCTTCACTAGCAACCCCACCGTCTTATCCTCCGCCACTTCTAGTCCGCACCGCTTTAACTTCTCCCTTTATGGCCTTGGTGAACCATAACATTGCTACGGACTTCCAGTACCTACATACGCACATAATCACATAATGACATCTAGTGCCTTTAGCACAGCTCGGCTATCTATGAAGATCGCAGTTGAACGTTAAAGGATACTATTTATGCATCTTACTACCAAAACCATGTAATATTATGAACAGATTAAAATGAGCCAATAATCGCCATTTATACACTGTGTTCATTTGAAAAGGACCCACCCTTAATATTTCAGAAATGGGAAATATTAGAAAGAAATGCCGAAACACGTCAACTTTTAACTTGAGGAGGACACTTTTTGGCGCTAATGCCATAAAGGTCAGATTTGTTAATATTATCAGATCGTCTAACTAGAAAAAACTTCCCTTCGTAATAAAAAATAATGACTTTGTCTAATTATAATTTTATTTCAATCAAATTGACATATTCTATATATTAACTACGTAACTCACTCATTAACTTATTTCAAATACAGGATGGTAAATTACTTAGATGTATTCTTCATTCTGCTTCAACACCTTCCCTCATTGAGTAATTTGCCAACCCCATTCCAAAAAGTAATTTTTTCAATCTGTTAGAAAACAGTGGTTTCGTCATAATATCGGCTAATTGATTTTCAGATGATACCTTTACTACTTCAAGTGATCCATCCAACACCATTTCTCTAACAAAAAAATGTCTAATATGTATATGTTTAGTCCGACGATGAAACTCGGGATTCTGCGTTAATCTTATGGCAGATTCATTGTCCACATGTAGTGTCGGAACCAAGTTAACGCCTGTTAATTCCGTAAATATTCTTTTTAACCAGACTATTTCTCATGCAGCGTCACTTGCAGCTACTATTTCTGCCTCTGTTGTCGATATGGCTACTGATGTTTGTCGCTGACTGAACCAAGATACAGCTGCTCCAGCATAAAGACACAATACCCCAGATGTCGATCTTCCGGTAGTAATATCACCTCCATGATCAGCATCACTATAGCTTGTTAACTGAGGTTGTATTTCTGGCTTTTGCATATAAGTTAAGCGATAATTTATTGTACCATTCAAATAGCGGAATATTCTCTTAACTTTCACACAGTCGTTTTGACTTGGATTTTCTAATTTTCTGGATACAACACTAACAGCATAAGCTATATCTGGACGTGTACCCGTCATTAGGTACATAAGAGCACCCACTGCTTCGCGATATGGAAAAGAAGTATTCGATTCCGTTTCACTAGTTTCCTTCCCTAATTGGATGGCTTCTTTTACAATCGGGGTCGAGACCGGTTTGCTATTTTCCATGCCAAAACGTTCTAGCACCTTTTTTGTATAAGCTGACTGGGTAACACTTATTGAGTCGTCTTGATTTTTCTCTATTTCCAAACCTAAGAAATATGTAGCTGGTTTAACTGTTATTTTAAACTTCTCCTGAAGTTTCTTCAAAAAATCCATCTTCATTATCTCATTCGTACATGCTATTAGACCGTCGTCAACATACAGCACTAATATCAACATGTCTTTTCCTTCATTCTTAATAAATAAACATGGGTCTGCAGTACTTCGTTTAAAGCCAAGCGAATCTATAAAGTTTCCAAAACGCTTATTCCAGCACCTTGGTGCTTGCTTTAACCCATATAAACTTCTCTGAAGATGACAAACCATACCAGTACCATCATCGTAGCCTTCTGGTTGTTTCATGAACACTTCTTCGTCTAGAGTACCGTAAAGAAATGCAGTACAGACATCGAATTGTGTGAGTGACATGTTTTTACTAGCAGCTATACTTATAACGGCTCTTATCGTACCACCTTTAGCTACTGGACTAAACGTTTGTTCATAATCTTCTCCTTTTCTTTGTGAATAACCCTTCACTACCAGACGAGCTTTGTATTTATCAATTGAACCATCTGGATGGGTTTTGAGTTTATACACCCACTTACAAGGAATTGCTTTTTTGTTTTCAGGTAAATTTTTCAAAACCCATGTACAATTCTCTTGTAATGACTGCATTTCATGCTCCATTGCCAGCCTCCAGTTATTTTGTTCACAACAAACAATTGCTTCTTTGTAACTAAGTGGTTCTTTGGGGTGGTTTATTTCAGCAGCAACCATCATAACGAACTCGTCAAAGCGTGTCGGTTTCTTAATGTTTGATCTTTCTCTCAATTGTCTTCTAAATTCTATATCTTCGTCTAAACTCTCTTCTGGTTCATAACATTGGTCATCTGCTTGGTAATCTAGATCCATTTCTTCCATAACATCACTACTTACATCAACAATGTCTATTTCTTCTGTATCACAATTATTTTGAACAAGATCCAAGACATCTATTGTAGGTTGCAAACATGGAAATTGTTTGGATTCTTGTACCACACCTAGAGTTTCAAATTCATTAAAATTAACATCTCGTGAAAGTATAAGTCGATGCTGATCTTCTGACCATATCCTGTATCCATCATCATTTTCATAACCAACGAGTATACCTTTAATAGATTTCTTATCCAATTTTCTTCTGCAAACTTTAGGAACATGAGCATAACAAGTACTACCGATTACTCTTAAATGTTTAAGTTCAGGCTTCTTGTTAAACCATATTTCATGTGGTGATTTACCAGGAATACTGGATATACCAGATCTATTTAAGATATATGTAGCTGTGTTTATTAATTCAGCCCAAAATGTTTGATCAAAGATACCTTCTCTTGCATGCATTAAAGATCTTGCACATTCGACAATCGTTCTGTTATCACGCTCTGAACAGCCATTTTGTTGTGGTGTATACGGCATCACCAATCTTTGTTTTATTCCATATTTGTTTAAAATATTTGCTACTTTATGATTATCAAATTCTCCACCATGATCTGACAAAAATTCTTTAACACCATATCCTGCAGCTTTCATTTCTTTTAAAACTATATCTAATTTATCAGCTACTTCTGACTTTCGCTTTAAAAAATATACAAATCGATATCTGCTAAAATCATCTTTAAATAAAACAAAATATTTAAAACCTGATTTTGAGATCTGAAAAGGTCCACAAACATCTGAATGGATCAGTTCTCCTGGTGTTTCTGTTCTTTTTCTTATGCCAAACTTTTTCACAGAAGCCTTTCCATAGACGCAGCCCTCACATAATTCACTATCCAGCTTCACGTCAATGTTAAATTCTTGCTTAATTACATTTTTAACATGTCTCTTACTTTGATGACCCAGCCTTTCGTGGTAGAGTTGCAATATATTTTCTTTAGAAGTAACCATATTGACACTCAGATGTTCAGGTTTGGTTGCCCGCATCTTCAATTTATATAGTCCACCAGACTGACATCTTGATCCAACAATTATTGTTTCGTTAAAAATTTTAAAATAGCAGCACTTAGTGGTGGAAATAAATTCACTTTCTGGATGTTTCTCCTGAGCAGACAAAGTTGAGAAAAGATTTTTCTTGATATTGGGTACATACCATACGTTGGTCAATGAAAACTCTTTCTTTTTTCCGTTTACAAAAGATTGTATTTTGATGGTACCTTGTCCTAATGCAGGAACTGCATATCCATTAGAAGTTGTTATTGTTTGCTCTTCGTTAAATGGTGTATACGATTGAAATACATCTTGTTGATTTGTTATGTGATTAGTCGCTCCGTTATCAACATACCAATTTTTAAAATCTGCTTCGCAATTCAAAACATTCGATGATACAGCAACTAATGACATCTGAATTTCTTTCGCTTTAGAATGTGTACGTTTTTTCGAATTCTCTGGCTTAGGAGGTCTTCCATCGGTTTTCCATTTATCGCATTGCTTCACTTTATGACCTTTTTGCTTACAGTAATTGCAATAATAACCATATTTATGTGCTTTGCTCTTATTCACTGTATATAAAACTTCTTGCTTGCTCTCATTTTTGCTTGTTAATGCTTTTTCATAAGAGCATAGCTGATTTGTCAAGTTATCTATTGTTCTGTCCTTATTTGATACCAGAATCCAACTAGACTTGAATGAGAAATATTCAGGTGGTAAAGTTTCTAATATTTTACAAATAAGCAAAATATCTGGCAAGTCGCACTTACAGTAATTTTCAGCAACTGCTTTATCTTTTAAAATTTCGTTTTGCAAATTATTCCAAAGGTTCTTAAGTTTTGATGTATGAGTAGCAATATCGTCATCTGATTGTCTAATATAACTAAAAAATTGCATACAGATATCATAGGTTTTATCTGTTGCACTACCATCATACAAACGATGAAGCTCCAACCAGACTTCCCTGGCGGTCGAAAATCTCATGACTTTTTCTAATGTGCTTTGAGTCATATTTATTGTAAGAACTAATAAAACAGTACTATCCGTTTGATTGAAAAATGTAACATCTTTTTCATACTTGCATTTTTCTTCTTGTGTTGCTTCTTGGGGTAACGACTTCGGTGAAGTTAATCTACCTTCAAGGACGTCCATCGCGCCTTTCACACTTCTCAGAAGAATAGAAAGCTTGTATTTCCATGTAGTCCAGCTATCTTTACCTTCAAGTAATCCAATTTGCACCTTACTGAGATCCATTTTACTCTGGATTTAATTGAAAATGCGTTTTATTACTTTATGAAGATGACAGCTTTCAGAGACAGTTACAAAATCTTTTTTAATTTTTATTCTTACTTAATTTCTTGTTTCTTCTAGCATTACCATTTAGGCACTGTACGCTCTGCTACCATGTTAATATTATCAGATCGTCTAACTAGAAAAAACTTCCCTTCGTAATAAAAAATAATGACTTTGTCTAATTATAATTTTATTTCAATCAAATTGACATATTCTATATATTAACTACGTAACTCACTCATTAACTTATTTCAAATACAGGATGGTAAATTACTTAGATGTATTCTTCATTCTGCTTCAACAAGATTCACCCCCTCCCTACTAGAGATACCTCTTGAATTTTTTCAAATAGCATTAGGTGTCAAGTCATACCTCATTTAAAAGGACTGGTAAATCTCTATTCAATCATTTTGTTTTGCCTTTGATTCCAGCCTTCCATTGTTATTTAATCGTTGTTTAAAATTGGCTCTCTTTCAACTTTTCGTATGCCCCCGTATTAGGTTATGACCGAAAGACTCTTTAAAGAATAAAAAAATTACAAATAGTGAAAAGACAACTGTTAACAAGACATAACTGTTATTTCATCATGTGTTCAAAGTGACCACCGTTAACATTCAGGCAATAAAAGTTGAAAGAGAGCCATTTTTAAACAACGATTAAATAACAATGGAAGGCTGGTATCACAGGCAAAACAAAATGATTGGATAGCGCTTCACCAGACCATTTAAATGAGGTATGACTTGATACCCAATGCCATTTGAAAAAATGTACGGGGTATCTCCAGAAGGGAGTTAAAAGTTGAGTCAAGTTAAAAGTTGACGTGTTTCGGCATTTCTTTCTATGTTGCGTTTTTTAAATATTAAGGGTGGGTCCTTTTCAAATGAATACAGTGTATATTTCATTTATAAATCGAGCTCGTAATGAACGACATGGGCTGGACGTAGACAATTGAGTTAATGCAATATGGAACGTATTAGCATAGGGTAGCTGGTGGACTATCCCATAATCTCGACACAAGCAAAGGGTACCGCAGGACATTGTATTATCATTATAATGATAAGCCAGCTGACGTAGTAAGGGACTCCAAAACTTAGTAAGTCAGTGAATTCAGTCAAATTTGATGACAATGAAAAAGTATCATCCATAATATTTTCCCCTTTTTGCTCTTAAGAAAACCAAGGCCAAGTAAGTCGCATGTGTACTTTATCTTAAGTGACTATACTTTATTCAAATTTTATTTACGCCTCGTAAAAACAATATGTCCACCTGACGATAGCTCTAGCGGAAGACGTTTGGCGTTCCTATTGGTGGGTAGTCCATTAATCGCTGCAGTCGTCACAGAACTATATTTATCAGGATCGAATTTGGTTTTCGCCAGTCATTACATCGTTTACGACAAAGTTTTTACTCTTATGGTTAGTTTGGATATATTACTAGTTTACATTTAGAGGAAGGCGGGGCAGAAAGGGGTACTTAACGATTGATGGTTTACTGTCACTACAATATTAACCAAAAAAATTTCTTTTTGCTATCTATGTATTAATTAATATGTAAACAGTTGAATAAATATTTCAAAGAAAATACTTATGAAAAACCAAAAAAGTGCATTTTGCCCCATTCCGCCTCATGTGCGGGGCAGGATGGGGTTTTCATAAATTTTACCAGAACTCATTAATATCTGGTTAGATTTTCTGAAATATAGTGGTAATGGTGGAAAATGGTATTAAAAATATTAAGTACACACAATTTTATTATTTGTTTTATCTAAATAGCTAAAACCTTTAGACAAAATCAGACAAAAATCCACTTAGGATTGGCACTTCTCACAAACAAGCTGAAATTCATCGCCATCGCTATCAACGCCGGCACAGGCATTGTGTGTGTATTTGTGACACGCTGAACAGACAATCCATCCTCCAACAGTCTTGGACCAGTATTCACAACAGTAAAGACATTCTACGTCACTATTTTCATCTGAAGATGAAATATAATCTACCTTTTCAATCGACACTTTTCTGGAAGAGTTTGTTTCGCTTCCTCTTTAGTAATGCTACTTGCTTTATTCTCATTGCCATTAATTTTTCTTTTAACGCCTTCTTTCTTCTTTTGCGATACCTTTTTTACAGCTGCTGCTGCCTCTAGTTCTTCCTTATACGGAGTTGCGGTTAATATTGCTGTTTTACCTCTCCTGCGATTAGCTTTCTTAACTGTTTGATGAATTTTTGGAATAGGTAAAGCAACTTCTGGCGACAAGCAGGGAAAAGAAGACTTCTTGTTGACATCGGAGAAAGCAAATTCGTTTTGCGCTTTCCGTGAAGAGCAACCTGGTAGGGGATTTAAAATGTCACTTGCTGTTGCAGTTGGAGGAGATTTAGTAGATTTTCTTACATTCTTTTTTTTTTGTAGCAGGAAGTGCTATTGAAATTGAAGGTTCCGTTGGCGTCTCAGCTCTTCGTGCAGTAGAGGGATCATTGGCTGATGGAGGGGTATTGTTTGTAATGTCCGTGGTAGCAGCTGGTAAAAAATCAACTTCGGTAAAAACGTTTTCATTGGGAGGAAAAATCTCAGTTTTGCGAAATCCAATAATCGCTGTTTTCTTAGTGGCTTCGTTTAAAAAGGCACTACCAAAAAGCGTGGAAATTTGAAATATGGTTATCACCTTTCCTTGATTGCATGTCCGAGCTTCATGTTGATAAAATGTACTTAACGGTTTCATGAAGGAAACGTCCAACGGTTGCAGTCTATGACTTGTGTGCGGTGGAAAGCATAATAATATTACACCATTCTCACGTGCATGCAAAATTAGGTCAAGATTTTTGTTATGAGTTGCATGCCCATCTAACAAAAGAAGCAGTGGATTTTCTTTTGTTCCTTTTGAAAACGCAACAAATAGCTTAAATCAATTGAAAAAAAGTTCATTGGTTATCTATCCAGAATCACTAACTTCTACTACTGAACCAGGTGGCAAGCCTTACTCGAATGACTGTTGTTTCCGTTTTCTTGGAAAAATTAGCATAGGTGGCATGTATGCTCCTGCAGCAGAAAAACAGATTTCTTCTCGTTCGGCGGAAGTTAAGGTGCCTACCTTTTCCTTTTAAGGCTAAAATTTTGGTATGGCCCTTTGGATTCACAGTCAACCCCGTTTCGTCACAGTTATAGCTTATAGCTTATATGTGTCTACCGTTTCCAAAAGAAGGTCCCATAGCTCGAGCTCCCAAAGTTGATTCTGGTTTTCGTAGCGTCAAAGTAGGGTGGCGTTTTAGAAAACATTGCATCCAATCCTTCCCAGCCATTTCCGATGCAGCATTAAATTTATGTTGGCACTGATTTTGTATAGCTAACTGATAAGCCAAACGTCTGAAGTCAATCATGGTCAAGCCAAAAAGTCTTGATTCCATTACTTTTAAATAGTCGACAAGTTCTATCTCCTGTTCTTGTGAAAAAACGCAGTGAAATTTCCCTGCAGATCCTTTCTTTTTTTCGTGACATATCTTTCTAAAGTTGTTTGGGGCACACCTTATTGTTCTGCGGCCCTCCTGTACTCCATTTGTCCAGTAACAACGGCATCAACTGCTGCGTTCATGGATTCGGTAGTCCATTCCTGGCGCTTTGTCTTCAAACCATCTGAAAAAATACGAGTACGACATTTAACGGGGCAGAACGGGGTACCCCATTGTACCCTACCCCATTCCGCCCCATGTGCAACGTCTACTTTTAAAGTTAAATTTTTGAAAAAAACATGACCTAGGATAAAGCTAAAGTGATAAAAAAGTTGCTTAACGAACGAACATTCTTTGCATTACATAAAATTGAAATAGATTAAAATTGGATAACCAAATTACTTACGGTGGTTAATATGGGCGGCAAAGTTACAAATCTACATGAAAATTCCAGATGTTAACGAGACTAACCCTTTACTCGACGTTTTTTTTGGACAACTGGCGTACCTACATGTTAGGTGACCTTCAGTGCAATTTCGGATATTTCCGTTTACACGTTCGGTTTTTTACTGGCGTACCCCGTTCTGTCCCATCTTCCCCTATTTGAATATTTTGCTATTTTATGTGCTGAATGATTTTGATTGCTATACCTGCTCAATTTAAGTGCTTTTGTTTAAATCGAGCGTAAATGAAATCTGAATAGAGAGTGTTAAATTAGCTACGTCAACTGGCAACCTATAATAGGAGCCTATAGCTGTCTTTTTTTCTAGTAAATTGCTACAAGTAAACAAAAACTTACTTCAACGACTATATCTTCGTTGATAGGTCCAGCAATACCAGGGAAGTACCTTATTTTTAGTTCTACCGTTTTTCCAGCCTCCAAATATCCCTTATCGGGAAAAATGTTCAGCCATCTTGATTTAATCTGGTTCTTGTCAAAAATTTCAACTCTGTCTGAATTTACTTGGAAATTAAAATCATAAAATCCTTTATTCGTGAGATCCAAAGAGTGTTCAAGAATTTCACAAAACAACTGTAATAATAGAGAAAAAATTAGGTACTACGCAGTACCTACGAGTACATCTGTCATTCTATTGTAATCAACCTTTTGCAGTGAGCCTCGTATATAGATACTCATTTATATAATAATTATTTATAATTTTAAATTTAATTATTCAACATATACAAATTTTGTTGCAAATATCAAGCCAAAAAATACTTTTAAAATTATGATACAAAATCTTTATATTCAACTCACCGATTAATTTGCTAATTCATGCCTGTGTTATTACAATTGTTTACCAAAACCAGAATATAATTACATAAGATAGATGAATTTAGTTACACAAATCTAAGTAAATTCAATTAAAATCGTTGAAGATTGCAATTTTATCTTTTTCCAACCAATGAACCGAAACAATTTCAATACGTGAAGTAAGACTATTAACAATATAAATACCAGTTCAAGCGACAATCAAATCAGTGCAGTTCGCATCAAGCATTCAAACACCATCATGAGAAAAGCGGTGTTCGTATTACTGGGAATCGTATTCCTAGCCGCCCTAGTCCAAGGCCATGCCTTTAAGGATGAAGAAGACGCGTTAGATCAAGCCGTCGCTGCTTCTCATCATGGACATCATCATGAATCCGGCGGTGGGCACGAGGGCCATGAACATCATCACGAAAGTCACGGAGGCAAAGGCGACAAAGGATACCACACCGATCATCATCATGACAAAGGGCACCATGGTAAGCATGGCAAACATCACTCAGCAGGCCATCATGGGAAAAAAGGAGGTAGCCATCATTCACACCATGAAGGAGGTGGTCATCACTCGTCTCACTTCGCTCATGGAGGTCACCACAAAGGAGGAAAATTCGGTGAAAAGCACGGTCACAAAAAGGGGCAAAAAACAAATGGTTATCATGTCAAAGCACACAAAGATGAACATCACAAGAAACACAAGTTTTATGATGATGCCCACAAAGGAGGACATCACTCAAAACATGGACATCATCATGGATTCCACGGTTCCAAAGCTGGTCATCACAAGAAAGGAGGCTCTCATAAATCTGGACATCATGGCGGACATCATGGTAAGAAAGGATTCGGGCATCACGGTCACCACCACGATGATCATCACGGATACAAAGGACACGGTGGTCATGAACACCACCACTCCCACCACTCAGACTATGGAAAGAAAGGAGAGCACGATGGACACAAAGAACATGGATTTTCTTCAAAGCATTAAGCTAGGCAATTTTAAATGTGATTATTGTGTTTATATGCTAAGGCTGTTGAGTTTGAGGTTATTATTAAACAAACTAGTTTTTTAATAAAAAATATATAAAATTATGATTTTGTTAAATAACCGTTTATAGAATGTGGACACTAAGCGAACTTCTCTCAAAGGTGATGAAAGTATCAAAAGTATTATTTTACAATTTTGGTAGAAAATTGAAGCAAGCAAAAATAGTAATCTGTGCGGTTCATGTGGGGATCAGAAGTGGCTGTAATACGTAGAAATTCTTCATATTTTATTACACAAGATATATAGGTATAAAATAGTTTACAAATCCTAAGCTTCATCGGCTAGATAACTTGCAAATTCTTAATAATTAATAGAGTGTGAGTGTTAAGAATTAATTTTATGAAAAAGCCAATCTAAAAAACTCAAGGTATTTCAAAATTAGAATGTTTTTTTCCAAACTACAGCTCTGAAAGGTGATGCATTCCTGAATGGATTTTCCACCATCTAATGGGGCATTAACGTCGGTCTCGTCCAAGCGATTCGGCTATAGAAGTAACCACTGTCTATAAGTCTTCAGTTTTTTCATCTCCAGATGTTTGCCTGTTTTCGCAGTTTCAAAGATTTTTTTCCGACAACATAAACCTCATCGAGAGGTCCAAAGACAAATATCTCGAAAATTCTTCCTTAAGCTGAAAGCGAATTCCAATATGGTCTATGCAAAACATAGATAGAATGAAAGAAAAGTTTTTCTAAAAAATTAACCGAATATAAGACTATGAAATCGTTTTCTTCACAAATTTTTGATGCATGGAAATTCTTATTGCAAAAGACAAATGTCGAATTTGACAATAATGATTGTCAACATTACAAAAACACATCGTAATTTCTGAAGTAGTGAAAAAAGTTATTTAAGAATAATTAATCAATCATATTAAATACTGATCAATCGGTTTGGTGATTTGTGCTATTTTTTTTATTATATTGTAGATTACAAGTGTGTCGTTTGACCCGCTTGCCCTTACCACCTCTAAGATCTTTTGTGAACACCCTACATCTATATTTTAGACCAAAAGACCTAGACTTCTCTAAAAGCCTATTATCCGTATTGGAGCTAGGTTTGTAGCCTGATCAGGCTTTAAGTACACCTGTTCCAAGTATTTAAGGCGTCGGCTGACAATTACCCTACAATTGCAGGTTATGTATTTCGCTGTTCATCGCAGAATCTGCATGTTCCACTACCCACTTTGCCCATCTTACAGCGATGGTAGCTGTGTCCAGTGTCTAGGGCAATTTAGCGTAGCAGATGGTCGTAATAACCTTTTTGTTTGTCTTTGGCCTAGAATTTTCCCTTTTCCCATTTTCGGAATTCTTCCATGATGCTTCTTTTTGGGATACCACAAAATGGTTCGGGTCCTATGAAAGGAATAAGCTTCTTTTGCGAGAACATCAGCAATCTTATTTCCGACAATATCCACAATAAAGTTCCTTCATTGTTTTTAACTAGTTGCTTTGCATCTCCAGACTGTTTTAGAGCCTTCAAAGCCGCCTGACTATCAGATCCATTAAATATTCTGCCTCATTTGAGGCTTCCGATTAATTACCATTCTAACTTGAGTCTATTTAACGTGGTGATGCAAGATTTAAAATGCCAGTTATAACGCCACCTTTTCTCAGAAAATTTCGCTCATAGATTAGGAAAACTTTGTTGTTCCAAAATTCTGTATTTCTGAGCATCATGTCATCGAACTTGCTGCAATGTTCCCGTAAATTCTTCAGAAAATTCATTGAACTATATAGGAGGTTTCCTTGCTCATGGCAAATCACATGCAAAAAATACAGTGATCGAAATAAAGAGAATGTTAAGAATGGAGAAATTATAAATAAATATAAAGAACTAGATGCTGGAGCTACAAGAATTAACACTAGTATTTTTTCCACCATACTGGTTACCTTCACTAACTGATGCAAAAATAGAGGACTAAATCCTAACGTATAAACCTTCTTTTATACTTCTCAAGATAAGCTTTTTATGGCTAATAGCTTGATGTCTAGTGAAATACCCTCAATATTGGCTATTTTTTAATGGTGCTGTATTGATTTATGTTGACAATTTTACTTTTTTAATAAAAGTTAGTATTGGTAAAATAAAAATATCATAAAAATGGTCCTAAGACACTTGTTTATAAGTAAAATAAAATATGTATTGAGAGTGTAAAATGGAAAATGTAAAATATAATACGATTCATGATATATAAATACCAGTGATTAGTTATTGAGAGTGCACGGAAATTACAAAGTTTCCATCTCTACTTAAATTTGAAAATAAAAATAAAAAATCCATTTCGCTCAGCACCTTTTAGAGGTGATATCTCGGAAGGGTTGAAGAAATTTAGTCTGAATTTTTTCGCATGAATTTATAAACACCCTCTATACGATAAAAAGTTATTTGGGTGGTTTTTAACAGTCTGTTGTTAAAAACAGTAGTGTAATCTGTAGTAGCCAAGACGAAGGAAGGATGAATAACAAACAAATAAAATTAATGAATACTTTACCTTATTTCCGACATAGATATGGCTTTTATTAAATTCATAGGATATGCTAGAGCACAAACCAGTAATTTCAATACGTTCTTCTTCACCACCTTCTATCTTACAAACGGCAGTGCATTTCATGTGTATATTTGGAGGTGGTGAAAAATATATGTTAAACAATCCGTGTTCATATGGTTTTAAACATCCTTTCCACGGTTCAATCGCTAACACTTCGTTTAGTCTACAACATTTTTATTTGGTTTGAATAAAACTTTAGATTTCTGATGCGACAAAATACTTCTTATACCTCAATTACGATGGGAATTAACCCTTTATCTTAGTTTGTAATGATTTATTTCAATATTTTTTATAGCTCAACCTCTGGGAACAAAAAACTTTGCAATATCATCCCATGGAAATTTTAAAAAGTTCCCAGTTTTATGCCAAAAATATTGTTGATTTTTTTATTGAAAAAAATGTCATTTTCTTGAGTCTAAAAGGAATTATATTGATATTTCTAAAGTTTGGTTTGACACTTGATCAAAATTCACTGTTTAAACTGTTAAAAAAATATGAAAAACACTGTTCAATATGCTTTTGTATTAACGTTAACCTTTTTCCTTTCTTTACTACACACTAAAATACAATAAAATAGTTATTGTAGTTGATTTTCTGACTGACTGTTGCCCCAACCTATTATCTTTATTTTCGTGTCTTCAAGTTGTAAAATTTGTTCAGGTTGACCGACATTAAACCCCATGATTATACTAAACTGCAGTTTTGTTCAAGCTTTTCATTATTGAAAATACCATTAGATTTCTTAACTTCCACAGAAATGTCACTCTAAAAAATGATCTCAAATAAAAGTATTTTGCATTTTAATCTTAGATTTTGCTATACAAATTTAAAATATATATGTTACGGCTAAAACCCGTTTATTGGATAATCTAGAATTACCCGGATAATGTTAGAACTATCCAAATAAAGTGGATAAAGTCGGTAACTCGGACAACGTATGTTGCTTTTCGAGAATAAAACGCGCATAAAAAGTTATATATGTATAGTGGCTAAACACTCCCGTAGGAGTAGCGCCGCTCTTACGAGCTTTCTAGATCCTTTTGTAAGGGTGGATCAAACCACATCTGCTTTTTCATATTTTTTTCTACTATTTGTAGCCATTACTTCCTGTCCTGAGTTTTCTCTTCCCAGTGTTTAATTCTTTAATTCCCATTGTCTTGAGATCACTTACTACCCCCTGCAACCAATTTATCCTGGGTCTTCCCCTTCTTCTCTTATATTATTGCTTTCTTACCTACTCTCCATATGTGTCCCAACCATTTTAATCTTTGCTCCTTCATTTTTTTACTATGTCTTTTTTCATCTCTTGATATAGTTCCATGTTTGAACTTCTCCTATATTCTTCACCTATTTTTTTTGGTCCTAATATTGTTCTGAGTATTTTCCGTTCCTGCATTCTCATATCCTCTTGTTGTTTTTCATTCATAGATAATGTTTCTGCCCCATACATCATCACCGGTCTAATTATTGTGTTATATATTCTTTTTTTCGTGCGCTTGCTAATTATTTTATTTTTTAATAATTTTTTGTTATCCTGAAATGCTTTGTTTGTTGCAACGATTCTTTTCCTTATCTTAGTCTCTCTGTCTCCATCGCTGCTTATTGTTATTCCCAGATATTTAACTCTATCCACTTCTTCAAATTAATATCTCAAAATTTTCACGTTTTTTTGTTCACAATTCTTAGTCTTAATAATTTGGTTTTATGTCTATTTATCAC
Source organism: Lochmaea crataegi (assembly GCA_947563755.1). Taxonomy (NCBI): domain Eukaryota; kingdom Metazoa; phylum Arthropoda; class Insecta; order Coleoptera; family Chrysomelidae; genus Lochmaea; species Lochmaea crataegi. The sequence continues at coordinate 24,516,990 of OX387425.1, forward strand.
AAGTCCAGTTTTCTTTCCTTCCCTTATTATTTCCTCCAACATTTCTTCCATCACCATTCTGTTTTTAGTCACTATAGTGCTATGTCGTCTGCATACGAAATTATTGGTCCTCTGGTTCCTAAATTCCCTTTACATATTTTTTTCAATGTATATTCTAGTGCCAAATTGAATAGTGTTGCCGAAAGAGAGACTCCTTTATTATACGTAAACTTCTCCGTTTTCCCTCTTTGAGTTATTACTTCTGCTACGCTCTGGTCCAGTGTCATTTTTATTAATCTTATTAGTATGTGTATCGCATCTGTAGTTGACCTTCTTTTTGTAAATCCGTACTGATATTCTCCACCTCTGTAACCTGCGTCATGCAGTCTTATTTTTATAATTGTTGTTGTTATCTTATATGCTGCATTCAGTAGTGTAATTCCTCTGAAGTTTTCCCTCCCTTCTTGTGTATTGATACTATTTGCCCCACCTTCCGTTCCTCCGGCATCTCTTCTTCTTCCCATATTTTATATATCAATTAGTATAATTTTTCTAACAGTTTTGTCTCTCAGTACTTGATAAGTTCCATGTTAATTCCGTCGCTTCCTGACGCTTTTCCGTTTTTACTCTTGTTAATTATCTCTCTTATTTCTTCTTTAGTTGGTTTCTCAATTACCTCTTGTTTGCTAGTCAGTTTATTTTGTTCATTGTTTTTAACCGCCAGGAGATTTTATAGTTTTCCTTCTCGATAAATTAACCAAGACAACTTTTAATTAGTATCCTCTACGTGGTTTAGCCATTCCTCCTTGGCTACATCTGGAATTAACCGGATAATGCAAAAAATCATTGAATCATTTGCGTCTTACCCAGTCTGTTTGGATAGTTCTAACATTATCCGAGTAATTCTAGTATTATCCAATTATGCGCTTTATCCGTAACATATATAAAATATACAAGGTATATACGAAAACATCGTATAACATTCCAATGACAAATTATAAGAAAACCTTCTTCAATCAGTTATAATATTTGAAATTGTAATTGCCTCAAAAATGATAAATATAATCTTTAACACTACCTCATAAAGTTTTTATTATTTTGACTGACTTTATCCCGTTACTATTTGGAAAATTATTAAAATTCTGAACTTTTATAGAGGCTTCAGCATTTGGTTTCAATTGCTATTGATCAGGAGTAACTGAGAAATAGTTTTTTCCTACGATCACTACCCAAAGTAGGCTTTTGCACACTCAAATCTAACCGCAAAGTTGATGTTTTCCGCGAGCTGTCATAATTTGACATTATTGGCGCTATTAAGCAGAAAGTAACTTTGGCGCACGCCTAATTTTATTTATAGATAAAAGAGAGCTAGTAGTTATTTTAATATAAACTGTAGAATAAATAAATATTTTAGTTGATTTTCTAATATGTTAAAGCATCCAACAGTATTTTCCGTAATAATTTAATGAGAAATAGGGAAATCTAAAAAATATCTGACATTAATGTAATAAATATCTGACATTAATGTAATAAGTGTTGCCTACGTACATAGGTACACGAAACTGCAATCTGGAAACTTCTAAGGACAAACAATGGCAATAGGTAGGCAACACAACATACTTGCAAATAACTTACGGATTATAAGAATCAAGTATGTCTATGTCAAAGAATGAACCTAGTGAATTGTCACTGAGATATTTTTTGAGATAGTTCTGTGTTGTGTAACTGTATTAATATTTTACTATGAGTCAGTAAGTACTTAAAAAACAAGAAAAATGGATACAAATGATACTGATTTTTCAAATACACAGCCAGATATTGTCGAGGCTGCCAAAAAAGTCACTTTAAATCTACTTCCGGAGAAATCCAAATTAAAGTACGAAAATGAATATAGTCTATTTATAAGTTGGTGCAGATCCAAAAAAATTAAAAGATATTCAGAATGTCTATTGTCATAAGTAGGCAACACAACATACACAATTAATCTTTTGTCTTCAAATAGTAGGCTTAATATGTCAAATAAACTTCCAATATTGTAATGAAAGTAACACGTTTTTAATAAAAAATTAATTTTATTTTGGTGTGATCGTAGAAAAAATCTTGTGTGTATTTCGAGCAGAAATTCCTTTGGTAGTCTCGATATATTGCCGTCTCGACTGCCAAAGTACTACTTTCTGCTCTTGATACACAAATAGCTATTTTTATAATCTAACATTTTATAGAACACTTCAATAAATTACCTGAAACGATTACTATCTATTGGTTTATCTTTTCTTTCATTCCAAATATCAAATACGTCTTTCACTGTATTGATCAAGGATAGTTCCTTAATAATTTCCTTTGCTTTTTCCACAGTAGTATCTGTATTTGTTGTTGAAGATTGAGGTAATGACATAATTTCTTGACTTACTAAACTTTTCCTTCGCATATAATCGATAACACCATCGGATGTTCTCCTTTTTGTAAAATCTTCGAGAATTTTGTCACATTTTAAAACCTCAGATTGTTTTTGATAAATCCTAAAGAAAAAAGTTCAAATATTTTAATTCTTATGTAGAATTTGTCCTAAAATAATAATTTCTTATTCTATCAATTAAACACGTTTTAATTCAAGAAGTGTATTCCAGAATTATATGGAGCGTCGACCCAGCACTGTAGTGGAACGCCTCTGATGCGATCATTACGGTGAAGCAGTGTCGAACGCGGTTAGTACTTGCATGGATGGCTGACTACTGGGGAAACACTGTCGTAGAGCCCATACAGCTCGCAGGCATTATATCAATGAGCACGAGGTATAATGTAGATATGCCGTCATTCGGAAGAGACGTTAAACAGAGGTCCTGAGTCCATGGATGTTGTGGTCGATAAAGATCCCTACCACTGGCTGGAGCACTAGTGGGTTCCTCAAAATTTCCCGTTAGGGGTAGTGTGCTCCCGGCGTCGGTGATTAGCCTCAATTGCAGAAAAAGACCGACGTTAAATAACAAAGGGAGAAAAAAAAGATTATATGAACCAATATTTATAGTAAATTTAATTCATAATTTCTGGGTCAGGATTCAATATTGAAAAAAAAATTTGCTTCAGAAAGGTGTTTATTGAAATCCTATCACCTAAAGTTTAACGGCAAAATCTTAAGAGTTAGTTCACTTGAATATTATTTCAATATTTGCTTACTTCGGTATGAGTGAAGCTGCTTTAGATGTTTCATCTATCACGTGAGTAAAAACACTGGATTCTTGCTGAAACTTAAAATATATTCAATGTACCTAATACGAGTTACTATATTCCCATATGCCACAGAAATTGATTGAATTTTCTTTCGAAGCCACTCAAGTTATTTTAATCATATGTTGGGCTTGTAAAAAAGTACCCGGTGTCTGATTAATAACGGTAACCCGATGTATCTCAGAAACTAATTATCGTACAGCTTAGAGAAAAAAATCTGTATTACAAACTCGCATACGAGAAACTGCTGGAAATTATTTTCAAGTTTTCTACTCCACCGCTAGTGGGCGTAGTTCACAATAATATCACAAAAACATCATTTTCTATAATAAATGTACCGTTTCAGAACCACAAAATATAAATATTGGTAATCATTAGATCATTTTACGTAAGTTTGCTCCAGTACTTTTTCATCTATCTTGTAAAATAACTGGTAGGGGTGAGTGGGAAAGCTGACTCAATAAAACTGTTATAACTTTTGTTCCGCTTTATGGATTTTGACAAACTTAGTATCATTTGGAAGGGGATTCAATGCCTAATGAAATATAATATCAAAGCAAAAATTAACTTCATTGACCTAGTAAAGTAACCTAAAGATACTGCTCGGAATGCTTTCCATCTTTTTCGATGCAGATATTTAATCTCTGCGTGGTAGAAAAGACAGCAGTCAAATACTTACTTCTGTTAATTCTTCTGGCACTGGTAATTTTTCTATTACAAAACTATCCATATCCACTTCTAATGTATATTCCACTGGAAGAAATGTGATGTTTTGTAGAATTATGGTACGACAAACACATGATCCTATCGGTATGCAAGCAAAGTTGACATTTTCAGGGTGAAATTTGAGAGATGGGAAGCACACCTCTCCTGTTAAAGATATTTCTTCCTAGAATGTAATATTCACCTTAACACTTTAGGTATTTAGATCAGATTGTACACTTTCTAACAAGTCATATTTAGCTCAATTATTAAAAATGATAGCGTCTTTATTCGTTACTTATTGGAGGATTTGTAGACACAAAATGCATGAAAATGTTATATATATTTATATGTTATCTCGCAAAACCAACGCCACTGGATAATCGATATTTGTCGATAGTCGAAGTAAGGAGAGGGAACCGTACGATGGATCTTCACCAATTAAGTGTTAGTATTCAGTAACTGAAAAAAATGCGTTTTTGGGTAATAAATAAATAGATTACCGATTTAGGATAGTCAAAAATATCCACCATCAACTTTCCATATTCTATTTTGTATCTTTTGTCCTCCACAATTGGCTTAAAAGAAATTAAGATATTTAGCTTTTCTTCAACGTCTAAAGTGTGCTCTATTCGTCGCATAGGTTCATCTTCATCCATAATAAAAAAATATGTGCTAGTACGTAAACGAATATTCAGAGGTATCTCAGTATCATTAGTGAGAGTTACAGCACCTGCAAATATTATTTTTAAATCATTGTGTGGTTTTATGGAGCCACGACGCAAGTGGAACTTTTTTTCGGATTGTAGGTAATTAACTATAAATGTTAATTTCATTCTGCGTATTAGATTACGGAATACTACATATTGAAACAATATGCTTACGTTTTATGTTGTTAAAATCGAAAATTAATTGTTAAATTCTCTTTAACAATTATTGTATCGATTTTGATTTCTTTTGGCCATAACGGCTTTCAAAATAAAAATAAATTCGTAAATAAATCAAATAGGATTCTTTAAATAGGGTGTTCAACTAAAGATAGATACTTTTTAATGATTAGCAGATCGATAATTCTAAGGGAACAAATTACGTCGCACTTTATTTTATCAAACTTAATGGTGCTGTTTTGTTTTTATCCCCATTTAAAAAATTATACTTTGAAAATTTCTTAAACCCCGCCTTTTAGATTTTGACGTCACTAGTTTAAATTGACATGTCATTGATATTTTGACATGGAACAAATTAATCAGAAGAGAGTGTAGTCACCAAAATGGAAGAAGAAGTCAGGTTAGAGTGACAGTGAGTTGTTTCGTTGTGACATGTGGTTTCATCTTGTTTCAAATTTTTAGTGTTTAAGCCTCCTTTTAATAATAAAATTACAGTGTACGTTAAAGCAAATTCCAAGTCATCTTTGAACTCATAACTAAAAAAGACATATAAATTGATAAATATTTGAAATGATTATCAATAGAATTATTAATTATTTTCTGTAATTACGTATTTCACATACATTAAAATGGACTTCACAACAAAAATAATTTCTTGAAGTTTGTACTCAAAAGACCTCCTAATAGCTGCAAATTAACTCTTTCTTCTCTCATCTGTTTCCGGCACAGTAATGAATTTTTTACCCGATGTTCTTGATTTATTAGTACAATATGGTACAAAACACGATACAAATACTTAATCCTTGATAATTTTAAAAAATCAAGCACACAATGACACAAATAATAAAAACTGTGGATAATGTTTCTAATTAAAATTGAACAAGGTAAACAGAGTGATAGATGTCAGGTCAGATTGTCAGGTCAACATTTTCATCCTGAACAAACTCAAACATCCCAAATGAATGAGAAAGAAGAAGCTGAAACATGGAACAGCAAACATTTAAACTAGTGACGTATCTGCATTATAAGTTGCATAATTTCAGTAAATTTTTGTATTCATTTTTTTCTTTTAATCTAAAGACTAAATTTAGAATAATTATATTTTTGAATCTCCCATTTGCCACTTATTAATATTACCTAATAAAATATGTGGTCAAAATTTGAAGTTGAACACCCTATTGAAACAAAGTTATGGGCTTGAACACTCTCACCTACCGACTGCTGTTTACTGACTGTCTGACGCTAATTAAGGACCGCCCACAGTTGAGAATAGGGAGTGGTGGGAATTGTACGATATGTTATAGGTGTCCAAATAAACTATTGTAATAATCGTGTTTTTAATCTGTTGAAGCTGGATATTGGTCGACTAGTTCAAAAGCAGTTCTGATACAATGCTTAAAATCCCGATGTTCCGTTTGTGTTTGAATGTATCTGTATAACCATTCAGATGATATACGCATGTTAAAAGCCGAGAACAATATTTATTGAAATCATTGAATCATTTTGAACTTCAATTGACCTGTCACCGGACAACTTTCACACTACATTCTAAAATAACCTCAACACGATAAAAGTCATAGCAATTGCGTTTTTACACTTTTAAATTTTATTATAGTATCCTACTAATACAGACTAGAACACAAATTTACCAAAACCAATTAACTTTTGACCTCGATTTATATTTAAATCAGTAAAAAATACTATTTCCATCCATCTTTCTGAAGGTTGTCCATGATCAGCTGACAGCATGGCGCAGGATGACGTCACTTGGAAACGCTCTATTATTCTATCAATAACTTTAACTTCGCCTTGAGTCTCACAGTCTATAAATTTAGCTAATATTTGATGGTAACTAAAATAAGTAAACAATGACCTACATCTTATTTTTTCAACGTATCTAGAAAAAACCGTATCGAACGTAGTACCATATCTCGTGGTTGGTATATTTCTAATATTTTTCATTTCAAGATTAAATACTTCTCTCAAGTATTCAGTAAGTGGAGCAGATTCGTCTTTGTTAAAATCTGTATTGAAATCACCAAATAAAATAACAGGCATTCGCGAATATATATCTTGGCTGCTCTGCCGAACTCATTTTCACTTGCATCGTGGTTTCGTAAAACCACACAATGATCTTTTACTTTTTAGTTCGATTTACTATAAGGTGTGTTTACGGATTAATAGGAACTATATTGTGAGTTATTCATATACAAATGTCACAATATAACAAATAAAAAAATTATCACCGTGTCCAGGACTCGAACCCTATGCCTACAATTCATAATTCTCGGAATCCAAACCTCCATAACGCTCGACTACGAAGACAGATTATTTTTATGTTGTATATATAGACCGACAGATGGACGAAACATTTTGAGGCGATTTAAAAAAATTTGCTCTTTAAAAAATGATTAAAAGCAGTCTTGGTGACGTGAAACCACAAATAAATGTACCCATTTAAAAAAAAAATTATCGTACGTCCATGATATAGAAACTTTTACAAATAAATTGATACCTTGAAAAAATAGGTAAGGTAAACTCGAGTAAGTGTGACCGCATTTCCGAAGAGTTGATTTTTGTTGAGTATTTCCAGCTATGAATGTTTGAGGTGATTTTTTTTACAAATATGCCTTGATATATAGATGTTTCAGATCCATTTGATCATATGAAAAAAAAGGTTAATTTTTTCTAAAACAATGTCTGTAGGTCACACTTTCCCATAGAGTTGGGGGAAGGTGTGACTTTGCCTAATGGTATCGTTAAAAATTGTCATAGCTTGAATCACGGGGAAAGTGTGAAAATTTCAACAATATGTTAAAAAATGGTTTTTGAATATCTGGAATATTTTTATTCTTAAAGAAATTATAAACTTTCAAACATTATAAATAAAAAGTCGCAAAATCTACTTCAAAATATGAGGTATCTCTTCTACCTTTAAATGATTCTGGTTAAACTCTCACGATGTCCTTATCAACCACAGTGTCACGATCTTCTATTTCTGGCCACATTAAAGTATTGTGGGTATATTTTAAGAAGTTAACTTCCTTCTTCATTTCTATTCCCAATCTGCCCAACGAAATGCTTGATGGATTTTTTTGAAGCATATTCAACTATAGCCCATCGCCCTATTGCAATGTCTGATTCCTGTTCACCAATCTCATCATCCTCAAACACTTCAGGGTCCATATCAGCGTCTGAATTCATAAGTACTGGTTCGTCCATTCCTTCTTCGGAGCTCGAGCTACTGGAACTGCATTTCCGTTTTGCTCTTTTTGTTTTTTTGGAACTATTGGGATTATTTTTTCTATTCCTATTTTTACCTCTCTCTTTCTCTTCTTTTTCTTTTGCAAGTCTTGTTAATGCCTCTTGTGAGGTTATCACCTCCGCACCTGTAGCAATCTTTTTTCTTTTTAGTGAATGTTCATCTCTTTGGGTTTGCTTTATTGTATTTAATAATAACTGCTCAAAACTCACGTTCGATTCAACAGAACTAGTCGACGGTTCGGCCATTATAATATTCTGATCATTTTCTTGGGAGATGGAACTGGTAGACGGTTCAGCGGTTATAATATTCTGAGGGACGGAATTGTTTGCCTGGTTTTTCGAAAGTTGTTGTTGGGATATCTTGTACCTTTTTAAAGCTTCCGGATCGTACTTGTCCTCAGGAACTACATTGCTATTAAAAGGATGTATACCTGCTTTTCTGAATCCGTTTCTAAGAATCTCTGGATTTACTTATTTCCAAGTTTGCCCAATGAGTTCTGAGAATTTTCTCTTAGGAATTTTCAGACCAATATTTTTTCTTTGCCAAGCAACAAGTTTTGAATCCCAGCTATCCTTCTCAGACTTGAACACTTACAAGTCTAGTGGTTGTAAAAGATGACTCGAATGCGGAGGAAAGTTTAGTATAGTGACGTCATTAGCGCGTGCTAATTCTATTAGTGGAATATTAACATGCGTACTGTGGCCATCGTATATTACGAGGGCAGGCCTAATCGGTCCTAATGCAGGGAGTAAAGTCTTTTCGAAATTCTTGAAAAATATATTTGCTTCCATCCAGCCATTCGGACTAGCCGCATAGGCTGTTCCAGGAAAAGAATTCTGATCAACAGACAGCCAGGAATATCACACATTTTTTCCATTGAATATAATGAGAGGTGGAGCTTTGATACCTGATGCAGAAACGGCTGTCAAGACAGTAGTATTTTCCCAACCTGGTCCAAATGTTGTCCTTGAACTCGGCTTTCCTCTTGCCCCAACTACTTTTGTTTTATGAGGATCATGTGACAAAGATGTTTCATCAAGGTTCCATATCAATTCTGGTCTGTTGAATAAGTCGAGGTTCCTCAAAGTTTCATTCAGCAAATTGAAATATTCGTTTATGACAAAGGGATCCGTCATTTTTTTCCTGGAATACTTCACCGCTTGAGGTTTTTTGATGCTCAGATGATGCTTTTTCTTGGAATTGAAAAACCATTCGTTTCTCGGAATATTGTCTTTGAAGGGAGTTTTTATTTTATTTTTGGCAACAAAATCCGCAACAGTATTCAAGACTTCGTTACGAGATAATCCGAATCCCCATCGCTCCATTGTCTTAAGACCTTCAACCAATCTTTTCTCATCTTCAATTGGAATTTCTGGGGCCCTTCCTTGAGTTTTACTTTTCAGTCCGCGGATACCAGTAACACGATAAAATAGTGTAGTTTTTGGAATTTTGTATAATTTAGAGCCTTGTATATAGTGATGACTCCCCTTTTAATTTCCGCAACAGAGTTTGGAGATCATTTTGCCAGTATTGCGAAGCTCTGTCTGTTTTACGCTTGTAATTTCTCACCATTACATCGCCTATAAAAAATATATTTTTCAATGAAAGATTCTCAAATTAGCAAGTTCACACTTTCCTTTTCAACACGGTCTCACTAACCTCAAAATATGTTTTCATTGAGGCAAGTGTGACCCATCTTATTAAAATTATTCCAACACAGATAATGCAAATTTTCAATATTGCAGAATATAACACTTAACAGGATATCAATGGAAATGGCGTCTTTACTCAGTCATAAGGTGGATTAAAGGGAACTTCACATTCCTAGAAAATATTTGTATAATTCTTGGCATTGGCCACGCCTGGGAGAGTTCCTTAGACTACCTTATATGAGAAGGCGCTCAGATAGGCTCCATCGTTGTCGTTTTACAATATATGTTCACACTTACCCCGAAATCACACTTACCCGAATTCACCTTAAGGGAAATTTTTATATTTCCATCAATTAAACTTTTATTGTACGCTCATGGTAGATGGAAATTTTTGCTAATAAATAAATCCCTTTTAATAATTCTATATATAGTGCATCCTTTAACAGTTTAAAGGAATTTACTCATACTCATGTTGCCAAATATTATTTTAAGAGAAAAAAGGTTGTAAAGGTCCAGGAAGGCAGAGGAGATTGAAAAAAATGGATTAGGTGATTTGAATACAAATACCCTTTATGGCAAATTATCTAAAATGTAGGTCTGTAATATACATACCACTCATGACAGATTCGTAGTCCAAGTTCAATTTTTCAATTTCCATTCCCTTATCTTTATCATAAGTAAGACAGCACAAGGACTCTTGTGGAATTGTTGGACTGTGCATTTCTATAAATTCCAAACTCGGAGTTGAAAACGACAGCTTCGCTTCCAAGAATTTTATCTTTAATAAAACTGTGAAAACAGTGTGAACCTGAAAGATAAGTATTTAATAAAACACTAGACAATTTCTGTGAGGTTGTGGTGCGTTGATGGTGTAAAGGCATCAGTGGCTGCAATCTGCCATTGGTATTATTTTAAAAAGGCAGAAAAAACAGTCCGGAAATGTTCGACTTAGGTGTGTTCGTAGAACAAACATAAACGGTTGGAAACTGGACGACTCATGCGTAGAAACTACCTGCGAACGATTTTAATACATTGCGCATGAGTAGTCCAGTTTCCTTTCGTTTCTACCAGTCATCTTGTCGAACATTTCCGGACTGTTTTGCCGACTCTTCTAGAAAGATGGTATAAAGCGCCTAATCTACTCATTGGTGAAAGAACAACGTGTATTGTTTTTTGTAACAATCTTTATAGCTTTTATTTAATGGATTCCACAGATATTCCATTCTTGTATTACTATTTAATGGAAGCCGATTTTTTAAGAAACAAAACAACCTGTATAAGAAACTGATTTGATCAAATAGGTAACCTATAATCATTTTTGGAAAATTCTTACCTTAGAGGATTTTTCAATTTGTGCATAACAATAGACGTATTCTTCTACGACATTTGGTTTTTTCGATGTATAAGAAATTTCAATGAATTTGGACTGCTTGTACAGTAAGTCTAAGGTACTTGGTTCGATTGTAAATACGGATTTCTTGTTCCTTTAATGACATTTGAATTCAAATTAAGTAAGAAATAACACAAAATAACGGCTGCTCTTCAGAATTTTAACCTATTTAATTGAAAAATAACTTTTTCCAGAGAACAGATGAAATTATGGTTTTTATCAGTTTTCACTGGGTATTTACGATATTTTAAACATACAAAACCAGTCTAGCGCGAACGCGAGACATGAAAACAGGGGCAATTGATAATGCTCCCGTAACCCACTACTAAATGCAAGCAAGCAAGAAGTGACACTTTCATTTCATTGGCGCTTAGAAACAATAGGTATAAAGTAAAACGATCTGTTCATTATCATATACAATTTAGAAGAAAAAAATGTTGCAATTTTCATGCAACTGGAAAATTTGTAATATGTTCCAGAGATTTTTTGAATGTCACTAAGAGAACAGCTTGTATAATTATGAAAAAAGTTTCAGTCGTTTTGATTCTACTACAGATTTATAATTATTTAGGGGAAGTTGGGGGAATACCACGCACGTCTGCTATAAAAAAAACATCCGCCAAAAGTTTCGTTATTATTTCAGTGTATTGCAGAAAGTAAGTGAGATCTGTACGTTTTAGGTTATGTTTATGTAATTTTGTTGGTGTCTTTAAGTGGAGGTAAGTTTGTTGTATATGCTATCAGTATCGTTTTTTTTTATTGTAGCTAAATATTGATATGAATTTTTAATTTATAGTGTTGATATGTATTTTAATTTATTTGTTGTAATATGTTTATTTGGGGGCCAATTAATATGAATTTTAATTTAATTTAATTTAATTTTAGAGGTATCATACATCACTCACCTTTTATGATAACTCTTCACCTCAGTTTGGGTTCATGGGCCTAATACTCACTTAGTTTATTTTTTATTGATTTATATTAAAAAAAAATTATTTCATCTGTTTTATTTATTTTGTAATTCAAATCACTTTTATTATTTAAAATATCCTCATGCCGGTCCTGTGTCCTTGCCCTTGAATAATAAAAACTATCTAACTGTTAAATAGTTTTGCCAACTTTATAGGAAGAAAAACTCTTTATATTTGAAATTTATGAAATGTTGTTTAATTTATTTTCTAATGTGCGGCGTATTAATACAAAATTGATAAGTAAGGACGTAAGGAACAATTTAAAACACTTATATAAATGACCTTTCACTCAAAAACATTCACACTAATGAGATTTTATATCTAATAAATACATGAAATTATGCAACTCTTTTTACATATACCATTGAAACCATAGACAAAATAGAACATCTGTTTCTAACAGATTTTATATACAAAATGGACGATGTTATAATCGTAACGGAGAGAAATAAATATCAAATTTTGGATTTATTCACACACACGTAAGTTTGATGATTTAATTTATAGTTTATGAAATACCTTTTATCTTCTACTACTTTTTGAAGATTGGATAATTACTTCTTTTCTGTGTTTTAGACCGTTCTGGGCCCTCGTAGAAGTGGCTTCGATATGGCTTCGGTGTCGGCTTGGGAAAATTTTCAGCTCTGCTTACCTCTTGGAGTTTTCACTTATGGTTTATTTGAGGAATTTAATATTTACGGTGGTTATTTAACATCTGTTTTTAACAGGAACTTGTTACGAAGGTTAGTAACACAAATTTACTGTATAGTTTCACTTTTTAATATTACGTAGCCTAATTTTAAATTAATTTTCTAACAGGAAAAAGCTTATACTTTTCAATTATGTATCTTTCTTAAAACCCGACGCTTTCTTCCCCCTTTCTAATCAATAGCAACCTCTTTCCATTTTTTTTCTTAATCAACAACCATAGGTATGTCTCTTTATTTTTAAGTTTTTCTATATTTGCTGACCAATCAAATTCATTTAATAATTTTTGATTTCTGTTATTTGACTTGATTATTTCATAATTTGATCTTTTTCTGATATGAAAGTTTATTTTTAATGTCTCCAAATAATTTATTGTTGTTTTTATCTTTTAGTTAAACATTTTTTTAAATTATTTGACATCTGTTTTAATTTCTGTTGCCATGTCCTTTCTTCCGTTCGAGTTGACAAATCTAGATTCACACCTTGTTAAATATGTTCATAAGTGTACTTTTTCTATTTTTACCAGTGTCAGATTTTATAACCTAACTAATAATTTTTAATTTTCAGGTTCTTTCTTTTTAGATTTATTATGAGCCAAGAAATTTTTGCAAAGCTTTTGAAAATTCTGAAACTATGTGATAGGATTTCAATAAATTAGAGAGAAGTTATCAAGATTCCCGTTTAAAGTTTGGGTTTTAAATATTTGTCAGGTGATTTGTTTATATTTTATTTAGTTAAATGTAATTCAAATTTTATTTTATTTTTATTATTCATATGTATAAGGTACATTATAAAATTCAAACTATGCCTTCTCTAGTTTGATTTATTTACTTTATTTATTTTGTTTATTTAAATTCAAATTTCCTCCTCAAATGGTTTTAATTATTTAGATTTTATACTGAAATAACCCTTGTTTGGTGTATGTGTTGTATGATTCCACTTTCCATATCAATATATACTGTTTCATCTTGACTATAAACAGTTCAATAGTATTTTACCCTTCGCCAAAAAGAACTGTTTTTGTTCGGAGGCGTGCTTTGGGGGAAAACCGCGCAATTATTGTGGGGTAAATGCACGCTGCGCAGAATGACCCTTATAGTTGGTAAGATTTTTTTTATTATAGATAAAATGCCAAGGACATATCAAAGAAAAACAACAAGAGGTCAGTGGAGTGAGGAGCAATTACGAATGGCTGTGAATGCAATAGAAGCCGGACGAGCAGTGAGAAAAGTTGGTAGAGCATTCGGTATACCTGAATCTACTTTAAGGGATAGAAAAAAAGCCAACAATTTTTCCAAATCTGAGTTGGGAAGACGTCCAAGAAAGAGGAGCAGGCCCTTGCTTTACACATTATTAAATTAACAAATGATTTCTACGGGATAACTCGTTTAAGACTGAGATCTGTGGCCTATGATTTTTCAGTAAAAAAACAAATAAATCAAAGATTCGATAATGAAAAGAAGTTGGCTGGTGAAGATTGGGTTGAACTATTTTTAAAGCGTAATCCCCAGATAAGCCTTCGAAAACCAGAAGGTACAAGTCTAAATCGTATTACCGCCTTCAACAAAACTGAAGTAAACCGGTTTTACAAGAACCTAAAAGATGTTATGGAAAAGCATAAATTTACAATGTGGAATATCGCCTGTGCAAACTCCAGGAAAAATATTAGCTGCAAAGGGCCAGAAACAAGTTGGCTCGATAACATCTTGGGAAAGGGGAAAAAATGTCACTCTAGTTTGTTCAGTAAGTGCTTCAGGACAATTCGTGCGCGTATGGTGCATACATTGAAGAGAGATGGTTCAATTGGTGCTATCTATGGTTGTTCCAAAAATGGATGGATCAACGAAGATTTATTTTTTGAGTGGATCGTACATTTCAATCAGTTTTTTAAGGCAACAGCCGATGATCCGGTGTTGCTTGTGCTGGACAATGACGGGAGCCATATTTCACTAAATATATATGAATATTGCAGAGCTAATGGAATTGTTATGGTATCAATTCCTCCGCATACATCACATAAACTTCAACCACTCGACTTAACTTTCTTTGGACCTCTCAAAGCGGCTTTTAATCTTACGAAAAAATTACGCATTATGAACTAGCCGGTATTTTTAATAAAGCATATCTATAAAAGCAGCTTCAATGGAGAAAGGAATTTCTGGATTCAGGGCTGCTGGAATATGGCCCCTGGACTCTGAAAAATTTTCAAATGATGTTTTTTTTACAGTAGATCACACAGACGTCACTAATATTCAAATCCCAATTGACTTAAGTGAAACTGTCACTAATGAAATGGATCAATCGAACCAAGAAAATATAGAACAACCTGGAACTCAAGAAAATATAGAACAACCTGGAACTTCGAAACAGACTAATACAGTAAGGAAAGTTCATTTTAACATCCAGCAACAACCTAGTACCTCTAAGCAAGCTGAAAATGAAATCACTCCTCCTTAAAGCGAAAGAAAACCTACTCAGATCTTAAAAGAAAACTCATCTCTCAATGACTCACTAAATCTTATAGAACAAATAGTGCCGCTGCCAGTAGTGACTGAGAAAAAAACTGCAACCAAATCCCACAAAAAAACAACATTCGGAGATTTTTACTTCCACTCCAATGAAAAAATTACTTGAAGCTAAACAAGAAAAAAAAAGAAAAAGAGAATAAGAAGAAACTTACAGAAGACAAAAAGAGAAATAGAAAGATTGTTAATAAGGCAGCAAATGAAAAAAACACCGTCACGAAAAACATCTTGTGTGAGATTCTGAAAGTTATGACGAAAGCCAGTTATGCGATGATGATGAATTAGACGATGTGGACCCTCAAAATAATGACGTTTGCTTGATTTGTGGAGAATTTGGGCAAAATAATGAATTATGGTACCGTTGTACTTTATGTTCAGATTGGTCACCTTCTGAGTGTAGTGGATGGAGTACAGCTGATGGATACACTTGCGACGTGTGTATTTCAGCACCAAAAAAAAGGACTTTATATATATAACGAGCCATATTTTACTCTCTTTTGATACCTTGAAAATTTGTTAAGAACTTTTTTAATTTTTCACTTTTGTTAAGAAATTTAGATTGATTTTTTCTTTATGTAGTATGTAGTATATCGAACAATGAAACATTTACAAATTTAATAAGGTTGGCTTTTTATAGTTCTTTGTATTAGTTAGGACACGTGCGCGGTATTACCCAGAGCATGCGCGGCATTACCCTTTATACGGGGGAATACCGCGCTTTACTATTATCTCATAAATTTATTTGTCAAATCAAAAATTTTATTAATAATAAGATTTTGAGTAATTCCTCAAGTTTCTAACATAAATCAGTCTACGTGAGGGAAAAATGAAATTTATTTATTAAGTATTAATCAAATTGTGGCCATTTCTTCTTAGGCGCGCGGTATTCCCCCAACTTCCCTTAAGCGGGGGTCCCACTAGGCTAATATCCAGCTACTGTTGATCATTGTATGCTGTCAATTAATACTTACATACGATTTCCAGGATCTTCTAGTTCTTTAAATGTTTTAATAAACGGTGTTTGCGACCAAAATAATTTATATCGTTTTTGTCCCAAATTTGTTAAATTTACAAGTACTTTAGATATTCGATGAGTCAATTCTGCACCAAGGCTGTACTCTGGCTTTAATAAGGGTTCAGATAATATGGAAAAACCTACTCCTTCTCCAAACATCTGTATTGTTAATATCTCAGAATTTTGTATATCAATGAAAACCTAAAATAAATTATATACTTTTTATAAACAATTTTATTTAAATTATTAATACAAGAGAAGAGACCTAATCAAAAGAAAAAGACGGCAAGGGATACGAACACGTTCATTGATCTTGTACCGACTCTAACGGATAATTTAGTGGCGAAATTTTTATATTAAGCATTGTGTTATTATAATTTCCAAAATAACTGAATCATTATTCATTTCCTCAGTGTTACAATACATGTCATCGTTTTTTCTCCTGGGTTCTCCATTCAATAGGGAGTTTTTGGGCCAGATAAAATAACCATTTTTGTGGTTATCGTTATTTCTGAGATTGCGCAGTAGAGAAAAAGAGGGGTGGCAAACTGAATAACGATAACGACGACCTTCATTTAAAGCGGATTGGGATAACTGTTTTTGTGGTTATCTGGACACAGAAGTTGTCGCTGAATTACAGTATTGTTAACTTCAGTCTGTTATTATAACCTAAAATTTTGTGTTGTAGTTGTTACTTACTCTTTTCGTCGATTTTAAAATTAAAGATATTCGAACTTTCGAGACATGGAGCACAAGCTCAAGCACAGCTTCCAACAAAAAAAAACGACTTATAAAGATTTTTGAACTTTTGAGACATGGAGCAAGATATTGGGGCTCAAGGACAACTTCCAACAAAAAGACAACTTAGGTTTAAGGATGCGGATGATTTGGCCCTTTTGCGTGAGGTGTCAAGTCTTAATCCATTTCAACATCCTAATTTATGGGAAGATATACAGGAACATGTGATGCTGCTTACCCAAACAAATGTATAATTAAAAACATTAAGGGACCACCTCCACTTACTTATTAATATGTGGATAGAAAAAAACAGTATTCTAAAATGGGACAATTAGTCTTCATCTGTCTAGCCATCCAGGTTAAATTGTTCAATAACTTCGGGTTCATCTTCTGGTTGTTCCCAATCAAAAATATCTCTCAATGCAATGTTTGGAATCAACTGAATATTTGGCTGTCCCCTTCTTATCAAGGTATCAGTCAATATTTAGAGAAAAAACCACTTACATTTCAATAATTGCGTTTGAACATATAGGTACATGCTTAACACTCCACGCCACAAATTATAAAAGAGTTAGGTTATTATCACTTTAACCAAACTAACCACATTTTTTTGACGTTCCAAAAACTCTTTTGAAATCATGAGTCGTTATCGTTATCCTTAATAACTCTAACCACAAAAAAGGTTATTTTTTAGTTGGTCCAAAAATTCCGTAATGACTGCAGTGTCTCAATGAAGTAGAAGCAGATTTTTCGAAACGCGGTGTTGACGCAGTAGTAGAGAGTCCTGTGAAGTTCCTGAATAGAATGGAACAGTACACACGGACGTACAAAGTCAGTTTGTCGTTAGTGTTCACAACCCTGAGACGCGCAAGTGCATAGGAAAATTAGTTCGGTGAGAACATGAGAAGAATTATTTGTCTGATACATTGTACTACTACTAATCTAGTCAGGCGTACCTTGGCCAAGGAAAACTCAAGCCAAGGTTCCGGCACTGATGCCACTGGCGGGCCCATTGTGCCATTCCTGCTATTTATGCATCCATGAAGCCGACTCCCTCGATGAAGGACCCAATCCTCTTCAGTAGATGCCTGCTTATGTCTCCGGGGGCCATAACAGGGACTCCGAAGATTCACCTGCGTAGCACAGCCCAATGTGGACATACGAGGAGAACATGGTCCGACGTTTCGTCAGCTATGCCGCAACCCCTACATAGGGGATTTTCCTCCAAACCTAGGTTACAGAGATGTTTCCTCAGACATCAGTGCCCTGTTACGAGTCCTGCTATCTTCTTTAACCTACTCCTTGGTAGTTCTAGAGCAGCTCTAGCATGTCCATCAATCCATCCCCTCAATAGGAGCGTGGACTGTCTGAGACCCTGTAGATCCTTCCAGTGAGCGAGATGGTGATTTCGCAACCAGTTCCTCGTCTCCTTACGGATTGTTTGTTTTGTAAGGCCCAAGGTCGGCCCGGGCCGTTAAAAAGGGTAGCCGTCCCTTCCACAGCCATCGCGTCCGCCCTTCATTGCCTTCAAAACCAGAGTGGGCCGGAATCCATTCTAGCCACACTGTGTTCCGCCTCGCTAAGTCAGCAAGGCGTTCACGACATTCAGCAGCAAGCCCTGAGTTGATGGTATATCCACTCAGGGCCTTGATTGCCGCCTGACTGTCGGTGTATATGGTTATGCGTTGGTCCGCATAACCTCTGTTTAGGTTTATCTGCGCACATTCCAAGATACCTCAGCCTGATATGCAGATACACCCTTACCCAATGGAACACAGACTTGTGTACTTGGGTTCGTGGAGTAAATTCCAGCCCCCGCCCCATCACTGGAGCTTGAGCCATCTGTGTACCAGACGATCCCATGAGGCTGTGAATTTCCCTCTCTTTCCCAGAATTCTCTATTCCGGATCTTCACCCTATAGGGGGTTACGAAAGAGTTCCTGCGCCTCCCAGAAGCCTGAGCTTATTGACGTGCCTGCACCCTCCCTCGTTTCGCACATATCCCAAACTTTTCAAGCGTAGGAGTGCCCTCCCAGCCTCACCCTCGATCACATGGTGAAGAGGCCGAAGTCCAAGAATCACCCCTAATGCAGCAGTTGGTATAGTTTTCATGCAGCCAGTCGCCCCCAAACCGTTTACCCTTTGGAGGCGTCCAGTTGCGACCTAGCCGTGGCCAGTGTTACCCTTGGCCACCAGACCAGAACCGCGTATGTGAGCATCGGCAGCATGATCACTTTATAGAACCACAAGATCGTCTTGAGGGTTAGTCCCCATTTCGGACCAATGGCTCTCCTACAGGCCCATTAAGGTGAGCCTTCCATGTCAACGACTTATCCAGGATCGCTCCCAGATATTTCACTTGTTCAACTTCTGGAAGTGGCACTTGCACCTTGACCATCAGGTCTTATACCTCTCTTCTTGGTGAAAGCAATCACCTCAGCCTTGGCAGGATTAACTGCAAGTCCGTAGTCGTTGCACCACCCCTGTACCCTATTCAGGGCCCTTTGTATTAGGTCTCTGAGGACGGTGATATGCCTTCCAACAACAAGGAGAACGATATCATCGGCATACCCAATTGCCAGAAAGCCCTCACCGTTTAATAAGGATATTAATTCGTCGACTACTAGGTTCCACAATGTGGGCGAAAGTACGCCCCCTTGTGGACATCCCCTATCGACGACCATTTAAGCCACATGTTCCTTCCATGCAGCCTCTACACAGAGTCATTCAAAGATAACAAATTAAGAGGGGAATTATTAAAAAAATTAAATGAATTCTTTGATGGACAATAACTCCAATTTCAACATTTTACAGTATAATCTAAGATCAATTACACATAACAAAGGGGCATTTGAAAAATTTTTATTTGACAACAATATTCATATGAGTTTAGTCAGTAAAACCTGGTTAAAGACAAATCAAAAAATATCTTTTAGTGGGTACCATATATTTAGGCTAGATAGAGAAGTCGGATATGGAGGGGTAGGTATACTTCTTAGAAAAAGTTTTCCATTTCATAGGTCTAAACCACCTTATAATTTGAGAGAAGTGATGTGTACGTCTTTAAGTGTGAAAATAAATAGATCTATGAAAATAAACTTTTATTCAGTATATGCAAAACCGAAATTGAATATATCTGAGAGGGAATGGACACAATTTTTTGATAGTTTGGAAAAACCATTTGTAGTAGCAGGTGACTTAAATTGTCACCATTATGGGTGGGGTTGTGATATTACTGATATAGCAGGAGTAAACCTACTTGCAGCAATAGAAAATGCAAATTTAATATTTCTTAACAACGGTGATCAAACTCTAATTCCAACAACCAATCAAATAAATAAATCGGCAGTTGATCTTACCACAGTAATACCAGATATAGCTACGTTATGCAATTGGCATACGCAACAAATGACATTAGGCTCAGACCACTTCCCTATACTTATAAAAGTACAGCTGGAAATACCTAATAAAATTACAGATTCAAAAAAATGGAACCTCAACAAAGCCAATTGGCCACTTTTCTCTGAACGTATGGACTATAGCACCTCTAGAAATAATATTACATATTATAATGAATTTATAAATGAACTAAACCAAGCAGCAGAATATTCCATACCCAAAAAGGAAAAAGTGGTCGACTCAAAATTTAATAAACATTGGTGGAATCAAGAATGTGACATTTCATTGAAAAATCAAAAAGTAGCCCTTTTGCGATTTACACAAAAGTCAAATTTTGAAAATTACATTCAATTAAAAAAAATGATGGCTATAACGAAAAGAGTTATAAAAAAACGCAAGCGGGAATCTTGGAGATTATATTGCGCTATCTTAAACAAAAATTCGCCCATTAAAGAAATCTGGACAGAAGTCAGAAAACTCAAAAACACATTTATCGAACCAATAAGTAGACTAAGTCCAGGAGAATGGTCAACCGGTTTTTTAAATAAGATAACACCTCAATGGGCAGAAGAAGATAAGGATAGTATACTACAAGTGAAGGAAAACATTGTTGATGATACAGGAGATCAACTATGCAGAAAATTTTCTATAAGCGAACTTAGAGATAGTCTCAGATCACACAAAAACACAGCTCCTGGAGTAGATAATATCCATTTTTCACTACTAGCCTCTAAACCTAACTTTATTGACTTTTGTTGAGGTAGTAAAGTTGTTCATTATTAACCAAGGTAGAAAAATACAGAGCCTTCTTGATTAGAACTAAATCTCAATCCATTTAATAGAATATAAATTTATTTATAATAATATAACGGTAATATGTTTACATACTTTCATATTTGTAGCTATATTTATCAATAAACAATTCTTTGTGTTGATTTCTCTTATTATTTTCCGAACAACTGTAGTACGGACGCTTTTTCAAGCCGCGTCGTAGTTCACGCTAACTAAAATTTTGCATGCATTTGGGCGTCTCAAGTTTGTCTCTGGTGCTTAGTCAGTGGTGTACCATCCATAATGTTTACTCATCTACAAAGCAAAATAATAGTCCGCTTTGTTTCACGTCGTTCATGTCGTTGGTCGCAAGTCTACTCTTCACCAAGTAGATGACGCTGTACGCGAACGCCCGCGGACACAATACATGTCGTCCATCTGCACTGGGCATAAGAAAGAACAAACTTCTAATTCTGTGACAGATGACAAATCCGCTCGCATCTGTTCATCTTAATCTATCGCTAATATACGAAATTGTATAATTTTTGCGATACGATCCAAAGAGACAATTGTTTCTAATATTTAAACGCAAATCAAGTATGCAATCAAGGCCAGATACTAAGCTGTATCATTTAGGTACTACACTATGAATTAGTTATTTTTTTTGGTTATTTTATAAATCTTCAACAATAATTTTGTGGTATAATGGTAATAATTGGCAACACTGTTGAAGTGCTGAAATAAATATCACTTTAAATAGTTGAAATTGTTTACCTGACATCTTAATTTTCCATTGTCTTTTAGATATACTTCTACTTCAATAACGTACTCAGTTTCTGGTGGAACTGTGAAATTCTCAACAGAAATCTTAACAGCTCCAGGCAATGACTGAAGACAAAATAATACGCAAATTAAACATTATTAGAAACTTTGTATGGCTGCTAGGGCTTCACACGAGACGAGAGTATAAAAAATCTCGTCTCGATCTCGTCAATTCTGAAGAAATTGAGTCTCGTTCAAGTCTCGGTCTCGTCTCGATACCGGTTGTCTCGTCTCGTTCAAGTCTCGGACTCCCCTCGTTACCGGTTGTCTCGTCTCGCTTAATTCTAAATATTGATAATAAAATCCATAAATAATTTTTTTAAACTATATGTATAACAATCACATTCGTTGACATTTTATTGTAACTGAAGTCCAAAAATCAAAGCAATCGAGTGAAGGTATAGTGGAAAATTTATAATTTATACAGTGCATAAATACGGAATTTTAAGAATATTGACAAAGTATTACAAAATATTTACATGGAAATAAAGTACAAAAAATGCCTAAATACGGAATTCAACGAATATTAACAAAATTATTGAACAAGTCTACCTGGAAATTCATTCACAACAATCACTCCTGAACTACCTTCTAGGTAAATAAGTTTAATAAGGGGGAATGGTTGATATCTATTTGGTCGATTACCAGAATTTTTTTATCTATCTTCTAAAAGATTTAATTCAAAGGCTTATCATATTAATGAAATTCTGCTGAATTTTACGACCCTATTGTATTTGGGGCGATACAGGATGTGTCGCCTTAATTCTGGTAAAACCGACCTGTTTTATCTTTTTATTCCACATAGAAAAAAAGAAAGACTCACATCTTTAAATTTACAATAAAATATTTTATGTAGACCTTTTCTAATTTTTCTAATAAAAACTGAATCAAAATTTACGAGACCAAAAACGAGACTCTCGGGTTGCGCTGTATGTGGTCTCGGTATCGCCCATAATATTTTCAAAAATGTCTCGTCTCGTCTCGCTTTTTCGAGACGAGAAAAATCTCGCTATCGTGTGAAGCGCTAGTCTCGTCTCGCTTTTTCGAGACGAGAACGAGACGAGAATGAGGCGATCTTCGAGACGTGACGAGAAAAATATTGCTCTCGTGTGAAGCCCTAATGGCTGCTCTTAGATTGAGATTTTTAAAAAGAACCCAGCAACTTTTACGTTTAGCAGATGTTATTAATTTTCCCAAGAAATAAAAAACAAAAGAAAAAAGTTTATACTTCCTAATACATGTAAGTAGTAGTATTTAAATTTTTTTATCGCCAAAATGATTTGAATAATTTTGTGCGTCTTCTCAATTTTTAAGACCTAGATAGTATAAAAAAAGGGAATGGGCAGTCCTGTAAATTGCAGACAAAAGTGAAAATACAAGTTAAAAATGTTATCGTGCGCCTATGGTAAATAAACATTGTTACATAATTTTTGCTAATAAATGAATCCCTTTTAAATGTTGTACCCTACGCCCGTTATAGTCTGGTCAACAAGTGGCTTTCAGATCAAACTTTTTTCTCCGCCTCCGAAAAACATGAACGAGGTGTCACTCGATTCAGAATAGCGTGTAGATGATTTTTGAAAAAAATTAAGTGCCGCCTGCAAAAATTGCGAGAGTTATAAACAATTAACTAAAAAAAATGTGGTTTGGTTTTTTGCAAATATCTCTAAAACTATTTGACATTCTTCAAATTTGAAGAAAGATTCAAAAAGAGGAGAAAATCTGTAATAAAAAACTATTTGGGCTCCCGGAACTCTATCTCTATTATTTATCATTTTAATTCAACGCCGAAAATAGGTCTCCGCGAATCATTTTGGGTATGCGGGCGCATCGTCAAAAGCAAAAGGGTCAGATTAAATGATTTTTTAAGGTATTAATTGTTAATTTAAATATTTGAAAATTCATTGCCGTTGGAAAAAATTCTTAAAGTGAGCTTTTCAACAAGTTAGACAATTGAACCCTATGCTGGAACAACGTTTATATAAATCGATTATTATTTTCTTATAATCGATTTTTAGTTATCGATTTTTATAGTAATATTAATCCATTTTTTAGTGAATCGATTTTATAAATTACGTGTTTAAATCAATTTTCGTAAACGGCTCGTATTATTTATTGACTATTTTTCAAAATTTTGACAACTTCTGACGATTATTGACCATTTCTCAAAATTTTCACAATTATTGACCATTTTTCAAAATTTTAACAATTATTGACCATTTTTCAAAAATTTAACAATTATTGACCATTTTTGACCATTTTGACTGTTTTTCAAAATAAGTGACTATTTTTCCAAATTTCTGATAATTTTTGACCATTTTTTAAAATGATGATATTTTTTAACCATTTTTGTCACTTTTTGACAATAATTGTCCATTTTTAACAGTTTTTAACAATAATTGGCAATTTTTATCCATTTTTGATAGTTTTTGACCATTTTTGATAATTTTTCACAATTTTAGACCATTTTTCAAAATTATTGGTCATTTTTGATGATCATTGACAATTGTTGACAATTATGGACCATTTTTCCAAATTTTTGACAATTATTGTCCATTTTTAACCATATATCAAAATTTTTGACAATTTTTGACAATTATCAACTATTTTTCAAAATTTTGACAATTTTTTACCATTTTTCAAAATGATTGACCATTTTTGATAGTTTTCGACAATTATTGCCCAATTTTGATAATAATTGTCCATTTTTGACAATTTTTGACCATTTTTGATAGTTTTTGACAATTATTGACCATTTTTGACAATTATTGACCATTTTTGACCATATTTCAAAATTTTTGACAATTTTTCAAAAACTTTAAGAATTTCTGACAATTATCAACTATTTTTCAAAATTTGGACAATTTTTAACAATAATTGTCCATTTTTGACAGTTTTTGACAATTTTTGACCATTTTTCAAAATGATTGACCATTTTTGATAGTTTTTGATAATTATTGACCAATTTTGATAATAATTGTACATTTTTGAGAGTTTTTGAAAAATTTTGATAGTTTTTGACAATGATTGACCATTTTCGACCATATTTCAAAATTTTTGACAATTTTTCAAAAACTTTGACAATTTTAGACAATTATCAACTATTTTTCAATATTTGGACAATTTTTAAAAATAATTGTCCATTTTTGACAGTTTTTGGCAATTTTTGACCATTTTTGATAGTTTTTGACCATTATTGGCCATTTTTCAAATTTTTTTACAATTTTTCAAACATTTTAACAGTTTTTCAAAATTTTTGACTATTTTTCAAAATTATTGACCATTTTGGATAGTTTTCGACAATTATCGACCATTTTTCAAAATTTAACAATTTTTGACAATTATTGACCATTTTTCAAAATTTAACAATTTTTGACAATTATTGACCAAATTTTTAAAAATATTTGACAATTATTGACAATTTTTGAATTTTTTTAAAAAGTTTTTGACAATCATTGACCATATTTCAAAATTTTTGACAATTTTTCATATAATTTTATTAGATTTTTAATTTGATAAATTGTTAATGAATGAATCTCTTAGGTTTATTATCGGAATATGAAAAGCATGTACTTTTTTAAAATAATACAAAAAAAATCGATTCTTTCGCAGAAATCGATTTATTTTTTATTAAAATCGATTTTTGACAAATCAATTAATTTTGAATAAATTAAAATCGATTTTTATTTAATCGATTCTCTTCCATTAATCTTACATCCCTAGTTTTTCCGTGGAACAACGTTGGATGTGCCCTAAATAATCCGCAGGCGTCTTGGTGGGGGCATAGGAAATTTTTCTGGTGTAATTTCGATTAGTCGTGTTTGTTATATTTGTGGAACAACGTTGTAGGTATGCGCCCGACGCCTTCTAGTTTCGCGCCCGTTGGCTTTGTTTACATGTGTTTTGTGCGTATTTGGTTGTTATAAGCAGAAATGGATGTTAGTTTGACAAACTCTGTCATGACACAGCTAAATAGAGGCAAAAGGCGAAAGATGAACATTGACAAGTGGAAGCAAAATGTCGCAAAGACAGTGGGGAGTCTATCGTTTCGTCTAGGAATGTCCTTAAAGAAGATTTAAAACGCCCAGATGAAGTAAGTTAATTCAAAGCATGTACTATTTAAGATTTCGTAACACAGTCATAATTTTTAGAGACGAATTTGCTAGTGTTCTCAGTCGCCTAATGGGTGCTTTGCCAAATTATTGGTGGGTGAACACCAAATGTTATTCCAGAAGTTCAGAGAGCTAAGTTATGATGGTCAATCGCAATACCTATCACAAGCTATTTCTATTCAAGAGCCGAAGAGAAGGAGGGTTGTAGAGGCAATATCCCGCCGCCACACTACTGTAAAATACACCATAAATAATATACAGGTATGCAAATCAACTCTCTGCTATATATTCTCCAGCGGGCGTAATTTCGGCCGGTAATCCCTTGGCCTACCTGCATAAATCAAGGGGTACCATTTATGACAGGGGTAATTTCGGCCGGCGTTTCCCAACTCGTGCCCGTAATTACCTACATATACAGTTGTCATTTATTTGAAATAACGCAACCATTTTCCAATATCACTTGATTTCGTAATTCGGTCCGCTGTCGAATCTAACTGGGGTTGGGGTTAGGTTTTGTTAGGTTGGTCAAATTAAACAAATAGTAGGTACATGGGACCCAATTCCGAAATCGCACTCCGAATTTTTTGCGGCCGAAAATACCTATGAGATAAGGAAGCAACTTAAAACCTCCGGCCGAATTTACCTACCGGCTTTTAGTACCTGCCCTTTTTCCGGCCGAAATTACATCCGCCCATATTCTCAATCACCCAGGGACGAGTTCAGTAGGTACCTTGTGGATAAAATAAAATCTGGTGCAGATGTAACTGACACACGTGGAAAACATATGAACCTCCCAAAATAACTTAAGCTAACAGATACAGAGAAAATATGCGAACATATTTAGTTATTTCCACAGCAGGAAAAACATTATAGGAGAAATGCATCCTCGAAGAATTGCCTTTCAGCTGATTTGAGCATCTCAAAAATGTACAGATTATTTTTGGAAAAATACTCACACAATCAAGTCTCATTAAAAGCGTATTTAAGATAAAATTTAATTTGTGGTTTGGACTTCCCAGATCAAACACTTGCTCGAACTGTGACAAACTGTTCATGAAACTTTGCTCGACCAACGACGAACGCGAAAGTAGGAAAATCGAAAATGAAAGTAAAATCCATCACAAGCGAGCAGAAGCAGGCTACCAAGCATTGAGACAAGATACCGAAATTGCTAGGATAAATCCTAATTATGTGGTTCGATGCACAGATTTACAGCAAGTACTTTTTGCTCAAATTTAACCCATTCGTCCATTTTCTATCAGAGGCAATTTTCTACCTATAACTACTGTGTTCATAACATGGGAAATGGTATAGCGACAATGATGTTATGGCACAAAGTAATGGCACATCGAGGCTCTACTGAGATCGCATCGGCATTACTATTTTATGTCTCTCAAAATTTCCAACGTCTTGTTCGAGGGCAGGAAAGAAATATTGTTGTTTGGTCGGACAGATGTGTGGGACAAAATAACAACTGGAAAATGATCACGCTGCTTCGACTGTTACTGAGAGAAAAATACTTTACCCATGTGGAGCAGAAATGTGACCCTGTAATAGGGCAAAGGAGCAAAAAGCTTTCCTCAGTTTACGTGCCATTTAAGTGGACAGATGTAATCGCAAAATCAAAAGTTAACAATCCCTTCACAGTTATTTATATGCATCAAACGTTTTTTAAAGATTTTAGTGATGCAGAAAATTCAATATGGAAGGATCCTAAATGCAAAATAACACAGGGAGAGAAGAAAATAGGCTCATTAATCACAACTCTTTACGTGGTCAAGTCTGCAACGCCTATCATATGGTTAAGTTATTTTCTGTTATTCATACTAGGCATATATTCACTTTATTTGAAGAAGCAATGGATCATTTTTTGTTTTTTCTATTTCCCAACAAACAAACAATTTTTGCCATAACGTTGTTCCAGCATAGGGTTCAATTGTTAATTAACAAAATGTTCTTGAATTTCCTTGTCTATTGTAAACTAAAAAAATGTTTAATTAATTGTCTTAAAAATGTTTTGCGTCATGGAGCCCTTCCTATGAATGATAACAAGATCAAGTCATAGATAAATTTGAAAAAAACCAAACCCCATCTTTTTCAGTTAATTGTTTATAACTTTTGCAATTTTTGCAAGCGGCACTTGAATTTTTTCAAAAGTCATCTACACGCTATCCCGAATCGGAGAAAAAAGTTTGACCTGAAAGCCACTTGTTGACCAGACTATTATATAGTTTTTAGGAATAAATGGATCCATTATAAAAATTTTATTGTGTGCCTATGTAAGGTAGATGGAGATTTTTACAAATAAATTGACCTCTTAACAACATTTCATCGAACGCACATAAATTAACCACCTGTCTATGATACGCATTGACGGTTAGGCGGTGACCAACATATAAGTTTTGCCCCTACCAATAAAAACCACACAACGCGACTGAAGAATAAAAATAAAAATAATGTTTTCACGAAATTGTTAACTTACTGTGGATATGTTTATGTTTGCAGGAATGGGAGAATCATTAATTAAAGTTAGTTTTTTGGATTTGGTTGTTAGTAAAGTGACATTTCCAAAATTGAGTTCATCAGGAAAGTATGATATCACCGGTCCTTGTCCGTTGCATTTTATTCTACACATTTCGGTAGCGCGATCTTGTCCAAGTAAAGTGAACCTAACAATTAAAATAGTATAGATAATATATGTTTATGGAACAAATTTTTTATAAAATTTCGAAGTATATTTTAATACTGATGAAATTCCAAGAGAAGCAGAAAAAATCTTGAAAAATGACAATATTCTCACAGCATAAACTTTTGTATATATTATATACCGATCGTCAAAAAAATCCGGCAACCAAAAATTTTACACATTTTCAAAAGTGGTTATCGTAAGTTTTGATACACGAGTGTAATTCGGGGGAATATTTCCCGAATAAAACTGCCATCTTGTCAAACTGTCGTTATTAATTTATAAATTCTTAGCTTGTAATCAATAATCCCGTAACTGAAAAAAAAGAAGATACGCAGAAATACGTTTGTTTCAATATTTTTCATTTATTTACAGGGTGCGGCATTAGTGCGAGGAAGTAACTTACTCACTTGTCGTGAGAGACACGGAAAAACTTTATTTAGATAAAAGTTAAGCCATATATAGGACCATATTTTGAAAATATTTTCAAATATACAGGGCCACCCATATTGGCAGGATGAACCTAACTTATCTTTTTTATATATTTCCACATTTTTTATTCCCCTCGATTTTCTTGTTTCTGCGATATGAGGTATTGCAATGTTATACGAGGTAATTTAAAAGATATAAGCCCTTTTTTTAATTAATTTCCTAGTAACATTGTATAGATTTGATATCAAGAAATCTTTTTACGTTCAAACGATTTTTGATATAGTTTACTATTGTCCAAAATGATTAACATAGCGCGATATTCGTTTTTTATATACAGGATAAGCCATAAGTCGGATTGATCATTTACTGGGTTTTCTTAAATGGAACACCCTGTATTTTAGTATCGTAATGAAATGGTATTGAATGGCACTTCATTATTTCTTAAGCATTCCAATTGTCTTAATTTGTGAGTTATTGATGATAATTTCAGCCCTTCATTATTTGAAACAAATATTAGGTGAAATTTTATTAGTTTGACGGTGGAAATATTTAACCAAAAATTATTTTCCAAAAAAAAAATTACAAAATGATCTAGTCTGATCCATAATTGATTAATAATAGGTAAGATTGTTGGTGTATAAAACATTACTAAAATCATACAATATTCTCGTTGGCTATGAAAATAATAGGTTATGGTTATTGTATCACAAACATAAGCATCATTATATAAAATCCAAATTACTAATATTCTCATGCTTGATATACATTACAAAATAAACAAAAAATGGATGTAACGTTTAATGTAGTTAACTAACGAAAATAACGAGAAAATCGTTGAATTTACAGTAGATGTTCAAAATGGCCTCCATCAACGTCGATACATAATTGCAAGCGATCTTCGAAGGAGCGACTCACATTTGTTAACACATTTCTGCTTAAGTTCATAAATTCATTTCCAATTCTTTCCTTCATATCTTCTTGAGTTGTTATCTTTTATATAGCCCCAGAAGGAAGGTCTAGCTTGTTTAACTCTGGAGATCGTGGTGGCCACCTTAAAGGTTCTCCCCTTTCAGGGAATTACCTATCAGGGATTTGCTGATGATAAATTCTTCTTGCCAGTAACACATTTTTGTTACATTCTCCTAGCACAAAAACCATATCAGTCAGCTCTTCCTGAGAAAAATTTCATGTTGATAATAGTAAATAGGAAATAATAAAAGTAATCTAATGTCAAATTTTTAAACCAGTTTATTGTCAAAGTCATAGCCAACTAGATAGAATATTGTGTGATTTTAGTAATGTTTTATACACCAACAATCTTAAGTACTCATGTATTATGGTAATTCACCTAGTATTAATCAATTATTGATCAGACTAGATTATTTTGTAATTTTTTTTTTTGGAAAATTATTTTTTTTTTTTTTTTTTTTATTTAAACATACATAATCCCGCATCAACTACTAAGAGTTATTAGCAGGGGAGACATTTACAGTGTAGTTTGGTACATTTATATCACAATTTAAATTTTTGATGTTAAGTTTATGTCTTTAAGATAGGATAGCACTTCGTTTCCAGTTGAAGAGAGAATTGATTTTAAAGAGTTTCCTAAATTGTGGCGTTTTCTTTGTTTTTCATATTCTGGGCATTCGAGTAATAGATGCTTTACTGTGAGTTGAGTTTTACATATTTGACATAAAGGGGCGGCTTCTTTTGTCAAGTGATGTTGATGTGTTATGCGTGTATGTCCAATTCTTAAACGGTTTATTAGTACTTGTTCTTTTCTTTTAAAAGGCAGTGGGAGTTTGGTTCCAATTTCGGGCATTATTTGTTTCAAATTTGTTTCAGTGTCTTTCCAGATCGATTGCCATTTTTGGTAAATGTATTTTTTTATTGAGGATCTATGATCGGTGTGGGGAAATTTTGTGAGGAGAGGTAAATCATCAGTGGAAGTTGATTTTAGGGCTAAGGTGTCAACTTCTTCGTTTCCTCTTATTCCCATGTGTGATGGTACCCATAAAAAAGAGATGTTTTTATCTCGCAAGTTGTAAAGTTCCTTTTTAATGAGTTCATGGATCGGGTGTGATGGATATACATTTTTCAGATCTATTAGGGTGCTTAATGAGTCAGAGATAATAAGAAAGTTGCTTTCATTAGCTGTTTTGCACATTTTGAGGGCATGGAGTATAGCAAACGCCTCTCCTGTATATATACTACAATTCTGTGGCAGACGCATAGCAAATTTTGTATCTTTACATATGTAAGCTGCAGCATGTCCAATCGTTGTTTTGGAAGCATCAGTGTAAATGAAAGAAAACTTGGAAAATTTCGATGCTAGTTCATTAAAGGAGTTTTGTATCTGGATTGGAGTGGTGGTCTGTTTTTGATAGAATGTTAGAGATGTTTCTATATGTGGTATTTGAATGATCCATGGAGGGATATTTAATTTTGATGTTAGCGAGTATCTAAATTTCTCATTGTCGTAACTCATATTTCGGATTCTTTGGTAGAAAGGTAACTTTTTTGTGGGTTTGTTTCTAGAAAAATTTATGGTGGTATTTTTAAATGTTGAGGAATATGCTAAGTTGGAGATGTTTGCTGATATTCTAGCCACGTAGTTTAGGGAGAGCATTTGCCGGCGTAGATGCAGTGATGGCTCATTTGCTAATGCTAGGAGGCCGCCTATGGGGCTGGTTCTGAAAGCACCTAGTGATGCTCGTATGGCAGCGGATTGAACGGAGTTTAATTTTTTGAGCAAAGTTTTATTGGCTGTTTCATAGCAGATAGCTCCATAGTCCAGCTTGCTTCTTATCAATGATTTATATAGACCGAGTAAGGTTGCAGTGTCTGAACCCCAAGTACTGTTTGATAGGATTTTGAGTAAATTTATTCTTGGTTGACATGATCG
Organism: Lochmaea crataegi; assembly: GCA_947563755.1. NCBI lineage: Eukaryota > Metazoa > Arthropoda > Insecta > Coleoptera > Chrysomelidae > Lochmaea > Lochmaea crataegi. The sequence goes on from OX387425.1 coordinate 24,549,174, forward strand.
ATGTAAATTTGCTAAGTGTGTTTCCCATTTCAACCTGTAGTCAAAAGTGAGACCCAGAAAATTTATTTCATCCACTTTAGATATTGGCTTTTCGTTTAGATGGAGGTTCAAATTATTTAAGCATTTCTTTTTATTGAAGACGATATAGTGTGTTTTCTCAGGTGAGAATTGGAAGCCTGTTTTCAGAGACCAATTTTCCAAGCTATGTAAGCATGTTTGTAAAATTTGCGATGCTAACATTACGTTTTTGCTTTTAATGTAGATAACTAGGTCGTCTGCATATAAATTCACTTTTACAGGTTTGCGTATTTCTTTAACTACACTGTTTATAGCTACGAGGAATAAAGTAGGACTTAAAATGGATCCTTGAGGTGTTCCGTTTTGAAGTTGTCTTACCGAAGATTTTTGACCATTTGTTCTAACTTGGAAGGTTCTATTATTCAAAAAGTTTTTTATGTATGTTAATATGTGGCCCTGAATATTCCATTCTTTGAGAGTCTTTAGGATATGATATCTCCAAGTGGTGTCAAAAGCTTTATTCAAGTCTAGAAATACTGCTATTAATTTTTGATCCATTAGGAAAGCCTCATGAATTTCAGATTCGAGTGTTACTAGGTTGTCAGTAGTACTTCTTCCTCTTCGGAAGCCGCTTTGGTTGGGTATAAGCATATTCTCATTTTCCAAATGCCAGGCTAGTCTATAGTTGATAATTTTTTCCAGAAGCTTGCACATATTACATGTTAGTGAAATGGGACGATATGAAGTAGGGTCGATTTTCGGTTTGTTTAATTTAGGTATAGGTATGACTATTGACTGACGCCAAAGATTGGGGAATTGTTCTTGTAAAAATATGTTATTGAAGAGCTCTAAAAGAATTTGTTTAGCTTTGTATGGAAGGTTTTTCAAAAATAACGATAGAATATCATCAGGGCCTGGGGCAGTATTTTTCAATTTTTTCAGACAAAAATCAAATTCTTGGTAAGTTATTGGAAAATTCAGGTGAGAGTTATCGTTTATTATTTTAATGTTGCAGTCAACTGAGTTTTTGTATTCCAGAAAGGTGGAATTTAGATTGATATCATTTGAGTTTCTTTCAAAAGTGTCAGCTAAGATATTGGGGATTTCTGTTACTGAGGATACTAGTCTGTTGTTATCAGATAGTGTCGATATGGATCTATAACTATTGTTTCCTTGAATTTTTCGAATTTTGCTCCAGATGACGTCTGTTGGAGTGGAAGAATTTATTGAGGATACATAACTTGCCCACGATTCTTTCTTGCTCTTCTTTATATAATATCGGGTCTTGGCTCTAAGGTTTTTGAAATTGAGGAGATTTTCATTTGTCTTATGTCTTTTCCATGTATTAAACGCATGTTTACTGGCTGTCAATGCTTGGGCTATATTTTGGTTCCACCAAGGTACTGGATGTTTTTTACATAATTTAGTTTTTCCGATGTGGGAGTTTGCTGCGTTTAGGATTATACGATTTAGATTTTCGACATTTTCATTCACGTCATTGACATGCACAAAGGTTGCGATATTATTTTCTATTTCGTTTTGATATTGGCTCCAGTTTGCGGCTTTTATTTTCCATGTTTGATAAAGAAGGCTTGGTGGAGGTTCTTTTTCTAGTAAGGATATTTTAATGGGGAAATGATCGCTATCATGCAAGTATTTTAGGGTTTCCCATTCCATCCAGGATGTTATTGTGGGAGAACAAAAGGAAAGATCTATAGCTGATAGGGTGCCATTGAATGAATTGAATCTTGTGGGTTCTCCAGTGTTTAATAATGTTAAATTTGAAGCATTTATATTATTTTGCAGAATATTTCCATTTTTATCGGTTTTATTACTGCCCCATGCCACATTATGGCAATTCATGTCTCCAACAATAATTTTAGGAGGTGGAATCTGATTTATGAGGTCATTTAATTCAACTAGGTCGGTCTGATTTGGGTGAGGTAAGTATACATTACATATATTTATCTTTTTTTTGTGAATAACCGATACTGCAATCGCTTCCAAGTTTGTATTTACGACAATTTCCTTTGATTCAATGTCGTTTTTTACAAATATTGCTACTCCGCCGCTAGAAAAATCAGTGTTCCTGTTTTTTTGGTAGGCCATATAATCTTTTAGGCGAACGTTTGTTTGATTTTTAAGATGGGTTTCTTGAAGGCAAAGTATTTGAGGAGATAATTTATTTATGAGTAGTTTCAATTGTTCATGGTGGCAGAAAAAACCGTTCAAATTCCACTGAAGAATAAATGTATCCATCACATTAATTTAATTTTGGGATAATGTGTCACTGTCGCTTAAATCTGTTGTTGAGATGCTAGTAGCAAATAATCTTTTCTTAAGTCGCGTGATATTATTTTTCAAGGTTTTATTTCTTATGTTTTTATAGATATAATTTAGGATTTCGAGTAACTCGGATGGTTCATTTGAATAATCAGGTGCGATTATTTCAGGGTTTGAAGCACCAATAGTGTTTTGTAGGAAGTCACAGATCTCATTGAAACTCAAAACAAAAGGTGGGCTTCGATTTTCAATTTTATCCTTAATTGTTTCTAGCATGAAGGAAAGTTCTTCACTAGTTGATTTGTATTTTTTCTTGCTATTTTTTGTTTTTGTTTTGGATGGATCCATAGGTTGAGCGAACGTGATGGAAGGGCTTTCTAAACATTCAGGTGATGTTGAAATTTGTCTTTTTGTGGTGAGGGAGGAAGTTGATTGTTGTGGATTCTGTTTCAATGTTGGTTTGGAAAATTTTTTGTCGTTTGAGAAAGCCATTGCCGTGGAAGTTTGAGGTGTGGTAGGATTGGTTGGGGACGTTCTTGGTGATTCAGATAAGAAGCTCTCAGTTGCTGTCTTTGTTGTGGTTTCTGTTATGTTTTGTGTGCTGCTTGTTTCTTCTGTAGAGTTTGTTTTGGATGTTTTCATCTGCCTAGGGTTATTTTCGATATCCTTTTCTTCTATGGAGGTGTGTGTGTCTTTTTGTTTTAAGCAAGTGGATTCTTCGTGACCTATGTTTTTGCATACGGAACAATTTAATCCATCGATTGAGAGAAATAATCGGTAGGTGGTGTTTTCGTTTGTTATCACGAAAGACTCTGGAATGGATTCGTTTTCAAGAGGAGATATGAAAATTTGTCTGCGGAAGCTCAATACGTGACTGTAATCTGCTTCAGGCATTCCTACTCTTAGAAATGTCATCCGTGATACTGTTTTTATTCCCATTTTTTGGATTTCCTCTTCGATTTGTGTATTGGGTATTGTTGGGCATACGTTAGATATTACTAGACGTTGTGACGGAGTTATCAAACGTCGACATTCGGTATCGATTCCATTTATTTTGATTGATTTATGTTGAGCAATCAGATTATCAACTGTTGTTTTGGAAGAAAGGTAGATACAAATTCTGTTGTTTGTGATCCGAGATGCATATAAAACATTTTTCGGTTGGACTATGGATCCAACGCCCACGATGTAGTCGTGAATCTTGGCCCCATCAATTGATGTAAGGATAATGGCTTGTTCCTTCGTAGGGTATTTATGTGTAGCTAGTATGTTGGAGTAGGTTTGTTGTGATGGATTTATTCCATCGATTGAAATTTTATCTGTCATCTTCACATGCTTTAGACAATATCCTTAGGCCGTCTCTGGTTAAAATTATTTTTGGTTAAATATTTCCACCGTCAAACTAATAAAATTTCACCTAATATTTGTTTCAAATAATGAAGGGCTGAAAGTATCATCAATAACTCACAAATTAAGGCAATCAGGTATAGGGACTGCTTAAGAAATAATAAAGTGCCGTACAATACCATTTCATTACGATATTAAAATACAGGGTGTTCCATTTAAAAAAAACCAGTAAATGATCATTCCGATTTATGACCTATCCTGTATATAAAAAACGAATATCGCGCTATGTTAATAATTTTGGACATTAGTAAACTATATCAAAAATCGTTTTGACGTAAATAGATTTCTTGATATCAAATCAAATGGTACAGGTTGATGTTACTAGGAAATTAATTTAAAAAGTGCTTATATCTTTTAAAATACCTCGTATTACATTGCAATACCTTATATCGCAGAAACGAAAAAATCGAGGGGAATAAAAAAATGTGGAAATATACAGGGTGTTCCATTTAAAAAAAGATAAGTTAGGTTCATCCTGCCAATATGGGTGGCCCTGTAAATTTGGAAATATGGTCCTATATATGGCTTAGCTTTTATCTAAATAAAGTTTTCTCGTATCTCTCATGACAAGTGAGTAAGTGGACTTCCTCGTACTAATGCCGCACTCTGTATGTATATTCAAGGTAAAAACTAAATCATAAGTTGCAGGAACTGCAGTGAAATACATAATTATTATACGTATTCTGGTTAGACAATGCAGCTATCGGTGCATTAACGGATGAAGAGGATGTACACTTCATTGCCACGCATTTTTTTGACTATTTCTTCATGGTGATCTTCATCTATTTGAAGATATGGCGTTACTAATTTTGGTGCTGTTCGCCCACGCCCTTTTTTGCAGAACAGTCCATTCACTTACTGTATTTCGTCCAGCAGGAATATCTTTATACCATTTTCTGTTCAAGTTCCAAACGGGTTTTACAGTGAGAAAGAGTCGTTTTGTTTTTATTCCAACCCGCTTTTCTAGGAATTTTTTGTACAGTTGAATTGGACACAAATCAGGTTTTATTTTATTGTTTATTAGCCATTTCAATGAAGCTTATGGTTTTTCCCCTCCTTGCGTCGTCTTAGTAAACACAGGATCGTAATGTTGCGATAATTGCACTCCATTTACATGGGATTTTTGACAGGAGGGAAATATTCGCTTTAATTTTGCGATAATTGCACTCCATTTACAAGGGATTTTTGACAGGAGGGAAATATTCTCTTAAGGAGAGGTAAGGTATTCATTTTTTTTGCATTTCTTTAACTGAATGCATAATATCTCAAGAATATTGTGTCAAAATTTCAAGTCGATTGGAGCAAAATGGACGAAGTTATGAATATTTTTATACCTGTCGGATTTTTACACCTACCCGACCCGCGCTATTGTTACCTGGCACATGTTTCCCTCTCTATATAATATCTAATCTTACCCGCCAGTTTGATTTATAGAAATTTAAACGTACAAACTTGCTTACAGTATTCGCCAGCTAACTTGATGTCCCAGAAATTACCAACTAAGAGAGACAGAATAATAGTGCCCTGCCTACTCGGCTGCTATTGGTGGTAAAATTTTGACAAACGCCAATTGCATCGAACCTTACCTGTACTGTATATTTTGTTAGTGTAGAGTATATAATTCAATGTAGCAGTAAATATGTCGGAGGCTTCACGCAGGACAACAATGAGAGTTTGAACCAACTTATTTGGAAAATCTCACCAAAGCACTTGAGTGGAACCTCTGTCATCTTTGAAATTGCAGCTTATGTGGCAGCCAGTGTCTTCAATGAAGGTTCTATTGCTTTACTAAATTTCATGCAAGACTTGGGAATCAGTAGTGGATCAAGCGCTTATGACTGGGCGCGATCAACTGACCCCATACGTATAAGCCGAGCTGGACAGGAAGCTGGAAGACAAACTAAAGAAGGCAGAATTCTTCCTATAGACAGGAGGAAAAAGGAGCTTTAGACACCATGGATGATAGCAACATCCTTTATGGACCTGGCATTGATGATTCAGTGAGAGGTGAGCCGATAAAATTCTCTTATGAACATTTTATACCAGATTATTTAGTGTTCAAAACTTTAAAGCGTTTTTCCCACAACTCATGTTTTCAAAGTCGGTGCACCTCATAACTTCAAAACTACTAAACCTATCCTTTAGAAATTTTTAACACTATTTCTGTACATAATTTACGAGGTAATGTTGAAGAGTTTTTTTCAAATTTTTCAATAACAAATTAGCCGATTTTTTTCGCAAAAAATCGCGTTTTTCTCTTCAAGGTGTTCCAAAAAAGTGAAAAATTGAAATTTTGAAAAACTCTCATAGCGTTACCTGAGTAAAACTATTACCTAACGAATGAACTTTGATTTTTTGATTTCAGATGATCCAGCACCAATTTATGAGGGGCACCGCAATTCTACTTTTTTCCGAGACAAGTCCGAATAATTGCTGCCATTGCCGTATTTTTCAATATTTCTTCGTGAATTTTACACAATATTCTTCGAATATCATACTTTTATGTACCATTGGTTTTAATGAAGAGATCTTAACTGTATCGTCAGAAAAAATTCGTAAAAACATGCCCTTTTTTGTACGAATTAACCTTACCCCCCCCCCTCTTTCAACTCATTTGAATTTTATGATTTTTTTTTGTGAACTGTAGGTCAACTCTTCTGTAACAATACTTTGATGGAGTTGAATTTGAAAATATACGTTGTGCCTAAATGTTTTTCACACAAAATTGAAACTCCCTATAGGATGCAGGAACTACAAAAAAAGTTGTCAACTGTTGCCAAAATGTAGCATCATGAATATTTTGTCGCATGCAAAAATTCTCAACCAAAAGTTTGGCCAGCTTGCAACCCTGATCTCAATTATATTGAGCATCTCTGGAACCATCTACAGAGACGCGTTTGCATTAATGTTAGGCAGAAGAATTTCTGAACACCCTATAAACAAAACAGAATCTTTACTTGAAGAAATATATCTTACATTAAAGGATATTCATGTAGGCCTGTTACATCCGTACTAATTGTTAACAGGATTTCCACTGTTTGAGCTTCATATATTATAAATTCTGTAGGATTAACAGAAATCTTCATGTCTTCAGGCTCCTGAAATATAAATACATTGTGTTTTTTTTTTGTTTAATCATCGCAGAGAACCTAAATTCCCTATTATTCCAAGAATACGTAGAAAACGAAAAATAAAATTACAGCCAAAATGTATACTCACTTCTAGGGGTGTATATTGCAACCGGCCGCAGAGATTGGTGATATTTTTCAATTTTATAACTCTCGTATAGGTAAAGGATAAAAAACAAAAATTGATATACACTTCTGGTGGTTCGGCGATTAATTGTGGAGTAAGACATTTATAATGAACTGGAATCTCAAGTTGATACATTGCTGATCCATACATCATAACCATTATTTTCTCTCCTACTTCATTGAGAGCAGCTGCAGTTAACTTTATCTAAAAAGAAATTTATATAAGTACTCTTTTTTACTATTTTTTTCTCCTCCATATATTGTAAGCAACGCATTTTGCCACTGTTTTGAAGGACGTAAGTAACAATTACCGAAAAGGTATAGATTGCCCTTGACGGCGGGTTGTAAGTCAACTTACCACCCTTGGGTGGTAATAATTTATGCCATATAAACCGTGTATCTTATTTATTTATATGAATATTAATAGTACAATGATCACAATTATGGACATTATTTACAAAATTTGGATAAATGTTTTCTCGTTTTTTCTTTGCAAAAATTAAACTGAATATTTTAGGAGAAAACTGGAAATTAAGATTTCCTAAATGTTTGCAACTTTCACTACATATACGTCACGCACTTAAAGATGAAGCTAGCCACAAGTTTGAAGAACTGTCAAAGTCTATAATATGTATATATAAGTTTTTTGTTTTCAGTTTATACGAGCTTGACGTTTCAATATTATAAAAAAATAAAAGCATTGTGTAAATATTTTTTTAGTTAAGTTTAGTTAGTTTTTCTCCACAATAATCAAATAAATCTTGTTTTGTATCATACACTGCACGAACACAACAGTTACAACGCCTCGTAAAAAGTTTGTGACTGTGCCTGCAGTAGACGAAAACTGTGGTTTGAGGCTACTAGAAGAAAATTTAAACAAACTACAACTAGTTACTATTGCTGTGAAGATTGATCATTTTGATGTAAGTAATTATATATGTGTGTGTAGCCGTAAAAATAAATCGGAAGTAAATTAAGACAACTCCTAAGTCATTCACTATAAAAGCAATATAAGATAAGCATAACCTATACTTCATCACGATTTTAAAAAAGAAGACAACAGAATTGTGTTCTTATGTTAACCCTTATGTAACTAACTTCTCTTTTAGGTTATGAAGGTCACAGCATAAATGGCGAACTATTTAAATCATCCAAAAGTTGAATTTTCAAATCGACATAAAAATCTTGTGAGAATGAAAATATTAAAAATAATTGATTCCCCATTATGATTTTGTCCACCACTAACTATATTAACAGTGAGAAAACATCATATTTTTGTTAGGTTTAACACCCCATTAACAATGAAGCGTATATAGTGTTGAATAAATCATCGTTACACTTTCCATGAGCTATATGTATACTGTGTGTATATGTATACTTTTTTTATAAGGGGTTAATAATTTAATTGTACAAATTTCCTTCTGCCATAGGCGACAAAAATTTCCAATTTTTGTCCAAACCGCAATCAGAAACTGTCAGAAACGATCAGAGAATAACTGGTCATAGCAAACACGAGTTTACTTGCGTGTAATTCCATTCACTGATTGCAATGATCGACTACTCTCTGATCTGATATTTTAAGCTGATGATGGTGCCATCTGCGATATTTTGACTGACGCTATTTTGCTACAGGGCAGTAAACATGCATCTCCTTTTTTGGGGTCTCTGTTCTGCTCATTAGGATGACAGACTATTTATTTTTTTTGACAATGCAAAAAGTATCCTGAAAAATTATTTAACAATAAAAAATTTCTTGAAAATTCTTCGAACATCCTTAAAAAGAGAAATACAGTTTTATTTATATCCTTGTGTACCTTTTTACTTTTACTTTTTCATTAAAATACTCAAAAAGACTAATAAATAAGGTTTTCAAAATAATATACTTTTATATTCACTTCTAGGACGGCCGGTATATATAAATATTAATCGTAGATATGATAAACAACTTTACTTGTTTAACGGGGTGACTAGTAATGGGGGTGACGAATAAATTTTGTCGATTTATATTCAGTAGCGTGTTGACTTTCGAATAGGAAATATCGGAAATATCGTTCGAAATTAACGTGTATCGTGAAGTGTAGTGAATAGTGCCTATATGGATTACTTGGATTACAATCTGATACATTTACGGTAAGTTTTCATTTTATTTACTGGTAGTTATTGGTAATATTGTTTTTTTGAATATGTTAAATCACATACGAACAATTTTATCACTATAAACAATTGATTTTTAATATATAAATGAAGTATTTTACGATTGTTTATTAAATTTTAAATTTGCTATAATCCATTTTTGCCCTCTCTTACTATTTGTTTATACCAAAATATTTAAAATACTAGAAAGCCGGCCGGTATATATTCCTAGGTATGACAAAATGTTCTTATATTCCTAAGTGGATAGTCATGATAAACTGTAGATATTTCTACCTCGTATTGGGGCTCCTATAGGAAGTATTAAATGACAATTTATATGTGTAGGCTTCCATTGTTTCTTAATATACAGAATTGATATATATTGTTTATTTATAATCCATTTTTGCATCTTTTTAATGTTTTTTTATACCAAAATATTCAGAATTCTAAAAGTCGGCCGGTATGTATTCCTAGCTATGACAAATAATGGTTCTTATATATGAGGTTAGTCATGATAAACCGTATATACTTCTACCTCGTATAGGGGCTCCTATGGGAAATATTAAATGACAATTAAAATGTTTCTGCTTCTATTCTGTTTATTAACATACAGGGTCTTTAAAAATTAGTTCATTTTATTCATATAAAAGTTTAGCAAAATAGAATCAGAAAAATATCTTGATTTTTGTACAAATGTTTAATTTTTAATAACTAATAATCTTAATTCGTGTTATATTTTTAATAATACAACTGGTTTACTTAATTTTTAAAACCGATTTTCAAGTGAAACAAGCAGTTTTGAATAATATTAAAACATCGCCCTGTATAATATGTATTTACTAATTCATAGGTATTTGCATTTTATCGAATTCTCAGACGTGTCTTATTCTTTTACTCAAAATAAAAACCTACAGTAACTACTACAAATACTTTTTTCATATATAAGCTACCTATACTCTTGTGTATTCTCAAATTTTCTTATTTTAAATAAACTAATTATTTTTAAATGTTTGTATTTTATTTTCTTTAATTTACAAAAAGATCAAACTGTTTTTTTTTTGTCGAAATAATATTCTGAGAACTCGATAAATTGACAATACTATGCACACTATGGAACATATAAACTTTTGGCATTGTATGCTTATTTAGTACCGCCCGTCCAACCTTTATATCTAAGGGAAAACTTATTATTTATTATATATTTGTATACTTTCTAAAATCTTGATAAAGGTTTTCAAAAACCAAATACAATTTGAAATTTTATATTTGACATACCCCGTACGAGAATCAATTCGAAGTAGGAGTATGTACAGTTCCCCATGACTCATCTTAAATAACAGAATTTTCTTTAATACTTTATACTACATACAGGGTGTTTCTAAATTTATGCGAAAAAATTCAGGTGGCGATTGCCCGTATAAAATTATAGTAGGAATAGGTCTTTCATATGAAAAAAATTCCTCACTCCAGTCCCTTCCGAGATATCACCCCCAAAAAGAGGATGACTGAAATTGAGTTTTTATTTCTTTTTTCTCAAATTTAAGTAAAGATGGAAACTTCAAATTTTGTAAATTTCGTGCACTCGCAATTACTAACCACCGGTATTTTCTCAACATTCCTGTTACATTATAAGGGAGTGAAATTATCAACCCTTACTTTATTTAATATCAAATTTTTTTTCGAGATTTAGTTTTATGAAATAAAATTATTATTTAAAATCTCTATTGTCTCGAAAAACGTTTTTACTCTTGAAGTTTTTTCCTAGAATTTGAAACTTTTTTTCCTGAATCTATTGAATCTAGGAAAAAACTTCAAGTGTAAAAAAAAATTTTCTAGAAAATAGAGATTTTAAATAATATTTTTATTTCATAAAACTCAATCTCAAAAAAAATTTGATATTAAATAAAGTAAGGGTTGATAATTTCACTTACTTATAATTTAACAGGAATGTTGAGAAAATACCGATTGTTAGTAATTGCGAGTGCACGAAATTTACAAAATTTAAAGTTTCCATCTTTACTTAAAATTTAGAAATAATAAATAAAAACTCAATTTTATTTAGGGTGATACCTTAGAAGGGGGTGGGACTAGGAGATTTTGTCATAGGAAAGACTTATCATAATTTTATACGGGAAATCACCTTCTGAATTTTAGGAACATAAATAATTTTTTAATGCTTATTTCAAACATACGAAAGCCCGAGATTCCTTTAGCTGAAATAACAAGCAAAAAAATTATTATACAGGATGATTCTTTATAAAATCACCCTAGATGCCTTTGTTTTTTTAAACGTAAATGTTTTTGTTTTTTAGAAAACATGATTTTTTTAAATTATTAGTTTAGTTAAATTATTTAGAATCGTTCTATAATACATTATTTTATTCTTTGTTTTAGGTTTCGTAAAGTATTGGTCTACTCCAAAGGAGTGTGAGTATACAGTAATTCTCAATTTCTATCAAATGACATCATATCTCAGTATCTTTCTTTTACAACAAGATACTTTTTTCAAAAGACTTAGGTACCTAATTTATGTCAATCCTAACATTTTCTGAATAATATGCCTTTCGTTAATAAGTTGGTACTTTTCAAAAGACATAGGTAAGCTATGTCAATCCGAAAATTTTCTAAATACTTTGCCTTTCGTTAATAAGTTGGTACTTTTCAAAAGACATAGGTAAGCTATGTCAATCCGAAAATTTTCTAAATACTTTGCCTTTCGTTAATAAGTTGGTACTTTTCAAAAGACATAGGTAAGCTATGTCAATCCTAACATTTTCTAAATACTATGCCTTTCGTTAACAAGTTGGTACTTTTCAAAAGACATAGGTAAGCTATGTCAATCCGAACATTCTCTTAATACTATGCCTTTCGTTAACAAGCTGGTACTTTTCAAAAGACATAGGTAAGCTATGTCAATCCTAACATTTTCTAAATACTTTGCCTTTCGTTAATAAGTTGGTACTTTTCAAAAGACATAGGTAAGCTATGTCAATCCGAACATTCTCTTAATACTATGCCTTTCGTTAATAAGTTGGTACTTTTCAAAAGACATAGGTAAGCTATGTCAATCCGAACATTTTCTAAATACTATGCCTTTCGTTAAAAAGTTGGTACTTTTCAAAAGACATAGGTAAGCTATGTCAACCCTAACATTTTCTAAATACTATGCCTTTCGTTAACATGTTGGTACTTTTCAAAAGACATAGGTAAGCTATGTCAATCCTAACATTTTCTAAATACTACGCCTTCCGTTAACAAGTTGGTACTTTTCAAAAGACATAGGTAAGCTATGTCAATCCGAACATTTTCTAAATACTATGCCTTTCGTTAAAAAGTTGGTACTTTTCAAAAGACATAGGTAAGCTATGTCAATCCTAACATTTTCTGAATACTATGCCTTTCGTTAACAAGTTGGTACTTTTCAAAGACATAGGTAAGCTATGTCAATCCGAACATTCTCTTAATACTATGCCTTTCGTTAAAAAGTTGGAACTTTTCAAAAGACATAGGTAAGCTATGGCAATCCGAACATTTTCTAAATACTATGCCTTTCGTTAAAAAGTTGGTACTTTTCAAAAGACATAGGTAAGCTATGTCAATCCGAAAATTTTCTAAATACTATGCCTTTCGTTAACAAGTTGGTACTTTTCAAAAGACATAGGTAAGCTATGTCAATCCGAACATTTTCTAAATACTTTGCCTTTCGTTAATAAGTTGGTACTTTTCAAAAGACATAGGTAAGCTATGTCAATCCGAACATTCTCTTAATACTATGCCTTTCGTTAATAAGTTAGTACTTTTCAAAAGACATAGGTAAGCTATGTCAATCCTAACATTTTCTAAATACTTTGCCTTTCGTTAATAAGTTGGTACTTTTCAAAAGACATAGGTAAGCTATGTCAATCCGAACATTCTCTTAATACTATGCCTTTCGTTAAAAAGTTGGAACTTTTCAAAAGACATAGGTAAGCTATGGCAATCCGAACATTTTCTAAATACTATGCCTTTCGTTAAAAAGTTGGTACTTTTCAAAAGACATAGGTAAGCTATGTCAATCCGAAAATTTTCTAAATACTATGCCTTTCGTTAACAAGTTGGTACTTTTCAAAAGACATAGGTAAGCTATGTCAATCCGAACATTTTCTAAATACTTTGCCTTTCGTTAATAAGTTGGTACTTTTCAAAAGACATAGGTAAGCTATGTCAATCCGAACATTCTCTTAATACTATGCCTTTCGTTAATAAGTTAGTACTTTTCAAAAGACATAGGTAAGCTATGTCAATCCTAACATTTTCTAAATACTTTGCCTTTCGTTAATAAGTTGGTACTTTTCAAAAGACATAGGTAAGCTATGTCAATCCGAACATTTTCTAAATACTATGCCTTTCGTTAAAAAGTTGGTACTTTTCAAAAGACATAGGTAAGCTATGTCAATCCGAAAATTTTCTAAATACTGTTCCTTTCGTTAATAAGTTGGTACTTTTCAAAAGACATAGGTAAGCTATGTCAATCCTAACATTTTCTAAATACTATGCCTTTCGTTAACAAGTTGGTACTTTTCAAAAGACATAGGTAAACTATGTCAATCCGAACATTCTCTTAATACTATGCCTTTCGTTAAAAAGTTGGAACTTTTCAAAAGACATAGGTAAGCTATGTCAATCCGAACATTTTCTAAATACTATGCCTTTCGTTAACAAGTTGGTACTTTTCAAAAGACATAGGTAAGCTATGTCAATCCGAACATTTTCTAAATACTTTGCCTTTCGTTAATAAGTTGGTACTTTTCAAAAGACATAGGTAAGCTATGTCAATCCGAACATTTTCTAAATACTATGCCTTTCGTTAAAAAGTTGGTACTTTTCAAAAGACATAGGTAGGCTATGTCACTCCGAACATTTTCTAAATACTATGCCTTTCGTTAACAAGTTGGTACTTTTCAAAAGACATAGGTAAGCTATGTCGTTCCTTGTATTTTCTGTTCTGGTTTTTTTTCTGCCCTTTCTCCCCTGTTGGTGTCATTCGGTTTGGAATTGTGAATTATTTTTTTATTGCAATTGTTAAGTAAGCCACATGTACCGACCTTTTTGTTTACGATTGACTTTTTCCCGCACGGATGCACGCAGTATCACACTGTGAGAAAGTACTCGTTACCTAGGTTGTCGGTAAGCCTCGCTTGCAAAACGAGCAGTCATCCAGATGGGCGAGTACGCTTAAGTGTTTTCCGTTTGTCGAATGGGTATGGGTTGACAAGTAGGGGGAATAGTTGCCCAGTATGGGCTATCAAAATATCGTAAATTTCTAAGTTGGTATATGCAAAACGGCTATACTTGGCAATTTATAACTAACAATTTTTTTCAGCGCTTCCTTTTCAGCACACTAACACTCTCTTACAGGCTTCAGAGATGTCATCAAATTTTTTGTATATTTTTTAATTTTCTTTGATTTTCTGTTCCAGGAATTTTTTTAGGTATGGATTTATTTGGAATATATGCATATATTTAAACTCGCTGATAGGCCTATCTAATAATTTTACTTTTTTTTATGTCCTAGGGTTTACATTAAAATTTTTCTCATTAATTTTATTTTTTGTTTTAGAATTCTTATTAGGAAAGGATTTTTTAGGTTGCAAAAGTGACTTTGCAGTTCGAACTTCAGAATTTTCATTAATATTTGGTAAAGTTTTTTTGCTTGATTTTTTCTCAGCTGCATGGGTTTAAAAGGTGCATGCATGTTGTAGGGGGTGGTAAAGTAGTGGTGATTTAGGGGGTTTAGTATTTTAATTATATACAATTTTGTATGTAAAAATATTTTTATGTTGTAATTCGTGTTTTAATTTTTCGGCTCTTATAAAAAAATGTAAATGTTAATATTTTCTTGATATTAAACCTATCTTTTTTATAATTGCTAAGTTTGCATTTATTTTATCCTGTTTGTAAATGTATATCTATCTGCACTTTGCTAGAGTAAAGATAAACTCTGGCTTAGTGCATCCGGTAGAGAACATCCAGCTTTCAGGGGGTCACATTTTCTAGTTTTGTCTGTGATTTCCTCCGCCGGCGGGGAATATTTTCCATCGGTTGTGAATATTTTAACCGGTTGATTATATTTTCTACCGATAAAGGGAACAACTTCCAGTCGAGAGGGACAACTTCCATCCGTGATGGGAAATGATTGCTTATATTTGTTTATAGATGGGTATTTAATTTCAGTTTTGTATCGCTTTGGTTATGTATATTGAGTAACAAAAAAAATATGATATTTTGTGTTATTGTTAGATATTGAAATCCACTTTTACCATAGCTAATATAAATGTTGTTTATATTTGTCTTTTTTACAGTAGGTACACTCTGAATTAAACTGTTACTTGAGAGATAACAGAACAGAGATATTATAGACAAATCTAATAATTATTATTAAGATGTTAGTTCTCTCCGAATTCCAGAACAATATATTTTTATCTTCTTATTTTACTTTTACCATTGTCTAGGATATTGAATGGGGTGTTAAACCGATACCCGGCTTTTGAACCGAATATTTTAGGAGAAAACTGGATATTAAGAATTCCTAAATGTTTGCAACTTTCACTACAGATACGTCACGCACTTAAAGATGAAGCTAGCTACTTTCTGATTTAGATGTTTTATGAACTAATAGCCAGTTACAAAAGGGCCATTCAAATTTGAAGTTTGAAGAGCTGTCAAAGTCTATAATATATAAGTTTTTTTGTTTACAGTTTATACGATCTTGGCGTTTTAATATTATAAAAAAAAAGCATTGCGTAAAAAAATTTTTTAGTCAAGTTTAGTTAGTTTTTCTCCACAATAATCATATAAATCTTGTTTTGTATCATACTGCGCGAGCACAACAGTTACAACGCCCCGTAAAAAGTTTGTAACTGTGTCTGCAGTAGACGAAAATTGTGGTTTGAGGGTACTAGAAGAAAATATAAACAGACTACAACTAGTTACTATTGCTGTGAAGATCATTTTGATATAAGTAATTATATAATATGTGTGTGTAGCCGTAAAAATAAATCGGAAGTAAATTTAGACAACTCCTAAGTCATTCACTATAAAAGCAATATAACAAAGCATAACCTATACTTCATCACGATTTTAAAAAAGAAGACAACAGAATTGTGTTCTTATGTCAACCCTTATGTAGCTAACTTCTCTTTTAGGTTATGTAGGTCACAGCATAATTGGCGAACTATTTAAATCATCCAAAAGTTGAATTTTCAAATCGACATAAAAATCTTGTGAGAATAAAAATATTAAAAATAATTGATTCCCCATTATGTTTATGTCCACCACTAACTATTAACATTGAGAAAACATCATATTGTTGTTAAGTTTAACACCCCATTAAAAGTACACCTCAACATCTTATTGACAAAGCAAAAGCTGCAACTTTGGATTTATTACCTGAAAAGTCTAAAGCAAAATATCTGAGTACTTAGGTACTACAAATTTGTTAATTGGAAAGAATCCGTCATTGAAACATGCAGATTATTATGAGAAATATAGCTTGCGAGGTGGGATGAAACACAATTTCAGACTTCGGGTGATGCCACCACTTCACTCTAGTCTGAAATCGTCTTTTTTCACCCTTAGTCACACAATATACTATTATAAAAAAATTAACCCGCTACGCGTCATTCGGTCAACTACAATCGCGTGCGGAAAAGTAAGATTTCCGGACTGATTTAGAAAAAATATCAACTACCATTTTCACCTTTTATTTGTAGTTTATATGGTTTTTTACGTTGTTCAGGACACAGTTGTTGTCTAAATAAAATAAAGTTTCAAAAGTCATGAAAAATCGTTCCCATCAAATCTATAATAAACTAGCTGACCCGGCGAACTTCGTACCTCCATATTTTCTGAATTCCCAAAAGATATTGTTTTATGGCAAAATTTAAAAAACTAAACAATAGGGTTACACCCACTTTTTATTACATTAAAAAACGTATTCGTTTCAAAACACACTTTATTATTTTACAGCCAAATGCAACCACAACTCTACAACAATAATCAACTATCTACAGATTGTGAAAAATCTTATCTCGACATACGATTTGCACAGGTGCGACGCGGATAGTATGAGCAACGCTGCTTGAGGGAGAGAGAGAGAGAGAGGAATTATTCGCACACGCCCATCTAGATGGGCGTGTACGAACAATTCTTCTCTCTCTTTGAAGTAGTGTTGTTCGTATTGTCCTTGTCGTGCTTGTGTGGGTCGTATGTCGAGATAAGATTTTTCGCAATCTGTATATCAATCGTCTATTTTCGTCCCTCGGTCAGTGTGGCAGGTATCTGAAGGGTAAACCGTCCCACATAGGCGTACTCTCCTTACAATAGCTTCTGTTTTCAATTTGTCAATAAATTAAATGAATTTTATGAATAATTTCACACACTTATTTACTGAATTATGGTAAATAAATACTATTCTTAAAATTATTGTAGTGCCTTGTAATAATAATACAATATTCTTGGTTTTTCCTTTCGCTTGAGAAATTCTCATCCTATTTGCCTCCGATCGCCGACTTTGCTATTCTTCCGTCTCATTATCTCGAAGACGGTACTCCCACTTACTTTACACGTACTCCGACCGATATTTTGACGCCTTACTGGTGTCATTTTTAACAATAAACACGACCCAACTTCTAAACTCACATCCAAACACACAAAACACGATTTAACCTCTAAACTATTATCAAAACAACGTCCGTCAGTTACGTCCAAAAAAAAACCTTCAATTAATTGTTCGATTTTTCCATTTTTTTTTTGTGTACAAACCTTGTCGTGGCAATAACGAACACAAAAAAAAGAATTATCCAATTTGTTGCCGGCGTTCTGAAGTTATGCGCGTACATACAATCTGAATGTTATCTTATGAATATTTGTATACCAACAAAATAGTTTAAATTTACCTTAACAACTTGATTTGTGAAGGGTTGTACAATGCCCGAAGTAGGTTCAATTTCAAAGTTTTTTGATTCGTCTGTTTCGAATACTTCGTTAGTAATTTTAATATTAAAATCTATGGGGACCTGCGAATCGTTTGATAGGATAATTTCTCTCGTAAGAATGGCTCCTGAAAATTAAGAAGCAGAATCATCATTTTGCTTTGGTTTACAACATTTTTGCATACCATATGAAATTTCTTCAAAATCTATCTCTGGTGTGTTCGTTTTCAAAGCTGGACAAATAACATTACCTCTAAAACAATTTAATAATTAACAAAAGTAAGTTGTCTACAGAACAGTATATACTCTTTCTAAAGTCAATATGAATAGAGAGATTTTTAATCCCATTGATGGCAAACATGCATATACAGGGAGAAACAATCTTACGACAAAGTTCGGTAGGTGGGTTATTTTAAGAGATATCAAAAAATGTTATCAAGAAAATTAGTAGATGTATACGAACTATACTGAGTGTTGAATCACTCCGTTACAAACCAATCATAAATAATCATGAATTTCAATAAATTATTTATTCTAAACAAAACAAGTCACCAAAAGTATAATCCCAACCGTAATAATAAACTGAATTTTCAAAGTGTTCACCGTTAACATCATTGGAAAGCTGCAGTCTAAGTTCAAATGATTGAGCTAACATTTATCAGCATATTAATGTTAATAGATCGAAATGCCGGTCTGATTCTCTCTGGCTCTGGCATAACCTCTCCAGTGGTCAGGGGAGTTTTAGGAACCTCATTTTTTATAAAACACCAAAAATAGAAATCAACTTTTGTTAAATCGGGCGACCGAGCTGCCAAATCAGCTGGGTTCCCTCTTCCGATCCATCTGTTTTCGGATTCGGTATTGAGATGAACTCGTATAAGCGCAGTATTATGAACAAGTGCACCATCATGCAAATACCACATTTGTCGCCGAATATTAAGTGGAACTTCTTCCAATGAAAAAATAAAAATTTACACTATTCATCTTAAATACTTCTCACTTCATTTAAGAAAACTATAAAATTCAGGCGAAAATTACTGCTATTTTCAAGAAATAAAATAGGGGGAGTTGGACAAAACGGGATAGCTAACGTTTTTGGACCCGACACTCTATAACTAAGCTATCGATATCTACGGTTTTTTGACTGTAACATTTTCATTGACCCCTTTCCATGTTTAAGTACGGTTATTTCTAAATATCTCGACAATACTATAGAAAAAGTCACATTTCTTGAAAAAGGTAAAGTATCCCGTTTTGCCCTCCTGGTCGGGTAAAATGGGATGGTATTTAAATATGAATAGAAAAGATATTAAAGTAAAATATATTTATTGAACTTGAAAACCGAACACATTATGCATTTGATTTTTATATAAAAAACAAATTAACAGTTTAACACCGACAAAAATCGCATGAGTACGGCTCACCATCGTTCTCCACCCCAGCACAAGCTTCGTGAGCCCAAAGTCGACAGTCCTGGCACATTACCCAACCGTCGTTCGCCTTAGATTTAGAATACAGTTCTGTACAAATGCAAGCTTCTTCGTCATCCTCTTCATATTCTGAACTGCAGTCCTTATTTTTACTTTCTTTCTTCTGTTTTCTTACCTTAGTGGTATATTTTTTATTTTTTTCTTTCTTAACCCATTAACGCCCACTGTACTCATGTGAGTACAATTAATTTAGTGATCTGGTATTGCTATCTATCAGAAAATAACTTAAAGTTTAGTGTTTTATTTTTCTTTACAGAGAAATTAAAACAGTTTTCTTTCTTTTGTTCAGAAATGTGATGTATCCTGTTTGTTTTTATTTGTTATTTGTGAGGCGAGCACATATCAAAAAATTTTTTTTCTACAGTCGCGCGTAAAACGACTAATTACTATATTCAAATGAAATCGTAAAGTCGACAAATGCCGAGGATTGTTACTTTACGCTCTAGCGCAAAAAGGGATCTTTTCGCTCGCTTATTTAATCGAACCACGCCTTCCAAATTAACTCAATTAGTGAATATTTAACAATTTATCAGATTAAAAATCAAATAAAATTATATGAAAATTGTCAAAAATTTTGAAATATAGTCAAAAATGGTCAATAATTGTCAAAAACTGTTAAAAATGGACAAATTTTGTCAAAATCTGTCAAAAATGGTCAATAATTGTCAAAAACTGTAAATAATTGTTAAAATTTTGAACAATGGTCGATAATTGTCAAAAATTTAAAAAAAAATTTGAAAAATGGTCAATAATTGTCAAAAATGGTCGATAATTGTCAAAAACTTTAAAAAAAATTTGGAAAATGGTTAAACATTTTCAAAAATTGTCAAAAACTATCAAAAATTGTCAAAAACTATCAAAAATTGTCAAAAACTGTCAAAATTGGACAATTATTGTAAGAAATTGTCAAAATTTAGAAAAATAGTTGATAATTGTCAAAAATTGTTAAAGTTTTTGAAATATGGTCAAAAATTTTGAAAAATTGTCAAAATGTTTGAAAAATTGTCAAAAATTTGGAAAAATGGTCCATAATTGTCAACAATTGTCAATAATTAGCAAAAATGGTCAATAATTTTGAAAAATGATCTAAAATTTTGAAAAATGATCTAAAATTTTGAAAAATTGTCCAAAATGGTCAAGAACTATCAAAAATGGTTAAAAATTGTCAACTATTTTTAAAAACTGTCAAAAATGGACAATTATTGTCAAAATTGGTCAATAATTGTCAAAAATTGTTAAAATTTTGAAAAATGGTCGATAATTGTCAAAAACTATCAAAACTGGTCAATAATTTTGAAAAATGGTCAAAAATGGCCAATAATTGTCAAAAACTATCAAAAATTGTCAAAAACTGTCAAAAATGGACAAAATTTTTAAAAATAGTTGATAATTGTCAAAAATTTGAAATATGGTCAATAATTGTCAAAAATGGTCAAAAATTTGGAAAAATGGTCCATAATTGTCAACAATTGTCAATAATTATAAAAAATGGTCAATAATTTTGAAAAATGGTCTAATATTTTGAAAAATTGTCAAAAATGGTCAAAAACAATCGAAAATGGTTAAAAATTGTCAATTATTGTTAAAAACTGTCAAAAATAGAAGAAGAAAAATTGTCAAAAATTATCAAAAATTTGGAAAAATGGTCACTAATTTTGAAAAACAGTCAAAATGGTCAATAATTGTCAAAAATGGTGAATGATTTTAAAAATTTTGAAAAATGGTCAATAATTGTCAAAATTTTGAAAAATAGTCAATAAATAATACGATCGTTTCCGAAAATCGATTTAAACACGTAAATTATAAATCGATTTACTAAAAATTAATATTACTATAAAAATCGATTATAAGAACATAATAATCGATTTATATAAAAATCGATTATTTTTTAACATCCCTAGCAGTTAGTCAGTCACTCTTTTAGAGTGTAATGGGTAGTTAATTATTTAGGTTAGAATTTATGCTTATTGTTAAATTATAGGTTATTAACTTTAGTATCAATGTATTTAATTATAATTATGAAATATATCGACCAATCGATTATAAGAAAATAATAATCGATTTATATAAAAATCGATTATTTTTTAACATCCCTAATTAGTTATAGTTCATATTTAGAAAGATACGCTTGGCTTGTTACGTTTGTTTTGAAGTGTGTGCGTTGTGCGATAATGTCTGAACCTGAACCTTTTTCATGTAGCGGCTCGGAATACGTACCAGAACAAAGTGAGTCTGATTTTGAAGATCCCCCGATCCCCCCCCCCGCAAAAATTATCGGTAGACGAGGCAAAATTAATCAACAAGAAAAATAAATATATAGATTTTTTTGATGTTGCGGCAGGCGATTCCAAAACAATGAAAATTGCAAAACAGTCAAAATGGTCAATAATTGTTAAAATTTTGAAAAATGATCAATAATTGTCAAAAGTTGTCAAAATTTTGAAAAATAGTCTATAAATAATACGGCTACTCTGCTATACTTTGTTTAACCATCCTTTGCCTTTACATCATACATTGTCACACTTTATCTTGCTCTCATGAAATGGATGAGTCGGAATTATGATGTCATTAACGTATTTCTTAACTAATGCCGATGTAAATTTTATTTGTTACTTTTGACAGTTCAGTTGTCATATTTTGATTTGTTTTTGTATTTTTGGTCATTTAACATAAAGATTGCGAAAAATCTTAGCTCGTCATACGATTTGCATAAATACGACAAGGATCATATGAATAACACGACTTGAAAGAGAGAGAAGTATTGTTCGCACACGCCCATCTGTGATGGGCGTGTGACAAGGATAATATGAACAACACTACTTGAAAGAGAGAGAGAACAATTGTTCACACACGCCCATCAGTGATTCTTCTCTTTCTTTCAAGTAGTGTTGTTCATATTATCCTTATTATCGTATGTCGAGCTAAGATTTTTCGCAATCTGTATGTCATTGATTATAATTTTGAGATTATGTGTAAAATAAAATTCAACTAGTATAAGACAAACGTAAAACAGCAGAATAAGGATGGTTAAACAAAGTCTATGTTGTGGAACCAAAAATGTTCAACCATAAAATGAAAAAGTACCGCTTGGATCCAGAGAGGTCTTCAACATGGTAGAACCAATCGCTTCGCCATCAGATCATAGGTTGTTTTTTGTTAACTTTTTCACGAGTTACGATCTGTTAGTAGCGTTAAAAGAAAAAAGGTATTCGAGCTACTGGAACTATAAGAGTCAATAGGACAAAACATTGTCCACTCGCCAACAAAAAGTTACTGCAAAAAATAGAAAGAGCACCAGTACGAACAAACACGTGGCCTGGTACGATGGAAAGACAACAACATTGTAACTATGGCGACCAATTTTGACACCATAGAACCCACTGGAAAGGTAAAACGCTAGTCGACCGCAGCTAAGAGCAAAGTTGACATATCACAACCTGCATTATTTAAAAGTTACAACAAGTCGATGGGCGGAGTAAATCTACATGATCAACAACTGAACTGTTACAGAATTAGTGTACGAGGAAAAAAGTGGTGGTGGGACCTGTTCACCAATTTTATAAACGCTGCAGTTGTTAACGTTTGGAAGTTATACCAACTGGCCAATGTGGATCAGCAGATTCCTTTTCTTGAATTTCGAAGAACTCTGGTCGGACATTACTTGACCTGTTATACTAAATCTACTGTAGTCAGAGACAAACCAGCCGGCACAACTTTACCAAGTGTTGGAAGACATGAAGGAGGACACTTTCCAAAAAAACTGGCTAAACAACTGATATGTGTCAAATGCCATCAACGAATTCACTGGTGCTGTGAGAAATGTAATGGCACTCTTTGTATTTTTGTTTTAAATTGTTTCATTTAGAATAATTATTTTTTATTATGAAGTTAAGCTGTTGTGTCCATTGTACTCATATGAGTACATATAAATATGTTACTAATTTGACATATGTCAAATATAGTTGCATTTGAAAGTTTGTTTAAAAGACCATTTTCAATAAAGATCTTAAAAAAAATCGTGGGCGTTAATGGGTTAATCCCTACTTTCCATTTTTCTTCAGAAATTAGTTTGGGCTTCTTGATAGGCTTGTTTTCTTTATATGCTTCAAGTTCTTCTTTATAAGGTGTTGAAGTTAGCACAGCCGTTTTTCCCCTTCTTTTATCATCAGCATTAATTTTTCTCTCTGCGTGAGGAAGTGGCACAACTTGTTGAGGTGTTACTTCAAATTTCGTGGTAGTGTATGAACAGGAGGGGGTCACATTTGCATAGAACTTGCTGCAAGATACAGGAGGTGGAGTATTACACAAATTCTCCTTATTTTTAAGCAGCTGATGTGATTTTTCTGGTGTGGATGGATCTGGAGGCAATGACGGTGTTCTTGGAAAGTCATCAAATTTTTCTGCATCGTTTTGTTCTTTACCTGCAGCTTGGGTTTTTGATGATCGTTGTATAACAAGCCTTTGAGGTATTGGTGATGGTGTACGTGGTAGAGGGTGCCCATTATTTTCTTCAACCGGACCAATTGCAGGAATATTTATCGGCTTGTTCGTGGTTTCAGCTGGATCAAACATCCAATCTTCGAAGATTTCCGAATTGAGAGGTTGAATGCCCGTCTTTCTAAATCCATTCACAGCTGTTTGGATACTAGCAGCTTTCATATATGCGTTTCCGAAAAGCTTACCTATCTGTAACTGTTCGCCCTGGATGCTGCTGCATCCATTTTTGAACAAGTGGCGACATAAAACTGACGTCGAGCGGTTTCAAGCGATGCGTCGTATGCGGTGGAAAGCAGAGAACTACAACACCGTCTAGCGTCTAGCGTCTAGCTTTCTCTATAACCTCTAAGTTTTTTGTATGTGTGGTATGTCCGTCCAAAAGTAAGAGGACAGGGTTTTCTTTGGAGGGTTTGGAAAACTCAATAAATTGATGAAACCAATTCGAAAAAATTTATTTTTGCATCCATCCTGATGAATGATAAAAAGGCTCCAGGAGGACCATCATCTAGCAGCTCCGGTTTTGCTATGGATCTGGGAAAAATGAAAGTGGGTGGCATAAACACGCCAGTAGCGCTCATGCAAATTTCCAGAGTGACAAGAATGCCGCGTTCTGCTGAGGATATACACCCAACTTGCCTTTTCCCATGCAGTGATAAACATTTAGATTTTTTCTTTGGTACTGTCATTATACCCGTCTCATCGACGTTGTAAATCCGTTCGGGTGGAATTTTATATTTTTCAAGCAAGTCGGAGAGTAACGAGAAAATTTTTTTTGTACAGCAGGTTTATTAAAACCCATGGCTCTAGCAAGTGAAGTTGGCTCAGGGGTGCGAAGTTTAACGTTTGGATGTCTCCTTAGAAAACTGTATAACCAAGCTGTACCTGCCATTTTTTTTGTCCCTGTTAAATTGATTAGCTAAGCCATTGCGTTGAGCTAACTGAAAAGCCAAACTGCGAAAGTCATTCAAAGTAAAACCAAATAATCGCGATTCCATAGACAAAATGTGTTGAACCAACTCTTCTTATTGCTCAGCAGAGAAAACCGGTCTGTGACGCCCTAGACCCTTTTTTGCTGCATCTAATCGTTCGAGAGACCCATTTTTTATCTTTTTTACCCGGGCTTCAATAGTTGTCCGAGGTACACCAAATTGTTTCGAAGCCTTAAGGTAACACATTCTTCCTTCAAGAACCTCTTCCACCGCCTGGCGCATACTTTCCTCATTCCAAGACTGCCGATCGGTTGTTCTTTTATACTTTCCCATCTTGTAACAGGCCTGTAAAAAAATAAAATTTAAAATCCTCTATAAAATCTATACCGTTTTTGGTTGGACAAAACGGGATAGTAGGTATCCAGTTTTACCCGACCGCTTGGTATCCCATTTTGCCCGACTGCACGTTTCAAAATGTTTTGTTAAAATGTTTATGAAGAAAACTAGTTATCATATTCAAAAATTCAACAAAATATAGTTAAATATTTACAGAATCTTGAAAAATACTTACTGTTATTTATTTTGCTTGTTTAAACTAAAAAAATCCTAATTAACTGCTGATAAAACTAAATAGCATAACCACACTTTTTTAAACTGCCACCTGCCACTCACCACAGAACACGAATTAAGCGGAAGAATCGCTTACTATATGCAGACAAACGTTATTTTTATCGAATTACACCCCTGGTTGCCAGATGGAATTGCTTGTTTTTAAATATTGGCTGGTATCCCGTTTTATCCGACTATCCTGTTTTGTCCAACTCTCCCTATACAAACGGACTGACGTTTATGTCAAATTTTGTCAACGCTTACTGAGAAAATGTAATTGTTTGCAATAAATATTACAATATAACTCTGTTTTTATAACCTTTGGGTATAGGGAATGTTTAACAAAAATAAAAGCTACATAAGCGAATATTCTATTTATGCTATAAAATACAGGGTGTTCGATTTAAAAGAAGAAAGAAAATGAAAGGTTTGCACTATATTACGAAACTCTGTTAGGCAAAATAAATGTTTTTCTTCAACGTATAGTAAGTTGCAGAGCGTTGATTTTCCTACGACTTTCACATAAAAGTGTTCATACCTTTTAAATGACTTTGTAAAACGTAGCAAAACCTTATATCAAAAGCTTCAAAAAAATGTGAGGAATCCGAATTAAGTATAACATTTAAAAAATCAGATGTTTGGTTTGTAACGGATAGTTCTGTATAGTTCTAGATAATTTCAAAATATGGACCTTAAAGACATTTACTAATTTTCTCAATAACATTTTTTGATATCTCTTGAAATAACCCATATACCGAACTTTGTCGTAAGATTGGTACATCCTGTATATTTTATTACTTATTTGATTTCTGAGATGGATAATCTCGAACTGTTGTTTCAAATGGTCTCCAAAACGCCATTTCAACAAGTCATGGTATGTGGTAGAACTTATTACAGGTTCACAGAAAACACAAATCTATACTCATTGCACAACAAAAGGTACAAATTATTGTATGATCTTTTTAACTTTGGAAATAGTTTCTAAGAAAATATCTTTCTACATCTTGGAAGCCTATCTTTCAAGCTCTCCTTTCAATTTTTATTTTGTCCTAATGCAGAATTTAAACTGATTTCGACTAATCAGAAAATTCTGTATAATAAAACTTACAATTAATTACTTAACACTAATAATTTATCAACAAATTTGATCATGTTTGATCTCTGTTTGTTCATAAATAACATATACACAAAAATTTAACACGGTTTTTCATTGCAGTATTTGAGTTTTGATTGTAATTGTTTAATTCGAATCACTAACGTAACCACAAACAAAAATTTTCTTTGGGATTTTCTTTCGCATTTTAATTTATGTTTTATGATATTTCCTTTTGTTTTGAGGGAATAATCTCTGCTTTTTAGAAATCTAAAATTCTGGGACATGTCACAGGATACAATGATGAACAGGTTTTTAAATAAATTCAATACAAACACGAAAATGAGTGGAATCCTAATGCCATTAACAGACTTGGAACTGCATTATGTGTTAAGAAGTTTTATAAAAAATGTTTAAATTTTTCGAACTTACACCAATAAAAAATGAATTATTTCCTTGGATTCTAGTATTTCAAAGTCGACTCTTTCCACAAACTGACCTTGTATCTGTGAAGAAAAGCTTATTATAAAGTTTTTGCAAACATCATTTCTTTTTAGATACTGAGATTCAGGGGAACATTTGATAACACCTCCAAACTCTGTTTTTCTCGGCTTGAACACCACATTAGCCGGAATAAATCCTAAAATCAAATAAAAGTTAAATTTGAGGAAATAATAACTACATCAGCAACCTTCGACGACAGTTTTCAGCCCCAATTTTCGAATTATTAACTATCAAATTTATTGCAAAAATTAACAGTAAAGTAAGCAAGGGAAATCCATTTGAGTGATGATAGGATATTATACAAGGAGCATTCAATAATGACTATTATAGATATTAAATACGAGTTGGATACACCAGTGGCGGCTCGTGGTTAATTTGATAGGGGGGTCATAGGTGATGTGACCAAAATCTCAAAATACGGAAAGCCACTGACCAGCCCCCCCGAGGCCTATCCGCCGTAGGCGGAAATTTTTCGAAAAACCACTTCCAATTTCTGCCCAGAAGACGGTAAAATCGTTTTTTTGGGCCACGCTTGTTTTATATGAAAATAATGCTCTCTTAAAAAACAACCATATTTTATTCATTTCTATCCATATTAAATAGGATAAACTTATTTTAAATGATAGTTAGTCTAAATATTTTTAAAATTTAAGTGAAGCCTTCGATCTTTTGTATTTGCAACAACTTATTACGTCAAAACACAGCTCATTATTCTCATTATTTCGCTTCAAATGCTCTCCTTTAAATCAAAATATAGCGCGGCCTGCCAACCCCTCTACTCATCTCTTTTCTAAGCGTGTAATAATCAGCCGACGTAAGTCGATTCATCGTCGATATTAAACCGGGCTTTTGACCCATCACCTGTAAACTTCGGGCGTGTTTCTCTCACGCCGCGAAGATCGTCAGCGCTCGGCAAATTCCGTTCCCATATAACACCTTGAGGTCAACGGTGGACCCCAGCCCGCTTTCCAATTTTGGTATTCGCCGAGTACTTGATGCCGAATAACGTTTACACGGGGGGACTTGAATCGTTTTAGGTAGATTTTATTTAAGAGGAATAATATACTATGTGTATAGTAGGTATATTTTATTTTTTTAAATGCTTATTTAATTATTTTTTTAAATTATTTTTTAATGGAGGAGCCGCCACTGGGATACACTATTTTTTCTACTCCCAGAAAACTGTCAAATTTAATTAACATAAGATCTGTCAGATGGGTAATGATAGCCATTGTTTTGTAAACGTAAAAATATAACTTGAACGCCATTGATGGCAAAATTCTTTGCCTAGTATTTTAGAGTTTAGAAATCAATAATTATTTTTGTCACGAATTTCTTAGTCCCAAAATCGGACACGAATTTTAGGTTTACCTACGTATTATGACGAATTTGCTCATATTTAACACTTCCAAAAAATTCGACAATTGGACAATCTGGAACGCTACCGAGAAATTGAAATAAAAATTTCCCATAAATAGCATACAAAACAGTTAGGTAGGTATGAGGTAGGTATGAGGTCTGCAACGATGGTTTTGAATCTTCCCGCATGTGCAGAAAGTTCCGCTTTTCCTGTTTCTAACCTCTATGCTTAGTGCACAAGAGTGTAGAGACAACTTCACAGCACAGCTATGGACAGCTTTCACTCTAGCGGTGCCAATCCTGGTCGCCGTAAGAATTCTGATACTTTTTCCTCCCCTTATTGAAAAATGGATGCGCCATGCAACCTAACCTTCATTTCGCTATTTGAAAGGTTGATAAGTCTCCCGTCTATCAAGCGAGGCAACAAGAGTTCGATTCTCAGCATGAACTAGTTTTTTTTTCATTTATTCACTTAAGCAGAGCTACAGTGCAACTGTGCGCGTGCGGGAAGATTGAGAGCCATCATAGTGTAGGGACGGAAAGAAAGCGGGTTACCTGCTCGCTGGTTACCGGCGCCGATAGAGGCAGGCTTGCACACAGAAAGAAAACGGGTAATCGGAATCGGCTTCTGTTTTCGTAGATTTATTTTACTTAGTTAAAAGTAGTGCAAAACGAACGAACAAATTTTGTTAAACAATCCGTTTTTAAAATTAAAAAGGCGGAAAAGCGGTATTAATCCTTTTAAACCAAAATAGACCACAATTTGAAGAATATCATAAGTTGTTTAAAGAATTAAAGGATTATCCAGATCGCTTTTATCGTTATATTATGCGAATGAATCATTTTTCCACTATATTGCTGTTACTGTGGGCTTTATCATGCTTGTCCCATACAGGGGAACTTAAAAACAGCAGAAATTAATGCTTCCGTTTTCATCACCGGCTGGCTTATAATTAAATACTCATTCCGGTAAACTGTCTGCGGCCTGCTACACGCGCCGACAAGCTTCAGCCTGCTTTGTCTCTGTGCGCTTACGTTTATCAACCATAAGTAAATTTAGGCGCCGATCAGCGCCGGTAACCAGCGAGCAGGTAACACGCTTTCTTTCTGTCCATACCCATATAGTTGTAGGGCAAGCGCTACAATCGAGTACCGACAGGTTCTTCCACTTCGAGCTTACACTATCTACTACTAGTGCTGGGCAAAATAATCGATTAATCGAAAAATAATCGATTAATCGGGTGATCGATTAATCGACATATATTTTTTAAAACAATCGATAATCGAATAATCTAAAATAATCGATTAATCGAAAATAATCAATTAATCAAAAAATATCGATTAATCGAATATTCGGAAATAATCGGTTAATCGAAAATAATCGAATAATCGAAAATAATCGATTAATCGAAAATAATCAATTTAACGATTAAAAAATTTATTTTCTGAATAATTATTTCAACATAATTCAATATCAGAATCTTAAGTACTTCCAAATATCTTCTGTAGGTTCCTTGTGGTTGATTCATTATTTGGTTTGTGTTTATTGGGAATCAAACCACAATGTCTTCTGTATGTTCCTTGTGGTATACTCACTCTTTATCTTGTTTTTTGTAGGAATCAAATCACAATCGTTCTTTTGAAACTTTATTTCAACGTTTCGATAGCTTTTACCACCTATCGTTATCAAGAACTATTGTATTTAATTACTTTTTCCCTAACTGGTGCCTTAAGAAAATCTTAAACTTCAAAATATTTTCGTAAGTTCCAAATTGTCAATCTTTTTAGAGGAGCGAGTTAGGGAAAAAATTAGTTAAATATAATAGTTCTTGTTCACGATGTTTGTTGAAACTCTATTTTTAACGTTTCGGTAGCGGTCCAGCTGCCGTTATCAAGAATAATGAAAAATGATAAATTTTCGAATAATCGAAAATTGATTATTTCCGATTAATCATTTATTTTCGATTAATCTATCATATTCGATTGTTTTCGATTAATCGATTAATCTATTAATCGAAAATAATCGATTATTTTATATAATCGATAATCGATTATATTTTTTGATAATCGCGATAATCTACAACTCATACCTATTTTTTAAAAAATTTTATATATGGAGTCCAAGTTATTGAGAATTCAGTGTAAATACATTTACAGATTATACCAGTAATTTTTTAAATATCCATAAATAAAATTATTGTTTTTCTTTCATTTCTAAAAAAGTAATTGCATGAAGCAGGCTAGTGTCGAAGCGATATACCGTATGAAATTCAAGTTTGCGTTTTAGTTAGAAGGTTTGGAATGTACACATAATAAAACTTTCAAAATCAAAATTTAGTTAATAAAATTGTATTACCATCATTTTTAGCAACTACTTGATATTCATGAACAACTTCAAGGAAAATCGAGCCGATATCCAGTTTACTGATATTAAAAATAATATTTGGACCTCTTCCTATTCCAGAAATATTCAAGGGAATTCTCTCAGTTTTGCCTGTTATATCCAGATAAGCGGTACTAATGAAAACATCATTATTATTTGGCATAAATACGATGGTCATTTCATACGATTGACTGGGAAAAACTTTCCCTTCCTAAAAATCTTTGTTTAAGCATGATACATATTTATGGAAAAATCGACAAAATGGCTAGAGACTTGATAAAATATCATAGGATATTTTTTTATTTTTGCCCCATTTTACCTTTCTAAAGCATGCCTCAGCTTGTTTAAATCGAACTTTAAAAAGCACGCGTTTTTGAAGTTACTATGGCAACATCAACAACTCGAGATTTGAAACATGATCTAAATTATAATTTTTAACCGACTTCAAAAAAGGAGGAATTTATTATCTCAGAACTTTCGACTGGGTGAACCGATTTTGATGATTCTTTTTTTATTTGAAAGCTGGTGCTTCCCGTATGGTCCCATTTCAATTTGTTCCAGTTCTCCATGAGAAAACCATATTAGTCTTAAATTTGCATTAAGTGTGTGCGCGACAAATGGATGAATAACTCAATATCATGCTAACCGATTTCGAGGATTTTTTTTTATTGGAAAGGTAGTTTGATGAGAGTTTGGTTGGGTTCTGATCATGGGATCCATGACAAAGTAATGGAATGGGACTCTTGAATTCTTAGGAGCAAATTAAGGATACTTGGCCGAATCTTTTATAGGCTATCCGGATATTTGAGTCACCTACCGTAACGTCGTTATGGTCAAGTAATTGTCGTAGTCAAATATGATGATCAATGGAACTCCTTAGGAACTAGTTTCAGGTGTTTCGCTTGATAAGCGAAAGTGAATCAATCCGAGTCCTCCCACTCATTCGATAGACGATCGATGATCAAGCCGAGACGGTGACTACGTTTTTCGATATTTTCCCCGTTCAAAACTTTTTTCATGTAAAGCCGCATTTTCGAAAGTCTATTGTTGCTTCCTTCGCAAGTCTCTTTTGAAATTGTTCTCGAGGTAGATTTCCTCTGTTGAGATACAAATCTACCTTGGCTGACACGGACTCCAAAAATAACATATACTACGTTATATTATCAAAGGTAATACCATGAGTGCTTCAAATTTTATAGATAATTTTTTCTTTTCCACGAAAACTTGTTTATTTGGCAAAAATATGAAAACAAACCGATTGATAAAATTCGGTTTGTTTGAATGTTTTTGCCTCAAATAAACAAGTTTGAGTGATGAAAATAAAAAATTATGTGATAAAATTTGAAGAACGAGTTGTATTTGGGAAGATTATTTTTTTCAACAATTTAAAATGATTTTGCTCCATTTTTTCATTTTATTGAATTCAAAGAATACATAAGCTAACTGGAAATATAATCAACTTTTTAAACAAGAGAAAATAGTATATTGTGCAACTAGTGGGGAAAGTTCAACTTTTCTCACGAGTGTGGAAACACACGAGTGAGAAAAGTACTTTCCCCACATGTTGCACACTATACTTTTTCTACAACTGCACAAATTTAAAGAATACAAGTAAAGTAACTTAATATTTATTTTTATGGTTAGTAAAATAAAAATAAAAGGTGAGCGGTCGTCGGACCGCCAATAAAAGCTTGCTTCTTATGCACAATAGAATTACCATTTTGACCATTTTTCGTAAATTTTTGTCAATTTTTCAAAAATTTTGATAATTTTTGACAATTATTGACCATTTTTTCAAAATTTTTGACAGTTTTTTTAAATTTTAACAATTATTGGCCATTTTTGACAATTTTTCAAAAATTTTGACCATTTTTCCAAATTTTAACAATTATTGATTATTTTTGACAATTTTTGACCATTTTTGACAGGTTCCGACAATTATTGACCATTTTTGAGAATTTTTCAAAAACTTTGACCATTTTTCAAAAATGTTGACAATTTTTTACAGTTATTGACCATTTTTGACTGTTTTTTATAATTATTGACCATTTTTTCAAAATTTTGACAATTTTTGACTATTTTTTCAAATTTTAACAATTATTGACCAATTTTGACAGTTTTGACAAATATTGGTCATTTTTGACAATTTTTCAAAAATTTTGACCATTTTTGACAATTGACTATTTTTTCAAAATTTTTGACCATTTTTCCAAATTTTAACAATTATTGACCAATTTGACAATTATTGATCAATTTTGACAATTTTTAAAAAATGTTGACCATTTTAGACCATTTTTCCAAATTTTAACAATTATTTACCATTTTTGCCCATTTTTTGAGCATTTTTGACAGGTTCTGACAATTATTGACCATTTTTGACAACTTTTCAAAAATTTTGACAATTTTCAACAATTATTGACCATTTTTGACATTTTTTTATAGTTATTGACAATTTTTTCAAAATTTTAACAATTTTCGACCATTTTACAAAATTTTAACAATTTTCGATCATTTTACAAAATTTTAACAATTATTGACCATTTTTGACAGTTTCTGACAATTATTGACCATTTTTGACAACCTTCAAAAATTTTGACCATTTTTACAAAATTTTGACCATTTTTGACAATTTTTCGAAAATTTTGACAATTTTTGACAATTGACCATTTTTTCAAAATTTTTGACCATTTTTTCAAATTTTAACAATTATTGACCATTTTTGAAAATTATTGATCAATTTTGACAATTTTTCAAAAATTTTGACCATTTTAGACCATTTTTCCAAATTTTAACAATTATTGACCATTTTTGCCAATTTTTGAGCATTTTTTACAGGTTCTGACAATTATTGACCATTTTTGACAATTTTCAACAATTATTGACCATTTTTGACATTTTTTATAGTTATTGACAATTTTTTCAAAATTTTAACAATTTTCGACCATTTTACAAAATTTTAACAATTATTGACTATTTTTGACCATTTTTTAAAATATTTGACAATTTTTGACAGA
The DNA here is from genome assembly GCA_947563755.1 of Lochmaea crataegi. Classification (NCBI taxonomy): domain Eukaryota; kingdom Metazoa; phylum Arthropoda; class Insecta; order Coleoptera; family Chrysomelidae; genus Lochmaea; species Lochmaea crataegi. The sequence continues at coordinate 24,583,119 of OX387425.1, forward strand.
TTCTGACAATTATTGACCATTTTTAACAATTTTTCCAAATCTTTGACAATTTTTAACAATTATTGACCATTTTTGACAGTCTTTTTTAATTATTGACCATTTTTTCAAAATTTTGACAGTTTTTGACAATTTTTAACATATTTTCTAATATAGTCTGACAGTTTTGTGACAACTAAGTAGGTATTTGAAGATGACAGTAGCCTACTAAGTTTTTGTCGATTTTATTTGATTCTCCATATAAATATATGTGGCGTGGGCAAAGTGCCGTGAGAAATATTATTTCTCACAGTATGAGCAATATTTGGTTTTGAAATCAAGTAAGGTATGAGAAATACGTCACTTTTCATAGCAGTTGTAGAAAAAAATAATTATTTGAAAAATCGGTTTGTGTTCATTTTTCAATAAACTTCGAAGCACTTTTAGTTGTCAATAATGACAAATTCAAAGTAACATTTTGACGTTTCAATGTAAAACAGATATTATCGATGGGGAAGCAGTTTTATCAGTATAATACCGAATGATTGGCTAGAATAATGTATTGCTATTGGTTAAAACCACCAAAATGTCAGATTTTGACAAGTGAAAAAAATAATCGTAATAATTTGATTGGCTTGTAGTCTAATATTTTTCATTTCATTTTACTTTGGAGAACTCTAAAAAATATGTTGATCATTGTTTGTTATTCATAGGTATGTGTTGAGTTAAATTTGAAGTGGGTAGGGTAGGGGTAGGTGCCTACCTACCTAACTTCTTGCATGGTATTACACACATAGATCGTACCTACATATAGATGAGTAGAAAAAGTTTTTTTTTTGTTAAAATTTTTGTTTATTGTTCAAAGGTTATTTAACAATTTTGATTTTATAAACGAAAAAGGGGAGTACAGTTAGCATTGATTGAGATATTAATATTTCGATTTTTTTTAATCGGAGGAAATAGTATTTAAATTGATAACTTGAAAAAACGAGAGATTTTGAAAGTTGAATGAAACACGTGCTTTAAATAGAAAATGGGGCACCAATAAATATTTTTCCACACAGTAAGCTATAACTAATTTGTTTTTTTACCACCAGACAGCGTGATTTAATTGATCAGTTACTAATAATAAAAGAAAAAAATTCATCTAAAACGTTCTCAATAAAAATAAAACAGTGTAGATTTTACCATGGGGATTATATTAAAACATGCATTTTTGTACATCATCGGCATGTCTTCATCTAATCCATTTAATCTGATTTGCAGCTCTTTATCACATATAACCTTATGTCCCTCATTATCTATCACATCCATGTATTCTAGCTTAACGGATTTCATTCTTTCCAGTTGAGCTATTTGTTTTAGATTATTTGCCATTGACTCTTTCTCTTGAATTTCTTTTTCTTCTGTTTCATAGCGTTTCCACTGAAATTAATTATTAACATTATAATGATGTTGAAAGCACATAGGTTGATTGATTGATTAGATCGGTACCACCAGTCAGAAGTTTAGAATCCTCGGCACCTCCTCTTTTAGGCCTTTAGTGCTCTTGGATGTACCGTTTATGTGAAGAGACCTTCCTTATCAGGCTCAACAGTCTTTTCACTGAGTCCTTCTTGGAGGAATCCTCCCTTGGGCGCTCTAGTCCTAGGAGTCTATATCTCCAATAAGAGAGTGCTTCATATTCGAAGATTATGTGTGAGGCTGTTTCCTCCGCTTCCATGCACAACCAACAGATATGCTTCTCCCCATATACAGAGTGAGTTTTAAGTATGAAACGCCTCAGTCTTCTAAGAAACGGATCGCACGATTTTTATAGATTTTGGTGTGCCAGGATATTGTGATATGGCCGATATTACGTTCGGTCCAACTGGCGATAGAACCGTTCTAGGTATCGTTCGCGCAAGTGCTGTATTTCTTTCGCGTTCCAACTGATTATAGTATCGTTCTTGGGATGGTACAAAAACTGTACCTTCAGAAAAGGGGTGATAAAGTTCGAGTTTGCGCACTATACAGTACTCGATACGATTCCAGAACGTTACATAAATGCCAGCTGGAACAAACCTATTATAGTGGTATTTACATTATTGTCAGATCTTTCCTTTTTCCGGAATAATAATGAACTTTGATATCGAATATTTTTTGCCTTTTGAAATCCTTGATTGATTGATTTATTAGCTCGGCACCACCAGTCAGAAGCTCAGAGACCTCGCCACCTCAGCCTTTAGGCTTTTTATGCCCTTTGTTATACCGTTTATGTGAAGAGACCAGTAGCCCTTATCAGGCTCAACAATCTTTTCACTAAGTCCTTCTTGGAGAAATACTCCCTTGGATACTCTAGACCTAGGAGTCTATATCACAGAGTGCTTCACATTCGAAGATAATGAGAGAGGCTGTTTTCTCCTCTTCCATGCACAACCGATAGATAGTCTCCTCCCTATACAGATACATTCAAACACAAACGGAACATAGGGATTTAATGTATTGTCCACCAACAAATAATTTCTATAAGTTCACTTCAATGAATATCAAGTATTGATCTGGACAGCTGGATTCAGAACCAATGTATGAAACCCCGCCCATTCTCCTTCCAAAATTTGTTAGTTATGTGCGAACTGCGATTTAGTATTGAATAATTATTTGATGGGGGTAGTAAACGTCGCTACATTTTGAAACAATATGCTTACGTTTTATGTTGTTAAAATCGAAAATTGATTGTTAAATTCTCTTTAACAATTAATGTTTCGAACTAAGATAATATGTTTTGATTTCTTTTGGCCATAACGGCTTTCAAAATAAAAATAAATTCGTAAATAAAACAAAATAAGATTCTTTGAATTGTACTCTACCTACCAACTGCTGTTTACTGACTGTCTGACGCTAATTAAGGACCGCCCACAGTTGAGAATACGGAGTGGTGGGAATTGTACGATATGTTATAGGTGTCCAAATAAACGATTGTAATAATCGTGTTTTTAATCTGTTGAAGCTGGATGTTGGTCGACTAGTTCAAAAGCAGTTCTGATACAATGCTTAAAATCCCTATGTTCCGTTTGTGTTTGAATGTATCTGTATATGCCAATTGTATGCATGTGCTTCCTTAGGGCTCGGTGACCGGTGAGTAATCCCGTCACTTCCCCTATTTGGCGCCTGCTGAGGTTTAATATTTCAGCGACTCCGAGGGTTTTTTGACCAGGAGTTTGCTACGTTCCTACTTTGGCTCCAGTATGTCTGATGTTTTGTATGAATCCACCGAGATGTACAACCACGTGCTGCAGTTTTTGAAATTGAACATAGTTACTGGGGAATACTTGTATGATCAACATCGAAATATTGTCAGTAATTTATTTTTTTTCCAAATAGAGCTGTAAAGTTAGAAATAAGAAAGAGCAAGAAGAATTCAATTCTATGTTCCTTTCTTAGAAGGAATGTACCTCTATAAGTCAGTGTCTTGAGCAAAATTGAAATGAATTGCGATTTTCAGTCCAAGTATGGAAGTAGGGGAAGCAGTGTTAGGTAACTGAGAGCCAACTAATGCTCTGAGAAATATCTAAAACTAAAAATCGTGGACAGAGGATTATAATAGTTATTTATGTACCAAGGACGAAAAACTGTCTATTATAGTCTAGTCTGCAAATTGATAGTCCAGGTGTATATATTACATTTTTTCGTCAATCTCTACAAAAAATTACCAATTTCCGAATGAAAAATCGACTATTTTTGAAGGCAAGTATTTTTCGTCCGCAGACAATTTTCGTCCGCTGTGCAAAAGTTTCATCTATCACTATTCTTGAATATTATGAACACTAATATTCACACCACGGTCCTATTCACACGTAAAATCTAGCGGATTACGTAAATAATTAATTTGACAACAGCAAATGACAGTTATTGTCATAGCCATTCTCGCACCGTGCCGTATCATAGTGTTGCGAGGTCACCAGCTCAAAGCCGGCCCTGTCTCTCGACTATAAATTTTGGCGAATGCACTTTCGAGAACATTCTGGAATGAGGTTTTGGTTACGCATACGACGATCGCGGGAAATTCTAGAATTTTCGAGAGTTGTTAAAGACTATATATACGCGGGTTTTTGAGTGAGTTGACAATTAGTGAAACGAAGACAATGAGTTAGTTCACAGATAGTTTACAGAAGTTCTTAGTAATCGGACAGTGAATGAAATAGTGAAGATAAATAGTGTAATATTCAAGTGGTAAAAATAAATTAGAACTATTATACCGAGTGTAAATAAATAGTAGATATTAAGTAGAGTGGGTATATAAATTAAGTTTAATACAGTGTGTGTTTCTATAAATAAATAAATAGATAGTAATTAGCCATAGTGTGTATAATTTCATCCCACAAGTGAAAAACTATTTAAATAAATAACTAAAACATTACAATAGTAACCGCTGCGGACGAAAAGTACCTACTTGACGTCAAAAATAGACGATTTTTTATCCGGAAATTAGTACGTAGTAAAATGTCATTTTTTGACGACGAAAAAATAACATATAAAACGAAATTAAGCCATATAGGTACTGACGAACTATTAATTAAGCTTTTAAACTTTTAGTATGTATTGCCACATTGTTCATTACACATATAACACAATCTTTAAGGCCAACCATTTATGTGGCTACGCTGATTATGCTGACATCGAATGTTGATAAGTGGGAGAGAAAAGTTGGAAAAAAGGGTTGCGTATTATAGTTATGAGAACAGTGAGTAAGACAAATACTCTAGGGTTGATGTTTATAACATTTAGAACAACGTTGATCACGTTTAATTATATTATGAAACTGAATTGCAGCTGTTTTTTGTTTATTTAATATAAGACCATTTTCATTGCACTACTTAAGCATGTTATCAGTTACTCCAGAAGACCTCCCAGAGATATGGCCTTTATATCTGGACCAGATACCAAGCATGATGTGTCATCGGAAAAGTCGTAGTGAAAGTCCCCTAACCCAATAAGATTTTAACTTATACAGCAATCAGCGTATCAAAGGCTTTTGAGAGATCAGAGTAAATACCTGCAACTTATTCTCCTCTTTCAATCCTATCTACTAAATACTTCAGGGAGATAAATATAGCCTTTTCATTTGATTCTTCAGACAGAAAGCCATATTGACATTGAGCCAGTAACTTCTGTGATTTTAAAAATTCTAAAAGTCTTTTGTACATAGCTCGCTCAAGCACTTTAGAAAACACTGGTAAACAGATACAAACGGATTTCAAACCTTACCGAGCAAAATAAAGATCGGCTCATGGAACACGGGAGGACTAAGAACAAACATGAATACGCATGGGAGAAATCCTGGAGAGGGAAGATTGTGATATCTTCCCACTTCAGGAAACAAAACTGCCAGGAGATGACTTCAGATTCACCTGGCCGGGCTATAACGTATATATAACCGACATCAACGGAAACTCTGGAGGCACAGCGATCCTTGTCAAAAAGGAGCTGCACCAATACCAGGAAAACACACCAGACGGGCTAATAATAGTGAAGACAAACTTTGGAGATGTTAGAATCGCATCGGTATACGTTAGGCACACTGTGATACATGAAGATGACGTGCTAGCAGTGCTCCCAGGTCCAAGTCCCAGGTCCTCCACGTGGTACTGCTCATCAAGGAACGGACAAGGAAGAAACTTGGAGAGGATAACGGCACGAAATCCCATTCTGCAAGTAATAGGACCACACAGACCAACACACTACCCTCCAGCAGGCGGACAACTGAGTGTCCTAGACATCGCGATGTTGAAAGACATCGAGGTGCCCTGGGACATTTGGATGGATGACGGAGAAGACGCCCACGTGCCAATAGTTCTCACCTTCGGGGACGGCTCAAGACAAGAAAGAAGACTGGCAAAGAGAACTGATTGGACGAAGTTTAGGAGAATAGATGAAATAAAAGACAGAGTCCGTTCCTTCGGAGAAGCACTATCAGAAGCGATAGAAAGAAGTACCACGACAACCGAATCGGAAAAATACGGAAAATTCCAACACCTGAGTGACGATCTGAAAGACTTGATAAGAGAGAAAAACAGAGCCCTAAGGATTGCCCGTAGAACACAGGACCAAGAGGACAAAAACACTCAAAAGAGAATAGATATCGAAGAATAAATATATTATTCTAACGCTTTACAAACTAAGTTTTGAAAAATATTTTTCAAAAACAGTGACCGTTCAACGAAGAAGAAACAACTACTTCCCGGGCTACAGGCCCCGACAGACATTGAATTACACTTCTAAGTCAAACGGGGTTGGTAAATCTACAAGATTTAAACCAACCATTCTGGTTTGTAATCAGAAGGGACAACATAACTTGAAGACCGGTTTCGGCGTATTTGCGCCTCATCAGTACAAGGTATATGTTATCGTCCGAGAGTTAATCCCGAACTGAATTTGTCTCTACAATCACCAACTATACATACCTTCAAGTTACGGAAATGTAAAAGTTGCGATAATAGCGACACCTCACCTCCAAATCACAAACCAAGATTCGAAATTTGACAACAAGCCCGTTAGCTTGAAACATAAAGAATTATTACAGTTTCCTGTAAAATTGTCGTATTTAGTAAAGCGTTAGAATAATATATTTATTCTGCGATATCCGCTTTACTAAATACGACAATTTTACAGGAAACTGTAATAATTCTCAAAAGAGAACTTGAAAAAAAACTAAAACAACATAACAGCGACACATGGAACAGGAAAATAAACGAATTAGACCCACAAAAACCAGGCCTGGAAAATCTGGAAAATCGCAAAACTACTAAGGGAACCAAACAAACAAATGCCACCTTTGCACGGAGCAAATGGAATGGCATACGAAGAAGAGGAAAAAGCAGAAGCACTCAAAAACACACTGGAATTACAATTCGTGTTAAATGAACACCCTGACGAAGACATGGATTTCTCGGACAGGGTAGAAGAGGACGTAAAAGAACTTATAGAAGAGGAAGAAGAAAACCCAGAAATATTAGGATTCTCGACCCCTGAAGAAATAAAAGAAATAATGCGATTCATGTCAGCAAGGAAGGCACCAGAAATAGACGGGATATCCAACAGGGCTCTGAAAAATATGCCGGTAAAGGGATTCAGGGAAGAACACAGTACCGAACAACAAATCCTGAGATTGGTAGAATACACCACTCAGGGTATCAATCAGAAAGAATCTACAGAAGCGATATTCTTAGATATCAGTAAGGCCTTCGATAGAGTTTGGCACGAAGGATTGATATATAAAATGAATGAACAGGGATATACCAAACCTCTTTTAAGACTCCTTTATAGCTACCTCAAAGAGAGAAAATTCCACGTGAAAGTAGCACAAGCCAGGTCTGAAGAAGGACAAATGGAAGCCGGAGTACCGCAAGGAGCGATACTTTCACTCTTGCTATATACCATATACACGGCAGACATACCGAAAACAGATAACACCATCATGACAATGTACGCTGACGACACCACTATAGCGACAAGATACAGGAAACCAAAGAACATCACTAGGAGACTACAAACATCAACGAAAGCTATCGAAGAATGGTGCACCACGTGGAAAATCCAAATCAACGGAGAAAAATCCCAGGCGGTATATTTTAGAGACATTGACAACGATTTAACCGCTGAAGGTACTGGAGATAATGGACGCAAGAGCCAAAAAGCTATTTGAAGAGCTTAGATCTCATCCGAACACAGAACTGAGAGAGACCTGACGAGATAAACAAGAGAAGACTATAGGAAATACAAAAGACCTAGGAAACAATCAGAGGACAACCCATAGGAAGAAAATCATTAGAAAAACCCCACCAAAAAAACACAAAAACCATGCACGTGGGTGCGGGTGCGCACGTTAAGGCGGGCACATACGCACTCGCTGGCATACTAAAAAACCGCGAGTGTGAGTGAGCGGGGGGTGTCTGTAAAAGGGCAAACACTGCTTACCCACATATGCACGAAAAAAATTAAAAAAACCAAAAAAATCCAAAAAACACAAAAACACCGGGGTGGACAAGAAAGTACACTGCGAAGAGGAACCCCCCATACGGAGGCCCCGCACTTCTGTTAAAGGAAGCTCGGGGATACAAACTCCAAAGAAGGCAAAGGACCACTCTGGCTAAGGTCTGTTTCACCAGGGCGGGTGGGACGTACTTTGGCACGAGGCAGCGAAAGCACACACACACACAAACCGAATCGACAACAAAAAAATCAAGAGGACAAGGGAACACAGCCACCAGAGCTACCACTTAACAAGAGGAGACATCACTGGCGCCCCCACAGTAGAAAGGGGGGAAAGGGATATGCGATCGCGAATGTACGAGTGAGGTCCTGTCGGAAGTGACAGGGGTTGGTGGAAGGATCAACTTAGCATCAACCCGTGGGCCTAAAAACCCGGGGGTGGATGCTTTGTGGGCGGGCTTACTCACGCGCACGTGTGTGTGTGTGTTATTCACCAAATTCTTAATTATCATGAAAATGAATTAGGGGTACTGAGGTTAATTTTGACATTTAAGTTGGAAGTTGGTTTGAGAGTATTTTTTCAAGTTTTTGGATTAATAAGCAAATAGAGCAGTTTGTAAGGCGTAGTATAGTTCAAGGTATCGTGAATAGGGAACATAATTTAACCAACGACGAATGTGTAAGAGCTACAGCTTTAATTCAAGAGGGAAGAAGTATGCGTTATGTGGCCAATTTGTTAGGAATGAGTACTTCAACCATAAGTCAAAATTTAGGGAAACTGGAACACACCATCGAGTCAGTGGTCAGGGCAGGAAACAGGTTTTAGAAACCAAAAAATTACAGGTAGAGAATTGAGCAGTCAACTTGAAATTGTCATATTTATTTTCACAAAAATTCAACATGCTTTTGATAATTTCAATTAATTTCCTACAATCTGCCGAAAAAATCATTTCAATCGGTTGAAAATTGAAAGAGTTATTCTAAATCAAAATTAAGCAAAATTCTAAGTGTTACGTTAATGTCCATGAGTTTATATTAGTAAGTTATGGGAGATCGATTAAAACTAGTTTCTTAATTTCAAGAGTTACGTTACCTTAAAATTTAAGCCAAACGGGCTCTTATTATAAAGAATAACTTTTTTATAATTTTGTAGTCCAACAAATACTTCAGTGAATTCAACAGAATGATGTTGAAGGTAAACTTCCGCCTGTTGAATTTCACACGCTGCTGGAATTTTCAATAAGAGATCATTGCATTTTAAAATGAGCTCCTTTTTCATATGAGGTATATGCTTCATTGGGATACATTTCACTGTTATTTCTACGACCTCATTCGGTTTCAAAGATCCTGAAATAATATTAAATTACGCAAGAAAAACAAAAAAATAAACCTTCTTAAACTAGGTTCTCTTGAAATCCCCAAGAAAAATTATTAGGCCAAAAGAACTTATTATATTTGTTTTTTACCTTTTAACGGAGAAATTTTGAATGGCTCTTCAATGGAGTTTACATAATTAGCTTTAATTTTGCCACAATTTTGTAATATTATTGATTTTGTTGCAATTACTCGAACAGCAGTAGGGGGCAATTGTAATTCGTCAGGTATTCGCAGCAGTGGTCGATAACCTATTGCTAAAAATATAATTTTAATATCATAACCAAAATCAAAACAATGGTTTTTAATTTTATCTTTTATACTAACTACTAAAAAATAAAACGAGTTGACAATTTTGATAACAGAACAAGGCTCAGACATATCCATTCCGAATAGCAAAGTAATATACTATTATATTTTTTGAGTGCTTTGATTTTATTATTATAATTTTGTATTGATTTTAATTATTATTTGTTTTTATTATTTGAATAATAATTTTTGATTTGTGTAGTGTGGTTCGTTTTAATTAATAAATATATAATATTTATGCCACGGCTTCTCAGACTCGACTGCTCAACCTCAAGAACGTGTTTCAGGGTCAGTAGAGATAACGGCGCATAGATGGAGTTCCAATCCTTTTTTTAAAATATTAAGATCTTACATATGTGAATAAAAATATAGATATGGACTCTGATTTTCTTCAATAGAATAATAGTAATCAACAATAAAAATGGCAATTAATATGCCGAGCGATTACAACAAACATCGATATACAAAAAAGATTGTCTTTTCGACAATAACTCAACTGCGAAATACTTTACTACCAATATTCGCAACGCACCGAATATAAATACGGAACGCGGCTTCCGTTACAAATGAAAGATCAGCTGTTCTTCTCTCTGGAATCCGCTGTAGAAATCTAAATAAAGAAAAATTGATTTGCGAACGCTATATTGCGAATATTCGTAAGGATTTGATATCAAATTCTTTTGTAAGTATGAAAATTTCTATCCTAAATAATACAACCTATAAATTAATCTTATTTAAGCACTTTAAATCACTTATATTATTATATGAAAATGTTAACCTCAATCCACAACTCATATGAACGATTCGTAAATGATATTTTAGATTTTATTGCAGTTTCTGGATACTGGAACCTCGTTCAGATTAATCAACAAGATTAATCTATCTCGTACAAATACTTGGAGTACAAATGAAAAATTTATGGAGTGGATATCTCACCAATTTAGTAAATTCTACGTTCTGATTTTATGCGGGAAATTCTCCACAACTTGTCTGCTCTCGACTCTCGTAGTCTGCTCGTTAGCACCTCGCTAACCACTTTTCCTGGTTTTCTACCAGAAAAATTCACTCACAACAAATTCTTTTCTGGCGCTCTTCTTCGCGTCCCCCAGAACTCTCACTTTCTCGTTCCCGTCAACAACCCCCTTAGTTTCCTCATAGCAACACTTTTTGAAACGAAATATTACTTCCTTCCAAAAACGTCTTACCAACATATTATACAATCAGGTAAATGATTATTTAATTTCATTATGTCACTTTATGACATTCATATAAACTTGTTATTTACAATATTACTAACTAAATTTCTAATATAAATAAAATCAGAGTAGCATCGTAACTTAGATTAAATATTATTGAAAATATCATATTTTAAATTAACCAAATTAATACAATGACATATAAACATTATATTCCGATTGGACATACTATTGACATTTTGCTTCAAATAATTATTAATATGAATTTACCTTTGACTATTGAATGTCAACATCTATATTTCATAATAAACACATACAGGGTGTATCAAAATTGTTTATGGATAATTGAACTCTACTTTTTTATATAACTTGTTTATTCTAACTCATTTTAAATTGTGACACCTTGAATTTCTATTCATAATAATACATACCATGAATGGGTACATTAAATGTTTCGTCATTTGTAGTACAAACCACTTCTACATAATAATCTCTTACACTAGTTGGCTTGAAAACAACAGTTAAAACATACGTCACCCCAGGGGCTATTTTTATAAAGTCTTTTTCAGCTCCTGGGCGAATCAAATCGAAATAAGGTGATTGAATATCACTAATTCTCAAATTTCTGCACATCTAGAATAGAAAATTATGAAGTGATAGACTATTCAGTATCATTTAAATTTGTTGTGACTAAAAAAAAAGAATCGAGAGATGTGGGTGATAAGAGGTTTTTGGGAAGACAATTCAACACTTCTGTCCTCCTCCACCAGACTATTGTTCCATAGGTGATCGTGAGCCTTATCATAGTTGTGTAAAGCCAGTTAACCACCTCGGGCCGTATTCCCCAGGTTTTGCCAATAACTCTTCTGCATTGCCAGAAAAACCTAGTTGCCTTAGTAGTAATTTTTTCCAGGTGTGTCTTCCAATTCAGTTTGGAATCAAGGGTCACTCCAAGATATTTAACTTCTTTGGATATAACTAGTTCATCTCCGAACAGCGTTCCAATTATAACCTATACTGCGCTGACTTGGTAGAACAAATCAACACGAAAAATGGCAAAAACACAGACTACCTCTACATGTACGGAGGATCGCTATGGAAAATGCCTATAGGCTAGTTTAGGTTAATCTTTTAAACTCGTCGATCTAGTGGGACATCTTGAGATACTAAATTCCAAATGGAAATGTTAGCAATAGATTTTTGTGCTCAAGAGTTCCTCAAAAACGACTCAATTTGATAGTCAAAGTGTTTTAAAATTCTCTGAAGTCTAAAGCAGTCTGGAACTGCAAATAGTCCCTTAAGCAACTGGCTAGGTACAACATAGTAACTTTGTTGTCGTTACCAGGGCATAAAGAAATTGTCGGAAATTAGATTGATGATGGTCTCACAAAAGAGAGTCCTTTTATCAGACCCAAACCATTTTATGGTATCCTAAAAAGCTGCATCGTGGAAGAAGTCCGAAAATAAGAGAAGGAACTTAGTACAGCCGACTGGAAACATAGTCTAGGCCAAAGGCAGGAAAAAATGTAATTACGACCTTCTGCTAGCTATGCTAAACAGCTCTTGGACTTTCATAAATTTGATCTCAAACTGATCACAGGACTTATCAGTGGAGAATACTCACTCAGATACCATCTTTGTAAGATGGGCAAAGTGGACATGCAGATGAGACAGTGGAACACATTATCTGCAATTGCAGGGTAATTGTTCGCCAACGCCTCAAAATCCTGGAGCAGATCTACTAAGAACCTGATCAGGTTACATACCTAGCTCAGAAGCGGATCTTTTGAACTAAAGCATAGATGTAGGGTATGCGCAAAAGATTTAATAGGTCGCAGTTTGGTTACCTACAATACATGAGTTAAATGAAAACACACGGAAATTATGTAACCATAAAAGACCAAAAAGAAAAACTTCACAAAAAATGGGAACATTAGATTGGTCCAATTAAACTAGGAAAATATTTAAAAAAATAATCGGTCACTCACTGGTTTTATATTGAGAAAAGTTACTGTGGTTTTGTAAGTTTTAAATTCCTCAAAATTCTGAAAAACTAAAATATCGGGAGTTCTTGCAAAAGTACAAATTTTTGTTCGAATTTTACGTTTTCTGGTGGGTTTGCAGAGTTGGTCTATTCGGTCTTGTAACGGTGTTTGAAGTTCTTTCAATAATCTGGACGGTGGTACCTACAAAAGCAAATTTCATCTTAAAGGATTGTAACAGCTCACCCCACTCTAACAACCGATGACATGGTATGCATGACTTCTACTCACAATTTCCTAGGATCTCAAGAACCAATTTCTCTTATTAAGGTAGAGTAAAGGGCAATACTTACAATTACATCTGTACATTCGACCGGCAAGTCTAGAAAATATGGGAGTAGTTTCATGAAATTACAATCGTGACATGGACAAACATCTTCTTTTTCAATCTTGTGCTCCATTTTTCAAAAATATTTTAATGAAAAGCTGCATACAAAAATATGCAGTTGACAATGTAATGACATTACCAATGCTAACTTCAAAATTTACTAAATTAAAGGACCAGGCACAATTTAATGTAATATTGGGATCAATAAATATTGCGCTAAACCTGTGAGTATACTGGGTGTAGCAGAAAATGGGGTCAAACGAATTTATATGCTACATCATAAATCTCTCTATTAGCGGCATCATAGATATAATGTAACAAAGCATTTGACGGGTATTTAACATTTTCTTCTTTCTTAGCATATCCCAAATACCATACGATTTTCGCCACATGAGCCCACGTTCCTAACGTCCTTACACCAACTTTGGTTTGATGAAATATGGCGCGATGTAATTTGTTCCTTCAGAATTAAATATCAGTTATGCGTAATATAATAGTTGTTTCTTTCCTCTACAATGAAGAGTGAAGTTCTTCCAAGGTTAGGTCGTCGAGGGAATAGAATTAAAGCCACATCTTATCTTGGCCAAATTAAGTTTATTAATAATCTATTTTACATCTATCTGAGCATTTACAGTTTCAAATATCCCAGTTAGCATAATTATTGAGGCAAGCAATAATGCGTGCCAGCAATTACAGACATTAACACTTCCCAATAATATAACATTTTATACTTAACTAGAATAAACAATTAGTAATTGTTGAATAAAATATTATGTGGATAAAATATATCTACTGTATAGATATGAAATTTTAAAATAAAATGTTTTTTTATACACTGTGTTCATTTGAAAAGGACCCACCCTTAATATTTCAGAAATGGGACATAAGAGAAGGAAATGCCGAAACACGTCAACTTTTAACTTGAGGGGGGCACTTTTTGGCGCTGTCATAAACGTCAGATTCATCCCCTCCCTACTGGAGACACCCCTTACATTTTTTCATATGGCATTAGGTATCAAGTCACACCTCATTTGAAAGGTCTGGTAAATCTCTATTCAATCATTTTGTTTTGCCTTTAATACTAGCCTTCCATTGTTATTTAATCGTTGTTTAAAATTGGCTCTTTTTCAACTTTTCGTAAGCTCCCGTATTGTGTTATGATAGAAAGACTCTTTAAAGAATAAAAAATTTACAAATAGTAAAAAGACAACTGTTAACAAGGAAAAACTGCTATTTAATCATGCGGCAAAGTGACCACCGTTAACATTCAGGCAATAAAAGTTGAAAAAGAGCCAATTTTAAACAACGATTAAATAACAATGAAATGCTGGTATCAAAGGCAAAACAAAATGATTGAATAGAGATTCACCAGACCTTTTAAATGAGGTATGACTTGTTACCTAATGCCATTTGAAAAAATGTAAGGGGTGTCTCCAGTAGGGAGGGGGTGAATCTGATGTTTATGACATTAGCGCCAAAAAGTGTCCCCCTCAAGTTAAAAGTTGACGTGTTTCGGCATTTCTTTCTAATATTTTTGAAATATTAAGGGTGAAGTTTTTTGTCAATTATTAAAAAAAGAAGATAAAGTCAAATTCAAATGTTAACGCATGTCAAGATTTTGAATAAGCCAATAAAACATTTTTAAATTTGAAAAAGGGGTACTCAAAAGAAAAATTGAAGGGCGTTGCGATATAAATGAAATGGAATGGATGATTCCAGTAGTTCATTCAGTATTGCCACTACAAAATTTTCATGTCTAAAACTACTGACATTTTCTAGGCCTTTTTGGGTACGATTCAAAGTCGAGAAAGAAATAATTTTTGATTTCAAAGATGTTCCCGAATATCTGAACCGGTCTATAAATGTTGATACTGAAAAAATTAAAATAACCTAGGGGACTTGAATAATTTACGTTTGCTGCATGGACGAAACCTGTCAATTCAATGTCACATGTCTTGCTTTTGACATTTTAAATTAACTTCGGTCTCATTTTTCTCAAACATGTATTACTAGTATGTTTTGTGGTTAATTGTTTTCAAATGTCAAAAACAAGACATGTGACATTGAATTGACAGGTTTCGTACATGCAGCAAACGTAAATTATTCAAATCCCCTAGGTTATTTTAATTTTTTCAGTATCAACATTAATAGTCCGGTTCAGATATTCGGGAACATCTAGAAATCTTTGAAATCAAAACTTATTTCTTTCTCGACTTAGAATCGTACCCAAAAAGGCCTAGAAAATGTCAGTGGTTTTAGACACCAAAATTTTGTAGTGGCAATACTGAATGAACTACTGGAATCATCCATTAATTTTTTTAAATTATTAGAAAAGTCAGAAAACGACCTGAGAGGAGTTTTGGCAGGGGCATATGAAAACTAAAAATATTGACTAAAATATAAATTCTATATGCTACATAATACGTAGTGAAAAGTATAACTGTAACAAATTCTGTAACTTGATAAATAAAGGTTTATCGCAAAATTCCTAAAACACGTCAATTTTTATTTTCAATGGGGCATATTACAAAGAGATTTGTTTATCTTTTTGAATATCTGGGGGGTTGCAGACACCCCCAACTTTTTTTTTAAATAGAAGGGTAGGTTGATTAATTTTTGATTTGAAAGCTTTTTCAATTGCAAATACAATTCCATTTTTTTTGTTACTTTTTATAAGTAATGTGTCGGAAAAAAATGAAATAAGGAGATATTTACTGAAATTACTTTAATGTATAGGTACATTTTTTCTTACTTGATAAGCCCAATAAAAAACCTGCTCAATAGTTTTTCGGTCAATTTGAACTGAATGTGATTGATTTGTTAGTACTTGTTTGCATTTCAACGTGTAAATTAAAAACGAAAAATAAGAAAATGCCCTATTTCACTGAGACGCATCGTTCGAAATTTTAATGAAGATCGGATATGGGGACAGAAGTCGAACACAGGCTGAAGTCGCTCGTTTGTTTAGTGAAGTTCATCCAGAATTACCTTCAATTAATCGAAGTACGATTAGCAAAATTGAAACTCGATATCGGGAGTTGGGCCACTTAAGGGATGCTCCTCGACAAAAGCTTTTAAAAGTCGACGAAGAAGCCCAGTTGAACATATTCTTGAAAGTTGAAGAAAATCCTGTTACTCCCTAGGCAAATAGCTCGCGTTCATGGTGTCAGTCACACAAGCGTTTTAAAAATTCTTAAAGAAGCCAAAAAAGCAACCATATAAGATGCAAAACCTGCAGGAGCTTAACGAAGATGATCCTGATCGTAGACTCGAATTTTGCAAACGAATTATGGCTTCTATCGATGGTGGACAAATTGCTTTGGAATGGGAGCTGTTTTCTGTTGAGGCTATGTTCACATTACATGGGCACGTCAGTCGACAGAGCTGCCGTTATTGTGCTGACGACAATCCCCGTTGGATGCGTGAATGCCATACCGAAAGGCCTCAAAAAACAAACGTCTGGGCTGGAATTATTGGGGATCGCATAGTAGGTCCTTTTTTTTTCAAAGAAAACGTAACCGGAGAAACATACCTTAATATGCTCCAAGAAGAACTGATTCCTACTTTAGTAAATTTATTCCCCAATAATTTGGATCCCAACTTATTTGACCAACGGATGTGGTTTCCAGCAAGATGGGGCACTACCACATTTTGCTCAAAATGTACGGACCTATCTTAACGAAGTGTTTCCAAATAGGTGGATTGGAAGAAGGGGCCCAATTGAGTGGCCAGCAAGATCACCCGATCTTACTCCATTAGATTTTTTTTATGGGGATATTTAAAGAGCAAGGTTTATGCCACTCAACCTAACGACATCGCCGAGCTTCAACAAAGAAGAATCAGGGACGAAATTAGGCAATTAACGCCGGAAGTGTTACAAAATGTTCGGAATGCTGTTTATAATCGATTAGAATATTGTCAGCAACAAGGTGGAGAGCACTTTGAACATTTATTGCATTAAAGTAATGTCAGTAAATATTTCCTTATTTCATTTTTTTCCGACACATTGCTTATAAAAAGTAACAAAAAAAAATGGAATTGTATTTGCAATTGAAAAAGTTTTCAAATAAAAAATTAATCAACCTACACGTCCATTTAAAAAAAAAGTTGGGGGTGTCTGCCCCCCCCCCCCAGATAATTAAAAGATTAACAAATCTCTTTGTAATATGCCCCATTGAAAATAAAAATTGACGTGTTTCAGGAATTTTGCGATAAACTAGGGTTGCGCGATACACTAGAAAGTATCGATATTAGGTTTCGATACGGATCGGAACGTAAAGTATCGATACAGTAGAACATCGAATATTAATTTATCGATACTCGAAGTATCGATACGTTAACGATCCGAGATTTTGCTAATTTTGACGTTTTTTCGGTAAAAAACACCTTTTTGTGAGGGTGGAAAAAGACATTATTGCGATTTCCGTCCAAAGTTGAGTTCCTAGAATAAAAAGTTGATCATAAAAGTTGTAGATCTTGGGAAAATCCATAACTTTTACATTTGTGACTTTTCCACATAACCTCAAAATTAGCTCGAAAAACGCAAATAACTGCATTTTTCGTCTTTTATTTTTGGTTTCGTTAAAAAATGTTCGATTGTGATGAAAATTTAGTAGAAGGTAGTTTTGATAGTCACAAACCATGGAAAAAAAAATTTCAAATTGAAATATTGGAAATTTTTCGAGTTATGACGTTTTTTCGGTAAAAAACACTTTTGGGGGGGGGGGGGGGTGGAAAAAGACATTATTGCGATTTTCGGCCAAAGTTGAGTTCCTAGAATAAAAAAGTTGATCATAAAAGTTGTAGATCTTGAGAAAATCTACAACTTTTTCATTAGTGACTTTTCCACATAACTTCAAAATTAGCTCGAAAAACGCAAAAAACTGCACATTTTTCGTTATTTATTTTTAGTTTCGTTAAAAAAAGCACGACATCATTTCACAACGTGATTAAAAAATCACGATATCGCTCATCACTATAGATAACGCCACTTGCCGCTACCACTAAAAATCCCGTATCGCAAGGTATCGATACACTACAAATTTATCGATACTTGGAATGCATCGAAAAGCATAGTATCGATACAAAATATCGAGTATCTGGAGTAAAAGTATCGATACACTGGAATATCGGATAGTATCGCGTATCCCTACGATAAATCTTTATTTATCAAGTTACAGAATTTGTTCCAGATAGACTTTCCACTCTGTACTATTTTATTACAATGCATTAACAAGAGTCTATTTTTAATTGAAGACCTGGATATTTCAATACTATTCGAAATTCATGTTTGGTATTTTTTCGCTGCAGTACTCAATATTTAAAAAACAACAAATACTGTACCTTCCTTAATCGTTGATTTTCTTTTAATGAATAGAAAGCTTCTTTTTGGATTTTCTTGGTAAAAATTGCCTCTTATAAAAAGCTACCGAAAAGGTGCAAAACTTACAAGAGTCTTGTGCCCGTTTGCAATTTTGGAATTTAAGCACGCCTTTCACAAGTTGTGCTTAACTCTAAGAAGCACTCAATTGTCTCGGTTGTTGCACCGCTACAGCTTAAGCATTACTTAGTGCAAAGCCGATTAACGCATTGCGTATATGGCAACATTGAGAAAATCTAGTAACTTATTATTAACTTTACAGATTTGGCTTTGTATCGAGTGACAGTTAGCTTTCGCCCGCGTGAAATATGAATGGTTAACTTATAAATACAAAGAATACAACAAACAGAAATCAGCAATGGTTATCAAATGCCCAGCGCAGGCATAACACCGAAATGCTGCTAGCAATTGATTCATGAGAGACACTCTGTTGTTTCTGTAATAGTAGTTGATCATTTGGTCTTGTAGGTTTCCTTATTAGGTAACATTTTACATAAAAATAATTTCGAAATTTCAGACCTCTTTATCAATCCTAAAACCCGTAAACAACATTGCTTTGACACTCGAAATCTTCGATAAAATGTTGATTCCTTTATGTCGTGGAAATGATCAGATCGAGAATTCGAAATATATTATTTCTAGGATATCAAAATTAACTCCGAAAATGTCATTCATAAAGAAAAGTTTTCCAGCCTTACAATCAAGCTAAACTGGTGCAATCGGGCATTAATATCAAGTGCTTCTTAACTAGTTTAAGGAATATTTATGCCCGTTTGCACTGTTTGAACGGTTTACCTATAAATACAAAGAGAACAACAAACTTCAGAAATCAGCAATGGTTATCAAATGTCCAGTGTAGGCATAAAACCGAAATGCTGCTAGCAACTGATTTATAAGAGACATGCTGTTGTTTCCATAATAATAGTTAATCATTTGGCGCGATTTGCATCGACTCACTGTTTAAATGTACTTAACTAAGTAGAGCTTAAAATGTAAGGCTCATTTAAAAATAAAACACTCACACCATGTCAACTATAGGTCAAATTAGCATAAGTAGCCATGAAGTTTGGCATCAATGCACATTCTAGGAGATTTTTAGTTTAACTTAAGTGATTGGTAATCATTTTTCGATTTGCATATGCCATTATTGTCATTATTTGTGTATGGCATTTGTTTCTAGTTAGTTGTTTGGTTTGGGTGTGATTGTGATTTGGATTTTTTGATTTAGGTATACGATGAATTATTGCATACAAAATGGAAAATAAG
The DNA here is from genome assembly GCA_947563755.1 of Lochmaea crataegi. Lineage (NCBI taxonomy): Eukaryota > Metazoa > Arthropoda > Insecta > Coleoptera > Chrysomelidae > Lochmaea > Lochmaea crataegi. Next base: position 24,602,961 of record OX387425.1, read on the forward strand.
TCTCTCAAAAGAACTAGAGGTCCTAACTATACCGAAAGAGAAAAACAATTCCTTATAAATATTATATTTCATTATAAAGACATAATTGAAAATAAAAATCTTCTATCAAACTTAAAATAAACAAAACAGTTTCTTTGTGAAATCTAAATATCTTAAAAAAAGTAAAATTGTCCATTGTGTGAAAATAATTTGGCCAAACAAATACACGTTTCTTAAACCATGTTCTATTATTTCCAAATTATCGTTGAAAATATCCATTTTCTTATTAAAACACAACAAACCACCAGGCAGTAAGCAACTTTTAGATTAACAGAATTTAAGTTTTCTTGTAAGCCTCCGAAATTGACGGCTTAAGTTAAGGGAGGTTTAAATTGAGTTTGACATACGGTGCAACAAAAATATTAACTTTAAGCGGCACTTAACCCTAAGCTTGACTTAAGATAGTCGGTGCAATTGACTCTAAGTCTTGTAGGTTTCCTAATCAAGGTAATATGTTGCTCAAAAATCATTTCGGTATTTCAGAGCTTTCTTTATCAATCCTAAAACCCGTAAACAGCATTGCTTTGTCACTCGAATTCTTTGATAAAATGCAAATTCCTTTATGTCGTGGAAATGATCAGATCGACTATAAAGCATCTAGGGAATTCGAAGTATATTATTTCGAGGATATCGAAGAATCAACTTCGAAAATGTCATCCATAGTTTTTCAGTTTAAGGAATACTTGGAGAGCGGTGCAACGCAAACTAGTCTTTTCAAGATTACTTTATTCTAAGAATGTCTTAAAGTAAACAGTGCAAACGGGCATTAGTGCAAGACCAAGACAGGACTCTGTAAGACTAATATTTGATTGCAAGGTTAAGATCACATAAAGCAAGACCAAGACTAACTCGGTTTTGGTCTTGCATTTGATCATTACTAATAAAAGCTAACTCGGCCATTTTGAAAAAAATAGACCATAAAATCAAGTTTTGACGAAAAAAAAATTGATTACATCATGCAAAATTTTCCATGATGATCCCTAGAAAACATGTGAAACGTTTCAGACTACTGTTCAAAAGTACAGTGCAATAATGTATACCAACTGGTACCAATCGTACTTCGGGAGCAGTGGCGATTTTACCACCAGGCTGAGTAGGCTGGAGCCTAGGGCGGCAAATTTTAGGGGCGGCAAATTTGGAACCAACAAAAAACGTAGAGTCCAGCCATAGGACTGCCGACAGAAGTGAAAACACCAATAAATGAATCCCTTTTAAAAATTTTATCGTAAGCCCAACGTAAATGGAATTTTTTACAAAAAAAAAGAACAAAATATATACACAGTATACATATAGCTCATGGAAAGCGTGACGATGATTTATGCTTCATTGTTAATTGTGTTGCATAACCAAAAGTATCGTGTGTTGCATAAAACCGTGAGGAATGACGAAAAATCCATGTTTTTTCTTATATACCCAAATGTTGTTAGATCCACACAAACAATTCAATATGTAGAGGAGCGTGGGGCACGGATGACTTCATAAATATGTTTTTGCTTCTACCTTGCTGTAATTCCTTCATTAGAAATGTAGGAACTGTACTCGTATCCATTACGGCATTCACCAATATTGATAAACCGGAATCTGGATCATTGAAAAGATCTTCGTTCCTGCAGAAACAGAATCTGCAAAACGATTATGCTATCTTGTATTTAGAAGTTCGCAACAGCTGTTGAGAAAAGCTACCTTTGCTGGAAACGAGTGAGAAATTGTCTAAGATCTACCTCAAGCCAAGAAAACCAAAACGCCTTAGCTTTGTTGTACAAAATGGTATTGTGAAACTTTCATTCCTGCTGTGATGGAATGTAATCGACATTATTAGCCGGATTCTTACTAGATAATCAAATATATTGCTTTTAAACTTTAAGTAAGCATTGTAGAGGTCAGTAGGAGCGGCAAAATTTGAATAGTCTACTGGCGGCAAATGTGTAAATCCGCCACTGTTCGGGAGTGAATTCGAATAAAGATGAACTAAATCGAAGAAAATAAAAATATTAAACGTGATATTGTGGAATAACAAAAAACAAATAGTAAGTAATCGATTTAAAAATATTTCGAGTATTTTCCACTTGTAATCGATTGTAGAAATAATCGTCTTGATGTATTTTTGAAGCGATCGATAAAAAGAGTGAGCCAGTTCTCTATGCTGACTCTCGGTATCCAAGCAACCTGTATTACCATCTAGCCTTCACCATAACTACAGCTAGCGCTACCAAGGGGCTGGCTAAGAGGATATAACGTTATATTATATATATTTTGTGTATAAACAGCTATTCTTGCTTGCATAAAATGTGCATCGACAAATTAATGCGAAGAATATATTTATTTTTAAGTCTTTCAAACTATCTTTCATTCCAAAATATTCAGGTTAAAGTTCAATTAATATTCAATATCCTAATAACTGAAAAATAATTTCGTGATATGCTTTTATAATAGTTCAAGGTTGATAGGATGGGTTGGCTAATTATTATAGGATCATGTAACAAAAATAAAAAATTCATTAAACTAATTACTCAGGTTTATTGCCTTTTTCTTTTAAAAATTCCTTTTATATCATTTCAAAAATAGTTTCATAAATAAAAATTAACCTACTCCAATCTAGAAGACAATTCAGAAATTAAGAGCTTTCTAGGTTAATTTGTTTTTTTTTTTAGAAAAAGTGCGAAATTGTTGTAGTTTTAGACGTCAAAAAATAATAGTTCAATACTATTAAACGCTTTACAAAATCAGAAAAATTAATTTCCAAAGAGCAGACCGTCCACTAAGAAGCAACAACTACTTCTCGGGCTATATGCCCCGACAGACATTGAATTACACTTCTAAAGTAAACGGGGCTGGTATATCTGTTAAGATAGAACCAACCATTTTTTGACGTCTATAGATCACGCTTTACTTATATGACAATTATTTACAGGTAACTGTAATTAAGTAAATGTTGTAGTTTTGTATATTAATAATACAATAACAATAATTTCTTATGACCTATACTTAGCCACCTTCTCAGATAGCCAGGCCTAAATGCACTCGATTCCATAGAAGTCAAATCTAAGCTAGAATGGGATTGTGTGAGTGATCTGAATGTACTGGGAGACCGTAGCAAGGTTAAAGTAGTTTTGGTTCCAGGACACAATGCACAGGTAATAAAGACAAAGAAATAATAATAATGAAATGGTCAGACTAGGCTCAACAATACCACTCGTGTTGCAAAGATGACAATAAAAAGTGCTACAGAAAAGAGGTTAACCCATAAATCCATGGAATGGTGAGCATATTCACCAGGACAAAGACAAGCGGAACAGTTCATAATAGAACACTTGCCAAAGGTTATAGCAGATCTAATGAACAAAGACATGAATACTGTCGAAACTGTGGTGTCTATTAACGTTACTGTACGCTCAATAGGCACTTGAAGCTGATGGGATTGACAGATGTGCAAAAGAAAGGCAAACATGCAGTTCTTTGCCCTAGTCGACGAAAAATCGCTATCAGATAACGATATGAAAGATTCAGTCTTAAATCTGGTGGACATCATTAAGAGATTCAGGCTGGGAAAAGCAATCTTGATAAAGAGGGCCACAATTACAATGGACCCCCGGTAAGACCCCCTCTATAGTAGAATTTTTTACAAAAGAGTACCATGTAATCCGACAAATTACAGATCCAATGTTAAGATTCTAACCTGCTCAATCATGCATTACATATCTACATTAGTGAAAATTGTCAAAAAGTTATTCAATAATACTTACATAATAAACATGTCGGATTACAGGGGGTGCAGGATTACCGGGGGTCCACTGTAATCTGAAGAGATCGGAGTGGAATAGTCCATAACCACCTGATAACATCTAATCTACGTGTAGGTAATTTATCACATCATTAGTAGTGGTTTTATTTGCAAAATTTGAAATTTACGGGTGGGCTCTTTATTACAGGATACCATTCTTTTGGTGAATATTGAAGATTATCAAATAACCGACTATTTAGCGCCATTTTAATTTAATGTTGTAGGTATGTGAAATAAAATGTCTTGAAACCTCAAGATTTAGTTTTATTGTTTAATGTTTGAAGTATTGTTTAGATGAAGGATACCAGAAATATTATTTATTTTTGGCCATTATGGTTTTCTGGACAAAATTGCTGGACAATTCGATTAACTTTTTGATAGCAGCTTTAACCACATTCGAGTCGCCTCTCAAAAAAATACGCGTACGCCTCTTAAAAAGCATCGCGACGTCCTGCGCCTGAACAGCGCCCTTTACGCTACTAACATAAGTGCCGATATAAGGTTAATGTTTTTACAATGTCATAGTGAAGAATATGAATGAAGCCGAATTATTTCCATATTCAGGTAACAAACTAACCGATTAGCATTACCATTTCGAAATAATTTTTTCTGGATATTGTTTATATTACAAGATAAACATAAGTGTGTCAAATGGTTAAGGGTAGGTTATGAAAAATTTCCTATGATCAATTAGATCGAAATTTAAAGATTCCAATAAAATATTTGTTTCTAAACAGTTTAATTTAATCATAGGTTATTCTTTGTTTACAAATAATAAAATTTGTATTCGTTCACAGATTATCGTTTTAAATATAGGATTGAATAATCACCTGATTTAATATTGAAGTTTTTATTACGTTTTAGCAATGAAGCTGTTATATTTTATTGTTTAAAATTATCATTTAATTAAATTCTTCCGAAGATAACATTTTTCCTAAAATACCTAGTTCTATTGCTATAAGTCTATAACGAAATATCAACTAGGTATATCGGATCCATTACTGATATATCGTCCAATTAACTCAAAAGCTTATCAGTACAGGCTGTCAAATCGACATAGAAGCATTTTTCAATAAACAATTACTAATTTAACACAACAAACAAAATGCATTCTAAAGTAAATAATTTAATAAGTAATCTATTAATAGAAATGACCCAAGAAATGTTTAAAGTTTTGATATCTCTACGTTTTTTAAATTCAATTATAACATTCAATTTAAACCCAAATTTTGATAAGATGGTGTACAACACCATCTTATCAAGAGATTTTTCATTCGACTTACTAATTGCTATGAACAGTTTGTGCTTGAATGATGCTTGTTCTTGAATGATGCTTATGATGCATGTGCTTGAATGATGAATGTGAAACTAGATAGGTATTAAATATGTATGTTTAATTTTCCAAGAAATACAGATGTAACATGTCTATCACTCGTCTTATGTTGTTATAATACAGAATGGACCGCTATCAAAACAGTCCGCTCCGATATTTAGCAGTTTTTCCTTAGGCTAAATAACCAAGGCACCGAATTGTTTACATTTTTAGGGTTAGCCAGCATCGCCCCATCTTTATTTTCCATCTATTTCTTTCCTAATCATATTGTAGCCATATTTAAACAAAATTATGAAAAAATATTTGATTGAAATTTAAAACTTTACACATAAAATTCGTCCTTGTTGATTCTGATGATTGACGTTGCCGAAAAAAACTGTCGTTTTGCGAGTTAAGGTACCTACTTTTCATCGATAAGTGTGGTTCCACTTTTTTTTGTGTAGGAGACTCAGGGGCGGCGGTTTTTTAAATCATTAGACTTTATATTAAGTATATTTAACACAGATTTTATTTGTGATTTGAGAAAAAATTATTTGAAAATATACAAAAATCAAAGGGATCTTGAAAAACGAAATCATTGGTTTTCTTATGAAATGATCTTTATTAGTAAAACTGAAGTGTGTCTGTAATTTTAGCTAGATTTTAATGTTTGTTTTAACTCAATTGTTATACATACCTCTTCTCTAGGCCTAGTTTTGTTTGTTTTATATTTAATGGGTCCCTAGACTAGAAGAAAGTGTCCCATGTTATCCTATAATGTTTGAAATTCCAAAATTTGGTTATAGAATAGGATTGGTCGAAAGTTGAGTTATCTGAGTCACGTTAAATAAATCACCATGTAACTGACTGAATAGCCCAATCCAAAAAAATAATTACAAGAACCGAAGTCCACGTTCGGCAGCTAGAAGAATTGACAAAGGCCGTTGATGAATTTATAGACGTCCAAGTAATTATGAAGTTCAAGAATTTTCTAGACTCCTACTCACAAAATTTTTTAAAAATTCAACAGAGCCATGCAGTCTGGATTTTCTTCCAATGACGTTTACATCCCTAAAGTGAGATCATAGAGAACTCATTATTGATTTCTCTATGAGTGAGATGGTTCAAATTAATGGACGCTTTCCTGAGACTACGTTTGCAAGGAAGAAAAACCAAATAAAAAAATTGATTAGGGGAACCTACATATATATTTAAAGCTTTTGAAATAGTCCCCAGCAGCTTAATTAACATCGAAAAGTTACTTTCAGCTTCAGCTTGGTCGGTAGAGCTTCCCTCATATTAATGTAATTTTTTTGAATTTTGGGACAAACGAGTCCTAATAAATACTAAAAATGGTGCTGGAACATCCTCAGCATATTTTTCAAATATTCGGTAAACCCGGAGATTTCCTTATTCGAAGTGGTACAACTCCTTTGCAGAATTCACTTCCTTGTCTACCTCATCGACTATTTTTTTTTTCTTACTGAGTGTGATCTGCCAGATATCACTCTACACATAAATAGACACGCTTCTGCTTCCAAGCATAGCATTTTTTCAATGCCACTAATTGTGTATGTATACCATTCTCACGACCGTGATTCCACGTTCGCAGCTTTATGTCGAAGAAGTAAACTAATTGCATTCTACGTTTTTTTTTTAATATTATAATAATTTCTTCAACAGGTAACCATTCTGTTCATGCTATCGCTGATACCATGGCCAGGACCTTCGGTTTTCAAGATATCTTGCCCAAGAGATAATGCTAGGATAGTAAGAAAAATAATTCAAACAAAATGGCTACCAGTACTAGATAAATTTAAAGTAACTCTACCATTAGAATGTCCTTTTCATCCATTGAGGGACATATTCGGACCACAACAAGCGGCCAAAAAACAACACAGAGCTTCACAATGGACTTGCGGTATTTGTGGAAAATCTTTCTTCGAAGAAAAATATTTAGATATGCATTTTGACAATCGACATAAGGAATATATAAATATGGTAGGTTTTTTTTAAAATAATATCACATTGGTATATTTGATTGTATATTTTATATAATCGTCAGTCTTTTCACTTTTTTATTATGTGTAATCTTTAAACATTTTATTTTTAGGCTGAAGATGCAGTGTGCCTTGCTGACTATTGCGACATCATGAGATGCGACGTTTTAAAAACTCAAGACCTAAAATCTGTTTATCAAGAACAAGAGAACACCGATATTGAAATTTGGCGAGAAGCTTCAGCATATTCAAAAGCGTTGGCAACTTCGAGTCCTAGACACGTTGCAAAATATACATTTAAAAATGGAAACTATCCGCATTTACAAAAACCTCCAAAAAACGATGTGAATTTGAAGAAACATTGTCAAAAAAACGAAGCATCTGAATCTACAAACAGTAACCGTGAGTTTATTCTACATAAATTTATGACTGACTTTATTCAAAATATGTTGTCCTAAGGTTTTTTGTCATGCAGCATGATTTTTGTTGAATTTAATGCTCATTCTTTAGTTTTTACTGCCTACTTATTTTTAACGAGGTGGTACTTCTACTGCTTACATTTTAGTACAGAAAATCATTCTGTTTTATGTATTCATGACACATATCTTCTGTATGTTCCTTGTGGTATTCTTATTATTCTTTTTGTTATTTTTGGGAAATTAGACCTCAATATTTTTTATACTTTTATTTCAACGTTTCGTTTGTGCTCCTGTTATCAGTAGTAATAACCCAAGGACATTGATAATTGTTCGAAAAAATTTTATAACAGATTTCGAAAGCTTGTTGCTTGGAAACAGACCGACGCCGCAGGAAAGTTGTTATAAAATTTTTGAGCGTTTATCAATGTTCGAGGGTTATTCGAATAGAAAATTTTTTGCTAATAATAGAAAAAAATACATGGTATATTTGCTTCTATAATTTCATTAATGTTCTCGTCAGTATTATGACAAAATCGTGACATTTTGAAATATTAAATATTTGAAACGTCAAAATCGAAATAAATCAAAATGTATTCATGGCAACGTACCTAATAGAGTGAATCCAATGAAATCAGTTAATTTGAGGTCATTTGATTGAACACAACCAATCAGAACACCATTACACTGAAAACAGACCATGGGCTGTTTTCAGTGTAATGTTGTTCTGATTGGTTGTATTCAATCAAATGACCTCAAATTAACTGATTTCATTGGATATCTACTAGAGCAAAAAATTTTCAAAAGTATTAAATTTCTTAAAAAGGTCTGTCACTATATCTGACACTTACGAAAAAGTCGACTAGACAATCAATGATCATATTTTGTAGTTTAAGACAGCACAAAAATTTTTAAGGTCCATTCATAGTAGATTATATTTTTGATGAAAATCATTGTGAATAGAAAAATACTTTTGTACACGACTATTTAATAATGTTTACATTTTACGTGTGCTTCTTCAAGAATAATGACGTTCATTATTCACTAATGTAGATAATGAACAGGTCACACGACTCGGATCAATAGGACCTACATTAAAGGTTATTCATATACAAATGTCACAATAAAACAAATAAAAATATCACCGCGTCTAGGATTCGAACCCTACGCCTACAATTCTTCATTTTCACAGCCAGACCTCTGTATCACTGCGCTACGAAGACATAATATCAACCAAGCTGTTGTATATAATGCATATGATGTATGTCAATAGTGACGTTTTAAATAATGTATAGCTGATTGCAAGAATTTTAATTATTATACTGAATTTAAACTTGAATTACTCGAAAATATAATATGGAAAGCGAATCAGACACTAAAATGAATGTTACCCCGCCAAAAATAAGAGTAGCAGAATAAATGGTATCCTTAAATTTATTGCCAGAAAAATCGAAAAAATTATATTATAATGAAAGCCTATAATCCCTTCCTAAATTGGAGGAAAGAAAAAAAAAATGATTTATAAACACGTAATTAATAGTCGTGGACAAAATATAGTATTCTACTCGCAAATAATGGCTATTATTCACATAGATGTTTATGTCACAAACGCACCATCGTGAATAATATCCATCATTATATGCTTGTTGAATAAAATATACTATTTGTAATTACATTCTGATAGTATTATAGTTTACTAGGAATGGGATCTAGTAACCAGAGTTCCCTCCTCGTACTGTATACTTACCATAGATCCTTAATTTTGGCACAATACAATGTCAGCATAACTTTTTTGGGAAAATAAATTCCCAAAAAACTCTGCCTTTGCACTTTAAATTTATAAATTATGGTAACCAACAAGAGTCTAGGATATTTTGTTTGCTTAATTCGTGTGTCTACTTGTTTTACCGTGGTTTCCTGTGAAAATGACAGTATTTACAGTTGCAGAAGTGTTACAATAATGGTATTTATTATATTGATTTTAATTTAGTCAATATTTTTGGTTTTAATATGCCCCTGCCAAAACTCCTCTCCAACTTTTCCTGTCCCTCTTCAAATTTCTTTTCTAATGTCTTTTCCATTTCCTGTAATTTCTTTTCTGTCTTGGTTTGTCCTTGTTCCAATTTGTTTTAATTCATCTTGTACTTCTTCCAATTTGTTCATCATCATACTCATCATTTTCATTAACTTGTCTTCTTTATTTCCACTGCCCTTTTTATATGTACATAATGGGATTAAAATATTTATACATAAACTTAATAGAAAGTGATGATTTCGGGATAATTATTTTTAATATCATCTCAGAATTCTAGTCTGTAATAAATATTTCATTCCGAAAGTAATCTTTTATTTAAAACTAAGTATGTGGCGTCCTAGGGCAAAAAAGTGCATCTATCGACGGATGCGAAGCGATTTGTGAAAAATGTGTTTGAATCATTGAAACATCGAGGTTATAGTATAAGTTATACTGTATATCCGATGCAACAAAAGAAACATGTAAGTTGACCAAAACCCCAATATCCACAGAAAGAGACATTATCAATAGGCTAATACATAAACGAAAAAAACGCGAATAAAACCAAATGTGTTGACCAAATGCAAAAAATTTAATCCGAAGAACAATATATATCGTATACCAAGAACAAATGTTACCAACAGTAGATTGTATAAAGAAGCGGTTAATTAAAGACGAAACTGGTAATTTTTTCTATTTACTGCCAGCTTTTTTATTTTATTTGCAGTCAGAATTCATGTACTCACTTTGTTCCTTTTCGATTCTATTTCAATTTCATATCAGTAATTATTTAAAAAATATATCTTTGATACCTTCCACTGTTTTGCAGATTCCCTGTATAGTACAAAACGTTTTTAAAATGTGGCCATTATTAAACTACATCTTTTTTATTTGAACCATTTTTTGATAACATCTGACAATTAGATGTAATAAATCAAACCGTATACGGTGGGCCACCCTGTATGTTTCAACAGTTAAATTTTTCAATTTTATTTAGTGATTTGTTTTACAAAATAAATTTATTTTATGTCTTAAGCCCCGTTTGTAATTATTATCACCGATTCATTACAAGTTTTAGTCAATTTTTTAGGATCATAAATAATTGATAAATACATACACATTTTGTATCAATTTTTTTGTCAATTTTCAAATCATCCAAACTTATCCTATTTCTGTTCAATTTTAATTGACATGATATATATAGAACCGGTCCTATTTTCTATCAATTAATTGACAGCTTAGTGCAAAAATATAGGGTAATATTTACTTTAACGTTGTTTATTTTTGCAGTTTCAAAGAGATTGGTATTACCGATTAAGTTAAGCAGTACTGCATGTAAAAATGTCGTGGTCATTTGATCAAGTAGTCTCACTGATCGAACATTATAGAGAAAGGCCTTGCCTTTATAAAGTCAAGAGTGCACAATATAAAAATAAGAATAATATGCGTGCTTCTGCTTATGAAAGCATTTTAAACGAATTAAAAACTATACGACCAGGGATAAGTAAACAAGAAATAAAGGAAAAAATAAACGCTGCTATTAGTAATAAAAATTCTACATCCATATTTACAACTGTAGTCTGTAAAGGATAATACCTAACTTAACCTACATTTAAAAGTTAAGGAGGCTCCCGCCAACTGCAGTGCGCATAATAACATCCTAAATAAATTATTAAAACTTTTAGTGATGCATACATTTTATTTTATAGTTTCAATGTTTAGTATCCTAAATTTAGGATCCTAAAAAGATTACTAAAACTTTTAATAAATCATTGATAATTACAAACAGGCTTTAGTATCTAAATTTATGTTACTGTTTACTGTACAATGAGGAATTTATAAACTTTTATTATTAAATCCCTAAAGGACGCTCTAGACGATCAATCATTTCAAAGCTTGATTCAATCGATTGTATCAAGCATAATTGACCGTTTAGAAACCCGTTTGACGCTTGAAACAAGCATTGACGGTGATTGATAGTTAGTTTGAATGACTCAAGCGGTTGAAGAGGGCAATTTCCGTCAAGCATTGCGTCCGTCAATCAGTAGAAACCATGGCGTCTGGTACCGAAACCGCGCTTCCCGAAAACTCGGGGCGGGAGTTTACTTTTATTACCAACGTCGCTTCGCAGAAAAAATCATAAATGACATGCTTATTGAAACAAAAACCAGCACCTTGATAAGGGAAGAAGTGCGTTTTCTAATGCCCCTCGCTGGTCAACTTCGCCACCTTCATCATCTTCAAGTTCTACAAATAATTGGCAAGGGAACCCCAAGTCAGCACACCCACTGTACACTTCGCTTACTACTTCGTACCCAAGGCGACTCCATGAAACGCTTGATGAAGGAAATTCTGCTACGTTCTTCTCCTTGTTGCCCCTAATTGTAAATTGTAATTCTTTCCTCTTTACCTTAAAATATAAAGAGATTTACTTGGAAAATAATTACCTGAATTTTTTCCTTCAATGCCTTGGTAATTGCTGAGCAAGTTTCCATTATGATGAATTCCAGAGGCTGAGGAGCAAAGGCGCACGTGAATCTCAGCGCTTCTAAATCTATGCAAGATGCTAGGAGGTCCCTTAATGTGATAGACAATCTCTGATTTGCAGGAATCGCTTCACTCATATTTGTATCTTTCTTCGTGATGTCGTGGCGTACTAACTCCAGTATATAATCAAAACTTTCTTTATCCATTCTCAAAAAGTTCCTGTAGTTCTCTAGTTCCGAATTCATGAGTGAAGCGGTTTCTCAGTTTGTACCATTTCTTGGACCACCGTCGTTTTTGCTTTTGTTCTTTTTTCCGCTTGAGGGTAACGAATGTTATAGCGAGGAAGCCCAAATCTGTATTGGAAACCATTGTTCACCGCCAAAATCAATCACAGGTTAGAACAAACAACAGGTGGTTTGTGAAGTCGTGCACTGTTCCACTTCACGACTTCCACTGATGAGGGGGTTTTGATCAATAGATTGAGGGGCTGATTGAAGTTGATTGAAGCGCGCGTCAATCGATTGACTCAATCGTATGATCAAGCAGATTTTTTTTCGGGTCAAGATGGGAAACTTATGTTCGAATGGGTCCCAAACAGTGTTGGACTCATCCCCACAGGATGCCTACCAACCAAACCCACCTCAAACTCGCCTCGAAATCACTACCCTAGCATACGGCGGTCCCACGCACACTCTTTGCTCACATCATTCCTCCTCCCCCCTCAACATTATCTCCACCATGTTCTCCCAATAATCCGCCTCCCCTAGTTTCCTTTCCAACTTCTTCAGCACTTCCTCGTTTTCCAGCATCTAAACACATGCCCCACATCATCAAGCAGATTGATCGTCTCTGGCCTATCCTTAAAGCCAGATGCGGAGTCAACGAAATATTGTGAAGGTACTTTACCAATTTGATTTTTGGAGATTCCTTGAATATCAATGCTGAAATATATAAAATGTAACTAATTATTTTTCAGAGGATCGAAGTAATGACAAAGATGACAAATCACAAAACACCTCAAATAACGTATGTCAAAACGATTTAGTTGATTCAGCCCTACCTGCGCCAGACAATAGACAACAACGAATTGCGGAATTTCAAAAACTCAAAGCTCACTGTAAGCCCGAAGAATTACAAAAAATCAAAACAAAGTGTGAGATATTAGTTAGAGATTGCATAGCTGGTTTACTTTTACAACTGTCTTTGAAAGACTTCAAGGAAGTTGAAGGTAAGTTAAATTTGTGTAATTTTAATAAATACAGAAAGGTGAAACTCTCATTTAAATAAAATTACAATTATGATATTATTTAGTATTTTTTCATGAAGTTGTAGCATGTCTAACGTCCTGTTTCGAATCCTTCTTGCATTTCCGCTCGATGTATCATTAGCCACTTCCAATCCCCAACCCTGACATAAGACAATTGACATCTGCCAACGCAATGATCCTTTTCGATATCAACTGTCTTCAAGGCAAGACATGCCTTCTAATTGAATTACCTTTTATTTCTTATATTTTCTTATTTTTTTACCTAAATTGCTGTGGTAAACACCACATCCTCTAAGTCACTTCCCAAGAATATCGTTAGGATACCGCTAAGATACCTCTAAGACACAGGACATCTCTTAATTGACCGACGTCCCACCACTGGGATACCTCCAGGCCAGGCTCCCATCCACCCTTCCTGGAGGAAACAATCAAAGATAAGTACCTACCTAAAAACTACAGGCCTCATTTCTTTTTTGTTCCGTTCCCGGCGAAAATAAAATTAATTTTTTTAATCTATTTTCTAATCCACCCGGCTATAAGAGCATAAGAGCTGTAGGGGAACGTGTCCGGGCTGACGTAGTTTTTAACTTTTTTAAATAAATATCTTTAATTTAAATTCTACAAGGTGTGTCTACCTTTTTCACCTTAGTTTTCTTTTTATTCAAATTCATTTTTATTATTTCATCGATGTGTAAAAGGTAGTGGCGCCCTAAAGTTTAGTATAGTCTGACAACCCTCTGGCATACCTAGTGGACCCTTGAGAAGGGTCTCATGCCGGAATCTTTTGGAGTGACCACTAACTAACTAAGCAACTTCTTGTTACAAAGTTTTATTATGGCGTGTTATATTACAAAAGATGATAAAACCTGGGTAGAAGTCGGGTAGAAGCAATAATTTTTTTCTTGGAGGGGTGTGATTTAGAAGGTATCAAATTCTACGGCCTTGTATAATTCACTATATTAAAAAAATAACAAATTAACACGATGAAATAAAACAATTTAATTTGTTTAAATCTTCATTATATTTGAATCTATGTTCAACTTAAACTTGTCACGCAGTTCGCTAACACAGTAGCTAGTTATGTCAAAGTCAAAGACTTGAACTTTTACGTTTATTTGAGTAGATGAGAAAAGAGGTACCTCTTCTATATTGTTCACTTCAATTCCGAAATGTATATTGTAACGTTTATTCTAATTTATATTTACAATTAATTTATATTTACAGATTTATATGTAATTCAGTCCTTATTTAATAATTTATGTAATACACTAGCACACTAATTATAATTTATATGAGAGTCACTTAATAAACACTTTATCGATGCGCGATTACTTTCCTTCGGTATCAACACTGACTGATTGACTAATTAACTGCAGCGAAGCTGGTGGCCTATTTATACTCGCACGCCGTAATTCTCGAATTATCTCGGCGTTCTCGCGGGCGCATTGGATATTCTCGATGTTTCGTATTCTGGATGCTTCTCGAAAATTGGGCGGAGGAGCCATAGTCGTCTCATACGGGGATTTCACTGGGGGCACTAAGTGAGAATATTATTGCAGTAGCTCGCGTAACAATATGAACAATCGTTTTTTTTTAATTATGTATAACATTAATTTTCAATAATTTCCAAATCAATTTTATATCTCTTATTTATATATTATCAGTACTCATATTTTATAATTGTTATTTAATTGAGTATCCAGAATGAAAGAAGTACTCGTTATGTATGCTGCGAATGGAGTTATTATTATTATCAAAATATTTATCCTTAATCTAGGGTAAAAAAATAATTTTATATTCAAGTGATTTTATATATTGAGTATTTTAACTACTTCCTTTTATGTATATATTTGTATTTTGTTTGAATGTTTTTTATATAATTACTGCCATATTTATTTTTTTTTAATATTTTATATTATCTCTCTACGATTCAAATTTTATAAATTTCATGTATTGATTTAAAAAAAATTTGTTTACATTCATAAATCATATTTTTTTTACTACATACAAGCAACATCTGATGCTTCTGTGGTTTTACTGTTTATTCAGTTTATGTATTAGTTTTAAGTTATGTTTTGTGAACTGAATCTGAATAAACGTTATTGTTATTGTTATTACGTATTCTCACAATACATTCACATATGAGAAGATAAGAACTGCAGATGTGTTGTGTTCATGGACTTCCAGGAATTGTGTGTACACTGCAGTTTTACATATTATAATTTATTTTTCTTTGTATAACAATTTAAATAAAATAGTTAGTTATTGTAGTAGCTTCAAAGGCAACACATATAATCTCACATTGTACTTTTCATTCAAAAATAAATGCTTTTAAAAAAGCTCTCGCTATCGATCCGAAAATAATTAGCTTTATCAAACGGGTGCATTAATACGGAATTTCACAATTTCAAATATAAATAACATACATGATTTTCCTATATTTCACAAAACATCACATATAGATATTAGAATTCATAATAGTTCGGTCCACCCATTCAGTCATAAATTAGCAGCTTTCAATAGTATGATACACAGACTTCTAATAGTCCCATCATAAAATACTATTATATTACAATAAAGAACTAAATGTCATTAAACAAAAAATAGCAGTCAAATTTAATTGACAATATCGTAAATAAAAAGATACTAAAACAGTCTTTAGCACAAGTATTTCCTTTTGATAAAAATGAAAATAATCAATTTCAATGTTTAACATATTTTGGATTACCATCCCTAAGAATTAAATCATTTTTGGAAACTTTTGCCATGAATATTTGCTTTAAAACCGATTACAATCTATCCAAACTCATTAAAAATAACAAATCTAAACCTTCAAAATTAAACAAATCAGGAGTATATAAATTAACATGTGGTAGTGACAACTGTGACAAAATTTTTATCGGTAGAACTTTTAGAAATTTTAAAACTAGAATTTCAGAACACAAACGTAACTATGACAACAAAAAATCTGATTCTAACTATTCAAATCATTTATCAGTAAACCAACACACTTTCGATTCAAATTTTGAAATTTTACAAGTAGAGCCTAAATCCTTTAAATTAAATTTTTTTGAAGCCTTTGAGATAAATAAAAACAAATATTTTCTTAACGACCAAATAGATATCAACAATTCTCCCTTATTAAACCTATTTACCTATAAGATAGTTCAGGAGGGATTGTTGTGAATGAATTTCCAGGTTAACCTTTTCAAATTTAAGAACATTTTTTGCGCTTTATTTCCAGTTAAATATTTTCTAATACCTACTGTTGTCAATATCCTTAAAATTCCGTATTAATGCACTGAATAAATTAACAATTTTTCATTATATCTTCACTCGTTTGATAAAGCTACTGTGTTAGCGAAACGCGTCACAAGTTTAAGTTGAACATAGGTTCAAATATAATGAAGATTTAAACAAATTAAATTGTTTTATTTCATCGTGTCAGTAGGTATGGATCTTCATCAAGTAAAAGCCTCATCTTTTCAATTTTTCAATAACAATTTAAATTATATCATTGCCAATAATGTTTTTTTTTTAGATGAACTTAATAGAGCAGTCTGTTGGTATCTCACTTGTGATAGATACTGGGAGGATTCTCAATCGGACATTAGAAGTTTTCCGTGGGGCCTTCTCTGTATGATAATTATGGTCACTTCTTTGGGTATTTGTATGTGCTACTATATTATTTGGGTTTTATTTGAGTAAGTATTTTTATACTAACAGATTATATTTACACTTCACTAAAGTCGGTTACTGCTCTCGAGGTTTTCTAGCATATGTTTAAATAATTTTTTGATTTATTCTAAATATTAATACCTACATATAAAAAATTTACTGATTAAATTCAATTACAGAGATTTGTTGAGTACGTAATTTTTACTTCGAATTTTTCATCCGGTTCCGAATATTTCAGCTTACTTGACTTACACTTTGGCAAATACAGGAATGAATGTGAAATAGCCACGCCCATCAATGCGCGTTACTAGATGATGGTAGTAGGGATTAGTACGGTCCCTCAAGCAGGTATACTTGACTACTATTGTCAGTTCCATTGTGTCTATATATTTTATTCTGGGGTACAGAATTTAGTACTTTGATTATTTACCGTACTAATTCACCAACCGCATATTACCCTCTTTGTCATCCGAATACTTTCTCATTTTAACTTCGTGCCTCTCGTACGTTTCTCAACATTCACTCCTGTATTTGCCAAACTGTAATTTGAAATATCTATAGTATAGTGACTGATGACTCAATCAGAAATCATTAGAAACTTCTACGATCTATAGATATCTACTTCAAATAAATTATGAATATTCTGTAACAAGTATGAATTTATAGAAACATTCAGTTATTTTTCAACTATTTCGTATTGAAAATAAGAATTAATTAATTTTATTTGGAAATAATGTATTTAAACCTCATGTGCTGCAGTGGCCGATTCTAACCCCTTGAAAGTAAAAACCTTTTCAGTACTGATGACGTCAGCGTTACCAGTACTAGCATTACTGACAGGTCGACTCCATCTCCTGCTCATGCGTTAAGGCATGACATGCACCAAAATATGGACGGTCATCAAATGTACACCGAAGACTACTACTTAGCACCTGATAAAGATAACGAATATATTTATGTTACGTATCCTCCAGATTTGAAGAGAAGACTTCTTGAAAGGTGGGTTCTAATGTCAATAGAATTATTTTCTATTATTATGTATTTAGGAATTTTATTAAATATTTTTATTGATTGCTATTCCGAAAAGTTCTGTAGTGTATAAGTAAATGTAAGAAAAAAACAAATATTTTAGTCAATACATTATTTTTGAACTGATAACTTCCTTTTTTGTACAAACCATTTGTTAGTTTCCTTTTTATCAGTATTATACCAGTTCGTTTGATAAACTAAGTAGAGCTTGAAGAAGACGCACTTGCCGAAGAGCTTATTCCGAACAAGTTCGAAATTGTAATTTTAGCCGCCTTCCGCGACCGTCGAAAAATCCGACCACCAAAAATTGTGAAGAGGTTTTAATCTTGAAATAAACACCCTGCAGGATGTAGCAATTGCAAATGGTGAAAAAATGTCGAACCATACATTTTAGTTTTTTATTCAAGTTAGTCTCTCTCGGTTATTAAAGAAAATTATTCATTGTTTTTAAACCAACAGTATAAAAAAATCTAAAAATAATATTGGAACGTACGTTTAATGAATAGTAGGTTCACTCTAAGCTCCTCCCAGCGCAATGTCTCTCTCACTCGGTCTCCGATGCTACTCTTTTTAGGGATCTTGAAGCTCCCAATCGAGCGATAGTTACCCGCAATTAATACAAGCACGTGGGGGATTCGGTAAGAAAATTGTATACCAGGAAATATATATTTAGACGTCGTCCATAAATAAATAGAAGCCTGTGTGTAACGCAAGTTTTGATGTTATTCGTTATTTGAACTGTCAATAGCACTGTGTGTTTTTTTTACATCATTGATTCACCATCGATTGACTGACGTCAGTCGCTGCACCGACATGTTAGAGTCACCAGTGGCACATAAAAAAACGCAGTTGTTGTTGTTTACATCATTCATCATTATATCTGACAACTCACAATCGATACCACTTGAAATTTCTGACGCTGTTATTAGTGCAGTCAATTCTTTATTATCACATTCTAAGTTGATTTCTATTTATTCGTCCATTTCTTGAATAATTCGCTACAGCCTGTTCAAATCATTACTTTTTTGAGGTTAAGCTGTCATATTGTAAACCACCAACTTTATCCACCACTTTGAAACAGCGGTGGAATGGTTTGCAATTTTGGTTGATGCAACAGTAATAAAAGAACGCGTCATTTCTTCAATCTGAAATCCACCAATGAATATTAAAACGCAGTTGGTGGATTGGTGTATCTACCGGTGAATAAAAAAACATGCCATTTTTTACTTTGAAAAGAAATGTCGGAGATGATAGCTGTCATGTGCCGGGAAATTTCCACTTATTAATTTTACGTCTTCACGCTCATGTGGATGAAACATTTTGTGATAATTTGCTGATTACCATAGCAACAATGTCGAAATAAAGCATCTGATTGGTACAATGATGACTGGTATAAAATTTTCCATTAAGTTATATCTTATCTTTTTATATAAGAGTGCGTTTATATTACACAATAAAATTCTCAAATCGCGACATGAAAATTAAAAAATCTTATAAACCTAATAGAAAATTACAAATATTACAAAATTTGTAATTTTCGCTTTTTGTTTTGCTTTATAAGTTTGGTTCAGGATTCTATTTTTTTACTAAATGCAATTATTCAGTATTGTTTTTAAGCAAAACAAATTCTAAAGTATGACATAGAATCTGATATAATTTTTAATAGTTGTTAATTTTTTCTATTTTTATATTGTAGGTAAGGTAAGATACATGTGGATTTATTTTATTCTCTTTATATAGATACGTGCAAAGAAAAACGGAACATAGCAGTTTAATGTATTCGATCTAAATATCCGATCTAAATAGTTCACCAACAAAACATTTCTATAAATTCACTCCAATGAATATCAAGTATTTAGCTAGATAGCTGGATTCATAACCAGTCTAAGATACTCCGCCCCTTCTCCTTCCAAAATTTTTCTAGTTATGTAGTGCGTGCGAAGTGCGAACTGCGATTTAGTATTACATAATTATTTGATGGTGATAGTAAGCGACACTACAAATTGAAACAATATGTTTACGTTTTATATAGTTCAAATCAAAAATCAATTGTTAAATTCTCTTGTTTCGAGCTAAGATAATATGTTTTGATTTCTTTTGACCATAACGGCTTTCAAAATAAAAATAAATTCGTAAATAAAACAAAATAAGATTCTTTAAATTGAAACAAATTAAAAATAAATTCCTAAAAACAACTTAAAATGCTAAAACGAAAAAATTAATGAATCAAAGGTTCAAATAGTCCTCCTTGTTGAGCCAAACAAAAACCGAATCTATTAAACAAAGATAGAGGAAAGTCGCCTATTATGGGGTATCATTTTAATTTTTACAAAAATTTCATATTTTTTATCTCTGTTTAGCTTTCATTTTAGCAACATTGATTCTTTTTTATACTAGCAAGATAATTCTGAATAAAAAAACGGTTGAAACTTTAGAATTATTTTATAAAAAAATTATTTAAAAATATTGTGTCTACCCCATATTAGGCTACCAGGTAGCCTAATATGGGGCCATGAGAAGACTTAATATGGGGTACCTGAACGGATATCCCAGACTCATCGCAGTTATATATTCTGGATGGATTATGCCCAATTTTAATCATTTGAGGTTCATATAAATTAAAAAATTTGGAAACGTTATCAGGAGTAAATGATTTTATTCTTGCGTATGAAATTCCTTGAGGGGTCCTTAAGGAGAGCTCTGGATGACGCCGAAGAAAACCTTTAAACCATTTAGAGCCTGCGCACTCTTTTATATTGTTAAAAGGATTTTTTATTTTATTTTCTCTGCACAAAGAAAATGCCATTCTGCAAATATCTTTTTTGGTTATTCCAAAATATTTTTGTTCCATTTGCAAGCAGTGTGTGGAAATATGATCTTCCATTTCTGCAGAAAACACTGGTTTCTTACCCAGTTTGGTTTGGACTACAACTTCAGGAGGCCCGTTCATCTTAACAAACCTTTCCAACGTCGTTTGTGGTACCCCGTGTGTTTTAGCACTTTTTCTGTAACCCATTGTTTTACTTCTACAGGCCTTTATAGCTGATATCATATTTTCGGCATCCCAGTTTTTTCTTTTACGTTGGTTTGGCATCTTAAAAAAATGGATACGCATATTAATACCCAATTCCTAATTTCTGATCCTAATATGGGGTACCCCATAATGAGAATACTTTGGATACCCCGTAATAGGAATTGTTTACAAAAAAGTAAACAATGATTTTTTTTTGTTTAAATGTAAACAATACAAAAACCTATATGCACAAAATAAACACTCCTACTTTTAGCCTGCTTATTTCAGATAGCCAAGACTTAACTTGTATTTGAAAAAAATCCTTTTATTAAGTACCAGTTAAAACTTTGACGACACTCGAAGCGTATAAACCAAAATGACAGAACAGCTGATATGTGCATGGCTTCAATAATAAGTAGAAATAAAAACAATTTATTTCTAAATTTTTGACGAAATACAAATATTTTATTTATATAATGTAGTAAAAACAGTTGTAATCAATTATTCTAATTTATTTTTTATAATTTGATGTTCCCAATTAAATACTAGAACTTACCGTACATAGCAAAATAACATGGTTTTCTGAAATAATTTTCGAGCAACGTACATTTTTATCAAACACTCCATATATAAAACAACAAGCTATGAAAGTAGTAATTCGCGCGACCCCTGTATATACGACACACGTGTGTTTTAACGACCGTTTTTCGGCGCTACATGAAAGTGCCGTTGACGAGTGAACCTACTATTCATTGTCTATGTACGGTGATTTAATCATATATTATACCCCTCGGCCTGTCTGGTCTATTTCATGATGAGGGAAATAATCGCTTAAGAATCTGATAAAAACATAAAGATTTCAGAAAAGACGAAAATGTAATGCGCTGTATGACCTCATCTTGCCAAAATGACCTCATTCAAAATACATGGCATCGAATTAACAAGGTTGGTAAAGAAAGGATGAGGAACTTCATCGAACTCTTCTTGTAGTGCAACTCGATGATTTTGGAGACCGACGTAGAAAATAAATATGGAGTTTTAGTTATCATCTTTCTCGAGAAAAATATCAATTGCCCAGCACAACAACGTTCAATAACTTAATTTAAGTAAAGCTGAGAGGAAATTCTGACTATCGTTCAATTTCAAGTTTCGCTAATATTCAGTAGGATACAATATAAAACTACCTGTGGAAACAGTATAGAAAGTTATTATAGACATAATTATTTTATTTCTAGAGCGATACAGTATTCGCCAGCTAACTTGATGTTCTAAATGCTTTCTAGGGAGTTATTGACGCCGCCCATCCGATAACTGTAAACAGTGATGTGCAAGTTCTGTTTCTGTTACAAATTAACACAACTTGTACAATTAATAAAGTAAAGTCCGTCCGGAAATATATGATCCTAACTTAAAATAATATTTAATTCTTTGTTATAATTATTGGTATATTGATTTTAATAGAAACGGATCTGCTTTATACCTGAATTCTGAGTACATAAATAATATTTTAACAATAAGGTACCCATTACAATAACATGTTATTTATCTAATTGAAGATTATAAAGTTAGTATCTAATATTTCCGGACGGACTATAATAAAAATTTGTTAAAAACTAAATAATTTCTTCCAGGTAGTAATGAGAATAAAAGAAACACAAGATAATGGAAAATAACTTTAGTAATGTTCTAACTCAATCAGCTCTTTAAGCCAAATTGATTGAAATAATTATTTCAATTTTTCTAAGTGTGCAAAATATTCAATATATTTAATGTTTGGTTTTTACCATTTCTGACGTGTTTGAAAAAAAATTTCTAGGTTAGGTTGAAAGCTAATGTTTAACTAAAAACCCAACTACCTATTCCAAAAAATTAAGGTTTAATTTGGCACGTAACATTTTAATCGTAGGATCATTAAATTCGCAGATAAATAAAATAAGCTGTGCTAACTTGCTTGTGATGGCTTGCTAGCTAGCTGGCTAACCTGTTGCCTGGGATGTTTTAATTTTCACGTTTATTAAGGTATCTTCATCACTTTTTAATGTCTTAAAATAATTAAACACTCTATATATCACTTGACGAGTTTGTCCTTCAGTACATTTACGATTTTCTTCATTAACGGCTGACATTTTTACAAACACTTTATTGTACAAAGCAGAAACAATAACTGTGTGACGCTACGCTACTGAAAATCTTAACACCTGATAAGGTTCGATGCAATTGGCGTTTGTCAAAATTTTACCACCAATAGCAGCCGAGTAGGCAGGGCACTATTACTCTGTCTCTCTTAGTTGGTAATTTCTGGGACATCAAGTTAGCTGGCGAATACTGTATATCGATGAAAATTTAAATTTCTGACATCAGTGGCATATCTACTTTTTAAAATAAAAATTGGGCACACTATGGTTTAGTTCAGGATTTGTGGCTCAGTCAAGGAAGCTTTCTTTATCTAATATTTGTGCTATAAATGCCGAAAAAACAAACCATAATAACTATAACATAGAATACACCAGCTAACAAGAAACGAAACAAATATACTGAAGCTTCTCTTCTATATTAGTCGTCAATTGTCATGCGATCACATGTAGGCAGAGCTGTAAAACTGTAGAACTGTTCAGAACTTGTTGCTTACCTATTTTGCGTAGTACCTACACAACGATTCACCATCTTGTAAACATAATTTAACTAATAAATAATGTATCCTTAAATGATCTATATTAAAATTTCTTCACCATATCTACCACAATTGAATACAACAACCATAACATATTTAGTAAATATTAAAACAAACAGCTGTAAACATTCAATATAAGCGATTTGGTCACATTTACTGAAAAATGCAGAAAATATTAAATAAATCGCTTTTTATACATGTATTTCAATGAGGTGTTAAACTTAACAAAAATATTATGTTTCCTCAATATTAATAGTTAGTGGTGGACAAAACCATAATAGAGAATCAATTATTTTTAATATTATTATTCTCACAAGATTTTTATGTCAATTCAACTTTTGGAAGATTTAAATAGTTCGCCATTTATGCCGTGACGTACATTACTTAAAAAAGAAGTTAGCTACATGAAGGTTGACATAGGCATAGGACCACAATTTTGTCGTCTTCTTTTTTAAAATCGTGATGAAGTATAGGTTATGCTTATGTTATATTATTTTTAAATAAGGCAAGTCCACGTGACGTCACGCCCGTATGAATCTGAAGTTGAAACAAGCGTTCTATGCTATTTCTCTATGTTCTAAGCACAACACGTGGTTCATATAGTTATTTTTATCGTGTTTGAGTTAATTTAATTTTGAGTTGGTGCTTTCTTCGACACTGTTTTAATTGTTTAGGTATTTTAAAAGCTATATCTGACTGTTTATAATAGAAAGGATCATTAAAACACTACAAAACAACAAAATTACAAATCTAACCAAACAATTGTTTATTGTTTTACCCGCGGGCGACTGTCAGCTGTCAGTTGGTGGAAATGCCCAATTGAATGACTTAGGAGTTACAAATTTTACGAGACGTTGTGTTGTTGCAATATGATACAAAACAAGATTTATATGATATTGACATTATTCTAACTTGAAAAATTGCGGAGTGTAACAAAAAATATAAGTATAATAGTAAATATTTAATTACCAGTTTCACAACGTCTGTTTCTAATTCCACAGAGTAAGGATTAAAACTAATTGAACTTAACTAAAAAAGTATCATTAACACACTACTTTTATTTCAATATTAAATCATCAAGCTAGTATAAAATGTAAACAAACACAGTCATATCCACCAACTGACAGTTGACAGTCGCCCTCAGGAAAAATAATAAACAATTATTTGGTTAGATTTGAACTTTTGTTGTTTTGTAGTGTTTAAATGATCCTGTTTATTATAAACAGTCAGATATAGCTTTTAAATTAAATTAACTCAAACACGATCAAAATAACTATAAGAACCACGTGTTGTGCATAGAACGCTTGTTTAACTTTAGATTCATCAGGGCGTGATGCCACGTGGATTTGCCCTATATCGTTGTAAACTTTGACAGACAGTTAAAAGAAATCTTCAAACTTCAAATTCGAATGACCTTTTTGTAACTATTAGTTCATAAAACATTTAATCAGAAAGCTTCTAACTTCACTTTTAGTTATGTGACGTATTTGTAGTGAAAGTTTTCTCCTGAATTATTCGGTTTAAAAAATGTTTTAATTAATTTTTGCAAAGTAATACCAATATTCTTTAATAAAATACCAAAAGCCGGATATCGGTTTAACACTTCATTATAATATAATAAGTATTGAAGGACATATATTTAGGAACCATAAAAAATGTAAGTCATTGGATGATTATTACATTTAAATAATACGACATGGCAACATCTGTGGAATCCAGCAAAATAAATAAATAAACTTTCACATTGTTTAAGTTGGCATAGGATAATACGTCTGTTTACTCTTCTAGTATCTTCATTGTTCGGAGGTCTTGACAGACCCTTTGTTGCTATTTTATCAACTATTTCTTTCCATGTTTCCCGATTTCTTGCTTTTCCTTCCATATTTCTTATAACTATCTCTTGAGTTCATGCGAAAAAAAAATATTTTAAAAAAAGAGCAAAATTTCAGTTATTCTCATAAGTGCAATTGGTTCGAAATTCCGTTGACAGATTCGCCATTTACATACAAGTCAAGTTAAATGAAAACTTGCTTAAAAATATAGCGACAAGTACTTTAAAATTATATAGGCTGTAGGCTGGAATTATTTTATTTTTTTAATTATTGACTTTACATCTGTATTGTCAAAGAAAAGTGCAGAACTGAAAAAAAAACCTATATAAAACACAACTTTATCCAAAAATATTTTTTCTTAGTGAAGCTACAAGAGTCTATTAGGTTTCTCAGTGTATGTCAAAGTTAGCTGTCACGTTCAAGGACATTTATTTCGGACTTCACTTCTTGTCAGTTGGTGTGTTCTGTGCCGTCACTGACAACTAATACCACACTTTATGTGTACCAGAAAAATCGTTTTCGGAATGTACTTTCCACTGATTTTTCTAATCGTGTATGAAAATAGTTATTTGTGTATTTAGAGCGTAAAGTAACAGATTGCCGCTTGAGAAAGAATGTTGCCGCGCGACGCGGAGCGGAGCGCGGCGATCTTTTGAAAGCGGCAATTTTACTTTACGCTCGAAAAACACACATACTTTTTTCTACAGTCGCCTTTTTTGATAATTAAAACAGTTTTTTATATTATCTTCGGTTATAATAGGAGTGGATTATGATTTAAGATAGTACTCTGACATTTTAGTTGTGTTATTATTTAATAATGTTAAATATGAAAGTACCATTGTTACAATTATTTATTGCAAGTTTTGATTCAAAAGAAAGTTCTTCCATTACTGAAGATTGAACATGAAATTCACAAAAGATATAAAAAACGTGTAATAACCTTTTTGTGTTTTTCTGGTTTATTATTCTATTTAAGTACCTATTTCAATTCGAGTATTCCAATGCTTTCTCTTTATGGCGTTCAAAAAGATCTACTGAATTGTTCAGACTTGTCAGAATCCGCAGAGCGCTTATACCTCCCTCCCATGTCGACATTTGATTCGCCGTCGCTCGAGGTAGAGGCGTGCCCGAGATATCAACAATAACAATGACTTTTGAAATTCACCTTTTAATTTATTTTGAATTATTATATAAATTGTTATAAAAATTATTATAATGTTGTGAGAAATTAATAAAGCCGATTAAAATGGTTGATAAAGTAGGTAGTATAATATTATCTGGTAACTTGACGTTCATTTATTGTTTTTCGTCGTCATGGCTAATCCCACCAAATTTGATGAAATAAGCGAGCGAAAAAGATTCATTTTTTGCGCTAGAGCGTAAAATAACAGTCCTCAGCATTTGTCGACTTTACGATTTCATTTGTATATAGTCATTTTACGCGCGACTGTAGGAAAATAAAATTTTTCGCACTCAAAAGAGTGCTGACAGTTGCATTTTTGTTAATTACTTAATTACAGTTCAGGATTATGCTCTCAGGGCTTCTACCTTGTACTGTGGAAATACGCAGAAACCGGTCTACAAGTGATTTGGTCCCTTCTGATTACAAACCAGAATGGTTGGTTATATCTTGCCAACCCCGTTTAACTTAGAAGTGTAATTCAATGTCTGTTAGGGCATTAGCCCGAGAAGTAGTTGTTGCTTCTTAGTGAACGGTTTTCAAAAACATTGTTATAATAGTATTAAACTATTATCTTTATTATTTTTGTTAATATTCATCTTTAGATATTAGCTGTGTTAAAATTAGCCTAATAGTTTGATTTACTAATAAGAATTTCTAAATTTTTTTAGCTGCTACAACCGAACTACCCGCTTGTGAGAAATAGACAACATCCTAGTTAGAAATATTTTGTAATAGAAACTCCTGCCGATCTCAATTCAAATCATCTTCAAGTTTTTTCGTACAAAAATTAGATTAGTTGAAACTTGTACAATTAGTTCTGCCAAAAAAATCTCTATATAGTTATAATTACAATGTACCAATTTTCCATTGAGTAGATTACTAGATTTTACGGTTCATAGTGATTAAATAAATATTTTAGACATATGATCGACTAGTTTATAAATTTTAATAAAAAAATAATTGTACCAAGAGTGCCATTCTTTCCTGGATAGTTTTTATATTTTTATAAATAAGAAATCTCAATTTTGGTCAACATTTTCCAGATTAACGAATTTTTTATTGCCATCGATAATAAAATTCTTAGTAACATTTTCAAATACCAAACAATGGTATTTTCGCTTGAGCAAATTCTGTTTACATCTGTTAAAAATTCAATTAGTAAGATTTGTTCTTTTTTGTATGTCATCTCCACTACACGGAAAAATACCATCGAAAATTAGGAATTAGTTATAGCAATAATAGGAGACATGAAAGCAAGAGATGGGAACAACATGAGGAGACAGAGGAGGAGATACAATCGGAAAAGATTAATCGACTTCTACTAAAGTATTATAAGCAAACAATATCGGAAAGATATACTGGATACGAGAGTTAAAAGACGTATAGCAAGCTCCAAACGTGATGGCGAGCGATCGCGCAGGTATAGTCTCTCCCAACTAAATTACTATTGGATTGCGATAAGCCCATTGCCTGTTATTGGAGGACAACTAATGATACGCCTCTGTACAGAGCATTTATATGTCTTGCAAGAGCTGTACTGGGAGGTAACATTGAAAATGAGTTTGTGCGCATGGGGGCGGGGTCGCCATCACGTTTGGCGCTTACTGTAGTAGTCTCAAAACTAAGAACAAGATTAGAATAAAAAAAAAGATGATGAAAAACCACACGATCCGTAACTGTAAATGACCACTACTACATATGGTGGTGGAAAGTGTTGCAGAAAGAACAAGATACAGACTAAGTAAAAAGGAAATCATTTAAAAAAAACCACCTCCTCGCTTTTAAGAAATCAGAAAACCTGGTGGTTGGTGGATGGTTTGATGAAAAAGTATAACTAATAAAAAATTCGATATGGAAATAAAGCAACAAGAAGGAATGGGATCCAAATACCATTACCAGAACTGGGATAGGAGTGTATGGGCCAGGAACCAAACACTCCGGAAGCTTTGGTATCTTTCAAGCGGAAATTCACGCCATAAGAAAGTTTGCCCAGTTCAGTATTGGTAAAGGATATTGAAGACAAATGATTATCATAATTTCAGATAGTCAAGCAACCATTAAAGCACTGAGTTCTTGTGTAATCAGTTCCTAAATGGAATGGGAATGCATAGGCAAACTCAATGAACTAGGCGAGAACAATATAGTCGCCTTAATGTGGATTCCAGGAGTCACCAGAATTGAAGGAAATAAAATATCAGATGCATTAGCAAAGAGAGGGGCCGAAACACCCTTTTGAGCGCCGCCACATTTTTACGGTATCAGCTCCAATGTAATATAGGAAGAAATAGGCAAAGCCGAAAAAAATAGAAGACCATTGGAAAGATCTAGTAGGGCTTAGACAGTTAAAGATACTTCTACGACTACGACACTAAGAGTTTTAACAGAGATCCTAAAGGGACATTGACGCCTGAATGGGCACCTGAAAAAGCTAAAAATAGTGGAGGAAGAAGAATGAAGCACAACACCTAGGAGACTACTGGATAGAAGAGGGACTTTTACCCAAACTAAAGGCAGCGGATACCCTAAAATAGGAGCTACTAGTCTCTGAGACTTTCCTCATGAACTAAGTAGAAGAAAAGGGACAAAGGTCTCAGTGAATGTCACCCCAATATACATACATACTGTAAATTGCAGAAGATAAAAAGAGCGACTTAGGGAATAGAAAAAACGAAACATATTCAGAATGTAAGAACTAAAGGAATAAAGTCAATGAAATAGAACAAAGCGAGAAACAAAAATCGTAGAAAGACTTTGGACATAGAATAGAAAAATATATACACGGAAACCAAAAACTGTTCTTATATGACGCTAAAGAATTTCATGTTTCAGAAAAGCAAAAACTCAAAGTTGTACAAATATAGTATTAAGAAGGGAAAACGTTAGTTAAAGATAAAGAGATAAATGCAACACTTCTAGGACAGGCTGACTCTGAATAACATAGCACAGGTTTCCGTTGGACTATGGATATAAAATACTCTGTTTCTAAAATATTTATTTAATCTCGAAGTTTCAGAGTTTTCGTAACTTTTTTATTTACCTAAATAATTTTTAGTTTAAACGTTGCATGCACAATTTGTTGATTGTTAATTTATCGAAGTTATTTTATATACCACTACCGATTTCTACTACTCAGTTTAAAAAAATAAATATATTGTATATTGCATGCCTAGTTTTTTATATACCTAAACAAGTAGACTTAGAATAGTTTATAAATATATAAAGGGTGTTCCAAATTGAATGATTTTGCAAGGTATTTCGAAAATTATGAGATAGAAAAAAAGTAGTTCAAATATCATGACTTATTTTTTGTTAAACAAGCTATGGTCCAAACAGATCTTCAGTAAGTTGTAGATATTTTCGAAAATATGGCGATTTTCCAAAATTGACCAAAACTACTATCTCAAATTTCTTTGATCTTACTAGATGTGAAAAAGTGCAAGAGAACTTTTGATAGAATAACCGAAGAAGAGCTCAGTGCTGTAGGTAATTAATTTTAGGGGGTTCAGGCACCGAACATAAACAAGACAAGAAGGGTCACTTTGTGTCGGTCCTTTGATATTGGGTCTACAAAGACGAGCCGTCGGCGCCGTATTCCGACTAAACATGCCGTAGCATTTGTCTAGTAATAGTAATAAGACTTTATTGTTCATACGTATACAAATAACATGACCAATGAGTGGCTACAAGTACCTTGGTATATTAAGGTTACAATATATATTCAGAACTTAAACAAGAAGTTAGATAGACACACTATTGTAAATAAAAACATATATAAGTTTTCCCTTGGGTTGGGTGCCTATGTTATTTTATTCATTAATTACAAACGATCGTAGTTTCATTGCACTTTTCATGAAGTTAAATAATTTAACAAGTCTAGATCATCCGACAGTCCTTGACGTTGAATCATATTATCACGTAAATTTTTATACATCGGACATACTAACAGTATATGTTCAAGACTTTCTGGTACTAGCATGTTACATAATGTGCAAATGTCATTAGTTTCTATTTTATGCGAGGAATTGTTTAAATAAATATATAGCCTTTCTGCGTTTGATGTACAGAGTTGGGCTACCAGTCTTTTTATATGAAAGGGCAATGTACTGTCTAAATATTTTTTTTCTGTAGGATTGCTTTGCAGTAGGAACTTGTAAAGCTTAATACTCACTTAGGCGAAATCCGCGTTTTTTTGACATAATGTGTCAAATCCAGATTGTTGTCACACATTCGCGTATTTCATGCATACTCACTAATACGAAATTCGCCTACGCGAAAGTGCGGATAAATCGAAAAAAAGTTGAAATGATTTTAACTATTTTGCGAATTTCTGTCATTACTGTCATTTTCTGATGGTTTGTGCATGTCATATTTTGTTTTGTGTACATAATACACTACGAGTGACTTATTTTATTTGTCTGTATAAACAGAACTATTTTCTTTTTATAAAAATTACACAAACACCAACAAATAATAATAAAAATTCTAGATTATGTTATTTCCCTTCATTTATGATAAACACGATACTTGTAAAAATCGCAGAAAAGTTAAAATTTCCCTCCGCGAATATTTTTAAATATGGATTTGACACATTATGTCAAAAAAACGCGAATTTCGCCTAAGTGAGTATTAAGCTTAACCCTTGACTGGTATCGTCATATTTAGCAACGTATCTGGTATCGTTGGGTCATTTAGGACCCAAAACTTTTTTATAACAATTAGTTATAAAAATAATATTTTATCTTTATATACCGCCTAGTTCCCATTCAATGCAATGAATACAACAGGTTCATACACATATTAACAAAAATAACTAGAGAACTTTTATTTCTAAGCCAAATAAAAAAATATACACATTTTGCTTTGTGAACATAAACGTGGTAACAAATATTTAAAATTTCCATAACTTAATTAAACGTATTTGAGAAAATAATATTAAGGGCAGTTACCTAATAGAAGAAAGATTAATTCAAAGAAAAAATAAACAGTTTATTGTTCAATAAAAAAAACCTGCAAGAACGTTTGGGTAGCTTTATTTTACAATCTATTTTGGCAAGTTTCACATAACAATTTGGTTTCACTATGAGCATGAGCCTTACAAACATAATTATTACACCTGCTACAAGTGGTACGATGTTTGTTGTCAAGAGTTAAAGGACATAAGTAACATCTACGGCGTTTTCCTGGAGTCCTAGGACCCTCTTGGCGCGCTCTTGCAGTGTCCTCAATTCCCAGAACTTTGGTGATGATTGATCCAATTTCCCTAGGAAGTCTTGTTTCTATTAGACGTCGCCTTAAATGGGGTTCTATTAGCGACTGCCCTAACTCAATAACAAATTTTCTTCTGGAATTGTCACTATCAGTACCGGTTTTGTACAAAACAAATGAATTTACGGATGCTATATTCATAATGGCATACCAAATAGCACATGGCCATCTCCTTGTTCTTCGGCCTGTGTCATAGTTGGCACACTTCTGATCCAGTGCATCTACGCCGGCTTTAGTGGAGTTATAATAAAGTATCATTTCTGGTTTATTAGAAACTGCATCTACTTTGTTGTCGTGGAACATAGAAGATACTAATAGAACATATTTATTAGGTTTTGGAACATAGGAAACCAAAGTTTTATCTTTGGTGAAGACAAATTTAGACGTGCCTGTTGCAGTTTTCCTATCTGGGATAATGCTTTGAGGTATTTCACGTTTGTTTTTTCGGATAGTACCGACATAGGTTAGTTTATTTTTTTGTAATTCATCAACCAGTTCGATGGATGTAAACCAGTTGTCTGCGGTGATATTTCTATTAGTGTTTTTGAGTGGATCAATCAGAGATAACACTGTCTGGGTAGGAACAGACAATTTACGTGGGTTAGGTTGTTTATCTGATTTGCCCGTATATACGAAAGCACTCAAAAGATAATGAGTCTTTGCATCGCAAAGACATAACATTTTTAGCCCGTACTTGTTAGGTTTGCTTTTCATGTATACGCGAAATGCACATCGTCCTCTAAAGCCAACAAGCATTTCATCTATGGTACAACATTCTCCAGGAATATAGCAATTTTTGCAATTTTCGATGAATGATTCAAAAACTTCACGTATGGGAGAAAATCTATCTGCTTTTCTTTCATCTCTGGTACTAAGACTATCAAATCGTAATGCAACCAACAAAAACAAAAACCTTTTTAGTGACATTGTTCCTCGAAAAATATCTCGTCCGGTGCCAACCGTGGCAAATAGCCCTTCGACGTCTTCATGATTGGATTTGAAAACTGATGACAAATACAGTAATCCAAAAAACGCTTTCATTTCAGTTTCATCTGTATGATTCACAAAGGTTGCTGTTTTTCCATACTTGTGTGATAAATCTGAAATTTTTTCATTTGTGCACTCCACAATAATGCCAATAATTTCATCAGTTATTAGAAGTGACCAATAGCGTATTGGTATCTTTTCAACTACATTTCTTGCTTCGCCTTTCAGGCCTGGAAAGTGCATAATAATATTATGACTTCTAGTACGACCTGTAGCCGGAGGCTGGGTTGACCACTTATATCTATTTTTCCCATAGACATATTTTGGTGATCTAGCAACGGTATCCGTTTCGTCTGAACTACTTGATGTTGTTGGACTATTCCTGCCCAAGTCATTTTCACTTGATGACTCACCGGTTACAGCATTTTCATTTTCATAGTCTTCATGTTCAATGTTATATTCATCATCCGAATCGTGTTCACTATTGATGGTACACGAATCACTAATATCACCGTCATCTTCATTCAGAAATAAGTCTTGTATTCTGTTGATGTATACCGTCGACCGTCAATAACAACTTGATCCATTTTGCACTAAAATTTAACTTTGAACTACAATCTATTTGAACAACAATCTTACGTAACTGGTATCGTCGGGTCCGTGTTGACCCGAAGAAGCACAATAAGGTAGATACAGTGATTGTTTTGAACTGAGATTTGGTCTGCCGATAGATACACACACTCGCCAGGAAGTCACGAAACCATATCTCCGTAAACGTAAAAACACGAACTGTGTGTGGAATATTTGAGGCGGCGGTCAAAAATGTCCCGACGATACCAGTTAAGGGTTAAGACGGTTGATGTGTACTAAGCAATATTCTATTTAGGTCTTCTTCATAGTTTTTCTTTAAATAATGGTTGAGTAAGATATTTTTAGTGTTTTCATCAATATTATTCATATTTATTTCTGTACCGCAGCAATTAGATATACTGGCTGGACCAATTATATTTTGAGTTGCAGTAATTTGATTCGTGCAATTTTATTGTACGTAAAAGCGCCTTATAGACGTATTGATTGGGGTTTCTGTTTCTTATTCTTATTAATAGTTCAATCGCCTGTTTTATTATATAATATCCAATCTTACATATTCCTGTTTCGAATCTGACTATGTGTGCCGCTGCTATCTTTCGCAAGAATAAAAGATCCTTCCCGAAATAATTTTGTGTTTTCTCTACTTGGTCTTGATATCGAAGGGCCCATATGCCGCTTTCATATGTGAATGTAGGAATTATGTTGTTACAGTTATATAGTAATGTTATGGATTCTAATGATGAGATTTTTGAGTATGTTATAGTTTTTAATAACACGCCTTGGCACAATCTAGCCTTTTGTTCACGTTGCTTTGAATTATTTAGAAATAAGCCGTTAAATGAGAAGGTGACGCCTAAATATTCGTATGTGTAAACATGATCGATAATAGTGGTTTTACATGTGAACTGCGGCTGATGACCGGCGTTTGAATTTTTTCGAAATATTACTATTTTTGTTTTAGTCGGATTAACCTC
Organism: Lochmaea crataegi; assembly: GCA_947563755.1. Taxonomy (NCBI): domain Eukaryota; kingdom Metazoa; phylum Arthropoda; class Insecta; order Coleoptera; family Chrysomelidae; genus Lochmaea; species Lochmaea crataegi. Next base: position 24,637,500 of record OX387425.1, read on the forward strand.
CAGTTTACCTTGGTTGCTATACGACTCTAGGATTCGTAGAATACGCATAAGTTCTATTTGAGTTTCTATTAATATCACCAAATCATCTGCGTAGAGAAGCATGATTATGTTTTCATCATCATCTAATGTGACACCTTTTACGCCATGTTCCTTGAAGTCTCTATATTTGATAAAAAGATGGAGAAAATCAGTGGACTTAGAGTATCCCCTTGTAGGACCCCTTTTGTTATTTTAACTTTTTCCGATACTGTTCGATGAAAAGAGTGGCTGAGCTATACATTATGTTCAAGATTCTAGTGACCTTAGCACTTACCCCATTATCGAACAATTTTTCGCTTATCATTCTGTGATCCAGAGAGTCAAAAGTCTTCTTAAAGTCTACAAAAGCTGCGAACAGTTTCCTGTTGGGGAAGCGTAAGTAGTTATTTACCACCGTTGATAGTACAAATATGTTGTCTTCACAGCTTCTATAAGTTCCGTGAAATCTGTAAGTCTATTATTAATCAGTCGTGTAAATATCTTCGCCTTATGGTTTATTAACGCTATGCTACCATAGTTATTAGGATCCTCTTTCGGTCCTTTTTTGTGGAAATGTATCATTTTTATGTTCGACCATCCTGAAGGTATTTCCTCTTGTGATAGAATCATATTTCAAAAAGAAGTTTAAGGTGAGCAATCCATTCGGTAGGCAGATTTTTGTAGAACTCACTAGGTATATTATCTTCTCACAGAGCCTTGTTGTTTTTCATTTGATTTAAGGCATGTATAATTTCAGAGTAGGCAAAAGGTGTATCAAAATAGGGGTGTAATGCATCTATATATTGTATTTTTATATTATGTTGGGGGTGTAAAAGTTTTCATAATATTTTAACATTATATTCATATCGATAGCCGACCTAAGCCTTTTGTTTCTTTTTTGACTTCAATTATTTCCAAAAGTCGTTTGGATTTGTAATGTCCTCGAGTTTATTTCTTATATTTTTTTCATATTCTAATTTTTTATTTCTTACTAATTTTTTATATTCTTTTTTTAAATCGATATATTCTAAGACTTCACTTTTTTTGAATTTCTTTTTGATTAGACTTTTTTAAATTTTATTTAACGTTTTTTTGGTTTTTTTACAAGTTTGGTCGAACCACGGTTTAGATCTATATATATTATTGGCGCGGTATTTTACGGTTTTCTCCATGCCAAGGAATTTTATTGTTGATGTTATCGCTATATTCAGTTGTTTATCAAGATTGTCCGCTGAATTTGAATGTGTGTTTAAATTACAATTGGATATAATATTTTTATACGTATTTGCCTTTAAGGAATCCCATTTCATAATTATTTTATTAAGACTGTTATCAATTATACTAAGGTTTTATCATGTGCCTTATTAGCAGTGTCAGTACACAGCTCAGATGATCTGATATGAGATGATCATTGACAAAAAAATTAGAGATGATGTCTTTACTATTATAGCCTGCCGAGACTAAATCGATGACACTATTGCCAGCACGTCCGATATATATAAAATTACCATTGTAGTCCTCAAATCTACCGTTCAGTACAAAAAGGCTGAGTTTTTCTAAGGCTTCAGTAAGTAGCGTTCCTCGCCGATTGACCACCATATCCATTGAATCTCGTGTCTAGTATTTTAACTGAATTCGAAAGTACAGATGGAATTTCTTAATATTTAATATACTGGAAAGCAAAGTTTATTCTATAAGTACCCAATCTCAATACATGCAAAAGTAAAAAAGAAATAAGGCAAACATACAAATATTTTAAGATACATAAATATATTTTCTATAAATTCTGTAAAATTGTTAATTTTATATTTGGCTCTATTTTTTTTCTTTTATTCGTTCATTAATCTCATGATTAGTAAATTTTAACGTGAAATATATTCGCATTCTAATATATAGGTAGGTACAGATATGAAATATGAAAAATCTTTACATGGATACTATGTAAAATTTATATTTTTAAACAAATCTATAAATTTTTTCCAATTTGATTTTGACATGCTATTTCATTGACATATAAAAAAAAGTTCTCCAAATTTATTATAAATTCTACAATCTTTAGAGGAATCACATTCAGACCGTAAAATTTTTTAAAACCAGAATAGGCTTTGGACTGAAAGGATACTGTCGCTTCATTTGGCAAAGGATGTTTTTCGTTATAGTTTAAGTACTCATGACACGAATGTTGCAACAAACTTTTTTTAAGCAAATAGCCATAGTAACATAAACCAATCCATTTCCGTTGGTGCTACAAATATTTCTGTTATCACTTCTAAAAGGGACTATTTGCTGTTCGTTCCAGTATTATTGTTTTACAGTTTACCAACAACTCAGGTGTTATGCCCAATAAAACTTTATTAACTTTAATATAACTGTGCGATTTTTTAAGCACACCGGTATATCCCATCTAAGCATCAAGTAGGAGCTAAAATCTGCCAAAGTAGTATATCACAGAGGAAGCGAGACAACATTGGGGGTGGAGTAGGTAGGTGATCTGTGCTTAGAGTGACCCTTCTTGTCTTCTTTATTTTCGATGGTTCATGTTAGCAGATATGACCGTTGAGTACCTAATCAATACAATATTTACCTATCACTCAACGAGATGACATAAACTTACGTATTTTTAAATGGGACATCCCGCGGTTTTTCGGTCTCCTTTTGAAATATTATATGTTTATTTCTCATAATGTCTACTACAAGGTGTCATAAAATGTCGCAGAAAAGCTATAGTAGGTACCTAATAAAGTTTAAAAACTGAGCATACAAATTTATTACGTAACGACTGTTGAACAAATTAAAATTATTGGATTTATTTAAAAAAGCCTGAAATATACACGGTATCCCAATTAAAAATAGTTCATGTCATATCTACTAGCCCCAACCACACTAAAAATAAATTACCTGCTGCACTGAGCTCTCATTCGGCCATTCTATTATAAGTATGGTTGAATTTGCACAAAATAAATATTGAACATTTACAGAGTCAAACGTTTTTCCGTATTTAGTTTTGTTTTCATTTTATGCCTGATTGCACCACCTTGGCTCTTGGCTTAACAAGTAAGCCAGGCTTAAAAAATTAAGCTCGCTGCGCCCCGTCATCTAAGCGAAGCTTATATATACGAAATTTTGAGCACATTCCTATGCCATTCAAGTGAAGACATACGGTATTGGAATTATCAGTAAGCTGCACTTTGTTTAGACTTACATTTAAGCTAAACTGGTGCAATTGGGCATTAGTGTTTTTTGTGAACCAATTGCGATTTCCAAACGTAATCATGCCTAAGCAAAAAAACAGCCTAATGGGGTGATATTTTACCATTTTCAAGACAGGGTATTGAAATATGGCCTTTTTTAAATGCTCCCACCTCCTGTCATTTCAAGTCAAAGTCAGCAGCTTTGGCAAAGTATCCGAAACCGAACGAAGTGAGTAAATTGACCGTACATTGATGCATAACCTTCACACTCTAAGCCAAGGATATGAAAAAAATTTTTTGCAAGAGTTATAGTTATAGTTTATAATATACAGTAAGAAGAAGGAGCTCTGGTCATAGTTTGTACCATAAGCAGGGTTGCCACCTTTTTACTAATAGAAAACCGGCTTACGATTCCCAAAGCGCTGCTGACGAGAAAAAGTTTGGTTCTGCCTTGTTTCTCGGTCCCCTAGGGATACTACACTTGCGCCATGTTATGTTGGGTATAAAAACAGTGTCAATATTTAAACTTTATTCTTAACAAGAAAGTTTAGAACGAATACAAAGGTCTGCTTTCATACCGCATTTTAACTGCCAATCTGTTTCTGTCATCATTCTAGTCGATTCATGATGATATGCGTCTTAAGTATTTTTTCCCAGGATTAATTTTTCAATTACAATTGCATGAGAACTGTATTCTGTTGATTTGTGTAGAGAATATTTTATGGGCACTAGAGAAATTTAAATATAATTTCGTTTCATAGCAGATTGTTCAACTAGGTGCAAATAAATGACAGGCGGTGTACGGTTGCCAGTAGAAGCTAGCTACTCGCCAGTGCTGTCAAAGATAATTTGGAAAAGTATCTAGATACTAGATGTTACTTTTTGAAAAAGTATCTGAAGTTACTCTTAAAAAGAAAGTACTTAAATACTTACTTATCTTAAGTTACTTTTTTAGATACTTTTATAATTACTTTGTAGATTATTCGTATGTAACCCAACAAGTTAAGGAAAGGTACAGAATTTGGTACCGCATCCAACTGCAAAATGGTATTGCTTACGCCACCGCTTGGCAACGACCGCGACCGTTTCGCTCAACTCTATTCTAAAGGGGTCGGGGTCAAACTTATCAGACTTAACTCTACTTTATTCACTGCTTCTTTTTAATTTATTCTTCAGGCGATGACACAGCAAAAGCAAATAATTTGTTTGCTAAAAACGTATTGTTTGTAACGTGCCTCCCTTCTTACACGTGGCTCCTGCCACAAGAACACGTCACTATGGACACCCTTGATGCAAAATTCGGGTTTTTAAATCTCGGGCGCCAGATTATTAACGTGGTTTGCTCCACGGCCCCTTGACCCTTAGCGTCAAGAGTTCCAGATAGCCTCAGATGGAGGTTACGGAAAATTCCAGGGGTCTTGTTGAATTAAATTTAACTAACTAGTGAAAATCCGGAAAAGCCAAATCTTGGTTCTCCAATCAATAAATTGCGGTTAAAAATGAAAATAATAGGAATTCAAAACTTTGATCTATTAATACTCTGTGGTCTATTTTACGAATAATTCTTTTTAGTGACAAACACATTAACCGGGAAAAGAAAATGAGGTATGTATTACCTATATCTGGGATTTTAACGGACTTAACGGTCAGGTTATCAAATACGGTTCAAATCTACCGGGTTTTACGGGGTCCCTAATGCACGATTTAGATCTGCCGGGTAATCAGACAAATTGTGGCTAAGCCTCTTCCAAGTCTGATTAACCCTTGAATCCAAATGAAACCGGCAACTATTATTCCGACAATAAGAGAAAAAAAATATAAATAATGATTCTACGAAACGGGAAAAGAACGATTTAGATCTGCCGGGAAATCAAACAAATTGTGGCTAAGCCTCTTCCAAGTCTGATTAACCCTTGAATCCAAATGAAACCGGCAACTATTATTCCGACGGGGAAAAAAAAAATATAAATAATGATTCTACGAAACGGGAAAAGAACGATTTAGATCTGCCGGGAAATCAAACAAATTGTGGCTAAGCCTCTTCCAAGTCTGATTAACCCTTGAATCTACTAAAGCCGGTAACTATTATTCCAAAAAAAATAAAATTTAAGAACGAGTTAGATCTGCCGGGAAATCAAACAAATTGTGGCTAAGCCTCTTCCAAGTCTGATTAACCCTTGAATCTAACTAAAGCCGGTAACAATTATTCAAAAAAAAAAAATTTTCCCACGAGTTAAACGGTACCCAACTATCGACACACAGAGTAAAAATATTCGTTAGCATAAACTTTAAAATATTATACCTAATCCACTTGGATATCAATTTAATTTAAAACTACTGAGAACCGAAAGCATAAAATAATTCGAGAATCCACTAATAATTTATATCAGTTACTTACTATTTAATAAACGCAGTAAATAAAAATTCGAAATCAAATTACGGTTGACAAATCTTTATTTCCAGATAAGAGAAACAAAATAAAAAAAACAAATTTCAGTTCAACAAAAGAAAAAAAAATAGCCGGTCGGAAAATTTTCAAAACCATACATTTAACAATTTAATACTAAGCGGCGATACGGAAAGTTTAGATTACACAGTTTAATTGTAAAAAATGATTTACCTTTTAAAATACAGCTGAACACACAAACGGAATACGGAATACACTCAATTTTCACACTACGGTTTTTCGGTTTTCGGAAGAAAGTTGAACGGAGAATATTTAGAACCGGAATCAATCAGAGCGCGAATGAATTGATTCTTCAGAGCCGAAAAATGAATTGATTCTTGAGAGCCGTAAAATGAATTGATTCTTGAGAGCCAAACTGAATGCTAGACGGAATGAATCGGAGACGGAATAAAAATCGGAGCGCGAATAAAAATCAGAGCGAAAAATGAATTGATTCTTGAGAGCCGAAAAATGAATTGATTCTTGAGAGCCTGAATGATGCGCGACAGCCAATTTATATCCAAAATTTTAGTTACACTTTTCGGCCGTTGTCGAGGTGTCAGAATTAAAACGTGAAATTTATCTAGTTTCGACAAAAACTTGTATCTATACTAGAAGGCTTTCGTTTAAATTAAAATGTTGTATATACCGGGCGTCCTTTCAGTTGAAAAATTTAAATATCGGAAATGAATAAATTGTGTATGGTAGAAGTTGGATTTGCGTAACTCGGACTTATACTAAAATATTCAACGGTAATAACAAAAAAAAATAAATCAATGCGGTAGTAGAAAGGGTTGTAAAGTAACAAGTTATATACACCCTAGTGGTAAAATAAAATATATTACGGAACAAAATAAAATAAAAACTAAACTTGCAAAAAGAAAAAAAATAACTCGTTACATGTTTAAACGGTATACTTATTGACACAAACTACAAATGCAAGCCTCAACTAATACATAGACACTCTTTCAACAAAGCGGGTGGCGAAGTATAAGTATAAATTAATCGCGATCGCAATTTCAAAGTCATATCCTGTCTAAAGAAACTTTTCTCGCGGTAAATTAGTTACTTTTTGGTATCAAGTTACTTTTCGGTATCCAAGTTACAAGATACAGTTGCTTTTAAAAAATATCTAAGGAACTAGTTACTTTTTTATGACAGCTCTGCTACTCACTACGGACCACACACGGCCCTCACCGACAAAATTTTGTCACTTCCTCCGCATGTTATGTTCAGTTGGTACATACCCCTACCAAATATACTTTTTTTCTTTTCATTTTTCAAATGTATACAATAAAACGACAATTAACTTGTTATTGATATTATATTTATTATACTTGTTTGCTATAAATGTACAGTTCATAAGTTTTCAAACTTTTATTATAGTCTCTATCTGATGAAATATCAAAAAAGTAACACTCGAAAAAAATGTTCCTTTAACTGCCGCTACTTCATCAAAATCAATACAAAAGAAAGACTGCTTCATAGAAGAACTTTCCAAGAACGGATCCATCGTCGTCCATTGAACGAAGACAATCTGGAGCCCTATAACAATTAGTATTACTGAAACCATTCACGCATCACGCACACGGAACAAGGAAATATAATTAATCTGCAAAAATGTAAGATTTACTAAATCTAGTGGAACACAATCATTACTATCATTCGTACTATAACTACATGCTTTAAAATTTACCCATTCACGCAAAAAAAAAACTTTTATCAAGTCCTGAAATATCTAAAAAAATTAGAGAAGTGTCAGCGCCGTCTGAAAGTGCCACGTCTATCTCTTTCTCTAAAACGTCCTTTGTTTTCTTCGATGCGTCTCTTGTGTTCTTCCATGCGTACCAATCTTTGTTGCTGTTTGGTTTCAATCTAGAAATAAAAAAAATATTTTTAGGAAGTCAAGATTAGTTGAAGTATTAAAAAATTGGCACTAATATTCAACAAAAATCAAATATGGCACTTACATACCTCTAACGGAGAAAGGGGTTGCCAATATATACTTGGTGTGGTTTTAGTTTTCAAAAACAAATCGTCCATAAGCTTTTGCGGTATTGAATCCTCCTGTTTCTTGTGTTTCTTTCTATTAACATCTGAAATTAAAAATTAAGCGATAAAATAATTATATTTTACATAATAAAAAAATTGTGAGAGTTTAAAAATTGAAATGTTAATTTTAAAGTAAGCCTTCTAATTTTTATCACTACCTTACTGCCTAAAAGTAATTTTTTATGTTAAATAGGCAAGCGAAATACATATTATGTATTACAAATATGTTTTATAGTCAAGTTCTGACCTTGTTAAAGTTGTTTTGTTACAATAATTACCTTCTGGAGTGTAAGACATCCGGCTATGTTTCCTAGCCCTTTCTCTATCTCTGCTACGACTCTTTGAATGTTTCCTATGATTATCTCTACTTTTATCCCATTCCCTTTCTGATGGCTCCCGTCTTCTTTCTTCTCTTTCTGACTCTATTTCTCGTTCATGATCTCTATCTCTGTCCCTACGCCTATTTTCTATAACTTCAGGTGCCTAAAAAATACAATAGATTTGTTTGTAGAGGTCAATAACTAGTGGTATACAGATACCAAGTTTAATTAAATTTTGAACATTAATTATAAAACTGATCTTAAGCAATCAGATTTTTCATGATTCTTGGTGTGATGACAATAATTTTGATTTATTTATAAAAAATACAAAAGTAAATTCAAAGCTCTTGACCAGAAAATTTTTTCAGCAAGCAAACCACAATTTTTGTATTATGATTTCGAACCTATTACACGTCCTCTATACCGTTAGAATTTAAAAAAAAAGTTGATGTTAAAAAAGTTTACCCTGTTCTCTTTTTCTGGAATCTTCTCAGGGATAACCGGCGTTGGTATGGGAACAGGATTTTTTGCCTTCTCCATGTCCTCTTCTGTTGCATATTCGATAATAAGTTGTTTCCCATTTCCAATCGGCCAGTTGACACCATGCAACGCATTTCTGGTTGTTTCTGCTTCCCTGAAATTTTCGAAATTGCTTATTTCTTTTCTATAACTGGACTACAATAGTGACAAAACTTATACGTTTAACGACGAGTTTACATTTACCAATTTATTGGAAACTTCTCACACGATTTTTATAAAAATCAGTCTATGTGGTTTACAAGTTATATAAAAAAAATGGAAAATCTTTGACAGACATGCTACTTTCGGTTATACTCACACACTTCAAATCTTAAAATTTCAAAAAAATACCGAACTTAAAACATCAACTGGGTTACCGTGCCAAGACAATTTAAAACAAAAAACTTCAACGGTTTAAAGAGAAAAGCAGATTTCGAAGTATAAGTTAAATAGAACAATAGACTAGCCAACAAGTGGGTATATTGAAGTTTTAAATATCTTTCTTTAAATTATACGTCAAAGACAGACAGAAAATGTACTTACTCAATAGTTTCATATTGAACATAACATTTAGATTTTATCCTATCAGTCCAAAAACCATCTTCTTTGATTTTTCCTGTCCTCTCCAACAGCTCTTTCAGTTGTTTTAGAGTGAATGGTCGTACTAAATTGGTGATATACAATACTTCAGAAACTGGATTTTTGGCGGGACTCGGAGGCGGTTGTAATTTAGCTGCTGTATCTTCCACTATGCTAATTTTTCTATTTAAAGCAATTATATTCGGTTTTTCTTCAATTTTTTGTTCTTCGGTGGAATCCTCCTGTTAAAAATTGATGATATTCAAGATTATGTGAAAGTTGGAATCTCATGATGAGCGTTAATATTTTTAATCAAATTAACAAACATTATCTGAATCCAATATAACTATAACCAAAATGTGTGTTATATTTTATATAACACAGGGTAATTATGAAACTTTGGTGGTATTTAAACAAAATATTTTCAGTACTTCCTTTGTACAAAAAGTAAATGTCGACATGGTTTTTATTTTAAAAGCATACCCAGCTTTTTAGATGGTTTCACAAAAACTAACCTAAGCCCTCTTGTCACAGTTGATGGGAAATAGCATAAAGCTAGGTCATGGACAAATATGCCAAAAATAATTAATATGTTTTTTGGAAAGAGAAAATTTCCCAATGCAAAACAAGATAAAAAAAAAGGATCTGACCTAATGTAAATAGGAGTCAAACACACAAATAACCGAATGGTATATAAATTTCAAAGAATTATAGCCAACTTGGCCAAAAAACTTACTAATTTTTTAAATAGAATTGAAAACTAAAGCAATCTTCATTATTTATTTTTAAATCTTACCTCTTCTGTCTGCTCTTTTTCCGATTCATCCTCAGTTTTTTCTTCGTCCTCTACTTTTTTCTTGGTTGGTTCGCTCTCAGACTTAGTCCGTTCTTTTGGAATACTTTCAAGTTTTACTTCCGACTCATCAAGAAATTCTACCACAGGACAGACTATTTTAATGGAATCAACATCTATTTTATAACTGGTGGCTGTAACATTTTCCAACCAATCAGTTTTGCCCCAAGGTATTTTTTGTGTACGCGGCTGGAGTACAGGTTCAGTGTTTTCTGAACATGAAATGTTTCTATTTAATTTAACTGGTTTCGCTAGTTTTGTAGGGCGTGCTGTAAAATTTTATAATTATTATTAATATGGGTGGTGAAGTAAGTATCCTATCAATTTTATTGCCTTCCCCTTTCAGATATGCAACTATCTCCCCATTTATACTGAACATGTATTCCAAAGTAATATTTGAATAGTATGGAAACATTCAGCCTTCACTTTATATGTGTGTAAAGTCGTCAGATCAAGGAAATCAAGGGACTCCATGGGAACTGCGGAGGAGTTCAGAAGGAACTCGGAGGAGTTCTGAAGGAACTTGGAGGAGTTCAAAAGGAACTCTTAGTACCTACAAATTTTATCCAAAGGTTACCTTTCACTCTAACAATTTATCACACTCTCCCAATCATGTTTTCTTTAAATATTCAGGAATTTTTACTTACTTACCTATTACTATATGTGCCCGTTCTTCAGTACTTTGTCGCCTTTTTTTCTCCGATTTGTCATCCCCAGCAGAAGCTCTTCTGTTGATTACAATTTTATTAATGAAATCTGAATTGGTATCATCGGAAGTGTGTCTTTTCAAAGTAATTTTCTTCGATTTCTCCTGAGGTTCTTTTATTTCTCCATCCTCTAACGGCGATGATGCTCTGCGTGATTTTTGAGGTGCAGGAGATCTTTTTAAAGTAATATGTTTCTTTCCTTGCACTCCTTCCTCAGGAGGTTTGGACACTGGTGTATGTGAACGCTCTTCGCTCTGTTCTCTATTGTCGTTTTTATTACTTTCAGAATTATTTTGATCATTACAATATTCACTTTCAAAAGCTTTTTCTTCCTGATTCTCTGGTTGGGCATTCTTCTGTTGACTATGTTCTGATTGATTATTTTCTTGTTGGCTAATATCATTCTCTTCCGATACCTGCAACTCCGAGGCAACTGTCGATTCATGTACAACTTCTTGGTTGTCCTCACTATTAGTGACAGTATCATTTACGTTTTTTACATTTTCGTCAGTAGCTTTAGGTGATGGGGCTGACCCCTGTACATTGTCATTTTCAATTTCAGGTTGATTATCAATATTATTCGATGTTTGATCAGTGTTTATACCTGTTGACTTACCTTGTGAATTCTGCTCGTCCTTATCCTCCTTTTCATTGTTTTCTTGTACAACTTCAGTCACCTCATTATCATTTATTTTATTATTTTCAGAATTACCTGCTACTTTATCCTTTATATTATTTTTTTCTGCATTTATTTGATCTTCTTTTGTTATCTGAGAATCACCTTCCGTTTCATCCTGATTATTTAAAGTATTCTGTTTCTTCTTCCAGGAGCTTCTAGTTCTTTTTCTCATCTGAAACATAACAGATTTTTAAAAACAAATAAATAGTTAATCCTGACATACCAGAATTTTATAGGAATTTGGTAAGAATTCTTTACATTTTTAGTATCATGATTAAAATTTTTTTTTAATTTCAACAGCAGCATCACAACAGTACTATCTGACTACCATCCTTTCACAAAAACTAGTAGCATATCATTATATGATACAACAGGGCTTTTCTCATTCTAATGTTTACAGAAAATTTTGAAAGAGAAATACTTAACTAAACAAATTGCAATATCAAATGTATATTTGAACCAATAAAATTTTTTATTGTAGATGTAATTTACCTAGGTATATCAAAGAATAGACATTCTTTGCCTATATGAACTTTATGGATCGAATTTGATGAATTATTAAGATAACATATATGTGTTATTGAAGTGTTAAGAAATGATTAATTGCAATAAAGGAGTTACAAATTTAAAATATAGAAACATTGTAGTTATAACAAATTTCGGTACTAAAATGTGACGCCATACTCCATTATAGGTTTTAACCATTTCAAGATCATTAAACTTTTCTACTTAAAATGATGAACTTATGTATATCACTTACCCTTAAGTGCTCCTATGATTTGAATTAATCAGAATATTTATTTTTACACAGCAATTACAGCAAAAATAAATTATATTAATCCAACCTAAAAACTATTTCTCATAAGTTGACAGATGAAGAGATGAATAAAACTGAAACATCAGAGGAAACATCCACCAAATCGAAATAAAACATCATTCGTTTGAAACACAAATCCTCACATACGATCAGATTCCTGTGATTGGATCACTTCAATCAATCTCGTGGTGCGCTTTCCAGCTCAACCGGAAGTTATTTGTGTACACTGGCACTGAGCGCAATTATGTTCACTACTTATTTATTAATGCCCAATTGCACCGGTTTAGCTTAAATGTGAGGCTTAACAATGTGCAGCTTATGCCCGATTGCACCACCTTGCCTTAACAAGTATGCCAAGCTTAAAAAATAAAGCTCACTGCACCGTTAAATGAACGAAGCTTATATGCACGAAATTTTAAGGACAGCTTTGTCCATTCAAGTAAAGACATACGTTATTGTACGTAAGCGTGTCTTTACTAAGCAAAAGCAAAACATGGTGCAATGAGAGATTGGAATAATCAGTAAGTTGCATTTTGTTAAGCCTTACATTTAAGCGAAACTGGTGCAATCGGGCATTACTGATCATTCCAATCTCTCATTGCACCATGCTTTCCTTAGTAAAGCCACGATTACGTAGCTGTGCTTAAAATTTCGTGCATATAAGCTCCGCTCAGATAACGGTACAACGAGATTTCTTGAGCCTGGCTTACTTGTTAAGCCAAGGTGGTGCAATCGGGCATAAAAGAACATGAAAGGTTTACTTTCACCATAGAAAAATACAGGACCAGAGTTTATATCACCAATTTTGTAAGAAATATCATTTTTCGAAATATGTGTACCGAAATAAAAAGTGATCTCATTGTGGTGATCACACTGCCGATGAAGACATACATCAGACCCACAGAACTAAAGTTTATAGTTCTGTGTCCAGACCACATTTTTATTTCTGTGACCCCAGATTGACACTTAACCTAACTTTATAATTTTTGAAAATAGCAAAATATAAATAGTATTTTTGGGTTTCTCTTGAGTAGTGCAAAATCCCAAAGTAGTGGAAGTAAAAAGTAAAACATCAAAGAATCTTCTGATTACTTAATGAAGAAAATTGGTTATTAATAATGTCGCTATTACCTAGAAAAGGTTTGATATGCAATCTATTGTTCATAAAATTTACTGCTCTCGATCATTTTAGTAGTTCTTATGATTATTGATCTTCTTAATTCTAGCATTTCTCCAAACAATAACTCCCTTTATTCAGTGTAAGCGATTTAGAGGAAAAGTAAACATTCAGAGGCCTAAACCACCACATTTTGAGAAAGCAAAATTCTTAGCCCTAGCCAAACCATGGTTTATTAACCCAAATAAAGACAAACCTTTGGTTGAGTTGTGTAAATTTAATGAAAAATTAAACAAGAAAGATGAATTCAACCCTCTCCAAGATATATATGCAAAAGAACTATATAACAGGTTTATAAATTCGAAGTTAGTAGTATTTTACCATTTCAACTCTATGAAAGCTGATGAGAATTTCAAGTATTATGCATTATTCAAAAAACAAGGAATGGAATTGAAAAAATATGAAAAGAAGTTATTATCTGCTGCTATTTCAGGAACTCCTTATGACACAATTTTAAATTTCTATACCACATCCAACAACATGATACTATTTTGTCCTGAGCCAGAAGTTAATAAAGTTTTGAAAATATCTAAAAAATGTCCTCAACTGATAATGTTAGGTAAGGAGTTGAATATCACTATAATATTTGTCCAGCTAAAACTAATTTACAATGCTATATTATTAATTTTTTGTAATAGTGTTTTCTCTTAATACCTAGTATAATAGCATTTGAATGATAATATCATTTATGACATTGCCAGTGGTTCCCAGGCTTTATACTGGCAATCTATTGGATAACACATATAAAGTGGAAAAAACTAATTATACTAATCATAGAAGTCGGTTTGAAATTTACTTTATTAGATATAATAATGTATTAATGAAGCTTTTCGTTGCCGTTTATTAATTTCAATATTAATGAATTATTTTATTTATAAAAGGATGCGTTAATGGCCGTCATTAACGCACTCTTTTTGTGATTTTGACGACATTTTGATATAGACCATATACCAATATCATTATTTATATTTTCCAAGTTGTTTGAAGTCATTTTGATGATATTTTTATATAAACAACCAGCTATAGTAAAGAAAATAATATAAACAATCACAGACTAACATCATACACTTTAATTAACAATTTTAATACATAATTATTTTTGGTTATTTATAAAAATATTCTTCATATTACAATTGTTCAAATTTAAGAACGGAACAGATACATTGTTTGTTTTATGAATGTCATGACATTCTAAGTCATTGGTATGGAGTTGAGATTATTATCTCCTGATAGTCTTTGTGGAAAAGTGAATTTTTTCACAAAAAAAGAGTTTACGGTCAACGAAAAAATATTGTAATCAACTCATTTGTTAATGAGCCATTAATAAACTCAACTATTAAAGGCACTCACTCGCTTTCGCTCGTTCGTGCTTTAAACAGTTTTGTTTATTAATCGCCTTCATTAACAAACTAGTTTAGTGAATAACTATTAAGAATTATTAAATATCTACTAAATATATCCTTACAACTTTATTGGTCTATTTGGCGAGTAGTAACATGACTCATATCTGAAGTAGATACTAAACTAACTTAGTAACAAGTGGAGTGGATGTCAGCTCTTCTCTCCCCAAATATATACCATGTTTCAATATTGTATGATAAACATTTTAAAAAATTTATATAGAATAACTTTTTTCTAGCTGGAATTCTAGAAAACAGTTTGATTAATAAGGAGGATCTTGTTAAATACAGCAAAATTCCCAATCTTCAAGCAGCTCAGGCAGAACTTGTACAAACTATGAACAGAGTGGGTAGTCAACTAGTTGGTGATTTAAATTCACACCAGACTACCTTAGTTTCCAATTTAGAACAAAGAATTAAGCAGCTTGAAACTGAGGATAAACAGTAAAATATGTTAAATTGTTTGTTATTTATTATTAAAAAAATTATATGAATAAGAATAAATCTTATATATAAAAATGAATGTTCATTTATTCGTTCATATTTTACTTATTGCATGCAGTTGCACAAAGGATTCAGGATAGCTCTTGTCACAGTGGTGTACTAAGAGATCCAAAAAATATATAATTTTCTAATTTATCTTTGTAAAGCCCATATTTTTATTGATTAAAAAAAATATACCATATCATATTTCTAGTTTAAACCATTGTATGAGTTATTAAATATTTAAAATTGTGGTTATGCTACTTGGGATCTTACCGAGGAGTATAAATAAGAAACTGAAACACTGGCTTATTATGTGTAGTTTTAATCAGACTCTTAGGTAATGGCGGATTATTCACCAAAATTAAGATGTTCATTTCTCTCAATAAAGTCTTTATTAAATATAAAAATGTATTCCAAAATAATATTTCTGGACTTACATGTAAACTATAATATAAACATATAACAATAACCAAAATAAAGTTGTTACATTATCTACTTTCCTTAAAGTTCATTTAGCTATTTCTTACCCTTTTTACTTCCAGCTTTACTACTTTTTTTGCTCCCTTTTTTTTCTTTTTTACCTGCCCCTTGTTTTTTCTTCTCTTTTTTCTTTCTACCCTCAGGCTTCTCCACTTCGTAATAAAATAAAAATGCAAAATTAGGAAGAGTTACAAACCTAATCAATGGTAAATTTCGCAAGTAGAGTTGGCAAAAAAATTCCATATTTTTTTTAGTTTCATCTAGGGAGAATATCTTTTCACTTTTTGGAGGAAACTGAAAAAATTATATTTTTAGTTGGCACCTAGTTGCATTTTTTCTATTCCGTTGCTTCGTCCTAAATGTTAGTGTATTTTTGTATTACACTTCTTAGTTTTCTTAATAATAATACGTTTAGTTATCATAAAGATGATACAGAATTCATAAGGTAAGAACAACACTTTAATATTTTTACATTACATTTAAATCCGGCGGTATAACAGACATTCATTCGTTTGGGTTGTGCTCAACAGAAGGCACTTGAACTGAATCTTTGTTCCCATATGTTATCTACTTCCATTCCAGAAGCTACCTGTCGTCTATATAGGCCACTAGTTTGACTGGAGGGATTTCCAGTAGTTGTAATCGTTGTATTATTTCCTCTCCAAAGTGCTTCCGTCTGAGTCCTTGTAAGTTCACACAGAAGCAGAGTATGTGAGTAGGTAGGTGTTTCATCATAGAGTTCACATTTTCTGCACATAGGTTCACTAACTTTGCCCATTTTGTGCAGATGTTTCTTCAGGGTGCAGTATGTCCAGTCACCAGGTCGCTAACTGTCAAATGTCTCTTACCCAGTTACAATAGCGTGGTTGAGAGTTCCTTGTCTACCTTGTTTATTAAACTCTTTGTATGGAGGTGCCCCTCTAGCGTCAACCCCCATTTGAGTTAGTGTTCCTTATCTAGCCAGCTCCCGATTTCCCCTCTTATGCAATCTTTTTGTGATTCCTCAAAACGGTTCCGGACCTATATGAAGTCTCCTTTAGAACCTTCTTTAGCTGGTCCGCCATTTCATTACCTGCAATTCCCTCATGTGCCGACCCATATTAGAGTCACTTTGTTGTCCCTTGCCAACCTGGTTAAGGGATTCTTTGCAGTTTTTTTACCAGTCTAGACCTAGTTTTTGGATTATTGATAGCTTTAAGCAGAGCTTTGGCTGTCAGTGAATATTTTAATTTGTTGTCCGGTATACCATCTTCTGATATGTTTTCATCAATGCAGGCTATAGCAGCAATCGTCTCTGCTTGAAACACAGACGTACATATCGACCAAGGCTGAAGAACATTCTCTTTCTAGGTCCATTATACCAACCCCAATGCCATGGTTTGTTTTGGAACCATCGGTGAACCAGATGATTTCTCCAGAATTACCTGGGTGCATCCACCTCTGTTCCCTGGATGGGATGATGATGTTCACTCGCTCAGTGAATATGTTCTCCGGTGTCATATGCTATCAAAACTCATGTGAAATATGGGTTCATCTAGTATTGTCCCAGTTGTATCATCAGTGTGTCCTCAAACATTGTTGTGAGACCATAAGTCTCCTAATTTCAGCCTAAGAATTGCCATCATCGCCTCCGCTTTTACAAAAAGTTCCAAAAGAGGCAGTCCAATAAAGGGCTTCCATTGATGCCGTCCCCGTGCTGTTCATTGCCCCGGTTATACCAAGGAGGGCTAGTCTTTGGATTACAGTTAATACGTTCACTGCGGAGGACACTTATCTCCTCCTCTACCAGACTATTTTGTTCCATAGGTGATCGTTGGCCTTATCACAGTTGTGTAAAGCCAGTGAACCAACTCAGGTCGTATTCACCAGGTTTTGCCCATAACACTTCTGTATTGCCAGAAAAGCCTAGTCGCCCTGGTAGTAATTTTTTCCAGGTGTGTTTCTTCCGGTTCAGTTTGTGATCAAGGGTCACTCCCAGATATTTAACTTCTTTGGATATTTCTAGTTCTTCTCCGATCAGCAGTAGTACTCTACCCTGCGGGAGAACTTTTCTATTCGTAAAAGCTACTAGTTTGGTTTTTTTGGATCAACTGAAAGGTGCTTTTTAAAGGCACCATTCCTTCACAATTCGTAGTACTTCTTGCAGGACATTCATGATAACCTCTGGGAATTTCCCATTGGTGACAATCACTATAAAGCCCGCAAAGCCCTGCGTCCATATATGCCTTGATCATATCCACAATTAGGTTCCATAAAAGTGGTGAAAGTACTCCTCTTTGAGGACATCCTTTAGTTGCCCTAACGGTGTATAAGTGCATATGTGCTGTTATTCTCGTGTGCTCGAGAATGGATCCTATCAATTTGCATGTATAGTGCTGTTTATCCCTCTTTTTTAAGGGATCTGTTTATTGATGACATCGATGCATGTGTTGTCAAAAGCACTTTTCGATATGTCTAGAAATGCTGCAAGGGCTAGGTACTTTAATATTTTTACATTACATTTAAATCCGGCTCTGACTTGCAGCGGTATAATAGACACTGCAGTTCTCCTTTCAGAGAGGATCCTTTCTCGCAGACAGAAGATATTGGCGGCACCGCTTTATATTACTCAAAATTATACTTACATCTGGAAGAGCATGGGCCAAAGCGAGTTCCTTGAAATATGTGAAAATCTTTTCTGTTGATTTGTCAAAGGAACTGGTAGTTAACGCATGTGTTAAAAAGAATTGGGATAGTAACGCTCCACTCTTCCTTACATTGTAATTATTTCTTTTGCAAAATTTCGTGACCGAACACATTAATTCAATGAATAACATTCTTGCTGTGCCTTTTGGAAAATATTTATTCATTTTCATGGCATCTAAAAATTATATAATAATATTAAATTTGTTTATCAAGAATCAAGAGTATATGGATATGAGCTTTGAATCGTTCTTAGATTGTAGGTATATGGGAGGCGTTAGGTCTTATCGGTGGTATTTTGCTATCGCATCGATCAAAGAAATAATAATTAGGCTAAAAAACTTACTTAAGTATTTTTTTATTTCATGCGTACAGTGTAATTTTAAATAATCCTTCAATTCATTTTCACTTAAAAAATCCCATACAGATACTTTTGGTTCGGGAATATCAAAAATTGGTTCTTGAAAGGCATAATAATTGCTTTCATCTGTCTGCAAATTATTAAAATTTTCGTTTTGATTAACAAAGTAATTTTGAATATTAGTTTGATGTTTAGTTTCGTTTGCCAAGAGGCTGCTAAAATAATCTGTTTTACTCATGTAACTGTCAACGTTACAGAAATTAAAATAAAATTTTTGTATATTAAATTTCCCGCTTAACGTCAAGAATCGACCGCTCTTGATTGTCGTTCGCGAAGAACGACAATCGAATGCACTTTGTGATCGTGACAAACCAGAGAAACTGACTAACTGACACACTGTCTGTGTCTGTGCACAGACTGACAATCGACCACAAGTTTCTGAGATGGCGGACGTAGTAGACGAGGTGATTATGGATTCAACGGATGAAAGTGAAGATATCATCACTAAAAGTCCAGAAGAGTGAGTACATTTTGATTTTATTAAATCCTTTCTTTATATTTTCTTATTGCTCTTCCATGTTATTCCAAATTAAGTTTAAATTAACTCATTATAAAATATATTTCGTGGTTCCTGTTCTGGAATAATTCAATAGCTGTTTTGAAATTTTTTTATTTTCCAATGACCCACATATTGATTGTATTGACAAATGCATTTGTAATTAGTAAATCGATATATTACTATTGACGAAAACTTGAAATATGTTCCTGATTCTACATTTTTAGGATAATAGTTACTGCTATCTATTTATTTTTAAACTAAGGTCATGTACCTACTTCACGTTTTGTTCCTTATTGTGACAGTTGAAAATGTTCAAGCGCAGTGTGTAGGTTTAATTTAAGATCATCAGCCTAACAAAACCAACGCATTTCTTTTTATATGGAACTTGTCTCAGAAATGCAGTTTCTGACATAAACTAAAAAGAGGGATTCAAAAGTTGTCTTAAAAACATGTGTTTTCCAATATTGTTATGATGTTGATAGGTACAACTGATGTGAAGCATTTTAGATAATTATTTAAATAATTAATTCCAACTTAATTGAAGCCAATTCAATTGGAATCTCCGATTTTATTCTACTGTTTTTGAAAAAGTGGAAATACAGGGAATTTTTTGTCCTTGATTTATTGTTTTCTCTCCCTCTACCAAGCTGGTTTGCTTCCAGAAATCTAATAAATTAATCTATTCTCATAACAATATATTTATATTCAGCCAGAATATAAATTTTAGATGGTAAATTTCATGAAAAGATGTACCTATTTGAAAGAAATGCATCTATTTTTCAAATATACAGTATATTTTAAAGATTTTACACTCTGACACTTTATAGGGCCAATTCTGTAAGCAACTGAAAAATTTTAAAGCTTGGTAAGCTTTAAAATATTAACGGAAGACGCTTAATTTCACCTGATATCTGTTAAAATTTAAACACTACTCTAGACTAAGAATTAAAACATTTTTGATAGCGGAAACTTTAACTTTACTTTAATCGATTTAAATTCAAGTGAATAATAGAAATGGCTTTGATATTTGATGTCTTACTAATGAATTAAGGAATTCAAATTCACAGGAACGCACTTAGAAAGTAAGTTAATTTTGGGGGTTATGATATATTATGTTACTCACAAATCAAATCTTTTTTAGGAAACATTATAGGAGAATTCAAAGAAATTTGAGAGATAATTCAAATCCTTTCGAATTACCTGATAAAACATTCACTAAGCTTTTCAGATTTGATAAAGAAACTTGCCAATCAGTCATAAATTCAATATCTGAACACATGCATGATAGTCAAAGATCAACATTTGTTCCTAAACACCTCCGCGTGCTATGTACTTTGCATTTTCTTGGTCATGGCAGTTACCAGACACCCACAGGTCAGCTTCATCTAATTACATTGAGTCAGCCAATGGTCAGTCGCTGTATTGCAGAAGTTACAGATCTAATAGTCAATCATTTATTACATAGGTACATTATATTTCCTGTTGGAGAAAATAGAAATAGGGTACAGGAGACTTTCAATGAGGAGTTTCTTCATTTTAATGGGTTATGTGGTATGATTGACTGCACTCATATAAAGATTATACCTCCTGTTAATCATGCTGTGTATCCTGATGCACCATATTACTGTCGCAAAGGATACTACAGCATAAATACACAAATTATTTGTGATGCCAACAAATATGAATGCCAGATTTCCTGGTTCAACCCACGATGCTGCAATATGGCTTAGTTCTCAAGTAAAAACCTTGCTAGGATATGTTTTTGTTTTTTGTTAATTCTGGCACTTCTTGGCATTGACATTGTTATAATACTTATTGTAACTATTTTGAAAACTGAAAATTAAAAAAAAAAAGATATAGGTAACCTTGGAAGTTATTAAGCAAATACACAAGTACTTACCACAAAACTTGCTATGCCCTTAAACTTAAAAAAATTATTTTGCTATCACTTCAGTAGATTGGAGGTTAGAAATGGATCATTGATCTACTTTCCGAGCTAATTAGTTCAAATCAGTCAAGTTTGATCTGTCAACACTGCTTCATTTAAACACATTTGACACCTCCGTTAAAATGAATAGTTTTAAAGGATCCTTTAAATATTGACGTTATAGAATTGGAATTGGGTTATATTCAAATAACGGAAAGTTAAAAACACATTTTTTAACGTGCCTTTAATTTTTAACCAGTTCTTATAGAATTGACCTTTATATTAGTAATTTAAACCTTATATTGGAGTAAAACTCTTGGATTTAGCATATTTATAGTTTTTATTTGATATTCTGATGGTGTGGATATAACTAATTTAATCAAAATAAAATCATTAAATAAAGTACCATTTCAAACTAATAATACATTAATTATTCTGTAGTATAAACAAAATTTTAAACAATAATGTGGGAATTAAACTCTTTAGACATTTATTGCTTCTATGATTTCATAATACCAACTTGTGAGTGTCTCAATATATAGCCCTACTTTTTTAGTTGGTTTTCACTATCACTATTATCCCTCCTGTGCCATTTTTATTTTAAATATTACTCTTCTATTGCTACTATATGTTTTATATAATACTCAGTCTTGGAAAATATGTTATTTGGCTCTTAGACTAAAAACCTAATCATACAGTTACTTCAATCTTCCTCAAATAATTTCTCATTTTGCCTTTTTCCAACAAAGGATTGATTTTGACCAAATCAATGTACAACTTTTTTTTATTTTAAGGCTCTAAAACAGCTAACATGAGACATTTTCTATATAAATTTGTTAAAGGTTTTGATTGTTATTTTATTGACTTCTTATCTTGTCATTTAATTTGTATGTTCAATAGTTTGAAGTACTTTATAAGGTTTTGTCTGTGTACAAGAAGAATTACAATTCCCTCCTATGTAACTGATAAAATTAAGGTAACACACTGAGATGGAATTGGGTACACTACAATAAAAACACCAGGGAGATAAATATATTATGTAAATTAAGAGAAAAAATAACAATTTATATCAATACATGTAAACAATTTAATCATTACATTTTGGATTTTATCATTTTATAAAGTAGATACTTATGTAAAATTTAATGTCCTTCAAAATATACCGATTATGTTATTAATTGTATAAACAGAGTCTTCCAAAATATCTATGGGGCACATTTTTGTAGTTAGACTAAAGTAACTTCTGACTGTCTATAATACCAGAAAATAAAGAGTAGACAGATAGAACTCGTAAAGAAGGGACAGATCTGGTATATTGAAGGATTTAAAACTGCAAAGGGCACAGAGATAGGGGTATATGCAAAAAAAATTTGCAAAAAGTAACTACCATACCTTAAGACCTAACATTTTTATCTTCTAGGTGGATGAATTATTATTTTTGTATAATTAATAAAATTAAGATGAACAGAATAAAATTCAACACTTGTTTGCAACTTTAATCGACATTATTATGAGTTAACTTTTATACTAATTCAATTTGCAAATTGGAATTATAATTTGTTTTCCATAGTAATGACATTAGTTTATATTCTAAAAGTTTGAAATTGGTTCATATAAAATAATTACCTCACATATGCAGTTTTCAATTATATCTAGAAATAAAAATGACTTTCAATTATAAGCTAGAAATTAAATCCCAACATAATACTAGGTTAGAATAATTGTAATGTTAGAATCCTAGGTAGAATAGGGTATACATTTCGACCTCGGTGATCTTTCATGGAAAAATACTTCGCTTTTCTTGAAGTTTAGCTTGACTGTTGCGATATAATGAGATTTTTAACGCAAGAACTGCTTTTTCACATGCATTTATTATATTTTTCATTTGGAAAATATACTGGGTACAAATGAGTCATTAATTGAGCTTTTTTGAATTTTTTAAATTGAACGATAATACGTTTATAATTTACTTGGCATCAGCAGATAAGTGTTTGCAGCCTTTCGACATTCGATACACTGGAGCCGCACATAATTTCCATTACTATCATATACGAAGTAAGCTTAAAACTAACTTGTGTGGCTATATAGAGAGTCTTTATGACTACTTTTTCATTGTTATATTAAATACTCTCATTAAGTAATTATATGAAATCCACCCGTTTATTTTAAAACAGGTAAAATGGCCAAATTATAATGTAACAAAATATGTAATTTGCCTACTTTTAAACTACGATCATAGATATCATTTCATTGCTTGAATTGGATTGTGTACAAAAATAATCTATCAATTTGTGGGTACTATCAAAGATTGGTCTTTGGTACTAAGCCATAAATAACTTGATAATACTTGTCACAGTAATAAGGGTAAAATATAAAGGTTTATGGCTTCAAGTGCTCTTAGCTATGGGTAAATATGAACATGTGCTAAGATAAAATATCATCTGTCAAAGACAGTTTTGTAAAAAACCTTTGTGTGAATATTATGTATTCTTAATTGTCCTTTAAAATATTTTTAGTTAAAGAATCTTAGTTTAGTTCTCACACAGAAAAGATCAAGCTTACTCCTGACGATTTTTAAAATATAGTTATATTCAAGCTTAAAAATAAACTCTGTATTATTTATCCCATTTCCTAATAGCTTGTTTATCTACCCTTGAATAATTTGGTCACTTCATTATAAGTATGAACAGACTTTGACCAATATTATTATCTATAAAGTTGAACAAAAAAATACAATCTAGATATTAGTTGATCTAACATTTTAAAATATAGGACGGATTGACATTGAAAAATACCGTTCTTTAATGCTCATTACCATCTACTTGAATATTTAGTGAAGGAAAGTGGGTTCCGCCAACGTAATCGTTTAATATTAAATAGTTTTGATTTTTGTTAGTCATAATATTGAATGGAATATTATATTATTAATGATGTGAATTGTACAAGGAGTCATCTAGTAGATTACGTACCGAATAATTACTTGTTGATTCATCTTTTTTTTGTTATGATGTCTATTCTAATATTTTGGTTGAATTTTGTAACGGTAATGTTAATTATACTTAGTGTATCTAGGTCTCGACGCTAAAATGACAAATATTACTGTATTCTTTTTACAACTTTTAAGTGGGTCTAACTGAGATTATCTGAGTCACTCAGTTGTCCCGAAAAAATTATGTTCTTTTAGTATGACTGAACTGAATACGAACTGAGGCTGTACTAGATTATTTCTTCCCCCTTACACCTCCTTTTTTATTTGGACTCTACATTCTGTCGTCGCTTTAATAAATTGTGAGGTTACATCCGATTCAAATGATTTAAATTTATATCCCTTCTATGTTGAATCATGGAGAGTCTAGTATCCGTTTAGTATAACAACCGCGATAAGATTAGTTAAAAAACATTTCACAATATTTCGTTGACTCGGCATCTGGCCTTAAGGATTTAATAATAAAAGTTTATAAATCCCTCATTGTACAGTAAACAGTAACAGATCCGTAGTCGGTAAAATTAAGATATTAAAACATGAATTAAATTTATTTTATGAAAAAAAATCATTACATTTTTTAAAAACATATCGGGTGAAATTTTTTTTAGCTGAAACCAGTTTCGAAAAAAAACTTTTACAGTATATAGATTCCTCCCCAAACACAAAATCACAAAAAATTTTCTGCGGAAATGCATCATTTTCCCGACTTTAATTTGTTGACGTTTTATTAATATAGAAACCATAAAATATAAACAATGTAAAAGTTGAGTTTAATCCTCTTCCCGACCTTTAACACAGATCAATGAATAATATCTGTTCTTATCAGCTTAATATCGCTTCAAAAATCTAAAGAGACAAACCAGTACTATGTTTCCTGGCCCTCCAATTTTCGGCAGAGAAGCCTGCATTGAAGTTAAAGCACTGGTGACCATCTTCCGACAATACTTTATCCGAGCAGCTATTGTTGCCATTGATAAAATCCCCATTCTGAACTATCTACACCAACACAAATTCGTTCGTATGATTCTCCGTGAGCAAATAAAATATTTAAGAAGAAAAAAGTTTAAAAAGTCTTACCTATCTAAACTCTTTTTCTGGTGAAAGACGACTATTTTCATACCAGGTTTCCTTTACAACAAAAAACGAAGGTTGGCATTGTTGTCGTTTAGAACATCTATACATTCCCAAATCTGTTTCAGAAAAATAATAATGCGAAAATATATCCAAATTACTTGTATGTCCTCTACATTTTGTCCTACAGTAAGGTGGTCGAGGTATTAAATCTTCATTTTTTGCAAATTGATAAGCTTCCTGCCTAGTTTTAGGTAGAATTTGCTCAATTATAACAAAATAACACATAATTTAACCACTATCTGTTTTACATGTAAAAACCTGTCGAACGTTTTTGTACACGCCTGTTTACGGAGTCCAATTGGCGAGTATAGTTCGAATCATTCTAAATTCTACAATATTTGATCAATTAATGAAAATGGTATATTTCCGCAAGAAGTTTTTTGCGTGTTTATTATTAGAAAATTGTCTAAAATGTAAAACAGAAACGTATTTTCTTGTAACTAGTTTCAGCTATTCTAAAGTCGAAAAAATGAAAATTATGCATTTCCGCAAAAAAAAATTCAATTCTTTCTGTTTGGAAAAGGTTCCAAATAGTAAATGAACGAATATTTCTTACATAACTGATTTCAGCTAAACGAAAGTTGATCCAGCATAATATCTACACATGTTCCCATTCATTTGTAAACAAATTTCGTCACTTCATTGTCATTTATCAGTTAATTTAACCATATAACAAATAAATTTGAATTGCGCACAAATATTTCAATATCAGAACCACATTAGTAGATTATAAAAATTTGTTGATAAAATTTGCCAAAGTAAGGAAACAAAATTAATGTTACAAATGCTAGTATTTATAACATCTTCATATCTCCAAATACTTTTTTGTACAAATAGAATTCATTTTTCGTTAGTTTTTCTATATGTTGAAGATCGGTTTTGAAAAATAATAGTGTTTGATACTTTTGAACAAATTCAAAATTGTGAACTTGAAAATTCTTCATCAGTGCTAGTAATATAATTTATATAATTCCAATGTTGTCAGATTTTGAGACTGATGTCAAAATTCTTTGAAAGAACCCTTTTGAAATTAAAAATTTCCAAAACTAAATACAGTTGTGTAAAAATATGAGAATTTTTTTTATTATTAATCTTACGAAAAAAAGTTACACTTTATAAAAAGTTCTGCACGGTCGAAAACTCCAAATAAACCATGAAATATTGAAATTTCAAAGTCATATCCGAGGTATATAAGAAAATAGGAATTTCTACTAATAGTAAAATATTTTTATTTTTGACAAAATCGAAAATTGTTATCAAAAAAACTAGTTTCGTCATCAAAATTTTGATTATCTTCAAGTTTCCTAACTTCTATGTTGCACCACTGTGATAATACTTCATACTAAAACCATTCAGATTATAACTCCCTGCATAATAAGAAATGTTGGGATAATTTTGTCGTATACCAAAAAACTGTATTGAAACAGAAGGTGGGTACGTTGAGGCATCAGTGAATTGATGGAAAAGCTAATATGTAATTGTAATTATTTTTATAGAACTATAGTATATTCTCTCCCACCCTCGTGTGAAACGAAAAAATACTGAAGGGCGCAAAATAGCGAGTGCTTCAGGTGCCTGTCTTGCCCAATACGCCAGTTACATTAACTAGCATAGAAGTTGCCTATGTTGGTTAGATGCTAGTAAGAAAGAAGTGCGTTAGGCGCTTTTCTTGGCATAGAAGTAACCTTTGATAATACCCTACATGACACGGCATTTTAAGCTCTGAAACAAAGGAAGCACAGTTATTAGTAACCAAGTGGATACAGGCACTGCTTAACAACAGGAAAGCTAAAACCCAGGATGTGGAAGATGTACTCTTTTGCAGGTTAATGGAAAATGGCGTCAAATACATAGAATATAGTAATAGTAGTACGAGGTAAATTTGAGGGGACAATATGTGACCTCGAAAGCGAACTCGAACTTATCTGACAATGTCGTACCTTGAGATTTTGAGATTAGGATTTTACTACTAAATCCAACGGCAATATTTTATAACAATTGCTGGCAATGCATATACGTGTTGGTTCGAAATAAACCATTTTTTAAAATATTTACAGAGTTACCAAAAATAATGTAGTCATGTAAAATTTGGAAATATCGCTTTGTACAGTTGATTAAGTACTAAACAACAAATTTTCATGGTTATACTTGTCGGTATCTAAAATAATTAATTAAAAGAAAACAACTTTATAAGACAGTATTTAACTGTGGGATGCGTTGCATATAAATAATAAGATTGTCTCAAGGTTAATGACGCAAATCAGTTTAACGAAATATGTTACCATCTTTATTTTTATGGTTTAGCCAAGATCTACCGTTACAGGAAGTTTTTAAATAAAATGTTTTCTGGGTTATCCATTACAAAAAATAAATAATTAGTCATACATGTTGGAATTTTTTAAATCCATCTCAAAACTATTCAGTATCATGAGTAATCCTACATTAAAAAGTTGACAAAAGAAACAGTGGTTGGTATTAATATGAATTATTAAAAAATTGTTGAGAAAAAACATGAAAAGTGGCAGGCTCAAGAAATCATAGATCCGCCACTGGTTGTTATGATTGAGGAAATGCACAAGAAGTGTATTTATTATGTTAGGGTTAAAGTGTTGATAAACTAGCTGGATAATATACAAACTATTTTATATAAATTAAGTTTTTTAAAAAGAGGAAGGGGATATTATATATTGTAGACTTTTGTCTCCCAGAACATGTGACTTATCTAATAAAGAATCAATAGTAGTTACCTATATCCATAAAGTTATACTAACGTCAGCCAGTTTAACTAATTTTATTTACATCTATTTATTTTTTCAGACTTGCTGAACTTAAGAAAGAAAATGGAAACCAATTATATAAAATCAAACTATATAGATCTGCACTGCCTCTCTACAGCGAAGCCATTAAACTTTGTCCTAATACAGCTTCTTATTATGGAAACAGAGCCGCCTGCTATATGATGCTCAACCGGTTTGTATTTTTTTAATGAAATTTTGTATATACCTAGTGAATAATAAGTAAAATTTATCCCATTGAACAATATGTTTAAGTGTGTTATTGGATTGTAATGTATAATTTTGTAAAACTACAATTACATATTAGAAATGAATGTTTCATTTGTTTCTCAGTCTTAGGGATAATCCACCGATATTGGTTGAACCAGGTTTACTAGCTCTGTTTCAGTTTTTCAATAAAGGTTCATGCGATAAACCTAGTTTAACTCTGGTTTAAACTAGTCTCAGGATTTCAGAGGTTTAAAAAGATAATTTACCCATTCTAAACTATAAATCCTACAACATTTTGTTTGGTAAATATCATAGACCATTCCAGAACATGTGACTTTGACAGGTCGGCCATATTGTGCTGGATAGCAACTGAATCGATTAGTTGGAGTTGAACCTTGTTGGTTTTCGCATGTGCTGTAAAGTATTTTAGAAAAATCTAGCTTGTAATGCGGTCAGTTGGTTATCAGACAGACTTTGTAGAACCTCGCTACGTTAAAACAGCCGGAAATCGAAAAAAGATACCTTATCCCTTTCTCCCCGCATTCCACACTTCACAACCCTACAAAACCATGGCATTTTAGATATCTTTAAGAACTAATTGTTAATTGAAGTCTAATTATTATCCGTTGTTTACCAGTAAACCAGTGTGCCCTCCAGCACAAAATTCAATGCGGCGTAACAGGGCGAACAAAAATATGGTTTTGGACTTTTGGTATACCCAACAGTGTTTATTTTGGAGAAAGGTGATTTTATTTGACTTCTGCATGGGATGAGGGTATTTGAACCTAGCTATTCTTATTCATCTATGGAAACTTCTTCTACATGTTGTAGGGTTTCTAAGGTACTTTTTTTTTCATATAAAAGATAACAGTAAAAATAATAAACTCAAGTATTACCTTGCCTACTTATACAAAAACTCCATCGACTAAAGTAGATCCTACTTTCAGCACAAAGCCAAATTTAAAATATTTGTAGGCATGTAAACTTTTGCAAGGCTCCATCTGCTCTTTGGTACAAAAACGGTGTGAAAATACCAAATAACTATATCCATATCTAGGAGTTCATCCATTTCTCAAATGTGGTTAAAATCCAATGAAGGTTTTTAATACACACTAATAAAATTGACGAAAACAATTCTTGAACACTGCTTACCATTGGATGGACCATACAAAACTGACCAGCTGTCCAAATTGTTAGCCATGGACGCCCATATTAGGTCGCGTGATCTGGATTGCCTAATTGTAGGACATTTTGACATCTGAATATTGTAAATTACTTTTTCCTACGACCACCATCCAAAATACTATTTTGTATTTGGTTATAATACGCAAAATTAACAATTTCTCATAGCAACAAAAGTTATGGGAAAAGTGGCATAAGGCATAGCCAAAGTGACATAAAGCATAGCCAAAGTGACATTAGGCATACCCAAAATAAATACCTACAGCAAATTGTTTGATTTCTGGATGGTGGTCATAGGAAAAATACAGTGTGCATGATAATTTCTCACTAGTTACACAATATACTATTATATTATTACACAAATTGTGAAATATATAACTGACAATGAAGATTTTATGAAAATGGGTTGCCTTTAAAACCAGAACGGATAGTACTGTAAGTACTCATTACTTTTGATTTCCCATGTCCTCAATTTTTGGAAATTGGTTACTTCATCGGTTTTCTTCGATGCCACGATGATGTATTTTTTCACCAATGTAATGAAAGTTTGCCCTTCACCTTCGTTGAAATTATCGGCTCTTTTTTTCTTAAGAAAGAGCTCTATTTTATTATAAAAAGTTGATAATTCGAGGTTATGTTTTAGCCTTTCGCGCGGAATATCCCGAATGAGTCCGACTATAATCCGAATGCTGGTGAATTTGCTGCCAACATCGTGAAACCAATTAATTAAGTAATTCTTGATAAGTTTTCATTTGGAAAATTCATAATCCATAGTTGAATATTGAACCTGTATTACTTAATCAGCGAATTAAACTTCCATTGAACAACCGTCCCTTAATGACACTAAAAAGAGGAAATCACTTTGTTTTGACATTTATCATTCCCAGTTTACGTGAGACAGCAATATGTTTAACCAGAACTAAAAAAATTCTCCAAAATTAATTAGGTATAATTGAATTTACTTGATTTGATACCATGGTCTTATAGAGTTCTTTTCAGCGTTCTTGAGCCTTACGCCATCACGACCATGTG
Source organism: Lochmaea crataegi (assembly GCA_947563755.1). Classification (NCBI taxonomy): domain Eukaryota; kingdom Metazoa; phylum Arthropoda; class Insecta; order Coleoptera; family Chrysomelidae; genus Lochmaea; species Lochmaea crataegi. The sequence continues at coordinate 24,668,092 of OX387425.1, forward strand.
AATTATGTTGCAAACCCTGTATTAGTTGCAGAAGCAGTTGTTAATGTAGGTCCCTCACTATCAGATTCCGTAACGTTTAATTGTTCTCTTTCTCGGTGATATAATCTGACAAATTTAATACAAATTGCCAATTTTCTGCATTTAATGTTTTTCCCGGTTTTTCTTTACAAGAGCTTTCAAGTAGGCAAATCTATCTTTTGACTAGATTCATTTATGACATATCTGGCTTGGAGGACCTCTCGATCTCTGCTTCGATCTAGCTTCTATTGGTTTGAAAAGTTTATTTCATTTATCCCACAATGTCTGCTTTCTCCCCAAAATTCTGATTTTTACGCCATTGATGGTATCTTGTAAGCATACTTAGTGATATCTTTTTAAATAATATATTTTTTTGGGTCAAATAGGCCTCTTTTCTGTAAAATATCTAATCAAACCTTTAAAGGTTGATTTATTGTTAACACCATGGGATATTTTGTTTAATAAGTTTAATTATTGTAAGTCAATTAATATGTTTAAGGGCTGGATCTACAATTTGAGTATAAATCTGGTATTAGCTATTCGTAGGATAACGGATCACTATTGCGTTCTACAATAGAGGTGTATTCCAAGTATAAGTTATCTATTCAAGTTTGAGGGTATAACCTAGGAATAAACCTATTCTGCATTTCTATTGGTTGGTTTTGCCTAAAAATACCAATAACAATTGCAGTCATGTCTTACGCCAGAAGATAAGGAAATTGAAGAGATAAGATTATACCGATCCTGAAGTATTTAAAGTTAGGTGAAGTATAGCATAAGTTGAATGAGGTTTCTAATTTGAAAAATTTGTGATCAGAGTTATTTTGAAGAATATGAGGAACTGGAGTTTCTTATGTGCTTTTGGGCTGCAGGAACAGATATGTTGCCTGCAGGCCTTATTCTTCCCTAGTATTAGTAACCATGTTAGTTTTTTGCATTCTGAAATAAATTTAATGATATGAAAGTTAAATACCTACTTTGAAAATTTAATGTCTTCAACCTCTTCCATTAATGCCCGATTGCACCACCTTGGCTTAACAAGTAAGCCAGGCTTGAAAAATTAAGCTCGCTGCTCCATCATCTAAGCAAAGCTTATATGCACAAAATTGTAAGTCCATTCAAGTGAAGATATACGTTATTATACGTAAGCGTGGCTTTACTAAGCAAAACATGGTGCAATGAAAGATAGGAATTATCAGTAAGCTGCACGTTGTTAAGCCTTACATTTAAGGTAAACTGGTGCAATCGGGCATAAGCTAAATAGCAAATCAATTTCATTGATTAATACCCTCTTTATCCATATTTTCGAACCAAAATAAGAAAAATAAACCAATATTCTGGATTCAGTGAATTCTCTTCCACTCGCTAATTTAGCAAAACTAACCAAGAAATTTGAGTTATGGTTAGTTAAAATGTCTGAATTTTCTCGTCAAACGTCAAAACGTTTGTTCATTGAAACTACCAGCGAGATATTCTCGGAATAACTACCTGTCATAAAGATCCATTGTAGAACTGACAACCAGTTCTTGGTATAAATCAAGGTATAAAATATCGAAGGAATAACTATACTGACTTATATACTGGAATTGTGGAATCGACCCTTAATACCATTGTACATTAAATAGTTTTCTATTTTATTAAAAATTATCAATATTTATTTTAAAAGTTCATTCTATTATATTCTTGTTATTTAGAGAATACTTTAATTATTTTATTTTTATATTGTTTATATGTATATTTTTATTCCTAGATATGTTGATGCCTTAGAAGATGTCAGAAAGAGTGTTCAACTAGATCCCAAATTTATCAAAGGTTATATACGAATGGCAAAATGCGGTATAGCAATGGGCGATCTAAAAACAGCTGAATTCGCAATCAAGAAAGCTCAAGATATGCAAGTTGATGGACAAAGTAAGTTTTTTAAATCAGTATTCAATAATAAAACATGGATTTGCTATCTGCAATTAAATGGAAATGTAATTTTTGATTGTATATGAGGTTGGAATTGCCAAACAGATTTTTTACTTGGTAATTAATATGTTCGGTGGTTTTTAGACAAATTTAAAACTAGAAATCGCTCATTGGGTGCAATAGTGGCACATCTCCAAAAATGGCCATTTTTAGTTAATTGAACCATAATATTCGGAAATTTGTGTTTTAATACCCAATAATGGCACATCGGTAACTAAGTTTGTTACCGCTAGATGGAGGTTGTGCCACTATTGAATTTCGCGCGTTTTTTATCGGGGACACGACAATACTGGCACAATAAATGTTAAATTTAATAGTGCCTGTGTTTTTAAAGTAGACAAAGATGCTCCGGACGTTTTTTTTATAAAACTTTGTTTAGTGAAACTGACTACAAAAGCGTAAGCATTAGACAGAGAAATAATACGGGAATAGGCGCGGATTTTGACTCTTTTGAAACCGTTGATCTAGAACGTGCTTACAAAAGTATAATACCCATTCCCAAAAGAGAATTTGACGACCTAATGGATTTGTTAAAAAGTATTACCATTAAAAAATGTCACACTCATTTTTATAATAGCCTGAAACATGTCAAAGACTAAAAATCGGTTGATTTTTTAGTTTTAGAAAAATCTTTTTTTTTTTTTAGTTTTAGAATAGGTAGTTGTTTTTTAAGTTCTAGAATAGGTAGTTGTTTTTTAAGTTCTAGAATAGGTTTTTGTTCTTTATTATTTTCAGATTGGTGAAATCGGGAATGTTTTGTTATTTTCTTGAGTAAGATGATTTTAAGTTCTGCGAGGTAATTAAATACACTTTTACAGCTACCAAGCCATTTTTCTAAATAAAATGCTGCTGAAACCTTGTAGTGGAGTTTTATTAAGAATTTTCCATTAAGATATTTCTCTTTATTTATAAAAATTATATTTGGACAAAAAGTCAATAGTGGCACAAGTTTAAAAAAAAAATAATAATACAAGTGTTTTCCTAAAAAAAAATTGCAATAATATAATCGGATACCTAATTTTACACACACATAGAGATAAAACTTTAAATTAAATAGCAGATTTAATATGAAATTTTTAAATTTTTTAATTAATTTTTACAAATTAGTGATTTTCTTAAAACTGAAACTGAAGAATGTTTTTCAGAGGGTAATACAATCATAAAAACCGTTGCTTGTTCATTTTGTTTATTACAAAGGTATAAGCAATGTTCTAGTTTGAGTAAAATACCCAAAATGTGTGATAGTTCTGATTGCAAACTAAATCCGGCTGCATCATTTTGATGCATTTTGTATACATCAACGGATGTCATTTACAAACTTGTGTACTAGGAATGTTGCGAGGAGACAGTTGCTCTGATTTCCGGCATCGCCTTTTGTTGCTATTCATTGCGCAACGTTGGGAGACAATGTTTCATGTGGAGCTCGCAATGTTAAACAACGTTCCGCAACAAAATTTGCGCGACGCTGCGCAACAAAATGTTGCAACTGGCTTTTCCATCTTTATAAATGTAAAATGAGATATATTTAGTTTCATAATGTTACATTTACTGTTATTGTTTTGGGGCAAATTAATAAATTATTACTAAATAATCGTATCACATCTAAATTTTCAAAAATAAGAATCAAAACACTATAATTTTATTAAATCCCTGTACTTATGTCGCGGTACCCAGTGCGTCACCTAAGTGACGTCCACAAAATTACCGGTAAAAAATTTGCTACCGTAACCGGGATTCTAGACACTGCTAATATTATTTCACGAAATTATCTTATCATATAATACAAATTTTGACTATTTTCATTTTTATTCAAAAATTACGTATTTTGGGTTGAAAAATCAGATAGTATTGTTAATTTTTTGATAGAAGGAATATATTTCCTGAAAATTCGACTTTCCTGAATATTTTTTCAATTTTTCGGACTAACAAGTTTTGTTTGTGTGAATTTAATCCATCCAGTTACTTACTCAAACACACACAAAAAAATTTCATCAAATTTGGTCCATCCGTTTAGGAGAAGTTCAATATGAACTCGATTACAACGCCATCTAAACGGGACCATTTGTGAATCTAAATCATTCTCGAAATTTCATCAAAATCGGTCCAGCCGTTTAGTTCAGTGACATACACACGGACAGAAGAATTATATACACTGTGCTCATTTGAAAAGGACCCACCCTCAATATATCAGAAATGCGACATATTAGAAAGAAATGCCGAAACACTTCAACTTTTAACTTGAGGGGAACACTTTTTAGCGCTAATGTAATAAACGTCAGATTCTCCTCCTCTCTACTGGAGATACCCCTTAAATATTTTCAAATGGCGTTAGGTATCAAGTCATACCTCATTTAAAAGGTCTGGTAAATCTCTATTCAATCATTTTGGTTTGCCTTTGATACCAGCCTTCCATTGTTATTTAATCGTTGTTTAAAATTGGCTCTCTCTCAACTTTTCGTATGCCATTTGAAAAAATTTAAGGGGTTTCTCCAGTAGGGAGGGGATGAATCTGCCGTTTATGACATTAGCGTTGAAAAGTGTCTTGTTTCGGCATTTCTTTCTAATATGTCTCATTTCTGATATATTAAGGATGGGCCCTTTTCAAATGAACACAGTGTATATAAAAATTTGAAAAAGAGAATTTTTATTTCGAGTCATAAATCTATTTTTTTTATGTAGCTATCGCCAATGAAATAAAATCCTTTGAGAAAATGAAACAGTATGAATCTGAAAGCAACAAGGCATATGAAAAACAAGATTATAGAAAGGTGACTTTCTGCATGGATCGTTGTTTGGATGAAGCACCTACTTGCAATCGTTATAAACTTATCAAAGCTGAAAGTCTTACTTTCCTCGGCCGATTCCAAGAGGCTCAGGAAATAGCTAACAGGTATTATTGATCAATTGAATAATATTCATTTATTAATGATGAGAACTGCAAAAGATAGAATATAATATATATTACAAATAGTATAAATTCAATAGTGTAGATTCAAAATTATTTTCATACTCCAACGACATTAGAGATATTGATAAATAATAACCATTTTTTTTTTCAGCATTTTACATCTAGATAAAGGCAATGCTGATGCGATATATGTTAGAGGTATTTGTTTGTTTTACGAAGATAATTTAGAGAGTGCATTCCATCACTTTCAGCAAGTACTGAGATTGGCTCCCGATCACAAGAAAGCCATGAATGTTTACAAAAAAGCCAAATTATTGAAAAAGATGAAAGAAGACGGTAACGAGGCATACAAATCTTGTAAATTCCAGGTAAAGAATATTTTACAATATTTCGTTGACTCGGCATCTGGCCTAAGGATTTAATAATAAAAGTTTATAAATCCCTCATTGTACAGTAAACAGTAACAGATCCGTAGTCGGTAAAATTTAGATACTAAAACATAAATTAAATTCATTATCTTGTCGAGGTAGATAATTGAACAATTTTCACATCTATATTTTTGAATATCTTGTAAGTAATAATGACGCCACATTCGTAAACGATATGATTCCATTATCGCTTAGCTCTTATTGATGGTACAATATTTAAATCCCATTTGAGAAATAGCTCCCCACAAACTTGTTCGGCTACAGACAATTCCCGTTTCGTCTTTAATTCACCGATTTTTTTTTATACAATCTAGGGTTGGTATCATTTATCCTTGGTGTGGTACATATATCGTTCTTTGAATTATATCCTTTTGCATTCGGTCAACACATTTGGTTTTATTGGCGTCACCTCGTTTTTTTCGTTTATGTATTGGCTTATTGATAATGGGCCGTATATATAAAATACGTATTAATAATGTTTACGCAATCTCAGTAACCCTGGATATCAGAAACGCATTGGTCAAAAACTGGGTGTAAGTCAAGCTGCAGTATCTCGTACAGTGACTGCCGTAATTGACAGCATAGTTGCGCAATCAAATTACTGGATAAAAGTTCCGTCTACCAACAATGAACTCATGGATGTGAAATAGTTATGGAAAAGCAAGTAAAGGTTTCCCACAGCAATTGGCGTAGTTGACTGTACCCACGTAGGAATACTGAAACCAAATCGCCATGGTGGTGAGTATGTCAACCGAAAAGGTCATCCTACGCTGAATGTGCAAGCTACTTGTGATGCAAGAGAAATGTTCACTAGTATCGACGTTAGTTGGCCACGATTCAAGAATATGGAGAAATTCACAAATGAGGGTTCATTTACAAAATAAAAACAACGTCGTGCTACTTGCTGATGATGGATATGGTATAGATCCGTGGCTCATGACTCCATTCAGAAATCCCGCTCCAGGTGCTGAACTAAAATATAATAAACTTTTGAAAAAATAGAGTGATAATTGAACGTTGTTTTGGTCAACTGAAACGTCGGTTTGCCGAGTGAAATTGGAGAATGTGCCAAAAATAATTGTTGCCTCTATTGTGCTTTATATCGCGGCAAAAACTTTGAAAGACCTGAAACTTTGAAGCACCTGTAGAAGAAGATGCCAATGATAATAATGACGAAGTTGATCTACCTGCTGTGGGTTTTGGTCTTGAATCATCAAGTCAAAACGAAATATCCTGGAATTGAGAATAAGTTGATATTAATAGTATATTGTATCACAAGCAGAAAACTATCATTAAAGAAAATGTCTAAAACTAGTTACATTCTCGGAATATATGCTTTGTTTAAAATGTTGATTTTCTTTTCAGGATGCTTTCAATTTATACACGGAAGCCTTAAAAATAGATCCACTTAATAAAAAGACGAATGCGAAACTTCATTTCAACCGCGCAACTGTGTTATCAAGACTTACAAAAACTCGCGAAGCAATTGATGATTGCACAGCCGCTCTTAATTTAGACGAAACTTACCTTAAGGCACTACTACGGAGGGCGAAATGTTACGCCGATCTTGGAGAACATGAAGATGCAGTACGAGACTATGAAAAAGTTTTCAAGATGGATAAGAGCAGGTAAGAAATTGAGTTGTTTGTATTTAATGTAACGGGTGATTCAATAAGGGTAACGAGGTACCATATCTCGGAAATCGTATGTTTGGGGAAAAAAATCTGTCCTATAAAAATTAAAATCAAAAATGACAATATCTTTGGAATGGGCATTTGATAACCATTGCTGATTTCGGAAGTTTGTTGTTTCCTTTGTATTTATAGGTTAACCGGTCATATTTTACGCCGGCGAAAGCTAACTGTCACTCGATACAAAGTCAAATCTGAAAAGTCACTAATAAGTTACTAGATTTTCTCAGTGTTGTCATGTACGCATTGTGTAAACGGTTCTTTACTAAGTAATACCGAGTAATGCTTAGCTCTAGCGGTGCAACAAGCGAGACAATTGAGTGCTTCTTAAAGTTGAAGCACAGCATACGAAAAGGGTGCTTAAATTCGAAACTGTATACACGGGAATGAGCCATGGTTGCTGTTTCAATACAGTGTTGTGTCGAAGTATATTTTAAATGTTTTCGCTGATCTTTGGATCTTTGCAACGCAAAATGGCAGGAGAAAAATATATAAGTACTTTTGATACTGAGCTATTAAAAATAGCAATAGAACAAAAACCACATAAATGAGATACTATAATAGATAAAGAATTTGCGTGGATCTTATCGCAAAATTATTATTATTATTATTATTTATTTATTGACGGGCTAGAGCCCATTAAATACAATAGAGTACAATAATTGATACACAGAATTTAAAAAAAAAGAAAAAAAATATATATATAAATAGAAAAAACCATAAACTTATAGATACATTAATTGAATAATGAAAATTGAATAAAATACGACGAGACTGCCTTTTATTGATATTTATAAACATAAGGGATGAGCCTTTTACAGTTTCGTTACTTATTTCGTCTTTCTATACACCAAACGTGGCTCTGAACTTTCGAAATATGTGTTGGCGACTTATCCATGAATGCGAAAACAATTTTTTCGACCGACGGTCGGTAGTGACTGATCATCGGTTCTTTCTTAAATCGACCTTGGGATGAGATTACTCTTGGCTATGCAAAATCTGAGTGATGATGGTAGTTCCAATGTATCATTGTCATATTGACGTTTATAAAACTAATTGAAAATATCCAAAAACGAATGGCATCTTGCAGACAGTATTTAAGGTAAAATCTACTAAGGGCCGGTTGTTGAATAGAGGTTTCATTCGCTAATTATGTGAACCAGGTTTAATATTTTACTTTGGATTAGATTACTATGCCTTTTTCAAATGAAAACGAATCAAGGATTGGATTAGATTTCACGAGGTGAATAATCGGCTTATTCCACTGCGACCTTTTCAGATCTATTGTGGTCCTCTGAATCTCGATTACATTCTCCAGCCCGACTCTTTTTAAGTAGCCATCGAGACTGAATCTTTCATGTAATTTCTTGCCGGTGCAGTCGCCAGGCAATCGCACTGGCATAGGATGTGCACTGCAGTTTCCTCTTGTAGGTGACAGAATCTGCACATGGCTTCGTCTGTCAACCCCAATAGCTTTGCGTGCCTGTTAAGCTTACAGTAGTTACTGTTAACATACCTACTACGGCTTTGACAGTTTTCCTATTTTTGCTTAATAGGTCTGCCGTGAAAGTTGGCAAATGTCCTCTAATGAACTGTTTCGCCTGTCTCTGTCCTGGTGAGATTACTCACCACTTTCGATATTTCTATGCCACCTACTTCCTTGTGGCCATATTTATTGTCGACTTTGCGACGCCACAGAAGGGTTCAGGTCCAATGAATGACATTGATGAGCCTTGTCCGTCCGTTTCATCCTCAAATTCGTTGCTCTTTAGACCCTGGTACCCAGGCTACTATGTCCTTACAATGGTCACCAAATGCGTTTGCAATACTGACTTCAGTGCAGCTTGGCTGTCGGTGAAGATGAACGGAATGTCCTTTCCTTCCTTTTTAATTTCTTCAACGCAGTGATGAATCGCCATCACTTCTGCTTGGGAAGTTGTGACGTCCTTAGATAGGCTTATTGGAATAGCTATCCTTTATTTTAGCCCTACAATTCCGGCTCCTACACCTACTTCTGTCTTGGAGCCGACCGTAAACCAGGTTGTCTCAGCCTGTATGGGTACACCTTTCTTTTAGTCTTCCCTACCTTGTATAGATATTTGGAACTTATTGTTAAAGCTATATCTCGCGACGCTTTTAGCATAAGCTTTCGATAGTCAGCACCGTTCGTTTGGCTTATGTGTTGTTGACTTTCCAGTAATCTGTGCGGTACAGATCTGGCTTCGCTTTGTATAAAAATGTGTAGTGGAGGTAGATTCAGCAAGTCTTCCATCGCACTTGTGGGAGTGGTTTTGATGGCTCCCGTAATACACAGGCAAGCAAGCCTTTGTGTAATACTCAATAGCCTTACAGTGACTTTGTCCACCACACTACTGATTCATAGGCTATCATTGGTGGATATTTTTTGAAACTAGCATATATAATTTATTGAATTCGTTTACTTGTTAAATAATTTTCAGTGATCATATTGGTTTTTATCTTATACTTAAAATTAAGTAACCGGCGTGTTACATGCGGTTTATTATTCATGTGTGTGTAAATATCGTTCTTTGTTTCAGAGAAAATAAAAAATTATTGCAAGATGCTAAAATTGCGCTAAAAAAATCGAAACGAAAAGACTATTATACAATCCTCGGAGTTGAACGGAATGCAGGGGAAGATGAAATCAAGAGGGCTTACAAAAAACGAGCGCTTATTCACCATCCCGACAGACATGCCAATGCTTCCGAAAACGAAAAAAAAGAACAGGAAAAGAAATTCAAGGAAGTCGGTGAAGCGTATGGTATACTTTCTGATCCGAAAAAGAAGGCTCGATATGATAATGGCCAAGACATGTATGACTTCGATGGAGGAATGTCAGGTTAGTTTTCAATTGAAGTATGAGTAGTGGATGTGGGTAAAAGTTATGGTTGTTGCTTCAACCTGATTAATATAAAAATTTCGTTTACTTAACAAAACTGTCAATATGGAAAGTTACAGATTATTCTGCACTCGGAGTAGCATTTTAATTCTAATTTAATATTATTTTAAATTGCAAAAAATCCAAGATAAAAACATATACTGTAGCTCTATCAATTCCCTACTTACTGAAAATAGATTTTGAAATTTTCATATAATAAAATGCAACAAATACAGTTTTGACTACTGGAGAGCCACAATAGACTCTTGTGAGTTACGCCAATCTTAACCTAACTCATATGTTACATTTTATTTCTCCCTAGCTCTATAGCTAACATCAGAGTTACCTTTTATTTAATGTCAGATGCTGTAGACTGGTCTGGGACTACCTACAAAAACTCTTCACCACAAGAGTGTAGTAAGCAGTGAAATGACAGATGCCTTTGCAAAGAAAGGGTCTGAAACGGTATTCACTGGTCTCGAACCAGTATTCGGTTTATCAAAAACTGCAGTACGGAGGTGTATAAATCGGTGGATTCAAAACAAACATTAGACATACTGGATCCACGTACCTAAGCGTACTCCTGGTCAAAAAACCCCCGGAGACGTTGACCAACGAAATGTTAAACAGGAGTCAAATAAAGAAAGTGACGGGATTACTCTCTGGTCACTGCACTATGAGGAAACATATGTATACCATGGACATAACTAGGGAGAAAACTATCTATCGGTTATGCGTGGAAGAGGAAGAAACACATCACACATTATCTTCGGTATTGGAGATTTCATCTAATGGGACTCGAGAGTCCAAGGGAGGATTTCTCCAAGAAGGATTTGGTGAAAATACTATTGAGCCTCATAAGGATATCTAGTCTCTTCACATAAATGGTACAATCAAGAGTACCACACGCTTAAAGGGCGAGGACTTGATGTACTGAAATAATCAATCGATCATCTGATGAGTATCTGATTTCATTAATTATCTCGTGAAGTAGAAGCATAAAATCAAATTTTTATTTCTCCATCGCTATGTTTTCGCTACTGTTGTACCATGCAAAAATGGAGCAATAGTAGTAGGAATAGTAATAACCATCGACGTCATATTCTCAATACTCACAATGACGGAACGCAGCAATAATTGATGAATGGTGGGGTTTGGGAAGAAACGTTGGGTTAAAAAAGAGTCGAGATGTATACAGATCACGACATTTAGCCTTTAACATTAGGATACAATAATGCCCGTATGTATAAACAAGACTCGAGGCTAAGTACGACCTTAAGCATTCGTGTTTCACTTCTCTTCCATGTAAAATGTGTCAAAAATTGATGCTCAAGGCCGTGTACAGCCTTGAGTCTTGTTTGTAAATATGGGCATAAGTTCAATAAGTAACCTAACTTTACATATAGCCATTTTTACTAATGATGTGCTATCTAAGTTCATATATTTTTGTCTTATTATTAGACGTTTTTTAGCGAGTTACTGGTTATAGAAAGTTGAAATCGTTCGAATTTTTTTCCGCAAACGTTAACTACTAACTGTGAAATTAGTGACCAAGGGCCTCAGGGCATCAATTCTTGTCGGCAATAGAATAGCATGTTATCCGAGGATCATTCCTCTATTCTACTCCACTGATGTTCTCTTGAGATCATAATTACGTATTCTGGAACATCAAGGGGGGAGCATGAAACAGGGAACAAAGCCACAGCGATGCCAAATTTCTTGAACAGTCATAAAACTGAATTTTTTTATAGGCACAATGCCCGTATTTGAATCTGTCATTTGAATTTTCATCAGTTTTTAATTTGAAATTTTTCCCTGGCTGATCCCTTCAATTTACCCAGTAGAAGTTGAAGTGAAATGAGAATGAACACAAATGACTAATTTTATCTGGACTACCATTACTGTAGATGTCGCACTTGTGTTATGATGGCAGTACAGTCCACGTGATGTCACGCCCTGATGAATCTGATGTGATAAACAAGCGTCCTTTGCACAACACGTGGTTCTTAATAGTTATTTTCATCGTGTTTTAATTGCTTAGGTTCGATAGAATGACGTTCAAGAATACCATTTATCCATTCTCGATAGAACCATGCCTCCTTTTTCTCGGTTGTTCTACTCCCCTGTTTTCAAGAATTGGATCCCAGTTATCCTGGTCAAGTGGTGGGTAACTGCCAGTGGTTCTAATCCCACTCTTGCTTTAGAACGTAATTGTCTCAACTGTCTTCTTTTCAGTTGTGAGGATATGTTGATTTGAGTTAGTTGATGGGAAATCTCTCAACTTTTTGGTTTTCATGTGACGAGTTATGGAGCTGGAGAAAATACGAATGGTGAATATTAGCTTGAATTATGAAGGATCAGATGTTCTTCTTGATTATTGATTGATTTGCAACCAAATATCGTAACCTCTGCGCTAAAAATCGCATTGTTTTGTTCCCAACTGAAATTTGAAAGATTAGCGGTAATTCTGTTACTGATCAAAATGAAACCATAAAAACAACTCTTTGTTTTTTATTAATTGAATATTACATGTTTGTTTTTTTCAGATATAGATCCAACTCAGGTATTCCAGAGCTTCTTTGGAGGAGGTGGTGGTGGTGGTGGACACCATGGAGGTCAAGAATTTTCTTTTGGTGGTTTCCCCGGTTCATTTAGTTTCCAGTTCGGATAAATACTGTAGATTGGACGTACACCGTACATTCCAGTGTTGTAGAATTTTTGTTTTTGGTTTGTGAAATGTACTTTTATTCCTATTTGTAGTATTTATTCATAATTTATCTCTATCGATTTTTAGTTTTAACAAATAACTGTACTAAGGAGCAACTTATGTGATGCAAATCAAAGAAAGCTTATTATTTTAAGACTGTATCGGTCATTTAGTTCAAGCATCAGCAGTTTTTACGTTATTGTAAAAAATTCTGTTTAGTACTTTATATGATAGTACAGAGATAAGACGAGCTATAATTGAGGTGATGTACATTTTTTGTTTTTTTGAGCAATGAAATATTAATATAGATATTCTTTTGATCTTAAAAAGTCTTTTATTTATTGTATTCACATTTCTCGTACAAATGAATCCCTTACCTAATGATAATCACCGATTATCATTTTTGTCATGTTGATACACTTATTAAACTAAATTAAACATGAGGTAGACCTCCTAGTAATTATTTAAAAAGGAAGGAAGGGCATATAGTCCATTGAATAACCAGGAGTCATTTTTAAAGCCTTACCCACGCCACTAAAAGTTACTAGATTAGTTACTAAAAAGCGTGTGACGAAATAATAAACAGACGTGTTAAAATATGTAAAATAGAACCTGGCGGTCTATTCTCAAACATTGTCATATTTTATCGCAGACTGTACTTGATTGACAAAAGAACAATCTGACATGCGACAAAAAATGTCACTGTTTGAGACCTGATCGACGAAGAAACGAGCCGCGCACAGTGTCGTACGTCGATTTATCGACCAATATATAGTCGATTCTTAAGAGTTTTAAACAAGCAGGCGGGCATTCCATCACCCAGCCCTGCCCTCTACATTTAATGGGATATCCTACTTTCGGACGGTTATGCTTATTAAGTCTAGTCCTGAGTGGATTTTGGGATTTTTATTAGAAAGTTATTATTGACATGATTATATTATGACTAGGAAAGCAGAGACTATCAATGCCAAAGGATTATCATCTGAATGGGTACCTGAAAAAGCTCAAAATAGTGGAGCAAGAAGAATGGATTCTGTGGTATGGAAGAAGAAACCTCCAACCACATACTTGCGGATTACATAGCAATTCAGAATTCTAGGAGACTACTGGATAGAAGAGGGAACACTTACCTAAACTAAAGCCTGCAGATATTCTAAAATTCCTTCAGGAAATCGGTCCAAAGGAGCTACTACTCTCTGAGACTTTCCTCGGGAACTAAGTAGAAGTAAGGGTTCATAATAGATCTTTTAGGCATCGGTGAATATCACAATATACATATAGTAAATTTTATACCCATTTAGAATTAGACCATCCTTATTTATTATTAATAAATCGGTTGAAACAAAAAATTACCAACAAAAATGAACGTCGTAACTAATTTATTAGATGTCACGTTTTTGAAGTTACGTCAAATTTTGATTTCATGTTAATGTCATAACGCAAAATTAGATATAAAAATGCGATATTCTGATGAAACCAAAAAACTTATGCTTAATGCAGTAAACTATTTTCAAAACGATTTAGGATCTCGATTTAAGGCAATTCAAAAAGCGTCCGAAGCACTAAAAGTTCCAGAAAGCACATTATATAATCTTGAAAAACCAAACAGAGCTACAGATTTCGAATTTAGAAGAAATATGTCTGCAAGCGTTTCCCGGAGCAAAACCCGAATTACAAAAAATACCCTGCATTGTTTGAGGGAAGTAATTTATAAAATGTATGCGCGAAAGGATAAAATCACAGTAGAAACTATTTTACGGCAATTTATCGAAGAGTCTCCAGAAACTAAGATTTCCAAAGGTTCGTTATATTTGGGAATTAAAAAAATGGGTTTTCATTTCAAAAAACAGGATGGAAGAAAACATTTATTGGAAATGCCTGCAGTCAGATTAAAAAGAATATTATTTTTGAACAAATACCATGCTGCTAAAAGCGAAAAGCTCTTTACACCTGTTTTTCTGGATGAGACATGGGTTTTTAGTAAAAGCGGGGACAGAAGAATGTGGCAAGATGGTACTAAACACAGTGATTTAAAAATAACTGGAAGTGGGACACGATATGTAATTGTTCATGCCGGTAATAAAAAAGGTTTTGTGGCAAATGCATCGCTTAATGCAATAAAAAAATGCAATAAAAAAACAGGCGATTACCATGATAACATGAACACCGAAAATTTTGAAAATTGGTTTAAACAGCAACTAATTGTAAACTTGGAAGAACCATCGTTAATTATAATGGATAACGCAACGTATCACAGTCGCCTGGATGAAGAAATCCCAAGAAAAAGTTGGAGTAAAACACGCATGTTAGAATGGCTCAAAAAAAAGAATATTCCTTTTCCAGATCACATTTTAAAGGATGCTGTTTGGAATATAATTGAAAAGCAAGTTTTGCCAGAAAAAAATTATCATTTAGACAAATACGCTGCCGAGCATGGTCATTGTGTTCTCAGGCTACCACCCTATCATTGCCATTTTAATGCCATCGAAATGGTATGGTCAGAAACTAAAAGGCATTATGACCAAGCTATTACGAAAACTGCAAGGTCACCTACTGAAGTCTTAAAAGTATGGAATGACGTTGTAAAAAATGTACCGGAGCAACACTGGCAGAATTACATAAATCATTCAGAGAAAATTATTTCTGAAGCATGGGAAGTAGAAAACAAACTGGACCTACTAAACATCGAACCTATGGTGATCTCTGAATCCAATGAATCCGATGATGAACTATCACTTTCCGAAAGTTATTCTGATTTAGAAACTAATTAAACTTTGCCTTGAAGATCACGTTGTCATTTTTTTAAAATCTAGAATTTGTACTTAATCGAACTCTGAATTGCCATATTTTTTTAAGAAAACTATGTATCTAGTTAATAAAACAATGTTTTTAAAATTAGTGCGCTTCTTTTATATTCTTTTATTATGTCAACATCTTTAGAATTTTATGAATTTCATAAAATTAATTTGTATTATTACAAACCGCCACTGATAATATGAAATTTCAAGTCACTACGCCAATGCAATAAGAAATATGTCAAGCATTTGACATGACAAAGATCATAACCTAATTTTTTTCATGCGGGTTCAGATGGTTCAAGAAGCCGCATACGTTAAGTTACTAAAACGGCTGGTATAGTAAAATTAATACCTATTTAGAGGTACCTGCCGTTTTAGTAACTTAACGTGTGCGTCTTCTTGAACCATCTGACATTAACATGAAATCAAAATTTGACGTAACTTCAAAAACGTGACATCTAATAAATTAGTTACGACGTTCATTTTTGTTGGTAATTTTTTGTTTCAACCGATTTATTAATAATAAATAAGGATGGTCTTATTCTAAATGGGTATAAAATTTACTATACCTCTCTACCTCTAAATAGGTATTAATTTTACTTCTACATCAATGCCAAAATAAAAAACTACCACAGATCACCTGTGCCAACTAAACAGTGTAAATTACACTTACGCAGCAATATGTACAGTTTTGTAGATAGTTCATTAGATTGCAGTATGATTCGATGTGGTAACAGAAAATACCGCAGAAATATGGAATTTTGAAAGAAGAACTTCATTTACTTGTATTTTTATGGAAAATCCTATCGACTCCTAAATATTGAGAATTTTCAGGGAATTTGTATTTCCACATGTTCAATAAAATAGTGAGTTTTTGACAAAAATCCTAGTAGAAAATGGACTTTCCCATCATGTAAAAGACTACTTAGTACGACTCGCAAATGGTATTCACGAAATTGTAATAAACATTTAAAACGAAAAAAACGTCATTTTTTTAGTTTTTGTTAATAACACGAAACCTTATTAAGTAATCTTAATGGTGTCAATAGAAGAATTGTAGATATGTAATAAAAATACGAATACAACCCAATTTTCAGCGAAGTGATTGGATAAAATTAGGAGCGAAGAAAATTCGGAAAAACTGGAAAATTCTTAATTTTTTCAAAAATTCATAATCTTCGTCGTTTTTCCAGTTATAGCGTTGAAACTTCGTAGGAAACAAGTCCTTTACGTTACTTTCCGTTACTTTCCGGCGCTCGGTCATTTTCGGCCGTATTCCCGAGCGTTTTTGACCTACTTCGCAGCATTTGATCACAAATCGAAAATGTAGGTATTTTTAAAAACCGTTTTCTAATTTAAAATCGGACTATCTATAACGCATCCGGACCTACTGCAAATATTGCATTAAAAAATTGTAAGTGCATACAAAGGACTTGTTTTCTACGAAGTTTCAACGCTATAACTTGAAAAACGATGAAGATTATGAATTTTTGAAAAATTGACGAATTTTTCAGTTTTTCCGAATTTTCTTCGCTGCTTATCCAATGACTTCGCTGAAAAATGCGTTTTATTCGTATTTTTATTATCTACAATTCATCTTTTGACACCATTACATCATCATTACTGTATTATAAAAAAAAAATATAATCGTTGTCCGGATTATAGAACAATTAGGACAACTAGATTGCGGAAATAATTTGAGGTTATCTCTAGCACTGATCGGCGTAAATTGAATATGATGATAATTATTGGATATCGACATCTAGTAATTTATTGTACTTATAATTCCTTTCAAAGTTCCCTTAAAGGTTAACACGTTCCTCTTTATTGTTTGGGAGGCTAAGAACATCAGTTTGTTCCCTTCTTGAGGCCATGTTAAAACTTGCCAACAATATTAATAATGTTACCGAAATAGATTGGACAATGTCAAATAGACAATTTAAGAGCAGTGTTTATGAATATATTATGAAATTTGGTGTATAAAGGTACAGTTCTAGAAATTAGTCGTCTATGCCTGTTTTTAATTCTCTACATTAATCTATATATATCACTGTTAAATTTATCAATGGTCATACTACACAATGTTAAGAAAAAATGTATGTAGGTATTGATAATTCTTATTCCATGTCATTAGGTTATAAAACCTGTTTGGAATAAATAAATAAGCTTTCGTTAACAAAAAACTAAAAAAGGACGTTTTTTCGTTTTAAATGTTTATAACAATTTAGTGAACAACATTTGCGAGTCGAAAATATATCAGGTTCATACTACGTAATGTCTTTTACATGATGGCACAGTCTCCGTATTCTACTAGGATTTTTGTCTTAAAAATTTACCTATTGCTTGGCCTAATACTAAAATTGGAAGGTTACGGAAATTGCACATGGTCCCTTCGTAAGGATGATACGAAAAATTGTAAAGTGCTCCAAATTTTTAAGTCACCAACTAAGACCCTTCCTAAGAAGTATACTTTCATCAATGGAGGCTCTTTCAACAAATGAAAATGAAGTCCTCTGACACTTAAGACACATTAAACTTTGATCCAAGATTTAGTATTATTATTTCTTATATTTCCCGCTAATAACACCTAGAAGTTGATGTGGGACATAAATGATAAAATAAAAACATTTTTACTGTGAAATTATTTTAATTGGCGATATAACAGTTTGACTGCAAATTTACGGAATAATTTCGGGAACTCTCAGTTCTCTTATTTAAAATCTGCTTGCTCTCATTGGGATTACCTTAATAATTTAATTTTCACGATTATCGACATACACTATTTTGGGAAATACCCTCATGATTATCAACACTTCTTAGAGGTTTCTCAATATTTTGGCTTGATCTGGCTGTGTTACATTTGGTAATTTTGTACTTCAGTTTTTGCAAAGCCATTTGTTTCAGATCAGCTGGTGTCGGATGTCGATATCTAAAAATATTATTAGTATACCAGGTGCTCTGGATTAATAGGAACAAGTACACCTGAAATAAGGTTTCTGAACTATGTCTCCAAAGCAAGAACTTCAGAATTAACAATAAATAAATTTTGAGATATTTACGAATCTCTAAAAAGTAGCTTCACTGATACATACAATTAATACCTATCAATAGACTGCACGCTTGCCGGGAAACTACTACAATGCTCAGACAGAAAAGCAGCAACAAAATTGCTATACATAAAAATAAGTAAGTGATATCCTTCTGAATAGAACGTGAGTACAGATGTGAAATAATCGAGCATTTCCTTTGTTTGGCGGGTATTTGCTAACATCGTGAAACGTTCGACAATTTTAAGACCTAAAACCTAATTGACCCAAATTGACTGACCACTAAGGCTGGAAGGAAACAAGGTGAATAATTTGTAATCAGTTCTTATACCAGGTATAACAGAAACAACAAGAGAAGTCACTAGTTAAGTAGTTCAAATAAAAAACTAAATTTGTTTGCTTCATCAACTGAGCAATAATGAAAAATAATGTTATATTCAGCGGCAAAGAAATGTTAACGCATATCACATATTGACTTACCTCATTATAATGTTGTTTTCCATGGCAGTATATTTATTTTGTTTTTTGTGTGTCATCATTTTTTGAATTTGACGCCGTTTGATAGTCATAGTTTCATGTCTTATCTTTACAAATTCGTCGTATCGATGTTTTTCAAATTTGGCCCTTTCTTTAAACCACATTCGGGAGTACTCATTACTCATAAGGAAAAACATATTTATCGGACTCTATAAAGTTTAAGAAAGTTATGTTGGTTAACATATTGATTAAGTACTGTGTAACCGACATTTGGGAAATGGAATCAAATATTTGCATGTAGGAACAATCTAAATATTGGAGTTATACTTGCTACAAGATATCCAGATCGTCCACCACATGTCACCAATTACCTTGGACCTTCCTACTAATTAACCCGACAAGATATTTTTTATTTGGTATTATGTTCGGATAAAATTTTCAACATAAAGATCTGTTCCTGTAAATGTTTTATGTGATGTGATTAAATCTGTTATTCCTGGAATGATCATTGACATTGACATGCAGAGCTAGAAGCGGAAGAATGAACTTGGCTTCCAATACCGCAGTCGGGATACTTCTCATCGCACCCGTTATGCACAGACAGGCGAGCCTCTGAAGTTTGAATAGCTCCTGTTAAGTTTTCCTTTCATCTGAAGCTCCTTACACCTTAGGTAAACATGGGTCTTACCACAGTTGTATACGTTCCGTGGATTTAGTCCCCATGTGCTTCCTATCGCCCGTTTAGCAGCAATTATTTTTCCCTTTATATGTTTTCTTAAGTAGGTGTGCATTCAAGGTTAGTTTACCAGCCAGAGGTATTCCCAGATACTTGACCTCCTAGGGTAGACCAGCTGCACGTTGAAGAGGCTTGGCAGTTTTAATCTCCCAACAAAAACATAAATTGTGGAGAACCATAATTTTTTTCAGATACTTTAATCATGGTTTATATGCCATAGGTATAATTTTAATAAAATAGATAGGACAATCAGTGGATTTTTCTGTAATAACAGTTCAATTTGCATCGATTAAATGCTAGTACTAAAATTGAAATTAGGAAAATGGGATGTTCTAAATGGAACTCTTTCTTAGCTGGCTTATAAAATAAAATAATTATGATTAATTAAGAAAATAAATTATAAAAAACCTTCTCAAACGATGGTTCAAATGATATTTTCTCTCCTTTTAACATATCTCCTTGGGCTCTTGAATGAATTATTTCATTTCTAGGATAAATTGGTTTTGATGGAATGTAAGTTCGAAGTTCCTCACGAATAGATTTAGTATTTCCAACCATAATAAATATTTCTATCGAATAGTTGATTTTGGGAAATATAAACTAAAATCTTGTAAACGCGACCCCCCTACAATACTTCAATTTGTGAAAAATGTCATTAAATGTCAGACTTTGACTGCAGTTATTTATTTGAAATTTTTATTAATAAATTTTTCCTGTAGTCGTTAGTAAAATGACTAATTACTATATTCAAATGAAATCGTAAAGTCGACAAATGCCGAGGACTGTTACTTTACGCTCTAGCGCAAAAAGGAATCTTTTTCGCTCGCTTATTTCATCAAATTTGGTGGGATTAGCCATGTCGACGAAAAACAATAAATGAACGTCAAGTTACCAGATAATCCTATACTACCTACTTTATCAACCATTTTAATTTTTATAACAGTTTGTTACTGTTGACATCTCGGGCACGCCTCTACCTAGAGCGACGGCGAATCAAATGTCGACAGGGGAGGGAGGTATAAGCGCTCTGCAGATTCTGACAAGTCTGAACAGTTCAATAGATCTTTTTGACGCCATAAAGAGAAAGCATTCAAATATTCAAATTGAAATAGGTACTTGAATAGATAATAAACCAGAAAACACAAAAAGGTTATTACACGTGTTTTATATCATTTGTGAATTTCATTTTCAATCTTCAGTAATGGAAGAAATTTCTTCTGAATCAAAAATTGCAATAAATAATTGCTCCGTGTCGCGCGGCAACATTCTTTCTCAAGCGGCAATCTGTTACTTTACGCTCTAAATACAGAAATAACTATTAATCTGTATAAAATACTATACGAGCATACAGTGTTTTCGAATAAGCAAGAGGAAAATTTACACAAAGGTGCTGGAATTTTAGATTATCTAAAAGTTGAATTAATTTGTTGTAGAATGCCTTCTTCGACGTGCACTCCGATGATCTTGCTCAGCAACTGTTGACATTTCAAAATGGCTAATTATGCGCGGTATGACCAGTTCCCGGGAGTTATCCTCTACTAGTTCTATTTCTATACTATGATACATACTACTATATGGAGCACCCAACCCCAAGAAAGGATTTACGATTTTCAATTATATTACTCACGGTTTTATCACAGAATAACCCACTCACACAAAAGGGACACCTTTTGGCATTTCTATATTTTTATTTATTTTATTTTACGGGCAAACCCAATTCCATATAAAAAAGTGAACATGAAAAATTTTTATAGTAGAACTACCTACAAATACAGTACACATTATAAAATACAGTAATAAAAAGACAATTTAATAAAAATGATAAAACAAAAATAAATAAAAATTTTAAATTCGTAGCATAAACATTACTACTATATAGTACAAAACAAAACTATGACAATTACATCCGTTACATTCAATGTTTAGTTGAGACAGGTGATTCTTAAATTGATTAATAGAGTTACTAAAAATCTGTAAACTATTGAGAGAATTTGCTAGTCTCATGGCAGGAACGAGTATCGATGGAAAGCCACCATTTAAGATGTTAAATAGCAATAAAAGGTCTTCTTGTTTTCTACGGCTCTCGAGAGAAGAGATGCCCAATTGATGCTGCCATGTATTGTAAACTCGATAAGCATTAAGCTTAAATGCTATATAGCGAAAAAAAATTTTTGAACTTGTTCAATCTTTTTTATGCGAGTTAATTAGTGAGGAGACCAAACAGATGAGCAATAATCAGGATGAGACCTAACTAACGAAAAGTAAAGAACTTTTATAGAGTTTATGTTGGTAAATTCACGAGTTGTTCTTTTTACAAAACCCAACATTGTCATTGATTTTTTTATGGCATTAGTGATGTGACAATTGAAACTAATTAAGTTATCGAGAGTCATTCCTAAATCCCTAACCTGATTGATAGTAACTGACCATTAATGTGATAATTAAATACTATTGTATGATGTGTGCGATGAAAGCTGATTACATGACATTTACTGGTATTAAGATCCATGCCATTACACGAGCACCAATAAGTAGACAGGATAGTTAGTTCTACTTGCAACAATGATGCATCTACATTAACAATTATTAATCATTTTAAAATATTTCAAGTCATCTGCAAATAGAAGGGCGATACTCTCATAAAAACAGTTAGTAATATCGTTGATAAAGAGATTAAAAAGTAATGGACCCAAGTGAGACCCCTGGGGTACTCCCGAAGTAACAGAAAATGCATGAGAATAGAAATTATTAACTCGTTCCTGTTGAGTTCTGTCAATTACGTAGCTATTTAACCACTGTAACATGGAACCACATATGCCATATGAATTAAGTTTCCGGACGAAAAGCTCATGGTTAACTCTGTCAAACGCCTTGGAAAAGTCGGTGTAAATTGAATCAACTTGTAGTCCCTTTTCCAAGGCTTCAGACAGAAAATCAACATAAGTTAACAAACTCAATTCTGTCGATTTACCGGAAGTAAAACTAAATTGCTGGGAATTTAGGATCCCAGAACAATCATAAACGAGAAACTCAGTAATAATACTTTTGAAAAACCTTTGGAATAGTGTTAAGGATATGGATATGGGGCGGTAGTTCTTAATGTCAGATTTGTTACCAGATTTATATATTGGTGTGATGTAGGAAAGCTTCCAAAACTCAGTAAAACAGCCTATGCTTAGGGATTTATTGAAGATATGAAAAAGTGGTCGCGAGAGTATGAAAGTATAAGAATTACAATCTTGCTAGGGTGAGCTATTTTGATTTGATATTAATGACAATAACGGCACCTAACTTGCTCTGAGAAAATCGTCGAAATAACTTACACTGCGAAAAAGAGTAGAGTGGTTTAAATAACTAGCCTGTTTCCTCCAAAGATTTAAAAATAATCCACTAGAGGCCGCACTAGTGGGGGGTACATATGTTTTGATTTTCCATTTGACAGCAAAGTTAAACGTACCCAATTAGAATTCTTACTTTTTGTCATTGGCGGGAAAAAATGCATTTTTGAAAACCTTGTAACGAGTAATTTTTTTTTTGCAAGTTTAATTTTTATTTTTCTCCCGTAATATATTTTATTTTACCACTAGGTTGTATATAACTCGTTACTTTACAACCCTTTCTACTACCGCATTGATTTTTTTTCTCGTTATTACCGTTATATATTTTAGAATAAGTCCGAGTTACGCGAATCCAAATTCTACCATACACAATTTATTCATTTCCGATATTCAAATTTTTCAACTGAAGGGACGCCCGGTATATACACCATTTTAATTAAAACCGAAGCCGTTCAGTATAGGTACAACTTTTTGTTGTAAGTAGATAAATTTCACGTTTAATTCCCTTACCACGACTACGGCCGAAAAATATCGGTGGGATTTTAAATATGAATTAGTGAACAATTATTGATAGAAGGCTCTGATTCATTCCGGCTCTCGATTATTCAGAAAAATTATTCTTTCGTGATTCTTCGCTCAACTTTCTTCCGATAACCGATAAACCGTATTGTGAAAATTTAGTGCATTAAGATTGTGTGAGGAAGCTGTATTTTATAAGGTAAATCATTTTTACAATTAAACTGTGTATTCGAAACTTTCCGTACCTCCGCTTAATATTAAATTGTTGAATTCTTTGTTGTATTCTTTGGAAAATTTTCCGACCGGCTATTTTTTTTCTCTTGTTGTTGAATTGAAATTGGGTTTTTTATTTGTTTCTTTTATATGGAAATAAAGATTTGTGAACTGTAATTTGATTTCGAATTTTATTTACAGCGTTTATTATATATTAATTAACTGATATGAATTATTAGTGGATTCTCGAATTATTTTATGCGTTTGGTTCTCAGTAGTTTTATATTAAATTGATAACCAAGTGGATTATAATATTTTAATTTTATGATAGTACTAATATTTTTACTGTGTGTCGATAGGTGGGTACCGTTTAACTCGTGGGAAAATTCTTTTTTGTTTTTTTCGGAATAATAGTTATCGGCTTTATTTAGATTCAAGGGTTAATCAGACTTGGAAGAGGCTTAGCCACAATTTGTTTGATTTCCCGGCAGATCTAATTCGTTCTTAAATTTTATTTTTTCGGAATAATAGTTACCGGCTTTATTTAGATTCAAGGGTTAATCAGACTTGGAAGAGGCTTAGCCACAATTTGTTTGATTTCCCGGCAGATCTAATTCGTTCTTAAAATTTTTTTTTTTGGTAATAATAGTTACCGGCTTTATTTAGATTCAAGGGTTAATCAGACTTGGAAGAGGCTTAGCCACAATTTGTTTGATTTCCCGGCAGATCTAATTCGTTCTTAAATTTTTTTTTTCGGAATAATAGTTACCGGCTCTATTTAGAGTCAAGGGTTAATCAGACTTGGAAGAGGCTTAGCCACAATTTATTTGATTTCCCGGCAGATCTAATTCGTTCTTAAATTTTTTTTTGTACGGAATAATAGTTACCGGTCTTAATTAGATTCAAGGGTTAATCAGACTTGGAAGAGGCTTAGCCACAATTTGTTTGATTTCCCGGCAGATCTAAATCGTGCAGTAGGGACCCGGTTAAACCCCGTAGATTTGAACCGTATTGGATAACCTGACCGTTAAGTCCGTCAAAGTACCAAGTATATGGTAAAGATAGCTTATTTTGTTTTCCCTGTTAATTTGCTTGTCACTAAAGAATTATTCGTAAAATAGACCACAGAGTATTAATAGACTAAAAGTTTCTTTTTGATTATTTTATTATATACCGACTTATTGTGTGATCGTAGGTATACACTAAACCGTAGGTAGTATACAACTCTGCTGAACCCACTGTTTCCTTCATTAACCCGTAATTTATAAATTGGAGGATCCATATTTGATTGTAATTAGGTAAATAAAGTTAGTTCAACAAGACCCCTGGAATTTTCCGTAACCTCCATCTGAGGCTATCTGGAACTCTTGACGCTAAGGGTCAAGGGGCCGTGGAGCAAACCACGTTAATAATCTGGCGCCCGAGATTTAAAACCGAATTTTGCTTCAAGGGTGTCCATAGTGACGTGTTCTTGTGGCAGGAGCCACGTGTAAGAAGGTAGGCACGTTACAACCTTAAAAAAGTAAAAATGTTTATTGGGTACGTTTAACTTTACTGTCAAATGGAAAATCAAAACATATGTACCCCCACTAATGCGGCCTCTAGTGGATTATTTTTAAATCCAGACTTTTTAGAGGAAACAGGCTAAACTTAAAAACTAAGTAAATGGTTCTTATTTCAAATAAACAGGAAAACTACACAAATGAAACGAAAGATTTGAGTGATAACCACGTGGGAACACTCTAGAAATTAATTCACTTTCGCAACATTAATACGCGTGGCAAGTGGCGTGGGTTGTCTATCATGTGCTTTTATATAAACTGTTCCATTTATAGTGAATATTAAATATGAACAATATCGAAAATACGAATTCTGTGACGAATTCCCTGCGAATAAAAATTTTTAATAAAATAATGGAGTTGAAGCAGCTTTTTCTAGTAAGTTTAGATAACTTTTTTTTTATTCGTTATTTTGTCGGTCAATTTCTGCAACTGGGGCTAATCACCGACTCTGGGAGCACACTATACCCCTAATCGGAAAATTTGCCGAACCCACTACCAGTGGTAGGGATCTTTATCGAGCCCAACATCCATGGACTCGGGACCTCGATTTTACGTCTCATCCGAAAGACAGCATATCTACATTGCTCGTGCAATTGCTACGTGCAATTGCTACGTGCTCATTGGTAAAGTGCACCCTAGTAGTGTTTCACTGCAGGCTGTAAAAATTATAATAACATTCAATGTAATTTTCTCCAAGAGGCCACCAACAAACGGCGTGTATCTAGATCTTATCAAAAATAGTATGGTTAGGTTACTTATCTATTGTTATATTTATTCTAGAGAATAATGAGAGAACCATCATTGTATCAATAAGAAAAACCATAAGAAATTACTTAAGAAGAGAAGAAGATGATTAACGCTTCCGTTTATATAGTTTGGTCTGAGATGTTGAATATCGTTAGAATACATTTTTGTTTAAAATTAGGATGTTACGACCAGCATTTTGAACATCTTTGTTGACATTTATCAGTTATCAACTAAACATTATTACTTATTAGCTTTTGAGGTTTTTTATAAAATACCTGGAAACCAGAACAAACTAAGAGGTAGGAATATTATATCAAACGTAATTTTTTTAAATGTTAAATTTAATTATTATTTTTACAAAATATTAAAACTAGGTAACATATATTTTTGTTATAACAAGATATATTACAATTATTATAGATACGAACAGATCTTTGGTTTTTTTTATAAAAGAAAATTACTATTATATTCTTACACTATTATAGATGTATGCATAAAACACGTTTATGTAATATGAAAGACACTTAAAACCGGGGAAGCGTACATCAATTTATCAATTTTTTTCAAATACACACAATCGTAAAATCTAGATATTGATATAAAAGCATATGAAACATATAATTTCTCATCGAAATCAAAATGAACGGTGTCTTTATCATCTTTTGCCACAATTTTTGTTACTGTAATATTTATTAGATTTTTTCTATTAACACAATTCGCTGCCGGTGATATTTTGAATTTTTTTGTCCTGGGCCAAAACTTTTTTATGTTTTAAAATAGCCTAATAATTAGTTCTCAACTATTATCTGCGTTTTATTTTATACCCATTCCTCTCCAATTCCAATTTTGTACAGTGTACATTTTTGTTACACCCGCAAAAATATGGTCAGTTTACTTCAACCCCCTAACTTGCATTCGTCCTGCGCCAATGCTCTGTGTACCAAAATGTTGCCCCAGGCCGACTGAGTTAACTTTCCATCTATCGGTGTTACAATATTGATGCACCATCGTTTTAAGCAAAATGTTGTTGTAACATTAATGTTACACGTTTGTCAGTAGGTACAGAGTGTACATTAATGTTACACCCGGCGGCGAGAATGTTAACCACCAGTTAGTTTGTACTAAACTCGGGTTCATTATTGTTGTAAGTAGCTTTTACAAATTGTGTATGATGGTACTCTGAATTTGAGTTATTAAGGCCGGCGACAGATCTGTGGTTGCTTGCAGCCGCGCCTTTTCAAACTACACGTATTCCTCTGCGAAACCAAAGAAGCGTCTACAAAGAAATCGGGATGGTCTTGAAATATCATCAAAGCATTATCGTAGTCTACATACACGTATAAAGCGGACATGCCTCTGTTTTTAATGAAATTGATATTGAAAAATAGCTTGATTTGACAATGATGAAAAAAATGTCTGTCACTGAGAATCCCAATATTGACACGAACCATTTCCTGCAAAGAGTGCTGCTGATTTGGATTTACCGTTTTGAAAACTTTCTGGTCATAAAAAAGCAGCAGATTAGGAGAGAAAAGGTTGCACACGGGGACTTGAAGCTGAACACAAAACAAATTTCCACCCGTTAACGTAATTGACAATATTTTGATAAACATACCAGAGGTAGATCGCTGACTAGGTAATTAGTATTAGGGGAGACCGGGGCATTGCGGGGTACCGGGGTATTGTGGGGTAGCGCCATTAAAGCTACTTAAACTGACCGTATGATGGCCTGATATTGACGTGGCTATCGATTTCCAGTTGCCCGATGACTTCCGTGTGAAACGAACGTGCTAATTTGCCGGCTTTGGTTACTCCGAAAAATATATGGAAATACACAGAATTCTTATTTATTAAGTAAATGTTCACATTGTCACTACCTGTAAAGTTTTGTGTTAGATATTCCAAAGACATTTCTGTGGTTTGGGGTCCGTTTTAGGCGTGTTATTACGTAATTATTACAATCGAAGGTTACAGCCATGTTTGTTTAGTTACTGCATATGGGGCATAGTGGGGACCATGCATATGGGGCAAACCAGGAAAATTTTACTCTCCCATGTTAGTCCCCACTATATATTTTTTGGTTATTACGTAACGATGGTTGGGACGTATAACCGAAAGACAGATCAGCATTCCTAGTCTTTGGAATCAATGAAGAAATTGTCCTTAGATTTGTTTCCGGAGAAATGGGATACAAAAAAGCAGCGCAAGTATACAATGTGCCACAAACTACCCTAGAACGGCAAGTCGTGAAGAGGCAATCCCGATGGCACCACAGTAATAAATAAATTAGGCCATTTTACGTCACTGTATTTACCGATGAGCAAGAGACCGAATTAGTAGAATATATACAATTAATAGAAGCTCGATTTTACGGCCTAACGTCTACTGAAGTTCGGACACTAGCTTTTGAGTTAGCCGAGAAAAATAAAATTTCCCACAATTTCAACAAAACACTAAAACGGCAGGGACATCCCGATCTAACCTATAGAAATCCTGGAGCAACGTCAGCGACTAGGGCCATGGGGTTTAACAGGGTTGCAGTTGGTAACTTTTTTAACCTATTTGAAAAAGCTATCGATAAATATAAAATTGGGCCACAGCGCACTTACAACGTTGACGAAACCGGCGTATCGACAGTTCCGAAAAGTCATTCAAAAATTATAGCTGTAACTGGTAAACTCCAGGTCGGAACTCTAGCATCTGCAGAAAGAGGGAAATTAATGACGACGATTGTCTGCGTTAGTGAAGCCGGAAGTTATATGTCTCCCTTGTTTATTTTTCCGCGGAATCGAATCAAGACTGAATTACTAGATGGAGCACCGATTGGTTCTTGGGGAGAATGTCATGAATCTGGATGGAAACAAGGTCATTTATTCATTTTGTGGTTAAAAAGATTTATAGAATGGTCGCATGCAACCAAAGAAGATCCGGTGCTTTTGTTGCTGGATGGGCACGCTACTCATGTTAGGAGTATTGAAGTTATTGATATTGCTCGAGAAAATGGTGTTGTCTTACTGTGCTTCCCGCCACACTGCACACACCGCCTACAGCCACTGGATGTTGGGTTTATAAAGCCCTTGAGCACCTACTACACCAATGAGGTCAAGAAATAATTGCGAAAACATCAAAGTCGAGTGGTTATCCAATTTCAGACTGCTAGATTGTTTGGACAGTCGTTTATTGCTGCTGCTACTATGACAACTGCTGTAAATTCTTTTAGGTCTACAGGAATTTGGCCTCTGGAATTAAACATATTCACGGATGCAGATTTTGCACCAGCTGAAGCAACCAATATTCCAGAAAATCCAAAAGATCTATCGCAGCAAACGGCTACTGTACTGAATCTTGGACCAAATTCTCCACAACCTGGAAATTCAGTAATAAATAACCACAAAGAAAGGGATGAACAAAAAACTCCTGAACAGATACTTCGACCAACCTCTCCACATCCTGGATGTTCAGGAATAAATAACCACAAAGAAAGGTGTGAGGAAAAGACTCCTGAACAGATACTTCGACCAACCTCTCCACAACCTGGATGTTCAGGAATAAATAACCACAAAGAAAGGTGTGAGGAAAAGACTCCTGAACAGATACTTCGACCAACCTCTCCACAACCTGGATGTTCAGGAATAAATAACCACAAAGAAAGATGTGAGGAAAAGACTGAGCGGGGTCTTCGACCAATCTCTCCACAACCTTGGAAGTATCAATATAGCAAAAAAATCTGC
Source organism: Lochmaea crataegi (assembly GCA_947563755.1). Classification (NCBI taxonomy): domain Eukaryota; kingdom Metazoa; phylum Arthropoda; class Insecta; order Coleoptera; family Chrysomelidae; genus Lochmaea; species Lochmaea crataegi. Next base: position 24,697,882 of record OX387425.1, read on the forward strand.
CTTCGGAGTGTCACCTGACGTCATATTGCCCTTACCCAAACAAGTACGAACAACACAGCGAGTCACGAAACGCAGAAGGAAAACAGCGATAATCACGGAATCACCCTACAAAAAGGAATTAGTAGACTAAAATAAACAAGGGAAAAGGTTTGCAGAAGAAACATAACGAAGAGTTCTGAAGGTAAATCGGATAATATTACGACAAAGAAAATAAAAAAAGCAAAATAACTTTGAGCAAACTTAAAAATGTATCCTCTCTGACCATGACGAAGATGCTGAGTGTCTGTACTGTGGCTACCTATGGTCTCAGTCCAATGAGGGGTGGATAGGATGCCGAATGTGCAGTCGCTGGGCACATTGCTCCTGTGCCGGCGAAGAAGATGAAGATGATGAAGCTACTCATATTTGTGCTTTGTGCACCTGAGTAGATTTAGTAAGCATAACAACCTATAAAGTATATTTGGTGTTTTTTAGGCTTATCAATAAAAGTATTTTTTCTACAATCTGTACGAGTTTCTTTGATAAATAAGCTATACCCCACATTGCCCCACTAAGTACCCTACTTTGCCCCCAATGGTGGGGTATAGCGGGGCAAACGACTTTAAACGAAAATATTATATTTTATCGATTATTCAAGAATGTAGCAATGAAACTATGATGGCAAATGATTGACAACATGCCAGTGAGCAATCTCAATCATTAAAACTTTTTTTTACAATAGAATTCCGCATTATACGCCGATTCACCTTAAGTACCCCACAATGCCCCAGTCTCCCCTACTATATATTAGGGGATGAAAAGGTAAAGGTGGTATGGGTGACCAAGGAAGACAGTGGAATGGAGAAGGGAATACAGAGGATGTTTAGGGATAGGTACCCGATGCTAGGCGGAAAAGGAGAGGAAATGGAGTGGGTCAAGGAGGTACGCACTACGGAAAGGAATGGGGTAAGGGTGAAGACGGAGGAGTTGATCTGTCGGATGGAGGGAGATTGTAGGGATGAGAAAAAGGTGTTTGAGCTGATGAGTCGACTGTTTGGGGTAGTGGGGAGCGGGGACAGCATTGGACTCCACAGGCTTGAGCAGGTAGAGATGGAGGTGATGAAGAAGATGGTGGCGTGGGTAGAAATGGGGCGATAATCCTGAAGGATATCGGGGAAGTCGATCAGGAGGGGATCGAGAGGATTAAGAAGGGATTGAGGGAGATGACAGGGGAGTGGGTGGATAGACTCAGAGTCTCAAGAAATAGGGAGGTGGTAATCAAAGAAGGGGGTTGAGGTGAGGGGAATTCTGGGGGAGGTAGGAAGGGTAACAGGAGCTAGGGTGGTCGAAGCGGGGAGGGGAACAAAAACCATTAAAATGGTAGGGATAGAACCGTGGATGGAAGATGAAAAGGTGAGGGGGAAAATAGAGAATTTGATTGGGAAAGGGACAACGGTGATTAAAGTGGTAAGGGAGAGGAACGGGATGAAAATGGCGGTGGTGAGGGCGGAATGGGAAAAAGCGGTAGCCTTTTTGAAAAAAAAGGAGATTAGATTGGGGTGGAACAGGGTAAATATTATAGAGGGTAGAGAGGATGACAGATGCTTTGGATGTGGGATAATGGGCCATAAAGTAACAGGGTGTAAGATGAAGGTAGTCAAGGAGAGGAGTAAGTGTTGGCTTTGTAAGAGCGAGGATCACATGGCGAGAGACTGTCGGCAGGCTTTCCTTTGTAGGGTATGTGGGGAAAGGGGACACAGGCCAGGGGAGATAGAAGGCCTGAAGGGGAAGGGAAGCAGTAGAAGGAGACGATGGAAAAGGTGAAGGAAAAAATGGGAGGGACCCTCTGGACCCCTCAGAGGGGACGAGTCTGGTCAAATAGGAGGAAGGGGACAGCATTGCGCGGGAAGGAGGAATGTAGGGGATGTATGGAGAGTGTTACAGATAAATTTAGGGAAATGCAGGATAGCGCATGATATATTGGATGAAGTGATTTTTAGGAGGGGAGTGGATGTAGTGTGTGGATCCGAGGTGAATGCTAGATATGTGGGGAAGCAGGGATGGATTATGGACGATACAGGAGAAGCAGGAATAAGAGTGGTGAGGGATGGATTGAGGGCGGATGAAGTGAGGAAGGGAAATGGATGGGTGGTAGTGCGAATGGGAGATATGGTGGTGTATAGTGTGTATATAAGCCCAAATGTCAGCCTGGAAGAATATGAGAGGAGCATGACAGGATTAGAGGACGATCTGAGGGTGTCAAAAGGAAAAAGGAGGATCATAAGGAGAATGGTGGCAGGGGACTTCAATGCGAAGAATACTATATGGGGGGGGGGGGAAGAAAACGGACAGCAGAGGGGAGATCCTTGAGGAAGTGTTAACATCCAACGGGTTGGTGGTGCTGAATGATGGACTACTGCCCACCTTCGTGAGGGGTGACGGGGGTTCATCATTCATTGATATAACAGCATGTGATGAATGGCTGTGGGAAAGAGTGTTTAGTTGGGGGGTGCTGGAGGATGAGGAAAGCTTGAGCTTACATAGGTATGTGGAGACGGATATAAGGAGAGAGAGAAAGGATTTAGTGGAAGAGTGGGAATGGAAGTGAACGAAAGCCGAGACAGAGAGAATGAGGAAGAAAGTAAGAGAAGAGATAGGAAGGGGACTTGGACATGATGCAGATGAATTGTACAATGTGATACAGGGCTGCAAAAGAGAGGGAAAGAGGGGCAATAGGCGTGAGCGGAGGGCTGGGCGTGATGGGTTTGGTGGAAAGAGCTAGGGAGGGCAGCTGGAGGAAGAAGAAATTGGCCCTACTCGTGTTCTTCTACGTCGGGAACGCGTTCAACAGTGTCAGCAAACGGGCAGTGTTGAGCGCGTTGCTGAGGCTTGGAGTGGAGCAGGGGTTGGTTAACCTGGTGGAGGACTACCTGACGGGGCGTGTGATTGTAGACTCCAGAGGGAGGAGATGAGATGGAGGCTGGAGTGCCTCAGGGCTCGGTTCTTGGACCGACGCTCTGGAAGTGTGTGTTTGATGAGGTTTGTGGGATAGTATGTGAAGAGGGATGTGAGATTACGGTGTATGCGGATGATGTGTGTCTGGTATGTACGGCAAAGGGAGAGGCGGAGATAGAAAGAAAGGCGGAGAGAATGTGCAGGAAGACTGTGGAGAAGATAGAGCGGTGCGGACTGGAAGTGGCGGAAGAGAAGACGGTGGGGTTGCTAGTGAAGGGACGGAGCAGGGCAAGGGAAGTGGGGGTGATGGTTAAGGGAAGGATAATTCGCATGGAGGAGTCTGTGAAATACCTAGGGGTGTGGTTGGATAGCCAATTATCCTTCAAAACCCATATGGTAAAGGCGGCAGAGAAGGGTAAAGTGAGGGCAGCATGGCTGGGGAGATTGATGTGTAATGTGAAAGGGCCGGGAGAGTGGAAGAGGAGGGTAATTGGTAGGACGGTAGAGCAGAGTATGCTGTACGGTGCGGAGGTGTGGGGTGAAAGAGCGGGGGTGAATGCGAGGGTTAGGCCACTTCTGCGGGTGCAGAGAGGGATACTGCTGAGGGTGGTGCAGGGGTACAGGACAGTGGGTGGACTGGCAGCAGCGGTGCTGGCAAGGTCCTACCCATTGGACGTGTTGACTAGAGCTAGGAGCAAACGCTGGAGGGGTGCGACCAATGAAGAGGTACGGGAATGGATGGAGGAGGAAATGGAGAGAAGGTGGGAGGAGTATGAGGGCGCGCTAAAAGGAGCGATTGGGAATAGGAGAGATTGGATGGACCGGAAATTCGGGGAGGTGAACTACTTCTTGACACAAGTGCTCACTGGACATGGGTCGAGAGTAGGGTACCTCCACAAGATTGGGAAACGAGAGACTGGTGTGTGCGAGAGGTGTGAAGTGGAGGATGATGTGGGGCATGTGTTTAGATGCTGGAGGAACGAGGAAGTGCTGAAGAAGTTGGAGAGGAAACTAGGGGAGGCGGTGTACTGGGAAAACATGGTGGAGATAATGTTGAGGGGGGAGGAGGAATGGATGGAGGTGAGTGGAGTAGTAGAGAGCATGGTAAGGGGGAGAGAAGGACTCGATATGGCATGAGAGGCAGGAGTGATAGGAGGGAGAAGATGACAGTGTGAGCGGAGAGTGTGCGAGGGACCGCCGCCCGTCTCGAAGTATGCTAGGGTAGTGATTCCGAGGCGGGGGTAACGGCGAGTTTGAGGTGGGTTTGGTTGGTAGGCATCTCCTTGGGGATGAGTCCAACACTGTTTGGGTCATTCGAACATGAGTTTCCCATCTCGGCCCGAAAAAAAAAAAAAAAAGTCTCCCCTACTCACTGTTAATTATGAACGTGAGTAAATTGTTTGTTATAATATCACAAGAGAGTAAGAATAAATTGAAAATAATTTGACAAATGGCAATAAGTTTGAGAAAATGCCTGGAGAATTATCTAATTTATCGAACTCTCGTGTGTATTCGATAGATTATTTTTTTATTGAATGATTATATTACTTATTTCATCGACTGCTGATTAACTAAAACGTTTGGGATTCATTTTACGAATTTCTTTAAAATCTATGACAGACGCGTCAGATCAAGAAAATACGTTGTCATGTGGTTGTCATTCGATAAAAACAATGTACATTGAATAATTCTCCCTGGAATAATGTTAGTAGATTATTCCCACTATAATAATGTTTTGATTGGCTAGAACGTAAATGAATTACTGAAATTGGAAGTTTCTATTGGTTTCGAGAATCGTCAAAAAATAATCATATCCATTACGCGTTGTGGTCAAAAAATTCGGGCAGTGGACGATTTCCGCTATTGAGAATAATATATACAATGAAATTTTCTTTCTTAGGTTCCAATATTTTTACTATATTTTCAACATTTACTACTAGGTATGATGCTGAAATCAAGTAAAAATAAGAAGAACGAGTTTTAAAAATTACGAACGTCTCAACTCTCAAGAATAGCTAAGCTCACCCAACTTTACCGGTATCGACTTATAACGGTAGATATATTTACCGGCAAAGTCCGTTATGCAGTTATACCTAGGTTCGCCTAGGCAAAGTTCGCAATGCCGGAAAACTAACGGAATATATGGTATATTCCCTTTATGAAAAACTTCATGTGGAATACAAATGATTTGATATTTTTTCGAAAAGGGGAAGGGAATAGTCCATTAGTTTTACGGCAATGCGGACTTTGCCTAGGCAAACCTAGGTATGACCATTGTATAAAGATAGGCCTACTTATAGTACTTGACTTCAAAAATAGACGATTTTTCATGCGGAAATTATTACGTAAAATGTAATTTTTTGTAAAGGTCGACTGAAAAATACATTTGCTAATTATATAATTTCCCTGTGGGCTTTAATGAATTACATACAACAGATTATAAAATTGCACCTATTTAACACCTAATTATACCCTGTGTATTTTTTGTTGGTCCCATATTTTCGTTTTAACTGTATAAGTTATTATATTTGATGTCATTTTAGTTTATGTTTTATTTTTTTATCTGCTAAGAATATACATTTATTAAAAACTTATTCTAAAGTCACATCTGTTTACCATATTTTCTTTATATTCGCTATAAATTATTTGAATAATTTTTTGGTTTTCTTTTCATCTCGGTAAAATACAATTTCAAAGTAGTACGGAAATTCTTAGTGAAAAATTGTATTCGCAAAATGTATTTCAATAAGTATTTTATTCTTTATAACTTATAATATACAGAGTGTTCAATTAATTTTGCTTCTTTCTTTACCCATAACTAAAAAGTAAAAAATTAACTGCGAATCAATAAAATTGATGTTGATGTGACCTTATCAATAACATTTTCAAAAATCCATTTATTGGATAGAAAAATAATCATTAATCGTGTTGACTTCATACGTTTTTTTAACAGTTCGTTGGTAAATTAGTCCATATTTACAAAAATAACAATTATAGATTGAAATCTTAAGATAATAGAAATAAATGCATGTAAGGTATGACTAGATTTTACAGATTATTGTTCTTGGAACATTATTTGTGAATCTTTCCTCATTGCATGTTATTTCAGATCTTTATCAGTCACAAATAGTTTCTAAATACGTTACGGGTTCTTTAATTTCTATGGGTTTCAAGTAGCCTTGCCCATCTAGTAAACTAACTTGTTGAATTATAGATGGTAGAGGAGGAGGTCTTGGTAGACTTTTATTACTGCCGATCTTCAACTTTTTAGTTTCAGAAGCATACGATATAATCGGTACACTTTCAACTTTAAAAGCTTCTTCCAACCTTTCGCATATGCTTGGAAAAGTAATTCGATGTCTTGGTTCTGTTTTCCAACAATTTCTCATTAGCTCGCAGATAAAGGAAGGACAATCATCTGGTGGTATCAGCATTATTCCGTCTAGTATTAACTTAACTACTTCTTCATTACTGTGACCATAATAAGGCTGTTTTCCAAAACTGTAGATTTCCCATAGAACTACACCGTACGACCAAATGTCCGATTCCAATGTAAAACGACCATAGACTACACTTTCCGGGGACATCCAGCGAACTGGAAGAAGACGGGAACCCCCTATCTAAAAAATATAAGATATTAAGTTAGATATTTGAGTATTTAACTTCGTTCCGACATTTTTTAATTTCTAGATGTTTAATTAGGCACAGACATACAGAGTAAGTTTTAAAGTATGCAACTGTAACTGTAGAAGGTTTGGTCCCGAATAGAAAACTCTTAATTTATCTTATTATACAGCGTTGCTGAAAAGTCTCGCACCAAGGGATTATCTTTGAAACGGATAAAGGCAAAGTTATGAAATTCTATGACGATTAATGATCATTATTCTTCATATTTCATAGCAAATGTCAAATGTTTCTGACGTCAGCGTTTAGCGTATATCTAGGTCGAGTGATGTATCACAAAGAAGCTTATTTTTTTCTCTTTCCAAAAATAATAGCAATGTATCACTTTAATACAAAATGTCTTCCAAGTTAAATTGTACTGTACTAATGACTTGTAGGTTTTGTAACATGTCTATCGACCTGTTTCGATTTTACAGAATAAATCCTTTTAATTAGCGCTCGTCGTCACTAGCCACTTCCAATTATAGTTCTGTGATCCCAAATTCTTCAACCCTGACCATAAGACAATTCACGTCTGCCAACGGACCCTTCAATTTTTTCCAACGCCACGAGAGACACCCCTTTTCGTTGTCGACCGCCTACGGGGAAAGACCATCTTTCGCTATCTTTCATATCTTCAAGTATCTTATGAATTTTGCTGTGGTAAGTTCAAAATCATAATTTATAATTAATAAGCTTCTTCTAAAGTACTGTCTGATATAATTTTCGTATGCATTCTTTATTTTTTTTTACAGAGATAGACGAAATTAAATTCAACACGCGGTCATAAACTGTTCTTTTATACTAATATGGTAGTTTTAAACCAAATATTCTTTTATAATTCACTGTTTTACTTTTATACAAACATTTTCAAGCTTTTTCAGTTGCGAAATAACTCTTTTAATTATAAAATAACATTTTTATAATCTGTTAACCTATAAAATATTTTTTCGTAACGCCAGTGCCGGTTTCATATATTTCCTAAGCACGATATTTTTTCATATAACTAAATAAATAACTTTTTGCTATCATTAGTTTCTTTCGGATAATTAGTATATTTTTTTAATTTAGCCGATAATTGCTATTTTTACTGTTTTAACGTGGGACATAATGTTGGAAAGCTTTCAGTAAATTGAATCAATTTTTTTTACTTTCAAATAACTGTCTTCCTTTTTTTAACCTGAAAAGCTGACCAACATAATGTGCCATTACATTCAAGTTCCTATATATCCCTGATCCTCCTGTACTTCTAGATAAGCACAGCCCCGAGGATATAACCCCGAGGATATAACCCCGAGGATATAACCCCAAGGATATAACCCAAGGATATAACCCAAGGATATAACCCAAGAATATAACCCAAGGATATAACCCTAAGACCTAGGTTATGATATAAGCCCTAGCCAAGGATAGAACCCCAGGATACAGCCCTAGATCAAAATACCGCCCAAGACCAGGACACATCAGTTCAGATCAATACCTGACTTCTTCTCCAGGAAACCACTTCATCTAAGCTAAGTACCTATAAAAGTACAAATTCCTCTGTTGATTTCCTGTGGCAGAATAAATTATAAATTTGTTTTTAACTCTATCTTTTATTTTTTTCTAAATCCTCAACTATAAAAGTTGAGGGAGACATCGCCCGGGGTAATTTTTTTTAAATATTAACTTTCATTTAAATTTTACAAGGCGTTTCTACCTTTTCCGCCTTAGTTTTTTTAGTACTTTTTATCGTCAAAAAGGTAGTGGCGCCCTCAATTTTTACAACCCTTCTGTTATCCTTGTGTGACATAAACTTGGGGTCGAATCACCCTTGAGAGGAGTCTCTAGCCGGAGCCCTTCGAGCTGGTGCCCTTTAAGGTTACAGCAATTTACCGTTACAGTTTTTAAAATTAAACAATAGTAGACATTAAAAACGTCAACCATAACATTATTTATGTTCAACTTGTCAAAACTGATACTAATTTCAAATTAGCACGAAATTTAAAAGTAAATCTAGGTTGCCATTTCAAAAAACGCTGACGTCAGAAACATTTGACATTTCCTCTAAAATATGCAGAATAACGTGTCGTTCATCGTCCTAGAATTTCACAACTTTCCCTTTATCCATTTAAAAAATAATCCATTGGTGCGAGACTTTTCAGCAATGAATTGGTCAACGTAAGCTGACCTTCATCGAGTTTTATTATGATTAATTAAATATCCTAATTAATTGACATATAATATAATATTAGAAGATTGATTGGAAGGCGTGGTTTTAAATGTTTTTAAAAAATCGTGCAAATTTACCTTATAATAGTCACATGTATAAACGTCTCTACTCATTCCAAAATCTGCAATTTTGACTATTGGACCTTCAGCTACCAAACAATTTCTGCAGGCTAAATCTCTGTGTACAAAACGTTGGGAAGCCAAGTATTTCATACCTTTACCAATTTGAACAGCTACAGATAATAGATCCATTTTAGATAAATGTGGCACTTCTTTATCTTCGGAAGTATGCTTTTGAGTACGCAAAAGTTCTGCCAGATCTCCATGTGGCATAAATTCAAAAACCATCATAGGATTAACGTGTTCATCTGAAAAAATTAAATGCACTTGAATAATAGTCGGCATAAATACTTTAATTGAGCAATTGAAACTTAAGCACAATTTTAAGGCTTATCCTCACACTTATTTTCAACACTATGTCCCTAATTAGCCTGTTTCCTCTAAAGATTTAAAAATAATCCACTAGAGGCCGCCCTAGTGGGGGGTACATATGTTTTGATTTTCCATTCGACAGCAAAGTTAAACGTACTCAATAAGAATTATTACTTTTTGTCATTGGCGGGAAAAAATCCATTTTTGAAAATCTCAAAAAAGTAAGAATTCTTATTGGGTACGTTTAACGTTGCTGTCAAATGGCAAGGAGCAAACAAGAAAAAGCACTTCTACTTGCCAACCATCTGGAAAATACTTTTCAACCAAATGAAACAGAAGTAGCAGAAATCCTATCTGCATTAGATGAAGTAACCACCAAAGATATGGAACTAGTAACACCATAAGAACTTATAGACAAACATCAACCCGAAAAAAGCACCTGATTATGTCCTAATAACAGGAAAAATTCTAAAGCATTTGCCAACAAAAGTAATAGTTGAATTAGTTTACCTATTTAATGCAACCTATAGACTAAAACATGTACCTACTTGTTGGAAAATAGCAGAGATAATCATGATTCTGAAAGCTGGGAAACCCGTCAACGAGGTATCATCACATAGACCAATTTTACTACTACCGATTATATCAAAACTTTTTGAAAAAATACTCTTAAAAAGGCTCAAACCCATTATTGAAGAAAAATGCATAATTCTCATACATCAGTTTGGGTTTAGAGAAAAGCAAACCACAATAGATAGATCAAGTGCATAGACTTACTGATCGACTAGAAAAGGCACTAGAGAAAAAGAAGATATGTTCAGCAGTGTTCTTGGACGTAGCACAGACATTCGATAAGGTCTGGCACCAAGGACTCGAACACAAGCATAAACAACTTCTCCCAGAACAATACAGCTTACTGTTAAAGTCATATATTAGTGGAAGAATGTTTCGCATTAGATGCGAAGATCAATATTTAGAATTAAAACCGATAAAGGCTGGTGTACCTCAGGGCAGTGTCCTGAGTCCATTGCTGTATCTACTATACACCTATGATACACCAGTAATAGAACAAACTACAGTAGCTACATTTGCAGATGACACATGTATACTAGCAGTTGGCAAAACCGAACAAGAGGCTAATGAAATACTCCAAGTCGCATGGACAAAAAGCTGTCTCATTCGACTTAACGAAAATAAATCATTGCATGTAAACTTTACGAATAAACACAGTGGTCCAATGCCAATAATTATAAACAATCATGTTATTCCATATACATCACGGCCAAGTACCCAGAAATGAACCTAGATGCAAAGCTACGATGGAAAGAACACATCTACTACCGAACTATCCATTAGAAACAAGCTTATGATATACAAGCAGGTTCTAAAGCCTATGTGGACATATGTCATACAACTTTGGGTGTGTGTCTGCTCAAGCAATATTAACACAATACAAAGATTTTAGAACAAGGTATTAAGGGGCATTGTCAACGCTCCTTGGTATGTAAGAAACAGCGACCTACACAGAGACCTGGGAGTGGAAATGGTAGCAGACGAGGTGAAACATTTAGCAAAGAAGCATGAAGAACGGCTTAATAACCACAAGGACGTCGACGCAATGCAGCTGCTGGACCAACGTGGAATAGTGAGAAGACTCAAAAGGACCAAAGCTTTTGAGCTATTGTAGTGGGTTTAAAGCAGAGCACAGTGCGTGTTGTGTAGTTAAACCAAGAGAGAACACCAGTGGGTTAAACTCGGTAAAACACTTTAGTTTTAAGATTTTAACAGAAAAGTATTACTCGTTAATCTTGTTTCTAGATTATGTAATTAAAAGGGAAAAGAAAAAAAGCCGTAGTTCAACCAGATCTTCAATAAGTTGTCAATCATTTTCGACATTTTGGGCGATTTTTCAAAATTGACTCGAACTATCTCAATTTTTTATCATACTAGATATGAAAAAAGTACAAAATAACTTTTAATAAAATAACCGAAGGAGAGTTCAGTGCAGTATACAATTTATTTTCAGGGGGTTCAGGTTAGAAGGTATGACAAAAGCTTGGTTATTTTTTAATGAGGTTATACTCTTTTTAAAATTATTGTGAAGATATGAGAAAAAAGCAAAGTTGTCAGATATATTTTCTAAAATGTTCACTACTCATGTTTTCCTTGCTTCATTAAACTTTTAGTTCGTGACTTTCGTAGAAAGCTAGTTTGAAAATATTTAAATAAAAAAACATAGATGTAAATTTGTGTATGAACACATAACCTACCTTTTTGGACTACTCCTAGTAAAGATAGTATATTTGGATGTCTGAACGCGCTCATTATTTCTACTTCTCTCAAAAAGTCCTCTTCGGCTTCTTTGTTTGCAGTCGTTTTGAGAACTTTGATAGCTACTATTTTAACTTGATTTTCGTCATCGCATAGAAGTTCACCTAGAATCGAATAAAATAATTTTGGTGAGTAAAATAAACGATGAAGGCAACAATGTGGTTAAACAATAGTTTTGTTCCAACTGGCATGTATGAACCGTTCTGGAATCATGTCGAATAGAGAACTAGAACTTGCTTAATGCGCAAAATCGAATTTAAGACGGTTCTTGAACTAACACATCAACATTTTCGACCAAGCAAGGAATCCTTCTATTATCACCCCCTTCTAGTTGGTACAGTTTTTGTACCGTCCAAAGAACGATACATAATTATAATAGTTTGAACGCGAAAGAAATACAGCAATTGTGCGAACGATACCTAGAATGATTCTATAACCAGTTGGAACAAACCTTATGTATGTTCTTAGCTTTGAACATACATAATTTAGACAAATTTGCCAACTGGGTGATGGAATAAAATTGCACCACTCTTGTGATTCCAATTAAATTACAACTGAAATAAAAGTTATGGAGTAGGAAGCAGTCAACAAAACATTGGACAGAAAATGAAAAAATGGGAAGACATAGGAAATATGTTGGGGTGTTATTATTCAGGATCTGATAAACTATTTTATAGGATTCAAAAATGTTAAATATTTTGTTTCATCACATATCAAATTAATTTTTTCATAAACATAATAGATACTTATGGTTATAATTATTTATATTCGTAAAAAATTAACATAAAATGTTAAGCAGTTTTAAAATTAAAACTTGACACTACTACTTAGTTATTGCTTCTAAAATAAGATCATAATATATTCATAAAAATTGAAATAGCAATGTCCAGGTAGGAATGTGGCTCTATAGGTTTTAATATAACTCAAATGGTAGTGTTCGCCCCCCTGGGGATAGCGTTATAAGGGAGCATCGAATACATGAACAAGACATAAACTTTTTTCACATCTTTTTTTAATCGGATTAGCCGCAAGTGGTCGTTAGTAAGAAGCAGCTACAGTAATCTATGGTTATATTCATTTATTTTTGTTATGTAATCCATTACATTTTTAAAATTAGATTGGCAGTAGGGAGCTTATTCTACCTTGACAAGAATGTTACGTTACTTCTTGAGTTTACATAAATCAATAAATTATACAGGGTGAGTCATGAGGAACTTTACATACTTCTACCACATGTAGAGTCCCTCAGGGAGGATATCATGTGGCTACTAAAAAGTGTTAACTCCTCTTCTTTATTAATTTACAGGGTGATTTGTGAAATTGTCCATAAATTTTAATTGGCTATAGTGTTTACACGGCTTATTAGATTTTTCCAATTTTTTTTTCATAATACAGAGTACACTACTATCAAGCATTCGTCTGGTATTAGCTAAACTTAGAAATTCCAGGACCAGCTTTGGAAAAATTAATTTAGGGATTCGTATTAACTATTGCACCCTGTATATAATTTTTTAAATGCAATAAGTGATTTACAAACTACATAAATAGCCAATTTTATTCAATTTTTAGCGAATGATGATATCCTACCAAAAATAGAACAACCATAATGACGTATCATATAATAAGGTATTAATTTAAACAAATGTTATGAATTTCAAGTATTTCAACTAAAATGAACCTACCTACCTACAACATAATAATTAAAATTATGTAGTTAAGATAAACGCATAAATAGGAACTGAAAAAAATATAATAATGGTAACAAAATAAAAATTTGGAAATCGGTTGACCCTAAAGGCCATCCCTGCAACTTCCCGCTAAATTCAATTTTCAAACGCATGCGATTTTGTCGCTAGTTGCTAGTTGCTCTCCGAGCTCAAAGATAAAGCTATTCGAAGCTTTTGAGCTCATAGAGCTCAAAAGTCTTATCAAAGTTCGATGAAACACGATTTTTTTAATTTTCAAACTGCTACAACTTTTGAATGAATTAACCGATTTTCACGCGGTTGGCGGCGATCGATGTAGTTTTTTGAGCTCTACAAAAAAATTGATCTGATGAAACATTTCGGAGTTATTACAAAAAAACACTTTTTTTCGATTTTTTTCGACAACGATATCTCACGAACGCATCAACCGATTCTGACGCACTTGGTGGCGATCGATGCGGGTTTTCAAGGTTAAGAGCTGATTAGTTTTTGAAGTCGATCGGTTCAGCCAATTCGGAGATATTTTGAAAAAATGAAAAAAAACAACTTTTTTTTTCACTTTTTTTGCAATTTCTTGAAATCTACCGGTCCGAATTAGTTCCAACTTACAGAAAATCTAAGTTTGGCGAAGCCCTTTCGAATGACACCAACTGCGATCAAATCGGACAAGCCGTTCAGAAGTTATAAGAGGTTTACAATAGTCAGGAAAGCTTCTTAGGGCTTCAAAACGTCGAGATTTGTTGAAACCTCGATTTTTTTAAAACGGGGTAAAAACAATAACTTCCCGATTTTTCGAAAATCATTAGGAAGAATCATTGATTTTCTTAGCGGGAAGTTAAAAATAATTTAAAGTAGATTCTCGAAATGGAACCCTGCGGCCTCTACACATTTTTGTTGCCGAATTGTTAATTGCCTTATTGAATTACGGATACTCTAGGAATCGTTTGTAATAGTATTACAAAAAAGAAGGTATACTTCTATCAATTAATTGTTGTCGGTTATTAATATTCTCTGTGTAAACTAGTTAGTTCAATTGTCCTTAAATAGGTAAAATCTAAAGATATAAACCTGCTGCAGAAAATATTATAAAACAAACGAGACAATGTTTTGACGCCTATTTTTCATATCTAACAAGAATGTCCCAAAAAGTTTTCCTAACACAAAGGATTAAGTTACAAAGGTCACTTTCTTCTCGCCCAGAGGTCTATCAGGACATTTTTTTAAAAACAACAAATCCAAGGTAGACCAAGGTAGACCAAGGTAAGGTAAATAATTGTAAGGAGAGTACGCCACTGTGGGATGGTTTACCCTTCAGATACCTGCCACCCTGACCGAGGGAGGAAAATAGATGATATTGGGATATAGTTGGTTGTTATTGGGGCATTTGTGGGTTACATTTGTCTGTTAACTAATAAAGTGTTTATTGAAACGAATACGTTGTTTAATGTAATAAAAAGTAGTGTAACATAATACAGTATGATAGACATTTAGGAATGCAAGATTATCTAATGAATACCATTTAATGTTTGTCCCAGAAACAAAACTCATAGGGCAGTCGAATATATATTTTTTATTTGTAGATAATAAATATATAATATTAAACGGTGTTTCAACTTTTAAATTTAGAAGTTATTTTTCCGATTGGTTTTTGTATCTATTGCAATTGAAAAATATATGGTCTAAGTCGGACGTGACATTGCAAGTCATAGGTTTCTGTCCAAGATATTGATTTTGTGTAAATGTAAAGGATATATAGCATGTCCAAACATCATACGACTAATGGTAGTTTCCTTGGGCACTGATAATCTTCAAACCAATATCGTTTTTCGATTTTTGATACTAGTTGTGTGTAGCGAGTAGGTTTTGCGATTACCATATTCCCTGTATCATTTGCTCCAATTTATATGCATTTTAGTTCTGATTAGATTAATTCTTTCGACCAATGTTGGCCAGCAGGTCGTTTCTTCGCCTGTAAGTATGCTCTGTTTTGCCAATTCGTTCACTTTTTCATTGTATACTATTCCAGTGTGGGCTTTAACCCAAACAAAAATTATTCGTTGATTTTCATTGAGATTTGACAAATTTATTTCAATTTTTGTTATATATGGATTAATAACTTTGAATTTATTTCTAAATGCGATGTGAATCAGTAAAAATTAAAGATTTTTCAATATTGTTTTGAATTATATATTCTATTGCTTTTAATATAGCTATAGATTCTGCACTGAAAATGGATGAGTGTTTTTCTAGTTGGTAACAGTGTTGTATCTGTTGAGGTATTACGATTGCAGATTATTTTTTGAAACATCAGTATATATTGGTGTGCAGTTTTGAAATGTACTTGTCATTTGTTTGACTACTGCATTGTTTAGAGCTGTAACTTCAGAATATTCCGGGATTATTATTGACACATCTAATAGAAGTACATTGAGATTTACAGGAATGCTAGTAGGAAGTAGGATTGAAATCACTTGTGTTTCTATAAGCTTCGCATAGAAGAGGTGAGCTTTTATGTTTCCAATATTTAGATGTCAGGTCATGAATGTTTAAAGCTGGTAGCATAGTCATTACTGGGGAATTTTTAGTTTTACATTTTAAGATATTTTTCTCTGCTAACATTTGTTTCTGTAGTTCTAGAGGTGGTTCTAACGTCTCTGCTCCAAGTCGATGGGAGTTGATTTCATCGCTCCAATGCACAGCCTCAAAGCTTTATTTTGCAAGACATCCAGCTTCCGTAGTTCTTTCTTGCTTGCACATCCATATAACGTGCTGCCATCGTCTATAATAGACCTTATATATGCTTTGTAGAAAGCTAGTACAGTTTGATTTTGCTCCCCACCATGTCTTCATTATGGATTTGAGAAAGTTTAGTCTTTTGTGTGTTTTAAATGCCAGCTTTCTGTCAAGTGTAATAACAAGATATTTATATTCGGTGACTATAGGGAACCGGATATTTCCTAATGTTATTGTGGGGGTGTTTAAGATGTTATGTCGAGTAAAGATTACACATTGTGATTTGTTTGGAGAAATATCCAATCCTAGTTTCTCTAAGCAATTGAAGAGTGGTGTTATAGCTGCATTAAATAAAGTTAAACACTGTTCAAATCTTTTCGAATGTATGTAGATTGCTAAGTCGTCTGCATACTGGATAATATTAGCGTTGGATGTAGTCGTGTGAAGGTTTACAGTGTAAATATTGAATAATAATGGTCCTAATACGTCGAACGTGACATTGCAAGTAATACATAGGTTTCTGTCCAAGATATTGATTTTGTGTAAATGTACAGGATAGATAGCATGTCCAAATATCATACGGAAGGTAGTTATGTATTTTCTTGGGCACTGATAATCTTCAAACCAATATCGTTTTTCGATTTTTGATACTAGTTGTGTGTAGTGAGTAGGTTTTGTGATTAACATATTCCCTGTATCGTTTGCTCCAATTTGTATGCATTTTACTTCTGGTTAGATTAATTCTTTCGTCCAATGTTGGCCAGCATGTTGTTTCTTCGCCTGTAAGTATGCTCTATTTTGCCAATTCGTCTACTTTTTCATTGTATACTATTCCTCCAGTGTGGGCTTCAACCCAAACAAAAATTATTCGTTGATTTTCATTGAGTTCTGACAGATTTATTATAATTTTTGTTATATATTTATTTCTAAATGCGATTTTAAACTATTTAGGACGGCAAGTGACTCAGTAAAAGTTATTCAATATTGTTTTGAATTATATATTCTATTGCTTTTAATATAGCTATAGATTCTGCACTGAAAATGGATGTGTGTTTTTCTAGTCTCACTGCTAGTAAAAAGTGGGGGGATGCCCCATTATGCTGAAAATACATCCCTCGAATAAAAACGTTCGCGTTGACAAGCAAATTCGGCAAAATATTTTGTAGAAAGTCCAAATAGACCTGTCCTCTTAAAAGACCATCAAAAAAGTGAGGACCTTCTAATTGATCATTTATGACACCAATCCACACGTTAACCGAAAACTTTAACTGGGAACGACATTCTCGAATAGCATGGGGATTTTCTTCAGCCCACACATGTGAATTACGGGAATTATTTATCCCGTCTCTTGTAAATTGGGCTTCATCTGTAAATAGTGTCCTGTACAGGGTCGATGATTGTTAATCCATATACAAAATTACAACCTATGGATTTCAACTCCAGGATTTAGTCGCTGAACTATTTGAATATGATATGGGTATAGATTTTTTTTAAGACTCTACTTACTATTGATTGAGTAACATTGAGTTCTCGACTTACTTGTCTATTGCTTATTGTAGGGTTCATAGTAACAGCGTCAATAATTTCATCTTCCTGCGCTTCATCTACATGTCGTTCTGTTCTTCCACTAAGAAAAGTGCCATTTTCTCGCAAATAATTAAAAACTGACCCAAATGTTGGATGACTGGGTGTTCGACGAACAGGAAATCTCCTGTGATATTCTCTAGCAGCAGCTCTACCGTTCCCATTACAGAACCCATACACAAAAATCATGTCAGTATATTCTGTGGTCGCAAACTGATGTGGCATTTTGAACGAAAGTAACAAAAGCTCTACCAAAGCTAACACAATTATAACAGAAGAAATATGCATTCTTGTACACATAAATAACGAAAATAATGCCCTAATGCGATTTTTGTCTTAAAATTCAAAATTGAAAACCAATTGATTCTGCCCTTAGAGATAATACAAAGTGACAGTAAAGATGTAGTTAAATTTATACATATTGAATTATGTTGTAGGTAGGTAGGTAGGTAGGCTCATTTTAGTTGAAATACTTGAAATTCATAACATTTGTTTAAATTAATATCTTATTATGTGATATGTCGTTTTCATTGACTATTTATCTAGTTTTAAAATCACTTATTGCATTTAAAAAAAATTATATACAGAGTGCAATATTTAATACGAATCCCTAAATTAATTTTTTCAAAGCCGGTCCTGGAATTTCTAAGTTTAGCTACAGTATTCGCCAGCTAACTTGATGTCCTAAATGCTTTCTAGGGAGCTATTGACGCCGCCCATCCGATAACTGTAAACGTGCCGTGCAAGTTCTGAGGATACGCTTTCTGTTACAAATTAACACAACTTGTACAATTATTAAAGTAAAGTCCGTCCGGAAATATATGATCCTAACTTAATAAATAATATTTAATTATTTGTTATAATTATTGGTATATTGATTTTAATAGAAACGGATCTGCTTTATACCTGAATTCTGAGTACATAAATAATTTTTTAACAATAAGGTACCCATTACAATAACATGTTATTTATCTAATTGAAGATTATAAAGTTGGGATCTCATATTTCCGGACGGACTAATTAAAATTTGTTAGAAACTAAATAATTCCTTCCAGGTAGTAATGAGAATAAAAGAAACACAAGATAATGGGAAATTATTTAATCTAGGTATATTTCTATGAATAGGTATAAACAGTTTTTATTTTTACGAAGAATCTGACTCACTGCCGCTACTGGAATCACTTTCATCTAGAGTAATCACAAGAGGGTTGACGTCATAAAACATATCTGTTTGAAGTTCTCTATCAAAATATGAGTCTTCTTTGTTATGACATGTTCACACCTTTTCCTCCACTCATTCGCATCGATGTTGTTAAATTCTGCTTCTGCTATTTTTTTTACATCATCTAGTTTAAATGTGACGTTTTTCTGACTTATTGCATTTTTAACCGTAGCCCATATAAGCTCGATAGGGTACAACTCTGGATGATAAGGAGGCAATCGTAAGAGAATAAATCATCAAATAAATACGTCACATACTGCGGTTTATTGATTTTAATTAAGTAATGTAGTTCCGGCTCCAAACTGTTTGGGTTAAACGATATATTTTTCTGCATTAACCACTCTATCATGTCAGCTTTCCGAGAATTGGAGTTAGGCACCCTATTAGACTGCACATTATGGTAGGAAGCATTGTCACATACAATTACAGCATTTGCAGGTAAATTTGGTATCAATTTTTCGCGTAACCATTTGCCGTAATTTTCCGCATTCATTTCTGCGTGATAATCTCCTGTTTTGCTTCCCGATTTAAATATTAACAAAGCGTTGTTAATAAAACCCATATCACCACCAGCATGAACTACTATCAACCGCTGCCCTTTAGAAATGTTAGGAAATAGCCCTTTTGTGGAATCATCAGTCCAGCATTTAGACGATGTATGTCCACTGTGTGAATGGATAATGGCCATATACTCATATATAGTGGTATTGAAAATGAGAAAAGAGCAGCAGCAGGAGTTGCATGCATAATACATAGAAACTTAGAAGAACAAATTACTGGATGGAGGGGATGGTCGGAAAGATTATTGGTGATGGAAATGAAAGATAAAAATATGAACACAAAAACTATAATAATTGTATATGGACCAAATGAAGACGATACAGTAGGAAATAAAGATAGGTTTTGGGAAGATCTAACTATGGCTACAGAAAATGCAAAAGGAAAAATAATTATACTTGGAGATTTGAATAGCAGAGTGGGAACAAAAGATGACATTTATAGAGCAGTAATAGGAAAACATGGTGAAACATTTAGGAATAATAATGGAGAACGGCTGCTGGATTTTTGCATATTACACAATTTTATTGTAACTAATACATTTTTCCAACATAAAGACATACATAAATATACACGTGTGATGGAAAGCAGAAATGAATGATTATATATTAGTGGAAAAGAGAAATAGAAAGGAAGTATTGGACACCAAAGTTAGAAGAGGACCGGAAATAGGAAGTGACCACTATTTACTTGTAACAAAAATAAGAGAACAAGTAGAAATTACAAACCATAATAGACAAAAATTAGAAAAAACAATAGAATATGAATCGGTCAGATCATACGAACTACAAAACAAAGATATGGCAGAAAAATACAAAATAGCATTATCAGGAAAGTTCTTAAATAATTGTGATATAATGAAAAATGATAATGTTTTGGCGTATTTATCATTTAATCAGACCTTTTGCGTGTGGTTGGTATTGCCTATTAGTAGATATAGTAAAAATTAAGTGAAAACAGGGCTTCTAGTATATAGTAGCATTTTTGGTCGTAAAACCAGTCGGTAGTAGATATTCGTACGTAGCAGAGAGAACATTGTTTTAAAATCCGTAAAAAGGTAGTTAGTGCTAAACCGGTTAACATTTTTATTTTATGGTGATTAATTATAGTGAAAGGTGAAATTAATTACCTTTTTTCCCTCCTCTATCTTACCCTATAGCTATTTCACCGAAGATTAAAGAAAATACAAACCTGCCGGTGCATAAGGTAAGATTGAAGATATCATACAGTCCGCTATTAATAATAATTAGAGATTATTCTTTTTTGCCATATCATAAATAGTGGTCCTTCGACCCGTGGATTAAATTTTGGATAAAGTTTTAGTTGTTAGTACACCGATTTAAATTTTAGTCTAAGAATCGCGATTAGGTAATTTGAATCAAATTTTGGTTGTTGGTTTTCCGATTCAAATTCAATTGAGTATTTAGTTCGTTGATTAACTATTTTAGAGTAATTTGCAGCCGGTATTATAGTCATAATCTTATAATTAGTGATAGTTAGTAGATAACCTAAACATTGTTCTCTCCTTTTTTGTCGCGTAAAAAACTGTAGCTTTAATTTCTTTAGTTCTCGAAAATACATTTTGTCTGTTTATGTGCGCACAACTCTGTCTCTCTCTTACTCACGTGTGAGTTGCTTTAAATAGTTTGCGAAAATTATAGTATTCTAGTACCAATTTGGTGGATATAAATTTATACTTAGTGCCATTCTTGACGTATTTTTGATTTTGTTCGATTTATTTGTTTACCATTGAACAAGTTAGGGAAGAATTTAAGCGTTCATCCTTCGTAAATATGCCTAAAAATCAAGACGAAATAAAATTAGATAGATTGCGAGCAAAACGTGAAAACATTTTTCGAAGAGCTCAGCTGTGTTTTGACGCAGGTCAGTCTTTAGAAAAAGATCCGCAAAATGCAACAAAAATTCGTAACTTTTCAGTTAGGTATAGTACATTCGAAAAAACGCATTTAGATTATGAGGAAGTGGTACAAGAAATAGTTGTTCTAAAGCAAGAAATTAACCCAGATGCCGAGATTGATTATAATAGCCCTTTAGATGCGTTTTACGATATTTATTCTAATGTTGAATTTTTAGCCGCTTTGTTATTGAAAAAACCTGTTGTTTCAAATAATAATCCAAATAATAATGAATCTCACATTAAAATGCCTAAATTTGAGTTAGTGAAGTTCGATGGTGAAGATTTATCCCTATGGCCTATTTTTTATGAAAATTTCAAACAGTTTGTGCATACTAAAATAGAATATTCGAAAGCAGATAAATTGCAATATTTGCTAAGTTGTATATCAGGGAAAGCCCTGAAAAGTTGTAGCTCTATAGAACCCATTCCAGATAATTATGACATTATTTGGAACATTCTTATTGAAAGATATAATGATAAAAAATATTTGTTCAATCTTTATATGGATCGAATTGTAAATTTTCGTTGTTTAAACACCAATAGTGCGTCAAATTTAGAAGTCTTTTTGGAAAAATTTGACACTAATATCTCTTCCTTAAAAAGATTAAATCTTGAAAATTTAGATGATCACATTTTGACTTATTTGGCTATGTTAAAATTACCTCAGGAAACCATAGATTCATTTGATTTGATTAGAAATAAAGATGATTTGCCCGCTTATAATGAGCTTGTGAAATTTTTGCGCCAGCGTAGTAAAGTTTTTAATAAAAGTGAGAGAGTCCGGAATTCTAAAAGTAGTTTTGTTTCGCCAAAACCTACGAAATCATTTCATTTGCAGGAACCGAATAATAATTATTCATCCGTAAATTGTATAATTTGTAATAAAAGCCCGCATTTGATTAAAGATTGTAGATATTTCTTAGGACTTCCCTTTGAATCAAGATTTAAATTAATAAAAGATAAATCTTTATGTTTAAATTGCTTTTCGTCAAAACATCGTGTATCGAATTGTTCGTCTAAATTCTCCTGTAACAAATGTAAAGCTCGCCATCATTCCCTGTTACATAAACCAACTCCTGAACCATATAATGATAATGCCCCCTCCACTAGCCTAGGTTCTTCCTCTGGTTCGTCTGAAGGCCCATCGAATTTACATGTTCAACATTTGGAAAATGTTTCAAATGAATCCCAAGTACGTCCGGTTAGTCTTTTTGGAACCGTAATAGTTAAAGTTGTTGATAAATGGGGTAAAGAAAAAAAAATTCGATTTTTGTTAGATAGTGGATCCTCTGCCAATTTGATTACATTTAATTGTGCCCGAAAGTTAGGTTTAAACTACTCAAAATTAAATTTAAAAGTCTCTGGTATAGGAGGTTCTGAAGCGCCCATAGTAGGAAAAACAAATATTGTTATATTTTCCCATTTTGATCCAAAAATAAAATATCCTATAGAAGTTATGCTAATAGATAAAATCACCAATGATTTGCCAGATCAACTGATTGATAAAAATTTTATTCCCAATATAGATGCCCTAATTTTAGCTGATCCCTATTTTTATTTACCTGGAAAAATAGATGGTATTTTGGGGGTAGCCATGTTTTCCAGCATCATTGGTGGAAATAGAGTAATGTCGTCCGAAGGTTCCCTTTCAGCTATTGAAACCGTTTTCGGTTATGTTGTCATGGGCTCCGCTCAACCTAATTTTGAAAATGTTCACACATATGTTTCATTTTTTTGTAACCCTTTGTTGAATCTAGATTCCTATGTCGAAAGAATGTGTGAGTTAGAAGATTTGTCTCCTATTCCTAGTTTATCACAAGATGAAATTTGTGAAAATTTGTTTGTTGAAAATGTATCTAGAGATCCAGATGGTAGATACACAGTATCCTTGCCTTTCCAAGATGATCCTAAATTGCTAGGTGATTCATTTGTACTTGCCAAAAATAGATTGTTGTCCTTAGAAAATCGCCTCGCTAAAAATCCAGAACTTAGAGCAGTTTATAGTGATATATTCCAAGACTATCTAGACCAAAGACACATGAGTTTAGTTCCTATTGAAAATATTGATTCGTTGTCGTATTATATCCCTCACCATTGTGTTTTTAAACCAGATAGCCCATCCACCCCTTGTAGAATTGTGTTTGATGCCTCGATGAAAACGAGTCGAGGTCCCTCACTAAATGATGTACTCCACAAAGGTCCAAAATTACAAAATAATCCTACTACCATTTTGTTGAACTTTCGTCTTTTCCCAGTAGCAGTTGTTGCGGATTTAAAACAAATGTATAGGCAGATTAGAGTCGTTGAACCTCATTGTGCATTTCAAAGAGTTTTGTGGAGATTCGACACAAATGATCCCATTTCGATATTTCAGTTAAATACTTTAACTTTTGGAGTAAAGTCTTCGCCATATTTAAGTCTTAGAGTAGTAAGACAATTATGTAAGGACGAATCTCAAAATTTTCCTGACGTCATTGTACCCATATCCCGTGATATGTACATGGACGATTTTATCAGTAGTTTTTGTAGTGTTCCCGAAGCTATAGTTGCACACACTCAGTTGGTAGATTTATTTCAAAAGAGAGGTTTTAAATTAGTCAAGTGGATGTCCAACTCTGACGAACTTTTGTCGACAATACCCGAACCCCTTCAATTGATTAAAACCAAACAATTTGATAAGTCAGCTTCTAAGGTGTTAGGACTACAGTGGGAAGAAAAACATGATAATTTTAGTTTTGGGGTAGAATTGTCTTCAATGTCTCCTTGTACGAAAAGAAACATTCTCTCACTTGTTGCTCGCATGTTTGATCCCTTGGGATTCTTGTCTCCTATAACCCTGTTTCTGAAAATTTTGATAAAAAGACTTTGGATTTTGAAAATTGATTGGGATAGTATTGCACCCAAAGAAATAGAAATTCTCTGGAATAAATTTCAAAACGAATTTCATACTCTTCACAAAATAGAGATTCCACGCCATATAGCAGTTACATCTATTTCGTCATTATCGTTTGTAGGATTTTCAGATGCGAGTGCTGCTGGCTATGCAGCCATTGTTTATAGCCGGGTTGTTGATTGTACAGGTCGAGTTAAAGTTACTTTTCTGTACTCTCAATCTAAAGTTTCGCCCATGTCTACAATTACTCTCCCTCGGTTAGAGCTCTGCGCAGCTCTCCTTCTCTCAAAACTTCTGTCTCATGCCATTGAAACTTACGCCATTAGACATAATATTGATCAGATTTTTGCTTTGAGTGATTCCATGATTACCTTAAGTTGGATAAAAACCCCAGTGAAGAAATTAAATTTATTTGTTCAAAATCGAGTTTTGAAAATTCAAAAGATGATTCCTCCAACCTATTGGTTCTTTATTCCCGGAAAGGAAAATGTCGTTGATTGCGCTTCTCGAAGTTTGTGTCCTTCGTCGTTAGTTAACCATCCCACGTGGTTTACTGGGCCCAAATGGTTATTGTTAGAACCAAAGTACTGGCCAATTCAGTCGGTGAACGAACAGGAAGTTCAGGTTGATGATTCTCAATATTCGTTAAAACATTTTGTAGGTATTGTTGTTCCTGTAATCTCGCCGCTTTATACGCTAATCGAAAAAGTTTCATCTTGGTCGAAACTCTTAAATTCCACAGTATACGTATTAAGATTTCTGAAAAAATTGCCTTTGAATAGACAGATACGTATATCTGATTTAGAAGCTGCAGAATATGAATTGATCCGTTCTGTCCAGCGAAAACATTTTTCCGATGAGTATAAAGCTGTTTGTAAAAATCTTTGTGTAAAATCATCTATACGTCGGTTAAACCCATTCATTGAAAATGGTATAATCAGAGTTGGTGGACGACTCTCAAATTCACAATATAGTTTCGATCAAAAACATCATATTTTGTTGCCCAAATCCGATCCCTTTACTATTTTGTTGATAGATTATTTTCATAAATTGTACTTACATGCTGGATCCTATATGCTACAAAATCTTTTAAAAAAAAATTATTGGATTCTATCTAGTCGTCAGATCATCAGGAATAGGATCTGGAAATGTAATCGTTGTTTTCGCCTCAATCCCAAACCTAACTATCCTATGATGGCTGACTTACCCGCGGTAAGAGTTAATCAAGCAAAGGCATTTTTGCACACAGGTGTAGACTATACTGGTGCGTTTTCAATCACTATAGGGAGATATCGTGGGGTAAAAACCCAAAAGGCCTATGTATGCTTATTTGTTTGTCTTAGCACGAAGGCCATACATCTCGAATTAGCCTCCTCGCTCTCAACCGATTGTTTTTTAGCCGCTTTCAAAAGATTCTTATCTCGTCGTGGAAATTGTGCAGTTTTGTACTCCGATAATGGCACGAATTTTGTGGGTGCTAAAAGGGTTCTTGACGAGATATATCAGCTAACTAGGTCCAAAACCTATAGAGATGCATTCCAACAGGAAATTAATAATTCCAAAATTTCGTGGAAAATGAATGTACCTTTGGGGAGTCATTTTGGGGGTATTTGGGAAAGTAATATCAAAAGCGTAAAGCTTCATTTATCTAGAGTCGTGGGAAATCAAATACTCACTTATGAAGAATTCCTAACCATTTTGACACAAATAGAATGTCTCTTAAATTCGCGTCCCCTTTGTATTCAAAGTAACGACCCTGAAAATCCTATCGCTTTGACCCCATCGCATTTCTTATGTGCAGAACCATTAATGTCTTTACCGGCTCCTGATGCAATTTTAGAAAATATGAGCCTTTTAAAAAGATATAAATTGCTAGATAGTATAATCCAACACTATTGGAAGAGATGGCATTCTGAATATTTGTCCTCTATGCAATCGCGCTTAAAATGGAACACCAAATCAAATCCTGCAAAGGAAGGTATGGTAGTCGTAATAATGCACGAATCTATCCCACCTTTACAGTGGCCTTTGGCGGTCATAGAAACTTTGTACCCTGGAAAGGATGGGATTGTTCGAATTGTCAAGGTACGAACCAGGAATGGCACGTACATGCGCCCAGTTGTTAAACTGTGCCCTCTACCCAGTCAATAAACTGAAGAGGAATTGTTTGTTATAAATATTTCATTAAAATTTTAGTTTAGTTTTCTTTCCCTTTCGGAAATTCCCTTCCGTATTTTGGTGATGGTTTGTAGTTTAGAATTTTTTAAACAAATTATGGCTCGGTTTGCTAATCATGGCTTGTGCATGAACAAATACGCACCCATGTTGTGATTTTGTGGGCATGCGCAGACACAATGTATGAAATATAGTTATTTTAGTTGAATTTTTTTCCCCTTTATTTATAATAAACTTGGGGGGCAGGATGTTTTGGCGTATTTATCATTTAATCAGACCTTTTGCGTGTGGTTGGTATTGCCTATTAGTAGATATAGTAAAAATTAAGTGAAAACAGGGCTTCTAGTATATAGTAGCATTTTTGGTCGTAAAACCAGTCGGTAGTAGATATTCGTACGTAGCAGAGAGAACATTGTTTTAAAATCCGTAAAAAGGTAGTTAGTGCTAAACCGGTTAACATTTTTATTTTATGGTGATTAATTATAGTGAAAGGTGAAATTAATTACCTTTTTTCCCTCCTCTATCTTACCCTATAGCTATTTCACCGAAGATTAAAGAAAATACAAACCTGCCGGTGCATAAGGTAAGATTGAAGATATCATACAGTCCGCTATTAATAATAATTAGAGATTATTCTTTTTTGCCATATCAGGTAATTTAGAAGAAATGTGGGATTATTTCAAAAAAACCGTATTGGAAACCGCTAAAGAAATATGTGGTTGTAGCAAGAAAACTAATAAGAAAAAACAAACAGCTTGGTGGACGGACGAAACTAAAATAAAAGTAAAATTAAAAAAAGAAGCGTGGAAAATGTATATAAATAACAAAACAACGGAAAACTATGAAATGTACAAAGAGAACAGGAAAAATGTAAAAGAGATGGTAGCAGTAGCTAAAAGAAATCAGTGGAAAGAATTTGGCGAAAAAATGGAAAGCAATAGTAAATCAAATCAAAAACTGTTTTACAAAACATTGAAGTCATTAAGAAAGGAAAAATCACAAGAAATAACCTGGATAAAAAATAAAAAAGGAGATATACTAAGAAATGAAAACGAAGTAATTGATAGATGGAAAGAGTATTTTGAGGAATTACTAGGAGCAGACAAAGTTCAGGACATTAACAAAAAAAAGGATGCAATAATAGAAAATAAAGACATTGTAACACTAAAAGAATTACAGGAAATAATAGATGAATTGAAAAATGGAAAATCTCCAGGAATTGATAAATTAACATCAGAAATGTTCAAGAATTTAGGGGAAACAGGAACAAAAATATTATTGAAAATATACAACAGATTCCAGAAGATTGGAAGACTGCCTTAATAGTTCCAATATATAAAAAGGGGGATAGACAGGACTGCAATAATTATAGAGGAATAAATCTACTTAGTACAGCTATGAAAGTCTACGAGAATATTATAGACAGTAAGCTAAGACCACTGATAGAAAATACTCTCGAAGAATCGCAAAGTGGATTTAGAAGAGGGCGAAGCATACAAGACCACATATTTACGGTGAAACAGATAATTGATAAGTTCTCACAACAAGAAAAAGAGGTATATATGGGATTTATAGATATGGAAAAAGCTTTTGACAAAGTACGAAGGGAGAAGTTATGGAAAGTACTAGAAGGAAGGGGGGTAAACTACAAAATAATAGATATAATCAAAAACATTTACAAAAATAATAGAAATTGTGTAATATACAAAAATAAAGCATCAGAATCATTTTCAACACAAGAAGGATTGAGGCAAGGAGGGGGACTAAGTCCATTATTATTTACAATTTTTATTGATGAAATAATTAAAA
Organism: Lochmaea crataegi; assembly: GCA_947563755.1. Lineage (NCBI taxonomy): Eukaryota > Metazoa > Arthropoda > Insecta > Coleoptera > Chrysomelidae > Lochmaea > Lochmaea crataegi. Next base: position 24,726,051 of record OX387425.1, read on the forward strand.
AATCGTCAATCAAAATGGCAAAACTACACGTTGGATACAGACATTTAGGAAGAGTGGATATATCAGAAGCAGCTTTTGCAGATGATTTAATAATTATGGCAGGGAAAGAGAAGGATTTACAAAAGAATATGGAAATATGGAGCACGGTATCTGAAGAATTTGGAATGACAGTTAATCAAAGCAAAACCAAAGTTATGGTTATAGGACCGCAACAAAAACATTTGAATATACAATTAGATGGAATAAAAATTGAGCAAGTTAGAAGATATAAATACTTGGGAGTAGAAATAGAAGAAAATGGAACGCAGGAAGTCGAAATTACCAATAGAGTACAAAAAACGATGAATCTTTATCACACGATGAATTCGACATTTATAAATAAAAAAGAGATTTCCAAGAAAACGAAGTTAAATGTATTTAAAACAATTTACCGGCCAATATTAACATTCGGATGTGAATCTTGGGTATTAACAAAGAGACAAAAGAGTCGAATACAAGCAGTTGAGATGAAGTATCTTAGGCGAGTTAAAGGAGTCACAAAGAAAGACAAACTAAGAAATACGAAAATAAGAGAAGACCTTGACATAGAATCAACACTTAAGTTTATTGAAAAGAGACAATTAAGCTGGTGGGGACATTTACAAAGAATGAACGATACAAGACCAGTTAAAAAAGTATGGCAATCAAAAATACAAAAAAGAACGAAAAAGGGAAGACCAAAACAAACATGGGATGGTGTTATGGTAGGCATACTACAAGAAAAAGGAAAAACATGGACAGAGGCAAAAACAATAGCAAAAGATAAAAAACAATGGGCTAAATTTGTACATGAATAAAATTCTATCTGGACCAAAGCATCGATGAAAAAATGGATATATGTCTTAAGCATAATACTATGTAGTTGAAACAAGTATAATTGTAAAAGTATACCCTACACCATACACTATGGTAATTGGGTTTATGATAATATATATATATATATATATATATATATATATATGTCCACTGTGTACGTATGTTTCGTCAATGAATACAATTGGTAGATTTATACTTCGGAAATATTTCATTTGACGTAAATATTATACCCTTAAATTCCGAATTTCCATTTTCTCGACGAGAACTTTCCTATTATCTTTCGAAGAATCCTTCTTAAGGAAGTATCTGACATATAAATATCCAGATCTTCTTTAATTTTTTGATTTAATTTTCGTACATTTACACGGCAATTTTTAGTCTTGTGGAAATCGTGAATTATTCGCCGGATATCCTTCGTTTGATATTCCGTTAAATCCGTAACCGGTGACGGCCTGGCACGTTTTTTCTTAGGACTAAGAAATGGTTCTTTTCCACTCTTTTCGGAATTTTTCCCTTCGCGAACAATTCTTTCTATTGTAGCCACAGAAAATCCTGTAAAGAATAGGTAGTAGATAATTTTTTTTTCATATCGGATCATAATACAATGTTTTATACATTAGGTACAGCAAAGAAGCTTTCTCGGTATAGCTCGAAAAAATAACTTTAGTAATGTTCTAACTCAATCAGCTTTTTAAGCCAAATTGATTGAAATAATGTTTGGTTTTTACCATTTCTGACGTGTTTGAATAAAAGTTTCTAGGTTAGGTTGAAAGCTAATGTTTAACTAAAAAACCAACTACCTATTCCAAAAAATTGAGGTTTAATTTGGCACGTAACATTTTAATCGTAGGATCATTAAATTCGCAGATAAATAAAATAAGCTGGGCTAACTTGCTTGTGATGGCTGGCTTACCTGTTGCCTGTGATGTTTTAATTTTCACGTTTATTAAGGTATCTTCATCACTTTTTAATGTCTTAAAATAATTAAATACACTATATATCACTTGACGAGTTTGTCCTTCAGTACATTTACGATTTTCTTCATTAACGGCTGACATTTTTACAAACACTTTATTGTACAAAGCATAAACAATAACTGTGTGACGCTACGCATCTGAAAATCTTAACACCTGATAAGGTTCGATGCAATTGGCGTTTGTCAAAATTTTACCACCAATAGCAGCCGAGTAGGCAGGGCACTATTACTCTGTCTCTCTTAGTTGGTAATTTCTGGGACATCAAATTAGCTGGCGATTACTGTAATACCAGTCGAATGCTTGATAGTAGTGTACTGTATCATGGAAAAATTAGAAAAATCAAATGAGCCTTGTAAACACTATTATAGCCAATTAAAATTTATGGTCAATTTCACAAATCCACCTGTAAATTAATAAAGAAGAGAAGTTGACATTTTTTAGTAGCCACATGATATCCTCCCTGAGGGACTCTACATATGGTAGAAGTTTGTAAAGTTCCTCATGACTCACCCTATACGCATTAACGGTCGGATTAAGTACAACGACATCGACTAAATAGTACGACTGTACGGTACACTTGTGAATTTGCCCGATATTTAACCCAAAAATTCTTTTATCTATTGCTCTTTTAGGAACCCGCGATTATTCTATTAAATTGTCTCATTTTTTTACAGTTTCTGCCCAAATTTCAGAAATAGCAGTATTCAGTGCTCGTTGCCCAGGCTTCCAACACTGACTCGACACTGTAACCACTATCACCAATGTGGTTATCGTAACATGTTTTGCAAATTCGCCAAATATATTATATAGTATTAAATTGGCTATGATAAGCAGCACTCGATGCCCATAACACAACAATGTGTGGAAATTTCAACACATAAATTAATCTCCTTTAAAAATTTGTATCCTACGCCCATGATAGATGGTAATTTTTACATATAAACCAAATGCAGTAGGTTCTTTCTTTGACATAGACATACTTGATTCTTATAATCCGTAAGTTATTTGCAAGTATGTTGTGCTGCCTACCTATTGCCATTGTTTGTACTTAGCAGTTTCCAGATTGCAGTTTCGTGTACCTATGTACGTAGGCAACACTTATTACATTAATGTCAGATATTTATTACATTTTGTTAGATATTTTTTAGATTTCCCTATTTCTCATTAAATTATTACGGAAAATACTGTTGGATGCTTTAACATATTAGAAAATCAACTAAAATATTTATTTATTCTACAGTTTATATTAAAATAACTACTAGCTCTCTGTTATCTATAAATAAAATTAGGCGAGCGCCAAAGTTACTTTCTGCTTAAGAGCGCCAATAATGTCAAATTATGTCAGCTCGCGGAAAACATCAACTTTGCGGTTAGATTTGAGTGTGCAAAAGCCTTCTTTGGGTAGTGATCGTAGGAAAAGGACTTTTCAAAAAGATTTCTGAAATTTTGGAAAAAATGTTACGCGCTGATAATATAGCTTTTCATAGATCAAATAATTTTCAAAATTACTTACGTAGTTTTTGAGTTTATCCATTACTTAGTATAGATAATTATTTCTTTGTCACAGTATTACAGTACATTTTTCTAAATCTAAATAAAATAAAAAGTATCTTTCTTTTAGAAACAAAAGTATTTGTTGAACGGTCCTGGTAGAACAATACAAATACGCCACTGGCAAGGCCAATAATCATTTGTTCAGCTGTTGTAGATTAAGCGCGTGTCATTAATCTCAAGTCACGTTGGTATATTACAAAAGCAAAGCACTTTGACGCGCATGTACAAATAATAAAGCCGACTTAGACATAATCTAACTAGTCGACCAGGGTTTTTGAACCGACAAATGCTCTCTTTTAATTCTGTTATGAACTAGTTCCGAAACAGTGAATAGTGATCGACCCGACAAATATTACTTTTATTGTACTACACAATATTTAAAAGTTTGCGTTGTCGATTGGATACAATGTGAATGAAAACAAGCCTAAAAGTTACCTACAATACTTAGGCCGACTGAATTCAACTTCATTGTTACTAAGAAGTAGTCTGTTATAAGACATCTCGCCATAATGTTCGCACAAAAAGTTACAAGAGTTTGTAGTACATTTATGAAGAGCCATTTTTCTTCGGTTAAAAATTTAGAAGATATACCCTCACCCAGAGGACTGCCACTGGTTGGTACGACTTTTTCACTTCTAGTTACCGGGGGACCTAAAAAACTTCACAAGTATATGGACAAGCGACACAAGAAATTAGGCCCCATTTTTAAGGATAATGTTGGACCAGTCACAGCGGTGTTTTTGGCGGATCCTGATGAAATGCGGGCAGTTTTCGCAAAAGAAGGTAAATTTACTCTTTTCATTTAATAGTATTTTTTCTTTAAACCGCTATACAGGATGTTTGTAAGAAATTCCAAAAAATCAGGGTAATTTTTAAGAAGACAACCTTCTCCTATTTTCAGTCAATTTTTTAAACTAACTGTAAAATGCATATGCATAAGTTTCAGTCAGCGCACTTGTGGAATGTTGGAGCGAATAGGGGTGCTGGGTGGGTAAATAATGGGGAAAAATGGAGTACTTGGCAAAAGTCGTAAAAATAATTTTGAGAACAAGTAAATAATTTAGTTGTTAGGACAGGGAAAAACTCACGATAAACAAATCAATAATAACATATAGGCACTTACTTAATTTTTTGTCATACCAGTACAATATTGTGTTTTTATACCTTAGATACCATCTACACAATGGATTACTTTACGCCCGAGTGGGCATAACGTACGCATTATGTCCCGCACGAGCATTAAGGTGCAAAAACCAGTTTTCGATTAATTTATTCTTTATTAACGAAATAACAAAATATAAATTTACGTTTATATATTATTTAGTTGGTTCCGCTGATAGCTAAATCTCCTGCAGCAATGGTTGACTCATGACTCATTGTCTGGGTCTCTAGTTTCTGTAAGGAAATGCTAGATCCAGATGGTACGCCTGCCAACATCTTTGAAACCTCATTTTTTGATGATATGCTGTCCTCTAAATATCCTTCAGCCACTGTGGTACTCTTCCATCCACCATGGCGCTTCGGCGTAGTCATACTTGCTCCAGCTTCTTCTAAAAGAGTTGCCGACGTTCGACGTAAACAATGACCAGTGTACTTTTTGGAGCTGTTCAATCCCAAATATTTTGCAATAATACAGGGAATTTTCCAAAATGTGTTTTTTCCAACAGGTTTTACAGTACAGCGGCCTAGTCTGTAGCTTAGAAATAGACTTTTTTCTGAGCAGCCATGTGGCCGCAAAGAAATATAATCTCTTATAAGTTTCAAACTCTTCATCAACATTGGTGAAAACTCGTTTTTGTCAGTTTTGGTTCCTGGCACCGTTACAACAAAGACTGATTTTCTATCTTCTACATGTGTGACTAAAATATTTACAAGTTCTTGCCGTCGACATCCACCAAATACACCAAATAATAATGCGACCTTGTTCATTAAAAACGTTTTATTTGGTGCCTCATGAATAAATTTTAAGACATTTTCTCTAGATAACACACTGGATTTTTTTGGGTTGATACCCTTTTTACCTTTGCTTCCAATACTCGCATAATTTGTGAAAATTACAAATATTAATATTCATATTTACCATTGAAGTATTCTTTATCATCGAATATTTAGCCCACAGAGAGCTCGGGGAAACTTTTTCGGTTAGATTATTAACCCTTCAGTGATAACGTGAAATCTTACTGCACGAGTGGTAACGTCGGTCTAACAGACCGATATTATGTTGTCGAACCTAGAAATCGTGCTCCAAGTATTCCAACCTTTGAAATAGAAAATATTGAAGGAAAAAAAATCTTTTTCCTAGGACAAAGTCGCTTGATCACTGACATTTGTTTCTTCTTCGTAGAGTTCCGAGTATTGTGAGTTTATGATTCTTGAGCAAAGAGTCTGCTAGCTCTTCACTGATAAATCAGTTAGCAATGGTCGTTTCTCTATGTGTCTGGGTTTTCAGAATCCTTCTACTATAGCGAATGGAATGTTGGATACATTATACTTACGGACCATTAGGTTATGTTCCAACGTACATCTCCATACTTGAGGTGTGAAACATTTTTGCATCGTCTAGGGGTATTGATCCCATAATTATTTGTTTGACCTAATATTGCATACTAATGTCAGTTGATACTTCACAGGAATGTAGTCTGAGGACCACTATCATACTCTCAAAGATATTCCAGACCAATGTGGAAACCTATTGAGTCGGTCTGTGAGACTGGAAGGTTAAAGTACCCCAACAGAACAGTTTCGTTAATTGAATTTACTGTTTGGACCCTTACTTTGTGGAATCTACTCATATTAATGTTATAAATGAAACTAACTGTTTCTAATTAATTCCACTATTTAATGAAAAAATTATGAAAGGATATTGATAATTATTTCGATATTGACATATCATCGTCAGAATGACAGAAGTTACATTTTATGTGATACCTACTTGATGTTTAATATTTTGGCTAGACCAAATAGTAAGTGATCTTGTGATTGACTTAATATATATGAATAGAAAAAAGAAGAAGATATTATTTTACAAATATTAAAGCTTAGGTATTATTAGCCCTATGGGGATATCCTGGATATCTTTTTCCCATTTAAGATCAGTATAACTGTGCAATGATATAGGAAACCAAGGAAAACTATATCTGCTGATCTTTACAATTGTTACTTAAGAAGACAATTTATTAGTTGAGAGCTCCCTAGATTTATCTGTTCATTGACAACTTCATATTGTGGGTCTCTAAAGTGTCTACTTATTTCTAGTTCTTCAAGGAAATCTAGTTCTTGTTTCTTATCACAAATATGCAGTACTTCTAGTTCTGTGTTAATGAATGTTTTGTGTCAAGAAGATGTTTTGCGTAATGTGATTTATCTGGCTGTTTTAATCTGTATGCTCGTTAGTGTTCATTGTATCTAATTTAAAAATTTCGAATTGTTTGACCAGTTTGGACAGCATTACATTCTGGACATTTAAGTTTATACAGTGTGGAAACCACTTATGAAATAAAATTCTTTATGTCATTATTTCAGAAAATTATAAAAAATGCCGAGACACGTCAACTTTTGAATTGAGTTGTGCATTATGTAAACATAAATTTAAATGTACAGGGTGATTCACACAAGTATGCCATAGTCGGTGTTGTTTTTTTTTAATGAAACACCCTGTATATTTGCATATTTTTGAAATCCTCTTAATGAACCGATTTCAACAAACTAAATAATGTATGGTCAATTATGAATTATACAGGGTGAAATTTTTATTTTTACAGTTATTAAACACATACATGAAATACCTGATGTATTTGATTTTAATACATTAAAGTAAATGCTCAAAATGTTCTCCACCTAGTTGTTGGCAATAGCACAGTCTCCTATATAACTCCTCCTTAACTTTGTTTAAAGTTTGAGGTGAAATATTCCGTATATCTGTAGTTATCCTGTCTTTGAGGTCTACAATGCTAGTTGGTTGTATTGCATATACTTTGTTCTTGAGATAACCCCACAGAAAAAAATCTAACGGCGTAAGGTCTGGCGATCTAGCTGGCCACTCAATAGTACCTCTTCGTCCAATCCATTTATTGGGGAAGATTTCATCTAGATAAGTTCTTACCATTAAAGCATAATGGGGTGTTGCCCCGTCTTGCTGGAACCAAACATTTTCATTCGGTAAGCTAGGATCTATTGCGTTGGGATATAAGTTTGCCAACGCAGGAATAACTTCATTTCTAAGCATATTTGAATATTTTTCAGCTGTCAAATTTCCATCTATAAATATAGGACCAATAATATGGTCGTCTATGATACCGGCCCAAACGTTCACCTTTTGAGGGTACTGAGTATGTGTCTCACGCATCCAATTAGGATTCTCTGCTGACCAATATCTACAGTTCTGTCGGTTTACCTCTCCATTCAATGTGAATGTTGATTCGTCAGAAAAAAGAATGGTACCAAGAGCTATCTCATTTCTGTTCAGCTTATTCATCAATCTTTCCCAGAAATCCATTCTACGATCTGGATCGTCTTCTGTTAACTCCTGCACAAAAGTTAATTTGTAGGGATGAAGTTTTTTTTTATGAAGACATCTTAGAACAGTTGTATGACTAACATTATTTTCACGGGCAATTTAACGTGTACTTGAAGTTGGATTCTCTTCGATACTTAACAAAATATCCACTTTCACATCATCTTCAACGAAGTGTGGTTTTCTTTTCAATGGTTTGACATGTCCAAGTTCTCTGAATTGTGCATGAATTTTAGACACAGTACTTTGTGAAATATTAGGCAATTCGGGATACCTGTGATTAAATAAGTTTGCCACTTCAACTTGACTTCTGCAGTTATCCCCGTACCCGATCATCATTAAAATCTCAATTCGGCGAGTCTCAGTTAAATATTTCATTGTTATGTCGACAAGGAAAGAGTGTTTGACAAAGATTTTACTTTTTCAGTATAAACTGTCAACACATCAACAACTGACAGAATAGAAAACAATCCACATTATTTACCGATTTTGTCTAATTATTGGCATTTTTAGGCAATTTTTAGGTATTTATGATAAAATTCATGGGCGTAGCAGGTTTTGTTCAATATACAAATACGTCTAATAATTAGTTAGTTTAGATTTTTAATAAATCCATATTAAGCTAATTTAAAAAAGTACCAATATTTCAAGTGTAATAAATTATTAATTTTAAAATTTCACCCTGTATAATTCATAATTGACCATACATTATTCAGTTTGTTGGAATCGGTTCATTAAGAGGATTTCAAAAATATACCGACTATGGCATACTTGCGTGAATCACCCTGTACATTTAAATTTATGTCTACATAACGCACAACTCAATTCAAAAGTTGACGTGTCTCTGCATTTTTTATAATTTTCTAAAATAATGACATAAAGAATTTTATTCCATAAGTGGTTTCCACACTGTATATCCCAGACTTTTTAATGGGGGTATTTTTGTTTTTACATTTAACAATTTTTTACTCACATATAAATTTTTTTTAATTTTTGACTTTAACACATTAAACATTTTAATACTTATCTCCCTAGCAACAAAAACGCAGACAATAATAATGTCAAGGTAATGTCGCAGGTAAAAATAAAAAATTGGTAAATCAAATTGAATTTAAAAAAAAATTATTATTCAAAACGAACTGGTATGACATAAAAGTTTGTAGGCACCAAGGGTACTAATAGATATATGTATACCCTCGGGCGACTTACGAATAACCCTCGGGCCAGAGGCCCTCGGCTTTGTAAGACTGTCGCCCTCATGGCATAATAATCTACTTAGAACGCTTGATACATAAATAGGTAACTATTAACGCACTTCGCAACACCAATAAAAGCCGCGTAATTTGAAAAACTGCAATTTTAAACGCCAAAGGCAAAATCACAGGAAATTTGTGCCGACAACAAGAAGGTTGTGTTCTTAACAACGACCAATTCAAGAAGCATTAAAACTTAAGCATTGTAAAAAAGGTAAAATTTCAGATCTATATAAAGATTAATTTTTGTTTGTTTGTTTGTTTTGGGACACGTGAGCTGTTTTGCCAAATATTCATTGGTTTTGTCACAAAAACGACCTAAAGTTGAAAAAATGTGATTTTAAACACCCTTGTAACCATGTAAATATTGACTTAAGACCTTATGTGTGTAGTATTTCTGAAACCAGAAAACTTGGAAAATATAAAAATGTATAGGGTGTTCTATTTTGAAAAAGGGTAATAACGTCATCACACGATAGTTATTTAAAAAAACAGTTAATTAAAATTAAAAATCAACCCGTTTCAGCATTTTCTTAAAATCCAATGAATAATGCAAATTATTTTGAGTGGACCACTCTGTATATATCTTGTTAAAATACTAACAATTATGTGGGTTAGGATATAAATCATAAATCTGTACTTATAAGATTTCCTGTCGGTTGGAGATTTTAATATTTCCTTTTTCAATATCCTTTTAATACAAGATAGGTACATTGTAAATATTTTCTACCTGAAGGGATTACCTACCTACCTACCTACCTTACCTACAATATTTGTTGATTAGAATTACTGCAAAATTCCAGACAAAAATATATTCAAATATAAATGCCAAACATTTTATTTTGGACATTATTAACTATTATAATGTTTGGGACAAAGAAAATTATAGTAGAACTATCTTTGGGTTGGGTTACCTGCTATCCAATAAAATAAGTGTATTATCAAATTAATATTAATTTCATAATTTCCTAATATTAATTTATTTGAAGATAAAGAATATTTCACAACATTTCGTTGACTCGGTATCTGGTCATAATGATTTAATAATAAAAGTTTATAAATCCCTCATTGTACACTAAACAGTAACAGAACCGTAATCGGTAAAATTTAGATGATAAAACTAAATATTACTTTACCAGCCAAACATTGCAGTTCTAAAATAATCATACTATTAGGCATTATCTTTTCGAAGAAACGAGTGGGTTTTTCTCTTGAATTAATCATGTTGGTGTTAAGTTGAAACGAAATATCTTGGGATGGAGTATACCTAGTGGGAGATTTGTTATTTTTAGCAGTAAACATTCGCTAAAAATTTTAGGAATATGCTGCTTTCACCTTAGTCTACATCGAAAGCAACACAAAGGAACATTGGGTCTATGTAGCTTGTTCCTGGAACTTGTTTCTGAATGTTTCATTAGATTCCTTATTGTTTGCGGTTGAGGAAACAAAAGTTTCTTCAATCTGCTTGTTTCCATATTTAGCGGTAAACATCTAAGAAAATTCGAAACAATGGGGAATATTCTTGTTCCTTAAACACAGTAATGTGTTTTTAAGCTTGTGTGCCGTGTGTACCTACCTACTGTGTAATTAAAAAATGGCGGCTGCGGCGGTGGTGAACGAATGGTTTTATCAAAAAACTGACTGAATTAAAATGACCGAGTTATGTGATCGCATTAATTCTGAATTAAAAATGTTGCTGCAGTTTATAGTTTACAACCTCTTGAAATAAGTAACTGCAAGCTTAGTTTATGACCATGACTACAGAGTGATAAAGAAGGGTCTATTTTATTGTCCTTTTGTCCAGGTACCTGCTTCAAAAGAAAACTAACAGAGCATTCTACTGTTGTGGTAATTTATTTTTATTTTAAAACTTTTTGATATTATAGGTGCATACACTTTATTTTTTAAACAGTTCGGATGTATACACATGATTATATAGGGAACATATTATTCCTAGCTAGGTACTAAAAATCAAGAATCTTCTTATAAAAAAGTTATTCTTTTAGTGTATCTGAAACACATTACATTTACAAATTTGTGATCGATCTATAGGTAAGAAAATTGTTTGAAGTAAAATGGCCAACGGTGTCACTTATTATGTGCGGGTAGCCATAATAAATAATGTTGGTTTTCTCTTTTTGGAAAGCAAGGGGTGAATCATAAGCGAACAGGTAAAATAAATATCCGAAATTTTACAATAATAAAATGCTCAGACAAGTGACAATTTGAGAAGACAGTAGGGGACAAGGTAGAAGTGATCGCAAAATTCGGGAGAATTGAAAATGATTTCTTACCGGGTTTTCCAAATTATCACGTTTTCTAGGAAATTTTATGAAGTAGATCCCTTTGGTTTGTTTTACTGAACCATACAATTGCTCTTTCTCAAACCTAATTTGCAAAAAAGAAGTTAGACGTGGGCTGATGACAAAATTTATTTTGCAATGCAACATGTGTTTAGAATCTTTGGAACTAAACAACTATCCTTTGAATGACGAAATAGATTTAAATTTTGCTGCAGTAAGTGGGATTATGTCCGTTGGAGGAGGTCATTCAAATTTGGAGGAATTATTGGGATGTTTAGATATTCCTGCTATGTGTAATAAAACTTATCAAAAGTGTCACAAGATAATTGCTGCTATGGAATCAGTGCTTGAAGCTGCTCTTGAGGAAGCAGAATACGCCCGAGAAATCGGTTCAGTAGATGAAGATCAGTATCCTTTGGTTCCTGTGGTGGTGGACGGATGTTGGTCCAAAAGAGCATAAAAAAATGGTATTTACAACGCCTCATCTGGAGCTGCTTTTATCGTTGGACTTCATACCAAAAAATTGCTTTGTGGGGTAAAAAATAAGTTTTGTATTTTTTGTAACCGAGCTAACGGGGTAAAAAATATTTCTTTCATTTGTACTAAAAATCACTACGGGAGTTCATCCAGCATGGAATCTGACATTTTAGTGGAAGGTTTTAGAAAAAGTGTGGAAATGTACGGTATAAAATATAACATTATGATTGGCGATGGTGACAGTAGTACTTATAAAAAGATTGTAAGTTCTTGCCCGTACAGTAATGTAACAGTGGAAAAGATCGAGTGTCGGAATCATATATTAAGAAATTTTTGTAATGAATCGAGACAATTAACAACAAATACAAATTTTAATATAAGAGCAAGAAAATTCTTATAAAAAAATATCTTGCACATGCGCCGAGCAATTAATTACCGTAAAGTTGAAAAAGACAAAAACAAAGCTACTTTTTCTTTACGAAATAATATTTTAAACGTCGTTCAACATTCATTTGGCAACCATAATAATTGTGCTTCATATTTTGTGTGCTCACAAGGGGAAAATAACCTAATTTTAATTTCGGAAGAATTTTTGAATAAAATAAAAGTGGAAACAAATATTCCATCTACCTACTCTATTTTAAAACGGTTAAAATTCAAAGATGTTTCGGGTCAAATGGTTTACAACGGTACTCATAAATTCGATCATAAATTACCCACTGACGGGGGCAATCGCATTTTATTGTAGCATTTGTATTTGTTGTTGGACTTGACAGCTACCATCGAAATCTGAAATTTTAAGGTCATTTGTGGAACGAATAGCCTTAATGCTTGGAAATATTGATTCAAAATTCACTTGTATATGTAACAGTTTCCCCTGAAACGATTGGTGGTCACTAGAACGTTTTAACTCTTCAATTAGTCAAGTTATGAGTACCTTTTGGTTTCAGAAAGTGGATTTTCGAATATTTTCACTACTTTTACATTTCTTATTCATAAGACGGAAATTCTTCAAGTTATGCTCTTTTTTTTCAAGTAGACTAGTCTTTTGAGAATACTCTCCTAAAATTTCAGTTCAAAATTCACTTGTATATGTAAAATTTTTCCCTGAATCGATTGGTGGTCATTAGTCAGTTTCCCTTTATCAAAAAACTCATTGAGATGAATTTTAAGTATTTTTCAATCAAAAGAATAAAACATACAGACATTTAAATTAATTTTATTAATAGCCGGTAAACTTGTTTTCAACAAACTTGTTAAAATGTTGGTAAGTATGATAATTTAGAATTTACATGAATATCGATAAACATTTGACACAATACTTGAGATGCCGGAGAACAAGATGTTATTTGACTTTTATTTAGAAAAACATTCCCAAATATAATTTCATTATGCCTTCGATCGTCTGTTTAATGATCGAAGAGTCATGCTATAAGAGTCGATTCGTTAAGATAAAGACCGTTTCAAGACATTTTGTTTCAAATCAAAAAATGTTAATATATTTACAAGAGAATACAATTCATGTGTCATCTGGCCCTTTTTCTACGATTTTAATTGCCTGAAATAGAGTAGGAAGAGGCTATCAAACTGATGATAGTTCTATCACCGCATGCTACTACGTCATTGTTTATCATTATGGCCCACTATTGAAAAAAATGAATTCTGTCAGTTTTGACATTCAAAAAATTGCTGCGTAAAATTCACCGAGAGTACATCAAGAACCAGGCTGATGGTATTCATTAGGTTCGTTCCAACTGGCGATAGAACCGTTCTAGGATCGTTCGCGCAAGTGTATTTCTTTCGCGTTCCAACTGATTATGTATCGTTATTGGGACGGTACAAAAACTACCTTCTAGAAGGGGTGGTGAAGTTGATGTGACCATCCCTAATTCGAGTTTGCGTACTATACAGTACTCGATACGATTCCTACATGTCAGTTGGAACAAACCTATTATATTCTCTCCCCAACTAACTGCTACGGTTAATTATCGAAGATACTACTCGTTAGAGCAATCAGTAGATCTTCATCGACTCTAACTCGGCCTATCATCGATAATAATCGTAACACTATAGTTCTTTCGCCATCAGAAGAGAGTAATAGAACCTAATTATGAATGCAAACTACAGCAGCGGTGGCCAAAAAAAAAATCAGTACATTTGCAAATTTTTACCATAAAGCACTATAGTTCTATCGCCATCAGAAGAGAGTAATAAACCCTAATTATCTATGCAAACTACAGGCTATCATTATAAATATAATTCTATAAATGTACGCCCATGGTTTACTGGTTTCCGATTATTATTAATACTCTCTCCTGATGGCGAAACAACTATAACAAATTTCTTTTAGTTTAGCGATGCCGACCAATGCACCTGATATAACAATAGACGACCCTTTTGTAATCGCCGAGAAACTGGTCAATAATCCTTGCATAAGCGTGGTTCTGGGTTTAATAAAAGGGGTAAGATAAAACTACATTTTTAAGTAGTTATATGTATATTCACAAATTACTTTATTTGGCATAATCAAACCAACAGATTTTAATGGCTAAAAAAGTTATTGATAGTGACATCAAATTAACCTGAATATTTCAGAAAGTTTAGAATATTTTTTAACAAAACACCAAACTTCAAGTAAAAATATTAGTTTTTGTCAAAATGAAAAATAATTTATTACAACCACTTAATAGTATATTACGTAACAAGAGTTGTAAGTAACCCATTACGCACGAAGCCGCGTAGCGGCGAGAGCGTACATTTCACGAGTGCGTAATGGGATTACAACTCGTGTAACGTACTATACTTTTTCTACACCCATATATTTTCTTCTATGAAATAAAAGAAATCGTAATTATTTAAACTTTAGGTATTATAATAGTTGTTTATAACAATTGAACAATGATTGTAAGTCGTTGGTGCCTTATTACTTGACGGTGATGAACGGTTATCTATAACTGTAGTACTGCACGGTACATCAGAAGATGAAGATTGATAATTGGTAATCGCTTCCGATATTCGTAAAGCGTTGTCATTTATATTTTTATGAGAGTGATTCACAAAGCCTCCCGCCACTGTAGAAGATACTATATTTTGTTACAAAAATTGACAGCATAAATGACATGACGTTTATTTCCATATCATGCTAAAAAAACGCGACTTATTTTTTGAGAAATTGTATAATGTGTTGCCGACATTCAGGGGCATTACTCTTTTAATCTAAAATGTATTTCACTAATGCTAAAAGCTTTTATGTTTTCCAATTGACTAAATTTATGTAAATAGACCAAATAAAGTAGTACGTAGATAAAATTTTTATTTCAATTTGATTAAACAAAGAAATTTAAGTTTTCTTATCCAAACGCGCGTGTATGTTATGAGATCTCATTACGTGCATGTTATTGTTAAATGTCACTTACAAGGAATGTTGACAGTGCGATTTTTGACGTTTACGGATATGGGCGTAGAAAAATTTATTTATGTGATTACAAAATCTTAAAACAGTTACTCACACAGATTTTCATCGCTATCGGAACTACTATTGTTAACAATAAATGTTACAGGTGTTACGTCTGTAAATAGGGGTTGTCCATCTAATGTCACTAGTAGAATATTGTCCATTTCCCACATTTTCTTTTCTTCTTCTACTACATTTTTCCCAATTGTCAGCATTTACTTGTTTTATAGAGTTTTCCAGCAGTTTCCAAATATCGTTCAACTTAAAAGTTGTATTTTTCCGAGCTACATCTCCTTTAACTTGCGCCCAAATGAGCTCAATTGGATTGAGCTCACAGTGATAGGGAGGAAGGCGCGACACATTAATTTCATGTGCTGCTGCAATTTCATCAACTGCGTATCGTACAGGAGGTCTCTCAACTGAACTATCTGAAGTAACTCAACTTTAAGTAAATCTTCACTATAAACAATCTTTCTTTTTCTTAACCATTCAACGATCTGAGGTTTGTTCCATGACGAAGTAGGAATTTTTTCAATTTACCGTGAGTGATAACCCTTTAGGAATGAACTTTATCATTTGCTCGAAATACTCCTCGAATACATCTGAATTCATATCCTCATGGTAATCACCAGTTTTTTTATGCAAATATGAGACTACCTTCATTCAAAAAACCTTTGCTACTTCCAATGTGTACAACAATTAATCGCCGCCCTTTACCCGACGGAGGTTTAAATCCAGTGGATAATCCTTCCATAAAAGCTTGACGTGATATCTGAATATTTTTGTCATGCCACATTTTGGATACCGTGTGTCCCTCGTTTACCCATGTCTCATCCAAATAAAAAATTTGTCTTCCCTCTGAATGGTATTGCAATATTTTCTTCTCCAACAAATAAGAAATAAAATGCTAAATACTAACACTGCTTTCGATGTTTTTTTATTGAAATAAAGTTTGTGATGATCCAAAATTATTGTAGCACAACGTTCTTAATACAACACAAAAGTACAAAAGACAATTATAATTATTTCTAGAACAATCTAAATATGTTGACATTAACATTAACAAGTGACAGTTAGCTACTACCAAATTTACTCTGGCCCTTGTCTATCATATTTAACCAACCTTTTGATTGCTCTAACATTTTTAGACTACTAAAAGATCCAGGCAAAGAATAATTTATATAGTGGAGGTTTAAAAGAATAATTTAGGAACTCATTAACTAATGACATAATGAGTAGGGTAAAAGCCGGATAGCCTAATAGCTCTTTGTTTAAACCCCTTAATACCTACCTACAGTCAGAACAGTAAAATTTCCAAATTATTGTAATTTCTTGGTAAAATGCAGGTACAATTGAAAAATATTGCAATGTTAAAGTTACTTCAGTTTAAAATGACAATGACATTTTGCATATAATCCAAGTTCAACATCTTTCACATAACTTAAAGTTACTACCTAATATTTGTAACCGGCGGCGTCATGGGGTCTAAAGTAAATATTTATAGACTATCATTATAAATATATTTCTATAAATGTACGCCCATGGTTTACTGGTTTTTAATACTCTCTCCTGATGGCGAAACAACTATATAGTTATATTACCCCCGAAAATAGATTGTAGATATTTACTGCAAGCGCCAAACGTGATGGCGAGCGATCCCGCAGGTATAGACTCTCCCAACTAAATTACTATTGGATTACGATAAGCCCCTTGCCGGTTAGTGTCGTACCTATAATTAGTTTTAATTAGGGTGGAAGTCGCAAAACGTTATGTCCGTGTTCAAGAATAACCTCATCAAATTTGTATCTAATATGATGCTTTTTATTTCTCTTGATCAACTCGTATAATTCGGGTTTGAGCATGTCAGGGGTGAACAAAATGTTTTTTCGTGCAGCCACTTCACCATGTCAGCCTTCCTAGAATTTGTGTTGGGGGCTGGATTAATTTGAATATTATGGTATGGAGCATTTTCGGTCAAGACTATCGAATTCACAGGTAAAGATGTATATCCACTATGAAGGTATGTTTCATCAAGAAACACAATTGGTCGCTGTTGGCTACGAAAATAATTGATTTTTTGTAAATACTTGATCCTCAATGCTCTGATGTCCATTTTCTCTATTAAAATTTTTCTATTATTTTCAGTCCTTCTCCATTTGAAACCTATTTTCTTTAAAATCCTAAGAAGAGATGTTCCGGAAGCCACAATTCCCAAAACGTCATTAATTTTCTGTTGTAACTTTTTTAACGTAATACGACACCCTTCCGTCTTATGAAAGTCGTAAATAATCCGTCTAATATTGGAATACTCATACTCGGGAATATCAGTTATTGGTGCTCTTCTAGGCCGCTTCTTTCTTGGGGTGGAAAATTTTACTTGCACGTTATTTGCTGAAATTAATTGCTCCCCTTCTTTAACCACTCTTTCAATGGTTCTTATCGAAATACCTAATACAAAATAAAGATTTGTGTTGAAATAGTTATTTTTGAAATTTATTTAATGTTACCTGTAGCGAGAGATGGTTTATTTTTCACATTTGATAACGTATCCGAACACATTTGACACTTTGAAAATAATTGAACACTTTGAAAATTATTTCACGTGCCTGACTCTTGATAACTGGTTTTTTGTTAGGCGATGACATTTTTTCAGAAGCAACACAAAAATTATTCAGACAATGCCAAACGCCAACAGAATTGGAGGACAACTAATGATACGCCTCTGTACAGAGCATTTATATGTCTTGCAAGAGCTGTACTGGGAGGTAACATTGAAAATGAGTTTGTGCGCATGGGGGCGGGCTCGCCATCACGTTTGGAGCTTGCTATAATGAATTTAATGTTGGCTTGGCACAAAGTTATTTTATAGTGTGCTAAAAAATTCATTTTGTTCCATTTTACACAAATTATATTATAATTACTTCCATAACATATAATCGAACCTCTAGAAGGAACAAGTGTAGAAATTTCGAAAATTCAGTTAAATATGGCAAACGTCTGAAAAATAATCAGTAGTTCCAATGGTACAACGACTTAATTGTAGTACGCACTGGTGTGCTAGAGGGAAGGTGCATCGTTGTTCCATTTTCATAAATAGGGTACCGTTTATCCGAGCAACTTCGACGTAACCTTCAATTGTGTTTTGTGCTTTGTGCTTTGTGCTTCGAATCCGGACCGGTACGCACGTGTTTCGTTAGTACCTACATCATAGCTTTCTTGTTTTTTTGAAAAATTACTGTTGCTCTGTTAATCAATAATTAGGAATAAATAAACTTTATAATCATCATTTCTGAGGAATTGCTTTAGTTTTTTTTGCATTTGCGTCATTGTTATTCTAGGGGTGCGATATATTACGTTAGGTATTTAGGTATACAGTGTGGATGAAAATAATTGAATCATTTTTGAATCATTAGGAATATTATTCATAAACAAAAACCTCTCCGTTTCCCTTTCAAAAACATCATGCTGTGCTAGATGGTGAATTTTCTGCTTGAGTAGTTTTTACAAACTGGTTACTGGACAAAAAGAACCAAGATCACAATTTTTTATCAAACATTTTCTATGGACAACTTATTAAATGTATTTGCCACTTTTAATTTTAAAGGAAGCTGATTGAATAATTTTTTGGCATTGAAGGTCGATTCTACGCAGAGTTGTACCTGCCCTAGCCATTAAATTTTGTTTTATGGTGATATTGGGTTAAGATAATTATTGTAACGTTTATTCTAATTTATATTTACAATTAATTTATATTTACAGATTTATATGTAATTCAGTCCTTATTTAATAATTTATGTCATACACTAAACACACTAATTATAATTTATATGAGAGTCACTTAATAAACACTTTATCGATGCGCGATTACTTTCCTTCGGTATCAACACTGACTGATTGACTAATTGCCTGCAGCGAAGCTGGTGGCCTATTTATACTCGCACGCCGTAATTCTCGAAGTATCTCGGCGTTCTCGCGGGCGCATTGGATATTCTCGATGTTTCGTATTCTGGATGCTTCTCGAAAATTGGGCGGAGGAGTATGGAAGTAACATGCGACCGTCTTCTCTGTTGGCTGTGTCTCCCGAGCATGGCCGCAAACCAGTACCTGCACTTCGGTGTCTCGGAAGATTACTTCTACCATGTTACGGATTATTCGCCAATCTAAATGCCTACATTCAATCTTGGGCATGGCTAGCCTGTACACGTTCAATTCAAGCACATGCTCCCTCAGGCTTCGTAATGCTTCCCAGACATCCTCGTACGTTGGTCTTTCGTCGAAGGTGTTCCTCGTCACTAGGTGGAAATTGTAGCGGGAGCCATTTTGCAGCTTCAAAGCTTTACCTGGTACTGGTACCTGGTTTACCAAAGGTCGTGCGCCACTTTTCTTTATAAACAGAGATGCCAGTCCGCGCGCATCGGTTACGCTGGCAGGGATGTTTATTGCCAGTGAGTATTCCTCCGGAACGGTAAGCAGGTCTTGTCGTCTCTCAGTGGTGACGCCGAATCTTGCTTTTCCGGTACCACCATAAGCACCCATGAATTCTACAAAAGCAGGATCGGCTACTTCCTGAAGCTGGTTTACTTCCTCATCGTGGTCACCCTCGAATGGCGCTAATCGGTTACGGTGTACCACCTTTGGCTTTCCATTTGGGATCTTGCTGATACGATAGATGACATCGTTGATTCTTTTCTTTACGAGGTACGGACCGTCCCAAGCTTTCTGCAACTTTGGAGAAAAACCCTTTTGTCTTCTTGGGTTATGCAGCCAGACTTTGTCTCCTTCGTGGAAACCTCCTTCCGTAGCTTGCGTATCGTACCTTTTCTTCATCCTATCGCTAGCGATCTGAAGATTCGATCGAACCAGCTCGTGTACGTCATCCATTCTTTTTCTCAGCTGGGTCACGTAATCTTCACCAGCTATGTCTTCTCCGGGTCGGCATCCAAATTCAAGGTCGCAGGGTAATCTCATTTCGCGTCCGAACAGAACTCTTGCTGGTGTTTGGCCGGTGGACTCATTGATGGCGGATCTGTAGGCCATCGCGAATAGCGAGAGATATTGGTCCCAATCTCGCTGATGGTTAGATACTACTTTAGACAGGTATTTGCCAAGGGTTCTGTTCATTCGCTCTACCATTCCGTCCGACTGTGGGTGCAAAGCCGTAGTTCTTGTTTTCTTCATGCCGAGCTTTTCACAAACTTCCTGGAACAGCTGGCTTTCGAAGTTTCTGCCCTGGTCGCTGTGTATTTCCAGGGGCACTCCATATCGGCAAATGAACTCTTTCACAAGCACATCGGCAACCGTTGCGGCTTCTTGGTTTGGAATGGCATACGCTTCTACCCATTTTGTGAAGTAGTCCATCACCACCAAAATGTACCTGCTGCCATTTGCTGTCGGTGGAAACGGTCCGGCAATGTCCAGGGCAATGCGTTCAAAAGGGCTTCCGACATTGTACTGCTTCATAGGAGCCTTTCTTCTCCCGTGCGGTCCATTGGTCGTAGCACAGGTAGTGCACTTCTTACACCAGTCCTTCACATCTTCGGAACTGTGCATCCAATAAAACTGTTCTCGCACTTTCTGGAGGGTCTTCTTCACACCTAGATGTCCTCCTGACGGACTGTCGTGTAATTTTCGCAGTACTGCTGCTATCCTTGTTCTTGGAATCACCAACTGTCTTCTACTTTCGGAACCCTCATCGTTCTCGATTACTCGCTGTAGCAAACCGTCTTCCAAAACCAGCGAGTCCCACTGGGCCCAATACGATTTCATCGTTGGCGAGTACCTTGAAATCTCCTGCCAAGTAGGTCGACAGTTCTCCTTTTTCCAATGTCGGATTTTCTTCAAGTCGGGATCGTTCTCTTGTTCCTCTTCCAACTTTTCTGGTGTCCATTCGTCGGTGGTCACCGTGGTTCTTCGAATCGCAGCTTCCTTAGCTTCTGTTTTGCTGCAGTGAGAGCACTCTGCAGGGCATGGTCTTCTAGAGAGGGAGTCTGCATTTCTGTGGCTTATTCCGGCTCTATGCTCAATAGTGAAATTATATTCTTGGAGCCGCTCGATCCATCTAGCGATTTGACCTTCAGGGTTCTTGAATTGCATAAGCCACTTAAGTGCTGCATGATCGGTTCTGATCACAAATTTCTTCCCATACAGATACTGATAGAAGTGCTCCACGGACTTCACTACTGCTAGGAGCTCTCTTCTTGTGACGCAGTAGTTTTGTTCTGGTTTGGAAAGGACTTTACTAAAATATCCCAGAACTTTCTCTTGTCCTCCTTGAACCTGTGATAGCACTCCTCCAATTCCAACATTGCTAGCATCAGTATCTAGTATGAATTCTCCCTCTGGTAGTGGATAGCCGAGTATAGGTGCAGTAGTCAAGTGCTTCTTCAAGGTTTCGAACGAAGTTTGGCAATCTTCGTCCCAGCGAAACTCCCTTGCTTCCTCTGTAAGTCGTGTCAAGGGCTTAGCGATATCTGCAAACTTCTTTATAAATCGCCTGTAGTATGTACAGAGTCCAAGGAAGCTTCTAACTTGGTGCTTGTCGGTGGGTCTTGGCCACTTTCGTACGGCAGCAGCTTTTTCTTCGTCTACAGCTACACCATCCTTGCTGACTACATGGCCTAGGTAATTGACTTTGTTTTGAAATAGTTGACATTTCTTGGGGTTGAGCATCAGTTGGGCAGCTTGCAACCTTTTGAAGACACCTTCCAAATTCTCTCGATGTTCTTCGAATGTCCTTCCCAAGACTATGATGTCATCAAGGTACACTAAGCATGTCTTCCAGGACAACCCTCGCAATACGTTTTCCATCAGTCTTTCGAACGTTGCGGGCGCATTGCACAGCCCAAAGGGCATAACGGTGAAATGCCATAGACCAGATCCGGTGGTAAACGCTGTCTTTTCTCTATCGGCTGGATCCATTTCTACCTGCCAATATCCAGACTTCAGGTCCAAGGTAGAAAACAATTTGCTACCGGCCAGCGTATCCAGAGTGTCGTCGATTCTCGGCAGAGGATAGCTATCTTTCTTTGTAACATTGTTCAACTGCCGGTAGTCCACGCAAAACCTCGTGGTACCATCCTTCTTCTTTACCAGGACTACCGGAGAGACCCAAGGGCTGGTAGAAGGTTCTATTACCTTGTCCTTTTCCATCTCGCGAACAATTCTCTCCGCCTCCTCTCTTTTGGCCTGTGGTAGCCGTCGAGCCGATTGTCTTATCGGTTTAGCGTCGCCGGTGTCAATTTTGTGTTTGACAGCAGATGTTCTTCCTGTCTTTCCTCCTTTTGGTACAAAAAGAGATCGGTATTGTAACAAGAGTTCTCTGATCTTTCTCTTCTCTTGCAGGCTAAGGGATTGTCCAGCCACTGCTATCATTTGTTCAAATTTATTGTTGGCATCATTGGAGGTTGTTGTTTGATGAATTATCGACGCCACTGGTACGCAAGTTCCAATTTTGGTATCCTTCTTCATAGTTATTGGATGGTCATTTACATGTATAATGCTTACCGGTATTTCTTCGGCAGCCATGACTAACCCTTTTCCAACCAGGATTCCTCGACCAACCTCTTCATCGTGATTCCATGGTTCCATCATGACCGGTGTTCCTTCTTCGACGGTTCCTTGTAGCCTTGCCACAGTGAAAAATTCACTCCTTGCGGGTACAACTGTATCCTCCTGTACGGCTACCTGAACAGTCTTATACTCGTGTGGGTGAAGGAATACCTCCTCAGAACCTACTCTAATCACCCGGTTCTTGAAATCTAGCTGGAAGCCATGTAGGTTCATAACGTCCATTCCGAGTATTATGTCCTCTTCGATATCAGCGACAACGACAGTGTGGGTGAACTTCTCTGCGCCAATTCCCAATTGCACCGGTAGTTCTCCATGGACATTGGCGCTTTCACCTGTGGCAGTCCTGAGTCGCAGTCTCGTCGGTAAAAGTCTTTTCCGGGTGTTGACAGTCTCGGGGCGGATAATAGTCCTCGTTGCTCCAGTGTCCACCAATAGTGTATACTTCCTTCCATTAACTTCACCATCCACGTATACACTATCATCGCGACATTTCAGAGAGGCTATTAGGATGAGAGGGTCTTTGGAAGGTCTTCGGGTCGAAGCCGCCCTCTGAAGGTCGACCCTTCCTAGTTGTTCCTGCTGGGCATCTTTGTTTGTAGCAGTTCTCAGTCGCTTGCACGAACTGCGTACATGTCCCATTTCTCCACAATTCCAGCATCTCACAGCTTTCAGTTTTCCATTTGAGATGCTTTTCATCATGTTGACAAGCTGGTCGAGCTTGCTCTCAACTTCTTCGTCTGCTACAGCCCTCACCTTGCCGTATACTCCGGAAGCCCGTGTAGCTGCTTCGTACTCCAAGGCTGCAGAGAGTACGTCGACCAGTGTCTTATGCCGAGCCAAGCGTAGAGTTCTCTGCATTTCATGGTCACGAACTCCGTCGATGAATGTCTGTACCCCTAAACATTCCATGACATTCTCCGGTGCCGATGGATAGGCAAACCGCACCAACCTCGCAATGTCTGCTTCGAATTCTTGCAGAGTTTCATCGCGTTTTTGTTTGCGGTTTTTCAGCTGCGACTGGTACAGATGCTCCAGGTGTTCCAGGCCATATCTCATATTCAATCGCTTTTTGAGTTGTTCAAAATCTTCGGCCTCTTCCACTGGAATGGTCTGGAGGATATCCATAGCGTCTCCTCTAAGGGCAAGAGTTAAATTTAACGCTTTTTCCTTCTCACTCCAGTTGTTTGCCTTTGATGCCGCCTCGAATTGCTTGAGATAGTTCGGCCATGACGTTTTACCATCGAATGTTGGCAGTTTCACTCGGCTGTTAATATCGTTTTCCATTTTCGGTTTCAACTCTACTTTCTCTGCCAGTTCGTCGTTATTCGGGGCTTGCCTAGTTGTAATATCCGGTTTATTACTAGTCTTCCTTTCGATTTCTTTGATTTTTTGTTTCATTTCTTGCTCCATACTTTTAATCTTTTCTTCCACGGCAGAAATATCAGTCTTCATGGATGTCATTTCATTTTTCATGTCCGTCATTTTATTTTCTATGTCCGCCGAAAGTTTACTTTCCATGGATGAAATTTCGTTTTTAATATCCGTCGAAATTTTATTTTCCATGTCCGACATTTTGTTTTCCATGTCCGACATTTTGTTTTCCATTGATGAAATTTCGTTTTTTATATCCGTCGAAATTTTATTTTCCATGTCCGACATTTTGTTTTCCATGGATGAAATTTCGTTTTTTATATCCGTCGAAATTTTGTTTTCCATGTCCGACATTTTGTTTTCTATGGATGAAATTATAGAGGCGGACGCTTCGTCGGTGAATTCAAACGTTTCCGGGTCCAATCCATTGTTAATCATAGCTTTTCTTAGTCGTTCCACTAACACCGACTTGACCCCACTTGTGTCCAGTTCGTAATCCTCCAACTCTCTTCGAAGCTCTGAAACTTTTAATTCACAAAGTTTCTTCGCCATCTTCCTGTATATTTATTTTTTTTTTTTAACCCCACACCTGACACCAATGTAACGTTTATTCTAATTTATATTTACAATTAATTTATATTTACAGATTTATATGTAATTCAGTCCTTATTTAATAATTTATGTCATACACTAAACACACTAATTATAATTTATATGAGAGTCACTTAATAAACACTTTATCGATGCGCGATTACTTTCCTTCGGTATCAACACTGACTGATTGACTAATTGCCTGCAGCGAAGCTGGTGGCCTATTTATACTCGCACGCCGTAATTCTCGAAGTATCTCGGCGTTCTCGCGGGCGCATTGGATATTCTCGATGTTTCGTATTCTGGATGCTTCTCGAAAATTGGGCGGAGGAGCCATAGTCGTCTCATACGGGGATTTCACTGGGGGTACTAAGTGAGCATATTGATGCAGCAGCTCGCGTAACATTATTAAGAAATATCGCTTGATTATAATTGAGAATTGTTTATGTATATATAATATAACACAAAAACATTTATAAATATCACGATAATGAATGCGATTATAGTTCAGAAAGTTCATAATATTTGAGTTGTTTAGAATTAAATTTAATATTATATAATTTAATTTAATAATATGTATATAAGTTAAAGGTATTTATAAACAAAATTACTCACGAAGATAAGTTTCACTTTCACCTTCGTCATCCAAATTGATAATCTTTTTTTTTGGGAATTTTTTCTATATCCATATATGACTTTTCCACCCTTTCAATATGGGAAACACACTTGGCCCAGCTGCTATCAGGAATGTTTTTTCTGTTTGAATAAGAGCTACCACAGTTGAACCTAAGGTTGGAGAAGTATTATTTCTTCGAACTGCTGACTTAAGTTGATGCCATATTTGTTCAATTGGGTTTAACATACAGTGATTAGGAGGAAGTCTGAGCACCGTATGTCTCTATTTTTGGTTCCTGCGTAAATTATCGTAATGCGTTTTTTATTAGACGGCGCATTAGTTTGGCACAATTCAAATGAGTCTACCCAACTTTTGTTTGGAATATCGTGAGTATCGAACCAAGTTTAATCCAAATACACTACTGTTCTACCATATTCTCTAAATTCGTTTTTTGCCAATAAATATTCAAATCTCCACTTCCTTAAAGTCTCTTTGCAACACTGGTTACCAGATACCAGTTTCATTCTTTTTAAGCCGTTGCCAAAAATAATGGATTAAAATGCCAAACTATTTCATGAGATGTTTTAATCTGGACCTGGAAATATTTTAAGGGACACACACTTTTATTGCTTATCTATATTTCGAACAATAGGTAATAATGAGGGTCGTCGGCTTATATTGATTTACGATATTATCAGATCTCTGGTCGTACTTTACCGACCATCTAAGGACACCGTCAATATGGAGACCAAGAAACGTATATTAAAAACTCCATACTAGATTATTTCAGTTCGTATGAACAGACTTTAACTATATTATCGATTACGTCTCTTCTTATACGATTCCAACAGTTTCTCCAATTTAAAATCCAATTACAATCAACCGTGTTATAGTCGACAGTCCATTAGCTATATTGTTTTACTAATTCATTATTTTATGACTCTAACTGTTAATAACAAAAAAGTAACATATAATTAAATGAAAATGTCCGTGTTCTCTGAAGATATTATTACTTTACCAAACATGCAATTTTACATAGTTATTTTTTTGGTACTAATAGCAATAATACGTCTGATACAAAAGATATAAAAAATGTCCATAAAACATAAAAATGTATCAGGTTAGCTTAGAACCATGAACTGTAATGGCTTCATCACAAAATAAATGAAGATTACGATTCTTTTATACGAGGGTGGTCTTTTAAGAGTTGCATATAACAATTTAGTTGGCACCCGTCAACAAATATTAAATGTCATGTTTAGTTAACTTATCGCCAAAGTTTCAGACCGCTTCGTTCAAAGCCGTACCTAATCTGAATTTTTAAAGTTGATGAGTCAAAAATCGAAAAATGTAATTAAGCCGAGAAAATTGTCTCAACCAGAATGCCTTGCCGAGTTGGTTTCTGTTTTCGTGTAGTGGAACGCCTATATGTGATAATTACAGTCAAGCAAGAGTCGAGCGCGGTTAGTACTTGGATGGGTGACCACTGGGGAAACACCGTCGTAGAGCCCGTACAGCCTGCAGCGAAACACCTTAGATTCCTAGGGTGAGTAGCTCGCAGGCATTATACCAATGAGGTCCCGAATCCATGGATGATGGGCTCGCTAAAGATCCCTACCACTAGTTGGAACACTAGTGGATTCGGCAAAATTTCCGGTTAGGGGTAGAGTGCTCCCCTCAACGGTTTTCGGCAATAAAGCACCATATTAGTCGACAATTTCTCATTAGTATAGAGAATTTAAATGTGGACGGATTAATCTTAGCGACGATCCAAGAACAGGTCCACCAACAACGTAAGTCACAAAAGAAAACGTCGATGCTGTACGTAAAATGATCCAAGAAGATCTACATGTCTCATATCGTGAAATTGCAGCATCATTTCAAAGACCACAACTCAAAAATTTTTACATGAAGAGTTATCTAGAGAGAAATCATTTTTTATTTTGATTTTTATTGTTTTCTTGGTGTACCTTCGAAGCCCAAGATTCAATTCCAATGCAATTAAAATGGGACCACCTTGGAGCTATGTATTTCTTGATATTTGTTTACTAATTTGGCGTAAAATTTGTCATAAATATACAGATGATATCGTATTTAATAAATTGTTTTGTGCATTTACCTGGAAGTGAAAGAATTGAAATTTTAATTATTATTATTGTTGGCGATAAAATGCGGACTCGACAGAGGTATGCACATTATTTCATGAAATGCACCCTTATCTCTCAATCTACGGAAAGCAGAATAAAAAGAAAATACAGAGAATTAGGTCACCTTAGGGATATAGAGAAGCAAGGTAGACCTAAATTATGAAAATATTGGACGATTCATACTGTGCAGTGCGGGAATTATTTAGGGAAAAAGTAACTTTATCTACGACCACCATTAAAATTAAGCATTTACAAACACATATAAATACGTGAAATTACATTTTATACATACGTCTAAAAGCGTGCGAAAAAGAACAATGCTTTTTAAATGGGATAATCATTATAACACTCTTTTTTATTTGTATATTTATTAAGTTACCTCAGATAATTTTGTGTTTTGTTTTCTGTCAAAGGTCTGTAATTGTAATAATTTTGTACTGTCATTAAGAATTGTGAAACGTGAATGGTCAATAATTGTCAGAATCTGTTAAAAATTGTCAAAAACTGTCAAAAATTGTCAAAAACTGTCAAAACTTGTTAAATATTTAAAAAAATGGTCAATAATTGTCAACATTTTTGAAAGTTGTCAAAAATGGTCAATAATTGTCAGAAACTGTCAAAAATGGTCAATAATTGTTGAAATTTTGAAAAATGGTCAAAAATTGTTGAAATTTTGAAAAAATGGTCAATAATTAAAAAAAACTGTCAAAAAAGGTCAATAATTGTTGAAAATTGTCAAAATTTTTGAAAAATGTTCAAAGTTTTTGAAAAATGTTTGAAATTTTTGAAAAATTGTCAATAATTGTCAGAAACTGTCAAAAATGGTCAATAATTGTTGAAATTTTGAAAAATGGTCATAAATTGTTGAAATTTTGAAAAAATGGTCAATAAATATAAAAAACTGTCAAAAATGGTCAATAATTGTTGAAAATTGTCAAAATTTTTGAAAAATTGTCAAAATTTTTGAAAAATGTTCAAATTTTTGAAAAATTGTCAAAAATGGTCAATAATTGTCAGAAACTGTCAAAAATGGTCAATAATTGTTAAAATTTGGAAAAGTGGTCCACAATTGTCAAAGTTTTGAAAAAATGGTCAATAATTATAAGAAACTGTCAAAAATGGTCAATAATTGTTAAAAATTCTCAAAATTTTTGAAAAATTGTCAAAAATGGTCAATAAATGTCAGAACCTATCATAAATGGTCAATAATTGTTAAAATTTGGAAAAATGGTCTAAAATGGTCAAACTTTTTGAAAAATTGTCAATAATGATCAATAATTGTCAAAACTGTCAAAATTGGTCAATAATTGTCAAAAATGGTCAAAAATTGTTAAAATCTGAAAAAATTGTCAAAAATTGTAAACATTTTTGAAAAATTGTCAAAAATGATCAATAATTGTCAAAATTGGTAAATAATTGTCAAAAATGGTCAATAATTGTTAAAATTTGGAAAAATGGTCTAAAATGGTCAAAATTTTTGAAAAATTCTCAAAAATGATCAATAATTGTCAAAACTGTCAAAATTGGTCATTAATTGTCAAAAATGGTCAATAATTGTTAAAATTTGGAAAAATGGTCAATAATTGTCAAAAATTGTCAAAATTTTCGAAAAATGGTCAAAAATGGTCATTTTATTATGCATAAGAAGCATTTTTTGTGAAATTACGCCAAAAGCATGGTTTCTGAAACTCGCTATCGCTCGGGCGCAAAATCGTTCTCGACTAGTAAATGTTACTTACATCCCTTATAGTATAAACAACTAATTTATTTGATAGAAGGTTAAGGATTTTTGTAGATATACTAATATACCTTTCTAATGTTTCAGGAAAATATCCCCAGCACCTGAATCCAGAATCATGGTTGCTTTATAACAAAAAATATAACTATTCCCGTGGACTGTTTTTTATGAATGGTGAAGAATGGCATAATTTTAGAAGAATAATGAACAAGCTTCTTTTAAAAGGAAACTTATCGTGGATAGAAGAATCCTGTGATGTAGCAACAAATATGTTAATAGAACGCATAAAACTTCAACAAAATCAAGAATTCAGAAATTTAGAAGAAGAATTGTATAAGTGGTCTCTAGAAGTTATTGTGTCTCTGTTAGTGGGTGCTAAAAATTACGCAAAGTGTTATAAAGAAGTAGACCATTTAGTACAACAATTATCCTCAACCGTACACTTAGTTTTTAAACATACTTCTAAGCTACAACTCATTCCCGCGGAATTAGCTGAAAAATGGAATTTAAAGAGATGGCAAAATTTCGAAGAATCAGTAAAAGCTTCACTAGATTCGGCCAATGATCTGATAAACCACATTAAAGATAAAGGGGACGGGTTAATAAAAAGAATGACTGAAGAAAATATGGACAAAAAGGATATCGATAGAATAATAATCGACTTAATATTAAGTGCAGGTGATACTACAGCTTACACAATGATTTGGATACTATTCTTAATAGCAAAACATAAACATTATCAGTCCGAACTAAGGGATAGTATACAATCTGAGTCGAAAACAAACCTTTTAAGAAATATAATAAAAGAATCGCTAAGATTATACCCTGTAGCGCCGTTTATAACCAGAATTCTTCCACAAGATACAGTTATTTGTGGTTATAATGTACCTGCTAGTACTATTATAGTGATGTCTATATATACAAGTGGACGAAACGACAAGTATTTTAAAAATCCCGATTTATTCCTTCCAGGGAGGTGGGCTAGGGATAAAATTAGTAATTTGTCACTTCAACAAGCTAGTTTACCATTTGGCATTGGATCAAGATCTTGTATAGGTAAAAAAATTGCTGAAACTCAGTTAACGATGACTCTTTCAAAAATTGTTCAAAATTTTGATATTAACATTATTAACGAACAGGAAATTGAGGATATACTTGTAATGGTTTTCAAACCATCTAAACCTCTAAGACTGATTTTTAAAAATATTTGTTAGGTATTTGTGAGCATTAAATTCATTACCCAAAAATTTTTGCATTCATTTTATGGTCGATTTTTTCAATTCAATTCTATTTTAAAAATTTCAGTGATTATTATGTGGTAAAAATTTCAAATTGAATATTTTATAAGATTGTCACTGCAGATATTGATATTTTTGTATGATTTTCATTCGTAATTTCAATGGAATTTTATGTGTTATCAATTGAAAATTAGTAATAAAAATAAGTAATTAGATTGTTTGTGTCGTTAAATATTACGGTGTGTCCGAACTGCGTACCGTTTAATCCCACTGACCGAATTGCGTACCAAATTTTAATCTACCTACCTTAGGATTATCGGAGCGTCCGAACTGCGGGTGCATACTAGTTCGCTCCCGCGGTCAGTTAGGCTTGTTAATCCTATACTAGTTCGCTCCAAAGGTACTATACTAGTTCGCTCTGGCTACCTGTGACGTTCCCGTGACGGGTATTAAAATGTGACCTTTGCCGCCGCCGACGGGAGCAACCAATACCTAACCTAACCTAACCGTTGACGAATAACATAGGTTTTCCCTTTTCACTTAACATTTCACTAACTTCTGCGGAATTCATATATTTTTAAATCTTATTTTCAATGTTTCACCTTTACTCAACAACTAAAACTATCACAATAATGAAATTAAAAGAAAATACTTATTTTAATTTCATAACAAAATTTAAACCTTCCTTAGCCAAAAATCCCAATCAATGAAATTAAAAGAAAATACTTAATTTCATAAGAAGATTTAAATCCTACCAGGTATTAGTCATTATCCCTAAATCCCAACCACTACTCATAAAATGGGTGGCCCTAAACTCGTCCCCGAGCAGGTACTATCAGATAATCCTACCCTAAATTTGTATCCATTCAAATTATAGTGCTCTAATGACACAACTAAATTCGTCACAGAGCAAGGGATTATAATATCTGGGAATATTTATTATAGCCATTCTGAAATAATAATAACTATTTTTGAGAAAAAAGACATTAAGGAAAGCTTTGTAAGTTTTAGTGATCGTAGAAAAAAGTGTTAATAGTAGATTCTGTGAAATTTACCAAAAATAAAGAACTAAAAAGTGGTGAAATGTGTTGGCGATGTTCGGATCGCTCCTGTAAGGTTAACATTTATACTGAGGGCTCAGAAAATTCAATTATGCGTAGCGAAATAGACCATAACCATGAAAAAATATTAAAAAGATAAATAGGCAGATAATTAGTGCTAGTGTTAAATGGAAAGCGACCAATGACATATGTGAGAAGCCTTCTAAAATAAGATATCCAGCTTTAAAAGAAAATACTTGATCATTAATAATTAAAATTTGTTTCTTGATATTGAGTATTTTTTAACATCATAGGTCGTGGAATTTTTACCCTGTATAAAATATTTTCCAAGTTACAGAATCGCAGTGCAGTTTTGTTTTTGATAGCCGGTTTATTGAACAAAAACAGAATTAAATAGGTATAGGTACTTTTCTTGAGTTTCGGCAATTTTTAAAAGAAAAAATTTAATTACTTTTTTCATATTAAACCCTTTTCAAACAAAAATGTTTTTAAAAATAATAAAAAAATACCTACATTACTTGTTTTTATAAAATACAAATAATTTTACGGGGACGAATTCATGTACAGTAGAAACGGCGAAGCTTTTCCATCACGTGACTGTTACGTCAGCAATATTGTTCATATGAATTAAATCAAAACTTGTGTCAACTCAATAGGAATAATCGTTATGACTAATATTCCAAAGGTCGGCGTTTTACGAATTGGTAATTAAACAAAAAATTTAACTTTTTTAATTGTATTTATTTCATTCATATGGTTAACATTGACATATTTATTAAAACTATCGATATACTGGGCGAATAAGTTACAAAATCCAAAATTAATATTAACCATGCTGGCTTATTAGTGGAGAGCTGATTTTTTGTAGGATGTCTTCTATTTAATATAAGTACATACAATTTATGAAGTTCAAGAAACTGACGTAATGTTTAGTCTACTGACAGGGTATCCTCTAAAACTTATAAAATTACTCTTTCTAAACTGACTATATTAGAACAATTTTTTTTTGGATGGGCTATAGATTGTAAATAGAAGATTCCCACACAGCTTGAAGGTGGACGTTTCGATAAATATATTACCATCATCAGGGCAACACATCAAATGGAATCCCTCATATTAAAAGAGAAAACAGAAAAACAAGAATATCCGCAACAGACATCAAAAATAAAATGTAAACACATATAGGTACTAGAAACGAAAAAACACATCATATATCTTGCTTTATAGTTTATCCATTTCGGAATCTGAGCTGTCTTCAACAGTATTTATTATCACTGGTACAATATGTATGTTCACCAAATTTCGTTCTCGAGTAAACCAGTCTTCGATTATTTTTTCGGTATGCCTAACACAATTATCCCAAACATTTGCACTACAATTTTCCAATGCTTGTTTCCACATACTCAAGGCCCTTTCATCGCCGTATCCGTCTCTGCCAATATACTTATTATAATATGTTTTGCAGTGGGCCCAAATAAGCTCAATGGCATTATATTCGCAATGGAAAACACTAAGCTGGCATCTTCCACAAATCCTTTGGATGAACCAGCGTGAGCAATAATAAAACGTTTACCGTCATAACCTCCTGGTTTACGTACACTTTTAACATTACTGTCCTGCCAAGAAATTAATTTAGTTCCTTTTGCATATATCCATGTTTCATCTAAAAATATAATTTGTCTTGAAAAAACACTATCACTATTTTCTCTATATTTTCGAAGGAAGCATGCTCTTTGGCTAGCAATATTTGCTCGTTCTATTAATGCTCTTCTGTTGTCTTCCTTTTTATATTTAAATCCCAAATGTTTCAACAATACCAATAAAGAGGTATTTCCAACAGAAAGAATTTCCTTATTTTTTAGTGCATCATTTATGGTTTTAACAGTAACATGTTTCACTAAAAAAATAAAAAATTGAAATTATCATTATCTCAAACAAAAAAAAGATTTTTTTATATTTACATCATACTAAACTTGAACACAAATTTTTGATATTCAGATTTTTTAATTATTTGTACCAAATAATGTATAGAACAACCCCGTATGTGACATCAAAAAATTTAAATTAGAAAACTAAATTGTGAAAAACACAATCTACATTTGGACCATTCAAATTGGTAAACATTTATGGACAGTACTCAACTTAGAAATCAGCACATGTAAAAGCTATATTTTATCACATTCAAATTAAAAATAAGCACAACTTTCTGTATTCTAAAACTTTCATTACTCATAACTTCTATAATCGAACCTTAAATTACCAACTATAGTTTTCTAAGATTTTCATATACCACACTATAAGCTGCTGGTGAAAAATCTCACTGTATGGATAATACTACATGCACTATGATGTGCAATATTAATTATTAAGGTACTATGATTTCACTTCTCTTTTATTTAAAGTGTAAGCTGACTGTAATGTAAGGCGTAAGAACTCCCATGTTCTTGTATTATTGTTTCACATGTTTGTTTACTTACTTTGTTCATACATATTATATAAGGTATTTCGTACTGCCATTTTGGTTCCCTCGGGTAAATCCTCTGTTTTTAGTTTTAATCGAGGTGTTTGACTGAGTGACGATGGGAAAGTTGGAATATTTTCCTTACTTTTTTTAAGGGAACATACCGTTTTCAATGCAGTTGCCACTCTCTGAAATATAATATTAAATAGAAATGTCCTTAAATAGATGTTAACTTTAGTATAATACCTCCTGAACAGATGAAATAGGTTGAAAGGGTCCGCCATTGTTTTTTTCCATCTCAAAATATTCAATCAAGTTCATAACAAACTCCTGTGAATTAAGCCACTGTCCAGGCATTTTCTGAAAATAACGGTTGGTTAATATACCGTTACAAGTACAATCAGACACTTGATTCATGCAAATTTGAAAATTCTGCAGAGATTTACAAATTGTAGAGAATTATAAATACTATTTACCACCAATAAGTAGTAAAATAAGCATTGTAATATTCCCGTCTCACGGCATTTTAGGTGTTATGAAATGTCAAAAGTTTACAAGTTGTTGATGTAAAAAATTAGTACTCACCAATGTTAAATGGAATAAAAAGTCAAATTAGTTCTTACAAGAACTGATTTTAACAATTGATACACTTTGAATCCAAAAAATCGCTGAAAACAAGACAGTAAACTAACCTCAAATGCGGTAGTGTCAAATTCAACTTTTAGTACGATCAGTTATTCACGTTACGTCAATTATATCGTTGTCTCTTTTTACGATTACTACGGCAAATTTAAAGAAACTATTACGTATGTCTTGTAGTTGGTCTTGTGTAGAAGACAATCGATCGAGCGTTGTTATGTTTGATTTGTATTGATAGAAGAAGATGGAATGTAGAAAATATGTGTTGCATAAATCATAGATTGGATCACGTGATGGAAAAGCTTCACCGTTTCTACTGTATCTATTTTTGTGTACCTGTTCTTTTTGGGGACCAATTTAGGTACATTTTTTTAGGTAGAGGATTAACGAGTAGGTAATTTTAATCTTGGGGACGAATTTAGGTACCACCCATAAAATTCAGTGCGGGAGCGAACTTAACTATGATGTTTTCGGGTAGGGGATTAAAATCTGACCGCCGGAGCGAACTAGTGTGCACCGATATTATTTTGTAAAATGTGTTAGTTATAAATTTGGTAGTATGGTAGTATTATAAAATTTTCTTATAATTATGACTCTTGTGAAATTATTGTTTTTTTATAATAAAGGCTCCCATCTTCAAAACGCTCTTTAAGTGAACTATTACCTCACCTGTGCTGTTTGTGGCGGTGTTCCCGGATTCCGGGGATTGTGAAGTTGTACCCCCAGCTGGGATAAGTGATTAAATGGTACGCAGTTCGCGGTGCACACTAGTTCGCTCCGGCGGTCAGATTTTAATCCCCTACCGGAAAACATCATAGGTAAGTTCGCTCCCGCACTGAATTTTATGAGGGGTGGTTGGGATAATGACTAATACCTGGAAGGTTTTAAATCTTCTCATGAAAATAATTATTTTCTTTTAATTTCATTGGTTGGGATTTTTGGCTAATTATTAATAACTGGAAGAAGGTTTAAATTTTGTTATGAAATGAAAGTAAGTTTCTCTTCATTTCATTATTTAAAAAAGTTTTAGTTGTGGAGTAAAGGTGAAAATATCGATCACATTGAAAATATTCAAAAATATGAATTCCGCAGAAGTTAGTGAAATGTTAAGTGAAAATGGAAAACCTATGTTATTAGTCAACGGTTTTAAGTACAATTTCCATAAAATTTTAGCCGGGAATATAAAATGGTGGCAATGTATAAAACGAGGTGGCTGTAAATCGTTCATAAAAACAGAAGATTCTAACATTGCCATCATTGAGTATGACCAGATTCATAACCATTCAGCCGAATTAACATCGACGTTAAATCGTCAAAAATTAAGCAATTCGATTAAAAGACGGGCAGTTGAAGACATTTGTGAAAAACCGTCAAAATATTGCATATGGAGTTAAAAAAGCATGATGTTGAATCGTTAATGATTCGAAAAAGTATGTATAATAGCAGAATGAAAGTGCTCCCGAAAACACCAACTTCTTTACAAGAAGTGCAGGAAACTTTAAATTTAGTGACAATGGTGACACATAAAAATGAAAACATTTTATTTTAAAATGATTTTGACACTAATATCGTGATATTTGTATGTGAAACAAATTTTAAGTTTTTGTGTAAATCATCAAGCATATATGTTGAAGGAATATTGAAATGTTGCACAAAATTTTTTTACCAACTTTATACAATATACGGACTTGAAAATGAACATTATGTACAGTTGGTTTTTATCCTGCTACCTAATAAACAGGAGAAATCATATGAAAGTGCCCTTAGTATGTAAAAGAAGAATACATGAAATTAAATTTAATATTTAACCCATGGGTAGTTTACGCAGATTTTGAAAAGGCAATACATAGTTCAGTCCAAAATATTTTATCAACTGCTAATATTAGAGGATGTAGATTTAATTTAGGACAATCTTGGTAAGTATAAACAAAAAATTAATAGCACCTATTGTGCGGGATGTGAGCCTTTTCACTGTCCTGTACTTAATGCCTTTTCCTTCGATAGATCGCTGGTGTTTTGGATGATAAATAATGTTCCACACAGTCACAAAAACATAGAATATTTATTCAACACAGTATTTAAATGGTAAAAAAAGAAACAGAAATTTGACTTTATGAATAGAGTACAAATTAATATTGGTTTTATGATGTTACTACCAATTGTAGCCTAAATAGTATGCATGCTTGTTGCATGGAGTCTCAATTAAAACTGAGGGTGAGGGTGAGAAGGTGAGCCGGTACCGCGGAAAATGGGCACCAAACTCGCGTCCAGCGAGCATGCGTGTACAGTTGCTCGCAGGGTGGTCAAAATAAAATTGCACATAGGCGGGTATACAAATAATTAAATTAGGTAAATAATAGAAAACAGTTTAGAGGTCTAAACACCTATCACTTAAAATAAAAATAAGAAAAATTTCAACAAAAAATATTTCTTACTAGAAATTAGGCATCCATTTTTTTTTCTGTGAAATGTATACTGTATACTTATTTTCTAGCCCTCTGTATGTTAACAATTTATGAAACAACCTGTATAATTTTAAAGATTAACACCTACTTTTTTTCAGGTGGCGAAAAATACTGAGTCAAGGATTGGCCTCAGAATGTTCCAAAAACTCAGATATAGCAATTATCTAAATAATGTTTTTGTGCTACCATTTTTGGGTCCAGAAATGGTTGGGGATTGTTTTGCCTTTGATTTGGCTTCAAAAATGCCAAATGCAACGGCTGCTCAGGTTAGAGAGCACCTCAGGTGTAGATTCTGAGACCAAACTAGTATAAATTCAGAGAGTAGTCTTACCGGTTCGCGGGTAATTCTACTTGAAATTCAATTAAGGTGAAATAAAGATAAATTATGTAAATTAGGAAAGGTAAGTGGGCGCCACTCTGAATAATACTAGTTTATTTGTTATTCACCTCTGCATTATAGCGACAAATCCTGGAAGATTGGAAGGGAAAATAAACTTTATGAACAACCTTATTAAATTTACAAGTTGTATATTTTCAAAAAAAATTAAATAGCAAAAAAAATGACTAGTCGACATATGTACTATTATTACTATTATTGCAGTTGGTAAATAAATAATAAAGTAAACTTTTTTTCATATTATGTTTTAATACACAAGAACCTAACTGGGAGCAGGTAGGTATGGACATATTGGTCGCTCCAGCCGGCGGCGGCAACGGTCACATTTTAATCCCCGTTACGAGAACGTCACAGGTAGCCGGAGCGAACTAGTATAGTACCTTTGGAGCGAACTAGTATAGGATTAAGAAACCCAACTGACCGCCGGAGCGAACTAGTATGCACCCGTCTAAAAAGCCTATTCCCCAAGGCTCATTTTTAAAATCTTGAAAAATATACTTTAAAAGTTCCAAGTTATTTAAAATCATTTCAAAGCTGTTGACGTCAATGAGTATGATGCCCAGCTGCGTACTCGTGAAACGATCGCCGGCCACAACAGTGATGCCAATTCGAGGAATTTTTGGGGTTTCTTAGGGACCCATTTTCGAGGGATTTTTTAAACTGCATTATAAAATTATTATGCGCATTTTTATCTAATCACCAATGATTTCATGTACGTTATTCGGAATAATTTACATCAAAATAATAAAACATGTCTTAATAATCCTGTGCCACGAAATCTATTGATCCAAATACATATTTGAAATTTTCTATCTTTATGGGAAATTTATTTAAATATTCAATTCTTTTTTTTACTACGGCCCTTGTGTATATAATCAAGGCTACGGCGTAATATACATATACACTGTGTTCATTTGAAAAGGACCCACCCTTAATATTTCAAAAATGGGACATATTAGAAGGAAATGCCGAAACACGCCAACTTTTAACTTGAGGGGGACACTTTTTGGCGCTAATCATCAGATTCACGTCAGATTCACCCCCTCCCTACTGGAGACACCCCTTTCATTTTTTCAAATGGCATTAGCTTTCAAGTCACACCTCATTTAAAAGGTCTGGTAAATCTCTATTCAATCATTTTGTATTGCTTTTGATACCAGCCTTCCATTGTTATTTAATCGTTGTTTAAAATTGGCTCTTTTTCAACTTTTATTGCCTGAATGTTAACGGTGGTCACTTTGCACGCAAGCAGTTTTTCCTTGTTAACAGTTGTCTTTTTACTATTTGTAAATTTTTTATTCTTTAAAGAGTATTTCTATCATAACACAATACGGGGGCATACGAAAAGTTGAAAAAGAGCCAATTTTAAACAACGATTAAATAACAATGGAAGGCTGGAATCAAAGGCAAAACAAAATGATTGAATAGAGATTTACCAGACCTTTTAATTGAGGTGTGACTTGATACTTAATGCCATTTGAAAAAATGTAAGGGGTGTCTCCAGTAGGGAGGGGGTGAATCTGACGTTTATGACATTAGCGCCAAAAAGTGTCTCCCTCAAGTTAAAAGTTGACGTGTTTCGGCATTTCTTTCTAATATGTCCCATTTTTGAAGTATTAAGGGTGGGTCCTTTTCAAATGAACATAGTGTATATTTTAGAAGCTGTAACATTATTCGAAACTGGAGGGATTTTCAGAACAAATATGGGATTTTTTACACCTGTACGAGGTATAGTTTCTTGTACTGTGTTGGCAACACTACACAAAGAGATCGGATTCGTAATATATTTCTAGACCAAGCAAATAGAGTAATTTTGTACAAAAATCCTAGTAAAAAACGGTTGATACCTCATATAAAAGGAATACATAGTATAATTTTTATATGTTTTGCAATACTTGTGTTTTCACTAATTTGTTATAGACATTTAAAACGAAAAAAACGTAGTTTTTTTAAGTTTTTTTCCATATAACGTGAAAAGTAATCAAAAGTAATCAAAATACGAACCAAATGAGGGGTCGAGCGACTTGAATGGATTATACCTACCGAGGAAATTCGAAAAAGCAGAAAAATGAGAAATTTTTTAGCCATTTTTCTATTTTAAGAGTTGAAACTTTGTACAAAAGAAGTTCTTCATATGCACTTTATTATCGATAGTCCGATATTAAATTTCAAATAGATTTTGAAAAGTATAGATGTAGAGTAACGAAACTTATATTTTCGATTTGTAATAAAATGATGCGGCCAAAAATGCCCGATTTATATAATAAACCATTCGAGGGGATGCTTGTATTTTAGCTGAAGGAGCACATTTTGATATTTGCTTTGAAATGTACCGGGTGTCTGATTTTTTAAACCAACAATATGAGTATAGGTGGAAAGTAAGAGGTAGCATATTCCCGTGGCTGCAAAGATCTCCCGACCTCACTGTGTTAGATTTTTATCAATGGGGTCAAATTAAAGATTTAGTATTTCAGACAAGACCTGCAAATAGAGCTTATTCAACGAATACAAAACGCAATTGACAGTATTCCTGTATTCTTTTCTACCACGCAGAGATTAAATATCTGCATCAATTGTTAGTAATTGTCACAATGATATTGAATTTGTCAAAATCCTATTTTTATGTATACCTATATTTTTTCGTATTTTCGCTTAGAAAATCGATATATTGAGATGCGGTTTTCACGATTTTTTTTAAATTCCATCGCATTTAAAGATTTCCAAAAAAAATTGAAAACATAACAATTGTTCAATCACTGCCACCTAGAGACCGTTAAAACCACTGGAATGAAACTATGATATAATATTTTATTACGCATTGAAATCCCTTTCAAATTATACTAAGTTTGTCAAAATCCATAAAGCGAAACAAAGGTTATAACAGTTTTATTGAGCTTTCCCACTCACCCCTACCAGTTATTTTACAAGATAGAGGAAAAAGTACTGGAGCAAACTTACGCAAGATGATCCAATGATTACTAATATTTCAATTTTCTGGTGCTATATACATTTATTTTAGAAAAATGATGTTTTTATGTTATTATTGTGTACTATGTCCTCTAGCGATGGAATAGAAAACTTGAAAATAATTTCCAGCAGCTTCTCGTATGCAAGTTTGTAATACAGATTTTTTTTCTCTAAGCTGTACTATAAATTGTTTCTGAGATACAGCGGGTTACCTCTCTTAATTAGACACCCGCAACTACTTTTATGTTTATGATCATCACAATGTTATTGATTCTATTAAAATAATATTTTCACACATGTTTATAGGAACTTTTCATCTTAAAACTGAATTACGAATCGCCTACAACAATAATTCAAATTACTTTGGAATCACCCAATATAATTTTCATATACACATGAAAATACGTAAGAACAACAAACTTTAACTCCCACGTATTATAAATAAAAAGAATATGATCTCCATCGATGACTTGTATTTTATAAAATTATATTCAACAAACAGGTTTTCAGACACAATTTTTTAGGTAATAAAACTACTAAATAGTAATTCATGAATATGTACTTTCTACATACATAAATAAAACTGTCATCAAAATGCCAACGTCTACAAAATCACTTGAAATTCATTAAAAGTATGACTGAGTAGGAAGCAAAAGTAATGCGAATATATTGTACATGAAACCGGGATATCAAAATATCCAATGCCGTCATATAACACGCGTTCTGTCAGTGTTTGAAGTGATATTGTAGAATATTTATGTTTCATTGATAGAAAATGGTTGATCGTGGGAAGGTAGGTACAACGGATCTAAGATTTCTTTGAAAATAACCAAGTTCAATATTGTATGACCCAAAATCTTGTTTTGTGTCATACGGCTTTCCAATTTCAATTAATACACATTAAATACTATTTATTAAATAAATACCGGCGCATTCGCCATTTTATAGGAAAGTTTCTTATACAGCGTGGGCCACAGAAAACAGACCACCCTGATATTTGGCAGTATTCCTTAGATTTTAAGGAAATTAGGAAAAACGTTCATTTTTACGATACAGTCATCTGTCATTTGTTAACCCCCTCCCTTCCACTTCTTAATTTAAAATACAACACCTCTTAATTAAACGCAACGCCTATGGTTTGCTAATGTGTCATTTTTTTTGTCACATCAAAA
The DNA here is from genome assembly GCA_947563755.1 of Lochmaea crataegi. NCBI lineage: Eukaryota > Metazoa > Arthropoda > Insecta > Coleoptera > Chrysomelidae > Lochmaea > Lochmaea crataegi. Next base: position 24,767,869 of record OX387425.1, read on the forward strand.
GTAAATTAAAACAAATATTGCAAAAATAATATGATAATTAATTGTAATACTAGTTAAACAAACTGTCTTAGTATCAAATTACTAATTTTTTGCAATATTTGTTTTAATTTATTTTTGATGTGGCATAAAAAATGACACATTAGCAAACCATAGGCGTTGCGTTTCATTTTTAAGAGGTGTTTTTTGCAAAGATGGTATAAATATCGAAAAAAATCGTGGACGATCATTATGTCTGAATACTCCAAGTCAATTAAAAAAATTTGTTACTTTATGCGTTTCTCTATCTATTAATTACATAATATTAGATGGAGGTGTAAGATATAAAACGACACCTCCAAATTGAATAGTTTATATACAAAACAATGCGAAATTTACAGTCAGTACAATTACGAATCATGCATGGTTTACTTTAAAAATGCCAGAAATAGATTAACTATCCCTTTTCTCAATGAATACGTGATAATTATGTAAACAACTCCACAAAAAGGGATCCCGTCTTATCTTCGCTAGGGTTGCATTTAGGGTTGCGCGATACACTAGAAAGTATCGATACAGTAGAATATCGAATATTAATGTATCGATACTCGAAGTATCGATACGTTAACGATCCGAGATATTGCTAGTTTTTTCGGTAAAAAACACCTTTTTGGGGGATGGAAAAAGACATTATTGCGATTTCCGTCCAAAGTTGAGTTCCTAGAATAAAAAATTGATTATAAAAGTTGTAGATCTTGGGAAAATCTACAACTTTTACATCAGGGACTTTTCCACATAACCTCAAAATTAGCTCGAAAAACGCAGAAAACTGCATTTTTCGTTTTTTATTATTAGTTTCCTTAAAAAATGTTCGATCTTGATGAAAATTTAGTAGAAAGTAGCTTTGATAGTCAGAAACCATGAAAAAAAATTTCAAATTAAAATATTGGAAATTTTTCGAGTTATGACGTTTTTTCGGTAAAAAACACTTTTTTTGGGGGCGTGGAAAAAGACATTATTGCGATTTCCGGCCAAAGTTGAGTTCCTAGAATAAAAAGTTGATTATAAAAGTTGTAGATCTTGAGAAAATCTACAACTTTTTCATTAGTGACTTTTTCACATAACCTCAAAATTAGCTCGAAAAACGCAAAAAACTGCATTTTTCGTTTTTTATTTTTAGTTTCGTTAAAAATGTTCGATTTTGATGAAAATTTAGTAGAAGGCAGCTTAGAAAAGTCACAAACCATGAAAAAAAATTTCGAATTGAAATATTGCAAATTTTTCGAGTTATGACGTTTTTTCGGTAAAACACACTTTTTTTGGGGGGGGTTGTTGAGTTCCTAGAATAAAAAGTTGATTATAAAAGTTGTAGAACTTGAGAAAATCTACAACTTTTTCATTAGTGACTTTTTCACATAACCTCAAAATTAGCTCGAAAAACGCAAAAAACTCCACATTTTCCGTTTTTTATTTTAAGTTTCGTTAAAGAAAGCACGACATCATTTCACGTGATTAAAAAATCACGATATCGCTCATCACTATAAGATAACGCCACTTGCCGCTACCACTGAAAATCTATTATCGCAAGGTATCGATATACTACAAATTTATCGATACTTGGAATGCATCGAAAAGCATAGTATCGATACAAAATATCGAGTATCGAAAGTAAAAGTATCGATACACTGGAATATCGGATAGTATCGTGCATCCATAGTTGCATTGCTCGACCCAATACAGGTAGCAGTGTAGAGATTCGTGGCGTATTTCCTTCAGATGAGACGTTGTTTTTTGCAAAGGTCAGATGAAACATATCAAGATAAATAATAGGTTTGTTCCAACTGGCATTTATGAACTGTACTGGAATCGTTTCGAGTACTGTATAGTGCGCAAACTCGAATTTGGATGGACACATCAACTTTATCACCCCTTCTCGAAGGTAAAGTTTGTATACTGTCCCAAGCAGTCCCAACCAAGAACGATACTTTAATCAGTTGGAACGTGAAAGAAATACAGCACTTGCGCGAACGATACCAAAAACGGTTCTAATGCCAGTTGGAACAAAGCTAATACTGCAATAACTCAATGCAAGAAAACTGGCGAGGGCTCAAGTTATCTATATAGGTATAATCGTGCATGCAGGATAACGGTTTTGTTGAAGATGCAGGTATAAGAAAAATCTAGGATCAAGATATTATTAAAACTAATGGATCTCCAAAATATGCAATTCTGACTTGGAATGGAACACTTGAAAAAATTACCGAAACCCTTTACCAACATTACATAAAACATCAATATAATCTCTCCCCTAGAGTGGATAGGTAAAAATAGTTTTTTTTGTAGCAATTTTTAATAATTTTATACATCGATGCTGATAAGACAAAAAGTAGCTTACCTTTGAACACCTTGCCGAAACATCCTTCTCCAACTTCTTTGAGGAAGGAGAGTGTTTCTTTTTTCAAAATCGGGACTCCAGTCGCGGAGCAAGCTGAATATTGTGGATTTGGTGCGTATCGCTCCGGTACTAGAAAACTGTGTTTTAAGCTAACCGGTGACGCCTATAACAAATAAAATTAATGAAAAAACCCACAATTTATACGGATGTAAGTTATTTTTATGCAAAATAGTTTGTACAAATTTTCTACAAATACCATGATATCTTGCCAATGTACTTTTAAATGAATTAGGGTTATCTTGACCATCTAATAGTACATCTAAAGTTTTATCTTAATTAGTTGCACCTATCGGTCTACCAGGCCTTGGTTGCTGACACAGACACACGCCATATTGCTTTTTCATAAAATTTTTTCATTACAACGTTCTAACTGTTGAATTGTAGGAGTTATGCGTTGTTTGTTGTTTCCAGAATTTGTTTTTTTGGGTGTTTTCAATGATTTTACATTGACGTTTTACGAGTATGAATTGGAAATTCTCCAGGTTATGGTATTGTGGAGTTTTTTCCCAGTAGATTGGTCTTTTGAAAGTACTCTTCTAAAACTTTATTTCAATATTTATTGTTTTGTGTTATTTACGGACTTTTTAAGTTGAAAATGCGTTTTTTCGAAAAGTATATTAAACTATTTGAAGGTGAAAAATTGGTTTTATCGAAAAACTAAGTCGTCTAGTTGATCATCTTCAAAGAGCGCTAGCTCCCTTAGGAGGAACCTTTGGATGGAGGTAAATTAGTTTAGATAGACATAAAATCACATCTAGCATCTGTAGTTTGCGTTTGGCAGGAGTATTTCTGGACACCCTTCCATGTATCATTCGATTTGGGTTGTCATTTGAAAAAATTCAAAATGCTGGCGGTACGCCAAACGGTGGAGTCAAAAATTATTCACGTGTAGTTGAAAAACTGCAGATCATATTATCGTCCTAGAATTTCCAAGCAATTTATTCATCCGTTTCGAAGACAACGCCTTGTTGCGATACTTTTTCGTAACTCAGTATAACACGATGAAAGAAAATCGACAAGTTAAATATTTTGTAGTCAAACATAATTTTGCTGTACTAAGATCCCCTATTGTACCCAAAAAAGGAATACATTTTCTCAACCACTCCCAAAATACACAAAGGGAGAACTTGTTTGGATTCAACAGGGAATTTTCTTTTGTCAAATATTGTAGTAGCGCAAATTTAAAAAAAAAACTTACTCCATCATTTCTTCTTCGCAATTTCCTCCATATGAAAAATACTAAGGTTAATAGTATGACCCCACTTATCGAAACAGATAATGGAATTATGTAAGTTTGGTAACTTGAATAACTTGAAGTTGCAGCAGCAAATCTGTCCTCCTGGAAAAAAATATTATAATTGTTTATTTATTTTTGGTTGGGTTGACTTTGGGTCGCTTCGCCCATTTAGCCACGAATAATATTGAGTGAATTATGTGGTCATGTATTCGATATAAACTCAACTTCTAAACTAATGTTAATCAGCAGATATTACGCAAATCTTAGCATTCTAAATATACATACTATAGGCCAGGGGTTCGCAACCGGTGGTACGTGTACCAACAGTGGTACGCGGGAACGTTTCAGGTGGTACGAGTGAGTGACGTAAGCCGACATATTTGACAAACTCAACACATTGAACTTGGGACATCAGGGACCAAACTCATCAGACAAAAACACTTAAGAACCCTAAATAGAGTCTAAAACAATGCAAAACACACGATGCGACGTTATTCCATCCAAATACGCGCAATTTCACGTTATAACTCTCCTAAAGGGTCAATGGAACTCAGAATCACTCAAAACTCCTCTATTCGACAATAAAGAACACAAGATGACTTCATAATTCACAAAGCCACTCAAATATACCTAAAAACAAAAATAAGTGTGCAATCGGGCCATTTTCCATCCTCTTCCACTCAAATACAGACAAGAACACGTAAGAACTCAATGGGACGTTATTTCATCCAATTATGCGCAATTTCACATAATAACTCTCCCAAAGAGTTAATGGAACTCGGAATCACTCAAAACTCCTCAATTCTACTATAAAGCTTACAAGATCACTTAATAATTGACAAAATCACTCAAATATACCTCAAAACAAAAACTAGCTTGCAATTCGACCATTTGCCATGCTCTACCTCTCAAATACATACAAAGACACTTAAGAACCCTAAATAGAGTCTAAAACAATGCAAACACACTGCGACGTTATTTCATCCAATTACGCGCAATTTCACATAATAACTCTCCCAAAGGGTCAATGGAACTCAGAATCACTCAAAACTCCTCTATCCCACAATAAAGAACACAAGATGACTTAATAATTCACAAAGCCACTCAAATATACCTAAAAACAAAAATAAGTGTGCAATCGGGCCATTTTCCATCCTCTTCCACTCAAATACAGACAAGAACACGTAAGAACTCAATGCGGCGTTATTTCATCCAATTACGCGCATTTTCACATAATAACTCTCCCAAAGGGTTAATGGAACTCGGAATCACTCAAAACTCCTCAATTCTACTATAAAAATTACAAGATAACTTAATAATTGACAAAATCACTCAAATATACCTCAAAACAAAAACTATCTTGCAACTCGACCATTTTCCATGCTCTACCTCTCAAGTACAGACAAAGACACTTAAGAACCCTAAATAGAGTCTAAAACAATTCAAAACACACACTGCGACGTTAATTCATCCAATTACGCGCAATTTCACATAATAACTCTCCCAAAGGGTCAATGGAACACGGAATCACTCAAAACTCCTCTATCCCACAATAAAGAACACAAGATGACTTAATAATTCACAAAGCCACTCAAATATACCTAAAAACAAAAATAAGTGTGCAATCGGACCATTTTCCATCCTCTTTCACTCAAATACAGACAAGAACGCGTAAGAACTCAATGTGACGTTATTTCATCCAATTACGCGCAATTTCACACAATAACTCTCCCAAAGGGTCAATGGAACTCGGAATTACTCAAAACTCCCCAATTTAACTATAAAGATCACAAGATCACTTAATAATTGACAAAATCACTCAAATATACCTCAAAACAAAAACTAGCTTGCAATTCGACCATTTTCCACGCTCTACCTCTCAAATACAGACAAAGATACTTAAGAACCCTAAATAGAGTCTAAAACAATGCAAAACACACAATGCGACGTTATTTCATCCAATACGCGCAATTTCACATAATAACTCTCCCAAAGGGTTAATGGAACTCGGAATCACTCAAAACTCCTCAATTCTACTATAAAGATCACAAGATAACTTAATAACTGACAAAATCACTCAAATATACCTCAAAACAAAAACTAGCTTGCAATTCGACCATTTTCCATGCTCTACCTCTCAAATACAGACAAAGACACTTAAGAACCCCAAATAGAGTCTAAAACAATGCAAAACACAAAATACGACGTTATTTCATCCAAATACGCGCAATTTCACGTTATAACTCTCCCAAAGGGTCAATGGAACTCGGAATCACCCAAAACTCCTCTATTCCACAATAAAGAACACAAGATGACTTAATAATTCACAAAGCCACTCAAATATACCTAAAAACAAAAATAAGTGTGCAATCGGGCCATTTTCCATCCTGTGCCACTCAAATACAGACAAGAACACGTAAGAACTCAATGCGACGTTATTTCATCCAATTATGCGCACACAATAACTTTCCCAAAGGGTCAATGGAACTCGGAATCACTCAAAATTCCTCAATTCAACTATAAAGATCACAAGATCTCTTAATAATTGACAAAATCACTCAAATATACCTCAAAACAAATACTAGCTTGCAATTCGACCATTTTCCATGCTGTACCTCTCAAATACAGACAAAGATACTTAAGAACCCTAAATAGAGTCTAAAACAAGGCAAAACACACAATGCGGCGTTATTTCATCCAATTACGCGCAATTTCACATAATAACTCTCCCAAAGGGTTAATGGAACTCGGAATCACTCAAAACTCCTCAATTCTACTATAAAAATTACAAGATAACTTAATAATTGACAAAATCACTCAAATATACCTCAAAACAAAAACTAGCTTGCAATTCGACCATTTTCCATGCTCTACCTCTCAAATACAGACAGACACTTAAGAACCCTAAATAGAGTCTAAAACAATGCAAAACACACACTGCGACGTTATTTCATTGAATTACACGCAATTTCACGTAATAACTCTCCCAAAGGGTCAATGGAACTCGGAATCACTCAAAACTCCTCAATTCTACTATAAAGATTACACGATAACTTAATAATTGACAAAATCGCTCAAATATACCTATGACAAAATAAACTCCTTCAAGAGAAAGTTGGTCCTATTTTGTTCATAAGTACAGGAGGAGAATTTATCTCCATTTCCCACTCTATCATCATTTTTTGAAGAAAATGAAATATCTCCAATGTCAGATGTGGTTGCAGATATCATTAACGATTAATCGTAGCGACGATCCAAGAATAGGTCCACCAACAACTGCAGTCACCCAGGAAAACTTCGATGTTGTACGTAAGCTGATCCAAGAAGATCGACATGTCACTTATCGTGAAATTGGAGCATCATTGGGCATTTCAAAGACCACAATTCAAAAAATTTTACATGAAGAATTATCTGTAAGAAATTAGTTTTTTCGTTGGATACCGCATCAGTTGACGTAAGAACAGAAAGCAATTAGAGCCAATTGGTGTCAAAAAAAACTCTAAACTGGTTTAACGCAGGAACTCAAAAAATATATACAATTTTGTCAGTGGTGATGAATCCTGGATTTACTCTTATGAACCCGGAAAAAAATCGGCAGTCGGCTGTTTGGGTGTTCCAATATGAACCAAAACCGACGAAAGTTATCCGTTCTCGTTCTCTCCAAAAAGATGGTGACGACATTTGTCTCAAAAGCGGTCATGTAGCAACAATTCCTCTACAAGATCAAAGAACTGTTACTGCTGATTGGTACATATCGATCTATCTATCTGTGTGAAGCAGGGACGGGTCGCTAGTAATTATATACAAGCAAAGGTAAAACATATTTTATTGTATAGTACTTACTGGTAAAGTCGTTAGAGATTTTGCAGTTGTAGTTAATGGAATGTGATTTTCGTGTGAAGCTATTGGTTGAACCGGTATTCTGCCTGAACTTTCATCAACTGAAATAAAAAAGAAATTTTAAATAGGTTTATTCTATGCAATGTTTTCATAGCTAAAGGTAGATCATTTTCTTTTTCTACAATCGATATCCAAAGTAGGCATTTGCGCTCGTATTTGACAACGCAAACGTCATCTTTTTCGAGGAATGTCACTTTGTCGCTTATAAGCGACTAAATAAAAAAAAACGCTCGCTCTCCCAATTATTAACTATAAATCAAATATGCATTGCTCAGAGTATCCAATGTCAACGAGTAAATGACATCTTTCATTTGAGTGAAAAAATTCCTAAATAATAATCGTATGTGAGCGTGAAGCAGCAAAAATGGAAGAAGAAAATGATTGAGTATTGATTTTTCAGGTACACCACCTGAAATTGCAAGCGCCGCTAAAGTCGCGACATTAAACCTATTGCCAAAAAAGTCGCTGGGGAAGTATGAAAAGCAGTACGAACTCTTCATCACATGGTGTAATTCAAGTAAAGTTAGAAGGTACACTGAAAACGTAATGATGGCTTACTTTAGCGAATAAGCTAAAACTATGAACTCTGCTACAGGCTACACTTTGGTCGGTGTACTCAATCTGTATTATCTGTAAGAAACAATATTGACATCAGCCAATATGCGAAGTTAATCGCATACCTAAAACGCCAATCTGTAGGATATAAACCAAAAAAATCAAGAACTTTCACCAAACAAGAATTGTTCAAATTCCTCTGTGAAGCGCCAGATGAAATATTTTTATTGAAAAAGGTAAATATAACACTACTCATTACTCTGTAAATATTAATAAGCTATTTTATTGACAGGTAGTATTAATTATGGGAGTTTTCTGTGCATGTAGACGAGATGAACTTGTGAAAATGACCAAAGAAGATAGAAGACATTGAAGACAAAGATTCGCTATTAATATTGTAACGAGTTATTTTTTTTGCAAGTTTAATTTTTATTTTGTTCCGTAATATATTTCATTTTACCACTAGGGTGTATATAACTCGTTACTTTACAACCCTCTCTACTACCGCATTGATTTATTTTTTTTGTTATTACCGTTGTATATTTTAGTATAAGTCCGAGTTACGCAAATCCAAATTCTACCATACACAATTTATTCATTTCCGATATTTAAATTTTTCAACTGAATGGACGCCCGGTATATACAACATTTTAATTAAAACCGAAGCCGTCCAGTATAGGTACAGCTTTTTGTCAAGAGTAGATATATTTCATGTTTAATTCCCTCACCACGGCGACGGCCGAAAAATGTAACTAAAAATTTTGGATATAAATTGGCTCTCAAGCATCATTCGGGGGCAAGCAACGCATTTCATTTTCGCTCTGATTTTTATTTGTCTCTGATTCATTCCGGCTCTCAAATAGTATTTCGTGATTCTTCGCTCAACTTTCTTCCGAAAACCGATAAACCGTATTGTGAAAATTTAGTGCATTAAGATTGTGTGTGTTCAGCTGTATTTTATAAGGTAAATCATTTTTACAATTAAACTGTGTATTCGAAACTTTCCGTATCGCCGCTTAATATTAAATTGTTAAATGTATGGTTTTGAAAATTTTCCGACCGGCTATTTTTTCTTTTTGTTGTTGAACTGAAATTGGGTTTTTTTTATTTGTTTCTTTTATATGGAAATAAAGATTTGTCAACTGTAATTTGATTTCGAATTTTATTTACAGCGTTTATTATATATTAATTAACGGATATGAATTATTAGTGGATTCTCGAATTATTTTATGCTTTTGGTTCTCAGTAGTTTTATATTAAATTGATATCCAAGTGGATTATATTTTAATTTTATGCTAGTACAAATATTTTTACTCTGTGTGTCGATAGTTGGGTACCGTTTAACTCGTGGGAAAATATTTTTTTTTGGAATAATTGTTACCGGCTTTAGTTAGATTCAAGGGTTAATCAGACTTGGAAGAGGCCTAGCCACAATTTGTTTGATTTCCCGGCAGATCTAATTCGTTCTTAAATTTTATTTTTTTCGGAATAATAGTTACCGGTTTCCTTTAGATTCAAGGGTTAATCAGACTTGGAAGAGGCTTAGCCACAATTTGTTTGATTTCCCGGCAGATCCAAATCGTTCTTTTCCCGTTTCGTAGAATCATTATTTATATTTTGTTTTTTTTTCTAATTGTCGGAATAATAGATGCCGGTTTCATTTGGATTCAAGGGTTAATCAGACTTGGAAGAGGCTTAGCCACAATTTGTCTGATTACCCGGCAGATCTAAATCGTGCATTAGGGACCCCGTTAAATCCGGTAGATTTGAACCGTATTTGATAACCTGACCGTTATGTCCGTCAAAGTACCAAGTATATGGTAAAGATAGCTTATTTTCTTTTCCCTGTTAATTTGCTTGTCACCAAAGAATTATTCGTAAAATAGACCACAGAGTATTAATACACTAAAAGTTTCTTTTTGATTATTTTGTTATATACCGACCTATTGTGTGGTGGTAGGTATACCCTAAACCGTAGATAGTATACAATTCTGCTTCATTAACCCGTGATTTATAAATCGGAGAATCCATATTTGATTGTAATTAGGTAAATAAAGTTAATTCAACAAGACCCCTGGAATTTTCCGTAACCTCCATCTGAGGCTATCTGGAACTCTTGACGCTAAGGGTCAAAGGGCCGTGGAGCAAACCACGCTAATAATCTGGCGCCCGAGATTTAAAAACCCGAATTTTGCCTCAAGGGTGTCCATAGTGACGTGTTCTTGTGGCAGGAGCCACGTGTAAGAAGGTAGGCACGTGACAATAGTAAAAATTCCTGACTCAAAAACAAGAAAAAGTCTTTACTGTTACTAATAGTGAAGAACTTGATTTTTTATCATTCTGCAGAAGGTATGTTGCGTTGAGACCGTCAGATGACGACACCCCATATCGTCTATTCCTACGATATTGCAACGGAAAATGCTTTAAACAAGTAGTGGGAATGAATATAATTGGAAAAATACCCTGTGAAATCGCCCAGTATTTGAATTTATCAGATTATAAATTATATACAGGTCACAGTTTTCGTCGCACGTCAGCCTCTCTTCTAGTTAATGGAGGAGGTGATATTATCCAACTGAAACATCATGGAGGTTGGAAAAGTTCTTCTACAGCCGAGGGATACATTGAAGAAAGCATTAATAATCAAATTGAAACGGCACAGAAAATCTTGGGTAAAGGCGAATCATCTAAAGTGCAAATTGTTGAATCAGTAACAATGGCGGAACATACAATTTCAAACTCATCTAGACTTTCTTCATCGTCTGGAATTGTCATAAAAAATTGTTAAAACTGTACTTTTAATTTTCATTCATCAAATTAAATAAATTTTGGGAAATATGTGAACTCCTCGATTGTAGAAAAAATGTTGTGTGTAATTCGAGCGGAAATTTATTGTCGATTTCAAGAGATTGCTGCGCGACGATGTACAATATATCATTTTGCGCTCTTAATACACAAATAGCTATTTTTTTGTGGAAAAAAGAAAAAATGCAATCTTAAGTCTAATCAAAAATTTTTCGTATTCGAATAGCAAAATAGCATTTTCTGTTCAGCATTAAATGGAATTACTTACACCAGTTTTCTCCAAAATTACCTTCCTGAACTACTTGAGGACATCCCACTCAATATTAGACAAAACATGTGGTTCATGCACGATGGTGCTCCAGTATATTCTAGTCATATTTCCATGCAATAATGAGATGCAAGTTATCCCAACCGTTGGAATGGTCGAGGAGGGCCGCAACACTGGCCTCCTCGGTCTCCAGAATTAAGTAATTTCTGGTCATGGGATTAATTTAAGTCATTAGTTTACAACTTCAAGAGTAAAAAAAAGAGAAAACAGAGATTTTAAATTAGTTAGTTATGATACAAGTGTGTGAAGTTATACATTTGCGCACGAGTTGCGAAAATGAAAGGCACGAGCGTAGCTAGTGCCTTTTTTCGCAACGAGTGCGCAAAAGTAATTCACGCATGAGTATCATACAATGTTTTATCTACGACCACATTAAAAATACTTTCGCTTAATTATATATTACATAACCTCTCTTTTTAATAATTAATTGTGTTTGAATTATTGCCTACCTTCATCATAAGAAATTCATTATCTGGTGCTTCATTTATAAAATCCAAAATCTGTTCCCTTGTTAAAATTTTTGACTTTTTTGGTTTATGGCTCTCTGATTGTCGTTTTATGAAGGTAATAAGTTTATGAAATTTACTTATATCAATGTTTAAATTTAAATTTATGGTAGTTTTCAACATTGAATAATGGGACCATAACGTTGATGATTTCCATTGACTTTTCCGAGAAATATGCAATAAGAACATTTTCCGTCTAATTTTCAATTTTTTTAGTGTTACACTAATCCAAAAAAAAGGTCAGCGGTCGTCGGACCGCCGACAGAAGCTTGCTTCTTATGCGCAATAAAATGACCATTTTTCGAAAATTTTGACCATTTTTCAAAAATGTTGGCAATTATTGACCATTTTTTCAAAAATTTTGACCATTTTTGACTATTTTTTCAAATTTTAACAATTATTGACAGTTTCTGACAATTATTGACAATTTTTCAAAAATTTTGACAATTTTCAACAATTATTGACCATTTTTTACAGTTTTTTATAATTATTGACCATTTTTTCAAAATATTAACAATTTTTAACCATTTTTCAAAATTTCAACAATTATTGACCATTTTTGACAGTTTCTGATAATTATTGACCATTTTTGACAACTTTAAAATTTTTTGACAATTATTGACTATTTTTGACCATTTTTTAAAATATTTAACAATTTTTGACAATTTTTAACAATTTTTGACAGTTTTTGACAGTTTTTGACAATTTTTTAATAAATAATTGTGTTTGAATTATTGCCTACCTTCATCATAAGAAATTCTGTTCCCTTGTGAAAATTTTTGATTTTTTTGGTTTATGGCTCTCTGATTGTCGTTTTATGAAGGTAATAAGTTTATGAAATTTACTTATATCAATGTTTAAATTTAAATTTATGGTAGTTTTCAACATTGAATAATGGGACCATAACGTTGATGATTTCCATTGACTTTTCCGAGAAATATGCAATAAGAACATTTTCCGTCTAATTTTCAATTTTTTTTAGTTTTACACCAATCCAAAAAGAAGGTGAGCGGTCGTCGGACCGCCAACAGAAGCTTGCTTCTTATGCGCAATAAAATGACCATTTTTGACCATTTTTCGAAAATTTTGACCATTTTTCAAAAATTTTGGCAATTATTGACCATTTTGACTATTTTTTCAAATTTTAACAATTATTGTTGATTTTTGACAATTTTTCCAAATTTTAACAATTATATTGACCATTTTAGACAATTATTGACCAATTTTGACAGTTTTGACAATTATTTGATCATTTTTGACAATTTTTCAAAAATTTTGACCATTTTTCCAAATTTTAACAATTATTGACAATTTTTCTTCGCGGTCCCAGAGACAGTCGAGTGGCTTTTCTTTGAACATTTTCCAAAATATTTTTATCACGAACTAGGTCAGGGTACCACGTTGGACCGGCGTACTCGAGAATTGGTCGGACATAGATAGTATACAGTTTACAAAACGACTGAAACGAAACACTCGAAAAGCACTTGCGAATGAGATTTTGACAGTTTTTTATAATTATTGACCATTTTTTCAAAATTTTGACAATTTTCGACCATTTTCCAAATTTTAACAATTATTGACCATTTTTGACAGTTTCTGACAATTATTGATAATTTTTCAAAAATTTTGACCATTTTTCAAAAATTTTGACAATTTTCAATTATTGACCATTTTTGACAGTTTTTTATAATTATTGACCATTTTTTCAAAATATTAACAATTTTTGACCATTTTTGACAGTTTTTTATAATTATTGACCATTTTTTCAAAATATTAACAATTTTTGACCATTTTTCAAAATTTCAACAGTTATTGACCATTTTTGACAGTTTCTGATAATTATTGACCATTTTTGACAACTTTAAAAATTTTTGACAATTATTGACTATTTTTGACCATTTTTTAAAATATTTAACAATTTTTGACAATTTTTGACAATTTTTGACAATTTTTGACAATTTTTGACAATTTTTGACAATTTTTGACAATTTTTGACAATTTTTGACAATTTTTGACAATTTTTGACAATTTTTAACAATTTTTAACAATTTTTGACAGTTTTTGACAGATCCTGACAATTATTGACCATTCACGTTTCACACTTTCTTAATGACAGTACACAATTATTACAATTACAGAACCTTTGACAGAAAACAAAACACAAAATTATCTGAGGTATCTTAATAAATATACAAATAAAAAAGAGAGTTATAATGATTATCCCATTTAAAAAGCATTGTACTTTTCCGCACTCTTTTGGGTGTTATAATGAAATTTCCATTTAAAACGCATTGTTCTTTTTCGCACGCTTTAGACGTATGTGTGCTTAATGCTTAATTTTAATGGTGGTCGTAGATAAAATATTTTTATTTCACAAAACTCAATTTAGAAAAAAGATTGGAAATTAAATAAAGTGTTGACAATTTCACCCCTTTATACTGTAAAAGGAATTGAAAAAATACCGGTGGTTAGACATGGGAAATACAAAATTTCAAGTTCCCATCTTTACTTAAATTTGAGAAAAAAAATAGAAACTAAATTTTACTCAGCATCTTTATGATTGAAGCAGCATGATACCGCTCACACTACCAAGTTTTAGCGATATGCGGTAATTCTAACTACTAATTTTGGTCTATAAACGCTTTTGAAGAATTCAAGTATTTGTCGAGTTCCCGAGAACTTTTTAGTTAATTTTAAATCAATGAAATGTGAACAATCTCTCTTATTTTAATCTCAACATTTAAATTTGACAGCGACACAAAAATAACTTCTAGAATGTATGGAACAAACATTATTCTATAAACAAAGTTGGTTTATTTATGTTGTTTGTCGTACGCCAGTGTTCAATCACCAGGTGTTTACCGCTGTATTTTTTCTTTTTTTAGTGACAGAAATTAAATTTGAGCCATTGTTTTGTTAAGATGTTTAGTTTATTTTTATTACGTTTATAAGATTAATTTATGTGTTCGAATTGTGTCGGAAGACAAGTAAAGAAAATAAATGATTTCTTAAGCATCTCTTAATGATGCAATAAAAAATATTATGTATATACAAGTTAAATTTGTAGAAATGCCATTGTAGACAGTATTGTTGTAGAAATAGTCACCGAGGTTAACGAATATTTAAAATGGACCTTTTCAGTAATTTTTTTCATTGTTTTGTTTAATATTTATCGCCATATTTATTTATTTCTTGAACAGGATTTCTATTGAAAAAAATTATCAAAAGTGTGGAAGGTAACCTTCTTGTTCTTCTTCCTTTTATGGGCTATATCCTGAGGGATAATTTACCCAGTTTTACACATGTGGGGGGAAAAAGTCTTGCTCTTGGCAATATTTCCCATCCTCTAGAATGGATAACTTCCTTGAACAAAACTGCGCTACTGTTATGTAGACAGACTCAGAATGATTAAACTTGTATCATTTATGGTGAGTATTGGGGTATTAGTAAGGTAAGATTTCACAACACAGGAAATTAACTTTTTTCGCTTGGGGGTAGCGGCCAAGCTTGGACACACCCAGAAATTCTACTTCGGATATAGATAGAGAAACCCAGGTCTATAAAAGAGAGGAATAGTTAAAGGGATATTTTAAACATGGTTATAAATTGATGTATTATAGTTAATCGTTCATCATTTAAATTGGCTAAAACTGTATATATGTCAAATGGCGCGCTAAGTTTAGTTTTACATAGCTTTATATAAAGGTTGAATTGGTTTGATATTGATAGGGCATTCAAGTATTATGTGGCTAAGTGATCCTATTTGCCCACATTCGCATAGAGGATCATTTTTAATTCCATTTCTGAACAAATAGAAAGGTGTCAAACAATGTCCTGTTCTCATTCATATTACTGTTGTTAAATGTCTTCTGTTTTTGTATTGGTTAAACCAGGGAGATTTTGGTAATTGTTCGACAACTTTGTAATAGAACGATTTTTTATTCTGCTTTATGAGGTTCCATTCATTATTCCATTTAAGCCATATGCTCTTCTTGATATCTGGGAGGTAGTTTTGATAATTCAGTTTTACATTCGCTGGAACTGTAAGGGAACAACCTGTTTTGGCTAATTGATCAGCTTTATGGTTTCCTTTGATTTCAGAATGACCTGGGATCCATGCTAGTACAATATTAAAGCCGTTGGTGTTTTCTAGTATAAATCCTTGTTTTGTTAGGATTGAAGCGTGCTCCGTTTCTTTGGAGAAAGCTGGTTTACATATTTTTTGTAGCGCACTTTTAGAATCTGAGAAGATTATGGCTTTGGTAATGTTAGTTTTTAAGATGAATTGTAGTGCATGGTGATTTCGCCTAACCATATTTGTGTGAATGTTGGTATCCTAGATGAGAATGCATAGTTCAATTCTTCAATGCAAACTCCAAATCCTGCAGTGCCATCAGAATAGAGAGATCCATCTGTAAATATTCTTAAATGGTTCGGAAATTTGGATAAGATCTTTTGGTACTGAATTTGTGCTAGTTCGTCAGTTTTGCTAGATTGGAGATTGGCCACAGTTAATGGAGTTAGCTGAATTTCCAGATGAAATTCATAGCAGGGCAATATTTTTTTGTGTACATCATATTAGTAGATGGTTGTAGCCGTTCAAGGATTTGGATTACAGTCGGTTTTTCTTTGTTAATCCAATATCTTGAGTTTTTGCTTATGTTGGTAAGTTTCTTTAGAATATTGATTATAGGGTTATTGGATATTGTCAGATTTTTACTTAAGTATTTGGAGCTCAGCCATAACCTTCTTGTTGGCGTCAAGTAGCCTACAACCTTCAGTGTCCGTTCAGACGATCGACTCGATGACACCACCGAGTAGCGTCACTGCATGTCACTCTGTGACACGCGCAAACGTAAGGGGTGAAATTCTCGAATCATACGTTCATGGTTTTGAATGCGATAATGGATCATTCTCGAGTGAGCGAATATATTTCGCATACGCATATTTGCGAACGAAATGCAACGAGTGGTATTAACATGCGTAAAAACCATTTCAAAAAAATTTTTACAGTACATTGAACACATTTAACGTTAGATTTGTATTGATAGTATTAAATCGTGATTATGGTAAATGAACTTGCCAATTTGGTCTTGTTGGCAGATCTGAAGAGGCTAAAATATTAAATGCACAACCCACAAGACAATTTAATATAAGAATAATAACAATCGAAATAATATCTAGTTTGAATCTAATTTTAATTATTAGAGCTTTATAGGTACCCAGGAACCAGTAAGTCTGTGATGCTGGTCTGACAACAAAAGTATGTTTGAAGATTTATAAGAATGATTATGGGAGTTATCAGTTTAATATAGGTCAAAATATAAATACATCAGTTGGTAATTTTTGCAGTGCCAACCCTATGCGACAAAAGCAACTATACAGATACATTCAAACACAAACGGAACATAGGGATTTAATGTATTGTCCGATCTAAATAGTTCACCAACAAAACATTTCTATAAGTTCACTTCAATGAATATCAAGTATTGATCTGGACAGCTGGATTCAGAACCAATTTAAGAAACCCCGCCCTTTCTCCTTAAAAAAATTGTTAGTTATGTGCGAGGTGTGCGAACTACGATTTAGTATTGAATAATTATTAGATATGGGTAGTAAACGTCGCTACATATTGAAACAATATGCTTACGTTTTATGTTGTTAAAATCGAAAATTAATTGTTAAATTCTCTTTAACAATTAATGTTTCGAGTTAAGATAATATGTTTTGATTTCTTTTGATAATAACGGCTTTCAAAATAAAAATAAATTCGTAAATAAAACAAAATAGGATTCCTTAAATTGAAACAAAGTTATGGGCTATCGGCTGCTGTTTTCTGACTGCCCACAGTTGAGAATACGGAGTGGTGGGAATTGTACGATATGTAATAGGTGTCCAAATAAACGATTGTAATAATCGTGTTTTTAATCTGTTGAAGCTGGATGTTGGTCGACTAGTTCAAAAGCAGTTCTGATACAATGCTTAAAATCCCGATGTTCCGTTTGTGTTTGAATGTATATGTATATATATTATTGTAGAATCTGCGCCGTTGCCTGACCAGCATTCGACTTCTTTTCGTAGTAGAATTCAATTCGAATGTTACAAAACGAAGGGTTTCAAGAATACTGTCAGTAGTTTCTATTAGAAAAGTTTCATGCGCATTCGTATATTTTCGAATGATTCGAGAATTGCATCCCTCATATTTAACTCAATGTTTAAATGAGGGTAATGTCCAGGACCCCAATTCTTGACCGTTCGCTACACTAAAAGTTATTCGCTTCCTAACGACTTCTTTGAAATACGATTCTTTCTTGAGCGCTCTCTGCTGTGCGCATTCGCTTGATAGTGTTCGTTATGCAGCGAGTACATTTTTGTAGGAGATAATCTTTATATATTGAAATGGTATCAAATGATTAAAATAAAAGTATAGCGGGGAAATACCAGTCAATGATGATAAGACTTGAATCAACTATGTTTATTCTTTAAAAGTTTACATTATTTCATTATTTATAAGAATTCATAAATGAGAAGGAAAGACTTACCTTAATATTGATGAATATAATAATTCCATATACAATTATTTGAAATAACGAACAAATTGATTTAATAATTCTTCATTGAAATTATCATGAGAATTTGAAAATATAGTTTGACAGAATTATAACCTAAATCATGGCTGAGTTGTCACTGTTAAGATGACATCAATATCAATGAATATTTGTCATGCGTTGAAAAGACAGAACGAATAGCTAGAATCAAAGAATTTTAATAGCAGAACTTGTTGTGTTGTGATTAGAAAATTATTATAGATTTTAAAATTATTAAAAAAGGTTCGTAATTATAAATTTAGACTGAGTTTATTTAAGAGAAGTAATGGTATAGATTCATTGGACATTTTTTAAAAGATTACATGAATGCAAATAAAATTATAGATTGTAGAAAATTTTGTATCACCTTATCATCTTAAAAAGGGACAATTTAAAGGTTTTAATTTGTGACTTTATGAAGGGAATAAAGGGTAAGCAGAAAAATATAAGTGAAAGGACGGATATTAAAGATTATAAGAGACATTAAATAAGAAATTTAAGAATTTTAACTAATATGAAGAAAAAATCAAGTGATAGAAAAAATTCACTTAGTAACGAGGATTATTGATTTTTTGAAAGGAAGGAAGAAGCTGAATTTTTAAAAAAGATTGTCATAAAAAGTATTTTAAAAACTAAATATAATATTAAAGTAAAGAAAAAGTATTAGAAAGTTGAAAAAACTCGAGATTGATCCATAAAATTGAGGAGGAAAAGTTAAAGTCAGGTTTTAAAAAGGTGAAGGAGGCACATACCTGAAGGAAGTCGTGCAGTTGGTCCTGTGTTCCAGGAGAATTTGAATTGGTAACATTCCTGTATAAATTGCAATCCAGAGAGTTGAAAATACTTCATCAATTCAGTGCTTCGTAGATAGTGTAAGGTTAGTTGATATTTATTGGTACCAATAAAATTAATAGAGTAATAATTTAATAAGATGTACATCTTTAAAAAGGGTTTAAATTATCAACAAGTTTTATTTTAATTAAATTCTAAATTTAACTCACCTCAAATTTGAAAGAATTATTTTATTTTAGGTTAAGTTACTTCTGTTCTATAATTGTTTTTTTTTGTTATTTGTCACGTTATTAATTGATATTCATGTAATTTTTCCTATAAATGCACTCATCATATTATTAGTAAATTGTTTAATTGAGATCCTTTGCATTTTATTTAATATAAATAGTGAAATTTTCTTTTTATTCAGATAAACCATTATATCTCTTGAAAATAAACTGTAGACAACTCATAACACAGATCATAGATATTAAAATTTGAAAATATGTGGTCAAGGTCAACGTTAATAAGGAATGCTTTCCATGGGCGTAACAAAATTTATTAAAACTAATAAAATTGTTGTATCCATGAAATATAATTGATTCAAAGTTTAAACATTAATATAAAAATTAAATAAATTATCAGCGCCGGAACCCAAAGAGAGTCAGAGTTCATGTTACCGAGTTATAGATGAGCTAGTTTAAAAAAGGGTAAGTTATTACAATAAAATAAAACATTTAATATACAAATAAAAAAATAATAAATACAATAATACATCATAACAATATATACTGAAAGTGATAGAAAAGTGACAGCGCGCGTATAGGTTGATATTATTTTTTCTAAAAAAAATTAAAATTGTAATTCTGTTTGACAAATCGAAGATGGATGAGCTTGTGAATTTAATGTTAATCGAAAATTTAAAGCTAGCGGAAATAGAAGTTCAAAATTTCCGGATTCCGCGCAATCCTCCGAATAATAAATGATTTTCTCCGCCGGGAATACTATTTAAAATATTTGCCAATTTAGTCCACTATTTTACGGAATCTTCGAAGTTATTTGTGAATTTACCACCATTTATTTGATCCTTCCCTTACAAATATTTCAACATTATTTTTTTGCTTTTCCTCCGCGTCCACGTAATTCATTATTTATAATGTTTGGATCCACTTCTTACAACATTTTTAAACAGATATACATGAAACATAACCATACAACTGAAATAATTTGACAACGCCAAGGAGTGCGAACGCTTTGTTCACGGCATTGCCAAATTTCTCATTTCGCTTAAGGGCGCCCAATACCGAATCACCCCAAGAATTGCATAGTAGTCAGAAACAACCAACATAGTAGTAAAGTCTTCGCTAACTACTGCTCGTTATGCTGCCAATTCGCTCGATAGCCAGTGATATCAAGAATTGAGCTCCAGACAAGCGTTTGTGGTGAGCGACATTATCTCTGTGAGCGACTATGGCAAGAAGACGCGAGTTTCGACGACTAAGTGGCGACTTTCACACGCTGGAACAGCCCACACGGGCCACATTTGACGGTGCCTCCTAATAACATTGGCAGATGTAATTTTATTTTGTTTGTCGGGATTCAGCATTAAGCAAAACGACATTTGATACAGTTTGATACATAATCATTCTGCAATTTAGAACAGCTTTCTTCGGCTCGTATACTTATTCTCATATTATTTGTACTTAACAGCTGAAATTTGATTAAAGGTAGTCTTTGACATTCGGAAACAGTTGAAAAATTTAATATTGTCGAATTTTAGTTTATCTTCTGATGCATAGTGAGCTAACTAGCCTATTGACAACGAGAGAAAACCTCTCAAAAATTCAAAGACTAGCCTGTATGTGCATTACAGGAGCAATGAGAACATGTCCAACGGCAGCCATGGAAGTTATTCTCAACCTCACACCACTACATATGGAGGTGGAAAGTGTTGCAGAAAGAACAAGATACAGACTAAGTAGAGAGGGAATCATTAAAAAAAAACCACCTCCTTATTTCTTAGAAATCAGAAAACCTGGGACATGCCACAAGATGGTATGATGAAAAAGTATAACTTTTCAAAGAAATTCGTTACGGAATTAAGCAACAAGAAGGAATGGGATCCAAATACCATTACCAGACTTGGAAAGAATGCCATTCAGTGGTACACAGATGGCTCAAAAGCAATAGAAGGAACTGGGATAGGAGTGTACGGGCCAGGAACCAAACACTCTGAAAGCTTGGGAAAAACCCCGAGTATCTTTCAAGCGGAAATTCACGCCATAAGAAAGTGTGCCCAGTTCAATATTGATAAAGGATATAGAAGGCAAAGGATTATCATAATGTCGGATAGTCAACCAGCCATTAAAGCACTGAGCTGTTGTGTAATCAGTTCCAAAATGGTGTGGGAATGCCTAGGCAAACTGAATGAACTAGGCGAGAACAATATAGTCACCTTACTGTGGATTCCAGGACACACAGGGATAGAAGAAAATGAAATAGCAGATGAACTAGCAAAGAGGGGGACTGGAACACCCTTTTGGGGGCCGGAACCCTTTTGCGGTATCAGCTCCAATGTAATATTGGAAGAAATAGGCAAAGCCGAAGAAAAGAGAAGATCTGACCATTGGAAAGATCTAGTAGGACTTAGGCAATCAAAGATTCTTCTGGGTGACTACAACCTGTTGAGATCAAATGAATGCTTAAGTCAAAGTAAAACTGCACTAAGAGTTTTAACAGGCATCCTTACGGGACATTGTCGCCTGAATGGGCACCTGAAAAAGCTCAAAATAGTGGAGGAAGAAGAATGTAGATTCTGTGGTATGGAAGAAGAAACTTCCATCCACATACTTGCGAACTGCACAGCAATTCAGAATCCTAGGGCACAACACCTTGGAGATTACTGGATAGAAGAGGGACATTTACCTAAGTTGAAGCCTGCAGATATCCTAAAATTCCTCCGGGAAATAGGACTAAAGGGGCTACTAGTCTCTGAGACTTTCCTCTGGAACTAAGTAGAAGTAAGGGGGCACAATAGATCTTTTAGGTCTCAGTGAATGTCACCCCAATTTACATACATACATACATACACAGTGAGCTAGCTAATTACAATGCTAAAAATAAGTAATTAGTAGCATAAAATATTTTATTTAAAGTCAATTTCTAAAAAACAGTTCTTTTCGAAAATCACACTGTATATCCACACATCGTAAATTATACAATTACATTTTCGGAGAAACCAGTAGATAACAACTTAAGAATTTATTTAATTAAAT
Source organism: Lochmaea crataegi (assembly GCA_947563755.1). Classification (NCBI taxonomy): domain Eukaryota; kingdom Metazoa; phylum Arthropoda; class Insecta; order Coleoptera; family Chrysomelidae; genus Lochmaea; species Lochmaea crataegi. The sequence goes on from OX387425.1 coordinate 24,790,264, forward strand.
AGTAGGTACAATAGAAAATGTGTTGAGGACTGTCAAGTTACCGCCTATTCGTTTTAATAATTTAGACTCCAGTTCACCGAATCATAAATAAACTTGGTGATTAATAAACCGGTTCTGTATTGATATAATAATATTTATAACCTCATAAAATGTTTTCTTTCTGAAAAATTAGAATATAATTTATTAGTTTTGGAATCTTACGTTTAGATTACTTATTCTAGGGTAGTAATATTGGGTAACATCCAACAAGATTACAGTATTCGCCAGCTAACTTGATGTCCCAGAAATTACTAACTAATAGAGACAGAGTAATAGTGCCCTGCCTACTCGGCTGCGATTGGTGGTAAAATTTTGACAAACGCCAATTGCATCGAACCTTATCAGGTGTTAAGATTTTCAGTAGCGTCACACAGTTATTGTTTCTGCTTTGTACAATAAAGTGTTTGTAAAAATGTCAGCCGTTAATGGAGAAAATCGTAAATGTACTGAAGGACAAACTCGTCAAGTGATATATAGAGTGTTTAATTATTTTAAGACATTAGAAAGTGATGAAGATACCTTAATAAACGTGAAAATTAAAACATCCCAGGCAACAGGTAAGCCAGCTAGCTAGCAAATAATTTCCCATTATCTTGTGTTTCTTTTATTCTCATTACTACCTGGAAGAAATTATTTAGTTTCTAACAAATTTTAATTATAGTCCGTCCGGAAATATAAGATCCTAACTTTATAATCTTCAATTAGATAAATAACATGTTATTGTAATGGGTACCTTATTGTTAAAATATTATTTATGTATTCAGAATTCAGGTATAAAGCAGATCCGTTTCTATTAAAATCAATATACCAATAATTATAACAAAGAATTGAATATTATTTATTAAGTTAGGATCATATATTTCCGGACGGACTTTACTTTATTAATTGTACAAGTTGTGTTAATTTGTAACAGAAAGCGTATCCTCAGAACTTGCACGGCACTGTTTACAGTTATCGGATGGGCGGCGTCAATAGCTCCCTAGAAAGCAATTAGGACATCAAGTTAGCTGGCGAATACTGTATGTGGTTGATCATTAATCAACTGATTCTTCCAATTTAGGTTTGTAAACAAGTATTCTGTTTGAGGTACCTACCAGATCATTCCCCTGCGTTACTATATCTTTCATACGTAACATTGCCTTGATTGCTATTTTATTTGTCCCAGCTATAGACCGGTGTCCATGATACATGTAGGCTTCATTATTTCGAATGGATGCCGTTTTCACCATTGAGTTTCATGGGAAAAACAAGTAGAAAAAGGCTACTTTCCAAGACCCAAGCTGGATAATCGACGCTACAGTTGACATTGAAAATCTTAGAATTTTCACGAAACTAGAACAATGCCGTACGTGTACTTGGATGTATTCATTGGGTACTACTTTTCATCCAAAAACAACATGGCATACAAATCCAAGTGATACTAAGGGATGATAAGCGAGTGTTGAAAATTGATAAGAAGGTGAAAAAATAACAATTGGAAGGTTAGGTTAGGTTAGGTTAGGTACATACTGGTGACATACTTTTTATAAAAAAAATCAAAATTTTTTTGTATTGCTTTATTTTGAAAATATTTTCACAGAAGCCCTAAAGAAAAACGTAATATAAAGAAAAATAAATGGAACAGAGACCTAAAATGTTATCAGTTGAACTATGTCATTTTAGACACTGAGGGTGTCCAATATGACATAGTATCAAAATATAATGTCTTTGGTTTTGGAGTTAAATCTGTTCACTCCAAATGAGCCTTCAGCTGACACAGCATACACTGGATCCAAGTTTCCTTAGATTTTGATGCCCTAAATAACCCATTGCAATAAATGCAAGACGGGAAGCACCATCTTCATCATCAGTCTCTTTAAAGGGTTCACTTTCTTCATCTTCATTTCATATAAAATTTAGAGCAATGTGCTTCTGACATGTTTTGTTCTTTAGAGTTGTCACAGGAAATCTTCTTTTTAATTTTCCGTGCGTCAATTTTTGATTTTTTCTTTGTGCTCTTCGTTTGTATATTTCAATTCCTCAAGATTCGGAGAACATGTTAGGACTGCGTACTTTTTTGTTACATTCCTTTTTCTTGATTGGTATAATGCTTTTGGAGGTGGGGATATTTCTAAAAATGGCACCTTTGCGACTACTGTCTTGTCTTCTCCATTACTATTGATTGGAAGTTCAAAAATGACATCTGGTTGATTTTCTTTTCCTGTTTGATTGTCATCATGAAGCTGCTCCTCCAACGGATTTGTTGTTTCAGCCTAGTATCTTCTAGTGCAATATCAGTTGTGTCTGCTAGTACAAAAAGGTAATCGGGAAAAATGTTGGAGTTAAATGGACTGATTCCTGTTTTAGTAAATCCGCTAAATGCATTTTGGATTGTGGCTGCTTTACCATACGCTTCAGAAAAGAGTTCACTCACTTGGTAAGCTGTAAGAACTCGACCTGGATGATTTTTCATCCATGTGGTACAAGCGTGATCGTAATACGCATTTAGGGGTCCAAAAAAACTCACATCAAGCGGCTGCATACGGTGGGTGCAGTGAGCTGGGAAGCACATGAGAATGATGTTATTCTCTCTACAAAACGACACAGCTGCTAAGGAGGTATGGCTTACATGACCATCAAGCAGAAGGAGTACTTTATTCTCCGGAGAGGGATTAACATGTTTGCAAAAATGTTTCAGCCATTAGACGAAGAGTTCTGAGTTCATCCAACCAGACTCTTGGCACAAACCTAAGCTTCCAGGAGGAAAAAGTTCATCTTTTTTTTTTTAAAGATCAAGGCTGGAGGTTGCACTCATGCCTCTTTCTGCGATTGTCAGGGATCCTACTTGTTTGCGCCCAGTTGACGCCAATATTTTCGGAGGTTTCGGGACAGTAGACACACTTTCATCCATATTGTAAATCTTCTCAACCGTGATAGATTTCTCTTGTAGAACAGAATCTAAAACCTCAAAAAATTTGGAAACTTGAGGCTTGTTAAAAGCTCGTGCCCTGGCTGCTGAAGTGGGTTCTGGCCGTCGTAGAGATATGTCGGTATTTCTTTTTCGAAATCCTCTGAGCCACTCTCTTCCTGCGATTCCTTTTTCACCGTTATATCTATGATCTAGTTCATTTTTTTCCGCAAACTCATAAGCTAATTGTCTCACTTCGGTTGTGGTTAAACCAAACAGTCTAGATTCAAGATATTTTAGGTGTTTTACCAACTCTTTGTAACGTCAATTTCGTTCATTTGACTTTCTTCTATTTAATCATAAATTATCGTGTGGGCGGCGAATAGCCAGTCCTTTCTAATTCCCAACACCGAGAAATGTTTCGAGGCTGAATATATTTACTGTCGACAAGAGTCGAAATCCACGTTTTCCTAAGGGCCGAACGAGTTCCGTCTGTCGTGAAAATATCCACTGCTATTTGCTATTCCCACTTCGACCTCGTTCTTATCTCTTCTTCTACCACTTATTAATTAAATATGAATTAAGAATTCACTATTGAAATGTAAATTCCTTTCCTGGTCAAGGCGTCTGAGCTTGACATGAACATGAGACGTAAGTCTGTTATCTTTCACATGATTTCGTGTATTTAAACAGTGGCAAAGAGGTTTCATTCTTCTTTCCTGTGGACATGTGTTAGTAAAAATTTTATTTTATCTTATCTTATCTTTAAAAGGTGCATTCATGTCAATGGTAAGTTATTTCGCTTAAATATTGTTAGAATCTTTCTTAGCAGTTTTCCACTTTCCTATCTTTATTATGTAGCAATGTTGTTCCAGTGCCAGGAATATATATCAATATGATTTTTTTTTTGTTCTTTCATATTTCTTTAATATTATCTTTGAATATATTTCAAACCTTTTTAAAATATATACATATTTAAAATATGTATGTATTTACTGGTATAGAATCGGTTATTCGATTTTATTGTGTTTTTTATTTGCTTTCTTTGATTATTTTTTTTAATTAAAATACAGGATGTATGAACCACGTTTTTAAATGATTTTCTTTAACAATGCAATAGCAAATTGCTTAAGCAAATTCATACTTCAGACATCCTGGATTTTGTAAAATGGGGTTAATTTGTTCCTGATACAATTATTGTTCCTTCGCACTTTACCTGGACCCAAAACTTTACCTGGGACAAGGACTCCATCTGAAACCAGGACAGGATCCAGTACCTTATCTTTACCTCTATCTGGAATAGTATCCGGGACTTGATCTGGAACCAGGACTCCACTCCAGGAAAGTAAAATATCTATCTCACCGAGATTGCTTCTTCAACATAGAACAACTCAAAAAAACTAGTCATTTTATTTTTTTTTTCTGTTTAATTTGTTTAAAAAGTCAATATACAACTTGTAAATTTAATAACGTTGTTCATAAAGTTTATTTTCCCTTCCAATATTACAGGATTTGCCGCTCTAATGCTGATGGCGCCACCCTGAAGCCCACTTACCTTTCTTAACTTTCATAATTTTTTCTTTTATTAATTTCAGTAACTTGATTAATAAAATAATTAACTTACTTCAGTACCTTAATTAAAATAAATTTCAAATAGGATTACCCGAGAACCGGTAAGACTACTCTTTGAATTTTTACTAGTTTGGTCTCAGAATCTACACCTGAGGTGCTCTCTAAAATGAGTAACTAAAAGTTACTAGATTAGTTACTAAAGAGCGTATTCCGCAACAGTCGTGTTCAAAATCTATGAAATATGCATTGATTGAGTTGACGCGGAAACTAGCCAATCATAGATAACCCTTATGTACTGAAAATGATTCTTAAGATGTCGGGTTGAGATGAGATAACCTGTACAACTTTGGTTGTTTTGTATTTGATATTCCTGAGAGATTGAAGTTGATCGTTTATTGTACAGTTAGATTAAAGGTTTCTTTTTGAAATTATATTGGAGTGAAAAACTAAGTGAAAATGATGAAATAACAGGGGAACGAAGGCGATGATAAAAACAAATATATTATATATGTCAGAAGTCAGAACTGTTAATTATCACGAAATGTCAATGCTAAAAAGTGCTGTTTGAAACTGGGTGCAATCTGACCAATCAGAGATCAACAGAATTGCCAACTTAAATTCAAATTACTCCTCCTGGTTTTTAAACGAACTAAACGGCGATACTTCATTTGTTAATAATTTTCCAAATATGATGTAAAAGTTATAATCAAGAACAATTAACTTATGGATACCGTTTGATATAAGTAAACATTAACGAATACTCTTTAAATATTCAGTGGCGGAATGTTTATTTTTGTTAAAATTAGTGGATGACATTAATTTTTTTTATAAATTTTATAGTAAGAAAAAACTGAAAAATAAGTGGCATACATACATCGATATATATATAGTATAGTAGTCTAGTTACTGCTACATTACGCGGCTATTGAAACTCATATATTTTTTGTAAATTGATTTTATTTATTACTAGCACCTTTAATAGGGTGTTCATGTTTTATTAGGTAATATTAATAAGTGACAAATGGGATATTAAAAAATAAAATTATTTTGAATTTAGTCTTTAGATTACTTAACAGAAAAAAATGAAAATAAAAATTTACTAAAACTATGCAACTTAGAAATAATGATCTGCGAATCATTAGCAATAATCTCTTTTTAGTTGAACACCCTGTTGTATGCCACGATGAAAAAATACATGGAAATAATTACACTCCAGTCTAGGATTATGCTCTCAGAGCTTCTGGACGGATGACATCTACCTTGTAATGATGAGGCGCAAATACGCCGAAGTGATTTTGTCCCTTATAATTACAAACCAGAATGGTTGGTTATATCTTGCAGATATACCAGCCCCGATTAACTTAGAAGTGTAATTCAATGTCTGACGGGACATAGCCCGAGAAGTAGTTGTTGTTTCTTAGTGAACGGTCTCTGTCCTTCATGGAAATAATTAGTAGGTTTTATTAATACTTAACGCATACATAAGTTAATTGTTCGAGAATGCTCAATATTTTTATTCATTAACAGTAGTTGATAAAAATTAGTAGCATTAGGAATTAGAAGCCAATCTGCAGTTAGCATTAGAAAACAAAGGTTTAACTGTACAAAAAGTTACAAGCATAAGTTAATTGTTCTTAATTATAACTTTTACATCATATTTGGAAAATTATTAACAAATTAAGAGTAGCCGCAAAATGTATGCCACTAATGTTTTTAACATCTACTAAGATAACAAAATCTATCTTCGGCATTCAAAAGTTAATTGTTTTTTTTTCATTTTTAACCCTTGTTTATCAACCCCTAGTATCACTTGGATTTGTATGCCATGTTGTTTATGATGATAATGTAGTACCCAAGGAATACATCCAAGTACACGGCATCCATAAGTTACTTGTTCTGGTTTCTTGAAAATTCTTAATGTCTTCCGTAGCGTCGATTATCCAGCTCAGGTCTTGGGGAATAGCCTTATTCGACTTATTTTTCACTTGAAAATCGATGATAAAAACGGCATCCATTCGAAATAATGAAGCCTACATGTGCCTTGTACCGCTTTATTATTCATGAGCATTATTGTCTTTGTATTATTTTTATTCGAACTATTCAAAACGACTTCGGTGTACCAAAGGACAAGCTTGTTTTTAATTTTTCTCCCATGTTTCCTACATGAAATTAAAATCAAAATATCTCTCTGATAAGTCACTCAGTAGTTTCGTATATCAACAACAAATATTAAAGTTAATTTTGATGAAGTAGTTAGTAAAAAACCAACTTCCTTAAATTACCCACTAATTTATTTGTAATCGGATATTTTTTAAATAAATTAAAATAATAATACAAAGGCGTTTTTTATTTGTAACCCATACCTATTAAAACTCACACTAAGTATTTTATAATGCCTGCAGCTGGACAGACCTGGTCTAGCTAAAAGTAAGCAGTTAGGCCTCGCCCAAACCTTCCCAGATTAAGTTATCGTAAAACGGTTTTAAGGAAGTTTTGTGAGGAATATGAATAATAATTTGAACTCGTTTTCTAATAATGGATAAGGCAAGTAGTCTAGTCGGGATTAGACAATCAAAGATACTTCTGGGTGACTACAACCAGTTGAGAACAAATGAATGCCTATGTCATAGTAAAACTGCACTAAGAGTTTTAACATGGGTCCTAACGGGACATTGTCGCCTGAATGAGGAAAGGTCAAAAAAGTTTAGGAAGAAGAATGTAGATTCTGTGGAACGGAAGAAGAAACCTCCATCCACATACTTGCGAACTGCACAGCAATTCAGAATCCTAGGGCATAAGACCTTGGAGACTACTGGATAGAGGAGGGACACTTACCTAAACTAAATCCTGCAGATATCCTAAAATTACTCCGGGAACTAGGTCTAAAGGAGCTACTAGTCTCTGAGACTTTCCTCAGGAACTAAGTTGAAGAAAGGGGACAAAATAGATCTTTTAGGTCTCAGTGAATGTCACCCCAGTCACATGCATACATATCATAGGCCTATCCTTATATAATGATAATATTAAACACATTACTTAACTACTTACCCTCTGATGCACTGTTTCCCGTAGCAACTACCTTTCTAGGACACATACCATCGGAAAACGGTGGTTGAGAATCGTGGGTGCATATACAGGTATGTGTTTGATTTGGAAGTTGTTTACAGGCAACATCTCCAACGCACGACTTAGCTGTGCAAGCTCCTGGATGGACGATTTCTATTCGCCCTGGAAAATAAAAAACCATTGATTAAAGTGGAGGTTTTACTGAATAGATGAGCAATATGAAAGTTTATTCCAATTCAATTTGATATTAAAGTGTCTAGCTAAGTGGAAATTCAATTTAATTTTACTTAATAAAAATACAGTTCGATGATGTAGATACGATCTGAAAATAATTTTTAAATTGCTGAACTGACTCCAAAAATGTATCACAAATTGATTAAAATTCACACATAGTGGACAAAAAACGCAAAACATTGTATATATTCACTTTTATAAGTAATCCTAGCCGCTCAACAAACAGAAAAAGTTTGAAAGTATTTCTTTACATTTATTTTTCAATTTGACGTAAAAAAACTGTCATAAATATCCAAGTAGATTTCCGTATTGTATTGTTATTCTAATTTATCATATTATGGTACGACACTGTGTACCGGGTGTCTGATTAAGAGAGGTAACCCGCTGTATCTCAGAAACTATTTATCGTACAGCTTAGAGAAAAAAATCTGTTACAAACTCGCATACGAGGAACTGCTGGAAATTATTTTCACCGCTAGAGGGCGTATTTCACAATATCACAAATCACTTTTCTATAATAAATGTACCGTTATAGTACCACCACGAAATTTAAATATTCGTAATGATTAGATCATTTTACGTAAGTTTGCCTCAGTACTTTTTCCTCTAATTTGTAAAATAACTGGTAGGGGTGAGTGGGAGAAAACTGTTTTTGTTCCGCTTTATGGATTTTGACAAACTTAGTATCATTTGAAAGGGAATTCAATGCCTAATAAAATACAGCGGGTTACCTCTCTTAATCAGATATCCGGTACATTATATACAATCAATGTATACCTATATCCATTGGATCATTTCTAATACAGTTTCTTATGACTCACCCCGTATGTGTGTTAAATATAATAAATAAGGTAATTGAAAGTTTTTTAACATATCCAATAATAAAGTGCAATAAAAAATAATAATAAACAGCAACATTAATTTCTAAAACATATGGTCTTGAAAAGAGAATTTCTTATCAACCGTTTAGAACTCCAACGACAAAATAGGTCTGTTTGTCTTGAAATAAGAGTTCCATAGAGTTCCAAGAATTTCTCATTAGTGATGTACGCCATATTTATTAATTATAAGGCAATATGTTTATTCACTGCAATTCGTATCAGATCCAACCGCCAACTTTATGTTAACCATAAACAACTGACCTCTTACAACGAGGTTCCAAGCCATTCGTAACGTATTATTTTTTTATTCACAATCGATTTCAATTCTGATAGACATAAGCGTTACTGTATGACACGATCGAAGGGAATTATAAAAACAAAATATATTCAAATGAAGAATTTTCACATTTTCTTTTAACCCTTAAGTTCCTGAATTTCTATTTTTTTATAAAAAATATTTTTTTTTGATTCGATGTAGTCAATAGAGGATTTTTAAATAAAATACGAAATTTTTTAAACAAATTTATTTTTGTTCCCTGAGAAAATTGTCGTTACATATATTATGTAACGCTAGGAAGACATGGTAGCAGAAATATAATAAAATATTCGATATTATAAACCTACAATATAAACACAAAACTAAGTAAATGAAAAAAAAAACAAATTAATTATTGTACATGAAAATCTATGTTGCACTCAATGCATAGTCCCATATTACACTTAGAACAAATGGTACGTACATGCGAAGTGCACCCCTCACGTGCACAACGTCTCCTTTTTTTATCTGGAATGTATGTCAGGAAATGAGCAATCTTGTCGTGTCTGATATATCTGACTACTCTGTATGAAGAAGAAGATGGCCTGCCAGCACCTTTAGGTTCTGTACCATATTTTGTAAGATATGATGTTACAAGATACCTTCGAAATTCCAGTTGTTTCATAGGATCTTTTTTTTTATTCGGTTATTTAACGTCGGTCTATTTCTGCGCAACTTAGGCTAATCACCGACGCCGGGAGCACTCTACCCCTAACCGGAAATTTTGCCGAATCCACTAGTGTTCCAACCAGTGGTAGGGATCTTTATCGAGCCCAACATCCATGGACTCGGGACCTCAGTTTTACGTCTCATCCGAAAGACGGCATATCTCCATTATACCTCGTGCTCATTGGTATAATGCCTGCGAGCTGTGATATGCTACTGACCCTAGTAATCTAAAGTAATTCGCTGAGACTGTACGGGCTCTACGACGGTGTTTCCCCAGTGGTCACCCATCCAAGTACTAACCTCCTCGACCTTGCTTGGTTGTCATTATCGCATCAGAAGCGTTCCACTTCAAAGCTGGGCCGACGCCCCATAGGATCATTGGATCTATTATAAACATACCAAGCATTTTGAATAGTTACATCCAACATCCATGTAAAGAGACACCACCACCACTTTTTAGAGCGAATCCCTATTCGGTTCCATCAAATGTGGACGAGGCACCTGGACCATTTCACTGGGTTCGCTTTATCTTCTGCTGATCTGAAAGGACCAGCTTCGTCAATATCATTAACAATTTCCTCATTTTGTCTTTCCCCATTTCTCAAAACAAACTCAACAGGCGCCCAAAGAAGTCTTCCGGACAACCTGTTCAAATCATTATCTTCCTCATCCCCAGACTCCGCGTCTGTAAGCACGTTTGATTCTGGTGGTTCCGTGTAAATAGCTTCGACGTCCAAAGTTGTTTAGAGGGGCCGAGTTGCTGTGATAAATCTGGATTTTTATTTAAAACCTCATTTGACAAAGTCACATTGTTGGGGTCTTTTTCTGTTGCTACCCTGTCTGTAACAAATGAGCAAATAAAGTCTTCCTCACTAAAAATATTTTTGTCGAATGCCAGATAGGTGCCAGATCATAAATGGATATTGTCTGTCCTGGATGAGCGAGCATCCAGTCATCAACTCCTTGGTTGAAACATCTTTTGAATCGTTCGAAAACAGTCCTATCTAATGGCTGTAACTTATTAATGTATGCGGTGGAAGAGTTAAAATTGTAATTTCCTTTGCAGTAATCAATTGCAGGCACAGATAAATGGGATTCATGATTGTCCATTATGAGCAGGACTTGGCGATTGTAACGGTAAGTGGCTGTAACCTTACAGGGCGCCAATTTGTAACGGTAAGGGGCGCCAGCTTGAAGGGCTCCGGCTAGAGACTCCTTTCAAGGGTGATTCGACCCCAAGTTTATGTCGCACAAGTATAACAGGAAGGTTGTAAAAATTGAGGGCGCCACTACCTTTTTGACGTCGATAAAAATACTAATTTAAAAAAACTAAGGCGGAAAAGGTAGAAACGCTTTGTAAAATTTAAATAAAAGTTAGTAATAAAAAAGTTCCCCGGGCGATATCTCCCTCAACTTTTATAATTGACGATTAAAAAAAATAATAAAATATTGTTTCCTGAAGAAGGTAGGTAAGTCTTGCCTCTACGAAGTCTTGAGAAGATCTCGAAGAAGATAGGTAGATATTCTTGATTTGTACAGCTGTATCCTGGTCTAGGGCGATATCCTGGGGTTATATCCTTACCTAGGGCTTATATTCTTGCCTATATGCTAGGGTTGGGGTTATATCTTAGAGTTGTATCCTTGCCTAGGGGCTGTGCTTACCACAGCAAAATTAACTAGATACGAAAGATATAAAACGATAAAAAAATGAGGTCTTTCCTTGGAGAGAGTCGGTAACGGAAAGGGGTGTCCCTCGAGGCGTTGGAAAAAATGGAAGCTTCCGTTGGCAGACGTCAATTGTCTTATGATCAGGTTTGAAGAATTTGGGATCACAGAACTATAATTGGAAGTGGCTAATGAGACGACGAGCGGTAATTAAAAGGATTTACTCTATAAAATCGAAACAAGTCGATAGACATGTTACACGATCATCAGAACAACGAACATTAGCTGCAAAGTGTTCTAAAACCTTTAAAAAATTATCACTGGTCATCCATCCAGAGGAATGAACGAAGCCATTTACACCATACTCTTCTGGAACACCATTCAACATTCGAAGTTTATCAAATTTTTTTCTCGGAAATACCCATAATGGAGTAAGTGCTGTTCCGTTCGCTCCAATAATGCCCACTTGGGTAACCAGCTCTCCTCGCTCTCGCGAAACGACTTTACCTACTTGATGCTGGCCTTTGGTCGCTACCACCTTTTGTGTCTTTTGTACTGTGGTAACCATAGAGATACTACAGATAGAGGCAACAAGCCATAGGCCGCTGTGTAAGTGGGAAGTGTCCGTCTGAACTCCGGTGAGAGAGAAAAAGACAAACGTCGGAGGTTTTTCTGACTTTGTCTCTCGTCTATAGCATACGTGCCATTATAGAGCCTGAACCTCTGATTTTCTATCTCTCACTTATATACCGACGGGTTCCGAGCTGGATTGTTGCCTCTATCTGTAGTATCTCTATGGTGGTAACACCCGTCTCATCTAAATTGAATATGTCTGTTTTTTCATAAAGCATCGAATCGATGATAACCGGTTAATTTCACAAAAACTCACTAACACTAAAATTTCACCTAAAATCTTTCTTTCTATTTGTTTGTTTTAAAATAGATAAGTTTATTTTTCAATAGTAGACTGACAATATAATATCGTAGCGACCAGCGCGTACTAGGCCTGTTTGCATTTGTGACATCTATCAAAACCGCCATGCAAATATGTCAAGACGAGCTGGGTGAGCCGGCTCGGCCAACTTGTACTAAGGCCTCATGCCGAATTCAGAAATGATGTTGGCAGCCCAAGAATCAGTGACAATCAAAAAACTGTTTTTGTTTATCGTGACGGCCGGCGAGCCGGACGAGCTTCTATGCCGTCATAACCGTCATAATATACAAAAATTTTCACTCTGAAAAGATGACCTGTTTTGAGATGTATCTCTGTTCACATGACTACAGCTTTGTTATATAATGTTAGAAAAAGTACTCGATGCTTACAAAACATCGATGTTTTCATCCGATACATCGATGTACAGTTCCGATTTATCGAATCGAAAAAAACATCGATGTTTTTCCAAAGTGGACATCCACCCCTACTCCCGCTGTCCAAACCATCCCGGCGCTCCCCTACCTATTATTCAAAAAGAAATATTGTCACCACTAAATTAGAAAGCACTGAAATTGACCTAATTTAAGTAGCTTACCATCAACAAAATTTCAGGCGATTGAAAATCCTAATTCATGTCTATTCTTTGGAAGAGATTGATCTCAGAAAATGGAATATTTTGTTAGTGTACTGAGCACTGACCTTAAATTTATGAATTTAGAAGCGTCCATATATTTTATTGATTATTTTTTGACGTTTATAAAAGCCAATAGACGGTTTCAATAATGTGCATTCGTTTTAGCCAATCAATAGATTTTTATACTGGGAGTATTCAAGGGCCTTTGTAATCTCAAAACAACGCGCTGTTACCATTTATCTTTAGGTTCGTTCCAACAATCATTTCGAGGACAGTTCTTGAACTGGTTACGAATTAATTTGTGCGCATGTTTCAGTAAAGCGCGTTATAGAAACGGTTCCTAATTTCAGGTTGGAACACTGAACTGAACGACCCTGTCATTACATCAACCTAACCTAACTAGGGATTGCAATCCCACAGCTCATTCAATCCCGCGGGATCACGCAGATTTTTGTGTAAATATCAACTTTTATTAAACATCAACAGCAGATGAATAAAAGCAGCGGGATCCCGCGGGAATGCGTGATTCCGTTTTGCGGGATTGCAATATCTGAACCTAACGCATCCTTTTTCTATGGTCATTACTAATTTAGCTTCAAATTAAAATTAACAAAAATGAATGTACTGCAAGGTATCTGATGAAAATATATATCTACTACAATAAACGAAATGCTGTATGTACGTTTCTTTATATAAGGGTTTACAATGCATATGTATATAATGTATATCATAGAAAACTTAACCTCGACTTCTGAAAAACCAAATCTACATCAAATTAAACTTCACTGCGCATGCCTCTAAAAAATCGATTCAACAATTCTTGCTTCGGACCGCGAACCGTTTTCACCATCCTTGAACTTGTTCCAGAACAGTTCACGTTAAGTTGGAAGAATGAACCAATTTAGTTTCGAACCGATTCCGTTATGTTGGAACGTACATTTTCATTTGCGCGTGCTCCGCCAAGTTCTGAACTGATTCTAGACCTTGTTGGAACGAACCTTTTCACTGGAGCTTACTGAAACGAGTTTTCGAAAAGGCCCCACATGTGCCAAATATTTTCGAAAATAATTCAAATATACAATACGATGAGAGCCGGTAGAATGTTAAAACTTCACGGCGATTTCAGAGGTGCACTGAGAAACTGAAAAAATCATTAATTTAATGCATTGCACGACACTGAACGTAATCAATATAAATTTGCACCAGCATATTGCCTCTTTTGATGTCTAATTTTTTGCAACACACAAAAAAAACACTTATATTATTTTCTTCTCCGTAATCTACAAGTTTTAAAACGCCGATAAACAAAAACAGGATGTTTTTAATTTTGTATGCAGCTTTCAAAGAAAATTAACAACGTGTCTCTTCAACATCTTCATATACCGGTTGTCCTATTATATTTTTCCCTATTCAATGTAGTTTCTAAACTATATTTATGTTTGTGGACTTTTAACTAAAATGATTCACAATTTTTTGTTTCAATATATTGATTGTTTGTCGCAATAAATATGTAGTTTTTGATAGCTTTTTTTTATTATTTTTGTTTAAGGAAGCATCCAGTATATTTTTTTCCGTGTTTCATTCGTCACTATTGTGACGAAGACAAAATATCTGTTCTCTCAGGAAGCTCTACTCCCTCAGTCAAGAATACAACCCCTGGGAGTAGACGATAAGTACTTTCTTATTTAATCGTTGGTGCAGAATGACTGACTTCTTGCCTATTGTCAAATGTGCTGCTAGCACGAATAAAGAAATTCTATGAAACTTTAAAGTGGCAATAATCGTAGGAATAATTTTTACGTTCCATGCACTACATTAAAACCAAAATTTCATAACTAAATCATTTGTAAAGTATAATAAATAAAATATATTTTGACAATATCAATGGATTTGTTGTGTTTATAATTAGTAGCACAAATGGATTAGTTTATCTCTGAATAAGTTGAAAGACCTAATTAAAATATTTATTCGTATGTCATATTTAAATATGGAGAATAATTATTATAAATAATTATTTATGATATAGGCTGAATAGGGAAAAGGTCAAGATGATAACAAATGGTTATTACATTAAAAAATTTATATTGTGTTATATTATTATTAACAGACATTCCATCACTAATTTATTTTGCAAGAATCAAAATTTTGCATTTAAATAGTACTCACTTTTAACAAGCATTCGTTTCCCACAACTATGACCATTATGGAAAAATAGACCGGAAAAAATAGCCATGGAAACATAGACTGGGTGAATAGATCACACTAGTACGTAAAAATGCTACTTCCAGCACGAAAAATCGTGCGGAACAGAACGGTAGGTGTACGTTTCGTTTATATCTCAGCCGTCCGTTGGAGGAATTCTCTAAAAAATGTGGTTTTAACAATAATATTTCCGCAGTACTGTTTTCTTCATTCACTCATTCGTTTGGGTTGTGCTCAACAGCCCAGGCACTTGAACTGAATCTTTGTACCATTTCCCATGTTATCTACATTCCAGAAGCTTCGTGTCTTCTATATAGGCCACTAGTTAGAATGGAGGGATTTTCAGTAGTTGTAATCGTTGTATTATTTCCTCTCCAAAGTGCTTCCGTCTGAGTCCTTGTAAGTTCACACAGAAGCAGAGTATGTGAGTAGGTAGATGTTTCATCATAGAGTTCACATTTTCTGCACATAGGTTCACTAACTTTGCCCATTTTGTGCAGGTGTTTCCTCAGGGTGCAGTGTCTAGTCATCAGGTCGGCAACTGTCATATATCTCTTACCCAGTTTCAATAGCCTGGTTGAGAGTCCCTTGTCTACCATGTTCAGTGAACTCTTTGTATGGAGGTGCCCTCATGTCAACCTCCATCTGAGTTGGTGTTCCTTATCTAGCCAGTTCCCGATTTCCACTCTTATGCAATCTTTTGTAATTCCACAAAACGGCTCCGGAACTATGAAGTTTCCTTTAGAACCCCTGATTTCTCCAGAATTACCTGGGTGCACCACCTGTTCCCTAGATGGAATAATGATGTTCACTCGCTCATGAATATGTTCTCCGATGTCATGCTATCAAAACTCTTGTGAAATAAGGGTTCATCTAGGGTCCCAGTTGTATCAGTGTGTTCTTCTCGAATATTGTTTGGGGACCATAAGTCTCCCGATTTCAGCCTAAGAATTGCCATCATCGCCTCCGCCCTTACAAAAAGTTCCAAAGGAGGAAGTCCAATCAGAGCTTCCGTTGATGCCGTCCCCGTGATGTTCATTGCCTCGGATATACCAAGGAGAGCTTGTCTTTGGATTGCAGTTAATATGTTCACTGCGGAGGACACTTCTGTCCTCCTCCACCATACTATTGTTCCATAGGTAATCGTTGGCCTCATCAAAGTTGTGTAAAGCCAGTGAACAACCTCAGGTCGTATTCTCCATGGTTTTGCCCATAGCTCTTCTGCGTTGCCATAAAAGCCTAGTCGCCCTGGTATTAATTTTTTCCAGGTCTGCCTTCAAATTCAGTTTGGAATCAAGGGTCATTCCCAGATATTTAACTTCTTTGGATATTTCTAGTTCTTCTCCGAACAACAGTACTCTACCCTGCGGGAGAACTCTTCTATTCGTAAAAGCAACTAGTTTGGTTTTTTTTGGATTAACTGAAAGGTCCTCTTTAAGGCACCATTCGTTTATTCCTAAACCAGGAAAAGAAACGTACACCCAGGCTAAATCCTACCGACCAATCAGTCTGACATCATTCATGGTGAAAACTATGGAAAAAGTATTACATATGTATTTACAAGAAGGAGCGCTTAAGAGCATCCCTCTACGTAGACTACAATGGGCTTATCAAGCGGGGAAATCAGGTGAAGCTGCCCTGCATAATTTGGTCTCAGGTCTCGAAAGGAGCCTGAATCATAAGGAAGTCGCCCTTGCAGCATTTCTAGACATCGAAGGTGCTTTTGACAACACATCGATGTCATCAATTAACAGATCCCTTAAAAACAGAGGGATTAACAGTACCACATGCAAATGGATAGGATCCATGCTTGAGCATAGGAGAATAACAGCACATATGCATGATAAAACATACACCGTTAGGACAACTAAAGGATGTCCTCAAGGTGGAGTACTTTCACCACTTTTGTGGAACCTAGTTGTGGATGACTTGATCTGTAGGTTCAATGATCAAGGCATATGGACGCAGGGTTTTGCGGACGACATAGTGATTGTCACCAATGGGAAATTCCCGGAGGTGGTTATGAATGTCCTACAGGAAGCACTGCGAATTGTGGAGGAATGGTGCCTTACAGAGGACCTTTCAGTTAATCCAAAAAAAAAAACTAGTTGCTTTCACGAATAGAAGAGTTCTCCCGCAGGGTAGAATACTGTTGTTCGGAGAAGAACTAGAAATATCCAAAGAAGTCAAATATCTGGGAGTGACCCTTGATTCCAAACTGAATTGGAAGGCACACCTGGAAAAAATTACTACCAGGGCGACTAGGCTTTTCTGGCAATGCAGAAGAGTTATGGGCAAAACCTGGGGAATACGACCTCAGGTGGTTCACTGGCTCTACATAACTGTGATAAGGCCAACGATCACCTATGGAACAATAGTCTGGTGGAGGAGGACAGAAGTGACCTCTGCAGTTAATATGTTAACTGCAATCCAAAGACAAGCTCTTCTTGGTATTAGCCCTTATTGGACTTCCTCCTCTAGAACTTTTTATAAGGGCGGAGGCAATGATGGCAATTCTTAGGCTGAAATCGGGAGACTTATGGTCCCCGAACAATGTTCGAGAAGGACACACTGATACAACTGGGACATTACTAGACGAACCCATATTTCACATGAGTTTTGATAGCATGACACCAGAGAATATATTCACTGAGCGAGTGAATATCATCATCCCATCTAGGGAACAGGTGATGCACCCAGGTAATTCTGGAGAAATCATCTGGTTCACCGATGGCTCCAAAACAAACCATGGCACTGGAGCTGGTATAAAAGGACCTAGAAAGAGAATGTTCTTTAGCCTTGGTCGATATACGACTGTGTTTCAAGCAGAGACGATTGCCGCTATAGCCTGTATTGATGAAAACATCAGAAGAGGATATACCGGACAAAAAATTGAAATATTCACTGACTGCCAGGCTCTGCTTAAGGCTATACGTAATCCAACAACTAGGTCTAGACTGGTGAAAAACTGCAAAAGATCCCTCAACAGGCTGGCAAGAGACAACAAAGTGTCTCTAATATGGGTGCCGGCACATGAGGGTATTGCAGGTAATGAAATGGCGGACCAGTTAGCTAAAGAAGGCTCTATGGAGACTTCATAGGTCCGGAACCGTTTTGTGGAATCCCAAAAGATTGCATAAGAGGGGAAATCGGGAACTGGCTAGATAGGGAACACCAATTCAAATGGAGGGTGACACAAGGGCACCTTCATACCAAGAGTTTACTGAACAAGGTAGACGAGGAACTCTCAACCAGGCTACTGAAACTGGGTAAGAGACATTTGAAGACAGTTACCGACCTGGTGACTGGATACTGCACCTTGAGGAAACATCTGTACAATATGGGCAAAGTTAGTGAACCTATGTGCAGAAAATGTGAATTTGATGATGAAACACCTACCCACATACTCTGCTTCTGTGAGGACTTAGAAGAACTTAGACGGAAGCACTTTGGAGAGGAATTAATACAACCATCACAACTACTGAAAATTCCTCCGGTAAAACTAGTGGCCTTTATGGAAGACACGAAGCTTCTGGAATGGAAGTAGATAACATGGGAAATGGTATAAAGATTCAGTTCAAGTGCCTGGGCTGATGAGCACAACCCAAATATATGAATGAATGAATGAAATGAAAAAGGCACCATTCCTCCACAATTCGTAGTGCTTCTTGCAGAACATTCATAATTACCTCTGAGAATTTCCCATTGGTGACAATCACTATGTCGTCCGCAAAGCCCTGCGTCGATATACTGTTTTCATAAAATATGAATAATTTTGTTACGCCAGATTGGATTAACAAAAACGAAATAATGCCGTAGACTTGACATCATCAAGAACCAAAAGACATAATAATATACAAGGTGCACATTTAAAAAAAATTATTTTCATTCCACAAACACTACACCACCCAATATTTTAGAATTTGTAAGACGCAGTCGCGGTTAATGGTAACATATAATACCGATCCGAACATCGATAAGTACGAACCTCCGTAGCGCTGTGGTTTAGCGTATGGGATTGTAATCGAGGGTTCACGGGTTCGATCCCCGGTGGTTTCGCTTTTTAAATTTTCGGATTATGTAGCTTATAAATTGCTGTTCAGTTTCTGTGCTACAGTCAGGGAAATCGGACTAGTCCTTTTATCTGTTCATACTGTAAATATAGTTAGAAAACGCATGTGTTTTATTATTTCGGTTTTAAACTATTATAGGTGTTGTCAAATTTATGACTTTGAAGGATCAAATACTCGGAGTCTACACTTACAGACAACAGCCATTGGACGCGTTTATCATTTGGTTCACCAATGCTCAGTGGCTGGATGGATACATGTAATTTGATTCCCATACTTAGAAGGGTCATAAAAATGTGTAATTTGGTTCCCAATATTTTAGGTTTACCTAACTTTCATGTGTAATATGGTTCCCGAAATTTTCAGTTTACCTGGTCTCTATTAGCAATTTGGTTCCCGAAAAGCAATGAAACCCCATTTAGTTTTTATAATTGTTTATTACAGACAAAGTATTCACAACATATATTTTCTACAAAAAATATTAACTAAAACCATTGTCTAAAAAAAGAAATAGTCTAGCAACCATACGGACTAATAATTTAACAGTTTTTCGTAATTTTGGACTAAACGTAAAGATGGCGTATTGTGAAAGCTGGACTAAACGTTCAGGGGGCGCTGAATGGAATATTTCACTCCTAATTAGAAAAGATATCTGTATATTCATATTTTAAGTGATTATGTTACTAAACACTAGATGTGACTGACGACTTTATTCTATTTTCCAAATAAATCTACCTGCAGAAAACAATAATGTTTTTGAAGGTCATCCGTAATAACTACTAAATAGTAGGTGAAGGGTGAAGAAGTTTTAGCATTGCACTGCATTTTGCTTCAATTTATAAAGTACTTATTGTCGTAGTTGCGTAGATCGTTTTCATAACTTTCTTGAATTTTGGATAATTTTGCTGTTATTCTACCTACTTAATATAAATAGTGGTTGTTTTAAAACGAGCAGCTTGTTGAAATTATTGTTTTTCTACTCCTATACTGTAATGCCAATTTTCAGTTTCATAATGATACTCACTATAACACTGGTTTTCATTGTGAAACTGAAAAATTGACCAATAGAAAATCTAGATTTTTAAATAACCAAGTACGCAGACCCAATATTTTCTGTAGAATGTTTGACAGTTTCTAAGAGATTCGTGTATTAATAACCATTACATGAGAGTTGCATACACTATTTTTTCTACGAACAAGAAATTTTATTTCAATTCAACAACATTGCTTTTTTTTAATTTTTTAATACTTTTTTATACAAACAATAAGATTACATTAAGAAAAATAAAAGTTCTTCAACTTAATTTTTATTCCTACAAAATAACCACTATAATAACTATGAACTTAATTTAACTATTAACAATAAACATAAGCGAATTCATATATATGTACATACCATTAAACAAGATAAATTATAAATTACATTTTAATCAATTTTGTTATTTTGAAGGAATAAAAATTAAGTCAAAGAACTTATTTTTCTTTCATATTTTATTTCTTATTGTTTGTATAAAAAAGTAATAAAAAATTTAAAAAAAGCAGTATGTTGTAGCAAAAGCAAAAGCTTTTAGAGCAGCTTTTAAAATAAATTTGACTATCAGTCAACCCATTGAAGCCACCCAATCAAATTGTGAAGAAGATGAAGATGTAATGTTACAACATGATGAATTATCCTCAAATCAGCAGGCAGAATTAAATGTGTCATCATCTTTGTTAACTTCTTCAACAAATTCTGAAGTTTCTTCATATGAAAGCGATATTGAATTTACTCTTAAAAATAGTTCAGAAGTTTATTTTGCAGGATATTTGTGTAAAAAGGTATTAGATAAATACAAGTGTAATTTATGCAAAGAATTTTTAGAAGATGATCTGAATCAAGCTCAGGATAAAAATGAATGTCTTATATTTTTAAAGAATTTTAATATAGGAGACTTTTCAATTTGCCACTTAAAAGTGCCTTCACCTATTTTAAAATCATTTACAAAAATAAGTATGCATTATTTTTCAAAATATTTTGTGGGATTGATGGGAAAGTCGAAATTATCTAAGAAGATGAAAAATCAAATTACCAATAAATTGCGAAAGCACTTGTCTGATTGGTTTGACGAAAATGAATGTAAAGTACATAGATCTCTTTTATTAGAGTTATAGATAAGAACTTTAATTTTTAAGGATCTCAAATATAGATCGTTGAAAGCTGCTGCTGCAATAAAAAACAGAAAAAAATCTGACAAACTAACAATTTTGCAAAATAAGTGACAGTTGTACATCTATATTTTAGATTCTTATGTAATTTACGTTTCATTTTCAAATATTTCTAGGTTAGCCCACTTTTGAGTTAAATCAAAGTTTAATGTACCTATCTTTGAATTTTTTTGATTTTATTGTTATTTTATGTTCAATTTAGTAGAATAAAAGAAAAATTAATAAAAAAATTGTTATTGTTAATAATTTTTTTTTACAAAATCCATAACAATACTTTCACCCAAAACCCGATTGTTATACAAGAAATTCTTACCGATTCTATTTGGAATTCATCTATGTGATAAAGATTATATATAAATGTGTTCATCTATCTGTCCAACAAAAGAAAGTTTCTTTTAAATATTTTTTTTATGAAAAACTTACGCATTAACATCATTTGTGGAAAATAATTTCGGTAGATATAGAGGTATCGAACGGAATGTAAAATACGATTAACTAAAAGAAATAAATTTAATTCTTATCTCATTTAAAATTGGAAATTACGTTCACACTATTTAAACTCCATTACAAGATATTTCGGTTTAACTTAACACCAATAGGATTGATTCAAGAGAAAAACCCATAGCAGGTAGACGTTAATCCGATAAAAATAACACACGTAGTAGTAGTAGAATATATATTTTTTATTTGAAACATTTTTTGATAACATATCTACCGATTAGACGAAATAAACTAAAGCGTATACGGTGGGCCACCCTGTATATTTCAACAGTTTAATTTATTCAATTCCAATTATTAAATAAAAGTTAAATTTGTTTTTAAGAAATTCAGTGATTTTTTCGAATACCTACTTTTTTTAAATTAAGTGAGATACCTAATTGATTTTAATGAAAGTTTTGGTAAATGTAGAAATAATTATTGTATTTGAATTTTCATTATATATTGTCACAAAGACAGCTTTCTTATATTCTCGCCTATTCCATTAAGTTACATTACATGAAGACAATGGGTTTCCTACTTCATTTATCTTTGAATATTTTTAATTACCTTTAGTACTTTAAGAAATCGTGGATTTTTTAAATTCATCTCTCGCCTTCGTCTTATATCTCCAGCAGTACCACTAATGCAATTTTTAACTACGCACACCCTGCCCATTATAAATTTATATTATAACAATTTCAATTTTCTAGTTTTCAAAGTAATGTTTACTATTGTTGCGAGGTCACCAACTCAAAGCCGGCCCTGTCTCTCGACTATAAATTTTGGCGAATGCGCGCCCCCCCTGTTCGAGAACATTCCAGACAAATCATTTTGCTCACGCATAGGACGAGCGCGGAAACTACTAGAATTTTCGAGAGTTGAGAAAGACTATATATACGCGGGTTTTTGAGTGAGTTAACAGTTAGTGAAATGAATACAAAGAGTCAGTTCACAGACAGTTTACAGAAGTTCTTAGTAATCGGACGGTGAATGAAATAGTGAAGATAAATAGTGTAATATTCAAGTGGTGAAAATAAATCAGAACTATTATACCGAGTGTAAATAAATTAATAGACATTAAGTAAAGTGTGTATATAAATTAAGTTTAATAATTAAATCAATAGTAATTAGCCATAGTAGTGTGTATAATTTTATCCTACAAGTAAAAAATATTTAAATAAATAAAGAAAAACATTACACTATTTACCTACTGTCAAATATAAAAAGTAAGGTTATTGTCGTGACAGTTTTAAAATGGTGCGATGCTACAATGCGCGACGCCACGGTGAAAAAACAAAGTGCTTAGATAGACGATTTTGAGGACAGATTTTGTCAATTTTCCCGTATGAGTTCGATCTCCTTGTCTAGTCTCCATGCTATTGAAGTTTTTGAAAATAAATCGGTTAATTAAATACGAAACGGGAATTTCTTGTAGCCGAGCAAGTTTGTGGAGAGCTATTTCTCATATGGGATTTAAATATTGTACCATCAATATGAGGCAAGCGATAATGGAGTCATATCGGGAGAACGCTGTGTCACTTAAGATCCAAGTTAGTGTGTACGTGTTTATGGTTATTATTAATAAAGATAGTATAGTATTCCATTATTATTTCTAGATTGTGAAAGTTTTTGCTGATTTCCAAACCAGTTTTGATACTAACCACGAAATTTTGGCGATTCCTTGTCCCTTAGTAACGGACATAAAGGTGTCCCTTAACACCGGACAAGGAACAAGTTTTTTTCTCGTGAGTATGTACACTTTTTATAATAATTGTTGTTCGTTTTTACAGAAGTTGGAATAACGGAGTCAAATTGAGATGGAAAGGACCAAAAACGTTTAAAAACTGCGATAGACAAAATTTTGTGCAATGAACTGAGCATGAGAAAAGCTGCGTCGCATTTTATCGTCCCAAAAAAGCACTCTACACGACAAGATATCGACATTGAGCCGTGGAGAAGAAGTGACGCTGCAACCAAAGAAGGGTAGATTCACTTTTTCTCTAGATGTTATCCTGTTATCCAGGTCGTCCATAAATTTTCGTCATTGCCAAATGCTGCCAAAAAACGAACAGCTACTCGGAAGAGAAAAAGTGAAAAAAGTGAAATTCTATCATGATCACCATACAGAATTTTTGTAGCAGTAAAAGAAAATGAGAAGAACATTAAGGAGAAAAAGAAAATTTTGGGTCCAAAGTTCAAAACTACAATGGCCGAGAAGGGAAAACAAACCAAGGGCTTGATGGTCAAAGGAAAAAGTGGAAAGAAAAAGGAACCATTAACTCCAATACCTGAACCTGACACAGAAAAAACGACTTGCGTAGTTTGTCTACGATGTGCCCAAATCTAGTAACTTCTTATATGTGAATCATAGAGAAAGAAAAAATAACTTCGGGTTTTTTCCTCCGACTATAGAGACAAAGTGAAAATAATTGGTGCTTCCTGTATATTCCAATATATTAACAAAGAAAAAAGTTTTCAAATATTGTGTGGGTTTTCTTGTTGAGCTTAAAATCCTCTCTCATAAATTTAAACTGTTGAATAAATAGTCTGTGTAAATAGGAAGTACTTCCTATTTACTTTATCCTGCGTTAGAATTTGTTTCTTAACTATCATTCTAATTCGAAATTGGCATTCCGTCATATAACAATGGTTTGTAAAAACGATCTGTTTATATACAGTTAACTAAAATAGCTTCACCAGTTGCATTTTATCACTTGTCGAAAACTCAAACATTTACAAAACTAGTCATTAACACAAATTAACAAACAACTGTAATTGTTTCCATACGTCATGTTTTATCTTATTTCTAATCTAGTTAACAAATTGTTAATAGGTAAACATAGTATGTGCACGAAGTTATGCATAAATGAACTAAACAATTTCATCGCCATTATCTTATAAGGGTAGGACTTACAACCATTTTTGTTAAAATATTTTATTTGTTTCATCTGAACAAAACATTTAAAATTAATAAAAAGTACTCTAAATAAAATAAGATGTCTAATTATGTCAATAATTTATTATAATCTTTTTTTCTATTCTTTTCATTTCTAATACAACTCGCCTAGTGTAAGTTGGCACTTGGACTTTGGACTTCTGAAATGCGCGGTAGAACATCCGATCGCTCGAGACTCACTGAAATGGAGGACCCCAGTCTCTGTTTTTTCCGCAAACGGTTAATATCGCAGTAATTCCAGTGGCGTAGTAGTATTATAGTAGTTTTTAGTTACGGTAATTATTATCGGTAGTTAGTAGTTTATAGAAGGAATTATTAGAATGGAGTTTAAAAGTAAATTAAAAAATAAACCTTTAATTGGTCAATGGCGTGAACTAGTGTCCAATCTATGAAAGTTTATGAAGGAAGAAGCTACACGACAGGAACCCATTATACCTTTGGCCAATTATATCAAATTAACCATGTTTAATACAGAAAACATAAACACTTTATGGCTCATGAAACCTACGAGCAAAGGACCTCGTATGATAATAATAAATGCAAGCAGCGAAAAATGCTTTGTTCCAGAAATCGATTACTAATCAGAGACATAGAAGATGATTCTAGTGAGGATGGTGACTGTGATTTTGATTTTTCTGAAGACAGTCATGCTGAAGATGGTAGTTTAACCAGAATTTTAAATTTTGAAGACATCGAAGGAACTTAACTAATTAGCTTAGTGAATAATGTTTTGTTTTTATCTTTTAGGGATTTTTAATTTTCATTTTTTTTAGTATTTTTTTTTATAATTTATCGTAAGCGTTAATATCTTATTAAAAATATTTAAGTAGAGTCCGTCCGGAATTATAAAATCCTAACTTTGTAATCTCCAATTAAGATAAATAAATATTTGTAAATACCCTATTGTTAAGTGATTATTTATAAACCCACAATTTCTTGCAGTTACAGTGTTAACACTTTTCAGTAATAAAATTAAAAAGTATTTTTTGAGACCCCAGCAGCCGGCATGTACCTACGACTATATTGAAGCAAAGTGCGAGGGTCGTACGAGAGTAGTCCGCTCAATATATCTATCTTTATTCAAGCAGTGTCTGTTACTTTTTGTTCGCGCATATCTCAAGTGCCAACTTACACTGGGCGAGTTATACCTAAATATTAAAATTGGAACCAGTTTAACTGGGGAGGGGGCCTTAAGTTCTCTCAGAAGCAGAGTACGTGACTAGATGTTTCATCCCTTAGCTCACATTTTTTGCACACTTACTTTACCCATTTTCTATAGATGTTTTCTCAGGGTACAGTATCCGATGACCTGGTCGGTAACTATCTTCAACCTCCATTTGAATTGTCGTTGTTTGCTCAGCCAGTTCCGGATTTCCCCTCTTATGCAATCCCATGAAGTCTCCTTTAGAGGCTTTTTAAACTAACTGGTCCGCCAATTCACTACCCTCATGTCCCGATACCCATATTAAACTCTGTGTTGTCTCTTGCCAGTCTATTAAGGGATTATTTACAGTTTTTTACCAGTCTCGACTCAGTGGGTGAATTGCTGACAGCTGTAAGCAGAGCCTGACTATCTGTCTTCCAAGGATAAGGTACATTATCTACCTAGGTCCGTTTATCAGCCTCAGTGTCATGGTTTGTTTTAGAATAATTTGTGAACCAAATGATGTTTCCAGGTGCATCACTTGTTCCCTGGATGGGAAGATGATAATAATATTTTCCGGGGTGTCAGCCGGAAGAATGCAGAAGTCCTAAATATAGTTGACAACTGGTGTTCACTGGTGATAGATAGCGAGTTTGACCTATCATATTGATTATGACTCACAAATGATTTTTCTTAAATATTTAGTTGGTGGGTTAAAATATTTATTAAAAATATGTTTCATACTTTGTATTGAAGTATAATAAAAAAAAGGTTGGTTCGCGCTCCGCTAAGCTCGGACTCTTGACTTAGTGCTTCGCCAAGCACCATCCTTGTGGGACTATGAATTCAAATATTAGTCCTTAATTTCGTAAGAATGATTACGGTCCTGTTTTCTAGCAAACATTTGGTAGGTGTCATAAGGAGACGCCAGGTACTAACGAAGGCAATATGTACCATATCTGAATGTCATCTTAAAATAATATTTACTAAGAAAATTGATCCTGTACTTAACCTTTTTTAAAAAGGAAGAGTGTTATAATAGCAAAGGTGGACTTCGTTGAGTATAACTAGAAGCTGTCGGCTGTTTTATAAACGTTTTAAAATGATTGATAGATGGAAAAATATAAATAACATTTAAGGAGCGAATAAGATGAAAAAAAACGAAACACTTAATAATTTAAAATTAATTTGTGGGTAGATTTTTAAATAAACAACACACATTAATTTAAATGAAACTAACTGTTTCTAATTAATTCCACTATTTAATGAAAAAATTAATGGAAATTTAAAATAATATGGTTTTCCTTGGTTTTCTCTATCATTGCAAAGTTATACTGATCTTAAATGGGAAAAATATATCCAGGATATCCCCATAGGGCTAATAATACCTAAGCTTAAATATTTGTAATATCATATCTACTTTTTTCTATTCATATATATTGAGTCAATCACAAGATTCATTCACTATTTGGTCTAGTCAAAATATTAAACATCCATCACATGAAATGTAACTTCTATCATTCTGACCATGATATGCAAATATCGAAATAGTTATCAATAATTTTTTTAAATCTTTATTAAATAGTGGAATCATTTAAAATAGTAATATGAGTAGATTCCTGTAGTATATAGTTAGTTTACTTTCTCTTAGTCTTAAATTGTTACTATGGATATTTTTGTCATGTTTATTTAGTAGTCATGTTCAATTTTGTTTACTAAAACCTATCTTAATGTTTCCTAATTTTATTACATTTTAATAAACAAAATTCTGTGAAGAGTGAAGATGGATCGTTTGCTTCGTCCTGAGAAATTTAACACTGATCCAAACTCTCCCACAGCTTCCAAAGAATGGAAACATTGGATCCATACGTTTCAAATTTTTTTGACGAGTTCAATTCGAAAATTCAGATAATATAGAAGTGCAAAAACTTGCTGCCGCCATTGTATGCTACAAAATTTTAGTAAAAAAGAAAAAAAAAACAAAAAGTGAAAAGAATGTGTTGGGTCAAACCATGGATTCACCGTAGATTACAATTGGGTGCATGTTTTACACTAACAAGAGAGCTATAGTTCGAACATGCACAACAATTTCGTAACTTTGTTCGTATGAATGCAGTGCAGGTTCAGTATACACTGTGTTCATTTGAAAAGGACCCACCCTTTAATATTTCAAAAATGGGACATATTAGAAGGAAATGCCGAAACACGTCAACTTTTAACTTGAGGGGCTAATACCATAAACGTCAGATTCACCCCCTCCCTACTGGAGTTACCCCTTACATTTTTTCAAATGGGATTAGGTATCAAGTCACACCTCATTTAAAAGGTCTGGTAAATCTCTATTCAATCATTTTGTTTTGCCTTTGATACCAGCCTTCCATTGTTATTTAATCGTTGTTTAAAATTGGCACTTTTTCAACTTTTATTGCCTGAATGTTAACGGCGGTCACTTTGAACGCATGATTAAATAGCAGTTTTTTCTTGTTAACAGTTGTCTTTTTACTATTTGTAAATTTTTTATTTTTTAAAAAGTCTTTCTAACATAACACAATACGGGGGCATACGAAAAATTTAAAGAGAGCCAAAATTATTTCACGTGCCTGACTCTTGATAACTGGTTTTTTGTTAGGCGATGACATTTTTTCAGAAACAACACAAAAATTATTCAGACAATGCCAAACGCCAACAGAATTGGAGGATAACTAATGATACGCCTCTGTACAGAGCATTTATATGTCTTGCAAGAGCTGTACTGGGAGGTAACATTGAAAATGAGTTTGTGCGCATGGGGGCGGGCTCGCCATCACGTTTGGAGCTTACTGTATATTTGTTTGTCTTTTTGGTTAGCATGTAAAATGTCCAATTTAATGTGATTCGTATTTAGATCCAAGTGTATGTTCTTTAATTTACCTCCTGAACTTTTGAAGTCTGTAAAAATAGAATTTCTATTCCAAGCAAACATCAAGGACAGCTATGATAGCGGTGAATTCTGCGTTAAAAACGTACATCAATTTAGCTGGTTTGGATAGAAATTTAATATTTTTCCTGGATAATAAAAAGCACAGTCGGTAGTTTTTGATGACTTCGACTTATCTGTGAAGATTTTTACAAAAGTACTCAATTTGGTTACATAGCTCTTTTGGTTTTTTAAAAGAACAATAAACCGCACATCTGCCAGGCCTTCGTAGTAGCATAGGATGTGCTCTGCAGTTGCCTTCTTTAGGTGACAGAATCTGCACATGGCTTCCTCTGTCAACTCCATTATCTTTGGTCATATAAGATCTGCCGTAAATTTAGAAAATTTCCCTCTAATGAACTATTTTTTTTTCGGGTCAAGATGGGAAACTCACGTTCGAATGGGTCCTATCCAGGACCTAAACTGTGTTGGACTCATCCCCAGGAGGGAGGCTGGAATGCCCCTCGGCTCGGTTCTGGGACCTACGCTCTGGAAATGTGTGTTTGATGAGGTTTGTGGGATAGTATGTGAAGAGGGGTATGAGATTACGGTGTATGCGGACGATGTGTGTCTGGCATGTACGGCAAAAGGAGAGGCGAAGAAATAAAGGCGGAGCGGATGTGTATGAAGATTGTGGAGAAGATAGAGCGGTGCGGACTGGAAGTGGCGGAAGATAAGACGGTGGGGTTGCTAGTGAAGGGACGGAGCAAGACGAGGGAAGTGGGGGTGATGGTGAAGAGAAGGAGAATTCGTATGGAGGAGTCTGTGAAATACCTAGGGGTGTGGTTGGATAGTTAATTATCCTTCAGAACACACATGTTAAAGGCGGTCACAGAAGGGAAAAGTAAGGGGCTTCATGGCTGGGGAGAATGATGTGTAATGTGAAAAGGCCGGGAGAGTGGAAGTGGTGGAGGGGTACAGGACAGTGGGTGGACTGGCAGCAGCGGTGCTGTCAAGGTCCTACCCATTGGACGCGATGGCTAGAGCCAAGAAAAAACACTGGAGGGGTGCGATCAGAGAAGAAGTACAGGAATGGATGGAGGAGGAAATGGAGAAAAGGTGAGCGGAGTATGAGGGCGCGCTAAAAGGAGCGATTGGGAGTAGGAGGGATTGGATGAACCGGAAATTCTGGGAGGTGAACTACTTCTTGACACAGGTGCCCACTGGACATGGGTACCTCCACGAGTGTGTGCGAGGGACCGCCACCCGTCTCGAAGAATGCTATGGTAGTTATTCCGAGGCGGGGGTAACGGATAGTTTGAGGTGGGTTTGATTGGTGGGCATCCCCTTTAATGAACTCTCGAAATTACTGTTCCACACACTTTTTTGTGGTCATGTTTATTGTTGATTTTGCGACGCCGCAGAAGGGTTTCGGTCCAATGAATGGCATCCGCCTTTTCGTTGCTCTTATAACTCTCGTGCCCTGATATCCATGCAACGATCTCCGAGTGCATTTAAGGCACCTACACAATCCCATACTAGCTTAAAATTGACCTCTATGGAATCGAGTTCTTTCAATGTGACGATGGAAACTGAACAATATGTTCGTTCCTGCATTTTAATACCTTTAACCAGTGCATTGAAGATATCTTTAGTATTTCCACACATAATTATCGACAAAGCTGTAATATCCAACTCAGTCCGATCCTGAACCTACCTGTAGAGTGCCATGCGGTTAATTCCTTTGTAGAGCCGAAATTAGGAAACACGAAAAATTAATTATGATCAGAACTATGTGCTTTAGTTAATGAAGTGCTACATATTTAGCAGAAGAAATTGTTTACTTGCCCAAATGGTGTTTGTTTTATCACATGCACTCAATTCCTTTGTTGGCTAATGTTAATTAAAATATTTTATCTGAATTATCAGAGTATGTAGTTCTCTGAAACAATATGTAACCTTGAACGTCCCTTTATTTACTCTGTGAATTTTGTTTATCCCTCTTTTATTGCAAAAAATTATTTATCACTGATGGAGTTAATCAATTTTTTTAATTTGCTATAAAAAGTTAATATCGCAAAAGGATCGAAGGTAATTCTGCCGTATAGATATCTTATCTAGTTCAAACATATCCAGCCACAATTAAATGTCAACTGTTTTATTATCCCTGATAACCGCAAATAACATCCGAATGAATACATATAAAGCGTTTACTTCCATAAAAATTTGATTTATTGTATCATAATATTTTGAATTAGGGCCGGTTTCATAATATGTTAGTAAAGTCGCCTTTATAAAAAGGAGGCTTTTAGGTAAAGTGTCCTTTCCAAATGAGGTAAAATGAGTGTAGTTTCATAAAGATTTTTATCCAAACTTATTAAGCATATAAAGCACCACTTTATCCACTAGTGGAATAATGAAAAATACAATCTTAAATCAATTACGTTTTGACGTTACAGCTGCTGTCAGAGCGAAATTTCAAATCACTTTTTGATGAAATCTGATTCTAAAATGACTGTGATTGTGGATAAAACGTTGTATTGCATTCGTGTTTTAGTTGCGTTTTATCCATTTAAGAAAATTAAACTTTCTTGTGTGGATAAAAGTTTTCTTTATTAAAAGTGGTCTTTTTTATTTTGTGTCTTGTTTTTTATTGTATGGTATCCCTGAAATATAGGGATTTATTTTTTTCAGCTCTTATTTTTACCAGATGTGTGTTAAATGTCAGGGTGACATTAACTAGTATGGTACGGAGCTTTTGAAGGCATTAATATGTAAAATGTAATATGAACCAGTGGTGATAAGGAACGGCGATTATCAGGTAATGCTCACTAATGAGTACCTATGTGATATCGGCCGGCTCAATTCCAGGAAAGTGAAAGTTTTCATGACACTTTATTTGAGGAAGATTACTTGCCAGAATTCCACCTGCCCCAAGTATTGATTTGTTAACGTGTAATGTTCCTTGTCTACACAATTAATTCTTAACTTGTTCTTGAAAAGTTTCCTACGTTTTTTGTTGAAATAAAATATGTTTTTCAATAATTTTTGGATTTTAAAAAATGTTTGGCAACATTGGTATCATCAGTTTTACCATTGGCAGAGATTACATACCGTATTTTGGGGCGTTCACATCTGCCCATAAGGAAAGAGGGCTCAGTTTCTATTACTGATGATCAACTTAGGTTATGGTTATAGAATTAGTGGAAAAAGAAAAATGCATTGAATGCATAGAATCTTAGGGATAAGAATAGTTGCTCCTTTGGCTGTATGTACAACTGTCTGCTTTGTTAATCGAAATCTTTGGAAAAAAGACATATCGTCGTACTCTTCAAAATATCGGTGACGTACTCTATATATTTTAGAACGTCTTCTTATTTCATTATCAGGGGAGTTACTTGATTCCCAAAGTTGATTCATTTCGAAATAATTTCGTTTAGATTGTGACAAGTCAGTTTGTTTGTTTTTGGAATTTGTTGGTACTGAAACGCAATTTTCATGGTTAGGAATATTTTGTACTTAACTGAATGTTATATTTCACCACCAAATTGAATGAATACTTCAAAGAGAATAGTGGAACAGTTTCTTCGACGTAACCTTCATTTTTGGGAGGTTATTCCTTTGCATATTAATAATCAATAGATTCAGAAGCTGCTCATCATCGTCAGATGACATTTCACTAGAGATTGAACTTGATATTGGCATCTTTATAATTGATTATATTTCAAGTGAATATACAAAAGTGAAAAAAAACTTACTTCCTTACCTTATATTCATATGTTATTAATAAGGGCTCCGAACCAACCTTTGTAACTAGAAACAGATCAGAGGTGTTAGATTTAAGCATCAGCTCAAACTTTCTGAGTAATAAGATACGGCATTGGGCAGTACCTACTGAGCCTTCGTGTTCAGATCATAGACATATTCAATTCATTGAAATAGGTCCAAGGCCAGTAGTAGAATATCGCGACTAAAAAGCTATTGATTGGAGTGGATATAAAAATTCCCTCCAACTGTACATTGAGGACGATTTAACTACAATTAACAGCTGTGAAGCAGTGATCTCCTCGTATCATGAAAACTGTCCACTCAAGACAAAAAGAGATAATCGCAATTCTACTTGGTGGAACAAATGCCTAGAAAAGCGAAGAAAATAAGTTCGACGACTATTTAACCGAGCTAAAGAGTCAGGCAATTGGGAGCCTTATAGAACTGCTCTAACAAATTACAACAAAGAAATTAGAAAGGCGAAGCGGGAGTCTTGGAAGAAGTTCTGTGAGAGTATTTCTGATATACCTCGCAGTACTAGAAATCACAAGATTCTCTCTAAAGAGTCGATTGTCGAAATAGGGTCGTTAAAGCGACCTCTAGAAAAGAAACGTGAGAGCTTTTAATTAAAAACCACTTTCCTGGAAGTTTGACTCTGGATAACTATCGACCACCCCACTTTGAAGGAGCAAGGCGCCCCAAAAAGAACGATTGGGAGGTAGCCAAGGAAGTTATCACAGCGCTGGCAATTGAATGGGCAATAAAATCATTTCAATCCTTCAAATCTCCCGGTGAGGATGGCATTTTTCCAGCTCTGCTGCAAAACGGCTTGGAATTACTTTTACCCATCCTCATTAAACTGTATAGAGCTAGTCTGGCGTGAAATAACATACCACCCAGTTGGTTGGCGGCTAGGGTGTTTTACATATCAAAAGTGTGCCGCACATGCCCACAACCTAAATTGGTTAGACCAATTAGCCTTACATCTTTCCTGCTTAAAGGACTTGAAAGAGTACTGGATTGCTACATCAGGCGGGTAGCTTTATATAACTTCCCCCTGAGCACCCACCAATTCGCTTACCAAACTGACAAATCAACAGATTCAGCGTTACACAACCTTGTTGAGAAAATCACACAATCCCTTAACAACAAGGAGATTGCGGTGGTCATATTTCTCGACATCGAAGGAGCATTCGCCAATGTACTACCGACCTCCATTGGTTCAGCTTTGACTGAAAAGGGCATTAAACCAACCATTACCGGCTGGATAAATGCCATGCTCACTTATAGAACAGCCACTACTTTTCTTCAGGGTGAGGCCATTAGCTTCAAGGTTTCCAGGGGCTGCCCAGAAGGCGGAGTACTATCTCCCCTACTGTGGTCACTCTTGATGGATGACTTGCTTAGCGCCCTCGAAAGAAGAGGGGTAGAACTTCAAGCGTATGCAGACGACCTTGTCATCCTAGCAAGGACCAAGTCAGGAAAGGTAGCATATAATATCCTCCAAAAGACGTTGGACGATGTCCACAGTTGGTGCCAGAGGGAACAGATGTCTGTTAACCCTGGTAAAACTGTAATAGTCCCCTTCACTGGGAAAAGGAAATTGGAGGATCTTCTACCACTTTCCTACAATGGTGAGGTTATTCCATTTGCAGCGGAAGTAAAATATTTGGGGATTATCCTAGATACAAAACTTGCATGGAACGCTCACTTGGAAAAAGTTATCCATAAGGCCAGTCTATCCTTGTAGACATGTCGCAGGATCTGTTGAAAATCTTGGGGCTTGGGACACAAACAAATCCATTGGATATAGGTGACGATTGTTAGACCAATGATCACATATGGAGCTATTGCTTGGTGGTCAAAAGCTTTACAGCGAACGGCCCAAGCAAAGCTCTCTGGCATACAGAGACAGGCTTGTCTGGCAATTACTGGTTCCATCAGTACCACACCGTCAACAGCCATGGAAATCCTTCTAGACCTACCTCCTCTCCATATATTTCTGGAAAGGGAGGCTAGATGGACAACATATAGAATTTCGCATATTTCTAAATGCACAAAAAGGCTTATACAAAGCAAAACAGAATGCTAGTGGACACTGAAAGTCACGGTATTCTGGGAATGACCTCTGACATAATGCCTCCAACAGTCAACTACGACCTTCCTTATACCGTCGTAATTCCAAATAGAGACGAATGGGTCCTCCGCAAGAATGATTTATTAAGAGCAGACAGCTGTTGGTACTCAGATGGATCAAAAACACTCTTAGGCTCTGGTGAAGGTGTATACGGGCGCAGACCTAGGACAGAAGTTTCAGCCTCTCTAAGATCCTATGCAACCGTATTTCAGGCGGAAATTTACGCCATTGCTTCATGTGTGGAGAGCTTGAAGCAAACCAATCTCACACATAAATCAATAAAAAATTTCACGGACAGCCCAGCGGCTTTGAAAGCACTTAGCTCTTACAGGTTTTAGACTGCCAAAAAAGAATCTCCTCAATAGGAGAACTCAATAGAGTATCGCTGGTCTGGATCCCTGGCCAGTCTGGCATGGAAGGCAATGAGAAGGCGGACCCTCTTGCAAGGGAGGGTGCCGCACGCGTTTTTATCGGACCAGAACCTTCAATTGGCATCGCGATAAGTTTTGCCAAACAAACACTATATACCTGGACAGCAAGAAGAGCTTTAGACTTCTGGCATAATATACCAGGATTGGTTCATTCAAAGGCTTTTATACATCCCTCGAAGAATGAGTCCAAACAAATGTTAGACTATAGCTGGCATGACCTACGTTGTCTAATAGGCCTTTTAACAGGCCACTGTCATCTGAATCATCATATTATGAGAGAATTTGAAGTACCTGCTCAAGAGCAAGAACTGATCGAACTGTTCTAGAACGGTTCTGTTGTATGTTGATAAATTGCTGGAACGCCGAATTAGTAGTTCAGCGTAACTACTAGTTTTAAATAATAGTCGCTGGAACACTAAATTGTCACGGCGCATACGCAGCAAACCTATTAATTTACAAAACTTAAAACTATTCTATTTATAAATGTCAAAATTCTCAGATCTGATGTAGAAAGAAATAGTATTTATGAACGAAGTATTTAAAATTAGCCAATTTCTTCATCGGATGATGATGATAGTACACAATTCTCATTGCTACATACCTACTTGAAGGTTGTTCGACTAAGAAACTTTGGTAATTTAAAAGGTAATTTAAAACGTGACTCATTGAAGCGAAATCAGAAGCCTTATTGGTTTTTTTATGATTCAGTTATTAAAGGTTTCAAATTTTACTTTCTCTACCACTGACTGTTTCAGAATCCTTTGAAATACCAAGTATTAGGGTGAAGTAGAGTAAAATTTTACAAAAACAATTTTACTAAATTTCTCTATAAACGATTTTTATAAATTGACAGTTCAATTATCTACCTTTATTATACAGTGTTGTCCTAAAGTATCTAACCAAGTAAATATTTCTAAAACGAAAAGGAATATAGTGAAATGGTTTCAAATTATCGAAATAGGAGTATAGCGGGGAAATACCAGTCAATGATGTTAATACTTGAATCAACTGTATTTATTCTTAAAAAGTTTACATTATTTATAAGAATTTATAAATGAGAAGGAAAGACTTACCTTAATATTGATGAAAAGCTAATAATTCTTTATACAATCATTTGAAATAACGAAAAATATGATTTAATAATACTTCATAGAAATTATCATGAGAATTTAAAAAATATAGTTTGACAGAATTATAACCTAAATCATGGTTGAGATGTCACTGTCAAAATGACATCAATATTAATGAATAGTTGTCATGTTTTGAAAATACTGAAGGATTAGCCAGAATCAAAGAATTTTAATAGCAGACATTGTGATTAGAAGATTATTATGGATTGTTAAATTATTAAAAAAGGATCGTAATTATAAATTTAGACAGAGTTTATGTAAGAGAAGTAATGGAGTAGATTTATTGTACCTACATTTTTTAAAAGATTACATGAATACTAATAAATTTATAGATTGTATTAAATTTTGTATTACATGTTAGAGAATAATTCTTATAATCAGGTATTTTATTAGAAAGGGACAATTTAAAGGTAAAGGTAATTTCTGAAGAAGAAAAATATTAGTGAAAGGACATATATTAAAGATTATAGTAGACATTAAATAAGAAATTTAAGAATTTTAACTAATATGAAAAAAAAATCAAGTGATATGAAAAATTCACTTGGTAACGGGATTATTGATTTTGAAAATTATGAAGGCAGGTTTTTGATTCTGAAAAAAGGATTGTCAGAATAAGATTTTTTGAAGAAAAATATAAAATAAAAAGTATAGGAAGTGTGTTGGAGAGTTGAAGGAGCTGGAAATTGATCCAGAAAATTGGGAGAAAAAGTAAAAGTCAGGTTTTGGAAAGTGTGAAGGAGGCTCCTACCTGATTGAAGTCGTGGAGTTGGTCCTGTATTCCAGGAGAGTGTGAATTGGTAACACTCTTGTATGAATTGCAATTCAGAGAATTGAAAGGCAATCATCAGTTCGGAGCTTCGTAGATAGTGTCTGGTTGGTTTATTTTTTTTATTGGTACCAATATAAATGATAAACAAAATAATTTGATAAGATGTACATCTGTAAAGGGGGTTTAGATTATTAACAAGTTTTAATTTTAATTAAATTCTAAATTGTATCTATTTCACCTTATATTTAAAAGCACTATTTCATTTTTGGTTAAGGTACTTTTGTTCTATAATTTTGTTCTTATTTGCCACATTAATATTTATTATTCATGTAATTTTTCTATAAATGCATTCATCATATTATTAGTAAATAGTTTAATTGAGATTCCTTGCATTTTATTAATATAAATAGTAAATTTTTGTTTTTGTTTAGATAGAATATTATATCTCTTAAAATTAAATTGTAGACAACTCACAACACAGATAATATTTATTAAAATTTGAAAATACGTGGTTGGGATCTGCGTTAATAAGTAGTCCTTTCCAGGGGCGTAACAAAATTCATTAAAATTAATAAATTGTTGTATTCATAAAATATCTGATTCAAAGTTTTAACATTAATATAAAAACAAAATTATTTATCAGTGCCGGAGCCCAAAGAGAGTCAGAGTTCATCTTCCGATTTATAGATGAGCTAGCTTTAAAAAAAGGGTAAGTTAATAAAAATAATAATAAATCATAACAATATAAAATAAATATATAAAAATAATAACAAATCATAACAATAGATATAGAAAAGATCTAGAGGTACAATAGGCATGATGACTGATTTTGAAATTTGCTCCACGATTGTTGTAAGCTTTATCCAAAAAAATGTTTAGGATCAGGTTCTTCTCTTCAAGTTATTGACGAACATCCAAAAACCAGTACCAGAAAAATTGCTCAACAAGTGATTGTTATTAATAAAAGTGTTTGGAACGTTCTAAACGTAAATGTACTGTATCCATATGATGTCCAGCGTGTTCAACATTTGAACCTAATGACTATCCGTTCCGTAAGCACTTTAAGGAGAATTGCCAATGGAATTTAAGGAAAATGGGAAACAATTCCAATGTTACTACCACTGTTTTGTTTAGCTTCTCAAGACATAGCATTATTAATTTTCATAATAACCACACATGGGCTGATGAAAATGCACATGCCACATTTGTAGCACGGTTCCAACACTCAATGTTTGGATTGGTATTATCTACGATTATTTATTAGGACCAGAAACTAGTTACGAACGTTTCTATTTCAGAAAGGTATTGGGTAATAAAATGGGGAATTCCGTCCAGTTTGGCTCAATTTCGGTGTCGGCCATAGGCGTAGGTCTTGAAATAGTATTGTTTGTAATATTAAAATTTCAAGTAATTGCGTAAGAGAATTAGGAAAAGTATGTTTTCTGGCCTGAAGTGTCAATATCGAAATATTGTGTAGGGATTACTTAGGTAGTAGATTATACAGTTACGTTTAACAGGTACCGTTTAGCCTTCTATTAGTGCCTCTGCCTAATTCCAACCCTGTTTCAGATTCGGCTCAACCATGCGCCGCAAGGTGCCTTACCCAACATTTTTAGACCTTTATAAGTATATTTGTTTAGTTTAACGCATCAGTATTTGCTGTTAAGCCGTAAATAGTGTTCACAGTATTATAAGATTAGTAATAAAATGGCGACATTTACACCAACGAAAAGATGTTCCAATAATTCTCCACTATCAGTGAATGAAAAACTTATTATTTTAAATATACACGATTGCATAAAATACGATTACCCGAAATTTACTGTACAAGAAACTGTCGACCGATGTTCCCGAATGACTGGAGTTGGAAAGTCCACCGTTTTTAAATTATTGCGGGGGAGAAAGATAGCAGGCCAAGTGGAGCCTCCCAAGAAAAGTCCTTGATGAAGACACCAAAAGTGTAATTCGAAGAAAAGTTCACTCTTTTTATTTTAAAAAAGAAATACCCACCCTAGATAAGATTTTAATGGAGCTTGGCCAGGATGACAGTATTCCGTTGATAACTAAAAAACTTTTATGGACCACTTTGAGAAATATGGATTTTGCCTGGGAAAAGCATAGCCGTAAAGCACTTTTACTGGAAAGCGATGAAATTGTTTGCTGGCGACGAAAATACTTAAGAAGTATAAAGCAGTACAGAACAGAGCAGAAGAAAATCTTTCAATGAAGGTTATACAGTACCAAAAATGTGGCAAGACAAAAATATAACCAGTGATCGCCAAGCTTTCATGGGAGGCCTGTCAACGGGTATTAAGGTAAAGGGAAAAGACTAATAATCGTCCATATTGGAAGCGAAGAGGGATTTTTAAAAGAAGATTTGATAACCTTTCAGTCGTGCCATACGAGAGATTACCACGAGGACATGGATTCGGATGTTTTTGAAGACTCTTTTGGTGAAATGATAAAATATCTTCCGGCTGATTCAGTAGTAGTTATGGATAACGTGAGTTATCATTCTCGACGCATAGAGAAGACTCCAACTTCATCTTGGAGAAATTATTGACTGGTTAACCACCAAAAGTATTGAATTTGAAGATAACTTGATAAAAAAAGAACTATTAGCTATAGCAAATTTACACTAACATCGTTTTATGAAATACGCCGTGGAAGATATAGCAGAAAAACATAGTGTAACTGTGCTGCGCACACCGCCATATCATTGCGAACTAAATCCTATAAAACTTATGTGGGCGCAAGTGAAAGGATTTGTAGCAAGACACAACACGACATTCAAAATGAAAGACGTTAAGGTACTGTTTGATCAAGCCATTAAGGAGGTGACACCAGAGAACTGGCGAAAAGCAGTCCAGCATGTCATTAAAGAAGAGGAGAAAATGTGGGATCTTGACTACTTGATCGATCGGACCGTCGACCCGTTAATTATAACGTCAAGAGGAGATGACAGTTCCTCAGATGACGAAGAATATTATGAT
The DNA here is from genome assembly GCA_947563755.1 of Lochmaea crataegi. Lineage (NCBI taxonomy): Eukaryota > Metazoa > Arthropoda > Insecta > Coleoptera > Chrysomelidae > Lochmaea > Lochmaea crataegi. The sequence goes on from OX387425.1 coordinate 24,830,342, forward strand.
TTTTTATAATTTAATTTCTGTATAATGTATTTTTTGTATAATGTTCAATAAAAAATAAGTGTACCTAATACTATGTACATAATGCCTAATTTCTATTCTGTTAAAATAAAATTCTTTCATTTTTACGAGTATCCTACCGGCACGCCTTTGGCACATTATTTTCAGTGTTTGTGAATGGCTAACAATAGGCTAAACCCATATATTGACCCCAACCCGGGTGGTACTACCTGTACTTGATAAAAAGAAAGAATTTTACAATGAAATCAATGCCAAACTATGAAAGTGGCTTAAATATTCGTTGGGTCACTCTGTGCTCTCTTTGCATACCTAATGAGGTTTTATTACTCTATACCTTTCTGAAATAAACTATAATTGAAGTAAATTATACATTTTGTGGTTTGACTTTGTGTCTCTCTCTATTTATATAATATAATGATTTATTTTAGGTTCACAGCATCAATGTATTTCTAGAAATTGGAAAAACTGAAAAAAATTGACCATAGAACGTCTCATGACACTATTATAAATTAAACTTTATTAAAAAAGTTTCTTAAATTCTTCACTTTCCCCTAAACCGTTTGTATATAGAGGGGAACCTGATTAGATGCTGCATTTTTTAAGCCGATCGTTTTACCGAGATAGTTGAATTCACTAACGATTATTGTCAAGCTTTTAATTCTGCAAAAATAACGGTTCAAAGCATGATCTTTCATTTGGAAAAAAACTTGAGTCAATGACAATATTTGCAGCTGCAGATTTGAAAAAACGTTTAGTTCGAAAATGATAGTCAACAAAATTAATATTTGCTTCACTGAAATACGTTGGATAATGGAAGTTTCTCGTATCGGACTGGAACAAGGTGGAGAGATTTCGAAACTTTTACAAGATTCTCGTTCGAGTTGTGAGACGAAACAAAACTGGAGGTTGTGAGAGGAGATTCGATTCTAGAATCATCTCATCTGCGAGGAGAGGCAAGACTTTATGAAAGTATAGTCTTGTTGGTCTCGTGGGCATCATTACAGCATGATATCGAAATTCAAGAATGATACGACAGGAGATCACTAACGAGGTCAGAAGAAAACAAACTACACAAACTGAAATTTTATAATTATAAAAGCTGTAAAGATTGAGCACTGTACTCGGGTAGGTCATTTCAGTCAGATAGGGTTCAGTAAAAATTAAATGTTTAATGTCAAATTCCGATACACCCAGCACACATTTATTGTCGTCGTTATATTGAGCTGGTATCCAAAGATATTCTGCTACTGTCAGTTGATTTCTCCGTGCGCTTCGATATATATCCATTCACTGGTACTTCCATATTGACGATAGGGATCGATGTTACGTTTCCCCTTTATCTCAACACCATAGCTCTTGGGTTCCGATTAAGCTCAACATGCTTGATCAGGATAGAGATAGCCAACCACGTTCAACGCACAAGGTAGACTGAAATCTATGAGTTCGGCTTGGTCTTTTATACACGTTGCTGCTTCGTAAAAACTGGTCGTTGTAGATATCATTACAAAACATACCATACAAATGCTATGTACTGAATATCAAAAGGAGGGTATTGTTTAGAAATATGCAAGATAAATCTGGGTATCCGGTAAAGCACATAATAATTTAATGCCAAATAACCATCGATCATATTAATCCAACGATAAAAAACAACTTTTCACAAATTAACTTCTTAGCTGCCAGAGGAGCCATGAGGACAACCCCAGCAGACAACAGCTGCATTAGAAGTCTTGCTGAACCTACCGCCACTTCATGCTTACATACAAGGCGAAGTCAGATCAATCACTAATAGATTGACCAGAATACAAGCGCCCATTAGTAGACTACACGGTAAGGTGTATAACGAGCTATACAAAGAGTTGGAAATCGATCCCATAATGGGAACGCCATTGGACGAGAAGATTCCCAAGTATAGCTTCGGGAAAAACTTCGAAACAGTCATAACAGGCAGAGAGAGGCATGGAAGGAAGGACCTCCAATTAGTGCAGAAATGGCCTACTACCCACATGGCTTAAAAACCGAGGTAGTTGTAGGAGCCAAGACAAAGACAAGAGTGTCACCGTGCTTAGGCAAACATGTGACGATATTCCAAGCAGAACTTGCAGCAATACAGCACTGTGCAGAAGAGCTATTAGGGCTATTAGTTTGAGAAGAAGACCATTGCCATATACTCCAAGCGACTATAAAAGCAATCAGTTCCATGCAGATAAATTCCAAACTCGTTTGGGACTGCTTGGAGACGCTACAAGAGCTGGGCAGTCATGATAGATTATCCTTTGCCTGGGAAACAGGCCACTCAGATCACAAGGGCAATGGAGAGGTAGACTCACTAGCCCGAGAAGGGGCTCCCATTGGCCCAGAACTTTTCTGTGGCATAGCGAAAGCGCTGCAAAAAACAAATAGCAGTACTTGGATAAAAAAGTCAGAATAGAAGAACAATCAGGATCATGGCCCCCACAATGGTGGGGCTGGTGCAGCTCTGGTAACAAGGACCGGGTTCAGAGGGGGCCCTGGTTTTTTTCATTCAAGAAGTATTTGCAGTGGATCATAGCTATTATCAAAATAAATGAACTCAGTTGATTAAAGATTTATTAAATGAATTGCAGGTCCTGAAAGATTCATGGGAAACCATCCTTAGCGAAGCAAAAAATGTTGTCGAGGGAGTTGGAATTATACCAGAGTTGTGTCTATCAAAAGAAAGCTTAATGTCGTTGAAAAGACGGCCAAGCAACTTCAGCAAGAAGCTTTACAGGTTTTAAAATCTTCTGCTGTCTTTCCTGTTTTGGATTTCGTCATGGCTGATTTGTAATCTGTGGAGAAATTTGTAACTTGTTTGCTCCAGTTTTAGTTTTCATGGATCTAGACAACGAAGAACTAAAACTTCAAAGCACCTTACTCGTTTAATATTACCCTTCAGACTTTTCAGATCCAGAAGGTTTATTTGAAGAAACTCTTCATATGAAGAATGTCTCTGAAACAGAGTGTTCCAATCAGAAAAGGATCCGTTAAAACCTTCAGGCCATTTTTTGAACCTTTGCACGGCTATTAGACCTTTTTGTACCATCCCAGTTTCGGTTTCTACGGCTGAAAGGTTATTTAGTAGGCTAGGAAATTCATTCAAAACTTGGCAAAGAAGCACAACTGGCCAAACTCGTCTCAACCATCTAGCAATGTTAGCAATTGAAAATGAATTAGCCACAACCGTTGACTTTTAAGATGTTATTAATAATTTTAGTCAAAAGAAAGCTAGGAAAGCTATAATTAATTAGGCTATAAGTTTTTTAGATCTTAATTTTAGTATTATGTTTTAGTTCCTAATTTTGGTATTTCTTTAGATAGATCGTGATCTTATTTTTTTTGTCATTTTTAATAATTTTATAAATAAAGTTTGGTTTTAAGATTGAACTGATTCCTTTATTGCTTAATTATACCTTACAATCTATTTTCAGTGTAAATAGAATTTGTAAAAGGGTAGAGAAATAGGCATATGTTGGGGGGGGGGGGGGGGGCAACCCAGATCCTGGTTACAGGGCCCACAATCGTATGTGGGGGCCCAGGATCCTGGTTGGGCTCCTAACGGGGCATCGTAGACTTAACAAACACATGAATAACATCGGATTGGGAGACACAACCATAATATGCAGGTTTTGCCACGAAGATGAGGCAACATCAACACACATACTGTGCTTCTTCGAAGGTCTCACTAGGCTGAGGTTTTCGATGATAGGGGAGGAAAAACAACAACCCTCCATATATATGGAGGACCTGAGGTTTGGCATTCTAAGTCTAGTAATAAGGACGGGTCTAGACAAGGAACTCTAGCATAACAGGAGGGCACACACAATAGATCTGCAAAGGTCTTAGTGGAGAGGCTCTTAGAAGCACATAAGCCCCATATTTATCTCATCTAGCGTCCAAATTATTAATGCCTAAAATCTAGATAACACAAAAACGGTTTTTCAAGAAAATTAACGCAGAAATAGAAAAAATGGAAATAATTTCCTGCCAATAATTTTACTTTAGATACAGCCATTTTAGGTGAACAGGAAAGTCCATAGAAGGAAAAAAACATAACCAGTCTTTGAAAAGCTAAATAGTTTTACTCTCAACATACTAGTTTTATTTTTAGAGTATTTATTTAGTTCATAGTCACAATAACAACGAACTGTCATCATTTACATGATTTGTTGTTAATTTTATTTCAGTATCTTTAATGGGAATTTTAAATGTTTACTAGCTAATTATCGAGATGTACTTTATCAAAAAGTAAATAGCTCGAACTAGTAAATATTTAAGTATAAATAATACATTGTATTGTGATTCACAAAGTTCGACTTATTCTTGGAAAAGTGCCATGAACAATAATGGCACAACAATATTTTTCAAAAATGTAGGTATTCAAAACAATTTTTTTTGGTATACAGTTTTGCTTCAAATTGTTTTAAAAATATATTTCGAACCGATCGTAGGAGCGGAATTCTCATTATTTAACAACTATTTTCTACGATTTCTCGATATTTGTGAATCATGTTGATTACCAAAATGTTATCAAAATTCGTTAAAAGAAAAGATAAAATAAATTAATTTTAAATTGGAATTTCTTTTGAAAGTAAATAAACATGATTATGGAAATAATAAAAGCTGTTGTTGCAATCTTTGAGTTAAAAAAAATTGTCCAAAATAAATAAAATGGAATATTACAGAAATGTCAGTATAGTCGACAACTACGTTATATTTTGAATAGCAAGACCGTATCTTAAGAAAATTGGCAAACTTGAGTTGAAGTTGAAAAAATCTGGCAGAACAGGCAGAATTTCTATGAGTGAAAATAAATCAAGAAAAAACAAATTATATTATTATGATCCTAGGAGACACTGGAGGTATCGAAGAAAATCTGGTAGTAAAAACAACAAGCGAAAACGAGTACACTTTCCAAAGAGTAAACGATTTTGTTCATCTAGGAGTGCTAACAACTAGCAATGCCTATAAAGATCAAGGAATAAGGTCAAGAATTACGAAAGGCAACAGGAAATTTGGAATGCTTCTGTCACTAATGAAATCAAAATACTGTTAAAAAAAGATGAAGATAAGAATCTATAATACCATTATAAAACCCACTCGACGTATGAAAGTGAAACATGGACAAAAAAACAGAAAGAGATGCTGGAGCAATGGGAACGTAAAATGTTTAGAGCAATCTTCGGAGGTATACAAACACCTGAAGGGTGGAGAAGGAGAACAAATAAAGAAGTAAACATGTTGTACGGAGAACCAAAAATAACATCAATGAAAACACATGAGGTTAAGGATATTGGAACACGTAGTAAGATTAGGCAAAGAAAGAATGACAAAAATAGCACTCAATAGGAATCTAATTGGGAAAAGAAGAAGAGGACGGCCGTGATAAAGATGGTTCGAAAGTGTAGTGACTGATTTAAATAAACTGAAAATACGAAATTGAAAAGAGAAAGATAAGAATAGAGAAGAATGGAGGAAACTAACTGCTCTGGGTCTACAACGCCTGTAAAGCATATACAGAACGCAGCTAAATTATGGAACAAATTCATAATTTTGCATACAATTTTAAATGTTTTCAATAATGTGCGAAAATGATGCCGTCACCAGTTTTGGCACGGTGACGTAATCGTTGAATTTTTAAAATTGAAATGTGGTTCTTGTAATACCTCATTTGAAAGGTCTTTTAATAATGTATTCCGCAGTACCATACTTAACTGACTAATGCTTATAAAGGAAAAATAAAAAGTAATTTATTTTAATCAGAAAATAATTTTACAATGAACGAACTGCAATATTAAATTAATTAATACATAATTCTTTTCAGCTAAGTTAACTGCTCAAAGTGCCATTCACCGGTTTCTTGACAATGAGCAAATCGACGAACACATTCTTCTTGTACATTACGAATAACTTCCGGAGTAATTCTATAAACTTCATCTCTAATTCGGTCTTGCAACTCCTGTAGATTTTGCGGTTTATCTACATAAACCTTTGATTTTAAATAACCCCGTAGATAAAAATCTAGAGGTGCAAGATCTGGAGATCTTGGGGGCCACTATTGGTCCTAGTCTACCAATCCACTTCCCAGGAAAACACTGGTTTAAAAACTCGCGAATATCACTTGCATAATGCGGAAGTGCACCATCTTGTTGTAACCAGATACTATCATCTGGTAAGTTAGGATTGTTGGCGTTTGGAAGCATATTGGCAAGGACTGGTATAACTTCTGTTCGCAGAAATTGCAGATAACGTTGCCCTGTAAGAATTTCTTCAGAAAAATAAGGACCGATAATTGTGTCATTGATTATTCTCGTCCAGACATTCACTTTCTGATGGTGTTGAGTACCTATGTCATTCAGTCATCCAGTGAGGATTATCCTTACCCCAGTATCTGCCATTTTGACCATCGGCTTAACCATTTAGCTTCATCAGAAGACATAATTTCTTTAATAAAACGTGGATTAAGGTTACATAAATCCTGCAAGATGTCACAAAACTGCATACGGCCATCGGGATCATCATCGTTGAGTTCTTGATGTAACTGAATTTTGTACGGATGATACTTTCCTCCTTTCAGAACACGTAATACCGACCGTTGAGATTTGCCTTTGTCCGCTGCAATTTGGCGTGAAGTATTATAAGGATTATCTTCAACACTTAATACAACATGAAATTTCACGTTTTCTCGTACCTTAGGACGTCCAGCATTTTGAATATTTTCAACATGACCAGTTTCTCTTAATTTTGTTTTCCAATTTCACTGACTGTTGATCGGCTGATAGGGTACTTTGCATTAAACAAATCGCATACCTGTTGTTGACTCATCCTCATTCTATAAAAATTGAAATTTCTATGCGTTGGGTTTCACTTAAAGTAGCCATAATTTACGTCTAAAACTTTTTTACTTGAAATTTGGTGTATCCGACAAAACGTCAACTGATATTTTAATTGACATTAGGCAGGCAACTTGATTTTTGACGATCAATTGCTGTTGTGTTTTTGTGTATTTCTTTAGCTTTGTCCTTTTTCTACCAAATGATAAATTTTATTAACTACCGGGTGTGTCACCTAAAATATTGAACTACAACAGTTTATTGTTAATAATTTCACAGTATTAGCAAATTCTCAAACTGAAAAATAAAATAAATTTTTGTTTACTCCTATTTATATACTCCGATTTGTATACTCCTTACTTACTATTAAAAGACCTTCCAAATGAGGTATTACAAGAACCACATTTCAATTTAAAAAAATTTACAATTACATCACCACGTCAAAAATGGTGACGTCACCATGTTCGCATATTATTTAAAAAATCGGCGTTTAAAATTAAAAATCGACCTATTGCAGAATTTTTGTTAAAAGTAAATTGTTTGCAAAATAATGAATTTGTTCCATAATTTAGCCGCGCTCTGTATATATAAGTACCGGAGCACATTTTTTACAATTTTTACCCATTGCTATAATTATCGAATATGGTGTGGCGGTGCCATTAGAAATTTATCCAGCTCTGGACTCAATTATGACCCCTTCTCCAATGATTTCAGCACCGGGTGTCCAGAAAATCTCATACCAAAAGCAAACTAAAGATACTGTTACGCGAGCTACTGCATTAATATGCTCACTTAGTGCCCCCAGTGAAATCCCCGTATGAGACGACTATGGCTCCTCCGCCCAATTTTCGAGAATCATCCAAAATACGAAACATCGAGAATACCCAGTGCATCCGCCAGAACGTCGAGATAATTCTAGAAATACGACGCGCGAGTATAAATAGGCCACGACCATCGCTGCAGGCAATTAGTCAATCAGTCAGTGTTGATACCGAAGGAAAGTAATAGCGCCTCGATAAAGTGTTTATTAAGTGACTCTCATATAAATTATAATTAGTGTGTTTAGTGTATTAGATAAATTATTAAATAAGGACTGTATTACATATAAATCTGTAAATATAAATTAATTGTAAATATAAATTAGAATAAACGTTACAATACTAAATGTGATTTTTTTCTCCAACCTAATTTACCTTTATCCAAAAAATACTCCTAAGAGAGCTAGCGCTCTTTGAAGGTGATGCTGTTAAGTCAGTTTTTAAGCATATCTCAAAAAACCGCTACCTTATTTCCATCTCAGGCGTTTAACGCGGTAGAAGCAATGGGCAAATGTGGTAAAATTTTTTGTGTATCAGTGTTTTGACAAATTTTACATTAAATTTCGAAAACTATAAGGTATTTTCAGAAAAAAATTACCAAAGGTAATTTAGGTAGTACATAAAATCATATCTATTATTAATTTGTAGTTTGCGTTTGGCAGGGGAGTTTCTGGACACCTTGTATATTGAACTTCAGGTTTTCAACAAGTTCGAAAAACAATAGTAGTTAAATTGATATCATCTTATCATATCGTTAAAATATCACCCTCGCTTCCAGTATTCCTATCATTTTCATTTCTCAATACTTTTACTTAGTATACAAAATAAACTACGCTCACAAAAAAAAATTTCATGCATTCGCATTCCAATTATTTTGTGCTTAGTAAAGTTTTTTTTTAAATGTCTTCACGGCATATTTTTTTTTTCGTGAAGATATGATTATTTACGATTGCAATTATGGACCTCCAACTTCAACAGCCTTCGCTAAATTACAATCTCCTAATGAGTGGTTGGAAAACAAAAAATGGTTAATGTCCTAATAATGAGTTACACAGAGCCGTTTCCACGGCTAAATTCAGAGAAATCTTGATTGTTAAATTTATGAAATAATATTTTCACTCATTACAGCATGAGTTATTTACTAACAAATTGCGTTGGGATGAATGTAATAAGAAAACTTAAATTAACGTAAGAAGTACCAAAAAGTATATTAATTAGATAGTTAGTTGTATCATTCATCCAATGACGCACAATTGCACGTAATAAAACATTCAATGCAACACGATATTAGCAGTGACTATAACAATAATAATAATTTTTTTTATAGTCACTGATAATACACAAATCCTCTCGAATATATACTTCGTTCCAAGATATTTCGTTTTGACTTATGTCAACATGAATGATTTAAGACCAAAGCCCTCAGCAGGAAGTCGTTAATCCGATAACAAGAGCACAGTATCGTACTCGTCTCTTCGAAAGCGAAAAGATAATGCCTAATAGTATGATTATTTTACAACTGAAATGTTTGGCTGGTAAAATAACAATATTTGAGACTAACTTTTTAATTTATTTAATTATTCTATTATGTATTTGTGTTTGAAAATATTTTTCACGATAAATGGTTGACCACCTTATTTATAAATATTCTAATCTGATTGTGGAAATATAAAAAGAGTGGGGATTTCGGGATAATCATTTTTAATAATGTATCAGAACTTTAATTTGTTATCAACATTTCACTCCGAAACTAATCTTGTGTTTAAAACTAAGTATGTGGCGTCCTAGGACAAGAGAAGTCGGATGCGATGCGAATTTTACGAAAAATGTGTTTGAATCATTGAAACATCGAGGTTATGCAGTATGTCGCTAATGAATGGAATAAATTCATTATTTCCAAAATAAACGACTTTTGGAAAAAAATCCAAAAACAGGTCAATTTTAATTTTTGAATCGTCATCACATGATGTAGATGTAACGAACATTGCGTTACCAGTATTAGCGTGGTGACGTAACCGGCAATTTTTTTAAATGCAACCATGTGTCTCGAGACACCTCATTGGAAAGGTCTTCTAATCGTCTTTACAACGATGTAATTATTTGAATAACCAAAACTGTTTATTTGGTAAAATTTTAATCATAGATTCTGATTCAATGAACTAAGTTATTGTAAGGACCGCCACTGGAAATAAAACATCGTAGTGTACCCAAAAAATATTTCTGTTTTTGGATATGTTACTGATAATAGTACTAAATTCTAATTTAACACTAATTGATGTGTATCAGTCAAGTGTTCAATAGTTAAAATCTTTAAATTCGCATAATTTAGTAATGAAACTAACAATAAACTGAACGAATCGAAATATTAATGATGATTGGCTATGGAGATAGAGTAAGGACACAGAAAGAAGTTGGCAATTTATTTAATGCTAAATACTCCAACCGTGAACCCATTTCTCAATCAACAATTAGTAAAATCAAGAAAAAGTTTCGAGAAACGGGCCATACTAAAGATCTCCCCAAAAGTGGTAGAAAGTCAATTTCCGGAGACAAAAAAGTTGACGTTTTCCTTGAGTTTCAAGAAAATCCCCACACCAGCTCGAGACAAGTCGCGCTGGATAATAATTTACACCATTCTACTGTTGCTAGAGTTCTGAAAAAGGAGCAGTGGCATGCGTATAAGGTACATTTGGTCCAAGAGCTGTTAGAAGATGACTTTGATAGGAGAATCGAATTCTGTGAAAAAATTATGGAGCGATGTAACAGAGATCGTAATTTCATACAAAATATACTTTTTTCAGATGAAGCAACTTTTATGCTCTACGGCCAAGTAAACCGCCAGACGTATCGATACTAGGCAAGTGAAAATCCCCATTGGATGAAGGAGTATAGGACACAATATCCTGGAAAGGTGAATGTTTGGGCCGGCATTATAAACAATCAAATAATAGGGCCATATTTTTTTAAAGGAAGCTTGACCGGACCTCGATATCTTCAATTTCTTCAGGATTATCTATTACCACAATTAAATCAATTATTTCCAAATAGATGTGATTTGTTGTTTCAGCAGGATGGGGCACCCCCACATTACGCCTTTGATGTACGAACCTACTTAAATGCTGTTTTTCCAGATAGGTGGATAGGAAGAAGAGGAACGATCGAATGGCCACCAAGGTCGCCAGATTTGACACCTTTAGACTTTTTTATGGGGATACTTGAAGAGCAAAGTTTATCAAAGTCGCCCAAATGATATAGAAGAGTTGAAGGATCGCATCAGAACGGAGATTGCACAAATAACGCCTGAAGTTCTCGTAAACGTTAGAGGCGAATTTATTGCTCGGCTGTCTCATTGCATTATTGCTGAACGTCATCAGTTTGAACATTTAATATAATTTAATTGTTTTTCACTAAACAGTTCTCTGTATTTTAGTAAATAAACAGTTTTGGTCGACCATGTAGAAATAACTATTCAAATAATTACATCGTTGTAAAGACGATTAGAAGACCTTTCCAATGAGGTGTCTTGAGACACGTGGTTGCAATGTTCGTTACATCTACATCATGTGATGAAGATTCAAAAATCAAAATTGACCTGTTTTTTGGATTTTTTCCAAAAGTCGTTTATTTTGGAAATCATGAATTTATTCCATACATTAGCGACATACTGTAGTATAACCGATGCAGCAAAAGAAACACGTAAGTTGACAAAAAAAACCACTATTCACAGTAAAAGACATTATCAATAAGCCAATACTTAAACGAAAAATACGAAGTGACGCTAATAAAACCAAATGTGTTGACCAAATGCAAAAGGATATAATCAGAAGAACGATATATATGCAGATACCCTGTATAGTACAAAATGTTTTCAAAATGTGGCCATTGTTAAGCTATCTTTTTTATTTGAAACATTTTTAGCGTATACGGTGGGCCACCCTGTATGCTTCAACAGTTTAATTTGTTCAATTAAAATTAATAAATAAAAGTTAAATTTGTTTTTAAGAACTCAGTGATTTTTTTCATAAAATAAATTTAATTTATGTTTTAGTATATAAATTTTACCGACTACGGATCTGTTTCTGTTTACTGTAGGTACAATGAGGGATTTATAAACTTTTATTATTAAATCCTTAAGGCTAGATGCCGAGTCAACGAAATATTGTGAAGCGTTCTTTTCTTAAAAATAAAAATAAGCGTGCAATTGGACCATATTTCATTCTCTATCACTCAAATACAGACAAAAACGATCGTAAACACACAATGCGACGTTATATCATTCAATAACGCACAATTGCACGTAATAACACTCCGAGACGTTCAATGAAACACGATATCAGTCAAAAACTCATAATTTTACTAAAAAGCACACAAGATTATTATTAAACAATAGTTGTAGGAAAATTTATTAAAAATAGTTATTTATGCTTTTTTCCACGAACGGAAAAATTCCATGAGTGAAAAAAAGACACTTTATGCATATATTTCATACACTATTTTTTCTACAAGCAAGCAAAAACCCAAAAATGTGTTATTTAGGTTGCTCTAAATGGACTAAAAATAAAATATTTAAAATTAGCGTTAAAAAAACTACTTTATCTCACTCTAATGTCACTTTTTAAACTGTTTAACAAATACATATTTTCTGTACGGAAATCGATTAAAAAAACGTCACTTTTATGATGATTTTAGAAAAAATATAGTACATTACAGGATTTAATAATAATAATTCTATATCTTTGTTTTTTAAATGTAACATCCCTCTCTTTTCAATTTGTGATTTCCCTTGGTAATGTGATTCCAAAAATGTATCACAAGTTGATTCAAATTGGTACAGGGTGGACAAAAACGCAAAAGATGTTTTGGTGTAGTGAGTGTACAGTGACAAAAATTGTATGTGGGTTTTCTCCAATTATATTAATTCCTAATTTGACCCAGCTTTTTCCTGATCTGAATTGCTATGTAATCTGTAAGTATGTGGATGGAGGTTTCTTCTTCTATTCCACATAATCTACATAATAGATCTGACAATATCCATGACCAAAAAACCCGCAGGCAGAAAAAGCAGAACGCACCACCCGCTATGCTATTAAAATTCTATTATTTACGACCACCATTAAAATTAAGCATTTACAAACTCATATAAATACGTGAAATTACATTTTATACATACGTCTAAAAGCATGCGAAAAAGAACAATGCTTTTTAAATGGAAGTTTCATTATAACACCCAAAAGAGTGCGAAAAAGTACAATGCTTTTTAAAAGGGATAATCATTATAACACTCTTTTTTATTTGTATATTTATTAAGTTACCTTAGATAATTTTGTGTTTTGTGTTCTGTCAAAGGTTCTGTAACTGTAATAATTTTGTACTGTCATTAAGAAGTGTGAAACGTCATCGACATTTTGCAAAATATGTTTCAAATTTTGATTGATAAAACACTGATTGTTAAGCTAAATAAACATGGAAGAAGAATCTGATTGCACTCCTCCTGAAATTGCAGAAATTGCGTGCAATGTAACTCAAAACCTGCTTCCGGAAAAGTCAAGAAAAATATACATGAAGTCATATGGAGATTTTTTGGATTGGTGTAACACTAAAAAAATCAAAATTTACACGGAAAATTTTTTGCTCTAGTAGATATCCAATGAAATCAGTTAATTTGAGGTCATTTGATTGAACACAACCAATCAGAACAACATTACACTGAAAACAGCTCATGGTCTGTTTTCAGTGTAATGTTGTTCTGATTGGTTGTGTTCAATCAAATGACCTCAACATGGTCCCATGGTCTGTTATCAGTGTAATGTTATTCTGATTGGTTGTGTTCAATCAAATGACCTCAAATTAACTGATTTCATTGGATATCTACTAGAATCTACGTTGCCATGGATACATTTTGATTTATTTCGATTTTGACGTTTCAAAATATTTAATATTTCAAAATGTCACGATTTTGTCATAATACTGACGAGAATATTAATGAAATTATAGAAGCAAATATACTCTGTTTTTATTTCTATAATTAGCAAAAAATGTTCTATTCGAATAACCCTCAAGCTAGTTACTTATTGGCAACAGACCAGATTCCTCCGAAGGGAGTAAATAAAAAAGAACGCACCTATAATAGTAATTATGCGCCAAGGTAGAAAAGTGAGGTATTATTGTCGAGGTCCATTAAAGACCGAGAAGCGAAGCTTCGAGGTCTTTAATGGATCCGAGACATTAATACACTTTTCTACCGTGGCGCATATAACATTTTTTCACTACTTCACTACTGGCATTTTATTTTTTTAAATATTAGTTTGTCGACTTCCGTTTCACATGACATGACAGCTGTGCACAAGTTAACCTCACATTCTATTAAATGGATTGAGATTTAGTTATAATCAAGTAGGCTCTGTATTTTTCTACCTTGGTTAATAATGAACAACTTTACTGCCTCAACAAAAGTCAATAAAGTTAGGTTTAGAGGCTAGTAGTGAAAAAACAGTATTTAGTAGCCAGTACATTCAAAAAATCGATATAATAATTTCGTCACTCGTAGTGAACTAGAGGGCATTGTGATAAGTTGTTGTAATAAATGTTCGAATTTGTTGTTTCTTAATTTTACTGATCGTTAATAACCATTTTATGGTTGATGTAATTTATGTTAAAACAAAAATATAATTAAGGTTATGTCAGAGATCACTGAAAAAATAATAAAAAAAAATGAGATAATGAATTTGATTATTACAAATATAAATCTTTCCATAAAATAAGATGGACATAAATAAAGTCGCAAAACATAAATTAGGAATTGTCTTATTGGTCTTGCTTTCGTGAATAGTTCGCAATTGGTTAAAAAAAAATGACATGTAAAAAGTTATGAGAAAAGATATTTTAGACAAAACGTAAACGCAGATAAGAAAAGACAACAATAGTGCTTTTAGACATTATTTATTTCTTAAATATAAATAGGGGTAGATAATCTTTTGTTTACAAGACTGATTATAAGTTGCATTAGTGGCGGCTGGTGACTTCTCTAAACGAAGAGGTAAAAGACAAAGCAATGGGGGACTTCGGTCCAAGCTGCCAACCCAAAAATTTTGGAATTTTCTACCACTGGGGAAGGGAATTTTCAGAATATCATTGGATAAGAGATATGTCGCAATTGTCATAACTGACGTGAAATCAGGAGCTCCAACATAAATTTCAGCCAATAGGACACGATATTTACTAATATCGATATTTGGATTCAATTACCTGATTTGAAGGTCAGAGGCTCAGTTTACGTATATTTAAATCATGCGAACCTAAACATGACAAATTCGTTCTGAAATTTCCCTTTCCCTTGTGTTGACTACTTGGACCGAAATCCCCCATTGAAAGAGTCCCCTCGGACATGCAGGCGAAAGTTTTCAAGGTCATGCGTCCTCCTGGCACTTCCGAATTTCAATGAAAATATTAAATTACACAAAAATATAGATTTTCTCAAGGAAACCTGATTGTTATATGGAATTATTGCATCTCTTCACGCACTATCTAAGGCCGAGGCAATTTTTTTTTAAAAAGAGCTTACAAGACGATGTCTACAAAAATCCAGTTTAAATATCAGTTACCATCAACGATTGGAAGAACTACTCATAATTCCATATCCTAGTTGATCTAAAATATTTCGAATTTCGAACCATTTGGTGAATTATTCAATAGATAGATACTTTAGAGTATATAGTACCACATTAAGTAAGATTAGTGTGGGTGACGGGACATAACGATATTTCTGGAAATTAACAAGCTGATGAACTCGCGAGAAGAGGTTCAGCAACGACATTTGTACCAGAACCAGTTCTTGGGACCACAAAGAAAGTGGTCCGAGGACAAATACAAAAATGGGTACAAAGCCAACTTAACCTACAGTGGAGGAGCACTCCAAAGCAGGTACACACTAAGACCTTTTTAGGTGGGACATGAGTTGAACGGGCCGAAGTACTACTGAATATCAGTAGGAATCAGCTAAGAATCATTACAGGTTATCTAACGGGCCATGCCTCAGTAAAAGATCACCTGCATAAAATAGGGCTATACAACGGGGATCTCAGCTGCAGACTTTGTGGCATGGATACCGAGACCGTAACCCATATCTTGTCTGAATGTGAAGCACTGGACTCGAGGTGACACACAATTTTCGGAGAAGCCAATGTTCCACCTGAAACATATGGCACACATCCAGTGGACCTATATCGTCTACTCGAAGGAACAGAGATAACTGAGTGGATGGCCTAAATGTGGGAGTAGAGTACAATAAACCATCACGCTGCAGTGCTCCCGGCATAAGAACGACTAACAAAAAGGAAAAAGAACTACTGAAAATCCCCTCAGTCAAAGTAGTGGCCTATATATAGAAGACACGGAAGTAGATAAATGGGAAATGGTACAAAGATTCAGTTCAAGTGAGCGGAATGCTGAGCACAACCCAAACGTACTTTGTTTATCTGTTTAGTTGTGTTTTTTATTTGATTTGGGAGAAAACCACACTAGGCTAGGAAGCCTGTACTGTAGTTTAAACACGTAGCACACTCATTACAGTTTTTTGGTGAGTACCATATAATTTTTTAGGCAAATATAATTTGCAGTAATCAACAATGTCCTATTCCTTTCAGGTGAGAATGGAGCACAAAGAGTGTTGGAGACAAACACTTTATAATGAAGTAAATTCATCTTGATTGGAAAGCATAAAATGTTTTACTTCTTTTTTAAAAGTATGATATTTTTTTATTTCTTTTAGATATTTTGGCAGAATGACCCTAACATCCAAGTTCATGGCAGAACGAGTCTGATTTTGTACTGATTTTAAAACTAATTTTTGTTCATTAAGTATTCTTTTTGTACAATTATAAATTAATTGAATGTTGAATATTTTAGTTTCTTTATACAAGAGATCAGTTGGGTATAGTCTGTTTCTTCGATAAATAATTTCACTGTATTTCCTTTTCCGTAGGAGCAAAGTGCCTCAAATACAATAGGGTCATAAAATTCACAACAATGGATGGGGATTCATATTAATATGATAAGACGGTGGCCAGTGTCGTGCAGTCAGTTTAAGGGTTTTTCCGAGTAGGGATGGGTCTTACAGTTTTTTTATTCTGTTAAATAATTTTGTATTAGGATAAATTTATATATTTGGATTTTTTTCTATTAGATAAAAGTATAAAAGTATAGGCTGAAGTATGGTTGGTAGGTATTTAATAAATTACAAAAAAGAATCCTAAAGATCTAAAAGTTATATAAAAAGCCAAAGATGAAAATAATAATTATTTAAAACAAATCAGAAAAAATATTCTTTATTTTGCTTTATTAAAAAGAAGCAACATACAAAATTGTGAAAAATTAAAAAGTGCAATGATTAAAATTATAAATAAAATTTGTTTTTATATACTTACAATAGATGTAGATTATAATAATAATATGACTCTTTGTAATATTTTAGAAATTATTATGACATTTATTTTTGCATATCTACCTTAGTAAATATAACCAAACTATCTCAACATATTTTCATACAGTGATAATAAAAACACTTTTTGATTTACATAATGATAAAATAGCGCACCTCAAGTTCAACGTTGGTTAAATATCCATCAAAGTAGTTGGTTAAAAGCAGGAAATAAAACCATAGATTTAAAAAAAAAAGTTAATTGACTTTTTAATTATTTCATCACATTAACAGTACAATAGAAAAAATATATAATGACTGATTAAAAAAAAATGATTTTTTTTCTTAATTATATCGAAAATATTGTTGGAATTGACAAAAAAAAATACTGTGAAAGTTTAAGCTCTTAATATTAATATTAAGAGGTGCCGCATCGCAAATTTCGATTGTCCATTTAAATAACATGGGAACAATATTCTCTTGCACTTTGGAATTTTATAGCTCACGTTGGTGACAATACTTCGGAATGACCAAGATATATTCTTGTAGAAAATTTAACGCTCTACAAAAAAGGTCTCTTACAATTTTTTGATATATTTATTCCTTCAAAAGTTATTCGAGGTCAAAGTTGAACTAAGGACAAATTTTAACATTTTTCCAATTTTTTGACACAACCATCAACTTTATGAGAAAATTTTATGGAACATTTTTTGGAGAGCATTCTATTTTCTATAACTTATTTTCATAAAAGTTTTTGATATTTTTTACAGGTCCTAAGTTATTTGCATTAAACTGAAAATATTTTAACCTAAAAATTATAACTTGAACTTTTGAAGGAATAAATATATCAAAAAATTGTGAGAAACCTTTTTTGTAGAGCGTTCAATTTTCTACAAGAATATACCTTGGTCATTCCGAAGTATTGTCACCAACGTGAGCTATAAAATTCCAAAGTGTTATTGAAATGGAAAATCGAAATTTGCGATACGGCACCTCTTAATATTAATAACTTTCACAGTATTTATATAATATAAATATATATACACAATATAACAAAAATATATATACACAAAAGAAACAATTTTATTATTAAAAGATTTCATCACTCTTATCCGAATCAGACATTGTCACTGTAATTACTTTCTACCAGGGGTCTTTTTTACACTATCAGGCAACTTCACTCTGTTTCCACATTTTCTTTCACTATTTTCTGTAAAATGTCGATTCGCTAATTCCCGTCATATTGGCACACGTAGAAACTATACTTCTAACAGTACTTAAAGGTGCTTGATGCATAAGTACAATCATGTACGTTTAGTACTATAGTCCTTGCTTTAAAATCTAAAACACCTTTACACACTACGGGACTAAATTTTGACGACATTCTGACTACAAAAGTGCAACAAATTCTGAAAAATATATTTTATTTTTAGGATATATATTATATACCAAAAGATAACTGCCTAATTATATTAAGGATTGCACAATTCAAGTACCTATCTACATTTATATAGCTACCTGGAATACTTTGTGACCGCATAGTTGTCAAAACTTTCATTTTTTAGCAGTATTTTGGCCCAATTGAATGGCCTCCGTGAAATCGACTGTAATAATTACTTACCCATCTTTTGCACTATTAAATAAACCCGACAAATGAAACCATTCAGGTCTTTACCGAAAAATGTAACGCCAATGGTTTATTGCCGCTTTATGGATGTCGACCCTTTCTTGTGCTCCTATGCAATAGGAAATCTAGTATATAGTAAATTTTGTGCCACTTTTAATGTATTGAGTTTTGCTTTAAAGGCTGCTCCCCATGCTGGTATGAAATATGAAATAACAGATTCTGCAAGTTAGGTATACAAAATCAATAAATTTTTCTTGGATAAGATATCACGCAGTTCATGGTATTTATAAATCAAAGTACGTAAACGCTTAGCAACATAACTTATATGTTCAGTTCATTTTAAGTGTTGATGAAGTAAGATGCCGATATATTTTATTGACTTTGTTTTTTCAATCAGATGACAGTCACAATCTTGGTGGTTGATGCAATTTGTTTTATATAATCTAATAATTAAATCATTTGGTTGATAGTGTTTGGTTGTAGAAGTTATAAATTTTGTTTTGCTGAGCTGCGTTCGAGAAGTTGGTTGTTAGTATAAAAATTGTTTTAAGGAGTGGGGGGTCCCAACACACTTCGGTGTGCTAAACTCGCTCTAGGTTTTCGAACGGTGATGGAGTGTTTTGTTTAGGCCATGTTTGTTTTGTTATTGACAAATAAAATTAAAAATTCATTCATTTGAGTCTTTTCGTGAATATTTTCATGGATTTTGGATTAGTGATTGGATTCATCTTAAAAATGTGTAAAAAGAAAATGCATTTTGGCTATAGTTATGATTGCATCCAAAAGATTTGTAGAGACTATAATAATTAATAATAATAATAGTGACTCAAGCTCCGATAGTGAAGATGAATCTCAAATGTTGGTATCAATAAAAAAGAGGATGTCCAGGAATAATCTATCTCCTAAATCTTCAAAAATTTCTAGAAAAGAGAACTACTTTCAAGTTCTAGGTGCTTACCAAGTTTGTCATAAAGTAACCAATTTCCATTAGCATCCTGCTCATTTTCTACCAGAATATGTCTACCTTCTTCCAAATGTAATTTGTTCCTTATTTTTCCTTTTTTATGGGGTATTACAATTTTAATTGGCTAATAATTAATAATTAACATCTAAAACGTTTATCTCGGCAGAATCAAAACAAAAATACAAAAAATAAATCCAAATGCTCAAGCTGTCATATTATGTAACTTTTTTTGTCATCTTAAATTTTACCCCAGTCGGGACTAGAGTGTTTGGTGCGCGCACCAGTATGTGACAACTACCTTTTCGAACGCTATAGCACCGTACTATTTTTATATACACTCCGACTTTTCGAACGGAAACTGTATGATTTTTATACGACACACCAAGTTTTCGAACGCAGCCCTGATATTCAAAGATAACCTATTATTATTTAACCACTTATACATATTCTTTAACTCAGTCTCCGCAATACGTTTAGTTTCTTCCCACGTAGGACCCGTGAATATAACCGAATTATCGTTTACGTAACATGTTAAATCACCTTTGAAATCATTCATTTTAGTTATACTGTTAGTATAAATGAGAAAGAGTATTGGGCCTAAAACCGTGCCTTGTGGTTTTTTTTTTATAAGGAGCCGTCCCTTCGCCGGCACCACCTCAGCCTCCTGGGCTTATTGTGGATACTCCTAGTGATCTGACTACAGGTGCGTAGTTTGTTCCTGCTCATTGAGAGCAGTTCTTTCGCTACTTTTTCTGATGGTTCTTTTATAAATTTCTTTCCATGTATTTGCCTAGGCGTATCCTTCCAGTGTTTATTGTGTTGTTCTTTTACCCACCCTTTCAACCATGACCTAGTTGAGCATCTGGGAATGCCCACAGCTGGTTCGGGTCCGTTCATCAGGGTTGACGATCCTGCTCTTGCGAGTTCGTCAGCTTGTTCATTGCCAGCGATTCCTTTGTGACCTGGGACCCACTCCAGTGTTACACTGTTCCGAGTCGACAGTCTTCTAAGTTCTTCGCCGCATTCCCATACCAGCCGAGATGTTACCTTAGAGCTCTGAAGTGCTTTAAGGGCAGCTTGACTGTCACTGTAGATCCTGATCTGCCTGTTGTTGTAGGCTCTCATGTTATTTGCCCTTGCACATGCAAGTATTGCATAGACCTCTGCTTGAAATACCGAGGCGTATTTTCCAAGCGAGACGATTCCTTCATATTTGCTCGACTTGATGTATATGCCCGCTCCGGTGCCGAGCTCATTCTTTGATCAGTCTGTGTACCAGATCAGTACATTTGCTCTACTGAGTGGTGGTGCGTTCTCTTCCTCAAGCTCCTTTCGATCTTTGATGACAATCTCGAAGTTCTTGCGAAAGATATATCTAGTGGTCATGTGGTCTGTTGGCATTTTAAAGATGTCGTCATCCACATGCCTTATTTCTGTGTGTCCTCTCCCATGTGCCACGTCATGTTCTGATACTTTCTCCAGTCGGGTTAGAGCTGCCCTTGCTTCGCACATTATGACACAATGTAGCGGAGGAAGGTCTAGCATTGTAGTCCTCATTGCCCCTGTAATGCCAATGCAAGTCTTTGGACCTTGCTTAGTTTTAGCATTGCAGAGGTTTGTCTGATCTTTGGCCATCAGACCAGAGATGCATATGTAATCCTGGGGATGACAACCATTTTGTACAACCAGTGTACCATGCTTGGTCTAAGTCCCCATTTAGTGCCGTAAGTGCGTCTGGCAACCATGAAGGTTACCTCTGCCTTCTTGATCACGTGCTGCAGGTGTCGGTTCCAAGTTAAACCTGGGTCTAGGATAACCCCAAGATATTTTACTTCATCCGACAATCGTATTGGTTCACCTTGAAGCGTCAGGGGGCCAAGTCCTTCCCTTTTCCTTCTTCTGGTAAACGCAATTATCTGTGTTTTTGAGGGACTTATGCGTAGCCCTTCTTCTACAGTCCAGCCTGTTACTACATTTAAAGCCATCTGGAGTCTGTCTCTGGTTGTACTGTTGAATTTACCTTGGGATAGAATTACCAGGTCATCTGCATATCCTATGGTGTTAAATCCTTCTCTGTGTATGGTTCTAATGAGCCGGTCCATAACCAGGTTCCACAGCAGCGGGGACAGTGCTCCCCCCTGTGGACAACCCCTGGTTGCACGCACGGCCATTGTCTCCCCCATAAGAGTTGTTTCTATTAGCCTGCTTCTGAGCATTCAGTCTATCCATCTGCAGCTCGTGGCATCGATCCCAATTTTCCTCGTTGCCTTGGCTATGGATTCGTAGGAGGTGTTGTCAAAAGCTCCTTATATATCTAGAAAGGCTGCGAGCATCACCTCTTTATTTTCCAGCACGTATTCAGCCCTTTTGACGAGTTGATGTAACGCTGTTTCGGTTGATTTTCCCTCTCTGTATGCATATTGATCTTGGTGTAGTGGTCTTGTAGCCAGTATACCGTCTCTGATATGTCTATCAAGAAGTTTTTCAAGAGTCTTCAGCATAAATGACATTAGACTGATTGGTCTCAGAGCTTTAGCCGTGTCCTGTCCAGATTTTCCAGGTTTTGGTATAAATGTAGCTCTGATGCGTTGCCAAGTTCTTGGAATATGCCCTAGAGCTAGGCTAGCTCTGAGCAATTCGCATACCCTGTAGTGTAGTGTGTTGCCTCCTTTTTTGAGTAGGATAGGATAAATCCCGTCTGGTTCCGGTGATTTATATGGTTTAAAGCTGTTTAGAGCCCATGTGGTACTCTAGTTGAAATTTCATATTCATTTCATTTTCAATTTTGACGTTTTGAGTCCTTCCAAGTAAATAACATCTCTTCAATAATAAAGCTGTGCCTCTAATTCCATAACGATTCAATTTTTGAATAAGTATGAATGAATGAGTCTTCGCTAACTACTGCTCGTTATGATACGAAATCGCTCGATTGCGAGTGATGTCAAGAATTGGGCTCCTGAAATTTTGTTTAAATAGTTCAAAAATCCTCTATTAAAACGTTTGGAATGATGTTTTCTGTTTGCAACCGACCCTGTTACCCAACTGAAATTAGATAATGAAGAAACTGTGTCATTATGAAGATTGATTATGACGAAATTGGACGAATTAAGGTTCTCGCATTCCAAGCACCTAAGGCAATACCACTGAATTTGCACAAAACATACAGAGCGTGGCTTTGGTATCAGAAATTGAAATTACTCAGTTCTATTATATAGAACAACATAAAAGGTGCAGCTTGCATTGGACCTCAGTATACAGGGTCACAAATATTAACAAAATACCATGAAAATTTAATAGTTATTTAACCAACAATTGTATTAATAATAGATATTTACGATATAAGTGTCGTAAATATTCCACCACCGTTAAAAATCAGAAGGCAGTACTTGGCCAGAAAACAGTTAGTCAAATATAGAGCTTTTAACACAGTACTAATGAATGAAATGGCTAACTTAAATTCTCAAAACTTAACCAACAAATATTGGATAAAAAAAATTCTCCACCATTAGCTGATGCTTTCGTTGATACACATAGTATAAAAGTTACTAACAGTCAATTGTACCCTATCTATAGTTTTAAATTTGAAGACATTTTCTACAAGACAGATATAATATACCCCAATTACACTGAGAACGCCTCACTAAACAACACCATTATGAATTCCATATTGAATGAAGTTGCAGATCAAACAGTGATTTATACAGATGGTTCGAAAAATGAATATGGTACAGGTTTGGCATTTTATGTCTTCAACACAGACATGGTATGTCCTTACCGCATTCCGGATTTATGTTCAATATTTACTGCTGAATCATTCGCAATAGAAAAAGCATTTACATGGTGTTTAAAACAAACAATAACAGGAGTAGTTATCATATCCGATTCAAAATCAGTTTTGGAAGCCTTACAAAGCTCTCCTTTCATACAATTTAAAGATAAAACAATTTTTATCATTAAAAAGCTAGTTAACCGATTAAATGTACATGTAAAATTTATCTGGGCAAAGGCCCATGTAGGTATTAGAGGCAATGAAAAAGCAGATTCTGAGGCCAAGAATGCTACACCAGGACATGTTATAAATTATCATTAAATCATGGCTGTTTCCCAGCGCATCTTCACAGACTTAATCTAGCTGCTTCACCATATTGCTCATGCAATAATAACAAAACTGCCGATCTAAATCATCTATTATTTGAAGGGGGGATATAAGTAATTACTCACAGCTGGAAGCTTTTTTAAAGCGGAAAAGTGAAGGTTACAAGACGAGGAAATCCATGATATTTTCGAAATAAAATGTACACACATTTTTGAAAGAAGCTAATGATGATCATTTCTTGATGATGAAGGTAACGTAGTACGTATTACATAAAAATAGTGATCCATGACTATACTGAATGTTATTTTTTGTAGGTTATCAATGATTGTCGGTGTGTTTGGAGCTTGCCGTAGGAAAGAGTTGAAAAATTTGATAATTAATGATGTTGTTGACGAAGTGGCTGCTTGTATACCTTCCGAAAATATAA
Source organism: Lochmaea crataegi (assembly GCA_947563755.1). NCBI lineage: Eukaryota > Metazoa > Arthropoda > Insecta > Coleoptera > Chrysomelidae > Lochmaea > Lochmaea crataegi. The sequence goes on from OX387425.1 coordinate 24,854,558, forward strand.
TCATCTTCGTCCTCAAACCACAGTCCATGATCGTTTTCTTATTTTGTATAAAAGAGGAAAATGTTATTCCCAACCAGTGGACATAAACACTTTTGGGCGCATTCCAAATGAAATTCCAATTTTTAGAACTACCAAATCCATCACGTTATTCAGGTCACTGTTTTAGAAGATCTTCCGCATCTCTACTTGCTGATGCTGGTGCTGATATGCATACTTTAAAGAGAGACATGTCGAAACATCTCTAGAAAACAAAAAAATAATAGCCACAAAAATAATGGGAAAAGAAGAAAGTGTTTCTAAGAATTCAGTAGAAATTGAACACTGCAATACTTCTTTTGTCTCCACTTCTGCAGGAATAAATATTACCAACTGTGAAAATGTTGTGATTAATATTTATAATAAATAAGTTAAGTTTTTATTTCTCTGTAGCAAGTAGGTACCCAGTTCAATGTTGATTTGATATAAAACTGATGTTGATAATAAACATACTTTTATTCTTTATTTGATTTTAAAAAGCCCAAATTTGACATTACGTCAATTTAAATAAATTCATCACAAACTCTGAACATGTTTATGTTCCAGTGTCGTAATGAAGTTCTAGTATCAATATCGTTATGATTGACATTACATATTGATACTAGGAAAAGGCTACTAACAATCGACATATCTAGGCACGTGAACAATACTTTATATTTAAACTTGTCACATTTGGCATGTAAATATTCCCTTTGTAAATTTAAAACTAATGAACTACCAAACGCAGTTACCAAAAATTTGAGTTAGTAACTGTTATCTTCTGTATGTTCCTTGTGGTATGAGCATTATTTTCAAGAACAATGTAATAATTATCTGTAATGGTGCAATGTTGATTTGTACAACCGCAGAAATAATTTTACAGCTCATTGTTGGTAAATCTTGGTAAATATCATAATATAATCTTTGAGCATGAGAAGGGACAACACATTTTATTCACACCTCGTACTCTTGTTAATATTTCAATTGTTTACTTTCAATCTCCACTGTCAAATGTATTTCTGTTTTTTATGTTCTACTCAAGATTATTATCATTTTTTATTACAAACCAACTTAAAAATTGATTATTTAGTTACAACTCGGTTGGGACCAAAGTTGAATAAATGATTAATGAAGTCTGAAGATATAAGATGACATATCTGATATTATGGAAATAGATACCACCTGATAGAGCCAATGAGACTATTGTAAGACAGTGACGTTGCTCTATGAATTGGAAAAGGCGTTTCTTTTAAATCCAATGTACACTTTTAGTTTGAAAATATTTTTATATTAAATACTTCATACAGTAGAAACGCTGAAGCTTTTCCATCACGTGACTGTTAGGTCAGCAATATTGTTCATATGAATTAAATCAAAACTTGTGTCAACTCAATAGGAATAATCGTTATGACTAATATTCCAAAGGTCGGCGTTTTACGAATTGGTAATTAAACAAGAAATTTAACTTTTTTAATTGTATTTATTTTATTTATATGGTTAACATCGACATATTTATTGAAACTATCGATATACTGGGCGAATAAGTTACAAAATCCAAAATTAATATTAACCATGCTGGCTTATTAGTGGAGAGCTGATTTTTTGTAGGATATCTTGTATTTTATATAAGTACATACAATTTATGAAGTTCATGAAACTGACGTAATGTTTAGTCTACTGACAGGGTGTCCTCTAAGACTTTTAAAATAACACTTTCTAAACTGATTACATTAGAACAATTTTTTTTGGATGGGCTATAGATTGTAAATAGAATAAGATTCCCACACAGCTTGAAGGTGGACGTTTCGATAAATATATTACCATCATCAGGGCAACACATCAAATGGAAACCCTCATATTAAAAGTAAAAAACAGAAATATCCGCAAAAGACATCAAAAATAAAATGTAAACACATATAGGTACTAGAAACGAAAAAACACATCAAATATATCAAATCTTGCTTTATAGTTCATCCATTTCGGAATCTGAGCTGTCTTCACCAGTATTTATTATCACTGGTTCAATATGTATGTTCACCAAATTTCGTTCTCGAGTAAACCAGTCTTCGATTATTTTTTCGGTATGCCTAACACAATTATCCCAAACATTTGCACTACAATTTTCCAATGCTTCTTTCCACATACTCAAGACCCTTTCATCGCCGTATCCGTCTCTGCCAATATACTTATTATAATATGTTTTGCAGTGGGCCCAAATAAGCTCAATGGCATTAAATTCGCAATGGTAGGGCGGTAGCCTTAAGACTTCATGACGATGTTTTCGGAACAATTCATCAACAACATATACATTTTCTTTCCGGTTCAGTTTAGCAATTTGTAATAGTTCAGGTCTTGAGAGGTTTTCATTAAAGTCAATATTGTTGGCTTTTAACCAAGTGATAATTTCATCTTTTTTTTGACGAAGTGGAAGGTTGCTTTTCTGCTAGTATACTATGATAAGGCGCATTGTCCATTACCACTAACGACGGTTCTTCTAAATTCGGAATTAACTGTGTCGTAACCCACTTTGTAAATATTTCACCGTTCATTTCACCGTGGTAATCTGACGAAGATGATTTAGAGGAAAACACTAAGCTGGCATCTTCCACAAATCCTTTGGATGAACCAGCGTGAACAATAATAAAACGTTTACCGTCATAACCTCCTGGTTTACGTACACTTTTAACATTACTGTCCTGCCAAGAACTTAATTTAGTTCCTTTTGCATATATCCATGTTTCATCTAAAAATATAATTTGTCTTGAAAAAACACTATCACTATTTTCTCTATATTTTCGAAAGAAGCATGCTCTTTGGCTAGCAATATTTGTTCGTTCTATTAATGCTCTTCTGTTATCTTCCTTTTTATATTTAAATCCCAAATGTTTCAATAATACCAATAATAAAGAGGTATTTCCAACAGAAAGAATTTCCTTATTTTTTAGTTCATCATTTATGGTTTTAACAGTAACATGTTTCCCTGAAAAAATAAGAAAATTTAAATTATCATTATCTCAAACAAAAAAAGGATTTTTTTATATTTACTTCATACTAAACTTGAACACAAATTTTTGATATTCAGATTTTTTTATTATTTGTACCAAATAATGTATAGAACAACTCCGTATGTGACATCAAAAAATTTAAATTAGAAAACTAAATTGTGAAACACAATCTACACTCAGAACATTCAAATTGGTAAACATTTATGGACAGTACTCAACTTAGAAATCAGCACATTATTAAGGTACCTACTATGATTTCACTTCTCTTTTATTTAAAGTGTAAGCTGACTGTAATGTAAGGCTTAAGAACTCCCATGTTCTTGTATTATTGTTTCACATGTTTGTTTACTTACTTTGTTCATACATATTATTATATAAGGTATTCCGTACTGCCATTTTGGTTCCCTCGGGTAAATCCTCTGTTTTTAGTTTTAATCGAGGTGTTTGACTGAGTGACGTTGGGAAAGTTGGAATATTTTCCTTACTTTTTTTAAGGGAACATACCGTTTTCACAGATATTTTCAATGCAGTCGCCACTCTCTGAAATATAATATTAAATAGAAATGTCCTTAAATAGATGTTAACTTTAGTATAATACCTCCTGAACAGATGAAATAGGTTGAAAGGGTCCGCCGTTGTTTTTTTCCATCTCAAAATATTCAATCAAGTTCATAACAAACTCCTGTGCTCGTGAATTAAGCCACTTTCCAGGCATTTTCTGAAAATAACTGTTGGTTAATTTACCGTTACAAGTACAATCAGACACTTGATTCATGCAAATTTGAAAATTCTGCAGAGATTTAGAAATTGTAGAGAATTATAAATACTATTTACCACCAATAAGTAGTAAAATAAGCATTGTAATATTCCCGTCTCACGGCATTTTAGGTGTTATGAAATGTCAAAAGTTTACAAGTTGTTAATGTAATAAATTAGTACTTACCAATGTTAAATGGAATAAAAAGTCAAATTAGTTCTTACAAGAACTGATTTTAACAATTGATACACTTTGAATCCAAAAAATCGCTGAAAACAAGTCAGTAAACTAACCTCAAATGCGGTAGTGTCAAATTCAAGTTTTAGTACGATCAGTTATTCACGTTACGTCAATTATATCGTTGTCTCTTTTTACGATTACTACGGCAAATTTATAGAAACTATTACGTATGTCTTGTAGTTGGTCTTGTGTAGAAGACAATCGATCGAACGTTGTTATGTTTGATTTATATTGATAGAAGAAGATAGAATGTAGAAAATATGTGTTGCATAAATCGTAGATTGGATCACGTGATGGAAAAGCTTCAGCGTTTCTACTGTACCTACATAATACAAAAATACACTAAAAATATAAAAATAAAATCAATAATACTCTACACTAAAAATATAAAAATAAAATCATTTACGTTGAGCTATTAAAGTTAAAGCTTTTTGTGAAGAAATTCAATCATGAAATATTTTAAACCTTGAATTACCATTTTTCCATGTTTTGTCTGTGCACCATTACTTAGCAGCTGGGAAACTGTCCTAGTCTAGTCTAAAGATTAGCGAACTTTCCAGCTACTGAGCATTGGCGAACCAAATGTTAAACGCGCCCAATGACTGTCTATAAAGTGTAGACTGCGAATATTTGATTCAATTTCTGGTCATGTCAGAGGGCGCCAGTTTAAATCCAATACCAAAAACATCTGAATGCAGAACAATAACACTCAATCATAAGCCTTGCATACGCTTTGACTTCATGGTGTTTTATGGTTTGTAACGAGTTCCCCTTCTTACACGTGGCTCCTGCCACAAGAACACGTCACTATGGACACCCTTGATGCAAAATTCGGGTTTTAAATCTCGGGCGCCAGATTATTAACGTGGTTTGCTCCACGGCCCCTTGACCCTTAGCATCAAGAGTTCCAGATAGCCTCAGATGGAGGTTACGGAAAATTCCAGGGGTCTTGTTGAATTAACTTTATTTACCTAATTATAATCAAATATGGATCCTCCAATTTATAAATTACGGGTTATGAAGGAAACAGGGGTTCAGCAGAATTGTATACTACCTACGGTTTAGTGTATACCTACGATCACACAATAAGTCGGTATATCACAAAATAATCAAAAAGAAACTTTTAGTGTATTAATACTCTGTGGTCTATTTTACGAATAATTCTTTAGTGACAAGCAAATTAACAGGGAAAAGAAAATAAGCTATCTTTACCATATACTTGGTACTTTGACGGACATAACGGTCAGGTTATCAAATACGGTTCAAATCTACCGAGTTTAACGGGGTCCCTAATGCACGATTTAGATCTGCCGGGTAATCAGACAAATTGTGGCTAAGCCTCTTCCAAGTCTGATTAACCCTTGAATCCAAATGAAACCGGCAACTATTATTCCGACAATAAGGAAAAAAACCAAATATAAATAATGATTCTACGAAACGGGAAAAGAACGATTTAGATCTGCCGGGAAATCAAACAAATTGTGGCTAAGCCTCTTCCAAGTCTGATTAACCCTTGAATCTAAATAAAGCCGGTAACTATATTCCAACAAAAAAAATTTTTCCCACGAGTTAAACGGTACCCAGCTATCGACACACAGAGTAAAAATATTTGTACTAGCATAAAATTAAAATATTAAAATCCACTTGGATATCAATTTAATATAAAACTACTGAGAACCAAAAGCATAAAATAATTCGAGAATCCACTAATAATTTATATCAGTTAATTATTATTTAATAAACGCTGTAAATAAAATTCGAAATCAAATTACAGTACACAAACTTTATTTCCATATAAAAGAAACAAATAAAAAAAAACCAATTTTCAGTTCAACAACAAAAGAAAAAAAATAGCCGGTCGGAAAATTTTCAAAGAAACCATTCAACAATTTAATATTAAGCGGCGGTACGGAAAGTTTCGAATACACAGTTTATTTGTAAAAATGATTTACCTTATAAAATACAGCTTCCACACACAATCGTAATGCACTTAATTTTCACAATACTGTTTATCGGTTTTCGGAATAAAGTTGAGCGAAGAATCACGAAATACTAATTGAGAGCCGAAATGAATCAGAGACGGAATGAATCAGCGCGAATGATTGAGAGCGAAAATGAATCCTGAGCGAATGATTGAGAGCGAATTTATATCCAAAATTCTAGTTACATTTTTCGGCCGTAGTTGTGGTGAGGGAATTAAACGTGAAATTTATCTACTTACAACAAAAAGATGTACCTATACTGAACGGCTTCGGTTTTAATTAAAATGGTGTATATACCGGGCGTCCCTTCAGTTGAAAAATTTAAATATCGGAAATGAATAAATTGTGTATGGTAGAATTTGGATTTGCGTAACTCGTACTTATACTAAAATATACAACGGTAATAACGAAAAAAAAATCAATGCGGTAGTAGAAAGGGTTGTAAAGTAACGAGTTATATACACCCTAGTGGTAAAATAAAATATATTACGGAAAAAAATAAAAATTAAACTTGCAAAAAAAACTCGTTACAGGTTGCTAGGTCATTTAACAGTATATTAAGTAAGTGGGGGTTAGAAAACAGAAATGAAAAATTTTGTGAGTAAGAAATCCGTTTTTGTCCTCGTCTTAAAAAATATAGAAAATTGTGATCATTTGGTGGTAAAATATGTTGCCTTGCCAAAAACATTTCTTTCCCTCTTTATTTATCTTTGAATTGTTTACAATGTTTACAATTTGACTACTGTCATTTATAAAAAATAACGTTAGATGGTATTGGATTTGCAGTGGCGACGCCGCGGTGAAAAAACAGACGATTTTGAGGACAGGGTTTGTCAATTTTTCCGTATGAGTTATTTAGTCTCCATGATGTGATCCTTCAAACTCATAAATTTGACAACCACTGACAGTTTAATACCGAAATAATAAAACGCGTACGTTTTATAACTATATTATTTACAGTACAGGGTGTCAATTTTAAAACTTACAATGGGCTGTACCTCGTGAAGGAAAAGTGATTTCAAAAAAATTTCAAAATCGTTTCTAGGGTAGAGAGGGCGAATTAAAATGACATGAGAGAGAACGCACCCCCATCAACCCCCTATGCCCCTCCTACCCCACCTACAAAAATTTAAATGGCAGCCCCTACTTGTGATATGTCGTTAAAAAGCCCGTAGAAAATGCTTTCCAACGGTCTAAGTCATAATTATACAGGGTGTTATAATAAAGCAGAAAAATGTATTTGACAACAAAATGAAAAAGTGTTAAATGTCGAACTACAAAAATGTTAATTAATTTAGTAAATGTTCAAAATGGTTTCCATTGTTTTATAAACAATAGTACATCCTATTTTTAAACTCCAAACAAACGTTGGCAGATGTTGCTTTATTAATATCACGTCGATTGAGGTTGGTTTAGTTTTATAAACAACCGACTTCAGGTGAGCCCTCAGAAAAAAATCAGGAGGCGGTAAGTCTGGTGACCTAGGTGGCCACTCAATGGGACCTTTCCTTCCAATCCATCTATTTGGATAATTATTTTCTAACCAGTCCCTAACTGGTACTGCGTAATGGGGAGGTGCTCCGTCTTGCTGGAAGTGCAACAAATTTTCATCTAGAGCTGGATTGCCATCGCCGTCCTGTTGGTTCTCTAATTCTTGAACAATTAAGGGCTCAATCCAGCATATCGAGGTACATTTCATCGTTTAAATTTCCCGGTAAAAACAAGGGATCAATCACAGAATCTCCTAATGCCCCTGCCCAAACATTTAGTTTCTCAGGATAATGAGGTTGGTTTTCTCTAAACAGATGTGGATTTTCATCATTCCAATAACGACAGTTTTGTTTATTTACATTACCATTTAGATAAGATGTGCACTCATCACTAAAACAAATATTTTTTAAAAGTCTAGGTTCATTCTTAATTATTTCAGTCATAATTTCACAAAACTGAATCCTTCGGTCTGGATCGCCATTGGACTATTCTTGAAGACATTGTATTTTATAGGGGTGAAATTTATGGAGCTCCAAAACTTTCCGTGCCGACTCGACATTAAGGTAAGTATCAAATAAACCAATAATTTCAATACAGAAAGGAAATGCAAAACAGAATAACAAAATGTGTTCTCTCTCAAATCCTTTTAGTTCCCCCTCTCTACCCTAGAAACGGTTTTGAAATTTTTTTGAAATCTCTTTTTGTTCACGAGGTACAGCCCATTGTAAGTTTTAAAATTGACACCCTGTATTATACTTGATTTAACCGACATTATTATTATTATTCATTAATCATTATCAACTTATTATCGATTCTGACAGTGAAATTTTAATCTAAATTTTCAGAAATTACGGGTAGGAAAAATCACTGTTGCTATACATTAAGTATATAATTACAGAATCTTTACATCACTGTGAACGTAATTAAAGTTGTTTAGTGCAACTTTGTATTCAAAGCCGACGTCAATAGAACAACTGATACTTCCGCTATGAACATCTGATATTAAGTGCGTGTCAGTCAATTCTTTCGTAGTAAAAAAAAACAAATTCATAATTATTGCCTTTCAATCAGTACTTGTTCGTATCTACCTACTATTACAATGATGTTTGGGAAAAATATTGGATCAATTCCAATAATACTTTTAGCTCCCATCATAAGAGCAAAATTAACAACAAGAAAATATCAAAAATTTCAGCAAATATCATTAACAAACAACATTTATTCAACTTGGTCTCTAACAACAAACTGAAGAATATTTATGCTTAAATTTGTTTATGGATCACGCATTCAACAAATCTGATTTGAATGTTATCAGTGGTGCAAGTTATATTTACTGAAAATTTTCAACTATAAGCTAGTTTTTGCTATCGGTGTTGGAATCATATACACTCAAATTGGTAAAGGTTGAACAAAAACGCAAGAGTTGTTTGTTATTTTAACAATGTATCTATCTACTTTCATAAGTAATCTTAGCTGCTCGACTAAACAGAAAAAGTATTTCTGGACATTTGTTTTTCAATTTGACTTTAAAAACTGTCATAATTATCCAAATACAATTCCATATTGGCAATCTATTTTATCATATCGTATTTAAGAAACCGTTTTGTTAAAAAGATTTCAACTGAAAATGAGAAAATTTAAATTTAATGGTGATGGGTGTTGACGATAGGATGCGGACTCAACAAGAGGCATGCTCATTATTTCATAAAATGCACCCGAAGCAAGGTAGACCGACACTCTATGCAGCAAATATTCAACAAGATGTAATTTTGTCGGCAAAAGACGATCCATACTGTATAGTGTGGGAATTATACTTCTTCTTCTTCTTCTTTTCTAGATCCTTTTGCCCTTTCAGGCGTCGGATGTGGATTCCATGTCCTGTACCCATTTCTTCCATGTCTTTCTGTCTTTTGCAAGGTTTTTCATTTCTGCTATGGTCTTTCCTCTTTCTAATCCCATCTCTTGTATTTGGTCTAACCATTTCCTTCTAGGCCTATCCCTTTGTTTTTTGACCGGTTTCCCAATCTCCATTATTTTCTTAGTTAACCTATTTGGTTCCATTCTTACCATATGACCATACCAGCTAAGTTGCCTCTTTTTTATTTTACCAGTTATCAGTTCCTGTTTAGTTGTCTCTCTAATGACGTCATTTCTAATCCTATCCCATTTAGTTTTCCCTGCAATTCTTCTTAGATGTTTCATTTCTATGGCGTTTATTCTAGTTTCGTCCTGTTTTCGCACAGTCCAATTTTCACTTGCATATAATATTGTAGGAACTGTTATCATATTATGAATTTTCGTTTTCACTTCCAAGTCTATATCTTTATGTCCAAGAATTGTTTTATTTAGAGAGTAGTATATTTTTGTTGATTTATTTGCTCTGTTTGTTATTTCTGCATCTATTTTTCCATCTTCTGTTACTATACTTCCCAAACATTCAAATGTTGTTACTCTTTCTAGCGTCTGGTTTTTGCATTTAATCTCTTTATTATTCTGACTACCTAGTTGTTTTTCATTTATTATCATCACTTTTGTTTTATTTATGTTCACCTCCATCTTCATGTTCTCTATTTCTTTAGTCCAACTATTCACTAGTTTTTGCATTTTGTTCTTTGTATTCGCTACTAAGACCACATTATCTGCATAGAGTAGACTACTTATTTTTATCGGTTCTAAATTTCTGTGACCCAGTATAGTATTCAGCTGCTCATATTTTTCTTTAGTTCGTTTCACAATCTTATCCATGATTATTATAAACAGTAATGGGCTTAAACTGTCTCCTTGTTTTCTTCCCTTATACATTTTAATTTCTTTCTTTTAATTATATTTATTAAGGTGGGTGGGACTTCCAATTCCTCCAGGGTTCTCCATACTTCCCTTCTATCTTCTGTATCAAAGGCTGCTTTTAGATCTATAAATGTAAGGTACATTTCTTCTTCCTCTTCTATTTTTCTTTCGATTATATTCCTCAGTATATAAATATTATCATTTGTTTGTCTTCCAGGTCTAAAAGCTCCCTGCTCTTCTCCTAATTTCGGTTCTAAATATTCTCTTAATCTTTTTTCTATTATTTTTGTGTATACTTTATAGCTAGTTTGGGCCAAACAGATTGCTCTGTAATTCCCACATTGTGTCTGATCTCCCTTTTTAAAGATTATATAGGGAATTCTACAGGAATTTGGATATTGGAAAGTAAATGCAATGCAAAATATCATCCTTCTTAGGAAGTACATCTCATCCATAGGATTTATTATTATTATTACATCCCTACTTATAACAACCTGTTTTGTTTCTGGGTTATACAGTCTGTAGCCCTTAACATTATCACTGAAGCCAACTAAAATGGTTTTTTTTAATTTCTTATCCCATTTGTAACGTTTCTCTTTTGGTATCAACATTATTACTTCAAAAATTGAATATTCAGGTAATCTGCATAACGACCAAATAGATATCAATCATTCTCCTTTATTAAACCTTTTTACCTAGAAGATGTGATGGTTGTGAATAAATTTTTGCCATATTGGATCTAAATGCGAAAATGTGTGTGCTGGATCACACAAGGTCAATGAATGCACAGATCCATTAAAAAAGAAGTGCATCAATTGCTGGGAAACCAATTGCAGACTAAAAAAATCATTAAAAACAGACCATGCTGCATCCGATCCAAACTGTCCTTGCTATAAACATTTTCTGGAAATAGAAGTTAAGAAAACTAAACAAATATAGCAGTTAACAGATCATAGTAAATCCAATAACGATGAAAAAATAAGCCTATTTCATCAAAATGTAGGTTCCTTAGGAAACTGTTTAAATGAACTAAATGTAATTGTAAGTGATTTGAAAGTTGACCTGGAGGCAATCACAGAACACTGGTAGACAAAAAATAATCTAATGTCTTATCAGTTAGAAAATTATAAACTTGTGACAGCATACTGTCGAAGTGTCAACCGAAGTTTATCTATCGAATATGCCTGAAGATGACTATGATGGACCATGATGGATCAAAACTAGTTTTTTACGTCTCTGAATGACCAACAATAGATTTACTTGTCCTATTTGATCTAGAACTCCCTATCACAGAAAATGGATCCTTTATTTCACTTTTCTGAATCTGTTTTGTACTAAGTACTAAGAAATATCTAAAAATAAATTTCTATTGCACATACATGAAATGATGTAGATCTGGATATATCCGAAGATGCAGTTATAAGGGATATTTCCTTATTCCTATCGCCAACATTAAATCAAAATCAAAACAATGACTGTTCACTTAGAAGAAACAACTACAATACTTCTCGGGTTATATGACCCTTCAGACATTGAATTACACTTCTAAGCTAAACGAGGTTGGTATGATCTACAAGATTTAACCAACCATTCTGGTTTGCAGTTAGAAGGGACAATATCACCGGTTTCGACGTATTTGCGCCTCATCAGTACAAGGTGGATATTCTCCGTTCGAGAGTTCTGTAAGCTTAATCCCGGACTAAAGATTATACAGAAATCACAATCAATACTAATCCTCTAGTAAAGGAAATGTTAAAGTTGTGATAAAAGCGACATCTTCACCTCCAACCACGGTTGGTCTATTATTCGATATCTATTGGTAACATGTTTTACTAAATACGACAATTTACAGAAAACTGTAATAATCTATTAAAAATTATCGTTGATTATATTATTATCAGCTAATTGAAACTCATTTCTACAATAGAGTTTTTGTAAAATTCCAGTCTTGCTAATTTGTAGAATCCGTCTTTAGCCGATTGTACAACTACCATTACAATTCGTGGTCCATAAGTTTCATCAGCATCTGTTACTGCTTCTGTACGTTCAGTCAAATAATTCCCAATAGAATGTTGAACTTCAATAACTCCATTTAACATTCATTCATGGTCGCCTTTGGACTCCAAGATCAACCAGATCCTAGGGTAAGTCAGTATCTTCAAATTAGAATTTTTATATACTTATCTCGCAATTACAACCACTAAACCATTCACGATTAAAGAGCACAAACGAAAGTCAAAACCTCAACAAAAAGATAACCCTACTTTTTATTCATTCGGGTTCAGACGTCGGCGTTGATTAAATAAAACAAGCAGAACTAGTATTGGTGATTCATAAATGTACAAATCTAGTGAAAATATACAGTACTAGTTCTGATTATTTCATACCCCTCAAATAGTACCTTGTTGGAATATCTGATGTACGTTAATGCTAGAAACACTACCAACTTTCTATCAGAAGTCGTGGGCTTCAGAAATATTTCAAAGTAATTGCCGAATAATATATTACAGGTGTTTTTAATTAACCAACGTTGGAAGATGAATCGGTAGAATTATAATTTATCCATAGTCCATTAATCATAAGACCGACACCGAATTAATAAAACTCTTTGTTGTTCAGGGACGGGTGGAGAATACAAAAGGAAACATTGGTTAACTCTTCAGTTTCATTGAGAAGTCACGACTAGAAGGTATGATTGGTCTTTTTCGTAAAACAAAAGTACAACAGAAGTGAATATATGTACATAAATCGAATTTAAAACCAATTTAAATGTGTTTAACGAATTACTCTTTTTATTCAATACAGCAATTAATTGGTTCTTTAAATTGACAAATTCTAATATTTACTTTGGCAATCTGTGGCGGAGTATGTTCAGGTTACCATTTTTAACAAAATTGATCTATAGCTGTAAAAGTTTTTAATCACCTGTATCTACGTACTTAAGTTGCTTTTTTGCCATTTTTTTTATTTTCGTTCTCTACTCAAATTTTTATTGAAAATGTCCAAACAAAAATTCCCTGAAAATGTGAGACCTCAATTACTAAGTACTTTCCCTAAAGCGTAAAAAGATTTACCATTTCAATTACATGTAAACTTTTTTTTTTAACATCTATATCTCAGCCTCGGGCTGGCCACCACTGGATTTAGAAGTAACAGGAGGATGAAAATAGAAGTTAATTAATATTAATCTATTGCTTAAATCAGTTGAATCAAGATATATTTCTACTGTCAGTGCAAATTTTTGTTAATCATGATAATGCCAACCTGTTCTACCAAACAGCTGTAAATTTTATTATTCACCAGAAGACACCCTGCCACGTGTTGCTGTGGATCAGTTGTATATGCATTGTTGAGGTTAAATTTTCTCCTCCACACAAAAGATACTAAATATCACACCACCATCTCTAAAGACGTATAGAACTTAAACTCTTACACTTACAGCACATGTCAAAAAGCACTAGCTTCACTTTCAACTGATCGGTTGTCCTCCAGAACAATATGGCCGACCTGTCAAAGTCAGATGTTCGGGAATGGTCTATAACCTTAGCACATTATTTGGTTATATAGTAATTGGATGAACGGTACGGCAGCCCATAAAATACGAACACACAATAATAATTGTTATATATGACACAATGTTATTTTTTCTCATTTACCCATTTTATCCTATCAAAACATTTATGTAACAGTATTCTATCTTCAGTGAAATGGAACTATTGAATAGTAAGCCAATTGGTATCAAAATGGGATAAATATTTCAATAAAAATGCATAACGAGTATCATGAACTAGCACGAAGAAGCCAACTCTTGCAGTCATTCCAGAATAAACGGAAACGAGTTGGGAGCATGCAGTGTTGGACTCATCCCCTAAAGGATGCCTACCAACCAAACCCACCTCAAACTCGCCGTTATCCCCGCCTCGGAATCACTACCCTAGCATACTTCGAGACGGGCGGCGGTCCCTCGCACACTCTCCGCTCACACCGTCGCCTTCTCCCTAATTATCACTCCTACCTCTCATGCCATATCGAGTCCTTCTCTCCCCCTAACCATGCTCTCTACTATGCCACTCACCTCCATCGATTCCTCCTCCCCTCTCAACATTATCTCCACCATGTTCTCCCAATACACCGCCTCCCTTAGTTTCCTCTCCAACTTCTTCAGCACTTCCTCGTTCCTCCAGCATCTAAACGCATCATCCTCCACTTCGCACCTCTCGAGTCTCTCATTTCCCAATCTTAAGGAGGTACCCTACTCTCGACCCAAGTCCAATGAACACCTGTGTCAAAAAGTAGTTCACCTCCCCGAATTTCCGGTCCATCCAATCTCTCCTATTCCCAATCGCTCCTTTTAGCGCGCCCCCATACTCCCACCTTCTCTCCATTTTCTCCTCCATCCATTCCTGTACTTCCTCTCTGGTCGCACCCCTCCAGCGTTTATGCCTGACTCTAGACATCACGTCCAATGGGTAGGCTCTTGCCAGCACCGCTGCTGCCAGTCCACCCACTGCATCAGCAGAATCCCTTTCTGCATCCGCAGGAGTGACCTAACCCTCGCATTCACTCCCGCTCCTTCACCCCACACCTCCGCACCGTACAGCATACTCTGCTTGCTCTACCGTCCTACCAATTACTCTCCTCTTCCACTCTCCCGGCCCTTTCAGATTACACATCAATCTCCCCAGCCATGCTGCCCTCACTTTCCCCTTCTCTGCCGCCTTCAAACATGTGTGTGCTGAAGGATAATTGACTATCCAACCACAGCCCTAGGTATTTCACAGACTCCTCCATACGAATTCTTCTTCCCTTCACCATCACCCCCCCCTTCCTCGTCTTGCTCCGTCCCTCCACTAGCAACCCCACCGTCTTATCTTCCGCCACTTGTAGCCCGCACCGCTCTATCTTCTCCATAATCTTCCTACACATTCTCTCCGCCTTTCTTTCTATCTCCGTCTCTCCCTTTGCCATACATACCAGACTCACATCGTCCGCATACACCGTAATCTCACATCCCTCTTCACATACTATCCCACAAACCTCATCAAACACACACTTCCATAGCGTCGGTCCAAGAACCGAGCCCTGGGGCACACCAGCCTCCGTCTCATACGTCCTCCCTCTAGTGTCTTCTATCACACGTCCCGTCAGGAAGTACTCCACCAGGTTACCCAAACACTCCCCCACTCCAAGCCTCAGCAACGCGCTCAACACTGCCCGTTTGCTAATACTGTTGAACGCGTTCCCGACGTCGAAGAACAGTAGGGCCAATTTCTTGTTCCTCCAGCTGCCCTACCTAGCCCTTTCCACCAAGCGCATTACCCTGCCCAGCACCGAGATACATGATTTTCCTTTCGCAAATACGTGCTGGTTTACCCTAAAACCCCCATTCCTACCAACTTCCTCCTCAATCCCATTCTTTATTATCCCCCCCATCAATTTACCCATACCATACAGCAGGCTGATGGGCCTGTAGTCCGCCGCCCGTTTCCCCTCTCTACCTGCCTTCTTCAGCAGTATCACCCTGGCCACCTTCCAATCATCCGGAAACTCTTCCTCCCTTAGCACCCTGTTGAATAGCTCCCAGAAGTACTCCCCATTGTCATCCAACAGCCTCTTCATCATATCATCCCTCAGGCCATCTATCCCTAGGGCTTTACTTACTTTAATGCTTCTCCCCTCTCCTCTACTTCCCACTTCTCTACCGGCCTTAATCCCCTCATGTTCCATACCCCCTAGAATCCTGGACTTCTCGAATCCTGCCCCCACTCCTCCTTCTCCCCCTGTGAACAATTTTCCTATAATCTTCTTCTCCCAATCTTCTTCTAGCACCTCGTTCCTATTTCCACCCATCCTCTTCAACGCTATCTCATACGTATTTCCCCATGGATTGTATTCCAATTCCTCCAGTAACTCTTCCCACTTCCCTCTTTTTTCCCTCTCCAACCTACGCTCCAGTTCCTTCTTCTTCTCTTTGTATCCCTCTATCCTTCCTCTTCCCCTTAGCATCCGTCTTCATGATTTCTTATACTCACTCCACAGCTCCTCTATTTCCTCATTCCACCAGTTATAAGCCCTCCGCTCACGCCTATTGCCCCTCTTTCCCTCTCTTGTACAGCCCTGTATCACATTGTACAATTCATCTACATCATGTCCAAGTCCCCTTTCTATCTCCTCTCTTACTTTCTTCCTCATACTCTCTGCCTCGGCCTTCGTCCACCTCCATCCCCACTCTCCCAATAATTCCTTTCTCCCTTTCCTCATATCCGTCTCCACATACCTATGTAAGCTCAAGCTTTCCTCATCCTCCAGCACCCTCCAACTACTTACTCTTTCCCCCAGCCATTCATCACATGCTGTTATATCAATGAATGATGAACCTCCGTCACCCCTCATGCAGTCAGGATGGAACGCTGGTGTAGTACATAGACAGATCTAGAACTGATAGAGAAACAGGCGAGGAACTCAGGTGCAATGCCTACGCATCGTTGGGGAATGTTGCATCCGTATTCCCGGCGGAAATCTACGCGAATTCGAAAGGTGCTTGCAAATGAACATTGAGAGGGGGTACAGAGGCCAAAATATTCATCTACTCTCTAGTCAGGCAGCAGTGAAATCCTTAGCATGCCCCTAGATCAAATCCAGACTGGCCTGGAACTGCTTTAAAAAAATCTTAACCCTGGCAATAGGTCGACACTAAAATGGGTCCAGGAGCACAAGGATATTGTGGGCAATAAAACGGCAGATACCCTAGCAAAGCGCTAGACCTGAATCAGCTTAGGGGGTATTAAAAACGGGGTGTACATCTCGGTAGATTCTAACAAAACTCCAAACGTACTGGGGCTACGTGCAAAAGCAAGAGCACAGCAAACTGCTGGTAAACAAACTTTGCTGTCGCTGTCTTACGTTATATTAAACCTCAGCAGAGACCAACTAAGGAAAGGTTCGGAATTACTCACTGATTACTGTACCTCAACAGCACGTCCATAGTACACGCCTATTATATATAAACTCCTAGGAATAGAGCGCCCAAGGAAGGATTTGTTCCTGAAGGATCTACCGAAGAGAATGTTAGGACCACTAGTCTCTTCACATAAAGGGTACAACCTAGAAGTAGTATTAAGAAATATGTGTAGATAAAAAACGCTCTTTTTGAGAGGATCACTCTTCTTGAAGGACGCACTTTACCATACATATCGAATTGTTTTATTATTATATCTAAAACAAATCTTTGGGGTTGAACCAATCACATTCTTTAGTTATCTTATCAATTCGTGACAATTCTCTGGTGCCAGTCATCCTGCTTCCTTGTTTTGAATATTTAACATTACTATCAGTATTTAAAGGCATTTTTAAAGTAACTAGCATAATATTAACCTATCTTATTATTATTAAAAACAGCTTTTTATCTATATCACCTATTCATTAGTTACATATTGTTTAAGTGCATTAATCTAGTGATGCCACTCGAGCTGGGCTTTCTGACATAAATTACTACGTACCATTTTATAACTGACTGGAATTCAACTCGAGTTACTTAGCCACTCCACTCCATTTTTTTTATTTTAAATCATACTCTTAGTATTTAATAATTTCTTAGGTAGACAAGTGAAAACTTTTCCTGTTATAGTAATTAGATTCTCTTCAGTGTATACAATGATTTTATTATTCTAATGCGCATAAAGACAGTAACTGAGCTCATTGTTTGGAGATGACCAGTGATGGCGAAATTCTATGATGCAAGGAAACAACAGAAGACCTTCACTAGTTAGAGAGAGAGAGGGGGGGAGCTTTTTTGTCATGGATAATTTTACAATTTTAGTATGAAGTATATTGAATTTACTTTAGTTAATATTATCCGTTTAATTTTAGTATTTTATGTGCCCCAGCTACTAACTCCTTTCAGGTTGTGGTTCAATAGTGTTTCCTTATTTTTTTAATAAAATTGCCCAGAAAGATTTTTTTTGTGGAATTACATTGATACAATAAATATACATTGTATATACATTGTATATACCCCTTGAATTTTTTCAAATGGCATTAGGTATCAAGTCATACCTCATTTAAAAGGTCTGGTGAATCTCTATCCAATCATTATGTTTTGCATTTGATACCAGCCTTCCATTGCTATTTAATCGTTGTTTAAAAATGGCTCTCTTTCAACTTTTATTGCCTGAATGTTAACGGTGGTCACTTTGACCATGATTAAATAACAGTTTTTTCTTGTTAACAGTTGTCTTTTCACTATTTGTAAATTTTTTATTCTTTAAAGAGCCTTTCTGTCATAACATAACACGGGGGGATACGAAAAGTTGAAAGAGAGCCAATTTTAAACAACGATTAAATAACAATGGAAGACTGGAATCAAAGGCGAAACAAAATGATTGAATAGAGATTTACCAGACCTTTTAAATGAGATATGACTTGATAGCCAATGCCATTTGAAAAAATTCAAGGGGTATCTCCAGTTGGGAGCGGGTGAATCTGACGTTTATGACATTAGCGCTAAAAAGTGTCCCCCTCAAGTTAAAAGTTGACGTGTTTCGGCATTTCGTTCTAATATGTCCCATTTCTGAAATATCAAGACGTCATCACCATTTTTTTTAATGGAACCCCCCTTTTTTTCAATTTCCTTATTTCCCTTGCTGAACCTATTAAAAAAATGTATAACACGTTGCTTCAAATGGGTACAGGGTGGGCAAAAATGCAAAATTTGCAAGTTACTTAAAAAATAATAAATAAAGAATGAACGTAATAAACACATTAAATGAAATTACGTATTGTTATACAACTACTTTAATAAACTATTAAAAACACCCTGCATTATTTTTAACATTGTATCTAACAGCTTTTATTAGTGCTCCAAGCCCCTCAACCATAAAAATATTTTTATTGTTTGACAGTATTTTTTACCATTTTTTTCATTTGACGTTAAAAACTGTCAGAAACATTAAAGTACAATAATTCTGTATTGTTAACGCTTCAGAGAAGGTACGTTTACGTACAAAACGTCGCGATAGCAAAACGCGACGGCAGTACATGAATAGATATTTGCTTCAAAGGTTTTAGAAACTGGAAAGGAATTGAACGTTCTTAAGGCCGAAACTCACTTAACAGCACAGCTTGTCAGACAAGCATCGACACAGCACCGTCGAGTGGTCAACTTGACGGTTGTGTATGGGTTCACTTAACGCATCGACACGGGATCAGAGAGACGATGTACCATAAATTTCAAACGTTCCGACGCAAGTGAATCTACTTGTCGTTAGTTGGTGTACGGTGGTCAGACCACAGAATGTATAATTTGACTTCAATAAGAAAATGTTTGTCTTGTCACTAGTTTCATCAAAAAATGGTGAAAAACTTTTTAAAACTATCCTAAATGGTATGATATGTAGGTATAATGAGTTTATATGTTGGGATAAATGTTCGAGATAATTGTAAAGATTTTGGTGTTTTTAAATGCAGGCGTTGGATGCATCATCTGAAGAAAACTGAATGGAATGACAGGAAGCTAGTTCTTTTTTGTGAAGATTGGATTTTGAATTCTTGTTAGTGCGATGTTTTCATGTTTTAATCCAAGATTAAAACTGCATACTTCATTTACGATTTTTTCAGGAAAACTAGATTTCTGAAAAAAATTTACGTGCACGCTACTTATTAATTTGTATTGAGTACATGACATTTATAGTTTGGCAAGTCTATCTGAAGCTACCCGGGATCGGTAAGAGGTAAGGAAACATGGCCGATATCTGTCATAAACGTACCAATGGCGTATGGTACCTATTTTATAAAAGTATTAAAAATAATAATAATAATTATATAATAATTATATCCATATAGAAATTGATTAATGCTTTGCTTTAAAGGTAAACACGGTATTTGTTAAAAACAAATAATGTTAAAAATCGTACTTGAATTCAATATGGATACGAAATAATAAGATATCAAGTAAAACTGAAAATACAAAGGTAAACACTGACAACGCCACTGGATAATCAATATCAGTCAATTGTCGAAGTGAGAGGTAAGAACACACGCACACGCTTGCCAATAGGAAGTCAGGTGGTTACTTAGCAACGGGGGTTTGATAAATATTCACCAATTGAGTTAGTCGGGGGGCGTGGTAATTATGATTTTCGCACGACGTTGCCGGCTTGAAGAAAACCCATAACATTTTCGGAAAAGTGTTCATCTTTTAATATTCAGAAATTGAAAAAATAATATTAATAAACAAAATTCAATGAAACTAGCTAACTAAAGAATTAACGTTTAATCATTATTGACATATTGTTAATAATAAAAAGTCCATTTTTTAATTATTATCACTACGAACTTAGCACTTTAGCTTTTTCATAGTTTAACGTGGTAGTATCGAATGTTTTCAACCGCATTCCTTTCACAGCTTCAGTTATGTTTGCCAACCTATACGTTTGTGGAAAAGATCTGTTTTTAACTTAACAAGACCAAGTCTTGAGAGATCGATCAAGCAGAACCGGACTTACAGGCAATTTTCCATAACAATTTCCCACATTTTTGTTATGCTTTTCGAGTTTCTTAAATTCAATTACTTCCTCTAGTGGTTTACCGACAAGTTTTCAAATAATTTCCAAGTTTTTATTATTGAATTTTATTTTTCCAAAGTTATACTACAATCCGATCCTAAAATAAAGCCAACGGCCGTTCTTGTTCGCCCACCCGGTAGAAAATGTAGAAAACCACAATGAAATTTGAAGGTTCAAAAAGAAATTTTAAATCAAAATCATGCAAGTTCATGTATTTCTAAACTAAGATCCATAACTTCTTTCTGGAATTCGTTGTATATGCAAAACAATGAAAAATTCAAATATTACTTACACCTTGAAGACACAATTTCAGCTTACCTGAAATAGAAAAAAATATCTTGTGAATGTTCTATTACATGACATGTGTATATCAGTGAAACTAATTAATTCCAAAAAACAAGTCGTAATATAGCGATAGTAGCAGCAACAGTTAACATTTATTATCTACTTGTCTAAATTTGTCTAGCTTGAGGATATAATTAACTTATCTAAAAATGCATTATTCATTTCAAAATACTTCTAAAGCGTATCGAGTGTCATTCTTCGAAACAGATTTTTAAAATGTACCTTACGGCAATGTAAATAAGGAGCCACGGATTGTATAGCTATGGAATAGTATCCGAATTTTAATGCAATATCTGTTGCGAATCGATGATTTTTGGTAATTTTTAAAAATGATAAGATGGATATAGTTTGGGACTTTTGTAGATTATCTCTTAGGGTTAGGTTCTGATATTTACAAAGAACATTGGCAGATAATCTTATAAATTATATATCAAAGAGGCCTATTTTTTTCTACAATTCTACATACTACTTGCATTATGAGTGAAGGAAGTGATTTTTTCTCTGATTTATCGTCGAGTGGGGATGATTTAGAATTTATTCTAAAGGTTTTTTCTATATAATGTATTGTTTTTAAAAATATATCGGTTCTAATGAGTTTTTTGTTAATTTCTTGCAGAACATACGGTGACTAGTTACTCTGAAGAAGTATTTTTCGAACATTTCAGGCTCTCACTTTTATTAGTTTCTTGTTAATGATTATAAAAAGTTATCTTCACGTATCTTGTTATGGAACTGGCAGATGACAGATGATGGCGTTGTATGCTGTTCATCCGGCAACCAACTGTCCTAACCTAAGTCACTAACACTAAAGGTGTGGTGACTACATATAACACGCTCTTTTTTATACAGTTATTACAATGGTACAATATAAAAATAGTTTTATACAAATTCTGAAAATTTAAGTTTCACAGTCTCTGAGGTAAACTGGTGATTTTCTAATACGTTTTCCACCTTGTTGGATTGGTGTTGACTGAAGGTTTACATTGGGATTAGAACTTCTACATTCAGATTTATAGTCATTAACCCGACTAAAATCAGAACCTATGTTTGGATGGTTTGAGTCCTCATTATTAGCAATTGGAAAATCATAAAATTCACTTGAGATCGATGGAGTACATGTTAAATTTATTAAATATATTACCATGGGAATCCTTCAATAAGTATGACCTATCATCTACCACTCTAGTTATTTTTCCTTTTTCCCAACGATTAGATTTTTCAAATAAAATATTGTCACCTATTTTTAACTTTGGTAAATCTTTAGCATTTCTATAAAAAAATATTTTTAGTTTGTTCTGTTTTTCGTTTAGTTTACTTTGAACATCTTAAGGATCAATATATTTTGTCTCAAGGTTTATTTCAGAAGTTGGTATTTTAGTTTTTGAAAATTAAATTTAACATTATTTTTGCGTGCTCTTTCAAATATTTCTAAAAGTGCTTTGTCATGTTCCGTTTCAGTTTCCGTTGCTACTATTATATCGTCAAAATATATATAAACCCCCTCAATATCTCCGAATAATTCAATATTATTTCTTTAAAACAGTTCCGGAGCACTGCAAATGCCAAAGGGTAGACGATTAAATTTATATCGCCCAAAGGGGTGTTAAATACACATAAAACCATCTTTCATGTTAATAACTGAAAATACTGATTTACCCGAAAGTTTACTAATAATATCATTGGAAGTAGAAATCATGTAATGTTCTCGGCGAATATATTTATTTAGCGGTTTGGGATCTAAGCAAATTCTTAATTTTTTATTTGGTTTTTCGACAATCATCAAACTATTTACCCAGTCAGTAGGGTAATTAACTTTTAACATTTTGTTTTTCCAGAGATTCTAAAGCAATTTTCAATGGTTTATGTAGTGCTAGAGGTATTTTTCTTTGACACTGAATTACTGGTTTAACATTGTCTGTCAATTCAATTTTACAGTAACTAGGAATTTTTCCTAATCCTTCAAAAAGATCATCATACTGAGAATATATTTTATCTTTAGTTTTTGCTAAAAGTTGTACACTGTTTATTCTTTGAATCATGTTAAATTGTATACAATCATCCAGCCCTAATAGAGGTTCTGCATCAAAGTTAACAACAATGAATCTGATTTTTTTAGTTACATTGTTATAAGTACAATTTAGATAAATTTGACCCATAGGTTTAAATTTAAAGTTACCATAAGAGACTAAAGTTACTGGCGTAGTAGTTAAAACTGATGACCTAGGTATGTAGATTTTGGTAAAATACTAGTATCTGATCCAGAGTCTAGTTTGAATCTAATGTTAATACCCTCTATTTCAATGTTCTCATACCAATTTACCTTATTTTCACTATGGCATGCATTTATATGCAGATATTCTTCATTTTCTTCCGCTTGTGGTTCAATTTCTTCTAAAAATCTGACATTTTCTTTATCTCTTCGGGTTGTATTTCTTGGTTTAAACGATCTTGGTCCACTATCCTTGATAAACAGGCTTTAGCAAAATGACCCTGTTTTTGACAATATGTGCAAGTTTTTTTTATATGCGGGACAATTATTGGGACTATGTTCGGTAAGACATCTTCTACATTTAAACTTCTTGTATATATTTGTTGCATTTATTTGCTCATCTGGGTTTAACATCTTAATATTTTCTTTACTTAGTTCCATACTTTTACAATATTCAATGGTTTTGTTTATATTTAAGTATTTTTCTCTGATCAACCTCAGTTATGCTTCTTTGTCTTTGACACCTGCTATAAGTCTGTCTCTTATCATCCTTTCTTCATATGAGCTTTTACACTTTTCGTTTTTGCACATAAAATCGCATAATTGGGCTTGTTTTTTTAATTCTATAACATATTGTTCAATCGTTTGGTCGTCTCTTTGTATCATATTGTTGAATTTAAAAGTTTCCATTGCTGTTACTTTTTGCGGTACAAAATGTTGTTCAAATTGTTTTAACAACTTTTCAAGCGTCGATTTTTCATCCGAATCTATAGTGTTATAAACATGAATTCTATCATCTCCTATACAGGCCAACAACGTAGCAATTTTCACTTTTTCTTCAGATTTGTATTTTTCTGTAGCCTGAAGATTTATTTCAAACTTTTGCTTCCAAAGTGGCCAACTTTCAGTGGATGAGTAATTATTTGGCGGTTTGAAATCCATTTTGTGTATACTATGTTTAATTCGCACCTAACACCATGTGTTGTTCAGTAGTTATTGTATATAATAAAGACAATAGTACTATTTTTAATTATCACTTTTATTAGTTTCTTGTTAATTATTATAAAAGGTTATCTCCACGTGTCTTGTTAAGGAACTGGCAGATGACAGATGATGGCGTTGTATGCTGATCATCAGGCAACCAACTGTCCTAACCTAAGTCACTAACACTAAAGGTGTGACTATAAATACATATAACATTAAGCAATTTATCTCCAGTTCTTATTAAATGGCCAAATGAAAATGAGAAGAGGATTAGCGGAGAACATTTTAGGATAAATGGATTCCCCAACATTATCTATAGGGGCAATTGATGGTTGTCGTATTAAAATTGACAAACCTGATAATGATCCTGATTCATATCAAGTAAATAAATTTTGGCAATCTTAAAATCTATCTATATCTAATATATTTTAGATGCATGTGTGATCACAGAAGAAAATTCATCGATTTATTCATTGGATTTCCAGGATCAGTCGGGTTTTTAGGAACTCCCCTTCGAAGAATTCATTAGAAGCAAAATGTAGTTATTTTATTTTGGGAGATAGCGGTTATCCTCTTCAAACCCATTTGTTAACCACATATAAAGATATAGGCAACCTTACAAGAAGACAACAAAATTATAAGTAAAATTGTCTAAAAATCGATATATTATAGAACATTCCTTTGGTATATTAAAACAAAAGTTTCGTCAACTTTATCATCTTAAGATAGGATGTATTAGATTTATGGTGCATTTTATTCGAGCAGCTTGTGTTCTGTACAACATTGCAATAGAGGAAGATTTGGTTAAAGCAGATGAAGATGTCCAAGTTCATATCGATAATATCGTTCCTCATGAAGATCAAGATGTTGATAAAGATGGTGAAAATGTTGAATTGGGCATAATTAGAGATAGAATAGCTTATGCATTACCATTAGAGAATGATTTATCATTCACCACTTTTAATTAAGACTGATTGATTTTGTATAACATCAATAAAAATCATAAAAACCATAAACAGTATGTTTTATTAATTGGAAAACCTAACAGTACGTAAGTACGTAAGAACTAAATAAATTATAAAATTACAAAAATATCTCCTTATGTTATATACAAAAATGTTGTGCAAAATAAAAATTAACTACATAAATATAATAGAACATAAAAAATAACAAGAAAGGAACTGAACTACAACGACAATCCTTTTTTACAAGTTCCCTGAGTATTAGATTTTTCTCCTCAATTAGCCTGTTTCTTTTTTTTAATTCTTCTAAACGTTCTCGGTCACTTTTTAGTTTTTCTTCATAATATAATTTTCTAACCAATCTTAGATACCGCAGTGTTGACTGCCTGTTTGTTTTAGATTTACTTTGTTTGTGCTGGTGGTACATCAGGCTCATTATTTTCTGTGTTTTCATTTAATAATTCTTCATCACAGGTGTCAACTATATTATTATCCATTGTTTCATTGGATAATATGAGTTCTGGATATACATTTTTCTTTTTTCCGAATATCTCATCCATTTCTTTTTCATACTCAAAATACTATCGTCCTCTACCTTAAGCAAAATAATTTTATTTAGACATTTTAATAATTTTAGACTAAGTGCAATCATCTAAATCGACTAATTGGTTAATTAATTTGTATAAAATATGTACCAGTTTTATTTTTATTATCCACAAACTTCTTATAGTTTCGTTCTAAAACACGCCATCTATTGATGCAATTATTTGCTTCCACCTTAACATTTGATAAATTTAGTTCTCTCGCAATTATCTGCCACATTACTTTAGCATTTTTAATTTCCAGTGTTCCCACTTTATTTTTGTACTTTGCATATAAATCTATAAGTAGTTTTGTTTTATTTTCAGACCATTTATATTCCTTTTTGGAATCTTCCTAGGTAAATGGAATAGGTTCACAGATAATGTACTCCCGAAGCTCTAAAATGTAGAAATAAGCTTGATTGAAATATCGTCCCATTTAAAATTTTTTTTGAACACAAAAAAATACGTTCTAAAATAATAAAGGTTAGGTCAAAGAATACAGTTGTTGGTGTATAGGTTATGTTAAAATTAGTTTCCAAATGATTCACAAACCGTTCCAACGGTAATCATTTATGTCCAACCAAATAACAGTGCAGAACACGCGTTTGCGCAAAACAAGCTGATAAAACCATGCAATGTATGGTTTTCAAACGATACAAAAACCGTGGTTAAAACAAACCTTTTATGTTCGTTCTTGAGAAAAGGGATAGTTAGTAAATTAGTCTATTTCTGGCACTTGCAAAGTAAATCACGATTCGTACCCTGTATAATTTCACATTTTTGGATTTTGCGCTTAATTTAGGGCCATTTTGCTCAGTTAAATGTTATCTCAATATTTCAGCATTTAAGAGATATTAATTTAGCTTTTCATGACAGTTTTTTTTAAATTATTCCATTTTTTATTTCCATGTATTCATGAGTGAATTATAAACAGTTAAATATTAGCTTATTTGTCGTCAGATATAGGACATTTCATCAAAAATATTTATTTTCATTAAACGTCACGTTCTAAATTTTTATGTGCTATTAAATATCCTGAATCTGCCATGGATTTTGGTTATATACAGGGTGTTTCTAAATTAACGCGACAAAATTCAGGAGGTGATTGCTCGTATTAAATTAAGATGGGTCTTTCCTATAACAAAATTTCCACTCCTTTCCGAGATATCACCCTTAAAAGGTGGTGACTAAAATTGAGTTTTTTTTTCTTCTAAAATTTCAGTAAAGTTAGAAACTTGAAATTCTGTAATTTTCGTGCACTCGCAAAGGACTAAGCACGGGTATTTTTTCAATATTCCTGTTACATTAACGGGGGTGAAATTAGCAACCCTTACTTTATTTCATATTTTTTCGAGATCAAGTTTTATGAAATAAAATTTAACTTTAATTAACCATTAGCTGCAGAGAAAAAAATAAACACCATAATTTATGATTTTTTTAATAAATTGAGTGGAACACACTAAAGATGTAAAATGTAATACGATTCATAATAAATGCTGGAAATGACAGAATTTTGCGTTTCTAGCTTTACAGAAATTTTAGAAAAGAAAATAAAAAATCAGTTTTAGTCTACCATATCTCGGAAAGGGCTGAGCTGAAGAAATTTTGTTATAGAAAAGACCTATTGTTGAATTCACAATCAAACTTCCCGTTTGAAAGGACTTCCCAAAATATATCGTATTATATAATGATCGTGATAGATCCAAAAATGTATTAGTAAAGCCCCAAAGAAAGTAATTATGACTTTTTACTAATATTTATTTCACGACTGACTTTTTGTCAAAATACAATTGAAACTTCATAAACCTACTGACATATTGTCACCCTAAATTGACAAGACCAATAACGTGACTTATGCTAAAAGGAATACAATTCAACAAAACTAATGGCTACAATTCCTACACCTATCTTAATTTCGTACGAGCAATTATCCCCTGAATTTTGTCGCATGAATTTAGAAACACCCTGTATGTAATTGATAAGCTGCAGTGCAAATGATTTTATTCATGAATCCCTTTTAAAATTTTATCGTAAACCCATGGTAGATGGGAGTTTTTACAAATGAATCAAGACCCTTTAAAAATGTTATTGTATGCTCATGGTAGATGAAAATGTTATAGACATTTTTATAAATAAATTAATCCTTTTATATAAGTTTTATCGTACGCCTATGATAGAGGGAATTTTTTTAAACAACCCCTTATAAAAATGCAATCTTATGCCGCCCGGGACCCCAAGTCTTCAGCCTTATCATGTTTGCCTTCTATAGGCAAGTTTTTGATACATTGGGTCATATTATTGAAATTTTCGTAGGGATCTCTTATTTTTTGGAAAATAAAATATAGCCTTTACTACTCGCTGATAACGTAGCTTTTTATAGGTCAAAGAATTTTCAAAATCGGTTTAGTAATTACAAATATACAAAACAATTTTTCCTCTTTATAATGTTAGTACAGATTTCATAAAAAATTTAGCAAAAAAAATAATAATATTGTTCAACTAAATTGTAATTTTTATTATTATTATTATAGCTATTTTTTGAATATTATAAACATCTTCCAACCGTATTGAAGTCATCATTACTACAAATTAATAGACTCCGCAGATATTAAATTTTCAACTTTAATATCTCGCAGTGTCGCATAATGACCCTCGGGAAATACGCATTGGCAATTACATTTCAATATAATTGAGTAGAATACTTTGCCGCTGTTAAAAACTAAATAATTGGATTCAATAAATAACTTTTGTCTAGTGGATTTGTGAAATTCAAGAAATGTTGATAATGACACTTCAATAAGGTAAATGCTACAATTTATTGGTTGCTTTAAGTGATTTACGCTAGGATTGAATCATGTTTACCTTAAATTCCTCTATCAAAGCTATTTGCTGCATTTCCATAATTGCGTGCTGCTTACAGTTATATAATTTTTTTAAGGGTTGTTGTAACCTACATTCCATAGAAATTTTCACATTTTTTAATTCTGGTATGTTTCAGTATAGTAATATTATCAATTACCGATATTGTGGAAATAAAAAAAAAATGTTACTATTTCAGAAAGAATGCAGTAACATGAATGCTTGTTGTATTGCGATTTCATATCTTTAGTCCAGGGAAGTAAGGTAGATTTTTCCGTGATGAAATTGAAAACATATCGACCCCCAATCATTTTTCTAAATTCTTGAATGAATTCTGTTGGAGCGTGCGACGCAGCTTGCAAGCACAACGTTAGTGAACTCGAAATTTGAGTCTTTTACTCTGAAATCTTTTTACTCGCACCAAAAAAAGTGTGGACATCAAAATTGTAGGTAATCTTTTACCCTATAACATAGTAAAGGTAGACTTGAAAATAATAATAATTTTTCAACCCTTTAATTTTTAAAAATAGTTGAACGATTTTAAATTTTGTTTATTTAAGCGGCAAGTATAATAATCCAGTCAAGGAGGTAAATTGTAGGCTAATTAATTCGAAAATAATGGCAGCCACTTAGAGTAGATTGAAATTTGTTAAAAAGGGTGTGTCAAATCCGATAATACAAGTATGAACCTTAAAAGAGGGTGGGGGGGGGGGGGGCAAAAATATACCAAAATAAACCTACCTAAAGGAAAAATTGCCGGTTTTTGAAACGGAAAGCTCTCTTACAGTTTTTCATCTGAAATATTGGATACGGAAATTTTTTTCGATTTTTACCCAAAAATCCTCATTTTTAAGCGATTGTTTAAATTTTACGAAAAAACTGTTTTTGCTTAAAAAAAGCATATAGGCTTAACTGAAGCCCGTTGAGATGACAATTCAAATGCGTTTTTTTTGTACGATTGATGCAATGGGAGATATGGCCATTTAAAATAGGCATTTTACTGAATAAGATTGTAAAAGTGGACTATTGCATCTTAAATTTCTGGAAAATAGTGAGTGACAAAAAAAATGACATTGACTTGGCACAAATTACTAACAATTTGAGACCCATTAGAACCTTTTAACATTTGGCCAAAAAAAATAATGGACAAATACTTTTTTTGGTATTTTTGTTTTTAGGCCCAAAAATGGTTGCCATTTAGCATGGAGTGTTTAAAAAAAATCCTATTGTAAAAAGTGGTACATATATACCACTACTGATACTTAATAAGTTCACGCTCTATTGGACAATTAATGAAAATTGGCAAAATTAATTGTTATAAAAAAACATTCCCCTTTTTGGTCCGTTGTGGAAAAGTATTGATTTTTGAGCCATAAGGAAGTTTAGCCGCTGTTTTTCTCAATAATTTCCTTTTCATTTTTTTTATCATACTTTTTAAACGAAATTTGACCATTTCAAATTTACCATTAGGTTCATTGCCCTTAAATTACCTATTTGAACCTGGAATATTTTACAGTTTTTTTTCTGACGTAATCGTAGGTGAATTGAATTTGTGGCAATAATTCACAGAACATGTAATTGTCGGTCGAAGCGAAGGTGAGGTCGACAAATATGTGATCTGAGTCTTTCTTACTTACTGGCCGAGGTGTGTATACTATTTTTCTGTTCGACGGAGCCGGAAAGCGGCAACTTCGTTTAGCGCGGCGGCCCGAACGTTGATGCTTTCCGGCCGGAGGACAGAAAACAGTATTTTCCGGATTTTTTACGTAATTTACTATTTTTCCGCATTACGCTAAACTGTCTGACAAATGACCAATGAAAAATAAATACCTAAGCTAAAAGAATATTCTAATGTATTGTATGTCGCTTAGTTCAAAGTTGATGTCCAATATGTAACTAGCTGTCAAATCAAAAATGGAAAATTATTATGCTAAAAAAGTGCATTGCATGAGATTAAGACCATAACTTCCGTGAAAATTGTGAAAACCCGCAGTTTTCCATTCGTTAATTTTGGTTTTTCCTTTTTCTGAGACTGGAATCGTAATCAGCGGCCAAAAAACCCCTACCTATCAATTTTGATGGAAATTGATTAGTATTTCTCTAGTTATTCAATTTGTTCAATAATTGTGTATTTATTGTTTATAACTAATTAGGGGCTAATTATCACACAATCAACAACTTTCTTAACAAAAAGTTTTAAGTCGATCCATTTTCGAATTATTTTCAGATATCATGAAAATGTTTACTTCATTGATTGGATTATAATGAAAATGACAAAATCAAGATGATAATAATACAAGGAAATATGGAGGAAATGTTTCTAAAAAAGTTGGTGTTTTCAAGTCGCGTAAACTGACTTTACCTACTATCAATATGTAATGTCAATCATTACGATACTGATATGAGTTTCATAATGAGGTTCTTTGCGACACTGGAACTTTATTGAGACACTGGAACATAAACATGATCATAGTTTATGGTGAATTTATTGAAATTGATGTAATGTCAAATTTGTCTCTGATACATCACGTACATGTTTTGAATTGCACCACTCTTCAAACCGCTTATATACATTTTCATATCTCTGGCGGAACTTGGCAGGTATGAATGTTTTTATTGCAGCATTTGCTAATTATTGTTCTATACCTGAATCGATACTTTCAGGATCTGAACTAATGTCGATAGCATTCATGATGAAGTAACTAACTGATATTGACGCGTTCTATTTTGACAATTCGCATTATAACAACAATAAAAACCATGGTAACCAAAGCAAAACAAGATTGATTGTTGCAAGTTTCTAGTAGACGAAGATTGCTAACTATCTTTGAGATAGTGAGAAAGTTGAACTTTCCCCACTTGTTGTACAATATACTATTTTTTACGTTTTTTCAAGATTATTGTTGAATAATAAGCTGTCAAAGTTTGCTGGGTACTGATGGGAAGGAATTAATTAATTTTTTCATTTTTGTTGTACCACTGCATGTGTACAAAAGGGGCAATTATTCCAGCGCACGCAACGAAACTATAGCGCGTCATAAGATTTCCTACAATTATGATGTCTACATTTTTTTGTGAGCAATAATGAAAAAGATGTCGACGTAAAAGTCTCCAATATCGAGTGCTCTTGCAGGCTGCGTTTTAGAAAATCTGCTTTTACGAATTGTAATTTTTGTTTGAATTTACTGTTTGGACCCTTACTTTGTGGAATCTACTCATATTAATGTTATAAATGAAACTAACTGTTTCTAATTAATTCCACTAATTTTAATTAATTTTTGTATTGTTTGAATAAAGTACTTGGGACAAAATGAGTTTTTTTATGACATGAATTATTTTAGTATATTATATATTAATCCATGTATGGAATGAATTGTCATTAGGAAGTTGTACTTATTGATTTTTTATTGTTATTATAATCCAGGCAATAAAGACCATATAAGGACCTTAGCTTGCAAAATTCACGGTAGTCCTGGAAGTAAGCCTCTAATTTCTTTTTTGGGCCGCTGAATCCAAATTTTTAACTTCCCACCAAAAATTCCCCCCCGCAACCCCCCAAATTGTGGAAAAAATGAACAAAATATCATTTTTTTGGAAAAAAAATCGTTATTTTGTGTATTTTAGAAAAAAACTACCTGGAAATTCAGAAAGCAGACAAAATTTGCGACAAAAAATTCTTTAAACATTTTGACGAAAGATAAACGTAGAGTGCGCTAACGTGATTTGAAGCATGCTCATTGTCGACTAAGGGTATTATACGCTGAGCTCCGCACTTCACTTAACAGCCCAACTTCACTCTCCCTTCACCCCTTTTACCTTTTTTAAACTCTTTGCTACCCTCCTTCTTTATATCTTATTTTTAACATGTGAAAGTCCCCCCAACTTTTCCTTACCTATTTTTAGGCAAGTTAAAAAGTAAGAACACATCTATATGTTTAAAAAATATGGTTTATTACCAATGAAAATTCTTGACAAAACAAAATAAATACTAAAACACATCTGAGCGATAACTTTAAATTATTCTTCTTCGCTTAACTGCAGCCGAGGGCCCATGTTTATCTACGTCATCACTTTGACCACTACTGTCATCTGTTACTCCGTGGGTTTCATACAAGACTGAAACAAAGAAACATTTCTCAGTTTCAAAGTCCTGTTTTTTTAACAGACTGATTGATCCATTGTTGGAAGAAAGAAGACAAAAAGGGTAGTTTAAAAACGACTTACCTGACAATTCCTCCATGTTTTCGGACTCTAGAAAAGTATTACCATCAGCTAGATCGACCTTATCAAACAACAGTTCGAGTTCTACCGCTTGTGGATCATCTTCATCCAAATCCTCAACGATATATTATCGCATGAATTGTTGCACTCGAGGCACATTATTGAATATTTCAACCCACTTTTCTTGCATCCACACGCTCCACGGCAGCCTTTTTTACACCTACAGGAGATAAGCGTTAGAAGTTTTGGTGGAGCGGGAGGTTTAAGGGTAGTGACAGGAGATAGTCCGTAGCTAGTTTTTTCCCAGCCCCATTTTTGTGGTTCCATGCCATTTCCTTGCCAAAGTTGGACTTGGTGGTACGTCCTGAATGAGTTGCTCAGCAGCAGCTTCAGTTGGAGACAAAGAAGCTGGGTTGTGTTGACTGTTGTACGCAGTTCTAATAAAACACTGATGTCAAAAACCGATTAAAGTCATGGTTTCATGGGAAGCGCGGATAAATAAGCTAGGTCGCAAAAGCGGTGAAAACTACGCTGTTCCCATCAGATGTTTCAGCGCGGCGCGCGTTCGGCACCGAGGCGCATGTTCTAAGACGCGCTAACGCCCTACGCATTCGATCTACGTTAAAATATCATATAATCTTTTTTGTCGCAAATTTTGTCTACTTTCTGAATTTCCAGGTAGTTTTTTGCTAAAATACACAAAATAACGATTTTTCCAAAAAAATTATATTTTGTTAATTTTTTTCACAATTTGGGGGGGTTGCGGGGGGAATTTTTGGTGGGAAGTTGATAATTCGCATTCAGCGATCCGGAAAACATAAAACAAGCTGATATCCAGAACTACCATGAATTCTGCAAGCTAAAATTTGTGTATTTCCTGGACTATTAAACAGATTGAAGATTATGTATTGAGATTTTGAAGCATTTGATATAGGATAGTTTGTACAATATACCACCGTGCAAAACACTGTCAAAAGCTTTAGTAATGTGTAATGTCTAGAAAAATAGTATCACTATGTTATTCTTGTAGCTTAGAAATTTGTATATGTGATGTCATTAGATTGTTTTCTGCAACAGACATAATTGGTAAATCGAGCAGTAAATATTAAGTAAGCAATCCTGCCAATATATACAGTTGGTCCGGTGAATCTTTTCCCATGTATGAAATTATTCACATACTACTTTTTGTAGTACGTCTCTTTTCTACTCACAGAATCTTAACCCCCGAAATGAAACCGTTTGTTCCATTACAAAATAATATAACAGACAGAGATAGCCATATGATGAATGTGGGTGATTAGGTGTAACCCACACAACAGAAGTTCTGTGGTTTAACCGCGAACTTGTATATTGACAGACCAAAGACTTTGTTTGCATTTTTATTTTACATTTTTATACATTTTTTTGCCCCTTGCATATACATTTATTTCAAAAACAGTTGTTATAACGACTAACTTATACCTGAGTGTTCGAATTATTGTGGTAAGTAAATATTATTTATCTACTTTTTATTTATTTACTTCGCAATGAAAACTAACCTTAAATTGACATTTCATTATGATTCTGGATAGAACTCCATCAAACTGAATTATATGAAACATATTTTGCTTCCACCAATGTAGAAAATATTGACCTAATTTTCCGAAAGACCAGAACTATTTATGAATGGTTTTTATTTTTAGAATATGCCTGGAAAAACGTTGAATTCGCAAGCACAGGAGCTGGTCCTAAATGTGTTGGAGTATTTTGAGTCAGAAAAAAGAAATGGAGGACCTTTGGAACCACTTTCATGTGTTCAAGAGGTAACATAAATATTTAAGTGCATGCTTGTTTAGCAATATACTTATTATTAATCAATTTTTTTATGTTAGAGGGTAGCTGCTGCTTTGAAAATATCTCGACAGACAGTAAGTATACGCTATAAAAAAAAAGAAAAGAATCCAATTCTTTCAAGCCCAAGCAAAAGCAGAACTCGTTCTAAAACTAAAACAACTGATCTACCTGAGGGAGCTAAGATGAGAGTACGGAACACATTATATGATATGTACCAACAGAGTAAATATCAAACTATTTAATTAGAATTTTTTGGTAAAATGTAGGTGTAGATATTTTGTGATGAGTATTCAAATCATGGTATATTCAAGAACAATTTAGGAAGGTATTTATATAGATTTTAGTAGTTTTGTGACTACATTACAATTTAATTCAACTATCAAATTTACCTTATTTTTGAACAGACAAGGTTAAAACATTAATGAAATGAACAAACATAATATCATTAAAAATATAGTATTTGTACTATAATTTTTGTTTTTGTTTTAGAGAAGCATGTTACTTTGACTACCTTGAATTGTAAATTGAGGGAAAGCGAAATTGTATCTATTGGCAAAACATCTCTGAGCACTTTGTTAAAAACATTGGGATTCAAATATAACAAAGATGACAATCGGAGAGCTTTAATGGACCAGACCAGTATTGCAGCCTTGAGAGCCAATTTTCTGCGTAAATATATGGAAAACCTTTCAAGTACTCACCCAAGAGAACTTGTATTTTTGGATGAAACGTGGGTCTATTCGAAGGAAAATAAAACAAAATCTTGGCAAGACAACAGCACTAAAAGTGTACGTAAACCAGATGGTTATGATGGTAAACGTTTTATAATTGTCCATGCTGGTTCTACCAAAGGGTTTGTCTCTGAAGTAAGTTTATTATTCTGTTCAAAATCGAAAGTAGCTGATTACCATGGAGAAATGAACAATGAAATATTTATGAAATGGATAAGTACTCAATGAATTCCCAACTTAGAAGAGCCATCTCTTATTGTTATGGATAATACTCCATATCAGTGTTCTTTTAGAAAAGCAACCTTCTACTAATTCAACAAAAAATGAGATTGTTACATGGTTGATAACAAACAACATCAAGATTGATACAAAACTTACAAAACCTGGATTGCTACAAATTACAAAAATGAATAGAAAAGAAAACGTGTATATAATTGATGAGTTACTACGAGAACATGGTCATGAAGTGCTGAGACTACCGCCATATCAATGTTAATTCAACGCTATTGAATTAATTTGGGCAAAGTCATATTATAATAAATATATTGGTAAAGATGGGTGTTCAGATAGTTCTGTTATAAATATGTGGAAAGAGGCACTGGGACAATGTAATCAACAAATTTGGGAAAAATGTGTTAGGCATACCCATGAAATTATTCAAAAGTGGTATGCCCGAGAGCAGAATATAGTTGATATTAGCATTCAACCAATTACAATAGATATAAATACTGGTGATAGCTCTGATTCTGACTATGAGGAAAATTAAATAAAATCTATTGTATATATATGAGTCTTAAATATACATATTTAAAATATTAATTATTTATTTTTACAACCCAAAAGATTTTTATTTTTCATTGTTGAACTGTATGGGTGGGACGGCCCAATAGTAATGGTTGCGGGCCATAACCCTAACAGGGCAATACTGATTTGCAAAGTTTCTACTGAGGAAGTTGTTATTAATACCAACTCTTATGCAAGTAAATTTGCTTAATAGCAAGTTTGCAGAATAGCCCCATAAAACTCTGGAACACTAACAGCTTTTTCAAACTAAGGTTTAGGTAGCATATTGCTAAATGGCTGTAAAATATTAACAAATATCTATTACACCAGCTTCAATACAATAATAAATAACGTTCACCGTCATTTTAGCCACATCCTAATTAAACCATCAATCTACGACCTACGTGTTACTTAATGTATTGATTTATTGCATTTGTATATGAATGATGATGCATGGGAAAAGATTCACCGGACCCACTGTACATATAATTTTTTCAGCGATTGGTCGTAAAAAATCGCAATTATTTCATTATAAAATATGTTATAATGAGAAAAAATCTTCTGTGACCTCGGATTAATCCTGAAAATTTGGTCACCCTAATTTTCCGTAATTTAATATTATTTTTCCATATTTCTCTATATTAACTACGGCCCTGAAAAGAAGCCCACCTAGTGGCATTTCACGTGCCTTTGTGCATAACATTACAAGATAGTATATGTGGTAAATTTATTACTTATAGTGGGTATTTACCCAATAAATTATTTATCCAGTAATAATATACCTTCACACCATACAGGCATTTATTAATTCTCTGACAACTGATTCTCATTGGTAATTGTGTATTTCCTTGATATTAATTAAATCAAGTAGGCGTGGCTTTTGCTAGATGTTTTCCAACGAGTAGGTACCTCTGTGATTTAAGCAAGTAAAATGCCGCTGAAAAAACGACCAAGTAGCAACCTTTAATTAAAAATAAAAATTCCATTGATTTATTTAGTTGACGCGTATAAATGACTTTTTATTCAAGTTGTGTGTGGTGTGGGTTCGTATAAAATCAAGATTAATTTTCTTATTTTATCTACAGGACAGGATAAAGAATATGTGCCTCGTTGAATAAAAACTTACAACATTTATAATAAACCGAGAACTTCATTAATAATGGGTTACAGTTTTTGTCACAGAGCTACATCAATAAACTTGAAATGGTTTATAATTTAGAAAGAATACTTAGTAGGGTATCGTTCAAATTTCCTTGTCTTCAACGAAAAACAGCAAGCTGGGAGTGGTTTTATGACATAAGGATCTGTAAGATATTTAATAAAAGGAATTAAGGAGGAATTAAAAAATAGGCATCTCATGATATTATTAAGTAAAGGAGGAAGATAGAGCTAAAGGAGGTGTGGGATGTATAATAAACAGCAGATGCACGAAATATATGAACAAATGATATTTTAACATTATATGGCCCAAATGAAGACGAAGTAGCGAACAAGAAGGATGAATTCTGGAGAGAAGTAACACAAGTAGTTGACGACTTAAGGAAAAAAAGACTGATACTAGGAGATCTCAATGGAAGAGTCGGGTTACAGGATGAAAAATCGAGAGATGTTATAGGAAAATTCAGCTAAAATGTGAGAAATAACAACGGCAACAGGATAATTGATTTATGTATTCAGAATAACATGCTAGTTATAAATGGATTTTTCAAACACAAAGATATCCATAAGTTCACTAGAGAGGTAAAAAGCAGAAATGAAACATCGATTATAGACTATGCGGTAATTGACAGGAATTACGGATGAGAAATAATGGACGTTAGGACTAAAAGGGGACCAGAAAAAGGCAGCGACCACTACCTTGTATAAATAAAAGCGAAGTTGTTAGTCCAAAACAACAACAGAGGACAATTCCCAGCATCCAAAGGTAAAACGCAGAAAGCGATAAAAACATACAGGCTAGCCAATGAAGAAGTAGCAAGTAAATACAAAGAAGAAGTAGTATTGAATCAGAAAAT
This sequence comes from Lochmaea crataegi, assembly GCA_947563755.1. Classification (NCBI taxonomy): domain Eukaryota; kingdom Metazoa; phylum Arthropoda; class Insecta; order Coleoptera; family Chrysomelidae; genus Lochmaea; species Lochmaea crataegi. Next base: position 24,892,923 of record OX387425.1, read on the forward strand.
AGTATAGAACAGGTTTGGATTTGGTACAAAAACGCACAAATTCAAGCTGCAAAGGATATATGTGGAGTGACAAAAACCTGCAGGAATAGACACACGAAACGGACTTCATGGTGGACAGAAGAGGTTAGAAGAGAAGTTGGAGAGAAAAAATTAAAATGGAAGCAATATTTTGTAACATGTCTATCGACCTGTTTCGATTTTACAGAATAAATCCTTTTAATTAGCGCTCGTCGTCACTAGCCACTTCCAATTATAGTTCTGTGATCCCAAACTCTTCTACCCTGACCGTAAGACAATTGACGTCTGCCAACGGACGTTTTCGTTTTTTTCAACGCCACGAGAAACACCCCTTTCTGTTATCGACCGCCTTCGGGGAAATATCATCTTTCGCTATCTTTCATATCTTAAGTACCTATCTTATGAATTTTGCTGTGGTAAGCTCAAAATCATAATTTATAATTAATAAGCTTCTTCTAAAGTACTGTCTGATATAATTTTCGTATGCATTCTTTATTTTTTTACAGAGAGATAGACGACATTAAATTCAACACGTGGTCATAAACTGTTCTTTAATACTAATATGGTAGTTTTAAGCCAAATATTCTTTTATAATTCACTGTTTTACTTTTATATAAACATTTTCAAGCTTTTTCAGTTGCGAAATAACTCTTTTAATTATAAAATAACATAAAATAACCTATAAAATATTCCTTCGTAACGCCAATGCCGGCTTCATACATTTCCTAAGCACGATATTTTTTTCATATAACTAAATAACTTTTTGCTATGATAAGCTTCTTTCGGATCATTAGTATATTTTTTTTATTTAGCCGATAATTGCTATTTTTACTGTTTTTCATGGGACATATAATATTGGAAAGCTTTCAGTAAATTAAATCAATTTTTTTGACTTTCAAATAACTGCCTTCCTTTTCTTTAACCTGAAAAACTGACCAGCATAATGTGCCATTACATTCAAGTTCCTATGAATCCCTGATCCACCTGTACTTCTAGGTAAGCACAGCCCCAAGGATATAACCCCGACGATATAACCCCAAGGATATAACCCAAGGATATAACCCGAGGATATAACCCCAAGAATATAGCCAAGGATAGAACCCCAGATCAGCCCTAGATCAAAATACCGCCCTAGAACAGAACACATCAGTTCAGATAAGGACCTGACTTCTTCTCCAGGAAACCACTTCATCTAAGCTAAGTTCCTATAAAAGTACAAATTCCTCTGTTGATTTCCTGTGGCAGAATAAATTATAAATTTGTTTTTAACTCTATCTTTTATTTTTTTTAAATCCTCAACTATAAAAGTTGAGGGAAATATCGCCCGGGGTAATTTTTAGTAATTTTTTTAATTAATTTTTATTTAAATTTCACAAGGCGTTTCTACCTTTTCCGCCTTAGTTTTCTTAGTCCTTTTTATCGCCAAAAAGGTAGTGGCGCCCTCAATTTTTACAACCCTTCTGTTATCCTTGTGTGACATAAACTTGGGGTCGAATCACCCTTCAGAGGAGTCTCTAGCCGGAGCCCTTTAAGGTTACAGCTATTTACCGTTACAATTTAATGAAAGGTACACAAGGCTCATATAATATCTACAAGGAACAAAGGAAAAAAGTGAAAGATATAATAACGGAGGCAAAGAGGTAATCATGGGAGCAATTTGGAACAAAAATGGAATATGACTATCACACAAACCAAAAGTTGTTTTACAGAGTTTTAAAAAACGCAAGAACGGGAGGCAAACAGACTAGTATTAAGCAAATAATGGATAAAGAAAGCAATATTCTGACGGATGAAAATGAAATAATGGAAAGATGGAGGTAATATTTCCACGATTTGTTAAACCTGCAGATTCAAAATGAAGAAGAATTAGAAAAACGAGGTCAATATAAACAAGGAGAAGGAAAATATCAAATAAGGAAGTCCTGGAAGTCATAAAGGGTTGAAAAAAAGGCAAATCAGCAGAATATGGGGGAGAAAGGATTGGAGGTTTTAACACAAATTTATAATAAAGTATGGAAAGAAGGAGTTGTGCCACAAGACTGGCAGACCGGTATAATAGTTCATATACACAAAAAGGGCGACAAAAGAGATTGCTCAAACTACAGAGGTATTACACTTTTGAGGATTCCCTCCAAAGTCTACGAACGGATATTAGAAAAGAAACTTACAGTGCAAACCGAAAATTTTTTAGAACGATCACAAAGTGGATTTAGGAAAGGGCGTAGCATCAACGACCTTATTTTTTACGATTAAACAAGTGACACAGAAAGCAATGGAAAGAAATTTGGAAATATATCAGGGATTCGTTGATTTAGAAAAGGCGTTTGACAGAGTGCCAATAAATATGATTAAAGAAGCATTAAATAAAAGAAACGCAGATGATGAGCCTACATTACGACAATACAATATATGTAAGAACAGACAAAGGAATTTAAAGTTAATAGTGGTCTAAGACCAGGAGGAGTATTAAGACCAGTGTTATTCAACTTAATATTAGATGATGTGATGAAAGACACAAGAAAACATACTAAAAAATTGTGTACTGGACACATAAATCTACAGCCCGTTTATCTACGTGAATGCGCCTTTGCAATATTCGCTAAAAACGAACAGGATTTACAAAGGAACTTGGACGTTTGGAATGCGAAGCTGGAAAATAAAAACCTAAAAATAAACGGAGAGAAGACAAAAGTAATGGTGACGGGAAAAGAAAATACCCAAATAAATGTACATCTTAACGGAAAACATCTACAACAAGTAGAAAATTTTAAATACCTAGGAGAAAACATCAATAATAAAGGGAACCATGACATAGAAATAAATACAAGAATAGAAAATGCATCAAAGGTTTAAAAACTGATTCGTTGGAAAGAAATCTCTGTTAAAACGAAAATGACTGTATATAGAACCATATTTCTCCCTATATTAACTTTTGGATGCGAAAGCTGGGTATTGACGAAGAGGGTGGAAAGCAAATTACAGAGTATGGAGATGAAATACTTACGGAAGGTCCCAGGAATTACAAGGAGAGGCAGAATATGAAATTCAACAATGAGAGAGAACCTCAATGCACTACCAGTAATCCAGATAATACAAGAGCGACAATTAAAATGGTTTGGACACTTAACTAGATTGAGCAATAACATGCCAGTAGAACAGATATGGGAGGCAAAAAGACATGAATGTAGAACCAGGGGAAGACCAAGGAAAACATGGGACGATAACAAAAAGTTTTAAAAAGCAAATGTATAACTTTAGCGGAAGCACGAACCAAAGCAAGAAACAAAAACAAATGGAGAGCTTTTATATACCTACAATTATTAAGCCAAACTTTCACACCTTACACCTTCGGGTAGATAGGTTAAGATATTTAATGAAACGACACCTCCAAATTGAATAGTTCATATAGAAAACAATGCGAAATTAACAGTCAGTATAATTACGAATGCTGGTTTACTCTACAAATGCCAGAAAAAGACTAACTATCCCTTTCGTCAATAACGAATAGTAAGATACTCAACACGTATACACTGTGTCCGTAAAGTATGGAACAAATTCATTTTTAGCTAAACAGACCATTTTAAGAAATAATCCTGAAACACGTCGATTTTTGATTTTAATTTACCGTATTTTAAAATAATAATCTTATATACAGGGTGAATTACTTTCGAGTAATGACGTCACCGTTATTTTTTTTAAATGGAACACCCCCATTTTGTCTCAATTTTCGGATTACTCTAGCTGAGCTGATTCCAAAAATGTATCACATGTTGATTCCAATTGGTACAGGGTGGACAAAAATACAATAGTTTTGTGTGTGCTCATAAAGTAACGCGTAACATTCTTTATTAGTTAAATTAACAATATTATCAAAAATACTTACTGTCTAGAGGCAATTGGTTTAAATGTAACACCCTGTAGTTTGTTACATTTTTAGATTAATAAAAATGAGCTGTTAATTTAACTAATAAAGAATGTTACGCGTTACTTTATGAGCACACACAAAACTATTGTATTTTTGTTCACCCTCTACCAATTGGAATCAACATGTGATACAATTTTGGAATCAGCTCAGCTAGAGTAATCCGAAAATTGAAACAAAATGGGGGTGTTCCATTTAAAAAAAATGACGGTGACGTCATTACTCGAAAGTAATTCACCCTGTATATTAGATTATTATTTTAAAATACGGTAAATTAAAATCAAAAATCGACGTGTTTCAGGATTATTTCTTAAAATGGTCTGTTTAGCTAAAAATGAATTTGTTCCATACTTTACGGACACAGTGTATAAACAATTTCACAAAAAAAGGTGCCCTTCATTATTGTCTTCACTAGGGTCGCAGAGCTCGACCCAATACAGGTAGTATGCACCTCCAAAAAACTTCATCCCTTTTCAATCATTTTTCTTTAGAAAAACTAAAGTTATCCACAACCAGCAACTCTTAACCGCGTGTGCTTTTCACTACCGAAATTGACAGTTTAAAATCATGAAAACACCTTTCTGCTTCAATGATTTATAAAGAAATAAGGCAAATAGCAAATATATTAGTTCAGCAAATAATGGGAAAAATGTAGGTGACTTATATGTAAATAGTTCAGGTAGGAATAGTTCTAGTATCGAAAATTTATAGTGGATTATCAGACTTTCGATTAAACAGGTAAAGAAAGGTTTTTGGTATCGAAATTACGCACTCCGGAATAAATATGTTCTTTTTGTTAGTTTATGGAACCAGTAGCGTCACTGAGGAAAAATTATGGTCGAAATATATTTCACTTATAGTCAGAGCTCGATTATAACCAAAAAGTCAACACGTTCTGTATATCATTAACGACAAAACTTATCACACATATTTGTAGGAACTTTTCGTATTAAAATTGAATGACGAATCGCCCGATTACATAATTTCAGATTACTTCAGAAACACCCTGTATTTATTTTGGTAGTCACTGGAAATATAACGTTCTTACAGCATCTGTAAAATTTGGATTAAAATTAAAACGGGTTTTGTTACATCGATGATGATATGGATTATTAAAAGATAGCAAAAAATGTCGTGTACACGCATAACAGATACGATAAAAAGTGACTGTTATTGTATTTGATATCTTTGCATTTCCAATATCCAACTGTTTCGTTACGGGTTACGACCTCAGCCTTTATTAGATATTTATTGGTTTATAAAGAAAGTCGTTAAAATATCTTTATCTCTTTCCTATATCATACTTGAACCCTGACCTACTCACAAACTAATCACATGAAAGAAAATACCGACATCGACATGTAGTTAGTCAGTATCAGTAAAAATCGAAACGTTGAACAACTAAATATTTTTAAATATACAATAAATAGATAATACCACAACGCAATTCTTAAACTGCAAAAAGTGATATTAATTGATCAAGTATCTATCTATGGAAGTAAATATCCAACAACGTTGTCAAACATTGTTACCTATTTAGTTAACTATAAATAATATATAATCTAATACCCTTGTACCTTGAAATTTTTTTCATTGCTTTTCTCTCTTTTGTTAATGTTTTCGCTTCTTCCCAGGATTTGTCTCTCTCTTGAAATATCTTACCCACCATTTTGTTGCATGTCTGTTTTGGCCTACCTCTTCTTTTCTTTATTTGTGTTCTTGACTCATATATCCTGCCTCATTTTACCTGCCTCCTGTTATCCATTCTGTGGTTGTGACACCACCAACTGAGTTGTCGTTGTTGTATGAATTTTAATACTGGTTCTACTACCAGTTAATCTCTTATTTTTGTATTCCTTAATTTGTCCATTCTATTTACTCATACCACTCTTCTTCGATACATCATTTCTGCTCCTTGAATTTTACTTTTTTGTCTGGTTGAGAGAGTCCAAGATTCGCATACATATTCGCATACTTCTCTATATACTGTATTGTATACTTTTATCTTTGTTTGTTTGTGTTTATTGTCATGCCCTCTTTTTCCATAACTTCTTTCCAGATGTTTATGTTTTCTTGTAATTCTTTTTCGCTTCCTGCTATTAGTACTACATCATCTGCAAAACTCCCTTCGCTATTTCTACTTTTTCCAAATTTCTGTATCCAATGAACATTTTCTTAGTTTTCTTTCTTTTCTTTACAATGGTGTCCGTATGTAATTGAATAAAGTTGGGCCTAGTCCTCCTCCTTGTCTCAATCCCATGCTAGTTCTAAATCCTTCTGACTTCAAGTTATTACGTATTATGAAATTCTTGTTTGGATAACTTTTATTATTTTCCCGAGTATTCCTTTTTCTTTTAACCCTTCCCAAACTTTATTTCTAGGTACTGAATCAAATGCCTTCTCAAGATCTATGAACGCTAAATATATATTTTTATCCTCCAGATGTCTTTTCTCTACTACCTGTTTTATCGTGAATATGTGATCTTGTGGACTCCTTCCTGGTCTACTAACAACACTTTACAGTGACCCAATCAATATTAGACATATTTATCTCTCTATACAATAAATAGAATAAGTTGGCAATGCTATTGGTAATTTTAATGTTAGGGGTTGTCACCTTGGTAGATATTTAAGGGATACTTTTTTCAATCATCAAGTTTTATGCGAATGTTATGTTTATATTTTATACATACATACTGGCGGAATTAGTCTGAGACACTCTGTTTAAGTATATCTAGGAAACCGTACAAAAAATGTTTTGTTTTATTTTTCCTTCCATTATAGGCTAAACCAGGGGTTCCCAAAGTGATCGATATCGACCCGTTGGAGCACAAGTTCGTGCAAAATAATGAGTTCAAGCCCACAAGTCTTTCAGGCACGTTTTGACTTGATCTGTATTTGATTGAGAAATCATGATCAAGTTCAAGTCCAAACATGCTCCTTATATTTGACTATATAACAAGTATGCCCTAAGGTCGAAAGTTCATTTTCATTTTGACACGACAAGATTCGAAGCAATTCTTTGAACTCTCGGTTATTTGCTCAGCTATGTGAGGAAAACGACGAAGGCTTTACTCGGTTACTTCTGCACACTGAAGTTCGTTGGCTATCAAGAGGCTCTTGCTTAGCAAGATTTTCAGCTATTTTTACATCTGTACTGGAGTTTTTACAAGAAAAAGAAAGGTGTAAGGTATAAATTCTAACAATTATAAACAAATTCTGCCCATTTCTTTTTGTTTCGTGCTATATCTGTAGCCTCTTTCCAGTTTTTGTTCCTCTTATTTAGGCACTCCACTACCTCATCATTCCAGCTTTTTTTTTGGCCTTCCTCTAGCTCTCTTCGGTGCTGATTTCGCCTTCCATATTTGCTTGGTTTTTCTGTCATCCTTCATCCTTATTAGATGTCCGAACCGTATATCTTCGTTTCGTATTCTGTCCATTTTTGTTAGTCCCTGAATTTCCTTTAAAAATTTCATTTCTGCCGCCTGTATTCTGCTTTTTTGTTGTTTGGAAAAATTCCAGCTCTCACATCCATACACTAGGACTGGTTTGTAAATTGTTTTGTAAACTGGTACATTTGCTTTCTTGTTACTGATTCCTCTTCTGCTCAAAAGATTCTTATTCAGGGCGTAATACAGTTTGGTTGCGCTTTCTATTATATTATTTATTTCTGCATCGTTTTTCCCTTCCTTTTGAACTGTAACTCCCAGATATTTAAAATTATCTATCTGTTCTATTTCTTTGTTTTTCAAATTTTCCCTAACTTTTATGTCATCTTTTCATATCACCATAATCTTAGTTTTTTCGATGTTTATTTTCAAGTTTCTCTTCTTAAGTGCCATGTCCCATATATCTAAATTTTGTTGCAGGTCGTTTTCATTTTTGGCATATATTATGAGGTCGTCAGCATATGCGCTTTCTGTTAAGTGTACAGGTTGTAAATTTCTATACCCTACATTCAATTTCTTTACTCTTCCTTTTGTTTCTTTAATGACTATTGAATAATGTAGTGCTTAATACACCTTGTCTTAGTCCTCCTTTCGTAATAAATTCTTCCGATTCAAGATTATTAGTTCTCACATAATTTCTTGTACATGCATATATACTTTCGATATTCTCCCTCAGTTTTTTATTGACTCCTCTTTTTCTTAAGCTATTCCAAATTGCTGCCCTCGGTACGCTATCAAATGCTTTCTCTAGATCGATAAACGCAACATAAACATTACTATTGTTTCTTTTTTCAATCATCTGTTTGATAGTGAAGATATGGTCTTGTACTCCTCTTCCTTTCCTGAATCCGCTTTGTGAATCTTCGAGTAGTACATCTATTATGCTTTTCAGTTTATTGTATAGAATTATCTCGTATACTTTGGCAACTATGCTTAATAAGGTGATACCTCTGTAATTTTTGCAGTCACGATTGTTACCCTTTTTGAAAATTGGTAGGATTACTCCTATCTCCCAGTCTTTAGGTATCCACGATTCTTTTATTGCCTTATTAAGCAGACATGTCAAGACTTCAGTTCCATTGCTTCCCATATTCTTTAGCATTTCTGCCGTTATTCCGTCATGTCCTGCTGCTTTGCCTCTTTCTAATAATCTGATTGCATCTGTAACTTCTTCTATTTTAATATTTTTCTGTTCATTCTGTTCTATTTCATTTTCGGTGATGTCATGTTCCACGTGTTCGTTCGTCCAATCTACATTTAGCATGTCTTGGAAGTGTTGCATCCGCCTCTTCATTATCTCTTCATCTTCCACTAACGTTTTCCCCTAATTTTGACAATATATTTGGACATTTCCGAGTCTTTCCTTTTCTTAAAGTCTTCATAATTTTATAAAACAGCTTTAGGTTTCCGCGCATATCTTTTTCCATTTTAGGTCCAAAGTCTTCCCATGATTTTTGTTTCTCTCTTTGAACTATTTCATTGACTTTTTTCCTTTGGTTCTTATATTTTAGATATGTCTCATTTGTTCTATTCCTTAAGTATTTTTGCCACATATTTTTTTAATTTTGATTCCATTTTTTATTTCTTCGTTCCACCAATCAGTTTTCTTTTTATTTGTTCTGGTTGTGATCTCGCAAATTATTTTCGCATTCGACAATATTGTTGTTTTAAATATATTCCAGAGGCTTTCTAAATTGTACTGATTCTTATTCTTTGTGACTTCTTCCATTTCTTTTTGTACTAAAACCATGTATTTTTCAGCTGTTTTTGTTTCCTGCAATTTATAGTTACGTATCGTTTCTTTTGTGTTGGAGTTTTTTATCATCTTTCTTCTTTTTGATTCTGAACTTGTTCTTAACTTTGCGACTACTAAAAAATGATCTGCTCCTCTTTTTACTCTCGTATCTTTTCGGTAATTTTTGCTTATTATTACGTAATCTATTATGGATTTCTCGTTTCTGCTTATAACTTATCTCGTATATTTATGTATATCCTTATGATTAAAGGTTTTCGTGATTATTAGGTTGTTACTTAAGCAGAAGTCAATTAATCTTCTCCCGTTATTGTTTCTAACGTTTTCTCCGTATTTTCCGATTGTATATCCTGTATCCTCGTCTTTTCCCCAACTCTTGCGTTTATGTCCCCTATTATTATTAGCCTGTCTGTTATATCTTCCGTTAGTTTTGTGAGTTGTTCCCAAAAAGAATCTTTAGTTTGTTTATTTTCATCATCTCCTGATCCATAAACCACTAACAATGTTGTTTTATTCTCTTCGTCCAATTCTAATTCGATTTTCTGAGATCCCCTCCCATCTTCTTATATACTTTTGTTCTTTGATTATACATACTACTCCCTCCTTTGCTCTTTGATTTGGTTCCACTCCACTGTATATTAACACATGTCCGTTGTTTAATAGCCTTTCTCCTTTGCCTCTCATTTTGGTTTCTGTGATTCCTAATATATCTAGCCCAGTTTTGTTTACTTCCTCTATTAATTCATTTGCTTTATTTGTTATGCTCCTGATGTTCCATGTTCCAATTTTCCAAGAATCTGTCTTCAAATTACCTGTTTGCTCCTCCGATTCATTGCCTTGTTCATCGCCATTGTCTTCTTTACTTATAATTCCTTCATCTGCATTTGTTAGTTTTTTTTTGTTTTATTTAGTTTCTTCAATTGTTCTTGTAGGTGCTCATTTTCTGGGGATCTTTGACTAATTTTTCTCTTATTATCGTATTTTTTATATTCTTCATCTCCTGTACAGATTTCTTCTTTCCCTTCTGAGTTGTATACTATGCCGTTTATTAGTTTGTTCTATTTTAGGATTGCTTTGTTTCCGTTCTCTCTTGCCTCTTTTAGTTTTGGTATCAACAATTTCCTTTGTTCTAAAACAGTTTTTGGGTAGTCTTCATTTATCCATATGTTTGATCCCTTAAGATTTGTTGCTTCTCTTAAGATCTTCTATTTCCCCTTCTTAGTTTTAATTGTATCGGTCTTGTTTTTCCAAATTTATATCTTCCCATTCTTCTAGCTTCGCCAATTTCTCCTTTGGGTATTTCCAACCCCATGTGCTCTATGATCCCATCTATTTTCCATTCCATCAGTTCCATTTTCATCATCTTCAACTCCATGTATCACCAAATTTGTTCTCTTATCCTCTCTTTCTAGCATTTCAATTCGTTTATCTCGCTGGTTAATTTTTTGTTTGAGAATGCTGTTTTCTTCTTTCAGTTTTGTTATCTCTTTTGTTATTATCTCTAACTTTCCATCCATTGCTTGCAATTTGATGTTTAGTTCTGTGAACATTTCTTCTATCCCTTCCATTTTATAAAATCGCGTGAGCGTTAAATTCACCACCCAGAGCAACTCTTCGGAGGTGAATGAATTTCTTTCACCACGTTATGCTTTTCCGTTTTATTTTTTTTTCTCCATGTTCTTCCTGTTCCACGTACTAGTTGGCAACGCTGCAAAATAATTGTTCGCAGTCGTCTTCTTATCTTGTCAATTTGTTTAAAAATAAACTGGTTAATTTTTTTTCCCTTGCAATGAAGTATGTATGATAGATTTACAATAATTTATTTTTGTAGAGCAACATTGAAAGACAGTATCCTGCATTCTGGAATCTTGCTGAAAAATTCCTTATCGCTTTTCCTTCAACAAGTCCTCAGTGTGGCTACAAACATTTTGACATCACACTGAATTTTTTATTTTTTTTTTGATCTTTAATTTGCGATTTCAATGTTTTTTTCAAAAAATAATTACCTACTTAAGTATTTTAACGTAATTTGTATTAATAATTATTAATTTCACTTGATATTTACTGAATTTTATGTCTACTTATTTTGTTATATTTTGATGAGAAAACTCTCTGAACTAACCGCAAAGTTTTTAAATTGGTCTCTGGTACAAAATAGTATGGGAATCCCTTGGCTAAACTCTAATTGTGTTCAAAATTTGAAGATTGTGTCTCTGTTAGAAGCACCTTCGGTGAGTAAGTGAATGATAGTCGGTGAGAAAATTAAGGAAGTGCGACTTGCAACAGTTCTTAATTTACAGATTTACATTAAATGCAATTTGGGAAAATTGTGCTCTTTTGATCACTAAAATTTCAGGCTTCTTCCTTCATTCACAAAAAAGTTACAGGGGGCTCCAAAACGTCCTGAATTGGTTCTGGAAAAGGATAGTACGGCGCAAGCGGTACCATTATTTTTTGCTCGAATTGGGGTTTTTACTCGATTTAAAAAAAGACGAAATATAGATTTCCAAAATTATCAAAATCATTGGTAACAGCAACAACTAAACCTTATCTGAAAACTTATTTTCCACCCAGTTTTTGAAGGGAGAAATTAGTAGAAATATTCTAGTATGTATATATTATTACGTACAAAGTTAACACACCTTTTAAGTAAGGTGCCTCTTTATACAAACAATAAAGAAGCAAGTCATTAGGAGAGTCACCAACACAGGACTGATAAAATTAAAGCAGACGATGAAGACTTCATTCAGTTTACTCACCTCATGACATGTGAATTAGAATTGTCATAATATTGTGGCGAAGGAACATTTTCAATAACATTCTTGGTTGAAAGAGTGAACATATAGTAAATTTTATACCCATTTAGAATAAGACCATCCTTATTTATTATTAATAAATCGGTTGAAACAAAAAATTACCAACAAAAATGAACGTCGTAACTAATTTATTAGATGTCACGTTTTTGAAGTTACGTCAAATTTTAATTTCATGTTAATGTCATAACGCAAAATAAGATATAAAAATGCGATATTCTGATGAATCCAAAAAACTTATGCTTAATGTAGTAAACTATTTTCAAAACGATTTAGGATCTCGATTTAAGGCAATTCAAAAAGCGTCCGAAGCACTAAAAGATCCAGAAAGCACATTATATAATCTTGAAAAACCAAACAGAGCTACAGATTTCGAATTTAGAAGAAATATGTCTGCAAGCGTTTCCCGGAGCAAAACCCGAATTACAAAAAATACCCTGCATTGTTTGAGGGAAGTAATTTATAAAATGTATGCGCGAAAGGATAAAATCACAGTAGAAACTATTTTACGGCAATTTATCGAAGAGTCTCCAGAAACTAAGATTTCCAAAGGTTCGTTATATTTGGGAATTAAAAAAATGGGTTTTCATTTCAAAAAACAGGATGGAAGAAAACATTTATTGGAAATGCCTGCAGTCAGATTAAAAAGAATATTATTTTTGAACAAATTCCAATGCTGCTAAAAGCGAAAAGCTCTTTACACCTGTTTCTCTGGATGAGACATGGGTTTTTAGTAAAAGCGGGGACAGAAGAATGTGGCGAGATGGTACTAAACACAGTGATTTAAAAATAACTGGAAGTGGGACACGATATGTAATTGTTCATGCCGGTAATAAAAAAGGTTTTGTACGAAAACTGCAAGGTCACCTACTGAAGTCTCAAAAGTATGGAATGACGTTGTAAAAAATGTACCGGAGCAACACTGGCAGAATTACATAAATCATACAGAGAAAATTATTTCTGAAGCATGGGAAGTAGAAAACAAACTGGACCTACTAAACATCGAACCTATGGTGATCTCTGTATCCAATGAATCCGATGATGAACTATCACTTTCCGAAAGTTATTCTGATTTAGAAACTAATTAAACTTTGCCTTGAAGATCACGTTGTCATTTTTTTAAAATCTAGAATTTGTACTTAATCGAACTCTGAATTGCCATATTTTTTTAAGAAAACTATGTATCTAGTTAATAAAACAATGTTTTTAAAATTAGTGCGCTTCTTTTATATTCTTTTATTATGTCAACATCTTTAGAATTTTATGAATTTCATAAAATTAATTTGTATTATTACAAACCGCCACTGATAATATGAAATTTCAAGTCACTACGCCAATGCAATAAGAAATATGTCAAGCATTTGACATGACAAAGGTCATAACCTAATTTTTTTCATGCGGGTTCAGATGGTTCAAGAAGCCGCATACGTTAAGTTACTAAAACGGCTGGTACCTCTAAATAGGTATTAATTTTACTTATAGATATAATACGATAGAAAAAAAATAAGTTAATAGCAATAATCTGCAGATGTTCTAGTGCGCAAAACGATCAGTCCCTTCAAAAAGTATCTTCATTCACTATTGAAAATTGTGTGTTCATTTCGTAGTTAAACGACAACAAGAGTTTTCACTTCTTGGACCAAGATACAATAGAACTGGCACTCGTAATTTATTCTTACCAAAAAAATGAAAGAAGGGGAAAGAAAGAGAATTGTTTCTCTTCTCTTGCATTTAATGTTTGGTACTCTATATGCTTATCGCTTCGGGAGACATCGGTAAAGAGAATATTGGATACTATAGTTCATTTAAAAACCAGGAGGAGTAATTTGAATTTAAGTTGGCAATTCTGATTTTTCAGATTGCAACCAGTTTCAAACAGCACTTTTTAGCATTGACATCTCGTGATGATTGACAGTTCTGACTTCTGACATATATGATATTTATATTTGTTTTCATCATCGTATCCGTTCCCTTGTTATTTCATAATTTTCACTTAGTTTTCCACTCTATTTCGTTAAAACAGTTCTTTTCAGAACTCCCGTTTGTTGAATTTCTGCGATTATGGATCCTTCTACTCCAAGTTCCAGTTATTTGCGTAGTCCGCCAAAACCACGAAAACGGCTAAGTCTAGGCCATTTAGGAATGTCAGAAAAATAATATACAATAAATATGTATAAACAAATATTGGATGAAAAGCCAAATACTAAAACTATTGATGTTATATCCAAAATTTCTCAAGTTATCATTATAACTTTCAAATTAACAATAGTATTAACTGCTCAACATTTTTCTTACAGGAGCAGCAAAGTCAACAGTTTACAGACTATTGAAGGAATATCGTAGTAGAGGAACAATTACCAGCCCAAAAAATAGTGGTGGCAGACCGGGACTTCTCAAAAATTGTGATGAAGGGTATAAAAATTCAGTTCGAAGAATAGTGCATGATTTTTTTTCAAAAATGAGTTATCTACAGTGGATAAAATTTTACTAGCTTTGAAGAAACGTTCAGATTTGCTACAATTGTCCCGGTCATCTTTATATACTTTTTTGAAACAAATTAACTTCAAGTAAGTGAGTAACTTTGAAGAGTCAAATGTTTATTTATTATATAATAATTTATTTTTAGATATTTGAAGAAAAATCGTAAAAGTGTATCAATAGAACAAGATGATATCTGTAGATGGAGGTTGAACTATTTAAGATCCATAAAACAATATAGAAAAGGAAACAGGCCAATCTTTTACTTAGATCAAACTTGGACTAATGAAGGTCATAGTAGGGGAAAAACATGGGTGGACCAGAATGTAACCAGTAGTCGTCAGGCGTTTACCGAAGGTTTATCCACTGGCCTACAGGAAAGGGGAGACGACTTATAATTCTACTTGCTGGTTCTGAAGAAGGTTTTGTAAAAAATGGAAGATTACCATGAAGAAATGAACTCAGAAGTACTTGAGAATTGGTTCATTACTTTTTTGACAAAGTTGCCTGATAATGCTGTGATTGTGATGGATAATGCATAGTCGAAAATATTCCTTCCTCATCATCAAGAAAAGCTGAAATGCAGGAATGGTTAAAAACTAAAAATATACCATTTGATGTAAATATGACGAGATGTGAACTCTTATACCTAATCCGACAACATAAAGATAACCATAATTTGTATATTGTCGATGAAATGGCCAAAGAATCCAATAAAATTGTGTTACGGCTGCCACCATACCATTGTGAGTTAAATCCCATATAATTGATATGGGCACAAATAAAGAATGAGGTGGCAGCTAAAAACACAACTTTCAAGTTGGCAGTCGTCAAAGGCCTATTATTGAGAGCAATTGAAAATGTAACTCCTACAAATTGGCAGGAATGTATGCAGCATGTCATTGAGGAATAGCAAAAAATGTCCACACTGGATGGAATAATGGACGACATGATAGAGCCTTTGATAATATCTGCCAACACTGGAAGCTCAGATGAAACTTGAAGCATTCATATGATTTGGTGGGTAATTCGAATTGAAAATGCCATCTGTTCAGAATGGTTGGTAAGGTAGGCTAGCAATTTATTGTTCGTTAGGAAAGTTTTATATTTCATCTCATCTATGCAATAGGCAAAATAAAGTTGGCGATTCTAAGATTTTTATTAAATATGATCTTACAAAACAATTATTATTCTAAATTAGCAAAGTTATTTTAAATTATGCTTCTGTAATAACTAGGTAGTAGGTAGGTCTTTCAGTGCCTCTCATTCTGAACAGATGTCATTTTCAATCCGAATTACCCGCCAAATCGTATAAATTGCCTTAACCGATCGGGGCAGACGTCCGCTTGCATTTTACTGTAGTCTCACATGTATAAGTTCCTTATGTATATTCCAAAGTTATACACAATACAAATTCATATGATAAATGTGATGTATAAAATCTGATTCATTGGTTTAGATGTATCCTACCAAACATATTAGTAGAAATATGTACTACTTGTACAAAAGAACTATCGAGACACAAAGTTTCTGGGAAATATATAATATACCTTTTAATTAAATGTACCTACGTGAATTACCCCAAACTTTATATTCTTCCCAGAAACTTTCTTGTGTCTCGATAGTTCTTTTGTTCATATTTTTGTATATATTTTTACTACTACGTTTGGTAAGATACATTTAAACCAATGAATCACATTTATCATATGAATTTGTATTGTGTATAACTTTGGAATATACATAAGGAACTTATTCTCTTATGAAATATTGTTAATATTTGATATTGTACCTAATATAGTTGTTGTGAAGCAAAAGTTGTAGAATATTTTTGATAAATAAAGCGTTAACAATAAATTGACATTTAATTAGCAATAACTTTACTGGAACCGTTTTATTCATTGGATGAAAAACCTTATCAAAACTAGTCCAGGTCTCATTTAGTATGATGGTGATTTCATGTGGAGGTTGTGAAATTGTAGAAGATCCCATACATAAGTATTTGATTATTTTCTCATTGAAGTCAGTTCCACATTAAATTATACTTATGACCAGTTTTAAAAACATTTTCACCTTTAATTTGCCGAATATGTTCACCAATATGCCAGAATATACGAAAGTGATATCTTAACATTTACGTGCATTACTGCAATTATAAAATAAATATAGTTACAATACAATATAATTTCAAAAAGAAACCTTTAATCTAACTACAATAAAACGATCAACTCGAATCTCTCAGTAATATCAAATACAAAACAACCAAACTGCATAAGTTTTACAGGTTATCGAATACCCTGTTTGTTTACATCTCATCTCAACCCGACATCTTAAGAATCATTTTCAGTACATAAGGGTTATCTATGATTGGCTAGTTTCCGCGTCAAGTCAATCAAGGCATATTTAATAGATTTTGAACACGACTAATGCGGAACACGCTCTTTAGTAACTAATCTAGTAACTTTTAGTGGTGTCGGTAAGGCTTCTGAAATTACTCCTCCTGGTTATTAAATGCACTATATAATAGAAAAAAAAAAGAAATTAATAATAATAATGTCAATTTTTAAATTTAAAACCAAAAACAGAACAACAAAACTCTTCTTGCTGGTGGTCGATTAATAAATAACAGGTTTTACAAGTTTATCTATTTAAGTATCTAGTTCCCACAATCTCTTCTTTCACTACAATAGCCCATACATTTCTGCAAATTTTCCGCCGTCACTCGGTTAAAATTGTTGCTTGTTAACATTTACAATTGCGTATGACCATATCGTTTTCATAAGAAATAGTTTCTTCGTTTAACTATTGTTTTAACTTATCTTTCTTCCACGAAGTTATCCGAACCTGTTTACATTGTCTAAAGTGATAACTAACAATTACAAATTCCAAAGAAATGAGATCTATTATCTGCATAAAATAATTTTGGTCGTCCTGAGACAGTAATAGTGAAGTATTAGTAGTGAAAATTTGACATCTTACTTGACGAAGAATACGAGGGTTGTCCTTGAAGTGTTGCATATAACAACATAGTTTGTGTCTGTCAACAAATATCAAATGTCAAAATTAACTGCTATGTTTAGACTATGGTCCGAAAGTAACTGTTTTGCGGTTTACGTCCCGAAAGTAACTAAAAAGTAGTGGTTGCTGAAAAACTGGTTAGTTTTGGAAGACGGTTTCCTGAAAAATGGTTAATGAACTGTCAAATTCTAGTAACCAGCCTTAGGAGTCCGGTTACTTCCGGTTTCGACTGTCATCTGATATGCATTGTTTATTATTTTTATGTTGATGATTCGACCATCGAAGAGAAAAACAAAACTGATTTTTTGCAAAGACAGAATTTGTTCCCATGTTATTATCAGGAACCAATTAACTAACGACAGGATATGGTCAAAAGTTAGTCTAGTCTAGACATTCGGAAATTCTCTAGAAATTTTTCATCGGTATACAATTCCACTACTCTGGTGGAAAAATTCTGAATTCTTGGCCTTAAAACTGAAGAAAAAAAATTAATAATTATCGAATTAAAAAATTATAGCTAGGTAGCTAGCTGCTTACCTTGATTACCCTGTATAGTTATCATCTGGAGACTCTTCATCAGAACTTGACAAAAGAAGGTGGTGAAACACAAAAGCAGCCCGATTGTCCATGTTTAATACAACTAGATTTTTCAGTTTCATTTTGTCAACCAACATTTTAATGACTTTTCTGTTGTTTATAGAAAAAAATCAATTTAACATTGCAGAAGCAGAATTTTCTTCTCTGCAACTTTTATCTAAAACTTTTTAACGGAATTCCTTTAATTCTCGATATATTGCGATTTTTATTATTTATTAATGGTGTTCAACCCCTTCCCGAGGATGGATCTCAAAAATTTGTTCAGAACTAAATTCCTGAGATAAAAAGCTATAGTAATTCATACATCACACCGCCTCAACAAAAATCGGTTCACTTTCGTTGTTTTTAATTGGACTACGAAGCGGTTAACCGTGGTTACGGTTAGTTACTTTCATACCTAAACTGAATTTTTAAAGTTTTAATTTTCGAAAATAGTTGTCTCAACAAGAATGCCTTGCCGATTTGGATTCTGTATCCGGCAATGAAGCACCAAATCAGTGAGACAATTTCTCGTTGGCATGGATCCAAGAACAGGTGCACCAACAACAGTAGTCACCCAGGAAAATGTCGTTGCTGTACGGAAGCTGATCCAAGAAGATCGACATGTAAAACTGGAGTATCATAGGGCAATTCAAAGACCACAATTCAAAAAATTTTACATGAAGAATTCTTATGAACCCGAAAATAAACGTCAGTCGGATGTTTGGGTGTTCCAAGATGAACCAAATCCGACGAAATGTATCCGTTCTCGAAGTGTTTCCAAAAAGATGGTGGCGATATTTGTCTCAAAAGAGGGTCATGTAGCAACAATTCCTCTGCAGGACCAGATAACTGTTAGTACTGATTGGTACATATCGATTTGTTAGCCAAAAGTAATTGCTGGGTTTCGAAAAACAAACCCTCAACGATTAATGATCTTCCATACAGCCCCTACCTAAGTCCCAACGACTTTCTTACTTTTCAAAAAATTATTAATGAACTGCGTGGTAAAAGGTTCCAGTCCCCATAAGATGAAGAACACTTTCAAAAACTCTATTTTGAATGTACCAACAAGCGAGTGGAATAACTGCTTCCAGAATTGGTTCCAGAGGATGCAAAAATACATTTCTCTTCGTGGAGAATACTTTGAAAAACAATAGTGTTTAGAAGTTATCAACTGTTTTTTTTTAGCTCTTTGTAGAATATTTTGAATACAGGGTTTGTAATAATGATTTGCACATAGAAAAATGGTAGAATCGTGACGTCAACATAAATATTGATTGTCTTAATACGACCTTAGTGCAATGTTTATAGCTATAACAAGTCACAATGTAGGATAGTGAACCTATTTAATTATAAGATTAAACGAACTTACCTAAGTGAAGTTCGATCGTTATTATTTGAAAGTCTTGTTTCAAATATGCTTTGCTGGCTGTTAAAATACAGTGAAAATGTGATGGAATATCCATATAAAGTACGACTATGTCGTTTATCAAGTAACAAACTACATACTAAAAGTAAATTTTATATATTCTGCTTCCAAAAATTCTGTAGGTATATAAATATATCAATTTAAATATATTTCTTGTCAGTATCAAAAAATCTAATTTTAATGTTGTTATTGTTAAAATAGTAGATATGAATGTGAATTAGTGCGAACAATAATAAAAATGGATTGTTAAGCATTAATAAGCAGAATTTTGTTAGAAATCCTCTGTAGGACCAAAAAGATGTGGAATTTTTTTTTGGATGCTGGGCTGGCTGTTCATACAAATAATGAAATTATTGAAGGCATTGACTGCATCTTCTGGGGACTGGAAGATTTGAGCACGCGGTTTATTCTTAATTTTAGGAAAACTAAAAAAGTCGTTAAGACATAGGTTGGGACTGTATGGAGGATGGTCCCTCAATTCGATGTTTTCTTTAAAAACTCAATTATTTTTCGAGCAGTGTGGGAACTTGCATTGTCTTGGTGGAGGTTTTTCGAAACTCAGCCATTACTTTCGGCATACAAATCGATATGTACCAATCAGCAGTAACAGTTGTTTTGAGATAAATGTCGCCACCATCTTTCTGGAGACACTTCGAAAACGAATAACTTTCGTCGGTTTTGGTTAATCTGGGAACAGTTGATTGACGTTTATTTTCGGGTTCATAATAGTAATTCCAGGATTCATCAACACACCGTACTGTTAGTCCAAGCGGCGACCGTCGTGAAAGGGTGGTCAACCAGAATAAGTACAAAAATATATTTTATTAATTTTTGGATATTAGATGAATAATAAACCATAGGTCTGGTAGTATTTGACGTGTCCAAATTTTTTTTTAATAAAATTTCCAATTTATTTTTTCGTAAAATTGATCTACATAACAAGCATAATTTTTCAGTTTACGATGGCGTTTTGACTAGATAAATACAGAAATTCAAGTCTGGCGTTCTTGTTATTGACGCAACTGTGTGTCAGACCGCCTCCAACAAACTCATTACAACAAAAAAGATCCTTAAAGAGGAGGATATTTCCAATAAAAAAGTCCCAACTCCCAGAACTCTATCACCATTATTTATAATTTTAATTTAACGCTGAAAATAGCCCTCCGCGCGCCATTGTTAGGTTGCGCGCCCGGCCTCGAAAGCGAGTACGTCACTTAAAAAAATTCTTTTCAAGTACTTAAAGTTAATGGAAAAATCTAAAAAAATCATAGTATAATCTAAACACTTTAAATAATTGATTCCCGTAGGAATTTTTCATAAAAACAAATTTTTCAATATGCTAGACGATTGTTAATTAACAAAAATTTTTCAAACTTCCTTCATCGTTCTAAACTAAAAAAAATGTTTAAATAATTGCCGTAAAATTATTTCGCTTCGTGGAGCTCTTTTTATATACATACAAAATAAGATTGAGTCATCAAAGTTTTAAAAATGTTAATACTTTGTTTACTAGCTTTGGTGGCCGTGCGCGCAACCTAACAATGGCTTGCGGAGGGCTATTTTCAGCGTTAAATTAAAATTATAAGTAATGGAGGTACAGTTCCGGGAGTATTAAATGTCCTCCTCTTTAAGGATCTTTTTTCAAATTTCGAAAATATTTATAATTAAGAACAATAAGATACAAACCAAACACCATAAATTTTGAAGAAAAAAAATAGATGATGTTTTGCTCCTTTTACTATTATACGACAATTGTTTCTTATTATGATATAAGATTTGCTAACTGAGAACGTAAACACTGCAGAAAACTTTTTTAATCTTTACAAAATCATTTTTCACAATGTTGAGATAGAATTTTACAAAAAAATTTATAAAATCCATCTTTTCGTTTTTAATAGAATGATAAAATAATATTTTTGTACAATTCCATCGTCAAATATGCTTCAAAAATCGTTAAAAAATAAAAAAATCAATAGAATAAAACAAAAATACCTGGCGCTTAACAAGTAGCAGGGAAGAACATACTTAATCTTGGTCTGGCAGAATTTTGGACAAGTATGAACGTGCCTGACCAATTCTATTAGAAAGAGAAATAAAAAATTTGTTGTTGTAATAAGTTTGTTGGAGGCGGTCTTGAATTTCTGTATTCATCTGGTCAAAACGCCATCGTAAACTGAAAAAGTATTCTTAAGTTATGTAGATCGATTTTACAAAAAAATAAATTGGAAATTTTATTTAAAAAAAAAATTGGGCACCTCAAAGACTACCAGACCAATGGTTTATTATTGATCTAATATCCAAAAATTAATAAAATATATTTTTGTATTTATTCTGGTTGACCACCCTTTCACGACGGTCGCCATTTGAACTATGTATATATTTTTTGAGTTTCCTGCTGAGTTTTTTGACACCAGTTGACTCTATTTGCTTTCGGTTCTTCCAAGGCATTCTTGTTGAGACAACTGTCTTCGAAAATTGTAAAAAATTATTGCGCGAAAATTTTCTCGGCTCAAGTAATTCCATTTTTCGACTTTAAAAATGCAGTTTAGGTCTGAAACTTTGACGTTAAGTTAACTAAACATGACATTTAATTTTGACATTTGATATTTGTTAACACGCGCCAGCTTTGCTGTTATATGCAACACTTGAAAAACAACCCTCGTATATCATGTATAATGTAACTTTTTTATTATTTTTCAGTAAACACTTACAGTTTAAATAGTAGTAGAAAAAATATGGTGTATATCCCATGAAACGTTTCTCTCCTATTTATGCTGCAACTGTCAATATTCTATTTCCTAAACTATATTGTAAAACAAAATCTTAATTTCATTAACAAGCATTAAAAATCGTTTAATTGTAATGAAGACTTATTTATTTTATTGCAAAATAAATATTAACTTTTATTGATATTACTTCATGTTGTAACATGTTTTATAGCACATAATAATTTGGACATTAATTTAAGAAATGTGAAAGTACCGTTAATGAAACATTAATAGCTGCATTATCTGCCGAGTTCTTAATTACGAGCTGTTAAATTTTTGTTTTATTTGCCTTTAGATTTACTGTATGTTCTTAAACATTGTAGTATGTGGGTTTGCAGGTATAAAATCTGCTGCTTTGGGCGATTTCAATATAATGTGTCGTGGGTTGCTTGTTTTAAATTTTATATCTCAGTTAAAATAATTTCTCCAATTTTAAAAGCGTAAGTGCGTGCCAAATTGACCATATAATAGCAACAACACAAATAAGCAATAAAACAATTGACGCAAGATATTACACAAGAGCACAGTAAAACTAAAATAACAAAACAGTTCTATAAAAAGATGAAACTTCAATACCGCCAAATAACTACAAAAAGAAAAAGAATGAATGAAGGTCACTGCTGTCAAGATAATAAAAGATACAGTCCACTTTGGAACAATGTTATTGGAGAATAGACGGGACCAAGCACAAAAAGTAGAAGATCAGACAATGGAAGAAGTAGAATAGGAAAATGGAAGCTCAGAAGAAGACGAAATAGGAAAACTTAAAAGTGGAAAGAATGCTGGAGAAGTCAGCTAAGTGAACAGATACAATCTGATTACACAAAAATGGATACAATATATGTATGTATGTATGTAAATTGGGGTGAAATTCTCTGAGACCTAAAAGATCTATTGTGCCCCCTTACTTCTACTTAGTTCCTGAGGAAAGTCTCAGAGACTAGCAGCTGCTTTAGTCCTATTTCCCGGAGGAATTTTAGGATATCTGCAGGCTTTAACTTAGGTAAATGTCCCTCTTCTATCCAGTAATCTCCGAGGTGTTGTGCCCTAGGATTCTGAATTGCTGTGCAGTTCGCAAGTATGTGGATGGAGGTTTCTTCTTCCATACCACAGAATCTACATTCTTCTTCCTCCACTATTTTGAGCTTTTTCAGGTGCCCATTCAGGCGACAATGTCCCGTAAGGATGCCGGTTAAAACTCTTAGTGCAGTTTTACTTTGACTTATGCATTCATTTGATCTCAACAGGTTGTAGTCGCCCAGGAGAATCTTTGATTACCTAAGTCCTACTAGATCTTTCCAATGGTCAGATCTTCTATTTTCTTCGGCTTTGCCTATTTCTTCCAATATTACATTGGAGCTGATACCGCAAAAGGGTTCCGGCCCCCAAAAGGGTGTTCCAGTTCCCCTCTTTGCCAGTTCATCTGCTATTTCATTTCCTTCTATCCCTGTGTGTCCATACAATACAAGATGCCTGAGAATTGGTAAACTGTGTAACATGTCT
The DNA here is from genome assembly GCA_947563755.1 of Lochmaea crataegi. Taxonomy (NCBI): domain Eukaryota; kingdom Metazoa; phylum Arthropoda; class Insecta; order Coleoptera; family Chrysomelidae; genus Lochmaea; species Lochmaea crataegi. The sequence continues at coordinate 24,916,650 of OX387425.1, forward strand.
ATCGACCTGTTTCGATTTTATAGAATAAATCCTTTTAATTACCGCTCTTCGTCTCATTAGCCACCCCAATCTTCAACCCTGACCATAAGACAATTGACGTCTGCCAACGGTCGCTTCCATTTTGTCAACGCCACGAGGGACTCTCTTCGAGGAAAGACCTCCATTTTTGTATCGCTTTTATACCTTTCCTATCTAATTAATTTTGCTGTGGTCATAAACTGTTCTTTTATACTAATATGGTAGTTTTAAACCAAATATTCTTTTATAATTCACTGTTTTACTTTTGTGCAAACATTTGCAAGCTTTTTCTGTTGCACTTTTTTTAACCAAAAAATAACATTTTTATAACAGAACGAATCTGTTAACCTATAAAATATTCTTTCGTACCGCCAGTGCCGGTTTCATATATTTCTCAAGCAGATATTTTTTCACATAACTACATGACTTCTTGCTATAACTAGTTTCTTTCAGATCATTAGTATATTTTCTTAATTTAGCCGATAATTTTAATATGGGACATGTTGGAAAGCTTTCAGTAAATTGAACATTTTTTACTTTCAAACAACTGCCTTCCTTTTTTTAACCTGAAAAGCTGAACCAACATAATTCAAGTTCCTATATATCCCTGATCCACCTGTTCTTCTAGGTAAGCACAGCCCCAAGACCTAGACTAGAATACAAGCCCTAGACCAGGATACAGCCCTAGACTAAAATACCGCCATAGACCAGGACACAGCTGCTAGGATACCGTTCTAATCAAGACATCTCTATCTTCCTATCTTCTTCGAGATATAGTCTCCATCTTCTCAAGACTTCGTAAATGCAAGACCTACCTTCTTCAACCATCACCTTTTGCGGAAACAACCACTTCATAAGCTAAGTACCTATAAAAGTACAAATTCTCTTCACATTTGTTCCATTTCCTGTGGCAGAAGAATAAATGAAAATTTGTTTTAAAACCTATTTTTTTGTTTTTTTTCTAAATCCTCAACTATAAAAGTTGAGGGGGTAAAATTTTCTGTTTTTTAAGTATTTTTTTATTTGATTTCTGGTTAACTTTTATTTAAATTCTACAAGGCGTTTCTACACTGAACACTGTTTACACTACCACTACACCAACACTAACACTTCACACTAACTTACGCGCGTTTCGATAACCAAGTTATCTTCTTCAGAGACTGAAGGTAAAGGTTTTGGTAAGGTTTTTTACCTTCAGCCTCTGAAGAAGATAACTTGGTTATCGAAACGCGCGTAAGATAGTGTAAAGTGTTAGTGTTGGTGTAGTGGTAGTGTAAACAGTGTTCAGTGTCAAGTATCGCCAACAGTTCCAGAATTCCCAACTTAACTAAGGCGTTTCTACCTTTTCCGCCTTAGTTTTTTTTAATTCATTAGTATTTTTTAACGACGTCAAAAAGGTAGTGGCGCCCTCAATTTTTACAACCTTTCTGTTATCCTTGTGCGACATAAACTTGGGGTCGAATCACCCTTGAGAGGAGTCTCTAGTCGGAGCTCTTCAAGCTGGAGCGTTTACAGTTACAAATTGGCGCCTCTTACCGTTACAACTGGTAAGAAAGAAGATTGCCGAAACCATAGACCCGAAACATTACTAAATGTCACCGATACTGTTAATAGAAAAAATAATAAGAGATTTAGAAATATTGGGAATCTCTAAAAAACTAAGAGCTTTGGTGTGGGAATTACAGTCAAGGTAACATACCAAGAAATAACAGCAACTTTGTTTGATATCGAAAAAGTGGTGAAGCAGGGGACTCTTTGTTACCTACCTTATTCAATTTGGTCTTGGAACGCACAATAAGGTCAAATCTCGACAAGAAAAATATAATGGTTAATCAGTTACAAATGATAACATATGCAGATGATATCACAATAATAGGAAACAGAAAACAACAACTGATAAAGGGGGCAAGGATGCACAAATATTCGGGCTGATGATTAACGAAGAAAGAAGAAAATATATGAGGATAGGAGCAGAAGCGTCAAGGCAAGACCATCTAATAACTCTAATAAGACCAGCCATCTCTTAAGGTTCCCCTCCATTTACAGGCGGACGGCCGGCCTGTGACAGTCCTGGAGGAGACGTCGACAGGTTTGAGTCTGTAGTTTTCGAGAACTGTGTATGTGTGGTGGAAATTTGTGTTTACCTACAGTTGCAAATTGTCGTCCCAGATCTTCAAACGGGCGAGATATTTTTGCTTCAGGCTGTGTGGGTTTGTTGTTATGAAGGATGGATATCCGAGAAGAATTTATTATAGAATTTATTAATACATATAAAGATTATAAGGCGCTATGGCAAATAAAGGCAAAATGCTACATGTACAGAAAATTACGTAGCGAAGGCTTGCAGAAACTTTTGGAATTTTACAAAACCCTTTTCGCTATACAAACAACTACAATGACAAAAAAGGAGAAAAACGATTTGAAAGCAACAGATAAAAAAATAGTGAGAACAATTCCGGGACCAAATATCACACAAGATGGAAAAGTACGATGAAAAAAAAAAGGAAGTAAAGGAGATACTTGAAGGAGAAAACATAATAGGATGGACAAAGGCTTTAATTGGCAGGAAATATTATGAGACGAAAACTGGCAGAAATGATTAGGAAGATCCCAATATAGCGCAGAGAGAGAAGGGGGGAGACGTAGAGGTAACGCAAATAGAGGAGTGAAAAGTTACATGTAAGAATATGATAGAGAGGAAAAAGATAACAAGACTAGTAGATTTTAAAACGAGAAAGGTGGGAGTACTGATCCAACTCAAATAATCGATTAAAATGTAGGGATTGAACGGCTTGATGATGATGATAATGAAGTGCGTGCTATGTTAATTAACCGTTTAAAGCCTGTATCAAGTATCAACGCTTTTTCTGGTTTTGTCACATGAAATCTCATTAATCATCACTCAACATGTTCGGATTTATATTCACAATATCGTTACTATCATAACATATTGCTCTTACAGTCGCTACGATGATGCATAGAATTTCAGCACAAATGACGCGCCCTAACAGCGATTTTCTGCTATAATACAAATATCATGTTTCAATTATACCTGATTGTCCAGTTCAGTTGATCTTTTACGAACGGCAATTATGCAATAATTAAATCAACGTGGTACAATTTATACACCGAGTAGATTATCTCCATAAACAGTGTCATTAATATCCAATCCTATGTAATAGACACCTACACAAAGAGTACGTTGGTAAATGATAGAAGAATTAAGGACACTCTCAAATCAATTTACTTCAACAATTTCTTCTAAAGTAATAGAAAACATACAATTTCCATTCTGCACATTCGATGTTGCCAAACTTATTTTTATATATGTTTTCTTTATTATCAAATTGTAATAAAACTATAGGATTTTGTTTTTGATTAAAAATTAAATTACAATTTCCTTCTTGGAACGTGAACTTCACTAGATCACATTTCTAGTAGACATAGGCCTCGTTGTATGAAGCTAGTTTAATTGAAGATCAAAGTTGATCGTAGATCATCATCAAATATTCCTTGTACTACGTTCGATCTGTGGATCATCTACAAATTAAAGTGATCGTCTATTAGCGAGTGATCAAGCCGAGTTCAAGAATTTCAAGCTTTTACAATTGAGGTTAGGAATAGAAACTGACATTTATAATTTATTTGTCTGAATGAGCTTTTTTTGTGCTGATGATATTGAATTATTAGCATGGATAATTATTTGGGAGAACTGACTGACGATGAAGATTTTTTACAACTAGTTCAAATAGAATTGAATACTCGAGTACCTAGAGTATTTCTAAGTACATCCACATATTTATATGAGCTATCCTTTGATTCAGCATTGAATGTGTTACATATCTTCGCCCATGCTTTATTTTTAATTTTATTGGTATCAGTATCACACTTCTTACACTCTATTTCACTCGCCCTATCTTTCACAAGTACCATCAAAAGAGCCTCTTCGGTTGCCGTGACATTAGTTAACTTTGATTTAGTGCACTTTTTCTCCAATATTTTATTATATACCACAACAAAACATTTTAGAATAATAACAAATATAACAATAAAACAGTTAGGTTGTAAGAAATCACTTGATGTTCACAAATGACATTTATTCTTCTAAAAAATGACATTGCTAGGAACTTTTGAACTACTCACAAGTTAATCTAGGATCAGTTAACTGAATAGTTCAACAAGGCTTTTAAAAATGAACGTGGATCAATTTTGATCTGTAGATCACCTGAACTTTAAATCATCAGACTTTGGTACAACGAGGCCTATAATACCACCGAACATAAACGAAGCGCTCAGGAGTAAAACATGGTAAGTAACATAATTCAAATTTTTCAGGAGGAATTTTTCTTTAGATTTGGTGCAAATAAATTATCAAAAATTCATTTCCCTGATGCTAAAAGTGATGGAACTATTTACTAGTCAACTTATTAATACCAAACCACACTGGATTAATTTTGTTTGTTTGTTTTATAGATGATTTTAGTTGAAAAAAATGCTACTTGACAATTTTTTCTTGCTTTTTTTGGTATAAATTAAAAACTTTTTCTAAAAAAAACATAGTTTATTTGAGAACACAAATACAAACAGAAATAAAATTGGATTTTAATACATAAATAAAATATAAAACGAAACAGAAAATACATATGTGTCAAAGAAAATAAAAACGAATGAAACTTATGACTTAAGACTTAAGCAAGAAATAGAAAGGATGATGCACTGAAGGAATCCATTGAAGGCATGACATTACATGCGCCAATTTTGACTCATCTATAGGTAAATCCGTTGGATACTTTTCTGGAAAACAATTTGGAAAGTTTTCTTTCAGTGACACGCTTGGTCTACCATGCTTCTTTTTCAAGTTTATGGACTCGGGAATTCCCAAGTATGTGTCATAGGCAAGCATAACATATGGATTATCAACATTGAACTCCAGCTTTACACAGTTACTTATACCAAACTTCGATTGAGCGAAATTTTCTTTTAGCTGTGCAAAATTCAAAACATCTTTTCTCTCAATTCTGGTAACGATAAATGGATGTTTCTTTTGAGAATATCTCAACACATCTTCCCATTCACAAGGGGAATATATTGCCGTTTTGGTTTTTGCATGTTTCTCAACCAGAGCAAAATCCCTGTCACTGGGTAACATTGTATGTCCCAGCTGTGGAAAAATATGCACGATTTTCTTGAATCTTCCGGAAGCTAATAGCAGAAGCCAAACAGCTACGATTGCCCAATTTTTGTTTAGCCCGCAACAATTTTCGGAAAAGGCATACAAAACATCGGCGCGGATATCAAACTTTACAAAGTATTTTTTCAGGCAACTCGCTATCTCATCGGACCCTCGTTCAGCGACAGACTCGTTCCAAAAAAAAAAAAGGTTTGTTACAGCAATGAACACTGAAGTTATAACACCAGAGCTTCTTCTTGTAAAAACATGGGCCAGTTGTCAATTTTGGTGTAGGCAGAGCCTGTTGTAAATCAAAGGTTATTACATGTACACTTCCACTCTTGGCCTCATCTACTGCTTGTTTGAGAGCTGTTCTTGCTTCCTCTGCTTTTCTTAAATAAATTTCCTTCATATTCTCCAGTTCCTTATGTTTTTCCTCGTCTCCTGATTCTTTAGCAGCATTTATATCAACTGCGAACTCATCACATTTGACGCAAGTGTCGGACTTGTTGTTTTAAATGAGATATTACAGTCTTCAACAAAAATTCTCCTGAATTTATCAGTAGACACAAACGAAACATTATCTTCTTGGAATTTTTCACGATAACGTTCTTATAATATGTCTATGTTATATTCGAGACTCATATACTCTTCATTTGGATTCTTGTTTCTACTATAGTGACAAACTGCGTATAAAATTGTGAACTCTATCAATATCTTCTTCTAAATATTTTCTTTTCTGATTTTCTCTTCGATCTATCTGTGGAACCATACATCCGTTTTTTAGTTTGTTTACGATATACTCTACTCGTCCTCTACTAATGCCACGAAGAGAGATAAAATTCATTTTGCAAATTTGTATGGGCCTACCATTCAAAGACACAGAATAGATCATGGTGGAAGATCTTCTCGTATCTCTTTTCTTCGTTCGTCCTTTAACACCCATTCTAGTTATGCAGCCGCGAAGATAAGTATTATGTAGGTCATAACTATCAAGTTCCCAAAATTAGAGAATAATGATTTCCGTTCAGCTTCTGAAAGTTTGTTCCAGCATTCTAATTTGCAAACAAAAGGAGGGCCCGGTAAGTTTTTTGCGACTTCTTGACCGCTTCCTCTATATTTCTTGTAGCACTATCCAGAATTTTTTAAATTTTTCGTTCGACTCTGCCGGTTGAGCTGTTTAATTCTGTTTCTTCCCCGCTGAACAATGTTAGCCTGCAACAAAATTCACATAACCACTTAACAGCATGAAGGCTATTGCAAGTAAAACATGTTATGTGAAATCACTTAACAGGTTTTACATGCAGAGTTAATTCATAACCTCAAAACTTACCTGCTCTTCCTCTGAATGTTTCTTCTGCAACAAACTCTGGGTCTGAATCAGAACCTTCAAAGGGTTCCTCTGGTGAAGGTACATCAATAAAATCAGACATTTTTCTTGTCAAACGAAACAAATTTCACAGAACGCCAAAACAACTGCTGAGTATAGCAAGTTTTACGCGCTAAAGTTGACGCAAACGTCACTTAACAGCTTATTTATGCGTGATAGGTGGTGGCATCTATGAGCAGCTGACCGAAGTTTGATATTACAGTGAGTGAAGAATGCACTTAACAATTTTTTTCTACAATAATGTGAAATTTTCAAAAAATGTCATTTACCATGTTTTACGCCAGGGCGCTTCATAATAATGAATACTAAGTTCACTCTAAGCTCCTCCCAGCTACGATGACCAGGCGTCCCGTTTAAACGGAAAAGTCCCGTTTTTCACTTTGTGTTCCGTTGTCCCAAAAAACGTTCTCGGGACGTCAAAATGTCCCGTTTTACTGGAAAGCACATCCGACATCACTTACGGTTACGTAACTACAGTTATATCATCGTGTTATCCTTTTATTTATTTATTTTTATTCCTTAAAAAACTAAAAAATTGTGTGCTTTGATAGGATTAAAAGAAAAGAAAAGTCACGTTTAGACATTTGATTTTTTTTATTTTATAATATTTTTAACAGGCGAACATTAAACCAGGATTCTGTAGGCCCTATTCCCATGACTGCCTATGACTTTTTTATGTTGGCAGTATCTACTTTTCCATTAAAAATTTCTTCATGGTACTTCTTCACAATTAGCACAATAAGCACTTGTTCCAACCCCTTTCCATAATTATCAAATAAAATCAATTAATGTTGTGGAATTTGTTATGAATCGATTTTTTGTGATAATAAGCACTATTGTTTTTGAAATAGGCTTAAAATCTGTCAATTATAAAGTAGACCTCATAAATAAATTATTAATTGGGAGCAAACTATGTTACTGTTAATTTGTCATTTACATGCAGAATCGTGGGTAAAAGCAATGTGAAAATATTTTTGCCCACGGTATGGGCAATACGTAAGTTTCAATTTAAGTGAGTAAGTTATAGAACAAATTGCGATTTATCAAGAGATCGTTCCGACGATGTAATAACTACACAGTTAATTTATCGATTCCCATTCTTTTGCATAATTTTTCTGGTAGTAAGTTGTATAATTATTTTCTTCGACAACCATCTTCTAGCTAGAGAACAGTACTGGTAAATTTTTCAATTTATCACCTTTCTTCGCTATTATTTTGCTTTTAATAGTTATTAAGTTTTTATAATAACTTGCTTTATTTCAACTACAATGATCTTTCTTTCTAAGTTTTTTCGTGCAATTTACATTTTTTAGGAACAAATCGAAATTGTCAATATACAGGTTGTAACATAGACACCCTTGATGCAAAATTCGGGTTTTAAATCTCGGGCGCCAGATTATTATCGTGGTTTGCTCCACGGCTCCTTGACCCTTAGCGTCAAGAGTTCCAGATAGCCTCAGATGGAGGTTACGGAAAATTCCAGGGGTCTTGTTGAATTATCTTTATTTACCTAATTATAATCAAATGTGGATCCTCCAATTTATAAATTACGGGTTAATGAAGGAAACAGGGGGTTCAGCAGAGTTGTATACTACCTAGGGTTTAGTGTATACCTACGATCACACAATAGGTCGGTATATAACAAAATAATCAAAAAGAAACTTTTAGTCTATTAATACTCAGTGGTCTATTTTACGAATAATTCTTTAGTGACAAGCAAATTAACAGGGAAAAGAAAATAAGCCATCTTTACCATATACTTGGTACTTTGACGGACATAACGGTAAGGTTATCCAATACTTACGGTTCAAATCTACCGGGTTTAACGGGGTCCCTAATGCACGATTTAGATCTGCCGGGTAATCAGACAAATTGTGGCTAAGCCTCTTCCAAGTCTGATTAACCCTTGAATCTAAAGGAAACCGGTAACTATTATTCCGAAAAAAAAATAAAATTCAATAACTATTATTCTGAAAAAATAAAAAAGAATTTTCCCACGAGTTAAACGGTACCCAGCTATCGACACACAGAGTAAAAATATTAGTACTAGCATAAAATTAAAATATTATAATCGACTTGGATATCAATTTAATAGAAAACTACTGAGAACCAAAAGTATAAAATAATTCGAGAATCCACTAATAATTTTTATCAGTTAATTATTATATAATAAGCGCTGTAAATAAAATTCGAAATCAAATTACAGTTCACAAATCTTTATTCCCATATAAAAGAAACGAATAAAAAAACCAATTTCAATTCAACAACAAAAGAAAAAAATAGCCGGTCGGAAAATTTTCAAAACCATACATCAAAGAATACAACAAAGAATTCAACAATTTAATATTAAGCGGCGGTACGGAAAGTTTCGAATACACAGTTTAATTGTAAAAATGATTTACCTTATAAAATCCAGCTTCCACACACAATCTTAATTCACTAAATTTTCACAATACTTTTCGGTTTATCGGTTTTATGCAGAGAGACAAGAATAGAGTAAGAAATCGAGCGCGAATAATTGAGACTGAATAATTGAGAGCCGGAATGAATCAGAGACGGAATGAATCAGAGTCCAAAATTCTAGTTACATTTTTCGGCCGTAGCCGTGGTGAGGGAATTAAACGTGAAATTTATCTACTTACAACAAAAAGTTGTACCTATACTGAACGGCTTCGGCTTTAATTAAAATGGGGTATATACCGGGCGTCCCTTCAGTTGAAAAATTTAAATATCGGAAATGAATAAATTGTATATGGTAGAATTTGGATTTGCGTAACTCGGACTTATACTAAAATATACAACGGTAATAACGAAAAAAAATCAATGCGGTAGTAGAAAGGGTTGTAAAGTAACGAGTTATATACACCCTAGTGGTAAAATAAAATATATTACGGAAAAAAATAAAAATTAAACTTGCAAAAAAAATAACTCGTTACAAGGTTCGGCAAATACACTCACCGACAAAATTATTGCATATTTTATTTTAGGTCTTTATTTTTTCCCCTTTAACACTTTTGTGATTTCGGTCTATTACATTGGAGTGTTCTACGTATATTGCAATTTATTACAGATGAAGTAATGTTTAGACATAGCTTTTATAACTGAATAAGCGATAACGTTAAATAATAATACTATAAAAGTATTGTAGTGTGCCTTGACGACTAAAACATTGGCTTCTCTTTATTTGACGTTGTCAGAATGACATTTTCAGTGCATTATCTCTTCAATCTGTAGTTTCGGTTAGTGAAATGCCACGTTTAAATGAGTTAGTTTCGGTTAAAATTGTTTGTTTAATCATTGAGGGGTGCAGACAAGAATACATTGCACAGAGATTGAATGTCCATCAATGGACTGTTTCTCGCGTACTAAAACGTTACAATGAGACTGAAGGTTACACAATCTTTGCGAAATTGTACACATACTGCTCCGGATCTAAAAAATCAATTACTAAATGCAAGGAAAGTGAATGTTTCAACCAAAACAATAATAAGGAGACTTAAGGAGGTCGATTTAAAGCCTAGAGTTCTTCGGCTTCTTCCACGCCATAAAATCGGACGGTTACAATTTGCAAGAGCACATGCTGACCGGAATGAACACCAATGGGGAAAAGTTCTTTTTACAGACGAAACAAGAATACAATTATGGAAGCCTGATGGACGTAGTCGAATATACAGAAGGTCAGGAGAACGTTTCGCAGAATGTAATTTTGCACATAATCTTAGCTTTGGTGGTGGTTCCATTATGCTATGGGCTGTCATTAGTTGGGAGAGTCGCACGGAGCTCATTGAAGTGAATTTAAGGATGAATGCTGACTGGTACTTACGCAACATCCTTGCAGAACTTGTTATACCATATGCCGGCTTTATTGGGTATGATAACTTTGTGCTAATGCACGATAATGCCCGTGCCCATATCGCAAGAACAGTAAACCAGTACTATGAGGATGTCGGGATTGCGAAGCTAGAGTGACCACCATACAGTCCTGACGCAAATCCCATAGAACATGTATGGGACATCCTAAACAGAAATATTCGAGCACGGAATCCAGCTCCTAACTCAATTGCAGAATTAAGGATTGCTGCTCAGGAAGAATGGAATCGAATACCACAAGAAACCATCAAAGATCTTTTGCGCAGTACGCCTAGGAGAATGCAGGTTATCGTTAGAGCTAGAGGAGGAAATACTAAGTAAGGTAAAGGCACCAATAATTGACATAATTAGAATCTCTTATGGCATTTAAATGTATTTTTGGAGATCCAGTAATTGACACCTATTATTCAGTTGTTAACACCCCAGTAATTGACAAAAATTTTATTTTTTCCATATTACATGAGTATATAAAATTATTAATGACTTAGTAATAACAAAAGTAGGCATAAAATATGAGTAATAATAAAAAAAAGAAAATCAAATTGGGTACAAGAATAGGCTTTAGGCTTCAAATATATCTATCTCCTTTGAAAAAGTATATTTTATTCTATCACCAATATTTTGCAATTCTAGTTGTTCTAGTTCCTCAATAATATCTTCCATTTTTATTGTAGAAATATCGTTTTTCATCAGTCTAAAAGATGTTGATGTGTCACGTGTTGATTTTAGGGAAACAACTTCAACATAATTTTCGTTATAAATTTTTTGAACCACACAGATATATCTGTAGAAGAATGTTTGCCTTTTACCACCCAAAAACTTTGCCAATACAAAATCTCCCACATTAATCCCATCAAATTTTAAATTCCTTTCTTTTGATTTTAAATTAATTTCTTGTTCATTTTCACATTCAGCCTCAACTTCGGATTCCTCCTTTTCTGATTGAACATCATCTCTCTTCCCATTCCTCGCTATCAGATGAGCTTTTGGAGTCTAACGTAGTTTTTTTTCTTTTAACTGATTTTGGTGTTGTTTTCTTTACCTCTTGCTTGCGTTTCCATTCTTCAGCTCTTTTTTCTTTTTCTTCTTTTCTAATTCTTAATTTTTATAGTATTCCTGCCAACTCTCTGATGTAATAGCAGAAGGAATTTTTTCTTTGTTTCGTTTCTTATTTTCACATTTGATTTCTTCTGGCCAAAACAGAGCCTTTTTAAATGGTGTTAGTACATTAAGTTTGAGAACTGACAAAGTCGTGGGAGATCCAAACGGATATTTAATTATTTCATATGAAGGCGATGAACGCGAAAAAGTTTGAACAGAGTGTACAATTATTTTTGAAGGTATGGCCTCCTTGACTGAGTTAGTTCTTACATTAAGTCCAGAACAGCCAGGCTGGGCTACATCATTTTCTTCCTTTTCCGTCCTTTCTTTGCTTTCTGCCCTTTCAATATTTTTCTCTTCTTCCAACAATTCTGTTCTATTCTTCAGTACTTTCCAAACAGTAAAAAGTGATGTATCCTCGACATTTCCGTTCAAGCCTGCTTTGCTTTCTTTAAAAGCAGTTAATGTATCTTTTGGGTCATACTTTTCTAGAATTTCCAATCCAATACTTATCTTGTGACGTGTTATGGGATCCAAATTTTCCTTGGAATAGTTTAAAATTTTTGAAAACTTCACATTTTCCACATTGAAAGGTGATAAGCCACATGCCTTGAAACCATTTTGGATTGTCTCAGTTGTAACTGAACTTGAGACTTTTTCGAATATATGTACAAAATGTTCTTTTCGGAGCTTCTCTCTATGATTTTCAATGTGCCATTCTCTTACATATTTCTTCCAAAGGGCTTTAAGAGGTTTAAAAACTGAAACATCCATGGGCTGGATTAAGTGTGTCGAATTTGGGTATAACGCAAGAAGTTCAATGCCGTTCTCTGAACAAATCGGGACAACTGAAATGTCATATGTGACACATGACCATCAATAAACATCAATATGGGTCTCTTAATTTTCTTGTCTGTCAACCAAGGAAGAAAAATATTTGTAATATATTCGAAGAATGTTTGGCCACTTTCGGAACGACCTATTCCCCAGCTTTTGTTGAGGCTGAATGTAACATGACTTGGAATGCGTAGATATTTAAAAACGACAATAGGGGGAGCTAGCACTCCAGCGGCGTTTGCGGTCACTAAAACTGTAAGGTTTTCCTTATCATCGTTGGTTGGATGTTTTTGTCGCCCTTCTTTGTCAGTACCTTATCACTTTTCGGTTGAAGGAAAAACGCACTTTCATCACAATTGAAAACACGTGTTGCGTCATTAGTTGCATCTAATAGATCCTTAAAATCCAGATAAGCTCTTACTTCCCTAAACCATTGTCTAATTTTCTCTTCTGATACATTTTCTCGTGCCGGAGTTAAATTTTGTGCAACTCTTTGAATTAAATTTGGGTGCTTTTTCAGAAATGAACTGAACCATTATTCACCTGGGCGAGAATTTCTGAAAGGATTCGCACGTTTCTTTTCTTGCAGTAAAAGTTGTACATTATCTAATAGCTGATCTTTATGAACAGGGTGATGAGCCTTAGCCAAAGATAGTATCCATTGTCCTAGCAAATTTTCTTCTTCGGGGGCGAGAATTGTAGTTGGTCTCATACGACATTCTATGGGCATCTTTTCACTTGATTTGTAATATAAGGTAATTCTTGGCACATAGTATGACCTAGCGGCCGTAGCTACAGGTATGCCTCTTGCTACAGCTTCTAGAGCTTCATTCATCTGCTTCTTGGAATATTTTTTTGTGCCATATCTGCAATAAATGAGTTTCCAGTAACTGACACCTAATGTACCAATAATAGACACTCACGTCAATAACTGGAACCATAGACGTTTTATAACTCCTATCAAGAGCTTTCTGAGTATTCTTGCAATGTTTTGGTATGGTTGCATTGAATTTGTTGAGAGTTCCAATCATTGACACATTTGTCAATAATTGGTACTTGGCAATAATCACTTGATCCAGACATTGACACCCACGTCAACTTCAGATCATACGTTTTACTGATAAAAACGCATCAAAAATCCTTTGATTCATACTTAAACTGTACCCTCGAACATATGGAATAAATCGAACATAAATACATTATGGAATAAACAATAATATTTGATTCAATTACCTTAACTAATCTCTCAAATTTTCACATCCAACTGGTAACGAAACTTTTCACATTTTGAGATGACAGGAAGTAATCAGCTGATTTGTTTCATAGCTGATACAGTGTTGCCAAATGTCATATTTATTAAGTTTTTGTATTGAAAATGGCTCTGAAACGTGGAGTTAGCTTATTTGGTGAAGATTTACCTTTAGGTGTCAATTATTGGAACACTGTCAATAACTGGTTCATTTACCTTACTAAATTGTTATTATTTTGTCTTAAACTAATGTATCGTGTCGATGTTGCTGTTCTTTCCTAATTAAACGTTATTATCAAAAACAGGCCATTTCACTAATTTCTCCACGAATCTGTTGTAAAGCTTCAATATGTAATTAATTTGATTATTAATAACGTAAAAGACTCTAATGTAACAGATTTAGCAACGGAAATCACAAAAGTGTTAAAGGGAAAAAATAAAGACCTAAAATAAAATATGCAATAATTTTGTGCGTGAGTGTATTTATCTTCCATATGTAGAATCTTTTATAGGAGCAGCAGTGAGCACTATACATAAAATTGTATATGCCCAAGAGAGAACAAGATACTTTCCCTCCACGAAACACCCACTTATCTAGACTCGATGCACTTTTCAAAACACCTGAAGCAGTGTTGATAATTCAAATAATTGCAAGTATTTTCTAAACAAAATGTTTTATTGAGCAAATGCATGGCGATTTATTCATTCGCTCATTGGAAATCGTTTTCATAATAGAATTGCTTTAAGTAAGTAAACATTTTTTCTTCTAGAGGGATATTACAAAAAGTAACAACCGGCTCTTTCCCAATGGTTAACAATCATGTTTAGGCTTTCACTGGTAATTTTTAGGGATTTAAATGAGATGATGATGATGATCGCAAAATGGAAGCTTTTGTGTTAATTTAATTCCTTTGGATACACAGAATTGCGTAAACTGTGACTTTTTATTGATGTGTGTGTTCTTTGGGGTTCTCAAATTTACCAATTGTCGTATGTTGACTTCAGTCGTGTCACCCCTTCTACACGCAGCCTGGTTCTTGATGCATTCTCCGTGAATTTTACGCAGCAATATTTTAAATGTCAAAACTGACAGTACTAATTTTTTTCATTAGTGGGCCAATTCGTGAAATTGCTCCACTCGCTTCGCTCGCTTCGCAAACTTTTTCACTCACAAAATAAAATGTTACTTTTAACACTAATATCATAAATAGCTATTAATATGTAAATTAAATATACAATTTGTTTTATTTTGCAGTGTTTTGATATCCCAAGTATTATTAATTTCATAGCCTTTTCGAATTTGGCTGAATACGATCCTGATGATTTTATTTATCAAATTAAAGGTTAGCTATATGTCAAAATAACAAATTAAATATCGACATACCCAAAACCCGGATATGCGTCACAAACGATGACGCACATCAAAAAGGCTATTATATGAACTATATCCGCTGGAATCTATATTGGTACCAAAATTAAAATATACACTGTGGTCCGTAATACTGTAATAAAGGAGTATATTTTTTAATCCAAAATAACTTTTTTGTTTTCAGTGCGATATATTTTCTTTTGACAGGAATGAGAACCCAACATATCAACATATCCTCAATAAGATGCCAAGATTAGATAAGGTATTTATTTACAGGACCGGACTTTTTTCTTTAACGGTGCATTTATGAAACCTGTTCTAGCTAAATTTGAACTGATATGCCCCTTTTGTAGGTAAAATATCCAGAATACTCCAGTTAAACCAAAATAATCCAAATATTTCGTATATACGAAATATAATTTTTTTATTTAAATTATACCACCTTTATAACGCGCCTTCGCCATAAATTATGAAAAAATTTGAAGATTTTTTAAAATTTTTGTTTGGCGTTTATAAGTTGAATAATTAGTGATTTGGTGAGTCCATAATGCGGGTTTTAAGCAAAGAAGGCAGAAAATTGTGAAAGAATTTCCTCAGAAAAATTGGAACTGTAGGAAAATGCTTAAAACATCTAAGGGAAAACAATGGATACTCTGAACATAAAAAGGGAAAAAGAAGGAAGCGGAACTAGAGAACTGCAGGAAATATTAAGGGTTTCGACCCAGCACTGTAGTGGAACACCTCTGATGCAATAATTACGGTGAAGCAGTGTCGAGCGCGGTTAGTACTTGGATGGGTGACCACTGGGAAGCACCGTCGTACAGCCTGCAGCGAAAACCTTAGATTCCTAGGGTGAGTAGCATATCACAGCTCGCAGGCATTATACCAATGTGCACAGGTATAATGTAGATATACCGTCTTTCGGATTAGACGTAACCGAGGTCCCGAGTCCATGGATGTTGGGCTCGATAAAGATCCCTACCACTGGTTGGAACACTAGCAAAGATTACAAAACATATATAAGATTGTTCACTCGTACGAATTCTATCGATCAAAGGATTCATACCGCTGGTTACTGTCTGGTGACTTAGCGGTTGGCGCCATGCTACAGTGTGTCGCTAAATCCTTACTTGCATTTAATTTTGCATATTATACGGGTTGTCGCCTATCGAGCGCTGGTATTTTAGAATTCGTTGTTCGTGTTTTATGTTTATGTTCAATAGATATTTTAAATTTATTAATTAATTATTGCAATAAGGAAAAAATATAATAATATTTTTCTCTTCAATAGCAAAACTTATAAAATAAATATTTTGTTATATTTGTTAATAGTCTTAGTTGTATACATAATAAATCGTAGAGTTTTTCACTTTCCCACGAATTTTGAATGCAGTCTTGGTATAAGGTTCTTATAATGTAAACAAAGATAAAAATATAGAGAAGCAATTAAGGGCCAGAAATGTGCCTACAATCTCTAGAAACTTTGTATAAGTATTTCATTTAGTCTTTCGGGAAACGTTCCGGAAGTAAAATTTCTTGTTCGCATTATTTTAACTCCTGTCTTCCAAAAGTAACATTAATAATATTATAATTGTGGTTTTAAAATGCCTGTGTGTTGTGCTGTGATGGGTTGTTCCAGCAAGGTGGGAAAACCAGAAATATCCTTTTATCGTTGTCCCAAAGACGTTGAGAGGTGGGTATTAAATTAGTTATTATCAAATACGGAATTCAACTTTTTCAAAACTATTGTAACAAAGATATTTGATAATAAAAAATTAGTTAGTTATTTAGTACTTATAGGTACTGGGTATTCATAGAAATTTGAAAATTAACATATCTAATTTATTAATAAATATATCCTGCAGCTGCATAATATGTTTTAACCTTGTGAATCCAAAAAATACGGGGTGTCCAATTTAAAGATCAAAATTGTTTTAGTGGTCCTATTATTCTGGTGGCCAGTGAGTATATATAATTGAATTTGTGATATTCTATATAAATAACCGCTAGATCATCTATTACTAAAATGTTGAATAAAATCTATCAATTGATTCATTTTAAAAATGTTGATGTATTTTTTACATATACCTAAACTTTCCTTTTCAAATTCATATCCTGAACATTTTTCGAAATAATTAACATTTAAAAACATTATATAAAAAAAACCTTTAATATATCATCCTATTACTTTGAATATATATTTCTCAAGCTACCCCTGTATAGCTTGGAATAAAATATACTTTTTTAATGCCCTGGTACCTAGCGGTGTCGTTATTTACAACAAAAGCGAGCCGTAAATATGATTTATGAGTGCGGCGATCGTTTAAAACACTAAGAAGAATCAGACCGCCTTCAAGTGAACTATCTCATATTTACTTTGTAATCTTTGACACTAGTGGATTCGGCAAAAATTTTTTTTGGAATTTTTCATATTTTGTTTTTTTTTATCAATTTTATTAACTTTTTTTATACATTAACGGAATTCTACGGTCTTTATTTTGCGAAAAATGATCAATAATATTATTATAAATTGCATCATTTTGTTTTAAGTGTAAATCTTTTTCAATAGATATTACCTAAACTAACATTGTATAAACGATTTTGGCCCATTGTATTTCGCAGGTAAGTTTTAATTCGTTTGAGAGTAGAAAATGATTTCTCCACCGATGACGACTGTCAAACAAAGTAGTTTATGAAACTGAGGTGAAGCTTGTCTGCAAATCATTGTCTATCATATATTTTATCATATCGGCGTGACCTAAAATATCTTTATCCGAGTTTACAACGCATAATTCATTGTGTAGTGCTATTTTATCAAAAAATTTATATTTTAGAACTAAGTTATCTAAAAGTGTATTGGGAAACTCTTTTGAAAAAGATTCGAATAAGCTAGTGTCACCGCGACCGCTAGAGGCAAGCCTCCTGAGAGTATTGCCATTTCAGCTATTTTTTACAGTATTAAGCAATTGGACTGGTCGAAAAAACGGCAACTGTATTGAGCAGCACGTGTTTAGGTATTGAGACGTTTGTAGAATATAGCCTCAGGGCACTGTTGTCAGATTTAAAAATAACTACTGAAAACGGGGAATTGTAAAATTTAAAAATTATTAGATAAACAGGAAATAAAATGAAGAATGTTCAACAAAATATTTCTGGTACTATTTGCTGGATAAATTGGTGAGGAGCCGCCTCTGGTACATTTCCCAACAGGATGGTGCTCTGTCGCTCACTTCCCGCAGTACAAGGATGTACTTGAATGAAAATTGCCCGGATTATATTGAGCCAGAGATGTGGCCGCTTAACAGCCCAGAATTAAATACTGTTGATTATTCAATTTGGGGAATACAAGAATACAAGAAGTGGTAAATAATAATTATTGTGATGGTCACATTCATAATATTTTGCTCTAAATTATTAATTATTTAGCTGTTTTCCTTTGTTATGTTTTTTTAATGTTTATTTTGAGGTTAGGCGAGTGGACATGTTCCCGTAGTCAATAATCTGTAGGAAAAATGTTTATTTTCCCATTTCAATGAGAAATTCATATAATTTTGTTTTTACTGAAGTATTCTGGATAGTTTACCTACCAAAAGGTTCAAATTTAATTAAAACAGGTTTCATTTGCAGCAAGCTTAAAAGCACCATTAAAGAAAAAAGTTTCCAAGTCCGCTCCTGTAAAGCTATACCTCATTTTTTTGGTTACACCCTAATTATTTAGCTATCAACATGCTAAGTAAATAATGAACTTATACCATGCTAACTACTTTTACTGTTTATTATTATAGATTTGGTTTTATTAATGTGCGTTATGTTGTTGTTAAGCACACTACAATCAAACTAGGTTTATTTACTATTTTAAATGAAAATAACTGTTTCTTATTAATTCCATTATTTAATGAAAAATTGATGAAAATTATAAAAATTTGTTGATAATTATTTCGATATTTGCATATCACCGTCAGAATGTCAGAAGTTACATTTTATGTGATGCCTACTTACTTGATGTTGAATATTTTGGCTAGACCAAATAATGATCTATCTTGTGATTGATTGATTGATAATTATAATATATGAATAGAAAAAAGAACGAGATATGATATTCTTATTGCTTACTTATTATTAGCCCTATGGGTATATCCTGGATATCTTTTTCCCATTTAAGATCAGTATAACTGTGCAATGATATAGGAAACCAAGGAAAACTATATCTGCTGATCTTTACAATTGTTACTTAAGAAGACTATTTAATAGTGGAGAGCTCCCTAGATTTATCTGGTCCTTGACGACTTCATACTGTGGATCTCTTAAGTGTCTTCTAATTTGTTATTCTTCAGGAAATCTATTTCTTGTTTCTTTTCACAAATATGTATTACTTCTAGTTCTGTGTTAGGTGTTAATGAATGTTTTGTGTCAAGAAGATGTTTTGCGTAATGTGATTTATCTGGCTGTTTTAATCTGTATGCTCGTGAGTGTTCATTGTATATAATTTCAAAATTTCGAATTGTTTGACCAATATAGACAACATTACATTCTGGACATTTAAGTTTATATATCCCACTTTTTTAATGGGGATATTTTTGTTTTTACATTTAACAATTTTTTACTTGCACTGCTTTCTGTTTTAAAAAAAATTGTTGTATTTGTTGAAGAAGATATTATTCATGTGTATTCTGACCCTTTTTCTACGATTTTAATTGGCTGAAATATTCTTAGTTGATAAATTGCTCATAAACTCAACTGGCTGATAGCTGAAGTACACGTTATAATAATAATAATAGTCTTTATTATTTCCAATGATATTACATTCACTAAATCAAATTAATTAACAACTAATATGGAATTAAGGGGCGAAATTCATTTCCATTAATGAAACCAAAGTTTCATTACGGAAATGCTCTTCCATTTAACCCTTACCTTACATATAACACAACACAAATAATAAGCCCATCAAATAAATTTAAATAAATAATAAAATCATTAAGATAGGCAGTGTCGGATTTACATACCAGGTGGCCCTAGGGCATCCAAAATCGAAGCCCCTATGCCCCATATTCTATATAGCTGTTTTTTTATTGCTAAAAAAACAAACAAGTATAATATGACAAAAATGTATTGCAAGATAATTATTTTTAATGACCAGTGTTCCGTAGTCGCTGGTTTTTCTCATTGAGTTGTTACTTGATAACTTAATATATATTAGGTAGGACCTAGGCATCAGTCGAAAAAGAAGAAGCAAAAAATTAAATATTCATAAATAAACTTTATTTTAATAATTTCTTGCGTTTGCTGTGGGGCCCTAGGGCAATTACCCTTTTTGCCCTAAGGCAAATCCGGCCCTGAAGATAGGTAAAATAAAATATGTAAAATATCAGGAGTATAACATTAAAATTAATCACTCTTGCCTATTTAGTAGTAGAGATCTATATTTATATTTAAAATTACAAAAACTGAGATATTTTAAGTCTTGCGGAACGGAATTGTATAATTGAAATTGAACGGGTTTTTTCAGATTTGAAAAAAAACACGAAAAAAAAACTTTTGTTTTTCTTCAAACCGTTACAATAATTTAATATAAAATATTCGTGAATATTTCCAATGTTATCATTATTTACGTAGAAAACCGGAGATTTGGCAAACCTGGACGACGTGGCGGCGAGAATACGAGTTTATTCCTGTTTTGGGTTTTATATCGTATGGAGTAACTACGTTTACTTTTTTATTATAAGGTGGATAACCGGGAAACCTGGATCTAAATTGTGTAACGTGAAGTGTTGTGTTTAGATTATTATAATGCCAAAAAGGGAGCATAGCGGGCACAGGAAAGTGCAAAGAAGGATTGTTCCAGAAAAAGTTTCTCTGGGAAGCCCTTCCTAATGTGAGTCCTACTGTGTGTTGTAGTGGCTTTTGTGGTGGAACAGCACCTGCCAAAGCTGCAATCAGATTTTTGGAGCTGCCAGCCTCATCAGCTTCGTGTGAACGGACATTCAGTACTGATGCAAATTTACACACGAAAAAAAGGAAAAGGCTTACCAATGAAAGGGCTGCAAAATTGGTTTACATAAGCCACAACTATAAATTATAAGATGCTGGACTTGGGAAGATAGATAAGGTATCGGCTTCAGCTTCAATCTCGACTTCGAAAGGAGTCAGCCATGTACATGTTGTGGAGAGCACTGAGGAAGAGCTGCTCTGCTCCGAGGAAGAGTTACTCTCTGAAAATTCTTCAGAAAGTGAAAGAAAAGCAGCAGATCAGATGGTCTATAGTCTATTTCAGAAAGGTATAGGGTAATAAAATGGGGAATTCCGTCCAGTTCGGCTCAATTTCGGTGTCGGCCATAGGCGTAGGTCTTGAAATAGTATTGTTTGTAATATTAAAATTTCAGATGACGAAGAATATTATGATTTTTTATAATTTAATTTCTGTATAATGTAATTTTTGTATAATGTTCAATAAAAAATAAGTGTACCTAATACTATGTACATAATGCCTAATTTTTATTCTGTTAAAATAAAATTCTTTCCTTTTTACGAGTATCCTACCGGCACGCCTTTGGCACACTATTTTCAGTGTTTGTGAATGGATAACAATAGGCTATTCCCATATATTGACCCCAACCCGGGTAGTACTACCTGCACTTGATTAAAAAAAAGAATTTTTCAATGAAATCAATGCCAAACTATGAAAGTGGCTTAAATATTCGTTGGGTCACTCCGTGCTCCCTTTGCATACCTAATGAGGTTTTATTACTCTATACCTTTCTGAAATAAACTATAGTATGTTGTATGAATGTACATATGATACATTCTACATTGATGCTCCTGATGACCTGACATTACTTATTATTCTTATTTCTTATGTTATTATTTCTAGAATAAAGCAATATTTTACATTTTATCTACTGCTCAAACTGAATTATTTCCTTTTCAGGTAAATGTTAAAAATATACTTAATTGGCGAAAAAAACGTAAAAAATACGCATATCGTGCTAAGTTTGGAAAAAAAACACAAAATATGAAAAAAAAACCATTTGAAAAAAACCGGTGAAAAAAACTTGAAAAAATACAAAAAAAAAACGATGGTTTTTTCACGTTACATCTCTAATTGATATATTTGGTAAGTAAAAGAACGTCTAAATATTTCTGTTTTAAATTTTGGAGGAGATAATAATCCTTTGAACCTTAAATTTAAATTATGCACATCCGTTCTAAATGTTACTTTATAGCAGAGGTACGTGGGTATGTGGCTAATACGTTGGGTGTATCTCGAACAATAGTCCAAGAGGTCTGGAAAGGGTATATGGACATAGGAAATTACTCTAGTCGAGTTTATTCGGGCAGCCAAATGGAAGACAAATGCTATTGATGACCGCTTTATTTGCCTGAATATTTTAAGGAATCGTATAGCTGTTTAAAACCAACAACAACAATGTCGTGAGGTTGAAGTCAGCGAAAGCATAATACGACAAACACTTCGATAAAGTGTTTTGTTTTCACGGGATTCCAGCAACTTCCAAGATATCGTCTGGAATTTACGCGCTTTTATGTAAATTGGGGGATGTAGCAATGGAATAACGTCCTTTTCATAATGAATCGCGCTTTTGTATGCCATCTCTTGATGATCGAGAGCGACTATAGAGGAGTAGAAACGAAATACATTTTTTGTCGACCGTACAATTTTCGAACGCCGTTAATTATAGTTTAGTTCAAAATACAAGCTGATTCACGACGACATTACACTATCTATATATTGGAAACTACTCACACGATTTCCATAGAAATTGGCATGGCATTGGCAATGGAGAACAAGTTATGGCGAATTTATGGAAAATATTTTGTCATACCGAAATTGAACGACAACTTTGTAATTTTAAATGTAACACCCTCTATATTATTAACTTTTCGGATTCTACATTAAATTTTAATGTCACTTTTTGTAGACTACCCTATATCTAAAATTTATGCTTATCGAGATATTTTTTTAATAAAACATTGACAGGTTCATTTTGAAAATTATGTGTGAACATCCCCAATGCCAAATAAAAAACATCTTGTCGGGTTGATTAGTAGGACGATCAAGGTAATTGGTGACATGTCGAAAACTTCTTTTCTGCATACAGGGTTCGTAAAAAATTTATAAAGAGTTCAAAAATGTTAAATATCTTTTAAGGGTGAATTAATTAATATGTTCAAATACATGTTGATATCTCAAAAACGCTTAAGATTGAGTATAGGGAAGTGAACATAAACTTCCCTTATTTTCGGCCTTAGAATTAAGTAAAAGAATAAAACTATGGTTGTTTCATTAAAAACATGAAGATACTTAACATTTTCAAACTTAAACTCTTCATCAATTTTTCAACAACCCTGTATACAAAAAATACGTTTTCGACATGTCACCAATTACCTTGATCGTCCTACTAATCAACCCGAAAACATGTTTTTTATTTGGTATTGGGGATGTTTACACAGAATTTTCAATAGAAAGGTCTGCACCTGTCAACTTTTTATTAAAAAAATTAATATCTCGATAAGTATAAATTTTAGATATAGGGTATTCTACACAAAGTGACATTAGATTAAATGTAGAATCCGAAAAGTTAATAATATACAGGGTGTTACATTTAAAATAACAAAGTTGTCGTTCACTTTCGGTATAACCGGAAATGACATGTATGTCAAAATATTTTCCATAAATTCACCATAACTTTATCCAATTTATGCCAATTTTTATAGAAATCATGTGAGTAGTTTCCAATATATAGATAGTGTAAGCTCGTCGTGAAACCGCCTGTATATCGTTGGCTTCTACTACTTTAAATGAAGTATCCACCTGAGCTAGGTCCATAAAGGTAGCTGTGGAAAATCAGCGAAATCGAAAAAAAACATCTGAATTTGTTGCTAATTAATTGCCAAAAAAAAGATTTTGTTGCTCAAACCGATCTCGAAAAATCGATGACAATGATCAAGCTATAACGGGGACAGGACGAAAATAGGCGACTATCGTAAAAACAAATACCACAAAATTTGTTGCTAATTTCTTGCTGCAAGGTGTCACTAAAAAATATAATGAAAAAAAAGTTATTATGGTTTTTTATAAAAATTTGAGTTTGACAGTGACCCCGCTATCTTTATTCGCGGTTTTTCGTTGGTTAACACGAGTATAAAATTTGTTGCTGCCTGCAGGTATACTCTAATAGAAGTAAATTATCAGCAACAAAATATTAACAAAAGATCGGATCGGTTTTTAGATCGGTATAAAGGTACAGAGTACCCGCTATCTTTATTCGCGGTTTTTTGTAGGAAGATAGGAGTATAGAATTTAGGCATTATATTTACAGTCTAGCCGGTATATATATTGCCAGAACTGCTCCGCTATATATGAAATACGACACAAATTATAAACTGACTAGGCATTATATAAAACGCGCATAAAAAGTTAGTCAGTTTATTTTGTTCTAGGAGATTTTATAGTTGTATATAGTTTTTATCGAGAAGGGCAAGGAAAATCATTGAAAAAGCTATACAGTGTTGAAAAAATGGCTTCTTCAATGATTTTCCTTGCCCTTCTCGATAAATTAATCAATGATCAGAAATTCTAAATAGTGGGGGACATAGAAATAATTATTTTATTTGCCATAGATTAAGAATATTTGGATATAGTACAAAATTCTATTACGGTCTTGTTTGTAGATGTAAATATTGAATTGTTTCACAAACTGCCTAAAAATAAGTACGCAGATAATACGGCCGACGCTGTCCGATCCGATCTTTTGTTAATATTTTGTTGCAGATAATTTACTTCTATTAGAGTATACCTGCAGGCAGCAACAAATTTTATACACGTGTTAACCCACGAAAAACTGCGAATAAAGATAGCGGGGTCACTGTCAAACTCAAATTTTTATAAAAAACCATAATAACTTTTGTTTCATTATATTCTTTAGTGACACCTTGCAGCAACAAATTTTGCCGTATTTGTTTTTACGTTAGTCGCCTTTTTTCGTCCTGTCCCCGCTAGCTTGATATAAAGCATTGTCATCGATTTTTCGAGATCGGTTTGAGCAACAAAATCGTTTTTTTGTCAACTAAACAGCAACAAAATCAGACGTTTTTTTTTCGATTCCGCTGATTTTCCACCGCTACGTTTATGGACCTACTTGAGCCTCATTTTGTAGTCCGGAAAATCTTCAGAACAAAATCATTTTCTGAACCTGTATGTATTATTGTTATAATTTGACTTCATTTGAAGAAACGCTTTGTATTTGTTGAGAAATAATTTCATCCTTTTTGTGCAGTGTGGTTTGTATTGAACCATGTTTCGTCCAGGTATATAACGAGCCTTTTCAGTAATTTTTTTATTGCTTTAATTCAAGGTATTTTTTTATTTTTTTTTGTTTGAGCAGGAATCCAATATTAAAACCTTAAAACTGCATGATTCGCTTTTTTTGGACTTTCATGGCTCCTAAATATCCCAATTTTTGACTTTACAAAAATCGACCAAAAGATGATTTTTTAGAGAATTTAATGCTCTTCAAGAATCTGCAAAGAAATATTTTTTATCTCAAACCGTTCTAAACATTTTTAATGAAAACAATTTTTTTACGTTTTATTTAAATGGGAAATTTCAAATGGATACCGAACCCTTCAAAAATTGAGCTAAAATTTTTTCCCGGGGGACAAATCTTTTATCTGTATCAAGGTCCGTTCTAAGCCATACATTCGATAGATTAGTTTTTTTGGCTCACCCTAATAAACATTTTTTATTCTTTAGCATCAAGATGTAAATGTTTTTTCATTATCAGCACAAGCCAACCAAATACTGATGTAACCTAAGTTAACCCTTTGGAAAACTAAATAAAACTAAAACTAGTTATAGGTTTGTTATTAAAATAAGGACCCTCTGGTTTAAAATATTTTGAATTTGGGATATTACAGTGAAAATTTTATACCAGTTAATTTTAGCCAATCAGATGCCTGCAGTTTGACATGTTGCTATGACAATAACCTAATTTCTGCGTAGAGGGAAATTAATAAGTGGAAATTTCCTTCTGGCTTGACAGCTGTCATAAATAATAATAATATGTCACCTAAGTATGTCACCAATTTAATTTCTATTTTAAAAAAGTTTTGGTAAAAAATTTTCTTACCGAATCTCCCGCGAGCACGAATTATTTCCGGAAATTTTTCTCAGTTGCGAATGTTTTAAGAAAATTCGCACTTCGAGAAAATTTCCGGAAATAATTCGTGCTCTAGGGAGATTATAAGTGAAAATTTCACACCTCTACTTTTTAACCAATTTAACATTAATTTTGAACTAAGAAATTTTTTTCGATGTGCCACGATATTTAAGTTGAAAAGGTAAATTAAATTAAATTAATTTAAAATGTCAGTTTGGATTAATAATTTTTTTCCAAATTATGGTGTGAAATTTTCTTACCGAATACCACGGAAGCTTAAATTATTTTCTTTCGGGCACGTCTTCGACTCGGGATAATGTTCAAATTGGGGTTTTATTGCAATTAAAAACCAACGGTATATTTTGATTTTTTTTTTGTAAAATCAAAAGTTTGTTTCAACATAAATCGAATTAAATAGTATTTAATATTTTACCTAAAGGTTTATCCACTGCTCTTTTCCGTGAACTTCTTTTTACCATTTTGTCGCACAAAAAAAAATCACTTCACAAAACTGTACGCGCAACTAACTCACATATTATTAAACTTCGGTAACTTTCCCGAAATTTTTTAATTAAATTAAAATAAACTAAAATACTAAGTCAAACTTGTATAGTATACACCACTTAGGGTCCAATTTTCCGTAACTAGAAACAAAATTAAACTAATATTTTTAAAAACAATGTAATAATTGTCATTTTGATACAGGTACGTGTTTTGCCGTAGAGCTTTTCTTGTTATCCGTTTCCCGCTATACAGTGTTGAAAAAATGGCTTCTTCAATGATTTTCCTTGTACTTCTCAATAAATTAATCAATGATCAGAAATTCTAAATAGTGGGGGACATAGAAATAATTATTTTATTTGCCATAGATTAAGAATATTTGAATATAGTACAAAATTCTATTACGGTCTTGTTTGTAGATGTAAATATTGAATTGTTTCACAAACTGCCTAAAAATAAGTACGCAGATAATACGGCCGACGCTATCCGATCCGATCTTTTGTTTTTATTTTGTTGCTGACAATTTACGTCTATTAAAGTATACCTACAAGCAGCAACAAATTTTATACTCCTGTTAACCCACGAAAAACTGCGAATTAAGTTAGCGGGGTCACTGTCAAACTCAAATTTTTATAAAAAACCATAATACCTTTTTTTCATTATATTCTTTAGTGACACCTTGCAGCAACAAATTAGCAATAAATTTTATCGTATTTGTTTTTATGATAGTCGCCTATTTCCGTCCTGTTCCCGCTAGCTTGATAGCTAGCAACTAATCAGCAACAAAATCAGACGTTTTTTTTTCGATTCCGCTGATTTTCCACCGCTACCTTTATGGACCTACTTGAGCCTCATTTTGTAGTCCGGAAAATCTTCAGAACAAAATCATTTTCTGAACCTGTATGTATTATTGTTGTTAATTTGACTTCATTTGAAGGAACGCTTTGTATTTGTTGAGAAATAATTTCCTCCTTTTTGTACAGTGTGGTTTGTATTGAACCATGTTTCGTCCAGGTATAATGAGCCTTTTCAGTGATTTTTTTTATTGCTTTAATTTAAGGTATTTTTTTTTAGCAGGAATATTAAAATATTAAAACTTTAAAACCGCATATTTTCGCGTTTTTTGAACTTGCATGGCTCCTAAATATCCCAATTTTTGACTTTACAAAAATCGACCAAAAGATGATTTTTTAGAGAATTTAATGCTCTTCAAGAATCTGCAAAGAAATATTTTTTATCTCAAACCGTTCTAAACATTTTTAATGAAACAAATTTTTTTTACGTTTTATTTAAATGGGAAATTTCAAATGGATACCGAACCCTTTAAAAATTGAGCTAAAATTTTTTCCCGGAGGGACAAATCTTTTATCTGTAAATAGGTCCGTTCTAAGCCATACATTCGATAGATTAGTTTTTTTGGCTCACCCTAATAAGCATTTTTTATTCTTTAGCATCAAGATGTAAATGTTTTTTTATTATCAGCACAAGCCAACCAAATACTGATGTAACCTAAGTAAACCCTTTGGAAAACTAAATAAAACTAAAACTAGTTATAGGTTTGTTATTAAAATAAGGACCCTCTGTTTTAAAATATTTTGAATTTGGGATATTACAGTGAAAATTTTATACCAGTTAATTTTAGCCAATCAGATGCCTGCAGTTTGACATGTTGCTATGACAATAACCTAATTTCTTCGGAAATTTCCCTGCGTAGAGGGAAATTAATAAGTGGAAATTTCCCTCTGGATTGACAGCTGTCATAAATAATAATAATATGTCACCTAAGTATGTCACCAATTTAATTTCTATTTCAAAAGAGTTTTGGTATAAAATTTTCTCACCGAATCTCCCGCGAGCACGAATTATTTCCGGAAATTTTCCGCAGTTGCGAATTTTTTAAGAAAATTCGCACTTCGAGAAAATTTCCGGAAATAATTCGTGCTCTAGGAAGATTATAAGTGATTATTTCCTTCCTATTAATTTTGACCAATCGCTATCATGAATTGGTATGTCAAATATAAATTTTAAGTGGAAAAATTACTTACCAACTGTCAACTTAGCTGTCAGCAGTTTTTCCGGAAAAAAAAATCGAAAAAATTTCATGCAAGTTTGACATTTAAAATGAGTTTGAAGTAATTACCTTTCCTAGCTTGAAAGTTATATTGTTCTTATTATTTTAATAAAAAAAAATGTATTAAAATAAAATGTTTATTTAACTCAGGAAATAATCTTACCAAATATCCCTCGTGCATCTAATTTTTCCTGTGGAAAAATTGGAACACTCGTTTCTAAGTAATCTGTTTTAACAAATTACTTAGAAACTCGTTTTTCCGAATTTTTCCGGAAAAATTAATTGCACTAGGGATATTACCCCCGAAAATTTCACACCTCTACTTTTTAACCAATTTAACCTTAATTTTGAACTAAGAAAATTTTTTCGAGGTGCCACGATATTTAAGTGGAAATTTTTAGATTGTTGAAAAGGTAAATTAAATTAAATTAATTTAAAATGTCAGTTTGGATTAATAATTTTTTTCCAAATTATGATGTGAAATTTTCTTACCGAATACCACGGAAGCTTAAATTATTTTCTTTCGGGCACGTCTTCGACTCGGGATAATTTTCAAAATATTGATGAGCTTGAAAAAATTTCTGGAAATAATTTGATCTCTAGTGGTATTACTAGTGATAATTGGGGTTTTATTGCAATTAAAAACCAACGGTATATTTTGATTTTTTTTTGTGAAATCAAAAAGTTTATTTCAACATAAATCGAATTAAATAGTATTTAATATTTTACCTAAAAGTTTATCCACTGCTCTTTTCCGTGAACTTCTTCTTTTTACCATTTTGTCGCACAAAAAAAAATCACTTCACAAAACTGTACGCGCAACTAACTCACATATTATTAAACTTCGGTAACTTTTCCGAAATTTTTTAATTAAATTAAAATAAACTGAAATACTAAGTCAAACTTGTATACACCACTTAGGGTCCAATTTTCCGTAACTAGAAACAAAATTAAACCAATATTTTTAGAAACAATGTAATAATTGTCATTTTGATATAAGTACGTGTTTTGCCGTAGAGCTTTTCTTGTTATCCGTTTCCCGCTTTTTCTATGCACTCCCGATCGAGCTTTTACACAGTTTGATTTTGTTATACTATACTCGTGTTGAAAACACGGAAACCGTCCGCATGCAAACTGCTGCTTCATTTTTCTCCCACTCTAAGGATGCTGGGCACGCTTACTGGTGGGTTTGTAGATTGTTTGTTGATTATTTTTAAATGCTCCTTTTCAATACGAACGCACGCCCCTTATGAAAATCCGAACAGTTGGTTACTTCTTTTGCAATGAATTGTGTGTTTGAAGCTGATTATAGGAATATGATATGGGTCAGCGGTTGAATATAATCCACTACTGTTGGTTAAATCAGTAAAAAGAGTAGCAAGTAGAAATTAATATAACAAGTGGATTTCTTTTCAGTAGCTTGTTTGTGTAAATGTAATAAGCGTTTAGGAATTGTGTTTTTGGAAAGGATACACTGATTGTGCAAAAAAATTAATTTATCTAAAAATACTATTAAAGAGCGTGTTATTTTGTTGAAGCCAATTAGAGAATTTGATAGTGACTCAGAAATATATTTATTGTGTAAGCTGTTACATTTTTCATATATAACACATGAAAAATATTCAATTTTAACAGGAGGAATTAATGCAAAAGACAGGGCAACGTTATTTTGTTGCCGGCCCTCTCAAAATTTTTTATAAGAGTTACATCAGTGGCGTATCTTACCATAAATAGGCACACTTTGAATAAAATGAATATATTGATATGAAAGTTTATTTTTAATGTCTCCAAATAAAGTGGAATCATACAACACATACACCAAACAAGGGTTATTTCAGTATAAAATCTAAATAAAATATAACAAATCACCTGACAAATATTTACAACCCAAACTTTAAACGGGAATCTTTATAACTTTTCTCTAATTTATTGAAATCCTATCACATAGTTTCACAATTTTCAAAAGCTTTGCAAAAGTTTCTTGGCTCATCATAAATCTAAAAAGAAAGAACCTGAAAATTAAAAGTTATTAGTTAGGTTATAAAATCTGACACTGGTAAAAATAGAAAAAGTACACTTATGAACATATTTAACATTCTAGATTTGTCATCTCGAACGGAAGAAAGGACATGGCAACTGAAATTAAAACAGATGTCAAATAATTTTAAAATTTTTTAACTAAAAGATAAAAACAATAATAAATTATTTGGAGACATTAAAAATAAACTTTCATATCAGAAAAAGATCAAATTATAAAATAATCAAGTCAAATAACAGAAATCAAAAATTATTAAATGAATTTGATTGGTCAGCAAATATAGAAAAACTTAAAAATAAAGAGACATATGGATGTTGAAAAAAAATTTGATACGTTGCTATTGATTAGAAACGGGTAGTTACGAAAAAAGATACAGAATTGAGAAGTATAAGCTTTTTCATGTTACAAAATTAGGCTACGTTATGTTAAAAGGTGAAACTATAAAGTGAATTTGTGTTACTAACCTTCCTTTACAAATGCCTGTTAAAAACAGATGTCAAATAACCTCTGTAGATATTAAATTCCTCAAATAAACCATGAGTGAAAACTCCGAGAGGTAAACAAAACTGAAAATCTTCCCAAGCCGACCACGAAGCCATATCGAAGCCACTTCTACGAGAGACTCCAAGGCCCAGAAAGGTCTAAAACACAGAAAAGAAGTAATTATCCAATCTTCAAAAGGTAATACAAGATAAAAGGTATTCCATAAACTATAAATTAAATCATCAAACTTACGTGCGTGTGAATAAATCCAGAACTTGATATTTATTCCTCTTTGTTACGATTACAATATCGTCCATTTTGTATATAAAATCTGTTAGAAACAGATGTTCTATTTTGTCTTTCGTTTTTAGTGGTACATGTAAAAAGAGTTGCATAATTTCATATATTTATTAGATATAAAAACTTCATTTAGTGTGAACGTTGAGCGAAAGATCATTTAGATAAGTGTTTTGAATTGTTCCTTATGTCCTTACTTATCAATTCTGTATAAATACGCCGCTCATTAGAAAATAAATTAAACAATATTTCACAAATTTCAAGTATAAAGAGTTTTCTTCCTATAAAGTTGGCAAAACTGCTTCACAGTTAGATAGTTCCTATTATTCAAGGGCAAGGACACAGGACCGGCCTGAGGATATGTTAAATAATAAAATAAAAAAAGAAAACTAAGTGAGCATTAGGCCCATGAACCCAACCTGAGGTGAAGAGTCATCATAAAAGGTGAGTGATGTATGATATCACTAAAATTTAAATTAAAATTCATATTAATTGGCGCCCAAATAAATATATTATAACAAATAAATTTGAATACATATCAACACTATAAATTAAAAATTCATATCAATATATTTTTTTTAAATTGTTTACAATAAATGCTTTTCGACAAAAAAATATAGGTACACTTTTCTTGCTTTTTTTCGGCAAACTTATTTATTAAATCATCCTTAGCTGAAGATTATTTTAGTTTTCCGATAATTTCTGCTTCTATAGAAAATATTGACAAGTCTGATAGCCGCTCCTACCCCATAGAAATTCGAAGATAATTTTTAATCAATTTTAATTTGGAAAAGTGTATTTCATCTGCTGCAGTTGTAACTGGATGCGTTAAAAATAGGAGGCATGCTGTTATTACTTCTTGAAAGCTAGATGCAAGACTGTTAAATTTTATCTCAAGCATGTTTTCAAAGCAATTAATTGTTCATAAAAAGCATCTGACAAGTCTACATTATATTTGTCAGTCAGTTTTTCAGCTTCTGTTTTTATTATTTCTTTTGTAAGCATTTCAAACGTATTACCTATACACAGTTACTGAAATATTTGTTTACAGTTTGACAAATTAATATATCCAAAAAGTGATAACATTTTACGCAGAGCCGGATCTACGTATGGGCTTAATGGGCTTCAGCCCAGGGCCTCCGGGTTCCAGGGGCCCCTAATAATAAAATAATAAAGCAGTAAAAAAATACAATGCAAAAATAAAAGACCCGAGATAATATATCGAATTTATTTTTAATATTCCAGAGCAATTTACTTTCGTTCTTCCGCTTTTCTATGTTCATTTATTAATCCTTTTTCATTTAAATTATGTTTGTTTAGAATTTATGGCTTTCATTTTTTGTTTACCATAGATAAAGGAGGTGCCTGTTTATTTTATCTTCTTCGACCTAAGTTTATAATGTATGTTCGGTTGAAATAAAAAAACCTTTCGTATGTTTAATTTTCCCGCATAAGTAATCCTTTTTTAGGAAAATGGCTAAAATTTTAATTATTTCGTGGCTCCCCCGGATATCCCCCTGATTTTACGAATTTTTGCGTTCACTCGTGGGGGCCCTGTATCACTGATACGGCGGTAGC
Organism: Lochmaea crataegi; assembly: GCA_947563755.1. Taxonomy (NCBI): domain Eukaryota; kingdom Metazoa; phylum Arthropoda; class Insecta; order Coleoptera; family Chrysomelidae; genus Lochmaea; species Lochmaea crataegi. The sequence goes on from OX387425.1 coordinate 24,949,799, forward strand.
TATGCCCCTGGGGAACATATTTTGATTTTTAAAAACCTTAACTTGATAGAACGGTTTTCTATGAATCTAGAGGGATCGGGATTCTTATATTGTAATGGTTTTCTTATTTATTTAAATATTTTGTACGGGTGGGATAAGATTATAATATACACTACTATGGCTAATTACTATTTATTTATTTATAGAAACACACACTGTATTAAACTTAATTTATATACACATTTTACTTAATGTCTACTAATTTATTCACACCCGGTATAATATAGTTCTAATTTATTTCAACCACTTGAATATTACACTATTTATCTTAAATGATTCACTCTTTCATTCACTGTCTTGAAACTTTCTGTGAACTAACTCTGTACTGTACTGTTAACTGACTCAAAAACTCTCGTATATATAGTCTTTCTCAACTCTCGAAGGTTCTTGAATTTACCACGCTCTTCGTATCCCTCAACACTGTCGTACCAGAAGACTCTAGAACACAAACGCTTCGCATTCGCCAAAATTTATAGTTGAGTGACAGGGCCGGCTTTGAGTTGGTGACTTCATAACTATACATTAGGAACTGATGAAGTAATAATCTCATTAGTAATTACTACATTAGTCCGTTTACCTTCGGTAAGAACTACTTAGCTTAGTTAGTTTTTCTGTTTTCAATTATTTGTGTAGACATAACTTAACTATGAAGGGAACAATAAGCTTAGTACAAAAGTGCTTCTAAACTTTATTATGAAGTTAAGAGTCCATAGACAAAATGGTATAGTAGGGGAAATAGGGTTGGTCTTTTCATCTGATCACACTGTGTTAGAAAACGTACTTGTTTTATAATTTCGGTTTTAAACTGTCATTGTTGCAAAATGATTGATTATAATGGAGAATTGCTTATATAATATATGATATATAACACAATTTCATGAGATATTTAAATCCGGACCTGGGAATCTTTCAAGGGATACACACTTCAATTGCTTTGTCGGCTTATATTGATTTACGACCTTCTTAGATCTCTGGTCGTACTTTACATCTAGTTTTTATTTCAGTAACTTTGTCAGCGAGCGCTCTTTTGAATTCGGCATCATTCAGAGTCTTCATGTTTTTGTTCTCCATACAGTTTTTGGGGATATCCCCAAAGCCTCTGTAGCTGGTTCGGTCGCTGACTTATTTAAACTTTTTAAAAGATCGATGAATTTTTCGAAAAAGGCCGAAACGAATTTTTTATGTTGAAAAAAAATTAATAGCAGGGAAAGACCAGCTGGAAAGTTAAGTCAGGGTTATAACTAATGTTTAAGAAACTTTTAGACATAAAGTGAAATAATGAAATGAGGGTGGTGTTTAGGGGATGAGAATAGTTTTATGAGATTTGTGTTGAAATGTGATCTCATAGGGAAAAGTGATAAAAACAAAAGTTGTAGAAAATAAAAAACTTTTGCATAAGACATTCTAAAACGTTACTTGAAATGTTTGAGATAATGGCGGAACACCAATTTTTTAGTTTTTAATTTCTTGTTCACGTAATAATAATTTTATTTGCATGAAATTTTGTGAAAATATCCCTTTTTTATGTTGAATGAGCATGATTTTTTTTCAAATTATGTGTCTTTTGCAACGTTTGCAGTATATGGATTCCAAAGAAAATGGAGTTAAATAAGGGAGCAGATCCTGAAAAACTATCAAATTTTTTCAATTGTTATTATTGTGTAACTGTCAGGATGTCGAACGAAGGGATCACATTTTAACATTGAAGAATGTGAACTTATAATTTAATTTGATATGTTTCAGGATTTTCTATAAATATATACAGTAACCGAAATAATGAATTTATTCTCCTTTTAGCTTTTGCACACTGTATAATATATGCGCTTATTTTGACCAAATGCAAATGCATAATTGCTTGTTGTCAGCAGAAGTAACTGAAATAATTGTGAGTAAACTTTCTTTGATTGAATCTTAAACTAGATTAACAAAAAGAAGTAGAAGTTAGTTTTCTTCAATTAGACAAAAGAGACCTACTTAAATAAAATTGAAATTAAATGCTACTGGCAATTAAAGACTAAAACAAAAGTAAAAAAAATATAGAAATTAAATAATATCTACAACGCAATCGGAGAGTTCTAATGTGGTAACCTTCTACGGGCCTTATTTCTTTAGTAATAATAAAACAGCTCTAATCCCGGGAATTTATCTCGGGGAGGTTCGGGAAGGGTCAAGTGAAAATGAGTGCAAGTATTTTATTGTGGTTTTATTTCCCTAAAAGTGAAGCTATTCCGGTAGTTCATCAAGCGCTAACTTTACCTCCACAAGATTGGGAAAAGAGAGACTGGTGTATGCGACAGGTGTGGAGTGGAGGATGATGTGTGGCATGTGCTTAGATGCTGGAGGAACGATGAAGTTCTGGAGAAGTTGGAGAGGAAACTGTACTGGGAAAAGATGGTGGAGATAATGTTGAGGGGGGAGGAGGAATGGATGGAGGTGGGTGGAGTAGTAGAAATCATGGTTAGGGGGAGAGAAGGACTCGATATGACATGAGAGGTAGGAGTGATAGGAGGGAGAAGATGACGGTGTGAGCGGAGAGTGTGCGAGGGACCGCCGCCCGTCTCGAAGTATGCTAGGGTAGTGAGTCCGAGGCGGGAGTAACGGCGAGTTTGAGGTGTGTTTGGTTGGTAGGCATCTCCTTGGGGATGAGTCCAACGGTGTTTGGGTCCTGGACCCATTCGAACATGAGTTTCCCATCTCGGCCCGAAAAAAAAAACTTTACGACAAGTTGAATAAAGACCTGATATACAAATACGTATTTATATTTACAAGTTCTGATGCAAGCCTATACTGAACATGCACTTAACTATCAGATTGAAACATATGAAGAAAAGGGAAGACAATTTTATAGCATTTGATTGCTATCAATATATAAAGCTTTTTCATTAAATAATGTCTAGGAATTCAAATAAAATGCATGCTTAATTAACTTAGAAACTACGGTTCTTGTTGTTAATACTAACATGAAGTTTCATGAGATTAAAATTACTATATTGAGCTTGTCTATTTGTTCCAGCTGCCTTCATGTCTGGTCTCAGGAAGCTGATGTATTGGGTAAACCAGACGACAGTCAAATATTCTGTATGAGGCTCTTCCCGAACTACTGGAATCCCTGGTAGGAGTAAAGTCTATTGCAACCACCTTAGTTAAACCTCGATTGGAAATTAATGTAGATAAGAGCTTCGGATACTTTGTATGTATACAAGAGAGATTAGTTCTTGATAGTACATCAAAAATTAAGGGCCTAGAAAAAGTAATAGTGCCTTAGAAAATAAACCAGGTAAAAATAAATGTGCTTTACAAGTAAAAGTGTAGACAGAAGACCCACCTTGGATGGAAGGGGGTGTATTGTATGTCGGTAATGCGGAGTTCCACAGGGACTAGTGGAAGCCCGGGTCCTGTTGGAATACTCTACTTACGGAAACTACAGTATTCACTGGAATGAGCTTTATTGTATACTTAACTATTTACACTAGTTTTACATATGTGTTACTTAAGATTTTTTAGATCTGATATCGATGAACTACATTTAAATATAACTAAATGTATCTGAATGTATGTGAATAGATCGGAATGTCCCTGACTGTTTCTGAATGTTTCTTATGAATTATGAATTATTCTGAATTGTTCGCTTATCTACTTCATCAGCATATATACGTACTGCCCTAGGTCAACTATCCAGTTACGTGATAGTTCTCTGGCCTTTCACTGTCACCTTCGTGACCTCGCGTGATATAACAAATAACTAAATAGATTGTTTTTATAAACATAAATACCTTAAATGAATTAATAAATAATAGATAATTTCAATGAATTTAATTCTTTATGTAATGCCCAAAATATATCACAGGGGCCCAAAAGTGAGTTCAGTTGAAGAAATATTGGATACCGATACCTTTCGGTTTTGGAGAAAACTGGATTCGCAAAAAGTGCGATATTTGTGCCCAAATATTAACTAATTCCTCCTAAAACGAACAATATCTTTGAAAGTCCGCCAAAATGCGTATTCACTAGCTTGTGTTCTTCAAGCTAGAGAATTCTTTTTTTTTCCCTTATCATCGGTTATTGCCGGGAAAGTCTACTGTCAAAAGGCAAATGATGAGGTTGGTAATAATAGAATGAAATAGAACAAGTTGTCAAGTTAAAGATGTTGTTCTGTGAAATATTAACCGATTTAAATGAAGGTTAGGTTAATTGTTATTGTTTTTATTTAAGAAATAATGTTAATAATTTGTTAATAACTCTTTATCCATTTGGTAAAAAATATGACGGAGATGAAAAATCTCAATAAAGAAAGAAAATAATATAAATCATTCCCACTGTTATCCAGGGAATTTGAGAAGTATATAGAACAGATGGTATTTATTTTATTATTAGCATAAAAGTTACCAAATCTAATTTAGTTTGTTTTGATTAAAATACTGATGACAAGAACGAATAAAATCATTATTGACCAAAAAGGTAAGTTTTACTTTTATTCCGTAGAAACCTATGATATTTTTTAAAAAGCACTTATCGTTTGAGTAGCATTAACGAACCCAAAGAGGATTATAAATGAAAACAAACTTCCTAAAATATCCTTTTACTATACAATATATTTCTTCAACCTTTACTAATCGTGTAGTATCCATTGTTATTTATTGTTTGAGTAGGCGGTATTATGTGTATGCATCCATTGTTTTAATTATAACTTTTTAAGTCAATATTTACATTTCAAATGGTTTAACGTCCCAACCACTTGTAGTAGAATTGAATATTACATTCATTCAATTTAGCTATTACACAGGATAAATAAGTGAATCTGATAATATCATGAAAATTTCCAATATTTAATGCAATATAATCCAGGTTTGAAAAAATTTTAATTAATTGTCAACCAATAATGCCAGAATAAGTATCTACTTATTTTTTTTTCGATTCAATTTATTAGTGGAATCGATCTTTAGTTTTTTATACCCAATTACTTCATTATTTTTATCTCAAGAATAAATGTTTTATTTTCAAGTTACAATGGCTAAAATAATATCCTATTGTAGTTAGAAATTAATTGTCAGCTTGGTCAGAAACGATCAAGTTGACAAAAATGAATTTTAAGATGTACACAGGTTACGTAATAACGAGTGTATTTTTTTATTTCTTTAACAAGCTCACTCCTTCCATGTTGGGAAACTACTGAACACAGTGAACCTACTCACAGAGTGGGGAGTCAGTCTCTACTGCAGCGTTGCCAGTTTAGAATGTTTGGTACTTTCTAAGTAATAAATAACCTATTTTGCATTTGACTTGTAACACCGGATAACGGTGTATTTAGTGGGAGAAAATCGAGATTGGTAATATTGACTTTTGAAAAATAAGTGAGATCAACACAAATAAGAATAAAATAATGGAGTTCAAGAAAAAATTTGGACAAATTATAATCTGCAATAAATAAAATCCGTACACTGCTTTCGATTTAACAATTATTGGTATTTAACATTGTTGCCGCTTGAAATGCCGTTAAAAATTTTTAAACAACGATAGGTAAAAATTAGGAATAATTTTTACAGATAAGTACATTTGGCAACACAACATTTAAAATAAATAGGAGGGGTCTGAATACACGCCCAACTGTTTTGGTAGAGGGGACGAATGATCGTTGGGCTAACAAGTCTTCTCTCTCTTTCACGTAGTTGTGCTCATATTTTCCTTGTCGTACTTGTATAAGTCGCAGCGTACGAAAGGGACTTTCGCAATCTGTATATTAAACCAAACACATTTTCTGATATTCTTCAAGCCCTGCTGAGGAGATAATCAAATACTCTTTCACTAGAACCTTTAATGTGGTTCCCTGCAAACGGTTTCATTATGTTTGTTGACAAAGGAAATGCATCGTCTGCAACAAAAACGTATGGACTTTTCAGTTCACTATTTGGAAGTTGATTTTCTTCAGGTAAATGCATTGTATTGTCCTCTAGAAGCGCATTAAATGTGGTACTACTAAACACGCCACCAGCGGATATGCGCCCTTGGCATCCCACATTAGCATAAATAAAATTGTAATTTGCGTCGACTACGGCAAATAAAACAATACTAAAAAATCCTTTGTAATTGAAAAATTCACTGCCGCTGTTTATTGGAGCCTGCAGCGATATACAGATTGCGAAAGTCCCTTTCGTACGCTGCGACTTATACAAGTAAGACAAGGAAAATATGAGCAAAACTACGTGAAAGAGAGAGAAGACTTGTTAGCCCAACGATTATTCGTCACCTCTACCAAAACAGTTGGGCGTGTATTCAGTCCCCTCCTATTTGTTTTAACTGTTGTGTTGCCAAATGTACTTATCTGTAAAAATTATTCCTAATTTTTGTCTATCGTTGTTTTAAAATTTTCAACGGCATTTCAAGCGGCAACAATGTTAAATACCAATAATTGTTAAATCGAAAGCAGTGTACGGATTTTATTTATTGCAGATTGTAATTTGTCCAAATTTTTTCTTGAACTCCATTATTTTATTCTTATTTGTGTTGATCTAGAATACTTTTTGTTCCAGATTTAAGAACGGGTGGCTGCTGCTTTAGGCATAATATGTTTAAATTCTGTAGCCCGAAGGAGAAAAAATGCTGGAAAAAAATGAGTCCGAATCTTTCACAATCCCTCAAAAAGGCCTAGTATAAAAAAATAATTTGGAGAAAAATCACCTTAGAAAAACAATATTAAAGTTTCAGGTCTCTGAACAAAGAATACCGACTTTAAGCAGATTCACGCAAAATTTCATTCCGAATATGATTAAGAAGGAGGAAGGGAGTCTCTGCGACAAGAAATACGAGCTCTGGGATTTCGCAGGAGAAAAACTGAAAGCGGTAGAACAATATTAGTAGAGCGTGATTTAATCCGGCATTTGAGATTGGCATTTTTAAGAAAAATGAAAACATTTAGAGAAGAAAAAAGGACGATTGTTAATTCTGATGAAACCTATATTCACTCTACTCACGCTCATGAGAAAGGTTGGAGTAAAAGCGGTGAATTAGGTTCTAGGAAACTTTGCTTACCTTCGTTGAAAAGCAGAGTGTAAAACAGGTGATTATCACGATCAAATGAATTACCATAATTACGAAAAATGGATCAAGGAAAGAATTATTAGTGCGTCGAAAAGATTAACATTTGCATTTATAAATATTTTTCAGAATTATTAATACTTACTTTATTAATTTAAATTTCAATATCAACAGCTGTTTTTCTGATGAGATATATTCTCAGAATAAAAAGAATAATAGGTTAATTTTGAATTAGAAATACATATTATTATTAGGTATAATAAGCTGTTTCTGAAATATTACAATAGAGAGGGGATATGTACCCAATATTTGTATTTGATTATTTTGTTGGTACGCTACTGTTGCAACGAGCAAACGCGTTAATGTTCTATCTTTCATTTCTGCATCTTTCACTCTATTTCTTCGCGCACATCCAACACTCTAGCTGTTCTGGTCGTATTCTAACTGTGGTACTATCCAACTGGTTTCACTATTGAATTATAAGTGAATACCTGAGTAAATGTTTTATCGTTTTTAACAAAATTTGAAATTATATTATTATATTATATATCATTATGCTGACATTTTGCGTAAATTTTGATAAATAAGTAACGTTATGCTGCAATAATTGGAGTAATACAATAATCAATTTTGTATATTTTGTGTTTCTAGAGGAAATTGGAGAGTCTTCCTCCGCTTCCCAGTACCATTTGTATTGGAAGTAAAATATTTGGAGATTATCCTAGATAAAAAAAACTTACATGGGGCGCTCACTTGGAAAAAGTTATCCACAAGGATAGACAATCCTTGTGGACATGGCGTAGGATTTGTGGAAAATCTTGGAGTTTAGAACCCAAGCAAATGCATGGAATATCTTACATGATGTTGGTAGTACCGATAATCACATTCGCCAGAAGCTTTATGGCGAACGACCCAAACAAAGCTGAATTCGTACAGAAAATATATGTCCACAAATTTATTCAATAGTAGGTATTGGTGGCTGAGTGGACGAAGCGACACAAATCCAAAACAACCATGCAGAAAAAAAACCAATCATATTTCGGAAAAAAACAAGGGAAAAAAGAAAAGTCTAAGAGTCAAACATTATCTCATCTACAGGTCTGATTGCCAGAACTGTACAAGCTTAAGCAAATTGTGTCTATAGAGTAAGAGGTCTGGTCATAATGAAGTTTGACATATAACATGAGCAATTAGTTAGAAAGAAGTTATTTTATTTGGAAGGGATACGAGTATACTAACCTTTCAGTTTTACATTAAGAATTATCTGTAAAAAAATTAGTTTCTCGTTGGATACCGCATCTGTTGACGGAAAAAGAGAATGCAAATAGAGTCAACTGGTGACAAAAAACTCAAAAAATATATACATTATTGTGTGGTGATGAATCCTGGATTTACTCTTATGAACCTGAAAATAACCGTCAATCGGCTGTTTGGGTGCTCCAAGATGAACCAAAACCGACGACAGTTATCCGTTCTCGAGGTGTTTCCAAAAAGATGGTGGCGACATTTGTCTCAAAAGCGGGTCATATAGCAGCAATTCCTCTGCAAGATCAAAGAACTGTTACTGCTTTTTGATACATATCGATTTGTTTGTCGGAAGTAATGGCCGAGTATCGAAAAACCAACCCCCAACAACAAATGATCCTCCACCAAGACAATCCATGATTCCACACAGCTCGAAAAAAAACAAGTAAGTTTTAAAAGCAAGAAAACATCGAATTGTTTGACCATCCTCAATACATCCGAGACCTAACTCCTAACGACTTTTTTACTTAATTAAGGTTCCAGTCCCATAAAATGCAGTCAACGCATTCAAAACCTCTATTTTGAATGAACCAACAAGCAGTGGCAGCTCCTCCATTAGGTCATTGGGTCAATGACCTCCCATTAAAAAATGATTTGAAAAAATAATTAAATAAGCATTTAAAAAAATAATATATACCTACTATACATATAGTAGTAGTATTCCTATTAAATAAAATTTACCTAAAACGTTTCAAGACCACCGTGTCATCGTTATTCCGCATCAAGCATCAAGTGCTCGGCGGAAACCAAAATAGGAAAGCGGGCTGGAGTCCACCGTTGACCTCAAGGTGTTATATGGGAACGGAATTTGCCGAGTGCTGACGATCTTCGCGGCGTTAGAGAAACACGCCCGAAGTTTACACGTGATGAGTCAAAAGCCCGGTTTAATATCGACGATGAATCGACTTACGTCGGCTGATTATTACACGATTAGAAAAGAGATGAGTAGAGGGGTTGGCAGGCTGCGCTATATTTTGATTTAAAGGAGAGCATTTGAAGCGAAATAATGAGAATAATGAGCTGTGTTTTGACGTAATAAGTTGTTGCAAATACAAATACTTAAATTTTAAAAAGATTTAGACTAATTATCATTTAATTTAAGTTTGTCATTTTTAATATGTATAGAAATGAATAAAATATGGTTGTTTTTTAAGAGAGCATTATTTTTATATAAAACCAGCGTGGCCCAAAAAATTTTTTTGCCTCTGGGGCTTTGGAAAGGAACCCCACAAATTTTGCTTTTTTAACGATTTTAACGACTTCTGGGCAGCAATAGGGAGTGGTTTTTCGAAAAATTTCCGCCTATGACGAATAGGCCTCCGGGGGGCTGGTCCGTGGCGTTCCGTATTTTAAGATTTTGGTCACATCACCTATGACCCCCCTATCAAATTAACTACGAGCCACCACTGCTAACAAGCGAGTGGAATAACTGCTTTCAGAATTGGTTCCAAAGGATCCCAAAAAAGTATTTCTCTTCGTGGAGAATACTTTGAAAGACAATAGTGTTTAAAAGTTATCTGCTGTTTTTTTAACTACATATGCAAAACATTAAATACAACCCTCGTATAAACTCTCTAAATAGAATTTTATTTTAAACAAAAATAGAGGAACTAAGTGTCCCAGTCTTTTTATACTTTTCACCTGTCCCAGACAGTTCAATACTTTTCGATGACGGTTCTATATGATTCTAGACCTATGTCTTCTTCTTTTTCTTTGTGGACCTTTACATCAGTACAGTCACGACGTAACAATATAAATGAATAGCCAAATATCATTCTGAAGTTTCCTTTTGTTATTTTAAATAATTCATAAGTTTGGAAAAAGTTGTATTTGTTATTGATTAATTTCGAAAGAGGCTACGTTATAGTACAATATCCTGTTTTTCTGATACCGAAAGTATCCTCCTTGTCACCCTGTATTAACCAAAGGTAATAAAACATACTCTATAGACTCCACCGCTTTCTTGAACCCAGCTTGCTTGTATCTCGCAGCATTTATTTTTTACCTTCACAATACAGCCGATATATAAAATAAACAACGTAGTGATTAAGCAATGTAGTCGTAAATTTCCTTAACGGATTTAAACAACTTTATAAAGAGTGACTTAAACATTAATGTTACATGTTTATTTCACACGAACTCATTGGAGAAATTTAGTGATATGAGAGTTGCACGTATTCTAGTCGTTTTTCATGCTGACTGCCTTTATATTTCCCGAAGATTAATGATGATTAGGTACATATAAAAGATGAGGAATAGAGTATTAATACTAAGTTTCTCTTAAAAGCGATCTTAGAAAAAATAAGGTAATACTTATTTTTGTTATATTTATTGATCTCACGTATAATTCTTATACAATACGACGGAAGAACTTTGGTCACATGAAAGCTTAAGATGTACCTTAAGCGACAATTTGTTAAAGAGAAAGACGTATATTTGGTAGGGATACGAGTATAGATACCAACGCTTGGTTTAACAGGAGAACTTAACATGTGGAAGAGATGCGAAATTTGGTAACGGCTGCTCCCACCTTTGACACCGGTACACCACCTGTCATTTATGCGCTCCTGGTTGAACGATCTTATCAATGGATTATAGAGACATAAAATTTAAAGATTTAGTTTTATGTATGAACATGCATAATTAATGGCGCAACCATCTTAATCTTTCTAATTCACAATTCGTTGTTCTCGTAACCTCAAGTCTTGCTAAACATGGACAGGGAGGGATCAGTTCTATAACTGGAAATAACTGGACACTGCAAATTAAACCATCTTCTGGGCAGAATAGAACTGATCGAAAACAGAGGATCGTTTTCCTAGAAGAATATAAAACGACTGAACACATTCTGTGCTACTGCGTCCACCCTGAGGATGTCGATAGATTTACCTCTTCAAGTATTATCAACTTCCTTGGAAAGACTGAAGTAAAAGGGGTAATCTAATTTGGATTGAGGTATAGAGAGTAATGTCGCACGGTTCTGAAAAGACCACTCACAGAAACCAAACCATGCCAAGTATTCTATTACTGTTATAAATAAAACTAACTGTTTCTAATTAATTCCACTATTGAAAAAAAATACTAGAATTTTCCGCGCTCGTCCTATGCGTAAACAAAGCGTCTTCCAGAATGTTCTCGAAGGGGGGGGCATTCGCCAAAATTTATAGTCGAGAAACAGGGCCGGCTTTGAGTTGGTGACCTCGCAACAATATATTAAGTCAATCGCAAGATAGGTCACTTACTATTTGGTCTAGCCAAATATTAAACATCAGGTAGGCATCAAATAAAATCTAACTTCTGTCATTCTGACGATCATTTATCAATATCGAAATAATTATCCAATATCTTAGAATTTTCATAATTTTTTCATTAAATAATGGAATTAATTAGAAATAGTATGTTTCATTTATAACAGTAATATGAGTATATTCCACAAAGTAAAAGTCCAAACAGTAAATTCAAGTATTCTATTAATATTATAAAAATCTTCATGAATGTTGAGGTTTAAAAGATTTCTTCTTCGACAAAATCATTAATAACTTCGTCATAACTAACATTCCTTGTTATTCCACAAACCAGAAATAAAATGGACAGGACACTTAAACGTTCTTGCTTCATGGGTCGATCTAAAATTGTTTTGAATCCTAGTCTATAAATATTGTTTATAAAGAGTTAATTCGAAATTGATAAACTTATTTTCACACAGTTAAGTGTTTTTCTTTCTTCGTGGTTATGTTTTTGTTGATTTGCATGCATATTTCTATTTTTTATATCTTCATATACATAGTAAAAAAAATTGACGCTTTAACATAATTGATAAATTGGCCTTGGATCACTGTTTATTGATATTGTTACGAAGTCACCAACTCAAATCCGGCCCTGTCACTAAACTATAAATTTTGGTGAATGCGCATTCTAGAAGCTTCTAGAAAGGTCGTTTTGTTTACGCCTACGAGGAGCGTGGTAAATTCAAGAATTGAGAAAGACTATATATACGCGAGTTTTTGAGTCGGTCAGACAGTTAGTAAGTTAGTTCATATATAGTTTACAGGAAGTTTTTAGTAATCGGTCAGTGCATGAGATAGTGAAATATTTATGATAAATAGTGTAATATTCAAGTTGTAAAAATAAATTAGAACTATTATACCGAGTGTAAATAAATTAGTAGACATTAAGTAAAGTGTGTATATAAATTAAGTTTAATACAGTGTTTCTATAAATAAATCAATAGTAATTAGCCATAGTAGTGTAGTGTATAATTTTATCCCACCCGTAAAAACTTTTTAAATAAATAAGAAAAACATTACAATATCATGTAACATGAAAAAATATCTCAACACAAATAATACAAATTTATCTTGAGGAGATTGTCATGTTCAAAAAAGAATTATTTTATGATATATATAATTTTTTTCGTTTTATTACATGGTAGCAATAAATTCTGTGTTCTTGTTACAATAGTCTATTATTTTGACTAGTTTTACGTGTTAACCAAACATTAAAACAACTTTTGGAAAAGACATTAATTTAAAAATAGGCTCATTCTATTTATTCATCAACTTGAATAAATACACTTTATTTTAACCTATTACAATAAAGCAGTGGCGTAGATTGGATTATATTTTAAGCTGTATATCTTAAGAGTCAATGCGTTTCGTGTATTCTCTTTAAAAAAGATTAATGTACTGAACGACCCTGTAAAAAGATTATTAGACGCTTTGCAGAGTAACTCGAAAAATCTTATACCATAATATTGGCCAAGTATTTTAGTTAGTAATAGAGGTTATTGTGTTTCATACTGTATTAAAGTACTTACTAGTACCTACTACTTACCTATTTTGAAAATTATCTGTCGAAAAATTTGCGGTAAATTCAAAATTGGTGTATGTATAAATTATTAATTAAAATAACGGAACTTAAAATTTGCCCACCTCTAATTTATTCTTTTCCAGGCGTTTGTCATTTAAATGTAGAAATTTATAAACTTGTAAATAATTACTTACCAAAGTGGTATTTTAAATGATATTACAAGGATAATAGTTGAATAGTTTTTTATAATTAAAGAGAAAATATCTTTTTGAATAGTTTCCCATACAATGCGACACATTGAAACTGTTATTTGTATAAAATATCGAGCCAAAAAGTGATGGTTGAAAAGAAACTTTTTTTTTATTTTTCTCCAGAAATTCTGAATTTATCGCGAATTTTTCAACAGAAAATCTTCAAAATAAATGAGTACTTTCGATTTTTCGCAAAATCAGTCAAAAACTCGTAGTTCCGTATACTTCACCGGTATCTAGTTACGTTTTCTGTTAATCTTTTGACTTTGACTTCCTTTCATGTATGTATTTAATTGATTTTAAAATTTTAGTTTTAAATTTTTATGTTTTAGATGACCCGCCAAAACTCCTCTCCGACGAACTGAAAAGGTATTTTCCGGATATTGATAATGCTAAAGATGCCTGGACTCGTAATCCATTTGCGGTCTCGAACGAGAGCATAAATTGTAGTTTGAGTATCAAGCCACAAGAGTCATTATTAGAAATGTCCGTAGTTGAAACTCTTCAAGCTGATTTAAAAAGGAGGATGTCTCTCACGCAAAGCGGTGAATTTCCTTTTACCCTTTGCGGCCTTTGCTACAACATACTTATGTGAGAGTGGGTTTTCACACCTGGTCATGATAAAAACTAAATACAGAAATCTACTCGAGTCAGAATTAAGGTTAAAATTGTCCAAAATTACTCCTAAAATTGACTCCATTTGCGACGAGAAACAAGCACACCCATCACATTAATATCAAAAAGATATTTCTTTTGGCACTTTATTTGTTACCTTTTATTGAAATAAAAACCTTATTTTCTTCAACGGTCAATTTTATTATTTTCTTTGGGGAGGAGGGGTATTGAATTAGTTAATTAAGGGGTTCGCTGTCACCTGGAAACTTTAACAGGGGTTCGTGGAGCCGAAGGTTTGAGAAACCCTGATCTAGATGAACGAATAAATCAAATTTTGACGATGAAAGGGTGGTAGAACGCAACGGAAGAGCTAAGAAAAAATAGTACAATATCTAAATGTATTATAATGAAAGTTGCATTAATCAAAATGATGGTGTTTTAATATATTTCAAAGAATACGTTAATGAAACTACGGAAATAATTGATACTGGTAAAAATGTTACACTCCACTGTAAGAATGGACAAACATACTGTATTAGAAACTTCTTCTATATATATATATATGCCATGACATACCAAAATGTACATTTGTACATGATTTAATAACTTTCTTAACAAAAACAATAAACTCTAAAAATCACATTATTATTGGTGATTTTAATCTAGATATTCTAAATATAGATAATAATTGAATTTACTGTTTGGACCCTTACTCTGTGGAATCTACTCATATTATTTTTTCAAATGAAACTAAGTGTTTCTAATTAATTCCACTATTTAATGAAAAAATTATGAAAACTCTAAGATATTGTTAATTATTTCGATATTGACATATCATCGTCAGAATGACAGAAGATACATTTTATGTGATACCTACTTGATGTTTAATATTTTGGCTAGACCAAATAGTAAAAGTGACCTATCTTGTGATTGACTTAATTATATGAATAGAAAAAAGAAGAAGATGTGATTTTACAAATATTAAAGCTCAGGTATTATTAGCCCTATGGGGATATCCTGGATATCTTTTTCCCATTTAAGATCAGTATAACTGTGCAATGATATAGGAAACCAAGGAAAACTATATCTGCTGATCTTTACAATAATTGTTACTTAAGAAGACAATTTATTAGTGGAGAGCTCCCTAGATTTATCTGTTCATTGACAACTTCATATTGTGGGTCTCTTAAGTGTCTTCTTATCTCTAGTTCTTCAAGGAAATCTAGTTCTTGTTTCTTATCAGAAATATGCAGTACTTCTAGTTCTGTGTTAGGTGTTAATGAATGTTTTGTGTCAAGAAGGTGTTTTGCGTAATGCGATTTATCTGGCTGTTTTAATCTGTATGCTAGTGAGTGCTCATTGTATTTAATTTCAAAATTTCGAATTGTTTGACCAATATAACAGCATTACATTCTGGACATTTAAGTTTATATATTCCAGACTTTTTTAATGGGGGTATTTTTGTTTTTAATTTAACAATTTTTTACTCACATTGTTTTCTGTTTTAAAAGAAATTGATGTATTTGTTGAACAAGATATTATCTTTGAAATATTATTAGAAATATTACCAGCATATGTGATGGTTTTGTAATTTTGTATTTCCCTAGTTTTTTCAGGAAATATTAATTGTAATGCCACTTTTTCAAGCCCAAAAAGCCGTGGAATGTGCTCAACGAGTATGGATTAAAGAGGAGAGTAAAAAATGGTTTAAAATAAGAGACTCCTTAGACATATACTTAAAAATTGTACATTCTGAACTCACATTCAAACTTCATCCAGTTGAATTTTTCTGTTTAGATGACAAAATCAGAGAAAGTGTCAGCATTATGAAGCACAAGAAATATAAGAAACAAGAACGAAAACTACAACAACTGGAACATCTGAACATCATAAAACTGTAAGTACTTACACACCAATACACTTTGCACCACGATTCGAAAACCTTTCAGACACTAACTTCACAAATAGTGAGATAGAATTTTTAAATAAAGGCTTAAAATACAGCATACCACCAAAATTCACGAATAGTATTAAAGAACTTTAGCTACAGAGTTAGAAATAGCTTTAAAATCTCAGTCAAATAGTTTTCTTTATGAAAAATTACAAATTGCCAATTTGATTAAAAATATGAAACCTTTAAAGGTTAAACGTCAAACAAAAAATGATATTTCAACTTTAAATTCAATTAAACAGAAAGTAGAAGATTATAACTTCACAATAACAAAATCTGACAAGGGAAATACCACAGTCATTTTAAAATCCGAAGAATATAAATCTAAAGTTAATAATTTTATAGAATCTTGTGATGTAAAATTTCTAAGGGCTGACCCAACAAAAAAGTTTTCTAATAATGTTAGAGAGATTGTGAATAGTTCAAATTATGTTTTCAATGATTATGAGAAAAAATACATGATTTATAAAAATCCTCAGTCTCCACAATTATATGGAACTGTTAAATCACATAAAGTATCGAAACCAATTAGACCTATAGTTTCTTACGTTAATACTCCTAATAATAAGTTAGCTAAAAAACTAAACAATATACTTAATAGCTATTGAGGTATATCTAAATACTCAATTGAAAATTCAATAGAACTAATCAAAAAATTAAAAACATACAAGTTACAAGATAACTCTAAACTTATTAGATTTGATGTTACCAATATGTTCTCTAAAATTCCTCCAAAAGAGTGCATAACACTTGTTAAAAAATTACTAGAGGATAAAAATATCAATCCAGAAATAATATCAGATATACTTAATTTGTTTGATGTATGTATTAATCAGAATTATTTTACTTTTGATAATAAGGTATATATTCAAAATGAAGGTTTACCAATGGGAAGCCCTATATCACCAATTTTAGCAAACATTTTTATGGACAGTTTAGAAAGAAAAATCTTTGAATGTAACATTTCAAAAAATATATTATGTTGGTATAGCTTTGTAGATGACATATTAGCTTGTTTTGTAGATAGTGAACGACAATTAGATATATTGTTCAATCATATTAATAATTTACATCCAAAAATTAAATTTACATCAGAAGTTGAAGAAAATAACTCAATCAATTTTCTTGATATTAAAATTCAAAGAGTCAATAATATACTTGATTTTTCAATTTACAGAAAACCAACACATACTGATGTGACTATACCATATAATTCCAATCATCCCATGTCACATAAATTAGCAGTATATAATTCAATGATACATAGAGCATTTTCAGTTCCTATGAACAAATATAATTTTGATAGAGAAATTAATATAATTAAACAAATAGCCACACCCAACGGTTATCCATTACATGTAATAAATTAATTAATTAATACAAAAGAGGAAAAAGTGGCATTACAATTAATATTTCCTGAAAAAACTAGGGAAATACAAAATTACAAAACCATCACATATGCTGCTAATATTTCTAATAATATTTCAAAGATAATATCTTCTTCAACAAATACAGCAATTTCTTTTAAAACAGAAAACAATGTGAGTAAAAAATTGTTAAATATAAAAACAAAAATACCCCCATTAAAAAAGTCTAGAATATATAAACTTGAATGTCCAAAATGTAATATTGTCTATATTGGTGAAACAATTCGAAATTTTTAAATTAGATACAATGAACACTCACGAGCATTCAGATTAACACAGCCAGATAAATCACATTACGCAAAACATCTTCTTGACACCAAACATTCATTAACACCTAACACAGAACTAGAAGTACTGCATATTTGTGATAAGAAACAAGAACTAGATTTCCTTGAAGAACTAGAAATAAGAAGACACTTAAGAGACCCACAATATGAAGTTGTCAATGAACAGATAAATCTAGGGAGCTCTCCACTAATAAATTGTCTTTTTAAGTAACTATTGTAAAGATCAGCAGATATACAGATAGTTTTCCTTGGTTTCCTATATCATTGCACAGTTTATACTGTTCTTAAATAGGAAAAAGATATCCAGGATATCCCCATAGGGCTAATAATACCTAAGCTTTAATATTTGTAAAATCATATCTTCTTCTTTTTTCTATTCATATAATTAAGTCAATCACAAGATAGGTCACTCACTATTTGGTCTAGCCAAAATATTAAACATCAAGTAGGCATCACATAAAATGTAACTTCTGTCATTCTGACGATGATATATCAATATCGAAATAATTATCAATATCTTAGAGTTTTCATAATTTTTTCATTAAATAGTGGAATTAATTAGAAACACTTAGTTTTATTTAAAAAAGTAATAGATAATAATAATCAAGAACATTTAAATAACCTCCTAGAAAAAGAATACTCGTCATGTTTCCAAACTAAGACCATCAACTACTAATCCAAATGAAGGATCGATCATTCATTGATAATAGTAAAATTAAATCATTTCAAACTAAATCAATTAAATTAGAAAAAAATTTTAAGGACCATTTTCCACTATTTCTCGAAATTGGCAAAACAAACATATATAATCCTGAAAAACAGACTAGAAATTTTAAATAAAACTCAATTACGAAAAGAAGCTGAAAAAACAAACTGGAATTCTATCTTATCAATGGATGACCCTGGTAAAGCAATCAAATTTTTGTTGAAATTAGTGGAAGGGTGTATATTAAAATCGACAACAAAAAAGAAAAAAAGAAACAAAAATTGCTCCAGAAATCCTTGGGTTACTGGAGACATAATACAATTATGTAAAAAAAATGTTGTATAGAAAATGGAAAAAAGAGGTAACAAATATAACTTTTAAAATCGAGTACAAAAACTTTGTCAAAGAATTAGATAAAACTATTAAGGAAGCTAAATATAAGTATGAGTACAAATAAATAGAAAAGAACTCTGATGATACTAAGCGTTTATGGCAGATTATTGATAACAAACTAAGTAAAGTTAAGAACAAAAAAGAAAATATCAAATATATTATGGAAAAAAATAATAATGTAAAAATAACAGACTCTAGCGAAATGGCAAAAAAAATGAACTACCATTTTTGTAATGTAGGTAAAGAGTTAGCGAATAAAATAGAAAAACCGCAAAATAAAGAAGGTAAAGGACCCCCGATGAACTATTTTTCTACATTTCACTACCAAAGTAGAAGTTATAATTAGAAAAATAAAAAATAAAAAAGGTGGCATTGATGGGGTGAACACTAGAGTCATAAAATTTTTATCTATTTAACTTCATAGCTGAGTCTCTATCTCATATAATAAATAACTGCTTTATCAAAGGTGAATGGCTTGAAGAGCTTAAATGTGCTGAAATAGTTCCCATGTATAAGTCAAAAAGTAAACATGATCCTGCAAACTACAGACCTATATCAATGATTTCGAATTTTGCAAAAATATTAGAAAAAATCTTACATAAAAGATTATTAAAAATTGTAACATAATATCAAATAAACAATTTTTTTTTTTGAAAAATAAAAGCACTAAAGATGCGTTAAATTTTATTGTTGATATTACTCAACAAATTAGATAGAAGCAAACCTATTGCCATCACATTTCTTGACTTAGCAGAGGCCTTTGATACGGTGGACCATGAAATTTTGCTTCAAAAATTATATAACTATGGGATTAGAGGTAATGCTCACAAATCGATATCGAGTTATCTAAAAGGAAGGTTGCAGAAAGTCAGTGTTGGTGTTAGTAGCATGTTTGATGAGGTGAATATGTGTGTTCCATAAGGAACTGGGGTGGACTTTTTTTAGCTGAAACCAGTTTAAAAAAAAATTTTTTTCAGTATATAGATGCCTCCCCGAATACAAAATCACAAAAAAACTTACTGCGGAAATGCATCATTTTCCCGACTTTAGAATATCTTAAACTAATAAATAAACTATAATAAATAATATAAACTATGTAAAAATTGAGTTTAATCCTCTTCCCGACCTTTAACACAGATCAATGAATAATATCTATTCTTATCAGCTTAATATCGCTTCAAAAATCTCAAGAGACAAACGGTTTTGTACACGCCTGTTTTTATTAATAAATGAAAATGATATATTTCCGCAAGAAGTTTTTTGCGTGTTAATGTTTAGAAAATTGTCTAAAATGTAAAAAAGAAACGTATTTTCTTGTAACTGGTTTCATCTATTCTAAAGTCGAAAAAATGAAAATTATGCATTTCCGCAAAAAAAATTTCTACTCTTTCTGTTTAGAAAAGGTTCCAAATAGTAAATAAACGAATATTTCTTACATAACTGATTTCAGCTAAACGAAAGTTGATCCAGGAACAGTTCTGGGACCACTTCTATTCATCCTTTATGTAAATGATTTACTTATAGATTCACCAGATGGACAAATTGTATCTTTTGCAGATGATACTGCATAAATAACAGAGGGAAAAAATTGGGCTAAAGTAGAAGAAAAAATGAATATTCAATGAAATGAAATATCTGACTGGCTAGCACCAAATAAGCTATCTCTAAATATTGAAAAAACTGTGTTTATAACGTTTGGTAACTGATTTGACAGTGTACCAGATAACTTGCAAATAAGAATTGAAAAAAAATTAAATTTGGACTATAGGTTAAAATGGGATATTCATATAGAATAGATTTTAAGAAAGACAAAATACCTAATTCTTATTTTTCGCAAATTATCTAAGATAATGCAACAGAAAACTCTAATGATAGTATACTATTCATTATTCCATAGTATTCTAACATATGGAATTATAGCTTGGGGGGTGCTTATCAAACGCAAATGACTCTACTACAAAGATTGCAATATAAATTATTAAAAATAATCAATAAAAATTGTTTTATGTAAGAAAAAATTCCGTGCAACATTGAACAACAGTTTGCCCTTGAGTCTATACTATACTATTATGAGACTTTTTCAAAAGAGTATACTAAATCGACAAGAGTCACTAGATTTAAGAGTATTCAGCTACAAAAAAGATCAAAAACAGTTAGTGGTAAAAGAAGCTATGTTAAGGCAATTCTTATTTTTAACAGTCTTCCTATTGTAAGACAATTTTTTTTTCTCACCCTGTTATTCTTAAAATAGTTTTCGTTCCAAGTAAAATGAATTAAATCATGGGTATACCCTAATATTTCAGAAATGCATTTATCGACCAAACAACCAATTGTCTGAAACAGATAAGTAAAGTATCAAAATGTCACGTAGTCTTCGAGGCCACGAAAGGGGAAAGAAAATTTTAAGAACGATTTGAGATTTAGTTTCTAGAAAGTAACTAAAGTGTTCACATGAGCCAAATAAATCTATTAAAATATAGTGTGTATTGTGGTGCATATCAGGAGTTAAATAGGTGAGTCTATCTCACAGAGTAATTCATTTCTGCCTGTTATTTGATAATTGATTTTAAAAGATATTTTATCACATAGCGTATATATATTTGCTAATTATTTTTAATAATTACTTTGTTTAAAGTTCTTCAATATTCAACGTTACTAAGAACATTAATTTGTTGTTGCATTTCCTATTCATCCAATCCTACTGTACTGTGGAGAGTTTGTGCCACTTGCAGTTTAACTCACATACCTATTCTGTATTGTGGAGAGTTTGCGCCACTTGCGGTTTGTCCATTCCTGATACAGGGTGACTTCTCACCTCACCCATATCTCCTTCCACCCCCCTGTATTGTGGAGAGCTTGAGCCACTTGCAGTGTAACCTTATTTAGCTGTACTGTGGAGAGTTTGTGCCACTTGCAGTTTAACTCACATACCTATACTGTATTGTGGAGAGTTTGCGCCACTTGCGGTTTGTCCATTCCTGATACAGGGTGACTTCTCACGTCACCCATATCTCCTTCCACCCCCCTGTATTGTGGAGAGCTTGAGCCACTTGCAGTGTAACCTTATTTAGCTGTACTGTGAAGAGTTTGTGCCACTTGCAGTGTATTATTATTTAGCTGTACTGTGGAGAGTTTGTGCCACTTGCAGTGTATTATTATTTTGCTGTACTGTGGAGAGTTTGTGCCACTTACAGTAGTTATAATATTGTTTGTGGAGAGTTTGTGCCACTTACAGTAGTTATAATATTGTTTCTGGAGAGTTTGTGCCACATATTCCTTACATGCACTGGGGAGAGTTTGCGCCCCTTGCACCTTTCCTAATAACCCTAAATATTAACTATTAGGCATTTATTTTTGATCAAGTGAAGTTTTAACTTTAATTTAGTACTGATATGCATAATCACAGTTCAAACACATAAGATGCACCTTGTATATTATTAATCCTTTCATTAATTTTGGGGATTTCAACTATACTAATCGTTAGTCAATAATTAATCATTATTTATGGCAAATTGAATACTTAGAGTGTTTTTCTATCTAATTCCAGGTACGTCATCTCGGTTGTTCCACCTGCTTGGACCAGGTCCATAGTTCAATTAAATCCAGGCATCACTTCCAGTGTCTTGTAAATAGTTATTTTCAACATTTAGATTTGTTTTATTATCTATATTATAAACAATTGAATGTAAGTACACAGTAAGTAATTAAAAGTTAAATTCTAATTAAATATATCAATCTTTACAAATCACTCATTCTCCTCAAGTCAAGTTTTTCCCTCATTACACTATTGATCTTAAAACTATTAATAATAAAAACAAAAGGAAAAAAGAACTGAAAAAATGGATAACAGAAAATATTAAAAAAATAAATATAAAGTAAACAAAAGTAATAAACGAGATCACTCAAAAATGCAAATAATCAAAAGCAACAAATTTGAATTATTGATTTAATTTTAAGTTTAGTTTTTAATTTTAGTTTTAAGCGACCAGCCCCACGAACAGGTAACTGTGCTTACCTCTGTGAGAATACACTGGAAAGTACTTGTACTACCTAGGTATTTTTTTACTGGTTAAATAAATAAATCTGCGTAGAAAAATTCAGCAATCACTAAAAATGGTTAGATAATTTCAAATTCAAGTAAGAACTGCGCATTATTATTATTCCACCTCCTATACTACTTCTACCCAAAGTATGGAAATTTCAAATTACGAAACCAAAGAATTCATAGAATATCTTGATTTTAAATTGTTATACAATAAATTGTAAACATGCAACTGACCTATTGGAAATCTATTAAGGTAATCTAGTTTTTTCACCATATATTCTCCATCGTTATCCATCAACCATTGTTCCGTTTTAGTTTTCACACATTGTCACTAATATACAGTGAAACCGCACTATACCTACTGTCTTCTAAATCGAACCGAAATGCATGTTTTCTTATTTTTTCATTTCAATACTTAGTTTTTCCAAATTCCGAATGCACTAACACGACCATAGGTACACCGATAACACGCCATTAATTCGCCGACTGTTAAAAGTCATAACCGCTCATTTGGTGCTTAGTTAAAAATGTTGGTCACGGTTGATAAGGTTTTTTTGTTGCAGTTTTATAAAAAGCTATACCTTCATAAAATTATCTATTTAGAGAGATGGGAAAATACGTTACAAATTAATATTATGTTATATTTCTGTTGTGGAATTTGTTATTTATTCAGTTTATTTGATAATATAACTTTGTTTTGTTTGGAGTAATTAATTTCAAAGAAAAATCTGAGAGAATTATAGGGTGGATTATCCTGTTAGCCGGCCACTACCACTTCTCGGCCACTTTCATAAAAATCTGCTGATAATAGTGAATCAAACTTTATAAATTCCCTACAATAATTTCCCCATTCTCGGCCATCAATTCCAAACCGCTTTTCGAATACAGAGAGCCCTGCCGGCGAATGAATAAACTTATAGAAAATGAAATGTGAGCCGTGTGCACGTGGTACTCCAGAAACTACGTTAAAGTTAAAAAATTTGTAGTTATAGTGGACCTAAAAAATAGTAATTATTTGTTTTCTTAATGCATTATGATGCGTTTTTATGTTTGTATTATATTGTGAGGTGAATTAGCAAGTTAAATTATCAAAAAGATATCAATTTTTTCGACATAACAATTTAAAACTTAGATGGCCGAGAAGCGGTATCTAAAAATCGCTCAAATTCCTTTCTCGGCCTAGTGGCCGAGAACGGGTAAAATGGTTTGTGAATAAATTGTCTCTGTCTGTACTATGCCTAACAGATAAATCTGTTCCTATTTTATTTATTTATGCTTAATATCGCTTTATTGTTACACCCTGTATAATTATGACTTAGACCTTAGCATTTTCTACGGGCTTTCTAACGACGTATCACAAGTAGGGGGTTGCCATTTTTGTAGGTGGGGTAGGTGGGGCATAGGGAGTTGATGGGGGTGCGTTCTCTCTCATGTCATTTTAGTTCCCCCTCTCTACCCTAGAAACGGTTTTGAAATTTTTTTGAAATCTCTTTCCGTTCACGAGGTACAGCCCATTGTAAGTTTTAAAATTGACACCCTGTAGAATAAAAGGAACCAAACTGTAAATTCTGGAAAAAAAATAGTGAAAACTTGAAAATGCTTATTTTCATTATAATATTAACTTTGTTGTAACAGTTTGGTTCTTGATAATTTAGGGAGCTGAATAATCCCACCTCTATTTATAGTTACAGCTTTCTGACATTTAACAATCAAACATTTTTTTATGTCACTTATTATTAAAAAATATATACATTATAATAAAATAAAGAAAATAAAGGAATTTTTTGTTGAAGAAAAAGAAAATATTATTTTGAATAGTTTCCTGTACAGTGCGACATATTTAAGCTGTGTTTTATTTAAAAGACTCAATCTTTTTTGGATTTTTCTTTGAAAATTCTAAATATTCCGCAAATTTCTCGACGGATAAGCTTCGAAGGTGAGTACTATCTATTTTTTGTAGAATGAGTAAGAAACTCGTGGTTCCGGACCCGAGAACGTGAATTTAACAAAAAGGTATGTAAAGTTATTGACTACATCGATTTGTTTTTGATTTAAAATCAATTTACATCCCTGTTGGGATTTTCACTTAATAATTAACAGATGCTTCTAATTTTTGCGCTAATATGCTTTGTAAGGTAATCTATGAAAATTCCTCATTACTTCCAATTTATATCGTCCTGGTGCTCTTTATACTGAGTCAAATAAAAATAAATGATTATTACTGAATTCGATTAATTGGTATAAAATTTTCTATATATTTATTTTGATTTACAGAAATATACTTATACAATATACCTACACCACTCCCATCACCCTTATTCTTCACTGAGCGTATTGACCTCCTCTTAAACTGTTTACCATACAATAAACTAAGAAACGGGTTACATAATCTCTATAGATACAAGATTCATGACAAGAAGATACAATCTTGAAACTGTTTAGGTAAATCGTAAACCTTTAGAATAAAAAATAAAAGGAGGGGCCATAATTGGACGTTAAATTTCGAAATTTTAGATTTATGCACTTTTAAAGTCCAAAGAAGGCTTAACATAAGTATTTCACATGTTGAAAGAAAGATAATTTTTAGATGATTTCTTATGAATAATATGGGGTTTTAATGATGTTTCAAAGTTACTCATAGAGACGATAAATATAAAGGAAGCAGTGAGCCGAAACATCCATAAATTTTTTTTTAAATTAACCACCACATCCTACAAAAGAGAAACCTAACAATGGACATCATATAAAAACCAATGTTTAAAACAGACGAAGACCTACTTAAGCAAACTATAAAAAAACTAAATAAAATAAACATAAAAATAGAAACTATAATAAGTATATCAATAGTCAGCGGGCAATTTGTGAAATCCGACATGTATAGTCAGTTATAATATCACAAGAGCATAGACAATATTCGATTATTCACCGAGTCACGAGACGTATTTGGAGAAACATCACGAGAGAGAAGCTCGAGTGGTGTTTCGCGAAATACGTCGAGTGATGAGGTAAATAATCGAAAAATATTGTCTATGCTCGAGTTGGTATTCGTTACGATTATATAACGAATAATATTCTAATTTTTTTTATTGATTAATATTAATATAGAAGGTACAATTATTATAATACATATTTGATGTGTTGTTGATTTCGGAATTTGTAGTAGAATTAACTGACATTTCATTGAGCTTGCCCGTTACTATGGAAATGATCACAATATGGCAGGAGGCGAAACACCAAAACGATTATATCACGTCGTCAAGGGGTATATTCACTTATCAATACGTCGTAACTAAGGGAAATTCAAGGATTGTATTGGTTCATTAGAACATGAGTTATATAATCGGGGAAATAGGTAGGGCTAGTCCTTTTATCTGATCATACTGTAAAGATAGTAACCAAGCGTAAGTATTTTATTTACGGTTATTTATATACGGTTTTGAACTGTCAGTGGTTGTCAAATTTATGAGTTTGAAGGATCAAATACTCGGACTCTACCCTTTATAGCCAACAGCTAACTACTGCAGTCCTGATACAATTTTTTTGAATTATATGTTTAATTATTTTTAAAGTTCCGGTTTTTTTATGTTGTATTATTTGTCAGAAAGTCTACAACATTTCTGTAATTCTATTCAATAATTACTAAAGCTGTTATCGTTTGAAATAAATATATTTCTACAAGATAATAGGGCACAAGGGCAGTGAGAAGTTATCAGCAAAAGTTACTTAAGAAGGGTGAAATACTAATTACTTATCGATTAAAACAAATTGATAATGCGTTATCGCAAGTCACTAATAGAAAAATAAAATTCTTTATAGATTAAACTTGAAAATAGTATATACATGCTGCTGCTATATTCCATATTCCACTGCCTAAACTTTACCCCAGAGACCTTTCGTTAAATAAATTAATACAGAATGTCTAAAAACTCCTGTGAAACGCTAACTACAGACAGGTACTAAATATATGATTTCATGTATTGTTGTTGCGTAGAAAAGGTAAAATTCCTATAATAATATGCTGATATATGCATTTAATCTATGGTGGGGTGCAATGTAACGCTCCTGCAGCCGAACGCGTTGTTAAAAATTATTAATAATAATAATAATATTTATGTATTCATTTGATCATAAAAAAAATGATATTGACTTATACTCTTAATTCATTAGCTGACCTTGTAATTTTTGTAAGGTTGTTGAACATATCTATGTTCCTCGTAAACAGATAGCCATTGCGTTTGACAAATATTGCTAGATTATACAAGTATTAACTCCAGTTTTTTAAATAAAGGTCTACACGAATCCAATACACCTGATTATCCTTTTCTGAGATGTGAATGCCCTTTCCGCAACTGGTGAGCCTCCCCAAAAGATCAAACCATAACTTAAAATATATTGAACATGTGCATAATAATATGTTTTTACAACATTCTGATCTACTGAACAAGCCCAGCTTCCGCACCGCGAAGCAAGCTTGATTCAACTTCTTGACAAGCCCAGAAATGTGCAGTTCAAAACACATACCCTCATCAAGCACTACCCCTAGAAATCCCGTTCCCGTGGGAAAAAACATTGTTTAAAAAAATTCTATTTTGGACAAAAAATGGCGGTGAATTAAAATTTAAAATTTTTGTATTGGTGTCGTTACTTGAAGATTAGCTAATTGTTGTAAGGATGGCATTTATAGAAGTTTGAAAGAAACAAATGCTACTCTGACACTCCACTCAACGGGAAGAGAACGACCACTTGCATAATATCTTATTCACAAAACAATGTAGGACAGTACAACGTCTGTCGGGTCTTCTAGTATTATGAATAAACAGAACCCTAAGGAACTCCCATACCAATATTTTTAAAAGTAGAGAAGAAAGACTCACTGCCAAGCTCATACCACTTGTTGCAATAGTGGTTGGTAGTGCAGCTGATTTAAAACGAAGACGTGAATTGAATTTAAGAAAGCCAGAGTGTTATCAGTTACTAAAGGTGATGAAAAATATTTGAAGGTAAATAAAATTCTAAAATTCCATGCCGAAGAGAAATATTTTTGTAAGACATATATTTCACCACCAAACGATCACAATTTTCGATATTTTTGAAGACGAGGACAAAAACATATTTCTTTTTCATTTCTGTTTCCTAACCTCACTTACCTCACATACTGCTAATAAAAAACAAGTGTACGTAAAGGCGTGTCCATACTATGCCGCTGTTTGCCAATTGGCATGTCCATTTGGCAGAGCCGATTCGATGTATACGCGACCGTTGGAATGAGCCAATAAGCCAGACATGTGCCATTGAAAATCGCTGAACTGTCGGTCTCCTTCAAAGGAAGCCAATGAGAACGGAGAGTGGGGACGTGCCAACCACTGGCCTCTCGCGGCTTCAGTTGTGATTCAGACTGTCGTACTTTCAAATTGAGTGGACGAACGAGAAAGTTATTAATTTGATGAATCTATAACGGGATTGTCTTGTTCTGTGAACATTGTGCGACTAAACTAAATGAATGCCAACACATATGTAGACGTTTTTAGAGTTGTTGGCTTTGCCAATTGGTATTGCCAACGGCAAATCGCGGCATAATGTGGATGCGCAGGCTTAGGATTGGCTGTTATTGTTCTGTAGTCAGATGTTTTGTCTGTTTTAAAATATCAAATAACCAATTATATCCATTTCTCAAATGTGGTAAAAATCCAATTAAGGTTTTCAAAGAAACACAAAGTCAAACTTTAGCGTATACATACTTAGATAAAACACTAATAAAATCGAAGACAAAAATCTTGAACACTGTTTACCATTGAATAGACAATACAAAACTGACCAACTGTCCAAATTTTTGCCCTGGACGGCCATATTAGGTCACGTGATCTGGATTGCCTAATTTGACAACCACTTACAGTTTAAAACCGAAATTATAAAGCACGTGTATGCTTAGTAACTATATTTACAGTATGATCAGATAATAGGACGACTGTATACATCCAGTAACAAAAACAATACCACTAATAAAGGACCAATATTGCAATAAATCATTCACAAAAATGTAGTTTGTTTACAGTTCGTGTAATATATTTTTTAATTCCACATATTTTAAGCAAACGAAACTTGACTCCTTTAAAGCACTAAAGCAGAACTGAGCATATTGTATGAGATTTGTTCCGGATCTGTATATGAATTTGGTCCGGTTCTGTTTACAGTCAATTAACTTAATAACCAGTAAAAAATAGCCTTCAAGGTGTAAAACGATTGTTGTTAAAGTCAGTCTAAGCGTTTTAACTATACTCACAGTAATATGAGCCGACATTCCCGTCTTATCAACGCTTTCTCCCATCAACAAACACTCTGAAACGGCTGAAAGGCGGTTTATAGTTGCCTGAAAGAGACCAAGCGGTGTGCTTCATTTCAGTCGGGACCCCTTTTCAAAACAAACATTTTATAAACGGTGAAACAATACGGCAGGCAAATATTTCGTATTGAAAAAAGGAGAAGGCCCTTATGGTCCAAATGTCGCCAACTGTTTCTCATAATCACAGTGGCGGTACCTACCGATTATTCATAACATATCCATCGTTAACTAAACTGTCGATTCAGAATAAATTAATGAAAATTTCGCTGTTTATAGTCATGTTTTTTTGAATGCATTTTTTTGTTTTCAGTTTACAGTTAAAATTGAATATAAAGGGTCCAGGAACTTAATGTCAAAAAGTCGGAAGAGGGTAGATGAAGTTCAAATACGAACGTTTGTAATACGAACCTTCGTTTCGGAGTTATAGTCCTCTAAAGTTTAGAAATAAAAACGTATGTTTATACATAATTTATAACTATACCTACATTGAAACACTTTAAAATTTGGTGATTAATTACGTTTTTGACGGTATAAATGAATCTACATCACGCACAGAAATCCAGGGGTGAATTGTGCCCAGAGGACAACCTGTACAATCACTGAATACGGTAACTAAATTTTTCATTCGATTTACTAATAAAAACGTACTCTTGTTTGAAGTCGATAAAATGTATGGTTTCGAATAAAACTGAATTTTTAGATCGGAGTGTGTGTGTAGAGGAACCCCATTCTCCATGTATTATTCTGTAAAAACACACATTTTGGAGAAAACTGTCATTAATTGTAACTAATTATGGAAAATCCTCCATAGTGGTATTTAAAAAGGCAATCAGAAGGTTTTAAAAACAAAAAATAAAAAATTTTACACATTGATCAAATAAAACTGTTTTGAAATAAAGCTCCTGATTTACAGTACTTGTTAATAAAGGTATGTTATTTAAAAGTATACTTGTACCTACTTATAATAGGTACTTTTATTTTAAGGTTATTGCAATATGTTGGAATATGTGGAGCTTGTAGGAAACAAGAGTTGAAAAATCTCAAAATTAGTGACATTGATGATTTGTTTGTACCATGTTATTGGCTAAAATACCTGATACGAACACCGAAGAATGTAGGTCTTTCGTAATCTCCGGAAATTTCTATAAATTCTGCAAACAATATATAGAGATTCGACAACAAATTAGCGATCCGCAAATAACTCTATTTTCCTCAACTATCAAAGAGGTAAATGTACGAAACAAGTGGTAGGATTAAACAAAATAGGTGGTGCTCCTAAACAAATAGCCGAATATATAAAGTTACCAGATCCTTAAATATACACAGGTCACTGTTAAATACGAACTTCTGCACTCTTTTGGTTGATGCCGGTGGTGATTTAATGGCTCTTATACGACATGGCGGATGGAAATCTTCAACAACATCCGAAGGATATGTCTATAGGTCAATAAATAATAAGACGCCAATAGCCAGTAGAATAATTATAAATTCAAGATAGATAGTTTATTCAAAAAATATTTAAACATCCATTTAGTTGACGTGTATCGGTTGCATCCAAGAATAATTCTCATAGCTCTATGTTGAAGCTCTATGTTGTAAAATTTGTATTTTATTTAGGTCAAAACAATACAGAACAGTTGCACAATACTCAAACTGAGGCCTTATTACCGTATTATACATAGTTATTCTAGTTCTGGCGGTCAAATTCTGGAAGACTCTGGAAAAAAATACATCTTTTTCAATATTTTCTTATGAATATAGTTAAAGTGGGCATTGAAATTTAAAGAACCATCTAGTATAACACCCAAATATTTCAGTTCCTCAACAATATCTAGTCTATTGCCATCTATATTAATATCAATATTATCAATATTTATTTGCTTCTTTATAAGCTGTTGTAATAATCATAGCTTTAGTTTTACTAGAAATTAGCTTTAGTTTATTAATTTCACAATACAAAGATATTCTTTGCAGCGAACGATTCATACTGTCAATAGCCTGTTGTAGATTTGTGTTACTGACTGAAAGAAGTGTATCGTCAGCAAATAGGTGTATGTAGTCACATTCATGGTGATTTTTTATATCATTTATATAAATAATAAAAAGTAAAGGTCCAAGAATACTACCTTGAGGCACTCCGTTATTGACAAGCACATCTGAAGAGAGACCACTCTGAAATTTTGTAGCTTGGGAACGTTTATCTAGATCGCTTCTTATCCAATCTAAGACTTTGCCTTTAATACCATATTGAAACAATTTATTCAACAAAGTATCTCTATTAATTGTCTCAAAAGCCCTTTGTAAATCCAAAAATACTGCCAACGTGTATTTACCCACATCAATATTTTGTTTCCATTCAGTAACAGTTAACTGTAATGCCGATTCAAAAGAATGTATATATATATAAAACCAGACTGATATTCAAAATAAGAAATTATTTTGAGTAAAGTACATATTTTAATAATTGTGTATATACAACAATTTCAAGTAATTTCTCCGCATGTGGTAAAGTATTGTAACGTTTATTCTAATTTATATTTACAATTAATTTATATTTACAGATTTATATGTAATTCAGTCCTTATTTAATAATTTATGTAATACACTAAACACACTAATTATAATTTATATGACAGTCACTTAATAAACACTTTATCGATGCGCGATTACTTTCCTTCGGTATCAACACTGACTGATTGACTAATTGCCTGCGGCGATGCTTGTGGCCTATTTATACTCACGCGCCGTAATTCTAGAAATCTTTCGGCGTTCTGGCGGGTTCACTGGATATTCTCGATGTTTCGTATTCTGGATGCTTCTCGAAAATTGGGCGGAGGAGCCATAGTCGTCTCATACGGGGATTTCACTGGGGGCACTAAGTGAGAATATTATTGCAGAAGCTCGCGTAACATTGCCCCCTCCTTAAGAGACAGTTCCTCCTGGAACTAGCTAGGAAACTGGAACGAGATGACTGTATCGGCAACTGGTCCCCTTGTTGCATTTTCCATTTGTATGGAAGTAACATGCGACCGTCTTCTCTGTTGGCTGTGTCTCCCGAGCATGGCCGCAAACCAGTACCTGCACTTCGGTGTCTCGGAAGATTACTTCTACCATGTTACGGATTATTCGCCAATCTAAATGCCTTGGGCATGGCTAGCCTATGCACGTTCAATTCAAGCACATGCTCCCTCAGGCTTCGTAATGCTTCCCAGACATCCTCGTACGTTGGTCTTTCGTCGAAAGTGTTCCTCGTCACTAGGTGGAAATTGTAGCGGGAGCCATTTTGCAGCTTCAAAGCTTTACCTGGTACTGGTAACTGGTTTACCAAAAGTCGTGCACCACTCTTCTTTATAAACAGAGATGCCAGTCCGCGCGCATCGGTTACGCTGGTAGGGATGTTTATTGCCAGTGAGTATTCCTCCGGAACGGTAAGCAGGTCTTGTCGTCTCTCAGTGGTGACGCCGAATCTTGCTTTTCCGGTACCACCATAAGCACCCATGAACTCTACAAAAGCAGGATCGGCTACTTACTGAAGCTGGTTTACTTCCTCATCGTGGTCAGCCTCGAATGGCGCTAATCGGTTACGGTGTACCACCTTTGGCTTTCCATTTGGGATCTTGCTGATACGATAGATGACATCGTTGATTCTTTTCTTTACGAGGTACGGACCGTCCCAAGCTCTCTGCAACTTTGGAGAAAAACCCTTTTGTCTTCTTGGGTTATGCAGCCAGACTTTGTCTCCTTCGTGGAAACCTCCTTCCGTAGCTTGCGTATCGTACCTTTTCTTCATCCTATCGCTAGCGATCTGAAGATTCGATCGAACCAGCTCGTGTACGTCGTCCATTCTTTTTCTCAGCTGGGTCACGTAATCTTCACCAGCTATGTCTTCTCCGGGTCGGCATCCAAATTCGAGGTCGCAGGGTAATCTCATTTCGCGTCCGAACAGAACTCTTGCTGGTGTTTGGCCGGTAGACTCATTGATGGCGGATCTGTAGGCCATCGCGAATAGCGAGAGATATTGGTACCAATCTCGCTGATGGTTAGATACTACTTTAGACAGGTATTTGCCAAGAGTTCTGTTCATTCGCTCTACCATCCCGTCCGACTGTGGGTGCAAAGCCGTAGTTCTCGTTTTCTTCATGCCGAGCTTTTCACAAACTTCCTGGAACAGCTTTCGAAGTTTCTGCCCTGGTCGCTGTGTATTTCCAGGGGCACTCCATATCGGCAAATGAACTCATTCACAAGCACATCGGCAACCGTTGCGGCTTCTTGGTTTGGAATGGCAAACGCTTCTACCCATTTTGTGAAGTAGTCCATCACCACCAAAATGTACCTGCTGCCATTTGCTGTCGGTGGAAACGGTCCGGCAATGTCCAGGGCAATGCGTTCAAAAGGGCTTCCGACATTGTACTGCTTCATAGGGGCCTTTCTTCTCCCGTGCGGTCCATTGGTCGTAGCACAGGTAGTGCACTTCTTACACCAGTCCTTCACATCTTCGGAACTGTGCATCCAATAAAACCGTTCTCGCACTTTCTGGAGGGTCTTCTTCACACCTAGATGTCCTCCTGACGGACTGTCGTGTAATTTCCGCAGTACTGCTGCTATCCTTGTTCTTGGAATCACCAACTGTCTTCTACTTTCGGAACCCTCATCGTTCTCGATTACTCGCTGTAGCAAACCGTTTTCCAAAACCAGCGAGACCCACTGGGCCCAATACGATTTCATCGTTGGCGAGTACCTTGAAATCTCCTGCCAAGTAGGTCGACAGTTCTCCTTTTTCCAATGTCGGATTTTCTTCAAGTCGGGATCGTTCTCTTGTTCCTCTTCCAACTTTTCTGGTGTCCATTCGTCGGTGGTCACCGTGGTTCTTCGAATCGCAGCTTCCTTAGCTTCTGTTTTGCGACAGTGAGAGCACTCTGCAGGGCATGGTCTTCTAGAGAGGGAGTCTGCATTTCTGTGGCTTATTCCGGCTCTATGCTCAATAGTGAAATTATATTCTTGGAGCCGCTCGATCCATCTAGCGATTTGACCTTCGGGGTTCTTGAATTGCATAAGCCACTTAAGTGCTGCATGATCGGTTCTGATCACAAATTTCTTCCCATACAGATACTGATAGAAGTGCTCCACGGACTTCACTACTGCTAGGAGCTCTCTTCTTGTGACGCAGTAGTTTTGTTCTGGTTTGGAAAGGACTTTACTAAAATATCCCAGAACTTTCTCTTGTCCTACTTGAACCTGTGATAGCACTCCTCCAATTCCAACATTGCTAGCATCAGTATCTAATATGAATTCTCCCTTGGTAGTGGATAGCCGAGTATAGGTGCAGTAGTCAAGTGCTTCTTCAAGGTTTCGAACGAAGTTTGGCAATCTTCGTCCCAGCGAAACTCCCTTGCTTCCTCTGTAAGTCGTGTCAAGGGCTTAGCGATATCTGCAAACTTCTTTATAAATCGCCTGTAGTATGTACAGAGTCCAAGGAAGCTTCTAACTTGGTACTTGTCGGTGGGTCTTGGCCACTTTCGTACGGCAGCAGCTTTTTCTTTGTCTACAGCTACACCATCCTTGCTGACTACATGGCCTAGGTAATTGACTTTGTTTTGAAATAGTTGACATTTCTTGGGGTTGAGCATCAGTTGGGCAGCTTGCAACCTTTTGAAGACACCTTCCAAATTCTCTCGATGTTCTTCGAATGTCCTTCCCAAGACTATGATGTCATCAAGGTACACTAAGCATGTCTTCCAGGACAACCCTCGCAATACGTTTTCCATCAGTCTTTCGAACGTTGCGGGGGCATTGCACAGCCCAAAGGGCATAACGGTGAAATGTCAGACCAGATCCGGTGGTAAACGCTGTCTTTTCTCTATCGGCTGGATCCATTTCTACCTGCCAATATCCAGACTTCAGGTCCAAGGTAGAAAACAATTTGCTACCGGCCAGCGTATCCAGAGTGTCGTCGATTCTCGGCAGAGGATAGCTATCTTTCTTTGTAACATTGTTCAACTGCCGGTAGTCCACGCAAAACCTCGTGGTACCATCCTTCTTCTTTACCAGGACTACCGGAGAGACCCAAGGGCTGGTAGAAGGTTCTATTACCTTGTCCTTTTCCATCTCGCGAACAATTCTCTCCGCCTCCTCTCTTTTGGCCTGTGGTAGCCGTCGAGCCGATTGTCTTATCGGTTTAGCGTCGCCGGTGTCAATTTTGTGTTTGACAGCAGATGTTCTTCCTGTCTTTCCTCCTTTTGGTACAAAAAGAGATCGGTATTGTAACAAGAGTTCTCTGATCTTTCTCTTCTCTTGCAGGCTAAGGGATTGTCCAGCCACTGCTATCATTTGTTCAAATTTATTGTTGGCATCATTGGAGGTTGTTGTTTGATGAATTATCGACGCCACTGGTGCGCAAGTTCCAATTTTGGTATCCTTCTTCATAGTTATTGGATGGTCATTTACATTTATAATGCGTACAGGTATTTCTTCGGCAGCCATGACTAACCCTTTTCCAACCAGGATTCCTCGACCAACCTCTTCATCGTGATTCCATGGTTCCATCATGACCGGTGTTCCTTCTTCGACGGTTCCTTGTAGCCTTGCCACAGTGAAAAATTCACTCCTTGCGGGTACAACTGTATCCTCCTGTACGGCTACCTGAACAGTCTTATACTCGTGTGGGTGAAGGAATACCTCCTCAGAGCCTACTCTAATCACTCGGTTCTTGAAATCTAGCTGGAAGCCATGTAGGTTCATAACGTCCATTCCGAGTATTATGTCCTCTTCGATATCAGCGACAACGACAGTGTGGGTGAACTTCTCTGCGCCAATTCCCAATTGCACCGGTAGTTCTCCATGGACATTGGCGCTTTCACCTGTGGCAGTCCTGAGTCGCAGTCTCGTCGGTAAAAGTCTTTTCCGGGTGTTGACAGTCTCAGTGTCCACCAATAGTGTATACTTCCTTCCATTAACTTCACCATCCACGTATACACTATCATCGCGGCATTTCAGAGAGGCTATTAGGATGAGAGGGTCTTTGGAAGGTCTTCGGGTCGAAGCTGCCCTCTGAAGGTCGACCCTTCCTAGTTTTCCTGCTGGGCATCTTTTTTTGTAGCAGTTCTCGGTCGCTTGCACGAACTGCGTACATGTCCCATTTCTCCACAATTCCAGCATCTCACAGCTTTCAGTTTTCCATTTGAGATGCTTTTCATCATGTTGACAATCTGGTCGAGCTTGTTCTCAACTTCTTCGTCTGCTACAGCCCTCACCTTGCCGTATACTCCGGAAGCCTGTGTAGCTGCTTCGTACTCCAAGGCTGCACAGAGTACGTCGACCAGTGTCTTATGCCGAGCCAAGCGTAGAGTTCTCTGCATTTCATGGTCACGAACTCCGTCGATGAATGTCTGTACCCCTAAACATTCCATGACATTCTCCGGTGCCGATGTGTAGGCAAACCGCACCAACCTCGCAATGTCTGCTTCGAATTCTTGCAGAGTTTCGTCGCGTTTTTGTTTGCGGTTTTTCAGCTGCGATTGGTACAGATGCTCCAGGTGTTCCAGGCCATATCTCATATTCAATCGCTTTTTGAGTTGTTCAAAATCTTCGGCCTCTTCCACTGGAATGGTCTGGAGGATATCCATAGCGTCTCCTCTAAGGGCAAGAGTTAAATTTAACGCTTTTTCTTTCTCACTCCAGTTGTTTGCCTTTGATGCCGCCTCGAATTGCTTAAGATAGTTCGGCCATGACGTTTTACCATCGAATGTTGGCAGCCTCACTCGGCTGTTAATATCGTTTTCCATTTTCGGCTTCAACTCTACTTTCTCTGCCAGTTCGTCGTTATTCGGGGCTTGCCTAGTTGTAATATCCGGTTTACTACTAGTCTTCCTTTCGATTTCTTTGATTTTTTGTTCCATTTCTTGCTCCATTCTTTTAATCTTTTCTTCCACGGCAGAAATATCAGTCTTCATGGATGTCATTTCATTTTTCATGTCCGTCGAAATTTTATTCTCCATGTCCGACATTTTGTTTTCCATGTCCGCCGAAAGTTTACTTTCCATGGATGAAATTTTATTTTCCACGTCCGACAATTTGTTTTCCATGTCCGCCGAGAGTTTACTTTCCATGGCTGAAATTTCGTTTTTTATATCCGTCGAAATTTTACTTTCCATGGATGAAATTTCGTTTTTTATATCCGACATTTTGTTTTCCATGTCCGACAATTTGTTGTCCATGTCCGCCGAGAGTTTACTTTCCATGGCTGAAATTTCGTTTTTTATATCCGTCGAAATTTTATTTTCTATGTCCGACATTTTGTTTTCCATGGATGAAATTATAGAGGCGGACGCTTCGTCGGTGAATTCAAACGTTTCCGGGTCCAATCCATTGTTAATCATAGCTTTTTTTAGTCGTTCCACTAACACTGACTTGACCCCACTTGTGTCCAGTTCGTAATCCTCCAACTCTCTTCGAGGCTCTGAAACTTTTAATTCACAAAGTTTCTTCGCCATCTTCCTGTATATTTATTTATTTATTTTTTTTTTTAACCCCACACCTGACACCAATGTAACGTTTATTCTAATTTATATTTACAATTAATTTATATTTACAGATTTATATGTAATTCAGTCCTTATTTAATAATTTATGTAATACACTAAACACACTAATTATAATTTATATGAGAGTCACTTAATAAACACTTTATCGATGCGCGATTACTTTCCTTCGGTATCAACACTGACTGATTGACTAATTGCCTGCGGCGATGCTTGTGGCCTATTTATACTCACGCGCCGTAATTCTAGAAATCTTTCGGCGTTCTGGCGGGTTCACTGGATATTCTCGATGTTTCGTATTCTGGATGCTTCTCGGCGGATGCACCGGGTGCGGTGGGTATTCTCGATGTTTCTCGAAAATTGGGCGGAGGAACCATAGTCGTCTCATACGGGGATTTCACTGGGGGCACTAAGTGAGAATATTATTGCAGTAGCTCGCGTAACAGTATTAATTGGTCGAAATTCCCAACTTTTATTAGTGTTGTTTACGTTTTCAACAGGTGTGATAATACTAGTTTTTAATGCGTTTGGGAATGTACCAGTCTGGAGAGAAATGTTTATTAAATGCAACCATACATGACCAATTACCTCAAATGATGATTTTATAATTTTACTATTCAAAAAAGGAATTGTCGATCCTTTATTGTCCAACTCTTTAACTAGATTTCCTAACTAATTTATATTAAGTAATTCAAAATTCAATAAACTAGTGTGACATTCTTCCCCAAAAATATATTCACGATTCTCAATACCACCGATAATTTGGTATATGCTATTCACGAAATAATTATTAAAATAATTTGCAATTTTCATGCTTTCTGTTACTACCTTAATGTTACCATCATTTTCAAACTGAATCCCATTTTGCCAGTTTGCATTACTACGATTTCGTTGGAAATTTTTATAGGCTTTGTCCCTCTCATGAGTTTTTTCCTTTACTTCATAATCATACTAAGGTAAATCATTAACTTTATGAATAAATGATTTAATAGGAGCTATTCGATCTACAACTGATTTACAATTTTTTTAAATATCATCATACACCAAATTAACGTCGGTACAGTCAAGCATAAAATTGCAATCTAACAAATTTAAGTTAATATTAAGTAACGCTTCATTATTAAGTTGTCTATACCAGTGATCGGCAAAGTGCGGCTCCGGAGCCGCAAACGGCTCTTTGGCCCCTTAAGTGCGGCTCTGGTACAAATATCCACGAGCCTGATGAAGCATCTCCAAAAAAATAATTCCTCTATCGACAAACACCACTTCAAAACCATCATTTTAAATATGAGGGAAGCAGTTCTTAGCAGATTTACAGCTCAGCCACCTTAGCTTTCGTCAAAAATCCCCTTAATGCTACGGTAACAGATTTAAATTTTTCTCCTTTTGGAATCGACAGTGGTAAATTTGAAATTCAATTGCTGGATTTAAAAAACAACTAAATATGGAGCTCTAAATTTTGACGTCTTTGAGTTGATTTAGAAATACTGGAGAAGAACAAATGTGAATTGCTTTGAAATACCTTTTCCCTTTTCGTTTCTACATATTCATGCGAACAATCTTTTTCAAGCATGAATTTTATCAAGAGTAAACTGAGAGGTCGTCTTATTGATGAGAACCTGGAATGATGCCTAAAAATAAAATCAACAACATACAAACTTGACATTCTCAAACTTTCCAACGAGATGCAAGCACATTGTTCTCATTAAGTGTTTGTCAGTTATTGTCATTATCAAATTTATGGATATCTTGCTTTCATATTATTTTTTATCAATAAATACAATCTTTATTAACTATGAAATCGTGTTTTATTCAGTGTAGGTACCCGTAATAATGAAGGTCTAAAATCATAATACATAAAGGTTTACTACATTAATAAACAGTTATGGCTCTAAAGATAAAAAATACATGTACATATATGGCTCTTTGGCGAATAAGTTTGCCGATCACTGGTCTATACTGATTGGTAGCAACTAAAAGTCCTTTTCATTTTTTGGAAAAGTTATAAAATTCACAGATATAAGTGGTCTGTAATTATTGGAGTTATATGAACATTAACAGCAATATTATCAAAGTTACTTAAGACATAATCAATAAGCGTCGAAGTAGTGTTAGTTACTCGATTAAATGTTTTAACATGTTGTGAAGTACCATATAAACTTTATATATTTTTAACTTCCCGCTAAGAAAATCAATGATTCTTCCCAATGATTTTCGAAAAATCGGGAAGTTATTGTTTTTGTCCCGTTTTACAAAAATCGAGGTTTCAACAAATCTCGACGTTTTGAAGCACTAAGAAGCTTTCCTGACTATTTTTACGATGATGTCCGTACGTCTGTATGTATGTATGTGTGTGTGTATGTAAACCTCTTATAACTTCTGAAAGGCTTGATCGATTTGATCACAGTTGGTGTCCTTCGAAAGGGCTTCGCCAAACTTAGATTCCCTTTAAGTTGGAACCAATTCGGATCCGTAGATTTCGATAAATTGCAAAAAAAAGTGAAAAAAAAAGTTGTTTTTTTTAGTTTTTTCAAAATATCTCCGAAATGGCTGAACCGATCGACCTCAAAAACTAATCAGCTCTTAACCTTGAAAACCCGCATCGATCGTCAGATCGCCAAGTGCGTCAGAATCGGTTGATGCGTTCGTGAGATATCGTTGTCGAAAAAAATCGAAAAAAAAGTGTTTTTTTGTAATAACTCCGAAATGTTTCATCAGATCAATTTTTTTGTTCGAAATTTTTTATAGAGCTCAAAAAACTACATCGATCGCCGCCAAACTCGGTTAATTCATTCAAAAGTTATAGCAGTTTGAAAATTAAAGAAATCGTGTTTTATCGAACTTTGATAAGACTTTTGAGCTCAAAATAACACAAAAATTAAATTTCGCAACTAGCGACAAAATCGCATGTGTTTGATAATTGAATTTTGCAGGGATGGCCTTTAGGGTCAACCGATTTCCAGATTTTTTTTACATAAAAAGCCTCAGAAAAATAGTCTAAATTAAAATCACCTACTAAAATGAGGTGCTCAGAACCATAGTGGTCCAATCCCACCTTTGCTTAAACGGAGAAAATCGAATATAAAAAATTGCTAATTTTTTCATCCACCATAACTCACCAAATTCCAGGAGATTTGAACCAAAATTTTGGTTTATTACAGTTAATATAAGCACAATAAAACCCACTGAATATGGGATAGGCCACTATGGAACAGAAACCGCATTCAATTAGGTATAATAAATTTGGCCAGAAAGAATCTATCTATGAACAACATAACCAAATGTGGCTTGAGCTACTCTGGTTTTGAAAATATAGTGAGTAAACTTTATTAAAATGAATATAACTCGATTTTTACAAATTTGTGGGTTGGGCCACTGTGGTTCTGAGCGCCTCAAATGGTCTTAAAATTATTACAAAAAATTACTTCACAAATTGTGTCAAATTTTTCCAAAAACGTAGCATCGCTCGCACTCGGTGAATGGTAGATACAGCCAATCATCCATATACTATTACAATACGTCACTTTCAAAATTTTACACCAATAGTTTTTCTCCAAAATATATGTTTTAAATTGTGAATATTTGATTGTGTTTTTTACATACAAAACAATCCCTCCCGTATGGCTTGATTTAGAATCACAGCGTATTGTGGAGTAGCCGTTAATTTCAATTTCAAAATGTTGAATTTCCGGAGTAGTTCGTGTTTCACTTAATAAAATGAAAGCAGGGTTAAAACATTTAATATCAGCAATTATCTGATCGTTATTGGCTAAAAGACTTTGTGCATTTAAGTATACTACTATTATTGGACATTCATTTTTCTTTCTTTTGTTTTGTTTGTTTTTACCTATTGTAATTTTAATTTTACGCCAAATATCTACACCTTCCAGTTTTTAGAATATATTTTTATTATTTGTATTTTAAATGTTATACATTTTGTACCTTTGACTTGCTACAAACATTGTAAAACATGTAATGCAGTCAAATAAATCTATCTATCTATCTAGATCTGAATTATATAGAATCAGAACATTTAGACAAATAGGTCAATTAGTTAGTTTTTTGATATAGTTTGAACCTTATTTTTGTAAAAATTGTTTTTATTTACTATTTGAGGTATATTGTTTACATACTTAATTGTTTTGGTGTCATCACCATTAGCCTTCATTTCATCTTCATTTGGTTAAATAAATAAAAGTTACTTGTTAGGCTTTTTATTTTTATAAATGAAAATAATCGTAGAAAAAGTAAGGAACACAACTTGAATTGTAAGCTTATAACATGCTTGTAAAATTACTGACTTTTTTACTCGCATGTGAAAAACTTCTTACAACTCTCGATATGTAATATACTATTATACCGTCAAACACAGTACATGGATGTACGTAATCAATCAACAAAATTTTATAGTGTTTCAATGTATAGTTTAGAAATTATGTGTAAACATAAGTTTTTATTTCTAAACTTTATAGACCTATAACTCCGAAACGAAGGCTCGTATTACAATAAATTATTTGAACTTCCAACATTATTTTTATTTCATCTACCCGCTCACGAATTTTTTACATTAGACACTTTTAGCTTGTCATAAGTTTTTACACGTATCCGCATCCGTATTGGAGTTACGTTGACGTAAAGAAATTGTCAATAAAACCTTTTTAGCAGAAAACGTATCGTTTCGTTCTGTTTTTAATTGTATAACCTCAAAACTTTTTTAGTTTTCTTTTTATATTTTTGTAAAAACGTAATATGGGGGCGATATTAAATAATCCATTGCTGCTAGACGAGGACGAAGATGATTTGGACGACCTATTTTTTATGCATATTTCGCATGACCAAAATATATTGGGTTATAATTAAACCAAACCAATATCAAAGAAGAAGAAGACCTGAAAAATAGCACTAATAGCACAGAATACTGATTTTGGTCGGGATACGGATACGTTTACGTATACGGAGTAGGGGACGTAACAATACGTTCAACGCATCGTATCTGCTGAGACGTAACGGGTCTACACATGCGCAATTCGTTACGGATACGGATACGAGAGAAATTTAAGACAAGCTAAAAGTCTCTATTAAGTTCCTGGACACCCTCTACACTGATCGTCAAAAAAATTCTACAACCAAAAATTATCAACGCAGGATTGAGGTCACGGCTGAAAACTGACCAAACCACTCGTAGGGATCTTTTAGAAGCGTTTCCTATAAAAGCATGTAACTTTCTAATAACAGAGACAATAACGTAAATAAAAAACCAAATAGTATATTATGCAACGATCATGTAATATTGGTTATTAATACACAAGGACTAATCGGGATACGAAACGAGCCGAAGGCGAGTTTCGTATGGTTGATGCGAGTGTATTAATAACCATTACATGAGAGTTCCATACACGAACAAGAAATTTTATTTGAATTCAACAACATTGCTTTTTTTATACTTCTCTTGCTACCCTCCAATCCATAAATTGACCATGAATACTGACATTTGATAGATGTATCCTGTATGTCAAATGTAACTACTGTATGTAAGATGAACACTGAGATTTTGACATGACAGTTGACAGTACTAAATAAAGATGGTTTTGATGACTACATGTTTCAATGGTAACCTAAAATTTTCATCGTAATAATTGAAAGGCATCCAATAATTGCAACCTACATAAAAGAAAGCAACATATTTAAATAACACAGAAGGTATCTAGCTTTTTGGCTAACGCAAAAGATTGAAACTGTCATAAAACACGAATCTCTTAAAAATTGTCAAACATTCTACAGAAATATTAGGTCTGCCTACTAAAAATCTAGATTTTCTATTGGGCAATTTTTCAGTTTCATAATGAAAACCAGTGTTATAATGAGTATCATTATGAAACTGAAAATTGGCATTTAATCAACAACTTATAGTATAGGAGTAGAAAAATGTTCATAAAGCATGGTGCTACATTTTGACACCACTTGATATCCCCCTTTGAAGTTGCTAGATCCTACAGGGTGTTTAAAATTTCGGGTAAAAACATCTTCACATTTATGCATCTCGTATATTTTTAAATTCAACTCCATCAAAATTTCAACTACAATATTGATACAGAAGAATTTTTGGTGGCCGGATTTTTTGACAGTCAGTGTAGATTGA
Organism: Lochmaea crataegi; assembly: GCA_947563755.1. Taxonomy (NCBI): domain Eukaryota; kingdom Metazoa; phylum Arthropoda; class Insecta; order Coleoptera; family Chrysomelidae; genus Lochmaea; species Lochmaea crataegi. The sequence continues at coordinate 24,993,674 of OX387425.1, forward strand.
CGTTATTCTTACTGCACTACGTAAATAATGCCTACACTGTATAGGGGATATAAAAAACTCTGAATTGGCTATATTAATTGCAATACGCTATTTTAATAGTTGCAATTTTTGATGAAATAAAACAATTTAATTTATTTAAATCTCCATTTTATTTTGAACTGATGTTCAATTTAAAATTAGTGACGCGTTTCGCTACTAGTTTGATAAAGCTACTGTGTTAAATTGAACATCAGTTCAAAATAAAATGGAGATTTAAACAAATTATATTGTTTTATTTCATCATTTAGTATGGATCTTCATCAAGTAAAAGCCTCAACTATTCAACAATTGTTGCAATTTTTGTCTTTTTCCAGATATATATAATGTTTCAAATCATTGTAAAAGCAAGTAAAGGATGTATCGTTGTTATTTATGGCCATTTGAAGAGCGTGTATCTCTTGCGAGAGTTAGTGTGGTATATTCATGAATTATGTGTGAGCCTTGTTTATGCAGAATCTTTGTTTATTGTATACTGTGTAGGTGTATTTAGAATAGAAATGCATAGTGCTTCGCGCAAGGTCAAAGAACCCTCTTAAATATCTAAGGGTATTGCTAAAATACCGAATGTTTCCACTTTGTAAACTCTACAAATCTAAACAAACAAAAAGTCAAAAGAAATTAAGTTAAAGAAAATAAATGGTATAATTATCGACAAACTCATTAGATTATATCTAACTAATCTAAATATATTGGATGAAGCGCATTTCAAATCAAGAGCCAATAAAATTAAATTATTTAGATTTTTCCAATACGTAGGAAAAGCATTTTAAGTGAAAGATAAACAAGAAGCAATAGGCAAAATACTAATAAACAAAAAGGGAGTTTGAAGAGAAGAATCAAAAATAAAATTCTACTTAAGTATTATTTTTGTTATTTATTTTGGGAAATCAAACCTCAATCTTTTTTATATTTTTTAATTCAACGTTCCGGTAGCGTACCAGTTACCGTTATCAAGAACAATGAAGTTTTTTTTTAAATTCTGGTCCTTATCTGACACTAACGAAAAAATCCGACATCTAGACCAAATTTTTAAGGTCCATTCACAGTAGATCATATGCTTGATAACATGTGAAATGAAATATTTTTTCTACTACCGTGCGTAGAGTACGCACGCTACGGAGTGTGTAATAGTAGTTTGTACAAGTGCGCAAAGCGTCACTTTTCCCACGAGCGCAGAAGTTTGTTGCACGAGTAGTAAGGCGAGTGCCGCAAATCTAGCGAGTGGGAAAAGTGCTTTGCGTACAAGTTGTACATAATACAGTAATTTATATAGGTATTTTCTGAAAATGATTTGTGTTGTTTATTTCTCTCCAGTTCATAAATTTGCTATATTGTTTTTGATATTTCTCTTTCGAAACCACAGGTAACCAATTTTTTTCGGTTACATTTCGAGCCTTTTCGATAATATCTGGAGGAGTATTTTCAGTGTCGGAATTAGACAACTCAAAAGATAAATTTTGATCTTGGATCATAATTCCTAAAATAATGCTTAATAGATTAATTTTTTTATAATTAATAAATGAAAATAAATAGTTTACTTACTTTTGGTTCAAATTTAAAATTTATACACCCAGAAATTCACTATAATAAATATGTTGAATTGTCAGTTGTTGTAAGTTGACAGTTTATAGGTAGCTGTGTTTGACATTTCGGTGCGGAAAAGTGCCATAGCGCGTACTTTTCGCATTACTTTTCCAACGGTTATCAAAGAAATTAAGAAAAGGCCTGCTTGTGTGTATAAAAATTTTTGCAGAAAAGCGTGTTTAGCATAGTGGTTGTAGTAGAAGTAGATTGCTTAAAAATTGTAGATATCAACAAAATATAACTCTTTATTGTATATTACCATTTTATGCTATCTCCTTCAAAGACAAGTAAATTATTTTAACCTATATTTAGTGTCCAACAAATTATCAACAGTTAAAGAAAATATATATAAATCTTCAGTGTTTTTTATTAAAATTTCGGTAGTAGAAAAAATATTGTGTGCAAAGTCCATTTTTTGACTCATGTGATCGTCGCATTCGCCTTACAATATTCATATTTGTCAAAAAAGGGTTAATTTACACACTAGTTGCATAAGTAACTATTTTGTATGACATTCTAACAATATTATAGTCCACTAGGAATGGGATCCAGTGAAGTGCACGCTCCAGGTTTTATTAAGGATAGCGTTTTTTTACTTATTTCGGAAATGTTGTTAAATAAAACGCGTTTGTACTTTTTTTGTTTTAAATATGTCTATATCAGTTTTGTGATTTTGTGTATTGAAGTGAGTATTGATTAAAAACAATTCCAATGATAAATCATTAGAAAACCTGGATAAAAACTTATGATATAACAAAAAGAATAATGAACACACCACAACGAACATACAGGTTGTCTTTTATATTTTGCTTATGGAGCTAGAAAAAACCAGTGGATAACTTTTAAACACAATGTTGTTTTTCAAAGTATTCTCCACGAAGAAAAATGTATTTTTGCATACTTTGGAACCAATTCTGGAAGCAGTTATTTTACTCGCTTGTTGGTACATTTAAAAGGCGTTGACTGCATCTTCTGGGGACTGGAACCTTTGACCACGCAGTTCATTCTTAATTTTTGGACTTAGGCTGTATGGAGGATGGTCCAACAATTTGATGTTTTCTTGCTTTAAGAACTCAATTGTTTTTCGAGCTCTGTGGGAACTTGCATTGTCTTGGTGGAGGATCATTAGTCGTTGAGGGTTGGTTCTTCGAAACTCGGCAATTACTTCCGGAAAACAAATCGATATGTTCCAATCAGTAGTAACAGTTCTTTGATCTTGCAGAGGAATTGCTGCTACATGACCTGCTTTTGAGACAAATGTCGCCACCATCTTTTTGGAAACATTTCGAGACCGGATAACTTTCTTCGGTTTTGGTTCATAATGGAACACCCAAACAGCCGACTGACATTTATTTTTGGGTTCATAAGAGTGAATCCAGGATTCATCACCACTGACAATACTGTATATATTTCTTCGAATTTTTTTACACCAATTGACTCTAATTACTTTCTGTTCTTCCGTCAACGGATGCGGTATCCATCAAGACACTAATTTTTTTACAAATTGGGTCTTTGAAATGCCCAATGATGCTCCAATTTCACGATATGTGACATCGTCGATCGTCTTGGATTCGCTTACGCACATCATGAACGTTTTCCTGGGTGGGTACTGTTGTTGGTGGACCTGTTCTTGGATCGTCGCTAAGATGAATCCGCACGTTTAAATTCTCCATACTAACGAGAAATCGTCGACTGATGTGGTGCTTCATTGCCGAAAACAGAAACCAACTCGGCAAGGCATTCTTGTTGAGTTTTGCTCGAAAATTTTCTGGGCTTAATTCCATTTTTCGACTGACTCATCAACTTTAAAAATTCAGTTTAGGAACAGCTTTAAGCGAAGCGGTCTAAAACTTTGGCTTAAAAGACAAGACTCGCAGAAGCTTGAGTTTCTGGAGCAGAATATTCCCGGACTTATACAAGAAACCAAAAGACAGGAAGTTGTGTGACTTTTAGATGAATATAAAAATTGTAAATATACTAGATAAACGAAATATTGAAAGTATTATTTTAAAATATCCCTAAAAATAAAAACATTCAATAACTACTATGCCTACCGATTTGGTAAACAATTTAACAATTTTATTCTGGATTTATAAACTCTGTTGGTCGCTATTCGTTGGTCGTTATTCGTTGTTCGTGATTCCCGTTGCTAGGTAACCACCTGACTTCCTATTGGCATGCGCGTGCGTGTGTTCTTCCTTCTCACTTCGACAATTGATTGACATTGATTATCCAGTGGCGTTTATAATGTCAATATTTTCCTTCGTATTTTCAGTTTTACTTGGTATCTTATTATTTCGTATCCATATTGAATTCAAGTACGATTTTTAACAAATAGGTACCGAATTTTGAAAAATACCTTACCTTGCAAAAATAAAAACATTCAATAACTACTATGCCTACCGATTTGGTAAACAATTTAACAATTTTATGCTGGATTTATAAACTCTGTTGGTCGCTATTCGTTGGTCGTTATTCGTTGTTCGTGATTCCCGTTGCTAGGTAACCACCTGACTTCCTATTGACATGCGCGTGCGTGTGTTCTTCCTTCTCACTTCGACAATTGATTGACATTGATTATCCAGTGGCGTTTATAATGTCAATATTTTCCTTCGTATTTTCAGTTTTACTTGGTATCTTATTATTTCGTATCCATATTGAATTCAAGTACGATTTTTAACAAATAGGTACCGAATTTTGAAAAATACCTTACCTTGCAAAAATAAAAACATTCAATAACTACAATGCCTACCGATTTGGTAAACAATTTAACAATTTTATGCTGGATTTATAAACTCTGTTGGTCGCTATTCGTTGGTCGTTATTCGTTGTTCGTGATTCCCGTTGCTAGGTAACCACCTGACTTCCTATTGGCATGCGCGTGCGTGTGTTCTTCCTTCTCACTTCGACAATTGATTGACATTGATTATCCAGTGGCGTTTATAATGTCAATATTTTCCTTCGTATTTTCAGTTTTACTTGGTATCTTATTATTTCGTATCCATATTGAATTCAAGTACGATTTTTAACAAATAGGTACCGAATTTTGAAAAATACCTTACCTTGCAAAAATAAAAACATTCAATAACTACTATGCCTACCGATTTGGTAAACAATTTAACAATTTTATGCTGGATTTATAAACTCTGTTGGTCGCTATTCGTTGGTCGTTATTCGTTGTTCGTGATTCCCGTTGCTAGGTAACCACTTGACTTCCTATTGACATGCGCGTGCGTGTGTTCTTCCTTCTCTCTTCGACAATTGATTGACATTGATTATCCAGTGGCGTTTATAATGTCAATATTTTCCTTCCTATTTTCAGTTTTACTTGGTATCTTATTATTTCGTATCCATATTTAATTCAAGTACGATTTTTAACAAATAGGTACCGAGTTTTGAAAAATACCTTACCTTGCAAAAATAAAAACATTCAATAACTACTATGCCTACCGAGCAACAAACAACGGGAATAACAGAGTTTGTAAATCCAGCTTTATGGTATAAAACCCGAAAACGAACTTTGAAACAAGTTATATTGTTTATTGAATGTTTATGTGTGCATCAGAAATATAAGTCGTTATTTTTAAGTTGAATATTAATAAACTGTAAAAATATAAAACTCAATATTCTACAAATGAGGCCAGTTAACGTACGATACATACTGTTACGCGAGCTACTGCATTAATATGCTCACCTAGTGCCCCCAGTGAAATCCCCGTATGAGACGACTATGGTTCCTCCGCCCAATTTTCGAGAAACATCGAGAATACCCACCGCACCCGGTGCATCCGCCAGAATACGAAACATCGAGAATATCCAGTGAACCCGCCAGAACGTCGAGAAATTTCGAGAATTACGGCGTGCGAGTATAAATAGGCCACCAGCTTCGCTGCAGGCAATTTAGTCAATCAGTCAGTGTTGATACCGAAGGAAAGTAATCGCGCCTCGAATAAGTGTTTATTAAGTGACTCTCATATAAATTATAATTAGTGTGTTTAGTGTATGACATAAATTATTAAATAAGGACTGAATTACATATAAATCTGTAAATATAAATTAATTGTAAATATAAATTAGAATAAACGTTACAATACTTTTTTTCTTTTTATCGTTGATAACAACAACAGTCTTGGAATGTTGAAAGATTCTTTGGATATAACTCAGTTTTGGTTAAGAAAAACAAAAAGTATTGCAATTGCAATGTATTATGCATACGACATACACTTTCGAATTGTATGATGATTAGTTCTTCTAAATTATCTCACTACTTGCAGAAGTTTTATTAGACCCTTATAAGGCAGACCCGCTGTTTTATTGTCGTCACTGACATGAGCTATTTATTGTTAAGTAGTGGATTATTGGACATTCTTCCAAAAGAAGCAAGCGAAGTCACAAAAAATACGATCATTATCATTTTACGATACTTCAAAAGTAACTTTTACTTTCCCACAATATCGACGATACTGTAACGGTTTTATTTATTTCTTACTTTATTTGCTAACGAATCAGATAAGATTTTGCCGTATTCAGTTGAAGAAAAAAATAAAGAGTTAAATTGATGATGAAGTTGGACATAGGTATTTTTTTTAGAAAATTAATTGACGTAATTGATATTTCAACAAGTATGTACAAAACATGAAAAGTTATCAAAACTTTTGTTCCTACACTTATCTTATATAATTTTCATATTATTATAAATAATACATCGGGATATCACAATAAAGGACAAAGTAGCAGCGTGTCACTTTGCCATTGCAGCTAAAAAGTGGCAGATTGCCAAATTAAACCTACTTTTTTAACATAAATGAAGATCTCTTCAAAGATTTCACTAAAGCAAGCTCAAAATATACAGAGTGGAAAGTCTAACTGGAACAAATTCTGTAGCTTGATAAATAAAGATTTATCGCAAAATTCCTGAAACACGTCAATTTTTATTTTCAATGGGGCATATTACAAAGAGATTTGTTTATCTTTTCAATTATCTGGGGGATTGCAGACACCCCCAACTTTTTTTTTAAATGGAAGGGTAGGTTGATTAGTTTTTTATTTGAAAGCTTTTTCAATTGCAAATACAATTCCATTTTTTTGTTACTTTTTATAAGCAATGTGTCGGAAAAAATTGAAATAAGGAGATATTTACTGAAATTACGTTAATGTATAGGTACATTTTTTCTTACTTGATAATCCCAATAAAAAACCTGCTCGATAGTTTTTCGGTCAATTTGAACTGAATGTGATTGATTTGTTAGTACTTGTTTGCATTTCAACGTGTAAATTAAAAACGAAAAATAAAAAAATGACCTATTTAACCGAGACGCATCGTATCGAAATTTTGATGATGATCGGATATGGGGAAAGAAGTCGAACACAGGCTGAAGTCGCTCGTTTGTTTAGTGAAGTTCATCCAGAATTACCTTCAATTAATCGAAGTACGATTAGCAAAATTGAAACTCGATATCGGGAGTTGGGCCACGTAAGGGATGCTCCTCGACAAAAGCTTTTAAAAGTCGACGAAGAAGCCCAGTTGAACATATTGTTGGAAGTTGAAGAAAATCCTGTTACTCCAGGTATGCAAATAGCTCGCGTTCATGGTGTCAGTCACACAAGCGTTTTAAAAATTCTTAAAGAAGACAAAAAGCACCCATATTAGATGTAAAACCTGCAGGAGCTTAACGAAGATGATCCTGATCGTAGACTCGCATTTTGCGAACGAATTATGGCTTCTATCGATGGTGTACAAATTGCTTTGGAATGGGTGCTGTTTTCTGATGAGGCTACGTTCACATTACATGGGCACGTCAATCGACAGAACTGCCGTTATTGGGCTGACGAAAATCCCCGTTGGATGCGTGAATGCCATACCCAAAGGCCTCAAAAAACAAACGCCTGGGCTGGAATTATTGGGGATCGCATATTAGTTCCTTTTTTTTCAATGAAAACCTAACCGGAGAAACATACCTTAATATTCTGCAAGAAGAACTGATTCCTACTTTAGTAAATTTATTCCCCAATAATTTGGATCCCAACTTATTTGACCAACGGATGTGGTTTCAACAAGATGGGGCACCACCACATTTTGCTCAAAATGTACGGACCTATCTTAACGAAGTGTTTCCAAATAGGTGGATTGGAAGAAGGGGCCCAATTGAGTGACCAGCACGATCACCCGATCTTACTCCATTCGATTTTTTTATGGGGATATCTAAAGAGCAAGGTTTATGCCACTAAACCTAACGACATCGCCGAGCTCAACAAGAAATCAGGGACGAAATTAGGCAAGTAACGCCTGAAGTGTTACAAAATGTTCGGAATGCTGTTTATAATCGATAGGATATTGTCAGCAACAAGGTGGAGAGCACTTTGAACATTTATTGCATTAAAGTAATTTCAGTAATCATTTCCTTATTTCATTTTTTTCCGACACATTGCTTATAAAAAGTAACAAAAAAAATGGAATTGTATTTGCAATTGAAAAGGCTTTCAAATAAAAAATTAATCAACCTACCCTTCCATTTAAAAAAAAAGTTGGGGGTGTCTGCAACTCCCCAGATATTTATAAGATAAACAAATCTTTTTGTAATAAGAATTTGTTCCAGTTAGACTTTCCACTCTGTATAATCCAGTTTATAAGTGTGTCAAAAATGAGGCGAGTTTATTTGTTCGTTAAGTAGGTACCTATACTTCATAATGATAATTATTCAAATTTAATAGAGTTCTAGCTCTTCAATAATATAAAGGTCTAGTTTTTGATCACATATACAGGGTGTTTCATTAAGAATTGTCCATATAGTAACTGGAGAAACCTTAGCATGAAATATGAAGATTTAAGCCAAAACACCTAAATAAAGTATGCCTCCTAACCGAGATATAGGGTGTTTTATTTAAAATATTCTAAATGATTTTAGCCCATAGTTTTGAGACTTTCCAATATTTTTTGTTCATACTTGGCAGAGAGTTTACACCTGTTAGGTTACTTTAAACAGTGGTAAAAGATAGTTTTCCTCTATTACCAGAGGCGTGCGGTAGGGATGGATACTTTCTATTAACCCCCTACTTTCTACGCCACTGTCGTAATAATCGTTTCAGCATGTTTTTTTGTTTCTTCGTCACTTTATACGTAAATAAAATCCTCTTGTCTCATTGCGATAGAGTGAGTAGTTTTCGAGTTATTTGCATTTAAAGGTAATGTTTAAAATATCCAATTTTGTTTTATTGCTTATTTAACATGAGTGTCGTTAATAATTTAACCACCTTGATGATAAAATTTGTTTCACACCCTCGCCCTATCCATCTATGAGAAAATTGATTGTTTAAATAATTTCGCACCGCTAAAGGCAAATGTGGTGGGGCGCCTTGCATAAACCATATACTTCTTCTTTGGTTTAATGGTAACTGTCCCAGCTCGTCAAAAAGTGTATTTTGAAAAAAAACATGTGTAAACTCTTAGCCAAGTATAGACAAAAAATATTGGAAGGTGTCAAAACTATGGGCTAAAATCATTTAGAATATTTTAAATAAAACACCCTATATCTCGGTTAGGAGGAAAATTTTATTTAAGCGTTTTGGCTTAAATCTTCGTATTTCGTGCTAAGGTTTCTCCAGTTACTATATGGACAATTCTTAATGAAACACCCTGTATGTATTTAATTATTTCAAGTGATAATTAATTTAACTAGACCAAACAAATTAAGCATTTTTTGACTTATGGGATACTTACTTTAAAGAACCCAATGATTTGTCATCTGAGACTGATATGAATGAATTAAACGATATGAATCTGAGACCTATCAACAATTAGAATTTTATCTTCTGTATGTTCCTTGTGGTGACTAAAAATCAAAGAAAGTGCTTTAATACAACTAAATTCGGATAAATGTGTAGCTAGTATTTCAGCCGAATGTATTGAAATTTGGTTACAAAAGTTAGAAAGACAAACTTCCAATAATCAATTACCTGCGTTATCAGTTTTTAACCAGGTTTTCTCATAATTTATCATTGGAATTGTTGTTAATCAATACACATTTCAATACAAAAAATCAAAAAACATACATGATTCAGACATATTTTAAAACAATCATAATCACAAAAAAAGTAACACCAAACGCGTTTTATTAACAACATTCGAAATAAGCAAAAAAGCGCTATTCTTAATTAAACCGTTTCTGGAGCGTGCACTTCATTGGATTCCATTCCTAGTAGTCTATAATATTGTTAGAATGTCATACAAAAATATTTAGTTTCACATTTTATCAGGGATGTGGTCTACTGTGAATGGACATTAAAAATTTGACAACCAATTTTTTCCATTCTTAAGCTTCAAAATATTATTGATTGTCTAGTTGTCGAATTTTATCGTTAGTGTCAGATAGGAACCAGAATTTAAAAACTTAGTTGTCCTGGATAACGGTAGCTGGAACGCTACCGAAACGTTGAAATAAAAAATATTGTGGTTTAATTTCCCAAAATAATTAACAAAAATAATAAAAGACAACCCTCGTATAATGGCACATACATTTTTAAAGTTGATAAAAATAATTTTGAATTTGAATTAAATTAATTTTTAAACCGTAATCTCATTACATATTTATTTGTAAATACCTGAACAGAACGATGAACTGTGCGTAAAACACGGTCATTATCATTAATTCTTAAATTTTGCAGAACTACGAATCCCAAATTTTTCAACTATATGCACTTTGATAAAGTAACAATCAACAACCTAATTTTTGGGCTCCATTTAAAATCCACCTTAAACCGCTCATTATAAAAATTTTAGTTTAACTGAACTTAAGTATTAGTCTGAATAATTTTCAATCTGGACCTGTTGAAATGCAGCTCGTTAAATCTCAACATATACCAACTAGGCAACCATTCCACGTTTTACAAAATCCCATTAATCAATAACTGTCTCGTTTCCAATGGCAAAATGGCTTTACAGTTGTAAATTAAATCTCAGATATCGATAAGAGATTAAATAGGTACAAAGACTACGCGAAGAGGCTTATTAAATCAATAAAAGATAACTAGAGCCTACAGTGTACAAATATAAATATTTCATTATTTTTAAATTGAATCTAAGATGAATGGGATTGTTCACTCGAAGATTACTGAGGTTACTGAGGCATCAAAAATATTTAATTGTTTTCTCAATAATAATTTCGGAAAATATAAATAATCTTATAAATTGAAAAATATATATTTTAGTTGTATATTTCTTTCATCTACAGGATATGTTGCAGGTGTTGTTGTTTGTATCATGGTGCAGGTATATACGGTCGCAGAACCTAGTACCTAAATATCCATCTGCCTAGGATCCTACGCAACTGTATTCCAGGCGGAAATTAACTACATTGATTCATGCTTGGAAAAATTGGAGGAAATCAACCTTGCACATAAAACAGGCATGACCTACGTTGTCTAACAGGCCTACTAACAGACTACTGTCGTCTGCATTATCATATTTATAGTAAGACTGGGACTGTTAGAAAAACCGACGCTCTGCAGGTTTCTGAAGTTTGGCAAGATCTCTCTCTCTCTCTCTCGCCCTCAGACCTGAAATACCAATCACCAAATAGACCAGTCGGCTTTCCTGAGAATCTGAATTTGTTTGATAAAATAAGAATAAGTGTGGGTCCCCAATCCCTTACCATAAACCTAGCCTAACCTTTATGTACAGATATATTTCATTATTAACCAAATATGACAATTCAAGACGGCTCATTTATTCATTAGTTTGGGTTATGCTAAACAGTCCAGACTGCCAGACACTTGAATTGAATCTTTCTACCATTTCCAATTTTTTCTACTTCCATTCCAGGCCACTAGTTTAACTGGGGAGATCTTGTGTACCTAGTTCTAATGGTTGTAATATTTCCTCTCCAAAATGCTTGTGCTTGTCTAAGTGCTTGTAAATTCTCACAGAAGCAGATTATGTGAGTAAGTGCTCCATCCAGATTACATTATCTGCACATAGGTTTGTTGAAGCAGAATGAAGAATACATCTAAGTAATTTACCATCCTGTATTTGAAATAAGTTAATGAGTGAGTTACGTAGTTAATATATAGAATATGTCAATTTGATTGAAATAAAATTATAATTAGACAAAGTCATTATTTTATTACGAAGGGAAGTTTTTTCTAGTTAGACGATCTGATAATATTAACAAGGTTCACTAACTTTTCCCATTTTGTGTATATATTTGGTACAATATTCAGTGACCAGGTCGGTAACTATTTTCAAATGTCTCTTACCCAGTTTCAATAGCCTGGTTGAGAGTTCATTGTCTACCTTGTTCAGTAAACGCTTTGTATGAAGATGACCTTCTGTCAACCTATGAAGTCTCCTTTAGAACCTTCTTTAATTAACTGGTCCGCCAATTCATTACCTGCAATCTCCTCATGACCCGGCACCCAAGAGACACTGTACTAACTCTTGCCAGCCGATTAAGATATTCTTTACAGTTTTTTATCATTCTAGACTTAATGGTTGGAATGCTGCAGAGTCTGGCTGTCAGTAAATATTTTAATTATTTGTTCGGTATATCCTCTCCTGGTGTTTTCATCAATACAGGTTATATAGACAATTGTCTCTGCTTGAAACACAGATGCACAGACATATATAGGGCATGTCCATCAACTGACAAGTTGACACTAATGACAGTCGCCCTGAGGATAAACAATTATTTGGATATATTTTAGATTTGTAATTTGGTTGTTTTGTATTGATTTAATGATCCCTTTTAATTAACTACTAAGAACTACGGGTTCAAAGAATCATGAGATTCATCAGGGTGACTGTCACATGACTTCACGTGGACTTGCCATATTGACCAAGGTGGTTGGAACAGCCATAAGATGTAGAGAGAAGTATTTCAAGATGTTGACCGAAATTATTTCAAAAATCTTATCGGAATAAAATAAACTTTAATACAGTAAATATTGATAAATAATTAATAAGTTTGTTTGATGTGTAATATAAGTTTAAGTACATATTTACGATAATAATTTGATTAATTAAAATATTTGTGATCCATCGTAACAATTTTTCAAATTCTGGAAATTATTTAATATCTTAAAATTTTGTTACTACGGTCAATTTGTTTCACAATTTTTGCATTGCATCTTAATTTTTAAAATATTTGAATAATTAAAGTAGGTAATAATCACTCGTTTCGATAAAGTGGTACTTTATGCTGTATTACGTATGATCACAAAACTAATCGCACTCAAATATTTTTAGCGGAATTAACTATAATTTAATAGTTATTTATACTATAAGGGATGTAAGTAATATTTAATAGTCTACTTATATAATGGTAACATTTACTAGTCGAGAACGATGTTGCGCCCGATATCGAGGGCTGGCATAGTTCGAGACTAGTCTTACATCCCGTAAAGTATCTATATAAGATTTTTTCTCCTCCCCGCAGAATTTATTCTTAGATTTTTATTAATTTAATTCGATACTTTTCGCATTAAATTATGGACAGCTTTGACCGGTTTCTATAACGTCATAAGCATTGTTATTTCATCAACAACGTCAAGCTGACAGTTTATGTCAGGACTTGAGTTGCCTAGGGATGGAATGTCATGATGACAGGGGTTTTTTAGAATATGTTACATTATTATTGTAGATTTAACGATATATGTATGTGAGTATAAAAATAAACTATATTTGTAAATGTATATCGTTTCCTTATAATACGAACCCAACATAAAAGGCAGAATCAAAAGTGAAAGACTTGTGGGGTCCGGTAAGGTTTGCGACCCTCGGAATTTTGCAACAATTTTTTTTTTATTAGAAAGCCCTATTGCTATAGAACATTTTAAAAGAAAAAAATTCTTGGATCATGCACTTTTGAAAGAGAAAATTGCATTTAAAAGTACTAAAAATCCGCCATTTTTTATAAATTTTTGACAATTTTTGACAATTATGTCTAGATATCAGATGGTCACAAATTTTAGATAGAGCGGTGGGTGGACAATGTTGCCAGTTCTCATTTCCGTAACTCGTGACGGCTTGAAAATACTCAACACAAGGTTTTAGATCTTTTTACTAAAAAATGTGTGGTACATTCAGAATTTATAGAGAAAAATCCAAAAAAACAATATTTTTTCACCACGACCACTATTTGGACAGATATTTTATATAAAAAATAGTTAAATACTTTATATTCAACATCAATTTTTCCGAGATGAGGAATAAATATGTATGTATAAATGTAGACATAAATATCAAATAATTTATATTCCACATGAAGTTTTTTTTCCAAAAAGGGGAAGGGAATAATCCCTTCCCCTTTTTGGAAAACTTCTTGTGGAATACAAATTATTTGATATTTTTTCGAGAAGGGGAAGGGAATAAATATGTATGTATATAGATAGACATAAATATAGGCGACCGGCGAGTTGCATCCCAAAAAGTAAAATTTTACCTTAACGAAAAAAGGTGACCGTCGAATAGCAACCGTAATCCAAAAAGGACCGTTCATTAATAATCGCCTATCATGGTCAAAAGCAGGTCAAATTTTACTGCAATGTATTTGAATCGTTAATATTTTTATAAAAATTGGAACATAAATCTGCATGAGATTTGAAAAATGTCATCATATTTTCTTAGTTTAAATCTCTTAAGCTTTTGATTATGGCTAATGTAATCTTAACGATAGTAGAAAGTGTGACGTGTTGAGACCTAACCTAACCTAACCAAACCTAATCAAACCAAACCAAACCAAACCAAACCAAACCAAACCAAACCAAACCAAACCAAACCAAACCAAACCAAACCAAACCAAACCAAACCAAACCAAACCAAACCAAACCAAACCAAACCAAACCAAACCAAATTAACCAAACCTAACCTACATAATTGAATAATGTATAAATTAAAATAATATATTATTCACTATATTGCTATAAAACTGTATTAGACGCAGTTTTGGAAATAAAATTTAGTATCAATTACGATATCAGAATAAACATGACATCAATGCCCGCTTTTATTTAATTATCTACCAGTTTTAGACACAATATTAAATTTGTTGACGGGATGCAACTCAGCGGTGAGACGGATGCAACTCAGCGGTCAAAAGTTTGGCCTGCTCAAATGGGATGCCACTCACCGGTCCCGTAAATATCAAATAATTTGTATTCCACATGAAGTTTTCCAAAAAGTTTTTGTGCCGAAATAGCATAATTAGGAATAACATATCTTTTACAAATAATAATCATAACAATAGTTTTCATAATTCAATTCATCATCGCTCCCGACCAACTGACACCGATCAAAGTGTAACTATCTATAACAATATCAGATAATAAGAAACAGAAAACAAATAAGACAATACCTAGTAAATAACAATAGAAATAACCTCAATAAAAAATAGTAATGACAATCAATAGTTTTCATCATAATCCAACACATATCGCTTCCCGACCAACTGACACAGATCAAAGTGTAACTAGAACCAAAACCTAACCTAACCTAACTTACATTAACCAAATGAAACTCAACAATGTAATAAACTAGAGAGGTTAAGCTTCGAAGTATCATTTCATTTATTTTAAAGTAATTATATATATATATATATATATATATATATATATATATATATATATATATATATACAGGGTGGGGCAATCTTCTGACATCGGAGGATTACATGGTTGTGGTACGAGATGAAACTTTAAGGTTTTGTGTGAGCTAATACAGTTACTGAGGACACATTTTGAAAATACTTTCGATTCTACAGGGTGTTCCAAAAACCACGTAGCAGCACAAACTTACATTTTTTTAAATGAAACGCACTATATTTTGTTCAAGAATCGAAAAGATCTCACCGAGAGCGTTACAAAAATATAGCATTCTAATATATTATATGGTTGTTTTAAAAAGATATGGCGAATTATTGGCAAAAAAGACCTCCTCTTTAACACTCTGTTAAACAGTAAATCAAAATAAATCAACAGGTCTGTGTATTCAATTGTCATTCACATATCATTGGCTGTACTCAGTATTAATTACTTTTTTATCTGTGGCTTCTTTAATACAGGGTGAAACAAAACGCAAATCAAGCAATATCTCAAAATTTTTAAATGAATCACCCTATAAGTCTTTTTACAATTTGTTAGTACAATTAATAATCTTTCAAACGATATAGTACATTTAGGGTATAAGTTAATGGAAAACCGTAAATATTTTATGATAAGGGTCAAAAACAAGTATTTTACGTACACAAATTAAATGGTATTAAATTTTTGCATGCAACGTCTAAGGCATAAATGTTTGGGGGAGTTAGGAGGGGTTATATATGTAAATAATTATTTTTTAGAATTTCCAATGGTGGATCCATGGAGGAAAAGTGAAGCGAATTCTGAAAAAAATAATGATTTTCCGGAAAATCCACTTTTTGGGAAATTTTTTTCGAATTTTCCTGGGAAGGAATATTTTTTTCAGGATTTGATATTATTTTTGAAATGACCGTATCCGAATACTGCCTTATGCAAATTTGGTGAATATTGATGATGATTGTTGCAATAAAAAGCAGATGGAAAAAGAGAAGAAAAAAAACTCAAAATTTCGCAATTTTGCAAGAGAGAATTTATTTAGAGGATCAAAAATGATGATGTTTTATCTGATAGAGTAGATTAAAAAAATGATGTTTGGAGGGGGTTAGGGGGTATAATATATGTAAATAATTATATTTTAGAATCTTTAAAGATGGATCCATGTAGAAAAAGTGAAGTGGAATTTGGAAAAAATAATGATTTTTCGGAAAACCCATTATTTTTTCAATTTTCCGGGGAAGGAATTTTTTTTCCAGGTTTTGATGGCATTTTTGTGGTAGGTACAGCAGTAAGTTTGTTATAAACTCTTACATTTAATGTAAGAAATAAAGAAAATCCAAGATAAACATTATATTCTAAGGATGCTTAATATTTCAATTTTTATTATTATAAATACAAATCATTTTATATTTTTATATATTCCTGTAAACTATTACAATGCAAAATTAATTCAACTAAAAGAAAATAAACACCTGACAACGCCGCTAAAGCTATCACCTGATCATACAATTATCATGATTTGTGAACCTAAGGTATATAGACATAAGATTTTAGTGTAGTTCACAGCACAGGGGGAGTGTGCTGTGGTGTTGTTTTATAACCTGTAAGTGTCAAGTGAAAATAATTATGCTTAAAAATATTTCTGAAAATTGGCGAAATTTAAGTATTTTCTTCCGGTTTTTTTTGTGAAACAGACTTACATTTAGTTAAAGATAATAACCTTTACAGTTTAAAGTGAAAATATTCACCGTAAAATAGCATTAAATAGTGTTGAAAAAGTACCATTTTTTGAACTAAATTCGTGATTTTTAAAGTAATTTCTGAATAATCCAACGAAATTTTTGTTCTAATCTACTATATTAAAGGTGAGCTATCAAACAAATTTAAAATTAACATAAAATTCCGAGGGTCGCGAAGTCTACCAGAACCCCAAGACGGTCGTGACCCAGGCAATTTCTGTTCCAGTGTCTCCACCTCAGAAATTCGATTTTTTGATGCCTTAAGCGTGGCCCCAGTGGCGAAAACGCTTCGAACGATTCATGTCAGTCTCAGGACAAAATTTGAAATCAGATGGCGAGAAAATAGATATTTTATTGTATATTCTTGGCGAGGATGCCGAAGAAGTGATGCTACAGTTTGTGCCGGTTCCTGAAACTTACATAGACATAGTCCAAGCCTTCGAAAACCATTTTATACCCAGGAGAAATCTTATTTTTGAACGTTATAAATTTAATATTCGTATCCAACAAAGCGGCGAGCAAATAGAATCCTTTATTACTTCTTTGCATACACTTGCAGAGCATTGCCATTATGGTTTATTGAAGGAGGAATTGATAAGAGATCGTATTGTTGTGGGCATGTTAGATTGCAGAGTCAGTGAGAGATTACAATTACAAGCGAATTTAACTCTTGCCGATTGCATTATGGCCGTAAAGCAGGCCGAACTACAAGAAAAACAAAGCCAGGAGCTGAGAAGAGAATCAGTCGCATCAGGAATCGCAGGTAATCAATCGACAAATAAAAAGGACAGAGAAGATGATTACGAGAACACTGTATTCAGAAAATGTCAATTTTGTGGGTTCGCGGACCATCCCAGGGAGAAGTGTCCTGCCAAAAAATCTATGTGTCGCTTTTGTAATAAACAAGGGCATTGGGCGTCTGATGTCGAAGCAAAAAGGTTAGATCTATCCATTTAAATTCATTAGATATTAATGATAATAGTACTAGTTCGAACCAGTATTTGGGCTTGGTTGAGACAAATTCTCAAAGGGAATGGTCAATTCTTCTGAAAATTCCTGAACTTAATAAAGAATTTAAATTTTGGTGCGGATATAACCTGTATCCCTGTATCTTTTTTAGATGAAAATGTTATTCAAAGCTTACGGTTTACTAACAAAGTAGTCACAGGCCCTTCAGGCAACCGATTAAACATATTAGGTATTTTGAATTGTACATTAAGTAATTTTAAAAATAACTGTTTTACTGACATCTATGTCATTGAAGGATTATGTAAACCAATCTTAGGTCGTTCTGCGATAATAGATTTGAAATTAAACTAGATAAAAAATGTCAGGATTTAACGTGCTTTATAACACCGTATGGTCGGTTTAAATTTAAAAGGTTGCCATTCGGAATAACCTGTGCACCCGAGTATTTTTCTATGCTAATAAATAAAATTCTAAATGGATTGGATAACGTAATTTTTCATGTTGATGATATTCTCATTCATGCGCCAACAATTGAACAGCATAATAAATTAGTTAATGAAGTTTTAACGCGAATTCATAATGAAGGTATAACCTTAAATAAACAAAAATGTCTTTTCGGTGTACAATCAGAATTTTTAGGTCATCACATATCCGATAAGGGGACTTCTGTAGATCCAGAGCGAATAAGCGCTATTGTAAAATTTTTACTTTTACGTTTTTTGGGTATGGTTAATTTTTCATGCCGGTTTATTCATAACAGATCCGATGTTTTAGAGCCTCTAACTTCTCTGTTGAAGAAAAATGTTGTTTTTTCTTGGAACGACCCTTCTTCTTTTACACAATTAGCAAAACTTACATATACCCGTATACTGCTGTCAGGTGTGAATTCCAGTATAGTTTTTTTTTTGCCACATCTTATTATAATCATTACATTTCAGATACCTACTTATGAAATGAAATTGTAATTTTTGAACGTAATATTTTTACTCTCGTGGTAAGGATTTTTTATTAGGTACTGTATGAAAACGTTTGGAAAATTAAATGAAATATATATTAGAAAATGTATTTTTATTACAAATCAATAACAATACCCTACATATGTAAATAAAGTTATACCTACAACTTATAATAAAAAATGTCAAAATTTTGAATTTAAAATGGCAAACGAAATTCACTAACATTTACGATCAAATTTTGCGTTAAGTACAACATTATATAACGATTATTGTTCAAATGTCTACATTATTCACTGGTCGGACTATTTAATTTTCAATAAAACATCTGAAAATAGAAATGCCCAGTAAATATTTTGAGATATATCTATACTATGTATCGAAAAAATTAGACAGTCCTTACTACATAGTAATGAAATTCGAAATTAAAGAGTCCAAGTGCAATTTTTTCTCATTGATATACAGGGTGTAAGATTCCACTTAATCTACGACAAAAATAGGTCGACTGAACCTTATTTATAGTTTGGCAAACCTATCTGAAGCTATGCGGTGTCGGTAAGGGGTGAGGAAACAAAGCTGATAATCAATATCAGTAAGAAGTTGGAGTGAAAAGGAAGAAGACACGCACCCGCTTGCCAATTGCAAGTCAGGTGCAACGGGCCGATCTTCACCTATTGAGTTCGATCGGAGTACGCGGTAATATGATTTTCTCACGGCGTTGCCTGATTGAAAGAAACCCATAACATCAATGTTTACCTTTTAACATCCAGTATTTGGAAAAAAAATATGTTAATAAATAAAATCCAATAAAACACTTAAAAGTACTAACGTATAGTCAACTCATTATTAATATATTGTTGATAATCAGAAGTCTTTTTTCAAATAATTACTACTACATACTAATACTTTAGCTTTTTTATAGTTAAACGTGGCAATATCGAATGTTTTCAGCCACATTCCTTTCATAGCTTCAGATATGTTTGCCAAACTATACTTATGTTCAATCAATCTATTTTTAATCCCAGATTAGTTGGTATAATTTATGACCAATCTTTTTATAACACCTTGTATATTAACATAAGAAAAAAGTTTATGTGCCCCGGTGGTATTCAGAGGAGTGTATGAGCTAGAAACGCATGAATACATAAAATTGACAAATTCCAGATGCTCTGTTTACTATTTGGTAGTGTGTATTTTATGGTAAATATATTTTATAGGCGGTTTTAGGGATTAGATAAGTCAAAAATTTCAGAAATTTAAGCCAGAGGAAGAGAAAAGTTGAATGAATGATTAAAATAGTAATTATACATGTTTCCCAGCCCATTTTTATACTCTTCCTAATCCCTTAAAATTAGGGTGATGTTCTACAATTCAATAAGAAGGAAAATTATTGTAATCATTTTTACGGTAATATGGATATTTGCCATCAATAAACTATTAACCCAAATTTGAAAGGACAAAATATTAAATCAAATTTGTTAGCTCGTGGGAGGAAATATTAAATTTTATTTAATAGGTAATTTGACATTGGACAAGTATCAGCTGTATCAAATTTACTGAGCACATAAAATAAGTCCAGGTACATATTTGGTTAATATTGTATCATCAGAACATTTCAATAAATCACAATAATACTACATTTTACAAATTAATTATGTAAACCAAATTGATATAAAAGTGTTCATTTTGAAATTCGTAAATATTAGTGAATTGAATGAATACAAAAATTAAAATATAAATTTCATAATTACAAATAAATTAAAAAAATCATTTGACAGGTTGCTTAAACCTCTCCAATCGAATTTTGGCTTTATCACTGTCTGATACTCCATTTGTGTCCTTTTCTGTTGTATCGGAGCCGAATCTTTGTTTTCTTTTTTCCATTTTTTCTTTGTTTTCCAAATTGGACATGGCTGTTGATACCGATCCACCAAATCTTGCTGCTCTTTGTTTCAAGACATCTACGCTAGTATCCTAAAATTTTTAAATGTTTCATTAACAATGAAAATCACAAAATAATGTGCAGTAGCTCTTACTCAAGCAACAAATCACTAGATACTGTTTTCAAAAAACTCATTTGTAAATAATATCCAACATAAGTTTCATTTAAAAAGCTCACCACTTTTGATGAAGTAATGCTGTTACTAGAAGAATTACCCGCACCAAATCGTTCAGCCCTGGCAGCTTTTTTAGCATCCACACTCAAAACTGTTACTCCAAATTTTTTGGCTCTCATATCTAGTCTCTGCAAAAATATGATTGTTATAGGATAGATTAAATATATATCAACCTGTTACCATTAAAGTTATAAAAATAAATGTGGTTTATATTAGGTACTCAACAGCTCAAACAAGTATAGTTCATATAATAGCCTTCTTGGTGTGCGTCATTGATTGGTAATGTCCTTCTAACACATTACGTTTGAAGAGATGGAAAAAAACGCAGGTCTGTGAATAATCCTAATCAAAATATCACAATAATGAACCGTTTAAACGTATTACAAACGTTAACCCTAATCTTTGACTTACAAAAATTTGATTGGTTGATGTTTAAATTACGCGCAAACGCGACCTATCAATCGGGCGAAATTTCATCGTTCAAAATACGATGCAGACATTCCTTTCGTAGCGGCAATGTGTCTTACGTCTTTTTCTAAAGTACCACTGACAGTTCTCGTCAGGTCTGTACTTTGTTGTTTACGGTCAATTATTATTTATGAAGAGTGAATATTAATCTTATTGTTAGCATTTTATTTATTCAAATAATACAAAAATATGCCTAGATACACGGATAAAGAGCAGCATCTTATTTTGAAAATTCTCAAGTATTACACCAGAAAAATGGAAAAAATATGTTAGGCATACCCAAGACATTATTGAGGAATATTGGGAAACAGCAAAAATTATTGACGCTAGTGATATTTCGCCTGTAATTGTTGACTTGAATGAGTCGGAATGTGAATCAGATTGGGACTGCGCAAATTGAACTTTCATAATCCTATTCTTTTTAATTTTTTATTAGTTGGTTGGTTTCTTGACTATTTACTCTGTTTATGTTTGTCTTCTGCAGAACGTGTAACTGAAGATAGAATACTCTAGTGAGTGTTTGGAAAGAAGCTATTCAACGGCAGAGCAAGTGGTCGTAGCTTCAAAAAGTTTAAACTTATAGAATAATATCTATTTTGTTAAATTTGCAATACACAACCTGTACATATTTTAATGAACATCAGATACATGGGGTCAGTAAAAACATAAATGAGACAGTGGCCTCATTTAAACAAATAAAATTCACTAACAATAATAATTATAAGTGAAGAATAACTTTTCCCATAAAACATAAGAATAAAGTAGGGTCCCATATGGTCCAGACTTAATTGAAGACGCTGTATAATTCTTTTGCAGGACTATATTTACTAATATTAAATTATTTTAATATGTAAATTGAATATACAATTTGTTTTATATTGCAGTGTTTTGATATCCCAAGTAATATTAATTTCATAGACTTTTCGAATTTGGCTGAATACGAACCTGATGATTTTATTTATCAAATTAAAGGTTAGCTAGATTTCAAAATAACAAATTAAATATCGACATACCCAAAACCCGGATATACGTCACAAACGATGACGCACACCAAGAAGGCTATTATATGAACTTTAAATACACTAGGTAATATTGTTGTTACAAGATGAAATTATTATACACACACCAATGTCCTGATGTCAAAATATGATTAGCGTCACCCCACTAAAACCTTGATTACCAAGTTGAAATATTCTATCAATAGTTTTAGAATTCCCCCTTCAGTAATATTGGTGAAAATCTGATTAAGATTATGATTTTATAAGGTAACAAATGACACATAGTTATTGACAAAACTCTAACTTGGAGACATACACAAATAAACAACATATATAGTTTGGCAAACATAACTGAAGCTGTGAAAGGAATGCCATTCGATATTGCCACGTTTAACTATGAAAAACCTAAAGTGCTAAGTATGTAGTGATAATAATTAGAAAATGGACTTTTTATTATTAACAATATGTCAATAATGATTAAACGTTAGTTCTTTAATGTGCTTTAATGCACTTTTCCAACTATGTTATGGGTTTCCTTCAAGCCGCAACGTCGTGCGAAAATCATAATTACCACGCCCTCCTACTAACTCAATTGGTGAATACTTATCGAACCTCCATTGCTAGGTAACCACCTGACTTCCTATTGGCAAGCGCATGCATGTGTTCTTCCCTCTCACTTCGACAATTGATTGACATTGACCAGTGGCGTTTATAATGTCAATATTTTCCTTTGTATTTTCAGTTTTACTTGGTATCTTATTATTTCGTATCCATATTGAATTCAAGTACGATTTTTAACAAATAGGTACCGTGTTTTGAAAAATACCTTACCTTTAAAGCAAAGCATAAATCAGTTTCTATATATAATTATTATATAATAATTATTATTATTTTGAATACTTTTATAAGATAGGTACCGTACGCTATTGGTACATTTATGACAGATATCGGACATGTTTCCTCCCCCCTTACGGATGCCCCGTAGCTTCAGATAGACTTGCCAAACTATACCTATTTAGTTGAAACAAGTTCTATAATTTTTAAATATTCAAAAAAACATATACATAGCAATTGAGGAGTTCGTGTTCAAAACCAGTTATATCCACTTATATAAATTTTCCAGGAAATGAAAAAGAACTCTTCATATTTTGTACTTGAGAAAAAGTAAGATTATATGAAGACAATTTTGTTTGAACTAGTTTGACAAAAAGAATCATTGATTTGTTTTTAAGAAAAAAAATAACAGATTTGAGATATTAGCCAAAAAACTATGGATATAACTGGTTTTGAACACAAATGAGATCATTTATTAAAAAAATATTACTTATTAATTGAAAAAGTTACAAGCAAAATTCAAAATAATACACTTGTTTGGCTTGTTGGTAGCAGAGCGTGGTTGCTGGTATAAAAAAATATAGTCGGTGAAACTGAAATTTTTTTTCGAAATGAGCACGTTGACAGCAATCGCTTCGTCGTCGTACCATCGCATCGAAGCCCTAACAAAAGAAAACTACGATACGTGGTGTCTACAAGCGTAAGCAGTGCTAATCAAAAATGGCCTGTGGGAATACGCAAGTGGAGAGATATCCGAACCGATTTCAACCAGCGACGAGACGGAAAAGAAAGAATTCCTGAAAAAAGATCTACTAACTCGGTCAGCATTATTATTACTTATTTCACCATCAGAGTTGAAACAAATAAAAGGCTGAAAGACTTCGTACGAGCTTTGGCAGAAACTGAAAAGCATTTATCAAAGTACGGGTCCCGCAAGAAAAGCAACACTGCCGAAGCATCTCATACTGAAAAAGTATGATAACGGTGACGTACGCGAACATCTAAATGACTTCATGAATACTGTCGATAAATTAGCAGATATGGACATTACTCTAAATTCAGATCTGCTGAGTATCATGATGCTATACAGCTTACCCGCTTCATATGAAAATTTCAGAATAGCGGTAGAATCTAGAGATACACTACCAAAGCCCGAAGAGCTGAAAATTAAAATTATAGAAGAAAGCGAAGCTAGAGATAATCAAGATCTGAGAAAGGAAAGAAGAGAAGATGCGTTCTATTCCAAAAAGAAGCTGAAATACTGCCAGAAATGTAAGAAACAGGGACATAATACTAATGAATGCTGGAGTAACAAAAATAAACGTCAACAAAATCAAACATTCCAGAAAAGAGAAGAGAAAAACTTCAGTATAACGCCTACTTGTTTGTCAATTACCTCTGCAGATACCTGGTGCCTTGACAGTGGTTGCACGTCCCATATGGGTGCACAGGAAGAACATTTTATGAACATGAATTCTGAAACTGGAACTTTGCGGTTAGCGTCTGAAAATCACACTACTAAAGTTGAAGGTAAAGGTAAAGTACGTATAAACATCCAAAATGAAACAATTAACCTTATTGATACATTATATGTACCTACCCTGGCAACAAACCTGATGTCAGTCTCAAAGATCACTGAAAAAGGAAACACCATATTGTTCACAAAAGATAAGGCATACATTAAAAACCAAAAAGGTGAAGTAACTCTAACTGCTACAAAAGAAAACGGTCTGTACTACACAAAGGGAGAAAAAGCAAATATAGCAAAAACGGTTAACAATATTGAAATTTGGCATCGTAAACTTGGACATATTAATGAGAATGACTTAAAGTTAGCTGCAAACAAGAACCTAATTAAAGGATTGGTATTAGAAAAAGGAAATTTACCGGACTGCGAAGTATGCATTAAAGGAAAGATGGCTAGACTACCATTTTCATCCCTAGACGGACCACAGTCTACACAAGCTCTGGAAATTGTGCATAGTGACGTCTGCGGACCAGTCAACACTGAGACTCTAGCCGGATCAAAATATTTCCTGACATTTCTGGACGTCTACACTAAATATTGTTATGTCTACTTCATATCGCACAAAAGCGAAGTTTTTGAGAAATTCAAAGAATACAAAAGCAAAGTTGAAAAATTTCACAACAAACCGATAAAAAGCTTACAATCTGATAACGGAAAGGAGTACTGCAATATAGAATTTGATAACTTCCTGAAACAAAATGGAATCAAGAGAAGGCTCACATCACTTTACACACCTCAACAGAACGGCCAAAGCGAACGCAAAAATAGGTCTCTTCTTGATAGAGCACGGTGTTTGATGATAGAAGGTAACATACCTCAAAAAATGTGGGCCGAGGCGGTATACACAGCGAATTATCTCATTAACAGAAGCCCAGCTAAAGCCCTGAAAGGTTGTACACCATTTGAAAAATGGACCGGCCGTACTCCATCTGGAAATCACCTACAGATTTTTGGGTGTAAAGCTTTCGTCCTAAACAAAAATAGAAAAGGCAAATTTACACCAAAATCTGTAGAAGGAGTTTTCATGGGCTATGCACAGCTAGCAAAAGGTTATCGCATTTATATTCCTGAAAAACAAAGTATTGTAATAAGCAGAGACGTAAAATTTATCGATAAAATGTATTATAAGGGTGAAGACCGTACCGAAGAAAACTATGAAGAGTTTTTAAAGGAGCTTGAAGAACAAGAACACATGACACCTGACAAAGAAAATAAGGTTAATAAAAATACCGACATAAAGGGGAAGAAACAACAAAGAAAGAAGAACAAAGACTTACCTATCATAGAAGTCGAGTTCTCATCAAAACCTACCCATGAAAATGAAGTTATACCTCCTGAGCGAGAATCTGAAAATAATGAGCTTGAAGTCAACGAAGAGCCTGAAATCCGAGAAGGTATAAGTCATGAACCATTGAACATAAGAAGTTGTATAAACGAAGAGCCAAGACCCCGTAGAGAAAGTAAAATTCCGAATTGGCATCATGATTATGAGATGACAAATACAGTTTCATGTTGTGGTGAGAATCAAGAACCATTAAATGTAGACGTAGATGAACTCACATTTATATGTAATAAGGATTTCGAAAATGAGGAATGGCATGACGCTATTAAAGCAGAAGTAAAAGCTCACATCAAGAATGGAACTTGGAAAATTGTCAAGAAAGAAAAGGATATGAAAATTATTGATCACAAAATGGTTTTGAAAAATAAATGGACTCCAGAAAAAGGAGAGATAAAGAAGGCCAGACTCGTTGCGCGCGGATTTGGACAAAGACCTGGGATTGATTTCAATGAGACATACGCACCAGTTGCCAAATTAAGTAGCATTCGAACTGTAATTGGACTAGCTGTCGAAGAAGATTTGAAACTTAACCAAATGGATGTCACGACAGCATATCTGAATGGCGATCTAGTAGAAAACATATTCATGAAGTTTCCAGAATATATCGAGCAATATATTGCCGAAATTATGGTAGACGCATGCGATAAAGATGATTTTATTTTGTATGATAAAGCAAAGAAGATGCTAGAAGATATGAGAAGTATCGAACAAGAAAAAGTATGTCACCTCAAAAAGGCTCTCTACGGGCTAAAACAAGCAGGAAGACAATGGTATACAAAATTAGACAATGAACTAAAGAGAATAGGATTTCAAGCGTCGAAAGCTGATCCTTGTGTCTACATATTAGCCAAAGGAGGAGAGAAGACAGTAATTGCCATATATGTAGATGATCTCCTTATTGCTTATTCTTGTCCAAAAATACTGGCTGAAATCAAAGAAAAGTTAAGCGAAATATTTGAAATGAAAGATTTGGGACAACCAAAATGTATAATCGGAGTTGATTTGGAATACAAAGAAAATAAAATTAACCCAAAAGAAATTTATTCTAGAAACTCTAAAGAAATTTAATATGCAGGATTGCAAAATTTCTACCACACCGATGGAAGTTAATTTAAATCTGGAGCCTAATACGAAAGGAGGAGCAGAGAATTTGCCTTACAGAAACCTAATTGGAACACTTATGTATGTTTCAGTTGCTACCCGACCTGACGTAACGTACGCTGTAAATTATTTATCAAGATTCAATGATTGTTTTGGACCAGAGCATTTCAAATCAGCAAAGCGAATATTACGATATCTTAAAGGTATGATCGATGTTGGTTTAACATACTCCAAATCACAAGAGCCATTAGAAGGTATGGCAGATTCTGACTGGGGTGCTTGCAAGTTGGACAGAAAGTCCTGTTCCGGTTACATTTTTAAATACGCAGGAGCAGCTATCAGTTGGGCATCCAAGAAGCAAAGAAGCGTAGCACTATCAACAGCAGAATCTGAATACACAGCTTTGACAGAAGCTGCAAAAGAAGCTGTTTATCTTAGATCACTGTTCAGAGATTTGAACATTGATTTCGGACAAATAACAATTTGGAGTGATAATCAAGCTGCCATAAAATTGGGATATAACCCCATAGTATCCCCTAAGTCAAAACACATAGACCTTAAGGTTCACTACATAAGAGATTGTGTTAATCAAGGAATCCTGAATATCACTTACAAGTGTACAGAAGAAATGGAGGCTGACCTTTTGACGAAGGCATTACCAGGACCCAGATTAACAATGCTGAGAGTCAAACTAGGTCTTCTGCATTAGTGCTGTGAGGAGGAGTGTTGTAAGTCTATGGGCTATCACATCAGCAATGCCGTGTTCTAATTTGACGCTTGCTTAAAACATTCTGACGTATGTAATATCATATCTGAATTATATATTGTGTAAAGTATATTAGTAAAATAGTTTATTAATAATATTTATTCTTTCGTCCGTCGTTCCACCCAACACTGTTATTACTTGGTTTCCGCCATCAAACTAAAACGCCGTTGAATTGTTAAAACTTGCTTCTGGATATATCTGCTTTTGATGCAAAACTTAACCTTAGCTTCTAATTTTAATACTTTATACTCTGTTTTGATCCAAAATGAGCATGAGAGTCTATAGAACTAAGAAATGTCAAAACATAATTTTGTGGAAAAAGTGGATATAACTGGTTTTTATTGCGAAGTCCTCAATTGCTATGTTATGTTTTTTTGAATATTTAAAAATTATAGAATTTGTTACAATTAAATAGGTAGATGTTGTTTATTTACTTATTTACTCAACCTTACAGATAACTCCATTTATATATTTAGGTAAAATTTGTCGTTTGCACAAAATGTTCCTTTTTGCATTATTATTATATTCTTGTAGTGTCAGCACTCATAATTAGCTCAAAATGTATCCAATTTCCAGTTCTTGTTCCTACTTAATATACACTTATATTGCTCACCTCCTTTGCTGATAAATCAGATAGTTTAATAACTTTTTTTTCTTCATTTTTATCATCATTTGACTCGGTGGCAATTTCCTTTTGGGTTTGTTTTTCAAGTTTCTCTTCAATGTCTGTGCTGAAACTTATACTATTATTTCGGTTTAATACAACCTTCTTAAGTGGTACAGGTTTATCTTCATTGGATGATATATCTTCAATTTTACGTTTAACTGCTGTTGGAGGTTCATCTAAATCATTCTCTAGAATGACAGATTCAGAAGTATCTAGATGATCATCATCGTCTTCCTATAAAATTATATATTCAAGCAAAACTCATTATTTCATAAGTCCTTATCAAAAATTGAAATCAAAGTTTAGGTACCTACATTTAATAAATCTTCATCCAAATCATCAACTGATTCGGTACCAATATTTTCATTAGATTTTAATGCTGACTGCAGCCGTTCTATGAGTTCAGTTTTATTACCAGAAGTGCTTAACCCTCGTAGTTTCAACTCCTTTTTCAAATCTGGGACCTACAGCAAATATACATAACCTCAATACATTTAATTAACAAATGCCATTTCAACTGTCGGAAACTAAACTACAATAAAAACATACAAAGGACATTACTGAAAATAAATACATTTGTTTATTTTTACCTTCAATTTTAAAAAATCTGTAGAATTATCTGTCAACGTCTCATCTGCCATTTTGAAAATGTATGCATGCATGTATTCACTCTTCTTCTTTCACAGTTCGAAACTACGGTTTTTTATATGAACTACAATATTACGACATTTTCTAAACGTTTGAACTACAACATAAAATAAACCAAGTCAAAAAGTACAAAGTATACACGAAACGAGTTATGAGTAAAGAAAAATAACTCAAAATTTTTGTTCAACAACGTATTCAAAAAAATATATTTTTTGTGTGTCAAAATTAACAAAAACAAGATCAATTTAAGCGTTTGTTCAAATTGGAGCTAAACCGTAGAGAAATAACTTTCTAACTATCTATAAACTAACGATCTCTTTATCTATGGTAGTGGACTCAAAGTTCTCGAAGATTCTGTTGGTTGTAGCATTGTCCTGCGTTACATGCGTGATTCGGAACGCACTCTTAGACAACCCTATAGGTTATCTATGAAACCAATGCTTAGATTAGATTAGGAAATTGTCTAAGAACCAATGACAGAATGCGTATACAACTGTTCCGAATAGTTATAGCGCTTCATGCACATTAATAAAACGGAACGATTTCTAAGCGCCGTGCAACAGTAGGGCCGTTCGGTAATGTTACTCCATTGACTCCGAACACTCCTCCCTTCTTTAAACCGTTCGGCTATTAGAGAACGAGTAAAAGGAGCAGTCTTTAAATCGTTCGTTTACTGTGGAGTGGTGTGAAAAGAGCTGCTCCAATTGTATCACCTCGGCGAGGTAGGGTTTTAGGAGTGAATATGCGCATTTCGATTATAAATAAATTTATTATGTATTTTAGGTTACATAGATTACAATTGCGAAGTAATAATTATTCATATATTATAAAATAACCACAAAAATATTACACCGATTGACATTTGTTTGAATTTGACGTTTGATTGATGTCCCTCATTTGACAGTTCGGGTAACAAATGATCCTTTTACTCTGTTCCACTCTCCATTTCGGATTTAATTGCCGAACGGCCCTAGCGGAGACAGCCTTGTCCATAGACAAAAAAAATATATATATTATTTCTCTATGGCCGTAGTGCATCTCATCTTCGCGCATCGGTTCTGCGCAATAATTTTATTTGACCTTGAGACGGCTATTTGGATTTAGATACCAGGTCCGCATTAAGTAACAGTTCTACTTTTTGGACAGGGAAGGATTAGTATAATGTTAAGGTGTTACATTTATATTTCAAAGAAAATTTTATTGAGTAGATAATACAATATACAATTTGAATATGTTAAACGGAGAATTTTAAATCGTCAACAAAGAAAATATAATAACAAATCAAATTGTAATAAAACAGAGGATATACTTATTGATTTTCATTAAATATCTAGTTAAATTCCATAATCCAATAATATATATTTGCAAATGAAAATTATATTTCATTAAATGTGACGCCAAATAATTAACTTATCCTTATTATCTTTTTTGAAATTTCTATTAATATATTCAAGTGTATAATACCGAACTCTTATATATAAATTTATAGTAAATTGAACGGGAAAATCTGTGCAAGGAGGTGTAAACAAGATTTCTTTACATTGCTGTACAAAGTTGCTCACAATATTTTCTTTGACGCTGTAATTTTGAAAAATAATTTCAATGTTCGCGATAAATATTGTACGAACTCAGTATGTGGATTATTTAAATTTCCATAAATGTTTTTGTCGGAGTTTTCATAAACTTGAAACTAAGTATATACAGATGAGTTATATATTAAACTTTGCCTTTTGGAATGACTCTCACAAACAAAACAATTATGAATATTTAAGGCCTTTTCACACCAATATCCACAAACATATCTTAAAAAATTCGTTTGCAAAATATCATTATTCTGATAGTCCGTATCAATTTTTTAAAACATTTGGGTATTTTCTAACACCTCATACCCCTTACTATGAGATTCAATAGGAATTTCGCTTAATCTCAGCAAAATTGGATAAGGATATCAGCTTGGCAATTTTCAGTTCTAGAATGAAACAGTTTCACATACAATAATTTTCTAATTGTTCTGTGCACTTGAACTGCAGTTGGATTCTTGCAGTTTCCATTTTGTTGTTGTACACTACCAAAGAAATTTTCCATGCCCCGACTAAGGCGCCTTGTAAAAATATACTTAAAATCAGCTTTTCTAAGTTCCATAGTTGCAAAATACCGTTAGTAATTTTTACTGCCTTAGAACATTTAATCTTTCCTGAAATATTTTCATTTTTAGCATTCAGTACTATTAGGGAATCAAAAATATTTAAGCACTCCTTTAAAAAATCTATCTGGTAGTCAAGGCCCTTATAAGCTCGATTATAAGATTTTCCTGAAGTACTACTGGAATTTAAAATGTCAAACAATTTGTCCATTTTGTCAACAAAATCCGATGTATAAATAGCATCTGTTGGAAGATAATCAAACCTGGTGTAAACATTCATACCAGCAGCAGCAGTTGCACTAAATACTTGGGATGCATATCTTACCTTCATTGTTTCAAAACATGATGTTTTGAGATGCGCATCTGTCAATTTTGGAGCGGCTCTTATAGGGTATTTTTTATCGTGCTCATAAAATTTATAAATGTATTCCCAAGATACCTTGTGACCCTTTAAATAAAAGTTGTATTTTTGAAGCATATTTCTAATTGCTTTTATTATATGAGGTGGATCAAAAATATAAAAAATTTTCATTTCCTCGTACATAAAGTAAGGCTGAGTTAAATTAATGTTCAATATAGTTTTTAAAGCAAGAAAATTTGAGCACATGTCTGTAATTATGGCTACGATTTTTAAACCCACTTTCTTCAATATTTGCAATAATTGAAAAAGAATGTTTTTTATTGACAACGCTGGAAGTGTCGTTCCAGAAAAGTAATAGGCAATGAGTTGTTTCCACGATGAAAAAATTCCCCTTATCATAAAAACACAAACGTGTCGTGCTCTTTAAATTTTCTACATTTTCGCTAAATCCGATTATGCTATCACGATCACGATTGTAAAATAAATTACTTTTAATTGCCATTTCATCAATACATAGCACTAGATGTTTTCGGCCCCATAAAATACATTCTAGGACATTCAGTTTTAAACTCTTTTGAGTACCGCCTACCCTTTGGTTCTTTCCCGGCCTGAGTTATTTGTACTTTTATAAAATTGACTATATGTAAGATGAATTGCAAAATTTCTTGGTTAAATTTTAAGTTATATTATTTTCAATATTTTTGATCCTATTCTGTAATTCGTCAACTTGTGCCTTTAAACGGTTATCTCCGTGATCTATATTCTTCATAATACTGCGATATTTTCTTTTTCTGGGAGTACCATAAGATAATGAATGCATTAGAGGTTTGTGTTGAAATTGATGGAGACAGTAGTTCTGGTCTATCGCCTGTTCATTTCCTGACTGAATTATTGTTAAATAACGGGTGTGTTTGTTTGATCATGAAAAATAAAATGTTCACTGCTTATATAGGTACCTGGCTTAATCAATATGTCTTTTGTTATACTTTAGGTCTTCTCGCTAAATCAGTCTATTCTATTACACTATAGTTATGTTCTCGTTGTAAGTTCACATTATCGCACGACGATCCCCCTAATGAAACAAAAATTGTTGGCACTGCATTGGGATTCAGTCTGTTACGTGAATTATTGGTAAACATTTGAGATTCGAAGTGATCACTACAGAGCCTATAACTTTTATTCAAATTTTCCAACTTGTCC
The DNA here is from genome assembly GCA_947563755.1 of Lochmaea crataegi. Taxonomy (NCBI): domain Eukaryota; kingdom Metazoa; phylum Arthropoda; class Insecta; order Coleoptera; family Chrysomelidae; genus Lochmaea; species Lochmaea crataegi. The sequence goes on from OX387425.1 coordinate 25,026,697, forward strand.
ATTAGATCTTCTCTATTAGCAGCTATTGCCCACATTCTAGCTCTAAAAAATACACATTTTATTTAAATTAAATGAATATAGATTATCAATAAGCACTTAATACGTTTTAAAATGTGCCACATCCTATTCCAACTAACTATTTATTACCGTTTCGTCGACTCTCCTTTCTACCTGTATATTGCTGTAATTAATAATCCCCCTTTCTAATCCATCCTTCTTAAAAATGAAATAGTGGTTGTTTACAATACCTTTATCTGTACGGGAAAATGTAATTAGGAGGAGAGATAAAAATATAGGGATTAGGATGAAAGAAAAAAGGAAACCATCGAAAATCTTTTAGATAGTCCTGCAACAGTAGATCATACGATTACTTTACATAGTATAAAGTTTGACTAAGCTACACCAGTTCAAATTTGACAAAATCTGTATTTACATAGTGAATTTTGGTATATATGTATACAGGGTCGACAATTGGCTATTACTCTTTAAATACCCTGTATAACATATTACAACTCTACATTGTTGTAACGGGGAAGTGAAAAGGATTTTGAATTTGAAATGAAATACAGGGTAGGGTGTTTCATTTAAGAAAACATAACTTTGATGGAAGACCCTGTACCTTTGTAAATAATTTTAAAATGTGCAGTTCCAAGCTTCCTACTAGATTTGTTGCTAACTTTTTTTGATATCTCGTTTAATAACAGACATAATGGACTTTGTCACAGAAGTTGATCACTCTGTATATTTGCGATTTACTATGACGAAACAAAACTGTTGATAAACTTTTAAACAGGCCAAAGTGAAAGCTTGTGACTAAGTTGGGAATTCTGGAACCGTTGGCGATACTTGACGTGTTAGTGTTGGTGTAGTGGTAGTGTAAACAGTGTTCAGTGAAAGCTTGTGAATTTAAAAAAAAACAGAAAATTCGCAATATTTTTCTTTGACAGTCCTAAGTCTGTATAAAGTGTGAAGGAATGTTTAGTGAATCGTACTATATAACATTATATAGTCGACGAAACGGTAACAAAACAGGAACAGACCGAACTAACTAATTTAAAATTTCATATTTATCAGAGACTCTGTATTTATGTAACTATAAAACGTCACACTATCGACAATCGCAACTACCGGCCTTTATTTAAATGTATACCTATCGTGTGTAGAATCTTTAGACCTATCTACTCACCTCAAAGGATCTTTGGGAAATCTAAAATAACTTTTCTTCATATATAAATATGATTTACTTTTACAGTTCTTTGCAGCACAAACTACACCTGCTTTAACTTTTTTATTCATCTTATTTGATGAGTGTCGCTCAAAAAGACGTTTGATATGTTCGCCGCCGTTGTGCTATTTTATATTTATTTATTACCTCCTTCTACTTCTACAATGATTTCTTGAGAGTCATTTTCATGAAGAATATAATTTTCATCCATATCGAAATCCATTCTTCACAAAGCACAAATCAACAAAAATAAATCTTAATCACCGTGACTCATCAAAGCTAACCCCCCTTATCTCTGAAAGCTACTCAGCTTTAATAGCTATGTTCTTTCGTACTGAATCAACTGATGGAACTTATGTGATTGAAGTAGAAGTGATTTTGCAATCAGAACACATTCATTCACTGAATGCCCGAAAGAACGCGCTCATTTTCATCATAGCGTTAAAGACGTTTTCGTGAGTTTATGTCCACATGTCGTTTTGGCATTTGGAGGAAATTTATTTTTTATTTATTTATTGAGTTACGCTATGTAGAACAAGAAAAACTAACGAAATGGGAAGAAAATTAATATTAGATTCCCTTGTAAACCCCATTCAATTTTTAAGCTCTAGTATAATTGAAAAGGTAATAGTTTGCCATCTTCAGGTGCAATTTATGTTTTTAATTATTAGGATTTCCACCAAAGAGGGTTATCTCTGCAAAAACCAGTAAAAACGTTAATATTATAAACTTCTAGCTTAAAAATTTGAGGTTAACTTTACTAATGTGATCTAACTGATCATAACTGATAATAAATTACGCGTTTAGAATAATCACTTATGATCACTTTTAAGGTGTAGAGAGGGAACTGATTGAAAACGAAAGAACGATCGTTTAAACTGATCTACCTGATTTTAGTTACATAGATCACTTCTTTCAGTAAGAAAGAACATTACTAATAACATATTTAAGGTCATGCTAAATCCACTCGTTTCTTGTCAAACGACAAGGCTTTTGATTGGTTAATATGCGAACGGCATGAACAGCGAACTGCAAAACTTAAAACTTCGTAATATAGAGAGATATCGGTAAAATCAATAGCGTCTGTGAACGTAATTAACGTCCTGCGGTATTGGGTTTACGTCAAGCGGTATTTCAATTAGCAGTTACCCGCGCTATGCGCTATTCGAAAATGTCACTTAACCTAGCTTTATTGTTATTGTGTCTATTGTGTGTCTTATAAGTTTTTCATTAAATTTGTGTGTTTGTCTTAGCCATATTCAGTATTTTTTGTATTATTATTGTTCAAATAAAAGACGAACATTTATTTTTTGAGGTTCCTAATAGTGTATCTATAGATTCATTTTATCTACAATTATTTTTTCTTAACTTCCACTATAGAATCTTTGCAATGGATGAAGATCTTGAAGCGATAATTATTGGTGGTGGAAATGATCAAGACATTGAAGCCGCCATTTTGATGAATAACTTTATCATAGGAAAACTGCGCATGCCCGGCATGTTAATTATCAAGCGCTATTTCAAATACCGCCTGTCGCTAGGCTCCGTAAATTACGCTTGGCGGTAACGTTATTAGAGAGATATCGGTAACCCAAATAGCGTCAGGCCGTATTAGCGCATATGTTATTTTGACATTTAACCTATGCGCGAGTCGATTCTTAAAACAACGTCCCTAAATAACGTTACCGCCAAGCGTAATTTACGGAGCCTAACGACTGGCGATATTTGAAATAGCGCTTAATAGAGAGATATCGGTAAAATGAATAGCGCCTGTGAACGTAATTAACGTCCTGCGGTATTGGGTTTACGTCAAGCGGTATTTCAATTTTATTTAACAGTTATCGGAAGCGACCTCTTACCCGCGCCCCGCGCTATTCGAAAATGTGACTTAACCTAGCTTTATCGTTATTGTGTCTTCTAAGTTTTTGATTAAATTTGTGTGTTTACCTTAGCCATATCCAGTATTTTTTGTATTATTATTGTTCAAATAAAAGATGAACGTTTATTTTTTGAGGTGTGTTTCTACAGATTCATTTTATCTACAATTATTTTTTCTCAACTTCCACTAGAATCTCTGTAATGGATGAAGATCTTGAAGCGATAATTATTGGTGGTGGAAATCATCAAGACATTGAAGCCGCTATTTTGATGAATAACTTCAACATAGAAAAACTCTGCGCAAGCCCGGCATGTTAATTATCAAGCGCTATTTCAAATACCGCCTGTCGTTAAGCTCCGTAAATTACGCTTGGCGGTAACGTTATTTAGGGACGTTGTTTTAAGAATCGACTCGCGCATAGGTTAAATGTCAAAATAACGTATGCGCTAATACGGTCTGACGCTATTTGGGTTGCCGATATCTCTCTAATAATTAACATGCCGGGCTTGCGCAGAGTTTTTCCATGTTAAAGTTATTCATCAAAATAGCGGCTTCAATGTATTGATCATTTCCACTACCAATAATTATCGCTTCAAGATCTTTATCCATTGTAGAGATTCTAGTGGAAGTTGAGAAAAAATAATTGTAGGATAAAATGAATCTATAGATACACTATAAGGTACCTCAAAAAATAAATGTTCGACTTTTATTTGAACAATAATAATACGAAAAATACTGGATGTGGCTAAGGCAAACACACAAATTTAATTAAAAACTTACAAGACACAATAACAATAAAGTTAGGTTAAGTCACACTTTCGAATAACGCGGGGAGCGGGTAAAAGGTCGCCTCCGATAACTGTTAAATAAAATTGAAATACCGCTTGACGTAAACCCAATACCGCAGGACGTTAATTACGTTCACAGGCGCTATTCATTTTACCGATATCTCTCTATTTAGGGACGTTGTTTTAAGAATCGACTCGCGCATAGGTTAAATGTCAAAATAACATATGCGCTAATAGGGCCTGACGCAGCAGAGCAAATATGCCTGTGTATATTATCTCTGCAAATATGAAAGTAGCTATTTAACTTTCAACGGGAACGGCAAGTTTAAAGGCCGATTTATAATCTTGCAGTTGCCGTTTCCGCTCGCAGTTGCCGTTCCCGTTGAAAGTTAAAAAGCTACTTTCACATTTGCGCATTGAGCGTGACGTTCCCTGATGTTCAGACATAACGAAGTTTTAAGATTTGCAGTTCGCTATTCGTGCCGTTCGCAATGTTCGCATATTAACCAATTAAAAGCCTGGTCGTCACGTTGATTAAGATTTATTTTTGTTGATATGATGATGTGTGCTTTGTGACACAACACAACGGCGACGAACATCAAACGTCAGGTTTATAAATTGACACTATCAACGGCAACTGCAACGTCAAACAGCAACGGGAGCGGTAATGGCGACGGCAACTGCAAGTTTATAAATAGACCTTATAAATCAGCCTATGCAGCCATGCGCAATTCGGAACGCACTCTTTTTAGACTTTGGTTGTGTAGTGTAGTTCCATTGTCTAAAAAATGTTAGACAAAGGTAGTTCTTAAACCAACCTAAACAATCCCTTATCTATGGTATTGTGATTAGTGGTTACCAACGCCAAACGCTTCTGCCGATGCTCTATGGTCACTACAGCACAAATCACTAATTCTAATTAGTGGTTTGTGCACTACAGTTTTCATATTAACAGGTTGTCTCTGATATTAATGAAAAATTTAGGGTTATACTCAAAACTTTGGAAATTGTGTATTTATTATTTTTACTTGAATCTTAGTATGTCTGAAAAAACTCCTTCACCTGGTGATGGTCTAAGGTCTGTTAGAACTACATCATTATTTAGAGCAGTGAACTTCGAATTATATACCAAACCAGTATGTTATTATTCTTATATATTCTCCCAATTCGTTAATTTTAAACTACATACTTTTACTTCTAATCATTGCGTTTTGAAATTGTGCCTGGGCTATTTATAAATGATGCTTTAACTTTTAGAACGCAGTTATAATGGGAATAGGATTGGTGGCAATTGCAGGTTGTGCTGGTTATATTGCATATATGAGAACTAAATATGAGGGTATGGGATATTATGGAGCATTAAAAGAAGATGGTACAGAATATTTTGAAAAAAAGAAATCTAAATGGGATTAATAAGTATAAAAATTTGTAATTAGTTGTAGTGATATGTACAGAATTGATTGTAGAGATTTAAATTTTGTAAATAAATATTTATTTTAACATTGTATTAACACAACCAATTTAAATATTATATTCCAATATACGTTCTCAGTTGTAGAAATTGTCCATTCCCCAAGCTACAGTAGACTAAATTGTGTTTAAATTAAAAGAGATATGTGTAATATGTAATTTTCCATGACATTCTTCAACTGAAAATACTCCCATACACCCAACAAAATGAAATAGAAACTTTATCAAAGTGAACTTCGCAACAATATATAGTAGACTTTTTGATACTTCTGCAAAGTCACTTCTTAATTTTGCTAGGATGCTGGTCCTATCGGCAGTTATACCTCAGCCTTTTGGGTTTTAAAGTATTTCGGAACCGAAGCAAATATTTTTTCACTTGTTGTATGGCATGAAACACCACTTTTCAGTTTACATTGTATCATATTGTAGGAAATGAGAAATAAAAAATTATTTAAAAAAATTATATCAATTTAATTTTACAAAACATTGAACAAGTCCATTAATAAAAAAGAGTATCTAAGAATAATTAATTAAATAGTATAAAACCTCAATTAACACAACCATATAAACTCTGCCTGCAGTATGACTATCACAATTGTTTTAAAACATAATTTCATTAGCAAACGTTTTCTTTTCCAGTTTTCTTCAGTTTCATCTGAAAATATACATTAAAGAATTAAATATTTTATTAGGATTTACAATGTTGCAATTTTATACAATATAACTATGTAAATAATACACCACTACGTAGAGTGATGGAAAGTGTTGCAGAAAGAACAAGATACAGACTAAGTAGAGAGGGAATCATTAAAAAAAACACCTCCTTACTTTTTAGGAATCCAAAAACCTGGGACATGTGATGCCTTTTGGCCTAATATAATAAGATAACAATAATATTTAAATAAGAAATAAATTCTCTTGAAACTAATTTCAATAAATCATTAGAACGTTGAAATATTACATAAATATGAGTAAGAAGGTCGACAGGTACGAAGTCAAGTTCAGAGCGTGAAATAAACATGTATTATTTAATATTTACTTACGGTGAACTTGACTCGTCGTATAAATATACAAGCGACAACGCATTAGAAAATCAATAATAGATCGATCAGTGATCAGTCAATAATAAATCAATCTAAGATGAATTAATCATCAGTAATCCTTAATTATAAGTATGCTATACGGTAGTTTAATAAATAGAACTTATCCCAGTGCCAAAAGTAGTTGTTTTATTCCATTAAGATGACCCTCCGAGTGACCAGCAACACCACCAATTAAGAGGCCTATCCACACCTTTAAACCCCAACATTACAGACATGCCACAAGATGGTATGATGAAAAAGAATAACTTTTCAAAGAAATTTGTTACGGAATTAAGCAACAAGAAGGAATGGGATCCAAATACCATTACCAGACTTGGAAAAAATGCCATTCAATGGTACACAGACGGCTCAAAGGCAACTGGGATAGGAGTGTACGGGCCAGGAACCAAACACTCTGAAAGCTTGGGAAAATCCCCGAGTACCTTTCAAGCGGAAATTCACGCCATAAGAAAGTGTGCCCAGTTCAATATTGAGAAAGGATATAGAAGGCAAAGGATTATCATAATGTCAGATATTCCAAGCAGCCATTAAAGCACTGAGCTCTTGTGTTATCAGTTCCAAAATGGTTGGGAATGCCTAAGCAAACTCAATGAACTAGGCGAGAACAATATAGTCACCTTACTGTGGATTCCAGGACATACTGGGAGAGAAGGAAATGAAATGACTGAAACACCCTTTTGGGGGCCAGAAGCCTTTTGCGGTATCAGCTCCAATGTAATATTAGAAGAAATAGGCAAAGCCGAAAAAAGAGAAGATCTGTCCATTGGAAAGATCTAGTAGGACTTAGACAATCAAAGATTCTTCTGGGTGACTGCAACCTGTTGAGATCAAATGAATGCAAATGAAGTCAAAGTAAAACTGCACTAAGAGTTTTAACAGGGATCCTAACGGGACATTGTCGCCTGAATGGGCACCTGAAAAAGCTCAAAATAGTGGAGGAAGAAGAATGTAGATTCAGTGGCATGGAAGAAGAAACCTCCATCCACATACTTGCGAATTGCACAGCAATTCAGAATCCTAGGGCACAACACCGTGGAGATTATTGGATAGAAGAGGGACATTTACCTAAGTTAAAGCCTGCAGATATCCTAAAATTCCTCCGGGAAATAGGACTAAAGGAGCTACTAGTCTCCGAGACTTTCCTCAGGAACTAAGTAGAAGTAAGGGGGCACAATAGATCATTTAGGTCTCGGTGAATGTCACCCCAATTTACATACATACATACATGTAAATAATATCAAACAGAAGAACAAGTACAACAGGAGGAGGAAGAACGAGAATTAGTTAAATTATATATTTTCCAAATCACTATCGTCTTAACTCTCAGCTATTAGGCACACGGCTTGATACAACACAAGATTTTCATTAATTTTTGTTATCTAATAAGAGTGTCACAAAGGTTATGTTAAAATTTGAAATGACAGTTCATTCGTGAGAAGGTTCGAATTGTTACCGGGCCAACAGTTATAAGCGCGCTAATTAAAATGGACCAGCTCTAAGTAGTTCGAGCAGCATAATACATCTTACCAGTTGAGAATATTGAGGTGGATCACATCGCTCACTGAGGACTATCTCTCTCTTTCTAGTCTGTCTTACTTGTTAAAATCATAAGTTTGTTTACATTTTTTCACAATGTGTATAACTTACTGAACAATAATGCCTATTTAGACATAGGAAGTTAAACTGAATTTCAATAACAATACTTACTGATGAGTTAAATGATCTACTAAAAGTAACTTTTTTTTCCAAGTTTGATTCAATTTTGGAGTTGCTATCAACTAATATTCCAGTCCTTTGATTATAATAAGGCGATTTTAATATATTCTCTCTAACTTTACGAAGCGAAGACATCAAGCCTGTTTCTTTTCCAACAGAATTACTACGTTTTGTTCGAAATTGTGAGTCAATGATTCCTTCAGTCATACTATTTCGTCTCGCCATTTTATGTTGTTCTGTAAGCCTGGCTGGAATGGGACTACTGTTTAGTTTTTCTTTTGAAGGTGATGCACTGAAACTAACAAAGCGGGTCAGAAATATATTGGTTATAATAGAAATTTTCAATTTCACTGTTTTATTTGGAATTTGTTATAATGAGATGTTGAACCGATATCCGGCTTTTGGTATTTTATTAAAGTATATTGGTAGTACTTTGCAAAAATTAATTTAAAAAAAGTTTTAAATCGAATATTTTAGGAGAAAACTGGAAATTAAGAATTCCTAAATGGTTGCAACTTTCACTAGAAAAACGTCATATAACTAAATATTAAGTTAGCAACTTTCTGAAGTTGTCTTAGGAGCTATATAATAGCCAGTTACAAAAAGGCCATTCGAATTTGAAGAACTGTCAAAGTCTATAAAATAATAGGTTTATTCCAACTGGCATTTTTTATGAACCGTACTGGAATTGTTTCGAGTACTGTATAGTGCGCAAACTCGAATTTGGGATGGACACATCAACTTTATCAACTCTTCAAGAAGGTACATTTATTATACCGTCCCAAGCAGTCCCAAGAATGATACTTTAATCAGTTGGAATGTGAAAGAAATACAGCACTTGCGCGAACGATAACAAAAACGGTTCTAACGCCAGTTGGAACGAAGCTATAAGCAAATGTACATTACCAACCAAATAAAACTAAATACAAAAAATACACTTCATACCTTGTTCGTCTTAACTTTGATGTAGTCGGTGTACCATTATTTAAATCTTTACTCAATTTTTTCATATTAGTTGGTTCAGGCAAAGAGTTGGATCTGAAAAACGTGTTATTAATTTACAGTAACTTACAATGCAACTTTATTTTAATAGTAATTCTTGAATATCAAAACACATTCAATACAATACTGTTGGATGTCTCTCGTTTGCTACTTCGTGGTTCGATAATTGTATTGCTGGTATAGCTTAGAAACTGCCTGACTAACACAGAATGGCATAGTTTCAAATTTCTCACAAGTATGTGGGTATGGAAATTTGTAATTTCAGATCCCATATTCTCGAATCTTGATCCAAAAAGGTCGCAATCGACATTTGTCGAATAAAAACGTTGCACGAAAATTTGAGGTCGTATTCTCGAACCACCTTCGACATTAATGTCACCGTTCCACATTTTGTCGCATATGTACATGTGGCAATACAGTAAATTTATAAAAGTGTAGTTGCTATTCTAAAATGAACTCAATCAAAAAGAAGAATTTTAATAATGGTTTTAATCTGTCTTTTTTATGTGTTTGTAGTTATATACTTCTGTTACTATTTTCTTAAAGTCGGTTCGCTCCCAATAAAAACCGCACGTATATAAAATCACGTGCATATTGAATGATCTAGGCAAGTGAATAAGGTTGAACAGTGGCGTATTGAGAACGATGTGATGTATATAATATTCACGCAATAATTAATAATCTCAAATAAACAATTATTAATAATTTTTATCAGAACAAAAAACTCAGAAATAACACAATTCTAACAAATCAAAACACAAATCAAGTAATTATCTCTAGAAAATTATCCTTTTCCAAGTACCTACGTCAAACTGACGAATTTCTGTCACTGGCAACCTTCACACTAAATTCTAATATAACCTCAAACCGAATAATACAACACTATAAAACTCATATATTATTATAATATCCAACTAATACACTCTAGTACACAAATTTACCAAAACCAATTTAACTTTTGTTCTCGATTTATATTTAAATCAGTAAAAAATGCTATTTTCATCCATCTTTCTGAAGGTTGTCCATGATCAGCTAACAACATGGCGCGGGATGACGTCACTTGGAAACGCTCTATAGTCTATAGCAGGGTTTCTCAAGTGTCGTCCACGGACCCCCCAAGGGGTCCGTAATAAGTGTTCCAAGGGTCCGCAGAAGCTCAAATGAATTCTTAAAAATGTGCAGTAAAGTAACTCATCATTTGCTTGATCATTCTCGCTGGTTATTGCTGAGCAGCGCGAAGCGCGGGGAAACTACTCTCCGCGCCCCACCTGCTTACCCAGTCGAGTCAACACTCACTCCTGCGTACGCCCGCAATACAGATAAACGTGTTTATTGAGCCGCGTCGCGCATCAACAACTTACGGGCTTTTCTTAGTGAAATCAAAAGGTATGTAACAAATAATAATTTTCAAGTGTTTTTAAGATAATCTGTACAAGTTAGTAAATTATCGGCCATGTTTCCTCGCCACTTGCCGATGTCCCGTAGCTTCAGATAGACTTGCCAAACTATATCTTTGTGAGGCAGGATTTTCAGCTCTAGTGTCGATAAAAACAAAAAATCGCAATCGATTGAACGTCCAAGATGACATGCGCCTTGCCTTATCGAAGACAATTCCACAATTTAAAGTGCCCATTGACGCCAAACAACATCATCCATCTCATTAGCTGTTTCATTTTTTTAAATGAGTTTTTTTCCACAATATTATTTGCCGGGGGGGGGGGGGGGCCGTGGGATTTTAAAAATTCTGAAAGTCGTCCTTGACTGCACATAGTTTAAGAACCCATGCTCTATAGGTACTATTCACAATAATTAATTTCAATACAAACACAGTTAGCATGTACGAACCTGTAAAAACTTCTGTTCCCCTACTGCTAACATTTCAAAGCGAGTCGTCCAATACTCAGTGGTATTTGTTTACAAGCGGTTTTTCTTGGGACCGTTCAGACTATAGGTATTTAGTTTTAAGCATGGATACTGAGTTTTAAAAGTCAGAATATTGCAGTAAATCGCAAAAGGAGTCAATAGAACTCATAACAAAACCAACCACACCTGTTTGAATATTTCACGTCTATTTAAAATGTTCTCTATTTCACCAATGCTTCTACTAACAGAAGATTGGCTAATAGAAACTGCAGCATTGCTCCCTTCTAGAACCTGGTAACTCCCTGTTCAGGGCCATGAATACCTGAAATACTGAGTAAATTTAAGCTCCATTTTATTTAGTGGAGTTAACATTCTCACTTTACCTTTGATTCTACATGAAGCATAACTTCTACGTCCAAACACTCCAAACCCATCATTCTTATTGAAAGGCAATAGCTTCTTCTTCTTCGTAGTCCTCGATGTTTAATTTAAAAAAATTACCTTTTCTACATGTAAACTAACCACAAAAACTTGAAATCTCTCACAAAGATATGACAATTTCTCACTTGCGTAAGACCAAGTGAGATTTTGACATGAAAATTGTCGATTTCGACATTCAAGAATTGCAGTTTTACGTTTCATGCGACAATTTTGATATGTCGCTTGCGAAATTCACCGTTCGAGATTCGAGAATACGGGCCCAGGTCTTCAATTTTGTGTGTCAAACTCTACGAGTCGCCACTTTAAAGTTCTCCACACAATAGATTTTTCCTTTGAGTACTTTTGCTACTGACCTTATCGAAAATGGTTCTACATTATATTACATACCTATTGAGAACGGATTTGCGTGAATCCCACTTGGGTGAACCATTACCGCTAATATCCCTTTGATGATCGAGGGTAGGTGTGGAAGCTGCTATCGGTTTTAATTTTGGTTCCTAAAAATACAAATTGTACAGATTAGGAAAACAAATTCAATATGATTTCAATTAATTATGGCAGGATGTATCGTTTATAGTAATAATGGCTAGAGATGTGTCAACTCGACTTACTAACTCGAGTTGTGCTAAGTTCGAGTTAACTCGAGTTGCATTCTCCCTAACTCGTGTTTGGGCTGGCGGTAAATGAACGAATCAAAATACTTTTAAGAGTGTTAACTTACAAGAAAATATTTCAAGTTTCTTGACTTCAGCATTGTATTTATTTTATTTATTCAGAAAATACTTTTTACTAAAGGTGTAAATTATATATGTAAACAATCAAAACCTTTTTATTTCAATCCTACCTACGAAGTTAAGCAATCGTAAATGCCCTTACAGACAATTTGTAACAAATCATACACTCAGTTTCTTCCTGCTAACTTGAGTTGTGTAACTCGAATTCAATTCGAGTTACCTGCATTTCATCTAGAGTCGTGTTTTTTCAGAGTTGGCACATGTCTAATAATGGCCGTATGCACCGTTTATAGTACTACACCCGTTTAACTAAACTGGTTTAAATAGATAACGCCCTTAATGTTGCTTTGGTATGCACCTATTTGTCCTTTAAAACTCACTGTTTACATTTATCAAAGATGTTAAATTCTAAATGTTTTCAAAATAGAAATTTAAGGAAAACACTTAATGTAAACCACATTCGTTTACTATATTTTAGTGAAATACAGTCTAGGATTAGTTGTGGAATTTGTATTTGGGGGAGTTCTTCTCATGCTAAAAATGTTTTTTTGTCACAGAAAAGAATTCTAAGGTGTATTTCAAACATCTCATTTGTAGACTCCTGTCGACCCGTTTTTATAAATTTGATAATTTTAACTATGTATGGCCTTTATATTTTGAATTTAATCACATCAGTTCATGGAAATAAAAGCAAGTATTTGCGGAATAGTGACATTCATGCACATGACACAAGATATAAATCAGATTTCTCTATACCTTAAAAGCGTATAGAAATCTGCAAGAAATCACCTATAGTAATGGGAATTAAACTTTATTTTAGTTTCCCACAATGTTTCAAAGATATTGTCTTGGAGCATAAATTTAAGGAGAAAACTAAAAACTATCTGATTGATATGTGTCCATATTCGGTTGAGGAGTTTTTGAAAATAATCGGTGAATTTTGTCTGAACTGCAACATATACTTTGTTTGATTTTAAATTTTGATATAATTTTTTATGAGCCTGTGTGTTTCTAGTTTGTTGTAATATTTTCTGTATATTTCACATTACTGTATTTGTATTTATATATTTTTTTCTTAACCTGTCTCATGTCATTTGATATTGTAAGATCAATAAATTCCATCTATCTATCTATCTATCTATTTGAATACCGAATTACATGTATTTTGGTCGTATTTCATTGATAAAACTTGCAACAGTTTGAATAATTAGAACAACAACTTTTTCTTGACAGTCATCTCATCAATTATTCTAGTCAACCTTTCATAAGACATTGATATAAGCTACCCAAGTGTCAAAAAGAACAGTTTATAGTTAAACCTTCAATATTGAGCGTTTAAGTTTAACCTGGTTTAATCTCCATAGAATCGGTGGTGAATACCAACTCGAAATTATAAACTAGTTTAATGCTTGAAAGAGTTTAAGTGTAAAAAGTGCATATACAGATATACAGGGTGTTTCCTAAGTAATCTAAAATATTGTAGTGGACGCTTCGTCACTCCATTTTAAGACGAAAAGTTCTTATAAACATGTGTGATAAGTCTTGTCGTTAATGAGATACAGGGTATTGAATTGTTTGTAATAAATGAGCTCTGACAGTAAGTGAAATTTATTTTTCTTGGTGAAGCTACTGGTTTTTAGAAGTAATACGAAAGAACATGCTTATTCTAAGTGGCCTTTGGAATAATGTTGACAAATACTGTGTCCAACCTAAAAACCAACGCAAAAAACGAATAATAAATTTTTATCATAAGGATTTTTTGTGTTAAGTTAACAACGATGCGTTTACTAATGCTGAATTGTCTTATATTCACTTTTTGTATATTAGCGAATGGTAATGCCTTAGAGGCTAGACGTATGTATGCCCAGCATTATCCAAATAATCGTTTACCATGATCTGATACGTTTACTAAGATACATATTCGTATGATATAAATTTCTTATTCGTTTTTTGCGTTGGGTTTTAGGTTGGACACAGTATTTGTCAACATTATTCCAAAGGCCACTTAGAATAAGCATGTTCTTTCGTATTACTTCTAAAAACCAGTAGCGTCACCAGGAAAAATAAATTTCACTTACAGTCAGAGCTCCTTAATTACAAACAATTCAACACCCTGTATCTCATTAACGACACGACTTATCAAACATGTTTATAAGAACTTTTCGTCTTAAAATGGAGTGACGAAGCGCCCAATACAATATTTTAGATTACTTAGGAAACACCCTTTATTGTTACAATTAATTCAAAGATATAGATTGATCAATAACGGTCTGCAAATTAATAAATTATAATAAATTCAGTAGTGTTTGGGTTGTGCTCAATAGCCCAGGCACTTGAATGAGGTATTTTATAAGATTGTACTTTGTTTAATTGTTTACTTCAATTAAATTCAAAAATGTTCAGGAAACTCTAATAGTCTCTCACCATTTTTCGTACTTGATGGGTATTTAGAAAACTATACTTACATTTATAGGTGTGCTAGTTTTCTTCGATTGGAGTTGTGATGTTTTTTGTTCATTTTTTTCTGGTGTAAAAGAACCTGTTAATATTAAGTGAAAATGTTAATAAATTGTAGAAACAAGAAGGCACAATTCAAAAATATGTTTAAATAAAATATCAATTGAAGGTTAAAAAAATAATCTACCTTTTTTCATTTCTTTGACGGGTATGACTGCTCTTAAAGGTCCTCTTTTTGGTCCAGAAGATCCAACTTTCAATTTTATTTTGGCCCCGAATGTCGATCCATTACTATCATTGCTTTTAACTGATGCATTACTGTTGTTTCTGTTTTTGTTGGAATGTATATCCATCGAAGAAGTTGATGAATTTCTTTTCTCTAATTTTTTTTGTACTTTCTTGACGGAATGAAGGGATTGAGAAAGAGAATTTTTCATGTTTGTTTCTACAGTTTCTGAATTAATGAAAGTATCGACATTGTTTGAGGAAACTAAATGAACAAATGAAAATGCGATTTTCAATATTAAAGTATATTTGATTTAAGGTAGTTATCGTGCAACAGGCCTTGTATCAGAAAATTTGGATTTGTTTTTTACCAGTTTTTTAATTCCAGAGAAAAAACTAACGGTCAGAAATTTTCCAAAAACTAATTGTTGATGAATTGATTAATTTGTTCTGCATTTAAAAAAAAATAAAAGACACTGACCATTTCATTCTTAAGATATTGGACTTTATTCACTGAACACTGTTTACACTACCACTACACCAACAGTGTAAACAGTGTTCAGTGTCAAGTATCGCCAACGGTTCCAGAATTCCCAACTTAATTGGACTTTATTATTAATTATTCAATATATTAGAATAGTTACAAGGGCTTATTTAATAGTATTCGACTTAGTATATTTGTGTATTAAATACTGGAGTATTTTTTTAAATAAATAGAATGATTTTACCTGATTCTTTTTTGTTATAATTCACTACTCCATTGGCATTGTGTTTCTCTTTATCTGAATCATTAAGTATTATGGACGAATGACCTGAATCTTCTAAAACATCATCTTTAATTGATTGAGTATTGTTGAGCATTTCTGCGAGATTATTTAATAATAACAGACCATCTGATTTTTGTTTTTCACTTTTATGAGTGGTGTTAAAAATGTCCGATAGATTCTGTAAAATAAAGGTAAGACTATATTAATCTGAATATTCTGCCTCATCCTTTCTACATGCTGCAAACTTTTACTTCTGGTTTCTGTATTTAACATGCATGTTCAATAACATTTTACAAACTCAAACATTGGAGCTACATTATTCTTACTGCTATATGCCATACACAACAAAAGGTACAAGAGAGGATCCACCAAAATATCGAGGAATAATAGTTACTAAGGTCTTCACTCAAGTTATTTTAAATAGAATATCAGGATGGACTGAAACCTTTACAATTATACCCAAAGCCAGTCTGGTTTTAGAAAAAAATCAAAATTGTATGGACAATATTTACACCCTAACATTCTTATTTTGGACGAAACATGTATTGTATATGAGGTCTGTGGATAAAAATGAGGTGCAGTTATATTATTTTAAAGGAGTATGATGAATTATATGTTTGATTTATGGGTTGTAGATAGTATGAAAATTCCTCTTACCTGCAAAATGTCTTTAGCATCTCGAGATCTAGTTGAAGAGCTTGATGATACAGATCTTGAATTTCTATTAATTAATTCTCTATTGGTTGGAATTGGATTGGGTAATAGTTTATCAACTGCTTTAAATACTGAATCAGTGCTAGTTTTAAAATCAACTGACTCTTTGCTTTTTGCACTTTCATCTAAATCATTGGGCCACTCAGGTTGAGGAGTTGAATCCAATGGACCATTGTCAAAACCTTGTTAAAATGTAAAAATAAGTTAATGATTAGAAAAAATATATGGGATTTTTTACTTACATTCATTTAAAAAAGAGCCATCAGCAATTTTTTGAGCAATGTGATTTCCTTCAATAAACACGGAATCATGCTGCAAATTGAAAAAAATATATTTAACTCAAGAAGCAATGTTAAACATAATTAAGAAAACAAAGATGTAACGTTATTATTAATGTTCAGTTATATTCCTAATAATATAAAAAATTCTTCCAAAATTTCGCTGTATTTGCAAGCCTTTTATTAGGATACTTTTATGGTGTATATTTGTTCTATGAAACAATCGTAGATAGTAAATATGTGGATACATTAGTTTAAGATTTGTTTTATTGATAAAACTATGTAAAATTCTAATTTATACCAAGTGTATACTTACAAACATATCATCTTTATCATCACTAAATACCAGTTTTTCAGGATGAATATTTGTGGAAAACGTTTTAATTTTTGAAGGTCTTCCAGTGCTCCAAAAAAATTGTCCAGCTTCGATTGAATTACTTGAATTCATTAGAGGTTGTGAATGAATTCTACTTCTACATTCTAGGTCTAAGGTGGTCATAATTTTAGCATTATTTAAAAGAGAATGAGTAGGAGAAAAAAGAGAACTAGTTTGATCAGTTTTAGTAAGTGTGAATATTTTAGAAGGATACTCCAAACTAGTACTATTGAATGACAAACCAGAATTTTGAGATGTGGTAGATACAAGACGTCGAGAAGGACTAGAAATTAAAAACCCTGTATCCAAAATTTTGGGAGAATTGTTCGGATTTTCAACAAAGGATAACATTATATCTGGTATTTTTTCATCTTCATTTCCAAAATTGATATTTAAATTATTTATTTGTAAAATACCCAATGATTCTCTGCCAATATCGGAGTCTTCTAGAAACAACATATTCTTAAAACTTTGGTGTTCTTTGTCTGTGATACTCAAAAAATTTGCATCTTTTTCAAATCCTGGGTGTAAAATTCCCAGTGACTCTCTTCCATCTTGCAAAAATGAATTTTCAGTGGGCAAAGTGAAATTAGGTGACAATTTGGTAAAAACTGAAGATGTAGCTTCACTTTGTAACTTAATAGGACTTAAAAATTCCATTATTTGGCTAAAAAAATTACAAATAATTAAGATCTAATGAGTAAAAATTGAAATACTTACAAGTATAAAATATATATCAAATAAAACGGGTTCAATAAAAAAAAACTTTAGTTTTTTTCATCATATAAATTGCAAACGATTTTAAAACTTTATACTGGACAACAGCAAATTGTTATTCTGTGAATATTTAAATAAAAACACAACCACAACACACAACAAATCACAGAATGCTATTAAACCGTTTCAAGTGCGTTCGAAAAAGCGCGTAAGAAGAGTGCCTGGTGTTGAGAGTAATCGATTTCTGTGATGCCAATATTATAAAGTTAAGAGACCCACAGAATCTACATTCTTCTTGCTTCATTAGCTTGAGCATAAAAGAATATACATTATTTATAAATATAGAAACATCACATTTATCGCTACGGATAGAATCAAAAATATGTGTGAAATGTAATAGATAGAGGTGTTGAAGGTAGGCATCTAATAAATCAAAATTATATTTTTTCATTTTTTTGGTTCTAGATAAAACGTTGTACATCTCACACGTTCGTTTATGACTAATGTCCCATGTGTTGGCTTTATCAATACTTGATTGCTATATCTGTTATTTTTTGCGTTCTGCTTCGGTGTCTGCGCATCAAGATGCCATTCAGATTCTTGCAAGCAAAAAATCATTGACAGTTATGTGTTTTGTGTGTTTTTGGTATTCTCTTATAATTAACTTTGCAAAATGATTAATAAAGAATCCGATCTTATTATAGACAAAATATGTCGGTGTTGCATGTGTGAAAATGAAAACATGCTCAATATGTTTGAGCAGAAAAATGAAGAGGAGGCGGAAGATTCGACGACACTTCTATCGGATATGCTAGTGGCTTGTGCTTCAATTGAGGTAAGTTTATAGGCATTGTTTTATTTAGAATGTATTAAAAATATGTTTTAAGGTTTCCTCTGGGGATGGTTTGCCAAATAAGTTGTGTAAAAGCTGTGAAGAAAAGTTGAAAACTGCCTATGAGTTCAGGAAATTATGTCAAAAATCGGATACAACTTTAAAGGATCTCACTCAGGATACAAAAAAAGGAATTCGGCAAGAAGAAAATATAGTTGTACAACCAGATCTACTTGATGATGTTTTTATTGAAGATGAAGACAATGTTCCCCTTTTAGAAAGAGGTATTAAAAGAAAACGAGGTAGACCTAGGAAGAAAGATGTAGAACATTTGACATGTCAGTTTTGTAATAAAATATTGCAGACTAAGAAAGGTCTAAGAATACATCTTAGTTCTCATGCAGGTGAAAAGTTACAACATTGTTTATTTTGTGATGCTAAATATACTAGAATTAATCACTTGCTAAGGCATATTAATACTCATAATAAACCTGGTTTAATACATCCTTGCGAAAGTTGTGAAAAAACCTTCACTGTGGCAGCTGAGCTATATCAACATACTAAAGATCATGAAGAGCCAGAGAACAGTATAACAGGCAAAGTGATTAAAATTGAAAAAGAAATTAAAACTGAAGGACCTGAACTCTTCGATATAATCAGAGAGGACAAAAGATTTGAGAACCAAATAGTAACTGATCAAGATCAAGTTATAAGTCATTATAGTGATCAAGATGATAATGGCTTCAATGATTTTGCAGCCAGTGATGGGGATGATAGTAAAGGTAGTGATGAAGACTTTACCATAGCACTTGATGAAAAAAAGACTAAAGGAAGGAAGAAGAAGAAAGTGAAGACTGAAGATGCAGGGCAAGATAAAGATAAAGCATTGTATGAATGTAAGGAATGTTCTAAAGTAATGACAACATATTTAGGACTTAAAATCCACATGAGGAAACATACTGGAGCTGATTTATCTACTTGCAATGTAAGTTTATTTTTTTAACAATATTCTTATTTTACAAACGGGAAAGAAATATCCTGCAGAAATATGTATTATGTAGGTATATATTAATTCATTCAGTTATTTGGTTTTATCATAATTTGTGTTGTGTTAGCTTGTTTTTGAAAATATTGCCCATCTTTTGTGATATTTCTATTAACATTGTGCGATTTTTTAAATAATCGTATACTTTGTAATTTTGGAAATTATTCTAAGATTGCTAATGCTGCTTTCTCTCAAATTTGTCACAAAAAAACATGTGATTGTAATATGATTGAATAAATCTATTCTAGTCCCATCAATAAATAATTCAATAGATTCTGATGGTAATGATATTGCATATTTAATTGTTTAACATTTTGCATCTGTTTTTGTAATAAGGTATTCATTTCTAATGACACATCAAAATCAGATCAATATACCTATTTCCAGAAATTGTCAACACTTGACTGTAAGGTACCTAAACCAGATAGCATTAATATCTGAAAACATGTAAAACTATAAAAAGTAGGTACACAAACTGACTGTGTCTATCCCAACTTTTCCAATTCCTTCGATAAAGTATAAAGTTAAAGTGTAACATACATTTAATAATTTTATTTCTATATAGAACATTAAAATTAAGAAATTCAAAATATTTCACATTCACAGTAAAAATTCTGCTATGGGTATATCATCAAGGATACCTCATCCTTTGTCACCTTGCCTTTGAAGATGTGTGTTGTAGAAGTATTAAGACAGAATGTTAGTGCAATGACCCCGAAAATAGTAAAAGTATCCAATTTTTTTTGTAGAATGTACTTAAAATTGACTTACTCATCTCCCTGACTAATGTTTCGCATAATTTATAAATTTTTCACACTACTATAGATGTGATTTTTATAAATAAATAAGATGCCAAGCCATGTTAAGTGTATTTATTTTGTAGCTATGCAACAAGTCATTCACTAAACATAGTCATCTTGTCAGACATTTACACACTCATGGCATAGTTGATGAAGAGAAACTGAATGCTTTCAAGAAATATACAGACTCAAAAGGGAAAAAGGTACATTATTGTTAACTGTTATTTTAATATGAGTTACCTATGAGCTGAATGGTCAGCTTAGCATAGTGGTAGACCACTTGCCACATAACATGGAAATGCCAGATTTGATTGAGAGCAGGGACCAAACATTACATGTTTACTTAATTTACATGGGTTGTCCCTGTAAAAATGAGTACCTGGTATGAATCTGATTGATAATAGACAATTGAAAAGTAGTACTAGTCATTTAGAGAAAGCTGTTTTTCTTGCTTTATTTTATACTACTTTTAAATGGATTATATAATTATAAAAAGCTCAGTATAATTTGTGAAATATGAGAAGTATACTTTTTGTATTATAAAAACTGAAGAGAATGAAGAATTAAGGAATTATTTAAAACAATGGCAATCAGAAAGGTCTAGAGAAAAATTTTATAAATGAAAGTCCAATAATCATTAAAACAAAGAAAATAATAACCTATCAAGAAAGGCATGAACACAAAGGGAAATTGTTCTAAAAGGAATAAAAGTTTTGTCAAGATATAGAAAATAATACAAGAAGTAGCTAAAGAATAAGACACATTTTAAAATCTGATGCTCAGAAAGGCATAATAAATCTTGAGCAAGAAGAAAAAAATTATTGATGGAACTGCAAAACTTAATTAACGTGAATTATGGCCAAAATAAACGGCTGAAATCAAGCATTAACCACAAAAAACAACACAGTGGTAGTACCGAAGCTAATCAATAAAATAAATGCAATACAGGTAATACTATGTAATAACGTTATTAGTAAAACCAAAGTGAAACAAAATAGTATGTAGTTGAGAGAATGTACAATAATAGACTAAAAGACGCAGTTATTGATATAAATGCGAGGATAACAGAAAAGTATATAAGATAGAATATGACAAAATATAGACCAAGGAAAGAAGAAGTAAAATAGCAAAAAAACACTAGATTATATGAATAAAGAGAATATTATGGAGAGAATGGTTGAACAAAAACCCATAAACTAACTTAAAAAGGACACGGATAAAGTATAGTTCCTCTTAACCCTTAGACTGTATAAGTTCATCTATTTTAAAATTAAAAATGACAATGAATAATTTTTACTCGATTTTTAATTTATAAAATATGCAACTTTGTAATTTAGATCATG
Source organism: Lochmaea crataegi (assembly GCA_947563755.1). Lineage (NCBI taxonomy): Eukaryota > Metazoa > Arthropoda > Insecta > Coleoptera > Chrysomelidae > Lochmaea > Lochmaea crataegi. Next base: position 25,048,472 of record OX387425.1, read on the forward strand.
GAATGTGAATACTGTGACCGAAAATTCAAATACAAGAAGAGTTTCTTACACCACATGCACCAGGAACATGGTATGGATGAGTTTGATAGTGATTTTGATAAACTAGAAGGCGAGAAATCCAAGAAACTAAAATCTGAATCAAAAGATGGTAAGTAGTTGAATTTGATTAATATACATGGGGATTCATTCTAGTTTCCAAAAGATTATGATGTAGCCAAATGTACTGATTTTAGATTGAAATCTTGTCACTTTATGCCTGATTAAAAAAATATGTTACAGCCTTTCACTACCTATTTATTTTCAAATTTCTCGTTTCAACATAATTATGACTGTTTCTATATTTGATATATGAATTTTTAATATGTAAAACTTCTTAATTAAAAATAGCATGTTTTATTTGTAGGGGTAAATATCCCTAACACAACATTATTTTACAAATTTTTAAATTGGAAAAGTTTTTGTCTATAAAATACTTATCACGCATCCTGTATGTTATTTGATTGTAGAACTGAACAAAATGGAAAACGATTTGAAACATGATGAGCTTCATATTGATAGCAAGCAAGAAGATGATGACGGTGATATTGGCATAGATGCTGAAAATGTATTCATAAAGAAAGCAAGAAGTAAAAATCAAATTTGTCATGTGTGCGGTGCATCATTTTCAAGAGCGAACCATCTTACCAGACATATGACATTGCATCGAGCTGTTCTTGTTCATCAGTGCGATAGGTATGAAAAATATTAATTAAAGGTAGATTGATCGGACCGGTTTGCCGGACAATACCTCTTATCGGACACTTTCGAGAAACAACGAATAAAATAGCAAAACCTAAACTTATTTATGCCTTGCATACGTTATTTATCCCTTCATTGGTAGGCTATCGCAATTCCATGTCAACAGAAAGAGAAAGAAAATTAAATCAGTGATGGCCGAGGTTTAGCATGTGTGTAAGTTTACAGCCTGTTCAACAAAAACTGTAGTGAAAAGTGCTTTGGGAAATAGTAAGTAATTATTGTGAGAACTATTTTATTATTGCCATATCAATTTTACATGATTATATTATCATTAGCGCTAATTTTCTGCATGAAAATCATACTTTATTTGGATTTTAAAATCTAAAATTGGGTGTCTGGTTGCAGAAAACTAAGAAAAACCTGTTTTCGGACAAAGTGTCCAAAAATAAAGTTTTGATCTATCTTTATCTACAAATTGCAATAGTTCTATATCTATACGCCTTACTCCCGTTATATTATTATATATAAAGAACAAGGCAACCAGTTTTCGGATGCCTTTTTCATTGTTCACGAGATAGATATAGCACTTGGCCGTCCGAGAAACGGTAGTTTTCAGACGCTATAGAATTATTATTTATAGTAGGTATATATGATTTCCATTGCTCTTATAGGCGTACGAAAAATACCGGTTTCTCACTGGATTATCTATATCTAAAAAGACTGGTTTTCCAGATGGTGAAAAGCACACAGGCATCCAAAAAACCAGAAACTAAAACTGTTTCGAAGGCAAAAAACCGTAAACCGGAACAAAGAAGAGGCGATCATTCATCACCCTTTTATAAAACATTTGACATTTCCAGAAGCAGCTTTAAAAAAAAGTCTGACTGTCGCGTGAAAGAAAAACTTCCAAGTGCAATATCATCGGCGACTTGGAGAGCGTATTACAGTCGAAAAGATGACGAAAAAAAAAATTAAAACTGCTAATCTGAAAAGAAAAACCCGGGAGGAAAAAAGTGGCCCAAAACGACCAACCAAAAAGTCGAAAAAGAAAGCGATGACAAATATAAAAGAAAATACGACACAGAGCTCAACAAGTAAATATAAAGTTGTATGCACTCGCTGCGAAGAAGAGCTTTTCAGCGTTGCCGAGGAAGACGAAAACAAAAACATGGGCTGTGATAAATGTCCTAGATGGTATCACCTCAAATGTACTTATATGACGGGCTTGACATACCATGATGTAGCTTAAAAAGACAACATATGTGACATATGCCGCTAAAAGTAGTGTATCTATTTTTTTAGTGCCTTATTGTGGGATAATCAATTTAGATTACAACATGGTTTCAACTACAAAAAGAATAATTTATTTTCATTTTTTGTTAGGTCCTACTATATTAGGTACACTTAGAGTAAACATTTATTTCTGTTAATGTTCTGATCTTCTGATGCATATATTCAGATGTTTCTTGTATACTTAATATGTGTATGCGATTTTTTTATGCTTATTTACGTTTTCTAGCAAAATTTATTTGCAAAATTTCTGTACCATTATACAAAAAAATGTTTTATTTTACTATGCTGTTTTTATTACCTATTTGTGAACTCATGTCTGTATTGGTAGGCCTACGTCAATTTGTTGTTGGTAGGTTTCGAAAAATACTGCTTTTCGACCAGTTGTCCGCTAAATGGTACATAGGTGTCTGTAAATTTGTCTGTGGTGTCTGAAAACTGGTGAAATTGACCTTCTGACTTTTAACAATCCTAATTAATTAGCGTGTAATCTTCCTTTTTAGTTTCAATTCACTCTTAATATTTCAAAAAATGTATTGGCGCCGACAGAATGTGTTTCATAGCATGAACTAACCATTTTATTAGGTGTTCAATGCAGAAAAATAGTTATATATGTACTTGCATAGGTTTGAATCAATTTTCAAAAAAAAATTCCCGCTGATTGAGGTACCTTCAAAACATGCTTTTTTAGGCGTTGAAAAACGGACCACTCATTTTATTCTTGTGTGAGAATAAAAAGTCGTTTTTGGCCGAGGTGAATGATGCAATTAATGAAACTCTTACTCGTGTGCCAATATTATCTTCTGTAAAGCCTTTTCAAAGTTATCTTTTTCGATATTATTTGATTTTTGTAGTTTCTATTGATTTTCTTGATAAACGAGTCAATTAAAATTTTTCATATTCTAATATACAGATTGCGAAAAATCTTAGCTAGACATACGATTTATACGAGTACGACAAGGATAATATGAACAACACTACTTGAAAGAGTGAGAAGAATTGTTCGCTCAGTCCCCTCTACCAAAACAGGTGGGCGTGTGTTCATTGCCTTCCATCTGCTATGAAAACAGCGTTGCCAGTTTAGAATGTTTGGTACTTTCTAAGTAATAAATAACTTATTTTGCATTTGACTTTTAACACGGGATAACGGTGTATTTAGTGGAAGAATATCGAGATTGGTATTATTATTGACTTCTGGAAAATGAGTAAGATCAACAAAAATGAAAATAAGAATAACATAATAGAGTTCAAGAAAAAATTTGGACAAATTACAATCTGCAATAAATAAAATATGTACACTGCTTTCGATTTAACAGTTATTGGTATTTAACATTGAAAATTTATTTAACGTTGAAAATTTTAAAACGACGATAGAAAAAAATTGGGAATAACTTTTACATATTAAGTACATTTGGCAACAAAACGGTTAAAATAGAAGGGAAATGAACACACGCCCACCTGTTTTGGTAGAGGGGAGCGAACAATTCTTCTCTCTCTTTCAAGTAGTGTTGTTTATATTATCCTTGTCGTACTTATGTAAATCGTAAGTCGTTAATATATTAACTTCTGTCCTCCACCAGACTATTGTTCCATAAGTGATCGTTGGCCTTAACACAGTTGTGTAAAGCCAGTGAACCACCTAAGGTCGTATTAATAATAATAATAAATAATAATAATGTTTATTTAAAAATTTGTTTACAAAAATAATGTAATAATAGTAATATAAATATAAACAATAAATAAACATTTATAATCACAGAAGCTGTTCTATAACAAAGTTATATACAACTTGTACGTGATTTACAATAAACATTAATATAAGTATAACTAATAACTATATAATAAATGAATATGGATAATTTGTCATGATTGGTAAATTGTCTGCATCGAGTAATATGTCATGATTGAGTAAATTTGTCATTATTGGGTAAGTTGTCTTTATTGAGTAAGCTGTCTTCTTTGGTAAGTTGTTATCATCATTTAAGTAGAGTCACAAGTAAGTGCTTAGTGTTTCACTGGGTAATGAATATAGCTGTTATGTGATATTTAAAATGCTATTAATGTGTTCTTTAGTAATTGATTGTATCCATGCTTTAATTTCTAATTTATATGAATATATTTTATTAATGTTTTGTATGTGTAATGGGATTTGATTGTATAGTTTAGGGCCCAAGTAATTGAAACACCGCTGTCCGATTAACTTTTCTCTTTTAGGTAACATATAGGTATTATCTCTATTTCTTGTAAAATATTCATGATCTAATCGAGTCAAACAATTCTTATTTATTTTAAAATATACTAATAATTTGAAAATATAGAGTTGTCTTACATCGAATAGCCCACTTAATTTAAATAGCTCCCCACTAGGGAACATTCTATTTTTTTATAAATTATTCTTATTAGCCATTTTTGAATGATGTTTAAGTTTTGTATGTGGCTGTTATTCACCCCTCCCCATCCGAGAATACCATAATTTAGTTGTGACTGTATTAGTGAAAAGTATATAATTTTTAGTTGCCTGGTACCTAAGAAATCTCTCAGATATTTAAATCTGCCAAGAAATCCTCTTAGTTTTTGTACTAAGGCATCAATGTGTAATTTCTACTTAAGATGTCGATCTAAAACAATTCCTAAATACTTGATTCTATTCCCCAAGCTTTTCCCATAACTCTTCTGCATTGCCAGAAAATCCTAGTCGCCCTGGTAGTAATTTTTCCAGGGTGCCTACCAATTCAGTTTGGAATCAAGCGTCACTCACAGATATTTAACTTCTAGTTCTTCTCCGAACATCAGTACTCTACCCTGCGGGAGAACTCTTCTATTCGTAAAAGCAACTATTTTTTTTTATTAACTGAAAGGTCCTCTTTAAGGCACCATTCCTCCACAATTCGTAGTGCTTCTTGTAGGACATTCATAACTACCTCTGGGAGTTTCCCATTGGTGACAATCACTATGTCGTCCGCAAAGCCTTGCGTCCATATGCCTTGATCATTCAACCTGCAGATCACAATTAGGTTCCATAAAAGTGGTGAAAGTACTCCATCTTGAGGATATCCTTTTGTGTGGTTAAAATTGTATAACTTGCAAATAAAAACACTGTATGATAACTATCTTATTTAATGATGATCTTTTTAATGTTTAGATGTGAAAAGGCATTTGCTACAGATGAACATCTTAAAGTTCATGTTGAAGAGGAACATATCAACAAACCCTATGTATGCACTGTTTGTAACAAACCATTCAGCAGAGGCGAGCATTTAATAAGACACTTGAAAGTACATCAGAATACTACCGATAAAGATACTAATTTGAAATGTTCCATATGTGAAACTAGCTTCACAAGGTAAGATCATTTTTTTCAGAAATTAATTTTATTAAAAAGAGAATCGAATTTTGCTGGGGGTAGTTTTGTAAAATTACAATAACTGAAACATTAATCCGACCATTAATTAAAATCATTACCAATTCAGAAGTACCATTTTCAAAATTTACTCAATTTACAACTTGTGTTAATACTTATTTGTAGATCTGATCATTTGGCACGGCACACGAAAATCCACTTACTTCAAGACAAACGTCACGTATGCGGCGAATGTGGCAAGGCTTTTAATCGTTTAGACAACCTAAAGACTCACCAGAGGATCCACACCGGCGAGAAGGACACCTCAAAGTTGCATTTGTGCATCTATTGCGGAAAGGAATTCAATAATTCCAGCAACATGGTAAGTGGTTGATATAAATTTCGGTTTATGTTAACTACTTAACCATGTTGCTCTTATTATTGTCTAACTTTGACTAATAAAGAGAATACAGGTTTTTATGTAGCAGGATTTGTTCTGTTTGTTGGCAATTTCATTATTATTTTATTATTATTATCAACGGTCTTATTTATTTTATATTTATGCTTGTTTTACTTTAATATAGTAGTGTCTTCATTTTTCCTATAGCTAATTAATATATCCATTATCATTACTCATATTTTATCATTTATTCTGCTGTCATTTATGTTTGTAGCATTTGGGTTTAATTTGATTCTTTGTAGTATTTGCTGCTTCTAATAATGCTTTGTATCCATGTCTTATTAAATGTCGCACTTTGAATATAAATTGCAAATATTTACATTTTAGTTGACCTAAGTATGTGTTTATCATCCTGAAACACAATTAAAATGCTCTATCGACTGTTGGTTATTAAGGGCTAAATTCGAACCTCAGATGCGACGTTGCCCGAAGACGCGCGCATCAAATAGAAGTCGCCCATTTCAACACGTCTTCAAGTCTACCTGGGTCTACTAAGTCTTCTCCAACCAATGCGGGAACGGGATGGATTCAGGACGAATTTCTATATACCTTTTAATTTTCTCATCAACTTCTGCTGCTAGCATAAAAAAACTTGCTTCTCATCAGATGACGTATCTCATCTGCGGTTGATGTCGTCATTTTCATACTAGTGTCTTAATAGCCTTCATTAAATGCTCATTGCATAATGTACCTACTATTGAACAGTGAATAATAATTTAAAACGTCCAAATATGCAAATTGTCTTTGTACCCAGACGATGCTCTCTATTTGACGTTCCACTAGGCACTAGCAGACATTTGGTTTATTTGGTAAAACTATTTCAATCAACAGAAGCGTCTCCATGACAGTTAGCTACTTTTTGCTTTATCTTATTAATGAAGAATGTTTATTAAATGTACTAATTTACTTTTTTTGGTTGCTGTCAAACATGGACAATTTCTGTTGGTTTTTAGAATGTAACGGTTGAGTTTTTTCTTTCAGATTGTGCACATGAGGCGTCATACAGGTGAGAGACCGTACAAGTGCAGCGAATGCGGTAAAGGTTTTCCAAGGTCGCATGATTTGAAATGCCATGAACGTACACATTCAGGTGAAAAGCCGTATCTTTGTACTTTATGTGGCAAATCATTTAATAAGAGCAATAAATTGGTAAGTTATGGTAATTTTTTTAAATCTTCTAACTTACTTGACAAAAAATGAGTTTGTTTAATTGAATACTGATTTACATTTAAACTTAAAATCAAATACTTTCGTTTCTTTTAACATTTTTTCAAAATATACACTGGCTTTCCCTTTTTTTGTTATTAACTGTGTTTCGGCCCGAATTTTATTTCCCCTTTTAATCAACTATTGCAACAAGTGGCAACCGCGCACTTAGGTCGTATCGGTGAGACAAGGAGGGAGGAGGACTGATTTGTTTTGGTTTTTTTTCATGTTCTTTCTTCGCCTATATACTTGGGGAGAGTTGTTATTAGAACGTCGAGACAGCTACATTGTTAGCGGCTGCCCGACAAAGTAATAGATAGAATACTTACTGTGTATATTTATTGGAATATAGTTCATTGCATTCAGTACATAGTTATAGTTTGATTTCAAATAAACAAGTGCAAAATACAGTCCACTGTTGTGTTGTATAAGTATAACCAACAATTCGTTGTCAAAACAAACTGCAATATGGAACAAAGAAAACTGAAAAAACTAATCGCTAACAATTACTGATAATGAGTATTCCTCCCTCTGCTTGAAGTCTACGAGGCATACTTTCAAGTACAATCTGCTCGATGTTACCCCACTCTAGTAATATCAACTCTCAGCTCCTAGGTAGTTCTTAGAGCTGGTGTATGTCTTCGGATATGTCTTCCTAACTCATCCTAGACATGTTCGATGAAATTCATGTCTGGATTACGGACTAATCGAACCCCCTAATTTCCTCGTCATCCATATACTCCCTGGAAACTCTGGCTACGTGCGTATTAGCACCATAGAGATACTGTTTAAAATTTTTTCTGTAAATTGAAGCGACAGACAGATTGTGTTTAGATACACTATCATTGGTCAATATAGTAGTAAGGTTAATATGTTACCTAGACCATTGTCATTAATTGTAATATTGAAAGTAACTCTTCTAAGAAAGTGTCTCCTGCTTTAGTCACGGTTAAAACAATTGAGATAATACACACACAACTTGTACTAAATCCGTCTATTCCAGAATGCACCTCTCTAGGAGCGATGCATTCCGGGAAGAATATACCACCCCTTAAATCATCCGATGGGGCCTCACCGTCGTCGTTCGTGTCACCTGGAGTTTTGTCCATAGAGATACTACAGATAGAGGCAACAAGCCATAGGCCGCTGTGTAAGTGGGAATGTCCGTCTGAACTCCGGTGAGAGAAAAAAAGACAGACGTCAGAGGTCTGTCTTTGTCTCTCGTCTATAGCATGCGCGCCATTAGAGAAAGACATCCTGAACCTCTGACTTTCTATCTCTCTCTTATAAGCTGACGGGTTCCGAGCTGGATTGTTGCATCTCTATGATTAGCACTATCTTGCATGAAAATGCCATATTCGCCCTTAGTGATGATAGAAGGCATAACATGGTCTGCTAGAATCTTCGAAATGTACCTATGAAATGTCAGGAAGCCATTCCCGATAAAGACCAACTCTGTACTAACTTGTGAAGGAATTAGCACCCAAACCATAACCTACCCATCGCCAAATACAAGCTAGAGATCATCTTTTTCCGGGTCTTCTCTTTATTCCGCCTAACCCTGCGAAGCAAAAATTCGACTCATTAGAAAACAGTACTTTTCTTCTGACCTCATTATTCTATGCTAGGTGATTTCGGGCAAAAGCAAATCTTGCAATTTGATGACGGCATTCTAATGGTGGACCTGTAGCCATCCTTCGACAAGACAACCCAATAACACAGAGCCTTCATCTAACTGTCCACTCATTAAAATTTACATCCCAACTTTACTGACACCAAAAAAACGGTCATCTCTTTGAATGGTGACTCTTATTTTTCCGGATACTAGTCCTCTGGTTATCAAGCCAGTCTTTTGGGGAATTCATTTCAAGTTTTATATATTGCATGTAGTTTTCATATCCTTTGAGGTTTTTTTGGGGTCTAGTTGCATAAATTCAACAGTTAAAATACTCGCCGTCCGGCTATCGCCATTTAACAATTAAATTAGTTTTTAATAGTTTATTTTCTTGTTCTAGTTGCGTCATAGTAGAGTTCACACCGGAGAGCGTCCTTATGTATGTAATATTTGTAGCCGAGCATTTACCCAATCCAACGATCTAGCTTTACATATGCGTAGACACACTGGAGCCCGACCGTACGCTTGTGGTGTGTGTCCTGCACGATTTATTCAATCCGGACAATTGAAAACACATAGAAGAACAACTGGTCATTGGATGGATGTACAACCAGATCTTAAAGGAGGACATCGAGTTGAGCCGGTGACTCCTGCTCACGAACCTATGCCCATTAGGTTTAAAGTTCATAGGTAAGAAAATATAATACTTTCAGGGTTCGGACTCTGCGGGAGAACCTGGAAAAGTCAGGCACAAATAAAATGATACTCAAAATGACTGGGAATGTCGGGGCATTTATATTTCGCGCAAAAACGACAGGGAATAGTCAGGGAAATTTGCAATAATCAGTAAAGGGTCAGGGAATTTCAACCATAATGCTGGAAAATTGAATTCAAACGAAACAAACAGTTCTTGAATAACAATATGAAAAGTAACGGTTATGCGACATTTTCTCCATCTTTACGTTTTTGCTTTTGCACCGTCTATGCGCTACGTCACGGTGAAGTGAGAATCAGAGCGTCTTCTTTCTTCACTGTCTCTTTTAGATGGAGCGTTTGTTTGTCTGTCTTACTCTTTTGTCTCAGTCTGAAGCAGTTGGTGTTTTTTTTTGGGCAGTGGAAATGGGATAAGCGCGGTGAACGAATTAACGAACGGAGATGAACTGTGTAACGAACCAACGAATGATTAAATAAAGCAAGGTTATGTACGGGTTTTGTAAAGTTTTAAGATTTGTTATATGGAGACTATACCAGGAGATCGAACTCCATGTATTCCAATTTCTGGTCATGGCAGAGGGCGCCACTTAATTCCTTGTACCAAAACATCTGACGGCAGAACAATAACAGCCAATCATAAAACTCGAATTCATTTTGTTTAATTGGTTTTTTTTATTGTTTTTATTTTTTTTCATTTTCTTAATTTTTATTTATTTATGTATATAAACAAGGACATCAGATGGTAGTATAGTTTCCCAGAGGACCTCTTTGGCAGATTTGGACTTTCACAGGAGTTAATAATTGGGAACAGGACAGTAAATCAGTATATTTTACAATAATTCATAGCAAACCTTAGTTTTACAATCACTGGTTGAAGTGCCTTGTGTTTTATTGCTGAAATTTGTAAAAATTTAAAACATTCAATTCAAAATATTCTCTTTCCAGGGCTATGAAGAAAGAACAAAATATTCTTGAACAAGGTCTAATGACAACTCAACATTTTAAGTGTTGCGTTAATTTTGTCAATGACTTTATTATTTTTATTTTTTTCCATTTTCTTAATTTTTATTTATTTATGTCTATAAACAAGGACATCAGATGGTAGTATAGTTTCCCGGAGGACCTCTTTGGCTGATTTGGTCATTCTCAGGATTTAATCTTTGGGATTAGGACTGAAAATCAGTATATTTTACAATAACTCACAACAAACCTTAGTCCCACAATCACTGTTTAAGTGCCTTGTTTTATCGTTGAAATTTGTAAAAATGTAAAACGTTCAATACAAAATATTCTCTTTCCAGGGCTATGAAGAAAGAACAAAATATTCTTGAACAAGCTGGTCTAATGACAACTCAACCTTCAACTTCTGAAGGCATCACCATGAACAATCAAATCCCGACCATCCAAAGTGAACCCCATAGAATTGTAATGGGGATTATGGGCAATTTAAAGATTCCCGGACCAGATTCCAGCATCCAACCGCTTCTAATTGATAGCGCTAAGTTAGCAGAACTGCAAAACGCAGGATTAGTGAACCTACCATCTGTTATACAAACAACGAATGGTGATGAAATCAAGTTGAAATCGGAAGTGGGAAGCTTTGGTATGCCGCAAGAAATTCAAAAACGGGAAGGTAACACAAACAGCTCGTATCAGGACGATGTAGTGATTTATTCGAGTGTAGGGCATACTTCGACTACTTATACAAGCAGTGAAAATTTCCCTTTTCAAAATTTTCATTAGTTTTATGCAATTTTATAGACTGTATTGATTTGTGTTTAGTACAATTTTGGTTGTGTAGCGATTACTAGGTCGATTATGATTTTCTTTTTGTGCAAGCATATTAGAAAATTTAGACAACTAGCCTTATGTCAGTCTATGTTGTATAAGTATTTGCCAACATCGGATAGCCAATAAGTTTATGTAAGAAATTCTGGAGTTTTTGTACCATATCGACGTAATCCCAATAATTTTTATAACGTTTTCCTTACTTAGTTGTAAGGGGAGTTAAATTTTACTTTTGATGTTTTTAAGACAATGATTTCGCTTTCTCTGACTTTTCTAAGCGAAATTTTTTTCATTAAAGTCGTTAAATGCAACGGGATACTAAGATACCACCCCTATCCCAACAATGACAATGTTTGACGCCTTCGGTCTATGTTTTGTTGGTGTTGTGGTAACTTGGCTTCGATCTTATCGCTAACATTTCCAGAATTCCCAACATTGTATATTAAGACAAAAAACACAAAATGAAAAATGTAATTGTAGGAAATTGCCCAATATAATATGTGAACTCTTGTAAATGAAGGTTTGGATTTAAGCAAAATCAGAAATATTTATAACTTTTTAATATTTACAGCGTTAGTAAAAACTGTAAACTTTTATCTTTTAAGAAAAAAAAAATGATGAAAACAACGGAAATAAAGAACACAAAAATATAATAAAAACACTTTATACAAAAAAGATATTTCATTTATTTATTACAAAAAACAAAGCAATTTCTCAAATTAGAGATTTTTGTTGTTGATGCTCGAAAGTTAAACATGAAAATCGATAAATAACAATGCTCGAAATCAATATTAATATAGTTTTAGCAAAAACTGTATTTGTACCTTTCATTATAATATGATCGGTCGGAAACGCAATTGGAATTTTCGGCTCGAAAATATGTTCGGACACATCCTTTTAAATCTCATTTATTCTATAATATACACGAAAACATTCTATAGCAAACGAGGAAGTATATTTGTTAGCGTAGGGTACCAGTATATCGACGCTTGATTTATCAGGAGACCATAACATGCGGAAGAGATCACAATATTTTTAAATGGTTTTGACAGCTTGAGGGCCTTGGTGACTAGGTAGCTTGTACCGGACACCACTACACTGTCAGTCATTTATGCGCTCCTAGTTGATCGAACTCTTATGAACCTGAATTCTATTTAATTTAATTCTTTTACAAAACTGATGAATTTGCCCATAAAATATTCCTTTTGAAGTCTTACCGAGATTTGAACCCGCGAAGGCCACGACCTCTTGACTACAAAGCCAGTGCTTTAATAACTAGTGTACCCCACCTTTTTCAAGTTGTGACAGAAAATTTATTATATGCTAATAGTATTATTATATGCTAATAGTATTATTATATGCTAATAGTATTATTACCTACCTGTCAAATTGGTGTGTGACATTTCATGGCATGTCTGTTATTACTTGCGAAAACGAGCAAAGGGTGCGACACCTGCCGTCAAAATTTTATAACCTTGGAATGAGGAAAACAAACCAAATCACCATTAGAGTACGTGTATAGTGAGCAAAGTATTAATATCGTTTTCTTGATTTCTAGAAGAGTTTGGTGAAGTTTGTTGTATCAGAATACTTATTTAGACTCTAATAATGTCCAGCAAGTGCAATGACGGACCAGTTAGTTAAAGGAGGCTTCATAGGTCCGGAACCGTTTTGTGGAATCACAAAAGATTGCATAATAGGGGAAATCGAGAACTGGCTAGATAGAGAACATCAACTCAAATGGAGGTTGACACAAGGGCACCTCCATACAAAGAGTGTACTGAATAAGGTAGTCAAGGAACTCTCAACCAGGCTATTGAATCAGACATTTGAAGACAGTTACCGACCTGGTGACTGGACACTGCACCCTGAGAAAAAATGGGCAAAGTTAGTGTACCTATGTGCAGAAAATGTGAACTTGATGGTGAAACACATACTCTGCTTCTGCGAGAAGTACTTAGACGGAAGCACTTTGGAGAGGAAGTGATACAATCATTACAACTACTGGAAATCCCTCCAGTCGAACTAGTGGCCTATATAGAACACACATAGCTTCTGGAATGGAAGTAGATAACATGGGAAATGGTACAAAGATTCAGTTCAAGTGCCTGGACTGTTGAGCACAAATGAATTAATGACTAGCGGGTATATTGCTCTGTGCCCCAATGTAATCAGTATAAAGTTGCAAATGTATCAATACATAGCTTCCCAGCTGATCCAAAATTATGCAAAGTGTGGCAAAACATTTTAAAAATTGGGAAACCTATTTCCAAATACATGTCAGTGTGAAGCAGGTACTTCTTAGAAACATATTATAAAAGTAATTTCACTTATTTCAATACAATATTTTGGTGTTCAGTGTTAATTAATGCTTTAAATACCTGTTCGCCTTCCACCATCGGCCGATTACTGTAGCTAGAGTATTTAAAAATGTCCACCAAACTAATTTTAACAAGCACCATCTCTCACAAAACACCCTTTATCGCTCAAAATTCGAAATTGAATCAAATGGACAGAGACAAACAGAAATGGATATGTTTATTGTTTTCCCCATTCCACTGACAGCTTTGACACTATCGGAAAAATTTCCGCCAGTACGAGGCACGTTAAGTAAGTCCTGTTTCTAAATGCAGTAGCGCATACCCGTTGTGATCCTTCATCTGTTGACAGGCAACAGACGGCGTAACGGCAACAATCGACCGTGTTTACACTATTTTGTACGTACTTAAAATGCCCCGACGATTGAGAATTTCGCCGACTGTGAAATACGCGCTGTCATCCGCTTTTTTAGTGCTAAAAAAAGCTGAAAGCAGCTGAAATTAATAATCAGATCTGTGAAGTTTATGGAGGAAACCTTATAAGGGACGGAATGGTGAGGAAGTGGATTAGAGCTTTTTAAGATGATCGCAACAATGTTAATAACGTGGAATGGTCTGGGTCATCTTCTGTAATTACTGACGATTTGATGCAAAAAGTTGACGAAAAGGTGAAAGACAACAGAAGCTTCACGATATCTTTGTATCTCAGAAATTTCCTCACGTTTCGAGAACTGTCCTGTATGAAATTGTGGCCAAACGCTTACATTATCGAAAACTGTGCACAAGATGGCTACCAAAAATGTTGACGGAGAAGCATAAAACCAAACGCTTAGGCAGCGCTTGACATTTCTTGAGCGTTATAACACGGAACATAAAACAATTGTTTTATAATGCCCGAGGGTGATGATTTTTAAACCAATTTGCCACAGGCCTACGTTACACCGCATTATGGTGGAAAGTGTTGCAAAAAAACAAGATACAGACTAAGTAGAGAGGAAATCATTAAAAAAAATCACCTCCTTACTTCTTAGAAATCAGAAAACCTGGGACATGCCACAAGATGGTATAATGAAAAAGTAGTAACTTTTCAAAGAAATTCTCACGGAATTAAGCAAATACCATTACCAGACTTGGAAATAATGCCATTTAATGGTACACAGACGGCTCAAAAGTAATAGAAGGAACTGGGATAGGAGTGTACGGGCCAGGAACCAAACACTCTGAAAGCTTGGGAAAAATCCCGAGTATCTTTCAAGCGGAAATTCACGCCATAAGAAAGAGTGTCCAGTTCAATATTGATAAAGGATATTGAAGGCATAATGTCGGATAGTCAAGCAGCCATTAAAGCACTGAGCTCTTGTGTTATCAGTTCCAAAATGGTGTGGGAATGCCTAGGCAAACTCAATGAACTAGGCGAGAACAATATAGTCACCTTACTCTGGATTCCAGGACACACTGGGATAGAAGGAAATGAAATAGCAGATGAACTAGCAAAGAGGGGGACTGGAACACCCTTTTGGGGGCCGGAACCCTTTTGCGGTATCAGCTCCAATGTAATATTGGAAGAAATAGGCAAAGCCGAAAAAAGAGAATATCTGACCATTGGAAAGATCTAGTAGGACTTAGACAATCAAAGATTCTTCTGGGTGACTACAACCTGTTGAGATCAAATGAATGCAAATGAAGTCAAAGTGAAACTGCACTAAGAGTTTTAACAGGGATCCTAACGGGACATTGTCGCCTGAATGGGCACCTGAAAAAGCTCAAAATAGTGGAGGAAGAAGATTGTAGATTCTGTGGCATGGACATGCACATACTTGCGAATTGCACAGCAATTCAGAATCCTAGGGCACAACACCGTGGAGATTACTGGACGGAAGGGGGACATTTACCTAAGTTAAAGCCTGCAAAGTAGTAATCCATGGATGGCGGCATTCAACATCCTCCAAGAAAGTGAAATTCAAACACACAATTTCAGTCAGAAAAATTATGTGTACCGGTGGAGTACCAACTGTTTTTGAATTTGAAAAAGCATCTCGGGGGGTCATAATGACGACGATAGTATCAAAATGACTATGAATCAGTTACTGTCCAATCAGAGGACAAACTTCTATGACGACGGGATACAGAAACTTGTTCGATATGAAAAATGCCGGCAATTATGTAGAAAAGTAAATTAAAGTACAGTCTCAGGTAGAAATAAAATTGTTATAAAAAGTTCAACAGTTTTTTTATATACTGATTTGAAAAGGACCCACCCTTAATATTTCAGAAATGCGACATATTAGAAACAAATGCCGAAACACGTCAACTTTTTACTTGAGGGGGATAGTTTTTAGCGCTAATGTCATAAACGTCAGATTTACCCCTCCCTCATTCCAAATCTTGAAATGGTTCTCTATAATTTTGAGGGAGCCTTCTTCCACCTAATAGAATATCAATTATTTCTAAAGTCTTCGTCGTTGCTAAAGTTTTCCATTTGCACCAGAAAAATTTCACAAAATATAAAAAGCATATGTTTTTTGAGGTTAAGTAACCCTAAACTCGCTTTAAGCCGCCAAATACAAACGTCAATCATGTCAAATTAAACTAGGTTTAAGGATAAACTTTATTTTGTACAACAGAATATCCCCTTTAAGCTAGGCTCAAATTTGAGATCGTACAACCGGCCCCAAGTGGATTGGTCGAAGAGGTGTTAAAGAGTGGCCACCTAGATCTCCAGTATTATTAACACCACTCGATTTTTTTGTAGGGTTATTTGAAATCTGAGGTCTACAAAACACAACCAATATCTCTTGATGATTTACGACAGCGCATTATTCAAGTTTGCAGAGATGTAAAAAAGGAAACATTTTAAAAAGTGCGACAGGAATTTGAAAATAGACTTTATTATTGCCTGAATGTTAACGGTGGTCACTTTACACACATGATTAAATAACATTTATATCTTGTTAACAGTTGTATTTTTACTATTTGTAAATTTTGTATTATTTAAAGAGTCTTTCTTTCATAACATAATACGGAGGCGAAAAGTTGAAAGAGAGCCAATTTTAAACAGCGATTAAATAACAATGGAAGGCTGGTATCAAAGGCAAAACAAAATGATTGAATAGAGATTTACCAGACCTTTTAAATGAGGTATAACTTGATACCTAACGCCATTTGAAAAAAGGGGTATCTCCAGTAGGGAGGGCGTGAATCTGACGTTTATGACATTAGCGCTAAAAAGTGTCCCCATCAAGTTAAAAGTTGACGTGTTTCGGCATTTCTTTCTAATATGTCGCAATTCTGAAACATTAAGGGTGGGTCATTTCCAAATGAACACAGTGTATTTTGAAACGTTTCTGGCATAATTAAGATGGAATTGTTTCATGGAAACGAAAAGAATTTCTGTGAACAATACTTACATACGAACTTTTTTTCATAATTTAATAGAATTTTTATATTTATTTGTACACGCTCTAAAAAGGTCTCGATGATAATTAAATTTTACTTTCATAATAATGTATCGTAAATGAAAAAAAAATATAGAAATTAAAATTCTACTATATTATATAAAATATAAATCGATAACTGTTTAATGGAATTTGTGCATCGGCAGAATGTGACAATAAAACACAGATTACTTGATTGAATCTTTTTACTAGAACAGTAAATTATTTATTTAAAATGGGATTTTTTAAAAATAATATATATTTATTTTTAATAATATTCACTAATATAAGTGTAGAATTCGAGTCATCATTGTAAAAGGTTGTAAAAAAGAAATTTCTCAAAGTTAGGGTTCGAACAATAACTCAAACTCAGATTTTATATATATTTTGTCCTTTTATACTCCACAACTCGTACACCCACACAAACAATTATTATACCCTAACTTTTTGGCATTCTTGTATAAATATCAATAGTAATTCTATTTTGAAGTTGTATGTTAGTAATATTCTCAATTTATTTTGCCAGAATATACTTAAGCTAATAAGCCAGTTACAAAAAATAATGACGATGAAACTTTATTATTTTAAAACACACCATTTATACATTCTCGTATACTCTGTGCTACAGTGAAGCAAATAAAGAACTATGTAATAACGAAGTAGTTAATTAGTTTTTTGTATATACGAAACTCTTGGATATTTGTTAGACTTTTACAGGGTAATTCAAAATTTCTACTATTCATTGGTTTGTACCCAACATACAAGGTGTTTCATTAAAAATTGTCGATATAGTAACTGGAGAAATCTTAGCACAAAATATGGAGATTTAATCTAAAACACTTGAACACCTTCCAATATTTTTTTTCATACTTGGTAAACATTTAACATATCTCGTACATAAGGTAAATGTACCAAATTCGGACTAGCTTTACTCACTTTCTTGGTTACATTATTCGGTTTTGTGGCACCCGAATGAAAAAATTAAATCTGATTTTTTGAAAGTTTAATTTATTTATGTTAGGAACTGAAAACAACAGGAAAATAAGTTTTTTCTTAAAAATATAAAAGTATACACCATGATCCTAATTCGGACACAGATATCCTCAGTAATGACACCCTCAGGTACAAAAAACGGACAGTGTCGTTATTTCGGACACAAGCTTAACCTAATTGTGACATAGGAGTGAAAATTGTAATGAAAAGTTAAAATTATTATATATTTATAAACTTTTCAATTGCAGGTACCCTAAATAGACCTCTTTTATTATTGTTTATTAGTAGAGGTTTACAAATTTTTTCTTCAATATCGTTAAATTTGTACCAAATAATATCTTTTTTAGAAGACCACTTCCAGCTGCTTCCACTTGGGGTCATAGCACTTACGTAAGACTCCTCTTCGTTATTTATTTCAAGTATTATGCCTGCAAGTAGTTGTTCCTTGGTTACTGGAAATCCTACTATAGCTACCGCTATCCACTTTACAATGGTGTCCTTTTTTTCTTTCGATAAAGTTGTAGGGGCTCCAGCTTTTCACTCAACAGGATACTTTCCATAAAATTTGGAGTGAAGGGTAGTTTTGGGGATGTTATATTCTCTACTTGCAGCTTGAATAGCCATTCCATTTTTTATAGCTTCTAATGCGGATGTTGGTGTGTCTAATGAATATTTAAAAATTTTCTTCAAGGACATTCTGAAACAACGATAACATTACTGTACTGGCTCTGTAGCAGAATAGCGTCAGTCAAAATAGCGCTGGACAAAATAACGAAGAACAAAAACAACGGCAGACAAAATAGCTTATTCCCTTTCCCTTTTTGGAAAACTTCATGTGGAATACAAATTATTTGAATTTTCGCTGTTTTTGTTCTGTGTTATTTTTGTGCTGCGCTATTTTGACTGACGCTGCTCTGCTACAGAGCTTACTGTACAATGTACTTGAACCCGGCAACATTGGATGTAATGATGACACCCCGTGACAGAATTAGGACAGGATACTTTAATTTAAAAAAATGAACGAAGAACGTGAAATACAATGCTCCTTTTATCAGAAAAAGATGTGAAATGCATAACTTAAAATATTGGAATATGAACATAATTCTGACACCCCGTGTCCGAATTCAGGAATAACTATTTCGGTTGGCCGTAATTCTGACACCCTAATAATTTTAGGTAATAATATAAAAAAGTAATGATTTCTTCAAAATCATGTACAATTATCATATAAAAACATACTCCAGTAATGAAATATGTTTTTGTAACAAAAATGTAATAATAATCTTACCTGAAAATAAAACGAAAACTCGTTTGCTTATAACACAACACACCTGTTCACGCCCTGTCAGTTTCACCGAGCTGTTATAAATGATTTGTTTGGTTGGTTAGCCTGACATTTGAAATATATTATGACCACATGATCAGTGATGGTTCCACATATATCTAAATCGTCGTTTTATAAACTGAAATCTTATCCTAGCAATTAACATGGAAAGTGTTCGAATTTGGTGCAGGGTCTGAATTTGGTACATTTATCTTATATCCCTAAAATTATCGGAAACCAGTAAAACATGGGCGTACATTTATAGAATTATATTTATAATGATAGTCTATAAATATTTACTTTAGACCCCATGTCGCCGCCGGCCCATGTGGGCCACCGCTGCTGTAGTTTGCATACATAATTAGGTTTCCCCAGTTAATATAGAAACAATTTTTAATGAAACGCCCTGTATATACAAAAATGTTTGTAGAAGCAACCTGGTAATAACTAATAGGTAACTATATTATAAAATGTAATATTGTATTGGGACATTCAATGGGCAATCAACATAGGTTTACTTTCGATATTATGTCACTGAGATGATTCTAATCGTTATAAGAGATATTATATCAATTTTGCTCTTTTCTTTTTTCACTAATAACTTGGAGAATACCCTCAAGTCCATTTTATTTTTTATGAATATGAAGTTCCATTTACAAAAGAGCTGAATCTATATGCATTTTTAACGAGAGGTACAAAATTTAACATGTCAGCAATTGAAGTAGTTCAATCGGATCTTTATGTTTTTTTATTGGGCAATCATAACTATTTTAAGTAAAGTATTTTAGTATTGTAAATATTTCCAACATGGGAAATCGTAATGTGTGTAATAAATTACGGTCCAACCATTTATTTTGTAGTAGTCTAAACTCACAATAAATTGTGATTACATAGACTATCTAATTTTATTGAATACCTCTAAAATTTAGATTTTTGTGCATTTTTCAAATACGGAATCAGCTCAGTGACAGTTAACATTTGTTCGTTTTTAAATGAAATCACACCGAAATATCTTTTTTTAGACGAACTTGAAAATATTTACAATAATTATTGTAAATGTATTGAACTTTTCCCTTGTGTATATATTTGTTTTAAAATACAAATTTTAGGGACTTTGATACACTTTTTTGATATACTCCGTAAGTGTAACTTCTTTTTAATTTATTTGTTAGTTTTAGAAAAAAACGTAGATATTAAAGTTACATTGGTAAAATAAGTAGATATCCATTTGTGCATATTGCACTAAAATATTAGTTCATATAAATTCAATACTTTATATGTATACTTATAATACACTATGAATACATCTGTAAGTTATGGAACGCTATGAATTTACTTAATCGTAGGTTTAGGTAATATATTTTAAAGATATTCAGTGGTTGCATATGTATATATTGTTTTTTTTTCTATGTATAAAAGACTTGAAAGTATAACAAACATTTCAATGTGAAAATAATTGTGTACATTATATTTTTAATAAAATTCGTTTCACAAAAGTGGTATAATTTCTGTTGATTGATAAACTATATGGTACTGTAATTAGTGGGGGTCCAAATATGACAAAAAGATTGGATGAATTTTACAAGACTAGGTAACTTTTATTTTTGTTATAAAAAATAAAAATATATACTTCGAATAGATAGTTTTTATATTTATTTTATCCAAAACGGACGACCAAGCTGGATCACTCCCAGTTCATAGGTCCCCAGCCTCGATTGGGAATTCCTACTTGAATTAGAAACTAGGCTTTATCGAAGGATATTCAAAACTTAAAGCAGAAGTCTTGTTGAGCATGGACAGGGAAGAGATCAAGTCCTTAAGCGGAATCCTTACTATTTAGTACGCTGAACGGTTCAGACTATACAGACTCTAGGAACTGCATTTGTGCGTTTCTGAGGACGTAGGTATACTAACCATTTCACAGATTATCAACTTCCATGGGAAAATTGAACTTGAAGGGGTAATCTTACTTGGATTGAGGAACAATAGGTTTGGTCGCAATTCACGGTTCTGAACAAACCACTCACAGATACCAAATCTTACGTTGTATTTAAAAATATAGAGAATTTTATAAACTGGATTGCTCAATGGTACTATCTTCAGGAAAAAAGGTTTTCCGAACACAAGACAGCTCCTAACATCGCTCAGACATATTCACATTTTCAATACCTACGGAGATGCAAGATAAATATCGAACCATTTATTTTGAATGCTTTATTCACCTTATGTACAAAAATAATCTAGTGCTAATTCTGCATGTGACTCATTGAAATCCATTCTTGCCTAGGTGTACCCTGAGCAGACCCAGGTCTTTCATTGCTAGAGCTATTTATAGGATTGCTACCTTCATATTCATCTTTCTCAGAACTAGTTACATCTGAATGATAAGTAGCTGGAGTAGATCTGTCTACACCGATTTGAGTATATGTCAATTCTGAGTTGACTACTGATACATATTCGGGGTTCTGGTAAGTAACGTCGCTGTAGTACCCTGGATATGAAATATTGGTGATGCCAGCTATCGGCGAATGTTGATATATCTGGTGACTAGGAGATTGATTAGGAGTAGTTTGACCAGGCACATGGTGTGATGGAGGTGGACTAGACGTTAGGGACCAACAGTTTACTGAACTTGGAGTCTGCGTTTGTATTGTAGTCATGGTGGGCCAACTTGTATATGTTGGACCAGTTGAATTGTATAACGTTTGTTGTTGGATGTGGTCTGGAGGTGTGTATACTGAAAAAAAAATGTTTATTAACCATAGTCAAACTTACATTTCACCTAAAGGTGTAAAGTAATCCAAAGGTATTTGTTGTCATCCGCCTCCTTTTTTTTAGACTATCACAGAGATGGAAATAATAAAGTCAACACGGTTTCTAAATTTGATCAGAAAATGAAAATAAATGATTCGAAGGAAAATGAACGTGTCATGATAATTTGAAGGTATTTTGTATTTGTGAAACTTACCATGTGATGGTGGTGAAACTGATGCTGACTTTTGCCTCTGAATTGTGTACGGTGCTGATTTTTGGCGTTTTAAAGTTGGACTGGATCTGAATTGACAAGGAGACATTTGAGTTGCCGGAGCGTACATGGGTTGATGGGGTAGAAACCATGAACCATCTGTAAATGTAGATAAACCATTTGAAGTTTAAAATAAATTATAATAACTTTAATTATGGATCACTAACTCTTCGTTATTGGTAATACTGTTTTCGTAAGCTTTGTATTATTAGATTAGGTTTGATGATGTGGCTAATCGGCCTATTCCACTGAGACCTTTTCAGATCTATTGTGGTCCTCTGAATCTAGATTACGTTCTCCAGCCCAACTCTTTTTAAGAAGCCAATCAGCCTCGAGACTGAATCTTTCATGTAGTTTCTTGCCGGTGACTTCTCATCGCCTAGTACAAGAAACCGCACATTCGCCAGGCAATCGCGCTGGATAGGATGTGCTCTGCAGTTTCCTCTTCTAGGTGACAGAATCTGCACATAGTTTCGTCTGACAACCCCATTAGCTCTGCGTGCCTGTTGAGCTTACAGCGCCCCGTCAACACACCCACTACGACTTTGACAGTTTTCCTATCTTTGCTTATTAGGTCTGCCGTAAAAGTTGGCGACTGTCCTCTAATAACCTGTTTCGCCTGTCTCTGTCCTGGTGAGGTTACCCACCATTCTAGAGATTTCTGTGCCACCCACTTCCCTATGGCCATATATAGTGTCGACTTTGCGACGCCGCAGAAGGGTTCCGGTCCAATGAATGGCATTGATGAGCATTGTCTGGCCGTTTCATTCGCCAATTCGTTGCCCTTATGACCTTCGTGCTCTGGTACCCGGGCTACCATGACTTTGAAATGGTCTCCAAGTGCGTTTAAGGCACCTATGCAATCCCATACTAGCTTAG
Source organism: Lochmaea crataegi (assembly GCA_947563755.1). Lineage (NCBI taxonomy): Eukaryota > Metazoa > Arthropoda > Insecta > Coleoptera > Chrysomelidae > Lochmaea > Lochmaea crataegi. Next base: position 25,071,596 of record OX387425.1, read on the forward strand.
CATTGACCTCTTTGGAATCGAGTGCTTTCAGTGCAGCTTGGCTGTCGGTGAAGATGGCAACTGAACGGTATGTCCTTTCTTGCCTTTTAATTTCTTCAGCGCAGTGGTGAATCGCCGTCACTTCCGCTTGGAAAGTTGTGACGTTCTTAGATAGGCTTATTGGAATAGCTATCCTTTGTTTTAGTCCTACAATTCCGGCTCCTACAAGTAATCTGTGCGTTACAGATCTGGCCCCGCCTTGTATAAAAATGTGTAGTGGGGGCAGATTCAGCAAGACTTCCATCGCACTTGTGGGAGTAGTTTTTATGGCTCCCGTAATACACAGGCAAGTAAGCCTGTGTGTGCTACTCAATAGCCTTATAGCTCCTACTTGCAGTGTCTTTTTCCACCACACTACTGTTCCATAGGCTGTCATTGGTCTAACAACCCTTGGGTATAGCCATTGGGTCATTTTTGGGGTAAGTCCCCAGTTTTCCCTCACATTCTTCTGCATCTGCCAAGGGCAATGGTGTGGTGTGTGGTCTTCTGAAGGTGAGTTTTCCATGAAAGCCTTTGATCAAAATGTACTCCTTGGTACTTTGTTTCTTTGGCAAATGGAATCCCCTCTCCTCCTAAAACTATTGGCTTTAGGCCTTGTAGTGCCGTCTTTTTCGTGAAATTGATCATTTTTGTTTTCTGAGCATTGACTGTCAGTCTCTCTTGTATGCACCAATTATCAACTATATTTAAGGCTGTTTGCATTCTTTCCGATATCACCCCCGCAAACTTGCCTCTTGCGTCGTCTGCGTATCCAAGACAGTAAAAATATGCTGTGGACAGTTCTGGAAGGAGGTCGTCTACTAAGGTTGCCCATAGTAGAGGTGATAGCACTCCTCATTGTGGACATTCTCCACCCGTCCTTGCCTTGATGGTGAATTGCCCCAGAGTGGAGCTTATTATCCTATCCTCCAGAGCTGCCTTTATCCATCGGCATATTGTTGTGTCCCCCGTCTATTCATTGCATTAACCAATGAATTCGTGGTAACATTGTTAAATGCTCCCTCGATGTCTAAGAAAGTGGCCATCGCTATCTCTTTGTCTTCTATTGACTTTTTGATAAGCCTGCATAGATCATCCAGCGTAGATGTGCCTGCTTGATAGGCATATTGACGATTGCTTAGGGGTTTATCCTTTAACACTTCGTCTCTTATGTACCTGTCCAGTAACCTTTCTAATGTTTTTAGTAGAAAGGAGGATAAGCTTATTGGCCTATATGAATTTGGCGTTAAGTCAGATACTTTACCTACCTTGGGTATGTAAATGACTTTTTGCCATACTTCCGGTATGTATCCCCATGCCAGACTAGCTTTGAGGATCTTAGTTACGTGTGGTATTAACACATCGATTCCCATTTGTAGTTGAATGGGATATATACCATCTGTCCCTGGGGATTTAAATGGTTGAAATTTATTTATGGCCCATCTAATTTTATTTGGTCTTGTGACTTCAGTGGCTATTTTCCAATCCGTAGAACTTGGCCTGTTTGGCCTTCGTTCTCGTATGGTAGGCCTAACTGCGTCGGTGGCCAGAATTGATGAGGCTGGAAAGTGGACGTTTATTAGTTCCTTTAAACTCTCCTCTCTGGTTTCTGTATAGGTGCCGTTAGCTTTCCTAATGAAACCTACTTCCTTTCTGGTTGTCCCATCCTTTGTCAGGACTTTGTGGATTCGGAAGCGTGCGGGGGCATCCGAGATGTCCTCGAAAAATATCCCCCATGAGTTCCTTTTGGCTTTACGAATTACGAATTTCTTTGTTGTATTGCGTGAGCTTATACCTGTAGGTATCCCAGTCCTGGTTGCTTTTGGCCTTGTTAAAAAGATCGTGTACTTCCGCCCTAAGTCTCTTTAGGCCGTTGTTCCACCAAACTGTGTTACCTGTATTCTTTTTTGTTTTCTCCGGACAGGTTTCTTGGTAGGCCGCCTTAATCGCTTCGCTAACTTTTTCTACTGCCGTGTTTATAGCTTCAATGCCGTCAATCGGTTCAGTACCTACCATCCTCGGGAATTCTACTGAGGGACGTTTTATATTCCTAGCTTTGTATTATATCAAAGAATACAGTGTATTCTGTGATTATATGATTGATTTTATCATGCCATGTTCGAAGAAGTTTTAAGCTAGGTACGCTCGGGGAGCTATAAGATACATTATAGGTAAGTGGTGAAATATAGCATATAAGTACACAGATACCGGATATATTTTGGAAAATACGATTTATGTTTAATATATCGTATGCAGACATGAATATGATGCTGAAGTTGATATCGCTGTAACATTGTTTTGCTTATAGAGTAGTAACAAAAAAAATACTATTTTGGGTAGCTAGTCATATAATATGCAAAACAGAACTTGGAGATTGAAAAATTAGATAAAGTGATGAAGAATTTGTAAACTATTATAGAATGGAGATATATAGATTTTCTGAGCGGTATGAATTAACTAAGGATGAGTACCTATAAAATGATCTAGTGCCTGTCCTGGCTATCCACTGGAATCAAAAACAAAAATCACAAACGTGAGTGTACTCCTCAAGTACTCAACAAACTAATTTGAATAAAAGATGGATAAAAGTGTAGGTATCTGCTATGCCGCGGAGATTACTTTGATCATTCCCGACAGTTGATCGTTTGCAAAAACAGGCCAGCGGTCTTGACAGATATTTTTATTTTAAAATTATCAGCAGTAAAAGCCGGTGTATGGCCAGTTGGCAAAGCCAATTCGATGTAGACGCGACCGTTGGCAGGTGCCAATAAGCCAACCGTGTGCCATTGAAAATCGCTGAAGTGTCGGTCTCCTTCAAAGGAAGCCAATGAGAACGGAGAGTGGGAACGTGGGAAAGTTACTAAGACATGGTGCAACACAACCTGCAATGCAAGACGCAACATTTCTTGATCGAAAGCATGCGCAGTTGAGACACAGCTGATCAATTTGTGCAATTCGATGCATTTGCAATTTTATTGGTTTGGTGCCATTTCTATTGCATGCAAGGTATTCTAGGGAGATAATCGACAGTTCATTTGTGAGTTGATAATCGACACTTCATTTGTGATTTGATAATCGACAATGATTCACTTGGTTTTCTACTATCGGTTGGGTTGGCAGCATTATTGCAATAACAAGAGAATTGCATGATGTCAAACAGCATGCACGATCCATCATTTGCAATATACTGACCTTGCAAGAACTTGCAGCAATTTCTTGCAAATTGTATTGCTCCATGTCAAGCGGAATTCAATTTGATAAATCTATACCGGGGTCGTCCTGTTGTGTGAATATTGTGCGGCTAAACTAAACGCCAACTATGTAGACGTTTTTACAGTCGCTGGCTTTACCAATTTTGCTTTGCCAACGGCAAATCGCGGCATAATGTGGATGCGCCTTAATATATCTTATTGTTTATGATAAGCTTTTACATTTAAGTGTTGGTGGTGTGAGTTTATTATTCAGTCAAAGGTTCCCAGTTAGTTGGTTAATTCCCCTTGACTCTACTCAAGCTGAAGCGTTATTTTGTCTGCTCTCTGTCAACTTTAAATATCGTCTTTTTTTATCCTGTTTCAAGATGGAAACAAAATTGTAATTTTTTTTTAGAATTTAGTTAAGCAATATTTAACAAAATATTTACGTCCACAAATCTTTTATTCTAACCTTTATAGATAAAGGTACTCTGCTCCATAGTCACAATTTTAGTACATTCTATTTGGTTTTTGAATCAATTTAGAAATATAGCTGCCAAAATGTATGATTCGATTCACCAATTAAAAGAGGTATACTTACATTGAGAATACTGAGTTTGTTGTTGTCCATAACTGTTTGAGAATTCTCTTTGGCTGTACAAATTATCGGGTCTTTCTTTAGCGTCCAGAAAGGCTTTAGCGAAAGGATTATACTTTATCTTCAGTGACGTTACTTCTTCATTTTGGTAAGCGGTGACAGCAATGAACTGCGTTTCGGGAAAGGGGAATGTTATTACTCTTCTTGGTTCGGTACCGACTCTGACTAGATGCACTCTAGGTTCGTATTTATGGAGAGAGTTCAGCATTATTTGACCACTTCCATTGGATTTGTTAGTTAGTTTTACCTGCAAAAATATAAGCATCATTTTCTTTTTTAAGAATGGTCAAAAAAATGGTATAAATAATAAGTTTTTAAAATATTCAAAACGAGTGAAATTTACAACCAGATCTTAAAAGTTAAAAGCAAATATGGATTTCCTTTGGATTTTGGATTATAGAACAGAACACGTAGCAGAGGAAAATTTATTGAACTGTCATAATTTTTGTTTGTCTTTAATGAGGAAATCCCATTGTATTGGCTGTCCGGGGCCGACCGGAAATTTGCTGCCCCCCTTACTTTATTTATTAGTTTAAATATTTTATTCAACGGACCTATAATGTTGTACAGAGCATTTCAATGAAAACTATCCACCCCACATAATGGGGTGTTAAACCGATATCCGGCTTTTGGTATTTTATTGAAGTATATTTTGGTACTACTTTGCAAAAATTAATTTAAATTTTTTTTAAACTGAATATTTTAAATTTTTTAGTTAGAGTTTCTCCCCAATAATATAAATCTTGTTTTGTATCATACACTGCACGAACACAACAGTTACAACGCCTCGTAAAAAGTTTGTGACTGTGCCTGCAGTAGACGAAAATTGTGGTTTGAGGCTACTAGAAGAAAATATAAACAAACTACAACTAGTTACTATTGCTGTGAAGGAAGATCATTTTGATGTAATTACTTACATATGTGTGTGTAGCCGTAAAAATAAATCGGAAGTAAATTTAGACAACTCCTAAGTCATTCACTATAAAAGCAATATTAAGCATAACCTATACTTCATCACGATTTTAAAATTGAAGACGACAGAATTGTGGTTCTATATCAACCCTTATGTACCTAGCTAACTTCTCTTTTAGGTTATGTATAAAAAAGCATGAATGGCGAACTATTTAAATCATCCAAAAGTTGAATTTTCAAATCGACATAAAATCCTCGTGAGAATGAAAATATTAAAAATAATTGATTCCCCATTATGATTTTGTCCACCACTAACTATATTAACAGTGAGAAAACATCATATTTTTGTTAGGTTTAACACCCCATTAACAATGAAGCGTATATAGTGTTGAATAAAGCGGCGTACACAATTTTTTAAGGTATTTAAATCGGGAGTTATACATTAGGTCTGTCCAAACCGCGATCAGAAACTGTCAGAAACGATTAGAGAATAACTGGTTATAGCAAACACAACAAGTTTACTCTCGCGTAATTCCATTCACTGATTGCAATGATCGACTACTCTCTGATCTGATATTTTAAATTGATGATGGTGCCATTTGCGCTATTTTGCTACAGAGCAGTATATATGCATCTCTTTTTGGGGTCTCTGTTCTGCTCATTAGGATGACAGGCTATTTATTTTTTTGGACAATGCAAAAAGTATCCTGAAAAATGATTTAACAATAAAAATTTTCTTGAAAATTCTTCGAACATCCCTGAAAAGAGAAATACAGTTTTATTTATATTCTTGTGTACCTTTTTACTTTTACTTTTTCATTAAAATACTCAAAAAGACTAATAAATAAGGTTTTCAAAATAATATACTTTTATATTCACTTCTAGGACGGCCGGTATATATGATAAACAACTTTACTTATTTAACGGGGTGACTAACGAATACATTTTGTCGATTTATATTCAGTAGCGTGTTGACTTTCGAATAGGAAATATCGGAAATATCGTTCGAAATTAACGTGTATAGTGAAGTGAAGTGAATAGTGCCTATATGGATTACTTGGATTACAATCTGATACATTTACGGTAAGTTTTCATTTTATTTACTGGTAATACTGTTTTTTTTTAAATATTTTAAATCACATACGAACAATTTTATCACTATAGACAATTGATTTTTGATACATAAACGAAGTATTTTACAATTGTTCATTAGATTTTAAATTTGTTATAATCCATTTTTGCTTTCTCTTACTATTTTTTTAAACCAAAATATTTAGAATACTAAAAAGTAAAAGCAAAATAGAATCAGAAAAATATGTTGATTTTTGTACAAATGTTTAATTTTTAATAACTAATAATCTTAATTCGTGTTATATTTTTAATAATACAACTGGTTTACTTAATTTTTAAAACCGATTTTCAAGAGAAACAAGCTGTTTTGAGCAATATTAAAACATCGCCCTGTATAATATCTATTTAGGTATTTGCATTTTATCGAATTCTCAGACGTGTCTTATACTTTTACTCAAAATAAAAACCTACAGTATCTACTACAGATACTTTTTTCAAATATAAGCTACCTATACTTTTGTGTATTCTCAAATTTTCTTATTTTAAATAAACTAATTATTTTTTAATGTTTCTATTTTATTTTCTTTAATTTAAAAAAAGATCAAACTGTATTTTGTTGTTGAAACAATATTCTGAGAACTCGATAAATTGACAATACTATACAATTTGGAACATATAAACTTTTGGAATTGTATGATGCTTATTTAGAACCACCCGTCCAACCTTAATATCTAAAGGAAAACTTATTATTTATTATCTATTTGTATACTTTCTTAAATCTGGATAAAGGTTTTCAAAAACCAAATACAAGTTGAAATTTTATATTTGACATACCCCGTAGGAGAATCAATACGAGGTAGGAGTATGTACAGTTCCCCATGACTCATCTTAAATAACAGAATTTTCTTTAATATTTTATACTACATACAGGGTGTTTCCGAATTTATGCGAAAAAATTCAGGTGGTGATTGCCCGTATAAAATTATAATAGGTGTTCCATATGAAAAAATTTCCTCACTCGACTCCCTTCCGAGATATCACCCCTAAAAAGAGGATGAGAGAAATTGAGTTTTTATTTATCTTTTCTCAAATTTAAGTAAAGATGGAAACTTTAAATTTTGTAAATTCCGTGCACTTGCAATTACTAACCGCCGGTATTTTCTCAACATTCCCGTTACATTATAAGGGGGTGAAATTATCAACCCTTACTTTATTTAATAACAAATTTTCACCTGAATTTTTGCGCCTGAATTTAGGAACACCCTGTATACATAAAATATTTTTTAATGCTGATTTTAAACATACGAACTTATATGAATTTTACAAACTGCGTATTTGAATTTAATGCCAAAGATTCCTTTAGCTGAAGTAACAAGCAAAAAAATTATTATACAGGATGATACTTTATAAAATGACCCTAGATGCCTCTGTTTTTTTAATCGTAAATGTTTTTGTTTTTTAGAAGACATAATTTTTTTAAATTATTAGTTTAGTTAAATTATTTAGAATCGTTCTTTAATAAATTCTTTTATTCTTTGTTTTAGGTTTCGTAAGGTATTGGTCTACTCCAAAGGAGTGTGAGTATACAGTAATTCTCAATTTCTATCAAATGACATCATATCTCAGTATCATCCTGCCTTTCTTTTACAAATGTTCCTCATATTTTCTAATTACTATCCAGCCCTTTTTTTTACAATTGGTACTTTTTTCAAAAGAAATAGGTAAGCAACCTATGTCAATCCGAAAATTTTCTAAATACTATGCCGCTCGTTAATAAGTTGGTAATTTTCAAAAGACATAGGTAAGCTATGTTATTCCTCATATTTCCTAAATACTATGCCTTTCGTTAATAAGTTGGTACTTTTCAAAAGACATAGATAAGCTATGTCAATCCGAAAATTTTCTAAATACTATGCCTTTCGTTAATAAGTTGGTACTTTTCAAAAGACATAGGTAAGCTATGTCAATCCGAACATTTCCTAAATACTATGCCTTTCGTTAATAAGTTGGTACTTTTCAAAAGATATAGGTAAGCTATGTCAATCCGAAAATTTTCTAAATACTATGCCTTTCGTTAACAAGCTGGTACTTTTCAAAAGACATAGGTAAGCTATGTCAATCCGAACATTTCCTAAATACTATGCCTTTCGTTAATAAGTTGGTACTTTTCAAAAGATATAGGTAAGCTATGTCAATCCGAAAATTTTCTAAATACTATGCCTTTCGTTAACAAGCTGGTACTTTTCAAAAGACATAGGTAAGCTATGTCAATCCAAACATTTCCTAAATACTTTGCCTTTCGTTAACAAGTTGGTACTTTTCAAAAGACATAGGTAAGCTATGTCAATCCGAAAATTTTCTAAATACTATGCCTTTCGTTAATAAGTTGGTACTTTTCAAAACACATAGGTAAGCTATGTCAATCCGAACATTTCCTAAATACTATGCCTTTCGTTAATAAGTTGGTACTTTTCAAAAGACATAGGTAAGCTATGTCAATCCGAACATTTCCTAAATACTTTGCCTTTCGTTAACAAGTTGGTACTTTTCAAAAGACATAGGTAAGCTATGTCAATCCGAACATTTCCTAAATACTATGCCTTTCGTTAACAATTTGGTACTTTCCAAAAGACATAGGTAAGCTATGTCAATCCGAACATTTCCTAAATACTATGCCTTTCGTTAATAAGTTGGTACTTTTCAAAAGACATAGGTAAGCTATGTCAATCCGAACATTTCCTAAATACTTTGCCTTTCGTTAACAAGTTGGTACTTTTCAAAAGACATAGGTAAGCTATGTCAATCCGAACATTTCCTAAATACTTTGCCTTTCGTTAATAAGTTGGTACTTTTCAAAAGACATAGGTAAGCTATGTCAATCCGAACATTTCCTAAATACTTTGCCTTTCGTTAACAAGTTGGTACTTTTCAAAAGACATAGGTAAGCTATGTCAATCCGAACATTTCCTAAATACTTTGCCTTTCGTTAATAAGTTGGTACTTTTCAAAAGACATAGGTAAGCTATGTCAATCCGAAAATTTTCTAAATACTATGCCTTTCGTTAATAAGTTGGTACTTTTCAAAAGACATAGGTAAGCTATGTCAATCCGAACATTTCCTAAATACTTTGCCTTTCGTTAATAAGTTGGTACTTTTCAAAAGACATAGGTAAGCTATGTCAATCCGAACATTTCCTAAATACTTTGCCTTTCGTTAACAAGTTGGTACTTTTCAAAAGACATAGGTAAGCTATGTCAATCCGAACATTTCCTAAATACTATGCCTTTCGTTAACAAGTTGGTACTTTTCAAAAGACATAGGTAAGCTATGTCAATCCGAACATTTCCTAAATACTTTGCCTTTCGTTAACAAGTTGGTACTTTTCAAAAGACATAGGTAAGCTATGTCAATCCGAACATTTCCTAAATACTATGCCTTTCGTTAACAATTTGGTACTTTTCAAAAGACATAGGTAAGCTATGTCAATCCGAACATTTCCTAAATACTATGCCTTTCGTTAACAATTTGGTACTTTTCAAAAGACATAGGTAAGCTATGTCAATCCGAAAATTTTCTAAATACTATGCCTTTCGTTAATAAGTTGGTACTTTTCAAAAGACATAGGTAAGCTATGTCAATCCGAACATTTCCTAAATACTTTGCCTTTCGTTAATAAGTTGGTACTTTTCAAAAGACATAGGTAAGCTATGTCAATCCGAACATTTCCTAAATACTTTGCCTTTCGTTAACAAGTTGGTACTTTTCAAAAGACATAGGTAAGCTATGTCAATCCGAACATTTCCTAAATACTATGCCTTTCGTTAACAATTTGGTACTTTTCAAAAGACATAGGTAAGCTATGTCAATCCGAACATTTCCTAAATACTATGCCTTTCGTTAACAATTTGGTACTTTTCAAAAGACATAGGTAAGCTATGTCAATCCGAACATTTTCTAAATACTATGCCTTTCGTTAATAAGTTGGTACTTTTCAAAAGACATAGGTAAGCTATGTCATTCCTCATATTTTCTAAATTCTTTGCCTTTCGATAATAAGTTGGTACTTTTGAAAATACATAGGTAAGCTATGTCGCTCCTCGTATTTTCTGTTCTGTTTTTTTTGTGCCCTTTGTCCCCTGTTGGTGTCATTCGGTTTGGAATTGTGAATTATTTTTTTATTGGAATTGTTAAGTAAGCCACATGTACCGACTTTTTTGTTTACGATTGACTTTTTCCCGCACGGATGCACGCAGTATCACACTGTGAGAAAGTACTCGTTACCTAGGTTGTCGGTAAGCCTCGCTTGCAAAACGAGCAGTCATCCAGATGGGCGAGTACGCTTAAGTGTTTTCCGTTTGTCGAATGGGTATGGGTTGACAAGTAGGGGGAATAGTTGCCCAGTATGGGTTATCAAAATATCGTAGATTTCTAAGTTGGTATATGCAAAACGGCTATACTTGGCAATTTATTACTAACAATTTTTTTCAGCGCTTCCTTTTCAGCACACTAATACTCTCTTACAGGCTTCAGAGATGTCATCAAATTTTTTGTACATTTTTTAATTTTATTTGATTTTCTGTTCCAGGAATTTTTTTAGGTATGGATTTATTTGGAATATATGCATATATTTAAACTTGCTGATAGGCCTATCTTATAATTTTACTTTTTTTCATGTCCTAGGGTTTACATTAAAATTTTTCTTATTTTATTTTTTGTTTTAGAATTCTTATTAGGAAAGGATTTTTTAGGTTACATAAGTGACTTTGCAGTTTAGAACTTCAGAATTTTCATTAATATTTGGTAAAGTTTTTTTGCATGATTATTTCTTAGCTGCATGGGTTTAAAAGGTGCATGCATGTTGTAGGGGGTGGTAAAGTAGTGGTGATTTAGGGGGATTAGTATTTTAATTATAAAATTTTGTATGTACAAATATTTTTATGTTGTAATTCGTGTTTAAATTTTTCGGCTCTTATAAAAAAATGTAAATGTTAATATTTTATTGATATTGAACATATCTTTGTTATAATTGCTAAGTTTGCATTTATTTTATCCTGTTTGTAAATGTATATCTATCTACACTTTGCTAGAGTAAAGATAAACTCTGGCTTAGTGCAGCCGGTAGAGAACATCCAGCTTTCAGGGGGTCGCATTTTCTAGTTTTGTCTGTGATTTCCTCCGCCGGCGGGGAATATTTTCCATCGGTTGTGAATATTTTAACCGGTTGATTATATTTTCTACCGATAAAGGGAACAACTTCCAGACGAGAGGGGCAACTTCAAGCCGTCATGGGAAATGATTGCTTATATTTGTTTATAGGTGGGAATTTAATTTATGTTTTGTATCGCTTTGGTATGTATGTTAGGTAACAAAACAAATATCATATTTAGTGTTATTGTTAGATACTGGACTCCACTTTTACCATAGATAATATAAATGTTGTTTCTATTTGTCTTTTTTATAGTACTGTTCTACACTCTGAATTAAACTGTTACTTGAGAGATAACAGAACAGAGATATTATAGACAAATCTAATCATTATTATTAAGATGTTAGTTCTCTCCGAATTCCAGAACAATATATTTTTATCTTCTTATTTTACTTTTACCATTGTCTAGGATATTCAATGGGGTGTAAAACCGATACCCGGCTTTTAAACCGAATATTTTAGGAAAAAACTGGAAATTAAGGTTTCCTAAATGTTTGCAACTTTCACTACAGATACATCAAGCACGTAAAGATGAAGCTAGCCACTTTCTGATTTAGATGTTTTATGAACCAATAGCCAGATACAAAAGGGCCATTTGAATTTGAAGTTTGAAGAACTGTCAAATTCTATAATATTTATAAGTTTTTTGTTTACCGTTTATACGAGCTTGACGTTTCAATATTATAAAAAAATAAAAGCATTGTCTTAAAATTTTTTTAGTTAAGTTTAGTTTGTTTTTCTCCACAATAATCATATAAATCTTGTTTTGTATCATACTGCACGAACACAACAGTTACAACGCCTCGTAAAAAGTTTGAGTCTGTGCCTGCAGTAGACGAAAATTGTGGTTGGAGGCTACTAGAAGAAAATATAAACAGACTACAAGTAGTTACTATTGCTGTGAAGATCATTTTGATGTAAGTAATCATATAATATGTGTGTGTAGCCGTAAAAATAAATCGGAAGTAAATTTAAGTCATTCACTATAAAAGCAATATAACATATAAGCATAACCTATACTTCATCACGATTTTAAAAAAGAAGACGACAGAATTGTGGTCCTATGTCAACCATTATGTAGCTAACTTCGTTTTTAGTTAATGTAATTCACATCATAAATGGCGAACTATTTAAATCATCCAAAAGTTGAATTTTTAAATCGACATAAAAACCTTGTGAGAATGAAAATATTAAAAATAATTGATTCCCCATTATGATTTTGTCCACCACTAACTATTAACATTGGGAAAACATCATATTTTTGTTAAGTTTAACACCCCATTCTGAAGGCGTCACTTTTATGAAAAAATGAAAAAACATGTCAAAAATCATATAAAGGAGAACGTCTTTTTGCGCATATGCAGAAGTTTAACTTTAGCCCCCTCCCCCCTATGGTCACCGCTCCCAATTTTTTTAATGGAACTGTTTCAATAATAATTCACGCACTCAAAAACCCGCGTTTATATAGTCCTTCTCAACTCTAGAAAATTCCAGTACCTTCAGCGCTCGCCCTATGCACAAACAAAGCGAATGTTCTCGAAAGGAGCGCAGCTACCAAAAATTACAGTCGAGGAACAGGACCGGCTTTGAGTTGGTGACCCCGCAACAATACATAAGGGAAAAGTCAATCAGTTGGGAGTTGCCTTTACTGCGGCACTAACTATACTTTTTTAGGTTTGAATTAGTGTTGGGTCACCCTGTGTCGACAAAAATATTTTTTTATTTACTTTGTTTTGATCACCATTGACATACATTTTCCATAAAGTGAATAGGGCAAGTCCACGTGACGTCACGCCCTGATGAATCTGATGATAAACAAGCGTTCTTTGCACAACACGTTGTTCTTATAGTTATTCTGATCATGTTTGAGTTAATTTAATTTTGATTTGGTGCTTTCTTCGACATTGTTTCAATATCTTAAGTAATTTAATAGCTATATCTGACTGTTTATAAGAAAAAGAATCATTAAATCAATACAAAACAACCGAATTACAAATCTATCCTTCCAAATAATTGTTTATCCTCAGAGCGACTGTCATTAGTATCAACTCAGTTAGTGGACATGCCCTTTAGACCCACATACCTAACCTTACCTCACCTAACCCAACAATAGATCATGACCGGAATATAAATTTCTTACTTTTGCAAAGGAAATTGGCTCTTTCATCCAATGAGCTCCAAAATTCGGTGATTCAGGGTGAATATAAATAGGATTGGACGGAGGTACTTCGGCTTTACCTCCTGGCACCCATTCTCCGTTTACATACTTCCACCTATGTGGGTCGATTTGGACAAATTCCAGTAGTACAGTATACATTGCCTTCGGATCCAAACCACCTGCTGCCACTTTGATTACTGGAAACATTCGCCTGCAATAAAATAAACCATCATTTATAAAACACGTATTTTATTACATTAAAAATTATTAAATATGTCTAGCACAGGAGTTCCTAATCAAGGGGGCGCGCCTCCTTAGGGGACGTAGAGAGATGTCAAGGGGGGCGGGGAGGCGGAGATAGAAAGAAAGGCGGAGATAATGTGTTGGAAGATTGTGGAGAAGATAGAGCGGTGCGGACTAGAAGTGGCGGAAGATAAGACGGTGGGGTTGCTAGTGAAGGGACGGAGCAAGACAAGGGAAGTGGGGGTGATGGTGAAGGGAAGCAGAATTCGCATGGAGGAGTGTGTGAAATACCTAGGGGTGTGGTTTGATAGTCAGTTATCCTTCCGAACACACATGTTGAAGGCGGCAGAGAAGGGGAAAGTGAGGGCAGCATGGCTGGGGAGATTGATGAGTAATGTGAAGGGGCCGGGAGAGTGGAAGAGGAGGATCATTGGTAGGACGGTAGAGCAGAGTTTGCTGTACGGTGCGGAGGTGTGGGGTGAAAGAGCGGGAGTGAATGCGAGGATTAGGCCACTCCTGCGGGCGCAGAGAGGTATATTGCTAAGGGTAGTGCAGGGGTACAGGACAGTGGGTGGACTGGCAGCAGCGGTGCTGGCAAGAACCTACCCATTGGACTTGATGGCTAGAGCCAGGAATAAACGCTGGAGGGGTGCGACCAGAGAGGAAGTACAAGAATGGATGGAGGAGGAAATGGAGAGAAGGTGGGAGGAGTATGAGGGCGCGCTAAAAGGAGCGATTGGGAATAGGAGAGATTGGATGGATCGGAAATTCGGGGAGGTGAACTACTTCTTGACACAGGTGTTCACTGGACATGGGTCGAGAGTAGGGTACCTCCACAAGATTGGAAAAAGGGAGACTGGAGTGTGCGAGAGGTGTGGAGTGGAGGATGATGTGGGGCATGTGTTCAGATGCTGGCGGAACGAGAAAGTGCTGAAGAAGTTGGAGAGGAAACTAGGGGAGGCGGTGTACTGGGAGAACATGGTGGATATAATGTTGAGGGGGGAGGAGGAAAGGATGGAGGTGAGTGGAGTAGTAGAGAGCATGGTAAGGGGTAGAGAAGGACTCGATATGGCAGGAGAGGCAGGAGTGATAGGAGGGAGAAGATGACGGTGTGAGCGGAGAGTGTGCGAGGGACCGCCGCCCGTCTCGAAGTATGCTAGGGTAGTGATTCCGAGGCGGGGGTAACGGCGAGTTTGAGGTGGGTTTGGTTGGTAGGCATCTCCTTGGGGATGAGTCCAACACTGTTTGGGTTCTGGACCCATTCGAACATGAGTTTCCCATCTGGGCCCGAAAAAAAAGGGGGGGGGGCGTAATACACGTGCATCACATTTTCGAAAGAATAAATAATAGTTGAAAAAAACTAAGAGGCTTTTATAGCAGATTGAACTAAAAAGTGACAAAAATTTTTTTTAAATGATATACAACTGCAATAGAAAATCTACCAACTAAATAAAATTTTATAATTTTCAGAATAGTTGGTTTTTTCGTTACTACCTCCCTTAAGGACAATAATATGTTGGCTCGTCTTTACGAATTGAAAGAAGTGGTTCTCTTTCTCAAGTTCTCAGAAAAAAATGATTTCTTTTGCAAATGTTCAACAATGAACAATTTCAATGAATGTTTGCCTATTTGACTGTTAAAGAAAGCTTGAATCAGCTAAAGTTAAAGCTTCAGGGAAGAAACGGCCCTTTAATTAGCAATTATGACCATATTCAGGGATTCATATTAAAACTTCAACTTTGGAGTCAAAATTTGTGTGCTGAGAATTTAATATGTTTTTCTCGGCAACTAAAAATAAAAACAGGACGAAAATTTGAAAGCTGTCATAGAAACTCATTTATTTTAGAAACACTGGAAAACGAATTTCATCGATATTATCAAGACATTAATTCAGAGTCACCAATATGGCACATTATCAGAAACCCGTTTTACCAGAAGAAGTTCGGGATAAATTCCTAGAAATAAATGCTGATTTGACCACGAGAGATAACTTCCATCTTTTGACATTGGAGGAGTTTTGGATCAAACGATTTCTCATTAATTCGAAAGTTGATCTGCTGACAAGATTTCATCTTCTCATGCTCTGTTGAATACTTGCAACATCATATCTTTTCCTTTTTGGTTCGTTTTTTATCATTTCCGCTGTAATTTTGTGGCAGCCGGGTGCTTTTCCATTTTTTTAGTTCCTTAATTGCTGTTTCTACTTCTTCTTTATCTATTACTTTTTAATACCGTCCTCTACTTCAATTTTTCAAATTTTTCCCATTGGTCATTTTAGAGATATAACTTTCATAGTTTTCTGCTGTTCTGTTTAGCTAGATATTTTTCCATGCTTTTTTCTTTGTGTTTACTTGGTTTTTAATGTCTTGTTTTTACTACATATGTCTCAGCAGTTTTTATTGAGATATCTTTGAAGTAATTCCAGTCCTCTCATATCTCTTCTTTTGTTCACTTCTTCGTATTTTAATGTTTTATAATTATTATTTCTGCCGGACAGAAATAACTTCACCACCAACCAAGGTGACTTCATTTGAAGGTATAATTTTATATATCATTTTTTTTTGACCACTAAATAAATATTTTTCCAGTATAGCGTTGATGTAATATTGCAAATATTGACAAAAATACGCTTAAGTAAATAGTCTGTATGTACACATATTTATAGGACTAAAAACTGCCCAAGCAAACTAATAACAAAATTCAAGATTTTATTAACCAAAAGCCTACACCTGTGTATGTTTTTCAACTTTATTTTCACAACAAATCGGATTCCGAAAAATACTTGCACTAAACTCTGTGGCAATTGTTTGTTACTTAATTTATTAATTCGATACTTGTAAATTTCTTAAATCTACAAATCATAATTATTTACCTGCTAACTACGTGATACTAACATGTTTAGAAATAATTGAATATTAGAATCCAATGATGAGTTACAGAACTGCTAATTGTCAAGATTGTCTAGTGTACTTTTATAGTAGGCATACTGTTTAAATTTTTTCCTGTAAATTGAAGCGACAGACAGATTGTGTTTAGATACACTATCATTGGTCAATATAGTAGCAAGGTTAAGTTACCCAGACCTTTATTGTCATTAAATGTAATTCTAAAAGTAACTCTTCTAAGAAAGTGTCTCCTGCTTTAGCCACGGTTAAAACAATCGAGATAATACACACACAACTTGTACTAAATCCGTCTCTTCCAGAATGCACCTCTCTAGGAGCGATGCTTTCCGGGAAGAACCTTCTACCACCCCTTATATCATCCGATCGGGCCTCACCGTCGTCGTTCGTGTCACCAGGAGTTTTGTCACCTGATCGAGAATCTACTGTTTCGTCAGGATAGTCGTCATGTTGTCGTTCTTTTTGGGGTTGACTTAGGTGTCTTCCTTGTCGTCCTGTTGTTTCTGGCTTGTGGACATCCATAGTAGTTCGCTTGGTATTATTCCTGACAGTTCGCCTAGGTGACTAGCTTATTTCTCGATCTTATGCACTCGTTGAAACGGTGTTGTCTTCCTCACTTGGTGCTTATTCGGCATATCGTCTTCCCATAGTGGCAGTTGTAGCGTTATGTCGGCCCATTTCCTTTTCGTTATTCTTCCCATCTTATCTTCACGTGCTGGCTGAGTTGGATCTTCCTTACCTACTCATTTTGTTCTACCTTAAAGTCCACAATGTAGATGAGTAGTCGTCTTCGGTCGCCGTACCTATAAAGTGGATTTGGCTGATTTTACCGATCCGGAGTCCTTCTTTTTCTCTCATAGTTCGTTGATGTCCTCGCTGTTTGTTAGTCCTCGGATAAGATAATATAGATGAAGGTTGCAAGCCTATATTCGGAAGCAGTCCATCTCTTTTCTCCTTGCAAGATACGATTACAGATTATTATATACAACAGTAGAGTGATATAAGCGTGAATTTGATGATGATCTCTCCTTGTCTCTCTCTATTGGTTGACACTCATTCAATAAAATTCTTCATTGTCTCTATGAATTCAATTAACATTAAAAAAAGTTTAGTGAAGTGAAGTTTAGTTTAGTGAACTAAGTCAACCAGTAGAGTAACAGAGCGTTACTGAATACCATGGAGACTACAGACTATGTATGCAAATATGTTTTAAAATTAAGAGGGCGCTAGTGTTCCATTTGTAACAAACGTGCTTATTTGAATATTAGCACACCCCTTCTTGCGTGTTACAAAATACAAGTATTCTTGGATGAAATTTGAAATAATATTTTTAATATCCAATAAAGAATTTAATGCTTTGCTTGTGGTAATAAAAAACTACTTACATACCTTCCACTTTTAGTTACAATCATTTCGTTTGTAAAACACTGAAATCGAACCCAGAGATCCCTGTCGTCCAAAGTCACGGTTAAATCTTTCTCTGTAGGATCTCCTTTCTCTTTTCCTGAACTTATTTCTGACTCTACAGCTGAGAGAATATGCTGCTGTGCCATTTGCTCTGAAAAAAAATTAAAGTCTTAAACAATAAATCATACTCATCAATTTACATTTAATCTAAATCTATGGTAAAAGAAGAAGCATTATTTTAAATAAAGATACCCTTTACTTAAATCAACTTTACCACGACTGGTTTTTGAAGTAAGTATTTTAAATTAAACAGTACGGATCTGTAGTAATTTGAAGATATTCTGTAAGAGTATAGCAATTACAATTTTTTTCAATATTCAGTAGTCATTATATCCCTGAAATTGGTCTACTGAGATATAGATGGCGTTATTTACATTAATGAGATGTATGTCGAATAGTATACTCGTTTCTGTATAAAACACTTTTATCCCATCTAAAACTAGGTATTTTCCAGACAAAGACGACAAGTCGGATCTTCCGACAGTCCAAGTCTTAGCATATGATGATTCAGATGACAATGGCATGTTAGACAACGTAGGTCATGCCTGCTATAGTCTAACGTTTGTTTGGAGACATTCTTCGAAGGATGTATAAAAGCCTTTGAATGAACCAATCCTGGTATATTACCTATGCCAGAAGTCTAAAGCTCTTCTTGCTGTCCATGTATTTAGTGTTTGTTTGGCAAAGCTTATTGCGATGCCAATTGAAGGTTCTGGTCCGATAAAAACGCGTGCGGCACCCTCATACCTCCATCTTGCGGTGGATCGTATTGGGGTGCGATCTAACGGCGAGTGTCGAAAGTAAGTATGAGGTGAAAAAGTAGGTAACCAGAAACTCTAATTTGGGTAATTTCACCCACGTCAATTGCCATGCTTCAATCATAAACTGGATATTTCATTGTTCCTGTGGAATCACGAGTCAGACACACCGTAAATATATTTGTAATATCAATAAAATCACTAGAATAAAATAGTTAGAAAGTCTATATTTACATTAACATCACTAAGATAACCATAAATAAATTTCCAAGAAGCGACCCCTGCGAAGAGCCACTGAATAAGTCAGTTGTTTTCTACACTTGCGAAGGTTATTTGAAAATAATATCACGCAAATTTGTGTGTGTTTTGGTCGATTTTATCCTGTTAAGAATCTTCCATAAAATTAGAGATATATGTGACGCCTTTAATTCATTTTCTTAAATATAAATTAGGCTCACAACTTTTTCACTTTTATTAATATCACAAATATATTTAAGGTGTGTCTCTTGGTTTTTCAAAGGAATAATGAAATATCCAGTTTATAATTAAAAAATGGCCACATTGACATTATTAAGAGAGGGAAAGGAAGACGGCTTACAGTTTCTGGTTACCCATTTTTCTACCTCATACCTAGTTTCGACACGTGCCTATAGGTCGCACCACAATCGATCCATCGCAGTATGGAGGTATGTAAAACCATCAATTGTAATATTTTGAAGTATCTCGGGGTCTACAATCAATCCTACAGGTGTAATTGTGCGCATGCCCCTACTAATAGCGGAAAACTATAGGTTTGTTCCAACTGGCATTTATGAACCGTTCTGGAATCATATCGAGAACTGTATAGTACGCAAACTCAAATTAGGGATGGTTCTTGAACTAAAAGATCAACTTTATCACCCCTTATAGAAGGTACAGTTCTTGTACAGTTCTTGAACGATACTATAATCAGTTGGAACGCGAAAGAAATACATCATTTGCGCGAACGATACCTAGAACGGTTATATCACCAGTTGGAACGAACCTATTATTTTATCACTAGTTCACTAGAATCGCAGTATACAGGGTGTCCCCGACTAATTTATCCAGGCTATATATCTTAAACAAATAGAGATTTTCGAATGGGACAAAAACTGATCTATTCCATTTCTAATACACTTTAATGTGGCGTAGAAAAGATCATCCACTAAATATTCATCCCGTAGTTACAACCCCAAACTTTAAATTTTTTAATAGCACCCTTAACATTTTTTTATAATTTTGGTTGTGGTCTTCCATCGTTTATTAAACAAATTTTTCAAAATTAAAATGGGTTTATAATTAATTAAGAAAATATCAGTTAATTTTTTATTTTTGTTAAATTAATCAAGAAAGCATTAAAGCTTAAAGGAACAATAAAAATAAATGTAATAAATATTACATGGCTTGAATCATTGCAGGAGTAATTTGGCGACATGCTTGTCTTATGTTTTCTTCTAATTCGTCTACATTTTTCGGTTTTGATTGATAAACAATATCTTTTATCACTGGTCCTGGCCCCACAGGCGAACCCTTTTCCAAAAAGGGTCCAGTACTCAAAATCTTCCTCTTACTGGATGGCAACCAACAAATAATGAACCAACATCAACAACATGTGGCACACCTCCAATGCCAAAACTTCAACGTTGGCGGTTCCAATCGTTTGAGTGCAATATATCCCCTATAACGGTTTGTGAAAAAGGCTTCCAGAACAGGACGGAGTTCTCCAACAATACGAACTCCTGTAGAACAAAATACTAAACCGTATATTCCATAACTAATTCAGAACGAGATCCTATAAAACCCAGCAGGGGATGACTTCCCAGTCATTAACAAAATTCAGATTCTCGTTCGATGTACTTTTGGAAAACAAGCCATCTAGTAGAAAGCACAGAGCGGAAAAAAAGTGATTGACACTTCCCCAACTTCAGTACAGAATACTACCATAGAGAAACCTACCCGAAACATACATCCGAACTACACTGCTTACTACACCGAGCGTGTTCCGCACAGATCAAGTCATAAAGTGCTACACTTCCCTCTATGTAAGCCACGGCATGTCAAACGAACGCTTTTATCCAAGACACGACTATCACGGCCAATTGACAATTTCATCCAACAAATAATTCCACTTTGTAAACAATGGACAGAAATAATAAAGTCTGTATTAAGAATTATTCAAATAAATTTGAGCAATAGATAGTACCACAATACCCCCCTAGAAACGTAAACCCCATGCCCAAAAGAAAGAGTCAAGAGGTGACAAATCAGGTGAACGTGCCGCCCACATAATTTCTGGAGAGTTGTTTGCTATCCAGTGGTTATCGAAAGGGTTTTGTAGGTGGACGCTAACGATTCTCGCATTGTGTGGAGGAGCTCCGTCTTGTTGCTTGTTAGACGATGGAAGACCATATCCAAAATAATAAAAAAAATTACAGGGTGCTATTAAAAAATTTAAAGTTAGGGGTTGTAACTAAGGGATGAATATTTAGGGAATGATTTTTTCTACGCCATATTGAAGTGTATTAGAAATGGAATAGATCAGATTTTGTACCATTCAAAAACTCTATTCGTTTAAGTATGAAAAAAATTTTGGAAGGTGGAATAATGTAATGAACGAATACTAAAGTTTATAAAGGTTAAGATTTATTAATTGAATAATGTTTTCAATTAAATGTGTCATCTGTCGTTATCAATTGACTTTTTCCCGGATAAATAATGGTTTAATTGTTGAAACAATCTTTAAATTTTATGGAACCTTAATATATAGAAAAATAATTCAAATTATCTTCAGATTATTATTCTTCTAAATGGATTTGCTCAAATCCCTTTCATGTAGAGTAGAAACCAAAAATTTTTCGACCTTCCCTAACTCATATTACTGTTATAAATGAAATTAACTGTTTCTAGTTAATTCAACTAATTATCTCGATGTTGACATATCGTTAGAATTACAGAAGTTAGGTACATTTGTTGTGTTGCCTACCTGATGTTTAATATTTTGGCTAGACTAAATAGTGATCTATCTTGTGATTGACTTAATATATTTGTTACGCCGAATTTGCGTAATTGCCGGTTTCGTGCATTGGGCAGATTTTTGCCGAATTCGCGAAATAGGCAGCAGAGTTGCTCATTTCATGTAATAGGCAATTATTTAATTTGCCTTTGTCTATTTCAAGGAATAGGCACAAACTATAGTTTTAATAATACGAGTATAACCTTATGTGGTGTTTTAAACATTTTATTAGAAAAATAAAAAATATGTATTCTTTCTACATATAAATTTTCTCAGGTAAATACATTTTAATATAAAAAAATTAAGTATTATTACAACTTCTTCCAACATGACAAGCTGAATCACATAAGTAATTAGTTTTTAAACATTTGCATCTGTTCGAATTGTACATTTTGTTGCAATTGCTTTTATAGCCTTATCAAGAACCAACTGAACCTTTACGAACAAGCATTCGAACGTTAGTTTCGTAATTATCATTTAATTTCAATTTTTTTAATTTTGTCGGCTGAAGGGAATTCCTTTCTAACCAGGTATCTACAATGCCATGCTTTGTACCAATTTTAAATTTCTCTTCTTTTTCTGCCATAACTACTCCAATGAGATTGGCTGGGTCACCTCGAATTCACTATTAAAAGTTAAAAAAAATGTTTTATTAACCAAAAACTTGACTGTGTTTACCCAGAAGCACATTATCTCCAACGGTGAATGATCCCAGCTTTTTATTTGATGATTCAGTCATTTTATTAGCTTGTTTGAAAATATTCGCATAAGCGACATTTCTCAAGTCAATAGCAGGATGCTCTGCTTCACTGTTGGTTATATCAGTGTTTGGTGCAACCTCTGGAACAAGTTCTTATGAAATTGTCCCCTTATTCTCATTTTCTACAGAATTGGTAATGACCTAAAAAGAATAATATTGTATTTAAGTACTAAAATTATAGTCACATAATTTACTACTCACATTGTTGCTCAAAATAATGATGTTTTTGTTCTTAACATCGTTCATGTTGTCCACAGGGACCTCTGCTTGAAATTCATTGATAGATACTTCGTTCAGCATAATAATTCATTCGTATTCGGTTCCAATATACCATCGAAAATAACAACAAGCTCAGGAGTGGTATCTGCTGTAACTTCAATTTCTTGGTTATAGATAAAATATTCTGTATTATTTATTGTTAGGTTTGTTTGTACTACTGTTTCTTTAGTTTCTGGGCCCTTTATTAATTCATTCATAGCTTTGTAAGGCTCCATTTTTATCGCATCATGAAAAGTTGTATTTATTCCCCATTTCACGAATTTTAGGCCCAACGACCAAGAAGAAGTGTTATTGTCGCGCATCCAAGCCAAGCCACTGTGTCTGGTGTGTACGGCAAAGGGAGAGGCGGAGATAGAAAGAAAGGCGGAGAGAATGTGCAGGAAGATTGTGGAGAGGAAAGAGCGGTGCGGACTGGAAGTGGCAGAAGATAAGACGGTGGGGTTGCTAGTGAAGGGACGGAGCAGGGCAAGGGAAGTGGGGGTGATGGTTAAGGGAAGGAGAATTCGCATGGAGGAGTCTGTGAAATACCTAGGAGTGTGGTTGGATAGCCAATTATCCTTCAAAACCCATATGGTAAAGGCGGCAGAGAAGGGTAAAGTGAGGGCAGCATGGCTGGGGAGATTGATGTGTAATGTGAAAGGTCCGAGAGAGTGGTAGAGGAGGGTAATTGGTAGGACGGTAGAGTAGAGTATGCTGTACGGTGCGGAGGTGTGGGGTGAAAGAGCGGGGGTGAATGCGAGGGTTAGGCCACTTCTGCGGGTGCAGAGAGGGATACTGCTGAGGGTGGTGCAGGGGTACAGGACAGTGGGTGGACTGGCAAGGTCCTACCCATTGGACGTGTTGGCTAGAGCTAGGAGCGAGAGGTGTGAAGTGGAGGATGATGTGGGGCATGTGTTTAGATGCTGGAGGAACGAGGAAGTGCTGAAGAAGTTGGAGAGGAAACTAGGGGAGGCGGTGTACTGGGAAAACATGGTGGAGATAATGTTGAGGGGGGAGGAGGAATGGATGGAGGTGAGTGGAGTAGTAAAGAGCATGGTAAGGGGGAGAGAAGGACTCGATATGACATGAGAGGCAGGAGTGATAGGAGGGAGAAGATGACGGTGTGAGCGGAGAGTGTGCGAGGGACCGCCGCCTGTCTCGAAGTATGCTAGGGTAGTGATTCCGAGGCGGGGGTAACGGCGAGTTTGAGGTGGGTTTGGTTGGTAGGCATCTCCTTGGGGATGAGTCCAACACTGTTTGGGTCCTGGACCCATTCGAACATGAGTTTCCCATCTCGGCCCGAATGCGGCTTTGTGGATGTGTAATGGATGAAAGGCATGGCAGGGTCGCCATGTAATGGATGCGTCTCCACTGGACACGTTGGTAGACTAAAGGTGTGGAAAGGCCTCTGAATCGGTGGTGTTGCGGGTCGCTTGGAGGATCATCTCCAGGGAATGAAACAACTACTTCTAGCACTGGGATATGTTTGATTTATTTACTATAATACATTACACTCTTTACTATTGCTAATGATTTACATAAGCCGTATAGCATACTTATACTTAATGGTTGAAGATTACTGATCTCTGACCATTCGACTATATAGAATGTTCTTCATGACTTACTCTAAATCAACTTCTCCTCTAATAAATATTGAATGCATATTTATATAACTAGTCAAGTTCAAATAAAACAAATAAACATATTATCGTTTTGATTTACTTCACGCATGAACTTGACTTTCTATTAAATAACCTTCTTAATTTATATTTATATTATAATGAAGTGTTCGAACGTTTCATTGGAATAAGATCAAGGTAATTTAATTCTTATTTTAAATATTTATTATTATATTATTATATTGGGCCAAATGGCATCACAGATGTCTTGGCCTCCCATTCACTAGGATCAAAGCAGGCCAGAGAGTTCCTAACTCTTTGATTATATTTGCGGTAAACTCTCGGCCGTTATCGGAATGACATCACTTGTAGACCGGTTTCGGCGTATTTACACCTCATCAGCACAAGGTAGATGCTATTCGTCCAGAAGCGCTGAGAGCATAGTCCTGGACTGGAGACTACGTTGATACCACACCAATACATTAACCTCAGTAAAGGAAATGCTAAGAGTGCGACATCAGCGACATCTCCACATCTAATCACAAACCAAAATTCTATATCGATAAAAAACCATCTCGGTTTTGTAGGTATTTAATTAATGCTTTCCCTTCAAATAAATCACCCCCCGCTATAACGAGTTCGTCTTTCGGTACGTTCCTAGAAATACGCAAGTCCTGGTTATTCTCCAAAAATGCATTTAATGATATTTTTGAAGGATCATCCGAGAATTTAACAACATTCCATTTAGAAATAGGAATAACTTTAGGCAAAGAGGCAATAGGAGTATGTGACGTTTGTGAAGCAATAGGATTAGATTTATTCCCTAGATCATCATCAGAAGAATATTCCGAATCCTTTGACACTACAGTAGACGAAAGCATAGCACTTACTTCTGATGCCCCATTGGGCGCCATTTTTGCTACGTGCTTTATTTTATTGAAGGAAGAAAACCAGAAGTGCAGCTCTTTGGAAATTTATTTTTCTAATTCTGTAAAGCGTTTAATAGTATTGAACTATTATTTTTTGACGTCTATAGATCACGCTTTACTAATATGACAATTATTTTACAGGTAACTGTAATTAAGTAAATCGATTTGTGCTCTAGAATTTAGATCTGAATTTGGTAAGCTAGCCCTAGAAATTCTATACTATTCATCAAGTTTTGATTTTTTTCTAGATAATAACATTGGAAATGCCGGGCTGTGCCGCAATAGATTGCAGTAATTCTGCTAAAAAAGGGTTTCTTATTAAACGTTTTCCTAGAGATCCATCTAGAAGGAAAGAATGGCTTATTAAAATTAGAAGAGATAAGTGGACTCCAACAGAATATTCGTGTTTATGTGAGGTAGGTAGAAGCCTTTGCTTTTGGACTTCTAATTGTTATATCTGATTTAAAATTATTGTTAGTCATTATTGAGATAAAATTTAATGTAAGATTTTGTTTAAGATTCATTTTGCTCCTGAAATGTGGGAGCAACCTCGTGTAGATGGATATCAAACTATTAAAGTTAAATGCTGTTCCTACAATATTTTCCTTTGTGAAACCAAAACCTAAAAGGAAATCCCCAGTTCCAAGGAAATTTTAATCTCCAAAAAACCTAAACGTTTGTCGGGTAAGTAGATATCTGTTGGTAATTACAACAGATCCCCACATAATAATGTAAAAACTCTTTAATAATTTGTTCTAGGTCAAAATTTAGCTCTAGATGAGACTGTTCCAGAGGAATTACCATAACCATCTACTTCAAATTTAGCTTTGGATGAAGAATCAGGTCAACAATTTTCAATATCTAAAAGCAGTTTGAGTGAAGACAGTTTATGTACAACTCCCTCACCGTTAATATCAGAAATTGATTCAATGAGTGAAATAGCTCAGTTACAGCTTAAGTTAAACAGGAACAAGAAGTTGTATGGAAGAGAAAAACGTAGAGCTTATTGATACAAAAAAACTGTGAGAGCAACATGAAAGAAGCTGATAAAAAAAAGAGAAAAAACTCCCAATTCTTCGGACTGTGAACTACTATTGCAAATATTCAACAAAGATCAAATGGAAGCTTTAAAAAAGAAAAAAAAATGGAAAAACAACAAATAAGCTAATGAAGTGGACCAAATTAAAATTTAGTTGTGGTAGTAGTGGATATAGTGAACTAATAAAACAAACAAATAAAACAAAACAACAAACAATACCCTCTTCCATCAATCAGAACTTTACAGAGAAAACTCCAGAACTTGACATTTGATTTAGGTATCATAAATGAGGTGTTTTCATTTTTAGAATTGAAAGTGGAGCAATTTTCAACGCATCAAAAGGATTGTGTCTTGGTTTTGGATGAAATGGCTATCACTCCAGGAATAAAAAAAGCTTTCCATAATTATCAAATAAAATCAATAAAAAATAGATTACACATCAGAAATTATATTTATATCAATTTTTATAGTTTATAATCCTGTCGATGCAAATGTAATTTGGGAAGCCGATCGAGTAATATATGTTATATTCCTGTTGTTGAATTTATTATTTATAGATTAGATTTGATAATTAACTGAATCTACGATTATATTTGAAGATAATAACAGTTTTACCTATAGCAATATAATTTTTTTCATGATTTGTCCCCCATCATACTTTACAAGCAATTTATATATAGTATTTTTTTGTATCGTTATTTTTCCTTATTATACTAAATATAATTAGGTAAAAAAATAAAAATTCTGTGTTTTATTTAGAGATACCCATTTCCTATCAAAATCCAAGAGATATAATGTATATTTTTATGTATTTACGTTCCAAATTATTAGTTTTATTATAGATTTCCATTTAAATTATATGCATTTGATATTCAAATTTTCCTCAATATGGCGGAAGGGGCGGGGTTTAGTTGCATTGTCGCCACTGTCCTGTATATAGTCTCTGTAATTTTCGCAACATCAAGCGACATCTCTTGGAAATTGGCTGACTCTGTGACTCGCGTCTTGTTGACGAGGCATGCATTGAAAAATCCGTTGCCGGTAAAGTAAATATTTACGTAAATTTGCGAAGTGAATAGCTACGTCTCTAGTGACGATTAGTTGCCGATTTTTTTTTACAAACATCAAGTGATTATCCCTTATCAGTCAGGTATGTTAAATCATTGATATAACGATTTGTAGAAATTATTTTTTGAGGTTATTTTAAAAACCACATACAGTATTCGCTAGCTAACTTGATGTCCTAAATGCTTTCTAGGGAGCTATTGACGCCGCCCATCCGATAACTGTAAACAGTGCCGTGCAAGTTCTGAGGATACACTTTCTGTTACAAATTAACACAACTTGTACAATTAATAAAGTAAAGTCCGTCCGGAAATTTATGATCCTAACTTAATAAATAATATTTAATTCTTTGTTATAATTATTGGTATATTGATTTTAAAAGAAACGGATCTGCTTTATACCTGAATTCTGAGTACATAAACAATAACTGTGTGACGCTACGCTACTGAAAATCTTAACACCTGATAAGGTTCGATGCAATTGGCATTTGTCAAAATTTTACCACCAATAGCAGCCGAGTAGGCAGGGCACTATTACTCTGTCTCTCTTAGTTGGTAATTTCTGGGACATCAAGTTAGCTGGCGAATACTGTATCCCATGAATCGGACATTCCGACGCCCAGGAAATGGACGTCCAGTTCATGGACTGGAATGTGTCCGATTCAAGGGAGATGTGAAAGTATGTTATGTAATTCAATATTTAACATGGAAAATACTTAAATAGACAATGCACATCTGCTCGCGTATATTTATTATCATTTTTATAGAAGCTTATCTGTTCATTTTTTAAAGTTGCTGTCTATGATGGCTAAGCGAATTAGAAACTCTGATGAAGAGATTCCAGATGCAGTGAAGGCTGTAATAAATCAAGATCTTTCCATAAGAAATGTTGCCAAGAACACAGGTATATCGAAATCTTTATTGGCCAATTTGGTAAAAAAACATAAGAATTCTCCAGGTGGCAATTTCAGATACATAAGGAATATTGGAAATAGGAAAACATTCACGGAAGATCAGGAAAAGTTACTAGTTTCTTACCTTCGAACATCCTCCAAAATGTGTCATGGTTTGACAACAACGCAGACCAGAAATTTGGCTTACCAATTTGCTGTTGCCAATAAAGTAGACACACCAGCAGAATGGAATAAAAATAATAAAGCAGGCATTCATTGGATTCATGAGTCGCCACAAAGAACTCTCACTGCGACAACCCGAAAGCACATCATTGAGCAGAACTTCCAGTTTCAATAAAACAAATAAGACAACTTTTTTTTGAAATTTAGAAAAATTGTAACAGAAACACAATTTTGCACCAAACATGATATGGAATCTTGACGAAACAGGGTGCATGACAGTCACGAAACCGCCGAGGGACGAAAAAAGTAGGGCAAATCGCTTCGGCAGAAAGAGGAACTCCGACAACCGTTCTTTTTTTCATTAGCGCTTCAGGAGGGACGATTCCGCCTGAATTCATATTCCCATGAGTTTACTTCAAAGATAACATGCTCAAGGGAGCTCCGGTTGGTGCCAAAGGTATGGCAAATCCAACTGGTTGGATGACCGAGGAAATTTTTGTTGAATCTTTGAAACATTTCTTGAACCACGTTCAACCAACCGCTGATAAGAAAGCATTAATTATTATGGACAATCATGCCACTCATGTGAATCTGCAAGTTGTGGATTTTGCAAGAAAAAACCACATAATAATTTAAACGTTACCTCCGCATTGCATCCACCGAATGCAACCTCTTGATGTGGCCGTTTATGGTCCGTTCAAGTCAAGGTAATACCATTAGAAATTAATTTTATTATTATTATTATATTAATAATGTTTTTTTTTAATTTTTAGATATAAACAAGCTATGAATAATTGGTTAACATGCAAGCCAGGGAAAACCGTAACTATATACGAAGTTGCTGAGTTCGTGAATCCAGCTTTTAGTGAGTCATTTACAATCAGCAGTATCTGTAAGAGTTTTGAAAAAACTGAAATATATCCATTTAATTCGAACATCTTCACTGTCGACGATTTTCTCCCTTCAAGTATAACTGACAGACCTGATCCCACATCTACAATAAATCAGGAAACCCTAACCTTCTCACAATCGAAAGGCAACCTACTAGAGAACGACAATATTTTAGATCAGCCATCTACTTCCGCTGATCCAAATCGTCCTTCTACAAGCGGCATCGGCACTGTGAAGAGAAATGTTTCGAAGGAAGGAAGAGAAGAGTTAGGAATAGTTTCTCCAGAAATGTTAAGACCATATCCTACAGCACCTTTAAGAAAACAAAGTAGAACTCGTGGCGGAAAAAAAAGGAAAATGCGGAAGAAGAAAGAAATAATAAAAGTAAGAAGAAAGGTGCCAAGGCTAAAATAGTTACAGCTAAAAAGAAACATTGCTCTAGTGACTCTGATACAGACGGAAACATCTCTCTCCATGATGAATCTCCACCTCCACCGGATCTTAAAGAATATTTGAGTCAAATAGAACAAGAACTTGATCCTTCAAATGTTGAAGAGAAGAGGAAGATAATTCTACATGCTTAGCTTGTAGTGGTGAATATCGACTAAGTAAAGAAGAATTTATTCAGTGCCGTTTGTTTAACCAGTGGGCCCACAAATCTTGTGGTATAATTGAAAATTTAAATTTCTTCTGCAAGAAGTGTTTTTGAATTATTATTCACTTTTATTTGACCTGTTCCCATGTTTTTGTACCAATGTCCTCTTCATGGGAATAACTGTCCATAACAAGGGCAACATCCCATGAAATGCACATTTTATATAATAAACTTAGACTTATTTTTTCGAGCTTTTATTTTTCTTGATTTTTCTGAAAAAGTGAATCCACAAACCTTATGCTCATATTATGGCGGTACAATTTGAACCTTTTTCCTTTGATATAATATTTCATACCAAAAATAATTAAATTGTCCGTTTCAAGGGAGCTCTCCCCTACTTATAGCTTGCAATATTTGTATCACTTTTTTTTCGTATTCCTCACTCCACACTTGGCTAGATTTACCAGTTTCATTCATTTTTATATTTTAACTTCACAACAAATCATAAAAGTAAATATTTTATAGTTTTTATAGAGGTTAATAGTATACTGTATGCATACTTTGCCGAAAAAATAACAAATAATAAACATAACCTATAACTTTTCAATCACAATGGCTGCTTATTTCAAGTAATCGGCAAACGTTTGTGTGTCCAGTTCATGTATTGGGAACCTATTTCGCATATTACGTGAAATAAGCAACTCTGCTGCTTGCTTATTTCGCGAATTCGGCAAAAAACTGCCCAATGCACGAAATCGGCAATTACGCAAATTCGGCGTAACCGTAAATGAATAGAAAAAAGATGAAGATATGATATTACAAATATTAAATCTTAGGTATTATTAGCCCTATTGGGATATCCTGGATATATTGATATGAAAAATAATAACTACACATTGTACATAACCGACACGAGTTACTTCTAACATAAAAGCTTCAATAATTATAGAATATTAACGGAAATCTATTTAAATGATTCAAATTAAAATAAATCAAACTCAAAGAGGCAATTCAAAATTTATAATGTACCTCGTATATACATACAATGGATAAAGTCTAAAATTCAATTGTATAAAGAAAACTCAAACAAATCACCTGGTATCAAATATAAGATCCACCTTTAAACGGAAATGTTTATGGTTTTTATGAATTATCTTGAATTTCTTCATGTAAAATTTAATTTGTCCAAAAGCATTATGAAATTGTATTCGTATTATGGTAGAATCTAAAATAGAAAAACTTTTAATACAGTTATTAGATCTATGACACCTGTGAAAGTATTTATCATCTGATGTATGACAGGTTTGAACATAGAATTGTCAGCTGGAACAGGAAAATTACCAACCTAAATTGAATATGTCAAATAATTTAAAAAAATTTAATCAATAAGAGATTTAAACTTGAATAATTCATTTAGAAATTTAAAATATGATGCTTTCTTTTAAAAAAGAATAAATCTATCAAAGAATATAATAAAATCTATTTAATGAACAACTATAAGTTAATTTGATTGGTCAATGACAATCAAACAAAGAATTTACTTTTAGAGATAGTAGGCAGTTTGTTGCTAAGGAAGAAAAAGGAAATGGGTTGTTAGGTACTTGTTGATAGAGAAAGCGTCGTCCCTTTTTGAAAATGAATTTTCTACAAGAAGCACGTTATTTCGTTCAGTGTAAAATTTGATAAAATATCTAGGAAATTAATAGTGAAAATAGTTTAACTAACCTTGTAACACGGTTCCTGAAGAAAATAAACACCGAGGGATCTTCGTAAGTAAATACATTTAAATAAACAATATATTAAATTTCATCAAGAGGCATTCTGCATTGGAGTTGTTTTGCTTTTCGTTTTGGAGGTTACTTCACAAAGGCCCAGAGAGGTCTAAAACGGGAAAGAAGTGATTATTAATTTTTCAACATTAATAGAAGATAAAAGGTATTTAATAAACTTCAATTTAAAATAAAAAAACTTACTTGTGAGTGTATATAAAAGGAACTTAGATATTTTGCAAATTCAGATACAACTGTATCATCCATTTTGCTTTTCGTTTTGGCTTATTTAAAACGTTATCACTGTAAATACACTAATGTATAAAAAGTTGCATAATTGCATGTATTAAAAATAATTTTCATTGTATGAATGTGATTGTTGAGTGAAAGGCCATCTTAGTTAAGTTTTATTTTCCTATTTGATGTAAGAAATAACGTTTATCTTGCTTATTTATGTCCACAAAATTAATTTTCATAAAATTGTTTCATCCCAAGTATTATTTCGAAGTAATTCTTTTTATCAGTTGGTACAACATTATTGAACACCTGTTACACATCACTGGGGCACTTTCAGGGTGAGTACACAGGACCGTATTTTGGAAAATGTTTAAAATCCAAATCAGATGTTAAAAACTTTATTAAAAAATTTATTTAAATAACATAGAATTTTGGCGCTCATTAAAAAAGAACAGAAATAGGATTTCTTACACATTAAACCCATGAACTCAAACCCTGAGAAGCTGAGTTTTTATTAAAAAGGTGAGTACACTGTGTAGAGTTATTACAAATTGCAAAATTTGAAATTATTCCGGGTACAATAGAAATTGTAAAACACAAAATAAAATATCATATCAATATTTTTCCATTTAAGATCAGTATAACTGTGCAATGATATAGGAAACCAAGGAAAACTATATCTGCTGATCTTTACAATTGTTACTTAAGAAGACAATTTAATAATGGAGAGCTCCCTAGATTTATCTGTTCATTGACGACTTCATATTGTGGGTCTCTTAAGTGGTTTCTAAATTCTAATTCTTCAAGGAAATCTAGTTCTTATTTCTTATCACAAATATGTAGTACTTCTATTTCTGTGATAGGTGTTAATGAATGTTTGGTTTAAAGTAGGTGTTTCGAATAATGGGCTTTATCTGGCTGTTTTAATCTGTAGGTATGCTCGTGTTCATTGTGTCTAATTGAAACCAAACACTCATTAACACCTAACAAAGAAATAGAATTACCTACAACATATTTGTGATAGAAACAAGAACTAAATTTCCTTGAAGAATTAGAAGTTACATGACACTTAGGAGACCCACAATATGAAGTCGTCAATGAACAGATAAATCAAGGGAGCTCTCCACTATTAAACTGTCTTCTTAAGTACCTAACAATTGTAAAGATCAGCAGATATAGTTTTCCTTGGTTTCCTATATCATTGCACATTTATACTGATCTTAAATGGAAAAAGATAGGTCACTATTTGGTCTAGCCAAAATATTAAACATCAGGTAGGCATCACAACAAATGTAACTTCTGTCATTCTGACGATGATATGTCAATATCGAAATAATTATCAATATCTTAGAATTTCCATAATTTTTTCATTAAATAGTGGAATTAATAAGAAACAGTTAGTTTAATTTATAACAGTAATATGAGTAGTTTCCCCAAAGTAAGGGTCCAAACAGTAAATTCAATTCTTCCCTAACTCCTTTATGAATTTATTTAAATTGTTAGGGCTTTGATAATTTAGAGACGACATAAACAAATTTACGAGAAAAAATTGTGTGGTCGTCAAAATATTTTCTTGTGTGTTTGTATAACAAATCTTTTATTGCTTAGGCACAACATTTTTGTGTATATTTATGTTTACCACTAAATCTAAACTTCACAGAACACTTTAAAAACAACATTTATAGGTGTCAAATTGATTTTGATGAAGTTTTTAATTTAAATAAAAGTAACTTCTCTTGTCTTCAAGAATGTTTCATTTTTATTGTTTTGATATCGAGGTACGTTTGTGTCTTAAATTTTTATACCTACCTGTTGTAGGTAATAAAATACAAGTTACTATTCATCTTTTAACAAAACTTTATGACAAGTCAGCTGGCGATTACATCGAACATTATAAATGACCGAACGCCAAGAAAGGTCACCTCTTCATTCTAAATGTGCGTTCGTGGTATTTTAAAAAAGTTTATTTCAAATGCTGTTATTTCGTATTTTAATTAGGTAGTCGTGAAAGCGGTTTTCTACAAATATTTGCAATACATCTTGTGGTGTTTTATATGACTAATCAGTCGTACATATAATATGTTATTTATGGAATATAAATTCTAGTTTCTCCATTTAAGGAATTATGTTCGAAATTGAAAAACAGACCCCTTTTATGGCTATTCATTGTTGAAGTTCAAAATTGCTGAAAAGAAATCCTAAAATAATTTGCATAGGGAGGGGGGTCACAATAGCGAAAATAGAATTTGTTTTACCGGAAAAGTGGATAAAAATGCAAGGAAGTCAGCAGGACAGGTATTTCTTCTATCAAAACATACTTAAATAATACTATCGGATTTTTCGACCCAAATAAGTCATGGTTTAATTCCAAACTGAATTGGAAGGCACATCTGGAAAAAATTTCGACTAGGTCTACTAGGCTTTCCTGGCATTGCAGAAGAGTTATGGGCAAAACCTGGGAAATACGACCTGAGGTGGTTCACTGGCTCTACATAATTGTGATAAGGCCAAAGATCACCTATGGAACAATAGTCTGGTGGAGGAGGACAGAAGTGTCCTCTGCAGTTAATATATTAACTGGTTCACCGATGGCTCCAAAAAAAACCATGGCAATGGGGATGGTATAAAAGGACCTAGAAAGAGAATGTTCTTTAGCCTTGGTCGACATACGACTGCGTTTCAAGCAGAGACGATTGCCGCTATAGCCTGTATTGATGAATGTATCAGATGATGTATCAGAAGAGGATATACCGGACATAAAATTAAAATATTCACTGACAGCCAGGCTCTGCTTAAGGCTTTTAAGGTCAAAATTTTTAGCTCGCCTCGGAAAATTATGATCGAGGTGTCATTCGATTCGTCATCGCATCTAGAAACTTTTTGGAAAATTTGGAATTTTGCATGCAAAAATTACAAAAAACAATTTAGTAAAAAAAGGGGGTTTTGTTTTTTGCGAATATCTCAAAAAGTATTCAAAATTTGAAAAAAGATCCAAAAAGAGGAAGAAATTTTCTAAAAAAAGTCCTACCTTCCGGAACTCTAGGACAATTTGTTATAAACAATTGAATTTTTATTTATTTTTTTTACTCTAAAAAAATACAGAAAAAACAGCCCAGTATCCGTTTTTGGGAAAAAATTGATTTTTCGATTTTTTATTTAATTTGAAGTTCTCTCGTAAAACGGATACTGAGTTGTTTTTGCTGTATTTTTTAGAATAAAAAATGTATAAAAAAAATTCAATTGTTTATAACAAATTGTTTATTGCATAAACAATTAAAATTTGAATAAAAATAATTTTTTTTCAGATATTGAAGAGCAAGATGAATAATGATTTTAAAAAAATGGTTCCTTAATTTTCATAACAAGTGGTAAAAAAATAGTTAATTAACAAATGCGTTTTTTAAGCAATAAATTTTTTTTTAAGAAACGTTTTTTTTTAATCATAATTTTCATCAAAGATTATGTTATCAAAAAAAATTTTTGATTATCTTATAAACAACGCATTTGCTTATAACAATTTTTTAAACAATATGGGATAAAAATTATTAAAAATCATTTTTAAGTAGCTTATGATCATTATAAAACTGACCAATAGCAATATTATAAAAAAAATATTTTTTTCAATGTTTAATCGAGGTTGATAATTTTTAACTTGAGTAAATTGTTAATAACAAAATGAAAATTAACAATTTTTTAATTTTTCCAACGGGAATCTATTCTATAGCCTTTGTAAAATAGCTCCATAAAAGGAAAAATATCCCAGATTAATAGTTTAACAATTATCGCACTTTCAATGTTGATGTTCGTGCTACAAAAAATTGTTAATTAATTAATGGATGATTAATTGAAAAATCACGATAAAAATTTTTGATCGCCGGATTATTGTTCATTGATCTATCCTGTAGGTGCCTGAATTTTTTCATTTCTTAATTTTCATATTTAATAAGTTTAAATAATATTTTCTCATTAAAGGTGAGCGCAGCTTACGCAAGCGAGAGTTCCCGTTTTCGTCGTATTTTCAACCCTCTAGAAAAATTATAAATATTGGTCCTAGAGTTCCGGGAGGTGGGACTTTTTTTTAGGAAATTTCTTCCTCTTTTTGGATCTTTTTCAAATTTCGAAAATTTTGAATACTTTTTGAGATATTCGCAAAAAACAAAACCCCTTTTTTTTACTAAATTGTTTATAACTTTTGAAATTTTTGCAGGCAAAACTCCAAATTTTTCAAAAAGTTTCTAGAATGACACCTCGATCATAATTTTCCGAGGCGAGCTAAAAATTTTGACCTAAAAAGCACATGTTGACTAGACTATATCAGTAATCCAACAAACTAGGTCTAGACTGGTGAAAATCTGCAAAGATGCCGGCACATGAGGGGATTATAGGTAATGAAATGGCGGACCAGTTAGCTAAAGAATGCTCTAAATGAGTCTTCATAGGTCCGGAACCGTTTTGCGGAATCACAAAAGATTGTATAAGAGGGGAAATCGGGAACTGGCTAGATATTCAAATGGAGGGTGACACAAGGGCACCTTCATATAAAGAGTTTACTGAACAAGGAAGACAAGGAACTCACAACCAAGCTATCGAGGCTGGGAGCTGGTTAAGAGACATTTGAAGACATTTACCGACCTGGTGACTGGACACTGCACCCTGAGGAATCATCTGTACAAAATGGGCAAAGTCAGTGAACCTATGTGCAGAAAATGTGAACTTGATGATGAAACACCTACTCACATACTCTGCTTCTGCGAGAACTCACAAGAACTTAGACGGAAGCACTTTGGATAGGAATTAATACAACCATCACAACTACTGAAAATTCCTCCGGTAAAACTAGTGGCCTTTATGGAAGACACGAAGCTTCTGGAATGGAAGTAGATAACATGGGAAATGGTACAAAGATTCAGTTCAAGTGCCTGGGCTGATGAGCACAACCCAAATATATGAATGAATGAAGACACGGTTAGGATAGGACAACGACTGTCGTGTCTGCTAGTTTGATATACATATTTCAATAAATTTAATGACAAATATATAAAATATTATTCAAACTTATTTGCAAGAAAGTGTTAAGTTTCCGTCCAAATATCCACACGACGTATTTTACCAGACAACGTGGTTTGCTTCGTTTGTGAGTTCGTCTCCGCTTGGAAATATTAAAATATAGTACCAGGTACGATTATTTGTATTTTATTTCTTAAATACATAGAAACAATTTAAAATAGAATACCGTATGTTGGTTGATATCAATACGAAGCAGTAGTTTTACTACGATCAGTTTTTGATTTGACGTCAAAAAAGTAAATATACATTAGGAAAATTTTCAACGGCAACAAGTTTGTTAAAATTATTAATAAAAATCGTAAAAATTGAACGCTAGTAACTTCAACTGATACGTTGTAAGGTACTAATTGGTGACGACTGTTACGTTTCATAGAATGATGTTTGTAATATTTATGAGCATTTGATGTAAAAATTTGAAAAAATTAAGGACACAAGGCTACATAACAACTTCATTTTGATCATTCTTTTATATTTTCCATCTCCATCATCTTCCATCTTTAAGTAAATCTAACGCCTAAAAAGATTAATCACTGCATCTTGTTCGTGATACGTCATTCTTCCAGCACAAAGTACACAAGAGAAGATCCAGGAAGAAATCAAAAATCAGTAATAGATTGTTATAACTGAGAATACAAACAGAAAAATAGTCAAAGACGACAAAGTGTACAGAAGAGCAGACTTCGGAACAGAGTATTACCCAGTACCAGAAACCATAAAACAGAAAGAAATACACGGAACTAGTCGATAACCTAAAACATCAGCAGTGTAATGAAATAGCTCAAGCAAAATTGGAAGAGAAATGGAACATATTCAAAGCAATAATTATCCAAGCAGCCAGTGATACCTGCGGAATTACAATGACCGGAAGATCAAAAAAAGCTGGTGGAGTGAAGAAACAAACATAATTATACAAGACAAAAAACAAGCATGGAAAGCCAACTTGCGAGAAAAAATGGACGAAAAATACGAAAGATATCAAGAAATGAGAAAATTAATTAAAACTGGAGAATTAAAAGATTTCGGAAACAAAATGGAACAGGATAGTGAAAATTATTTTACAGAGTCTTAAAAAATATGAGAGGAAAAGGAAAAACAAAAATGACAGAATACATAGAAGAGAATGAAGGAAAAACCATCACAAAATCAAAATACATAATAGTAAGATGAAAAGATCACTTCCAAGCGGTACTAGGAACAAATCGAACAGAAGATCACAGACTCCAAACTCAAATAACAACCTGAATGATAAAATATCGAAAGAACTAGAAATAGCAGTTAAAAGCACCAGGAGTCGATAACGTTAAAGTGGAAATTATTAAATATATGGGAGAAGAGAAATTAAAATACTGCAGCAAATAAATACAGCATGGAAATCAAAGACAGAACCACAAGAATTGGTAACACAAGTAATCACACTCATATACAAAAAAGGTGACAAAAAGGATGTGGAAATTACGAGGAAGAGGAAGAACTCTTACCTGTATTACAAGTAAAAAATCTTAGAGATGATACTATAGTTTGTTTCATCATGTACATAGAGTATTGGAATGCAATAATCCCCTAACTAACAGGTGTTTATCGGTGTTGGAAAATACGAATGTTTAAATATTTTATGGTAGTTGTCAATATTTGTCATTTTTAATTTTGGGACAGATTCTCAAAGTAGATTTTTCAATATAAGTTTTTTCAAAGATATCATCCACCTTTTGTATATATCAACTCCGAACCTTGAGGCGTATTGAATCACCGGTTAGGTGCTTTTTACGCTACACATTTTGGCGACCGTAACAGGACAGTATTATCATGGATTCGTAGACATGATTATTGGAATTGGATTTGTTTGGAACACAGCAGCAATGCTTTATCCATTTGTAGAATAATATTTACCAGAAAGTTTACTGAGGGTATGGCAGCGCAGTGAAAAAGACGATGTATCTTTATTTTCGAAAAATCGATGAGATTTTTAATGAATTTTCTCAAAAAAGAAGTTGAAAACGAAGAAAGAATTTCATTGGCCATGTCATGTTTTGGCAATGAAAATAGATAACAAGGAGAAACACAATCAAAATTACCTTCTCTTTCTACTGCTTCCGGATTATTTATACTCTATTTCTTTTTCCGTATGAGCAAAGTGCCTCATTATTTATTCAAAAGTAATATAAATATAGGGTGAGTCTTCCTTTTTTTCTATGTGGAATTAAATGATAAAACTGGTCGGTTTGACCAAAATTAAACATCCTGTATCGCCTCAAATACAGTAGGGTCGTAAAATTCGGCACAATGGTTAAGGATTCATTAATATGATAAGCCGGTAGCCAGTGTCGTGCAGTCAGTTTAAGGGTTTTGCCGAGTAGGGATGTGTCTTTTATTATGTTAAATAATTTTGTATTAGGATAAATTTATATATTCGATAAACTTATATATTTGGATTTGTTCTCTTAGATAAAAGTATAAAAGTATAGGCTGAAGTATGGTTGGTAGGTATTTAATAAATTACAAAAAAGAATCTCCTAAAGATCTAAAAGTTATATAAAAAGCCAAAGATAAAGATAATAATTATTTAAAAAAAGTCACAAACAAATATTCTTTATTTTGCTTTATTAAGAAGAAGCAACATACAAAATTGTGAAAAATTAAGAAGTGCAATGATTAAAGTTATAAATAAAATTTGTTTTTATATACTTACAATATATGTAGATTTTAATAATAATATGACTCAATTGAATAGTCTCCGTAAAATCGGCTCTTAGTACTGTAATAATGACTTACTAATAATATGATACTTAACTTTTGCACTATTAAATAAACCCGACAAATGAAACCATTCAGGTCTTTACCGAGAAATGTAACGCCAATGGTTTATTGCCGCTTTATGGCTATCGACCCTCTCTTGTGCTCCTATGCAATAGGAAATCTAGTATAACAAAAATAAATCTCCCAAATGTACTTTTTGCAAGAAATTCCATCTTTCTTCAGATTGTGACGATGATGAGATGAAAAAGCTATCATTTGATGAGAAAAGGAAGGTATTGATTGATCACGGTAGATGTTATTTATGCCTGATATTTGGACACCTAGCTAGAAACTGCAAAGTAGATATCAAGTGTTCTAAATGTAACGAGAAACATGCTACTTCATGTGCTCTAAGAATAAACCTCTTTTAGAATCAAATATTTTAACCACAATTGATGTTTCTACGATTGTTGATAATTTATCAGACACTACGTATCAAAATGAAATTATCCTTCACACTCGTTGTGCAGCTGGGCGTAGCCCATCCCAGCCCATTTAATAAGGTACCTGACAGATAAATTTTTAATGACTTTAGGAAATACCCATTTCGGCCCAAACCACTTCCAGGTAAAAACCTAACCTAACCTAACCTAAAATGATTTCAAAGTTGTCTTATGTTAAAATATTATCATATTATCATTCATGTATATAACTTAATGTAAATATGTATAAATTGTTGTAATATAGTTAGCCATTATATTTATATGTAGACATTAATAAAATCTTTAACCAATCTGATTGAACTGTATTATTGTATTAAAGGTGGGCCGAGATGGGCCATTCCAAAACAGGTCAATTTTAGAGTCGTGCCGACTTGGGCGATTTTTATTCAGTATACCTGCTTGATGGGCCGAGATAGAAATCGCCCGTGCAGCTAAGCAGAAATTTTAAAACTCGATTGGTTAGAGCCATAATTGATACTGGATCACAACGATCGTAAATATATTGTAAAACACGTCGCGATTGAAATGGGATACGAAGTTTTGGGTTCAGAACAATTAATTCATGCTCTAATTGGAAGAACAAATTCGAAGAGATAGAAAATATAAGAAAATA
Source organism: Lochmaea crataegi (assembly GCA_947563755.1). Lineage (NCBI taxonomy): Eukaryota > Metazoa > Arthropoda > Insecta > Coleoptera > Chrysomelidae > Lochmaea > Lochmaea crataegi. Next base: position 25,112,369 of record OX387425.1, read on the forward strand.
TGAGCAATCAGGAAAGTCTGTCTTGCCTTAAAGACAGTCGATAGCGAAAAGTAGGTTTTCGCGTGGCGGACTGAGGAAGTTCGGCGTTAGCGTTGCCAAAATGGAGGCGGCCGTTGGCAGATAACAATTATCTTATGGCCAGGGCTGGAGACTTGGGGAATTAAAGAATTTGCAATATAACTTTTAGAAAAGTTTGATAAACATGTTACAAGACACCACGTCACTCGCAACATCCTTGTCTTTAATTATGCAAGTCTCTTTCGTTCAGGACTCCATACCCCCTTGTTGGAAATTGGCATTCATCACTGCTATTTTCAAAAAAGATAATAAACTTGATCCAAATAATTATCGTTCAATCAGTGTGCTACCAGTAGTCAGTAAAGTCATGTAGTCTATCATTTCAGAAGATATAACCAAATTTCTTCTCCAGGAAGATTATTCCACTACAACAGCACGGATTTGTCCAAGGCCGCTCAACCTTAACTAATCTGTTATAATGTGTATGTCCATGTTGTATACTTAGGTTTCTCCAAAGTTTTTGATCGGGTTTCTAAACGAAGACTTATACATAAGCTTGAGCACGTTGGGATAAGAGGGGATACTCAGAAGAACAAGTAGGGTGCCTCAGGGTTCTTTTCTGGGACCTTTGCTATTTATAGCTTACACCAGCGATCTTCCTTTTTGCGTTTCGAGCAAAATATCTTTCTACGTAGATGTCATAAAAATTTATTCAAATCCAACGAACCAGTTATCTCTTCAGGACGATTTAAACTCTATCTCGCTATGGTGTTCCCAATGGTTGCTCCCTCTTTATGCTGCTAGGTACGTAGTGCTTCGAATCGGTAAAAATAACCAACTTCTGCCGCACTTCATAAACGGTCAAACTCTCAAAATGACTTAGCCTTGTCTTACTTGGTCCGACCATATTTTATCAATAACCAAACGTGCTAACACCAGGCTGTATCTTATACGGAAGTGTTTTTCAAGAGTTATGTTTCAATCGTTTTGTAAACTTTACACCATATATGTAAGATGTAAGACCCATTCTTGAATATGCGGGGCCCGTCTGGTGTTCTGACTTAATCCGTGATAGAAGTTTATTAGAAACTGTTCAAAGAAAAGCAAAAACCACTCGACTTCCCTTGGGACTGAGAAGACCATCTTATGAAGAGAGACTTGTTATGGCCAACTTAACTTCTTTTGAACTTCGACGTCACCGCGGAGATCTTATCACAACATTTAAAATATTAAAATTCAACTTCGGAAACCTTTCCTTGATATTTCCATTAAACCAAGACAACCGGCTCAGAGGACCCGAAATAAAACTTAAAAAAGAAAACGTTGTAACCAGATCAAGACAAAATTTTCTGACTAATAGAGTTTTTGACGCCTGGAATAATCTCAATGTTGACATTATTTCTGCTTCTTCTACCAACATATTTAAAAATTGACTGGACCGCCTTATATATCAATTACTTCTAATTTAATATTTATCTTAATACGAGTTATTCTATTTTTGTTTTGTTATCTTCTCTTTTTATTATTATTTTGTTGATTTCAATTTACCTATCTATTAATTTGCTAGTAGGTAATTGATTTGCATATTATTCTCTGCTTTTGGGTAAAACAGAGACTTGTACCTCTGCCCTTGTTTATATGTATAATAATAATAATAAGATCTTGTAACCAATTAAAAACCATCTTAAAGATGTTATGAAAAAATTCCTCTTTCTCTATATAATTGAGAGTGCACATAGTTTCAGAAAGTGTATTTGAAATTTTTCAATAATGTCAAAATACCGTGATCCCCAGATTGGGAGAGAATCATTCAAGATGCTAAGCGCTAAGGATTCAAAAAGTTCAATATCTTTTTTAGATTTTGACATAATTGAAAAAATTTAACCAGTGGTTTGTCTCGCCTTAGCCTTATCAGTAGCAGTATAAGATCTTTACTGTTTTTCTCACTTCCGGAAAACCAAAAAATGATTTTTTCAACTTCTGGTAGTTTGCTTTTTAAATTTGTTTGTTTTTAAAAAAAAACTCATACCGACAGATAGCGGAAGGAATAGGCTTTCCTTTCATCAGACTATATCGTCAGCCTAATTATCAAACCTCGTAACTCCAATTTTGGTCAAAAATGAGATTTTGGTGCCATCTGTGAGAGAAAAAAAAACTACCTATGATGGAGAAAACCATTTAACTCCACATTACTTTATTTTAATAATATGGAAAGAAGAGAAAACCTCCATATACATCCGCGTTCCCTATAGAATACCTCGCAACTTATCTGAATTTTTTGGAATTACGAGGTTTGATAATTAGGGTGACGATATACAGAATGTTCCATTCAAAAAAGGAAAAAAATAAAAATACAAAACCAAACTGCTTTTTTGGTTGATCGGAAGTATGAAAAAAACTTTGATGAGCCCAAAAAAAAGTTCTGAAGTATTTCAATGAAAATTTCACACCTCTACTTTAACCAATAAGATGCCTTAATTTTGACTAGTTACCATAGCAACTAAAAAAAATTCCGGAAATTTTTTCGAGGCGCCACGATATTTAAGTGAAATTTTTTTGACAGTTGAAAAGGTAAATTAAATTAATTTAAAATGTCAGGTTGGATTAATAATTTTTTTCCAAATTATGGTGTGAAATTTTCTTACCGAATAAACTATTCCTGGAAATTTTCTTTCGGGCACGAATATTTTGAGAAAATTTTCAAAATATTCGTGGCCTCAAGAAAATTTCCGGAAATAATTTAAGCTTTTGTGATATTATAAGTGAAAATTGCATGTATCTGTCTCCTTTCGTTTACAAGTTATAAGCTCTTAAAATACCGGAAAATATAATGAGATGCCCATAGGAACGATTTTCCATCTTTTTACTATAAATAGAGATGAACGTATGTTTGGGATATTTTCTCAATTTCTTTAAAATATTGACATTTACCTTTTAAGCAGTGTGTGTTAGTTTTTTGATGAAGCTCTTTTATAGTAGTTTTTATGTATATTTATTATAGTTTATATTAAATTTTTTTGCTTTTACCTCTGTTGTTGATCCTTCCACATATAAATACTCCAACCTAATAAATGTCACAACACTAATTCCAACAAATTTTTTTCACCAATTCACCAGAAATGTGTACCTACTGCAATAATTAATTAATTTAAATTGTCAATCATATACCGTATGATTATTTGATAAACCAACAGCATAATACATTGTAAATTAAACGCTTATTATATATTATTTGTTATTGTTTCACACCAAACTGATAAGTACTTCTTATGTTATGTTGAATCCTCGTATATTATCGAAGATTAACTAAAAAAATCTTCGTCCATACGGTACACGGAAGAAGTGACCACTCCTACTTTTAGTTACTCGGTAGGCATTGGTTGGTAACATTCAGGTAAAACCACAGGTGGTACCCGTTTGTAGAACGACCATCGATGCTGTTCAATACTACCGATATTTTTAGAAAATATTGAGAAATTAATAACTGGCATTATAGTAATAAGCAAAAGGGATCCAAGGAAACTTTAAATTTAAACGAAAAATAAGAATATTGCTTATTTATTTAAAAATACGTGCGGTACATTATTTAATATAATCAAAGTTAAATTCATTTTCGAATGTGCTACTATTAATTTGACGAGATCAAAATTGGCATTATTAATATAACTAGATCCCGAATGCTTACGATTTCTTAAGCTATTAATGCCAATTTAGTCCAGTAAATAAATTGTCCCAGAAGCGATTGTACCAGACGGTCCATGAATTTTCCGTGAAGAGTTTGACTAGTAACTGAACATCCAGAAATTTCACACACCTAATCGCCATTTTGGGGAAGTATTCCCGGCATCAAAGTTCCAAAAATTGGTTTTTCTATTTTTCCGCACTCATTTTAGTGCTGAAAGAGTCATTTTTCCGCATTAGTCACTTTGTGCGGTAAAGTAAATTTGTTAAGTTTTTAGGGAGTATACTGACATTTGAATATTTAAAATATATATTTGTATGTTTGTAGTTTACAAAATGACTGAAAAATTAAGAAATTTATTAAAATTCTGCTATAATTTTTAATAAAAAGAAAAGTATGTGTCAATCATTTTTTAATGGCCCTGGTATAAGCCTCATCAAATGAATGTCAAATAATAATAAACATCTGACATTTTTTATTTGTCACTTTGAATCACCGTAGCAACAAAGAAAAAATAAACCTGCCAGTCAAAACACTACCTTGTCAAAACCGATTTTACCGTCGCAGCTTTTTCTAGAAGATAATTTTTCATTGATTCTTCAGACGAAGATTTGCCAGAGTCAGTTTTGGAAGCCGCTAGAACTGCAAACTTGGATCTACTACCATCAAAATCCCGTTATGAAAAGGAATATATTTTGTTTGAAAACTGGTGCCAGAATAAGGGAATTAAAACTTTGTTTTTTTGGCTTATTTCGCTGAAATTTCCAGAACATGCAAGCCAAACACTCTTTGGTCCAGGTACTCAATGTTAAAAAGTGTAATTAAACTCAAAAAAAGACGTCGATTTAAGCAAGTTTTTCAAGGTCACGGCATTTAATAAAAAAACAAAACATTGGATTTAGACCAAAAAAGACAAAAATTTTCTCAAAAGAATAAATTTTCAAATTTATAAATGAAGCGCCTGACGAAATTTATCTTCATATAAAAGTCGCTACGATTTTTGGTTTGGCGGGCGCATGTAGGCGAGAAGAATTAACGAAGATGTCTTTAGATCATATTGATGACAAAGGAAATATTTTATTGATAAATATCCCAGACACAAAAAACCAGTCTTTCAGAAGCTTTATGATTTCTGAGGAAGCTGAAAATGGAAAATTGATCAATTTGTTCAGAAAGTATGTAAGTTTAAGAAAGCCTGAAACCCCACATAAGCGATTTTTCGTGAAATATAAGAAAGGAACTTGCACTGTACAATGTATCGGAATAAACACCTTCGGAAAAATGCCATTAGCAAGCTATCTGAAGCTTCCAAATCCTCAATTATATACGGGCCACAGTTTCCGACGTGCCGCCGCCATAATGCTTACAGATTCCGGAGAAGGAATAACAAATATTAAACGCCTAGGAGGTTGGAAATCTTCTAGTGTCGCAGAAGGTTATGTAGAAAGCTCACCAATTTTCCAAAAGGGCCTATCGAATGAAATATTAAACTTCAGTGACGCTGTCACTGGCCCTTCCACTAGTCAGCAGCTGTCGCCAGTAGAGCCTTCTAAAATGACCTCTTCCAGCCAAGTTCCCATCGCCACGGTTGCAACAATTAGTGCTGACAAAGCAGTGGAAAATCGAAATCTGACTTCATTGGAAAACATTTTAGCCTCTGCAATGTATTTGCAGAATGCTACAAATTACACGTTCAATGTTAATATTAATAATAATTAATTTGTTGATATGTATTTAATAATAAATGTTTCTGTATGTTAACTTTTGGGATTTTTCCGTACGCTAGTAGAAAAAATAGTGTACCTAACACGTGCGTAAAGTGACTCTTCCGCACGCGATTGCTAACGCGTCGTTCGGCTATCTGCAATTGCGTGCGGAAAAGTATCACTTTCCGCACTTGTTAGGTAAACGTATATACCATTTCCGCTAATATCTCCTAAAATATGGCATTTAGAGAATTTTTATATAGAGGAAAAATTAAGATTATCTACAAAAATGGTCCTTATGATTTTTGCCGAAAACACGATAGTTTTAGAGATAATGACCCTAAAGCGGGATCCTAATGTTGAGCTCCCGTTTCGGAGTCGAAAGAGCGGGTTCTTTGCTCTTAATCATAACCGGGCGAACAAATTATTCAATATCTCGGGTAAAAATGCATTTTTTTTACGATTCAAAATTCAGATGAAAGGGGAAATCCACCGCTATCATATCCAATGATTCAAGGCCCACTTTTATATTTCCACCATATTTTTAAAATGGGTCACAGATTTTGTAACACCTTTTTTTTCGATTGTCGGGAAATTACTCATATTTTTCTTAATAATAGACATTTACTCTCGATTTTTGGTTATTACGGGCCCCTTTGAAGGTCTTTATTGATCTCAGACATTTTTATTGGCCATCTTTCTTGCCCCTTGATTTTTCAGTTGGTGTTTTCATTTCCAAATTTTTCTTGTTTTTCGAGGTTGGGAATATTTTGCGAACAATCACTGTCTAAGAGTTTGTACATTATTGAATTGTCATTAAGATATGATATGACATGATATTACTGTATTTTCGACCCCCTCGATCCACAATTTCGCAAGAAACAGCCATTTTTTCTGGACCTCAAAATTATGGATTTTTCAACATCGGTTTTTGCGAAAATCATGAGGACCATTTTTCTAGATAATGAGTTACTCTTCATTTTTCCCCTATATAAAAATTCTGTAAATGTCATATTTTAGGAGATATTGGCGGAGAGCCAATTTTTGGAACTTTGGGGCCGGGACCCCCCCCAAAATGAAAGTGAAATTTCTGGATGTTCAATTACTAGTCAAACCCTACCCTTCACGGAAAATTCATGGACCGGCAGGATTTTTGTACACTTTGCCTACTTTTCATCCTCCATTTACTGGACCAGGTAAATTAAACAAAGTAATAGTCGACACTTTTTATAGATTTTAAGCATGCATATGATACAGTTAACAGAAACAAACTTTTTGAAGCTATGAAATGGCAGGAATACCAGACAAATTGATTAACAAGAATGAGTCTTCTGACAGAAAACAATGCGTGTAAAAAATTGTTAAATGTAAAAACAAAAATACCCCCATTAAAAAAGTCTGGAATATATAAACTTAAATGTCTAGAATGTAATGCTGTCTATATTGGTCAAACAATTCGAAATTTTGAAATTAGATACAATGAACACTCACGAGCATACAGATTAAAACAGCCAGATAAATCACATTACGCAAAACATTTATTAACACCTAACACAGAACTAGAAGTACTGCATATTTGTGATAAGAAACAAAAACTAGATTTCCTTGAAGAACTAGAAATAAGAAGACACTTAAGAGACCCTCAATATGAAGTTGTCAATGAACAGATAAATATAGGGAGCTCTCCACTATTAAATTGTCTTCTTAAGTAACAATTATAAAGATCAGCAGATATAGTTTTCCTTGGAAAAAGATATCCAGGATATCCCCATAGGGCTAATAATACCTAAGCTTTAATATTTGTAAGATCAAATCTTCTTATTTTTTCTATTCATATGTATTAAGTCAATCACAATTTGGTCTAGCCAAAATATTAAACATCAAGTAGGCATCACATAAAATATAACTTCTGTCATTCTGACGATGATATATCAATATCGAAATAATTATCAATATCTTAGAGTTTTCATAATTGTTTCATTAAATAGTGGAATTAATTAGAAACTCTTAGTTTAATTTAAAGAAGTAATATAATAACGAATATCATTGTATTGCGTATGCAGATGATTTGACGATTTTGGCAAAATCAAAGGAACAGCTCAAGAAAAATTACAAAAAATCTCGCAGAACAAGCAGAATTTCTAGGACTGAAAATCAATCAGGAAAAAACAGGTACATTTTCCAAAGAGTTAACGAATTTGTGTATTTAGGAATAGGTACTTACCTACTAATAACTAGCAATGCCCATGAAGAACAAGAAATAAAGTCAAGAATAATTACGAAACGCCACAGAAAGTTTGGAATGCTTTAGACACTGATAAAATCAAAATACTGTTCAAGAAAGATGAAGATGGGAATCTATAATACCATTATAAAACCCACTGTGACGTACGAAGTGAAACATGGACCCTAACAAAAGAAAAACAGGAAGATATGCTGGAGCGATGGGAACTTAAAATGCTAAGAGCGGCATAAAAGCACCTGAAGGGTAGAGAAGGAGAAATAAAGAAGTAAAAATGTTGTCCGGAGAACCAAAAATAATATCAAGAATAAAAAGACAGAGGTTAAGGTGGTTGGGACACGTAGAAAAATTAGGCAAAGAAGGAATGACACTCAATAGGACTCTAATTGGGAAAAGAAGATCTCGGCCGAGAAAAAGATAGTTCGAAAGCGAGGTGTCAGATGATATAAATAAATTGAAGATACGAAATTGGAAAGAGAAAGCTAAGAATAGAGAAGAATGGAGGAAACTAACTGCCCTGGGGTCTACAAGGCTGTAGAGCATATATATAATAGTCGACTATTTATCAAGATCTAGTCATATTTTTTATTAAAATTATTATTATTATATTAAAAACAATTTTATAAATGTTACATTCATTTGATTTGTATAAACTTTATAAGCACCGGAAGCATTTGATTGGTTCTTTCATACTTCAATTGTGGGGAATTTTCTTAAATTTAGAGGACCTCCATTCATCTCCACTATTTCCTATCAACTCTTTAGATAGAACAGGGTGTTAAGTATGACTTTTTTTGATATAAAATAATTTTACCTTTCTATTTCACTCACCAATGTTCTATACAAAGATTTCCAGGTTCTGATAGTTTTTAGTCGAGGGTTTTTTCCTAAGCCTGTCTGAAAAAGTCTTCTTTAACACTGCAGCCGAATGGCTAGTAGCATTTTGCTCGTACTTTCTCATAACACTCACTCCAGCACCTTCGTCCCCTGCACCAGTTTGTACAAGTTCTTTGACCATACACACCAAAATCAACGCATTCCAACATAGTTCACATGTGCCGTTGGCAAATCGGTCTCCGTTATATACATTTTATTTGTGCAGTCGTTCCTTCACTGGTGCAAGGCCAGTCATAAAGCCTGCGATAATTCTCGGGTGATTCTTGCAATTTTTTTATGAAGGTTTTCACAGGCTTTTCTTATGCTTACCCAGTGATTTCTAGGGATATTTTCATTTGATCTCAACATTCATTTTTTTGTTTTCAGTTTATTTATTTAATTAATATTTTTGTTTGAAAATCATAATATGAATATTTAAATTATTTATTTGTTTGTTTCATTTTTTTGTTTAGATCTCTCTCTGTTTTACTATGATCTGCCTTTTTGGGGCTCTTGTAGTTTGTATCTCTTGGAACTTGGAATATATTTTCTCCACGATCATCACAGAATTTGCCAATTCTGAAATCAAATTTGATTACAGAATGCTGGAATTCTCTCTCTTGAGATTGAAGAAATATTCTGTAACACCTCTGCCCCTATGCAATTTAAATGAATTTACATTCTCTCCCTAGTGATAGAATAATATTCTCACACTGGTTAGCAATAATATCATTAGCCTTGACGCAGTTGATTGTCATCGAAGTGTCAAAACTTGAGTAAATGTCAAAATTATTGCTGTCACATTGAGTGTTTATCTAATATAATTGAGTTCTGTAATATAAATTATCTTTTGTCCATTTCCATTTAAAATCTTTGATCGTGGAGAAAGTATGGTCTGCTACTCGGTTAGAATGAAAATTCGTGATGCTCGTGGTTCCTCACGCTCGCCTTCGGCTCGCGCTCGGAAATTTCCACTCGCATCGAATTTTCATTCTAACCTTGTTACAGAATATACCATTCAATTGATAAAAAAGATCTATTTATCCTTAAGGCTAGATGCAGAGTCAACGAAATATTGTGAAATGTTCTTTACTTTAGACTTTTGAGTCACATTTGTATTAATTGAATAATTAATATTTGTACGATATTATAATACATTATATTGATTTTTTTAATAATTTTTTAATTACTTTATGTATTCGTAACTATAGTACCATTCTTCATTGTGTTTCTTGAGTTGTATCGCTTTATTAATAAAATTTTGTGAATTTTTCGTCACAATAAACCATAGGTATATATTTCTCTAATATTTCGTGTTTAAATTTAAAAAACCAGCGTTTTTTAATGTTAAGACTTAAAACCAGAGGATAATGCTTCCGTTTCCCACTACTACTAAATTGAGACAAGCAGGAAGCGACAATTTCATTTCATTTCGTTTTATTTAAAAAAATATATTTTTTCACGTGACATACCTACAGCGTTTATACCTGCTACTAATTCACTTCGATACATTCATAATACCACACCGACCTAATTCATCCACTTCCTGCACGAACCGAATCTTTTATAAGCCCGATATCCTAATAAAACAATTTTTTTTCCACCCTGCCATCTTATGGTTGTTTTCGCCTTATCATTTGCGCAATAAACTCAAAGGGTTGATGGTGGACCTCCCATCTAGATTTACCTTTGAAGTTCTACCTCCGCAATTTATTGGGGGTATATTTAGGTGTTTGTGATGGTACTCCACAAATATGTGTGTTTATTTTGGAAAATATTTGAATTTTAAATATCAAATATATAGGTATATTATAGAGCGTTCTTAATATAAAAATTGCCGATCGGCTACATAGTTTTTGGCCATTCTTTCTAAAATGGTTTCAATGGGTAATTATTATCTTTAATTTTCTCAAAATTTAATTATTATCGAATAAGATAAATAAATAACAAATTCCACAACAAAAATATATTATATATTACTCCACCGGTTTCACAAATTAAATTTGCATCGTCAGCACCAAACTAGAGAGAAATTTATATAAATAAAGTAAAGGCTCATTTTGATGTAATCTAGGATATGTCATGTTAAGAAATTTAATGATCTAAGATATATTTAATTATATAAGTATTATTTTTTAACTTGGGTTGATGATTTGATTCAATTAAGTGTTTTGCATACTTTGATTTATATGGATGCTTATTTCTAAAGCAACTAAGATGTTCACTATATCTTACTCCAAGATTTTCTTGTGTTTCACCGATATACAGGGTGTGGCGTGAAAAGTTTTGATTAAAAGTAATGGCGGATATAGTTGTGTTAAAAATTTGAAATTACGAAGCTGTAGGTTTTGGATGACAAATATAATGTTGTCCTGAATGTGGCACTTCCGGTTATACTGGAAGTAGATGTCAACTTTGTTATTTTGAATAGAACCTAAAATTTTTTATTTTATTTTCGAATTCTAAATGAAATTTTAGATTAAATTTGTGCACAATGTCGTATACCAAAAATTAAATATTTTCGAGATACTTATTTCGATTTTTTTCAAAATTTTGAAAAAATCCTAGTCCACATTGAATAACGATATATCTATTAATAACGAAGCTAGCGACGTGAAATTGTAACCAATAAACAACAAGCTCTTGCCCGTTAACTACATATGTCCAACTCATAGATATTTCATACAGGGTGTTTTAAACTTAGCCGCCAACATACACAATTTAAATCGTTTATAAGTTGCTTACTTTAAATAGAACACCCTGTATTTTATCACATTTTACGCTGTATTTTTTAAGCCAATTGGTTTGGTATCGGTATTCCCTATAACTAAATCCAACCACTTATGAGATATTTCATTATCTTAGTTAAAACACTTAATTATTTCAACAAGGCCACGATTTCCATTATTAAGGTGATATTTTATTATTTTTTCATGTTATTAATTCTGAAAAGTAACCAATAGTATGAAAGGATTAATTTTGGATATCATTAAAAACATTTACTAGTTATTTTGTATTAATTTAATTAGATAACTTACAAACAAAAATAACTAATGTAATATTAAACAAATAAAGTTTTATAATAAGTATACAAAATTAGCAACATCTACTTCTAAATTTATTTGAATCCTTTTAATTAGGTTATGTCTTGTAATTCTGCAAATATGGTCGGGTATTAGAGAATTAAAAGCGAGTAATACTCTCTGCATCATATGTTCCTTTGTCCTGATTACCTAATACCTACATGATTTTTAATGTAACCCCAAATACCAAAATCTAAAGGAGCCTAGTCAGGAGAGCGTGCTGGCCAACGAAACGGACCCTGATTGGCAATCCATCTATCATCAAACATGTCGTAAGGATGCTGAGCAGCAAGCCTAAAGTTATGAGGAGGTTCTCCATCTTGCTGATGCCAAGCTGAAGCCGCCTCTCCATTTCTCAAAGTATGTAACGCCGGGCGTATGGCTTCTTCTAAAATGTGGCAATATCTTTCACCATTTAAATTTTCATCATCAAATTTTGATGCTAAAATTTTATCGTCTTTTATTGCACAAAAAACGTTAAAACTCCAACTATCCTGGAAATAAATTTCTCTACTAACATGTTGATTTTCATTAGACCAAAAATGGGAATTATGTCGATTAAATAATCCATTTTTACTTAACTTTGCTTCATCACACCATGTAACTTTTTTTATGAAGTTTTCATCCTCTTGATGGGTCTTCATTAAATACCATTAACAGAATTCTACCCTTCGAGAGAGATCACCTAATTGTTGCACCAAATGATATAAAAATGGTTTCCATTTGTGTTCTTTCAAAATGCGATGAATTGTTATCGTCGACAAAGTAAGATCTCTCTAAAAATCTCTAATGGAGGCATTTGGAGAGGCCGAAAAATAATCCAAAACATTAATTTCGTTTATGTCACTGTCGACTAGTGGTTTATTTTTATTAATTTTTGTCTTAAATTGACCAAACCGACGGCAGTTTTTAAGCAATCTTCTTATAATATCTCCAGTTGCATTTGGTCGATTTGGATATCTTTCTGCAAGTCCCTTCAACAATTCTATTATTATACTCGCCGTAAATAATAATAAGATTTAAAAAATCATAATTTGTAAATCCCACATTTGCCATTATTTACTATGAAATACAAACTGGTAAAGAAAACTGTCAAAGAACATAAAGAATTAACGTTGAAATAATAATTGAGTGTTGTTATGTTAAAAAAAATACAGCGGAAAATGTAAAAAAATACAGGGTGTTCTATTTAAAGTAAGCAACTTATAAATCACCCTGTACGAAATATCTATGAGTTGGACATATGTAGTTAACGGGCAAGCGCTTGTAGTTTATTGGTTACAATTTCACGTCACTAGCTTCGTTATTAATAGAGATATCGTTATTCAATGTGGACTAGGATTTTTTCAAAATTTTGAAAAAAATCGAAATATCTCGAAAATACTTCATTTTTGGTAGAAGACATTGTGCACAAATTTCATCTAAAATTTCATATAGAATTCGAAAATAAAATAAAAAATAACAAAGTTGACGTCTACTTTTGTATAACCGGAAGTGCCACATTCAGGACAACATAATATTTGAACTCATCGTCATCCAAAACCTACAGCTTCGTATATTGCATTACAATCAGAATATTGGATCTTATATACCTGATTTCTGGAAAAAAAGTTAACTTCTCTTTAGCATTTGTTAAAGAAGACTCTAAGTTTTTGTGAGTACCTACGGAATGCAATGTTATCCTTTGAATTGTGTGTTATAGTTTTTGAAATTTGAGTTGTAATTAAAAGAATGTTATCGATTTATATTGTTATTTTTCGGTTATTTGATAGTTATGGAAATATTCCACGTAGTAAATGTTAAAACAATTAATTTGTCAAAATTTTATAGCTTGCATTTTCGAGATATTGCTGTGAAAGGTGAAAATGACATTTCCAAAAATTGGAAACATAGCCATAATATTTTTATGGCATTTGGTGCAAAAAAGCATAAAAAAATGAAAACTGGTAATTTTATGTAGGCTTCTTTTATTTTGGAAATAATTCATCAAAATATATTATTCTTTATTTCCAAACAATACGCTTGAATAAATGTGTGCTTACATTTTTTCAATAATACATTTATAGTAGTAGCAATAGATATAGTGACACAAACGGTGTCGCCAAAGGTTCCGTCTGTTATTAAAACGTGACGTGAAAATGATCCACTCTAAAAGGAAAACCGCAGACATCTGATCGTTTTACGTCTCTATGCTCGGCTAAATTCGTTCTCGCTTTACAGCATACGAAAGATTTTGTCGGCAGCTGTTTGTATCGTTATCTACTGCTACTACTATACATAATATTTGTTCTTTTTTTTGACAAAAAATTGTTCTCAACAATTTTGTAAGTTGTATTTTGGACCACTCTCTTGAATTTTTGCATCGAGAGTGAAAAGAATGTATGAGTATACAGATAATATGCGATATCGGGATCTAGAGGTACGAGAAAGAGCTGATACTTTTTAAGATAGAATTTGACCCAGAGGAGGGAAAAATATTGTTCATGTGAATTTTTTTGAATTGTATAGCTTTCAGTTGAAAATTGAATGTATATGTTAGACTCAGATGCCGTACTCGCCCATTTGCCGAAATTAATACTCAGTCCGCGATATGATCAAAGTGAAATGATCAGATGCCGACAACAGATTCTATTTCGGAATTTGTTTACTCTAATTTATACATTTCGCGAACTGAGCAATTCAGACTTGATCAAATGCCGATTATGAATTTATTTTGGTTTAATCCTCTTCCCGACCTTTAACACAGATCAATGAATAATATCTATTCTTATCAGCTTAATATCGCTTCAAAAATCTCATGAGTCAAACGTTTTTGTAGACGCCTGTTTATGGAGTCGAATTGCCGAGTAGGTATAGTTAGAAAAAATGAAAATTATGCATTTTCGCAAAAAAAATTCGATTCTTTCTTTTTAGAAAATGCAACATATCGAGAACTGCTTATTTCTTGATAGTACAATTGACAAAATATAAAACTAAAAATAATCATCTGCCAAAATAAATTCATAATCGGCATTTGAGCAAGTCTGAATTGCTCAGTTCGCGAAATGTATAAATCAGAGTAAACAAATTCCGAAATAGAATCTGTTATCGGCATCTGATCATTTCACTTTGATCATAACGCGGACTGAGTATTAATTTCGGCGAATTGGCGAATTCGGCATCTGAGTCTAGCATATACACTTATCAACATTCACTGTATTTAGTGCCTCATAGAAAAGTCTTTAATCTTAAACGTCGTATTTCTTTTAGCTACATCTTTCATCAGTTGTGCCTAGAGATGCATCAAGTCAAACTAGTTTGATTTTACTCAACAGACTTGACTTGACTTGAAAATCAAACTTTTTAGGCAATAAAGTTTGACTTGACTTGATTTCTGTATCTTTAGGTTTGACTTGAAATCAAACTTCTTCAAACAGTTTGAAGTTTGAATATCATATTGCGCAGCGTGACTAGTGATAACGGAAGTGCAATATCTGAAAATACTGCAACAATTGCAAAGGTTAAGATAATTTGTAAAAAAATTAAAAACTCCGAAATGTTAAGATTAAACTTCGCAAAATTTTGCGACTCATTACATTTACACATGACCATTCCCAAACTGGAGGTAAAAACTAGATGGAACTCTACATTGGAAATGCTGTCCTGGGCGTTACAATTCAAACGTTCGATTAATATTCTTAGTGACAATACCGATAGTCTTAAATTTTCGAATACATGCTACAGAA
Source organism: Lochmaea crataegi (assembly GCA_947563755.1). Classification (NCBI taxonomy): domain Eukaryota; kingdom Metazoa; phylum Arthropoda; class Insecta; order Coleoptera; family Chrysomelidae; genus Lochmaea; species Lochmaea crataegi. The sequence continues at coordinate 25,127,701 of OX387425.1, forward strand.
TGGGATGTTATTGAAAGAACATGTGAGTATTTTCAAAGTTTCAAGGAGAAGGAGAAGGAGAGAAATATTCTACCCTTCCTGTGGTGGTTATTGGGATCAATATGATACTTGATGAGCATGAACTAGATAATAAAGAAAATATAGACGAACTTGATGCAAAAATAATTCTTGCCCTTCAGGCAGCTCGCGATAAAATTGTTAAGCATTACAGTAGGACTAACTGGATGTATCGTATCGTTTTGATTTTGGAGCCTCGTCATAAAATTGAAACGTTTTCTTTAACGACATGGGGACAATTTTTAAAAGATGAAGCCATCAAGAAATTTGAAGAAATTTATAAAGAAAATTATTATTCACCTTTCACTGTCAAAGAGTCACCCCAAACCCTAACTGAATGTACAGTAAGTGTGTTCGAAAAAAAGTCTGATGAAGTTACCGATTTTGATTTAGACTTGTTTGGACTTTTCCAATCATCTCCAAAAATAAATATAGACGAAAATTCATGGAGATACGAAATCGACAAATACGCAGCTGAATCACGAGCTGACAGTACCGAGGACATAATAAAGTGGTGGAAACGTCACGAAACTGTATTTCCAACTTTATCAAAAATGGCGAGAGACTTTCTTGCCACCCCAGCAACATCAGCCTGCATAGAACGCTATTTTTCGAGAGCTTCTTTGGCAGTAACAAAAAAACGAAACCGATTAAATGATCAGTCTATTAGAACATTAATTAATGTGTTTAAATTCGTGGCTTCAACAAGAATCCATAACAAATATCACACAAGGATCGCAGGAATAGGTCACTATCTATATATATTTATTGTTGCTTTCAATTAATTTGTAAGAACTTCACTTTTCACGAAGAATTTTGAGGTGACAAGTTGGAGTTCATTGAAAAAAATGTTTAAAATAATGTATTTTCTTTTTGTTTCAAATAAATGTATTTGTTGCACCTACTTTCTATATTTAACATAAATATTTCACCCACTTAAGGTATATCTACTAAATAAATTATTTTTCAAACTCTTTCAAACTAGTTTGACAAACAGTTTGAATTTTCAAACCTGTAACCATTGCCCAGTTTGATTTGACTTGAATTATTTGTCAGAGAGATTGACTTGAGTTTGACTTAATTTCAAGTCAAACTCAAGTCAATCTCAAACATTCAAGTCAAACTTGTTCAACTCTAGTTGTGCCCAGACTAATTCTATAAGATTTAGTCACAATCATAAGGTGGTAGGTAATCTCTCATCCAGTTTATGTTCTCCTTTAGCCACGACGTAGTAGGATTTTTTCCCATTTTTCTGAAATGATAACTCGCGTTATTCATGACTATTAATATATCCAGTTACACAAATACTATCAAAGTAAATACGAAAAAAACTAAAAAGTCATGGATTACCCCAGAAATACTAAATATACCTAATAAATAAAAAAAATAAAATGTATAGAGAACTGAATGTACAGTACATCCTGAAAATGTGATACTAAAACAAAATTATAGGTGCTTAAAGAACACACTTAGACAGAAAATTGATAAATCTAAAAAAAATATGCGAAAAGAATCATAGAGAATAGTCCAAATTCTTCTAGTGGACTATGGAACGCAGTTAATAATATTTGTCCAAATCGAAAACCTAACGCAACAATAGAGACATTAGAGATGAATATTGTACTTATAACTCATCAAAGAATGAAATTGTAAATATATTTAACAATTATTATAGCGACTTAGGTGAAAATTATGCAAATAAAATAAATGATGTGAAAAATTTTTCAGAACATATAACCAATATAAATAATACTGTGTTTCTCAATCCAGTATCTGAAACAGAAACTATAAATATCATAAATAACTTGGAACCGAAAAAAATCCCCAGGAATATCAGATCAGAAATAAATATTGAAATTGCCAATCCTTTAACTGATATTTTCAATAAATGTTTTCAGAAAGGTAAATTCCCAAATTGTTTAAAAATTGGTATCATTAAACCACTACACAGACACAGTAACAAATAAAAAGTCGAAAATTACCGCCCTATCTCATTGTTATCAGAGTTTTCGAAAATACTGGAAAAACTTGTAAAGAATAGATTGTATGAATTTCTTGAAAAGTTTCATGTTCTCTCTAATAACCAGTTCGGTTTTAGAGAAGGACGTTCTACAGAGGATGCCATATTGCAGCTAACATCGCAATTATATAAAGGCGTTAGATAAAAAAGTCCCACTTATATGCATATTTGTGGATTTATCAAAAGCCTTCGATAATGTTTGTCATAAACGTTTACTAGAGAAACTGAAGTGTTACGGTATACGAGGTCAAGCTTATTTTTTATTAAAAGACAATTTATATCAGCGAAAACAAATAGTAAGTATAGTCGGAGTTTCAAGCCGTTCCAAGACAGTAATCTGTGGTGATCCACAGGGAACAGTCCTGGGACCTTTATTATTCACGATTTATACAAATTGTTTATTGTATTCCCAAACATCAGGAAAAATAGTCAGTTTTGCAGATGATATGGCCATAATATATGAGGGTGAAAGCTGGAAAGACCTCAAATTATTAGCAGAACAGGATTTAAGACAAATATGCAACTGGTTTAAATATAACAAATTGACTCTAAACAGCCAAAAACAAATTACTTACCGTTCACATCCTACTCCAATCACCTTCCTGATCTGGGACCATTAACAATTGATGACCAAACACAAATTTTTGAAAAAGATCGAATCAAATACTTAGGAATCGTAATAGATAGACATTTAAAGTGGGACTTACAAGTTAACAACGTCAAGAATAAATTGAGAGGTCTGCTGACTAAATTCAGATTCTTGGTAATTTCTTGACATTGAAAAACTGTTCTCGTTGGTGCAATCACAGTTGCAATATGGTATCCTAGGTTGGGGAGGTCTAACAGAAAGCAATTTGCAGGGTCTTAATGTATTACAAAAGTGGATACTGAGAATCATTTATAAAAAAAATATAAGGTTTTCTAGTGATAAACTTTTTTAACAAAATAAAATATTTGATGTGAGACAAGTTTTCTGTGAAAAGATATTCATAAATATGCATAGAAATAAAATAAAAGTAAAACCAGTCCAACATTGTCACAACACGAGAGCAAAAGAAAACTTCAATATTCCAATATATGTGAGGAAACAATCGGTCAACGCTCAGTGGAATTTCTGTCAGCAAAAATTTATAATATTTTATCGAAACATTAATAATCATAGAACATTTAAACGCTCTGTAAAGGAATGGATGTACAATACTGACAGAAAAATATTCAATAATCTAGTCGACCTTAAATTTTGTATTTGATGTTATGAATCTAATTGATCCTGCCACTTTGAATTATAAAGTAAATATTTCCCGATTATGTTACCTAATTCAGACAATTAAATTTGCAATAATTATGTATGTTGAAATTATAAGTATATGTTTTTTTATCGTTTTAGTAAAATAGTTATATTTCGATTTTATATATAATATATTTTATAGTGTTTTATAAATGTATTTTTAATTATGTGAAAATATCACGTACAAGCGTCTTTGGCGCTTCAGTGATTTTTTTTATCCATGTATTTTTAACAATAATTACTTTTTAAATTATTTATTATATTGTATTATATTCCTTGATTAAACATTATTATTATTGCTAATCCCTCTGGAATGAGTTCAATCATTTGTTCAAATTTTGAATGGGCCCCGGTTTCCATGAGCTCATTGTATTAATTAAATCATTACTTTCGTCTAACAAGAATTATTCTGTTATTTATGATTGTCGAGCTTAGACATCAGTGGATTTTTATACGAAGTCTCAATGGCTAACTTCAAAACAATTTTAATTTTTTTTCGGTATAGGGCCTGGGGCAAAGTGCCTCACTTGTCCTCCATCTGGTGGCAGTTCTGTGCTAGTCGCGCCTAATAACTGTTGTCTATAATGTGTAGACTCCGAGTATTTGATCCTTCAAAGTCATAAATTTGACAACCATTATAAATATGTTGTTCTTTGGTATTGGCAATTGGCGTAGTTGACTGAACCCATGTAGAAACACTGAAACCAAATCACCATGGTGATGAGTATGTCAACCGAAAAGGTCATCCTACACTGAATGTGCCAGCCACTTGTGATGCAAGAGAAATGTTCACTAGCATGGACGTTAATTGGCCTGGATCGGTCCACGATTCTAGAATATGGAGAAATTCACAAATAAGGGTTCATTTACAAAATAAAAACAACGTCGTGCTACTTGCTGATGATGGATATGGTATAGAGCCGTGGCTCATGACTCCAGTCAGAAATCCTGCTCCAGGTGCTGAACTAAATTATAATAAACTTTTGAAAAAAAAAGAGTGATAATTGAACATTGTTTTGGTCAACTGAAATGTGTCAAAAATAATTGTTGCCTCTATTGTGCTTCATAACGTGGCAAAAACTTTGAAAGACATCGATTTTGAAGCACCTGAAGAAGAAGTGTCAGAAGAAGATGACAATGATGGTAATGACAATGATGGTAATGATGAAGTTGATCTACTTCTTCGCCAGCAAGGACAAGAAGTGAACCTGTACAAAATAAAAGTTCAAATTTAATTTAGTTTTATTATTTACGCCATCAGATCATTTTGGTTTTTAAAAACAAAATTCGAATAATTATTAAGATTAATCATAATCACTAACGCAAACTGTTCTATTTTTATTGTATTCCAAACTTTTGAATAATATTAATAATAAATCAAACATACGTTTGTACGAGAAAATTTGGAGAACTGTTTTCATATTGTAGTATGCTAAGTCCCCCCCCCCAATATTTGCTGCTGATTCCTCCCGCTTCATCCTCTCCACCTTTTTTTCATAATATTCTCTTTGAACTCTACTTGTTCGATACTGCTCTAAAAGAACTAGCCGTTGAAGCTTTTTGGTTGTGAGTCCTTTTGTTTCGTAATTTTCTGTTGCTGTTTTTTTTCTTGTTGGCAGAAGAGATTCGACAGTATTGACATTACAAATTGTGGTTTGATGGCTGATTCAGAAGCTTCACTCACTCTATGCTGAGTAGATCCATCTTCAATACCAATTTGCAGTGCGCCTCCGATTCCTCCAATAGTAGGATTACTTCCAAAAGCCTTCAATAGCTTTTTCTCCCATTCCCATTCCAACAGTTTGATTGCTTTATTTCCAGTTTTTTTCTTCAACCTTCCTTTCATATGGTTTATTTTCTTCAAAAAGCCTTTCGCATCCAGTGCTTTATCAAATGTCACCTCGTACTTCCTGGTAACATTAGGAATCTAACAATTAACAATAAGGAAATGCTTATATTCCTACCTTTTTCTTCATCTCAAAACCTTATACCTCTACCTTATTCTTACAAGGATGTCCTTTAGTTTTATGAATAAGGCCCGACTTTAATATGTAATTGTATTTTTGGCTGTACTTTTGTCGGTTAATTTTCTTAAATCGAACACCAGGGAATTTTCATAATGAAACGAAACTCAATTTTATATATGGTTTACTTTATCTTTATCGACCTCGCAGAATTAAGAAAAAATTTACCCATCATCCCATGGTTTTATTGATTGTCATAAAAATGTGCGCCCAGGTATGCATCAGAAGCACTTGTTTTTAATGTCTTTATTGCAGGTCATAATAAGTAGAAGCGGCACCTTTTATTTTCCGCTTTTTATTAGTTGTTTCTTTGGATGATCAATTTTGACGATTAAAATTGTTCGCGCGGACTCGGAACGATTTTATGAGAGAGTTGATGAAATAAAATATTTTAAAGTTTAAATGGAAGTTTATTGCGTAATTACTTGGTTTGTTTTTGAATAATTGTGAGGTAATATACGCATTAATAATTCCACTTAAGATAACAGTTTTATTTCAAAATATGTTCTTTACAACAGCGATTAGTAGCGGCGTCAAGTATTTTTCTTTTCAAAAATGCGGATAGTTAGGGTTCGAATTCAAATTACAAGCAATTTCATGCTTGTTGGTAATCTGCTAATCCGCAAGAGCGGCATATTTATTATTTATAATTATGATCTATTATATACGATTTTATACCTCATCTTAAGCTCTATTACATTTAAATACCAATTCAACGTGTGCGCATTTATTTCGAAATATTATAATTTCCTCAATTACACCAAATACAATAAATTTAAAATTATAAAGGTAAAATGGCGTTTGGTATACTCAGAAGAAAAGATCTTTCATCAATTTTAAGACACGAGAACCTTGATATAATAGGACGAACAACATCAAGGCTAAAGTTTTCATAATTTCAAAAATAGGAAAATTGATATCTATTGATAACCTTGAGTTGTAAAATTCGTACGACACAGTTAGTAAATATTACTTGTTAAATTATTTTAACGGGCCTGTATGAGAATACATTTAGAAGATGGTCGTTTTCAATATCAAAATTGTTTGCAATTCTACTTAATCTTCAAGTACAAGCGCAACTGAAATGAATGCCTTTGAAATCATTAGAAAAGTATTATTTGTTTTCTCGTCGCAGCCATTAGTGGTAACCACACAATGAATGCTATTTCAAATAAAACTAAAACAAGCAAGAAATGTTAGTGTTCCATCATAAAATAGGAGGCAAAGCAGCAGTAGTTACGGTTAATACGTAGATTTTGTCGCCTCTTCCAATTAGCACTTCGACGTTGTCTAGCTAGGTATGCATCCTCTGTCTCTATTTTTTCAAACTTATTGTGTACTTTTCACATTACGTAAATTTTGTAGACCTAGAAGTGACTAGGAATCCTCACAATACAAAATTGAATTTGAATGAGAGCTTGCTGTTAATTATATTATGATCGACCATAATTGTTGTTAATTTTCTCATTTTACACTCTCATTAATACTCATAAAACATTTTAATTGCTGCAAAACTCGATAAACCGAACCAGAAATTAATATTTTTCCACTCAATTTTTGTATTTTTCAATTTTTTACATAGAGATAGGATGTATCTGCAGATTTTCTGCGATTTTTCTAGTCCATGAACTAAAACTAGCAAAGTTTCAATTAAGTAGTCTATAATACAAGTTAAAGTAAAAAAAATTGTATGAAGTATAAAGGTATTCCTGGAGAAGGAAAAAGAAAAATGCCTGACTAGCACATCAGTCTTTCAAAATTAGTTTTTTACAATGTATCATGTAAATGTTGCCAATGGGCCAATTCCAAGTCCGAACTACATAATTTGGAGGTCTATTAGCTTCAATCATTTCATGATCGTAGACTTTTTCACTTTCTGATAAAACCATTTCAATGCCGCTTTACTGACTCCGATATAGCGAGCAACGTAAAACTTTGTGACCCATTGATTTTGCATAACAGCAGGGGAGGACTAAGGCCTAGGCAACCTAGGCAGGTGCCTAGTGCCCATAATTTTTGGGGTCCGAAAATTAGGTTTTTAATTTGAATTTTTATTTTTTTATTTTATTTTATTTTATTTTACCGCATCAACCTCTAGGGTTATGAGCGGGGACAAAGTGTGATTACATGAAAAAAAAACATACAATAGTTCTTATATTTTGAAATAGAGGCTGGAGTCTTTTAGAAATTTGAGCACTTTTTCACAGTTTTCACTCAATGCGCGTTTCAAACTAGGTGGGATATTGTTAACTGTTCTTCTAACACTAAAATTTGCACAATCCAACAGTATATGTTTTATGGTTAGAGGCACATCGCATATTAAACACTGCTTTGGTGTTTCTTTATTAAATAAATGCTGGTGTGTGATGGCTGAATGTCCTATTCTTAACCTGTTTAAAACAACCTGGTATTTTCTGTTCTGTGGAAGTGTCAGTCTGGATTTTATTGATGGCATGATTTCTTTAAGTAGCGGATTGGTTTCTTCCCATCTTTTTTGCCAGATATTCCATACAAAATCCTTTATAACTGGTTTGAAATCGGCAACTGGAATGTTTCCAAAATATGGTAGATTATCGTTGCTTACAGAAAGTCGTGCGATTTCATCGACTTTTTCATTGGATGGTATGCCTACATGAGAAGGAACCCACAGGAACTCTACTTTAAAGTGTGTTTTCTGGAGTCCGTAAAGTTCTTCTTTGATATTTAAAAGTATTTGGTGAGTGGGAAATAGTTGTTTTATTCCTACGAGAGCACTGTAGGAGTCCGATATTATTAATAAGTTTTTGTTTGGTTGTTTGTAGCTTCTCAAAGCTTCAAGTATAGCGAGTAACTCTCCTGTATATACTGAACAGTGAGGATTTAGTCTGATTGCATAACTGTTAGTATTTTGTAAGAATGCCGATGCAATTCCGTTTTCTGATTTAGATGCATCCGTGAAAATATGATCATAACTGGTGAATTTAGAAATGAGATCATAATATTTTAATTTGAATATGTGGTCACTGGTAGAGTGTTTGGGCTGATTTGCTAATGAGAAGTTGACTGCTGGTATTTGAATTATCCAAGGAGGAGTTTCATGACATAATGGTAAAGACAGTTGGAATTGATCAATATTGAAATATGATCTTTTTAACCTTTCGTAAAATGGTAAGTATTTTTTCTGGGTGTCTGGGATGGTATTTGTACCAAGAAATATTGTTAAAAAAGAAGGATTGTTGTTTTTTAGAACCGAAACTCTAGATGCATAGCATAAAGATAGATATAGACGTCTTAGATATAAAGGGGGTTGTGATGTGATAACTTGGAGGCTACTAACAGGACTTGTTCTGAAAGCTCCTGAGACTATTCTTAGAGAACTGGTCTGTATAATATCTAATTTGTGTAAAAGAGTGCTGTTGGCTGAGCTGTAGCAAATGCTCCCATAGTCAAGTTTACTTCTAATAATTGACTGATACAGGTTAATCAGTATTTTGGTGTCGGCTCCCCAGGAATGATTTGATAGGACTTTATGTATGTTTATTCTCGACTGGCAAATTTTAAGGAGGTTATTGATGTGCATTATCCATTTCAGCTGATAGTCAAAACTAACTCCTAGGAATCTTACACTTTCCTTCTGCTCTAATTGTTTCCCATTCAGATGTAGACTAATGTTGGCTTGGCCTTTTTTCCTAAAAACTATAACGTGGGTTTTTGTTGAGGAGAAGGTTAAACCAGTTGTACTGGACCAGTTTTCTAATTTGTTGAGGTAATTTTGTAAAATGTCTTTGGATAAATCTAAGTCTTTACTTTTTGTGTAAATTAGTAGATCATCTGCGTAAAGACTCGCTTTTACTGGTAAATTAAATTGATTTGCTAAACTGTTTATCGCAATTAAAAATAAGATAGGACTTAATATTGCGCCTTGTGGAATTCCGTTTTGGATTATCTTTTTACTCGATAGTTTGCCATTTGTTCTGACCTGGATAGTTCTGTTAGTAAGAAATTTTTTTATAAATGCCAACATTTTGCCTTGTATACTTAAATCCCCCAAAGTTTTCATTATATGGTATCTCCAAGTTGTGTCAAAGGCTTTATTAATGTCAAAAAAAATTGCAACGAGGTGTTGGTTATACATAAAGGCTTCTTGGATTTCCGTTTCTAAGAGAACGATGTTATCTGTTGTTGATCTACCTTTTCTGTAACCACTTTGTATTGAACTAAAATAATTTAGTTTCTCCAAGTGCCATTTGAGTCGGTTAGTTAAAATTTTTTCAAGTATCTTGCACATACTGCATGTCAATGAGATAGGACGATACGAGGTAGGAAGAGCTTTTGGTTTGTTTTCTTTTAAAATTGGTATTATTATGGCTTCTCTCCATAAAAGAGGAAAGTTTTGGGAAGAAAATATCAGATTAAAAAGATCGGTTAAAATTAATTTGGCTCGAAAAGGCAGTTTGTGTAGAAATATTGGAGGTATTTCGTCTGGTCCCGCTGCAGTGTTTTTTGTAGTGTTGAGGCTTTCCTCAACTTCTTGAAATGATATAGGTACATTTAGATAGCTGTCATCGGTGCGTATTAATACGTCTACTAGCTCAGTTCTCATTTTATGCTCTTTAAAGGCTTCTGTGTAATTAGCGTCACTGCTATTTTGTTCGTAGGTTTCAGCTAAAACTTCTGTTATTTCTTGATTGTCAGATATTATTTTGTAGTTGTGATTAAGGTTATTTATGTGTTTGATTGAATTTGATCCTTTTATTCTTCTAATTTTATCCCAAACCATATTAAGTGGTGTAGATGAGTTTATTGTAGATACGTACGAAATCCAACTTTGTTTCTTGTATTTCTTAATCAAGTATCTGGATTTTGCTCTACATCTTTTGAAGTCGTTAAGTTTCTCCACTGATTTAAGCCTTTTATATTGGTTAAAAGCATGTTTAGTGATTTTTATTGCTTCTGCTACTTCCGGGTTCCACCATGGAACAGGACGCTTTTTGATAATTTTTGTTTTTCCTATTGCTTCAATAGCTGCTTTCGTAATAATTTCATTGAAGGAAGTAATGCTACTAGTTACGTTTGATGTTGCTGTGTAGCTTGACGTGAAAAGGTCTATCAAATCTGCATATTTATTCCAGTCAGCTGATTTTATTTTCCATATTTGTGGGGGTATTGCATCACGGATTATATCTGAAGTATGGTTTATAATTATAAGAAAGTGATCGCTGTCATGCAGATCATCCCATGTTAAAGAAGATGATATTGTGGGACTGCAGAAAGATAAATCTAAGGCTGACATGGTACCATTAAAGGCATTAAACCTCGTAGGTTTGCCAGAGTTTAAAAAGATTAAGTTATTGTTATTAATAATATTTAATAGAGAGTCACCGTTGCTGTTGGTCGATTGCGAGCCCCAGGCAACATTGTGACAATTGAAATCCCCGAGTATAATTTTTGGAGAAGAAATTGATTCAATTATATTCTGAAGTTCATTAAGTGACTGATTATCTGGATGAGGCAGATAAAAATTACAAATGTTTAACTTAACATGATGAATTACTGATATAGCGATTCCCTCCAAATTGGTGTTTAGAGGGATGTATGCGGCTTCAATAGAATTTTTGATTAGCATGGCAACTCCTACACTAGCAATAGTTTGCTCTTGTCTATTTTTAGAAAAAATTGAGTAGTTTTTAAGTTTGGGTAGCTTATTTTCTTTGAGGTGAGTTTCTTGAAGGCTTATAATTAAGGGTGACAATTCATTGATTAAGAGTTGTATGTTAGGTAGGTGGGTGTAGAAACCGTTCAGGTTCCACTGAAGAATGAAATTTGAGTTAGCCATTATTCTATTTTGTAAAACCAGAATGTGAAGATTTTGAAGATATATCGCTTTCTTCGTTTGTTGATGTTAGGTCTTCCGTCAATTTTTTCTTTATTCGTGTTATATTATTTTTTACAAATGTATTTTCGATGTTTTTATGAACAAATGTTAGTAGATTTTTCAAATTGGAGAAGTCGTTGGTGTAATTTTTTGCTATGCTTGCAACATGTTTAGACCCAGATGCGTTAATTATAAAATCACATAATTCAGTATGGTTAATAAAATTTGGCGGTTTGGAAGTTATTAGGAGATCTTTTATAGGTTCTAAAATGTGAGTTATTTCTTCCGCATTTTTCTTTGTTTTAGATTTTTTTGAAGGTTTTGGACGTCTAAACATTTCTTCATTAGATGTTTGGTTCTCTAAATCAGGTGAGGTAGAAATTTGACGTTTACAGGCCACAGACAGCGTCTTAGTTTGTTCTGACTGATCCGGAAAGTCAAGTGATAAGTTTGATTGTCTTTGCGATTGTTCTGGTGCTGGCTCCAGATCTGAATTTGGTATACTTATACGGTTGGTAGAGCATTCTATTACATTAGCATCCATCAGGTTTTCTTGACTAGAAATACAGCTTGATGGTGAATGTGCAAGAGTAGGGATATTTGTAGGTTTGACATTATTTGTAGATGCTAGAGATTGGGATGTTGGGTCGATCAATACCATATTTGGAAGTATTTTAGAGTAAGAACAATTATTCGCTGTATGACCAGGTTGTTTACAAGTAAAGCAGATGTTGTCTAAAGAGAGAAATATTCGGTAAGATGTGCTATCATAGTTGATGTCCAAAAATTCGGGTATTACAGTTTGACCTGGGGGAGTGATGTATGTGTGTCTACGAAAACTATAAATGTGCTTATATTTCGGATTTGGTGTGCCAATCTTTAGGAAGTTCAACCGAGTTTCTAAGTTCAGTCCAAGGTTCTCAAGCTCAGCTTCGATGATGTTATGTGGTATGGAGGGACACACATTAGATATAATCAATCGTATATTTGGGTTTAACAATTTTCGTGCTTGAATACGTTGATGGTTAACTGTGATAATTCCATTGTTAGTAGATATAAAGTCGTTAACAATTTTTTCACTGGAGAGGTAAATACATATTCTATTATTAGAAATCCGAGAAGCGAACAAAATATTCTTTGGAGTGATTATATCTTCCACTGCATATATATATTCTTCTAATTTGGTATTATCCAATGCATTAAGGACAATGGCTTGTTTTTTTTAGGAAAGGTTGGATTGCTTTGGCTAGCAATGGATGAATACGACTGTGATGAGGTACTTGCTGTGTTCTGAACTCCGCTATTTGGAGTTCCTAAAGGCGGAAATTCATCCATTTTTAAGTAATGACATGGGACCTGCCTGTTAAGTGCGGCCCTGTCTTCCTTTGAAATTTACAGATAACAGAACCAGATTTGCCGTAGCAATAAAGTGTAAATGTTTATTTTTGACTATGTATCGATACAAAAAGTTTTGTTTTACCTTGGAATGTTCTTCAAAAGCACTGATTTTCATATCACTGTTGCAGTGATGGTTACTGCACTTTCTGATTATTACTAAAATTTAGTAATAGTAGGTTAAACCATCGTACATCAACTAACGACAAGTAGATTCACTTGCGTCGGAACGTTTGAAATTTTTGGCACATCGTCTCTCTGGCGCCATACTCGCCCGTTATCATAATACAACAATTACGAGGGACATACGTGTGGTTAAATACGTGTATGTACTGATTTGCAGTGACCATTATAATACAGGAATATTAAAATAAAATTTAAAAACTTTTAAATCAAACTACGGTGTAATCGAACAAGCTTCTAATGAATATTATTGATTAAATTGTTATGTTTAGCATAGTAATTATTACAAATGTTTAAGTATACTTAGTTTGGGGTGTTGTTTCTGTAATTTTTCTGTTTTAATGTTACGATTATCAAATTTTAATGTATAATAAATACGTAATCTTGTATACAATGAATAAAAATAATCAACTGGGAAATTTGTACAAGGATGCCACAATTTAACATTCTTAAAGCTATTTTTAAGCTTCATACCGACACCATATTCAGAGGCTATTTTATTAAATTTATTTATAAATATGTTTTCCAATTCTATAACGAGTTCCACAAAATTTTTGGGAGGCACAACCAAATTACAAATGTTGGATGAAACACTATAATCTTTATATTTCATAAAAACGGTAGCGTCTCCTTCTAGATTATCTATCTTAATAAATTCTAAGCAAGTGTTACACGAATGCTGCAATAAACACTTTTTAAGTAGGTATCCAGTAACGTATACCAGTGCATTTCCATCGACACTTTTTATATTTCTATAATCAGTTGTAAACACTTTTAGAGGAGTATAGATATTATTTGTAGTCGTAGAACTAACTGTACTTTTAAGCAATTCAGATTTTGTATTAAGCAAAATTTCATTTAAATCTTGCATGCAGTTTGCTCCTTCGGAGTAATCTAAATATTTAAGAGAAGTAATTTTTTTAAACGCTCTGCAGATTTGCATTGGCGTAGGGTTTCTTGCATTACCACAACAATTTCTGATTTGCCCAAAAAAATTTTCCAGACAATCCTGGTTAAGGTTTCTCGTTAATAAGAAAGTGTAATTTTTTGTTTGGTGTAACATTTCCCACAAAATAAAAATATCTTTAATTGTCAACTTCCACCCAAATATAAATTTAAGTTGTTTAGTAACATTTTTTCCGTTAGAACTGAAAACTTGAAGGTTGCTAAACATTGTGAGCATATCTCTAAGAAAAGTGTTTTGCTTTTCAGTGCCCATAAAGGCATTGAAATTATTTAAATGACACGAGTTTAGAATGTCAAAGAGATCGTTCATATTTTGTATGAAAGTAACTGTAGTTCTGGCTGATGCTGGTAGAATTTTAAAGTCAATATAAGTACTCAATGCCACGGCTACAGAGTGACTAAAAACTTGGGAAGCAAGTTTTACCTTCATCTTTTTAAAACTGCTGGGGTAGATATGTTCATTAGTAAGTCTGGGTGCCAATCTGAATTCTTTTTGTTTCTCGTAATTATACATCGTATCTAAATAGGCTTTGTTGGTTTCACCATTTTTAACTATGAAATTGTATTTAAAGAAATTGTTCCTTGTCGATTTCAAAAGATGGGGTACGTCAAATAAATAAACAATTTTTATACTATCCACAAAAAATACCGGATTGTCCTCAGTTAACTTTAACGAACTTTTCACCAGTTTTTGAAAATTAGATCCTTGATCAGATATTACTCCCAAAACATTTAATCCTGCATTGGATATTTTTCTGACACTTTCAAATAATATGTCTCTTAGATCATCGGCGGATGCCGAATTTTTATAAAAAAAATAAGCAACAGGCTGTTTCCAGCTAGTTGCTATACCTCTAGCCATCACTACCAGTACACTAGATGCGATGTCCATACTATTTTGGTTAGTTTCTTTAAACCCAACAATTTTGTCAATAGAAATATTATAAAATAAATTGGATTTGATTGACATTTCATCTAGACACAAAACACAATCTCTTTCCTTTTCACCTAACAGCTCGGATCTTGATTTCATTAAATTAAAATTTGAATCATTAAATCCCGGTTTTAAAATCCAGCGACTAAGAAAAAGATGAAGTGTTGATATTGAAGGCATTGTACAAACTGTTGACATTTTTCTGTAAGCTTTCGGACCTAAGAAGTAAACACTCAAAGCAAATTGCTTAAATTCGTCAGTATATCTTGCTCCTTTTGGAGCTTTATTCAGTAGCTTAAACTGACATTCTAGAAAGTTGTATGATTTTTTGGAATAGTTTTTTTTTAAGAATTGCAAAACGTCTTCAAAATTAATGTTCGTTTCTAGACACCTTTTGGAATTAGATAATCTGGCAGAGGTTTTCTTGAGATTCCTAATTTTTTTTTCTATATATCTTTTTCCTTGGTGTAGAAGCTGAAAGCTTTGGGCACGTCTGAACTCCAATATCTATAAAGTAAGTTTATTCATTTTGTTAAGGTCTTTTAAAAATATATTTAACCATACCTATTTGAGCACTAGTTGTTTGAATAGAAACGTCACTGCAGACTTTAATAGGAACGTCACTGCAGGCTTTAATAGGAACATCAATATATTCGTCGTTATCTAAAACAAAAGTTTCACTTTCATCGTTTATGTTCAGATTTTAATAGAACCAATTCAATCAATAATTAATTAGTTCAACCTCTAACTAAAATTAAAGCAATAAACACATAGAGAAAATTTCTCACCTTCAGTTCTTTGTAATAATAAAGAAGGAATTGCGAAACAGTTAATTCGATTCTTCAATTCATTTGTGAAACTATTGTCAGTAAAATGCAAATTACAAATTTTTATCCTATTATAACATTGTTCCACCGTTATATTGGCATATCGGTGGTTTCCTTTAAAACCCAAAACATTTTTCCAAGCTTCACATCTGCAATATAATATAGAAAATAAAAAAAGTTTACTCGTATACTACTAAATTACCTCTTCTCTTACCTAATTTTGTCTTTTGGGCATCTAAAAAACGATCTCTTTTTCACTTTATTGCGACAACCATCAACAGAACAATACACCACTCCAGGCATTTTGTAATGAAATAAGTCACTATAATATTTATACTAAATACAAAATTATAATAAAAATATGTATAAATATTTTAATATTCACGCAAAAACAATGATCTGCTCACAAAAACGAAAACAAAAAGCTTTAATTATATTTCCGAAGTTCCGATCAGCATCACATTAACACTGCGCGCTACCCCTGTATTCAACACTTTCTCGATTTAAACTCGCCAGAACTCAGCAGACGATAGAAGGGGTAAGGAAATTTTCGGTAACCACTGAATCGACGAAGTTAATTTACTTGTCGTTAGTTGATGTACGATGGTTAAACTCTAGAAATCACTATTTATTAGGAAGCGAACTTTCGTACAAGATGTCGAACACTTTGCCAGGATCGGCCTCCAGTTTTTATTTTTATTTAACAGAAAAACGTGATATTCATAATTATTGCTGAAACGTATCCAAATTATGCCGAATCGTTGATTGATAAAATCGACAAGTGTGGACGAGCGTTCCTGTGCTTATGCATCCACGCCCGCGAGTGTCGATGTGTGTAAATACAATCAAGCCTTCACTACTGCAATCTCGTTAGAGTTAAACACTCTATTCCCCGTCCAATAAACATTTAAGTGGAAATGAAAAAAGAAAACGAAAAGCAGATCGAGATAAAGTGGCAAAACAAATAAAAGGATCGTTGGACAAATTTTTAACTGTAGATGGAGAACAATTACAACAATCGTCATCATTTTCACAAACATCACCTGCTCAAACTTCAGAAACATCATTTGTGTCCGAAACTATTTCGCAAAAGACCAGCAGGAAAAACCAAGCAATTCCGTTTGTGAAGATGAAACAAAAGGAGAAAATATAAATCTAAAATCATCTCGTAGTAAGGATGAAACATGATTTTTTTAATTTTCAAACTGCTATAACTTTTAAATGAATTAACCGATTTTCACGCGGTAGGCGGCGATCGATGTAGTTTTTTGAGCTCTATAAAAAATTTGGAACAAAACATACATACAGACGTACGGACATCATCGTAAAAATAGTCAGGAAAACTTCTTAGGGCTTCAAAACGTCGAGATTTGTTGAAACCTCGATTTTTGTAAAACGGGGTAAAAACAATAACTTCCCGATTTTTCGAAAATCATTGGGAAGAATCATTAGTTTTCTTAGCGGGAAGTTAAAAAGATTATAATCACCTCAAGCATAATAGTGTTGAATAAATCATCGTCACACTATCCATGAGCTAAATGTATACTGTGTGTATATGTGTACTTTCTTTATAAGGGGTTAATAATTTAATAGTAAAAATTTCCTTCTACCATAGGAGTACAATTTTTTTTTAATGGATCGATTTATTTGTAAAAATTTACGTCTACCATGGACGTACGATAGAATTTTTAAAGAGGGTTAATTTATTTGTAAAAAATTCCATTTACGGTAAAAATTTTAAAAGGGATTCATTTATTGGTGTTTTCACTTCTGTCGGCAGTTCCATTAGTGGACTCTACGTTTTTTTGAAAACATTGGTTACATTTGATTTTTTTCTTATACTTGTTATTTGTGAGATACCAGGAAAAATCTATAAGTAGTCAATTTTGATAAATGTTATACATTAGGTCTGTCCAAACCGCAATCAGAAACTGTCAGAAACGATCAGAGATTAACTGGCATAGCAAACACAACAAGTTTACTCTCGCGTAATTCCATTCACTGATTGCAAGGATCGACTACTCTCTGATCTGATATTTTAGACTGATGATGGTGCATCTATCGTTCAGTAGTATCTCGGTTACGCAAATATTTAAAAGTCTCAAATTTCACTGCAATTTACTTAAACCGTTCAGTGAAAAACGCTTAAACCCACAGAACATACCCAAGGCTTAAACCGCTATGTTGAAATAGCGTCAATCAAAATAGCGCCGCACAAAAATAACGCAGAACGAAAACAGCGGCAAACAAAATAGCTTATTCCTTTCCCCTTCTCGAAAATATATCAAAGAATTTGTATTCCACATGTTTTCCCAAAAGAGGAAGGAAATAAGCTATTTTGTCTGCCTCTGTTTTTGTGCTGCGCTATTTTAACCTAGCGCTATTTTGTCCAGCGCAGTGTATATGCATCTCTCCTTTTGGGGTTTCTGTTCTTCTCATTAGGATGACAGGCTATTTATTTTTGTAGACAATGCAAATAGTATCCTGAAAAATGATTTAACGATAAAAATTTTCTTGAAAATTCTTCGAACATTCTTAAAAATAGAAATACAGTTTTATTTATATCCTTGTGTACCTTTTTACTTTTACTTTTTCATTAAAATATTCAAAAAGACTAATAAATAAGGTTTTCAAAATAATATACTTTTATATTCACGTCTAGGACGGCCGGTATATATAAATATTAATCGTAGATAAGATAAACTACTTTATTTGTTTAACGGGGTGACTAATGGGGGTGACGAATGAATTTTGTCGATTTATATTCAGTAGCGTGTTGACTATCGAATAGGAAATATCGGAAATATCGTTCGAAATTAACGTGTATCGTGAAGTGTAGTGAATAGTGCCTATATGGATTACTTGGATTACAATTTGATACATTTACGGTGAGTTTTCATTTTATTTACTGGTAGTTATTGGTAATACTGTTTTTTAAATATTTTAAATCACATACGAACAATTTTATTACTATAAACAATTGATTTTTAATATATAAACGAAGTATTTTACAATTGTTTATTAGATTTTAAATTTTCTATAATCCATTTTTGCTCTCATTTACTATTTTTTTATACCAAAATATTTAAAATACGGAAAAGGGGGCTTGTATATATTCCTAGCTATGTTCGTATATAAGTGGTTAGTCATGATAAACTGTAGATATTTTTACCTCGTATTGGGGCTCCTATGGGAAATATTAAAAGACAAATAAATTGTTTCCTGTTCCATTTTGTTTATTAACATACAGGGTCTTTAAAAATTAGTTAATTTTATTCATATAAAAGTTTAGCAGAATAGATTCAGAAAAATATATTAATTTTTGTACAAATGTTCAATTTCTAATAACTAATAGCATTGTTTAATGAAACAATGCTAATAATCTTAATTCGTGTTATATTTTTAATAATACAACTGGTTTACTTAATTTTTAAAACCGATTTTCAAGAGCAAAAAGCTGTTTTAAATAATCACCATCACCCTGTACAATATGTATTCAGTAATTCATAGGTATTTGCATTTTATCGAATTCTGTGACTTTTCTTATACATTTACTCAAAATTAAAACCTACAGTAGGTTCTACACATACTTTTTTCAAAAAACAGCTAAGCTCTTGTGTATTCTCATATTCAAATATCTGGTTCTTTTTTAAAGAAAATAAAATATTTTCTTCAATTTAAAAAAGATCAAACTGTATTTTTTTCTCGAAACAATATTCTGAAAACTCGATAAATTGACAATACTATGCAATTTGGAACATATAAACTTTTGGAATTGTATGCTTATTTAGTACCACCCGACCAACCTTCACATCTAAAGGAAAATTTATTATTTATTATCTATTTGTATACTTTCTTAAATCTGGATAAAGGTTTTCAAAAACCAAATACAAGTTGAAATTTTATATTTGACATACCCCGTAGGAGAATCAATACGAGGTAGGAGTATGTACAGTTCCCCATGACTCATCTTAAATCACAGAATTTTCTTTAATATTTTCTGAATTTATGCGAAAAAATTCAGGTGGTGATTGCCCGTATAAAATTATAATAGGTCTTTCATATGAAAAAATTTCCTCACTCCACTCCCTTCCGAGATATCACCCCTAGAAAGAGGATGAGTGAAATTGAGTTTTTATTTCTTTTTTCTCAAATTTAAGTAAAGGTGGAAACTTTAAATTTTGTAAATTTCGTGCACTCGCAATTACTAACCATCGGTATTTTCTCAACATTCCTGTTACATTATAATGGAGTGAAATTATCAACCCTTACTTTATTTAATATCAAATTTTTTTTCAAGATTGAGTTTTGTGAAATAAAATTATTATTTAAAATCCCTATTGTCGTGAAAAACTTTTTTTGCTCTTGAAGTTTTTTCCTAGATACAATAGATTTAGAAATTTCTTTTTCTTTCTCTCAATTTTAATCAGGGTGATATGGGGTGGGATTAGGAGATTTTGTCATAGGAAAGACTTATCATAATTTTATACGGGAAATCACCTTCTGAATTTTTGCGCCTAAATTTAGGAACACACAAATTTTACAAACTGCGTAATTTAATGTAATTCCCAAGATTCCTTTAGCTGAAATAACAAGCAAAAAAATTATTATACAGGATGATTCTTTATAAAATGACCCTAGATGCCTTTGTTTTTTTAATCGTAAATGTTTTTGTTTTTTAGAAAACATGATTTTTTGAAATTATTAGTTTAGTTAAATGATTTAGAATCGTCCTTTAATAATATAATTCTTTTATTATTTGTTTTAGGTTTCGTAAAGTATTGGTCTACTCCAAAGGAGTGTGAGTATACAGTAATTCTCAATTTCTATCAAATGGCATCATATCTCAGTATCATCCTGCCTTTCTTTTACAAATTGGTACTTTTTTCAAGAGACATAGGTGAGCTATGTCAATCCGAACATTTTCTAAATACTATGCCTTTCGTTAATAAGTTGGTACTTTTCAAAAGACATAGGTAAGCTATGTCAATCCGAAAATTTCCTAAATACTTTGCCTTTCGGTAATAAGTTGGTACTTTTCAAAAGACATAGGTAAGCTATGTCAATCCGAAAATTTTCTAAATACTGTTCCTTTCGTTAATAAGTTGGTACTTTTCAAAAGACATAGGTAAGCTATGTCAATCCGAACATTTTCTAAATACTATTCCTTTCGTTAATAAGTTGGTACTTTTCAAAAGACATAGGTAAGCTATGTCAATCCGAAAATTTTCTAAATACTGTTCCTTTCGTTAATAAGTTGGTACTTTTCAAAAGACATAGGTAAGCTATGTCAATCCGAACATTTTCTAAATACTATTCCTTTCGTTAATAAGTTGGTACTTTTCAAAAGACATAGGTAAGCTCTGTCAATCCAAACATTTTCTAAATACTATTCCTTTCGTTAATAAGTTGGTACTTTTCAAAAGACATAGGTAAGCTATGTCAATCCGAACATTTTCTAAATACTGTTCCTTTCGTTAATAAGTTGGTACTTTTCAAAAGACATAGGTAAGCTCTGTCAATCCGAAAATTTTCTAAATACTGTTCCTTTCGTTAATAAGTTGGTACTTTTCAAAAGACATAGGTAAGCTATGTCAATCCGAACATTTTCTAAATACTATTCCTTTCGTTAATAAGTTGGTACTTTTCAAAAGACATAGGTAAGCTCTGTCAATCCGAACATTTCCTAAATACTGTTCCTTTCGTTAATAAGTTGGTACTTTTCAAAAGACATAGGTAAGCTATGTCAATCCGAAAATTTTCTAAATACTGTTCCTTTCGTTAATAAGTTGGTACTTTTCGAAAGACATAGGTAAGCTATGTCAATCCGAACATTTTCTAAATACTATTCCTTTCGTTAATAAGTTGGTACTTTTCAAAAGACATAGGTGAGCTATGTCAATCCGAAAATTTTCTAAATACTGTTCCTTTCGTTAATAAGTTGGTACTTTTCAAAAGACATAGGTAAGCTATGTCAATCCGAACATTTTCTAAATACTATTCCTTTCGTTAATAAGTTGGTACTTTTCAAAAGACATAGGTAAGCTATGTCAATCCGAAAATTTTCTAAATACTGTTCTTTTCGTTAATAAGTTGGTACTTTTCAAAAGACATAGGTAAGCTATGTCAATCCGAACATTTTCTAAATACTATTCCTTTCGTTAATAAGTTGGTACTTTTCAAAAGACATAGGTAAGCTCTGTCAATCCGAACATTTTCTAAATACTATTCCTTTCGTTAATAAGTTGGTACTTTTCAAAAGACATAGGTAAGCTATGTCAATCCGAACATTTTCTAAATGCTGTTCCTTTCGTTAATAAGTTGGTACTTTTCAAAAGACATAGGTAAGCTATGTCAATCCGAACATTTTCTAAATACTATTCCTTTCGTTAATAAGTTGGTACTTTTCAAAAGACATAGGTAAGCTATGTCAATCCGAAAATTTTCTAAATACTGTTCCTGTCGTTAATAAGTTGGTACTTTTCAAAAGACATAGGTAAGCTATGTCAATCCGAACATTTTCTAAATACTATTCCTTTCGTTAATAAGTTGGTACTTTTCAAAAGACATAGGTAAGCTATGTCAATCCGAACATTTTCTAAATACTGTTCCTTTCGTTAATAAGTTGGTACTTTTCAAAAGACATAGGTAAGCTATGTCAATCCGAACATTTTCTAAATACTATTCCTTTCGTTAATAAGTTGGTACTTTTCAAAAGACATAGGTAAGCTATGTCAATCCGAACATTTTCTAAATACTATTCCTTTCGTTAATAAGTTGGTACTTTTCAAAAGACATAGGTAAGCTATGTCAATCCGAACATTTTCTAAATACTATTCCTTTCGTTAATAAGTTGGTACTTTTCAAAAGACATAGGTAAGCTATGTCAATCCGAAAATTTTCTAAATACTGTTCCTTTCGTTAATAAGTTGGTACTTTTCAAAAGACATAGGTAAGCTATGTCAATCCGAACATTTTCTAAATACTATTCCTTTCGTTAATAAGTTGGTACTTTTCAAAAGACATAGGTAAGCTATGTCAATCCGAACATTTCCTAAATACTGTTCCTTTCGTTAATAAGTTGGTACTTTTCAAAAGACATAGGTAAGCTATGTCAATCCGAAAATTTTCTAAATACTGTTCCTTTCGTTAATAAGTTGGTACTTTTCAAAAGACATAGGTAAGCTATGTCAATCCGAACATTTTCTAAATACTATTCCTTTCGTTAATAAGTTGGTTCTTTTCAAAAGACATAGGTAAGCTATGTCAATCCGAACATTTTCTAAATACTATTCCTTTCGTTAATAAGTTGGTACTTTTCAAAAGACATAGGTAAGCTATGTCAATCCGAAAATTTTCTAAATACTGTTCCTTTCGTTAATAAGTTGGTACTTTTCAAAAGACATAGGTAAGCTATGTCAATCCGAACATTTTCTAAATACTATTCCTTTCGTTAATAAGTTGGTACTTTTCAAAAGACATAGGTAAGCTATGTCAATCCGAACGTTTCCTGAATACTGTTCCTTTCGTTAATAAGTTGGTACTTTTCAAAAGACATAGGTAAGCTCTGTCAATCCGAAAATTTTCTAAATACTGTTCCTTTCGTTAATAAGTTGGTACTTTTAAAAAGACATAGGTAAGCTATGTCAATCCGAACATTTCCTAAATACTATTCCTTTCGTTAATAAGTTGGTACTTTTCAAAAGACATAGGTAAGCTATGTCAATCCGAACATTTTCTAAATACTATGCCTTTCGTTAATAAGTTGGTACTTTTCAAAAGACATGGGTAAGCTATGTCAATCCGTACATTTTCTTAATACTGTTCCTTTCGTTAATAAGTTGGTACTTTTCAAAAGACATAGGTAAGCTATGTCAATCCGAACATTTTCTAAATACTATTCCTTTCGTTAATAAGTTGGTACTTTTCAAAAGACATAGGTAAGCTATGTCAATCCGAACATTTTCTAAATACTATTCCTTTCGTTAATAAGTTGGTACTTTTCAAAAGACATAGGTAAGCTATGTCAATCCGAAAATTTTCTAAATACTATTCCTTTCGTTAATAAGTTGGTACTTTTCAAAAGACATAGGTAAGCTATGTCAATCCGAACATTTTCTAAATACTATTCCTTTCGTTAATAAGTTGGTACTTTTCAAAAGACATAGGTAAGCTATGTCAATCCGAACATTTTCTAAATACTATTCCTTTCGTTAATAAGTTGGTACTTTTCAAAAGACATAGGTAAGCTATGTCAATCCGAACATTTTCTAAATACTATTCCTTTCGTTAATAAGTTGGTACTTTTCAAAAGACATAGGTAAGCTCTGTCAATCCGAAAATTTTCTAAATACTGTTCCTTTCGTTAATAAGTTGGTACTTTTCAAAAGACATAGGTAAGCTATGTCAATCCGAACATTTTCTAAATACTATTCCTTTCGTTAATAAGTTGGTACTTTTCAAAAGACATAGGTAAGCTATGTCAATCCGAACATTTCCTAAAAACTGTTCCTTTCGTTAATAAGTTGGTACTTTTCAAAAGACATAGGTAAGCTATGTCAATCCGAACATTTTCTAAATACTATTCCTTTCGTTAATAAGTTGGTACTTTTCAAAAGACATAGGTAAGCTCTGTCAATCCGAAAATTTTCTAAATACTGTTCCTTTCGTTAATAAGTTGGTACTTTTCAAAAGACATAGGTAAGCTATGTCAATCCGAACATTTCCTAAATACTATTCCTTTCGTTAATAAGTTGGTACTTTTCAAAAGACATAGGTAAGCTATGTCAATCCGAACATTTTATAAATACTATGCCTTTCGTTAATAAGTTGGTACTTTTCAAAAGACATGGGTAAGCTATGTCAATCCGTACATTTTCTTAATACTGTTCCTTTCGTTAATAAGTTGGTACTTTTCAAAAGACATAGGTAAGCTATGTCAATCCGAACATTTTCTAAATACTATTCCTTTCGTTAATAAGTTGGTACTTTTCAAAAGACGTAGATAAACTATGTCAATCCGAACATTTTCTAAATACTATTCCTTTCGTTAATAAGTTGGTACTTTTCAAAAGACATGGGTAAGCTATGTCAATAGGAAAAATTTTGTAAATACTATTCCTTTCGTTAATAAGTTGGTATTATTCAAAAGACATAGGTAAGGTATGTCAATCCGAACATTTTCTAAATACTATGCCTCTCGTTAATAAGTTGGTACTTTTCAAAAGACATAGGTAAGCTATGTCAATAGGAAAAATTTTGTAAATACTATTCCTTTCGTTAATAAGTTGGTACTTTTCAAAAGACATGGTAAGCTATGTCAATCCGAACATTTTCTAAATACTATTCCTTTCGTTAATAAGTTGGTACTTTTCAAAAGACATAGGTAAGCTATGTCAATCCGAACATTTTCTAAATACTATTCCTTTCGTTAATAAGTTGGTACTTTTCAAAAGACATGGGTAAGCTATGTCAATCCGTACATTCTCTTAATACTGTTCCTTTCGTTAATAAGTTGGTTCTTTTCAAAATACATGGGTAAGCTATGTCAATCTGATCATTCTCTAAAAACTATGCCTTTCGATAATAAGCTGGTACTTTTCAAAAGACATAGATAAGCTATGTCAATAGGAAAAATTTTGTAAATACTATTCCTTTCGTTAATAAGTTGGTATTTTTCAAAAGACATAGGTAAGCTATGTCAATCCGAACATTTTCTAAATACTATTCTTTTCGGTAATAAGTTGGTACTTTTCAAAAGACATAGGTAAGCTATGTCAATCCGAACATTTTCTAAATACTATGCCTTTCGTTAATAAGTTGGTACTTTACAAAAGACATAGGTAAGCTATGTCAATCCGAACATTTTCTAAATACTATTCTTTTCGGTAATAAGTTGGCACTTTTCAAAAGACATAGGTAAGCTTTGTCAATCCGAACATTTTCTAAATACTATGCCTCTCGTTAATAAGTTGGTACTTTTCAAAAGACATAGGTATGCTATGTCAATCCGAATATTTCCTAAATATTGCAGTCTTTCGTTAACAAGTTGGTACCTTTCAAAAGACATAGGTAAGCTATGTCGTTCTTCGTATTTTCTGTTTTCTGCACTCTCTCCCCTGATGGTGTCATTTGGTTTGGAATTGTGAATTATTTTTTTATTGCAATTGTTAAGTAAGCCACATGTACCGACTTTTTTGTTTACGATTGACTTTTTCCCGCACGGATGCACGCAGTATCACACTGTGAGAAAGTACTCGTTACCTAGGTTGTCGGTAAGCCTCGCTTGCAAAACGAGCAGTCATCCAGATGGGCGAGTACGCTTAAGTGTTTTCCGTTTGTCGAATGGGTATGGGTTGACAAGTAGGGGGAATAGTTGCCCAGTATGGGTTATCAAAATATCGTAGATTTCTAAGTTGGTTCATGCAAAATGGCTATACTTGGCAATTTATTACTAACAATTTTTTTCAGCGCTTCCTTTTCAGCACACTAACACTCTCTTACAGGCTTCAGAGATGTCAACAAATTTTTAGTATATTTTTTAATTTTGTTTGATTTTCTGTTACAGGAATTTTTTAGGGATGGATTTATTTGGAATATATGCATATAACTTGCTGATAGGCCTATCTTATAATTTTACTTTTTTTCATGTCCTAGGGTTTACATTAAAATTTTTCTTATTTTATTTTTTGTTTTAGAATTCTTATTAGGAAAGGATTTTTTAGGTTACATAAGTGACTTTGCAGTTTAGAACTTCAGAATTTTCATTAATATTTGGTAAAGTTTTTTTGCATGATTATTTCTTAGCTGCATGGGTTTAAAAGGTGCATGCATGTTGTAGGGGGTGGTAAAGTAGTGGTGATTTAGGGGGATTAGTATTTTAATTAGAAAATTTTGTATGTAAAAATATTTTTATGTTGTAATTCGTGTTTAAATTTTTCGGCTCTTATAAAAAAATGTAAATGTTAATATTTTATTGATATTGAACATATCTTTTTTATAATTGCTAAGTTTGCATTTATTTTATCCTGTTTGTAAATGTATATCTATCTGCACTTTGCTAGAGTAGAGATAAACTCTGGCTTGGTGCAGCCGGTAGAGAACATCCAGCTTTCAGGGGGTCGCATTTTCTAGTTTTGTCTGTGATTTCCTCCGCCGGCGGGGAATATTTTCCATCGGTTGTGAATATTTTAACCGGTTGATTATATTTTCTACCGATAAAGGGAACAACTTCCAGCCGTGATGGGAAATGATTGCTTATATTTTTTTATAGATGGGTATTTAATTTCAGTTTTGTCAAAGTAATCTTTGGTTTTGTATCGCTTTGATTATGTATATTAGGTAACAAAACAAATATGATATTTTGTGTTATTGTTAGATATTGAACTCCACTTTTACCATAGCTAATATAAATGTTGTTTCTATTTGTCTTTTTTACAGTACTGTTCTACAATCTGAATTAAACTGTTACTTGAGAGATAACAGAACAGAGATATTATAGACAAATCTAATAATAATTATTAAGATGTTATATAGTTCTCTCCGAATCCCAGAACAATATATTTTTATCTTCTTATTTAACTTTTACCATTGTCTAGGATATTCAATGGGGTGTTAAACCGATACCCGACTTTTAAACAGAATATTTTAGGAGAAAACTGGAAATTAAGAATTCCTAAATGTTTGCCACTTTCACTACAGATACGTCACGCACTTAAAGATGAAGCTAGCCACTTTCTGATTTAGATGTTTTTTGAACTAATAGCCAGTTACAAAAGGGCAAGTCGTCTGGTAAAAGATAAACAAGAAAAATTGAGGGTTGTTGATTTTGGAACAAGGAAGGAGGAAGCACGAGAATTTAGATGGTGAATATTAAAATTAAAAATTAAATGAAAAAGTCTAAAAAATCACACCAGGGTAGTGAAAAAGTCAAGAAGTACTAACCTTGTAAGAAATAGCTTCCATTTATTATCAACCAGAAAGCGGTAAGCTTAATTTCACATATTTAAACTAGAGTTGGAGACCTCGTCCCAAGTATCCGGAGGTAACCGATACAATTTGTTCCTGAGAGAGTTTAATTCACTTTCTACAATAGTGTATATGATATCAGCATTGCAGTTTTGATGTTATTTTATATCCCACACAGCAGATGAGTGAATATCCATTCACACGTTGTTCCTTAAAAAGAAATAACCTATAAATATTTCACATTCTAAAAACATTTATTTACCAATTGCGTATTTCTTATTTGATAATAAGTTAATATTGTTGATATTAGTAGTTATAAATTAAAAAGGAAGCTTACCTTATTAAAATAAATAATCCAAAGCAATTCAATAATACTCCTTATAAAAACATACACGTTTTCAATGTTGTCAGCCATTTTAATTAGATATAATAATATACAGTATAGTTCATATAACAGCCTTTTTGTTGTGCGTCATCGTTTGTGACGTATATCCGCGTTTTGGGTATGTCGATATTTGATTTGTTATTTTGTCATATAGCTAACCTTCAATTTGATAAATAAAATCATCAGGATCGTATTCACCCAAATTCGAAAAGGCTATGAAATTAATAATACTTGGGATATCAAAACACTGCAAAATAAAACAAGCAAAATAAAACAAATTGTATATTTAATTTACATATTAAAATAATTTAATATTAGTAAATATAGTCCTGCATTTGAATAAATAAAATGCTAACAATAAGATCAATATTCACTTTTCATAAATAATAATTGACCGTAAACAACAAAGTACAGACCTGACGAGAACTGTCAGTGGGACATTAGAAAAAGAAGTAAGACACATTGCCGCTACGAAAGGAACGTCTGCATCGTATTTTGAACGATGTAATTTCGCCCGATTGATAGGTCGCGTTTGCGCGTTATCTAAACATCAACCAATCAAATTTTTGTAAGTCAAAGATTAGGGTTAACGTTTGTACTACGTTTAAACGGTTCATTATTGTGATATTTTGATTAGGATTAATCACAGACCTGCCTTTTTTTCCATTTCTTCCAACGTAATGCGTTAGAAAGACATTAACAATCAATGACGCACACCAAGAAGGGTATTATATGAACTTTATTTATGCGCATGGCACGTTGCGGCCAAAACATTGTATAGGTAATAATGTGTGAAGGCTGTTCTATCTTTAATACGTCATTGGTCTCAGGCACAAAATAGTTTGGGAATCCCTGGTCTAAAGGTAGGAAATCAGATTCAGATTCGATCATTTCAAACGACAAAATTAACTAAGTGATTACTTTGACAAATATGTCTTGACATTTGAGATTTTTATTATTGTTGTAATAGTTATCTCCATAGAAACAAACAAGGATGGCTTTGATACTATCTAGCAAAAATAGGCCGATGTTAGATAGATAATAACCCAGTAAAATAAATTCGAAATGAAAATGAAACTTGATGAGAAATTTCTTTATTCGTCAACTGAATTACAAAAAATCTTGTATATAAAGACGATCCAAAACACCGTGTTTTTTGCACACGATGTGTTGGATCACTTCAATGGGGATGGTCACAGTAGCGGCCGGTCAAAACTGTATATTCCGGTTGAATCTGAATCGGAATCGGCGTGCACTGATGAAGTTAGACTAATTCCAGAAAAGCTGCAATTGAAATAACTCGCTTTTAAAATTTATTGGGTATTATTTAGTTCCCAGGGGCTTATAATTTTATTTTTATTTTAGTCAATTCAATACTATTCATTGTTTTCTTCCACATGCTGGACCACCATCTCCTACATACATACATACGTTTATTTTTCGTCGACCTTTGCAAAAAATGACATTTTACGTACCGAATGAAAGTCTATTTTTGACGTCAAGTACTTTTCGTCCGCAAATCCTTTTCGTCCGCTAGAACTTTAACATATCCAAATATCCGAAACTTATTGCATTTTTGAAAAAACAAAGCTTTGGGTACTAAGCGAAAAAATCTAGAGTATTTAGTCAAGATGAAATAAACATATTTCTTCGTGATGTCCCAGATGAAACTTTTGCACAGTGGACGAAAAATATTTGCCTTCAAAAATAGTCAATTTTTCATTCGGAAATTAGTAATTTTTTGTAAAGATCGACGAAAAAATGTAATATGCACCTAGGCGAAACACTGTCTATTGTCTCGCCTGCCTGCTAGTCTCGGCTGCGTCTCGACTATCAATTTGCAGTCTCGACTATAATAGACACTGTCACTGGATCACTGCTTAGGTCGGAACTATCGGAGCAAATGTACATTTTCAAACTTTCTTGGTTTTGGCGTTCGTGCTGACCGTCTAAGTGTTTCAGGAGTCTGCACTGGATGTTCTGACTCAAAGTCACTATCACTTCCCCGTGCCTCACTAGACAGTTCCGTTTCACTTGATGTGTCACTACGATTTGCAATTACTTACTGGAAAGTCTTCTATAGCATTGCCGTTATCTGTGACTCCCACTGAAACTGGAACT
Source organism: Lochmaea crataegi (assembly GCA_947563755.1). NCBI lineage: Eukaryota > Metazoa > Arthropoda > Insecta > Coleoptera > Chrysomelidae > Lochmaea > Lochmaea crataegi. The sequence goes on from OX387425.1 coordinate 25,157,722, forward strand.
TCCACACTTTGGTCCTCCTCTTCTATAGAAATCTGTGGTGTATCTTCCATTATAACAATATCTCTACTGGTGGTAACTAAATTGGATAATCTGTAGACACCATTTCTTAACTCGGCTGTGGCTACCAAAACCTTTTTCTGATTATATATTTGACAATAATCAGACTCAAACTTAACAAAATTCCCATTCTTAATTAATTGGCTTACCGACAATAAATTTGTGGTTATCTCTGGGGCACAACACACATTTTTCACTTCGATATCATACTGCGTGTCACCGACAATATAAAAAAATAGTTTTAAGTCCTATATGTCCCGAACAAGTTACTGACATTTTATTATGATTTGCTACCATAATATCACTAATCTCAGCACTCGATGACCGCCAGAGTCCACATACCAATCGGTCTTATTAAAACTGCCACTAAAAAATTCCGCACTAAAAGCAATCAGCGATTTTTGCTGCTTATAATCAGAAACGCCACTTGGACATTTATTTTTAAAGTGTCCCATTTTTTTACACTTATAACACTTAATGTCACTCAAACCTTTTTTCTGATTCACGGTGTTGCCACTGTGCTGCCTATTTTTACCGCCATGCCAACCCTTGGACACAAATGCACTGCCAGTGTTGCCAACATGTTCCTCCATCTCCAATAGCTTGGTTTTAATCGCGTCCGTAGAAATTATTATACCTGAGTGCTCAATCGCCATTATCATCGGTGAAAATTCCTCAGGTAAACCAGCTAATAGCAAAGAACCAATCCATTCATCGTCTATGTTAAAGCCTGTACCTCGTAGCTTTTGTCCTGTTTCCAATACTTGGTTAACATAGGCACCCATAGATTCACAGTTATCTAGTCTTGCGGAAATCAAACTTCGTAACAGTCCAATTTTTCTAGTAAAACCAGAATCATCAAACAACCATTTCAGTTTCTACAACAGATCTACTGCAGTTGCTGATCCTCTTACATGCACGTTTAATGAAGTATCAATCGTGATAATTATTTTTGCCTTTGCCTTGGCGTCATCTGCCTTCCAATATACACTTTGAAAGTCCTTCAAGCACCAGAAAATTTTCAATGGCAAACGCCCAATCCGAATAATTTTTACGACCCTTCAATTTAGGAACATTCACAATAAAATTCGCGGCCATGCTTGCACTAATCAGAAAAATACTATCAACTTATCACAATCGCGGGACTGGGCCCATAACCTGATGAAATAAAGAGACTCGGTTGAATTTTCATTGCTGACTAACTTTATTAAGAACAAATAGGACGAACTAAAAATAGTTTCAAGTGGTAAACGAGACCCTTCGCAGGTACTCGCTCGAAACTACAAATACCGATCTGCTTTAAGTAAAACCAGATGTGAATTACATTTTGGGTTTATTTTAACAGAAAGCTGCTACAAAAAATTGTTAATTCATAATGAAGTAAAATCGAACACTACCAATGCAATTATTGCTTTAGATGGAACCAGCATATTGAATTGCAGTAGTGGTAGCAAAATAGCGGTGAGTATAAGAAGTGATCAATCAGAAATTTCCGAAGAATACTTAGAATTGTCAAAAGAGCTTGGTGACCATGATTATCTTTCGGTTTATTTTTTGAGTGAATATACTAAGGATGTGGTTGCTTATATATCTGGATTTGTAGTAAAAATCTTAAACAAAAAAATTAATTGTAAGCAGTGTTCTATACTTTTAGAAGGTGTTTGCAGTTTGTCTACTGTACAATTTAAAAAAACCTATGAGAAACTTAAAAAAGCTTCTAAATGTGTAGTTACTGTTTGTAGTGAAGCTGAAAAATGTCTGGAAACACTTACTATGAATTTAGATGATAGTAATATTAATAAAATTGAAAATATAAAAAAAATCTGGAAATCGGTTGACCCTAAAGGCCATGCCTGCAACTTCCCGCTAAATTCAATTTTCAAATGCATGCAGTGTAATAATTGTTCGTGCTTTGCATTGCAGGGGAAGCAGTAATGCCTGTCACAGAAGCAGTTGCAAGTTTTTCAGGGTTGCAAAAGAGCCAATGTAGATACCCCTGAGCCAATTAAGCGCTCTGTTTTTCGCAACATAAAAAGCCTTTCTAAAGTGGGGGCATCACCCAGGAAGAAGCAATTGATACGGATTGTGGAAAGTAAGGAGGCGAATATTCGTAAACTTAAAACACTGCGCAAAAAAGGGCTGATGATATCAAAGCACTAAGATATATCACAGATATGCCTGTTTCATGGAATTTGTTTGCTGGGATGTCAAGTAGCACTGCAGATTTTCTGATAGGTATCTTATACGATGTGCAAGACGATATCCTTATGGCAGGCGTTGGACCACCCAGGAAAAAGTGCTTGCATTGGCACTGCTGTTATAGATTCCTCCGAAAAATTGTTGCCCTTTTCCACTTCCAAAATGAAGATGTTTGTTATACCCTCAATTAGCAAAACTTTTAACAAAATCTCAATAGCTCAACATATGGATTGCTTTTTTTTTCAAATACTGTAATTTAATTATAATAATAATAACTGTATTATGTTTACGCACTTTCATATTTGACGCTATATTTATCAATAAACAATTCTTTGTGTTGATTTGTCTTATTATTTTTCAAAAAACTCTGTAGTAAGAAATGCATTTTAAAACCGCTTCTAGTTCGCGCTCTTTTTTAAACAGTTCCGAGATCTAGGAACCATCCTTACCTCTGTCTCAACATGCGCGCCACCTACCCAAACCTCACAACAAAATGGACCAGTGGAGTATTGCGAACTAAAATTTTGCATGCACTTGGACGTCTCAGGGATGCCTCTGCTTTAACAGAAAAAATCGAAATAATCCGGTTGTTTGGTGATAATGCTTGTAGTAGCAGAGAACTTGCTGCAGAGTTTAACTTGAGACATCCCCAACGTGCTCCCATTACTCAAGGAAAAGCAGCTGCTGAAAATGTTTTTTCCAACGAAACTGGCAATGTTATTAAAGTTCATCGGAATGGTCATCCTCTTCGAATACACCCGCATCTTGAGGAAAACGATATAATAGCGGCAAATCGAGCAGATTATGCATGAACCTTCGAGAATTATAATCTCAACTGATGTATATTAGTAAGGATAAAATTAGAAGATGTTTTGTTCGTCTCAAGATCAAGTCCTATAAACCTAAGTTCTTACATACATTGAAAGAAGGTGATAATAATAAAAGGTAAGACTATTGTTATTGGGCCCAAGGTAATTTTTTAAATAGAGAGACAGTTTCTGAAGAAGATTATGTTTACCGATGAGGCTACATTCACCACTATAATGGGGATATATCCTCTCAAAATTGTTACTCACTGGGTTATCAATAGTAAAGACCAATATTCCTAGAAAGTCTATGTCTGGTGTGGGATTTTAGGAGACCGTATAATTGGTCCTTTTTTCTTCAATGGATCATTGAATGCTGATCGCTTTGTTAACTTCTTCTATGTGGAATTTTGGCATGTAGTTGAAAATCTTCCTCTTAATGTGCGACACGATAGGGTGCGTCCATTAATTACGTGAGGCATTTTTGAGGATTATTTGACCCCCCTCCCCCCTTGGTGAGATGTAGTAAGCTTTTTCTCGACCCCGTCCCCTCATCTTACGTGAGATTTTCCAAAATTTGTGTTTTAGGTGTAAAAGCGTTGAATTTATTTAAAAAAAATTTGGGTATTTGGGAATACCGTAATCTAAAATCGCAGTGATAAAATTGTGTCAGATTTTATTCAAGACACGTTATTTTTTTATTTAATTAAACTTCGACGCAATTTTACATCGTTTTCTGCTAGAAAAAATTACATGATATTTGCCAAGTGAGATTTGGTAAGATTCGGCTTGATCCTCTCCCTCCCTGAACACCTCACGTAATTAATGGACGCCCCCATATGTTTTTGCAGCTAGACGGTGTATCCATCCACAATTCGAGGCTTGTTCGACAATGGTTGAATCAAAATTATCCTATGCGCTGGATAGGAAGAGACAGTCCTTTTGAGCTGTGGCCTCCGAGGTCTGCTGATATTACACCACTTGATTTTTATTTTTGGGGAATGGTAAAAAATAAAGTCTATAAAACAAGGCCTAAAAATCGAGATGAATTTTGTGCCAGAATAAGGCAAGCCTGTCAAGAAATCATCATCCCGGAACTAAGACGAGTAGCAAAACAAAAGAATCGAAAAATGTATTTGATTAGACGGAGGACTAGTTGAAAGAGGTCACATTTTATAGTTATTTATTTGTATTATGGAAATTATTGTTTGATACTTTTTCCTAGATACAATCAATTATCTAAATTGTTTTCCCATAATAATAAAAAAATAATTATTTCTTTGAAAGTGCTGTTTACTTTACCATATTATTTGAATACATGACACTGTGTCAAGATTTTACTTTCCACGGCACACTAATTATCAAAATAAACTTGTAATAATTTTGTATAGACCAAAAAATGAAAAAATTAAAAATGCGAATATTGCGATGGTGGTGGGGTTAACATAATATTCTGAACAACTTTTTTCAATAATATTTTTCGATATTTCTAACGCGAAGCAAAATATCGAGAAGTGGTCCTATTTGTGAAATCGTAGTAGACTGAATTTAAAGTTCTGATCTGTAATTCTTCAAATAGCGAAAATATATGGGTGTCTTCATCTTAAATGCGACACGCTGTATTTGTGAGAGTTGTGGTTTGCTTCTCCTATGATGGTGGAATGTTAGTTTAATGTCCCGTATCTCAAAAACTAGTTGAAGGACTGAAATCTCCATGGACTCTTTTGTTCAGAAGATCAAACTCAACAACATATCCAAAATTCAGAAAAATTAATGGAGAATCAATCGAGAAATGCTGCAACTTCGAAATATAAAAAAAAATGCAAATGTTTGAAATATATTTACTTGAAAAATAAAATACAGTACAATAATTACACATTTTTAAAAAGTACATTTTTTTGTTATAAATATCTTACTGATTAAAACATCTAAAATATATAAATATATATTTTCATGAATATAAGAAAATACGAATGAATCTAATGAATATAAAATGGCTATTACAAAAATATAATTCAAAATGGGGCACACATTTGAAGACTATTGATATTTTGAAAAGTGTCTGTTGTTTTTGATGGGAAATTAAACGATGTTTTTCATATTCTTATTTCCAATTTTTTGGTAGCGTTACATGCTGAATAGAATAATTCTTGATAACGGCAGCTGGGAAATTGTGGATTAATTTATATCAAAAAAGAACAAAATTACTTTGTGAGCTTATAAATTCAAAAATAGCAATAACTAATCGGTTTTCATGTTCTGTTCCAGTAAATTCAAAATGATGTTCGTGAATTTTCAAATGTAATTCGCTAATTCCCTTTTATGAATGCCAAGTTTTATTTTTTATTATCCCCTTCTCGTTCGACTATATTTTCTTCATTTTCACAATAAAAAAAATGAATGCAAATTATTTGTAAGCAGAGTGAAACAAAAAGTTTTGAATATTATGGTGTAGGTAGGTACTTTTCTGAAATTTTTAAATGCATTTAATCGATTTATTCTAAAGATGTAATGAAAATTTATAATGAGCCATTTCTTATTAAATAAAATATTAGAATTAATTATGCAATATTTCTTAATCATAGCTTTTAGCTTTCATTTACACTGACCGTCAAAACAAATGTTCAAAAGTGGTTATTTGAGCCACTTATTTGGTTTGATAATTTTTTGTGTGGATCGTTCGCCAGTTCTTTTGTAACGATGCTGTGGTTGGAATGTTGATGTAGGGTTAAATTTGAAAATATACGGTGTGCATACATATGAAGATGATTTTTAGCCGAAAGTTGAAACACCCTGTATGATGCAGCAACTACAGGAAGGGGTGTCAACTGTTGCCAAAATGTAGCACGATGCTTCATGAACAATTTGATGTTTTATTCACGTTATTATCTTTGTTATTAAAGAAGATTAATCGTTTTTAAGCCAACGGTATGAAAAGGGCTAAAAGTAATAATGAGCTACGTTTAATCCCTTGAATCTGATAAAACTTTAGAAAAAAATTAAATGTAATTTGTCCGGTGTGACCTCCTCTTGCCAAAATGACCTCATTCAATCGACGTGGCATCGAATTAATAAGATAAGTAAAGAAAAGCTGAGGAATTGTATCGAATCCTTTGTAGTGATGTCAGGCAAAACGTGTTGGCGACGAATTCGTCTCTGTAGCTGTTCCTAGAAATGCTCAATAGGTTTGGGATCAGGGCTGCAGACTGGCCAAACCATCCGTAGAGACCGTATAACTTCTTCTTCTACAAAACATCTTCACATTTATGCACCCCGTATATTTTGGGAAATTAATCAACATTGTAATTTCAAACACAGAATAATTGACCTACAGTTGAAAAAAATCATCAAAAACAAAGTAGTACTTCAAGAGATAACGACAAAACGATAACGATAAAATTATGTCAGATTTTTGTTGACCGGTTTTTTTGACGGTCTGGGTAGTTATAATCAAAAACACAAAAGTAGTGGTAACACAAATATGAAAACGGAATTAATATTATACGTGGGTCCCATCTAAAGAATGAACTTTATTTAATTTTTCTCTATTAATTGCATTTTCAATTTGTATCTTCGTCTCTCTCCTGGAAAGTGGTGATTTTAAGGAGAATTTAGACTCTCTTTTCGATAGATGCTTGGGGGAGTGGACAGGAACTATCGCCGTGATTTTTGCCTGAAACAATAATTTACTATATTACGGTTTGAACATTTGTAGTAAGTAAGATACAATATATAGAAAAACGTTTTATATGTTCTTTTATAATCAGTTGCAATTTATATTTGGATAATTGGTGACTCTGGTGCCACCACTTCTATAGTCTGTTCTGTACTCAATTTAGTGCACTCCAACTCAGATTAATCAGATAGTTCTGAAGAACTATCTTCAATAATTGTAATCCCAACCAGCTTCGTTTGAGTTTCTATAATGTTATCCAACTCTCACATTTTTTATTCAGCCTTTTGGTAGACAGCACTAACAGAATCGCAAGACGTCTGCCGCTAAATCTGTCAAGTGGGGATATTGTTTTGACGAGTCATGAATGGAACACAGTATAGTTAAACATTCTTAGATTAATCCCTTTGACGTGTGATTTGCTAGTGTTTGAAGGAACATTTTGCACGTGCTCGAAATTTCTGGTATTAATCATCCGTTTTGGATTAAAGTGACAAAAAAAGAAAATTCTCTTTTAATACAATTTTGACGGTATTATTCGTATGTCAAAAATTACGGATAATGGCTCTATTTAGTTCTGGATTGGCCATCTTTTACACTGCCCGTCATATAAAACTGATAAACTTTTTTCCCAATGTAAACTTAACTTAATTAATCAAAATGACAATCAGTCACATGTGTCAAATTTGTCATTATCCACGATGCCAGCCCATTTAAGTGTGTTGACAAAAATATTAGACGACTGGCCCAAGAGTGTAATAGAAGCAAAACCACGATTCAAAACATTTAAAAAAAGGTGGGATAACGACAGCGTTTCCAGATTTTTTTTTGCCAAGTCGAGATTTTGGGACTTTTTGAGTGAAAAAGCGGGATTCTTTCGTCGAAAGCGGGACATAGTAAAAAACGTATATAATCAGAAGTTTTTAAATATTTATCTTTTTATTTCAGTTCAGTTCAGTACAATTTACGTTTACGTGACAATAGATAGGAAAAATAGCAATAGAAAATGTATTTTAAGCTGGTGCCATTTCTGTGCGGTGGTGGCAGTGGTGTCTTCGAAATTTCCCACTAATACGTCCAAGGATGATTTCAACAAGTTAAATTCTTCATATAAGTTATCTACCGTAATATCGCCTGTCAATTTTATTGAAGATTCAGCAGGCGGCCAGTCCACACTTGTCTGTGCCACCCGCCCGCGCTTCCTCAGCACGCTGCACGCATGGTCGAATTATCCCCGAAAAGTGGGACTGAGCCTGTAATTTTGATAAAAAAATCGGGAAGTCCCGCCAAAATTGGGACGTCTGGCAACGCTGGATAACGATCAAACTGTTATCAGAAAAAGAGGAACTGGAAGACCCGTTATAACTACAGCGGAGCAAGAGAAGCAATAACTGATTACTTAAGGGAAAATCCCTTTAATACGGCAAGACAGGCAAGTTGCTTTAATGCTTTAGTAACAACCGCATTAAGAAGAATTAGAAAAACTAACTTGAAGAATTGTGCTGCCGCCCGATTTAATGGCAAAACAAGCAGAGCATAATTTTTTCGCTAAAGTGTTTACATGTACAGACCATTTAAGGGCATCGTCAATATGGATACCCAGAAACTTAATCGAATTTGAAGATTTTATTAAGATATTGTGAAGTTTGAGAGGTTGCAAAACTCCTTTAAGATAAAACTAAAATTTTCTCAGTGTTAAAACAAAGACCGTTCGAGCCAGTCCAGGACTTAATAGTAATGAGATCTTTGCTTATGATTGAATGTAAAGTTGGTATATCTGAACTACTCCAGGCTACACTAGTGTCATCAGCAAATAAAGAGAATTTACCATTAATTTGTAAGTCTGTGACATCGTTAATGAATACCAAAGAAAGAATTGGACCTAAAACTGGTAAATTTTCCAAAACTTCACCATTTGCTCGTACCATTTGTTTTCTACACTCAAGGTAAGATTCAAACCACATTAAAGGAATATCACGGATGCCATAATATTCCATTTTATTTATCAAAATTTCATGATCAACACAATCAAAGTCCTTCGCGAAATCACAAAAAACCGGAGCCGTAAAAAGTTTATTATTAAGTGATCTATATACTTAATTAACGACAGAGAACATTTCGTTATTAGTACATTATTTATTAGGTAGGAAACCAAATTTGTGAAATTTCAAGATTTTATGTTTAAAAAGAAAGGGCAATAAACGGTTTTTCATTAGTCGTTCGATTATCTTCGAAAATATTGGTGATAAGGACCATAGTTACTAGTATTATTTTTTTCGCCACCCTTGTGAAAGGGAATAATTATAACTGTTTTTAAAGAGTTAGGGAAGGATTCATTGATTAGAGAACATAAAACGTTAATCACCACATCTGAAATATTTAAAAATAACTGAGCTGATAACCCATCAATGGCACAGGAAGGTGTGTTTTGAATGCTGAGAATGGTTTGCACTAGTTCAAATTTATCTACAGGTCTAAGGAAGAAACTATCAGTGCTTCTTTTAGAAGGAACGAGGAAAGAAAGAGCATCACGACTTGGAGATATTACAGCTAATATTCTTACTAACGTTTACGAAATAATTGTTAATCTCGTCGGGGTTGCGAAGAGTTTATAGACCGCCTCGAAGTAGGTTTAATGAAAATTATATTTCTTCGATTGATAAGTCTGGACGATTCTATGTAAATATGTGGGCTTGAATGTATAGAGGAGGTTTAGGAATGTGTTGGAAAATCGAAAGAAGAGGAGGATGCGAGGAGCTGTATAAATATTTTAGATGGGGTAAGGTTGCCATCGGTTGAGAAATCTTCCACAACGATAATTTTATTTCCCTGCATGACAATCGCTCAGTGCACACTGCTTACTGTGTACGCAATTATATTGGCTGAAAATAACATTGATAATCCAATGAAGAATGTTTGGAGGCTTATGGTGAAAAAATTGAAAAATTTAAATGTAATTCCACAAAACAAAAAACAGTTAAGGACCCTAATAGAATAAACCTGGGAAAGCTTGGCAGAAGATGAAAATTTAACGTTAAATTTAATTGACTCAATGTCTACAAGATTACAAGGAGTTATCAATAATAATGGAGCTATGACACGTTATTAATTATTGAATGTGAACTTTCATGGCCAGAATTTGTTTTTTGTTTCGTTTGTTTTCATTTGACGTCGGTTTGTTTCTGCTACCATGGTCTATAATCTATTTGTTAGTTTATTTGTTTGTACTGCTTGAAATTTTGTTGATATTTTTGAAATTGTATGGCTACACATGCACAATTCTTTAAATCAGGTTTTCTAATACTTCTTATTGCTGTTGTTACTGAAGCATTAAAGTTTACTGCAACTTTTGTATGTCTTGCCGCATTAAAAGGAAATTTCCTTTAAATAATCAGTTAAAGCTTTGTCTTGCTCTATTCTAGTTAAAACTGGTCCTCATTTCCTATTTTTCTAACAATAGTTCGATCCTTGTCCCACCTTCTTTCAAGTCATCTAATAAACCAACCATCTTCTATTTTTGAAAAATATTCGCCCAGTTACTATGTGATATTTATGCATTTATTAAAATATCACACTATTTCTAGTTAATCTTTTTTTATAAATGTTATAATAAATTTTTATTTTTTCTAGCCCGTTTTATTGCTCTACAAAATTTATTTTTATCATTTGGTACATCTACTAACATTTTTGTTCTAGCATCACTGCCCTAGAAATTATAACCATAACAACTAGTTTAGCATTGACACATTTTAAAAGACCCATTTACACAGCTAGAAAAACACTATTTTCGATTATTATAGTTGTACGAGTTTTATATGACGCGCACTGTACTTAACAGCCAATTTTATTATAATTATAATAGTTGTCCAGTAATAACATCATTTATAACCATTAAATTCCATTACTAAAAAAACACACTTTCAAAATTCAAATCTATTCATTTTAAATCAACCTTAGTCAACTGGAACATAAAATCTCAAAAGCTCACCCTAATACTATCATTTATGTCTTCCACTACATCCTCTCTTCTGTCAGCCGCTACGCTTATCTGTCTTTCTAGCCTGCTAGTCTTCGTTGAAGGTGAACAGCTTTTAGATCTATTTACGATAGGTTCGGAAAGTAACCTCGGTACTGATTTGAAAATTGGTCCTTCATGATTGACTGCTGTAACTGGAGTATGAGGTGCAGATTGAGATACAGCCATGCGGTTTATGGTATTTGAAGTAAGGTCTCTTTCAATTGATTTCAACGATTTCATATTCTCTAGATATACTCCTGATCCGGAAAACTGTCTCATATTTGGTTGAGATCTGAAATAAATAAGAAACATTTATTAACAATCAAGTAAAGTAGTGGAAAATATGGAAAAGTGAGGGTTTGTTAGTTAAAAGTTGCAGATTGCTTCAGAAAAATAGGTGAGGTAGTGTTCGGTTCCGCTTTTATTACTCCATCCCTTTGACAAGTATTATTTGACCATTCATCAGTTCTGGCAATCACATTCAGTATAAATATTTAAAGTCAATGAAGAAAATGTATTCATATACTGGACATAGAATACCCATAGAAGTTGAATGTGATTTTACATGTCAGATCAATGAAATCAAAAGAAATATCACTTATCGGTGCAAAAATCTGCTTAGATCTGAATATATTGGGAAGAGTTCAAAAGATGTATGCAAAGAATGATATTATAGAAGATGTGACAAGATGTGACAAGTATTATTTGACAACCATCTTTATCCATTAGTTATGACAATCACATTCAGTATAAATAATATCTAAAATCATTACATAACACCCTTGATGTCCAAAAGCTCCAAATTATAACTAAACTACTCTAGTTTATCTTATCCAGATTTGTTTTTTATAATTCTGCCAGGAGGTTGCAAAATTCTCTAATTACAAAAGAGTGGGTACTTAACCCCTATTGGCTCACCTGGCATGCATATGTTTTTGATTTGCTCCTCTGGTAGTATTTCTTCTCACAGGATATCCTCCCGATTTATGTGTTATTCGCATTGAGCTGTAATTCATAATTTTTCTCTCCCCTTTCTGTTGGGTTCGTGCTCTACCTAATACAGCACTTCCAGCTGTAAAAATGAAATATATTAATAAATTAAGCCTATCCAAGGGAGATTCAATCAATAACAGCATCTCGCATCTCTAATTTGAATACTCATATTGCAAAAGTACTTACGAGTATTTCCTGTATGTTTCTTTCTAGTTTGTGCCATGGCGTACACAACTGCAGCTAAACTACTATAATGACTTGGCTGTCTTTGGAATGTTGGTGGTTTGTTCAATTGCTTTCCGATTACGAAGTAAGTTTCCATAAGTCCTTTTCCTTTTACTTCGATTATTCCTCGTTTCTTTACTTCATATCCCTTCGTCCCTAAAATCTATCCAGAAAAGTAGAATCATTTAAAAACACCGTACAGATATTTGGACCAAAACCAACAAAAAGGGTTTTAATATTTTATGCACAATCCCATTATAAATGGAGTTTTATCCACACTTGTGAAGCATATAAAGTAGCACTTTATCCACTAGTGATATAAAGAAAAATACAATCTTAAACCAGTTACATTTTAGTTACATTTAAATAATTTTTGGCGTTACAGCAGGAATATTGTACCCTATATATCATTTTGAATCCATAGAAGAAATTGATATCACTAACCTGAGCTGTTTCTTTGGGTACTTGTATGGAACCAATTATACCTGTTGAGTCCATTCTGGAAGCGAGATTCACTGTGTCACCCCAGATATCGAATACAGGTTTTCTAGCACCTATTACTCCACATACCAAAGGACCACAACATATACCAACTCTCAAACCAAAATTATTAAAAGATTCTTTGTTAATTTCATCTAGTTTGTGTCTCATCATGATAGCAAAATCCACGAGGGAACATAGATGTTCAGGAACATTGGTATTTTTGCAACACTGGAAAAAAGGAAACATTGTTATTATAACAAGTACATGTACAATGTTTGATTGTGATATAGATATTTTTTACGAATAGATCCTTTTTAATTATTTTGGGGTACGCTAATCGTGAATTGAAATTTTTACAAATAAATGTATCCCTTTGAAAAATCAATTCGTACGCCTATCATACGCGGTTTAGCCCCTTCCGAAAATCACACGCCACAGAAGAATTTTAGTCTGGAAAGTTGCTGATTTAGTTAGTCAAGTTTTAATACGGGTGATCCCTTCTGGAGATATTCGATTGCCTAGAGCAAGGCTAGAATATATCCCCTGAATAAGCTGGGCAAATATTATCCAAAAGAAAAAATGAGAACCGAACCTAACCTCCATGGAGACTAGATATAAGGCTTCATGCTAACCTCACTTACTACAGCACGACGGTGACAGCTAACGCAATTACGGTGACAGGTGTCAGTTAACCGGTGTCGGTTAGTCCACCAACTCATAATTTTCACCCCCACCAAAAATTACTCAACGCAGCTGAAAAAGGGTTTACTTCAAAAATTATTAAGTCCCGAAAGTGAGAGCACCTCTCCTTAGTGACGTCAAGTAGCCTACGACCCTGAAAATGACAGTCGTGTTTTGGTAGGATTTCACAAATACCATAATTGCTCTGTCCAGAGACAGGGAAATAAGGCGTTTTTCTGTTTCATGCCGATCGAATAGAATTTCCTCACTTTTCTTCATCTTCCACTTCATCCTTTCGCCCGAAAGCGCACCGAATTAGACAGGAAACGAAAAAGTGTACCGAAAACAATTGGAAGACCACGAACGAACATTGTACGGAAAAGACTTGGTGACCACGGCCGGAATCTCCAGAATAAAAAGCATTTTCAGCTAGGTACTTAAAACCATTATAGTTACTATTATCCTTTGACCAATTTGGCACCTAACCAAAATGACCTCTTAACCGATTTGTCATCTTCACTTAATCGAATTATGACCAATATGGCTCTTAACTATTGTGTACCAACTGAAGTGACACCTAACCATTTTGACGTCGAATTTAAACGCTGACAGATCGCAATCCTTCCTCCGGTAGATAAAATTGACAACTGGGACAAAAAGACAGCACATGTAGTTCAGTTGTTCTAGATTTTTTTTTTAAACTATTTAACACACAGTAAATAGGATTTAGTATATTTACCTTTTGCGTTGGATTTAAACCTGAAGCTGCCATATAAGTCGCTGTTGCACTCACCGTCTTTATTTTTTCAATTGCGCAGAACCGTTCTTCGTCTAGAAGTTCATCGAAATCGGCTGAAGTAATAAAAATAATTATTGCCAGTAGTAAAATAAGTTAAGAAACATGAATAAAATATTAACGGGTTATTTTATTGTACACATATTTCACTAATTATTTCGTAAAAATATTTAACTTAAACACAACTAGAAACATCTTTTGAGAAAATATATCAATTTGTTGTTTTTAAAACGGCAAAAGAGCTTTATTCAATTCGCTGTATTCCAAAAACCAATAATGTTTTATATTGATTCGTGACCTGAATTTTTTTATTGTGAAGTATCTACCATGATTTTTTTTTCATATATTGAAACATCTCTTCCAGCATCAGTAGATCACACTGAGATTACAAAGTTTTGGTTGTATAATCTGCTATTCACCTTCAGGTGTCGTCAAACGTTTATTACGCAGTTAATTCCTGATATGTAGAAAGAAATCTTTTGGCTTTTTTGGAAGCAGTAAGGTGGATGACTTATCAATTCGTAATTGGCCAAATAGGCATTTATTTAAACCGTATTGTCAGGATGAAGAATGATCCTATCTTGGCGATTCTCCTTCGTTTATTCAATAAATACATCTAACAAAAGAATGATCAGATATCATTAAACAAATTAGGACTAAATGTTACTCAAATGATCTAGTTTGTCACATGTCCAGATATGTTGAAGAATAGGACAATTTGATCGGAAACTTGAAGTGTAGATTACTATTTTTTGGTTCCATGTGCATGATTCGAATGCCTTCAGCTGTAGGGTGTCATAAAATAACGTATGTCCTAGAAGTTTTAGCACTGAATTCATTGGCTTTAATGTTAACAAAAACTAAATAATATCAAGTTCCTTTTGCAGGCACAAATTATATGCTCAGCTGATTCATCATCTTCCAGACAAAGACAGCAGGTCGGATCTTCCGACAGTCCAAGTTTTAGCATATGATGAATCAGATGACAGTGGCCTGTTAAAAGACCTGTTAGACAACGTAGGACATGCCTGCTATAGTCTAACATTTGTTTGGAGACATTCTTCGAAGGATGTATGAAAGCCTTTGAATGAACCAATCCTGGTAAATTATGCCAGAAGTCTAAAGATCTTCTTGCCGTCCAGGTATTCAGTGTTTGTTTGGCAAAACTTATTGCGATTGTTTACGGTAAGTTGACATTTATTTATTTTGAAGTTACAAGTTGGTTGGGCGGGTACCCAAAGCGGAAATCTGTCGAATTTTCAAGAATGAAAACATTTCACGCAGGACCATTTTTAGAACAATAGCGGAGTGCGAGCAGGGAATACCATGTCTGAATCTCCCAAAAAGTGGAAGACCACGTGCATTTACTGCACAGGGGTCAGACATATTGGTGAGAAGAGCAAAAAATCAACGAGGAGACTGGCTCGTCTATACAGATCTTCTAGGAGTACGATATCGTTGGAATTGAGGAGGAATGGTTTAAAGAGACGTAAGTGCCTCAAATACTCTCAAGCCCAACTCCTTCGTATACCAAAATGCTGTCGTCAACTGAGGCGGGTACACCTTGCCAATGAAAAAATCATTAGTTATTTTAGATGACGAAAAGTATTCCACTTTGAGTAATTCTGAAATTAAGGGAAACGATGGATTTTATACGGACAATGTTACTTACAAACATATAAAGCGAAATTCGCATTTGTCTGGTGCGGAATTTCTAGCAGGGGTGTATCCCGACCTTTCTTGGGAAGAGTGAGGGGTGAAGCTTTGAATAGTCAGAGTTATATTTCCAAATTATTTCAGTTTGTCCACGAACATCATGCTAATGACGATATCATTGTTTTGGCCAGACCTTGCATCATGCCATTACTCAAGGGATACCCAAAACTGGCTTCGAAACACCACATACCTTTTGTTCCCAAAAACGATAATCCTTCAAAGCAGGTTCGCCCAATAGACGATTTTTGGGCTTTACTGTTTGAGCCCAAGGTGAAGAATAATTTACGAAAAACTGAGAGAAATTAATCTGAATTCCGTCCAGGACATTCGAAGAAATTTGCGTTTGGTAGAACAGAATGGGCCACTCCACTTAATTCGTTAGTACCTATAGTTTGGTTAAGTATTGAGTTGTAATTTATGATAACTAGTTAAAAAAAAATCCGATAAATATTTTGTGCCAAAACTTTGAGGACATGCAGTTTGGTAAAATCATCATGTAGCTTTAGTTCTATACTCTCGACTACCTAACTTTGGTAGAACCTTACTCTTCATTGAAAGAAATAAAAAACTACTATATTATCAGGGTTCACTGTAAGTAGCATTTAAATAACCTCTATGTTATTTTTTATAATTACTCCGCGGTCATTATTTAAACTTCTCTGCTTCTTCAAATTCTTCCATCATTCTCAAATCATCCAAGTAATAATCTCTCCCTTCCATTGCAAAATAATTACTACTCACTGAACCAAAGCAAATACTTAATAAATATAACTAATTAATAATAATAAACTAAATAATAATTCGAACTAATAATACAAAAACAACAAACTAAATTTCGAATGACAAATGACAGTTCATCAAATCTAAAATTATATTTAGTCGAATGTTACTCCGAGCGTAAACTACCTATTTCCTTAGATTAAAATTACTTCCAAAGTTACTCCCAGACTAAGCTCAGAGTAGCCTATTACTTGTCTAATATGCGTTTATTAATAGCGTATCTGTCAAACTAATGGTTTAACCATAGAATAAAGTTAGTCTTAGGTTACTCCATGTTTATTAATAAGACCTCTAGTTTATTTTTTCCTTGATTATTACTGTTTTTGCAAATTTTTATTAACAACGAGCAAATGACGTGTGACTTCCGCAGTTCATGTCGACCAACTTAAAATTTAGCAGTTCAACGCAGTAATGATTCGATTATAAATTTCGAGTTGTATCCGTTCTGGCTGCGATTCAACTAAATGCTATACTAGGTTATCGAAATAAATACAAATTAAACTTAAGTGAATAACATTTACCAATTATCTCATTTAACAGCCTTATGCATTCCACCCCTTTGTTGATATCTTCTGAGTAAAAATCGGTGAAGTTTGGAATGGTTGCAAAGAGAACTCCAACTTCTTCTCTGTATTGGGAATATAGTTCCTGGAAATGAAGCATCAAAATTTAAATTAATCGTATCTTGGTAAAAGAATCTGTTACATGTATAGACCAACCCTAAGAAAAATCTAACCTAGTTAAAAGCAACTGAATTTTGATATTTGTCGATTTAAACTAGTACCAAAAAAAAGGAATAATTGTAGTTATTTAGATGTCTAGATTGAGAGGGGTTTAGCGTGGTATTAGGAATAACAAAGGGAATAGTAATGAATAATTGTGACACAGTTGTGGTATGGAAATATATTAGACCTATGCAGATTTATATGGGGCTAGGAACGCGACATCGTCGTTTTTGATGTGTTACATCTTTCCGCTCGGTTCCCTGCAATTTGTGGCAGTGATTTCGGTAAATGGGACGGAAGTGTGTAACAGGAAGCCAGTGAAGCGCGCGCTATTTGTTTTGAGAGCGAGCGGTGGTAAATTTCGGCGTCATTATTTAGCTTTATTAAATTTTGAGGTTAATTTATGTCACTGTTTATTGGAGAACATTCCGTATTGTTTTAAATGATGAACTCAAGTAGAAATGAACACGGATCGAAATGTTTCAACAACTAACGTATACTTTAAAATCACAATATACGTCTCATATTTTAGTTATCATAAGTCTATCCATGCTCTCGCTTTCGATACATACAGGGTGTGGAGCTTAAAGTTTTGATTAAAAATAATGGCGGATGCAGTTTTGTTAAACATCTGAAATTACGAAGCTGTAGGTTTTGGTTGCCGATGAGTTCAAATATTATGTTGTTAGGTTATAATTAGGTTATACCGGAAGTAGACGTCAACTTTGTTACTTTGAATGGAACCTAATATTTTTTATTTTATTTTCGAATTCTACATGAAATTTTAGATGAAATTTCTGCACAATGTCCTTTACCAAAAACGAAGTAATTTCTAGATATATCGATTTTTTTCAAAATTTAAAAAAAATCCTAGTCCACATTGAATAACGATATCTCCATTAATAACAAAGCTAGTGACGTGAAATTGTAACCAATAAACAACAAGCGTTTGCCCGTTAACTCTATATGTCGGGCGGCCAACATGTACAATTTAAATCATTTATAAGTTGCTTACTTTAAATAGTACACCCTGTATTTTCTTACATTTTCCGCTCTATTTTTTAAGCCAATTCGTTTGGTATCGGTATTCTCTATACCTAAATCCAACCACTTTTGAGATATTTCATTATCTTAGTTAAAACATAACAACACTTAATTATTTCAACATCGCTCGCTTTTTTGCCGTCCTTTTTACACTTAATGTTTCCGATACATTGGAAATAAATGTTTTGCTAGGTAGGTACGAAGGCTATCCATTTTTTGTTGATTCCAAACTTACCTTCTGAAGCCTTCCAAAAAAATGTGCTCACTAGAGAAAAAGTTGCGCCTCTCAGTATAGACATTACAAAATTTCATGTAAATAGCAATCTAATCTAAGATTATGTATTCCAAGCTTGCCTTTGATCAATTACAACATAAGTCCAGGTGATGGAGAATATTTCAATGGTCCATCTTAGAGACAGGAATGAATATTAAGACAAATTTTGCAATAAGCTTTTTGGTTAGTTTTTTCTGGGTAAAATGTGAAATGTCTCAAGAGGGCGGTTATTTTTTTCACTGTCACGAAATATTTATTGCTAACAATTTATGAAAATAAATAAATTTTACCTCACTATTCCTATCTGCCGAAAGATAATGCAGAGCAACATGATCAGGTAAAATATTCTTTAATAATTGTGCGTTATTGTGTCTTGTTTCCTGCATATCATTCAGTTCACTTTCAGCCTGTTGTTTCCATAAAAAGTCCAGTCTTGAAGTTACTTCAACTAATCTAGCATGGTAGGCTACCATAAGGAAAAATACGATAAGAAGGATCATCATTTGTGAAGATAATGGAATGTGCATTCTAAAAGTAATCAAAAACAGTTATTTTTGTGATACATAAATGAAATCTGCAGTCATTTAATCCATTATATGAACTCAATATTATTTCATTCGGTTAGTGTTCATTATTTTGTTATCAGAATTTGGAGGTACGTTTTGGAATTGAAAGAAGTTGGTGCTTGGGTTACTTTTTTGGCGACTTCGACAAACTATAGTTTGAACAAACTTACTCTTACTAGTAAAAAGCGGGACTGGTCTTGGTTTTGAACTTGCAGAAAAAGCAACACCACGACCATCTCCAGGTCTTCAAGACCAAGACCGACCAGAGTCAGGCTTAGGAAGCAATTTTTATTTGTTTATATAATTCCCTTAATATTGTGAAGTCGATTTGCAACTGCAATCTAAAGACAATTCAAGTTGAATCTTCAATTAATATTAATTAACGACGTGCCCAAATCTAGTAACATTTTGTTTCATAGTTACAATTCATAAATGTAAATACGAGGGTTGTCTTTTAAGTTATATAATAACATAGTTGGCGCCTGTCAACAAATATCAAAATTAACTTTCATATTTAGTTAACTTAACGCCAAAGTTTCAGACCGCTTCGTTCAAAGCTGTACCTCAACTGTTGATGAGTCAGTTGAAAAATGGAATAAAGCTGAGAAAATTGTCGCGCAATAATTTTTTGAATTTTCGAAGATAGTTGTCTCAACAAGAATGCCTTGCCGAGTTGCTTTCTGTTTTCGGCAATGAAGCACCACATCAGTCCACAATTTCTCGTTGGTATGTAGAATATAAACTTGGACGGATTAATCTCAACGACGATCCAAAAACAGGTCCACCAACAAAGGCAGTCACCCAGGAAAACGTCGATGCTGTACGTAAGCTTATCCAAGAAGATCGATATGTCACATATGGTGAAATTGGAGCATCATTGAGCATTTCAAAGTCCACAATTAAAAACATTTTACATGAAAAATTATCTGTAAAAAATTGTTTCTCATTGGATACCGCATCTGTTGAAGCAAGAACTGAAGGCAATTAGAGTCAATTAGTGTCAAAAAACTCTAAACCGGTTTAACACAGTATTGTCAGTGGTGATAAATCCTGGATTTACTATTATGAACCCAAAAATAAACGTCAGTCGGCTGTCTGGGTGTTCCAGGATTAACCAAAACCAACGAAAGTTATCCGTTCTCGAAGTGTTCCCAAAAAGAGAGTGGCGATATTTGTCTCAAAAGCGGGTCATGTAGCAACAATTCCTCTGCACGATCAAATAACTATTACTGATGATTGGTACATATCGATTTGTTTGCCAGAAGTAATTGTTGAGTTTCGAAAAACCAACCCCCACCAACGAATGATCCTCCACCAAGATAATGTAAGTTCCCACACAGCTCGAAAAACCATTTGCAAACAAGAAAACATCGAATTGCTGTACCATCCTCCATACCGTCCCGACCTAGATTAGAATAGATTTGATGAGGTGGCTAATTGGCCTATTCCACTGCGACCTTTTCAGATCTATTGTGGTCCTCTGATTCTAGATTACATTCTCCGACCTAACCTCAACGACTTTTTTACTTTTCCAAAAATTAAGAAAGAACTGCATGGTCAAAGGTTCCAGTCCCCAGAAGATGCAGTCAACGCCTTCAAAAACTCTATTTTGAAGGTACCAAGAAGCGAGTGCTTCCAGAATTGGTTCTAAGGATGCAAAAATGCATTTCTTTTCGTGGAGAATACTTTGAAAAACAATAAAGTTTAAAAGCTATCTGTTGTTTTTTTCTAGCTCTCTATGCAAAATATAAATGACAACCCTCGTAATAGAGAAAGATAAAAGGAGTTGGGGTATTTCTCTGACTGTACAGCCCATCCGGATCTACGAAAAAAGGTCGCCGACAATTGGACGCGCGAAATAATGTCGCGCACAATTGGGCGCGTTGCAAAAAAAAGATCGCATTCAACTAATCGCGCGAGAAAATGTCGCGTGAAAAAATGTACATAATATGTGATAATATACATCGTTTGAAGATGTGTTGATAGGCCGTATAGATCGACAACACCAAAGAAGACAGCCGATGTTTTCCATAAATCTTTGGAATTGCTTTCAGTTTATAGACGTTCACAGATAGAAAGATAGATAGATACATAGATAGTTTATTGTGCATAAGATAAATCTTCTCACAAGGGTTCGGTACAAAATTTTAACAAAAGAATAACATAATTAAAATTAATTATGACATACAACTAATTTTACACTGTGTTCATTTGAAAAGGACCCACCCTTAATATCCCAAAAAGGGAACATATTAGAAAGAAATGCCCAAACACATCAACTTTTAACTTGAGGGGGACACTTTTTGGCGCTAATGTCATAAACGTCAGATTCAGCCCCTCCCTACTGGAGATGGTATTAGATATCAAGTCATACCTCATTTAAAAGGTCTGGTAAATCTCTATTCAATAATTTTGTTTTGCTTTTGATACCAGCCTTCCATTGTTATTTAATCGTTGTTTAAAATTGGCACTCTTTCAACTTTTCGTATGCCATTTGGAAAAATTTAAGAGGTATCTACAGGAAGGAGGAAGTGAATCTGACATATGACATTAGCGCCAAAAAGTGTCCCCCTCAAGTTAAAAGTTGACGTGTTCCGGCATTTCTTTCTAGTATGTCCTATTTTTGGAATACATGTTTTATATAAACTAAGTAAAATAGAAAACTACAAGTGACCTTTAATAAGTGTTTTATTAACGACAACCATCAAACCATTACATGGCGGTCCATTTGAACTGTAGTATTGTATAGTGAATAAATGCCCTGGGCAATGGATAAAAAATATGATTTTTTCTATATTTTTTCAATTTTAACATTATGGTATGGACGAAGAAGCAAATGGTGAATTAAATTAGTTTTTTATACATTAAAATGAAAAATATGGTAGCTGATAGAGTAGATTTAGATATACATTATATAAATTTACTATTGATGGAATTATGGATAAGAAATATTATGGTTAATTTTATGGATTTTATTACGGGAAATATTATGAATTATATTATGGGAAATGGATATTTTTTACAAGAAGATACACTATAATTTTGTCTTATGGTTTGGTGAAAAATAGAGATGGTCCAAATAGATAGTGATATTTAACATTGGTAAGTTCATTATTTGTTGTAATTTGTTTTCTCGATTTTATGTTTATTTTTCATTATTGATACAATGTCCTAAATTGTAATTATCATGATTAGTAAGCACTTTTTATTTTTTATCATTGCACAACGACTTTTTCATTACTTTTAATTTAAATTCAACTAACGAATTTTTTTTTTAATTTCTAATTTGCGAGTTACTCAATTATTCATGGATCTAATCAATTTTTTTTAAATCAGAATTTAATTTTCTCTTGAACATGTTCGATTAATTCCTCTTTTTTATTTTTCAATAGAATTTATAAATGAGAATAAAGTCCTTATAGTAAAATGTCAGTCTTAAAATTTTTGATATGAAATGAAGCAACGTAACTTTTACACTTTAGGAATTCCACATCATTACGAATGATCGTGGGAGAAAGGGTAAAATGTTAGTGAAGGAAAAATATTGTAAACCGATAATGACAATCTTGACCTGAGGGACAAGCGCTGTATCGACTAGTTAGGTCGACAGTTTAAACAATATTAATAATTTATGAATAAAATGCACAGATATGCAAAAATATGGAAAATAAGGTATTTTTGGAAATACAGATAAAGTATAATTGAGACTGACATGGAAATTAAAGGCAAAAAAAGAGTCATAATTTTAAATCACATTTTTGTGAAGGAATTATGTTGAAAAACGCACAAATATTTTTTAGTGATTTTGAGTCAAATTAAATAACTGAACAAGATAAATAAGACATTGGTAGTTACGGAAAACAGATTGCAATTATTTTATGAACAATGCATAGTAGAAAGATTATAAAACATTGCCCCTCGTATAATGTTTAAGGTCATTTGCGAAATAGCTTAATTTATACTTTTATAGATATGTCTACCAACAATTATATGAAAGTATTAGTAAGCTTTAATAAAGATATATATATAGCTTTGAATTTTGTTGAGACGAGTACAATTACATTTATATTTACAATTATAACTTGAACTCCACTGAGGTCAGTTGGGCTGACCGGAGTTCAAAGGAATACATGTTTTATATAAACTAAGTAAAATAGAAAACTACAAGTGTTTTCATAATCAACAACCCTCAACCATTATATTGAATGCAGCACAACTTCCAAATTTATCAATGGGTTGAAGAAAGAAGAAGGCTTGAATCAGTTGAAAATTGAACAGTATATAGCTGGAAACCAATAGCCAAGTAAAAAATTTATAAAGATACGGCGCAACGAATCAAAACGATTTGCCAATAATATGGTAATCGTCCAAATTTGGAATACTGGGTGTCCCAGAAGTTTCTGACCCATTTTAACTGCAAAAATCTCGGAACTCAGAAACGATAGGGAGGTGCGGTTTTCGTTGAACAATTTCTTTTTATATAAAGTTTTTTTAGTATAAATGTTTAATTAGTGAAATCTTATATAGGATGTTTTAAAAAAATGGTATTTTTAAATGCAAATATCGTCTATTTTTTTAATGAAACACCCTATATATTTTTATTCTATCTGAAAGCTGAACTATTCCCCTTTCTGAAAATGTATAGTTTGTTGAAGTTTAGATGAAAAATGAATAAGTTATTTGATTTTCAATGATAGGCTGTTATGTAGGCATCTGCTTTGACTTGACGATTTCAGACTTTTTTATATGGTTTTTTATCGAAGGTAGATGTGATCATCCTATTCCAGAGACTCTGGAATAACCGCGTGGCAACATTGTCCGAACATTTCCAGAAATTACCCCGGAAATGTTACGCAATTCTATTGATCACTTTTTGTTCAGGTTGCAAAAATGTATGGATCAAAATGGACAACACTTGGAACATCTTAAATATTTTTATTAAATTAGATAATTTATAATAAATTTTTTCTAATTTTTGGTATTAGTTAGCAGGCAAATTTTGTAATTGTTTTTTATTTAAAACATATGTGTCAGACACCTTTATCTAATAAACAATACCTAATCATTAAAAACCAAATAACTTACTCATTTTTCATCTAAACTTCAACAAATCATACATTTTCGGAACGGGAAAGAGTTCAGCTTTCAGATAGAATAAAAATATATAGGGTGTTTCATTAAAAAAATAGACGATATTTGCAATTAAAAAATACCATTTTTTTAAAACCCCCTTTATAAGATTTCACTAATTTAACATTTAGATTGAAAAAAACTTTATATAAAAAGAAATTGTTCAACAAAAACCGCACCTCCCTATCGTTTCTGAGTTCCGAGATTTTTGCAGTTAAAATGGGTCAGAAACTTCTGGGACACCCAGTATTTAAGAGGAATTGCCCATAATTATTAAATAATTATTAAAAACACGACAAAGGCTTTGCGGTGAACTAATCGGCCGACTTTCATCATTACAGACATACTAAAGTACAAAAAAAAACACCAAAAGAGTACAAAAAAATGAAAAAGCAAAGAAACAAAAAAGAAATTTAAACACGCCAGTGATGAACTGCCAGTCCTAAGCCTGGATAAAGTATGAAATTTGGAACATAAATGTTACAAAGTGTGAGGTTTTACACTTGTAGCATACAAATTGGGTTAATGTATGCATATCAAACTATAACATATGTATATTATTCACGCGACTTTTTCTCGCGCGATCAATTGTATGCGATCTTTTTTCGCCGGCGACCTTTTGCTACGTGTCCAATTGTGCGCGACATTATTTCGCGGGACCAATAGTCGACGACATTTTCTCGTGACACCAGCCCACCCAATTTTGGCTGAGCTATCCATAAATATATTACAGATAGAGGCAACAAGCCAGCTCGGAACCAATCAGCATGTAAGAGAGATATAGAAAGTCAGAGGTTCAGGCTGTCTTTCTTTAATGGCGCGCATAGTTTAGACACAGACAAAGACAGAAAAACCTCTGATGGTCTGTCTCTTCCTCTCTCACCGGAGTTCAGACGGACATTCCCACTTACACAGCGGCCTATGGCTTGTTGCCTCTATCTGTAGTATCTCTATGGAGAGCTATCACAATAATTTTTGAAGAATAATAACAAAACTGATTACTTACTCTGATAAGCTTGATTGATCGTGTGTGTCCGTGAACAGACTGGATGGAGTAAGAATCAACGTGGAATACACTACCAACATCAGTATTAACAATAATATTTTAATTAAGTAATACAGTTTCAGTGCTGTTGCAAGTGCAATTAAACATAAGACCCACGTGAATACCACATACTCTGGATGGAAACAGTCCGGATTGAATGCTAAATCTTCAGTAGTTGTAATGGAAGAATCTGAATTATTATGACTTTCAACCTCGGTAGATTTAAAATTGGCACTTAAATCCCTTTTTCTTCTAACCGCATTTTCTTTGGCGTTTCTAAACACTATATCACTGACATCTTGTTTAAAGTTTTCAAAAAGAAATGAAGTTTTATTATTCACCGTGGATTCAATATTATTATGCAAATCTTTTACACAAGTCTCGTTACACTGTGCCTTGTCAATGTTTAAAGTAAAATTATTATTAACGTTAGCTTGCACAAGAAAATTCACTATTATAGTTGGATTTGTTACTGTGAAATTATTATTTATAGTCCGTTTTAAAGAAAAATTTTTATAGGGGTTTAAATATATAAAGTGTGAATTTGATTCGAGGCTGCCAAAGTTGATTAAATTCAGAGAACTTGTCATGGCCATTAAGATGATAACACCGCAAATGAAAGCTGTTCTTCTTTTTCTTTTGTGAACTAATGTCGATGAAATTTTTCTTAAAGATTCTGGAAGTTGTTGAAACTCTTCGGCCATCACAAGAATTGACGTGGCTATCAAAATGAGTGTTGTTATGACTATGCAGATTACAACCACATTAATCCTAAAATTCAAAAAAATAAATTATTATAAGTGGGTCGTGGTCTTCTATCATTAAACTGACTATGAATAACCCGCTATATTGACAGCATACTTTGTTTGAACCCAACATCTAAATCGATTCTCTCATTCCAAGACAAGGATAGCAGTACAAACAGCAAAGGTCACAGATTCCAATAACAGTGCCGTGCTGTGTGGGGATTAAAATTTATTGAAAATATTCATTTTAGATTTATTTATTATTCGAGGAATGCGATATTGAATTATAAACATGTATTGTTTATTTTCTAATGCTCGATTACACCACCTTGGCTTAACAAGTTGGCCAGGCTTAAAAAAATTAAGCTCGCTGCACCGTTATCTAATCGAAGCTTATAGGCGTGAAATTTTAAGCACAGATTTGTCCATTCAAATGAAGACAGTTTTATTTGTTACAAGATATCCAGATTGACCTCGAACTACTCGTGATGCAGTGAAGAGAATACTTGCAAATTCAACACAATTTGGTTGTTTCCAATCAAAAGTTGAGAAAGTGAAGCATATTGTTGTTATTAATGATAATACAATTAACTTTCTTAGTTGCTTTGCTGCTTATCCCGAAGCATTATTACGTTGTGGTAAGAGAGATTTAGCTATACCAATGAAATCTATTCAAAAAATTTCATGACAAAATGTACCTATCACTTAATATTAGTAACAAAATTAAATTAATAACTTCGTTCCAACTGGCGTTAGAACCGTTTTTGGTATCGTTTGCGCAAGTGCTGTATTTCTTTCACGTTCCAACTGCATGGGACGGTATACAAACTGTACCTTCTGGAAGGGATGATAAAGTTGATGTGTCCATCCCAAATTCGAGTTTGCGCACTATACAGTACTCGAAACGATTCCAGTACGGTTCATAAATGCCAGTTGGAAAAAACCTAATAATTTCTTCAACTACCGGCGCATTCACCAAAATATGGAATTGTCCATAGCCCCGAACCTGGCGCATCCGCCAAAATGCGTGTATTAATATTTGTTGCAATATAAATGATTAATAGTATTTCGAAGTAAAATTAATATGGGGGCTTCTGAAAGTTAAACAATTTCTCGCCTTATTTCAAATTGTACGCTGCTCAGTTATTTTTTATTTTTAAAATGATTACACCCGCATTACGAGGATGAAATGCTTTGTCTTTTAATTTTCTGTACCTACAGATATTTAATAGTAACAGAAGAATGGTTATTTAGCCTAATTGACTTGAAAAGTGGCATAGGAAAGTGGATATGAATATAAAAATTATCGTGTGTGGAAATTAATTTGATGAATAAAATAATGAGATTGAAACTAGTACCAAACTGAAAATTGGTATCTAAATAAAAGAAAAAGCAAAAAGGTATTTAGTTTCGAAAAATTATGTAGGAAATAATCAGAGGTAATGTATTGAGATAAAATCAAAATTCACTCAAATATGTAAAATTTTTCCCTGAATCGATTTATTGATTGATTGACTAGAACGTTCTATCTTTCCTATTAGTCGAGTTATGAGTACCTATCTTTTGTTTTGAAAAGTGGATTTTCGATAATTTCATGACTCTATTTGAAGGCGGAATAATGATTTTATCAAATAACTGACCGTGCCAGTCGATATCTCGTCCTAAAAAACCCCTTATTACGAATTTTTAGCATTTTTTATTTTTTTATGGAAATATTTCGCGATATAAATTGCTTTTTTCTAACTCCCTTAATCCTTGGAAATATAGACTCAAAATTCACTAAAACATGTAAAATTCTCCACTGAATCGATTGGTGAAGACTAGAACGTTCTATATTTCCTATTAGTCGAGTTATGAGTAATTTTTGTTTAGAAAAGTGGATTTTTGAAAATTTCATGACTCTATTTGAAAGCGAAATAATGATTTTATAAAACAAGTTGCTCAAGAAAAGTTGGCTTTACACATACATATTATTTATATTATTTAAATTCATTTGTTCATTTACGTACTCCAAGATGAAAATAACCGAAAAATGCAATCTATTATTGATCGATTAAAAGTAACAAATTGTTGTAAAACTATTATTTTTTTTTTCTACTTTGGATCAATCAAATTACCACAAAACCCCAAATTGTTAAGATATTGTAAAGCAGATTTAAATATTGAAATTATATTTAAATCGTTGGAAAATCCCAATAAAATAAATCTTCCACTACTCTAACTCAATCTGAAGCAAAATAATAAAATTAAATCACCAAAAAAATGTTTCAATCTTCAAACAAACTGAAATCCTCTCCTGTGTTTTTTTGATGAGAAGAGAATACATTGTTCGAAACTAGTAATGTAGAACTTATTATTGTAATTATTACTTACATTTCTGTGGTGATAGCTTGACAAACAATGATAAATAACCATATGATAAAACAGCACATCATATTTGACTTAAACATATCCTCTCGTAGTTGACTGAACTGGAAAAAAATGTATGTAAGTGATACTTTTTTTGTTCGACGGTCTTGGTAAAAACAAAATG
Source organism: Lochmaea crataegi (assembly GCA_947563755.1). Taxonomy (NCBI): domain Eukaryota; kingdom Metazoa; phylum Arthropoda; class Insecta; order Coleoptera; family Chrysomelidae; genus Lochmaea; species Lochmaea crataegi. The sequence goes on from OX387425.1 coordinate 25,186,212, forward strand.
ATCATTGCATACTAGGAATGTGAAATTAATTGTTTGAGATTGTATATTACACTTTTGTAATAAGCTGGACGTTAGACCATACCTTTCGTTTATAAATTTCATATTACCATTACCTATTGTGGGCATATAATCTATGAGTATTTTATTTCAACCAATAAATTTTTTATATGTATATGGAGACTCATATATGTATATAGGTCAGCATTCCTGTTGTTGGAGTATAGGCCACTCTTTGTGAGCTCTTTTGATCCCTTTTGTACGGTGGATCAATCCGTGTGTTATCTTCGGCTTACTACAGCATGCGGTGTGAGTTCGCCATCTTTGTAATGTTTTTCCATTCCTTCCTATCCTCTATTCTTCTACCCCAGTCACAGATTCCTATTTTCTTGAGGCCATCAATCACTTGATCTTCCCATCTAAGTTTGGGACGTCCCCTGGGTCAAGGGGTTTGCAGGCTTGCAATCAAAGATTTTCCTTATTGTATCGTCCTTATTCCTTCTTCGAAGATGCCCGTACCATCTATATCTTCACCATTCGTGTATTGACTTATTGCGTAGTTATATAGTCCCTTCATTCGGGATCTGGTTTGTCCCTAGTAATCTCCGTATGATTTTCCTCTTTAGGATTCTGAGATTTTCTTCATGTTCATCAGTTAGGCTCATAGTTTCACCGGCATACGTTATTACTGGTCGTATCGCGGCTTTATATTCTTTGTTTCCGGCTATTATTCTTGCGTTTATCTCCGCACTTTTGTTGTTCTTCTCATCAATTACTATTCACAGGTATCTGTAATGGTTTACTCTTTGAAAAGTATAATCTCCCGTATTTATAGTGGCTGTGTTGTCTGTCTTCCTTGAAATTAGCATATATTTTGTCTTCTCTTGGTTAACTACCAATCCTCTCTTTGATGTCTCTTGTATTAAGTTATTGAATGTATTTTCTAGGCTTTTCTTGTCTCAAGTAATTAAAGCTAAATCATCGGCATATCCTATTATTTGTGTGCATTCCTTTTATGTATGTTATATTCACAAAACTACGTTTGGCTTTTTAAAAAAGGTTTTTATTTAATTAACTTCTTGAGATAGAATAAAATGATAAAAAATGGAATTTAAGTATTTCAGAATAAAATTGTAACTAACTACATTGCATTAGACCAATTCAATTTATATGTTTTTTTTTATAAAACGACAGCGTTAATTTTTATGTAAAATGTAATCTAGCGTCGTTCCCATGAAAATAGAGAAGTTGTTATCATCCTGTAATATGATATCGGTGTAACTCAAACCTAAGTGATTTTTCTATATGACATGTATATTGCTTTAATCACACCATCTAGTGTTAAAAAGACTTGTAGACAGACTATCTCCATGCCTTACACCTACTTCAACGTTAATGTCTCCTGTATTCCCGTCTCTGGTTATCACCTTTGCACTCGAGTCCTTCATTATCACTTTCACTAGTCTTATTAGCTTTTTTGAAATTCCTATATTCCACATATCAGATAATAGCCATTCTCTGTCAACTGAATCAAACGCTTGATGAAAGTCAATGAATAGTACATGTAGATCTATGTCATGCTCATAGCTCTTTTCGATTGACTGTGTAAGTATGTGTATGGCATCTAACGTTGATCTTCCTTTTCCAAATCCCTATTGATATTGACCTAGTTTGGATTCAACCTGTTTATTTAGTTCTTTTTCATTAGACTGGATAATATCTTGTAAGTAGTGTTAAGCAGCATTATACCCCTGTAATTTTTGCATTTGGTCCAATGCTCTACTCGTTTGGCATGCGTTCTTCTGCCCATATATTCATTATCAGGTCATATATTCGTTGAAGTAAGGCTTCTCCTCCATGTTGGATTAGTTCATTATTTATATCATCTGGTCCTGCAGCCTAGTTTGATTTGAGTTGTTTCACAACATCTATAAATTCCTCAAAAGAGGAGACTTAATCCACGTAATGTACACTTGTATACAACGGTGGAGATACCCATGGTTAGCTGCAGCCTGACCACGACATTGAAAGGCATACTTAATCTTCCGCCTTCAACTCTGAATATTAAAACGGAGGTGATAATGGCTATGCATCCAAGCTGGGAACTGGCACGAAGGAATCAACACCCACAGTCATTCCAGAATAACAGATCTTATCACAAACTCGCTTCTTGAAATGAGGAGTGATAACATGTTAAACATAGTTAACGCCAACCAAAGGTACAATATCCAGCTAAACTGGAATGGACTGGAAACATGCGGACAGGATGGAACATTGGTGTGGTACACTGACGGATCTAGAACTGTTGGAGGAACAGGAGTTGGAGTACACGAAGTAAAGCCAGGTGTAAGGTCTACGCATCTTTGGGCAAGTTAGGCGGAATTCTACCCTATCGATACATGTTTGTAAATGAACATCGAAAGGGGGTAGAGAGGCCAAAAGACCCAGATAGTCAGGCAACTCTGAAATCCTCAGCATGCTCCCAGATTCGATCCAGACTGGTCTGGGATTGCTTTCAAAAACTTTTAGCGGAGAAGGAAACATCCTCACACACACATTATCTTCGAATTGAAGACCTATTAGAGTTTTAAACTCCTGTGAAGTGAATTCTAACAAATATATTCAACACTCAGTATAGTGGTTTGTATAATAATTCCAAAGTATGTTTATTATTTTATTAATAAACATCACCTTGTGTTATTATAACAAATCGAGTATACGTGATGAAAAAAGTATAAATAGATATTTGTTAGTATTCACGTGGTTCCTTTTTAATATAAACTAGAGAGTCAACGACTGCCCTACTTGATGCCAGTCGTTATGTTTTGGGGTACTTCTTGAAGTATACATATATGTAGATAATCCCCTTATCAATAAAGTAATTTGAAGTGTAATGACTATCTATTGGAAGCAGCTTAGCCTATAACCAGAACTTATTACACTCCTACGCTTACAGCGCCCAAGGAAGGATATCTCCAAGAAAGATCCAGTGAAAAGACTGTTGAGGCTGATAAGGACAACTAGTCTATTCATATAAACAAGAGCATAGAAAGCCTGAAGGCTGAGGTGCTGATGACTCGAAGCATCTGACTGGTGGTACTGTACTAATCAATAAACAAATCCACAATTTGAGTAGTTTCTTTTTACGGTAAAAATGGGCCGTTTACTTGAAATTCAGTTCTCAAATTTCCAATACATTTATATATTCTGTCCTGAACTTGTGTTTTGTATATGTTATTATTGAGATGAATGAATTATAATCAAAAAATCCAATTACAATGAATGACGGCACTAGCACTAGAACTGTAAAATCGTTACCGTTTTAACAGTATTTTTTTTGCTACAAATTTTAATACATACCAATTTCATAGATTTGAATTTACCTGGTGTTCCATTTCTTTATCTATGAATCTTAATGTCCACGCATTTACATTAGCACTTCTCATCCTTTTGTTGCTTTCGATTTCTATACTGTGGTCAATAATATCATCTATCTGTTCAACAGAGGAAACAAAAGTCGATCCACGTTTGTTGTATTTTCCGTCATTTGCTTCAAATTTCTGTTTGTAGGAAACTGTATCGAGCTCTTCTTCCATTTCGTTTGATAGGGATCTGTGAAGCTGGAAATAAAGATAAATCCAGTTAGTGTTATCCCAATATTTCAACACAAAAAGAATACTCCGAATACATACTCCGTAATCTCTCAAATGAGCCAAAAATTTAATGGTTGTTAAGCAAATATGTGTTTATACAGAGTGAGTTTTAAGTAAGGAACGCCTTAATTATCTAGGAAACGGTGATATGGCTGATATTATGGTGGTATTTAAATTGTTGTCAGATCTTTCCCTTTTCCCGGAATAATAATGAACTTTGTTTTTTCAAATGTATAACCCCGTATATTTTTTGCCTTTTGAAATATAAAAGAAAGTCGTGTTAGTTACACTATTTATTACTCAAAAACAGCTGAAACGGTATGGCTGGAAATTGGTGGGGAGGTAGCTTAGAACCTGGAGACGGACATAGTATACTTTTTATTCCGTTCTCGTGGGATTTAAGAAAAATTCTTTTTTGGACAAAAAATGGCAGTAAAGTAGAATTTAAAATTTTTGTATAGGTATCGTTACTTGGAGATTAGCTAATTAGGATGGCATTAATAGAATTTTGAAATAAACAAAAGCTACTCGGACACTCCACTCAGCGGGCAGAAAACGACCGCTTGCATAATATCTTACTGAGTCGGGTTTGTTCGAACTCGAGAGCGGCTGGACTGATTTCCATGGTTTTTGATTTGTTATCGCACGGGAAAAAAATTTTACTTTGGACAAAAAATGGCGGTAAATTAAAATTTAAAATTTCCATAAAGGTATCGTTGGGTTTGAAATAAACAAAAGCTACTTTGACACTCCACTCAGCGGGCAGAAAACTAACGCTTGCATATCTTATTGACAAGACAATGTTTGGACAGGAAAACATCTGTCGGGTCTTCGAGATGTTAAGACAGGACAACGTCTGTCGGGTCTTCTAGTTCTGAATATTTTTCATGTGATGTTCTCCATACCTAAATGCCATAATTTCGGAGTTATAGCTTCAATTATATTATATATTAGGTTAAAATACTAAATTTAGATGGTTATGATTGAATGAACTAGTTTAATTTGAATAATCTTTAATAATTTTTATCCTAATAGAAATATCATAACAAGGTCTACCGTCAGTAAATTAGTAGAAAGTTTAACGAAACTGGTACAGTGATAGTAATTATGCGCCAAAGAAGAAAAGTGAGGTATTATTGTCGATGCTGACGCACAAGCTATCGCAAAAGCAGGAAATAAATTTTTACTTCGTTTGTACGGTTGCAAGGATGAAACCATGATATTACACGGTTTTAGACATCAGTGTTTTATTAGAACTGCGTACAACAGTAAACACAACCTAGCTTCTTTGCCTCCAACTGAAGCTGCTGCTGAGCAACACTCATTCAGGACGTACCGCCAAGTCCAACTTTGGCAAGGAAATGTTATGGAACCACAAAAATGGAGCTGGGAAAAAACTAGCTACGGACTATCTCCTGTCACTACCTTTAAACCTCCCGCTCCACCAAAACTTCTAACGCTTATCTCCTGTAGGTGTAAAAAAGGCTGCCGTGGAGCGTGTGAATGAAAGAAAAGTGGGTTGAAATGTTCAATAATGTGCCTCGAGTGCAACAATTCATGCAATAATAGCCCTGAACATATCGTTGAGGATTTGGATGAAGAGGATACACAAGCGGTAGAACTCGAACTGTTGTTTGATAAGGTCGATCAAGTTGATGGTCCTACTTTTATAGAGTCCGAAAACACGTAAGTCGTTTTTAAACTACCTTTTTTGTCTTCTTTCTTCCTACAATGGATCAATCAGTCTGTTACAAAATACAGGACTTTGAAACTGAGAAATGTTTCTTTGTTTCAGTCTTGCATTAAACCCACGGAGTAACAGATGACGGATCCGACAGTAGTGGTCAAAGTGACGTAGATAAACATGGGCCATCAGCTGCAGTTAAGCGAAGAAGAATAATTTAAAGTTATAGCTCAGATGTGTTTTAGTATTTATTTTGTTTTGTCAAGAATTTTCATTGGTAATAAACTATATTTTTTAAACATATAATAAATAATAATAATTTTTATTAGCAAAATAGTAATTTACAATAACTTTCAATATAATTTTACCAGAGTACCACAGAGCCAGTGGCTGTACGAGGTATAATAATAATAATAATATATTTATTTAACCAATAGAATATACAGTAGATTAGTAAGGTAACAGGGAAAGGCACATAAACAATACAAGAAACTCAAAAAAGTTCATTGAAGAACTTGTCTTTGAGTAAACCGTCTTAATTAATAATTGATAACCCCAATGACAGTTACTTAACTACTAACTTAAATGGTAACATGATAGATATTTGTATTTGTAGAATACCTACATGTATAATATACACATAAATATAGTACATAAAATTTTTTTTTCAACTTATAATAAAATATTAAAATTACACTACATAGGATATTTAACACACAAATTCATATGGATATCATTGATGGATCAATAATATTTTGTATTTCCCTCCTGTTTATAGAGAGTAACTAAGCTTTTAGCTTACTTTTAAGTATGTATTTAGAATGGTACACCTTCAAATAGTCAGGCATTACATTGAAAAGTCTAGGTGCCAGATAGACAAAATCTCTTTGACCTATCGTTTTATTAGCTCGAGGGGTAACAACATTAAATGCTTTTCTTGTAGAATAACTGTGGTTAGCATTAGTAAGGTATTTCGATTTACATTTGCTGGTTAATACAATGATGGCCTTGGTATACAATTGCCTTATGTCAAGTGTTTGTGCTTCGGAGTATAAAAGGTCTGATGAGTAGTATGAAGGTTTATTCATAATTATTTTCAAAAATCTTTTTTGTATGGTTTGTATAGATAAGATATGACATTTTCTAATTCCGCCCCAGCCGACAATTCCGTATTGTAATATAGATTCTACCCAACCATAATATAAGATTTTTAGATGGGAAGTGCATAGGAAATGTTTAAATTGACGAAAGCGATATAGTAAGGTTCTCAATTTTTTTTGTCATTTCATATACTTGAATATCCCATTTAAGGAATAGATGCCTAAATATTTCACGGAGTTTAATAGTGGGACAGGTTGTTTATCTATATACAACAAACTATATGACGGTAAATGAGGCTCATAAGAAGTGAATGGTATTATTTGAGTTTTCTCAACGTTCATAGTGAGCATGTTGCCTTTTATCCAATCAACAATAACCTTCAAGTCTTTTTCGGCCATATCACGAACTGACCGCCCAACGAACAAAGTAATGGTACCTGTACACTTAAGAAGTAAGTCATTCATGTATATTATGAAGAGTATTGGTCCAAGTACAGTGCCTTGAGGAACACCAAAAGTACAAGTTCTTTCACTGCTCAAAAAGGAGTTAACCTGGACCCGCTGCTTCCTGCCTGTTAAAAAGTTTCTTAGCATATCATGCACTACTCCTCGTATTCCAAGGTGCTCAAGTTTATCCAGCAACAGAGACTGTGAGATATCGTGTCAAACGCTTTCGCTGGATCAACGGAGACACCAAGGCACGGTCGACTATTATCAACAGTTTGATAACCGAACTAGTTAGTTCAGCTATGGCATCTTGGGTTGACTAGTCTTCACGAAATCCAAATTGAGCTGGTGACAGTATATGATTTTTATTTAGATAATTGATTAGTCTATCCTTTACTACTAGTTCAAATATTTTCGAAATGGAGGATGTTAATGAGATTGGCCGATAATTATTCAGGTTTTTTATATCACCAGTTTTATATAAAGGACGGATAATCGCTGTTTTAAAGTGGGAAGGGACTGCACCTGTTTTGAAAGACATGTTTATAATGTATGACAATAGTGCGGAAATATGTACAGCTAGAAGTTTTAAAACTTCATTAGTAATTTGATCCTCACCAGGAGATTTCTTATTTTTAAGATTTAAAATTTTCTGTAAAACTTCTTCACTGTTTGTCTCCTGTAAGAACATTGATTTTGTCTGTCTCTTATGTTTCTAGATGTTTTGGGCATTTCTCTGGATTTTGGAAGCCAAATTTTGGCCAATGTCAGCAAAATAATCATTAAACCTATTAGCTATTTCTAGTTCGTTGGTCAAGGTTTTGGTTTTGGTTTTGCCGTCTTCTAGTACGATTTCATTTATAGAAGTATCATTTTTATTTTTTCCATTAAACTTTTTTACAACATCCCACAGTTTTTTTGAGTTGCCTGAACTATTTGTTACCAAGTTCTTGTAGTAACTAAATTTTGTTTTTTTTATTAGAGCTTTAAGTTCATTTCGAAAGTTAATGAATTTCAGCCTTAACTCCAAGCAATTAGGCTGCTTTAAGAAATCTTGAAATAGTTTATCTCTATGCTTCATGGATGTTATTAACCCTTCTGTTATCCATTCTGTTTTCTTGTTATACTTTTTTCTTTGATACTTTGTGGTGGCATGATCAATTGAGGTTTTTAGTTTATTTATGAAAAATGAAGTCGCCAACTCAATATCTTTGGAAGTGTAAATATTAACCCAAGATTCGTTTTCTATCATTGAAACGAATTTAGTTTTATCTAAATTACATACAAAAAGTGGTGAATTTAAGATACTTTTCGATATGACAGTTTTCGTGTCTACAGTAGTGGAGTAATGATCAGATATTCGTGTCTTGATAAGAGCTGGCAAAATGTCATTTTTGTAAGATTCCGATTTTAATTTAGGGTTGGTTTTAAGCGAAATAAAGCCTTTTTCATAAAAGATATTTTTGTAATCATCTACCAAAACGTCGTCATTTGCCATAAGGTCAATATTAATGTCCCCGACAATATAATACTGATCAAACTCAGATAATTGCACACTCTCTAGATATTCTTCCAAACCCTGATTGAATTTTTTTATTAAAGTACTAGGAGATCGGTATACTGCAAGAACTCCTATTTTATGTTTTATCCCTACATGTATATCTATATTCAAAAAGAGGAGAAAAAGATAAATTTAAATATTATTTATTAGATTTGGAATTTGTTCTTTGCTTTTGGGATCTTGTATTTGCTGTTTTTATGGATGGCTTTGGATTGATTTCAATTTTTTGTATGTTCTCCAACAAATTTTCCGGCAGCTTGGTTGTTGCATCCTTTTGAGGCACTAGGATAGAGTGCGTTCTAATTGGTTTCTGAATATCACAAGAACTGTCTATCAAAAGTAAATCTTCATATCCTAGAGATTCGTTATCCACTATCAGTTTACCGTTTTTTATGTAGCAGTTGGTCTTTCCATCATTTTTGGCTAAAAGCTGGTGCTTACGTAGTAACTGATATTTCTTTCTTTGTTCGAAGGTTAGATCTTCAGCAATATATAGTTTCTGACCCTTTAATGCTTTCCTCTTGGCGATAACAGGTTTTTTTGCAAGAAACTGGCAAAACCCTATTTTTAGTGGACTATCTTCACTTTTCCTCACAAAATAGAAATTATTTATTTCTTCTTCTTTGATGTTTGTATTTAATAGTTTGTTCACTTCTTCACAAACCTTTTTACTATCTGATAAATCCTGTCTTTTGGACAATCCAAATATGGTGATATTATTTTTTTTCTGCTACTTTGATTTCTTCAACCTGATCTTTTAGCTGCTGATTTCATGGTACAAAGATTCAGTTCAAGTTCCTGAGCTGATAAGCACAACCCAAATATATGAATGAATTAATGAAAATAGCTGCTGATTTTCTTTCTCCAAATTGACTATTTTTCTCTGCAGTTCCTCAAATTTTTTTTTTATGTTTAACCTCTATGTCTTCGATATAGCTCTTGATTTCGTTTCGATTTCTGATGATTTCATCCAATAATTGTTTCGTAGATATTTGTTCAGATTCATTCATTTCAATTAAAATCTTTCCAATTTTATTATTTTCTTCATAGGAATATTTGTACTGAACGCTAATGAAGTGATAATGGGTTAAGTTTTTTTGTTCTGTTTAACAGTATGAATTGAATATTGTAAGTTACAATTCTGGTAGATTTTGTAATTATTTCCAAAATTTTGCTTCTTGTTTCGTGTTTTTAATATCTTGGTCATTTACCCAAGAAATTTTCTAAATTTTTTAAAGAATACCTACATTGAACAATCGAATTACTTGAAGAGTATTTGCTTGCTACGGTGGCCACACACTATTTTGAAATAGATAGAGATGTGTTCTTACTTTTTAACTTGCCTAAAAATAGGTAAGGAAATGTTGGGGGGACTTTCAGATGTTAAAAATAAGGTATAAAAAAGGAGGGTAGCAAAGTTAAAAAAAAGGTAAAAGGGGTGAAGGGAGAGTGAAGGTGGGCTGTTGAGCGAAGTGCTTAGCTCGGCGTATAATGTCGCCAATGAGCATGCTTCAAATCACGTTAGCACCCTCTACGTCTATCTTACGTCAAAATGTTTGTAGAATTTTTTGTCGCAAATTTTGTCTACTTTCCGAATTTCCAGATAGTTTTTTTTCTAAAATATGCAAAATAAAAAAAATTCCAAAAAACGGAATTTTTTTCCTTTTTTTTCACAATTTGGGGGGTTGCGGGGGGAATTTTTGGTGGAAAGTTAAAAATTTGGATTCAGCGGCCCAAAAAACATAATATAAGCTTATTTCCAGAACTACCAAGAATTTTGCAAGTTAAGGTCCTTATGGTCTTTAATGTCTGGATTAAAATGTTTGTTTCACGTTAGGGGTATGTCCACATTTGAGTAGTAGAAAAATTAGGAATTTTAGAAAACATACAGTAAAGGCCATTACATCAAAAATTACATTAAACATCACAATAAAAATATTCAGTATTTCTTAAGGATTTCAAAGGACAAAAAATATACAGGGTGAACAAAGTTCATTATTATTCCGGAAGAAGGAAAGATCTGACAACAATGTAAATACAACCATAATATCGGCCATATCACAAGATCCATGCACACCAAAATCTATAAAAATCGTGCGATCCGTTTCAAAGATAATTGAGGCGTTCCATACTTAAAATTCACTCTGTATAAAAAGCGGGTAGGTTACTACTTACTTACATTTTCAAAGGGTATTTCTGGTGTCCAGTCCGTTGTGTTTTCTTCCTCGGTACCGCTGTGTTGTATGCCACTGTCACTTCTTTCACTTGGAGGTCGAATTGGTTGAGAAACTGGCGTTGGAGGAGTCGTTGGGGAGTTTACATTGCTCTTAATGTCTTCTTCGGGCCATAATTTGTTTGAAAAAATACTAAAAAATACAATGAATCACGGGGACGTAAATACGTTTATGAAACAAAGATGTTTTCAAATATTGCTTATAATATTTTGAATATCTTATCGTTCAACTTTAATTCACCTTTCGAGATATTTTTCTTACATAATCTACATCAGAATTGGTTAGTTTTAAAAGTCTATATATAATTGTATTAAAAATATTTCACGCTTTCCCAGCTGTCGTACATTTTTCTTAAGAGCACTAATGGATTTAATGTTCTTAAAAGTAAGAAGCAACGATTAATATTAGTTTTTGTTTGTGCACTGAATCGTTCAACCAAAATGATTCTGGAGTTTAAAAATAACATATCAACATTTTTTGTTTCACAAGCTCTACATTTTAGCTAGAGAACAAAAAGGACGTAATTTAAATACTATAATTATTAAAAGGAAGTAGTTATTCATAAAACTAACCTTGGTCTTGAAGCCAATCTTTTCCTTGATCTCATAGGTTCACATTGTTTGATTAAATATGTGGTTATGTTATGTACTCTTAAATATGCATCTCGCTCTTGACCGTTACCAGGTTCTACTTCATACGCTCCACCAAGACATTGATAAGTTGCCTCAGAAATGTGAACTTGCCTGGAAAAATGTGAAAGTACCTCATTATGTAGTTAATGTTACAGGAACAATTCATATTGAAGATACATTCAGCTTGCAGTGCTAGCATTTGCTGTTGACGTAAGCCAGTTTGCAAAGCCAACTAGCACTGACACTTTCAAAATAATTCCAATCTGGCTGAGGTCCTCGCAAATGAAATTGATGCAAAAATTACTAAATCAGTTGGAGAATATTACCGACTCTCAGTATATATTCCTTTTCCAGATTATTTGTTAAATGAAATGTCAGCAAGGTATCCTGGCACTCTTTTGCAAATGATCGTTCAGTTGCAGAAGTTGCTGTCCTAACTTCAGCGACGAATGTTCTTCTAGATGCTAAAGTATATGAGGAAGATCTTCCTTGTTTGTTAATTTGGAGGCAAGATCTAGAACTTTGGCAACATATGAGAGAAAATATCCCAAAGTCTCCAGCAGATGCCTACAAAAGAACAACAGTGTTGCCAAATATTAGAGCCCTATGTCACATTTCCTGTGACTACTAGCACAACCGAGCGATCTTTCTCCACCTTACGAGTGTTTTCAAAGTTGTCTTACCCCGGTTTACCACCAGATTCCATATGATTAGCTAAACGTACATCTGTCGACCAAATATCAAATTGCCATTTTCTGAGACCCAATACTCCACAAAGAACGGAACCTGAATGGATACCAATCCTCATATCTAAATCTTCCACCTGTAAACAATAAACGAGATCAGTTATTATGTATATTCACTAATAAAAACATTCGTAGGTATATTAATACATATGTCTTACTGTTTTAAATGAAACAGTAATATGAGAAGATTCCACAAAGTAAGGGTCCAAACAGTAAATTCAATTACATATGCCTTTTCTAAAGCATGTCTCGAATAGGCGAAGATCATTCGGAAGTACTAGCTGCAAATTTTGTAAGTTTATTTTTTCATGAACGGAAAGAAGAAGAGTAAAGTGGAAAGAAAGAGGAAAGAGGAAAGAAAGAGGAAAGAGGAAAGAAAGAGGAAAGAAAGAGGAAAGAGGAAAGAGGAAAGAGGAAAGAGGAAAGAGGAAAGAGGAAAGAGGAAAGAGGAAAGAGGAAAGAGGAAAGAGGAAAGAGGAAAGAGGAAAGAGGAAAGAGGAAAGAGGAAAGAGGAAAGAGGAAAGAGGAAAGGGGAAAGAGGAAGAGGAAAGAGGAAAGAGGAAAGAGGAAAGAGGAAAGAGGAAAGAGGAAAGAGGAAAGAGGAAAGAGGAAAGAGGAAAGAGGAAAGAGGAAAGAGGAAAGAGGAAAGAGGAAAGAGGAAAGAGGAAAGAGGAAAGAGGAAAGAGGAAAGAGGAAAGAGGAAAGAGGAAAGAGGAAAGAGGAAAGAGGAAAGAGGAAAGAGGAAAGAGGAAAGAGGAAAGAGGAAAGAGGAAAGAGGAAAGAGGAAAGAGGAAAGAGGAAAGAGGAAAGAGGAAAGAGGAAAGAGGAAAGAGGAAAGAGGAAAGAGGAAAGAGGAAAGAGGAAAGAGGAAAGAGGAAAGAGGAAAGAGGAAAGAGGAAAGAGGAAAGAGGAAAGAGGAAAGAGGAAAGAGGAAAGAGGAAAGAGGAAAGAGGAAAGAGGAAAGAGGAAAGAGGAAAGAGGAAAGAGGAAAGAGGAAAGAGGAAAGAGGAAAGAGGAAAGAGGAAAGAGGAAAGAGGAAAGAGGAAAGAGGAAAGAGGAAAGAGGAAAGAGGAAAGAGGAAAGAGGAAAGAGGAAAGAGGAAAGAGGAAAGAGGAAAGAGGAAAGAGGAAAGAGGAAAGAGGAAAGAGGAAAGAGGAAAGAGGAAAGAGGAAAGAGGAAAGAGGAAAGAGGAAAGAGGAAAGAGGAAAGAGGAAAGAGGAAAGAGGAAAGAGGAAAGAGGAAAGAGGAAAGAGGGAAGAGGAAGAGGAAGAGGAAGAGGAAGAGGAAGAGGAAGAGGAAGAGGAAGAGGAAGAGGAAGAGGAAGAGGAATCCCCATAGCAGTGGAGGTAATTAAGAGATTTGTGATGAATCACGAAACTATGATGAATTGCAGATTTTAGACAATCAAATCCAGGAGAGGATATAAAAATGAGCGAAATCCTATGAACTAATATTGTGAAGTGAGCAGTTTCACTGATAAAGTGATAAATTACAAAATAAAAGTGAAACCAATGAAAAAATTATAAAATGGTAGTCTGTGATGTATTTATTGGGTTCAGCTGCAAATATAAAGTTACTTAGGTAAAAATTGCATGTTGGTCAGATAGTATTTAATAATAAAAGCACGCTATCTTAAATATAAAACTGATGAATATTGATTTTCAATATCGAGGAATGAAAATTGTTATACAACACTTATATTAAGTGTATCGTCGTAAATGAATTATTAATTATTATATTGAGATTGGATGACTCATTTTTATATGTTTATTTAACGACCCATGTTTTATGACAATAGCTACACTAAACTTTATTATATTTTAGAATATTGCGGGCTTAGGAAAAATATTTATAGTAAACCAATTACGTTTCGCCATCTATATCGGACATGTTCTAATTATTAACAGTTTGACAGAAAATGTTGCCGAGATCGGCCGGTAATTAGTTCTCTTATGATCGTGAATGTGTTAAGACGTTTTTCGCGTATATTTTTAATCGGTAATCATCTTGTGCTATAAGTGTATAATAAAACGCAGATAAACAATATTATATTTTTTCTGTAACGGGAAAAACGTTTGACATTTTATCCCTGTTGGCAGGTAACAAAATATCACTTTTTATTAAAATACTTTTCAAAGGTAGATATATTTATATTAGAATATATTATTATACAAAAGCTTCATTTCCTTTATATCAAAAGTACAATTATTGAATGTGTATATTTTTTTCTGCTATGGATACAACTACCGTTGATGTACCTGGTCGAAAATGGGATGTTATTTTAGCACTACCACACATTTGAAAACTATTTTTCAAAAACTTTGTAAGGCGTTATAATAGTATTAAACTATTATCTTTGACATCTACTTTATTAGCTATTTATTTCCTGTGTGCTACCGATTCATCAACATACCATACCCTTCAGTGACCGTTGATGATTTCCAACCGCCATATTTCTTCATCCAGTCTCCCCAGATTCAACTAAAACTGTAGCAGACGATCTTCGAAATGAATGATCTGAATACGATTTAGCATTTCAAGTTGAAGAAAATTAGCAACTGTTTCATTTACCTTATAAAACTGACTTTGACCAATAACCTGATGGATATATATTCCATTGCAATATATTATATTGTGTAGATATGAAAGATGATGAAGTTTTGTGTTAATTATTTAAAAAAGAAGAAGAATTGTATAGATATAACAGATGATGGTTTTTATCAATTATTTAAAAAAAAAGATAAAGTTATCTAAAAAAAATTGAGGGGAGTTGCAAGATAGTTGAATGGAGTGAATGTTTGTAAAATTATGTTAAAAGTAACAAAAATGAAAAATCAAATAAGTCAACTAAAATAATAAATAATGAAATGGTAGAATCACCTTCAGACTTCTAAATTTAAATGGGATTGATGCAGAACAGAATATGGTAGAATAAAATTTGGACTAAATCTTCGAGGGAATAAAAAGAATTGATAACGAGCTTCACAGGATTAAAAGTTTTTGTAGGCACTCCCAGACCAGTCTAGATCTGATCTGGGGACATGCTAAAGATTTCAGTGCTGCCTGACTATCTGAGAGTGTAAAGATATACCCCCTTTCGATGTTCATATGCAAATACGTGTCGATAGCGTAGATTTCTGCCTGGAATACAGATGCAAACTTACCCAACGATGCGTGGACATTGCACCTGGGTCTAGCACCATGGACTCCAGCTCCTGTTCCTATGTCAGTTTTAGATCCAACACCAACGTTCCTTCCTGACTGCATGCTTCCAACCCATCCCAGTTTAGCTGAATATGGTATGTGATGACAATACAATTATGTCTATTCAGAATGGTTGTAAAACCAAGATGGCCGCCGCCACAAAATGGCGGATTAAATTTTTTTTTCAACCCCCTCAATATGGATATCGAATGAAAGGGTTTGGCTAGTTAAATACATCAGTACATCATAAAAAACTAATATCAAGCTGGCATCCACCTCAAATTGGCGGATTTCATATTTGTTACAATGCCCTTAATTTGGGTAATGAGTATCCAATGAAAGTGCTTTACAAGTAGAACTAAGTGCATGTTGGCTCACAGAGTTTAGATAGTTTATATATTAAAACAAAAAATACAAGCATCTAATTTTGTCAACTTAGAATCGGAATTCAAGAATGGATTTTCGACCCAAGTCAAGGTTTCGTATTAAGGACTGTGTGGCGTATAGACTTGGAGCCGAGAGGGTTTTTGCACGCATCATAGGCCCCATGTCGAAGCTTTGGGAGCTGATAGACAACGTTATTCCCCACTTTGAATTCCTGGTATGGCACCCCTAAAGTGTAGCTTTTAGGGGGGGGAGTGAATTTTCAAGCGTTTAATTAATATCCATGCATCTGGATCATAGGCCCCACTTTGATTCTTGTTTTATATCGTCAAGGAGGTCGCAAAAGGCCACGAACTCAATATGCCATACCAATATGGCGTCATTTAAGGTCCGCTATACTGACCGAAAATTATAATTTTTCCACTGTGGACACGGATAATGGGCCACGCGGTGTTGTTTCGTGATCTTAGTTAACAAGGGACTGTAGAACAAGGATTTCAAAACACCCTACCTCTGGGGCGTCGTTAAGTGGCCGACGTAATGGGGCAAATAGGTATGTCGTTTTGGTTTTAAGATGCTCTGTTGTATTACTTTAGCGGGGATTAGACTGCCAAAACTATAGCGTGCATATAATTTGTCAAAATAAAATGTCATAAATAAAATAAAACAAATCTACATGTATACCTTACAATATAAAAATAGAAAACATGAACAACTATTTAAAAACATACTTTAGAATTCAATTGGCATATAAGAACAATGCTGAATTATTGCATTTAGTAAAAAATGGAATCCTAAACCAAACTTATAAAGCAAAAAAGAAATAAATACAAATTTAGTATTAGGTTTATGAGATTTTTTAGTTTTTATGTCGCGATTTGCTAATTTCTTCCTTATTTTCTTTTTTATTTTTTCTTTCTATACATTTTATATTCACTTTTTCATTTTCTTCAATATTTTCTGTTACACCTACTTCTATTTGCTTCTGAACCTCTTTATGTCTTAGAGCTGTTTGACACGGTACTAATTTAAGAACTAAACATGTAGTTCGAGATCATATTGAAAACAATATTGTATATAAAGAAGTTGACTGTTTGATATAGTAAATAAATTTGTAACTGAATTTAGTACAAGCGCATGCGCATAGTAACTTGAAAATAGGTCAATATTGGTTTGAAAGGTTCCTACATTTTTTTGCTGATCTGTAGTGGATGTATTAAGAAATAGCGATGGAAAAAGAAAAATATTTATTATTGGGAGATGCGGTTAGTGTTATTTTAATACTATTAATCCTGAAAAAGAAAAGAAGTGCTAACAAATGTCGAAAAACAAAAAAAGTTTGACAGAGAAAATGAATTGGGAGAAGAGCAGAAGGAAAAGGAATTTTAACTTTGTTGAATGAGGAATTGCTACTTGAAGACCCTTCATCGTACAAGAACTTTTTTCACGAATGAATAATGTCACATTTGAAAAACTTATCTCTTTAGTTGAGCCTCTTATTAGAAAACAAGATACATTCATTCATTTATGTATTTTCTATGTTCTGATAAAAAGTTTGTTCTTATATTGTTAAATTTGTTTTTGATTTCAGTTATGTTAACACAGGGTCGGAAAAGCTGCAGCTCTAAACATATATTTTCTAGTGCGTTATTTCGAGCATGTTTATTTTTATAATCCTTATGTTTCACAGCATATAAACAAGGATATGATTTGTACAATTCAATTAGCAATTTTACTTGCTCCTGGAACCATGGCATATTCAAGTTTTCAACGCAACTCAAAGGCACGCCACAAAATAAAAGCACTTTTATTTATATTTTGGGCTAGCCGTACATAACCTTAAAATCCGATTTCGGCAACTACTGCGCATTTTTAGTATCATTATATACAAGAAAATAGAACATGTTCCAATTTCTTGCATGCAAGTTGACTGAAAATGCGCGCGCAGCCACTTGTATTCAATTTAGGCTGAAATATTGTCAAACGGCTCTTAAAATCACCTCCAAGTTAATTTTTTCTATACTTCCACTTTAACTTTTTCTTGTTTCTTCACCACCTCTTCTTTTATTTGCTCAAAACTATTTATAACTTGTATTTTCCTCTCCAACTTATTCTGCCCCTCTTCAAATTTTTTTTCTAATCTCCTCCCCATTTCCTGTATTTTCTTTTTTATTTTGATTTGTCCTTGTATCATATCAGTTTGTACTTGTTCCAATTTGTTTTGTCCTTGCTTCCTATCATTTTTTGCTTGTTCCAATTTGTTCATTATCGTCTTCTTTATGTTTTTCTTCGTTAATCTTCTCTACGATGTCTTCTCTTGAATGTCTTTGACTAATTTTTTTCTTTTCCCTTCACATAATCTATTCTTATCATTTCTGTATTCTTCATTGGTTCACTTCCTTCTTCTATTTTGTCCATAATGCTTTTTTATTATATTTAAATACATATTGTATTGTTATTTACTTAATGATTTTATGGGTAAGCTCCAGATAGATTAAAGTAAGTATAATAAAATTTTCAAAAAATATTTTTCATTAAACTATTAAAATTCCTATACACTATTATTATCAATGCTATTTGATGCCCCACGTTGGTCGTCAATTATATTGATTTTAATTTAGTCAATATTTTTTATTCTAATATGCCCCTGCCAAAACTCCTCTCAGGTCGTGGTTCAAAAGATTTCTGTTATTTTAATAAAATTGTCCAAAAAATTTTTTAAACTGAATTATATTGTACAATGGAAATTTCATTACATAAATTTGGGTATGGAAACTATCTACTCAATTGTGAATGAAGAATTATTATTGCTTTGTAGTTATTATTATATTATATTCTATTATTCCCACTCCAATTGTTTCATTTTTAGATAATTTTTTTTTAAATGTCCTAAATATTTTCAAATTTCTATTGTAAATTAATTAATTAATATTCCGGATTTAGATAACTCTAGAATTTTTCCTAATTTGAATAAATTGAAAGTTACTTCACTCGATAATTTCTTCCTCTTGTTAGAATTTTAAATATTGATCCTGCAAACTCCTGGTCAAAAAACTCTCGGAGTCGCTGACTGACGAAATATCAAACCTCAGCAGGGGCCAGATAAGGAAAGTAACGGGATGACTCACCGGTCACTGTACCCTAAGGAAGCACATGCATATATAGGGAGGAACCTATCTGTCGGTTATGCATCGAAGAGGAGGAAACAGCCTCTCACATTATCTTCGAATGTGAAGCACTGTCCCAATGGAGATATAGACTCCTAGGACTAAAGTATCCAAGGGAGGATTTCTCCAAGAAGGACCTAGGGAAAAGACTGCTGAGCCTGATAAGGGCTACTGGTCTCTTCACATAAACGGTATAACCAAGAGCACAAAAAGCCTAAAGGCTGAGGTGCCAAGGTCTCTAGCCTCTGATTGGTGGCGCCGAACCAATCAATTGTCATCACAATTTAAGCAGAGTTCCAAATTTCAAAACAATCTGTCAACAGGAAGGGGGTAAAATCTGAATTGCTAAATTTTACTCAAACAAACAACAAACAGAGCAAGCTAAATAAAACCGTTTAAAAAAAACAGGCGGCGACATTTATTTTTCTGGCTTATAAATTTAATTGTATCGTTTAATGTGAGGAATCTTAAATCGAATTACACTTAAAGAACTTTATTGAAGCCTTAGTAAAATAATACATGACTTTACCGATATAATAAGGTCGTTAGTTAAATTATGGAAAAGTGTTACAGATTCCGTTGTGTCGCGACCATTCACAATTTATTATTGTCATTCTTTTCAGAGAGTCTGGTTTCTAAAAATCGAAAGCAACAAACTAATGAATTTAATTTTCGTCACGGCTACACAGTGTTACTACAGTAATGTAACTGATAAAATCCAACCGTATTAATTGAAAATAAGCACACGGTAAACAATGTTAGTCGATTTAGTTTAAACAATTTGTTAACATCACAATATTCTCTGTAAGTACAATTATTATTACCTATTATATAGAGATCGGGTAAAAAGTGAGAAATCAGATTCATGTTAAATATTCAACTATGTCTAGTATTATATTATACATAAAAGTTTTACAGTTCGAAAAACCTTTTCATTTGTAGTGATTTTTACTTGTACACGTGATCTTGTGTTTGTTTTCCATTAACCCACTTGACACAAATTACATAAATATTATTATCTGCATGGTTTGCGGATTTCATTTTTTCAATTTCGTGGCCCAAAAAGCTATAAATTATTTTCCATGGGCGTATCATCAACCAAAATTATAAATATCTGTTTTGTTTAATGCATTTAAAATTATACACCTTAGTTTGTGAAATATAGGCTGATAAAGAATGCGGATGAAATACATATTTTATTTCATATCCTCCCAGGGGATAAAAATAAAATTTTTTGTAGGTTATAGTCTTCTCAAAACATATTAATGTTGTCAAATTCTAATGTGCCAGTGGCGTGGTACTATGAGTTCGTAAACTTTTATTGTTTGTAGCTATTCTTGTATGTCGAGCTAAAGACTTTTGTATGTATTTCTTTATTAAATTTTCTACATAAATGGTACTCTTTGTTGATCTCGCTACAACACTCCATTTTCAAGATTTTTAACTTTTTATTGCTTTAAAACACTTTTTTATATCGTAAATTTTTTTAAACAATAAACATGAAAATGTTTTCCAAACACCTCATCTTCCATCTTAAATTAATTCATGTTGAAAGAAATCGTATGGCTTTAACTTCTTAATAGCAACGACAGACAATTTAATTTTGTTCAAAAACATAGTTAAAGTTTATTCGAAATCAATTGCAAAAGCTAAGCAGGTGTTCGTCTCCCTTGTCCCATTGCACCATTTTGGCTTAACAAGTAAGCCAGGCTTGAAAAATTAAGCCAAGCTTAACTCCACGAAATTTTAAGCATAGCTTTGTCCATGGGTTATTTTTAAGCAGTAGATATGCGACTGCGCGTTTATATGTGTTCTGACGTTCCGTGATGTTTTTGATTTGAACTTTGTGTAACTTGTGACAATCTAGCTAGTATATAACCTAATTTTTTTTGTTGGTGTTTTTCAAATCTAACTGATACAGCAAAAAATAATTAATATAGAAGAAAATCTTAAAATTCTTAATGAAGAACTAAACTGGTGCAATCGGGCATTAAACCCTTAAAAAATAAAAAAATCGAAAACAGTAACGCCACTGAGATAATATTCACCAATGAAATATTCATAGATTTAGAAAAAAAGGATATACTTTGTTTACTACTTAATTATCGATTTAATCATTTTACTTATCTTGCGTCTGTAATAGGATTTTAAGGCGCGTTTACACCAAAGTTGACCACCAAAAGTTGACAAAACATTTTCTGCAGAAAACTAAAAGTTGCCCTTCTCAAATTAGAGCAGCAAGTGGAAAATTTTTTGTAGAAAACTAGAAATAGCTCTTCTCAAATTTAAAAGTTAAAAACTTGTTGCCGGGGTGTGGAGGGGGAACAGATTCCAACAAGTTGCTGTCGTGAAGCGCGCAGCAACAAATCTACCACTTTTAAGTGTCAAATTTCTTCTTTACCGAGACTCCGCGGGATACCAAAATTTAGTGGAAGATTTGTCTCTCAACAAGTGGGAGACAGAAAAGTTGCTGTATTTTGTAGAAAAAGTAACAAATTGCCGCAACTTGTGGAAAACTTGGTGTAAACGCGCCTTTAAAGGTACAATATGGAACTTTTACGAGTAGAAATACTGGTCGAAATAAAAAAAAATTCCCGACAATGCATCGAAACTGATAACCGAAATTTTCCATAATGTACATTAACCAAACAACTGTAATTTACAATACTACTTATAAACTGACGCACTAATATATTACTTATATAATAATTACTTATCATGTTTTATTTAGAAAATCAGTTTTATATACAGGGTGGGGCAATCTTCTGTATATATATATATATATATATATATATATATATACAGTGTGGACACCACTTATGGAATAAAATTCTTTATGTCATTATTTTAGAAAATTATAAAAAATGCCGAGACACGTCAACTTTTGAATTGAGTTGTGCGTTATGTAAACATAAATTTAAATGTACAGGGTGATTCACGCAAGTATGCCATAGTCGGTGTTGTTTTTTTTAATGAAACACCCTGTATATTTGCATATTTTTGAAATCCCCTTAATGAACCGATTTCAACAAACTAAATAATGTACGGTCAATTATGAATTATACAGGGTGAAATTTTTATTTTTACAGTTATTAAACACATACATAAAATACCTGATGTATTTGATTTTAATACATTAAAATAAATGCTCAAAATGTTCTCCACCTAGTTGTTGGCAATAGCACAGTCTCCTATATAACTCCTCCTTAACTTTGTTTAAAGTTTGAGGTGAAATATTCCGTATTTCTGTAGTTATCCTGTCTTTGAGGTCTACAATGCTAGTTGGTTGTGTTGCATATACTTTGTTCTTGAGATAACCCCACAGAAAAAATCTAACGGCGTAAGGTCTGGCGATCTAGCTGGCCACTCAATAGTACCTCTTCGTCCAATCCATTTATTGGGGAAGATTTCATCTAAATAAGTTCTTACCATTAAAGCATAATGGGGTGTTGCCCCGTCTTGCTGGAACCAAACATTTTCATTCGGTTAGCTAGGATCTATTGAGTTGGGATATAAGTTTGCCAACGCAGGAATAACTTCATTTCTAAGCATATTTAAATATTTTTCAGCTGTCAAATTTCTATCTATAAATATAGGACCAATAATATGGTCGCCTATGATACCGGCCCAAACGTTCACCTTTTGAGGGTACTGAGTATGTGTCTCACGCATCCAATTAGGATTCTCTGCTGACCAATATCTACAGTTCTGTCGGTTTACCTCTCCATTCAATGTGAATGTTGATTCGTCAGAAAAAAGAATGGTACCAAGAGCTATCTCATTTCTGTTCAGCTTATTCATCAATCTTTCGCAGAAATCCATTCTACGATCTGGATCGTCTTCTGTTAACTCCTGCACAAAAGTTAATTTGTAGGGATGAAGTTTTTCTTTATGAAGACATCTTAGAACAGTTGTATGACTAACATTATTTTCACGGGCAATTTGACGTGTACTTGAAGTTGGATTCTCTTCGACACTTAACAAAATATCCCCTTTCACATCATCTTCAACGAAGTGTGGTTTTCTTTTCAATGGTTTGACATGTCCAAGTTCTCTGAATTGTGCATGAATTTTAGACACAGTACTTTGTGAAATATTAGGGAATTCGGGATACCTGTGATTAAATAAGTTTGCCACTTCAACTTGACTTCTGCAGTTATCCCCGTACCCGATCATCATTAAAATCTCAATTCGGTGAGTCTCAGTTGAATATTTCATTGTTATGTCGACAAGGAAAGAGTGTTTGACAAAGATTTTACTTTTTCAGTATAAACTGTCAACACATCAACAACTGACAGAATAGAAAACAATCCATATTATTTACCGATTTTGTCTAATTATTGGCGTTTTTAGGCAATTTTTAGGTATTTATGATAAAATTCATGGGCGTAGCAGGTTTTGTTTAATATACAAATACGTCTAATAATTAGTTAGTTTAGATTTTTGATAAATCCATATTTAGCTAATTTAAAAAAGTACCAATATTTCAAGTGTAATAAATTAATAATTTTAAAATTTCACCCTGTATAATTCATAATTGACCATACATTATTCAGTTTGTTGGAATCGGTTCATTTAGAGGATTTCAAAAATATGCAAATATACAGGGTGTTTCATTAAAAAAAAACACCGACTATGGCATGCTTGCGTGAATCACCCTGTACATTTGAATTTATGTTTACATAACGCACAACTCAATTCAAAAGTTGACGTGTCACGGCATTTTTTTATAATTTTCTAAAATAATGACATAAAGAATTTTATTCCATAAGTGGTTTCCTCACTGTATATATATATATAAGAAAAAAGCAAGGTTGTCAGATATATTTTCTAAAATTACTAAGCTAACTCTAGTTAACTGTTAGTTCGTGACGTTCGTGTTCTTAGAAAGCTAGTTTGGAAATATTTAAAAAAAATTACATGGATATAAATTTAATAGTTAGCATTAAAAAAAGGCGTTAGAAATAGCTGGAAAAAATATTTAATTAAAACAACTTTATGTATACTACTATACTTCAGAAAATTTTGAAGCGCTGGCAACATTCCTACACGGCTGCTTAAACAAAAGAAGAACTAAAGTGACCCAATTACAGTATTTTGTATTGGCACCAACTAAGACAGTTAGTTATTTCTGCGATCCACTGTGACGTTGAAATGATTTACTGAGGTATTTTATTTCAACTTGGTTTATTACTTTTATAACTATTTGCCGAACGACCATAAGTTTTATTAATATGATTTAATAGTTATTCAACCAAGTGTATTAATAGAGGCTATCAGCAATCGATATATTTTAACGCGCTAGCAAAGCCAGAGCGTTAATGGCCCTTTTATTACATGTGTTAGTTACAAAACTTTTCCGTCCACTGTACAAGGTGTATCCTTTTTTTTCAATCTTTGAAAACTAAGAATGTTTATTTGTGATAGATACGCACTAGTCCGGTCGATTTAGAAATATTGAATAACAAAAATTCCGACAGAGCTGAATTTTGGCAGAGACCTTGGGTACACCATTAGAAATAAACTGTTGAAAGTCTCCATCGATCCCTTGTGTGCTAAAAAAGTTATTCGATGTCAAAGGTAAAATTTTTCGGTATTTTTTATTTTTCTCGTGAACGGTACATTTCATCCAAAAAACTAGAACAAACCAAAATTGTAGATCATAAAATTATCTACAAAAATGGACCATATACTCTTTTATCTAAGAACCACCATTTCTGAGATATCACAATTCTAAGAGTCAAACGAGTTACATTTCATACAATATGCACACATATGCTACGGATATATACATAGTGGGACATTGATTATAAGTAAAAATGCTTATTTGTGTCTCGTATATGTATAAGCCATACTAGTTTGAGAATATACTATCAAAAATACTCAGTCCCTTATTCAGTCTAGCTGAATAACCTTGAAAAATCTGGCTCGAGAGGATGATGTATGTGACGAAGGCTGTACTTGCACGCATTAATTTCGAGTACGATTTAGTAGCTGCTGATGCTAAATATTATCTATGACTATTGCTCTTGAGGCCCAATAGGGGGTAAGGTTGGCTGCCCTCAACATGAATTAACGAATGCTGCGATGGAGGAAATATTTAAATTTGCCGAAAATAGTGATGATTGCCAATTTACACTCCATGAATTAAAAAATACTGGAATACATGTATCGATTGTGATTTTAGGGTCAGATTCAGTCCGAGATTAGCTCTCAAACGAGAACATATACCTTGTACTGATGAGGCGCAAATACGCCGAAACCGGTCTGCAAGTTATGTTGTCCCCTTCTAATTACAAACCAGAATGGTTGGTTAAATCTTGTAGATCATACCGACCCCGTTTGACTTAGAAGTGTAATTCAATGTCTTTCGGGGCATATAGCTCTGGAAGTAGTTGCTTCTTCTTAGTTGAACGGTCACTGTTTTTGAAAAATATTTTTCAAAACTTTGTTGTAAAGCGTTAGAATAATATATTTATTCTTTGATAGCTATTGGTAACACCCTTTACTAAATACGACAATTTTACAGGAAACTGTAATAATACTTGAAAAATATTTGTGCAAATACATCTTTAGACAACAGAACTGTCAAAATCCGCTTGAAATTGAAGTATGGTCCTCGAGTTATTATCACAGAAAAGCCGGGAAAGTTAAAATTTGTTTGTTTGGTCGACAATCAACACGGAGTATTCAATAAATTCTATTATTATTTTATTAAGTTGACATCATTGGATAATTTGTTTGTTATTACCCAATATCCTTTACATTATTCTGTAGTAATTAGTTGCATGTGTTTTTTCATTACATTTGATTGAATAAAAACGCGCATTGTTTGTGTTGACGTAACACGTTTGAATTTGAGTGAATTGATAACAATAAATAAAGCCATGGGAGATAGGCATTCCATTCCCACTACACTACATAAATCAAATGTTCTTTATTTTTTTTATTTTGGTGTATTTTAATTTTTATGTCATACCAGTACATTATTGTGTTTTTATACCTTAGATACCATCTACATAATGGATTACTTTATTCTCGTGCGTGAATAAAGTACACATTATGGCCCGTGCAGGCATTAAGACGCAAAAAACAGTTTTCGATTAAATTATTATTTATTAACAAAATATAAATTTACGTTTATATATTATTTGGTTGTTTTTACACAGAATTGGCAATTCTGGAAGGCTCCGCTGATAGCTAAATTTCATGCAGCAAAGGTTGACTCATGATTCGTTCTCTGGGTCTATAGTTTCTGTAAGGAAATGCAAGATCCAGATGGTACGCCTGCCAACATCCTCGAAAACTCATTTTTTGAGGATATACTTTCCTTAAAATATCCTTCAGCAGCTGTGGTTCTCTTGCATCCACCATGGCGCTTTAGCGTAGTCATACTTGCTCTAGCTTCCGCTAAAAGAGTTGCCGACGTTCGATGTAAACAATGACCAGTGTACTTTTCAGGGTTGTTCAAACGAACCCAAATATTTTGCAATAATACAAGGAAATTCTCCCAAATGTATTTTTCCAACAGGTTGTACAGTACAACCGCCTTGTCTAAAGCTTAAAAATAGTCTTTTTTCTGAGGAGCAATGTGGCCGCAAAGAAATATAATCTCCAAGTTTCAAACTCTTCATTTCGTCTTCATCAACAATGGTGATGTTAGTTTTGGTTTCTGGCACCGTTACAACAAAGACTGATTTTCTATCTTCTACATGTGTGACTAACATATTTACAAGTTCTTGCCGTCGACATCCACAGTCTTGATAATGTTTTCTACAGCATTTTCTGACATCCACTTCAAAAATTGGTCATATTCTTTGTGGTATGAGTCTCTAGATTTTCTCGGTAATAGGTTTTGCGTTGTCTTTTCAGCTTTTTTTTCAATTTCGTCGGGAATCTCAAAATCTCAAAATGTGTGATTTAGGTTTCTCTAAATGGACTAAAAGTGGCGTCGAATTGAATGTTTATGTTTGTCATGATGACAAAACGCTAAGTAAAATGACAGATGAGTGCAATCTCAAGAGCCATTAGCGGAAATATTTAAAATTATTAGCGTAAAAAACTACTTTATCTCACTTTAATGTCACTTTTTAAAATTGTTTAACAAATAGATATTTTAAGTACGAAAATCGATTAAAAAAACGTCACTTTTATTAATGATTGTAGAAAAAAGTTTGTATGCACCGCGAGTACTAATAGATATATACCCTCGGGCGGCTTACGAACCCTCGGGCCAGAGGCCCTCGGCTTTATATGACTGTCGCCCTCAGGGAATAATCATCTACTTAGTACCCTTGATTCATAAATAACAATTATAGTCCTGTTTTCTGTATAATGCAAGAATATACAGGGTGTGAAAACTTATTCAGTCACGTTGTGTGATTTTTGGTAGGGGCAAAACTTATGTTAATTTATTTGTAGAAACTTCCAATTTCTATGGGCATGCGATATAATTTTCAAAAAGGGTTAATCTACAAAAATCTTCATTTACCATGGGCATACGATGAAGTTTCAAAGGGGATTGATCTTTTAGTAAATATATCCATCTACCATGGGCGTACGATAAAATTTGGAAGGGGAATTACCGTACCTTCGCTATGTTGTGTTAAGTTGAGATATCCCAAAAAAATTGGTACAATTCTTTAATAAGAAGAAGACGGCTCTGCTTAGATTTATTTTGGCCACGGTGTATGACATTATATCGAAGATAATAGTATTAAACTATTATATTCGACATCTATTGATAAGACGGCTTACTAAAATATGACAATTTTTACAGGAAACTATAATTAAGTGAATAACTACAAAACCGAGATGGTTTTTTTGTCAATATAGAATTTTGGTTTGTGGTTAGATGTGGGGATGTCGCTGTTATCGCATTCTTAGCATTCCCTTTACTGGGGTTAATCTATTGATGTGGTTTCAGCGATGTCTCCATCCAGTCCAGGATTATGCTCCCAAAGCTTCTGGACAGAGGACATCTACCTTGT
This sequence comes from Lochmaea crataegi, assembly GCA_947563755.1. NCBI lineage: Eukaryota > Metazoa > Arthropoda > Insecta > Coleoptera > Chrysomelidae > Lochmaea > Lochmaea crataegi. The sequence goes on from OX387425.1 coordinate 25,214,011, forward strand.
ACCGATGAGGCGCAAATACGCCGAATCCGGTCTGCAAGTCATGTTGTCCCTTCTAATTACAAGCCAGAATGGTTGGTTATATCTTGCAGATATACCAACCCCGTTTAACTTAGAAGTGTAATTTAATGTCTGTCAGGGCAAACAGCCCGAGAAGTGGGCGTTATATACCTTGTTTTTAAACTAGGAGGAGCATTTTAGGAAACCTCAAACACACCACTAAAAGTAACTAGATTGGGAGAGTGTTCCGAAAGGGTCGTGTTCAGTCTTTTTGAACTAATTGACAATTACGTGAAATATGTTTTGTACTGCAGGTAGTTGTCGTAGCCAATGAGGGATCAAGGCATGTCTAAATATCGAATAATCATTGGCCACAGGCCATGGCGAGAGTAGTGAGCAAATGAAACTTTATTGGGAAAAAATGTATGGTTATAATACGTAGTTTATGTAAAATTTGTTAATAATTTGAAGATAAATAAATACGTAGAATATGCAATTGTATGTTTCAATGATTCTTTATTTACGTTGGACGCTTAGGTATAGCGCAAACTAAAAGTAAAAAGAGGTTTTGATATCGAAAAATGCGATAATATTGTACTGTAATGTATGTAAAACTTGATGTAAAAATATTTAGAAAAATAAGATTTTACTTGGAAACTTATATTATTAACAAGAAATAACAAGCATGGGTTTTGTTTATCAAACTGAATAAATAATAAAAATAGCACTTAACTTGGTTGGAATATAATACTTTGTTAAAAATTAAAACAATCAACAAGAAAAGCAAAAAGAGTGGTATAGTTAGATTGAAGTGTTGAATATTTTCATATAAATAAACACAAAACTGACAAATGTCGTTGTCAGTTGCATCAAAAGAGCTGTATGAATCGGGCTGCAATCTGACCAATCACTAGGCAGCAGAAATGCCAACTTAAATTCAAATCGCTCCTCTTAGTTTAAAAACAAGGTATGTAAATTTTATACCCATTTAGAATAAGACCATCCTTATTTATTATTAATAAATCGGTTGAAACAAAAAATTACCAACAAAAATGAATGTCGTAACTAATTTATTAGATGTCACGTTTTTGAAGTTACGTCAAATTTTGATTTCATGTTAATGTCATAACGCAAAATAAGATATAAAAATGAGATATTCTGATGAATCCAAAAAACTTATGCTTAATGTAGTAAACTATTTTCAAAACGAATTAGGATCTCGATTTAAGGCAATTCAAAAAGCGTCCGAAGCACTAAAAGTTCCAGAAAGCACATTATATAATCTTGAAAAACCAAACAGAGCTACAGATTTCGAATTTAGAAGAAATATGTCTGCAAGCGTTTCCCGGAGCAAAACCCGAATTACAAAAAATACCCTGCATTGTTTGAGGGAAGTAATTTATAAAATGTATGCGCGAAAGGATAAAATCACAGTAGAAACTATTTTACAGCAATTTATCGAAGAGTTTCCAGAAACTAAGATTTCCAAAGGTTCGTTATATTTGGGAATTAAAAAAATGGGTTTTCATTTCAAAAAACAGGATGGAAGAAAACATTTATTGGAAATGCCTGCAGTCAGATTAAAAAGAATATTATTTTTGAACAAACACCATGCTGCTAAAAGCGAAAAGCTCTTTACACCCGTTTTTCTGGATGAGACATGGGTTTTTAGTAAAAGCGGGGACAAAAGAATGTGGCAAGATGGTACTAAACACAGTGATTTAAAAATAACTGGAAGTGGGACACGATATGTAATTGTTCATGCCGGTAATAAAAAAGGTTTTGTGGCAAATGCATCGCTTATTTTTAAATGCAATAAAAAAACAGGCGATTACCATGATAACATGAACACCGAAAATTTTGAAAATTGGTTTAAACAGCAACTAATTGTAAACTTGGAAGAACCATCGTTAATTATAATGGATAACGCAACGTATCACAGTCGCCTGGATGAAGAAATCCCAAGAAATAGTTGGAGTAAAACACGCATGTTAGAATGGCGCAAAAAAAAGAATATTCCTTTTCCAGATCACATTTTAAAGAATGCTGTTTGGAATATAATTGAAAAGCAAGTTTTGCCAGAAAAAAATTATCATTTAGACAAATACGCTGCCGAGCATGGTCATTGTGTTCTCAGGCTACCACCCTATCATTGCCATTTTAATGCCATCGAAATGGTATGGTCAGAAACTAAAAGGCATTATGACCAAGCTATTACGAAAACTGCAAGGTCACCTACTGAAGTCTTAAAAGTATGGAATGACGTTGTAAAAAATGTACCGGAGCAACACTGGCAGAATTACATAAATCATACAGAGAAAATTATTTCTGAAGCATGGGAAGTAGAAAACAAACTGGACCTACTAAACATTAAACCTATGGTGATCTCTGTATCCAATGAATCCGATGATGAACTATCACTTTCCGAAAGTTATTCTGATTTAGAAACTAATTAAACTTTGCCTTGAAGATCACGTTGTCATTTTTTTTTAAATCTAGAATTTGTACTTAATCGAACTCTGAATTGCCATATTTTTTTAAGAAAACTATGTATCTAGTTAATAAAACAATGTTTTTAAAATTAGTGCGCTTCTTTTATATTCTTTTATTATGTCAACATCTTTAGAATTTTATGAATTTCATAAAATTAATTTGTATTATTACAAACCGCCACTGATAATATGAAATTTCAAGTCACTGCGCCAATGCAATAAGAAATATGTCAAGCATTTGACATGACAAAGGTCATAACCTAATTTTTTTCATGCGGGTTCAGATGGTTCAAGAAGCCGCATACGTTAAGTTACTAAAACGGCTGGTACCTCTAAATAGGTATTAATTTTACTATATAGTAGTATTAAACTTTTATCTTCGACATCTATTGACAACACGCTTTACTAAAATATGACAATTTTTACAGGAAACTGTAACTAAGTAAACGATAATGTTTGCACCATTTCAACTTTCCGATTTAATTTATATCTAGTCTTAATTGCAATTTTCAGTGAAAAAAACAAAACAAAAACACTGGGTATAAATTTTCGTTTATGAAATCAATCAGCGTTTACTCTTTTTAATTATGCACAACATATTTTTAGTCTGTCGATTTGCATATTAGCAAGGTTATAAAGAGGCTTCAATCGCCTTGTGTATCAATATGTTTTGATACGTATTATAAACAACGAATTACTTTTTTTAACATGGGTTTGATATTTTTACCAGTTCCAATGAATACTGGATAGAAATTTGTGATTTTTTGGTGTTCATGTGAGTGATTTCATATTTTCCTGCTACCATTGTGTGGAGTTAAACTTGAACGTACGTAATGTCCATTATATTTGTTTATTTTTAAATTTCAAGGTACTTTTAATCCAGACGATTGATTTTAGTGATATTATATAACAGTATAGGATTCAGCAGCAAGATTCTGCAGATATCTGTTTTTTGATAAAAGCTAATGCAAATGAATGATTAATTAAAATGTCTGTCTGTCGTAATATTGTATCTTCAAGCAGTAATTGGCAAATTTTTATCGCAATCGGATAAACGGTACGGCAGCGCATACAATACTAACAAACAAATATTTATTTTTATATATGAGTTTTACTAAATTTACACCCGGAAATTCTGTCTAATTATATATTATCATCACTTTGGTGTCTGTCAGGATAAAATTAATAAAACAATATTTAATTTTCGTGTACATCATTGTTTAATAACTAAATATTAGTCTTTGATAACGAAATGATAACCTTCGTTCTATTTTGTATGTATAGCAAGATAAACGATTATAATTAATTTCGTATTATGTGATGCTTATTTCCGAGGCTAAGAATTGATATTGTTAAACGTATTAATAGCATTTCTTTGTTAGTTAAAGGTACGTATTAGTTTCGAATTAATTTTAATTGTAACTTAGAACTAGTTAAGAGAATGAATTTTTTCGTCGACCTTTACAAAAAATGACATTTTACGTACTAACTTCCGGATGAAAAATCGTTTATTTTTGACATCAAGTAGGTACTTTTCATCCGCAAACACGGTGCAAGAATAGCTGTGACAATAACTGTCATTTGCTGTTGTCAAATTAATTGTTTACGAAATCCATTAGATTTTACGCGTGCATGAATAAGACCGTGGTAAAGTAAAGTTCATATAATAGCCTTCTTGGTGTGCGTCATTGATTGTTAATGTCTTTCTAACACATTACGTTGGAAGAAATGGAAAAAAGGCAGGTCTGTGATTAATCCTAATCAAAATATAACAATAATGAACCATTTAAACGTAGTACAAACGTTAACCCTAATCTTTGACTTACAAAAATTTGATTGGTTGATGTTTAGATTACCGCAAACGCAACCTATCAATCGGGCGAAATTACATCGTTCAAAATACGATGCAGACTTTCCTTTCGTAGCGGCAATGTGTCTTACGTATTTTTCTAATGTCCCACTGACAGTTCTCGTGTTTTGATATCCCAAGTATTATTAATTTCATAGTCTTTTCGAATTTGGCTGAATACGATCCTGATGATTTTATTTATCAAATTAAAGGTTAGCTATATGTCAAAATAACAAATTAAATATCGACATACCCAAAACCCGGATATACGTTACAAACGATGACGCACACCAAAAAGGCTATTATATGAACTATAATCAAGAATGGATAGTGATAGATGAAACTTATCTTTTGCACAGCGGACGAAAAGTTTCTACGGACAAAAATACTTGCCTTCAAAAATAGTCGATTTGGAAACTAGCAATTTTTTGTGAAGATCGACGAAAAAATGTTATACGTACCTCGGCGAATAACTGACTACGTCTAGACTATCAATTAGCAGACTCGACTATAATAGACAGTTTTTCGTCATTGGTACATAAATAACTATTTATTAAACTAGCAAGTGTTCACACCTTAAGGTGGGTTTACATTATAAGATTTTTTCTTAGGATTTACTTAAGATTAGCCTCATGAAAAATCTTAACGTCATATGTATTTGTTTACATAGTATGATATTTCTTGAGAGAGGCTGTCATAAGCAAGACTTAGCAAAGTTCCTAAGCGAATAACATAGCGGATCATATCTTTATGAGTTGGTGAGAGTATTAGGTAAATAATCATCAGGTGAAAAGTTTACGGTATTGTTTTCTATTGCTGTTATATACTCCCCGATAACTTATTCAGGCATTACATCCCACATCAATATAAAGAAAATTAGAACTATACTATTAAAACCTTTGTAGTTGTAGTAAAGTGATTCTTCTATTTTCTTGGCACGAAATGCAATGTGTTTTCTGTCGAGATCACCTAAGCAATTTGGGAAATTCCACTGCTTATAAAAATTTGATTCCATTTTTTTCTATTGATTTTATTCTTTAGGTGTAGAAAGATATTCAACTTGTAGTCTCGTAAACAGCTTTTACTGTTTCTGGAATAATGTGTGATACAGATGGTACTGAAATTCTGGAACTATATTGCAGACTTTGAAAATGTTCTCCTTTAGCAAGATATCTTAGAGTTTTTGCTGAAATGCTTTCCCTAAAAGTTGTATCCTGTCTACATATTTTTGGGTCCACCTTATCCAACCAATCCTCAAAAGTACTTCGTTCTCGTTAAGTTTGTAAGTGTACCCGTCGGTTGTTCGTGACTTGGTCGCTAGAGTGGCCACTCGAGACTGATGCCGGCATGACGCTCTCCTCAACGGTGGTTCAATTCCATGTTAGTGCTGTACTAGGTATGTCAGAGGTTGTCAGACTATAAGAAGCTTTAGGGCGCCACTACCTTTTAGACGTCGACGAAAGAACAAAATGAATTTAAACAAAAAGAAAACAGGTGAAAAAGGTAGAAACACCTTGTAGAAATTAAATTAATATATTTATTAGAAAGATCAAAAACTTACAATATACAATATCCCGGACACGATCCCCTATAGCTCTTATAGCCGGGTGAATGAGAATTTAAAAAGAGAAATTAGAACATTAATTTTATTCTCCAATGAATTGGACAAAATGATCGGTATGTAGCCTGGACTTTTTCTGGTACTCATCTTAAATATCTTCTCCGGGAAGGGTGAGCAGAGAACTGGACCTGGAGGTATCTTGAAGGTGTCTTTGAGGGTGTCTTAAGAATCTCCTGGCAGTTAATGGTATCCCAGCAGTTAACGGTATCTTAGTTTTCAACGGTGTACTAGCTGCTGTGCTTACCACAGCAATTTAGATAGGAAAGATATAAAAGCGATAAAAATGGAGGTCTTTCCTGGAAGAGAGTCGATAGCGAAAAGCGGTTTCGTTAGTGGCGTTGTACAAATGGAAGCGACCCTTGGTAGATGTCAATTGTCTCATGATCAGGGTTGAAGATTGGGGTGGCTAATGAGACGACGAGCGGGAATTAGAGAAAGATTTGCGATATAAATTTGAAAGTCCAAACAGGTCGATAGACATGTTTTTGGAAACTTTTTTTATCTTTCACAGTGAGGTTCATTGAAAACTAAATTAGATATACCACGCCCACAGTTTCGCCTCTCCAACCATTTACGAGTCCAAAGTCTCTTCCTGTTTGTTTTTTTTTGATGATACGTTTTGTTTTTTGTACAAGAGAAACATCAGTACTATATCATTAAGTAATAATTCTTAAGAAAAAATGTCATGTTTCTGTAATTTAGCAATTCTCCGCAGACCATTTTCATCCATTTGAAACTATTTGCGACACAAGTATATACAACGATCTGTTCTACAAAACTCAATAGGGCCATGTGACGTCACGCCCTGATGAATCTTTGCACAACACGTGGTTCTTATAGTTATTTTGATCGTGTTTGAATTAATTTAATTTTGATTTGGAGCTTTCTTCGACATTGTTTTAATTGCTTAGGTATTTTAAAAGCTATATCTGACTGTTTATAATAAAAAGGATCATTAAATCCATACAAAACAACCAAATTACAAATCTAAAATCTCTCCAAATAATTGTTTATCCTTAGGGTGACTGTCATTAGTGTCAATTTGTCAGTTGGTGGACATGCCCTATTCTCGCATCAACTTCTAGGTTAGAATACTTTCAACAATTTTAAACTCACTTTTTTTCCGATCATAACGTGATCTTTACAAAACTCATAACGACTCAAAATCATGTAAACACAATATTTTAGATATTGTGTGATTTGTCATCACTTAAGTAATTCTTAAGTGATTCACATGATTTTTGCTTATGAGAAGTCATAAGGAAAATTTTATAATGTAAACCCACTTTTATAGTAATTTTATGTTATGGAAAAAAGTCATAGTTTCGGAGATTACGTTTATTAAAAAAAGTGTGTAAGTTTTTGTTGTTATTATTAACAAAGACTATGTATTTTGGCGTTATTTATTTGTGGAGTAAATTTTACTTAAAAAAGCATAGGTTTGATCCAACTGGCATTTAGGAACCGTTCTGGAATCTTTTCGAGCACTGTATAGTGCGCTAACTCGAATTTGGGATGGACACATCAACTTTATCACTCCTTCCAGAAGGTACAGTTTGTATACCGTCCCAAGCAGTCCAAAGAACGATACTTTAACCAGTTTGAACGTGAAAGAATACAGCGCTTGCGCGAACGATACCAAAAACGGTTCTAACGACAGTTGGAACGAAACTTGTTCGTAGAGCGATCACAAATGGTTGTAAACTGGACGACTCATGCGCAGAGCCTCTATGTGAACGGTTTTTATTCACTGCGCGTGTGTCGTATAGTTTCCAAGCGTTTGTGATCGCTATAAGAACAAACCTATGATCAGTGGGTAACATAGGCGTACGATAAAACTTTTAATACGGGGTTAATTTATTTCAAGAAATTTCCTTTCGTCATAGGCGTACGATTAAATTTTTTCAAGTGATACATTAATTTGTGAGAATTTCTATACTATGAGCGTGCGAATAACTTTTTTAGGAGGTTAATTTATCGATAATAATATTATGAATCGGGTAACATATGCTGTTTTGGAAAAATAATTAGGCAATCATTGATGTTTTTTATACATGAACAATGTAAAAGGTTATTATTATGAATGTAGACTGCACCGATTTCTTAATAGTTTACCAATAATTACATTAAATAAAATGTAAATGGTATGCAGTGCAAGATAAGATTGAACGAATCTCTTAAACCGTTAATTTTATGGACATGTCACAAGAGGACTTTTTTTCTTTAAAAATGTTTAAAAAAGTTAATTGTTGCATTTTTAACTATCTATATTCAACAAAAAAATTGCCGCATTAACCATTGAGTTTAGTCCGTACCTGAGTTCACAAGTGTGGTGTGAACTCGTTCATAATGCCAAAAAGTGTGCAATTATGGTGTTTATGAACGGTTAAAATTTCACCAATTTCCAATAAGCCATTTAATAATTATAAATAAAAAACCATTTTTAATTCCCAACTTTAGAGCCCTACAGTTCGTTAAGGAAGAGCGAAAAGAAAACATTTTATATAGAGTACTATAAATATTTTTAGTCTCTCTTTCATCTCCCAAGTTTTTGGTAAGAAGTACTGAGGCACCCTGTATATACTCCGTACCCCAATATAAAGTAACACATTTTGACGGCTTATTACTCGAGAAAGGAGAAAGATATCGACGTGCAGTTTTCGCTAAACTTTCTATATTTCCTTCAAGTTTTTGTTGACATAGATGCCAAATGTATATTTTTTCCCGAAAGCGCCGAAAAAAATGATCTTTTTTAAGCGAAATTAACGGTTTATTTTAAATATAGCACCCTATAGACCCTTCCTTCCCCTTTTTAAAAATGTATACTTTATCGTCATATAATCAAGTTATTAGGGAAATATATAATTTATGAAACCATGTCAAGAACTTCCAAACGTAAATTATCACATTTCAACAGCTTGGAAACATTATAACTCGAAAATGAGGCAAGGGATTAATGGGAGGCTTTCACTGAAATTCTTAAAAAATTGGGAAAAAAGTTAGTTTTTGTTTGGAAATATAAGAAGTTTAGCGAAAACTGCATGTCGATATCTTTTTCCATTCTCGAGTAATAAGCCGTCAAATGTGTTACTTTATAGGGGGACACCCTGTATTATTACAAAATATTATCTAATACCATCAGACTCTTACCGCCGGATATTTTTCAAAAGAAAAGTATGCATAACCAACATTTCAAATGTTTATTAACTCAACAACGGTCTAAGCTCTAGGTATCACGTGGTATATTTTTTAATTCAGAAAAATAAGGGCCTTCTATGTATGTATGTATGTATATATAATGGGGTGACATTCACTGAGACCTATTGTGCCTCCAAATTTGGGCTTTACGAAGATACACATTACCTATGGTACGCCACTGGGATAAAAACGGGATAAAAATCCTATAACCTTTCCGCAACTGCAAGCAATAAGTTGTCAAAGTTTTATAACCGGATGAACGGTACGGTAAGGCATAAAATACGAACAAACATCAATTTTTATATTATATAATTAACACATGAACCTACATATATTTTTTTTTAAATTATGTATTTACACAGTAATAAATAATTATCTCTTAAGCACCATCAAAGTCACATATTATTCCGAATGTATTTGTTCCCATATACTTAGCTAACCATTCGTTTTTTAAAACTGACAATTTTAGACAATCAACTGTGAATTTCGTACGTAAGTTAGTGTGAACGGCACGTCCCATACCTTCAATGATTACCAAATCGGCGGACTTCATTAAGCTACACAATTCAACTGGCAAAACTGACAAATCCAAACAAGGTCCTTTCTGGCCATTTTCTGCCGTAACTAACTTTCCGTTATCCAAGCTAACTTTTAATATTTCACAATATTCCGCAGCTTTTCTACAATAAATGTTAAGTTCACGATAAGTCACGTCATTCAGAGACGGATAAGTATTAGCTACCAATACTACTTTAGTTCCTTGCGATAAAAGTTCTCTAGTTAACGGAAGAACGCCAAGAATAAAGTCAAATCCTGAATTGTCCAAGAAAATAATGCATAGTTCGTAAGGTTTAATTTTGAGCTTGTGGAAGAATTCGTTAAATTTATCTACGAACCAAGGTCTCTTTTGTATAGTTGTCGAAGCATCTTCAAATCCAAAGTCATGAACTCGTTCTAAAATGTCTTTCACAGCTTTTGCTCCCCAATCGAAAAAATTACCCGATAAAACTCCTTGTATAATATCCAACCATTTGTCTTCTAAATTAGTTTTGCTATCGAGGATATCGATTCTTGATTTGAGTTTAGATAAAGCAGCCAAATTTTCGGTTTCTTTTTGATGTTCCCATGGATCTTTAAATCTCTTTCTTAAACATTCTTCATTAAATTCTAGTAGGGTTCTAATACTCAAAGGTTTGAGGTAAGTGAAATCATTGGTAACCTGTTTTATGAGGAAGTGGAATTCTTCATAGCATTTTTCAGCTTTTTCAGTAGCTCTTGTATCGTTTGGCTGTAAATCTTTCACTTTACCAACGAATTTCTTCACCATTTGATCCAAACATTGTAACCAATATTCCCTCGCTTCTTCGTTATTATTTAAATCCAAACTATCGGGGTTGTAGGTGTCCGGATGTTTCAACAGAGGACACGGCTGCTTTCCGTTTAAATTCATCATAGGATTTTCACTTACTGCTAAACGGTAACCATTTACTAGTTTTATCAGCTTTCATTTATCTGAACGTTGAATTACAATGATTCTTGCGTATAATACTTATATTTATTTAATTTAATCAAATTACTGAATAATCACTTAAATTGTAGAAACAATGAACGATTAATTCATTTTAGATTTTAATTCTTTGAACTTACACACTTATCACAATAATTAATTTGCCTATCAGTTTAGAATGAATCCACAATTTTACACAATTTTATCACAATAATTAATTTGCTTATCAGTTTAAAATGAATCCTCAATTTTACTAATTTCATTCATTTGGTAAATACTTCACAAAATGGAGAGTAATGCAGAACCCCATTAGGGTTAGAGAATGGTTAAGTAGAAAATGCGAACTGGTTGCATTAGCAATATCAGTTGGCTACTAACCTTGGTGGAGACCACAATACAGAAGCACGAAACTGTTTTGAGGAGCCGGAGTAGCTTCTCTAATAAATACTTCTACTTATTTTAGAAATGGAAGAATTACTTGGGAATCTATTGAAATAACTTATAACTTATGATTTTTAAGAAAATTGGAGTTATTATTATCATTTATATGAATAAAGGGAAAAGAGTAACAAATCTATAAAACTAACGAAAAAAGTATGAGTTTAAGGCTAGAGCCACAAGACTCAAAGCCCATTTATAAGGGAAACTACAGATAAGCTTCATTTCCATTTATTTTCAAACACTAACCGAAGAAGCAATCACCACTAGGATTATTATAAACTGCAAATACTTTCTTCATTTGATAATTGTTCGCAGTTTTGTACATTTTCTCGTAATCAGTCATCCAAATTGAACGTTAATCGATAATTCAAGTCGCAACGATCATCAATCATCAGTTTTGTCTCCACAACTGAGGAAAAACCATCATCTTTGATCTATATTTCTCATGTGCTTCGCGTGTCTAATGTTGTCGGCGTAAGGTATTCATTCAATTAGGCTTTCGAACCATCAGACCTCTTTCAGACTATGCGAACGATCCAGCCCCATTTTTATTGATTGTATACCTCACTTTTTTAAACAGCCTGGTACGTGAAGTTGGAACAATTAGTGATTTTAAATTGATTGATTACTTCAGTATATCCAGTCCTCGGCATTTAGGCTTTTTGTGTACTTGGTTGTACCGTTTATGTGAAGAGCAAGCTTAACAGTGTTTCCACAGGATCCATCTCGGAGAAATTCTCTTTTGAGCGATCTAGTCTCGTATTAGAAGAAAATGTGTAAGGATGCTTATTTCTTTCCATGCCAACCGATAGATATGTTCTCTATGGTATGCATGTGATTCCTTAGGGTGCAGTGACAAGTGAGTAGTCCTGTCACTTTCTTTATCCTACCCATACTTAGGTTTAGTGTTTCGTTGACCAGCAGCGGTTTTTTTGACCAAGAATTTGCTGTGTTTCTAACAAATAACTGGACAGCGCTGTGAGTATCGTTCATTTATAGTAAGCCACTTGCTGTCTATGCATTTATGGATTCTTCCTTGACAGGTTTTTGAAAAAAATTGGTTTATATTCTATCCTACCTGATGGATTACCATCATTCTGAATTTCAAATTTGAAGTATTCAATCAAAGCTGTACAGCCTTCGCCCCCACGCCACGCTAATTTTACTGGAGCCAAATAGTAACATTTTTTTTCAAGTTCATCTGGAATTTTTTCATCGCATTTGTCAATAATAGGGGAAAATCTAGTTTAGTGGACCAACGCGGATTTTGATGAAATATATATTTTTAAATTAATTCGAAGTCGCTGAACACGAAAATGAAAGAAAAACTTGGCGCTCTCTTACCAAAAACGAGTTATGAATTTTTGAAGGTGTGTTCATATCAGCACTGCACTGGTTTTATTGTAATATTATAACTGCTTTATAAACATCCATTATAACTGCTACACAATGTTAGATACACTATAATTGCATTTTACGATATTGCTCTCACCCACACATTAAAAAAACACCTATATTGATATAAATTTCTTGTAAATTATTTTTTTAATTCCACAATTATTATATCTTTTGACGTTTTCATGTAATATGACTGACATATAAGTTTTGGTCGAATTGCGAATTGCGAAACGTCGACCCGGCGCGCATTTTTCACAGTATCTTGATAGCTGTTGATTCAATTTTTCCATAACTGATTTCAGTTAAACGAAAGTTGAGCCAAATTTTCCAATTCACTCACTTTGTATGGTCTCCACAATTACAGATATTCAGCAACTTTTTTTTCAAGTAACTACGTAATGATGGCTGAATATGCTGGTAGGTTCAAGTTTTACGACTAAGAGGAAACAGACGAAACTTATATGTCTATGTCAGTCATCATATTACATGAAAACGTCAAAAGATATAATTGTGGAATTAAAAAAATAATTTACAAGAAATTTATATCAATATAGGTGTTTTTTTTAATGTGTGTGTGAGAGAGGAATATCGTAAAAAGCAATTATAGTGTATCTAACATTGTGTAGCAGTTATAATGGATGTTTATGAAGCAGTTATAAAATGACAATAAAACCAGTGCAGTGCTGATCTGAAAACAATTTTTTCTTTCATTTTCGTGTTCAGCGACCTCGAATTAATTAAAAAAAAAATATTTCATCAAAATCCGCGTTGGTTCACTAAACTAGACTTTTACCTCCGTCTCTTTGTATTGCGTGCGTCTCGAGAACTTTTCGCACGGTTGAAATGGATATATATCTTTATGCTATACTTCTTGAAATACATCTCTTGAAGAGTTTTAGCTGTAGAATTCCACATACACTTCACAGTATACTCTTTCTAATCTTGTCCATTTTCTTTTTTCATATTCAGTTTTGTGAATGGTGTCGACTCATTCAATTCATATTGACGATACTCGCAAAATTTGGTAAACTGTTTCCATACGCTATTTTTACTCCTCCCTGTAGTCTCAATTACCCTATCTATTTCTTCGTTTTTGATTTCTCCAAACCGATTCATTTTTAAACACTTCAACAGCTTCAACACGATTGATTCAATTTGACGTTTAAGATGTATTTATTTAGAGTAGTGTCAGAAGCACAGGCTCCTTGGTGTAAGTATAGGCACATTTTTTTATATTATTGATTTACCATTGGTTGACTGATGTCAGTCTCCGCTGCACCAACATGTTAGAGTCACCAGTGGCACATAAAAAAACGCAGTTGTTGTTGTTTACATCGTTCATCATTAGTACCTAAGCCAATTAGTGCCACACTAAGGAATTTTTATTTCTTGTTTCAAGATTTTTAGCTAGATCAACTTGTCACTTAGAGAGAGTATTCTACAGCATGTTTTCTAAAATGTAAGGCATATCACATATTTTTAAATTTCAGATGACAATATTTGGAACATGTAACCCAAATATTGCCGTGGGATATTGGGAATATGGGTAAAAACGCTGAAATGAACAAAACTTTATTCGTCAGACCGACAAACTCTTCGTGAACATATCTGTTACATAAAGAACACATCATATCGATTTGCCTGTCGGTGTTGCATAGGAAGCAATACCAAGTCTCAACCACACGTGATTTTTTTGGAGCAGATTTAGTTTGTGCAGCTTTCTTTAGAGGAGATTTTGTTTGTACCCTTTTCTTTGGAGCGGATTTGGATTGTATCATTTTTGGCATGGGAGAGAATAAATCTCTCGTTACTTCTTGAGCTCTGGAATTGACAGCAGGCTTTCTTTTTGCTGATGGAACTTTTATCCCAGGGGTAACCAAAAGACCCATGTCTGTGAACGAAATGTCCAAATCATCACCAAGATCTTTCTCCGGAATTTTCTCTGTAGAAGCAGAAACCAATTTTATTAGTGGTTCGTTGTAGCTTTCTGTGTAGGTGTCACCATGAAGGGAATGTTCTGACTCTGATGATGAATCACTTTCCAAGTAAACACTATCTTTTTTATCTTTGGGTTTTGATGAATTTACACCGCTTGGCTTTGGAATTTTATTTTCATTTTCATCTGTTCTTGTCACGACGCTGGGTGCAAACGCAGATTCTGGGATTGCATCAGGGCAAAAAGGATGGATACCTTTACTTCTAAATTCAGAGATTATATTTGACGGCGACACACCTTTGAAAATATTTTCCCAAACCTTATTTTGGTTAAAGATTTTCCAGGTTGAGCAATTAAAAAGTTCAATACTTCTTGGAGCCAAAATGCTTCGTAGCTACGAAAAACAGCCTTATCCATGGGTTGGAGCTAATGGGTGGTGTTGCTTGGTAAGCAGAATAGAGTAATTCCGTTCCTTTCTGCGGCGTCAACAATAGATACGTCGAGGTGTGACTTGGTCCCATCAAAAATGGTCCTGGGTTTCTGTACATGGCAAAATGTTCGAGCCAGGATATGAAAGTTTCGTTAACCTTTCGGCGTCATGTTAATCTTGGACCCAGGGGGTAAATGATCACCCCATTCAGGCTTACAACGTTGTCCTTTGAAAAAGATCATTGGTGGTATTGCCTGTCCTAATGCGTCTCCACATGCTACTATAGTGACATTTTCGCCGTGTTCGGGGGCCACTAAGTGAACACGCTTTGCTCCCTTTTTCGCCAATACACTCTGTTGCTTATGAATCGTTAGACGACAACCTTTCTCGACCATGTTGTAAACGTTGCCTGGTTTGTCGAATAATTATAATGTAGTGTAGACATCTTTTAGCTTCTCAAAGTAATCATTAACAATAAATTGATTCATTTTCTGAGCTCTAGCAGGGTTCATCTGCTGTGCCTTACGCCTGGCAACATCAGGATGCCTCTTGAAAAATAACTTCAACCACTTTCTGTCTGCTATTTTTGAAGTTAGAGAAAAGGGGTTAAGAATGATGCGTTCCGTTGCATAGGAAAACACACTTCTTCTCACTACGTTAGGCGTAACTGGCAGCCCAACTTCTGCAAGTCTTTGGATTCTGTTCACTAACTCGTTTTCTTGTTTCGTTGTTAGAATAGTACATCGTCCAAGACGTTTCGTTGCATTATTTTGTCTGTGATGCAGTCCCAAAGTTGTTCGGGCAATCTTGTACACATCTGCGGCTTTGCTGATGCTGGATCCATTCCTTATGGTAGTCAACGCATTTTTAAAGTCTTCCTCAGACCACTCAGCCCTCTTTTACTTTGGCATCTGTGAAAACCAACAATAATTGTTGAGGCTATGGACAAGAATCGTTAATTATTGAGAAAAATTAAAGGTGCCTAATATTGATAAGCCGGACACTTTTTTTATAACTGTAAATAATATATTATTTATTTGTGCTTATCGAATTATTTGTTAATCACAAACTTGTTAACTATCATAAAATTATGTGAGTTAGCCAAAAATATATATATACATTTGGTTCACATAAGGATGGCAATATTAGGCACTCGTGAATCTAATAAGCAACTAACGATTTCAGGAAACACCTTCATATTAAACATAATCACACTACAACAACAAAGGCGGTATATTGCAGCTTACCTTGTGTAATTTTTTGCCGAACTAATCTCGGCTAGAAAGCCGAAACGAAATCGAAAACACGTGTAATTTTTTATAGTATGGCTAAAAATGAAGCAGTCTTTCTCGCTCGGATGATTTAGACATACTGAACACTTTTTTCGTGCGTTGGACTGGCTCATCTCAACATGCTGAATGTTTTAGTAGGTATTCCGGCCGCCAGAGTAATGAAGTCAGGATTTTGGATCGGGTGGCAGTATATAATTGGCTTAGGTACCTCAGGTGCCTTATCTGACAACTGACAGTTGAGACCTATTGAAATTTCTTCAATTTCTGACTCTGTTAATAGTGCAGTCAATACTTTATTATCACATTGTAAATTGATTTCAAATATTTACTTTTTTGAGGTTAAGCTGTCATTTTGTAAACCACCAAATTTATCCACCACCTCGAAACAGCGGTGGAATGGTTTGCAATTTTGATTGATGCAACAGTAATAAATGAACGCGTCATTTCTTCAATCTGAAATCCGCCAATGAATATAAAACCGCAGTTGGTGAATTGGTAGATCTACCGGTGAATAAAAAAACATGCATTGCTGAATAGTCGGTAACTATTACTACGTTTTCATGGAGTATTGAATTCATTTTGAATCCAATACCGATCTCTATTTTCATGATAGGGATTCAATCACGATTCAATTACACTTCCAATCGTTTTGAGATTTGACAGAAGGACATTCCGAAAATAAAGTAACTCGCATTTTTGAATTAAATTATTAATTATTGATTTGTTATGTCCCGAAACTTTCCTGCCAAACGCAATCTACAGATAGGTACTAAAAGTGATTTTATGGCCTAATTTTCCTTTATCCAAAAGTAACTCCAAAGAGAGCGCTGTTAAATGGAAGTAAGCCGAAAAAAATTTGCGCGCAATAATTTTTTACAATTTTCGAAGACAATTATCTCAACAATAATGCCTTGCTGAGTTTGTTTCTGTTCTCGGCAATGAAGCACCAACCACATCAGTCGACAATTTCTCGTTGATATGGGGAATTTAGACGTGGACGGATTAATTTCTCTTAAGGCCCGTTCCCACTTAGACGGACCGTCTGTTTAAACGGAAGACGGCGGCCGGACGTGTGTTTTCACACTTGCACCAGCACGCTCCGATCAGTTTGCGTTCAGTCTTCGTACACGATGGACATCCCAGTGATGTGGTGGCATTTAAGAAGAAGTAAACGAAAACATTGGGTGCATCCTATTCTACGAGAAAGATTTTCAGCTAGAACAGAAATATTATTTCCACAGCCCAAGAAGGCAGCTACTAGGGAGCATGAATGTCTCCAAGGGGGTACTATAAGGGGCAATCTTCGAAATTTCATGTTGAAATATAAAATATCAAATTTACTTTAACTAGTTATGTATTTTGTTGAAAAATAATATGTTTGTTTTAGTTTATTTTTTAATTTTAAAATAAAACAATAACTATTTCAAACAAACTTTTATTTTTAAACATTTTAAGTATTAAGTACATGTAAAACATATCGTACCTCAGAAATCATTTTTTTGTTTTTTTTTTGACAATTATTTTTTCATATTCTTAATCAGAGCTCCTCGAAGAACCTCGTGGTCTTGTGTAAGAGATGAAGAACGAACAGATTGAACCATGAAAGGGTTCATTGCCATAGTAAGGAAGGGGGTTCTGAGAATATTTTCCACTGTACTTGAAAATGTTTGTAAAATATTGTTTAAATCATCAGATCTAGCTTTTGCTGCCTTTTCCTGGGATTTCTCTTGCATTTTAAAAAACTATGTGATTAGGAACATTTGTTTCTCAAAAAAATCATTTTCTTTACCCTTGCTTCTGCTAGAGCTGTAAGTTTTTTCAATTGGGGCTCTTGATCTACTTGTATGTGGTGTTTCTTCGATCTGTATTTCAGAATCAGATTCTGGTGACTGTAAGAAATCGCTCAGTTCCTGATTAGAAATGTCTTCTTCCACTTGTACAATTATATCTGCATCCATACCTTCAAGAGCAGATGCAGGACAACCTCCTAATATTTCCTCAAGTACCCCAAAATAGTCTCATTCATTTCTATCCATACCACTTTTAGCGTTGTTTTTAATACAATTATTGTATTGAGTCTTTCCATTTATATTTGATTTGCTCAGTAGATTTAGATATATAGCCTCTTTCTATCATTTTTTGTTCGACCATTTTGTAAATTTCAGCGTTTTTGTATCGCTTTCCAAAACATTTTCTTCCTGGAATATTTCCAGCAAGCACTTCACTTCTGCATCTTTCCACACATTTCTAGAAGATGACGAGCACGACATATTAAAAGAACTTTCCATAACAAAATATCAAAAAACCTTTATTTCCACAAAATGTTACAAGAAAGTTGAATAGATGAGGCTTTTACTTGATGAAGATCCATACTAATGATGAAATAAAACGACATGTGACAACTGTGTCAAAATTTATATAGGTAGAACTTTTAGGAACTTTAAAACTAGAATTTCAGAACACAAACGCAGCTATGACAACAACAAATTAGATTCCAACTATTCAAATCATCTATTAACAAACCAACACACTTTCGACTCAAATTATGAAATTTTGCATGTAGAACCCAAATCCTTTAAATTAAATCTTTTAGAAGCCCTCGAGATTAACAAAAACAAATATTCAGGTAATCTGCTTAACGACCAAATAGATATCAATCATTCTCCCTTATTAAACCTTTTTACCTAGAAGATGTGATGGTTGTGGATAAATTTTCCAGGTACTCTTTTTCAATACCTTTGTAGCATTCTTAGAATTCCGTATTTAGACACTTTTTGTACTAATTCCTATTTAAATATATTATAATACTTTTGTCAATATCTTAGAATTCCGTATTAAGGCACTATATAAATTAAAAGTTTTTCATTGTATCTTCACTAGTTTCAAAAAGCTACTGTGTAGCGAAACGCGTCACTAATTTTAATTTGAACGTTAGTTCAAAATAAAATGAAGATTTAAACAAATTAAATTGTTTTATTTCATCATCGTTACAAGAAAGCTTTTATGTTTTGAGTGGTTTTAAGGTTATATGGCTTACTGCTGATATAAATTTGACAGCGAATGTCACAGATTGACAGCGAATGTCACAGAATGCGCATGTTTCAATACGATCTCGGTTTTCATGTCGTATTTCGATTTTTTGATCTCGATTCGATCCCAAAAAAAGCACTATCGACCTCGAAACTCAATTCGATTTCAATACCTGTTTTCATGAGGTTTTTAATACCGAAAGTGTATTCAATTCGAATTGAATTCTGCATGAAAACGTAGTATATAATATTGTGCACTATGCAAGTAGTCGCTAATAGAGCGTGTTGATTGGTCTTGTCAAACAGGAAACAAAAGTAGGTATGATTGGTTGATGACTGATAATTAATAGACGAAAGAAATAATCGAAGGTAATATCCCGAGATTCTTCGATTTTTAATGTTCATATGGTCGAATTAAATTGTCTTGTCTCAAAAAACAAGTTACTAGAGATGAATTAAAGAAAATAATAGTCTCTATTTGTCATGGTCGAGTGATATTCAGGAAGATTATTTCATGAACAGCATAAAATGATTCCTATATACAATACGTAGGGGTAGTCCCATAATCCATATTTCTTCTGCTGACAAAAAGACATAAATTGTCTCCATACAGACTCTTTACTCCTCTTTGTATTCACTGGTATGGATTTGCTCACATACTCATTAATTTCCGTAGTAGAAGATAAACCAAAACGAGACATTTTCAAATTTCGCTGTTTGATTTATGTCAAACTTTGACATTTATGTGTCAAACAAAATAGTCGCTCATATTCTTCTGTTTACCTAAATAGCCGCTCATATTACATATCATGTGACTTCAATCATGCAATTTTATAGGTGCAGCCATGTGTAAATGAAATAATCAGTAGTAATACTATAAGTACTTCAAAATAAACAGGTTATGCATCGATAACTTGTTGCATAATTACAAAAAGTGTCAGTTTGACAGTCTAAATATTATTCTGTCGAACTGACACGATTTGTAATTATGCAGGAAGTTTGAGATGTATAACCGTATTTATTTTGAAGTACGTATTGTATTTTATACGATTATTTATTGAGTAAATTGAGTAACTATTGAATTTAATGATAAATCTCCAAATCGACTCATTTTTGAACAGTTATTGATAAACGTCAAAATTTTCAGTTTGTGTATTGTTGTATATTGATGTCGATGTGGTTACTATGAAATTATTGTGAAGTTTTCGATTGGTAGAGCTACTCTATGTATAATCAGGTATTATCGAAATTATACAAGGTAACTTAACTAAATTGATCGTTCTAATTGGTTGAAAATTATACGAAAAAAATAATCGGGGGTAATACCACAAGAGCTCAGATTTAGCCGGATATTTTTTCTGGTTGTTTTCATTGGCAATTAAACGAGAGCTGTTCTGACAAAATCACGAGAGCGTATAGCTCGAGTGATTTTGTCAGAACAGATCTAGTTGAATTACCTATATGAAAATAAGTATGAGAAAACAACCACAAAAAATATCCTGCTAAATCTGAGCTCGCCTGGTATTTGGTAAGGCAATTCCATAAATGGAATGACTTTTTTTGTATTTTCTGGAGTTGATTTTTCAATCTCCTTTACTCCTTTATTTCTGCCTCGCGAATACCTCCAAATTTCGACATACTAACTGGAATATTATTTGCCGTATAATTTTGTTTTTGACATTTACAATTGTCAAACTGATGCGCCGCGCAATGCTTGTTAAATGAACAATAAATACTAGCGTTGCTATGGTAACGTAATTTATCCGATTTTTTTATCCACTTGCATTTTCTGTTCCTTCCTATTTAGTGGAATTGTCATACATATTTCACAGGGGTACCTTCCATTTTATTAGAACTACAAAAAAATCTTTAGGTGCACAATTATATATCTTTTATTTCTTTCAAAAGTTTGCGATAAATTTAGAACAACAATAAACCAATTTATTCAAAATTATAACCTTCTACTCTATTCAGAAAAATGAACCTTGGAAAATACCAAATAAACGCTAGAGTAATCCCGTGTAACTATCAACCACCAAAAATATAATGAGCGTATTTTTCAAAAAATATGTAAGGCGTTACAATAGTATTAAACTATTATCTTCGACATCTATTAGATCAATGTTTTAACAAGTATTTTTTTGTTTTCAGAGAAGTAATATGAATAACTCCGAAGAACAAGAACCTACAGCTAAAATAAAAAACGACGAAAGCTTCATTGATAAAAAAGTTGGCGAAAACGTCAATCGACAACAATCAGAAGAAACTGTATATGTGGATATCCACGAAATTCATGTAGTGAAAGCCATCGAAAAAATTCTTGATACAAACCATTTCATAGTACTTAACTATGACCTCACCCCTTTACCAGAAAAGATAGGTTTATTGGGAGATCACAGCACGCTTCATGTTTCTTTTCTAAACGATGAAGGATCAAAAAAACACCTCAATTTTTTCGTCAAATATTTTCCTCAACAAGAATCTTGCGCTGCATTTGCCGAAGGTATAGGCGCTTTTAAAAAAGAAATATTCATTTATAATTTATTCAAAGAATTTGCCAAAGAAGGTGTAAGTGTATCGGTAGTTCCCTGCTGCTATGTAGTAGCACCAAATAAATATTTAATACTAAATGACCTCTCAGATGAAGGTTTTCAAGTTGTTAACAAACACAAATTTTTAGAGTATGATTCAGTATTAGTAGTTTTGCAGGCCTTAGCTAAACTACATGCAAGTACTCTTATTTTTGAACATAAAGTTGGAAAAGGTGTACTAGATTTATATTACAATGATCTTGAAGAATCTTTTTTTAATAATAAAGAAGGTTTTGCCAATTTAAAAGGAGTAGAGGCTTGTATCAAGTGTGTTTTGGAAGAAATTGATCTGTTCGGATTTCCTAAGAAATTAATTTCAGGTAAAGACTTTATCAAAGTAGCGGAAAATCTGTGTTATAAAATTTATGACGCAGTGAAGCCTTCAAAACGCTTTAAGAACGTTGTGAATCATGGTGATATTTGGGCAACTAATATTCTACTGAAATACGATACAAAATCAGAAAAACCGGTTTGCTGCAAGTTAGTGGATTTTCAATGTGGAAGATACGCACCTCCAGCTCAGGATGTTTTGGCGTTTCTTTATTTAACAACCTCAAGAGATTTTAGAAAAAAATATATGTATGAAGTTGTTGGTATGTATTACAGTTACATCGAAAAAAATCTAAAACAGGCAGGATTGAAAATTGACAATATTTTACCCTTTTCCGACTTTATGGAAAGTTGCGAAGAACAAAAATTGTTCGCGGTTATACAGGCAGCTTTTTATTTTCCTTTAATTTTAATTAGCAGTGATGAGATCGATTTGTATTTTTCTGATCCAGAATTGAACAGAAAAACATTATGCGAAAATAGGATACATTTAGTGTTAGGACATAAAGATAAGGATGTGTTTTATAAACAACGACTTATTGAATCTATAGCAGATTTAAAGGACATTTGTGAATCAGTTTTATAACTTATTTTGTATTGTATTTATTTTTTGTGCTTCTTCGAAATAAAATAAAAAGTTTAACAATAGTTTTTTTTATTATATCGAGCATTTCAATGAAAACTATCCACCGAACATAATTCTGAAAGCGTCACTTTTATGAAAAAATGAAAAAAAACACGTCAAAAATCATATAAAGAGGGACGTCATTTTGCTTATATGTATACGTTATAACTTTAACCCCCTCCCTCCTATGGTCACCTCTCCCAATTTTTTAAATGGAACACCTTATACATTATTGCATTGTTGGATTCTCCTCTACAAGAGGATTACAAAAATGTATAATACATAAGTGAAAAGGCAATCAGTTGGGAGTTACGGATAATTCCAATTTACTAATAGTAACATTTTAATTAGTAACAAATCAGGCAAAACAATACTAAATTATTTTATAAGGTTCTGAAATTGACTTCCATTGGTTTCCATACAATGATACAATCGAGCCTCAAATGAGTTTCGACCATTATGTAACATTTCTGGGGTTATTTGTCGTCATTCTTGAATAATTCGTTGACGTAAATCATCTATAGATGCTGGATGAGTGGCAAAAATTTTGGTTTTCAGATATCCCCATATAAAAGTCTAGTGGTATTGAATCGGGTGACCTAGGTGGCCATTCCAACATTGGGCCTCGTCTTCCTATCCACCGAGCAGGAAATGATTCGTTAAAAAACCGTCTTACATCGAGAGCGTAATGTGGAGGTGCCCCATCGTGTTGTAACGCTAGCAAAGCTTCTGACGTGGTATCATCATTTTCTAGTACTCGTGTTATTTCGGGAACAATAGCTTCTCTGAGTAATTGTAGATAAGACTCACTATTTAAGTTTCCCTCAATAAAATATGGTCCAACAATATGGTTACCAAAAGTGCCACACCAGACGTTCAATTTTTGTGGTGTTTGAAAAACATCATTTACTTAATTGAGTAGAGTTAGTGCCGCAGTAAAGGCATAGTTTACATTGGAATTATCCGTAACTTCCAACTGATTGACTTTTCACTTATCTTCTTCTTCTTCTTTATATTGTATATAATTCTACTGTACCTACGTGTGTCACTGAACTTCTCCTAAACGGCTGGAATTATTTTGATGAAATTTTTTGTGTATGTTCAAGTGGATTCGAGAATGGTTTTGATTCACAATTGGTACCGGTAGGTGGCATTGCAATCGTGTTCATAATGAATAACTCCTAAATGTATGGGCCGATTTTGATGAAAATTTGTGTGTTTGAGTGAGTAACTGGATGGTTTAGACACACAATTAGTCCCAGTGGGTGGCGCTGCAATCGGGTTCATAATGAACAACTAAACGGTTGGTCCGATTTTGATGAAATTTTGTGTGTTTGAGTAAGTAACTGGATGGTTTAGATTCACAATTAGTCCCAGTAGGTGGCGCTTCAAGTTTCCATAGGGCCGAAAAACGCTCTTCTATTTTCAACTCTGCGGTTATGAACTAACCTCTTACTCTTCACTTTCGTATGACCCTGTACACAAAATATCATAGATACGATTCTCTTGATTGCTGCAATCGGGTTCATAATGAACAACTCCTAAACGGTTGGTCCCATTTTGATGAAATTTTATGTGTTTGAGTAAGTAGCTGGATGGTTTAGATTCACAATTAGTCCCAGTAGGTGGCGCTGCAATCGTGTTAATACTGAACTTCTCCTAAACGATTGGTCCGATTTTGTTGACTTTTGGCAAAGGGGTTTTTTTGGTACGATAATTTGCCCGTAAAAATGGAAGAAAGAAAAATCAAGAAAATGACAACGTCTGTCGGGTCCTCTAGAGTATTATATATTTTTTTAATCCTCTTGTAGAGGAGAATCCAACAATGCAATAATGTATAGGGTGTTCCATTTAAAAAACTGGGAGTGGTGAACATAGGGGAGGGGGTTGAAGTTATAACGTCCACATATAAAAAGACGTCCCCCTTTATGTGATATTTGACGGATTTTTTCATTTTTTCATAAAAGGGACGCCTTCGGAATTATGTGGGGTGAACAATTATGTTAGTTTTGAAAGTCAAACATGATAAATCAAATTACACTTGTGAGTTTACGAAAATAGAACAATATAAGAATGGAACATCTAATTTTATAAAAAAGTTTATTGAGTGAGATATATCACAGTTTTCCCCAAGTGCTTAGCATCACCCAAAGCATCCCCCATGTTTGCCCCTGAAGCCGGAATTTTCCACATTTAACAATAGTGTTTCACTTGATTTGGAAGAGTTATGATTATATATTTAAAGCAGATTCCGGCAAACAAATCGATATTTATCAATCAGCATTAAATTATTTGATCTTGCTGAGGAATTGTTGTATATACATGTGTCACTTATATAACAAAATATTAGAATCAGAAAAAATCCTACTTGGCTGGTATGACACAATTCTTACAATGCTTCACAAGAAAGGACCCTTAGATGATCCAAACAACTAT
Source organism: Lochmaea crataegi (assembly GCA_947563755.1). Classification (NCBI taxonomy): domain Eukaryota; kingdom Metazoa; phylum Arthropoda; class Insecta; order Coleoptera; family Chrysomelidae; genus Lochmaea; species Lochmaea crataegi. The sequence continues at coordinate 25,239,183 of OX387425.1, forward strand.
CGTGGTATATCGCTAATCAATTGCTGTGTTAAAGTATTCACACTCATTTTACTAAATCGCCTGTACAGTTGGTGTGCAGATAATTCCATCCTTCCAGAAACACAACATGGCTTTCGAAAAGATAGAGACTTCAGCGCAGAAAAGTGTTCGCTGTCTTTATAGATTTCAAAAGAGCTTTTGACAGTATAAATCATGAACTTCTTTGGTTGAAACTTCATATATTTGGGATTAGTTCTAAACACATTCGAATACTAAAACATTTATACGATAACGCAACATTCTCAATCAAGCAACAAAACTCATACAGTAAAAAATACAACATCTCGGAGGGTGTCCTGCAGGGAGAATCACTTAGTCCCCTAATTTTGTCTATTTTTATATCTGACATTGAAGATTATTTTTGCTCAAAAAATTTGTATGGACTTAGTCCTTACTTTCTTATGGAATTGGCATATGGGGTCTGTGGAACACTTATATTATAGAGATTGTACGTACAGGTGAACTTTTTAAAAAAACTCTGTCAAAGAATACCCCAGATTACATTGTACGCTTGGAAACATATTCTGATCATTTGTCAACGATTGTTTTCAAACATGTTTTACTTTGATTAAACGAACTCAAAGAAATGGACTCTTCAAGACTATCAAAATTGTTTCAATCGACTAGTTCATCTAGCATCTGATAATAATTTAAGGTATAATTGGGTGACGCAAGTTAAAGAATGGTTTATTTATGCGCAATGTGAATGTCTATAGGAAAATTATTTGAGTACAAATGGGTGCAGTTTAGGTAGACTTATTTTAGACAAATTTCAAAAACGACTGCATGGTAGGAGCATAAACAGTGAGGTTGTTTCTAGTTACTCTTTACTACACTCACACTTACTAGTTGGTGAAAATAACAATTATTTGCAAATACCTGCACACATCTATATATCCAGAATATCAGCTCAACTTAGAACTTGTAGCAAAACATTTTTAAAATTGTCTTTTAATGGAAATTTTTATATTATTAACAGCACTGAAAATTGCTCTGTCTGTAACATGGATTCTCCGGAGTAAATACATCATATCCTCTTTGAATGTCCCATTTACTGTCCTCTAAGAAAATATAGTTTTTTTCAGAATGTTCATGATATTGATGATCTGAAATCGTTTCAAAAAATCTTTTGACAGCATTAAACGTTTTACAAAAAAGTAGCAATGCTTCACGCAAACCGCAAGGTTCTATCTTTATTAATAGCCGAGAAAACCTGCAGTCTCACCCAAAATGGAAAACACAATAAGTATGTAAAATATATTTTGAAATTATTGAGGAAAATGTTAAGTGGAGAAGATTTGGTCCTAAAGTGGAAGGAATGAGGTTTGTCAATTATTTATAAATTATTAATAGCAATTTTCATTAACACTAATCAACTTGAAATGTTGATTACCTTCATAAACTGCTATATTTTTATTACGAAAATCAAAAGTGCATCCCATTGAATCTAATAATCAACGATTTTGAACTAATCTTGAATTATTAGAGCGATTAAGTCATAAAATTTATACCGTTTATTAAATAAGGCAGACAATCGACTTCAGTAGATATCTAATCAGAAATAATTGAAATTTTGTTAATACACTAAATTACGACACGAAAAATACGTTTTGAAATTGTAATATCTCACAGGGGCCGCTTTAAGGAAATGCGGTTTAGAGGGCCTCATCATAAAATTCTTCGGAGGATTTCTCCAAGAACTCAGTGAAAAGGCTGTTGAGCTACTGGTCTCTTCACATAAACGGTACAACCAAGATCACAGAAATCCTGAAGGCTGAGGTGCTGATGACTCGAAGACTTTGACTGGTGGTACCGATCCAATCAATCAGTCAATCAGAAACATTTATCGAATCCTTTGTAGTCTGACATCACTTTAATCACAGCTTCAAAAATATCTGTACTGTTGGTTGCACCATGAGATCAAGCATCTTCTTTGATACACTGAAGTCGTTTTGAATAATTCGGACAAAAATTACATGCTGGTTAATGTCGGACAGATCAGTGCTTTCATCCAAGCAAAAATATTTACATTTTTCAACCGGGTCAGTTATTTTTTTGTATACATATTGATTAAAATAGTTTGGGACACCCAAACAACTTCGAATTTTCGGCAATTTTTGTTTCAATGGATTGTTTTGCATTTTGATTGCACAATTTTTAATAAGCACTTCATCGCTAAAAGGTTTCTCCGCATTGATAATTTCCAGCACTACTTCGCCTAAAAGTTAAAAAAAAAGTTTGTGTTTTATTTTTTTATAATCCGTAATGACAGAACTCCCTGTATATTGCTGACACATTTTCTCATGTAGTGTAATGTCGTTTCATATTATATTCTTCGGGGACCGATAGTACTTGCATACAAATACTATTAGACAGAAGAGAGAAAAACTTGCCAAACTAAAGTTTATGGATATTCTTAAATTCCTCCTATTGGATTAAAGGAATTACTAGCCTCTGATACTTTCTTCAGTAATAAAAGAAGGAACCCAGTAGATATTGCAGGTCTCAGTTGATCCCATTCATTCATTCATTCATTCATTCGGTTGTGTTGTGCTCAACAGCCCAGGCACTTGAACTGAATCTTTGTACTATTTCTCATGTTATCTACTCCAATTCCAGAAGCTTCGTGTCTTCTATATAGGCTACTAGTTTGAATAGAGGGATTTTCAGTAGTTGTAGTGGTTGCATTAATTCCTTTCCAAAGTGCTTCCGTCTAAGTATTTGTAAGTTCTCGCAGAAGCAGAGTATGTGAGTAGGTGTTTCATCATAGAATTCACATTTTCTGCATATAAATTCACTTACTTTGACCATTTTGTGCAGATGTTTCCTTAGGGTGCAGTGTCCAGTCACCAGGTCGGTAACTGTCTTCAAATGCATCTTACCCAGTTTCAATAGCCTGGTTGAGAGTTCCTTGTCTACCTTGTTCAGTAAACTCTTTGTATGGAGGTCCCTTATGTCAACCTCCATTTGAGGTGGTGTTCCTTATCTTATGCAATCTTTTGTGATTCTACAAAACGGTTCCGGACCAATAAAGTTTCCTTTAGAACCTTCTTTAGCTAACTGGTCCGCCATTTCATTACCTGCAATCCCCTCATGTGCCGGCACACAATTTATAAATACAATTATACACGCTGCTTTAAACAGTAATAACTTTCCCTCAAGATACTGCTATCGAGTACATATAAATTTACCACTTATACTATTTAAAACAATGTTATTCAATTCAATTCAATTCAATTACCTAAATACTATTATATACGTAATATAACTCACCTGTGTTTTATGTCTGGTATCTTTAATTGCTTTGATCATATGCAGTCCCATTTCAACACAACAGTGAGCATGGTCAGATCTAGGAGTGGGTAGCCCCGAAACGCAGTAATAGCAGTCACCCAGTAGCTTTATTCTTAAGCAATGGTTTTCCTAAAACAAAATATGTTTGAATTAATGAACAAGTTTGGGATAAACTCAATATTTTCAAATGATTATATTAAAGTTATAAATGAAACTAACTGTTTCTAATTATTTCCACTATTTAATGAAAAAATTATGAAAATTATGAAAGGATATTGATAATTATTTCGATATTGACATATCATCGTCAGAATGATAGAAGTTACATTTTATGTGATACCTACTTGATGTTTAATATTTTGGCTAGACCAAATAGTAAGTGACCTATCTTGTGATTGACTTAATATCTATATATGAATAGAAAAGAGAAGAAGATATGATTTTACAAATATTAAAGCTTAGTTATTATGAGCCCTATGGGGATATCCTGGATATTTGTAAAATCATATCTACTTCTTTTTTCTATTCGTATATATTAAGTCAATCACAAGATAGGTCACTTACTATTTGGTCTAGCCAAAATATTAAACATCAAGTAGGTATCACATAAAATGTAACTTCTGTCATTCTGACGATGATATGTCAATATCGAAATAATTATCAATATCCTTTCATAATTTTCATAATTTTTTTTTATTAAATAGTGGAATTAATTAGAAACAGTTAGTTTCATTTATAACATTAATATGAGTAGATCCCACAAAGTAAGGGTCCAAACAGTAGATTATATTAAAACTCCTCGTGTCCAAAGTTGCAATGTTGAGTCCTTCATGTATAGGGGAGGATGGGCAAAACGGTGATGTTAACATATAATTTATTGTATTTTCTTATGCAATTGATAATTTTGGTAATTAGTAATACTACGAACAATTTTGCCATTTAGTAAACGAAATTACCTGCATTCGTTTTCAAATATGTCTCTAAAAAAATATTTTCAAAACCAAAATGTCATTGTCCCCGTTTTGCCCCATGTGTAGGGGCAAATTGGGGATCAAACTAAAAATGCAGAATGAAATTTGTAATCCATAAAATTTTTCTACAATATTTGAACAAATAGTAAAAAAAAAACAATATTAGAAAAGAAAACAGCAAATTAGGGAAGCTGGGGGCAAAAACACGCACGGGGCAAAAGAACGCATCTCATTTAAATTTGCCGCTAATGTCCAGTTTGAAACGATTTTAGTTACAATCGTTTGGCATCAGTGTGCCATATGTGTTGTTCCAAGATTAAAGCTGATCCACGGCGTTGTTTACAAACTATGAGGTAAATATTATTTTTTACTATTACACCGTAATATTGGCATAACAAAATTAATTTGTGATAAAATCAAATTGACATTTTTCGTTGAATTAGTTTATTCGGGTGTTTCCTTGGCTTGATTGTGGGTTATTATGTTGAAGAGTTTTCGATTGAGGTTAGGTCCGGTTAGGTCCTTAAACTCTCAACAGATGGTTTTGACAGTGTTGCAGAATGGGGCAAAAATACGCGAGAGTTATGGGGCAAAACGACGAATGCGTATTTTTGCCCCATTATCCTAAATTAATTTTGTTTCTAGTAATTTCGGAATTGAATATTTTGAACATCATATTCTGGTCCAATCAGGAAATGATTTGGTGTTAACGGCTCTGAGTCTTGAAAGTCTGAGGAAAATTGAGTCAATGGTCTGGAATTGGGAATGTTTTCACATTCTATAAGAAGAGTTCTGAGAATATGTTCTTGAGGATATCTGGATGTTAATACTTCCTTCAAAACTTTCTTCATGCTCTGGATTAAACGTTCCCATATTCCTCCCATGTGGGGAGCATAAGGAGGATTGAAAACCCATTTTATTCCTCGCAACGAACAAAACTGTATTATTTCGTTCTGGTTAAAATTTTCAATATATTCACAAATAACTCTTTCCGCTCCTCTAAAATTTAGTCCTTTGTCGCTATAAATTTCGTGTGGAAATCCACGTCTGCACCCAAATTGCCGAAGAATGTTGGTAAATAAACTGGTACTCATGTCATGGGCAATTTCCAGGTAAACAGCTGTTGTTGCCAGGCATGTGAAGATGACTCCATATCGTTTTTCTCCGCTCCTTTTGACATATACTTTTATTGGTCCGAAATAGTCCACTCCACGTTTAATGAAGGGTCTTATTGTTGGTTCTAGTCTAGATTCTGGTAGTTGTCCCATTATAGGTGCTATTGGTAATGCTCGTCTATTTTTACAATGCTAGCAATTGTAAACAACATGTTTTACTGCTTGTCTCATTCTTAATATCCAATATTTTTGTCTTAGATTATTTATTACAATTTCTAAGTTCATGTCGAAGCAAAGATTTTTCCTTAACTATATTTCTTACTCTAAAAATATGTGCCGTGGCTCTTAATAATCGTGACTACTTCGAAAACCTTGTTGGATCTGGTATAGTATAGGTAAATTTTCCATTAAAACATTAACATTAACATAGTCTTATCATAGCTTTATTTCCAAAATAAATCATCCGGATCTAATTCACTGTTTTTTCTTTTTACATTGTTTAATGCTGTGATAAGGCGTCAGACATGAGAAAAATTTTATTTGTAGTTACAAATGACCATTTTTCAATAGTGTTCAATGATACAAATTTAGGACATGGTTTTACAGGATAGACGAACAAGAATCTGTTTTCCAGAAACTCCCAAGGAAAATAAGAGCGCAAGCCTTTGACAGAAGTTATTTTGTGCGTAGCTCGTGAACTTATCAATAATGGCGTTTCTATACGTCAGGCAGCAAAAGCTGTAGGATTTCATGAGAAAAGGAAATGGTGTCCAGTCTTTAGGCAGATTTAAAGCAGTTCTAACCAAGATCCAAGAAAACGAAGTAGTTCAGCATTGCAAAGAACTCGACAAACGATTTTATGGAATGACGCTCAAGTCATTGCGTTTTTAATTTACTTTTATTGTGTAAGAAACCGTATTGAGCATCCATTTTCACCTGTTAATCAGTTGGCTGGTCGGGACTTCACTAGATCTTTACGAGTTCCATGAAAAACAAGTACTGCTAGAACCATGGGCTTCAATAGAGTGCAACTAGCTCAGTATTTCGAAATTTTGGAGAACTCTATAAAAAAATATAAGTTTCCTCCCAACCGTATCTATAACGTCGATGGAACGGGCATTCAGACAGTCCCAAACCATCTGCCCAAACATGTTGCCCCAGTTGGAAAGAGATATGTAGCAAAAGCAGTAGCTGCCGAGCAAGGAAAAACAATTACGGTTGTTTGCTGTATGAATGCAACTAGTCACCATGTCCCTCCATTTTTCTTGGAGAATTTAAAAAACATACAAGTCCAAGAGAGGAGAACCCCGTTCTCCTGATTCTAGATAATCATGTATCACACACAAGTCTTCAAGCAGTAGCATTTGCAATAGATAATTTCATCCATTTATTAAGTCTTCCTCCACATAGCAGCCATAAGACCCAGCCTCTCGATCGGGCATTTTTCAAACCATTAAAAGTCTATTATGAGAGCGTCGATGACAGCTGGACCAGTTCCCATCCAGGACAGGTTCTCTCCATTTACCATGTGGCTGGTCTCTTTTCCACAGCATTTTCAAAAACTGCTACTGTAGATATAGCAAGAGAGGGCTTTCGGTCTACAGGAATCTACCCACTACAATATTTTTTCGGACGTAAATTTTATGCCAGCGGAAGTAACAGAGCAAGATTTAGGTGAAGATTTAGACGATGAAGGTCATGTTTTAATCCAGTTTCAGCAAGAAGAAGAAGAACCTTTTACTGATGCGATAGAGCCCCAGCCATCATCAAAATCGGAATAGTCAGTAATTTCTGTACGTTGTCCTTCAAATATTGAAAAAGAAACTGTTACTGACTCGATAGAGCCCAGCCGTCATCAACATCAGAACAGTCGGTAATTTCACGTTCAGACATTATTCCCTCACCAAAAATTAAGATAAAAAGGAAACGAACCAGGAAAAGTTTAAAGTCAACCCTACTAACATCGACATGCACCTAATAAGGAGCGACTTTCACAAGAACAAAAAGAAAAGAAGGAAGCAGAAGAAGAGAAGGATTAGCATTACTGAAGAAACAAAAGATCAAATCTCAAAGTGCTAAAGTTCGTGCTGTCAAAAGGAAAGTTTTCGACGAATCATTATCTGATGAATCAGTAGCACTCTCCTATCAAGAAAGTATTGATTCTTGTGACATTTATTTCTCCGATAACGATGAAGAGCAAGACATTGATGTTGTACCAAATATTTAACCTGATAACTTTGTAGTAGTGAAGGTTTTTGGAAAAAAATCATATAGATTATTTGTCGCCAAAGTCTGCCAAGTAAATGATGACGGTTATGAAGGCGTACTTTTTAAGCTACTGCCCACAACATTTCGTTTTCGTGAGACAATGGAAGATGCCTTTTTTCGAAAGGACGATATTATTTTAAAGCTTTCAAAGCCAATAAAAACCAGTTCTTTCAGATTTTCAAGTATAGTAGGATTCTCTGACGACCTCGGCAAATACAGTTCTCTTTTAGATACTCAAAATTGAAAAACAATATGTAAGCTCTCCCATAATAACATTGGAAAAGTTCTAAACTATCATCATTTCTGAAGACGACAGGAGATAACGGAACTGCGTGATTTGACTCCAACTACCCTATCTCAAAAAATAAACCTAAGAACATATACCTATAACAAATAAAATGTGGATCGTCATCTTCAGGTTCGATTCCAGCACAACCGTTATGGGCCCAGTTTCCTTCGGCCGATTGGGAAAACAGTACCTACATAGTAAATTCCAATATAAACAGTTTGCATCGGGATCTGATGAATTTGAACTATCACTTTCAGAATCACCTTTTTTGCGGCCTCATTTTTTAGAGCTTTTTCCTAATGTAACTTTTCTTTTCACATTTTAGCGCGGTATTGAGGGATTGAGCTAATCTTCTCCAGTTAGTTTTTCCTCGTTATTAAACTTATGCTGAATTTTATTTTTTCCAGCTAATTGAAATGAAATGCTTCTCTTTCCCTGTTAAGCAACCATTTCTTATTCCTGCTCGAAGTTGAAGCGACTAAAGATTTCTTAGATGCTTCAGCAGCACTTGTATTTTCATTTTCCCTGAAAGCCTTGAACCTTCTTTCAATTGTTGTCTACGGAAAAATAAACTGATTTGCTGCTTTTGGGGCACCCATTTCCTTAATCGCTAAAGCGTTTATGGCAGTCTTCATGTTGTCATCTGACCAGGAATGGGGCATAACGGGGAGGTCGTCATTTTGCCCCGTTCGAAGCTCACCATTTTGCCTCATTTGCGTACAGAAATGTTTAATTATCAGTCTAGCGTTTATAGAGGCAACAACAATGCAAATTTTTGAATGAGTCGATTAACGAATGGTACTTACCGTTTATATTCTTAATCAACTGCACAATTTATTTCAAAGGAAAAATTTCTCCTCTGCTGCATCGACCACTGCGACCACTTTTGTAGCAACGTGGTTACCAGTGGAACTAAGTGTCGAAGCAATTAACAGGAGATGTCACCACATGTATCATTTAAATATGCCGGATCCCCATTTTACCTCGCGTCCCCAGTTTGCCCTTTATTCCCCTAAATATAAAAGTAATACTTACCGTTGCAAGTTTGTCGAATCTTGCAAACAATTCATTTAGTATTTTCACCAATTCTTGAGCTGTACATTTTGTTGATAACACTAAAATATAAACACATTCATAATTTAATTACATTATCGATGTTGAAAATATAATGTAATGACACATCTAATCGACTTGGTTAAATTAGTTTAAGAAGCTCTAAGTTGGTAGGTTGATCGCCATTACGTTCAGTAAAGTATTATTGCCTTTAAACTTGCTCTTGAAAATACTTGGTTGAAAATAGAGCAAGATAAATATACAGTACCCTCGGGTCCAGAGACACAAGGGTATTGTAGGCAATGAAACGGCAGACACCCTTGCAAAGCTAGGGTCTGAAACTGCATTCACTGGTCCTGAATCAGTAGTTATAATATCAAAAATTGCATCACGTGGTTGTAAATCTCGGTAGATTCAAACATCAGACGTACTGGAGCCACGTACCAAAGCAGGAACACAGCAAACTCCTGGTCAAAAAAATCCTCGGAGTCGCGGACTAACGAAATATTAAACTTCAAGAGGCCAGATAAGGAAAGTGACGGTATTAGTCACCGGTCACTGTACCACATGCATACAATTGGCATATATAAGTTGTGTCGGTTGTGCATGGAAGAGGAGGAAACAGCCTATCACATCATCTTCGAATGAGAAGCACTGTCTCATTGGAGATATATTGATATGAATTTTTAATTTATAGTGTTGATATGTAATTTAATTTATTTGTTATAATATATTTATTTGGGCGCCAATTAATATGAATTTCAATTTAAATATTAGTGATATCATACATCACTCACCTTTTATGATGACTCTTCACCTTAGGTTGGATTCATGGGTCTAATGCTCATTTAGTTTCTTTTTTTATTTTATTATTTAATATATCCTCAGGCCGGTCCTGTGTCCTTGCCCTTGAATAATAGGAACTATCCAACTGTGAAGCAGTTTTGCCAACTTAATAGGAAGAAAACTCTTTATATTAGAAATTTATGAAATATCATTTAATTTATTTTTTAATGAACGGCGTATTTATATAGAATTGATAAGTAAATACATAAGAAACATTTCAAAACATTAATCTAAATGATCTTTCGCTGAACGTTCACACTAAATGAAGTTCTTATATCTAATAAATATATGAAAATTATGCAACTCTTTTTACATGTAACACTAATAACCAAAGACAAAATAGAACATCTGTTTTTAACAGATTTTATATACAAATTGAACGATATTGTAATCGTAACGAAGATGAATAAATATTAAGTTCTGGATTTAATCACACGCACGTAAGTTTAATGATTTAACTTATAGTTTATGAAATACCTTTTTATCTTGTATTATTTTTTTGAAGATTTTCTATGTTTTAGACCTTTCTGGGCCTTGGAGTCCCTCGTAGAAGTGGCTTCAATATGGCTTCAATATGGCTTCGGGGTCGGCTTGGGAAGATTTTCAGTTTTGTTTTCCTCTCGGAATTTTCACTCATGGTTTGTTTAAGGAATTTTATATTTACAGAGATTATTTAAACTCTGTTTTTAACAGGAACTTGTTAAGGAAAGGTTAGTAATACCAATTCACTTTATAGTTTCACTTTTAACACAACGTAGTCTAATTTTAAATAAATTTTTAAACATGAAAAAGCTTATACTTCTCAATTCTGTATATTTTTTGTAACTAACCGTTTTCTAATCAATAGCAATCAATAGCAACCAATATCAAATTTTTCTATCTTTTCAAAATCCATATGTCTCTTTATTTTTAAGTTTTTCTATATTTGCTGACCAATCAAATTAATTTAATAATTTTTGATTTCTGTTATTTGACATGATTGTTTTATAATTTGATCTTTTTCTGATATGAAAGTTTATTTTTAATGTCTCCAAATAATTTATTATTGTTTTTATCTTTTAGTTAAAAATTTTTAAAATTATTTGACATCTGTTTTAATTTCAGTTGTCATCTCCTTTCTTCCGTTCGAGTTGACAAATCTAGATTCACACTTTGTTAGATATGTTCATAAGTGTACTTCTTCTATTTTTACCAGTGTCAGATTTTATAACCTAACTAATAATTTTTAATTTTCAGGTTCTTTCTTTTTAGATTTATGATGAGCCAAGAAACTTTTGCAAAGCTTTTTAAAATTCTGAAACTATGTGATAGGATTTCAATAAATTAGAGAAAAGTTATAAAGATTCCCGTTTAAAGTTTGGGTTGTAAATATTTGTCAGGTGATTTGTTTATATTTTATTTAGATTTTATACTGAAATAACCCTTGTTTGGTGTATGTGTTGTGTGATTTCACTTTCCATATCAATATAGACTCCTAGGACTAGAGTATCCAAGGGAGGATTTCTCCAAGAAGGACCCAGTGAAAAGACTGTTGAGCCTGATAAGGGCTACTGGTCTCTTCATATAAACAATACAACCAAGAGTACAAAAAGCCCGAAGGCTGAAGTGCCGAGGAATCGAAGCCTCTGAATGGTGGTGCCAAACTAATCAATCAATCAAGATAAATATAAATTGTTGTGAAATATTATTTACATGTGAATCCTTTTATATCCGCAAAGAGAATGCTGACGTTTTCATATCTGTGGATGTATATTTTATGAAACTGATTAGGATGAAAAGCGCCTCCCCTTTCTTCTCTTTCGATGTCCCTTATCATTTCTTTAGCAACAAAATCCGGCAACACTGAAACAGAAAATGATAAATTTAATTTATTTAAAGTACTTATATTATATTCATTATATAAGGGGACATAAAATATCGTTCTAAATTAGGTACTTGATTCTTTAATAACCATATCAACTCACTATTTCCCAATAAAGAACTTGTATGGGATATAACCTAACTAAATAAAAAATATATTAGCGGATATTTGGTTTTAAGTGGCAATAATTGCAATATCTATTTCTAAATAGATTTTTTTATATCAAATAAACATTATTATGATCTTTAGTGTTTAATGACTGACAGTAAGGACAAATGTGATAGGAAAAATAAAATATAAGAATGGTAATACAGCAATAATAATATCTATGAATTGAAAAATTTATATCGAGTGCCAAAATTGAATATTAATTGAGATATTGGAACTTTTAAATACTGCCAGGATGTAAGTAATACAGTAGAAGTAGTAGTTATTTTATAACCGCATTAGTCTAATTTTATCTCTAGTGTGTTGTCTCTAGTGAATTTTCCATGGGAATTCAAGATTTGTTTAAGGCGGTATTACTGTTGCTTCCTGATATACAGATACATTCAAACACAAACGGAACATAGGGATTTAATGTATTGTTCGATCTAAATAGTCCACCAACAAAACATTTCTATAAGTTCACTTCAATGAATATCAAGTATTGATCTGGACAGCTGGATTCAGACCAATGTAAGAAACCCCTCCCATTCTCCTTCCAAAATTTGTCAGTTATGTGCGAACTGCGATTTAGGATTGAATAATTATTTGATGGGGGTAGTAAACGTCGCTACATATTGAAACAATATGCTTACGTTTTATGTTGTTAAAATCGAAAATTAATTGTTAAACTCTCATTAACAATTAATGTTTCGAGTTAAGATAATATGCTTTGATTTCTTTTGGCAATAACGGCTTTCAAAATAAAAATAAATTCGTAAATAAAACAAAATAAGATTCTTTAAATTGTAATCTACCTACCGACTGCTGTTTACTGACTGCTAATTAAGGACCGCCCACAGTTGAGAATACGGAGTGGTGGGAATTGTACGATATGTTATAGGTGTCCAAATAAACGATTGTAATAATCGTGTTTTTAATCTGTTGAAGCTAGATGTTGGTCGACTAGTGAAAAACAGTGGTGGTCAAGTTGAGCTTCAGCTTGATCTATTTAGACTTCAGTCCGCCCAACTGACCTCAGTAGAGTTCAAGTTATAATTATATTTCTAGAATGTCTAGTCATGTGTCGTCCTAATCAAAACTATATATTTGTGCTTACTAACACTTTTATATGATCATTGTTGATAAACATATCTATTCAATATTATAAAAGTGTTAATTGAGATATTTCGTGAATGACCTACTAAATTATACGAGGGGCACTACAGAATTCTGGAAGTAACCTTTATAGGAAGGGATATAAATCCCCATAATTTTGGATATAAATGAGATTTGTAAAAATATCTGAGATCCAAAGACATTAGGAACGACAATGTATGGGTCAGAAAAAATAAGCTTTAGCGTAGCGAAGCGAGGGCAGCTGATAGCTAAGGACTGCTAAAGCGTTTCCTGCATGTGTGACACAACTTTTTTTTCGCCTACCAAATAAACTGAAAATATAAGAAAAAACGTTTGAGTACACTGACGTTTGATTAAAAAATGTACGTGAAACGTCAAAGTACTCAAGCGACAGATGGTGAAAATCGTGGCGATCAGAATTTTCCTCCCTTGGGCTGCTAAACAATACTTTCCCACCTATTTTTGGTGTTCATGTGATTGGTTTTCATCTGCACAACCGAACCTGTAAAAACTAGGCCCGTCCTAGGCCCTCTAGGTGATGAAGAATATCATCAAGAAAAGGTGTGCCCAATCAGATATGATAATTTATTTTTTGTGTGGGTTCAATTGGAATTTTTGTGTGCCGAATCAAAACAACGGGGTGACGTGGATCACTTGATTTTCGCTGTATTTTGTCAGGTTTTGAGGTTATGTTCAAAGCAATTTGTTTTTGTTTAGATTTTCTCATATAAATTTCGTGTGATAGGGTAGTGGCGTATCATATTTTTTTTATTTATTCTCATAGATGCCACGAAAATATGAAAGAAGACTGGGTGCCTATGGCAAAAGAAACTACGACCGCGCGTTCTTAGAGAGAGTGCTGGATGCAGTGCGCAAGGGAAGAAAAGCATGCGAAAAGCGTCAGAAATGTTTGCAGTTACATATACGACTCTAAAGAATAACTTTCACGGGAAACATCCCTTGATATATGGTGGTCAACTTGCTCTTGACGAACAGTCTGAAATTTTATTACTGAATGCTTTGCAAACCTGCGCTGAGTGGGGTTTTCCATTGAAGCCTATTGATATTAGACGAATCACGCAGCAATATTTAAATCACTGAAAAGCGATTTAACAATAATATGCCAGGAGAAGGCTGGTTTAATGGCCTGATGAAAAGACATCCTCGGCTTACAATCAAGCTTGCAGAAAATACAAAGCGTGTGAGAGCTGCTGTAACATACGAGATTATTGAGGATTATTTCCGAAATGTGTCGAAAATAATTGAGGATATCCCAACACAAAAAATCGTGAACTACGATTAAACGAACTTCGTTGACGATACCGGGGCTGTTAAAGTGGTGATGAAGAAGAGAAGCAAACACGCCTACAGGACACTTGACAACAACAACTGGGGGTGCCCAACAGCCCAACAGTTATGTTCGCAATAGCAGCTGATGGAACTCGTCTCCCTACGTATACGGTTTACAAAGATAAACATCTTTATGAAGGCTGGAAGGAGGGCGGATTACCAGGAGCAATGTACAAGCGGTCTCCAAAGGGATGGTTTGATTCTGAATTGTTCGACGATTGGTTCAGGAGCGTAGCACTTCCATTTTTCCGAAAATTAGACGGGACCAAGCTGTTTACTGGAGATAACTTACAAAGTCATATTTCTGTCAGTGTGATTGAAGAATGTGAAAATAACGACATTAGGTTTGTCTTATTCCCCCCAATTCAACCCACATGTTTCAGCCACTGGACGTGGCTTATTTTCGCCTTCTGAAAGCATCATGGAAAAGAGTCCTGGAGGAGTGGAAACTGAAGAATAGGGGGGTTTTTACCAAAAACTGTCTTTCCCAGAATGTTGAAATCCGCGGTTGAGGGTCTTGGGGATCGTGAAATGAACGCTTACTCCTCCCCCCCCCCCCAATTCAACCCACATGATTCAGCCACTGGACATGGCTTATTTTTGCCTTCTGAAAGCATCATGGAAAAGAGTCTTGGAGGAGTGGAAACTGAAGAATAGGGGGGTTTTACCAAAAACTGTCTTTCCCAGAATATTGAAATCCGCGGTTGAGGGGCTTGGGGATCGTGAAATGAACAATATCTTAGCTGGATTTAAAGCATGCGGCCTAGTTCCCTTCAATCCAGTTGCTGTTCTTGCGAACATAGCAAGAAAAGAGCCTACTGCACCGGAGGAAGTAAACTTAAATGACATCAGCGCTTGTAGATTATTTACACCAGCTCAAGACTGGGCCAAGTGATGCCCAGAAGCGAGGAAAAAGATTGAATATAGCCGCTGGCAAAAGCATTGGCACAGAAGATTTGCAAGAAGAGAACCCGAGGGGTTGCAAGCAATCCAAAACGCGCAAAAGACAAATAAGCGACAGCGAAGATGAAGATGACTTACAGACATTGGAGGCGGAGGGACAGAATGTCAACATAGTTGATTATATGAAATTGGAGAAAGTTCTGCTGAGCTAGAAGACATTCCTGACGCATCCGGCGGCTGTGATACAGGAGACTTTATAATCACCAAATATGACACAAATAGGAGAGATCGATTTTATATCGCTAAAATTATTGAAATGTGTCACTGTGTAAGCAATAAGCATGCATCCAACAAATCTGCGTTCTTCAGTTTTCCGAATATTACGGATGAATCTGTCATAAACAGGGTACAGATTGTCCGACATTTTGGAGTCTCTGAATCGCGGCAAATATTATTTCTCGCTTGGAGAAAAACTGGAAACGCTCCAGTAAGGAATTTTTATGCGTTATATTGTTTTTTTTTGGAATTTTGTTTTTTGGTTTAATTTTTTGTGTTTTTTTATTTTTAAGTTAAATTTGTCCATGAAAGGTTTGTTTCTTCAAGAAATCAACGTCTGTGCCAACCTTGTTCGAAGATTAAACGTTAATTTTTTCTCAATATATGCGTTTTATTGCAAAATTCTTCTGAAAATGTCGTTTATTATATTATATATTATATTTTTTTCAATGATCGACTACACCCCCAAAAGGCTCTGAAGTGGGAAATATGCCTTTTAAAAGTGGTGATCGACTTCACCCCGAACCATGGGGTGAAGTCGATCACCCTTTGATTAAAAATTAAAAAAAATTGCTCCATCTACGATCTTTTTCTAGTAACCAATCGATAACCTAAGCATCAAGGATTTTATATTTTTAATTGCATCAAAATATAATCATTAGTTTTTCAGTTATCTCAAAAAACGCATTTTTTGATCGACTTCACCCCGTTTGACGATAGGCGAAAAAATAATTATTAAAAAATTTACGATGTTACTAATACTATGTAATAGCATTGCTTAATAATATATTATTAAACAATATTAATAGTTGATCATTACTAAATAGCATATTACACAACAAGGACCGAAAGTTGAATTTTCGGCCCTGCGCGTCAGGATGCCCGAGGCGAAGCCGAGGACCGAGATTTCAACTTTTGGTCCCTTTTGGTCCTTTCGTCATAGCTGGTCGAGAGTACGTTATTAATTTTACTTTTTTTAACTTTAAATGTTTTTGCTCCCTGTCCCGACATTTGTGGCACTAGCGAAGCGAGTGCTGCTGGTAGTTACGAGTATAAATACGTATGAGAAATTCTTTCCTCCCGCCGTTATAGAGGGCGAGCGTGTACTTCTCACATGGAGTAAATGTTAAACTTTCGCCCCTACTACTAGGGACGAAAGTACGTACTTTCGACCGAGGTATGTATATATGCATCTGTGGCGGCTCGTGGATTTTGATAGTAAGTAAGCAGACGGAATTGAAGACCAGCAATTCCCTTAAAACATATTTTTATACCTGCATACTTGTAAATAATAATTTGATACTATGTCGCTTTATGCTATTTAGCACAGAACACCAACATTTGAACTTGCCATTTTCCAGTTGCAGCTCCAGATTTTAAGTCATTTGCCAAACAAATCAGATATCGCTCGAGTTTTGTTCAGGCATATGTTTTCTGATGAAATACCTAATAAATAATTGGATAGATTCGTTATTTGTAGAAATTATTGTTTAAAAATAACTTGAGCGAAATTTTTATACCTTTTGAAGTTGCAGGGAAAACTAGAACAGTACAGTAATCGAAAAGAATATTGAATTTAAGTTATTAAAAAATAGTTTAAATACTATTTCAACACTTTGCAAAGGTTTTCAAATGATCCTATTCTAAATGGGTGCGAGGAATTTGTCTGCGTCGCTGGTGCTAGTTCAACTTTGCTGCTCGAATCGACGGTGTGCAAAACTCAACCGCTTCACCTCTGCTCTTTGCTGATATATTAGTTGCTCTTGTCACACGTGCTTTATTCCTTTGTTGAATTTAAAATAACTCAGTTTTTGGTTTCCTTAGGGAAATTTCAAACGTAAAAATCAAGTTTTAGGCCTCATGTTTTATATGAGGACATCAGTAAGCACCCTCTGACGACCAGTTAAACATTTTTTCAAGATGCTATTAAAAATCGAAATCGCCCTAAATCATAATTTTCAATTTTGATATATCATCCAATTCAATATGGAGGTCAAAATAAAGATTCAATTGATTGATCGAAGTAAATTATTATGTTTTGAATGGAGTTGATAAAGAAATTTGTACTGTGAAATAGTACTTAGAAATCTAATGATGCAAAAAAAATACCGTAAGCGATGTACACTACAATATAAAACTGCCAAACGCAAACTTTAAATCGAGATCAGTCAAGGAAAAGCAAAATTCATCTCGTAAAGCAGTTCGTCGACTAGGATTATATCTACAAGTTGGAATGACTTATTATGTTTGTCAACCCCGAAACATTCCATGACAAAGCTGAATCAGAAACCGTTCAGCCGCAAGGGTTATAATAATCAAATATTAGTTAACGGGGCAGAAGATTTCCTTGCCAATGGGTTTCAATTTCTTGTCGACAAGGATCTTGTTAAAGCACTTGAAATTGTTTCTTGACCCAAAAATATATTCGTGAATAGGCAAAATTGTAAGAAATAGCAGCCTAAGTTAAAACGTATAGTTTTTAATGGGTTTTAAACAAATTGGTTTTGCCCTTTGTGTTATGTTGTAAATTGTAATTGTGGATTTTAATATTCTTGTATTTGCAGGTAGGACAATTAAACACAGATAATTCACTAACATTGAAGTTTATAATTATTATTGACAGAAAAAACATTTGATACATGTGTTGTCTAAATAATAGTTATGGCGTGAAATGGGGTGATAAATTCGTTACTATTCGTGAACATGCGTATAGCGAGTGGCGCGTAGCCGCAAATAAATTTGAAATTAATATTATAAGAAAATAGTTCGGAATACGTAAGTACCATAATAAATTCATTTTTCATTTTCATTTTTCATCAATTATAATAATTATTCATTTATAATGGTTTGTTTAAGATATATTCAAGGTATTCAGTGCCATAAGTTGTAACAGGAGATCCTGTTTCTCTGCCCAAAATAATTCCTTTTTTTTTATAAATTACCTATTTTAGTACCTCTCGAGCCATCTAACGGTGAGGCCTAGGAACGCATTTAACTATAATGTCGACGCACGTTAGATTCCTTACTTATGTTCTCATATCTTTTCTGAGAGGGCATTGTTAAAGATTTAAAACATCCGAAAATTGTCAGAAATGATGTGCGCAGCAAAGTTTGTTGGAAATAAGAAACCATTTTGGAGACAAGCCTGACAAGCGTTCTCTTGATTGTCTAAAAAAAAGACAATTATAATGTGAGTTGTGTCGAAGGAAATTCTAAGTAAGTCAATACCTTTTTATAAATTAATAATGATTGTCGTGTATACATCTTTGAAATGTTTGTGGGATGACTCTGTCATTCAAAATTAATTGTTTTCGCCGACAGCACTTGTTGCTTGTAGAAGCTTCTAAAAATTCCTGTGTCTTTTTAGATTGCAACAACTTTACATTCTACAATCAACTTGATTCAACTAGCAACTTGATTTGAAAATCAACTAGATTCGAAAATCAATTCAGTTCGATTCTCTACTTCCGACACTACGTTATAGTTGCTGTAACAAGTATGGATCATATTATGTCCAGTACTTTGTTGACATAAAATTCGTTTCTCTTCTCCATGTGAGAATACGAAAACCATTTATAGATGCATAAGCCGATATATCTTTCTAATATTTGATTAATCATACCGTTGGAGAACCTTTAGCATTGAACTAATTTCCCTCGAAATCTTATGAAGTTGTGTATTTAATGTACGACGGCCAACGGCCATATTTGTAAAATAGTAGGGACCAAGTCGACTCTAAGTAGGATATTCTTCATTAGATTGTTAAGTTACTTTCCGATTTTTATTTAATGATCATCTAAGTACCTACAACAAACCATATACTCTGTTTTTCGTCATTTTAGTGTTATACAACATTTAGGCGAAAATTCACGACCCATTGTTTTACCTAAGTAACACTAGAATTATCTTTTTTATCGCTATATCTACCTGGTAAGTTACAAAGTGAAGGATTTAGTTTAGGTCCCTCTTCTAACCAGTTGTCTCCTAGGTGTTGTACCGTAGGATTCTGAATTGCTATGCAATCCAAAAGTATGTGGATGGAGGTTTCTTCTTCCATTCCATAGAATCTATATTCTTCTTGCTCCACTATTTTGAGCTTTTTAGGGTGCCCATTCAGGCGACAGTGTCCCTTCAGAAGACCAGTTTTACTCTGGCTTAGGCATTCAAGTTCGAAAAAAGATATACCTAGATGTGTCGAAATACATTGACTTTCTAAAGGTAATTAGGGTGGAAGGCGAAGAGGACGTGTATGACGGAATTCTGGGGCTTTCAAAAAAATCTACGACGGAGGAAATTGGGAAGCTAAGAGAAAACCCCTACTGGTGGAATGCAGAGGTGGAGACGGCAAGAGGGGAATACGTGTAAAGATGGAGAAGAGAGGCGGAGGAGTATGGGAGAAATGGAAGATGGGAAAACATCCTATCAGACCTCGAGAAAGATATCTGGGGGGAAGGTTACCGTATAGTTACCGGAAAACTAGCGAGCGGAACGACAGGATATCAAATCCCAGCCAAACAGAAAAAACAAATCCTGCAGGAACTGTTCCCAACTATGAGGTGGAAGGGTCAAGACGCAATCAGAAGAACGAACATAGAAATACCAAAACTTTTTACCATGAAAAATTTGGACAGCGCGATTGGAAGAAAGAAAAATGGCAAAGACGGGCTTACCGTCGAGGCACTAAAGCTGGCGTACCAAATGATCCCAGAAAAAATCCTAGCCCAACGAAATGCCCTGTTAATGGGGCAAAGTCTTCCGGGAGAGTGGAAGGTTGCGAGGGTAGTCCTAATTTTAAAAGAAGGCAAAGAGCCGAACGTACCCTCAAGCTGCAGACCGATATGCCTACTCAACACCTTCGGCAAATTGTTCGAACGTATTATAGTTAACAGACTCAACGAAGAACTGGAGGAGAAGAAGGCCATATCACCAAATGCTGCAGGCCAATGAAAGGATAAAGGCGGGGAAGTCTAGGTGGTGTTTACTTACAACCTTAGATGTCCGAAATGCCTTCAACACAGCCAGGTGGGGGCACATCGTCAAAAG
Source organism: Lochmaea crataegi (assembly GCA_947563755.1). Taxonomy (NCBI): domain Eukaryota; kingdom Metazoa; phylum Arthropoda; class Insecta; order Coleoptera; family Chrysomelidae; genus Lochmaea; species Lochmaea crataegi. The sequence continues at coordinate 25,259,775 of OX387425.1, forward strand.
CATCATCGACGGAGGAATAAGTCAGTACATAATAGCGGTTGTGGAAAGTTATTTTAATAAGAGAATTGTGAGGTCCGGTGCGGTGGTCTATGGGTGTCCCTCCGGGTTCCGTTTTGGGCCCGTTACTGTGGAACGCCATGTATGACGGCGTCCTGAGGCTACCATACGGTCCAGAGGTCATGGCGGTGGCTTATGCAGATGAACTGCTCTGCCTGGTGAAAGGAAATAACGCAGTGGAAGTCAAGGAGAGGGCGGAGAAAACGGTAAGCTCTGCAGTGAACTGGCTGAGGAGCAAGGGATTAGAGATTGCGCCCCAAAAGACGGAGACCGTGGTGGTAAGAGGCCCGAGGAAAATATATTATTTCAATATAACGGTGGAGGGGGAGCAGATAGAGGCTAAGCAACAGATAAAACACGTGATAGAACAGGCGTCGAAAAAGGGCGCAAAGATACATAAGATAATGCCTAATGTGGGGGGCCCAGTTATCACAAAAGAAGACTGCTATGTGGAGTGACACATAGCGTAATATTATATGCGGCACCGGTGTGGAGGGAGACGATTAAGGCGAAGACCCATTGTGACAAGATGGTAGCCTTACAGAGGAAGGGGCTGCTCCAGGTGGCATCTGCTTATAGGACAGTTTCCGCTGAGGCTGTGCAGGTGATCGCGGGATTTCCGCCGATCGACCTTATGGTTGCAGAAAGGTAAGGCAATAAAAGAATGTCCAGAGAGAGAACGTACAAAAAATGGCAGGGGTTAGATGGAAAACAAACATGGGAAAGCCGACTAAACAAAGCGGTTGATAGGTAATATTAAGCCGTGGATAGAGTGTGAACTCAGGAGAACTTCCTATTACTTTACCCAATTTCTCACTGGACATGGCTCATACGGGAGTTTCACGTACAAAATCAAAAAAACTACAGGCGATCACTGCCGATGGTGCGGTAGAAAAGACGACCCAAACCATGTCCTGTACGAATAGGTACGCTGGGGAGAACAGCGTACTGCAGTAATAGCGGAGATAGGGGACTTACCAAAGGTCAAAGAGATCATGCTAAGAAGCAAAGAATAATGGGACAAAATGTATAACTTCATTACCGACGTCATGAAGATGAAGGAAAAAGAGGATAGAGAAACTGAAAACAGATGAAACAACTTGGATGCAGGAGGAACGCCGATGCGCGAACTACAGTTTCTTTCCGGTGTTCTTCTCCTCTAACAAGAAAGAGGAGAGTGGTTTAGTGAGGTGAAAGTCCCACTCACATTTACAGCATCGCAGTGCCCACTGTGGAAAAGGCATTAGTTTCCACTCCACCTCAGGGCAAGGAGTATACCACCTGCGCCTAGTGCCACCGTTTAATTTTCTAGCCCGCATGCACGCATGATCAGTTTGCCTTCTAATGTATCGAGAAGGGCAAGGAAAATCATTGACAAATCTATACAGATGGGACAGGGTGAATGGAATGGTTATTTTTCCTTTCCCTTCTTCAAAAATTAACCAATGATCTGTTTTAACTATGAAACTTATTAGAAACAAAAACAAGTATTAGTTCCTAATTATTCTAACCTAAAAATTAAAAATGACAAGACAAGGCAAACTGACCATGAAATCCGCATGCGTGCATACGGGCTAGAAAATTAAACGGTGGCACTAGACGCAAGTGGAGTGTACCTACCAAATATACTTGTTTCATTCTAGCACATTGTCACCTGTTAAATTTCCATGTGACCAGAGTTTTCATCGTATTGTATATATTTGATAAAATTTTAAATACATTGTCGTGAAAAAATTCAATATTTTATTTCACTCTTTTACTTTTATTTGGTTTAGTTTTAAATTTTAACTCAGTTTATCATCGATCAGTAAGATTGAAAACGCCAATGGACAAAAAACTCAAATGAAATCAGTTTACCTCTACTCCTTATTCCGCTCCGTTGAAGATTTTTTTTTCTCCATGGATTCAGCTCACAAACTCAGGAGAAAAGCATACAACGTTATCCACAAGAGAGTCAACAAACCAAATAAGAGACAGTCACGATATCAAAGTTAAACATTTATTTAGGACAAAAAAAGACTTGAATTATATATGGCAGTAACACAACAAAATAATGTAATTAAGTAGAACAAGATATATTTGGTTCAATATTTAATTTGACTTGCAACTTGCAATTTAATACACCGGTTTCAGAACATTTATAAAAGTTAGCTGGCGGCACAAGAACTTTTTTATGGAGCCCAAACTTTGCAATTTCTACATATTCTTGCAAAATACAGGGTGTTCCTGCATCCCCGCATCAACTCCCAATTTTTTTTTAAATAGCAAGTGTGGTGAAGTGACATATCACTTGAAAGGTAATATATTTCTCTATACAACATAGTAATTATTTTTTTAATTTATGAAAGAACTTTGAAGATATTTTGATTTCTTGAATATCAGTAATAACACAAAAAGCTTGAAATTCCACCAAATGAACGAATAATGAAATCCGCTGACCTCCATAAAATGATACAATCTACCTGCAAATCGTTATCACCCCGCCAGTGAATTGAAAATACATTGCTTATAGGCTACGCTAAGGCTACTGGGAACAAAGGATCTAAAACAAAGTAAAAGTTTGGAGAGTATTGGGCGAACCAGCTCCGATCATAACATTCAAGTTAGAACTAGGCAAACCTAAGGTAAGCCTCAGAAAAAAACCAAGGAAAACAGATTGGTACAATCATAACACCTGACGGAAGGAAATCCAGAGGAAAGGAATGGCTAAGCTCCATCTCGATCTGGAAAATGAGCTTGAGGATCTGAACAGGGCAATAATCGATGCAATTGAATCGAGCTGCCCTCTTCAAGAACAACGAAGCAGCAAATATGCACCCTGGTGGAATAAACATGTCAGAATTAAGAGCTCAAACCCAGGACCTTTTTAATAAAGCAAAACTCACCGGAGAATGGCAGAGATACACCGAGGTGAGAAACACCTACTATAAGGAAATTAGAGTAGCTTCAGAAAATTCTGTGAAGATATAAACACATCTGCTGCGGCAAGAATCTACAAAGTGATGGCAAAAATTAGGGTCAACACTGATATGGCTTTGAGGAAGCCAGACGGTAAATATACCGAAAATGAGGAGGAAAGAGTGCGACTCCTGAGCAGGAGAGATCAATTATCACTTATGGAGCCATTGCGTGGAGTAGTAGAACTAGCCTATTGACGAAGAGAGAAAACCTCTTCAAAATTCAAATACTAGCCTGTAAATGCTTTACAAGAGCAATGAGAACATGCCCAGAGGCAGCCATGCAAGTGATTCTCAACCTAACACCACTGCATATGGTGGTGGAAAGTGTTGCAGAAAGAACAAGATACAGACTAAGTAGAGAGGGAATCATTAAAAAAAACCACCTCCTCATAAGAGTGTGCCCAGTTCAATATTGATAAAGGATATAAAAGGTAAAGGATTATCATAATGTCGGACAGTCAAGCAGCCATTGAAGCACTGAGCTCTTGTGCTATCAGTTCCAAAATGGTGTGGGAATGCCTAGGAAAACACAATGAACTAGGCGAGAACAATATATTCACTTTACTGTGGATTCCAGGACACACTGGAATAGAAGAAAATGAAATAGCAGATGAACCAGCAAAGAGGGGGACTGAGCCCGGTTCGGATCCCTTTTGCGGTATCAGCTCCAATGTAATATTGGAAGAAATAGGCAAAGCCGAGAAAAGGAGGAGATCTGACCATTGGAAAGATCTAGTAGGGATAAGACAATCGAAGATTCTTCTGGGTGACTGCAACCTGTTGACATCAAATGAATGCATAAGTCAAAGTAAAACTGCACTAAGAGTTTCAACAAGGTTCCTAACGGGACATTGTCGCCTGAATGGGCACCTGAAAAAGCTCAAAATAGTGGAGGAAGAAGAATGTAGATTTTGTGGCATGGAAGAAGAAACCTCCATCCACATACTTGCGAATTGCACAGCAATTCAGGATCCTAGGGCACAACACCTTGGATATTACTGGATAGAAGAGGGACATTTACCTAAGTTAAAGCCTGCAGATATCCTAGTCTCTGAGACTTTCCTCAGGAACTAAGTAGAAGTAAGGGCGCACAATAGATCTTTTAGGTCTCAGTGAATGTCACCCCAATATACATACATACAAGGCTACGGTAGGAAGTTTTAATGCCAACCACCCGGAAATAAACGTAAGTCACCATAGATAAGTCCACAGATGACCTTGACAACAAAAAGCACGAAGTAGAACGTCAAGTGCGAAATGAAGCAGTTGAAGTGGCGGTATTGGGTCATTTACAAATGGACAATCGTCACTCTATCAGACAACTATCTCGAGTATCTGGTGTTCATCGAATTGTAAGATCCCAAAAATTTCACCCTTATACTGACATTTTTTGTTTTCCTCGTAAAACTTCAGACATGTTTTGGTACCATTACATTGGTCCCTTAAAAAGGCTTTACTCTCATTTAACATTTCACGGTTTCCAAAATTGCAATATTGGTAACATTTAAAATGATCAGTCTGTATACATATTTTTGGAGAACTAAGTAGTTTTTTCCACAATTCTATATCATCTTTCAATACTTTCACAGTCATTGACTATATCATTTAAATTCTTTCAAATTTAATAACCTAGTTTATTCCTAGCTTTTCCTCTTTTTACTTTTTCCCAGTTTTTTTATATTTCGATGTATGCTTATTATATTAGGCATCTGTTTATTGATGAATTTATTAGAAAATATTCTAAAATATGTATAACGAAAATCACAGACAATTTATTGTCAATTAAATCCAGACCACAGAGCGACGAACAATTCGTCGGCGCTCGGCAGTTTTAAATGTAAAGTCGTTGTTTCAAGCTGGTTATTATTATCGAAGTGTCTATTTGTACGGGTATTGGACGAATAAATTAAATTTAACAAGTTTCATTTGTTTATATTTCTGTCATAAAGTATTCATAATAAAATAATTCAATTTGAATTTATTTATCTAGTATAGAATATCTTACAAAATGGGTAATTATTCAATTAATTGAAAATGTATATTTATTTCTCAACATAGAATTTATTTTTATTTTTAATACTGATGATATATTATTCAGATTCCGAAGAAGAACATGAAACCGATGAAGGCAAAGAGGAAGACCAAAACGGAGAAGACGCGAATGTAGTTGTTAATACAGATGAAGCTCCTGATGAGAGTGACAAAGTCGTGGATGAAAATTTGAAAAATTTGATTCTTTTGAAAAGTTAGAGAAGAAAGTAAAAAATTTCGAAAAAAAAGAGTACGCGCTTTTTTATCATCGAGATGCTATGACAATTCAACGATGTCGCACCAAAGGAATCAAGAGGCACGTTGAAGAGTCCCTGAAATATTACAGCATCCAATACTCTTGTATTCATGGAGGGAAACATTATAAGTCTACGTCGAAAGGAGCAAGAAAAGCGTTCACGTTCCATAAAAAATGTCCAGCAGCTTTCAACTTCGGAGTGGATGATACTGGCCACTATCTTGTGGTCAAATCAATTAACAAAAATCACAATCACGATAGAAGTGAAAATCTTTTTCGACATTATCCACGGAGTAGAAAATTAACTACGGAGCAAAAGGAAAAAATTGCGGAGTTATTAGATCTTGAAGCTAACCGAGTGAAGGTTAAAAATATGTTGAAAAGTCAAACTGACAAAATAATACTGCAAAAAGACTTTGATAACTGCAAATAAAAAAAACAAAATTTGTTAATTCCCAACCTTCAGAAGCTAGAAAATAAATTTAAAGCACAATAGTTATTATATGAAAAAGGTAATACGTTTGCTGGGTTGTTTTTTGTAACAGAATCCATGAAGTCAGTTGTAGATTAATATCCTGAGTTTCTGGGAATCGATGCTTCCTTCAAACTTAGATATTCGCGCTCCAGTCTATTTAATGGTAGTTGAGGATCTAAACGGTTGTTCTGAAGTCGCTGGCGTTTGCATTTTGGTATCTGAAGATGGGAATCAATTAACTGGATGATGAATTCCTTCGAAGCAGCTCATCCTAAATGGGACCAAATAAAATGTGTAATGACGGTTAAAGATATCAACGAAAGAGATGCCATAAGAGAAGCTCTGCCATCAGCAAATCTTATCATTTGTGCCTTTCACACTCTCAGAATATTTTCGGATCTCACTTATTTTTGACTATTCTCGTATATTTTTCCTGGTTGACCCCCCTTTTTTTGGATTCTATAGTCTCGGACGATTTTTACGAATCCAATGGTTTTTGTTTCATTTCGATAGCTCAAATAATAAAAAAGTTGGTTCCGCTTGGATGATGGATCTTTGAAGGGGAGGGGGCGAGGTAGGGGGGGGGGCGTTTTTTTTGGCAGCCGAAATACTTTTATGCGATCCATTATGGGGTCTCAAATTTTCATGTCTGACCGTTTCGGAGAAAGCTATGTGGTCCGAGAGTATACGTTGGGGGGCGTAAAAATCGAGGTCGTTTTTTTGTTCAAAAAGTTTTCCCTACACGCCCATATATATATTAAATGTTCAATTCGAGGGGTGCTCAAATTCACCGTTGACGGGAGAGACTAGCTCGAGCTTCACGACATCGTGACTTTTCTTTGGAATGCGTAGTAAGGATGAAATTATAGAAGAGAGAATGTATTGTTTTTTTTTATTTTGTGATGTAGGGGAAAATAGTATGAAATGACGAAAAATAGTTTTTTAGAAGTTTTCGTCCGACCACTGTACGAATAATAATAAATTGTTTGTCCAGTACCCGTATTAATAGGCTCAGCCAATTATTATTATATAAAGTATATGATTTTTTTGACGTTTTACTTGGTACTGACTTCAAATTACAATTAGAGGGACAAAACATATTCCATTAGGTTTATTAATATATCTGCTAACATTGAATCTCTTTCTGCCAGGTCATTTATCTCTATAACTATTTTGGCTTAGTCATGGCACACCACACGTTGATTTTAGGGAGTCTACTTCCTTTTGCTCAAATACGGCAGTTGTGTGTAGTTACTTTTCTGATTAAATGAAACGTGACTTCGTCAAACATTATTAAATTAGCTTTGGGGAAATTTCCATATAAATCTAATAATGTTTCACATACAGGGGTTTTCTCTTCAAGCGAAGTCCCCAACAGATCGATCTGAAAATTTTATAATATGCGTAAGTATATTTGCTTCACCTATGGGGCGTTGCCGCTTCTACTATAAAACTAGTTGCAGTTTCGATATTTCAAATGAAATAGCCTGTACACAATATTTTGGTATCCTCAATTCTTTTCCAAAAACTTTACTTAATATTTCACCGTTCACCCGAGGGGTGGAAACTTTCTCTCGAACAAAACCATACAGAATATCTAGCCACATCTGTAATTGTCATGAGACGTGATTGAAGAAATAGTCAATATTTTTACTACAAAAGCGCGCTAATTTTTCTATCATAACCTAACTTATTCGCATAGAAAGTAACTGCACGAAACGAAGTATCCACTCTTTCAGAGACATGAAATAGATACAACACCAGATATTTACTCATTGCTGTTGTCTAAGGTTGTCATAAAGGATATGTTGATGTTTCAAATGACATCTCGAACGTAAGGAACTTACGATAGGTCCGAAATGTTCCCGTTGCCAACAGTTCTAAGTGCGCTAATGAAATCGGACCAGCTATTGGCACCGATAGCGTTAAGCGCGGGTCACACTAGGCTGGTTGCAGCTGCTGTTAATCAGTGGCTGTGAGTAGCATCAGCAAGCAGCGACTGACAACCTGGTCACATTGTAACGGCTGGCTACTCATCATTTCACAGTTTACTCGCCGCTATTGCACTGCCAGAGTGGTCAACTACGCTGCTGGATAGCGACAACTGGTGCGAGTGAGTCACCTGCTTACAAAAGTTGAACATGTCTAACTAACGCTAGAAATATTCGCCGGACGGGTGACCTGCGCTTTACGAGCGCAATTCGGACCGCAGCATAATATTGCTTCAACTAAGTAGAATATGGTGACATTTACAGTATTTCCTGTAGTTTTAAATTAATTGTTGAAATGCCGAAATACGGCTTTGATGATGCTAGTTTTCTGGATTTTTATATTGTTAGCAATGGTAAAACAGTAAACCAGGTAGAAAATGTATTCTCTACGCATCTGTGACGTCAAATATTTTTAAGTGATTAAACTGTAAAAATTGTGGTACCTGATAAAAGCAATTTTTCTTGTTTATCGTTTTCGCTCTGTGTCCTGTATCGAGTTTCCATAGATCGATGCGTTTCCAAAAAAGCTTTTCTTTGACTTCTATCGGTCAAGTATTTTGTGTACATTCCGGCGAAGTTCACGCAAATATATAGAAGAATATTCGCTAAGAGTCGACGTATTTTGCATTCTTCCAAAGTATTATTGCACTAAAACAAAGTAAATGTGATAATCAGATTAAAAACAAATAACTGGAGCTAATGGCCGTACCCAAATTACGTAAGACAATTTTCCTTGATTTTTCAACCCTCCTATCTCAACGTAAGATACCGTAAGATTTAACAAACGTCCCCTACTCTCTTACGTAAGATTTTTTGCTTATAAAATTCAAAAAAGTTTACTTGTACAAAAACGATAGGTAAAAAAGGTCACATTTTGCAGAGGTATAAATAATATGTATTTGGATAATAATTCAAAAATTATAATCAGACTACTTTTCAGTCCAAGAATTTTCTTCCCACTCCGAAAGAGATTGAATCACCGAGAATGAACTTTCTTCTTCTTCTTCAGTTCCATTTGTATAATTTTTAATAACGTCCTTTCCCATTTCTTCGGTCATATCATCTTTTTCGATCCACTCGAAAGTAGCAAGCCGATTAATTTCGAGAATTTCACTTGACACCGGATGTATCTAAATGTTTGTTTCTGTAGTGTCTCGTCATACTCAATTTGCGAGTTTGTTATACAAAATGTCATAAAAATCTTACGTAAGAAATTTTTTTTCACCCACACCCATGACGTAAGACAGCGCAAGGAAATGACAATTTTACCCCTGCCTCAATAATCTTACGTAATTTGGGTACGACCACTATTGTTAAAAGAATAAGTTTTGTACACTATTCAATATTGCTATTTAAAATTTACACAATTTTGAATATACTGTTTTAAGTGTCACTAGAGAACAATGTGACATTTGCAGAATGGCTGTTATTATAACCAACAATATTATTCCGAGAGCTGGCAACGTTTTCGATAATCGATTTTCGTATAGCTACTTTTTTTATATGCCTTAAAATAGTCACCGTTCGTCTGGCTTTGGGGATCGGTTGCGTTAACCTGAGCCACCGAATATATACAAAAGACAAGAAGGGTCACTTCGTGTCGGTACTTTGATATTGGGTCTACAAAAGCGAACCGTCGGCGCCGTATTCCGACTAATTAGCCGTCGCATGTGTTCAGTATTTTAACTGAGTGACTGATACGGGGGTTAATAGAAATGAATTCGAAAGTACAGATGAAATTTCTTAATATTTAATAACTTAGAAAGTTTGTACCAATTTAATGTACACAATCTCAATATAAAAGTGAAAAAGAAATAAGGCAAACATACAAATATTTTAAGATAAATAAACAAATTTACTATAAATTCTGTAAAATTATTAATTTCATAGCCATTTGGCTCTATTTTTTTTCTTTTATTCGTTCTTAAATTTCACGATTAACTACTTTTAACGTAAAATATATTCGCATTCTAATATATACAGGGTGGTCTGTATAATTCTTGGCCTCAAAATATTACGATCTAATTCAACTTGCCTTAATAAAATATTGATAATAAGAAAGATACAGGGTGGCAAAGTTGAAATGTAAATAATGTTTTTCTCAGTCAATTGAAAGATTTTGGATCTACAAACGTAAAAAATTGAAGATAGGGGTTTTAGGGCCTAAGGAATTATAACATTATATCCGTTTCGATGTATTTTCTAGAGGGCGCCACATATGTTGTTGGTGTAACTGTGCGCTTAACTTTTTTTATCGTTAACGCTATCTCGCTAATTTTCAAGATATTCGCGTTTTAAAAACCCTCTACATAATTTTCATTTTATTTATTGGACGTATTAATAAAGAAACCATTAAGGACTCGATAGCTTCTAATTAAGAAAACAAGGAAAAATGTATTCAAAAATACAACAACAAAATTTAAATATTATTTCACAGTAATTGTTCAATATGCCCGCCATTCATCTCGATACATTATTTATGAATGCGTTCCATGAAAGATAGCCTAATAAGTATTAAATAATGTCATTGGTGTAAAAAGTTGAACTCGACTATTTATAGGGTTTCTGTAAACTATTTCCTTCATTGTGTCCCATATACTGAAATCCAAGGGGTTATATTCTGGACTGCGAGGTGGCCAAGGAAAGGGACTACCACGATCAATCCATCGTTCAGGAAACAGGGTGTTTAAATAGTTTCGTACTTCAAGAGTGTAATGAGAAGGAGCCTCGTCCTGCATAAACATCATGTTATGTCCCAAATTGAGTAGTAAATCATCGAGCATATCAAATATCAATTAACTCATTTTTTAGGAAATGTGAATAGTTGTTACCATTTAATCCTTGGGGCAACTCGTATGGTCCTAGAAAATGTTCGCCAATCACCCCATACCAAACATTCATTTTGAATTCGTGTTGAAAATGGCGTTCTTTTGTTACATGAGGATAAATTTGCTGACATCAGCTCCTACTAACGATATTATTTTTGTGCTAATAAATAAAAATTATGTAGGGGGTTTTTAAAATGCGAATATCTTGAAAACTAGCAACTTTTGAGACTAATGATAAGTATTTCTTTTTGTCGCAAAAATGATGTAGTTTTAATATTTTTCAATAAAATGACAGATAGCGTTAACGATAAAAAAGTTAAACGCACAGTTACACCAACAACATAGATCATACATCTCTAGAAAATACATCGAATCGAATATAATGTTATGATTTCTCAGGCCCTAAAACCACTATATTCAAATGTTCACGTTTGTGTATCCAATTTACTGAGAAAAAACATTTTTGACAATCCAACTTTGACAACCTTTATCTTTTTTATTATCAGTATTTTATTATAGCAAGTTGCGTCAGATTGTAATATTTTTAGGCCAAGAATCTTCCATTTCACTTTGGACCATTACTTACGAACCACCCTGTTTATATACATTGTATTTCTAAATACATGCGACACAATTCAGGAGGTAATTGCTCGTATGAAATTAAGATGGGTCTTTCCTATAACAAAATTTCCTCAGCCCCCCCTTTCCGAGATATCACCCTTAAAAGGTGGTGACTAAAATTGAGTTTTTACTTTTTTCTAAAATTTCAGTAAAGCTAGAAACTTGAAATTCTGTAATTTTCGTGCACTGGCAAAGGACTAACCACGGGTATTTTTTCAATATTTTCAAAATTAAAAAAATTATAAATTATGGTGTTTATTTTTTTTTCTGCAGCTATTGGTTTTGGGAAAAAATTTAAGAATAAAAAAAAATTTAATTAAAGGATAACATCATAAAATTTCATTTCGAAAAAAAGTTTTGATATGAAATGAAGTAAGGGTTGCTAATTTCACCCCCGTATAATGTAACAAGAATATTGAAAAAATACCCGTGGTTAGTCCCTTGCGAGTGCACGAAAATTACAGAATTTCAAGTTTCTAGCTTTACTGAAATTTTAGAAAAAAAAATAAAAACTCAATTTTAGTCACCACCTTTTAAGGGTGATATCTAGGAAAGGGGGGGCTGAGGAAATTTTGTTATAGAAAAGACCCATCTTAATTTCATACGAGCAATCACCTCCTGAATTTTGTCGCATGAATTCAGAAACACCCTGTATATAGATATGAAATATTCATAGGGAAAATTTATAGTTTTTAACGAATCTCTTTTTTCCAATTTGATTTTAACGTGCTATTTCTTTGAAAATTAAAAAAAATTCTCCAAATTTATTATAAATTCTACAATGTTTAGAGGAAGCACATTAAGACCGCAAAATTTTTTAAAACCAGAAAAGGCTTCGACTGAAAGGATCCTGTCGCTACATTTGGTAAAGTTATAGTTTAAGCATTCGTGACACGAATGTTGCAACATACTAAGAAATATGTCTATCACTTCTAAGAGCAACGTTCCGGTATTATTATCTTACAGTTTTCTAACAGCTCAGGTGTTATGTTTAATAAAACTTCATTAACGTTAATATAACTGTGATTTTTAAAGCACACCGGTATATCCCATCTACGCATCAAGTGGAAGCTGAAATCTGCTGAGGAAGAGTAGGATCACAGAGGAAGCGAGAAAGACAACATTGGGGGAGGAACTTAGAGTGACCCTTCTTGTCTTTTCTATATGTTCGGTGCCTGTGCGCATCCGGTTTGTACCGATTAAAATTGAGGATTTTAAAATTATTTTAAGACGTTTTAGACAAAGGAGTCTTTTCATTGCCATTCTTACCAGAATGTCCAGAGTTTTAGACCAGAGACAATCAGTTGAGTATTCCAATTAGAAGAAGTAAGTACCACAGTAGCAAAAGATCTGTACAAGTTATGAAGGAAAGGAAAGTGCTGGCTGGGGAGAATCATTTTGGAATATGAGGTGCATTTTGAGCAATGTAAGAAAGAAAAAAACAACAATATTGCTGGTACTAGACAACTACTTAGGGTTTATAACAGTGTAAAATAAAACAAGATGTAGAAGAAAATTCAGGAAGGAAATAATGAAGATTCAGGAACTTTGACTAAAACTTTTCATGGAGATTCTTGGAATAATCCAACAATAAAAATTAAACAAAAATAACTAACATATTCAAACACTTTATAATATTCGTTTCGGTGCATAATCAACTAAATTTATAATGGAACAATTTATACAGCTTAAGCATTTAATGCTTCTCTCTTCATTAACGAATTCATTTTATATCAAAACAAGTATTGAAATTAAGTTATTTCCACGTACGTATTGTTCGTAAAACAGTGCAGAAAAATAGATTATTTTAAATGGATCAGTAGGTATCAGTTGGTAAAATGAATTCACAAGTTCACGAGCAATTAATTAATAAAATATCAATGTCACAATACCTTCACGTTTTTAAAAAACAATTACGAGCAATAGAGAAATCAAAATTAAAGGTAGTTAAATCTGTTTACAGACCAGTGTTAACGCATGGCTGTGAAATTTGGATACTTAATAGAACACAAGAGAGTAAATACAAGCGGCTGAAATGAAGTATCTAATGCTAATAGGAGGAGTAACAAAAGGAGATGAAATAAGAAACACAATAATAAGAGAAGAACTGGATATACAGTCAACTTTGGAGTACATTGAGGAAATACAACTGGGATGGTGGGGACATCTGCAGCATATAGAGGAGACTAGATTAACTAAAAGAATATGGGAGCGAAAATTCAAAATAATGAAAAGAGAGGTAGACCCAGGAAGAGTTGGGATGAGACAATCGGGGAAATATTACGGCGGAAAGGAATAGCTTGGATAGAAGCTAAAAAGCTGGCCACTGAATAAGTGGAGAAAATTTATGAAAGATTAAAAATATCACTCTACATCACAATGTGGTAGAAGAGTTATTTGACTATATATAAGTCGTGACCAAATATTCGTGAAATATAAGTTGACAAATTTATCTTGGAACATCCAAATCCAATGCGCAAAAACACAAGCAGTGGTCACGCCTAGAAAAATTAGTTATTGCTATTGTTACTTACCTTAACTGTATTGCCAAAGAATGCAACCGAAATCACAATAATGTGACCAACTGAAGCTAGAGCACCAGCTATCATGCACCACCTCAAAGGAAGTGGCAGCATAGCATACGGCACAAAAATACTGAAAAGGACGTACCATACTAAATCTTCTTTAACTCCGAAACCTACTCCTCGAGCTATAAAACCTGTGAAATAAATATATTTTAGTAATAATACTATATAAAAATAAAATTAATAATTATAGCAAATTCCACTCTGTTCATTTATAAGTCTGCAGCTGTTTCGTGAACATGTTCACATAATAATACTGACAATAGATTATTAATGAGATACCGTATAACTAAACCTAAATTTGATTTATTTTTAAATAAGCAGCACCAAATTTTCCTAGGTTGAGATTTGATCATGGAAAAATGCCAAAGCAATCGTACTATTCATTCCCGGGAACAAAAATGTTTTCTTAAATGCTCGAGAGTGCCAGAGAGAAGACAATAATGAGAAACAGTGCTACCGCGCAGTGGCGTACCAAGGCTACTATGCGCCCGGGGCTCACTAGATAGTAGTCGCTCCCTAACACTAAAAGGTTCAAGGATAAAGGAGTTCAGTTTAAACATAGTTTAATGTTCAAAAATATTTATTTCCAATAGGTAGTCACTTTAACACATTATAAAGAGAAAATATGGATAAAATAAAACTGTAAGTATAAAAAGGTTAGTTTGTTTGAAAAATAATAAAAAATACAGAGAAAAGAAGTTTCAGAGACTTATTTATAATAGAGATGAAGTCTATAGTAGCAGCCACATCATATTCAATTGATAAAATTGATAAATTACTTAGTCTTTCTCGCGTCAATGTTGATCTTAAATAATTTTTAATAAGTTTCAGCTTACTAAGAGATCGTTCGTAAGATGCCACAGAGACTGAAATCGTTGAAAGTAATTTGAAAGCGATGATCAATTTAATGTATGCTTCTATAACCCCCAAACAAGATAAATATAACAAAATATTTTTGGGTTTCTTCAAGTCGATCTTTTCATTATTTTTCTTTGATCTTAGTAATAAAACTCTGACATCTTTAATATCTTCGAACAGTGCTTCCCCGTTCAAATCTTCAGGGTACTTCTCTGCAAGTTCGAAACATTTCCTCTTTAGATCGTTCAAAACGTCTTCATTTGGGGTTTCATTATGAATGTATTCATCAAAACTACAGAGGAAGCTAAAACGTTCATCCAGTTCCTTGATATTGGCAAACCGTTCACTTACGTCTCGAATAAGTTCTTCTAAGATATCTATTGTGCTCTGCTATACTTCATCTTTCCAGGAAAGCCCAACATCATCAGTGGCTTTTCCTTGGATTTTCCCGGGGTGAGCGTCCCGTTCGCCCCCGCTTTGGTACGCTACTGCCCGCTTATTCAAGTGTAAATGAACATATCAGAGCATGTTCAGGACATAGAGATACTACAGATAGAGGCAACAATTCAGCTCAGAACTCGTCAGCTTATAAGAGAGAGATAGCAAGTCAGAGGTTCAGGCTGTCTTTCTCTAATGGCGCGCATGCTATAGACGAGAGACAAAGACAGAAAAACCTCTGACGTCTGCATTTTTCTCTCTCACCGGAGTTCAGACGGACATTTCCACTTACACAGCGGCCTATGGCTTGTTGCCTCTATCTATAGTATCTCTATGGTTCAGGAACTGAAATAGAAGTAGAAGAAGAAGACGAGGTTTTTCAAAATTTAACATCACATTTCAGTTTTGTGAAATGAAAATATATTGTTGAGACAGAACATCTTCTTAGTAATTACAAAACTGAAACAAGATAAGCGACCTAGAATTGAACAAGATGATAAAAGACGCAAAAAATACGATTTAGAAAAACTGAAGGACGAGGCCACAGTAAATCACTTCCAACAAGAAATTGGAAGAGAATTGAATTTAAGACCTTGTGTCGAACAACTAGAAGGAGAATGGTCACAGATAGAAACTGTGATGAGAGATGTAACAAATAGGATACTAGGGAACCCCAAGGAAATAAAAGATAAGTGGTTTGATGAACAATGTAAACAGGCGCTGGGAAAAAGAAATTAAACCAGACAAAAACTATTAAAAGAAAACAGTGAAGAAAATAGACTGGAGTATAAAAAAGCGAGAAAAGAAGTTAAACAAATATGCAGAAAGAACAAAATAACTTACTTTGAAAAGGAATTATTAACAATTGAAGAAGCTTATAAAAATAAAGAAGTGAGAAATTTTTATCAAAAAATAAGGAAAGGGAAAGGCCAAAACCAAAAAGCACCTCACTTTTTGAAAAGCAAAGAGGGATATCTAATAGGGGATAAGAAAGGAAAAATAAATAGATTTGCATAGTATTTTGAAGAATTACTAAATGATGGCGAGGAAGAACTCAGTGAAAATGATAATAAAGCAGAGGAAGAAAATTGTGAATAGGAAGATCTGTCCATACCGGTCCCAAAAAAAGAGGTGACATAATGTTTAAAACATATGAAGAATAGTAAGAGTGCAGGAGACAACAATATTCCAATAGGAATTTTAAAATATGGACGCGAACAATTAACTGAGAGAATATGGCAGTTGTTGAAACAAGTATGACGAGAAGAAAAGATCCCTGAAAATTGGAACAAGGCATTAATCATTCCAATCCACAAAAGAGGTCCCAAGGAAGAATGTAATAACTATCGTGGAATAGCGCTTTTAGTTGTAATATCCGAAGTTCTGGCAAAAATACTTAAAAATCGATTAGACAAATACCACAAAGAAAATGTAGAAGAATGCCAAGGAGGTTTTAAAGCAGGTAGATCGACAATAGACCAAATTTTCATTATGACAACAACTTCAGGAGAATGCTTACGAACAAGTCTGTATATGCTATTCATCGATTACAGACAGGCCTACGATACTATCAAAAGAAGAAAAATTTATGAGGCAATGAGGAAGTTAAATATACCAGTTAAATTGAGAAGGCCAGTGGAAATGACCATCCAAAAAACCGAGAGCAAAGTAACTTTGGAGGGCAGTACTTCTAACCAATTCAAGATAGAGAAAGGTCTGAGACAAGGAGACCCATTATCCATAACCCTCTTTAACCTCGTTCAAGAAATCATACTAAGAGAAAGTGGTATAAAAACCCGAGGTTTAATTTATGGGAATAAACATCAATGTCTAGCATATGCGGACGACATAGTACTCATGGCAAGATCCAGGAAAGAACCTCTAAGCGTATTTAAGCTACTGGAAGAGAAGGCAAGAGAACATGGTCTAGTGATCAACGAGTAAAAAACAAAATACATGGTAATTAAGGACAATGAAGTAACCGACATTATTATAAATTGTAATGGAAATAATAGCTACAGAATAGAAAAAGTGGAACAAATTGAATATTTGGGAGTCACTATCACAAATAAAGGAGACGAAGAAAGATAAATAGAAAAAAGGTTAACAAAAGGCAGTAAAGCAGCAGGAATGGTATCAAAGATGTTAAACTCAAAATACATATCACGAACAGCTAAAATAAAAATTTACCAAACAATAATAAGACCGTCAGTTACCTACGCTTGTGAAACTTGGACAATGAACAAAAAAGAGCAGAATAAACTAGAAATATGGGAACGTGTAATGCTCAGAAATATTTATGGTGGAATGAAAGGAGATGGAATGTACAGAAGAAGAACAAACAGAGAACTATCAGAATTGTATAAGCACCCAAGTATAGCCCATATAATTAAAGCACAGAGAGCGAAATCGTTGGAACATAATATGTAGAATGACAGAAGATAGATGGGTAAAACGAGTTCTAAAAGGTGAAGAAGGTGGTAAAAACAGAAGAGGAAGACCAAGGAAAAAACGGTTGGAGGAGGTTAGGAGAGACCTGAGAACAGTGGGAGTAAGGGACTGGGAAAACGAGGCGAGGAACATACTTTCTTATTTCGATTTGTTCTGCAGCATCTTCTATATCTTTTTGAATTATGTCAATTAATATTATTTAGTTGGAACTATCCACATTCATTAAAGGATTAAAAAACACACGAGGCCAAGCCGCAAGACAAAACATTAAATTTTGATTTTTGAGGTTAGAATCCCTTGCGAGAGTTCGTTTTCTCTCAAATCCCCGGGAACGTTCTTTTCACAGGCACATTTTCAAGAATATAACAATCACCGCCTTAAGACGAACCACGTCAACTTCCCAGGGGAGCTCTTCTCCCAAAAATTCGAGAATACGGGTCCAGATATGGGATCAGCAGTTGCAATAGCTGTTTGGAAAAAAATTGGTTGTTAACTGATTTACAAAATGGCTGTCAAATTTGCATCACAGTGGTGCTCATTTCAAACATTCAAATTGTATAGATTGAAATAGTATATTACATTACGTGAGTGAAAAATCACTTTCGACTAGTAATGTACAGTATTTTTCCTACGACCACGTGATAATTTCACCAAATAATGTGTAATCAACATGTGACATATTAGTACACAAAATGTTACAAATTAAAGTCAACATATTTTATTTCAAAAAGTAGCAATAACTATTATTAGTAACAAAAATTCAAGTAGGTATAGGTAGGTTATTACAATTATTAATTGGCTGCATTATTATAGAAATTGAAAGTAAAATTGTTATTGCTGCAATTTGTAAATTGTAGTGGTGTGTGTGAAAGATTAGATTCTATATTTTCTTGGATGTTATGAGAAAATCTATTGCTTGTAATAGTGTTTGACGTTGATGGTTTTGGATTTATTGGCGACTGAATAGTTTCTTCAGATGTTGCACGCACTGCACATACAATTTTAGATGCAACATTCATCCTGTTTGTAGTTGAGTCATTGATATACACCCCAGGGACAGCAGATGACTTCCATCCTCCGTGTCTCTCAGTACCCCAAACTATTCTCGAAGTATGCTAGGGTAGTGATTCCGAGGCGGGGGTAACGGCGAGTTTGAGGTGGGTTTGGTTGGTAGGCATCTCCTTGGGGATGAGTCCAACACTGTTTGGGTCCTGGACCCATTCGAACATGAGTTTCCCATCTCGGCCCGAAAAAAAAAAATCCTCCGTGTCTCTTAAGAGTGGTAATATCTCTTCCTGCATCTACCAAAATTGTTTCTAATGATCTCCGGAAACAATGACTTAATTCTGCATATTATTTTTATTTCTGATAAAATAAATCTGTAATATTCTTGTTTTTTGTATCATAAATCTTAATTATAGCAGCAGAGCCCAGATCTTCTAGGTATATCATCTACAGTAATTCCCACTAATTCTTGATTGCGACAAGCTCCCGAAATTCCTAAAATTAAAACAACCTAAAAATTAACAAGTGCCTCCTAGTAAAACACCTAAGAAAGTAATTGTTTCAAATTCACCTTAGTTAACAGAAACTGATCGTCAGGATCACTTATTATGAATTCGTTAATTTGGAGGGTGCTTAAAAGGTTTGACTTCTTTGGTTTATATCCATTATTTTTTCTTTTTAAAAATGCCTTCACTTTCAGGTATTTACCAGCATCTACATTGTGATTTACGTACAAAGTAGTGCGCAACATAGATTGTGACCACAATGTATTTGATCTTACTTTGTTATATAAATCATGCAAGTATAAGCAAGAAGGATGTAACATGTCTATCGACCTGTTTCGATTTTACAGAATAAATCCTTTTAATTAGCGCTCGTCGTCACTAGCCACTTCCAATTATAGTTCTGTGATCCCAAATTCTTCAACCCTGACCATAAGACAATTGACGTCTGCCAACGGACGTTTCCATTTTTTCCAACGCCACGAGAAACACCCCTTTCCGTTATCGACTGCCCACGGGGAAAGACCATCTTTCGTCATCTCTCATATTTTAAGTATCTTATGAATTTTGCTGTGGTAAGTTCAAAATCATAATTTATGATTAATAAGCTTCTTCTAAAGTACTGTCTGCTTTAATTTTTGTATGCATTCTTTATTTTTTTACAGAGATAGACGAAATTAAATTCAACACGTGGTCATAAACTGTTCTTTTATACGAATATGGTAGTTTTAAACCAAATATTCTTTTATAATTCACTGTTTTACTTTTATACAAACATTTTCATGCTTTTTCAGTTGCGAAATAACTCTTTTAATTATAAAATAACATTTTTATAATCTGTTTACCTATAAAATATTCCTTCGTAACGCCAGTGCCGGTTTCATATATTTCCTAAGCACGATATTTTTTCATATAACTAAATAACTTTTTGCTACGATTAGTTTCTTTCGGATCATTAGTATATTTTTTCAATTTAGCCGATAATTGCTATTTTTTCTGTTTTAACATGGGACATATAATGTTGGAAAGCTTTCAGTAAATTAAATCAATTTTTTTACTTTCAAATAACTGCTTTCCTTTTTTTAATCTGAAAAGCTGACCAACATAATGTGCCATTACATTCAAATTCCTATAAATCCCTGATCCACCTGTACTTCTAGGTAAGCACAGCCCCAAGGATATAACCCTAAGACCTAGGCAAGGATACAACCCGAGGATTTAACCCCGGACACAGCAAGTCAAATCAAGACTGCCTACCTATCTTCTTCGAGATCTTCTCAAGACTCCGTAGAGGCAAGACCTGCATATCTTCCTCAGGAAACCACTTCATATAAGCTAAGTACCCATAAAAGTAGAAATTCCTCATTGTTCATTTCCTGTGGCAGAATAAAATATAAATTTTTTATTATAAATCCTCATCCATAAAAGTTGAGGGAGATATCGCCCGGGGTAATTTTTAGTAACTTTTTTTATCATTAACTGTCATTTAAATTTCACAAGGTGTTTCTACCTTTTCCGCCTTAGTTTTTTTAGTACTTTTTATCAACGTCAAAAAGGTAGTGGCGCCCTCAACTTTTACAACCTTCCTGTAACACTTGTGCAGCATAAACTTGGGGTCGAATCACCTTTGAGAGGAGTCTCTAGCCGGAGCCCTTGGAGCTGATGCCCTTTAAGGTTATAGCCATTTACCGTTACAAGGACATTTTCTGAAAATGCATATTCAATTCCTTTTCTCCAATTAAGAAATTCTTCATATGCATGTTCGTAACTGGCTCTTCATTTTGTTGACAGGATTTTTAAGGAGGATATTTTTGCTGCCTCGACGATCACTGGTCACTGCCGCTGTCATTATCAGTATCCACGATACTGTTGAGCATGTCTGGGATACGTTGTTATTGTAGTTAGTTCCAGGTAGGTACAGTAGAAACGGTGGAGCTTTTCCATCACGTGATCCAATCTACGATTTATGCAACACATATTTTCTACATTATCTTCTTCTATCAATATAAATCAAACATAATAACGAACGATCGATTGTCTTCTTCACAAGACCAAATACAAGACATACGTAATAGTTTATTTAAATTTGCCGTAGTAATCGTAAAAAGAGACATTAGGTTAGTTTACATCGTGTGGTAATCGTGGACTTATTTAGCTTAGAACATAAGTGTTTATACTGACTGTTTTGCTGGATTGAAATAGTCCAGGTTTAAAGCCTGGGACCATAATTGACATTTTCATATTAAAATGACATAACCTCAAATCTTTAGGTAATTTGATGGTAGATTTTGATTTTATTTGAAAATGGATACAAAAATGGTTGCAGTGGTAATAGAGTTTCTGAAAAAAAAAGTCGCAATCTCTAACATTACCCTGGTTTCCTTTCACTCCAATTTGTTCCCCGTTTTTTGCGACCACTTTCAATATCATTTTTTGGATCCATTTGCTAGTATTGTTTGGTATTATTTTTTTAGTATTCATCACAGTAAGTTTTTTTAGGTTATTTTGACCCGATCTTACGTGACAGCTGACGTATTTTCACTCTGTGC
This sequence comes from Lochmaea crataegi, assembly GCA_947563755.1. Taxonomy (NCBI): domain Eukaryota; kingdom Metazoa; phylum Arthropoda; class Insecta; order Coleoptera; family Chrysomelidae; genus Lochmaea; species Lochmaea crataegi. The sequence continues at coordinate 25,281,386 of OX387425.1, forward strand.
TTTAGTCACATTGGTCCACGAATACTAATGTGCCGTGTTTACACCGTTAAAAATTGAATTTGAACTACCCTAGATGAGATGGATCAAATTCGAGTACCAAATTTTACTCCTTGGGTGTTTACACCGAAAGTAAAGTACACTTGACGACATTTAGACCTCGGACTAAAAATTTGGTACGCCCGTTGTAAACGTACTTAATGATACAATTGACGTAACGTGAATAACTGATCGTACTAAAAGTTGAATTTGACACTACCGCATTTGAGGTTATGCGAGCTTACTTTACTGTCTTGTTTTTGGATTGAAAATGTTTGTAAGAATTAATTTGACTTTTTATTCCATTTGACATTGGTAAGTACGAATATAATACATTATCAACTTGTAAACTTTTTTGACATTGCATAACACCTAAAATGCCATGAGACGGGAATATTACAATGCTTATTTTACTACTTATGGGTGGTAAATAGTATTTATAATGTCTACAATTTGTAAATCTCTGTAGAATTTTCAAATTTGCATGAATCAAGTGTCTGATTGTACTTGTAACGGTATATTAACCAACAGTTATTTTCAGAAAATGCCTAGAAAATGGCTTAATTTACAAGCACAGGAGTTTATTATAAACTTGATTGAATATTTTGAGATGGAAAAAAACAACGGCGGACCCTTTCAACCTATTTAATCTGTTCAGGAGGTATTATACTAAGGTTAACATCTATTTAACGACATTTTCATTTAATATTACATTTCAGAGAGTGGCATCTGCACTGAAAATATCTGTGAAAACGGTTTCCTTAAGAAAAGTAAGGAGAATATTCCAACTTTTCCAACGTCACTTAGTCAAACACCTCGATTAAAACTAAAAACAGAGGATTTACCCGAGGGAACCAAAATGGCAGTACGGAATACCTTATATAATATGTATGAACAAAGTAAGTAAACAAACATGTGAAACAATAATACAACACCTTCTAATGTTCTTAACCCTTAGATTACAGTCAGCTTACACTTCAAATAAAAGAGAAGTGAGATTTAAGATTACACATCATATAGTGCATGTATCTGTACAGTGAGATTTTCCACCAGCAGCTTATAGTGTGGTATATGAAAATATTGGAAAACTAGTAGGTAATTTAACGTAAGTTCGATTATAGAGGTTATGAATAATGAAAGTTTTAGAATACATAAAGTTGTGCATATTTTTAATTTGAATGTGATAAATTATAACTTCCACATGTGCTGATTTCTAAGTTGAATACTGTCCGTAAATGTTCACCAACTTGTTCGGTCTGAGTGTAGATTGCGTTTTTCACAATTTAGTTTTCTAATTCGAATTTTTTGATGTCACATATACGGGGTTGCTTTATACATTATTTGGTACAAATAATAAAAAAATCTGAATATCAACTTTAGTATGAAGTAAACATAAAGAAATTTTTATTTTGTTTGAGATAATGATAATTTTAAACTTTTTATTTTTTTAGGGAAACATGTTACTATGAAAACCATAAATGACGAACTAAAAAATAAGGAAATTATTTCTGTTGGAATTAACTCTTTATTGCTGTTAATGAAACATTTGGGATTTAAATATAAAAAGGAAGACAATAGAAGAGCATTAATAGAACAAATATTGCTACCTAAAGAGCATGCTTTCTTCGAAAATATAGAGAAAATCGTGATGGTGTATTTTCAAGAAAAATTATACCAATTATACAGCCAGCATGGTTAATATTAATTTTGGATTTTGTAACTTATTCACCCAGTACATCGATAGTTTTAATAAATATGTCGATGTTAACCATATAAATAAAATAAATACTATTAAAAAAGTGAAATTTCTTGTTTAATTAACAATTCGTAAAAGGACGACCTTTGGAATATCAGACATAACGATTATTTCTATTAAGTTGACAGAAGTTTTGAGTGGATTCATATGAATATTGTTGCTGACGTAACAGTCACGTGATGGAAAAGCTCCACCGTTTCTACTGTATATAAACTGACCTCACAATTAATGCACTTCACATTCACTATATACTCAAAATAATTTTTGACGTTTCTCACAATGTGTCAAAGCCTCCTTTTTATATACAATAAATACCTACCAAGATTTACTTAATTAAAGTTACCTGTAAATAATTGTCATATTAGTAAAGCGTGATCTATAGACGTCAAAAAATAATAGTTCAATACTATTAAACGCTTCACAAAATTAGAAAAATTAATTTCCAAAGAGCAGACCGTCCACTGAGAAGCAACAACTACTTCTCGGGCTTTAGAAGTGTAATTCAATGTCTGTCGGGGCATATAGCCCGAGAAGTAGTTGTTGCTTCTTAGTGGACGGTCTGCTCTTTGGAAATTAATTTTTCTAATTTTGTAAAGCGTTTAATAGTAGGTATTGAACTATTATTTTTTGAGACCTACCAAGATGATTTCATTTTTCGTTTATTATAAACGTTTGATTGGATTAGTTGGTACAGAGTCGGACTTCTGACGAAGAGTACGCGGGTTCGATCCTCGTCCGCGTCCTAAACTTTTTTAATTACGCAAATGAAAAAACTTAAAAATTATATATTTGACAGCTTGACAGTGGTCAATCTTAATAGAAATTATGCATTTGACAGATTATGCGCGTGCGCGTGGAAAGTTACTGTCCGCTCCTGTGTGGAAAGTATTTCGCACGCTTGTTGATCTAAGCCACTTTCCGTGAGACTGTACAGTGCGATATACATTTCTTTCTTATATGAGGTCGTAGGAAAAATTAATTCATTATTTCTGATACTTCAATGTAAACTATGTAATATGATCAAAAAACGAAGAATTAATGTTATCTTGAATTGTTGAATAGAAAATTATTGTTAGATTAGTAGTTAAACATAATATTGGTAATACTCTTACTTTGTACTGTTAGAAGAAGCCAGGTACACACAGCTGCCCAATGCAAGTAGTTGTTAGCAAAGCACCGCCACCAACCCAATACACAAACAGCAATATTAATCGACATGCAACAAACAGACCAAATTATTGTGTCGGCATTCGATCGCAAATCGATTGTTTGTTTTCTGTTGTACAGGGTCCATACCAAGATTAGACATATCTATAAGTGAAATTCAAACATTACAAAACATGATACTGGAAAATCACTGTAGTATTAATTTGATGATTTGAACGAAGTCATTAACTTCGTACAAACTAAACCTTCATTTTTAATCATTTTATTTGCAACTTCTAATTGATCGTTTAAATGGTTAGACCATCAAACAAGTTTAAAAAATCATGGAACTATTAATATTGCGAAATGTAAATGTTTACATGGGGTACTGGAAGTTCATTCTAAAACTGGAAGGTGAGTATATGAAGTGAAAATAATATTTGTTCTTTATATGTCATTCAAATGCTTCTTCTTTGAGAAAACATTGCAAAAACGTTCCAAAACAACTATACCTCGGACTATATTCTCGTTAAATTACTCTCCAAGGAAAAAATGTGATAAAAACTTTGAACAAGTTAACTTTTTGTTTGCGATTGGATGGAGATTGCATCAAAAATGATGATAACCGGTATGTAAATGATCCAATCCCGTTTTAAATTCAAACAAAAGGGGGAGGTTTAGATCCACTTTGACAGAGTTTTTATCACGTTTTCATGCAAGTGGGATTTAATTCCTGGCAGGGTATATAACCCAAGGTCTAGATGTATTTACTTTGGAAAACGCGCTAAATTCATTGTAACTTTTTTAATTTTATTTGTTAGTAGGGAATTTAAATTTTTGTGAAAATTCTAAGCCGTATTTAACCATTCTTGAAGCTTGGCAGATATTTTTTTGGTGGGTGCTAGAAATCAATATAAAGGGGTTGTAGTTACCCAAAAAAAATTTTTTCTCTCCCAGCACACTATCTTCCATTAGAACGAAGGAATATTGTCCGAACCCAAATCCAAATTCTGCTGATTTTCTAATGCTTTCATTGCGCCTTATTTTGCAAAATTTGGCTTTTGCACTTGGAAGATAGGTAGCCCACCACATCTAATTTGGTATCATTTCTTTATCTCTGCATCACTGGTGACAAGACATATCGTAACGTGACAGTTCGTAACCCCACAAATGGTAATGGACAATTCGTATCGTTCGTGTTGTGATCCGAGATTAGTGATCCTTACATGTAATGATTCCCTTGACCTTCCTTCCACTCCATACAAAAGAGATGAAGAGAATTGTAAGGTTAAATAGTTAAAAAATGGTATGACTGAAAACATGTAATGTGTAGTTATAATTATGATATATATGTAAGAGTAATGATGTCACGCTAAGAAATAATACAAATATAACATCAATTATTGGAAGCAAAAGGCAAAGCCGAAAAAAAAGGGAAGATCTGACTATTGGAAAGATATAGTAGGACTTAGACAATCAAATATTCTTCTGGGTGACTGCACTAAGAATTTTAACAGGAGTACTGAAGAGACACTGTCGCCTTAATGGGCACCTTAAAAAGCTCAAACTGGTGGTTAAAGAGATGGGATGGAATCAAAGGATGCAGTCTTGCCAGGATCACCTTGGGCGACCCTGGGAAGCTGGAGCCGAAGAAATATTTTGCGATGACCAGGACAAGAGGGTGTGTGTTTGGTGAGTCTTGGCCTACACCTGCCGATATAAAGGAGATGTCTCCTAGTGAACTGCCCACCTTCCTGAAAAGGACAGGATGGACGATGACCTAGGAGGACAACTCCTCGGTAGGATGTACAATGGGTCACATGTGGCCTAACTGCTGTGGGCCTAAACTCACCCTCCCCGCTCTACAGATACAGAAACAGCTTAAACTGGTGGAGCAAAAAGAATGTAGATTTTGTGGCATGGAAGAAGAAACCTCCATCCACAAACTTGCGAATTGCACAGCAATTCAGAATCCTAGGGCACAACACCTTGGAGATTACTGGATAGAAGAGGGACATTTACCTAAGTTAAAGCCTGCAGATATCCTAAAATTCCTCCGGGAAATAGGACTAAAGGAGCTTCTAGTCTCTGAGACTTTCCTCAGGAACTAAGTGGAACTAAGGGGGCGCAATAGATTTTTTAGGTCTCAGTGCATGTCACCCCAATTTAGACACATACATTACATCATCAATTAACGAAATGAGAATTAATCTAATTACAATAGGTTATGGGCCCAGGCCTCTCGTAATTTACTCATACGGGATTTTGTACAAAGAAAGGGGTCAGAAAATTGAAAAATTGCAGACATTGAACCGCTGAACAGTAATGACTTTCACACATGGAAAAATTTAGAATGCAGCAATTAATGGAAAACGAAGTTTCAGAATGTATAATTACAGAATATGACCCTAATAATTACACAGATGATCGACGAAAGGAAGAAGCCAAAAAACGAGACAGTAGATGTAAATCTTTTGTTGTACAAAGCATGAAAGATGCAGAAATTGAATTGATCCGAGATCATAAGATGTGGACCACTTTAGAGACAATATATGAGAAAAAAGGTGATCAGTGAGAAGTCTAGCTCCTGGCTCTTAGCGAGCGAAATTGATATGGCAACACGGCTCAGCCGTCGATCGTCGGATCGGATTCGCCAGTTACGGGAGGAATAGGCAATTCAAGCAATTATTTAAGTGTGAAATTTTGTAAAAGTTAAATTTTTTTATTAGACAGACCAAACTATCAGGGTAAGATAACATAGAAAACAAATTAATTGAAAAAAACTTATCTTTATTTTGCTACTGTGATGCTATACACTGTGTTCATTTGAAAAGGACCCACCATTAATATTTCGGAAATGCGACATATTAGAAAGAAATGCCGAAACACGTCAACTTTTAACTTTAGGGGGACACTTTTTAGGGCTAATGCCATAAACGTCAGATTCACCCCCTCCCTTGAATTTTTTCAAATGGCATTAGGTATCAAGTCATATCTCATTTAAAAGGTCTGGTGAAGCTCTATCCAATCATTTTGTTTTGCCTTTGAACCAGCCTTCCCTTGTTATTTAATCGTTGTTTAAAAATTGCTCTCTTTCAACTTTTATTGCCTGAATGTTAACGGTGGTCACTTTGCCACATGATTAAATAACAGTTATGTCTTGTATTTTCACTATTTGTAATTTTTTTATTCTTCAAAGAGTCTTTCGGTCATAACCTAATACGGGGGCATACGAAAAGTTTAAAGAAAACCAATTTAAAACAACCATTAAATAACAATTGAAGGCTGGTATCAAATGCAAAACAAAATGATTGAATAGAGATTTACCAGACCTTTTAAATGAGGTATGACTTGATACCTAAAGCCATTTGAAAAAATTCAAGGGGTATCTCCAGTAGGGAGGGGGTGAATCTGACGTTTATGACATTAGCGCTAAAAAGTGTCCCCCTCAAGTTAATAGTTGACGTGTTTCGGCATTTCTTCCTAATATGTCCCATTCCTGAAATATTAAGGGTGGGTCCTTTTCAAATGAACACAGTGTATAATCATAATTATATCGATATCCCTCCATGAAAATTTACAATTTTCTTTTTATTACTGTAATGCCCTATATCGATGTCTCGCGTTTAAATTTTCCACGAATGTTGATAATATAATAGTCTTTCATATTCCATATTTAAAATTCGCTGAAAAACGCTACGAGGGTCGAAAAAATTGAAAACTAAGAGTTTTTAAAAAATATACAACTTTCTTTTTATTACTGTAATGCCATATATCGATGTCTCGCGTTCATATTATCAACCTTTGTGCAAATTTGGATTGGACTGAAAAGATTGTTGAGTTACCTAAAGGGTACTGTGGGTACAGTGGCTGTTTATCTAAAATTTGAGCGAAAATGTAGTGAAATACCATTAGTTTGTTTTGTAGATTCAGATTGGGGGGGAAATATTTTAGATAGTCAGTTACAGGGATTGTGATTAAAATATTCGGGAATGTAGTTACATGGGTAACTAGAAAACAAAACTGGTTCCACTTTCCAGCTGTGAGGCAGAATTAATAGCTTTGAGTGATGCAGTTCGCGATTGTTCATATTTCAAAAGACTATTAATAAATTTTAATGCAGTTATTGACAATTTCAAGGTATATGAGGATAATTTGGGTTGTATAGTATTAATGAAAAATCCCGAGAACAACAAAAGATTAAAGCATATAGATCTCGAATACAATTTTGTATGTGATGTTGTTAATAAAAGTCACATGACATTAGAGTAGGTATATTAATACCAAAAACCAATTGACAGATATTTTAACAAAACAAGTACCAATTTTTTTTGAGTAAATTAGGATGAAGATTGGTAAATTAAGATAGGTGTTGAAAAGTTGTAGGATGATCATTTTGTTGGTAAATGTTGGGTATAAGAAAAAAATTTATTTGTATCTTTAAAAAAGAGAGCTACGCTAAGAAACACTTAATACAAATATATCATAAGTTGATAAAGTGAGTTCTAATCTAATAACAATAGGTTGTGGGCCTAGGCATTCCGTTATTAACTCATACGAGATTTTGCAAGAAGAATGCTCATCATGCCAAAGGAGCTTTGGTGGTGATCACAAGATTGTTCACTAAGGACCAATGGGGGATGTGTTTGATCCAAGAATCTTGGGTCCATAATAACCAGGTAAGAGGTAAATATGCTTAAATAGTATATCACACAGGTAGTGATGTACCAAGAACATGGTAAGGAACAATATTATCTATTTTTGTCTTTCAGAATACATGACTCGAGACCTCGTTCCAGTTCGAGCACTCTTCGAACACAAGAAGGAGGGCAAGGAGTTATAGTAATAATATAATCTAAGAGTAATAGTAGTAACGGAAGACGGGATAGCACCACCCCTCGAGGTACAAAGGCTGGTGAAGTACTGTGAAGAGAAGAGACTAGCTCTACTCCTAGCATGTGATGCCAATATACACAATACTGTTTGGGGCAGCAGCAATACCAATCAGAGAGGTGAGCATCTTTCAGAATATATCGTTAATAAAATCCTTAATATTCACAATATAGGGAATACCCCCACATTTGTAACAGGGGTAAGGCAAGAAGTTTTAGATGTCACATTGGCAACACAGGATCTAAAACATATATAGTAAAAGATTGGAAAGTTACGGATGAACCATCTCTATCCGATCATAGCATCATAACATTCAAGTTAAAACTAGGCAAACCTGAAGTGAGCCCCAGAAGAAAACCAAGAAAAACAGATTGGGATAACTATAACACCTGTCTGAAAGAAAACCTAGCACATATCCAGAGAAAAGGAAGAGCTAAGCACCATCTCGATCTGGAAAATGAGCTTGAGGACCTGAACAGGGCAATAATCGATGCATTTGAATCGAGCTGCCCTCTTCAAGAACAACGAAGAAGCCTTTAATGCACCCTTTAATGGAACAAACTCACCGGAGACTGGCAGAGATACACCTAGGTGAGAAACACCTACTACAAGGAAATTGGAAAAGCTAAAAGAAATAGCTTCAGAAAATTCTGTGAAAATATAAATACAACACCTGCTGCGGCAAGACTCTACAAAGTCATGGCAAAAAGTAGGGTCAACACATATATGGCTTTGAGGAAGCCAGACGGTAAATATAACGAAAATGAGGAGGAAAGAGTGCGACTCCCACTAGAAACTCATTTTCCTGGAAGTAGCCCAAATAGAGATAAAGTACTACAATGGGTAAGCACATTTGTAGTAATGAAAGGTTAAAATGGGCTATGAACACCTTTTCACCTTTCAAGGCACCGGGAGCCGATGGAATTTTCCCAGCATTGCTCCAGCTAGGACAAGTCGAAATTATACCACATTTGGTTAGGATCAGTCAAAGCAGCTTAGAGCTGGGTTATATACCTGAAGCATGGAGAAGGGCAATAGTAACCTTCATTCCAAATGCTGGAAAAAGGGACACAACAAACCCCAAATCCTTCAGACCAAATAACCTAACATCCTTTGTGCTCAAAACGATGGAAAAAGCTATTGGCAATTATATTAGAGCGGAAATCCTAGAGAGACTACCTCTCCACCCGCAACAGCATGCTGACCGGGCAAGCAGATCCACGGAGACTGCACTGGTACAACTGACGCAGGATATCCGAGGTGCTCTAGACAACCAAGAAGCCGTAGTATACTCCTCATGAGGCTGTCAAAAGAGCATTAAATAGAAGAAGTGTCGACAGCACAACATACAAATGGATGTCGGAACTGCTCACCACTAGAGTAGCAGAGACGAGGACGAGCTAAGACATTGTCTCAATCTGTACAACCAGAGGATGTCCACAGGGAGGAGTAGCATCCCCAATAATGTGGAGCCTGACGGTTGACGAATTCCTGTATGGTTTGACTGACCTCGGAATATCCTGCCAAGGATATGCCGATGTTATTGTCATAACAGCCAGGGGAAAATTCGAAAATACCCTTTGTGACATCGTACAATAGGGTCTGAACTATACAAATAGCTGGTGTAGGCAAGTGGGACTTGATATCAATTCCACCAAAACCATCTTAATAGCCTTCGACAAGAAAATAGACTTGATGGGATCGAGGTTGCATGGAGACAAGCAGTCAAGTATCTAGGTTTGACTCTGGATAGTAAACTCCTGAGGAACACACACGAAAAGGAGATTATATACAAAGCAAAAATGGCTCTAATGGTGTGCAGGTATATGGCATGGAGAAATTGGGCTTGTAACCCAAAAATACTGAGCTGGATGTACACTACCATAGTGAGACCAATTATCACTTATGGAGCCATTGCGTGGAGTAGTAGAACTAGCCTGTTGACGACGAGAGAAAATCTTTCCAAAATCCAAAGACTAGCATGTATAGTAAATTTTATACCCATTTAGAATAAGACCATCCTTATTTATTATTAATAAATCGGTTGAAACAAAAAATTACCAACAAAAATGAACGTCGTAACTAATTTATTAGATGTCACGTTTTTGAAGTTACGTCAAATTTTGATTTCATGTTAATGTCATAACGCAAAATAAGATATAAAAATGCGATATTCTGATGAATCCAAAAAACTTATGCTTAATGTAGTAAACTATTTTCAAAACGATTTAGGATCTCGATTTATAAGGCAATTCAAAAAGCGTCCGAAGCACTAAAAGTTCCAGAAAGCACATTATATAATCTTGAAAAACCAAACAGAGCTACAGATTTCGAATTTAGAAGAAATATGTCTGCAAGCGTTTCCCGGAGCAAAACCCGAATTACAAAAAATACCCTGCATTGTTTGAGGGAAGTAATTTATAAAATGTATGCGCAAAGGATAAAATCACAGTAGAAACTATTTTACGGCAATTTATCGAAGAGTCTCCAGAAACTAAGATTTCCAAAGGTTCCTTATATTTGGGAATTAAAAAAATGGGTTTTCATTTCAAAAAACAGGATGGAAGAAAACATTTATTGGAAATGCCTGCAGTCAGATTAAAAAGAATATTATTTTTGAACAAATACCATGCAGCTAAAAGCGAAAAGCTCTTTACACCTGTTTTTCTGGATGAGACATGGGTTTTTAGTAAAAGCGGGGACAGAAGAATGTGGCAAGATGGTACTAAACACAGTGATTTAAAAATAACTGGAAGTGGGACACGATATGTAATTGTTCATGCCGGTAATAAAAAAGGTTTTGTGGCAAATGCATCGCTTATTTTTAAATGCAATAAAAAAACATGCGATTAGCATGATAACATGAACACCGAAAATTTTGAAAATTGGTTCAAAACAGCAACTAATTGTAAACTTGGAAGAACCATCGTTAATTATAATGGATAACGCAACGTATCACAGTCGCCTGGATGAAGAAATCCCAAGAAAAAGTTGGAGTAAAACACGCATGTTAGAATGGCTCAAAAAAAATAATATTCCTTTTCCAGATCACATTTTAAAGGATGCTGTTTGGAATAAAATTGAAAAGCAAGTTTTGCCAGAAAAAAATTATCATTTAGACAAATACGCTGCCAAGCATGGTCATTGTGTTCTCAGGCTACCACCCTATCATTGCCATTTTAATGCCATCGAAATGGTATGGTCAGAAACTAAAAGGCATTATGACCAAGCTATTAGTGTTATAAATGAAACTAACTGTTTCTAATTAATTCCACTATTTAATTAAAAGATTTATGAAAATTATTAAAGGATATTGATAATTATTTCGATATTGACATATCATCGTCAGAATGACGAAACAGTTAGTTTCATTTATAACACTAATATGAGTAGATTCCACAAAGTAAGGGTCCAAACAGTAAATTCAACCAAGCTATTACGAAAACTGCAAGGTCACCTACTGAAGTCTTAAAAGTATGGAATGACGTTGTAAAAAATGTACCGGAGCAACACTGGCAGAATTACATAAATCATACAGAGAAAATTATTTCTGAAGCATGGGAAGTAGAAAACAAACTGGACCTACTAAACATCGAACCTATGGTGATCTCTGTATCCAATGAATCCGATGATGAACTATCACTTTCCGAAAGTTATTCTGATTTAGAAACTAATTAAACTTTGCCTTGAAGATCACGTTGTCATTTTTTTAAATCTAGAATTTGTACTTAATCGAACTCTGAATTGCCATATTTTTTTAAGAAAACTATGTATCTAGTTAATAAAACAATGTTTTTAAAATTAGTGCGCTTCTTTTATATTCTTTTATTATGTCAACATCTTTAGAATTTTATGAATTTCATAAAATTAATTTGTATTATTACAAACCGCCACTGATAATATGAAATTTCAAGTCACTACGCCAATGCAATAAGAAATATGTCAAGCATTTGACATGACAAAGGTCATAACCTAATTTTTTTCATGCGGGTTCAGATGGTTCAAGAAGCCGCATACGTTAAGTTACTAAAACGGCAGGTACCTCTAAATAGGTATTAATTTTACTATATGTGCATTACAGGAATGAGAACATGCCCAACGGCAACCTCACACCACTACATAATGTGGTGGAAAGTGTTGCAGAAAGAACAAGATACAGACTAAGTAGAGAGGGAATCATTAAAAAAACCACCTCCTTACTTCTTAGAAATCAGAAAACCTGGGACATGCCTCTAGATGGTATGATAAAAAAGTAAAACTTTTCAAAGAAATTCGTTACGGAATTAAGCAACAAGAAGGAATGGGATCCAGACTTGGAAAGAATGTCATTCAATGGTACACAGACGGCTCAAAAGCAATAGAAGGAACTGGGATAGGAGTGTACGGGCCAGGAACCAAACACTCTGAAAGCTTGGGAAAAACCCCGAGAATATTCAAGCGGAAATTCACGCCATAAGAAAGTGTGCCCAGTTCAATATTGATAAAGGATACTTATAGAAGGCGAAGAATTATCATAATGTCGGATAGTCAAGCAGCCATTAAAGCACTGAGCTCTTGTATTATCTGTTCCAAAATGGTGTGGGAATGCCGAGGCAAACTCAATGAACTAAGCGAGAACATTACTGTGGTTGTTAAATAAGAGGCATGACTGAAACATGTAATGTGTAGTTATAATAATTATAATATATATGTATGAGTAATGATGCCACGCTAAGAAATAATACAAATATATCATCAAATAAAAAAGTGAGTTTTAATCAAATAACAATAGTCCGTTACCATTTGTGGGGTTACGAACTATAGCGTTACGATATGTCATGGATTAATAATCAGTTAATGCATTGACAGGTGCTTTCTTTATTCGTCTCACATGTTCAAACTCGCGAAACTGCTCTTTTATTTTTCTATTATTAAATTGGTATTTCTTCAAATATATTTTGAGCACATAGATTAATGGCAGAAAATAAAGACAAACAATGATACTGGAATTATGAAATAACTTTTTATTACCTTTAATAGTAGATCCACAATATTAACAATGATGAGCGCCTTTTGTCTTTGCCTGTGAGAGTATCTTAAATATGCTAATTCCAAATGTTTGCAGTGGAAGCTGTTGGTCAAGCTTGGCCAATAAATTCCTTTGTACATCAAACCTCTTTTGAATACTGTTGCAAAATCAACTGAAACAATAAATAAAATTCAGTTAGAAACTAGGAATTGGATAAGTTTTGAGTTGGAGTTGGGGGCGGTTTCAGATCTATTCAACAGTGAAGCAGATTGAAGTCCAATTCGCGGTTAGTATGGGAAGTATGCTTTGTGTGAATATTTTTAGTGCCGCATGATTATCACTTCTTTTTCCGAGCTAAGTGTTTAGTTCCGTAAATAAAATCATCAATTTTAATGTAACTTCAAACCACGCTACAAATCTTCCATGTTTTTTAAGTTGAATTATGAAAATAGGCAAGCGCCAAAGTAAGTTTGCTGCTCTAGAGCCTCAAATTATGATAGATAGCGGAAAAAGTCATCATTCCAGTTAGATTTGATTGTGCAAAAGCCTACTTTGGATAGTTGATCGATATTAAGGTATAATGTAACACGATGAGATCACATCTTAAAACGACAAACCTTTATCCGTTAAAAGGAAAATAATTTCTTGCTCCTTGCTGGGAAACGGATGTTGGCTAATATACAAGATGATGTCTTGAGCTTGTGATTGACAGTGTTGATTGAAAGCGTCGCGTCGTTGGGTTAGAAATATCTCAGATTTTATTTATATTTAATATGAAGTTGAAGTGAAATTTACATGATAAAACCGTCGAAAGCAGCTTTTGATTACTAAACTTTATTAGAAAGATATTGTTCAAATCAAACTGATAAACTCGAGAGACAAAATTATTTATTCTCAAAAATTGTGTGAGTCCGATCCAACTAATGAGTGTGAGAGAAAAGGAAATACCTACTCTGGCGCAAAGGACAAAGATGCTGAAAAGGCATGAGCAAAAATACAGTAAACCTTCGGCTAACGTGTTATCGGAGAATTTGTCAAACGATTTTGTAGAAAGTTTTTGTAAAATCCTATGTTTTTCAATATTGCTTGAAAATTTTAAAAGAAAATGCTTTCCATAAATCTCTTCCATTAGAATAAAATTTTAAACTTGTGGAAACGTTTAATTAAGCTGATATTGCTGTACTTGATGTGATCAAAAGATTTTCAGGGTAAAAATGATCAGATGGATTTCTTGGCAAAGGTAGCCCCATCATGATGCCAACGGAAGAAAACCAATGTATTTTATTCCTTTGTTTTTATTTCCATATAATTTCTAAAATCATAAATAAAATAATAATAAGATAGAAATAATAAACAAATTATTAAATACATAAGTAAGTATAAAATAAATGAGTAATTAAGAAATTAAAGGATAAATGAATGAAAATAAATAAATAATCAGAAGAGTTAATTGAAAAATAAATAAATCAAAATAAAAACTATTCAGGTTATCTACTGACAACTTCCTCGATATTTTTGAATTATAATTATTATTCTAGCTGGGTGTATTAGGATTTTTAATTAGTTTTTTACATTATTAATTTCGTTATAACATATAAATTATTATGTTAAAATGTTAAAGTGAGGTTTTCATTCAAATATCCAAGAACAAATAAAATTAAAATTCCGAATTCTAATCCGATTTAAATATTCTTTTTCTACAGTCGCACGTAAAATGACTAATTACTATATTCAAATGAAATCGTAAAGTCGACAAATGCCGAGGATTGTTACTTTACGCTCTAGCGCAAAAAAGGAATCTTTTTCGATCGCTTATTTAATCAAACCACGCCCTCAGAATTAACTCAATTGGTGAATATTTAACAATGTATCAGATTAAAAATCAAATAAAATTATATGAAAATGGTCAAGAATTGTTAAAAATTGTCAAAAACTGTTAAAAATGGACAATTTTTGTCAAAAACTTCCAAAAATGGTCGATAATTGTCGAAAATTTAAAAAAAAATTTGAAAAATGGTCAATTGTCAAAAATTTTAAATTTTTTTTGAAAAATAATCAAAATTGTCAAAAATGGTCAATAATTGTCAAAAACTATCAAAAAGGGTCAAAAATTGTCAAAAATTGTTAAAATTTTGAAAAATGGTCGATAATTGTCAAAAACTATCAAAAATGGTAAATGATTTTGAAAAAGGGTCAAAATTTTGAAAATTGTTAAAACTTTCGAAAAACTGTCAAAAATGGCGAATCATAGTCAAAAACTATCAAAAATGGACAATTATTGTTAAAAATTGTCAAAATGTTGAAAAATAGTTGATGATTATCAAAAATTGTTGAAGTTTTTGAAATATGGTCAATAATGGTCAAAAATTTGGAAAAATGGCCCACAATTGTGAACAATTGTCAATAATTATCAAAAATGGTCAATAATTTTGAAAAATGGTCTAGAAGTTTGAAAAATTGTCAAAAATGGTCAAAAACTATCAAAAATGGTTAAAAATTGTCAATTATTTTTAAAAACTGTCAAAAATGGACAATTTTCCTCAAAATTGGTCAATAATTGTTAAAATTTTGAAAAATGGTCGATAATTGTCGAAAACTATCAAAAATGGTCAATAATTGTCAAAAATGGTCAAAAATTTGGAAAAATAGTCTATAATTGTCAACAATTGTCAATAATTATCAAAAATGGTCAATTATCATCAAAAATGGTCAATAATTTTGAAAAATGGTCTGAAATTTTGAAAAATTGTCAAAAATGATCAAAATTAATTATAATAATATGAAATTAAAGTTTTTGATATTGGAATTAGTATTTTCCTTTCAAAATTATAGACAACAAATAACAAACAACAAATTATTATTGAAAGCTTTTTAAATATTTCTCGTGCTACCACGCACACGCAAACGCTACGACGTCGACACTCCTCGCATCCGACCTCAAACGATGCTTCAACGATTTATTATTGTATTAGCAAAGGTGTCGTATTACAATGAATATGATTATATTATTTGAATTTACTGTTTGGAAACTAAATATCATATTATTGTATTGTATCGTCTCAATATATTACACCTAATTATGCCCCCAAATTCACAAATAACGTGTACGAAATCTGGAATCTGTAACTTAATTAATTTGCAAATTATGACGTCATAAACAAATTAATTTATTCTCGCCCTGTACGACATTTCGCATATGCTGTTTGTTTTGTTAGTAGATTTCACTGTTATAAGTCATGTGTCGTTATTATTTTTCAGAAATATACAATTCCGCAACCGTGGGAATGATTATTTAAAACGGCCTTAGTTGTAAAATGCAATATACCGCTTGCTTAATGAATTTTGCAATATATTATTACGTACATTGATAAAAAATATTCGTCTAAATTCCTTGAAAAACAACGGAGTGACAAACCGTCAAAGTTTAAGGACATTCTAAGGAACAAAAGTAGACTGAGAAATTCTCAGGAACATATTTTTATTGAGTCGGATCTTACCAAAAAAGAATTAGGAATATAAAAAACAATTAAAAGAACAGCCAAAGAAGAAAAAGAAAAAGGAAAAAATACAAAAATAGGATACAAGAAATTGATAGTAAATGGAATAGTTTGGAAATGGAATGATGATTCAGAGGAATTACAATTGATGACTAGAGAACAGAACCAAAAAAACTAATAAACAATACGATTAAAGATAGCACACAGGTAACGACTCAAGCTGAGAACAAGGTATATGATAACGGTAAATTAAATAACAAAACACAAAACGAAAGAATAACAAGTAACAAACATAAAAAATTAGAGAATGATTATCATCAACAGAGTAGCAGTAAAAAACATAGACCACAAAACACGGAAAAAGTACAGATGGGCATAGGTATATGGAATATAAACACATTAACAGGAAAAGAATTAGAATTAACTGAAGAAATGGAAAACACTAATATTCAAATTCTAGGACTAAGTGAAACGAAGAAAAAGGACAAAGGATGTTCGCAACTAACAACAAAGCATACATTATATTATTCAGGAGTAAAACCAGAACAAAGGGCAAAGGAGGGTGTAGGAATAATCGTTACAGAAGAAATAAAGCAAAAGGTAATAAAATTTAAGGCAGTCGACTCGAGAATAATGGTTATTAGTATAAAATTAGACGAAATAATTAATTTCATACAAATATATGGGCCAGTAGAAGGAACGGCAGAGGAAGAAATTTTAGAATTCTATATACTATTGCAAAGAGTTTTAGATGAAGTAAGGGAGGAAAACGAAAAGACAATAATAATGGGAGATTGGAAGAGCAGAGTAGGAAATGATTACAATAGAGGAATGGGTTGTATGGGAAAGCATGGAGAAGACACAATTAACAGAAACGGACTAAAAATGATAGATTTTCGTAGAAGGAATGATCTAATAATAGGAAATACGATGTGGGAACAACAACTTAATGATAAATACACGTTTGTGGCAGAAGAAAGAAACGCTAAAAGCCTGATAGACTATATAACATATACACAAAACCTAACAGAAGTAATACAAGAAATTGAAACAAAGCAAGAAGCAGAAATTGGATCTAACCACAAATTAGTAGTGGCAATTTGGCTAGTGGAATTAATTAAAAAATAAGCTACTATAGACTACAGTAAACTAGCGACACATAAACTTAAAAATGAAGATATCGAGAAAAAATACCAAAATGAGACGAACAAAGAATTCGATAAACTGGAGAAAGAAAAAACAGATTGGACACTTGAAGAACGATGGGTCGCTTTTAAAGAAACGCTATTAACAGCAACAGAGAAGACATGTGGAAAAATTAAATATATTAAAAATATAAAAAGAACTAGCTGGTGGAATAACGAAATCAAAATAGCGGTCAAAGAAGAGAAGACGGCGTGGAAAAAATATATCGCATCAAAATCTCATGTGGACAAAGAAGAATATGACGGGAAGAAATATATTGTAAAAAGAGCCGTCAAAAAATCAAAACGTGACTCATGGAAGAAATTCGGAGAAGAAATAACAGATCTACATAAGATGGATAACAGGAAATTTTGGACAAGAATAAAGAGATTGAAAGAAAATAAATATAAAGATATTAGAGCAATAAAAAATCGCCACGGCCAAGTACAAACGGAAATGGAAGAAATATTAAAAACATGGAAATAATACTATTCAGAGCAATTCCAAACATTAACATCGGAAGAGAATATAACAACAGTAGAAGAGGAAATCGACCAGCTACAAGGAATCCAAAAAGAAGAGATAGATCAAGTAATACAAGAAATCAAAATAGGCAAGGCTAACGGAGAAGATGAGATAGCGCCAGAGATGATTAAATCTTTGGGGGAAAGAGGCAAGGAATGGTTATGGAAGGTTTACAAAGAAGCATGGGTACAACAAAAAATTCCAAGGGAATGGGAAAATAACTTAATAGTACCCATCTTTAAAAAGGGAGATCAGACACAATCTGGGAATTACAGAGCAATCTGTTTGGCCCAAACTAGCTATAAAGTATACACAAAAATAATAGAAAAAAGATTAAGAGAATATTTAGAACCAAAATTAGGAGAAGAGCAGGGAACTTTTAGACCTGGAAGACCAACAAATGATAATATTTATATACTGAGGAATATAATCGAAAGAAAAATAGAAGAGGGAGAAGAAATGTACCTTACATTTATAGATCTAAAAGCAGCCTTTGATATAGTAGATAGAAGGGAAGTATGGAGAACCCTGGAGGAATTGGAAGTTCCACCCACCTTAATAAATATAATTAAAATTGTATACGAGACAGTTAGAGCCAAGGTACAAATTGCAGGGCAAAGGTCAGAAGAATTTAAAATGTATAAGGGAATAAAACGAGGAGACAGTTTAAGCCCATTTCTGTTTAAAATAATCATGGATAAGATTGTGAAACGAACTAAAGAAAAATATGAGCAGCTGAATACTATACTGGGACACAGAAATTTAGAGCCGATAAAAATAAGTAGTCTACTCTATGCAGATGATGTGGTCTTAGTAGCGAATACAAAGAACAAAATGCAAAAACTAGTGAATATTTGGACTAAAGAAATAGAGAACATGAAGATGGAGGTGAACATAAATAAAACAAAAGTGATGATAATAAATGAAAAACAACTAGGTAATCAAAATAATAAAGAGATTAAATGCAAAAACCAGACGCTAGAAAGAGTAACAACATTCGAATATTTGGGAAGTATAGTAACAGAAGATGGAAAAATAGATGCAGAAATAACAATTAGAGCAAATAAATCAACAAAAATATACTACTCTCTAAATAAAACAATTCTTGGACATAAAGATATAGACTTGGAAGTGAAAATGAAAATTCATAATATGATAACAGTTCCTACAATATTATATGCAAGTGAAAATTGGACCGTGCGAAAAAAGGACGAAACTAGAATAAACGCCATAGAAATGAAACATCTAAGAAGAATTGCAGGGAAAACTAAATGGGATAGGATTAGAAATGATGTCATTAGAGAGACAACTAAACAGGAACTGATAACTGGTAAAATAAAAAAGAGACAACTTAGCTGGTATGGTCATATGGTAAGAATGGAACCAAATAGGTTAACTAAGAAAATAATGGAGATTGGGAAACCGGTCAAAAAACAAAGGGGTAGGCCTAGAAGGAAATGGTTAGACCAAATACAAGAGATGGGTTTAGAAAGAGGAAAGACCATAGCAGAAATGAAAAACCTTGCAAGAGACAGAAAAATATGGAAGAAATGGGTACAGGACATGGAATCCGACGCCTGAAAGGGCAAAAGGATCTAGAAAAGAAGAAGAAGTAATTTCATGTTGCATTTTCACTTTAAAATGTTTACCTGAAACTACAATTGTATATTCTGTAACAAGGTTAGAATGAAAATTCGATGCGAGTGGAAATTTCCGAGCGCGAGCCGAAGGCGAGCGTGAGGAACCACGAGCATTACGAATTTTCATTCTAACCGAGTAGCAGACCATACTTTCTCCACGATCAAAGATTTTCAATGGAAATGAACAAAAGATAATTTATATTACAGAACTCAATTATATTAGGTAAACACTCAATGTGACAGCAATAATTTTGACACTTACTCAAGATTTGACACTACGATGACAATCAACTGCGTCAAGGCTAATGCTATTATTGCTAACCAGTGTGAGAATATTATTCTATCACTAGAGAGAGAATGTAAATACATTTAAATTGCATGGGGGCAGAGGTGTTGCAGAATATTTCTTCAATCTCAAGAGAGAGAATTCCAGCAATCAATTTTGATTTCAGAATTAGCAAATTTGGTGATGATCGTGGAGAAAAAATCTTCTATAAAAATGTTTTATAAAAATAGTATTAGAAGTAGTGAAGTATATTTTTATAGCGCTTCTTTAATAAACCTGTTTTATAATGCTGCTGATAAATGTTTCGAAGACCTGCCGAAATATTTATAACATTGCTTTATGATTATTGTGAAAGGCTTTATAAAATATTTATTCATTTATTTATTTAAGAAAAAAACAGACTGAGATCTTTTACATGTTTCTCTATAATGGTGATTAGAGCAATATGTACTATCATACATATTAACGGGGAGACTGAAGTCGTTTATAAAATTGTGCCAATTTTACACCCATAGCTATCGTTGGAAATGTTTTTCATAATACATATTTATGTCACGAACGTTGGCAAAACGTGGTTAAAAAGTTAAAATGGCATTACAAAAAACAACAGTAGAAAAAGTAAATTGTATAATTCGTACGGAATGGCTCGTGATACTCATGAAAAATAAATAGAGGTACCTTGTTGGTTAGAATACTATATTCTTATTATTTCGTTCTCCCTAAATATTGATTTGAACATCAATTTCCATTCAAATAATGAAGTTTGTTTAAAAGGACATCATAATTTGTTTATTAATTAGTTTTTGAAAATCAATTTAAGTTGGTTGTTGTTATGTATAACTACTATAATACAACTTTGTCAATCCCTGTAACTCTGAGGACTTTCACGTAAAACAGCATCAAAAACTTTTTGGGGTTATTCCATTTTGCGAACACAGAATAAATTTGTTGTCGTAATTTAATAAAAGTCGATGGAAAGGTTTACACTGTACTGAGAAGATTTTTATCAGAATTTTTTCACGGTGATCATAACGATTATATTTGAAAAGTTTTGCTAAGCCAGAACAAAGTGGCCTGAGAATTTTGTTCGAGTTTTTGTATTCAAGTTGGATAAGATTAGCGTTAAGTTAAGTTTTCTTTTATGTTGTTCCAGCTTGGGTTAAATTAGTTATGTTATTAGTTATTTGATACTCTGTTTTTATTTAAGATGCCATTACTTTTTATTTAGCTTTCCGCCCATTCAACATTTCGTCTAAAATTTTCGGCAACAAAAAGATGAAGCATATTCCAGCTTTTTATCTATACCAATATAGCTATAGTGGAGTTCAAATTCAGATGGTAGCGTTGTAGAGATATTGCAATACTTTATGGTACGATTAACTAGCAATGTTGTCGGTCTTTAATCTTAGGTCCTATGAAATACCTAGTAATATTTTGAAAATGACCTGATAACCAGAAGACCAGAATCCGGAAAAGGAGTCACCACCCAAAGAGATGACCTCAAGTTTGTGGAATATATACTACGGTTTCGCTGCGAAATCAACTCAAAAAACTGAGTATTAGTGAGTGACCGTGCTGCTTGATTGTCTCCACTATTGGAACACCGGCATCGAATTGCAAGATTGGCTTTTGTTCAAAATCGCCTGGCATGGAATGATGAGGTCTGGAACAACACCGTTCAGATGATTCGCACTTTACCTCACTGGGTTGGACAGACACCAGAGAATATGGAGAAGATCCGGGGAAAGATGCTCTCCAGCTTATATTAACAAGCAGCTCCACTTTAGCGGTGAGTCGGATATGGTTTCTTCTCAAGCTCGTACAGAGCTGGTCTTTATTAAGAATGGCTCCCTGAGAACTCACTGGTACCTCTTGGAGGTTCTAGCAGATCATTTTATGCATTTTCATGGTCACTATAAACAAAAATGACATTTTCATGAAAGATAGTGCTAAACCACATATAGTCAGTGTTTCCAGGGAGTATATGGATGACGAAGGAAGTATGCAGTACTATTGGCAATCCCGCAGTTCAGACATGGATCCCAACGAACATATCTGGAATGAGTTGGGACGATGTATCAGAAAACATACACCAGCTGCAAGAACTTCTCAAAGCTAAGAGATGTACTATTGCAAGAGTGAGATAATATCGAGCAGAATGTTACCCTTAACTTAATTGAAAGTATGCCTCGTGGACTTCAAGCAGTCATCAACGCAAGAAGGTGTTATTAGTTATTAGTTTTGTCAGTTTTTTCCATATTGCCGTTAATAGCAAAAAGTCCAACTTTTTTTTTAATGTAAAGTTGTTGTTGTTGTTTTTATTCATATTTCTTAAACTGCATAAACATTACATTACCAGAAGTAAATGGCTTATAGCGAATGAGTTTTTATGTCTATTGTACCCACTGTGAGAATGTCACTATAATGCTGGTGAAGAATAAGTTGATTTCTAGCAAAAAGCAACTCTAGTTGATAACGAATATCTTTAATGGTGAAAAAAGTTTAAGATTATACAAAACATAATATTTAACGATTATATACCTCCATCCGTTTCTAACCAATCAAATGCCATTTTGCGACCAATCAGAAGCAAATTATACTGCCACAGCCAATTTTTAATGTTGTCACATTAACTTCACATTTTTGTTAATTAATATAAATTAATAATTAATATAAATTATTATGTAGTTATATAAATTATTTTGAAAATCTTCCATTTCGTTGTATGTTTTCGTCTTTTTCGGTATATAATCTGACCATATACCAGCTTCGCTGTAGGGATATTTTTGAAGAATTTTTGTCTCGCGCCATTTTTAAAGAAATTTTACACAAAAATGTCAAAAAATATTCACCTCTTGGGATATAACTAGTGAATATTTAATGATCGGATTACTGTAAACACAACACAGACACACAGAAAATTCGTTTACTTATGACATCTATTTACTATCAACCAATCCAATGAAATGCTAACTACCTTTTTTGGCAAATGTTTGCATATATAGTAAAATTAATACCTATTTAGAGGTACCAGCCGTTTTAGTAACTTAACGTATGCGGCTTCTTGAACCATCTGACATTAACATGAAATCAAAATTTGACGTAACTTCAAAAACGTGACATCTAATAAATTAGTTACGACGTTCATTTTTGTTGTTAATTTTTTGTTTCAACCGATTTATTAATAATAAATAAGGATGGTCTTATTCTAAATGGGTATAAAATTTACTTTTTATAATCCCTGTTCGATATCCTAAATAAGCAAACAATTTCAAATAAGGCACCTTTTCTCCAAGGAAACGTCACCGGTTATTATTTTGCATTGTTTATTATTTTAGATTGTATCCTTACCTTTATATGAATAAGTGTCTTCATCCAACAAACGCATTGGTTTTTCCAAATTGTTCATGTATTCATCTACTTTTCCATTTTGAAAAGAAGCAGAGTCACTCATGGGTATTGAATTATGATTGCTTAAACTATTGTCTGTACTGTCCTGAAAGCAAAACAAAGATAAAATTCAACTATATTTCGCATTCATGTCCGGTTTTATAAGCTTGGGTTACCCCTGCCCCGAGGGTTAACCCGGTGACCGGAGGGTGATAGACGTCATTGGGTGATACAGTATTTTATAAAGCAGGGTTAGAGTTAACTCTGCCTCACCATTTGGCTCGGGTTAACTCTCGAGTTTAGCGTTGTCATGCGCAAAATACTAAAATTGTGAAGCAATGGAAGGTTATGTCAAAAACATAGAAAAATTATATCCCAAAAGAAGCAGTAGGGTAGTATCGGCTGACTAGTTGAAAAATAAACTACAGAACTATTATTGGGGTACAGCCAAAATAATTTATGGTTGGTAAAGAAGACTCTTTTTTACTAATCCAAACTTTCGAAAATGTATATCATCATTTTCAAGGCTAAAAATTTGGATACAAAAATATTTTTAACAAAACTTACTAGTAAGTGAGTTATTTCCTTTTGGAACTTTTAATAAACATGGAAACTCATCTTAACAAACTATTACTAAAACTTTCACATATTTTCGCTAAAATTGTTAAAAATCACAAAATCAGTCATGTTGGTTCCATACACATAACCAGTAACTGAAAATTTTTCCTAAATAGACATCAGCTCGAAAATATAAAATATTTTTTTTAAGAAAAATACACTACTACCAACACAACCAGTTCCAACTGAAATCAAGGCACCATTTAAAAAAAATTTTTTTTGAACAAAGAAAAACATTTATTTCATGTGTTACCAATAGATTTAGATATCTTCATAACATTCATCACCTAGTGGGTTGGGCTACCTATCGAGCGCGTCCTCAGGTGGCGGATAGGGGAACGGCCAAGGGGCTGGGGGTCCTTGGACCCCTTGGTCAGTGGCAGAAATAGTAGGGTGAAGGGAACTAAACCTCCCCAAAAGCCTTTGCGAAACATGCCACCGTGGACCAGCGAAAGGGCATTTGCGGAGCAGAGGCCAAAAGGAGGAAGAGAGTGAAAAAGATAGGGGCGGCAGCAACTATAGCACCCCCCCTCCTCCGCTTCGCCTCCAACAGTAAGGGCAAGGGCACCTCCCGCGGCGGGTGCCAAGGGCTCCTCCTTGAACAAAGGCAAGGAACCGGCTGCCCCTGCAGGTAAGCGCCCTCACTTGAACACCTTCACGGAGAGAACCCCAAGAAGGTTGAAGAAGCTGCGCACCGACAGAATTGTCGCTGCACCTTCAAAAACCTTCACTGATGCCGCCTTGAGACACCTCAAGGTAGCAATAATAGACGAGACTAACCCCATACGGTAAAATTACCGTAGAACAGGAGAGTCTTGTCAAAAACCAACTGCTGGAGGAGCTGGACAAGATCAGTGGTCTGCGATGACGATACTGTAAAAAGCCACAAATCACTTTAAGCCCTGGAAGGAGGCATCACTGGCGGTCATCAGTGTGGATAAGCTGCTAAAGCTTACCAAAGCCTCTCTCTGGATCCCGGAGGACGTCCACAAGACGACATCCGGTGAAAAGGAGAGGGTGCTGGGTCAGATGAAGGCGCAGAATCCCGATCTGGCGGTGGCAAGTTGGTACACTTTCCACCATGAGGCAAAGGAGAGCCCACAAGGTCATCCATTAGTCTTCGGGATATGGCTGTCCTCAAGAAAAAGTCGATGAGGATAAGCTACGCGTTTTTCTCATTGACAAAAAAGGCCAACAAAAAGAGCAGAGGGTACCTCTGAAGACCCGAGGTCCTTGGAAGTCGAGCCACCTAAAGTGGATATCGACCCCAAAGCCACCATGGGTCCCGAAAAGGACGTCGAAGCATCCGAACAGATGACAGTCGATGACCTGTCGGAAGAGGCACCCGAACTCAGCGAGGTCGTCTCTCCCCTAGCGGAGGAGAAGATGGACCTCTAGAATAAATTTCATAAACCGACACCTTTCTCATGGGCAAGGACGTTGGGAAAAAGGTGAATATCATACAATGCAACCTCCAACACAAAAAGGCGGCAACGACAACACTATGTCGCCACCAAGAGTCCTGGATAATAAAGACCAAAATTACTGGTTTCGGCAGCCTAACTGGTCAAATTTTCAGCTTACCAAGCAATCAGCAGCCTAGGAGAGCTGTTTACGTTCCTATGATATACAGTGCCCTTCCGATGGCACAATTCCGCACCTCAGTCCGTGCTGCGGTTAAAGTGGAATGTGCAGATGGAAAAGGCAAATATACGTCGTTGATACTCGCATCGGTCTACCTCTCTTCAGATGCAGCCACCCTACCACCGACTAGGGAGATGGAGGTACTAGTGGATCACTGTCTCAACCAGAGAGTGGAGCTTATTTTGGGTTGCGACTCAAACTCTCACCACTTGAGCTGGCGCAGCAAGGATATCAATACCCGATGTGTCTCTATATGAATATATAATTAAGAAGTCTAAGAGTCTTAAACAGAGGCACGGAGCCGACATTTATTAACGCCCGTAGCAAAACAATAATAGATATTACGCTGGCGACATCTAAAATATCAAACAAAATTCAGGACTGGCAAGTGTCAGCTCACATTTCTATGTCAGACCACCGCTGGCTGACCTAGGAACACTCACTGTCGATCAATCCCAAGAAGACTGAGATGGTCCTTTTCACCAGGAAAAGAAGATTATCGGGCTTAAAACCCCCCGAAATCTTCCATAGCAAATTAAACTTCTCTGAAGAGGTGAAACACCTTTTCCTTTGACAGGAAGCTAACATGGAACTCTCACCTACAGAGCAGAGCAAAAAGAGCATATGTGGCTTATGAGCAATGTCGGAGGACAGTGGGACGCACATGGGGTCTTTCACCCCGTGTGGTCACCTGGATCTACACTGCAATCATAAGACCTATGGTAGCGTACGGAGCCAATGCATGGGGACCGAAGGTTTCTTCAAGCAACGGCCATCCAAAAATTATATCAAATACAGCGAATGGCTTGTTTAAACATCACAGGAGCCATGAGAACAACACCAACCGCGGCAATGGAATTAACTACTGGTCTGACCCCTGTGAAGCTGGCGCCGAATAAATATTTGGCGATGACCAGGAAAAACCTACGCTTAACTGTAGGATTTCTGACTGGCCACTATCAACTAAGGAAACACCTCCATACTATGGGACTAGTGGACACACCTCTTTGCAGAATGTGTGAACAAGAAGATGAAACTAACTGTCAGGCATGTCTTATGTGAGTGCCCGGAGTTATCGTCAATAAGAGTGTGTGTAGTCAATAACCTATCACATCAGGATCAGGAACTATGAGTTGTCAAGGTGAATTGGCAGTTCAGTTAATTTGAAGCAAGTGTTTGTTGAATTGAAACTCAACTCTCGAAAATGTAAACAAGTGAATACAACACAATAGGTAGTTTCTATCCTTTTTTTATATTAATTAAGAAAATTTTGTAGGTTTCCTCAAAACAACTATGTGTCACCCATTATTATTTTAAGACCAAACGTGCGTTCATTGAAATTATTCATATTAAACTGAACCAACCATCTATTAATAAAAAAAATGAAATTTCCACTGTCAGTCATATTTACACTTATTTACTCACTCTTCATAAAAACAATTTGATGTTGCGAACCTGACATCATCTAATTCTGACGAGGGTTGCATTGACAGTTTCTAGCTCGAAGATTGAAATATTACTAACATTTAAATTTTATTTAATTGGTAATAAATTTTGTTTAAACAGAATATACAACATTAACAGCTCTCTAAAAGTGTAACTATGTCACATGCATAACACAATTTTATGTTTTCTCAAAATAATTAGTGACAGGCAGTTGTTTTGAGGAAACCTACAACATTTTCTTTCAAAACATCTAAAACTTAATTAATTTAAAAAAAGGATAAGTAGCTACATTTTCGAGAGTTGAGTTTCAATTCAACAAACACATACTTCAAATTAATTTAACTGCCAAGTAAGACTTTTTCAATTCGCAACTGCTAAAAGGGGCTGGATAAAATCAAATCATAAGTAAGGAATGTTATGGAGATATCTAAATATAATAATAACAAATGAAATAAATGTGTTTTTTCTTTTTTCAAAAATAATTTTTTTTTTCAAAAATGTTGCCTTGATTTCAGTTGGTACTGGTTGTGTTGGTAGTAAGGTATTTTTCTTAAAATAAGTATTTTATATTTTCGAGCTGATGACTTTTTCATTTAAATTTGTGAAAAACTTGGTCAGTTACTGGTCTTGTGTAGTTAGAAATGGAACCAACATGACTGACTTTGTCATTTTTAACAATTTTGGTAATATGAATATTTTAAAAATATGTGAAAGTAATATTTTGTTAAGATGAGTTTTCATGTTTATTAAACGAATATCCGTTCTCAAAGGAATTTACTCACTAACTAGTTAAACATATTTTTTATCCAAATTGTAACAAAGAATTTTATACTTTTAGCCTTGAAAATGATAATAAACATTATCGAAAGCTTGGATTAGTAAAAAAGAGTCTTCTTTACCAACAATAAATTATTTTGGCTGTACCCCATAATATTGATTATTGAGGCACTGTTTTTCATTTAAAAATTAATTAAATATGGATGAACTGAGAGATTTAATTGACATTTTTAGTGACTTCCTAACAGATGATGAGGAAGATATTATTCGAATAGTTGAGGCACATCGAGTTCATAGGGTTTTCAGAGGTAGAATAGACACTTTAAATTACTGGAATGATGAAGAATTCATAGCGCATTCCCGTTTATCTAAACATTCAACTGAAGATATTATTGAACTTGTGGGTAATCAACTTAGACGTATTACATACCGGAAAGTAGTCATATATATCTATAGTAGATGTGTGTAATTTTAATAACACTATCTTATTAATTAAAATGTATTTTTTTAGAAATCATGCCCTCAGTCCTTTGACACATTTACTTGTAAGGTTATGCCCGACTCATAGAAGAAAAAACTGTTCTGTTGCCCGACTTCTTCTACTTTTATATATTTTTACGGTGATCTTTGCATTTTAACCCGAGAGTTAACCCTCGGGATACCTCGAAATATTTAACTCTACTCTATAAAACCGAGCATTAGAAAGTAAGTTCATTTTGAAGGTTGAGATATGCCAAAAGATCCTTATACTCTCAGAGGCTCAGGCTGCTGCTCCTAAAGCCGGCACTGATGATATTAAAGGATCCTCTGAATATTGACGTTATAGATTTTTTAGCATGCCTCTAGTTTTTTACAGCTTCTTATAGAATTGACCCTATAGTAATATATTTTTTATTATTTAATTAAGTAATTAAAACAAAGCTGTTTCACGTTCGAAACATTCAATATGATGTAAATTATTCAAATTGTTATCTGTACAATCACACCACATTTTTAGTTAAATCGTATAATTAACCGTAACAATATTCATTTGCAATGGAACGTTCACCTAGCCAGACTAGAATTGGTAAACTATTATTTTTAAATCAGGCAACGTCCCTAATGCTGTTTGTTTAATCCCCGTAAAACAATATTTTTCAATTCAGATTTACGTGCTCGACTAATGTGACCATCTGCACAGGAATATCAAATAAAATACATATTAAGGTTACAAAGCTCAGTAAAATATACACTACGGTTTCAATATCTATTTTTTTAATTTTATAATATGGCATATACAGGTTGTTTCACATTTAGTAGCTTTAAACCCCGAAGAGGAGTTAATCCTAAAACAGGGTAAAATGAAAATTTTTCTTGAAAATCCAATGAAGGATAAATTAAAATTCAATAGTAAAATCATGCTCGTAAGATTGTCCGAATCGATCGTAAACTGTTACTTCCATATTGTTAACCAAAAATTAATAATAAGAATGTAAACATTTTGAATTTAATTAATAGTATATTATGCACCAAGCGACTAAAGTGAGCCATTTAATCCCGCGGGTGGTGTTTGATTCCTGAGGGTGGAGCGCAGCGGAGCCCGAGGGAAGCAATCCACCTAAGGGATTAATGTCACTTTAGTCGAGAGGTGTATACACTATTTTTGCAATTCCGGTAATTCTACATACATTCTCAATAAAAATAAATACTACTTACATTTGAAGCCCTAACACAATAAACATAGTATGCTGTTTGTTTCTGTGGCAATGATAAATAAAGTCCCTGTCAAAACGGCGCCATTGTAAACGTAGAGAAAATAAGTGAAAATGAATAAAAGTGAAGAATTCAACGAAGATCGGGCTGCTGAAGCAATTACTCATGAACTAATACCACAAAAATCGAGAAAACTATATGAACAACAGTACGAATCATTTGTAAGGTGGTGCAATGAGAAACACGTCACGCAGTATAATGAAAATGCGTTGTTGGTGTATTTCAACGAGAAATCCAAAAAATTTTGTTCTTCCACGTTATGGTCATATTACTCGATGTTAAATGCAACAATTAATATCAAGCATAACATAGACATCAGCAAATTTCCAAAATTACTGGCTGTTTTGAAGCGAAAAAATGACGACCATAAACCCAAAAAGTCAAAAGTGCTCACCGAAGAAGAGGTTGAAAAATTTCTGGTAGAAGCTCGGGACGACAAGTACTTAATGATAAAGGTATCGTAATAATCGTTTTATAAGAATAATTTTTAACAATTTATATTTTAAGGTGGCACTAATTTTTGGAGTTGTTGGAGCTTGTAGAGGCAACGAATTAATGCAACTATATATATAATAAAATCGATCGAACTTTCGTTATCAAAAATGGTGAAGACATTAATTCTCTTAAACACGTCGAAATATGCAGAAATGGCTCTGCGAAAGTCAGAAACAGCGCATTGAAGATTTTTTGTTTATTATAAGGATGCAAAGTGTACTGTACAGCCTGTTGGCAAAAACACATTTGGGACATTGCCTCAAATTATAGCTGCTTTTTTGAAGTTGCCGGACGCGTCCTTGTTTTAGGCGAACATCCGCGTCTTTATTAGCGAATTCTGGGGCCACTGTGGATATTTTAAAGCGCCACGGCGGATGGAGAAGAGCAACAGTTACCGAAGGGTACGTTGAGAGCTCCATCAACAACAAAAAATCGATAGCAGATACTATTCTTTGCATAAAAATAGACCAATATCACCGCTGGCCGATGGGACTTCATCATCTTCCTTGAATCGAAATCCTGACCCAATATTCACTTCTGTCTGTTCAAGTTCAACTAGTTCATCTACTTCTGATATTAATAATCGTGTATTTAGTTTGGTTAACTGCAATAATGTGAACATTACTTGTCATTTTAATTCAACAAATAAAGATTAATGTTACTATGGTACGTTTTTATTTGTAGTTTGAATCCCTTGGGATTTTAACTGTCACTTTATATCCCTTGGGTCTAAAAGTGGCACTTTAGTCTCTAACATGTGAGACTAAAGTGACTATTTTAGTCTCGGAATTGCGAAAAATAATTTGCTTTTTTTCTTTATTCATGTGGAATGAGTACAACGCTAATTTTAACACAGCAATTGTAAATACTCAAATCACAATCACAAATCACAAAATTATGGAAACTTTTATTACATCGAAAGATTTTTCGTCCATCGACGATACATACACCGGTATGCTGACTTGTCGCCTTAAATTTTGCACACTATGCACATGACATCACTCTGGAATCATAATCAGAAATTGTTGAATGAAGTTGAGCGTGTTTAGCCTGTTTTTCCTGTGGTCTTCCGGTTTTTGTGTGTTAATGATATTGTTTTATGCTATGTTTAAGATTATTATAGTTGATGTAGCTGTTATTATTATTTTTTTAAACATTTGTGAACGACTATCTACGCCACTGACCGTATTAATATTATTTTCATTAGGAAGAGATAAATAATGATCCTTAAGAACATCGACGTAAAAACTAAGTGACAAATCTCCAGATGTATAATTACTAAGAACTCATATACAAAACGTGAAGTTATGTGCCGATTAGATTTTATATTTTAGGAATAATGTTTTACTATCAACTATTATAGTTCAAGCCCTTTCTGTCACATACATTTTGTGTATCAAACACTTGTTGAAAAGACTGTTTAAAATGGTTAAAAAAACTGTAGATAAATTTCCGAACACATCAGTGCCATTTGAGGTACTGCAAGCGCCAAAAGTGATGGCTATCCCGCCCCCATGCGCACAAACTCATTTTCAACGTTACCTCCCACTACAGCTCTTGCAAGACATATAAATGCTCTGTACAGAGGCGTATCATTAGTTGTCCTCCAATTCTGTTGGCGTTCGGCATTGTCTATAATTTTTGTGTTGTTTCTGAAAAAATGTTATCGCCTAACAAAAAACCAGTTATCAAGAGTCAGGCACGTGAAATAATTTTTAAACTGTGTAAATGTGAGTCGGATACGTTATCAAATGTGAAAAATAAAACATCTCTCGCTACAGGTAACATTAAATAAATTTCAAAAATAACTATTTCAACACAAATCTCTATTTTGTATTAGATATTTCGATAAGAACCATTGAAAGGGTGGTTAAAGAAGGGGAGCAATTAATTTCTGCAAATAACGTGCGAGTAAAATTTTCCACCCCAAGAAAGAAGCGGCCTAGAAGAGCACCAATAACTGATATTCCCGAGTATGAGTATTCCAATATTAGACGGATTATTTACGACTTTCATAAGACGGAAGGGTGTCGTATTACGGTAAAAAAGTTACAGCACAAAATTAATGACGTTTTGGGAATTGTGGCTCCCGGAACATCTCTTCGTAGATTTTTAAAGAAAATAGGTTTCAAATGGACTGGAAATAATAGAAAAATTTTAATAGAGAAAATGGACATCAGAGCATTGAGGATCAAGTATTTACAAAAAATCCATTATTTTCGTAGCCAACAGCGACCAATTGTGTTTCTTGATGAAACATACCTTCATAGTGGACATACATCTAAGAACTGGACGGATGAATCAACCAAAGGGTTATTTAAAAATATTTCGAAGGGACCATGACTCATTATTATTGTCCATGCAGGAGGTGACATGGGCTTTATACCTGATTGTCGGCTTATATTTAAATCAGGCACACAATCAGGGGATTATCATTCAGAAATGAATTCTGAAAAATATTGTAAATGGTTACAAGAAAAGTTGATCCCAAATTTACCTGTGAATTCGATAGTCGTGACCGATAATGCTCCATACCATAATATTCAAATTATTCCAGCCCCCAACACAAATTCTAGGAAGGCTGACATGGTGAAGTGGCTGCACGTAAAAAACATTTTGTTCACCCCTGACATGCTCACACCCGAATTATACGAGTTGATCAAGAGAAATAAAAAGCATCATATTAGATACAAATTTGATGAGGTTATGCTTGAACACGGACATAACGTTTTGCGACTTCCACCCTACCATTCGGATTTGAATCCCATTGAACTCATTTGGGCTACTTTCAAAAACAATGTGTCCCAAAAGAATGCAACTTTCAAGTTGGCAGATGTGAGGAAACTGGCGGAGCACGAGTTTGATCAAATCACTTCCGACGAATGACAAAAGCGATGCCGACATGTAGTAGATATAGAGCGGAAATATTGGGAAAATGAAACATTCACAGATGTTCAAACAGAGATAAATCCAGTGATTATAAATTTAAATGACGATAGCAGCACAAGCAGCAGTGAAGATGAAGACAATTTGTATTCAGATAGTGACTGATTAAAATTTATTTTTTAATAAGTGTATCATTATATATCATTTTAATGAACTGTACTACTACCTATAATACTGAATAAAATATGAAAAGAAATTACAAATAAATCATGTTCCATTTGCTACCCTAATTAAAAGTAAGTATAGGTACGACACTGACCGGCAAGGGACTTATCGTAATCCAATAGTAATTTAGTTGGGAGAGTCTATACCTGCGCCATCGCTCGCCATCACGTTTGGCGCTTGCTGTAATTCTTTGCTTAAGCAGAACGCGGACATACATCAGACTGAGTGAGCTTAACCGAAAAATTAGTTTAACAACTGCCAAACAAAACTTTTTAAAAAAATACCAAGTTCACAAATACCAAAAATTAAATGGTTTCCTTGGATTTGTGTTGTTTACATTTAATTCTTCATGTACCTACTTAAAGCTGAATAAAGTTAGTTAGTTACCTAGTATTCCTTACAATTTGTTTTTTTTAATTTATTTTCTCCAAGTATAACTACATATTATACCTAATGTAAATTATTATCTATATAAATATAAATTATCAATATACTCCATAATTTTATATTCGGTAGATAAAAGGTCTTTTGTCAATTATTTCATTATTCCTAAGAGTTTATTTTCAGGTACCTTAGCAATGTTGTGAGTATAAAAGGGTATTTTGTTTCATAGGCTATACATTATAAGTCCTTGTAGACGGCTCGCATCCTTAAGAACGTGAGATTCAACTGATAAGCTCAATAACCTCATACCGTAACGTGGTCCATCTATCGCATGTCGCGTTACAGCCGGCCGCGGAGTAGGGGTAAAGTGAAAGGAGCAATGTCAATATGGCGGCGCCCATGGCTCGCATCACAGCTGACCGTTTAGTATTTATATTCTCACTTATTCGTGCAAGTGCTCCGCGGTATTTGTGTATTTTACCACGTTTTATTTAACTCGCTTTCTTGTATGTCGGGTGGAAATTTGTACATGATTTTAAACTTATTTTTCGATGGGTTAGAGACTTAAAATTTTCAACATAATTAAGAAATGGATGACCATAAAAAAATATGGAATTTTTTTTTAAAACATGGCGAATTATTGATAAATCGTCACTTTTTGATTTATAGATGGACTGTTTGGTACGGGGAATGATAAAAATGTACGTTGTTAAAAAACCATTCCAAAAAACGATGTTGTTTTGATATGTACGGTACGTTCTAGTATTTAATTGGGAACATCAAATTATAAGAAATAAACTAGAATCATTGATTAGAACACTTTTTACTACATTGTATAAATAAAATATTCGTAATTCGTCAAAAGCGTACAAATAAATATAAATAAAATGAAATAAATCCACATGCATACCTTACAATATAAAAATAGAAATCATGAACAACTCGTTAAGAAGATTCTATAACATACTTCAGAACTCGATTTTCATATAAAAACAATGTTGAATAATTACAAAAAAATGGAATCCCAAACCAAACTTATAAAGCAAAAAAGCAATTATTATAACATTTATAATACTTGTAATTTTGTATTAGGTTTATGAGATTTTTTAATTTTTATGTCGCGATCTGCGAATTTTATTGTTTAATATAAACGCACTCTTTTATAAAGAGATAAAAAAATCATTGTATGGTTTTATGAAACCATGATGCAAGTGAAACTTTTTTTCGGATTGTATGCAATTAACTGCAAGTTTTCGGAAAATTACTATAAGGTAGAGATGGTAAAATGCCCATGTTGTTTATAATCCCCCTCACTGCATTTTCACCCAACGTAGAGCGCATGCCGGTACGTGGCCACAGGACTATTACTTTTCACAATATACGGCCACGCTCCTAGGGATGGCGATTCTTTCTAAAAAGATCGATTTTTAAATCGATTCGAATCGTAACCTGATGAATCGATACATAAAAAAATCGAGGTCTAAAAGATCGATTTCAAAAAAATCAAGTTTGTATTTTTTACAACGTAAATATAAATCGATCTTTTTACTGAAAAACAACAAGAAAGGTACCCCTAAATAAACAATCTCTCTCCGGGATCTCTTATCAGTAAAATTGGGGATTTTTTTTAAGTTCAGGGAATTCGATAATAATAACAATTATTTTTCTATTACCATATTATTATCACAAAGTATCGGATTAGGAATGTGTGAGATTAATGGAAAGAATCATCGATAAGATAAAAATCGATTTTTCTTTATTCAAAATTAATGGATTTGTCGAAAAAACCGATTTTAATAAAAAATAAATCGATTTCTGCGGAAATATGGTTGATTTTTTTTTGATTGTTTTAAAAATGGACATGCTTCTCGTATATATTCCGATAATAAACCTAAAAGATTTATTCGTTAACGATATTTATCGGATTGAAAAAAAATCAAATAAAATTTTATGAAAATTGTCAAAAATTTTGAAATATGGTCAATAATTGTAAAATTATTGTCAATAACTGTTGAAAATTGTCAATAATTGTTAATATTTTGAGAAATGGTCAAAAATTTTCAAAAATGATCAAAAAATTTGGAAAAATGCTCAATAATTAAAAAAAAAGATCAATAATTGTTGAAAAATTTGGAAAAATGGTCAGTAATTGTTGCAAAACTGACAAAATTGGTCAATAATATTTAAAAAATGATCAGTTATTGTTGAAATACTGTCAAAATTGGTCAATAATTGTTAAAAACTGTTAAAAATGGACAATTTTTGACAAAACTGTCAATAATTGTTAAAAAATTGTTATTAATTGTCAATTATTGTCAAAAACTGCTGAAAATTGTCAATTATTGTCAAAAATTTTGAAAAGTGGGCAAAACTGTCAAAATTGGTCAATAATTAAAAAAAAGGTCAATAATTGTTGAAAAACTGTCAAAATTGGTCAATAATTGTAAAAATGGTCAATATTTAAAAAAAATGGTCAATAATTGTTGAAAAACTGTCAAAATTGGTCAATAATTGTAAAAAATGGTCAATAGTTTCAAAAAAATGGTCAAAAATTGTCAAAAAGTTTGAGAGTTTTTCAACAATTATTGACCATTTTTCCAAAGTTGGTCAATAATTGTTGAAAAATGCTCAATAATTTTAAGAAAATGATCAGTAATTGTTACAGATAATTTTGAAAAGCTCAAAACTGTCGTCTTAGAGCTTGATCTTATGGAAAAGCCTGAAAGAATTTTTAATGTAGATGAGAAAGGGTGCAGGTTGACACTTTATCACCAACAGGCTGTTTTGGCTCAAAAGGGAGCCAAAAGGGTCCATCTTGTTACCCCTGAACATGGAGAGAATGTCATAGCAATCCTCTTTAAGGGCCTAAGGTTAAAACCCGAATGGCGTGATCAGTTGCCTCCAGGAACGTTGACATTTATGACAGAGAAAGGAAGTATGACGGTTAGTAGTTTCAATCAATGGATAAAGCATCTAGCTAAATATAAGCTACCTGGAAAATGTCTTCTTATTTTTGACGGTGCATCATGCCACTTATATACGTTTATTATCGAAACTATTGATTCTTGTGACATTAGGCTTTTTTGTCTTCCGAGCAATACGACACATGAACTACAGCCTACAGTTGAATCATTTGAGCATTACTGGGTAGAAGTACTACTGTACTGGACTCGTTACAAAGACCGAACTATAACTAAACAAAGGTTGGGTGAAATTTTCTCCTCTGTCTGGGACAAAGCCGTTACGCCACAAAATATCAAATCTGGTTTTTCGGCAACTGGCATTTATCCATTCAATCCTAATGCTATAACCGAAATTGCATTTGCACCCAGTATTTTAACTGAAAGACAGAATGTTGAAGAAAATATCCGACCACAAGTTGCAGGGCATAGGAACTCTTCACCACAGCCTGGGCTGTCTGGATAACGACGGGTAACGGAAAACACACCACCTCGAATGTTTGCAAAGCCTCCAAAATCAGAACAAAAACGAAAAGGAAAAAGTAGATTGCCATCATCATCAAGTGACACTTCAGATGAGGATTTGATATCTTTATACAGTGACACGTTGTCAGAAACATTTACATATGAAGAAGAGAAACAAGCAGAAGCTGAAGTCCAGAAGTTAAAGTTCAAATGGTACCAAAAATAATTTCAAATGACACAATACAGGAGGAAAAATGAATAAATAAAATCTGCAGCACTTCAATCGAGACTAAAGATAGGGCAAATAATAAAGAACAAGAAGGTCAAAAAACCAACAAAAATGAAGAGAAGGTGGACTTAAATGTTCACTGAAATGTTGGAGATACCGTATAAAGATGACATAAAGAAAAAAAAAAGAACAGAAAAACATTAGTAGTAAAAAAACAATCACGAAGGAACACCAAAACAATCCAAACAAAAACTCCAGAAAACAAAGCCAAAAACCCGCGGACAGAAAACTTGGTTTTGTAAAATTTGCCAAGAAGATGTGCAACAGGACCTGCGTTTGTGCACAGATTGTTTAGTGTGTATGCACGAAGAATGTAGGGCTTACGAAAAATGATAAATCAATTTTTATTTGTCCATTTTGTTCCGAAATTGCTAAAAGATAATGTTTACGAGTTTTTAATCACAAATTTTCTTAATTTTTGAGTTATTTTTTATTGTAATTGCTCTGATTGTTTCATATTCTGTTTGTCTTTAAT
This sequence comes from Lochmaea crataegi, assembly GCA_947563755.1. NCBI lineage: Eukaryota > Metazoa > Arthropoda > Insecta > Coleoptera > Chrysomelidae > Lochmaea > Lochmaea crataegi. The sequence goes on from OX387425.1 coordinate 25,319,164, forward strand.
AAAAACCAAAAAGTAAAAATTTTATTTCATTTAAAATTTTGACTTTTTCCACTGGTCACATCATAAAGGTAATATGCCCTTATTAGGGGGCGTATTATACCAACATATGTTGCTAATATGCCCAGTTGGTTCGTTTAAAAAATAAATTGTTTAAAAGTGAAGAAATTTTATTATTGCAAAGTTGATATCCAAAATACTTACTAGCGGTATCCGAGAATACTTAGTTATTATGAAAACCCGTTTTTTCCATTTTTTATTAGGGTTTCCTCTTAACATGGGCATATTACCATCAGCTACCTTATTTAGGGTATTAAAATCGCGTTTTTAATCTTAACTTAATAATTAGAAAATGGGAATCATAGTGGAAAATCAATAGTAGACAAGAGAGGAATTTTCTCCACTTACTGAATACTTGAGAGAAGTATTTAATCTTAATATGAAAAATGATACCAACCAGGACATATGGTACTACGATCGATGCAGTTTTTTCTAGATATATTGAAAAAATAAGATGTTTACTTATTTTAGTTACACTAAGGGGCTGAAGAAAACTATACAGAATACCCAGCGACATCTGTATTTGTCATGAGTTATGATTGAATATATAGTCAATATTTCCAAGAAAAATGGCGATGTTTTCTTAAATAATTAAAATTTTACGTTGATGGTTGATATAGCATGAAATGATGAGGTTTTCTCTGCATCCTTTGTCAATTTGTCAGCCAGCCATCGTCTGGCGTTGTTTGTGTATGTAAACACGTGTTTGTTTGTATTCATTGTGTTATTTTGTTCTTGTGTTTTTGATTATAATTGGAAGATGGTATTTGTTCGCTATTGTGTTCCCCAGTGTACTAACAAAAAAGCCCAAAGGTTTAGTTATATTGAAAGTCTCACTATATTCCTTTTTATAATAAATTGAATCAAAATAATTTTTTACTTAATTACAGTTACCTGTAAATAATTGTCATATTAGTAAAGAGTGATATAGACGTCAAAAAATAATAGTTCAATACTATTATAACGCTTTACAAAATTAGAAATATAAATTTCCAAAGAACAGACACTAAGAAGCAACAACTACTTCTCGGGCTATATGCCCCGACAGACATTGAATTACACTTCTAAAGTAAAGGGGGTTGGTACTTAAGATAGAACCAACCATTCTGGTTTGCGATTATAAGGAATAACATCACTTGTAGACCGGTTTCGGCGTATTTGCGCCTCATCAGTACAAGGTAGATGCTATTCGTCCAGAAGCTCTGGGAGCATAATCCTGGACTTGAGACTACGTTGATACCACATCAATACATTAACCTCAGTGAAGGAAATGATAAGAGTGCGATATCAGCGACATCTCCACATCTAATCACAAACCAAAATTCTATATCGACAAAAAACCATCTCGGTTTTGTAGTTATTTACTTAATTACAGTTACCTGTAAATAATTGTCATATTAGTGAAGCGTGATCTATAGACGTAAAAAATAATAGTTCAATACTATTATAACGATTTACAAAATTAGAAAAAAAAATGTTATTCCTTCTAATCGCAAACCAGAATGGTTGGTTCTATCTTAACAGATATACCAACCCCGTTTACTTTAGAAGTGTAATTCAATGTCTGTCGGAGCATATATCCCGAGAAGTAGTTGTTGCTTCTTAGTGGACGGTCTGCTCTTTGGAAATTCATTTTTCTAATTTTGTAAATCGTTATAATAGTATTGAATTATTATTTTTTGACGTCAAAATAATTATCTTAAATTTTTATTACTTCATGTTTAATTTGTTAAAAAAAATTTGTTCTTTTTTATCTTGTTTTATCTATAAACCAAATGGCTCTTAAATTTATCTCAAGCAAGAACCAACAATTTTGGGTTATTGGCATTTTACCATTTAAAAAAAAGGCATTGAAGGCAAAAAACCTGAAATTCTTATTTTGGACTTGAGAGGTATCAAAACTGAGGATTTTCAAATAAATTGGTATAAAAACTTTTTTCATGACCGTTTATTAATTTCGATATTAATGAATTATTTTATTTAAAAAAGGATGCGTTAATGGACGTCATTAACGCACTGTTTTTCATTAACGCACTCTTTTTTCATCAACGCACTCTTTTTTCATCAACGCACTCTTTTTTCATTAACGCACTCTTTTTGTGATTTTGACGTTTTGATGACATTTTGATATAGACAATATACCAATATCATTATAACATTCTACGTCATTGGTATGGAGTGGACATTATTATATCCTGATAGTTTTTATGGAAAAGTGAATTTTGTCACAAAAAAAGAGTTTACGGTCAACGAAAAAATATTGTAATCAACTCATTTGTTAATGGGCGATTAATAAACTCAACTATTAAAGGCACTCACTCGCTATCGCTCGTTCGTTTCGTTTATTAATCGCCTTCATTAACAAACTAGTTTATTAAAAGCCAAATTTTTAATTAGAGCGGGCAGCCTTTTGATTTTATTTGATCTGTGGTTACATTTATAGACTGTGAGACTCAAGGCGAAGATAAAGTTATTGATAGAATAATTGAAGTTCAAAATGATTCAATGATTTAAATAAATATTTTTCCCAGTTCATAACATGCGTCTATCATTTGAATGATTGTATTTATTATGTCTTCCGTATTCTGATACGCAGATTGCAATTAAAATTTATAGTTGGATATCTTGTCTACTATTGATTTCCCATTATCAATCCCATTTTTAAATTATTAAGTTAAGATTAAAAACGCGATTTTAATACCCTAAAAAGAAAAAATAATTTTCAGTTAATTGCCTACAATCCGAAAAAAGTTTTACTTGTATCGTGGTTTCATAAAACCGCACAATGCTTTTTTAATCCTACGAAGGACTAAAGGAGAGAGTAATAACAATAACTAACGTAAATGGTCCATTGTAATGGACATTATACGACAGTGAACACTGTTTACACTCACTACACCAGCACCAAGACTGTTTGTAGGTCTCTGAAGAAGATAACTTGATAGTGTAAAGTTTTAGTGTTGGTGTAGTGAGTGTAAAGTACCGCCAACGGTTCCAAAATTCCCAATTTAGTTGGATATTATTCGGTTATATGCCCTATATTTTAAAGCCGGTTGACAATACAATTTACGTTTTCTAAAAATTAATTATGAATTGACGATGAAATAATCTTTCAATTGAAGTAAAAACCTTAAAAACTTATGTTCAGTTAACGTCAAAAAGTGTTTTTGTACTCACTCTAGTTTTTAACAACAATTATATTAACTAGAATACGTCATTGATAAGAAACATTTTATCTGTTGACCACTTCTTGATAAATACATTAACCGATTACACAAAACACACTAACTTTAATTTACATGTACGCTCTTTGAACGATCGTAACTCACTTAATCTTAAATACATTGTAGTTTCCTCTTTACTTAACTAGTATAATCAAGGAGGGAAAACATGGGTTTAAAAATAGGCGTGATTTGGAAAACAATGACAAAATGAAAAAGAAAATATTGGTCAATAAAATTTCGAAGTTTCAATGTGCAATAACAGTGTAGATGAAAACTTTGAAAAGAAACATAAATATGAATATTGCCTGCCAAGTTAATAAAAAACTACATATAGATAAAATCCACACAAAGCAGATAAAAATGGATATTTATAGAGCTCATAATGAGATCTATAATGCGGAAACTGGATACTTACGAATGAAGGAGATGAAAAATACTTGAGAATAGTAAAATGGAAAGTAATCAGATAGTCCAAGAGCTATAAACACGTGTTTCATGAAGTGTTTGATGCACCTTGACATTTTGGGCTACCGGCGAGTTGCATCCCAAAAAGTAAAATTTTACCTGAACGAAAAAATGCATCCGTAATCCAAAAAGGTCTGTTTATTAATAATCGCCTATCATGGTCAAAGGTTGGTCAAATTTTACAGCAATGTTGCCGATACCTAACCTAACCTACATAATTGAATAATGTTCAAATTAAATTAATATATTATTCACTATATTGTTATAAAACTGTATTAGACGAACTTTCGAAAATAAAATTTAGTATCAATTACGATATCAGAATAAACATGACAACAACGCCCGCTTTTATTCAATTATCTACCAGTTTTAGACACAATATTTAATTTGTTGACGGAAAACATGAAAATAAATAAACGTCAAAAAATAATAGTTTTATACTATTAGAACGCTTTACAAAATTTGAAAAATAATTTTCAAAGAAGCAACAACTACTTCCCGGGCTATATGCCCCGACAGACCTTAAATTATACTTCTAAAGTAAACAGGGTTGGTATTTAAGATGGAACCAACCATTCTGGTTTGCGATTAGAAGGAATAACATCACTTGTAGACCGGTTTCGGCGTATTTGCGCCTCATCAGTACAAGGTAAATGCCATTCGTCCAGAATCCCTGAGAGCATAATCCTGGACTGGAGACTACGTTGATACCACACCAATACATTAACCTCAGTAAAGGAAATGCTAAGAGTTCGATATCAGCGACATCCCCACATCTAATCACAAACCAAAATTCTATATTGGAAAAAAACATCTCGGTTTTGAAGTTATTTACTTAATTACAGTTACCTGTGAAAAATTGTCATATTTTAGTAAAGCGTGATCAATAGACGTCAAAAAATAGTAGTTTGATACTATTATAACGCTTTTGTCTAAACACAAACCCGAATGGTTGGTTATATCTTGTAGATATACCAACCCCCAATAATTTAGAAATGTAATTCAATGTCTGTCGGGACATACGGCACGAGAAGTAGTTGTTGCTTCTTAGTCAACGATCTGTTGTTTGAAAATAATTTTTAAAATTTTGTAAAGCGTTATATAGCAAGCGCCAAACGTGATGGCGAGCCCGCCCCCATGCGCACAAACTCATTTTTAATGTTACTTCCAAGTACAGCTCTTGCAAGACATATAAATGCTCTGTACAGAGGCGTATCATTAGTTGTCCTCCAATTCTGTTGGCGTTTGGCATTGTCTGAATAATTTTTGTGTTGTTTCTGAAAAAATGTCATCGCCTAACAAAAAACCAGTTATCTAGAGTCAGGCACGTGAAATAATTTTTAAAGTGTCAAATGTGAGTCGGATACGTTATCAAATGTGAAAAATAAAAAATCTCTCGCTACAGGTAACATTGAATAAATTTAAAAAATAACTATTTCAACACAAATCTTTATTTTGTATCAGGTATTTCGATGAGAACCATTGAAAGAGTGGTTAAAGAAGGGGAGCAATTAATTTCTGCAAATAGCGTGCGAGTGAAATTTTCCACCCCAAGAAAGAAGCGGCCTAGAAGAGCACCAATAACTGATATTCCCGAGTATGAGTATTCCAATATTAGGCGGATTATTTACGACTTTCATAAGACGGAAGGGTGTCGTATTACGGTAAAAAAGTTACAACAGAAAATTAATGACGTTTTGAGAATTGTGGCTTCCGGAACACCTATTCGAAGAATTTCAAAGAAAATAGGTTTCAAATGGAGAAGGACTGAAAATAATAGAAACATTTTAATAGAGAAAATGGACATCAGAGCATTGAGGATCAATGCCAACAGCGACCAATTGTGTTTCTTGATGAAACATACCTTCATAGTGGACATACATCTTCTAAGAACTGGACGGATGAATCAACCAAAGGGTTATTCACAAATATTTCGAAGGGACCATGACTCATTATTATTGTCCATGCAGGAGGTGACATGGGCTTTATACCTAATTGTCGGCTTATATTTGAATCCGGCACAAAATCAGGGGATTATCATTCAGAAATGAATTCTGATAATTATGGTAAATGGTTACAAGAAAAGTTGATCCCAAATTTACCTGTGAATTCGATAGGCGTGACCGATAATGCTCCATACCATAATATTCAAATTAATCCAGCCCCCAACACAAATTCTAGGAAGGCTGAGATGGTGAAGTGGCTGCACGAAAAAAACATGACATGCTCAAACCCGAATTATACGAGTTGATCAAGAGAAATAAAAAGCATCATATTAGATACAAATTTGATGAGGTTATGCTTGAACACGGACATAACGTTTTGCGACTTCCACATTTAAATGACGATAGCAGTACAAGCACAAGCAGCAGTGAAAATGAAGAAAATTTGTATTCAGATAGTGACTGATTAAAGTTTATTTTTTAATAAGTGTATCATTATATAACATTTTAATGAAATGTACTGCTACCTGTAATACTGAATAAAATATGAAAAGAAATTACAAAGAAATCATGTTCCATTCGCTACCCTAATTAAAAGTAATTATAGGTACGACACTGACCGGCAAGGGGCTTATCGTAATCCAATAGTAATTTAGTTGGGAGAGTCTATACCTTCGCGATCGCTCGCCATCACGTTTGGCGCTTGCAGTAATAGTATTAAACTATTATTTTTTGACGTCTATTGATCACGCTTTACTAAAATATGACAATTTTTCTACAGGTAACTGTTATTAAGTAAATGAAAATAAATATTAATTTCAATAGAAAGAGATAGGAAGCGCGTAGTCGTGGATGTGAGTAAGAGCACTGATTACCGGCCTAGCTACGGTCTTTCTCTGCGCTCTCATTGGCTATTGGTCACGTGTTCTTGTAGAGCTGTACTGACTACACATTTTTAAATTAAATTTTGGAGTAACATAAAAAAATATGTTTATTTTTATTAATAACTTATTTTTAAATGTTTAATCCTTCAAGAATATTTTTTATTAAGAGTTAACCCCCTCAAAAGTGTCTGCCTTATTAATTTTTGTATTTTATGTGATTTTAAATTTAGATTTCTGTTTGCTGGCCTCTGAAGCACACTTTTTTGGGCAAAATTTTTTTACACCTTGCTCACCTGCTCACTTGCTCACCTGCACATTTATCCAGTCGATACTATGGCACAAAATTTCAAGGTGCATCAAACACTTCATGAAACACGAGTTACTAGCTCTCCGACTAAGAGCAATAATGCAGACTGTGAATAATAAAAGAATTCTAAAAAATACGCGAAACTACGAATTAAAATTCAACGAGTTGGTATAAGTATGGGGAGAAGGATCTATATCGATATCTTGTAAAGTAGCGTACAGACCGACTTTCCAACATAGACCAACGTCAACTACCGAACGTTTGCCTACGACAAAGCATTGGCTTCGATTCGCCGTCACCGTACACACCAAAGCCAATGCGTTTCAACGTAGTTCACATATGCCGTTGGCAGACGTTGGAAAGTTGGTATCGGTATTTGGTGAAACTATTAAGTATGAAGGGCCAATAAAACGGCATGTCCGGCCCGCGAGTTAACGCTGAAAGAGTGAGCACGAGAAAATTCACACCGTTCGTTGTTGACCGTCTAGTAAAGCATATGCTCCGGACTTAGACTGGAAAGAGGTAAGATTTTTTGGATGAAGGGATAGGGAATGGGAGCTCCAAAGTTCAATGGGATGTTTATTAAATATATTCGGAATACCTTAGATCAGGGCTGTCCAACTGTAAGTGCCCCAAAGGCCGCTTTAAAAACATAAGCGGTTTGGAGGGCCGCATTATAAAATAATTAGTATGCAACTTTATCAGTGAGTTTTAATTATTATTTTAATTTATTCAAAAAATATCAAGTTAGAAAAAAATTAGTGGGGAGTTTGAGGACGTTGGTTTTCACTAACTAATGCATCAATATTAACGTTAATATTCGTTGTTGATAAACGAAGCCACCGAATAAGTGACTTAACAGAGAGGGAACATCTATATTTTGATTTTATAAAGGACTATGCTTCCATCTTATGGAAAATAAAAGACCACTCAAATGCGGATATTTTGATACCAACTTATTCGTCTTGAAAAATAGAACATTTGATAACATTGCGCCAATGTTGTAATTTAATTAATCACTTCATTTGTCAGAAATTTTCGATTCGATTACAAAATCTAACCATTCAATAGGACTCCACCTGCTGCGGTGAAACAGAGTCGGACTTGTGAATATAGTTGTACATACGATGAATACCAGTTTCGTTGAAACAAAATAATAGGATTATATTTTTCAGTTGTATAAAGATATGATAGATTGCAATCAAATTATGTAAAAAAGGTACATCTCTCAATTGACAATCTAACATCTTTACATAAGTTTGTCATTTTGTAATAACAGTTTATTATAACGTTTTCTTATTATAATAGTAAAATTATAATAGGTACATTTAATAGCTGACCGACACGTATTTCGTAAACAATTCCGGTACAAACGAATTCCCGTCAGGATTCTTAATGACTATAAAATACACATGAGTTCCCGTCCGACACTTGCAGGTATCTTAATCTCGCACTCGAATTGCCGTCCAGTTGATTTAATCCGCTTACAGGTAAACTAAATAGTTTTGAAAATTCCAGTAAATCGTAATACCTATTCGTAATCCTGAATTCTAATGAAAAAGTTGAATAACCTATTGGGGTGGCTAGGTGGTCTGTCAGTACTAATTGCTATGAATATATTTTTCTATTATATTAAGTTGTCATTTTCGAAACGGCAGTTTATTAATATACATATTTCCGAACGTTTGTTGTCGTACGCTATAGTGATACACAAAATGCTTGAAGTAATACTAAGTGAAAAGGGTGAACCCTTTCTGGTTAGGTTATATGTTAGGTTAGGTTAGCTTCTTTATATGTATGTATTTATGACTCAGTTCAGTAGTAGTACGCAATAAAATTGTAGAATTAAAATTCCGTATTTTAATCCAATAATGATATCATATAAAATATTATCGTTTAATAGTGCCAAACATAAGACATTTATAACTATTTCTTATTTCATACATCTGAAAACGGACCTCCCTTGAAACTTTTACTGTTCACTTATTACAATTTGCAATAAATACATAGCTAGATATCAGATGATTCAGAGAATTTACTGTAATTACCATAAACACCTTTTAGACAGGTCAGTTTTCACCCTGACGGGAACTCGAGTGACGGCTTAACGTATCCTAATTATGGAACAGGTAGACTGGTTGACTGTAGTTGACGCTGCTGATCGAACTATACCTAATCATGAAGAAATATAATGATGAAAATTAGATTTCAGTTAACAATGCTTTTTATGTCACGCAAGGGAAAACACTCATCGCCATCAAAATATATATAACACAAAAACCGGCTTCGGCTATCAAAAAAATACAAAAATTAAACAAAACCCGGCTTCGGCCATCAAAAAAATTTAATAAAGCAAAAAGGCGACTTTAGCTACCAAAAAAATATAAAAATCGGCTTAGGCCAATAAAATTTTTTTTTTCAGCTACACTTCGCGGATAGAAGGTAATGAGGTCCTCAGGAACTGCCTGTGGGGGGAAGGTGGAGCGCGTAAAAGGGGATACTCTAAGAATTATACATTATCTTTTAGTATCACCCTTTACGTCGGGTTCATTACCTACACACATTTCACAAGCATTTTTGTATTAACAGTTAATAGACATTTAACATCTTGCATATAAAAAAATCTTTTCCGCATCCCTATCCTATTTTTTTTAAAGAGTTACCGATGCCAACAAATACACTACAAAATACTACAAAGAAAAAACAAAATATAAAAATTAACTGATAAAATTAGGTCAGTTCAACCCTGTCTGGTTTTATTTATTCATTTCTTATCACCGCTGATATCCTTACTTCGTGGAATCTGTAATACATGTCTATTTACGTATTTTCTCTCTGTCTTACTCATACAATCTCCGTAAGCGATTTTAAAAATAATATCATTAATTGTGGGTTTATTAATTAAATTACAACATTGGCGCAATGTTATCAAATGTTCTATTTTTCAAGACGAATAAGTTGGTATCAAAATATCCGCATTTGAGTGGTCTTTTATTTTCCATAAGATGGAAGCATAGTCCTTTCATGTTGGAAAAGCTGCTTTCGCAGAGATGCGTGCTTCCCAGCATTGAGCCCAGTGTAAGACCTACGTTTCGCAAGTTTGGGTATCGTTCTTCTTGCAGCAACTTGAAAAAGTCCAATCCAGTTTCAGTTCTTCCTTGGTAAAAGGATCTGATTGCAAATCACACAATTCCAGTTGAAGGTCTGCTCTGCTTACATTATCAACTGAAATTGTAAGGGGAAATCTCTCTTTCAATTTTTTTAAAGTCGCTAAATCGATTTTCGAATTCTTCTGCAATTGTGTTAATGTATGTGAGGTAAATTTGAAACTTCCTCCAAATCCTTAATTTCTTCAAAACTTTTTTTTCCAATGAAGACTTGAAAAGCTTAATTTTACTTTCAAATCCATTTATGTGTCCAAATAAGTTGGCAATATTCTGCTGTTTTCCTTGTAGCTTCAAATTCAGTTCGTTAAGGTGAGATGTCAGCTCTGTTAAAAATGCAAGGTCTGCTTAAAATGCTGCATCTACCATTTGATCTTCCAGTTCCTTCATCTTCAAGAAAAATAGGTATCTCCTTGCGCAAAGCGGCGCTTAACCAGCGAATATCGGTGTGAAGTAACAAGTCCCCATATTGTGGTGTATCCTCCGGGATAATAGAATTAATACCAAATAACTAAACTAATTTTATTACTATCTAATTACAGTCATTGCACAAAATCGTGAACATGTGTTTTATTTTATTTAACCTGAAATCTTCTTCTTTTTCTTGAAGATATCTATCCAATAGAGTCGGGACACAACAGCCACTTTACAATATCGTGCTAATATATTACACTTATGTAGCATCTACTTCGGCTAAAAAATCACGAAACATTCTGTGAGTGAAAGCACGATTGCCACCTCGAATCATATTGGTTATTTTAGCAACCACTTTAATGACATTAATTTGATGTAAGGATTTTCCACATGGCCTCTTGGTGAACAAAACAGTGTATCACAGGACAGTTAATGTTGTTTTGTTTTAAGAGTCCTGCAAATCCAATTTCAGTTCCTACCATAGCTCTGGCTCCATCAGTGACAATACAGGAACGTTTATCTCCCGTAGTCTGAAATCACCTTATTTACAGCTTCAAAAATATTCGTATCCTTGGTTGTACCATGGCGAGGGATAAGATCAAGCATTTCTTCAGCTACACTGAAGTCGTTTTGAATAGTTCGGATAAAAATTACAAGCTGGCTAATGACGGACAGATCAGAGCTTTCATCCAGGCATGGCGAAAAATATTTACAATTTTCAACCGTGTCATGCAGTTTTTTGGATACACATTGATTAATATGGTCCACCCGACTTTCAATTGTTTGATGCGACACTGATACTGTTTCGAATTTTTAGGTAATTTTTGATTCATTGAATTGTTTTGCCATTTTAATTGCACAATTTTTAATAAGCACTCCATCACTAATAGGTTTCTTCGCTTTGACAATTTCCAGCGCTACTTCATAAGAAGCGGTAATACTGTACTTGGTATCAGTGTCAGATTTTTTAAAAAACGTTGTTTGTTGTTTTAGTTTTTTCTTATAATCCGTAATGATAGCCTTTCTTGACTCCCCTGTATATTGCTGAAACGTTTTCTCGTGTAACGTAGTGTAATGTCGTTTCATATTATATTATTTGGGAACTGATAGTACTTGCATACGAAGAATGCACTGATTTTTATTATTGTTGTTCGTGATTAAATAGTCTGATTCCCAACGGTCATTATAAACTCGATGTTCTTTCGTTATTTTTGTTTTCTGCGAAGACATATTTCATCGAGTATTTCTGAGCGTTTTCTATCTTGATACGGCATCGAGAGAGGAAGGAGAACATGGATGTGTGGATCCTAAACAAGTATATTATTTATCGAAAATGTCCTCTGACGAATTATTTGAAATATTGGAAAATGTAGTCGGAGAGAATTACACCGATGTTGAAGATGATGAGCTTGAACACGATTTTGATGACGATGACAGTATTGCCGATCTGGATTTTCACCTGGAAGATCCAATGAACAATTGTAATGGCACTGTTCCTCAATATTCTACACTTGAGTCCCAAAAAGCTGTAACACACTACTACTCAACGGCACAAAAAACGGCCACGTTCTCCTTTGCCAGAATTTGAAGAGGGGGCTGATGTTCCTGAGCCTAACGGAGGTGGCTTCATAGGAAATGCAAATAAACTTGTGGCGCAATCAAAAGAATGTAAAGAAATACGCTGGCGGAAAAAACTGCATAAAAATGAAGTTGTATTCCGTGGAAGCACGGATGTCTCAGAAAGTTTCAAGAATCTGGAAACTCCATATCAATGTTTCGCTCACTTTTTTACGAATTTATACGCTCGACAGCAAAACATCACGACATCATTTGTTACGACAGCTGACGAAATTCGAAAATACATTGGCATATTGATATATATGTCGATATATCGTTACCCAAATGCAGCAGAATACTGGGGTCGTCATTCATTTGAACCAATTCGCACAGCAATGACGTCTAAACGATTCTTTATGATCCGCAAGTATCTTCACTTCAACGACAAATCTAAAGAGAAAGAGCGGGGTGAGCCCGGATTTGATCCTTTATATAAGGTTCAAGCCTTGGTGGGACATCTGAATGCACGATTTGAAACAGTTCCAAAACTGCCCCGTTTATGCGTGGATGAGCAAATGTGCGCGACCAAAATGAAGCGTACTGCACTACGACAATAAATGCCGGCAAAGCCTCATAAATGGGGCTTCAAGCTATTTGTCCTCTGTGATAGCTCTGGATACTCTTATAGCTTTGAAATCTTTACTGGTGCCGGAAGCAATGTAATTTTACCCAACATGCCCGATCTAGGACCAGCAGCAAATGTTGTTGTGCGTTTATCTCAAACAATACCAAACTTTGTCAATCATATCGTATACTTCGAAAATTTTTATACGACACTGCCTCTACTTATTTATCTTAGAAGTCAGGGCATTTATGCATTGGGCAATTGTAAATTGCCCAGTGATAAAGATAAAGAGCTTTCTAAAGCAGGTAAGGGATTTTCTGTTGAATATGTTGGAAATGCACATGGTGTGGACTTGTCAACTGTTTTGTGGAAGGACAACAAAAACGTTCGTCTGGTGTCCACATATGTCGGCGTGCTGCCCTTCAAAAGTTCTTTCCAGGATAGGCAGCCGTCAAAGGCAACCAGATTTGATCGATCTGCGAAAAAGTACGTGGAAATTGACTGCCCCGCCATAATTCGTGAATATAATTACCACATGGGCGGAGTTGACCTAATGAATGGTTTACTTGGAAGATACCATATTCTCCTAAAGACTCGCAAATGGACATTGCGTTTATTTTACCATTTCATTGATATGGCTATGGTAAATGCCTATCTTCTGCATAAACGAATCCATAAAGAATCGCCTCCTCTACCGGTGTTTCGAGCGCAAGTAGCTGCTGTACTCTGCGATAACGATACTATCAAAAATCGTCCAGGCAGACCAACAAATGCTTCAAGGCAAGAACCCATAGTGGAGCCTAATTATAAAACATATATTCCAGACCCAGATATCCGCTTTGATGGTTTGAACCACATGCCAGACTTTTTAGACAGAAGTGGCAAAAGGATGTGTAAGAACAAGGGGTGCAAATCTGAAACTCAGTTTATTTGTACCAAATGCAATTTGAATCCATGCCTTTCTTCTAATAAAAATTGTTTTCAAGAATTTCACACAAAATAAAGCATGTAACATAGCTTTCGGTTTTGACACGTAATATATTTTTGTACTATCTTGGCTAATTCGCTTTTTTTACCCCGTCTGTTTTTAGTTATTCTAATGGGCAGGTCCGTCTCAAGGCGGGGTGACTATTTTCATCCCCAATCACCCCAATCATCGATCATGATGAAAAAATGAGACTAGAATATGTTTTCTTACTATACTATAACACTATTATAAAATTTTTAGATTAAATAAAAATTGGCCTGTTAGAGGGTTTTAACTAACTCTGCCCGTGGCCCGTCCCGCTTGACTCAACCAAGCACGCGGCTTGTCGAATATTCGAGGGTGATTAAGTAAGTTCGGTCCGATTTCCTCACTTCGCTGCGACCTTCTATCCGTCGCCAGTGGATTTTAGTTGTATTTTATCGTTAATGTAAAAATTGTGCATATTTCGAATTTGAGAACAATTTATACATTTAGAGACCCGCTCCGCGGGCCGCAAAAAATAACGTCGCGGGCCACATACGGCCCGCGGACCTCATGTTCGGCAGCTCTGCCTTAGATCAATATATTTGGTGAGGTGGCTAATTGGCCTTTTCCACTGCCTCGGAGCCGTCCGTATACCAGATTGCCTCAGCCTATATGCGTACACCTTTCTTCCTGTTTTCCCTACCTGGTACATTTTTTCAGCTTTATCTTGTCGCTACTGCTTTCGATAGTCAATCAGCACTGTATGTTTGGCTTGTGTGGTCGACTTGGTTTCAACGAACTGGCTTCGCCTAGATTCAACAGAACCTCTCTCACAATTGTAAGAGTGGTTTGTATGGCCTTGAAATACATGGTCAAGCAAACCTTTGTGTGCTACTTAACAGCTTTATACCTGCCACTTGCAGTGTCTATCCACCAAACTACTGCTCTGTAGGTTATCATTGGTCTAACAACCCTGGGATCATTTTTGAGTTGAGACCCCAGTTTATTCCACTCGTTCTTCTGCATCTACCGACGGCAATGGTAGCTTACTGTGTGAGTGTTCCAAGAAAGCCTTTGATCAAAATATACTCCCAGTTACTTTGTTTCTTTGGCAAATGAAAATACTGTTCCTTCTAGCACTATTGGTTTTGAGCCTGGTAGGGATGTTCTTTTTGTAAAGTTGATAATCCGTATTTTCTGAGCATTAACTATCACTCCCTCTTGTATGCACCAGTTATCGACTATATTTGATGCTGTTTGCATTAAAGCTAGCCCCATTGTCTCCTGTTTATTACAGTAAATGTCTGTTGTAGAAAGTTCTGTGAGGAGATCGTCTACTAAGATTGCCCTTAATAACGGTAATAACACTCCTTCTTGTGGACATCGTGTACAGGTCCTTGCCTTCATGGTGGCTTGCCCCAAAGTGAATATTATTGTCCTCTCCTCTAAAGTTGCCTTTATTCATCGGCGTATTGTAGCGGTCTATTTATTGTTAAGTTAGGTTAGGATAGCGAACGTAAATGGAGAACAATACAGGCCGCCATCACCGAAAACGTCCGGTTGCTTGGCAACTGATCACATCTTTGAGTCTCAGAGGCGTCCAGTAAACACCCTTTCTACACGAAACATTATTGTTATTTCGTTTGTTGTTGACTGACGGGTTGTTCCTACGTGAATTAAGAGCTTTTATGTATAATTTTACGTTTGCAGGGGTACAGGACAGTGGGTGGACTAGCAGCAGCGGTGCTGGCAAGGTCCTACCCATTGGACGTGATGGCTAGAGCCAGGAACAAACGCTGGGGGGATGCGACCAGAGAGGAAGTACAGGAATGGATGGAGGAGAAAATGGAGAGAAGGTGGGAGGAATATGATGACGCGCTAAAAGGAGCGATTGGGAATAGGAGATATTGGATGGACCGGAAATTTGGGAAGGTGAACTACTTCTTGACACAGGTGTTCACTGTACATGGTTCGAGAGTAGGGTACCTCCACAAGATTGGGAAAAGAGAGACTGAAGTGTGAGAGAGGTGTGAAGTGGAGGATGATGTGGGGCATGATACTTGAAGAACGAGGAAGTGCTGAAGAAGTTGGAGAGGAAACTAGGGGAGGCGGTGTACTGTGAGAACATGGTGGAGATAATGTTGAGGGGGGAGGAGGAATGGATGGAGGTGAGTGGAGTAGTAGAAATCATGGTTAGGGGGAGTGAAGGACTCGATATGACATGAGAGGTAGGAGTGATAGTAGGGAGAAGAAGACGGTGTGAGCGGAGAGTGTGCGAGGGTCCGCCACCCGTGTCGGAGTATGCTAAGGTAGTGATTCCGAGGCGGGGGTAACGGCGAGTTTGAGGTGGGTTTGGTTGGTAGGCATCCCCTTGGGGATGAATCCAACACTGTTTTGGACCTGGACCCATTCGAACATGAGTTTCCCATCTCGACCCGAAAAAAAAATTATCTTTTCACATTAAATAATTTTGTGATAAGATTTTCAGGTGGATATTTTGAGAATTTAAATAGTAGGGAGTAGGTATTTTTAATAAGTTTAAATGAGGTGCGCCACTGGAACGAGAATCAGTTGGAAACTAGTGCATAGATTGATGTACTGCAGCGGAACTCCAATATATAGAAACGCGCAGTAGAATTGAAATGAGTCGAAATTTGGTACTCTGATGAATAGTTTTGCTAGATTTCCCGCAACCCCTTATAGAATCGACTTGAAACGAAAAATGATGCCTTTAGAAAGTCATTTAATCATGTGTGTTAAACAAAGATAATGTTAACAGAGAGAGATATCCTCTATGATGTTTGAAGTCCACTCGCCGTTCATTGCAGTACCTAACCTCACTTCAACAACTCAAATTGAAAAGTAAATAGAACAGATTTTTTATGCTTACCAGTGCTTACTATTTTTTGCCAAAAACGAGTGTGACAATGTGTTCAGGAGATCCGAGGAAAATGCGTGTATCGAATATTCACTGGGCAACATTATTAGAGTTTTCCATGCATAATGAAATTATAACAAATAGATTCAGCACCCATTTCAACGGAAAGAGTTGACCACGAAATTGAATAGTTTGGGCCAAGAAGAAAGGTTTGTAGAAGAATGGAAAAAAAACTTGCATTCTGGAAGTCTAAAACTGAAGCCAAATCGGCTAAAATATATAAATATAATCAGGGTACTGGTGGAGGTCCTCCTATTAATATAACCCTCTCCATCCTAGAGAAAAAACTTTTAAACTTAATGGGACCTGTAGCAGCTTATGGAGATAAGAGTGTTACTGAGAAAGGTACATAAAATACTTTATTTAAAAAAAATCTGAATGGAATGTGATACAAACTAGATTATAATAGTAATATTGTGATTTTTGAGTTTATTTTTATTTTAGATCTGAGGGAATTATTATTTTTGTTCAAACCAATTTATACAATCCCATATTTATCATTATACTACTGTTTTTTTGTTTGGACTGCCTTCTTTTAAAGTTAGGTATCTTATTTATACATATTTTATATCTTTTAGTGTAGATATAAATAATAAACATTTATTTTTAATTTTTTTTATTCCCATCCTCAAGAACAATGTAACCAAATAAATGAGAACATTTGATAAATATTCATATTAACAGAAAACTCTTTGAATTAGTACATTTCTATTATTTTCATTTATTTTCCCCTGATTAAAATCATCAGCAGCTATAAAATATTATTCATTTCCTTCTTGCTGATTAAGTATAGGTTGTTCGATATTTTGTGTTATGCACAAATTATGCAGTACTGCATATGCTACAGCTATATTCCCTACTTTTTCAGGGTTATATTGCAATTTTTGTAACAAACATCTGAACCGACTTTTCAAAACCCCATTACACCTCTCGATGCAATTTCTTGCACTTCCATGACTTCTGTTATTATGATACTGGGCTGAATCTATCACAGCATTCAATATAGGAGTCATGAGCCATTGTTGATGGGAATAACCTGAATGACCTAATAACCATGAAATGTGATCTCCATCATTAAAACATTGACTCAACTCGTCATGTATAATGGAGTTTCTCCAGATGAAAGCATCATGACAAGAGCCTGGATATCTGGGATTTATATTTAAGATTTTCAAATCATAATCACATATCTAAAAAAAATTGAATGTAAATTACGATATTTAGAGTGACGAAGAAATCCCAAGTATTACCAATTATATATTTTTTGAGTGGAATCCTTTCCGATTGAAGTGATTATGTTATTCTTCTGTGGGTCTCAAAAGTGCAATATGTGTACAATCTATTGCACCAATAACCCCTGGGAATATTTCCTTTATTCGTTTTTTCTCCAACAGAGTTTGTGGAAATTATATATATCTATCAGCAAGATGATCAATAATCAATTGTGTTACTTCAGTGACACACCGACTGATACTTTGTTGGGACATTGATACATTGATTGACTGTCCAATAACTCTTTGATATGTTCCAGTTGCATAAGGCTGCAAATATTTTTCCCAAGGGTTGTATAGCTTTGTAGTTATTGGAATTTCTCATATATGGACCAATTTCCTCAAACAAGAAACGAACTAGCTCCTTATTCAATCTGAATGAAGTGTTCATCAGTTAAAGAAAAAGGATCTGCAGCATCCCTCATAAGTCGTCGTCGATGATCAAACTCCTGGTAAATGGCTCTCCGGTTTTCATTATCAGCTGGGTACCTACCTAATATGGGGAAACATCGTATTGCAATGTTATCACACGAATCAAAAATGATTTTAAGGAATATATTTCATGTATTCAACTTTACTTTCAAACTACTGTCAACACACCGAACATACAATTGAAGTAAGGTAAGGTGGGGTAAGTGTGTTTACGGGGTAAGTGTGTATACACCAAATACTTCTTCAGTTCCGACGGCACACTCACTGCCATCTATGCACCACTAAAAAAGGTCTAGAAACTACCAAGGTCACGTACAAACAGCCATCTAGGGATTTCGATTTGCCTGGAATTATTCATTGTTTGTTTACCTACTCGAGGGAGCAGTTCACGTGTTGAGTATACTTTTTCAAATCCAATATTATCCGTGTTTCGGATTACATTTTTAAACGGGTTTTTTTGCATAAGAGGTAAGAAACAACTTAAGTTTAACTTACTGACTATATTTGTATGCCATATTAGTGTTTTGTAAATATTTTTCGGTAGTACACTGTAACGTTAATTTCGTTCACTTTACTTTCCTTCAGTTAATTAGTAATAAATTATCGTATGGGCGGCGAATAGCCAGTCCTTTCTCATACCCAACACCGAGAAATGTTTCAAGGCTAAATATATTTGCTGTCGACGAGAGTCGAAATCAACGTTTCTATACGGGCCGATCGAGTACCGTCTGTCGTGAAAATAGTCACTTCTATTTTCAGATTCCCATTTCGACCTCGTATCTCTTCTACCACTTATTAATTAAATATGAATTAAGAATTCACTATTCCTGGTCCTTTCCTGGTCAAGGCGTCTGAGCTTGACATGAACATGAGACGTAAGTCTGTTATCTTTCATATGATTTCCTGTATTTAAAGAATGGCGGAGAGGGTTCATTTTTTTTCCTGTGAACATGTGCCATTGAAGCCTTTCTAGCTTATCGTATCTTATCTTTAAGAAGTGCATTCATCTGAATGCACTTCACCTGGACCCAGAAACTTGACCAGAACTTTACCTGGACCCAGAAACTTTACCTGGACCCGTACTTTACCTGGACCCAGAAACTTTACCTGAACAAAGAAACGTTACGTGGACCAGAATTTTACCTGTTACACTACCTGGAACTGTAACCTAAAAAGGACACCAAGGACACCATGACTCCAGGAAAGTAATATATATCTTTCATCGCTTCTTCAACAACCTCTATGAACTAGTCGTTTAATTTTTTTTGTTTTAAGTTGTAACAAAAGTCAATATACAACTTGTAAATTTAATAACGTTGTTCATAAAGTTTATTTTCCCTTCCAATCTTACAGGATTTGTCGTTATAATGCTGATGTGAATAACAAATAAGCTAGTATTATTCAGGGTGGCGCCCACTTACCTTTCTTAACTTTCATAATTTACCTTTATCTAATTTCAGTACCTTAAATAAATTTCAAGTAGGATTACCCGAGAACCGGTAAGACTACTCTCTGAATTTGTACTAGTTTGGTCTCAGAATCTACACCTGAGGTGCTCTCTAAACTGAGTAGCCGTTGCAAATTGGCGCCCAACATTGTTGGAGGCGTTTCAAATTGGCATTACCTTATCGTTACGTAACAACACACTTGCCCCTCTCAAATTTAACAACTGAAAAGTGTGTACTACTTTTGCAAGGCAAGTGTGTATTAGTAAAAACTTTTCCCATTTACCTCTTTCTGTTACTAAAACAATTATTTATTTCAGGAAGGGTTTCGGAGATTTGATACAATTTATAAAAATGGGCAGTACTTACGTGAGGAAGAGTGATAGAGGCAAATCTTATACCAAACTGGACTTAGAACGAGCCATGGAAGAGGTTAGGAGCGGAAGAATGACAGCATATAAGGTCAGTCAAAAGTACAATATACCCAAGATGACTCTTAACTATCACCTAAGAGGTTTAAGAGGAAAAAAAAGCAGTACCCAGGGAAGAAGTACAGCCATCTCATTTGAAGAGGAAAGTTCATTAGCAGACGGTATAAGAACAATGGAAAAGTGGGGATGGGGATTAAGTCTTAAGGATTGTGGGTGATTATGTCAAGCGGAATAAACTAAAGACTCCTTTTAAAGACTGTGCACCAGGGGAAGATTGGTTTCTTGGTTTTGCGAGGCGTCATAAATTATCTATTAAAAAACCACAATCAGTCGAATACGCCCGAAAGAAAAGTATGGACCCATTTATCATAAATGAATATTTCCAAGTATTAGAAGCGACCTTAGACAACTTAAATTTGCGTGAAAACCCACACCTAATATGGAATTTAGATGAATCTGGATTTTGTCTAGACCCTTCCAAAACCAAAGTTGTGGGAAACAAGGGGACTGCCGCTTCAAGGACTACATCAGGCCCGGGAAGAGAAAACACTACAGTGCTGGTGGCTGTGAATGCCGAAGGATATAAGGCGCCACCTTTAATAATATTTAAGGGGAAGAATATTTGGAATGAATGGGTTGCTCCGGAAGGCAAAGACTTTCCAGGAACCACATACGCGGCCACATCTAACGGATGGATGGAGTCTGAAATTTTTTTAAACTACTTTAAGAAGAGTTTTTTAAAAGAAATTGGTGATATTAGGCCAGTTCTGTTAATATACGACGGACATACATCTCATGTAGATGAACGTCTAATATTGTGTGCATTGGAAAATAATGTCACCATATTAAAACTTCCTCCCCACTCGAGCCACTTGCTCCAACCCCTCGACCAACAAGGTGGGATGCAGAAATGATACAGTGGCAAAGGCATAACCAGGGGCAGCGAATTCCCAAACAGCACTTCAGTAGGTTAATTGGGAAGATATGGACAGAAACAAACCCTGAAATAATTATCTGTGGTTTCAAAAAAGGTGGAATATTTCCTTTTGATTGGAAAGTTATCTCTACAGAGCACTATGACCCACTAGCATTGAAACGATGGGAGACACACCAAAAAAGCCCTAACCAAACCACAAATGAACCTGAAAGTAACGAACCAGGAACTTCTATTGAACAAAATGATGAAAACACTAAGCAAGGTTCCGTTTCGTTTGAAGACCTGCTTTTAGATATGGTAAAACAACAAGGTAGAGATGAAAAAAAACCCAGGAGAAAAATTGCAAGTGGAGCTGAAATAATTACTACCCCAGAAGTACTTAAACGTTTACAAGAAAAACAATGCAAGAAACCACCTAAAAAATTTAAAATTCCTGAAAATGTGGAATCGGAAACTTAATCGAATGATGAAGTTATTTGCGAGGATAGTGACGATGATATTAACAAAGAATTTAGAGAAGAACAAGAATTAAATAATTATATGGATGAAATAAACAAACAACAAAGAGAATTGGTTATTAACGATTGGGTACTGGTTGCTTGTGCAAGTAAGAAGACCTGTAAACATTATATTGGGCAAGTAGTCTCCATTATTGAAGTAGAGGTAAAATATTGTAGAAAAATACGTTCATTAGATCCATCGGCTTCCAATTCTTTTATCTGGGCAGATCCTGAGGAAAAAATTTTTGTAGGAACCCAGGACATTGTTATGGTTCTTCCAACGCCATTTATTACTAAGAGGGGCCTTCACCGGTTTGACGTTTCTTTTGCTAATTATAGTATACAATAAGATAGTTTAGAGGTGATTTAAGTTGTTATGTGGTGCGTTCTCTTCACCACATATAAAATTTCACTCGCATACCCACTTTCCCCATTTAACGGGGAAAGTGTGTACTATGAATATTATTTTAAAAAATTTAATCAAGCAAAATGAAGAGTCGTCCTATAAACTTACAATGTGTGGTACTTATGGCCAATACATAAAAGTGTGTTGTGCCAAAACGTAAATGCTGCATATTGAATGACTGGTTGAAAATAAATGATATAATATGAACTATTAAAATTTTGCTACACACTTACCCCACCTTACCTTAAGTCACTAGTTTTCCAACTAGAATCCCGAAGATTACCGATGGTCCAATTCTATACGAATACTCGATCTATTGGAGTACCGAAAAGCGATTCTACAAATATTGTTCGCATCGCTTTCAAAGCTTTTATACAATGAGAATTTTAATCATCAGAGTCTGTCTGCTGTTCTCCATTTGTGTAAACTCTAACATTGTTTATTGCTCCAAGAAAGTGGCCATCGCTATCTCTTTGTCATCTATTAACTTTGAGATAAGCCTGTTTAGAACGAATGTCTCGTGGTTAAGATTACGATCTAGTAAAATTAGTTCAAACAGCAACCGATTTTGATCAAGTTACGGCCACAATAATTAATTCTGTATACCACCAATAGACAAAGGTTTTGATAGTGATTCATCGTAAATTGATTCATCAATGCACTGTTGTTGAAATAACTAATTTCAATTTTTAGCCCATTTGATTATTTCAAAACACAAAAAATACCTCTATTGCTAATGCGTTAAAAATATTTAAGTTTATGATGGAGACATCAGATTTTACGTATCAATACTAGCGTTATCAATTCCCCAAAACAAAGTAGTAGCCCATGGTTGTGTCCTGACATTTGCTGTTTCGGTTTTATGTATCTCCGTATTGTTTCATTAACGTAACTGTTAATGTCTTTTTTTACGACCACAATTTTCCAAGTTTTATTAAATTAAATTTGATCGTCACTTACGCGTTTCAAGATGACTCCATGTCGAGGTGATGCTGGTGGTGTAATAGTTACTTCCTTTTTTATTTGTTTATGTGCGTCGATTACAGAAAATGCGATAAATGAAAAATGCGGTTTTCTTTTTTTTTCGTTTGAAACCTTTTCCACGGCGTTGGTCCATAGCTCTCGCGTGTGATTGCTGATGGTTCTGAAATAAGAAAAAATATTGATTCAATACAATGATTCTTATTTAAAATAGTACATTTTATGTTACTCGGATGAATAATAAATATGTTATGCTTTATTTTCCAATAACTATATCCATGTGTAATAATAATTACATCCAATTAAATAAATATGAATTCTTCGTAATGACACTAGATGTCAGATAGTTCAAGGACTCTAATGTGAACAGCAAATGGTGATATGAAATTTATTTACACATAATTATTTACGTTTTTTTTCTTTGTTATTGTTGTTAAGAATTATATTGATTATTGAATGACTGATTTTTTGGAAATATATATTTAAAGATTGATATAAAAATATAGTTATTAATAGAATTAGAAGTATAAAAATCTATTTGCAGCATATTGAAAAATTACGCTAGACTAATAGCCCAGGAGCTGGATCTTCATGGGTAATTTCAGCATGATTAATATCTATTGAGTATGTTAGTATTTACTTTAGAAAACAGTATAGGTCGACCAGAACAGCTAGAGTGTTGAGAATTGTATGCGCGTCAGCAAACTTTTTGTTACGCTGACGGAGCTCAGTCGGTAAAAGTTTATCAGACAACGCATTTCGACAAATTTGCAGTGGCGTAGTTACATTTTCAGTATTCTTTTCAGTTAATTACTCTCCATGGAAAAACAATATTAGAGTTTCACGTCTCTGAACAAAGAATACCTACTTTAAAGCAGGTTCACGCAAAATTTCGTTCCGAATATGATTAAGAGGGAGGAAGGGAGTCCCTGCGACAAGAAATACGAGCACTGGGATTTCGCTGGAGAAAAACTAGAAGCGATAGAACGAGATTCAATCCGGCATTTGAGATTGGCATTTTTAAGAGAACAGGTGATTATCAAGATCAAATGAATTACCATAATTACGAAAAATGGATCAAGGAAAGACATACCAAATTTGCCGAATCGAAGTGTTTTGGTATTAGATAATGCATCTTATCACAATAAATTGGTGGAGGAGATGCTAACTTCGTCCACAAAAAAGAAGGATATTCAAGATTAGTTGAAAAAAAGGAATATTGCATTCAATAATGATTTTTGTATTCCAGAATTATATGCAATAATCAAAGATCATAAACCAAAATATCAACTATATGCCATCGATGACATTTTAATTTCCAATGGTTTTGAGGTTGTAAGATTACCTCCTTACCATCCCGAACTGAATTCAATAGAATTAGTTTGGGGTGCAATAAAAAAATATGTTGCTGACAGGAATGTGACGTTTAAATTTGACAAGGCTGGAGAATTTTGTGATGAATTCTTTCAAAACTTTTCTGTAGAGGATTGGAGGTCCAGATGCATGCTTTGTCGTTTGAAAATTATTATCAGAAAGAGCCTATGATTGATCAGATCGTCGAAAAATGTATAGGTAGGTACTTAATAAATTTGGCAGATGATTCCAGCGAAGGAAACGATAATTCGGATTCGGGGGAGGAATATGACATTCAGCATTAAGAAACCACCAAAATAATTTTAAATTTTGAAGAAATTGAGGGTATTTCAGACAACCTGAAAAATATTGAAGAAATACGCGCCGGTCCTTTATCAGAAATTAATTACACCGATTTATAAAATAAAAAATAAAACTTTTGATTATTTAAAAGTGTTACTTATTTTTTCATTTTATAATAATGTTAGAATAAATATTTCAAATTTAGAAAAAATATTCATTATATTTAGATTAGTTGCATTATCAGTATTATCCGATTTTAGAAAATATTTCTTTCTATTTAAATAACGTTAGCAAATATTTATATTATATTTATGTACCCACTATTTGTATTTGATTATTTTGTTGGTACGCTACTGTTGCAGCGGGCAAACGCGTTAATGTTCTATCTTTCATTTCTGCATCTTTCACTCTCTTTCTTTGCGCACATCCAACACTCTAGCTGTTCTGGTCGTATTATAAAGCACGTGTTAGCTGGTGCGACCCTGTGTGATTTTATATATGGAAAATAGAAAAAATGATTTTAGCAAAGTTGAACATTTTTATATAATAGTTTACGATCGGAAAATGATAAAAATAACTGTTAGTTGGCGTTAGAACATGGCAAAGCCTGCTAATAGGCTTATTCGTAGAGCAATAAAAAACGGTTCGAAGATCACGACTCACACACAGTGAAATCCGTTCATAGAGAGGCTCTGCTCATGAGTCGTCCAGTTTCCAACCGTTTGTGATTGTGTTTGAAATAATTTAAAAAATAGAATGAAAAAGCTATCTACCGATTAGACATCTAAGAACACATATTAGTGTTAAAGAATAACGGAGAAAAATAAAATATATGAATATGAGATATGAAGTGTCAGGACAAGATATAACTTAAGGGCAGTCACTTAATTCAATTATCTAATAGTAATAATTGGAAATGGTCTAGTAAGTAGTAACATAATCTTGAACGGAAATCGAAGGTACCTACAGATGATTATTGAAAAGTTAAACACTAAATAGACAAATGAAAATTACTTTTTATGAAACTCTGGTAAGACCAGTTATCTCTTATGCTGTGGAAGCAACTACAATGACAAAAAGGGGGAAAACGATTTAAAAGTAACAATGGGCAGGACATATTATGACTCGAAAACCAACATAAATGATCAGGAAGATCCGGATCTAAATATGGCCTAGAAAGAGAGAAAAACCGAGAAAACTTTAACAAGACTGTCCAGGACTAGGTAACGACATATTGTAAAACAAGAAAAGTAGAAGAACTGAGCCACCTCGAATATTGAAAGGATTGATGATGAAGCTAAAAAATGCATAGCGTACTATAAACTAGCGCCCAGCGGATATTTTCAATTCCCACTTCAAGATGAGCACCACAAACCTACATACATTTTAACAAGTTAATGTAACGTGAAGGTTGATCTATTAGGGTGAAAACCATAGAGATAATACAGATAGAGGCAACAAGCCATAAGCTGATGTGTAAGTGGGAATGTCCGTCTGAACTCCGGTGAGAGAGAGAAAAAGACAAACGTCAGAGGTTTTTCTGTCTTTGTCTCTCGTCTATAGCATGCGTGCCATTAGAGAAAGACAGCCTGAACCTCTGATTTTCTATCTCTCTCTTATAAGCTGACGGGTTCCGAGCTGGATTTATGCCTCTATCTGTAGTATCTCAATGGTGAAAACAGACTGAGCGTTTTGCGCCGAGTCGGCACAGAAGCGGCTCAAAACACACGCAGCGTGAAAGCAACTAGCGACCGATTTCTTTCGCTGTTGTCTAGTTGGGCACATTGTGTAGAGTAGCGAGATGGCTTCTTCTGAATCTTCTGATGACAGTGCTGATTTATTTTTTCTAACAACCGTTGGCATGCTGCATAATAGAATTCGAAGAAAAAAGAAACGCAAATATTGGATGCATCCAATGATAAGTGAGAGGAAAAATAGGGGATTTTGTTTTATATTAATAAATAAATTTTGAATTTACATAATTACCTATATTTTTTTTCCTCCTGAGTAGCATTCTCGTCAACAAATGTCTGGGTTACCTCTTCGCAAGAACGTTTTTTTATTGTTTTGTTGGAATACTCATCCGAACGCATATCCCAAATCGCAGGTCTTTTATGAATCTCATTAATTAATTTTTCGATGTCCAAATTTTCCATGGTTTGAATTTAAATCTGCTGGAGTGGCAACACTGAGACTCTCAAAAACTAATAAACGCAACGAAAACGCTCTATGTCTGTTTCATCGTATTGGCGAACTCGTACTGATGTGCCGAGTGCCGATTACAGTCGTAAAAACGCTTGCATCGCATGATACTCGACAGCAGTGGGGCCAGATTGGGCGATTTGTCGCCATTTGGGCTACTTTGAACGTTTAGCTTTTATTGTTTGTAAACCACAACACAGGAGTTTTTTTGAAATAAAAAAAGGTTATCCGGCTGTCAAAACTCCTAGGTCATTTTCTAGACTATTTACAAAATTAATTTAAAAAGCCTAACAGTTATTATAGTTATTTATAGGCAAACTAGAGGACCCGATAGTGGTTGTAGTGACCCAACTTTGCCTTGGCAATAATATGTTAAGGAAATTTGTACTATTTGATTAGCCGTTTGAGAGAAATTGTGAACCGATTGCAGCATCACCTACCGGGACCAATTGCTATTATAAACCATTCAGGGACTCACACAAACACATAAAGTATCAATTGATAATTGGAAATGTGTAGACAAACACGAAATAATATTTATTAATTATCTACGTCTATCAAGTTATATCCCTTATATCGTCAATGAATTATATTTCTTTGTGACCTATATTTTCCGAATGTTTCCAATATATCGGCAAACTGATTTTTTGTCCTAATTGCTATAAAATCAACACCTGAAGTTTTTAACGACGTTTGCTTACGGCAATTAAAAAGTAGATGATTCAGAGCTTAAATATACAGGGTGGCCGGACGAAAACGAAACAAAGCCATTATCAGGAGCTGAGACAACGTTTTCAAAAACTTAGAGACCCGTCGATTTTTGATCATAGGGGGACACTTTTTTCCGGTATTTTTGACTTCGCTACTTTCACCCCCTAGCGGCGGTAGGCATCACCTCAAAATATTTAAATGACATTAGTGAGTTATTGAAGATCTTTAATAAAGGCTGCTTTTATTAAAAGTTCCTTTATTGAAGTATCCTTTAATGTGACTTTTGATAGAGTTATTGAAAGTTACAAATACAAGACAAAGAAATTTATTTTATTATGACATTTGGCAGCTTGTAAAAGGACATAACCTATCTCCTATTTATCCGTTGGTTTTTGTTGATAAAGTGTTTTATGCTGCTTATTTGTGTGGATCTATTATCTATTGTACCTAGTAATAATTTATATTATGGAAGAACAATTGGAAATTGCAATTTTAGCAGGAGCGAATGAAAAAGAGATAGAGATGTTGATTTTGCACAATATTATGGCATTGAAAATAATGTTGAAGAGATTCAAATAATTAATTTTAACCTTATGAATTATGAGGAATTTCAAAATCATTTTAGGTTTCTTAGGGCGGATATTGTACAGCTAAAGAATGTGCTGCGAATACCAGAACCTTTCATCACCGTAAGTGGAGATAGTGTGGATGGTAGGTAACCACTGTTATTAGTACCATTCCCAGGTCATCCTGACAACTTACAGCTCCATGAAATTGCTTTTAATAATAGTATGAAAGTTCTTCGTGTTGCTGTTGAATGGGGTTTCCAAAAAATTTTAAGTGGAACACTACACATTATTATGGATCCGTAAGCTTACTAGTATCATTAGAACTTGCAATAAAGTACTGATGGTCTTCATGGGCTTTCGAATATTCCCCAATATTTATTTCTTGTGAGTCAACATTGCACTCATAAAAGTCGGTAGCAGCTTTCTCTCTGCATGCCTTACCAAGTTCAAATTCCAATTTTCTACTATTGGGGTTTTGTATACATCCTTTATTTTCTGACATAATGTCATATGCATATTTTTCAGAATATGGCTCTTCTATACCGGAGCTAAAAAGTATTATGTAGTTCAAAAGTAATAAGATGTTTTAGTTTTACCTTTTTTGATTGCAATTTTCTTTTTTGCTCCACTGCTCTAGTAGAATCTGAATATGTTGGCGAATGCTTTTAACTGAAAAATCTTTTTTAGTGAGCACAAACATACTATGTTTGATATCATCCCATGTATGTTTGCCATTTTTAAATGGATTCTGGGAAACCACTTCTCTAAGTATAATAATATCATCCTCATGGGTGAAACGAAGACGCTTTTTCAATAGTTTTGATGATACTTTCAACATAAAAATATATCAAATTTCACTCGACAAAACAATTATTTTCTTTCACTGGCAATGTGCTCACAACTAAACAGATTAAAAATATAAATATATGATATATGCTGAACAACATGGATCAATCAAATAAACATTAAAAATTAAAATAGTACCACCACACCACACATACAATCACAGAACTTAAACTAGCTATTCTACTTCTGTGATGCATATTGACAAAAATATGTCAAACCTGTCAAAATTAACTAAAATGTTCCTTTCCTGTATTTAATTTAAATATAGGATATCCTTTATTCACATATAAATATTTATGACAAACTTAAGAAATGCGCATGCGTATATGTCAAAATAGAGGAATCTTTTAATAAAGGAAATCCCAAAAGACGTTTCAATAACTCTCTATTTGGGGTTAAGTAAGGTATAATTTTAAAGCCCTTTTAATTCTATTTACAACATTCTTTAAATTTTAAAATTCGGCATAAGACTTTTTAATAAATTACATTTTAAAATTTAAATTATTTACTTGTTTAGTTTTCAAAATTGGAATTTTTTCATTTTTGTCAAAGTGACACATGAGTCGTTGAGTACATCAATGCTTAAATGTTGATTTTCTTGTTTTGCATTGTTTTTGTGATCGAACCGAAGTTTTGTTTAATTGTGTTTTTGAAAATTAAATCTCATGGTTTATTCAATTGCGCTTTATTTTATGAACAATAAGTGTGCAAATGTAACGGCTCAATTATTTATAGAAAAATATCAAGATAATCATGTCAGTAGGAAGTATGTTCTAGAATTAGTTAAAAAATTTCAAGAGACTGGAAATGTAACTAATAAAAAACGAGAAAATAGACCGCCTGTAGTTAATGAAGCTAGTGAAGTTGCAGTTTTGGGACATGTTTATCTAGATCATACGTTAAGTACAAGGCAATTAGAATTTGTGTCTGGGATCAATCGAACTAGCATTCAAACCATTTTGAAGAAGAACAAATTCCATCCGTATAAAATACATTTAGTGCAGGAGCTTAATGAGGATGATTATGACCGCCGTTCGCAATTTTGCGAATTAATGAGTGAGCGAGCAGCGAATGATCCACAGTTTCTTTTTAATATCTGTTTCTCCGATGAATGCAGCTTTTTTATGAACGGTACTATAAATCGTCATAATTGTAGCTACTGGACTGATTCAAACGCAAGAATTTTCCAGGCGGTGCATACACATCAACCGCAAAAATTAAATGTA
This sequence comes from Lochmaea crataegi, assembly GCA_947563755.1. Taxonomy (NCBI): domain Eukaryota; kingdom Metazoa; phylum Arthropoda; class Insecta; order Coleoptera; family Chrysomelidae; genus Lochmaea; species Lochmaea crataegi. The sequence goes on from OX387425.1 coordinate 25,349,307, forward strand.
TGGGCTGGCATTTTCGGTGACCGGCTAGTGGGTCCATATTTTTTACCTGGTAATTTGACTGGCGAAATGTATTTACAATTACTGGAAGATGCTATTGACCCTACCTTGATCGATATTATTGAAAATCACCAACAGTATAGTAAAGATCATTTAATTTTTCAACAGGACGGTGCTCCTCCACATTATGCTTTGATTGTTCGTCAGTATTTAAACCAACATTTTCCACGGCACTGGATTGGGAGAAGAAGTAGCATTGAATGGTCTCCACGGTCCCCAGATTTGTCGCCCCTTGATTTTGTTTTGTGGGGATACCTCAAAAGTGAAATCTACAAAACACAACCAGCCTCTTTATTTGATTTGCGTCAGAGAATTGTCGAAAAGTGCCATCGAATCACTCCGGAAATTCTTCGGAATGTGCGAGAACGTTTCGAACAAAATTTTTATTATTGTAAGGACGTGGGTGGTCATCAATTTGAACATTTAATTTAACTAAGAAGTAAGTAAACAACTAAACATAATTTAAACATTAAAATGTAATTTATTAAAAAGTCTTAGGCCGAATTTTAAAATTTAAAGACTGTTGTAAAGAGAAATAAAAGGGCCTTAAAATGATACCTTACTCGACCCCTAATGTAATTTAAATAATTTGAGGTGATGAAAGTAGCGAAGTCAAAAATACCGGAAAAAGTGTCCCCCTTTCATCAAAAATCGACGGGTCGCTCTGTGTTTTTTTAAACGTTGTCGCTGTTCCTGATAATGGCTCTGTTTCGTTTTCGTCTGGCCACCCTGTATATAATCATTTATCCTTATACCGCATCAGTGTGGGAGTTACATTTTAGATTTCATAAACCATGTCCATGTCTGTCTTAGTATGCATCTCTTCCTTTTGTTTTCCACTTGTTTGTTCTCGTTCATTCGTTGAATATGTCCCCACCAACTTGATTGTCGCTGCTCTATGAATTGTACTATAGGTTCTATCCCTAAATATTCTCTTATATGTGTGTTTCTAATTCGGTCTCTCTTAGCAACTCCTATTATACGTCTCAAATATTTCATTTAAAAGGCATGTATCTTACTTTTTTATGCATTTGATAGATTCTACGAGTCGCACCCATATTCGCTTAGTACTAATACTTCTAATCCTGTTTCTTCGAATTCATTTATTACTTCTATTTCCTCGCCTTATAAGATTCTAACATTCCATACTCATAAATTTCATGTGTTTGTTTTATTCTTTATTTGTATTTTGTTCAATTTTTCATTGTTTTTTAAAGTTCTCATATTCAGTCCATTTTCCGTATATTATTCATTGCTCGGTTTTTTTTGTTCTTCACTTTCCATATTATGCCATAACTAGTTTTTTAGTGTTGCCGTTTTAGTTACTTTTCTAACTTGATTTTCCAAGCTTTGTTGCTGTGGTGATCTGTCTTTAATTGTTCTCTTATTTCTTAATTTTCCTCCATCATCATCTTGCTCCGTTGCTGTATATTTCTTATTTTCATTCTCCTCTTTTTTGTATACTTTTGTATACTCGTTAATGAATAATTTATTATATTTTAATACGGCTTTGTATCCTTTTTTCCTAGCTTCTTTATGTTCGAGGAGTAGTTTCCTCCCCTCTTCGTGTACACTTTTAGGAAAGTCTTCATCAATCCAAATTTCCGTACTTTTCAGTTGTTGTTCTAATATTTCTGTTTGCTATGTTCACTAATATTGGCCTTTTCCTGTCTTTTACGTATTTTCCTAGTCTTCTTGCTTCGTTTATATATTCAACAGATTCAACATCAACTGTTATTTTTTGAATCAGTTTTCTTACCTTTTCTCTGGTTTCTGCATCATTCTCTTTTTCTTTGTCTATGATTCCTTCAACTAAGATATTTTTCGCTCTAATATCTCTTTCCAATTTCACTATTCTATTTTCTGGCTCTACTACTTTTTCTTTTAGCATTACATTTTTCATCTTTTTTCTTATTCATTTCCATAACAAAAAATCAAGTTTCACGTTCATTATCTTCATATTTCCATCTATTTCTTGGAACATTAGTTCAATTCTGTTTATGTCGCTCATTTTTGCTATTGGTCGCGGAAAAACCAGACCCCAGTCAACCTGTCGAAAGTCTTACTTTTATCGACCTCCAGCTACAATCCTTATTTTTCGTAGTTTTCCAGTACGGCAACCTCGCTTTATTTTCGACCAGCATTCATTTATAATAAAATGGTCATTATTGTTTTTCAAAACCTGTTTCAGTTAACCTTACTAGCACTTCTTTTCTTGATTGTTACTGTGGGCGGCCTCAAATTGGACGCTAACTACCTGTAGCCCCGAAGAGACAGCCTTAAATTCGACGCTGCCGGAAGGATTATGTCCTTTAAGGATTAAGCTTATATTTGATAACAACTTTTGGGAATTTCGATTCAGGTAAAGTATAGTTTAAATTAACTTTTTATATAGGTACGTAATAATTCCGTACGCCTACGTACTTACACTGTTTACCTTCTTCAATCATTTTCCTTGCCCTTCTCGATAAATTTCAATCATTTTCATTGCCCTTCTCGATAAATTTCGAGAGTTTTGCGGAATTATTAGTAGAGGTACCTAGCGTCGAATTTAAGGGTGTACAAGCAGGTATATAAAGTGGGAAAAAGATTAAGTGAAATTTTAGCGTCGAATTTATGCACGCCCGTTTCTGTTTTGGTAATAAAACGTCTTATAAGTATATGAATTTTTTTTGCACTCACTTTGAGTTTGTATATATTTAATTGATTCACTCTGAATCTCTCGAATTTTCCTGTGTAATTCAGGATGAAATTCAATTAATGTTACTCACTTAGCCACGTTGCCATCAGAGCTCAAAACATAGCCAAAATATGCTAGTTATCCAAACTATTCGCTATTACAAAAAACTTATCTACAGGAAAACATAATGACAAAGCAATTAGTATAGGTGTTTTCCGATACACCCTAATATTGATAATGTCTTCGAGAGTTATCACCTATCACGCTGCTATAAAATCAATGGTTACTAATCGGAACTTTACTCAGTTTAACATGTGTATTATATTACAGATAACACGTTATCTATCTACAAACCATATGTTTTCAATTACATTATGACACATTTTGTGTAACACCTTTTATAGATTAATACTCTACCCTTAGATTAAAGCCATTTCACTAGTCATAAATGCTATTCGAAACACTTTTAATATATCGAATATCATTGAAAATTTCACACCTCTACTTTTTAACCAATAAGATGCCTTAATTTAGACTAGTTACCATGGCAACTAAGAAAATTTCCGGAAATTTTTTCGGGGCGCCACGATATTTAATTGGAATTTTTTTGACAGTTGAAAAGGTAAACATGTGATCTACAACCATTAAATAATGTAGATATACCTGTGAATAATGCAAAATTTCTATAAGAATTTTACAACTTTTCGTCACAAAATTCAACAAACTGTTTCCATACACTTGATTTTGATTTTTTCCATATTTTTTACAAAAATTATGGTGTGAAATTTTCTTAGCAAATACCACGCAAGCTTAAATTATTCCTGGAAACTTTCTTCCGGGCACGAATATTTTGAAAGTTATTTGATAATTTTCTTAAATTTCCGGAAATAATTTAAGCTCTTCTGATATTATAAGTGAAAATATATTGTCTGTCAATGGGCTCGTTCAGCCTGGCTCAACGGTTGGAACATGGAGACATCGGACTCCATATATTCCAATTTCTAGTCATGGTAGAGGGCGCCTGTTTAATTCCCTCCACTTCTAAAACCACGAAATCACACTTTCTAATGGAACTTTCCAAATTCAACCCGAAATCTTCAACCTTCAAAACTCAAACCTCCCAATCTTCTGCCAAAAAGCCTCCGAGACTCCCTCCAGCAGCTCCAAAAACTCCAAACCACGCCCTCTTATGGAATTTTCCATGTCACTACCCTTTCTAGAAAAGTTTAATCCACATCTCTCTCAAGAGCGATTATCTTCTTTCATAGCGTCCTACGAGCAACTAAATCTGCTCAAAGAACAAACTGCCGACCTCGAATTAAATATTTCTAAACTCAGACCTACATCATACGCACAAGCTTCCAAATCTCCTCCTCCTTCTATTCAATCTTCTCGATCTTCCCAGGCCTCATCAATCTACGAAGCAACAAAAACCCGCCAAAACGACGAAGCAGCCTCCGTTTGGAGCTCAGTTCGGACTTCTTCGTCAAAATCTTCATCTCACACCTCTCCTCCACAAACAACTCCGCTACAAACCCTTAACCTACGAAACCTCCCACCCAAATTCTGCTCTCAGAAAGGAACTTTTCATCCTTCTGAACAGAAACAAAATTTTAAGAGGTAAAATCTCTTATTTGAAGGCCAACCCAAATTGCACCACCCTCCTAAAAATTCCAAAGATCATCTGCCCCAAAAAACTCCAAGTATTAATCCAAAATGCCATCGGAGACAACAAAGATGTATGCTTACCTCTCCATTCACAATCTTCCGTCTCCAGAAAAGAAACTTCAGGCAGCACCCACTCTCCAAACTTCTTCTTTGTCATCTCCAGGGCTGACAAAAATATCTCCGATGAAGAAATCTTTGATATTCTCAAAGATCTCCAAATCAACTTCCAAAAATGCTGGAGGATCGTCTCCAAATCCACCAATTCTCCAACTTCCCTAATCAGAGTTATAACTAACTGAAAAATTCCCGAGACAATACACTGAAAAGTGCTTTTTGAACGTCGAAGGTGCTCGACAGCTTTTTGTGTACTTTTAAGGTCGAAACACACTTATCAGCACCTCATAGGAACAGCGACTGATCATCACCAGCAGATTTTATTTTTTATGTGTATTTAAATGTAAGCGCGCATACCTAACAACATCAGCACAGCACCGACAAGGCACGTCAACGCCTCAACAGAAAAATAATGGGAAACAGTTTGTAAAGAGTATTCGCAGGCGACGGGAGCTGACGTTAATGCATCACAACTAAATAAAATGTTACAGAACATGAAAGCAGCAATTAAAAAGAAAACAGATACTAATGCTACAGGTAACAAGAAAATAAAATTAAAAGAGTGGGAGAAACAATTTTCGGCGTTATTAGGTGACGAAGACCATAATCCTGTTTGTATGACAGTAGGAACAGTATCATCAAAAAGAGATACCAGTACTGAAGACACCCATACTTCTGCATCCCCAACTGAAGAGAGTACTGAAATGAAGGCATATAAACCACCTGGCTATAAACGACCTAAAGTGAACCTTCTGACTCCTTATGAAACCGACGAAACACGAGATTTGTCCACACCCCAGCTACAGATACTTGTCCTCTTACAGCAGTTACAGTTGCAAGAAAGTTAAAATTAAAAAAGAACAAGAAAAAATTGATCTACTTGAAAAGGAAAACACCAATGACACCGAAGTACAGACAGATGCCGTTCTGATTGTAGATATTATATAAACTTGTTATTTTTTGTACATGTCCAAATAATGTATCGTCTGGCTTTTTCCTAATAAATAATAGATAATTTTTACAGTTTTTAGGAAGCTTTGGTCTGCTTGTAAAATAAGTATGTAGGTGTTTGATTTAATTTTAAATAGAGTTTACCTATTAATGTTTTTATGGAAAGGCAGTTTGATATCGCACTAAATTTGATACTTTGATCAATGATTTGTAATTAAAAATATTAACGGAGTTTGATATTTGGTCGAATGTTTGACATTAAAAGGTGAAATTCAATATTTATTTAAAACTTATATTCATTAACATCTCCTCTCGTTTTTGTTCACCACGGCACTTTGTTACATTGTTTTCGTGTACACCACCAAAATGAAATTGGTCATCAAAATGTTTGGGAAATGGATCCAGTTATCTGCTATTTCAATAATATAATTTATACCATTGTTGATCGTTTTACTTACTGTTGATCTATCAACCCCTAAATCTTCAGCTACTCCACTTGGAAAACCAGGATCAGCAATGTAGCGTAAAATATTTCCATCCGATTTCTTGGGGTCAGTGCTTTTCCGCGAGATTCATCATGGTTTGGCAATAATTCTGTTGTTAAAAAGTCAATACTTTAACTCTCGAAACGCATTAACTCCTTGCGTTTCGTTACTACTTTTCTTTCACCGTAAACTTTTCTGTCCCGGACATGCATAAACATCGCCATGATGCACAAGTAACGATAAGTCTGGTCTGAGACAGACTTAAAAATTGTCTAATTGCAACTACAACGAAGTAGTAGTAGTGTTGCTGCTTTATTCACTGTAAAAGTTCAGTTGTAACTACAGTACCGGAAAATCTTCGGAGATATTGGTGGCTGTCAGGTGAGGCGGGCTGGCGACGAATGCATCCCAGAAATGCTCAATAGGATTGAGATCAGGCTGCAACCATTTGTTGAGAAGTTTTGCATGCGACAACTGCGTTTGAAGGTTTGTAACTTATTTAATAACACAGATACTAACATGAATAAAAAACCAAAATGTTCATAAAGCATGCTGTTACATCTCTACACCAATTGACACCCTCTATTGTAGCTGCTGCATCCTATAGGAAGTTTAAAATTTCGGCTAAAAAGATGCACCCCGTATAATGAAAATTTGCGCTCATGAAACTTACTCCATTGGTTGTTTTATCAACCTGTGACATTTCTGAATGGGTTATAGTAATATATAATATTTATATTCAGAAACAACCCACCAAAGACGCAATACCCCTTATGGGTACAATTTACGACTACATCTATAAACTTTCTTAACGACTTTAGTATTTACTCTGCTCCTATCGATAATTCAAACTTGGCACCAATTAAAAGTCGCCGTATTTATAGCGAAGGTCGTAGTTCATGAGATAAATTACTACCTCTAGTTAGTTGTCCTTGTTAAAAAAAACGGATAATCCTTTCTTCTCCATTATAAGTTGTGAATTAGGTGACATTAATTTTATGTCATGGTCAGCAATTCCATATCTGTTTTTCAGCAGTTCTAAAATGATTATTGCGCGATCATTTCAGGGGTATACTTCTGGAGTGATCATCTTTATCAAAGAATTTGTTCACTTTTTTTCAAGAAAATGTGTATTCGCAACATTATTAGACTCCAGTAAAATAAGGAAAATTAGCAGTTAATTGAAGTTGAATATTCCAAAAGCACAAGTTGTCAATAGGTTCGTTCCAACTGGTGATATAACCGTTCTAGGTATCGTTCGCGCAAGTGCTGAATTTCTTTCGCGTTCCAACTGATTATAGTATCGTTCTTGGGACGGTACAAAAACTACCATCTGGAAGGGGTATAAAGTAGATGTGTTCATCCCTAATTTGAGTTTGCGCACTACACAGTACTCGATACGATTCCAGAACGATTCCTAAATGCCAGTTGGAACAAACTTAATATAAAACATAACAAGAAATAGATTTTGACCGAATGGGAAAACGTCACCTTGGTCAATGGGAGACTTCGGTCCAAGTTGCCAACCCAAAAAGTTCATATTTTCTACCACTGGGAAAGGGACATTTTACAACAAATTTGTTATGTTTAGATTCGCTTTAATTATAAATATATGTAAACTGAGCCTCGGATCTTCATATCAGGTAATTGCATCCAAAAATCGATATTTGTAAAGATCATGTCCGATTGGCTGAAATTTACGTTGGAGCTCCTGATTTTACGTCAATAATATCTATCAATCAATATCATCATTGGATAAGAGATATGTCGCAATTGACATGAAATCAGGTGCTCCAACACAACTTACAAATATCGTTATTTGCCATCAAATTACCCAATTTGAAGAGCCGAGGCTCCGTTTACGGATATTTATAAATAATATCTACGAACCTCCACATGAAAAATTCGTTCTGAAATTTCCCTTCCCCAGTGGTAGAAAAATATGAAATTTTCTGGGTTGGCAACTTGGACCGAAGTCCCCCATTCTATTGTAATGTTTTGACATAACTGTGTACTTTGCGTATACTAAAGTCACTTTTTCGCACACATAAGTATGTCATTTGTCTACTTTAACCTACTTTAAAAAAAATTTTTGCAGATTGTAATTTGTCCAAATTTTTTCTTGAACTCCATTATTTTATTCTTATTTGTGTTGATCTCACTTATTTTTCAAAAGTCAATATTACCAATCTCGATTTTCTCCCACTAAATACACCGTTATCCGGTGTTAAAAGTCAAATGCAAAATAAGTTATTTATTACTTAGAAAGTATCAAACATTCTAAACTGGCAACGCTGCAGCAGAGACTGACTCCCCACTCTGTGAGTACGTTCACTCTGGTTCAGTAGTTTCCCAACATGGAAGGAGTGAGGTTGTAAAAGAAATAAAAAAATACACTCATTATTACGTAACCTGTACATCTTAAAATTCATTTTTGTCAACTTGATCGTTTCTGACCAAGCTAACAATTAATTTCTAACTACAATAGGATATTATTTTAGCCATTGTAACTTGGAAATAAAACATTTATTCTTGAGATAAAAATAATAAAGTAATTGGGTTTAAAAAAATAAAGATCGATTCCATTAATAAATTGAATTGAAAAAATAAAATAAGTAGGTACTTATTCTAAACATAAAATATGAACTTCTTGAAAAAATTCAACTAAAAATCCGTTCTAAAGGTAAACATAATTTTAATGAATTAAGTGCTCAAATAAACCACCTTGCTGTGCCAGGCAATAACCAAATCTGTCATAAAGATTTGTCCTCATATCTCTAAGATTATTTGGCGTAATGCTGGCACAAACGTGCTGTATTTTCACTCTCAATTCATTTAAATTATTAGCTCTTTCAAATTCATGTTGATAAATGCTACTTTTCAAAAATCCCCAAAGAAAAAAATCATTTGGAGCTAGTTCAGGTGATCTTGGAGGCCATTTAATTGTACCATTAGTACTAATAATTCTGTCGGGGAATGTAAACCTTAAAAATTCCATTACTATCCTTGAATCATGGACTGGACAACCATCTTGTTGAAACCAAATTCTGTTGAGATCAACATCGGGTATAAGGAGAACTGCAGGAATTACATGATTTTGTAATAAGTCTTAATATTTGGCGGAATTTAAGTTCCCCTCAATAAAAAAAGGACCTATAATGTGGTCATCTAAAATACCCGTCCAAACATTTAGCTTCTGCGGATACTGTGTTCGGATTGGAATGCTTAGATATTTATTTTCCCGAGACCAATATCTTGTGACGGATGGATTGTGTTTTTGATGTAATGAAAAGGTTGACTCATCCGTAAATAAAATATTTTTTTAAAAGTTCTCGTCAGCATTTTGACGTTCCATCATTTCTTCACAGAAATCCATTCGTCTGATATTGTCCTCGGGAAACATTTCCTGCGTTGTCTGAACCTTGTAACAATAGTACCCGTTCCGTTTTAAAATATTGTTGTCCTTTACAGCAATTTGTCTTGAAGAACATGGTTGTCCTGTTTCAACCGCTAAACAAACATTCAATTCTCTAGTTTGCCTTTCGTCGTTTATCGGACGTTCGATTGGATCTTCCGGCGCTTGGGATTTTCTACAGTATGAAACACATCCATATTTCTCGAAATTATTAACTATGTTCAAAATTGTTGTTCGTGAATGAATTGGGCGATTTTCAAATGCCACAATAAACAAATTAACTATTGCATCAGCCGAATGACCTCCAAAATACAATTTTATAATTTGCACTTTTTCGCAGGTTTTGTATTTTAATGTGGGCATTGCAAAATGTTTTATTTTCAAATACAACGGCTTGCGCTAACCAAGGTCTGTAGCAAAAAGATCACATACGTTTAAATGTGAGTTCTCTATGTAGAGGACACTGTTGCCGGATGAAGGTGTTTAATTTTACCTAATAGTGTATCAGCTTGAAAAAAAGTTGACGATAACGTGACAAAAATATCATTTTTACAAATTAATCTGAGCTTCTGGCAACAGCGGTTGAACTAGTGGGGCGATGAACACACGCAAAACTATTTTTGGTAGAGGGGACTGAATACACGCCCAACTGTTTTGGTAGAGGGGACTGATCGCTGGGCTAACAAGTCTTCTCTCTCTTTCACGTAGTTTTGCTCATATTTTCCTTGTCGTACTTGTATAAGTCGCAGCTTAAGAAAGGGACTTTCGCAATCTGTATAATCAGTGCTGAACGACTGGTTAAATTGTTAGTATTGTCAAACTGTTAAAAGTTCTTGTTGATAAAAGCTTTATAATATTGTTTGAAATTACTATTGAAAATAATTAAGAGGTAAATAAACATTATTAATAACTTCCTATCTGATGGCTCTAACGAGTATTATCTTCGATAATTAATCGTAGCACGTGTTATATTTGGGGAGAGAATATAATGAATGCCGTCAGATGAAAAAAATAAACAATGACGTAGTAGCATGCAGTTTGATAGACTCTTACTACTATTTCAGCCAATTAAAATCGTAGAGAAAGGGTTAGATGACACATGAATTGTTCATAAAATATTCAAATTTTACATATCATTTAAAAAGTTTTAAATGTTTTCAAGAACGATTATGAAATGAATGATCAAATAAAATACAATGAAAAAGTAAAACTAATTTTACTTTAGCTTAATAAAAGTTATTTTATTCCTCGCTACCAGTCTTTCTTCATAAGTATTATTCTATAATGGATACAGACCTATGTTCATTATCGGAGGAAAGTTACAGAGAAGAGGAACCACCAAGATATCCCAGAATTCGATTCATAAGACGTCGAATTAATGCCTTTGAGAAATATGACGATGTTGATTCTAAGGCCAGATTTCGTTTTCGTGAAGACATTGTATTAAATATTTTAGATAGAATTGGTAATTATCTGGAGCCAAAAGTTCATGGTAACCGTTCCATGGGGCTCAATTTTTTTTTAAATGTTCTATGATTAACTAATGATTCTCTATCTCAATGTTACACAGAATTCTCTTAATTAAAAAGTAATGGACCCAAGTGAGACCCCTGGGGTACTCCCGAAGTAACAGAAAATACATGAGAATAGAAATGATTTACTCGTTGAGTTCTGTCAATTAAGTAGCTATTTAACCACTTCCAACATGAAACCACATATGCCATATGAATTAAGTTTCTGGACCAAAAGCTCATGGTTAACTCTGTCAAACGCCTTGGAAAAGTCATTGTAAATTGAATCAACTTCTAATCCCTTTTCCAAGGCTTCAGACAGAAAATCAACAAAGTTAACAAACTCAATTCAGCCGATTTACCAGAAGTAAAACCAAATTGTTGGGAATTTAGGATCCCAGAACAATCATAACCGAGAAGCTCAGTAATAATACTTTCAAAAAACCTTTGGAATAGCCTTAAGGATGGATATGGGGCGGTAGTTCTTAATGTCAGATTTGTCACCAGATTTATATATTGGTGTGACGTAGGAAAGTTTCCAAAATTCAGGAAAACAGCCTATGCTCAGGGATTTATCAAAGATATGAAAAAGTGGTCGCGAAAGTATAAAACTGAATTCTCTAAGAAATAGAGGCGAGATACCATCTGGTCCATGTCCTTTATTGACATCTCATGATGAAAGTTTTTCAAATATTTTTGAAATATATGATACGAAGATATATTCAGTTTAGATTGCATGTGGTCAACATTACAGTTTAAAGTTAGATTAGTGTACACCGATGAAAAGTGATTTGCAAATAAGTTAGCAATGTCAGCTCCACAAGTACCTACCAAGGTATTAATAGTCATTAAGTCGGGTATAGTGTTATTTTCACGTACAAATTTCCAAAAAGACTTTGCATTATTTCTAATTGAGCTTTCAGTGAGCCGAATGTAATTATCATAGCAATGCTTTGTCAGTTGTTTACATTCTGTTCTCAGTCGACAAAATTCCGCATAACTCGAACGAGTCTTAACAGTTTTAAACATTTTGTGAACTCTAATTTTGTCCTATACTAATTGTTTGAGGTTTGAGGAGTACCAACAGGGAAATTTCGTATCTATAATGCGTGATACTGGTACAAACTGTTCAATAACCAAGTAAATGATATCATAAAATATGCTAATCATGTCGGAAAGATCTCTATCATGGAGAAGGCTATCCCATTCTATAAGTTCTAAACTCTGATAAATGGCTGGAAAATTTGCATTCTTGAAGTTGTAATAAAATTTTTCACCAAACACTGACTTTTTATCAACGTTTAGCTTTATGGTAGTTACCAAAGGAGGATGATGAGGGTCAGGTGGAATTAAAACATCGTTTGCTTTAGAAATAACAAGTTCTCCAGTAGCAAGGATAAAGTCAAGAATAAAATTCCTACTATTAACCACATAATGGCATTGTAACAAATTGTGATAGGCACATAAATTGGAAACAACATCAACTACTGCTAACTGTGCAGGAGGCTGTACAGTGCAGAAGAACAGTAATCTTCAACTTCCCAAATAGCTGACGGGAGATTATAATCACCAAACAAGTAAAATTTTAAATCAGAAAATTGTTCACTTAAGATCATAAGCTGATCTGAGTGGATCTGATAAATGTTAGCTGGAGACTGAGGTGGAAAGTATAGAGCTCCAAATATATATTTGCTATCTAATTTCACAAAAAGCTGTTCAATCGATGGGTCAGAGTGGATGAGAGATGATGAAATTTTTTTCAATATAGCAATCCTCCTCTAACCGATGCACTAGATTTGGGTGAACGATCCTGTCTATAAATGTTGTAGTTGTCTAGTCCAAGTTCAGAATTATTGATGTTGTTATTGAGCCAAGATTCAGTAATAATGATGATATCATAGGTATAATTAAGAACACTAAGGCTCAAATTAGTAAGTTTTGTTCGGAGTCCTCTGACATCCTGGTAATATATAGAAATCTTGCCCATGTCAGAAGAGTTTAGTAGTTTTTTTGAACAATTTTTGGTACGTTATTGAAATATTTCATTTTTTTTCTTCGGGCCGAGATGGGAAACTCATGTTCGCATGGGTCCAGGACCCAAACAGTGTTGGACTCATCCCCAAGGAGATGCCTACCAACCAAACCCACCTCAAACTCGCCGTTACCCCCGCCTCGGAATCACTACCCTAGCATACTTCGAGACAGGCGGCGGTCCCTCGCACACTCTCCGCTCACACCGTCATCTTCTCCCTCCTATCACTCCTGCCTCTCATGCCATATCGAGTCCTTCTCTCCCCCTTACCATGCTCTCTACTACTTCACTCACCTCCATCCATTCCTCCTCCCCCCTCAACATTATCTCCACCATGTTTTCCCAGTACACCGCCTCCCCATAGTTTCCTCTCCAACTTCTTCAGCACTTCCTCGTTCCTCCAGCATCTAAACACATGCCCCACATCATCCTCCACTTCACACCTCTCGCACACACCAGTCTCTCGTTTCCCAATCTTGTGGAGGTACCCTACTCTCGACCCATGTCCAGTTGAGCACTTGTGTCAAGAAGTAGTTCACCTCCCCGAATTTCCGTCCATCCAATCTCTCCTATTCCCAATCGCTCCTTTTAGCGCGCCCTCATACTCCTCCCACCTTCTCTCCATTTTCTCCTCCATCCATTCCCGTACCTCTTCTTTGGTCGCACCCCTCCAGCGTTTGCTCCTAGCTCTAGCCAACACGTCCAATGGGTAGGACCTTGCCAGCACCGCTGCGGCCAGTCCACCCACTGTCCTGTACCCCTGCACCACCATCAGCAGTATCCCTCTCTGCACCCGCAGAAGTGGCCTAACCCTCGCATTCACCCCCGCTCTTTCACCCCACACCTCCGCACCGTACAGCATACTCTGCTCTACCGTCCTACCAATTACCCTCCTCTTCCACTCTCCCGGCCCTTTCACATTACACATCAATCTCCCCAGCCATGCTGCCCTCACTTTACCCTTCTCTGCCGCCTTTACCATACGGGTTTTGAAGGATAATTGGCTATCCAACCACACCCCTAGGTATTTCACAGACTCCTCCATGCGAATTCTCCTTCCCTTAACCATCACCCCCACTTCCCTTGCCCTGCTCCGTCCCTTCACTATCAACCCCACCGTCTTATCTTTCGCCACTTCCAGTCCGCACCGCTCTATCTTCTCCACAATCTTCCTGCACATTCTCTCCGCCTTTCTTTCTATCTCCGCCTCTCCCTTTGCCGTACATACCAGACACACATCATCCGCATACACCGTAATCTCACATCCCTCTTCACATACCCCACAAACCTCATCAAACACACACTTCCAGAGCGTCGGTCCAAGAACCGAGCCCTGAGGCACTCCAGCCTCCATCTCATATCTCCTGCGTCTGGAGTCTACAATCAGACGCCCCGTCAGATAGTCCTCCACCAGGTTAACCAACCCCTGCTCCACTCCAAGCCTCAGCAACGCGCTCAACACTGCCCGTTTGCTGACTCTGTTGAACGCGTTCCCGACGTCGAAGAACACGAGTAGGGCCAGTTTCTTCTTCCTCCAGCTGCCCTCCCTAGCTCTCTCCACCAAACCCATCACCTTGATCAGTGCCGAGATGCAAGATTTCCCCTTCGTGAACCCGTGCTGGTTTACCCTAAAACCCCCATTCCTACCAACTTCCTCCTCAATCCCTTATTATCCCCTCCATCAATTTACCCATACCACACAGCAGGCTGATAGGCCTATAGTCCCCCGCCCGCTTCCCCTCTCTACCCGCCTTCTTCATTAGTATCACCCTGGCTACCTTCCATCCTTCCGGGAACTCCTCCTCCCTCAGCACCCTGTTGAATAGTTCCCAGAAGTACTCCCTATTGTCATCCAACAGCCTCTTGACCATATCACCCCTCAGGCCATCTATCCCTGGGGCTTTTCTCACTTTAATGTTTCTCCCCCAATCCTCTATCTCCCACTTCTCTACCGGCCTTATCCCCCTCATTTTCACTACCCCCCTTGTATCTTGGATTTCCTGAATTCTGCCACCCACTCCTCCTTCTCCCCCTTTGAACAATTTCTCTATAATCTCCTTCTCCCAATCCTCCTCTAGAACCTCGTTCCTATTTCTACCCATCCTCTTCACCGCTATCTCATACGCCTCTCCCCATGGATTGTTTTCCAATTCCCCTAGTAACTCTTCCCACTTCCCTCTTTTTTCCCTCTCCACTCTACGCCCCAGTTCCTTCTTCTTCTCTTTATATCTCCCTCTTCCCTCTATCCTTCCTCTTCCTTTCAGCATCCGTCTTCGTTCTTTCTTACACTCCCTCCACAGCTCCTCTATTTCCTCATTCCACCAGTAATTGGCCCTCCGCTCACGCCTATTGCCCCTCTTTCCCTCTCTTTTGCAGCCCTGTATCACATTGAAATATTTAATGGACAAGTTTTGTTCACCTGAATTTTGACGAGTTAAGAGTTCAGACCGGACAGACTCTAACAGGTTTCTTTGAATAGGAGTCTGATCTAAAGCAATAAAAATCTATTTTCACGACTCATAGTTTGCTTGTTCTTAATCACACAGAGAGCATCACTAGCTGGAGAAACGATTGCTCTAATGGGACGATGTCAGTTTAATACTATTATAACGCCTTGAAAGTTTTTGGAAAATATTTTTCAAAGAACATACTGAACATGCCCCGACAAACATTGTATTACACTTCTAAGTTAAACGGGGCTGGTATATCTGCAAGATATAACCAATCATTCTGGTTTGTAATTAGAAGGGACAACATCACTTGTAGACTGGTTTCGGCGTATTTGCCCCACATCAGTACAAGGTAGATGCTATCCGTCCAGAAGTAATCTTGGACTGGATACAACGTTAGAACCACGCATCAATACATTAATGTCAGTTAAGGAAATGTTAAGAATGCGATAACAGCGACATCCCCACATCTAACCACAAACCAAAATTCTATATTGACAAAAAACCATCTCGGTTTTGTAGGTATTTACTTAATTACAGTTACCTGTGAAAAATTGTCATATTGTAATTAAATGTGGGGATGTCGCTCTTATCGCATTCTTGGCATTTCCTTTACTGAGGTTAATGTATTGATGTGGTTCTAACGTTCTAACTTACTGCGAACACAATTGGAACTTGGTAATATATATTATAATCTCCAAAAACTTTCAACGAACAAAGAAATAAGAAATCAAACGAACGAAAACAAACGTCGGTTATAGTTTGAAGTTGAAGTATGATTGATACTTACGTTACAGATTTAGTTACCGACACAACGTTGCCATAGTGTCCGCTACGATTGTAAGTTCACACAAGAAATCAGAAAAATTTAAAACAACGCAAAGAGTAATACAAGGTGGAGTACTTAGCTCATTGCTTTTCATATTTATGGAAGAAATAATAATAATGGCCAGTAAACAATCCAGGAAAATAGACGTAGGATACAACAAATTACAAAACATTATAATGAGCGAAAGTATAGTCAGGACAACTTAAAAAACAATATAGAAGATTATAATTAATTTAATATTAAGCTTACCTCGACGAATCCAAGCTGTTAAAGTCCGTCCAGAAATATAAGATCCTAACCTTATAATCTCCAATTAAGATAAATAACTACTCGTAAACAGTCTATTGTTAAGAAATCATTTATGAACAACAATTCAGGTATAAAGCATTTAAATCTATTTAAATCAATATACCAATAATTATAACAAAGAATTAAATATTATTAAAGAAGTTAGGATCTTATATTAGGAATTACGCGTTATTAATTTGTTACTTGTTCATGTTTAATTTTGATTTAATAATTGATGCTGCCGATATTAGGAATAAATAATTTATTAGTTTTTTCTTAGAATATTAACTTACATCGCAAAAATTGTAGTTTTCTTTAAAAATTTGTATCTTTTGTAAAAAGTGATATATTGGAATAAATAGAAAAATAAAATATCGATAATGAATCAGAATGATTAGATACATTTGCAAATAAAAAATTTGTAATCTTCACTTTACCCTACAAGGTGTTTAGAATTTACGGCACATAAATATTGTTTCATTCCACCCAGTATAATAAATTGTCAAATTTATTCTTACAAAAATTTAAAATGCTTGTGATAATTTTAATGAATTTCCTACAATGTGCCAGAAAAACATTTTTAACGGTTAAAAATTAAAAGAGTTATACTAAATCAAAAATAAGCAAAATTTTAAGTGTTGCATTTAGTTTGTCCATGAATTTATATTTGTTAATTTTTTGAGATTATCACCTGCCTTGTTATTATAACATTTATGAACCCATTCAGATAAAAGAGAAAGTAGGAGTTTACCATTATTTAATAAAAACATGAACTCTAAATATAGAAAACAATGATTAAAAGAAATCCATAAATAAAAATATGATACACATGCTGTTCCTTTTATCATGGTAACATTCTTTTTGTAAACCGTAATAGATACGAAGAAGTTTAAATGGACAAAAAGATTACTACTATTATGGATATAAGAAGATATATATAAAAAAACTTTACAGGATCCGTACAGACGCAGGTCCGTATTTAACACGTTGAGCGCCACGTGCTCACGGGCATTCCTGGTGTGACGTGCTGGGACCAATAATTTTAAATTCAGTTTCATCGATATAACCGGTATGACCTTGTGCTATTTATTTCTGATAAACCAAATCTTATTTTCATGTTTTACCTGTTTTTTATTTGTGATCCACCGGTGGGCACTTGGTCCCAGAATGTAATAATACATCTTTGGACCAAGTGCCCATTAGTGGGCATAATCTAATTTGAATCTGTTTTTCTGTTTTTGCTGCTGAGTTAGACAGAATTAGTGAAGAGGAAGCAACGGGATTGTCAGATGATTCAATTGCTGATAGAGAATTTGTGCCAGAAGACAACAGTTCTGATTCAGAAATTGATGACATGGATTTGGATATTATTGATCAAACTACCGAAAATAATTCTGATGAAGATCCTGATGATGTTGTGCCTCTCGCAAACTTGATAAATGATCGAAAATGGAAGCCTGTTGATGGAGACCGATTAACATTCGACGAGTTTCCGGACTATACAGGCGTAAATCCCGACGTTGCTGCTGCTCCAGCTCGAAAATATCCTATCGATTTTTTCAACTATTTTATTAACGAAGATGTTATAAATCTGTTTGTTACAGAAACGAACAGGAACAGAAAGATAAAGCAAGACTTGCAAAATGGGTTGATACCTATGTAAGTGTCAAAATTATTGCTGTCACATTGAGTGTTTACCTAATATAATTGTGATTGAGCTCTGTAATATAAATTATCTTTTGTCATTTTCATTTAAAATCTTTGATCGTGGAGAAAGTATGGTCTGCTACTCGGTTAGAATGAAAATTCGTGATGCTCGTGGTTCCTTATAAAGCTTAGGTGTCAATAATATATTTTTCTACAGTCGCGCGTAAAATGACTAATTACTATATTCAAATGAAATCGTAAAGTCGACAAATGCCGAGGATTGTTACTTTACACTCTAGCGCAAAAAAGGAATTTTTTTCGCTCGCTTATTTAATCAAACCACGCCCTCCGAATTAACTCAATTGGTGAATATTTAACAATTTATCAGATTAAAAATCAAATAAAATTGTATGAAAATTTTGAAATATGGTCAAAAATGGAAAATTATTGTCAAAAATTGTCAGAAACTATTAAAAATTGACAATTTTTGTCAAAAAGGTTAATAATTTTCAAAAATTGTCAAAAACTGTCAAATAATTGTTAAAATTTTGAAAAATGGTCGATAATTGTCAAAAACTTTGAAATTTTTTGGAAAAATGGTCAAAAATTTTCCAAAATTGTCAAAAATGGTCGATAATTGTCAAAGACTATCAAAAATGGTCAAAAATTGTCAAAAACTGTCAAAAATGGCCAATTATTGTCAAAATTGGTCAATAATTGTCAAAAATTGTTAAAATTTTAAAAAATGGTCGATAATTGTCAAAAACTATCAAAAATGGTCAATAATTTTGAAGAAGGGTCAAAAACTTTGAAAAATTATTGAATTTTTTTAAAAATTGTCAAAAATTTTGAAAAATTGTCAAAAATGGCCAATAATTTTCAAAAACTATCAAAAATGGACAATTATTCTTAAAAATTGTCAAATTTTTGAAAAATAGTTGATGATTGTCAAAAATTGTTAAAGTTTTTGAAATATGGTCGAAAATGGTCAATACTTGTCAAAAATTAGGAAAAATGGTCCGTAATTGTCAACAATTGTCAATAATTATCAAAAATGGACAACAATTTTGGATAATTGTCAAAAATGGCCAAAAACTATCAAAAGCGGTCAAAAACTGTCAATTATTTTTAAAAACTGTCAAAAATGGACAATTATTGTCAAAATTGGTCAATAATTGTCAAAAATTGTTAAAATTTTGAAAACGGTCGATAATTGTCAAAAACCATCAAAAATGGTCAAAAAATTTTGAAAAATTGTCAAAAATGGACAATAATTGTCAAAAATGGACAACAATTGTCAAAAATGGTAAAAAATTGTCAAAAATCGACAATTATTGTTAAAAATTGTCAAAATTTTGAAAAATAGTTGATAATTGTCAAAAATTGTTAGTTTTTGAAATATTGTCAAAAATTTTGAAAGATTGTCAAAAATGGCCAATAATTGGTAAAAATGGTCAAAAATTTGGGAAAATGGTCCATAATTGTCAACAATTGTCAATAATTATCAAAAATGGACAATAATTTTGAAAAATGGTCTAAAATTTTGAAAAATTGTCGAAAATGGCCAAAAACTATCAAAAATGGTTAAAAATTGTCAATTATTGTTGAAAACTGTTAAAAATGGACAATTATTGTCAAAAAATGTCAAAAATGGTTAAAAATGGTCATCATTTTGAAAAATGGTCACTAATTTTCAAAAACAGTCAAAATGGTCAATAATTGTCAAAAATGGTTAATAATTGTTAAAATTTTGAAAAATGGTTAATTATTGTTAAAATTTTGAAAAATGGTCAATAATTGTCAAAATTTTGAGAAATGGTCAATAATCGTCAAAAGTTGTCAAAATTTTGAAAAATAGTCAATAAATAATACGAGCCTTTTCCGAAAATCGATTTAAACACGTAATTTATAAAATCGATTTACTAAAACTCGATTAATATTACTATAAAAATCGATTATAAGAATCGATTTAAATAAAAATCGATTATTTTTTAACATCCCTAGTCAGTTGATCTTTTTAAGATTAATCATGATGAATAGCGAAAATGACGATTATTCTAGCACTCATATTATAACCTAAGATAATATAAAAACTTTTAATTATTAAAAGGGCGACTGTAGAAAAAATTATGTGTGTTTATCGAGCGTAAAGTAAAATTGCCGCTTTCGAAAGATCGCCAACATTCTTTCTCAAACGGCAATCTGTTACTTTACGCTCTAAATACACAAATAACTATTTTAGTATCTCTCAGTGTTTTCTGCACCTATAGTAGGATTTAAAAATATTTTTGCAGCTATGCTTGTTTTAATTTATAAAAAAATGTTCATTTTCAATGCTCTACAAAACCTAAAAATGTATTTCAAGTTAGTTTTTCAAACCGAAAATGAAGTGTTCTTTCCTAAACATTTCTCAGTATTTTGTAGACATTGGGAGACCAAACAGCCAAACAGTTCACATCCTGGGACCAAACTTCCCAAAAATCCCAATGCTAAATACACATAAAACCTTCCCACTGGTGGGCACACGGTCTTGAAATGAAACATGTAATGTGACCACGGGTGGGTATGCTGTCCCAGCAAGGAAAATCAATGATGACCACCGGTGGTCACTTGGTCCTCTCATTAAAAATTAAAATGATCACCGGTGGGCACGTGGCGCTCAACGTGTTAAAAAAAAGGTTGATGTTACCACTGTATAAATCTCTATACAATGATGTTACACAAGAAACGACGTATCGAAGATTTATTGGTACATGGCTATAGTAAATTTGTGATTTCCTTTTTCATTTTTAATGCTAGCAGCAGTTTTAATTTTTCCTGTAGGTATAACTCGAGAATGGAGAAAGTCGTTGTCATTTTTCTTAACAAAATGTTCTCCGTAATAGTTTTGTCCATTGTATCTATTACGGTTTAGAATATAATAATGTTACAATGTGCTAAAAGAAACTTCCTGTATAAGTTTTCCTTTTGGAACCCATTATTGTGTTGTAAGATTAACAGTAAATTATCAAAGACAGTCAGTAATTTGAAAAGACGTGTTTACCGAGATATACATTACTAGAAAACTTAGTGAAATAATCTCGGATCTCAGTTATACTTCGTACTTACAGTGAGTCTAATCAAGACGACAGTGGAAGTTATAAGCTAAAAGTTTTTTGAAAGCAAACACATGTTTAGCTGCACAATAAAAACCAAAAGATCATAAAAGCTTAGAAATATTCCTTAAGTAAATACTCAACACCCACCAGTGTCATCAGCAAGTTGCGAAAGTGAAAGGTATGAGCGTAGCTAGTGCCTTTTTTCGCAATGAGTGCGCAAAAGTATTTCACGCATGAGTATCATACAATGTTTTATCTACGAACACATTAAAAATAATTTCCCTTAATTATATATTACATAACCTCTCTTTTTAATAATTGCGTTTGAATTATTGCCTACCTTCATCATAAGAAATTCATTATCTGGTGCTCCATTTATAAAATCCCAAATCTGTTCCCTTGTGAAATTTTTTGATTTTTTTGGTTTATGGCTCTCTGATTGTCGGTTTATGAAGGTAATAAGTTTATGAAACTGTTTAAATTTAAATTTATGGTAGTTTTCAACATTCAATAATGGGACCATAACGTTGATGATTTCCATTGACTTTTCCGAGAAATATGCAATAAGAACATTTTCCGTCTAATTTTTAATTTTTTTAGAGTTACACCAATCCAAAGAAAAGGCGAGCGGTCGTCGGATCGCCGACAGAAGCTTGCTCCTTATGCACAATAAAATGACCATTTTTGTACAATTTTTGAGCATTTTTGACAGGTTCTGACAATTATTGACCATTTTTGACAATTTTTCAAAAATTTTGACCATTTATCAAAAATTTTGACAATTTTTAACAATGATTGACCATTTTTGACAGTTTTTTAAAATTATTGACCATTTTTGCAAAATTTTTGACAATTTTTCGAAAATTTTGACAATTTTTGACAATAATTATTGACCATTTTTCAAAATTTTTAACAATTGACCATTTTTGACAATGATTGACCATTTTTGAAATGTTTGACGATTTTTTCAAATTATAACAATTATTGACCATTTTTGACAATTATTGACCAATTTTGACAGTTTTGACAATTATTGATCATTTTTGAAAAATTTTCAAAAATTTTGATTATTTCAGACCATTATTCCAAATTTTAACAATTATTGACCAATTTTGACAGTTTTGAAAATTATTGATCATTTTTGACAATTTTTTAAAAATTTTGACAATTTTTGACCATTTTTTCAAATTTTAACAATTATTGACCATTTTTGACAATTATTGACCAATTTTGATAATTATTGATCATTTTTGACAATTTTTCAAAAATGTTGACCATTTTAGACCATTTTTTCAAATTTTAACATTTTTTGACCATTTTTGACAGTTTTTGACAATTTTTGACAGATTCTGACAATTATTGACCATTCACGTTTCACACTTCTTAATGACAGTACAAAATTATTACAATTACAGAACCTTTGACAGAAAACAAAACACAAAATTATCTAAGGTAACTTAATAAATATTCAAATAAAAAAGAGTGTTATAATGATTATCCCATTTAAAAAGCATCGTACTTTTTCGCACTCTTTTGGGTGTTATAATGAAACTTCCATTTAAAAAGAATTGTTCTTTTTCGCACGCTTTAGACGTATGTATAAAATGTAATTTCACGTATTTATATGAGTTTGTAAATGTTTAATTTTAATGGTGGTCGTAGATAAAAGTTAATTATTAAGTGAGGTTTATACTTTTATCAGATATGAAGAAAAATTGTAATTCCAAGATTTAATTTTAAAAAAGAAAAAGTAGTGAACGAATTTTCATTAGTCTTTCGATTAGGTTGGTATAATAAGGCGTTTGGTTGATAGATACTGGTATATTTCCGCCACCCTTGTGCAGTGTAACAATGATTATAGTTGTTTTCAGACAATTATGGCAATATCATTCAAAAAATTCATTGATCAGAAAAGAAAAAATATTAGATCTCTAAGCTTGATTATATCGGACGCATATTAAAAACAAACATTGCTAGTTATCTATAAAGCGTTATTGATTCTCGACGTACACCCCTGGTACATTATAAACGTGTGGAAAATACTATTTATTATCTGGTAGACAGAGGAAAAGAATACATTCATTTGTTTACTTTAGCTCCGACCTTGAGATGCCACCGTGACCGTCAACTTGACTTCTTAGAGTCTTTATATACCTGATATCTCTGTTTCCATGGATTTACACGACACAATAATCGATGAGACTGGAAAAACGATATGTTTTATATCTACCAGGATGTATTTCAACTTAAAAAATAGAAAATATTTCATTGGTATTAATAAAGCCTCTTTAATATGTAGTGGTGAAGTGTATATTCCACTCCTCACTAAGCTCTACAAAATTAGTGAAGTCGTAATCTCCTCCTAAGATCAATAAATCTTGGTCCAGGAAGCCTTTTTGTGAATAAATCCGCTTCCACGTCTTCTGTTGGCATACAGATTGCGAAAATCCCTTTCTTACGCTGCGACTTATACAAGTACGACAAGGAAAAAATGAGCAAAACTACGTGAAAGAGAGAGAGAAGACTTGTTAGCCCAGCGATCAGTCCCCTCTACCAAACAGTTGGGCGTGTGTTCATCGCCCCACTAGTTCAACCGCTGTTGCCAGAAGCTCAGATTAATTTTTAAAAATTATATTTTTGTCACGTTATCGTTAACTTTTTTTCGAGCTCATACACTATTAGGTAAAATTAAACACCTTCATCCGGCAACAGTGTCCTTTACATAGAGAACTCACATTTAAACGTATGTGATCTTTTCTCTACAGACCTTGGTTGTTAGCGCACGCCGTTGTATTTGAAAATAAAACATTTTACAATGCCCACATTAAAATACGAAACCTGCGAAAAAGTGCAAATTATAAAATAGTATTTTGAAGGTCATACGGCTGATGCAATAGTTAATTTGTTTATTATAGCATTTGAAAATCGCCCAATTCCTTCACGAACAACAATTTTGAACATAATTAATAATTTCGAGAAAAATGGATGTGTTTCATACTGTAGAAAATGCCATGCGCCGGAAGATCCAATCGAACGTCCGATAAACGACGAAAGGCAAACTAGAGAATTGAATGTTTGTTTAGCGGTTGAAACAGGACAACCATCTTCTTCAAGACAAATTGCTGAAGAAGTCAACATGGATAAGAGAACTGTACAGAATATTTTAAAACGGAACGGGTACCATTGTTACAAGATTCAGACAAGGCAGGACATTTTTCCCGAGGACAATAACAGACGAATGGATTTCTGTGAAGAAATGATGGAACGTCAAAATGCTGACGAGAACTTTTTAAAAAATATTTTATTTACGCATGAGTCAACCTTTTCATTACATCAAAAACACAATCCATCCGTCACAAGATATTGGTTTCGGGAAAATAAACATCTAAGCATTCCAAACCGAACACAGTATCCGCAGAAGCTAAATGTTTGGACGGGTATTTTAGATGACCACATTATAGGTCCTTTTTTATTGAGGGGAACTTAAATTCCGCCAAATATTAAGACTTATTACAAAATCATGTAATTCCAGCAGTTCTCCTTATACCCGATGTTGATCTCAACAGAATTTGGTTTCAACAAGATGGTTGTCCAGTCCATAATTCAAGGATAGTAATGGAATTTTCAAAGTTTACATTCCCCGACAGAATTATTAGTACTAACGGTACAATTAAATGGCCTCCAAGATCACCTGAACTAGCTCCAAATGATTTTTACCTTTGGGGATTTTTGAAAAGTAGCATTTACCAACATGAATTTGAAAGAGCTAATAATTTAAATGAATTGAGGGTGAAAATACAGTACGTTTGTGCCAGCATTACGCCAAATAATCTTAGAGATATGAGATCAAATCTTTATGACAGATTTGGTTATTGCCTGGCACAGCAAGGTGGTTTATTTGAGCACTTAATTCATTAAAATTATGTTTACCTTTAAAACGGATTTTCAGTTTGATTTTTTCAAGAAGTTCATATTTTATGTTTAGAATAAGTACCTACTTATTTTATTTTTTCGATTCAATTTATTAATGGAATCGATCTTTAGTTTTTTATACCCAATTACTTTATTATTTTTATCTCGAGAATAAATTTTTCATTTTCAAGTTACAATGGCTGAAATAATATCCTATTGTAGTTAGAAATTAATTGTCAGCTTGGTCAGAGAAGATCAAGTTGACAAAAATGAATTTTAAGATGTACAGGTTACGTAATAACGAGTGTATTTTTTTATTTCTTTAACAACCTCACTCCTTACATGTTGGGAAACTACTGAACACAGTGAACCTACTCACAGAGTGGGGAGTCAGTCTCTGCTGCAGCGTTGCCAGTTTGGAATGTTTGGTACTTTCTTAAAAATAAATAACTTATTTTGCATTTGACTTTTAACACCGGATAACAGTGTATTTAGTGGGAGAAAACCGAGATTGGTAATATTGACTTTTGAAAAATGAGTGAGATCAACACAAATAAAATAATGGAATTAAAGAAAAAATTTGGACAAATTACAATCTGCAATAAATAAAATCCGTACACTGCTTACGATTTAACAATTATTGGTATTTAACATTGTTGCCGCTTGCAAATTGCCGTTGCCGTTGAAAATTTCAAAACAACGATAGACAAAAATTAGGAATAATTTTTACAGATAAGTACATTTGGCAACACAACAGTTAAAATAAATAGGAGGGGACTGAATACACGCCCAACTGTTTCGGTAGAGGGGACTGATCGCTGGGCTAACAAGTCTTCTCTCTCTTTCACGTAGTTTTGCTCATATTTTCCTTGTCGTACTTGTATAAGTCGCAGCGTAAGAAAGCGATTTTCGCAATCTGTATATTGAACATTTATTGTTCCTTGTTCTACACACTGTCTGATAAAATGCAGTTTAGTGTCGATGTGTTTTGATCTAGCATTAACAACAGGATTTGAGCTTATATGCTGAGCAGCTTGGTTATCATTATATATAACAGTATTTGCCTGTTTTATTTCCATTGTATCTAGAAGTGATCTCAAGTGTAATGCTTCCTTAGTAGCTTTAGATAACGAAACATATTCAGCTTCTGCAGTTGATAAGGCTACTGATCTCTGCTTTTTAGCTTCCCAACTGATGCAGCTACTGACATACTTGAAACAGTATCCAGTATAGGACCTTCTGTCTACAGGGCAAGCGGCCCAATCCGCATCTGCTAATCCATACAAATCTTTATGACTTCTTTTTAGGTTGATTCCTATCGTCTTTGTACCTTGAAGGTAACGTAAAACGCGCATTGCACATTTAAAATGCTCAGTACCAAAAACAGTTGCTAAATTGACTTAGATGGCTTACAGCAAACATGATATCTGGTCTGGTAGCAACTGCTAAGTACATAAGAGATCCAATTTACTCTTCATAGGGTGAGTTTTCAGATGATTCATTTCGAACTAGTTTTAAATTGGTCTCCATTGGTGTATTTACAGGCGTACAATTTTCCATATTAAAATATCTTAAGAATTTTTCTAGGTACATCGGTTGTGTCAACTTGATCTCATCGTTTTGGTTTTCTATTTCTATTCCTGAACATACTTTCGGATTTCCCAAGTCTTTCATTTCAAACTTATTCATTAATTTCATTTTAATATCTCTCAATTTTTCATATGAAGAATAGGCTATGATGAGGTCGTCTACGTATACAGCAATTATTATTTTCATTTCTTCTTCCATAAACGTACATATACAAGGATCAGCTTCTTATCTAATAAAGCCAAAAGCTTCCAGCTCTGTATTTAATTTTATACTCCATTGTCTTCCAGATTGTTTTAAGCCATAAAAAGCATTTTGCAGGTGGTAAACTTTTTCTCCCTTTATGCTCCTACTATCTTCTACCATAATTTTTGTTTTGTTGAATATTGATAAATCATCTTTACCACTTTCTTCTACCAAAATTTCTGCTAGAATTGTATCCAAATCTTCGGGTTTCTTCATAATAATTACCTCATTTAAATTACCAATTAAGTAGGCTGTAGTAACGTACATTTGGTTTAGCTTGAGACCTTCTTCTGCAGCGACAACTAATAAGATTCTTAGTTTAACCACAGGAGAGAATGTTTCATTCTAGACGACACCTGGCCTCTGACTAAAATCTTTAGCTATAAGACGTGCCTTTTTAGTCTCTTGATTATTTTTACCCACTTTGGTTTTAAGTAACATCTTGAAGTCGACAATATTTTTATTATCTTTCCTTTCTCTTATTTTCCATGTTTCCTTTTTCACATGTGCTTTTATCTCAGATTTTATAGCTTCATGCCATTCTTTACTGTATATAGCTTCTGATTCGCACAGACAAGATAATTCGTCTATCTCGTAGTCTGTCGTCCATATTGGTGGGGAAAATAATCTTTAAAAGTTTCTGCCGAGTCCGTATTAATGTCTAATAAAACTTCATTAATGTGGTTCATGCAATTAGCACTTCGACTTCATTAAAATATTCCAGAGTGAACAATTTTTTAAACGCTCTACAAAATTGGATGGGTGTTGGTTTTCTAGAATTGCCACAACTATTTCTAATTTGACCAAAGAAATTTTCAAGGCAGTTCTGATAAGATTTTTGGTCAACAAAAATGTATATTGCTTTGTTTTCAAAATATTCCAAAGAGCTTTTAACGATTTTATGGTAAACTTCCATCCAGATATAAATTTAATTCGGTTTGAAACGTAATTAATTATTTTAAAATTTTGTAGCAAAATTTCAATTTCCTCCAAAAATTCAATTTGCTTTTGGGTGCCCATAAAAGCATTATAATTATTGAAATGGGAAGAATTCAGTAGATCAAAGAGGTCATTAATTTGTTTAATGAAATTTGCTGTTATTTTCGCTTTTATTGGTAATATATTAAAATCGATGTAGGTATGCAAAGCAACAGATACAGAACGGTTGAGTACTTGAGACGCAAATTTCACTTTCATTTTTTGAAAGTTGTTTGGATATATATGCTCATTAGTTAATTTATGACATTGTCTATTTTCTTGTCATAATTATAAAATGTTTCTAAATGACTTTTTTTTTACTTTTTTAAATGAAACTAAGTGTTTCTAATTAATTTCACTATTTAATGAAAAAATTATGAAAACTCTAAGATATTGATAATTGTAGTATAGTTTATAGTCTTAGTTTTAGGTTGTATTTATTAGGATTAGTCATGATTGTTTTGAACTGTCAATATCTGTCAGATTCTGTTCATTAAAGCCTTCATTAGGTCTTTTAATGTATTACAATTTAATGAACATAATCTTAAATAAAAATGGAACGACTTCTACGACCAGAACGTTTTGATGCGGATCCAAATGTACCTACTTGTTCACAACAATGGAAGCATTGGTTTCAAACTTTTGAAAATTTCCTGAAGTCAGCAGATATTTCAAAGGAAAAGAAAGAAGAAGATGCTATTAAGCTCCAAACCACATTTCGTCTGCTGTTTTTGAGTTCATATCTGAGTGTACCACTTATGATTCCGCCATCAAAACCCTAAAGGGTTTGTTTGTGAAAAAGGTAAATGAAGTGTATGCTAGACACATCCTTCCAAGTCGAAAACAACAATCAGGTGAGAATATTTCCTAATATTTGCAAATACTGAGATCCCTAAGTAAAGATTGCATTTTTAAAAGTGTCACAGCTGACGTTTACAAAGATGAATTTATCAGAGACTCCTTTATAACCGGATTAATTTCGACACAAATTAGGCAACGACTTTTAGAAAACTGTACTCTAACCCTGCAAAAAGCTATAGATAAAGCAAAGGCTTTAGAATCTGCCGAAGTACATACGATGTCCTATACAAACAACATTCCACCGACTATTAATAACATTACGTGCCCTCAAGAACAAGTTAATGACTCTGAATCTCATCGTACTTGTTCTGTAGCTGCTGATTTTCGACCTTCAAAACCAGCTAGATGCTTCTTTTGCGGACGGAATCGACATAACAGAGACAAATGCCCCGCGAGAAATTCAAATTGTTCTTTATGTAATAAATTAGGCCACTGGGCTTCTGTGTGTAATTCATCGAAAGAAAATACCAGTATGAAGCAATCTGCATCTATTTTTCTGGTAGCTGCTTCTCATCCTGGCTTAATTAAGTCTACTATTCAGATAATGATTAATAATTCTCCCATGGATGCTCTTGTAGATACTGGTAGCTCGGAAAGTTTTATTTCTTTAAAAGTTGTTCAAAAACGAAATCTTACTATATTTCCTTTCGAAGGTACCGTAGCTATGGCTTCTACGTCTTTATCATCGAAAATTTTGGGGTACTGTATAGTTAATTTGAAAATATTTGAATATACTTATTACGACTTTAAAATATTGTTTTTAGAACATTTGATGTCATTTGATCTGATGTAATTATAGGGCACGACATTTTAAAACAACACTCTCGATTAGAATTTCAATTTGACGGAAACAAACCTCCTATCCGTATTTGCAGTCTCGCTGCTTCGAACGTATGCGAAGCTAGTTTTTTTGATAATTTATCATTTGATAGTCATCCAATTGCTGTAAAGTCGCGAAGTTATTCACCGAACGATTTAAAGTTCATTCAGGTAGAGGTTCAAAAATTACTTAGAGAAGGCATTATTGAAGAAAGTAAATCACCTTGGAGAGCCCAAGTGTTAGTAACGTCTAGCGAAAACCATAAAAAGAGAATGGTTGTAGACTATTCTCAAACCATTAATAAGTTTACTATCCTTGATGCCTTCCCGTTACCTCGTGTGGATGACATAATACAATGTATATATAAGTTTAATATTTATAGTACGATCGATCTGAAGAGTGCCTACTATCAAATACTGATCAAACAATCTGATAAACCTTACACTGCTTTTGAAGCTTGTGGTAGATTGTATAAATTTCGTAGAATTCCTTTTGGAGTTACTAATGGCGTGGCGAGTTTCCAACGCGTGATTAATTCAATTATTACTAACGAAAATCTTATCGGCACTTTTGCGTATCTTGATGATATTACTGCTTGTGGTAAAACAAAGGAAGAAAACGAAAATTTGCAAAAATTTCTTTGCGTTGCCAACAAGTATAATCTGACAATAAATAATGAAAAATCAAGGTTTTCTCAAACTGAGATAAATATATTAGGACATACTATAAAAAATCTATAATGCCTGATCCTGAGCGATTACGGCCCCTACTAAATCTTCCAGATATGACAGTTATGACTATAAATGACAATGAAATACTTGTAGCAGAAACAGATGCTTCGAATTTTGCGATAGCTGCCACGCTGTCCCAATGTGGCAGACCTGTAGCATTTTTTCCGAGAACGCTATCTGACAGTCAAAAGAGACACTCATCTGTAGAAAAAGAAGCTTACGCTATAGTTGAACGTCTTCGTAAATGGAGACATTTACTATTAGGACATATAAACATATAAAATCCCTTTTTTGTCTCTTTGGAACACCATCCTACATACATTCTGATAACGGCACGGGCTTCACTTCTCAAGAGCTAAAAACGTTCTTAAACAATAATGGTATTGCCAGTATTACCAGTAGATCTACGCCATACAATCCATGCGGAAATGGACAGGTAGAGCGCTATAATGGAATCATTTGGAAAACCATTAATCTGGCAATTAGATCACGTGGACTGAAGTTAAGTCAGAGGGAAGTGGTACTACCAGAATCGTTGCATTCTATACGTTCTCTATTATGTACTGCCATCAATACGACTCCCCACGAAAGAATGTTTTTCCATGCACGACGCTCACTCAATGGAATTTCTCTGTCTACATGGCTAACTTCTCCTGGACCTGTTTTGCTTCGTCGATTCAATCGTACCAACAAATATGAACCTTTAGTCGAAGAAGTCAATCTAATTGATGCAAATCCTCAATATGCAAGAGTTCGATTATCTGACGGTCGTGAAACTTCTGTATCACTTAGACACTTAGCTCCATCCACCCCCAAGATTGACTGTCAACATTCTACGTCAGAAGAAATTGGAACAAGTATCCTTTCTTCTCCACCTATCCTGCATCAACATCCTTCAGAACCCGTTTCTGAATCAGATAACGGAAACGTTGATTCCAATGGAATCATAAAAACTATAATTCCACCCACCAGTCCCCTGCCAGAGGGGTTGACTGGCCTAAGAAGATCGTCTCGGGCAAAGAAAGTTCCTTCTCGTTTGAAATATTAATTATAACTTCTAAGGCTCGGATGAATGTAGTATAGTTTATAGTCTTAGTTTTAGGTTGTATTTATTAGGATTAGTCATGATTGTTTTGAACTGTCAATATCTGTCAGATTCTGTTCATTAATGCCTTCATTAGATCTTTTAATTTATTACAATAATTATTTCGATATTGACATATCATCGTCAGAATGACAGAAGTTACATTTTATGTGATGCCTGCTTGATGTTTAATATTTTGGCTAGACCAAATAGTAAGTGACCTATCTTGTGACTTTTCTTTGCTTGACCTCCCGGTAAAGCAAAGCTATGGATTTTCTGTAAGAATTTGTGCTTTCATTCTAAGCAGACTAAAAATAAAATCTTGACACCCCGGAGAAATTACCTACCCCTTGGTGAAATTATATAGGGTACTTTTTGATGGTAACTTATGCATAGATGCAATTTTTTTGTATGCCTTAGGACCAAGG
Organism: Lochmaea crataegi; assembly: GCA_947563755.1. Classification (NCBI taxonomy): domain Eukaryota; kingdom Metazoa; phylum Arthropoda; class Insecta; order Coleoptera; family Chrysomelidae; genus Lochmaea; species Lochmaea crataegi. The sequence continues at coordinate 25,381,179 of OX387425.1, forward strand.
AAATAAACACTAAGATCAAATTGCTTTCGCTCTTTGGGTGCCTTATCAGGGCCGCCTTTAACCTATTGGGCATATTAGGATAATGTGGCCCCTATAACTTTGGCAGAACACTATTTTGTTAGAATAGACAAAGAAAGTAGATAAACAAGGTTAAATATTGATTTTTATTAACAATCACATGAAACGAATAGATACATGTAATATAGTCCACAAAAGTAATTCTTTTAGCATTTACAGGTTAGTGCTTAAAAATCTATGCTATTTCAAGAGGAACCCTTCTAGATTTCAGATGGACAAAATCGTTAATCACGCTAAAAATGTGCTAAAAAACATCAGATTCTATGGACATCAGCGACAAACTGGTTAATCTCTCTTGAAGCATTGTACTTCTTAATTCATTTTTAATTCTTTTTAATTTGGAGAAGGAGCGTTCGCCGCCGCAGTTAGTTACCATCATGCTTACCTAAAAAGATTCTCAACGCGATTTCTACATTTGAAAATGTGTCTTCAATGTTGTTTTCTTTCAAAAGTTGATATATTTTTAATATACAATCCTTATTTTTACTGTCAACAATTTTCAAGTATTTTGTTAAATGCAAACATTCTATTTCTCTCTTTCTCATTAACATCTACATAATAAAATTCAGCAAATTCTTTGCAACTTTTTTCTCAACTCTTCAGAATTCAGAGTTTTAAAGCGAAAAAATAAATAAAAACGTTTACTGATATTCTTATACGAACTTAATCGATGTTTTAAATGAACGCTGAGGGTATCAATTATGGGCAGAAAGGTTTCTATTTTAAATTTCTCTCTTCCGTTCAGTTGGACTGACGGCACAGATCCATCAAAAAAACTCTGGCGAGAGCTTCTGCGTTTTGTTCTTTGAGATAGGTCCTTGTAGTCAGATTCCGGGTTTCTTTCTTTGGCAGACGATTCGAAGTAATCAAATTTATCCCTGAGGTTAATAATAGAATCACCAAATGGACTAAACATATTAGTTGCAACGTCCAGTGTTATTGTTTCTTTCTGAAGATATTCACTTATTTTGTCTATTCTTTCCAATATACAGTTCCAAATTTCCGTTACTATAATATATTCTAAATTTTCCATTTTTTGGACAGACTAAGGGCTTCGTCTCTAGTTTCTCGTGCATGTTTGGTACCTTTTGCGATGGATATCAAAGCTTCTATAACTTGTTCATGACCTTTATGCAAGGCGCTTACTGCATCCTCTGCTCGGGCTGACCATCTGGTTTGTGAAAGACTTTTAACAACTTTTTTTGAACCTAAATGTTATGTCAATATATTCCATCGACGAGCAGAGCCCGAAAAAAAGTTGTACACTTTCTGAACCATTTCAAAAAACTTTGTTGCCTCCGATACACACCCAGCAGCGAGTACACATACAAAGTTTAATGAATGTCCCGCACATGGTACAAAGGTGGCAAATTCACATTTCTCCTTGATTCTTGCTTGTAGACCAGTATACTTCCCCGACATATTTGAAGCATTGTCGTAGCTTTGTCCTCTGCAATCTTTTATGGAAATATCATGGTTATCTAAAAAATTCAAGATGGTTTCCGCTAAATACCCAGATTTGTGCTCTATAATAGGTATAAATTTTTGGGCGAGAGTAGAATAGCTTCGCGCATGTAAAAGCTAGTAAGTTGGTATAGAAGTCAGTAATTTAGGTTCGATTTCTTCGTTTTTTGGTAATAAATATTGGTTATCGTTTGGTGATCTGACAGGAACTACGGACTTTGTATTTGATCTGAGGGGGGCCCCTATCGATCGCGGTGCCCTGGGAACTTTTCCAAAGTGCCCACTGGGAAAGAGGGGTCTGTGCCTTATCAAATAAACCCATTTGTGACTATAGAAGTCTGCAGAAGTCTTCAGGATAGTTCTTCCCCAAATATTTATGGACATCTTCAAGAGTTATTTCACTTTCTAGCTCATTCTGGATTTTTTTCCAGTGAACTAATTTCTTTCTTCACATTTTTTTTCCTTGGAAAATTCGCAGAGAGAGAGGCTGATGTTTGGGTGGCCTTGTTAACTAAAATATATACATACATAAAAACAATATTTATAGATATTATGAAAATTATCGAGCACCAATTATTTAAAAATATTTACCTTGACTATCGAACTCGTTGTCACTGAAACATCACGAAATGTTTTTACCTCTTTTTTTTAAAGTCTCAACTAACAAGGAAATTAAAATTTACAAGTTACAAAATTGGATTGTTATATCAAACAAGTATGGGCTATCTATAGCTGAGAGTGTTCCCTTACTAAGTTGGATCTGCCATTTTTGCACCTAACATGTCCTTAAAGTATAAATTACCATCAGAATCAACTGTTCAGACAGGGGAGCTTTATGCAATATATAGGGTACTGAGTTTCATCAAAACTGAGTCTAAAAGTAATAAAAGAATAAAAATATTGTATTCCTATGGGTTCCTTCACATGTAGGATTGGTAGGTAACGAAGAAGGCGATAAATTGGCTAGAGAAGCAGCAAATGATAATAGATTAACTCCACTTTTTAATCCATTACCAATAGACCTGAATATCGTCTACAAACAAAAAATTCTGAAAAATTGGAGTGATAGCCTAAAGCAATCTCAGCCTCGGGAGATCAAATCTTTGTTTGGACCATTGCAAAATCATGCCCCCAATCGGTTCACGGAAGTTGTACTGTCCAGATTACGACTAGGACATAGCAAACTCAGCCATCAATATCTACTGTCAAAGGAGTATCAACCGTATTGTGAAGTATGTGAACTCCCCATCACAATGAAACATATTTTGATTGAGTGTCCGCTATATAGTGTCGCAAGGTCACAGCATCGCCTACTGAACAATTTAAGTGCAGTGTTCAAGGAGTGCAATGTCCAAAATTTAGTAGTTTTTAAAAGATATATCAATTATAATTATTGTACCTTATCTCTTGTTCAACTAATACTATGTACATAGTAATCATTCGCTGTTCCACCAATAATAACCAATGTGGTTGATGCGGAAATAAATAAAAAAAAGTATGGGCTGTTTTAAATTAAATTGATATTATTAAAAATCTAACTTAAATATATTTAAAATAAATAATAATTGATTATAATGTACACGGGGGTGCATACTAGTTGGTCAGTTGGGATTGTTAATCCTATACTAGTTCGCTCCAAAGGTACTATAATAGTTCGCTCCGGCTACCTGTGACGTTCCCGTGACGGGCATTAAAATGTGACCGTTGCCGCCGCCGGCTGGAGCGACCAATATGTCCATACCTACCTGCTCCATACCTAACCTAACCTAGCCTAACCTAACCGTTGACTAATAACGTAGGTTTTCCCTTGTGCGGAATTCATATTTTTAAATCTTTTCAATGTGATCGATGTTTTCACCTTGACTCAACAACTAAAACTTTCACAATAATGAAATTAAAAGAAAATACTCACTTTAATTTCATAACAAAATTTGAACCTTCTTCCAGTTATTACCTAATAATTAGCCAAAAATCCCAACCAATGAAATAAAAAAAAATACTTCATTTCATAAGAAGATTTAAAACCCAACCCAACCACCCCCCATAAAATTCAGTGCGGGAGCGAATTTACCTATGATGTTTTCGGGTAGGGGATTAAAATCTGACCGCCGGAGCGAACTAGTGTGCTCCGGTACACGGAATCACTTTTAAGAACTTAAATTAATTAAAATTTAGGAGAAAAATTTTATTAAATTACTGGGATGTTATTTACCTGAACCATTTTGGACAATACGAAGAAAAAAAACAAATTCAACAGGAATTATTTTAAGGAATTTATATGAGAATTGAAGCTCCTAAATTATTACCCAGCTATCATTAATCTACTTTCTATGTAATATGGTAATTTTATCTACCTGCTCCTAAAAATGGACAATAATGGCGATTAAACCTAACTAACTTATTGTAATCAATAGGCAAGTAGGTACTTGGTTCGGAGAAACCCAATTTAAAATATATTTTATATTGGGTTCATTTAAAAGAGAATGAATAGGTTCCAATATTTCCCACAATAAGAGTGACAATGAACTAGAAGTATTTAATTTGTGTATATTAAGGTGGTACAAAAGAAAAGTATTATACACATTTACTTATTATTTTAAAACATTAACTTGATCCACAGTATTCGCCAGCTAACTTGATGTCCTAAATGCTTTCTAGGGAGCTATTGACGCCGCCCATCCGATAACTATAAACAGTGCCGTGCAAGTTATGAGGATACAAATTAACACAACTTGTACAATTAATAAAGTAAAGTCCGTCCGGAAATATATGATCCTAACTTAATAAATAATATTTAATTCTTTGTTATAATTATTGGTATATTGATTTTAATAGAAACGGACCTGCTTTATACCTGAATTCTGAGTACATAAATAATATTTTAACAATAAGGTACCCATTACAATAACATGTTATTTATCTAATTGAAGATTATAAAGTTAGGATCTTATATTTCCGGACGGACTATAATTAAAATTTGTTAGAAACTAAATAATTTCTTCCAGGTAGTAATGAGAATAAAAGGAACACAAGATAATGGGAAATTATTTAAGCTAGGTATATTTCTAAGAATAGGTATAAACAGTTTTTATCTTTACGAAGAATCTGACTCACTGTCACTACTGGAATCACTTTCATCTAGAGTAATCACAAGAGGGTTGAAGTCATAAAACATATTTTTATTGTACAAAGCAGAAACAATAACTATGTGACGCTACGCTACCGAAAATCTCCTGATAAGGTTCGATGCAACTGGCGTTTGTCAAAATTTTACCACCAATAGCAGCCGAGTAGGAAGGGCATTATTCTGTCTCTCTTAGTTGGTAATTTCTGGGACATCAAGTTAACTGGCGAATACTGTACAGGATCTCTCGACTCTAAATCATCACAAAATATGTGTTTTTCACTTTGTAGCTGACTGCTGCATGTAGGAGGATGACTGCCGCATGAAGCTTGTTCTAATTCTTATTCTTATTAATACTAATTATCACTATTGAGGTCCAACATAATAATTTAAAAGTTTTTTTTTATTTATAAATATCAAAGAAAGTAAACTTTAATAATATAAATAATATATTCTCAAATAGGTACAATTCTATCTCTTACCTTCGGTATTTGACACGTTTAACAAAGGAATGGCATTACATTTTAAAGTGATTCTCATTCGATCTTGAATAAAACTGTCTTCCGGAAAATGTAAACTGCAAATCCTTATTGTGTTGTTACATTGCTCTGCTGTTAGACGTTTACCGATGAACCCCAAAGCACTTTTCCAAGCGTTACATCTAAAACCATCGCAATTCATTGTTAATAACTGAAATAATTGCATAAACAGGCGTGTACTATGAGCATATTTTTAATTTTTTACCTAGCTACATCCTTCGGAAATCGAAAAAAAGAGACATCTAATCCTCTTTTACTCTTGCAACCTTCAGCAGGACACAATAACCCCATTTCTATTAATCTAGATTTAATTATTAAAAAATATAAACAATGTTCTCGCAGTATTACACAACGCAACACGAAACTACAACCGGTATAATACGTACTGTGGACAACTGGTATACACGAAACCCAGACGAAGGTTAGCTCTGGGCCCGGCCTGCCCGAATTCGGGGACGGGGCAAGGAGGGAACGTTTAGGAGCGTATCGAAGAGTTGGACTACTAGTATTGTTAGTGTACGGTGGCTATAGCCTGTATTGATGAAAACATCAGAAGAGGATATACAGGACAACACATTAAAATATTCACTGAGAGCCAAGCTCCACTTGAAGCTATCAGTAATCCAGCAACTAGGTCTACACTGGTAAAAACTGTAAATAATTCCTTAACAGGCTGAGGGGATTGCAGGACCAGTTAGCTGAAACAGGTTCTAAAGGAGAGTTTGTAGGTCCGGAACCGTTTTCTGGGATCACAAAGGATTGCATAAGGAGGAAATCGGGAACTGGCTAGATAAGGAACACAAACTCAAATGGAAGTTGACACAAGATTTTACTGAACAAGGTATACAAGGAACTCTCAACCAGGCTGTTGTAACTGGGTGAGAGACATTTGAAGACAGTTACCGACCTGATAACTGGACACTGCATCCTGAGGAAACATCTGCACAAAATTGGCAACGTTAGTTAGTGCAGAAAATGTGAACTTTATGATGAAACACCTACTCACTTACTTTGCTTCTGCAGCCTTCTCCATAAAAATTCATTAATTATAGTAATCTGTAAGATTTAATATGTTTTTACGTTAATTTCGTCCAGAATGTGATTTTAAATTGATATGGAGTTTTCACTGTAAGTTCCGTCACATGGATATTGTCTGTCTGAATCATCTTGAAAAGGGAACTCCATCTAAATGATCGCCTGCTTTATGTTAATCTTATAAGGCTCGGTATTTTTATTACATTTAAAAACAGCAGTTTCTCTAAGGAATTCAATCTGAGCATTCCTTGGATTTTGTTTTTGGAATTTATTCAACACTTGGATACTGTCTCATTTCAAGCGTAAAATTTTTGAAATTTAAGTAAGTAATACATTTTTTGCTACATTAGTTCGCCCTTCAGTCTTAATTTTTCCATCTATTATTGAATTGAATATTATTATTGGACTCCTTTTCTACTCTCTTAACTATCACCACACCCTAGAATTTTTCAAATGAACGGAAGGAGCTCTGAGCCACTTCATCCGAAGTGGTCATTAGATTTTTTTGTTCAGCAATTTTTTTTCATTGGTTGCATTATTAACTGATACAATAAATTTTCATTTTTTATTTATTTAATACAAGACCCGCATCAACTACTAAGAGTTAGCAGGAGGACTTGCTCAAGTAGTATGTGTTACATTTACAACTGATGTCTTTAGTGAGCGCATCCAAGAATACGTTTCTTCTTCTATTTCTCGCATAATTCAAAAACTTTAGGATGATGTGTTTTATGGTAAGAGAAGTATGACAACATATGCAATCTCGTGCTGGTTCTTTGTTAACCTGGCGTCAGTGTGGTGGGGTGAAAATCGCCCGAGGAATTCTTTAGTGCGTTAAAAATACCACCTAAACTTATATGCGAGCATCCCCACTCCTTCTAGCTTCCTGACACGTTAACACCTGTGCTTAGCACACACGACCTCAGTAGGAATGGAGAACTATCGATAGTCCCAAATATCGATATTTATCGATAGTGCTATTTTTAATATCGATTATTATCGATAATTTTCCACTGTTTTACAATCGGTAACATCATTGTACGATTTTTGTGAAAATGTTAAAAATATACATAAATATATGTAGCTATTTCAAAACAACGTATCAACTTTGTCAAAAATTTTCAGAAATTGTCAAAATTTTAAAAAATTGTCAAAGATGGTCAATAATAATTGTCAAAAATGGTCAAATATTGTCAAAATTTTGAAAAATGGTCAATAATTGTCAAAAATTGTCAAAAATGGTCACAAATGGTCAAATATTGTCAAAAACTGTTAAAAGTGGTCGATAATTTTGAAAAATGCTCGAAAATTTTGAAAACTTGTCAAAAATGGTCAATAATTGTCAAAAACTGTCTAAAATAGTCAATAATTGTCAAAAACTGTCAAAAATGGCCAATAATTTCCAAAAAATGTCAAAAATTTTGAAAAAATGGTTAATAATTTTGAAAAATTGTCAAAAATGGTCAATAATTGTCAAAAACTGTAAAAAATCGCCAATAATTGTCAAAACTGGTCAATAATTGTCAAAATTTTGAAAAATGGTCAAAAATGGTAAATAATTGTCAAAAATGGTCGATCATTTTGAAAAATGGTCAATAATTTTGAAAAATGGTCAAAAATGGCCAAAAATGGTCAATAATTGTCAAAAACTGTAAAAAATCGCCAATAATTGTCAAAACTGGTCAATAATTGTCAAAATTTTGAAAAATGGTCAATAATTGTCAGTAATTGAAAAAATTTGGCGGATTTTTAGTATTTTTAATAGCAATTTTCTCTTCCAAAAGTGAATTTTTTTCTTTTAAAATGTTCTATGAGCAATGGGGGGCTTTCTAATGAGAAAAAAATGCGTAACAAAATTCCGAGGGTCGCGAACATTACTGACAGTTTAAAATAATGATTGTACTCACACGCAATACACTCTCTTTCTCTCCTGTCTTTCTCTTTTTCTCTTCCTTCTCTCTCGCTCTCCCATCTCTCCCTTTCTTCCATATCTGTTTCTGCCATATCTCACCCTGTCTCTCATCTTTCTTTCTCGCTCCCATCTCTCTCTTATCCTATCTCTCTTCCTCTGTCCCATTTTTTGATAGTATTTTTACTCCATATCTGCTTTCAAAATGTATTTATATTCTTCACCTAAACATCTCAACTATCGATAGTACCGAAAACTATCGATTATTTTCGATAGTCATAATAGTTATCGATAAATCATCGATAGTTCTCCATTCCTAGACCTCAGTATGCTGGTTTATCTAGTTGGAGCAGCATCGACGTTTTTGCCGCTTGTGGTGATTTCAACCCCAGCACACTGCTCACGTTAGAAAAACTACTCAATTTGGGTGATAAATACCCTACCACACGAAACTTAATTTTCAAAGGTAAAGTACCTATTTTAACTGGTTTTTTGTTGCTTGTTTTCTGACATAGAGTTCTCTAGTAGGCGGGGCTGAGTGTATATTACCTGCGTTTTTTAGGTTCGACAATATGGGCTTCTGGGAAAAATAACAGGAGAAACTTTTAAAACTCTGGGGTGAAGTGTCAGATACGGAGGATTTGGGAAACGAAAGTGAATCCGATGAAGATAATGTCATAGAGTCAGACCACATAACCGACTCCAAACAAGAGGCGGAACCTGATCTACCCAATCCTGAACCAAAACAAGATAAATCACCGCAAGCTAATGAAACCCCGTCCCAAATAAGTGATGAGCAAGTGGACACTACATCAAGAACAGCCAGAGAATGAAGACATCATCAGTAAAAGTAATTTTTTTTTAGGTCGGGATGGTAAAACTAAATGGTACAAAGAAAGTTCTAATAACTCTGTCAGAACTCGAAGAGAAAATTTGGTTAAACTGTTTCCTGGTGTTGTCGAATACACTAATATCAAAAAGAATGCAATGCGCGAAAACTATAACGATGAACACAAGTAACTTGTTAAACCAACAGATGTAAATGAGGTGAAAGCCCTCTTTGGCTTACTGTACTTAGCAGGAGTTCACAAAGAAGGTCAACAGATGGTACAGGCATAGAAATTTTCCGGCTGACAATGTCCAAGCAGCGAGATTTGTCATATTACTGCAGTGTCTACGATTCGATAACATAGAAAATAGAGCAGAAAGAAAAAAATAGACAAACTTGCAGCAATACGGGGTATATTTGAAAAAATTGTTTCGAACTGCCATGTATACTATACTCCTAGTGAATATCTTAACATCGATGAGAAGTTAGAGTCTTTTCGCGGCCGATGTAGCTTCAGACAATACATACCGAATAAGCCAGCAAAATACGGTATTAAAATATTTGCACTTGTTGATGCCAAAACATTTTATGTATTAAATTTAGAAGTATGGCTCGGATCTTAGCCCGAAGAACCCCTTCAACTTAGTAACAAACCTTTTGATTTGGTTACCAGAATTGTAAGACCCGTTAGTGGAACAAATCGTAACATAACATTCGACAATTGGTTTACAAGCATTCCTCTTATGATGCATTTGCTTAGTGAACATAAATTGACCTCTGTTGGCACAATTCGCAAAAATAAGCCTGAAATACCACCGACTTTTTTATCGACTAGAAACCGAGAAGATGAAAATGCTATTTTTGGCTTACAAAACAAAATTGTCTTGTTGGCTTCTACACTTCATCATGATGATGCATTTGATGCAGATACAAGAAAGCCTGAAATAATAGGGTTTTACAACTTCAAAATGTGGAGTTGACATGGTTGATGAAATGTCAGCTTTGCATGATGTTTCCCGAAATAGTAGGAGATGGCCATTAACATTATTTTTCTCATTACTATATAACGGAGAGATTAATGCCTATGTCATTTATCGAAGCAATAATCCGACTGAAAAGACAAAAAGAAGGAATTTCCTCAAGCAACTTGCTTTTGCACTCATTGAACCATATTGTAAAAATTGAAGCCAGAATAATCGACTGCCACGCGATATACAAAATAAGTTAAAAAGAAAATTTGATAATGGTGGTGCTAAAGAACCTCAGAATAAAGAAAGAAAGTCTTCCAGATGTGGAATATGTCCTCGTGGCAGAGATAGAAAATGCCAGAAGAAATGCGTCAACTGCGGAGTTTACCTCTGTTTAGAGCATTGTTTGAATTTTTGTGCTGAATGTGCTGAATTGGAAGATTGTATTTTTTATTTAGTTTTCAGATTTTAAACACTTTTTTGATTTAAACTGTTTAAATGTATCTTTGATTTCGTAAAATAAATCTTAAATTAGTTGTATTGGGTCCAGTTGCATTTTTTTACACCTTCTTTTTAAGGTTACATTTTTTATGAAAATTGTTACTTTTGCGGAATATAGGGTTACAAACGTTTAAAAAATACTGTAGAATAATATATCTTGGTTTTAAACCTAAAAGAGATGATAAAGACTATTTTTTTATTGTCTCGCTTGAAAAAAAAAAATAAAAAAAGATTTACAGCTAAAAAAAATTGGGGTTACTTTCACCCCACAACCCCAATCATATTGGTGCGTTAGAAGTGTGTTACCTATACGCAGGCGTACAAGATTGAACTAGTGGCTGAACTTCTTTTAGTTTGGATGGCATTTAATTTCATGCCAATAAGTAAATATATGTTTTTCTTATTGAAATAATGTGGTCAGTGTAAGGAAATTTTTTAATGTAAGGTGCTTTTCCGTTAGTTGTTGTATCTTGTAACGTTATCTTTGCAGATAACATTTCAAATATAAAAATATTTAAAAATTTCTTATAATTCAACTTTTGGTGGAATAGACAATAATTGTATCCAGACTAAAAATCAATAGTGATAGTTTCCGATTTTTACCTTTACCGCGGAATTTAAAATATATAAATTTGATATAAATATGGATAGAAAGGTTTCCGGTTTTCTGATCATCATTGTTTTCGAGGTCAAAAAGTAATAAGGAACTGTGCAGTAGTTCATTACATTTTTCTTTAAAATATGGTTTGGCAAATTATCTAAATTTTACTAGGATTACTGGTACTTATGTTATAAATTTTTGACACAATTTAGTTAGCTTTGTAGATGTTTTAAGATTGAAAATAGTAATGTTTTGCCTTAATTAATATAAAAAATGGCTACTAATTTTTGGGATGCCACATGGCTTTACCTTTTTCATATAAATTTAATTTACCTACCTATAACTTTCTTGATATACTTCTCTCATTTTTCTAAAATTTTATTTACATAAAATAGATGTTTGTCCAGAACGAATCGTCAAGTTATTAGTTGACTAATTGTATAATTATATTGATATGATATTTTATTGTTATTTTATGTTATATAATTTTTTTTATATTTTTATTGCTTGATTTTATGATTTTTGTTTTACCCGGAATAATTTCAAATACTTATTGCAATTTTAATAACTCTACAGAGTGTACTTACCTTTTTTATGAAAACTCAGCTTCTCAGGGTTTGGGTTCATGGGTTTATTGTGTAAGAAATCTAATTACCGTTCTTTTTTTATGGGCGCCAAAATTCAATGTTATTTAAATAAAAGTTTTAATAAAGTTTTTAACATCTGATTTGGATTTAAACACTTTCCTGAATGCGGTCCTGTGTACTCACCCTGAAAGTGCCCCAGTGATATGTAACAGGTGTTCAATATAGTTGTACCAACTGATAAAAAAAATTACTTCGAAATAATACTTGGGATGAAACAATTTTAAATTTATTTTATGAAAATTGATTTTCTGAACATAAATTAGCAAGATAAACGTTATTTCTTACATCAAATAGGAAAATAAACATAACTAAGATGGTCTTTCACTCAACAATCACATTCATTCAATGAAAATTATTTTTAATACATGCAATTATGAAACTTTTTATACATTAGTGTATTTACAGTGATACCGTTTTAAACAAGCCAAAACGAAAAGCAAAATGGACGATACAGTTGTATCTGAATTTGCAAAATATCTAAGTTCCTTTTATATACACTCACAAGTAAGTTTTTTATTTTAAATTGAAGTTTATTAAATACCTTTTATCTTCTGTTAATGTTGAAAAATGAATAATCACTTCATTCCTGTTTTGGACCGCTCTGGGCCTTTGTGAAGTAACCTCCAAAACGAAAAGCAAGACAACTCCAATGCAGAATGCCTTTTGATGAAATTTAATATATGGTTTATTTAAATTTATTTACTTACGAAGATCCCTCGGTGTTTATTTTCTTCAGGAACCGTGTTACAAGGTTAGTTAAACTATTTTCACTATTAATTACATAGATATTTTATCAAATTTACAAACTTTCTTCACTGAACGAAATAACGTGCTTCTTGTAGAGAGAAATTCATTTTCGAAAAGGGACGACGCTTTCTCTATCAACAAGTACCTAACAACCCATTTCCTTTTTCTTCCTTAGCAACAAACTGCATACTATCTCTAAAAGTAAATTTTTTGTTTGATTGTCATTGACTTATAGTTGTTCATTAAATAGATTTTATTATATCCTTTGATAGATTTAATCTTTTTTAAAAGAAAGCATCATATTTTAAATTTTTAAATGAATTATTTAAGTTTAAAACTTTTACTAATTAAATTTTTAAATTATTTGACATATTCAATTTAGGTTGGTAATTTTCCTGTTCTAGCTGACAATTCTATGTTCAAACATGTCATACATCAGATGATAAATGCTTTCACAAGTGTCATAGACCTAATAACTGTATTAAAAGTTTTTCTATTTTAGATTCTACCATAATACGAATACAGTTTCGTAATGCTTTTGGACAAATTTAATTTTACATGAAGAAATTCAAGAAAACACATAAAAATCATAAACATTCCCGTTTAAAGGTGGATCTTATATTTGATAACAGGTGATTTGTTTGAGTTTTCTTTATATAATTGAATTTTAGACTTTATCCATGGTATGTATGTACGAGGTACATTATAAATTTTGAATTGCTTCTTTGAGTTTGATTTATTTTAATTTGAATCCTTTAAATAGTTATCCTTTAATATTCTATAATTATTGAAGCTTTTATGTTAGAAGTAACTCGTGTCGGTTATGTACAATGTGTAGTTATTATTTTTCATATCAATATGTATTTATCCTGGACAGTTCCTAGGATAGACAGGAAAAGACAAGTTCCTGGAACAGACAGTATCTGGAATAGAAAGTTCCTGCAATAGACAGTTTCATGGAATAGATAGTAAAGGTTACCTATTCATAAGTTCCTGTAAGTCACACGTTCCGGTCATTCACTAGTTCCTAGAGAATCTTTTCGGAAGACATAGCTTCCTGAATGACAGTTCCGGATGACATAGTTCCTGGATTTTAAGTTAGAGAAATCTTCAGGAAGGAAAGTAATAAATAAATTTTGTATAGCTTCACCAATGTTTGTAATTTTTTAATTGTATAATTTTAATTACTTACCCATTTATTTAAACTTGTTAATTCAGTCTTTTTTAATCATTATATATATATTTTTTATATAGTAAGTTTTATTTATTAGACGGAAACTAAGATTGCCTTTACTTCAGTGTACCTTAAGGCCGCTTGACATGGTGCAATACAACCTGCAATGCAATGCAAGACGCAAGATTCCTTGATCGAAAGCATGCGCAGTTCAGACCCTTCTGACCAATTTCTGCAATTCGATGCAACTGCAATTTTATCGGTTTGGTGCCATTTCTATTGCAATTCTAGGGAGAAATCCAGTTTCTTTTGTGTTACCAACCAACTAACTATTTCCAATCAAATGATACCTATTACCTGATTGTGGTGACTAAAGTTTTGTCATTTGATTATCGACAGTGATTCACTTAGTTTTTTCTCTGAGATTTTCTCACTTTCGCTATCTTCATTTTAAATAATAGTGAAATAACTTTATCTATTATGTTTGAATACATTATTTTTTGAAGATTTCTTTCTACTCTTGATTAGGTTGTCAGCAGTGTTACAATGACAAGAGAATTGCATGTCAAACATCATGCACGATTCATCATTTACAATATACTGACGTTGCAAGAACTTACCGCAATTTCTTGTAAATTGTATTGCTCCATGTCAAGCAGCCTTTAAAATATATTTTTACAATCTGTATAATAGGCAGATGACAATAGCTGAATGTTAGCTGATTTGTAATTTGAATTTTTTCTGTTTTTTTTAGAAATAAAATTAGTGGCGCCCTTCATATAAATATCAGTCAGATTTCTATATCTAAATTCCATAGGTAACAAAGTCCTGATAACTGGCTCTCCATGCAGATTTAAATCAGTTAGGCAAGAACCTTCGCAATTCAAAAATTAATTTTACCACTTTACAACTTTTTTGAAGTACAAAGCACTTTTTAATTCATTAACGCCCAACGCCAACTATTGTTTCAATCTACAGCTAATTCGTGGTAGAATTCCTCAGTTCCTTCCATACCAGAGTGAGATGGAACCCAGAAATGAGACGATTTTTTGGTTAAGTTGTTTTCCAGTTCACTTTTAATTGGTGTAAGAATAGGATGTGAAGGGTAGAGTTATTTTAAGCCAAGTAACGCACTCAGTGAATCTGTTATGATAAGAAACTTGGTTGCTGAAGAGTATTTGCACAATTTTATGGCTTATAGAATTTCTACAGCTGCTCCAGTGTATATACTACATTGATGCGGTAATCGGATGGCAGATTTAATGTTTCTACAGATGTAAGATGCCGGATGCCGGATGACAGATTTGATGTTTTCGTGCTAAGGGAGGGAGAGTTTCCAGAAGGATAGAAGGTGGCCAGGGTGATACTGCTGAAGAAGGCGGGCAGAGAGGGGAAGCGGGCGGGGGCTACAGGCCCATCAGCCTGCTGTGTGGTATGGGTAAATTGATGGAGGGGATAATGAAGGATAGGATTGAAGAGGAAGTTGGTAGGAAGGGGGGTTTTAGGAGGGTTTGCGAAGGGAAAATCGTTCATCTCGGTGCTGGGAAGGGCAATGGGCTTGGTGGAAAGGGCTAGGGAGAGCAGCTGGAGGAACAAGAAATTGGCCCTACTCGTGTTCTTCGACGTCGGGAACGCGTTCAACAGTGTCAGCAAACGGGCAGTTTTGAGCGCGTTGCTGAGGCATGGAATGGGGGACGGTTTGGTTGACCTGGTGGAGGACTACCTGACGGGACGTGTGATAGTAGACACTAGAGGGAGAAGGTATGAGACGGAGGCTGGAGTGCCCCAGGGCTCGGTTCTTGGACCGACGCTATGGAAGTGTGGGTTAGTATGTGAAGAGGGATGTGAGATCACGGTGTATGCGGGCGATGTGTGTCTGGTATGTACGGCAAAGGGAGAGGCGGAGATAGAAAAAAGGAATATTGTGGAGATGATAGAGCGGTGCGGACTAGAACTGGCGGAAGATAAGACGGTGGGGTTGCTAGTGAAGGGACGGAGCAAGACGGGGAAAGTGGGGGTGATGGTGAAGGGAAGGAGAATTCGTATGGAGGAGTCCGTGAAATACCTAGGGGTGTGGTTGGATAGTCAATTATCCTTCAGAATACGGCGGCAGAGAAGGGGAAAGTGAGCGCATCATGGATGGGGAGATTGATGTGTAATGTGAAGGGGCCGGGAGAGTGGAAGAGGAGGATAATTGGTAGGACGGTTGAGCTGAGTATGCTGTATGGTGTGGAGGTGTGGGGTGAAAGAGCGGGAGTGAATGCGAGGGTTGGGCCACTCCTGCGGGTGCAAAGTGGGATATTGCTGAGGCAGGGGTACAGGACAGTGGGTGGACTGGCAGCAGCGGTGCTGGCAAGGACCTACCCATTGGACGTGATGGCTAGACCCAGAAATAAACGCTGGAGGGGTGCGACCAGAGAGGAAGTACAGGAATGGATGGAGGAGGAAATGGAGAGAAGGTGACTGGAGTATGAGGGTGCGCTAAAAGGAGCGATTGGGAATAGCAGAGATTGGATGGACCGGAAATTCGGGGAGGTGAAATACTTCTTGACACAGGTGTTCACTGGACATGGGTCGAGAGTAGGTACCTCCATAAGATTGTAAAAAGAGAGACTGGAGTGTGCGAGAGGTGTGAAGTGGAGGATGATGCATGTGCATGTGTTTAGATGCTGGAGGAATGAAGAAGTGCTGAAGAAGTTGGAGAGGAAACTAGGGGAGGCGGTGTATTGGGAGGACATGGTGGAGATAATGTTGAGGGGGGAGGAGGAATGGATGGAGGTAAGTGGCGTAGTAGAGAGCATGGTTAGGGGAAGAAAAGGACTCGATATGGTATGAGAGGTAGGAGTGAAAGTTAGGGAGAAGACAACGGTGTGAGCGGAGAGTGTGCGAGGGACCGCCGCCCGTCTCGAAGTATGCTAGGGTAGTGATTCCAAGGGATTCCGGGGGTAACGGCGAGTTTGAGGTGGGTTTGGTTGGTAGAGGCATCCCCTTGGAAATGAGTCCAACACTGTTTGGGTCCTGGACCCATTCGAACATGAGTTTCCCATCTCGGCCCGAAAAAAAAAGATTTGATGTTTCCGCAGATGTAAGAGCTGCATGTCCATTGTTGTTTTTTGAGGCATCTGTATAGATTTGCAGGGATTGAGGTTATTTGGTTATAATGTTCTTGGGAAGATTTTGCAGGAGAAAGGAATTTTTTGGATTTTGGGTGAGGAACTTATAAATGTCTAGCTTCTTAGAGGAAGGAAAGCTCTAGTTTTGTTTGAGTGATAATTAAAATTAATCAAATTCAAAATAAGTTCGTCTTACTTTTTCTCTAAAAGGGACATTTTTGTGAGCTTGGAGTCGTAGATTTCGTTAGGTGGAGTTTTTGTTGAGAAAATGACTTTTTTTATAATTACCTCGATAATTTCCGTAATATACAGGCCAAAATATCACATAGTATTTGAAATTAATTTATATGACCTAGATTGGATTAGATGAGGTGGCTAATCGGCCTATTCCACTGTGATCTTTTCAGATCTATTGTGTTCCTCTGAATCTAGATTACATTCTTTATCTTGACTCTTTCTTCTAGGAAACTGGGAAACTAGGAATCTGCACATAGCTTCGTCCGTCAACCCCATTAGCTTTGCGTACCTGTTAATAAGCTTACAATGCCCTGTTAACTCCGGCTTTGGCAGTAATCCTATCTTTGCTTATTAGGTCTGTCATAAATGTTGGCGAATGTCCTCTCATAAACTGTTTTGCCTGTCTCTGTCCTTGTGAGATTACCCACCATTCTAGAGATTTCTGAGCCACCCACTTCCTTGTGATTAAATTTATCTGACCTAGTATCAAATGACTTCTTTTTCTGTGGTTTTCTAAGAGAATACATTTAAAGGAACGATGTTGACCGATGATCAACTTATTTGCAAACAGATCAATTAACAACTACGAAGAGAAATTGTTTTATTTATGTTCAGCACAACAAGGTGGAATATTTGAGCACTAAAGGCATTAAGTTTTTCCGGCAGTTCATAATAACCCTAAAAATGAATGTGTTCTCCCATTCATTTTTCTAGAATCTAGTTGATTTCCAACATACAATACAAAAGCCACTCAAGAATTAAAAACAGGAGCAATTGATAATGATCCCGCTCTCCACTACCACTTGACTCCAAGAAAAGCAAGAAGTGACACTTTCATTTTATTACGCCTTAAATAAAGCTTAGAAACAATAGGTAAAATCGGAAACGATCTGTCTTTCATCATTTAACATTTAGAAGAAATAAAAACTCCGACACAGAAATTGTCGTCTTCAACTGAAGATGGACAGAAAAATGCCTAAGATACTGAACTACACTTTTTAGTAAGCGAAATTTCAACCAGTGTAGGTTATTAATCACCTTATTCAGCCAAAATAGTAACAATATGTGTAAACTAAAAATTATATATAGAAAATGTATCCAGAAATTTTTTGTTGTATACATTAATTGCTAATATATTTCTATCTTTACACATTTTGCATCTTTGTCTGACCTTTATCATGAATCAAATGTGTACGGCTGCCGAAACCCTGCAACACAAAAATATTGATCTTTTGTATGACTAATAAGGCGTGAATGTCTATATCCATCCTGTTTATGTTCGCATGCATCACCAAGAGCGTTTAGCATCATCGTCATCAGGATGGATATATTTGGTCGATTTGCTCCTTCCAAGTGGAATAATTGGTTATAAACATTGCCGCAGGTTTTGATGGAAATTAAGGTGAACGGGAAAATCATGTTTGGATAGAAATCACTTTATGGAAATTAATACATGTTAACAGTTTTGGAAATAGATATATACAAATATATAATAGCAGGTTGTATAAACTACCTATCTTAATCTTCAATTGAATCACTTCAAAACAATGGTAATCCAATTTATTTTATATTCCACCTTAACTAGAAGTTTATTTATATCACCTGTTACCCATACAATTCCACCTAAATGAAGACAAGAGATTCACGAAATAAATAGATCTAAATGACGGCTGACGATGATGCTATTTCAACATCCAATTAAACATTCAGACCTTAAGGGCATGAATTTATATAGAATATGGTCGAGAAATAATTAATGGGTCAAGTATAAATTAAGTTAGGAGGAACTAAATAATGATTTTCAATTACGTTTGTCAAATCTAAATATACGAGGAGAAAATGTGGTTAGACCCAATTAAGTTGGTCGAACGCGCAGCTATGTTTATTTGCTTCATAAAATGATGAAAAATAGATAAACGAATGCCAAATTTAATGATCAACATCCGTATAGAGCAGAGTAGAGCATATTGGCGCATTCGTTTGCAAAATTGTTTTAATTCGTAATTTTTTTAATGTCCGGGAGGCTCCCACTTATAAAAGTGTAAGATGACAATTGATATCTGTTTTCGTTATTGTTTGAACAACGAAAAATTAAAAATGCTGCATAAAAATGTCTTTTGCAATGAATTATATTTTTTAGACTATTTTGGATAAAAAAATTCCTTACACTCATTACCGTATCTTCAACCCATGAATTTTTATGAATTTTTGAAAATTAAAAATCGTCGAAAATCCTGATTTTCTTGAATTAAATAGTAGGTACACCCAAAAAAAAGATATACCGTGATTTCTATTTTTTATCAAATATTTAAACTATAATAAACAATACCTATAGCGTAATCAGATTTCAAATATCATATAAATCTTCATTAGTCAAAAATTTTGTTTACAATGATATGGGTAACCACTAGCTAGTTAACTATTTACATTAATGATATACATCAAACATTTATATACATTAATCAGTAGTTTTCGGCAAATGCCTTTCTCTTGGCTCCACTTAGATATCCCACATCAACCATATTTTAAATGAAATAAATGTAATGGACTGAATATTGTTATGTTTGCTTGATTTCTATTTATGGAAATTTTTTTAGACTGATTTTTCTTACCAACATTTTTTCTTTGATATGGAATGTTTAAAAAGTAAATAAATTATAGTTCAAAAAAACTAAAAAACACGCTTTAGAGGTAATCGAACTAAAAAGTTAAAAATAATTCTTAATTTAAGAATAAAATGATTAACGAGAAAATTAATGTCATTGTGGTAATAGCGTGGGGTGCTTTGTACTACATTTATACACTAACTCTGCATTTCGGAATAGAACTAGTAAGAAATTGTAACAATTTATATTGAGCACCCCACGCTACTACCACAATGACATTAATTTTCTCGTTAATCATTTTATTCTTAAATTAAGAATTATTTTTAACTTTTTAGTTCGGTTACCTCCAAAGCGTGTTTTTTAGTTTTTTTGAACTATAATTTATTTTTCACTTTTTAGTACTATATAAAAAACTTTCGAATTAATCTGAGCGTTTAAAGTGTTTAAAAATCGAGTTGCATTATAAATGAAACACCCTATATTTTACTACTATATTGTATTGTCATCGGTGCTTGCCGTGTGTGCAAAATTTCGAATTAATCTGAGCGTTTAAAGTGCCTAAATATCAAGTTTAAAGGTTGCTTTATAAATTAAACACCCTATATATTTTTCAACACGCAAACACAAATATTTATTTTCAGCCGTGACGGGATTAGAACCCACAACCGGTGAATCCGACGTCATCGAACACCCGCGCCTTAGCCCGCTCGGCCAACGAACGTACTTAAATTGTTTGGATATACTAACAGTAATAAGCCAGTTGCTAGGAGAGTTGCAAACAAACTCACATACAAGTGAAACTAAAAATAAGCACGTTAAAAAAGAGCTCAAAACTGCTTTATCGGAATGTAGAAAGTGCAATTTTTCAGAACAATCCAAAACAGTCTACATCTCAATTAAAAAGGAGTATAAAAAAATACTTAAAAATAAGAAAATAGATTATGAAACTGGCATTATCTGTACGTTGACTAATGTTCATAATTCAAGAGAATTTTGGCTAACCGTAAGATCTTTTAGGTCAAAGCTACCGTCCAAATCGTTACCAATTGAAGTATGGAACGACTTCTACTCTAGTGTGTATCAACCTCGAATACATATCGGCACTGACTTTATTTTTTTTATGCTCGTCACCCTTTTTTAGATGCACCAATTACCACGCAAGAAATCTATATTATTCTCAATAAATGTAAAAATAATAAATCACCTGGCAGTGACGGTATACCTTATGCATTCTTTAAAAACCTTCCTGATAATTGGGTTATTTATCTTACGTCACTGTTCAATAATATTTGTGAAACCAAAATTGTTCCTGATAGTTGATTTGTTACGTTATTTACAATGTTACATAAAGGTGGGCCACAGGAAGATCCAGCAAACTACAGTGGCTTGGCATTACCAAATTCATGTTTAAAATTATTCACCATTATCATTCATCATAGACTTTCTGAATGGGTGGAGGAACAAAACATCTACCTGAGAGTCGAGCAGGATTTCGTAAGGGTCGCGGTTGTATTGACAACGTTTTCACCTTAATTTCTGTGATCCATACACAGATACATTCGAATAAAAACGGATTTACTGTATTCGCCGATCTAAATAGTCCATCAACAAAACATATCTATAAGTTCACTTCAATGAATATTAAGTATTGATCTGGACAGCTGGATTCAGAATCACTGTAAAAAAAGCCCGCCCCTTCTCCTTCCCAAATTTGTTAGTTATGTGCGAGGTGTGTGCGAAGTGAAATTTAGTATTGAATAATTATTTGATGGGTATAGTAAACGTTGCTACATATTGAAACAATATGCTTACGTTTTATGTTGTTCAAATCGAAAATTAATTGTTAAATTCTCTTTAACAATTAATGTTTCGAGTTAAGATAATATGTTTTGATTTCTTTTGGCCATAACAAAATAAAAATAAATTCGTAAATAAAACAAAATAGGATTCTTTAAATTGAAACAAAGTTTGGGCTTAAACACTCTCACCGATGGACTGACTGTTTGACGCTAATTAAGGACCGCCCACCGTTGAGAATACGGAGTGGTGGGAATTGTACGATATGTTATAGGTGTCCAAATAAACGATTGTAATAATCGTGTTTTTAATCTGTTGAAGCTGGATGTTGGTCGACTAGTTTAAAAGCAGTTCTGATACAATGCTTAAAATCCCTATGTTCCGTTAGTGTTTGAATGTGTCTGTATATATATTAGACTCAGGAAGAGGAAACTTTTTGCAGTGTTTATTGATTTCAAAAGAGCTTTTGATTCAGTTAATCACAATATATTGTGGCTTAAACTATTTAACTTCAAAAGTACTGCAATTTATTAAAAACCTTTATAATAATGCATCATTTAAAGTTAAAGGAAACAATGGTTTTTCTAAATCGTTGAATGTAACCACTGGTGTACTACAAGGAGAACCCTCTGCTTTTTCAATGTATTTAGCAGACCTGGAAGATTTTTTCATTAATAAAGGGGCTAAAGGTGTAGATATCGACGAGCGGAACCAGATACTAGCATTACTTTATGCCGATGACCTTGTAATTTTGGATTATTCTGAGATAAACGTAGCAAAAAACTAAAAATTTTGGAAGAGTACACTTCATTGAATGATTTAACAGTTCATATTTCGAAAACTAAAATTATGCAATTTTCTAGGGGAGGATTTCGTCAGGCATACTATTCCTCTTATCTAAACAATCAACACGTGCCTATGACAAACGAATATGTTAAGTTCATATAATAGCCTTCTTGGTGTGCGTCATTGATTGTTAATATCCTTCTAACACATTACGTTGGAAGAAATGGAAAAAAGGCAGGTCTGCGATTAATCCTAATCAAAATATCACAATAATGAATCGTTTGAACGTATTACAAACGTTAACCCTAATCTTTGACTTACGAAAATTTGATTGGTTGATGTTTAGATTACGCGCAAACCCGACCTATCAATCGGGCGAAATTACATCGTTCAAAATATTATGCAGACATTCCTTTCGTAGCGGCAATGTGTCATACGTCTTTTTCTAATGTCCCACTGACAGTTCTCGTCAAGTCTGTACTTTGTTGTTTACGGTCAATTATTATTTATGAAAAGTGAATATTGATCTTATTGTTAGCATTTTATATATTCAAATGCAGGACTATATTTACTAGTGTTAAATTCTTTTAATATGTAAATTGAATATACAATTTGTTTTATTTTGCAGTGTTTTGATATCTCAAGTATTCGTAATTTCATAGCCTTTTCGAATTTGGCTGAATACGATCCTGATGATTTTATTTATCAAATTAAAGGTTAGCTATATGTCAAAATAACAAATTAAATATCGACATGCCCAAAACACGGATATACGTCACAAACGATGACGCACACCAAGAAGGCTATTATATGAACTATATTTGGGTATTACCCTGACGTCTTCTTGTGTTTTCAGCGAAATGGCAGTGGCAACTGCTAGTGCAGGTAGTCAAGCTGTTGGAGCAATTATACCTATTATGACTAAAGCTAAGGTAAGGTAAGCAAAGCAAAGGTAAGGTGTCATGTTTAGCTGTGTTGGTGACTGGGGATTGCGATACGTAGATCTTCTTGAGAAAGTTCAATTGAATTTCTGTAAACGGGTATTGCCTACTCCAGAATGAATAGTGAAACTGGAAACAGGTAGGGTCAAACTCACCCATAATATATTCAAGTTAGCAATCAAATGGTTGGAAAAAATTCTGCTAATGGGAAGTTTGGTGAGTTTGGCACAACGGTGCTCTTTCATGACCTTATATACAAGCTTGAATATTACTGGCCAAGTAGAACAATACAAGATACTCAAACTACCCATTCAGATCACTCGCACTCTTGCACAATTACGGATGTCCAATAGTCATAAAATATTTTTCTTTTTTAAAGGTAATAGCTATAACATCAATCTGGAAGAACTATGCACAGTTTGTAATATGAATGAATACGAAACCCTCCACCATTTGTTATTTCTTTGTCCAATATATTCAGTAATTAATCCAAAATTCAATTGTTTTGATAATTTTGATTCACTAATTTCCACTTTGAATAATTCAAGTTATGAAAGTTCCAAGATAATTACTGGATATATATGGAGTATCTTAAAATTACGTGCTCTCATTTTGAATGAATAGTTTTATTTTATTAAATTTCATTAATTTATTCTTTTCTGTTATACTGAAATTTTGTTAATCCCAAACCCTTGCTGCAAACTCTATGTTTGAGAAGCAATAAATGTATTTTATTATCATTATTATTACTAAAATGTTTGAGATACTTAAATGAAATTTTAGTACGGGATTAATAACATTTATAACGACTTCAAGATTTTCTCCCTGACATTGTAAGGACCTGTCTAATTTCGGCTTTTTGATTGGCTTGTACCTTAAAGAAACAAAAAGAATTGAGAATAATTAGCTTAACCAATTTCAATGAATCAAAAATGTTTGATAGAAACCTAATAACTTTCAAACTACTTATCGTAATTAGAAAAATGAGGTATCGTTAGAACCCTCTTGGCCGTCTGTTGGTTATACGACATCACAATCAATTGAATATTAGGCTAGTAAAACGGTGCACAAAAAGGGGTCGAAGTGGAAAGTTTTGGTGTAATTGTTTTCATCGGTTTATTCTATGTTTTTTGGGGTGCTAAACACGAATCTGAAGTTGTCCAACAAAAATTTGCTCGGCAAATATGAGAAATCATCGAAAAACCACTAAAAATCATGTTTTTTAGTGGTTTTCAGCTTATAACTTGCAAAGCAAGCTATTTACGCAAAAAATGGTTGTCTAGTAAAATAAAGAGGAAAAAATGTCCTATAATTTATATATCCTAACTTTTTTTCGTACGTCGTAGGGTTTCCACGCAAAAGAGTGCTGAAGTATGGGAGAAATCAATAATTTTTGGAAAAAAGCAAAAAATAATTAATGAATCAATGCAATTTTCCCTTCAAGTGAAATAATTCATCTGCAGCGCTCGCCTTTCGACATAAGGCAAATACCGTTCGGTTCGACTCGGCTGACTGGAGGGGGTATGCGTCGAGGACTCGTCTTCATGCCTTCAGTTACTCAGTTCGTGTCATTTGTCTCTCTCTGCAATGGCGCGAAGTCCAGTTATTTTCGTTTCCGAGTGTTTTCGTTGCCTTACATTTTTCACTACATTGTACAAATTAACTGACAAGCAAAACGCGTCCTTGAACAAATTGAGGTATAAATGCTACCTTAGATCTGCATACAACACTACAGCACATTTGGTGTCGCCACCTCCTACCGAAGCTGCAGCACAGCAACATTCTTTGAGAGTTTACTTTCAACTACAACAATGGCCTGGAAATGAAAAAGATCCTGAACAATGGGGTTGGAAGAAAACCAAAGGAGGTCTGCAACCAGTAACAACATTACAGCCACCAGCACCAGACGCAGTATTGAAACTAATAGCTGGCAAATGCATAAAGACCTGTCAGACCAACTGTGGATGTAGAAAAGCTGGCCTTAACTGTTCCAGTATGAGCCACAACTGTGAGAGCAGCTGCAATAATATGCCTATTGCATAAATTGAGGAAGAAGCAGAGGATAACCCGGAGTTATTTGAAGATAACTCTGCATGGATAATTCTATCTTTACCATCATTTATCTACTCACTATTTATTTGTGTGACAAAATATGTTTCTACTGCTTTCATATTTTCTATTCAATATGTTCGTTCACAAGTGTTTTAAATTTGGTCTCTTATTTGTTTCAGGCCTTGAAGAACTGGATGGCTGCCCTAAGGAAAGCATGGAACCAGTACCCAAAAAGGCTCATACAAGTAAATAGATAGGTACTTATTAATTGATATTTTTCATATCTATTCAATAAATTGTTGAATATTTTGCAATTAAGTCAATGATTTTTTTTTCATACCTAGAAGAACTGGAATGCTGCCCTGCTGAAATCCTTTAACCCGGTGTTTAGGAGGGCTCGTATTAGGTCATAAATACCGAATTGTACTGAAATTTGCCCCTTTTAATACTCTATCATATAATCTGTTATTTTTTTTTTAAATGCTAATCTCTCCCATATTTCAGCACTCTTTTGCGTGGAAACCATACAACGTACGAGAAAATGTTATGAAACTTAAATTATAGGAAATTTTCTCTTCTTTATTTTACTAAATAACCATTTTTTGCGTTAATAGCTTGCTTTGCAAGTTATAAGCTGAAAAACATTATTTTTAGTGGTTTTTTGATGATTTCTCATATTTGCCGAGCAAATTTTTATTGGACAACTCCAGATTCGTGTTCAGCACCCCAGAAAACATAGAATAAACCAATGAAAACAATTACACCAAAACTTTCCACTTCAAATTACCGTTCGATTGGACTATATGGCGTCCTTTAGAAGACATAAAGTTATGAACTAAAAAAAATATTTTCATCAAGAATGCCGTGCCGGGTATCAAATAAAAGGTCTTCGCGGCTTTACTTGGAAGCATCCGATAAATGGATATAATTTTTAAAATGTCTCCTCTCCTAATATATGAGCCAAATATATTTTTTCTCTAAACATTATGGACTAAGATACAAATGTTAAAATTATATAAAAAATACTTTATCACGAAATTAAATCCCCAAAATAATTTAAACAAAAAGTAAGTTCAGAAAACGAAACCGACTACTGAAAAAAGTATGGAACAAGAAAATATTCCTATCTGAAATTGATATGTGTGTAAACAATTCCTAGTGGTGTTCAGAGGTTAGCCGTGGTAGTATGCCACTTTTCCTAACGACTATGATCACTTTCCACAACCTCGGCAATCCTCTGAACATCACTATGGATATGTACTGTTGCGAGGTCACCAACTCAAAGCCGGCCCTGTCACTCGACTATAAATTTTGGCGAATGCGCCTACGAGAAAATTCTAGAAAGATCGTTTTGTTTACGCATCTGACGAGCATGGAAAATACAAGAATTTTCCAAAATTGATGAAGACTATATATACGCGGGTTTTTTAGTGAGTTGACAATTAGTAAAACAAAGACAGTAAGTTAATTAAAAGATAGTTAACGGACAGTAAATAGTTAGTTCACAGACAGTTTACATTTCTTAGTAATCGGACGGTGAATGAAATAGTGAAGATAAATAGTGTAATATTCAAGAGATAAAAATAAATTAGAACTGTTATACCGAGTGTAAATAAATTAGTAGACATTAAGTAAAGTTTGTATATAAATTAAGTTTAATACAATGTGTGTTTCTATAAATAAATCAATAGTAATTAGCCATAGTGGTGTGTATAATTTTATCCCACCCGTAAAAACTATTTAAATAAGTAAGAAATACCTCACAGTATTAAATACAATCGATGGTTTTACATAACTCCATACTGCGGTGGATCCATTGTGGTGCGATCCAGCGGCAATTGTTGAAAGTAGGTATGAAGTAGAAAAGAAGGTAAACAAAAACTGTAATTGGTGTGCAGCCATCTACATTTCGCACACCTAATAATGTCAAGGTTGCCATGTTTCAATTATAAACTGGATATTTCATTGTACCTATGAGAAACCAAGACACACACAGCAGGTTTAGTTTAGGTGAGTGACCCTCTTCTATCCAGTAGTCTCCTAGGTGTTGTGCCCTAGGATTCTGAATTACAATGAAATCCGCAAGTATGAGGATGGAGGTTTCTTCTTCATCCACTATTTTGAGCTTTTCAAGGGCCCATTCAGGCGACAATGACCGGTTAGGACCCCTGTTAAGACTCTTAGTTCAGTTTTACTCCCCCAGAAGTATCTTTGATTGTATAATCTCTACTAGATCTTTCCAATGATCAGATCATCTCTTTTTTTTGGCTATGCCTATTTCTACCAATATTACATTGGAGCTGATACCGCAAAAGGGTTCCGGCCCTCAAAAGGGTGTTTCAGTCCCCCGCTTTGATCGGTTCCTGGCACATACACTCCTATCCCAGTTCCTTCTATTGCGTTTGAGCCATCTTTGTACTATTGAAAGAATTCTGAATGAAGTCTGGTAACGGTATTTGGATCCCATTCATTCTTGTTGCTTAATTTAGTATGGAATGTCTTTGGAAAGTTATATTTTTTCATCATACCATGTCCCAGGTTTTCTGATTGCTAAGAACGAGGAGGTGATTTTTTTAATGATTCCCTCTCTACTTAGTCTGCATCCTGTTCTTTCTGCAACACTTTCCACTACCATATTATGTAGTGGTGTGAGGTTGAAAATCACTTCCATGGCCGCCGTTGGGCATTTTCTCATTGCTCCTGTAATGTATATGTCGTAGGTTTATGGTAAAATCAGTCCTATTGTAATACGCCTAGTCTTTTTCAATACGTCTAGGCGTATTATAATACTACGCAACTCGCGGCTCTTACTATTTCAAGAAGGGAAAGGAAAAATAACCATTCCACTCACCCTTTCCCTTGAAGGTTCCTGAAGGTGAAGAGTGTATGAAATGGTTTTTTTTCCTTTCCCTTTATGAAAAAGTAAGAGTCGTGAGTTGCTTAGTTTGGGTGATATCATAATACGTGGCGTTAAATGTATAAGGATTCTAAGTCAAGCAGAATTCAAATTTGAAGTAAAATACAGGGTGAACCATTTAAAAACTGTACCTTTACTCTGGCATTGCGTTCTGGAACACACGCTGTACAATTGCGACTAATTTTGGACTAATATTGGACTTTATCGCACTCATAAATCACTCCGTATAATTATTCCGTGGATATGTTCACATCATCAATATTGTCTAGCAATTAATATAAATTATAAAGGGTCTGAAAACCAACAAAAACAACAACTAAATAAATAGAGGTTTAGGAAATAAGAATAACAATATTTTATAATTAATTTTTCACATTGGGTTTATTTAGCAAAAGTTCTCATAAAAAGTATTGCTTTATTACGTTTATAATTATTGTAATATTAGAGCTGAGATCCATCATCATTCTTTTGTTACCCAGCAGAATCCGTGATCCATGAGATCGTTAGCCGCTTCATAAATCTCACTTTTGTTGTGTTGCCAGTTGTGTTATGGATGACAGGAAATGGTGGTAATACATTCTGTTTATTATTATTATTTTCATTCTAGAAACTGTAACTTTTGTTGATATATACAATACTTAAGCTTAAGATGGAAGCCCGGTAGGTAATCGAAAGAAAACAATTCGTTCATTCGAAACAATACGATATAAGTAAAAATATCTGAGTTTTGTGGTGTTTAGTCAATTAGGGCTGCAACCAAATTCGACCACGACTCCAAAAGTATCAGGAAAATTTCATTTTTAAGGATTAAGTGGACTGTCGAACTCGACCACCAGTAATTTTTGTGTAATCCAGGTAGCTTTCCCGGATATCTTATTAGTTGGTGGTGGGGTTAGATGATGTTGGTTATTATACAAATTGAATAATTACTATTCCAAAGGATTATTAGTACCTTGGTACAATTATTGAGTGGGAGTGAATAGGGAGATTAAATTGATTTCCATCGAATAAACAAATTTTTAATTCTTAAAAAAAAAACGCCATGGAAAGTGTTAGTCTAGTTTTAGATTCCCAGAATCAGTTATCGGAAAATATCTGAAGTTATATTTTGATTTGCACATGCTTGATCCCTCTGAAGCAAAACATTTTTTTGGAACAGAACTATTCTAGTTAATGCCTGATGATTTGCGAGTGAAAGAATTTTATGAATGTATTAAAAAAAATTAAATTGCTGACTTAGCCGTATTTCCACCACACATTTGGTGTAGTTCTGAGAATATTTTATTCAGAACAACAAACTCTTGTGAATCCTTTCATTCTAAGTTTAATTCTGAATTCTATACCTACGTATAGATATAAATGTATTAATGAAAGTACAAACTGAAACTTATGTTAAGATTAGAAGTTCAAATTATTCAATAAAAAAGGCGGAAAAATTAGAGGCGTTTAAGTCAAATGTAATATCCAGATATTTATTTGTGAAATCTGAGAGTCTTAGATACTTACATTAATTTGATTACAAACTGTATATTTCAATTATGTAATGTATATTGTGTAGGTATATTGCATTAACCTTTATTTTTATTGTAATCTTTATTTTGTATTGTGTTCAATAGATCGTTTCAAAAAAATTGATTACTTTCTTTTTCCTTAAATATACAGAAAATATTGTTGGACATGACAAAAATAAAATACTGTAGAAGTTTGAACTCTTAATATTCATATTAAGAAGTGCCGCATTGATAATTTCTATTTTAATAACATGGAAACAAAATTGTCTTGTGCTTTGGAATTTTATAGCTCACGTAGGGAGCAATACTAAAAAAACAAAGCGTATGAAATTATGATCAACAAGTTGCGAGAATTAGATCCAGAAGCTTCTAAAAATGATGTTAAGAAAAAGATTGACTCGTTAAGGGGATCTTGCTTTTGTATCAAAGGTGAGACACCGTTTAACAATTCTAAATAAGTATCTTCAATATTTGTATGGTTCTAGTTTACAAAATGACTGAAAAATTAAGAAATTTATTAGAATTCTGCTATAATTTTTAATAAAAAGAAATGTATGTTTCAATAATTTTTTAATGGCCCTGGTATAAGCCTCATCAAATGAATGTCAAATAATAATAAACATCTGACATTTTTTATTTGTCACTTTGAATCACCGTAGCAACAAAGAAAAAATAAACCTGTCAGTCAAAACACTACCTTGTCAAAATCAATTTTACCGTCGCAGCTTTTTCTAGAAGATAATTTTTCATGGATTCTTCAGACGAAGATTTGCCAGAGTCAGTTTTGGAAGCGGCTAGAACTGCAAACATTTTAGCATCTGCAATTAATTTGCAGAATGCTACAAATTGCACGTTCAATGTCAATAATAATAATAATTAATTTGTTGATATGTATTTAATAATTAATGTTTCTTTATGTTAACTTTTGGGTTTTTTCCGTGCGCTAGTAGAAAAAATAGTGTACCTAACACGTGCGTAAAGTGACTTTTCCGCATATGCAATTGCGTGCGTAAAAGTATCACTTTCCGCACTTGTTAGGTAAACTACTATTATAGGATATTTTTTGTAGAACGTCAAGTCAATACAGGAAGAAATTTCCTAATTGTAATAAAAATCTTTTAGTCCAACAATTACAATTAATAAAAATATAATTAAAAAATAATTTTCAGATTGAAAATATAATTATTCAATTAATATAATTAATGATAAACAATAAAATTATAATTGAGAAAATTTTCAATTTAATGCGAATAACTTACGATCCAAAAGAGATATAAAAAAATTTCATGCAAAGAAATTATAGCTAATAAAATGCTCTACAAAAAGTATCTTATAAAATTTTTTCCAAAATTGATTGTAGCGTCGAAAAATTGGAAAAATGTGAAAAGTTAACTTTCACCTTGAATAACTTTGAAAGAAGTAAAAATATAAAAAAATTATAAGAGACCTTTTTTGTAGTGCGTCAGATTTCCTACAAGAATATATCTTAAGGCCCCCATACACTACGGGTAAACACAACAATCTTAACCGAACAGTTAAAATTGTACGTGCAAAATTGCCGCTTTTAAAAACACATACACTGTCGGAAAAGAACGTCTGCAGTTGTGTGTTTCACGATGAATCGCAAGGAAATAATTGCAGTGGCGTTGGTTTTTGCTTTAAAAAAGAAATCACGTAGAAAACGTTCCAAATGGGCAAAAGATTGGTTATTAAAAATAAACCAATTTTCTTATGTCACTCTATTGAAAGAGTTTAAACTGGAAAAAAGTGACTGGTGTAATTATTTAAGAATGGATAAAGAAATTTTAAATATTCAAATGTCAGTATAGTCCCCAAAAACTTAAAAAATTTACTTTTCCGCACTAAGTGACTAGTGCGGAAAAGTGACTCTTTCAACACTAAAATGAGTGCGGAAAAGTGGACTCAACCCACTGGTTGAGTTTCCAGTTCTAAGGAACCTTGGAAACTTTCCTTTTAAAGCTTTTTGTAAATTACAAAAAAATCCGTTACTTGAACGTTAGGTGCTCTTCGCTAGCATCCAAAAAGCAAATTTATAACACTCTAGTTATAAAGGGATGTTAAGGAAATTGAAGGGTAGAAATAAAGATATCAAAAACCCTTTGAATATCTCAGGGTTAAGGAAGAGGTTCTTAAGGGGGACAAATAAAACTATCGCGTTATGTAGATATGTGATTTATAAAATACTAGCGATCGACCTCCCAGGTGGTAGGCCATACAGATTACAAGTGGGTATTGTTAGGTACTCACAAAAAGGGGCTCTGAAATGAGGTTACTGGAAAAATGTGGTCTCTCTATGGTGCAAACCACCGATATACTTTAACTTCAACTATCACAGTTGAAGGGTGACGTATGTCTAAAATGATGGCCACGTGCAAATTTCAGAGAAGGTTAGCTGAATTTAATAATTAAAATATACATGAAATTATACAAATAAAACTAAGTATGCATACCCGGCCTTTACAAGTTACAAGCTAGGAACAAACGCTGGAGGGGTGCGACCACAAAGGAAGTACAAGAATGGAAGGAGGAGGAAATGGAGAGAATGTGGGAGGAGTAAGAGGGCGCGCTAAAAGGAGCGATTGGGAATGGGAGAGATTGGATGGACCGGAAATTCGGGGTGGTGAACTACTTCTTGACACAGGTACTCACTGGACATGGGTCGAGAGTAGGGTACCTCCACAAGATTGGGAAAAGAGAGACTGGAGTGTGCGAGAGGTGTGAAGTGGAGGATGATGTGGGGCATGTGTTTAGATGATGGAGGAACGAGGAAGTGCTGAAGAAGTTGGAGAGGAAACTAGGGGAGGCGGTGTACTGGGAGAACATGGTGGAGATAATGTTGAGGGGGGAGGAGGAATGGATGGATGGAAGTGAGTGAGCGGAGAGTGTGCTAGGGACCGCCGCCCGTCTCGAAGTATGCTAGGCACGGTTGGGCTGATTAAAATCACGATTAAAATCATGATTTAAATCGCTTGATTTTTAAAATTAAAATCATGATTTAAATCAATTTTTTTCTTTTTTATTCAGAACCAGATAACAACATAATATAAAAGTTTTCTCAAAAATTAAAAGAAGTATCTACTTTTAGCAAAAACAACAAAAAATAAGTACATAATTCCAAATTCTTAAACTAAACGTAACACCTAAATTTTATTTCTGTATATTTTCAGTCTATTCATTTTCGTTATACAATTTAAACAAAAACACGAGATTTCCTCCTTTTTCTATGCCTAATCTGGCACTCACTCGTATAGTGAGAGTATAGGACAGTAGAAAACAAATCGCGACAAGAATTTTCTTGCAAGAAGCGCGACAAATACGTTGTCACAAGTTTTTGAGCCGCAAATTGTATTATAATTTTTAGACTTATACATTAAAATAATTAACAATAATTTCAAAGAATCAAAATGTTCAAATTTTATATTCAAATTTAAAAAATCAAATAAATCGTGATTTTTTGAAAAAAATCGATGGTTTTTGATTTTTTTAATAAAAATCAGATTGTAACGGTGAGTTTGAGTTTTCCATCTCAGCCCGAAAAAAAAATCCTTTGTAATTGATATATTCATCACCTTTTGTTCTTTCTTTTTTAATTCGCTCACACTGCCATATTACACTTTTGTCACCTTCTTTACGCTTATTTCGACTAGTATTAACTTCATTTTTTGACAAGCAAACTTTACTATTCTTAAAACGCGACAACCGCTTCGAGTTTGTTTGAGAAACCCGTCATATCCTGGACTTATATTGGGTTTTGAAAGTAAACACAATATTGAATGGCGGTCATTGTGCAGGAGAGTTCATGGATTTGTAGGATTTATAAATCAAACCATGCGTGACACTAGTAGCTGTATGGCCTAAAAAAGAGCCTCTTAAATAAAAATTTGATTTAATAATTAACTTGTAACATTGAGAGAACCCACTTAATTTCTATTTATCCTAAAATCTGGGCGATAAGGCTATTTATTGACATTTTAGTTTAAAAAAGTGAATAAAATGTGTTTCCTGAAAAACTTTTTGATTAGTGTCACCATGGGTGCCGGCATGTTGGTGCAAAAGGGTGCGCTTGCAGGAAAGAAAGTACACAGAAAATATTACATATTATTTGCCCGACTACACTAGCGGGGGGGGGGGGGGGAATGTTTTTCGAGTGTATGTATGACCATTTCAATAGTACGCGCTACAGCCCAAACAGCTGGACATATTTTAGCAAACGACATGTCGTTAGGTTCATGAAGACCGAGCGAGTGACATAAGTTATATCATTTTCATGAGAAATGAACAAAGTCAATTTTATATGGCAAAAATATTACAAATTTATTGCTGCATTAAGTTACTATTTGATTAAAAACTGAAGGCATCTAGGCTGCTGTCCAAATTTGGTAAATGGATAGTTCATATAGCAACAAACTTTATACACAATACTGTAGCTTAAGTGCACAGCTGTTACATACACTGTTGGCTGACAATACCGACCTCTCGATAAATTCGTTGCTACCATCTGACGGCGAAATTTACCACCGCTCGCGCTCATTGGTCAAATCAAATAGCGCGCTCTTCACTGGTTTCCTGTTACACACTTCCG
Source organism: Lochmaea crataegi (assembly GCA_947563755.1). Classification (NCBI taxonomy): domain Eukaryota; kingdom Metazoa; phylum Arthropoda; class Insecta; order Coleoptera; family Chrysomelidae; genus Lochmaea; species Lochmaea crataegi. Next base: position 25,415,358 of record OX387425.1, read on the forward strand.
CCCCATTACACGAAATCACTGCCACAAATTGCAGGGAACCGAGCGGAAAGATGTTACACAAAGAATAAATCAATTAACGCATTATTTCGTTGTTTTCAAGTCTCATTTTCTTCAGTGGCGGCTCGTGAACTTTTTAAGAGAGGAGGCTGGACATGAAACGTTTTTGTAAAAATATACTATATTCAGCCAATTAATTTAACCTTTGCGCAGCGACCGTACCAGCTATTTTAGTGACAAAATTAATTGTTGCCCAGCAAGAACCAACATGGAGTTATAGAGTTTCTCTTGCCAAAAAAATTTTTTTGTTCGTTTTTTATTTTTTTGGATTTTTAATATTTTTTCTTTTTTTTTGGAATTTTTCATATTTTGTTTTGTTTTTATTAATTGTTTGAACTTTTTTTATATATTAACGGAATTCTACGGTCTTTGGTTTGCGAAAAATGATCAATAATATTATCATAAAATGTATCATTTAGTTTCAAGTGTTTTAGTAAATCTTTTTCAATAGATATTAAACTAACATTGTATAAACGATTTTGGCCCATTGTATTTCGCAGGTAAGTTTTAATTCGTTTGAGAGTAGAAAATGATCTCTCCACCGATGCCGACGTGACAGGAATGGTGACTGTCAAACAAAGTAGTTTATAAAACTGAGGTAAAACTTGTTGCAAATTCTATCATATATTTTATACACTGTGTTCATTTGAAAAGGACCCACCCTTAATATTCCAAAAATGGGACATATTAGAAAATAATGCCGAAACACGTCAACTTTTATATTGATGGGGACACTTTTTGGCGCTAATGTCATAAACGTCAGATTCACCCCCTCCCTACTGGAGACACCCCTTACATTTTTTCAAATGGCATTAGGTATCAAGTCATACCTCATTTAAAAGGTCTGATAAATCTATATTCAATCATTTTGTTTTGCCTTTGATACCAGCCTTCCATTCTTATTTAATCGTTCTTTAAAATTGGCTCTCTTTCAATTTTTCGTATGCCTCCGTATTGTGTTATGACTCTTTATAGAAAAAAAAATTACAAATAGTAAAAAGACAACTGTTAACAAGAAAAAACTGCTATTTTATTAATGTTGACAAAGTGACCACCGTTAACATTCAGGCAATAAAAGTTGAAAAAGAGCCAATTTTGAACAACGATTAAATAACAATGGAAGGCTGGTATCAAAGGCAAACCAAAATGATTGAATAGAGATTTACCAGACCTTTTAAATGAGGTATGACTTGATACCTAATGCCATTTGAAAAAATGTAAGGGGTGTCTCCAGTAGGGAGGGGGGTGAATCTGACGTTTATGACATTAGCGCCAAAAAGTGTCCCCCTCAATTTAAAAGTTGACGTGTTTCGGCATTTCTTTCTAATATGTCCCATTTTCGAAATATTAAGGGTGGGTCCTTTTCAAGTGAACACAGTGTATATCGGCATGAATGTTGTACTGACCTAAAATATCTTTATCCGAGTATACAACGCATAATTGTGCAGTGCTATTTAACTAAAAATTTATATTTTAGAACTAAGTTATCTGAAAGTGTATTGGGAAACTCTTTTGAAAAATATTCGAATAAGCATTTATTCTTCAAGTCGAAAAACTTCAATTCATGTAAATCGGAAAATCCAATCTCAATTTGACTTTTAATATAAAATTTCATAAAAAAGTTGTTTATAATGTAGTTTCTTGTCTACCAAATTATATGATTTCCTCCTTTTCGCGGGAGGAGTCTCATCAGTTGAAAAATTTTGAAATAAATTATTAAAATGAAATTCTGTATTACGGAAACTTGAAATTTTATCAATGAGATGTTTCAAACGATCTCTTGAATAAATTATATCAGTGAATTTATATTGTAAAATTTGAAAAATAAAATCAGTTTGTTCAAATATTAATTTAAAAGTACCAAGAAAAAACAAAACATTCTTCATTTGCTAAATAAGATTTTAAACCAACAGCATCGTATTACTCGTATTCCGTAGTTCGTGTATGAACGCGACCGCTATAGGCTAGCCTCCTGAGAGTGTTGCCATTTCTGCTATTTTTTCCGGTATTAAGCAATTGCACTGGTCGAAAAAACAGCAACGGTTGAGCAGCACGTGTTTAGGTATTGAGATAATGAGATGTTTGGAGAATCTAGCCTCAAAGCACTGTTGTCAGATTTAAAAGTTACTACTGAAAACTGTAAAATTTAAAAATTATTAGTTAAACAGGAAATAGAATGAAGAATTTTCAACAAAATATTTCTGGTGCTATTTGCTGGATACATTGGTGAGGAGGCTGAGCCTCCATAGCCTCCTTCGAGGAGCCGCCACTGATTTTCTTATGTATGTTGATAGATAGATAGAAAGACTAATACAACATACCTGGACCTAGGGAATCATCTTCATCAGAATAATTATTACGTTTTTTACACAAAAAACGTCTCATGTCACTCATGACTTGAATCAAAATTAATAACCTATGCAACAAATTATCTAATAAATAAAGTCGTTGTACTAGTTGTTCAAGAAGATTTGAGTATTACCGACAATTGATCTATGCTCAAATCCCCCGCATCAGTCGCGCTTCAGCGGCGATTCCCAAGTAATAATGAGACCAAAGGCGCGTTCCACAAAGCGTTCAAAATAATCAGGTTCTGTGTTTTTGGATAGGATTTTGACCGTTGTGAACGCCTAATAGAACGCACCTTAAGTACCAAGTATATTTAATTGAATACTCGTGTGATGTCAATTTAACATTGCATTTATCCACATACTATACATGTATAGTTCTATATTTTATATTGTTAATAGTATGAATGAGCGAATTGTTCCCCCTTTTGTATACTATGAGCACAGTATAGAGAACGTTCTTTATACTGTGCTATGAGTGTATTCAAATTACAAGAAATTGGATAATAATAACAACTGTGTTATTTCAGTAGATATTGAATGCAAAAATATAACACACATTATAAAGTGATTTTATAAGGTTAAACAGTAATAGTGCCGTTCTTATTGTGACATGTGACATTTGATTTTTCAATAAAGGAAACATTATTAAGGTTACTGCTTGTCGTTATTGCGCTTACTGCAACGCTCTATTCCGAACTTTATGGGTCCAATTAAACATTCCAGTAGAATAAAAGGCCTAAAATACTGGTCCCCAATTATTCCAGCCCAAACGTTCATTTCAATCCTGTGCTCATGTTGTGTAATTTTCACGGCTTGCAGGTTTTTGTCAGACCAAATGTGCTCATAGTGTACAGTAATAATACCAGTTAGTGTGAAAGTTCCTTCGTCGGTAAATGATATATTGAAACAAAAATCCCTATTCCTTCCTCATTTGTCGATGAAATCATTCACAGGATTCTACTCTAGGAAATTCCAGTTTGCACTGCACATCTGCGAACACTGCTAGAAGCGGCGGCTTCCATCGTGTTAGATATGTTTCCAACAAGACCAATATTGCAAAGATCGATTAAGCAGGACCGGATTTACAAACGTTTTTCATAGTGAGGCTTCCGCCTTCCCCCACTTCTTATTTGAGTGAATAGACTGAAACTTGTAATATCAAATATACCCTTAATTTTTTGAAGAATACGATTATTACTTTTGTTATGTTCCTCTTTTTACACTCTTTTTAATCAATTGCGACCTCTAGAAGTAGATCTACAAGTCTGTAAGTAATTTCCAAGGTTTTCTAGAAGCCACTTTTATAACAATTTTTTTTCCAAAGCTGTATTACATTCCGATCCCAAGATATGGCCGAACATCGTTCTAATTTGCCCTCCCAGTACATTTTTCCCTTGTTTGAAAAGTTATATTAATATTTTTTTTTATAAAGCGAATTTGGGCCGCATTAAAAATATCAGAACAAACTCTACTTCACAAGATCTTTTGAGGTCAATCGTTTGCCTTTTCTCATCATACTCTTTAAATTGCTGATATTTTCTTTCAAGTGGAAATATTTATTGCTACAAAGATATACACTTTTTATTATTTACGTGAAAATAGTCCAATTTTTTGAACAATGGAATAAAAAGGTTGCGAAATATTTTATTTTCATTGTTTACTTAGCAATTTTTATTTAAATTTACTTATTTATTCTCTGAAAATTATATGTTTCCCAACATTTACAAAATGAATGGAAATAATGTAACCAATTCAACCCAATTCAATTAAACCCTCAACTCAGATTTATACAATAAATCCTTCAATTCAGATCAGTAGCGGTGCTAGGCGTCGGCGACCACCAACGCCTCGCGCCTGAGGAGGCATAAACAAAATTAACAACGTTAATAAAAGTTTAGCTAGTAATATTTATCCAAACTCCAACTATTAAAATCCATTCCATTAGACTCTATTAACGATGCAAAACAACATATTCCATAATAATTTGGAATAGGTAAGTGTATGCAAATGTTTACATCACCATCAGAATAATGTTCACAGTCGATCATCATTCATTCATTCGTTTGGGTTGTGCTCAACAGCCCAAGCACTTGAACTGAATCCTTGTACCATTGTACCCGTGTTATCTACTTCCATTCCAGAAGCTTAGTTCCAGTCGGTCTGTAGGGCTTCTGCTCAGAGAAGTAATTCAGAGTCAAAATTGATCAATAATTTGAGCCAAGAGAGATTATCTGCGTTATCAGTTCTGTCGACTGACAATGACATAAAGCAGGACACGCATTGAAACTCCGAACAATGAATACTTTCCCCTCCTAACCTCACTCACTACATCTTGACGGTGACAGATAACGCGATAACGTTGACAAGTGACAGATACGCGATGATAGGTGACGGTTACACTGTGAAAGGCTCCGAACAATGAACATACTAGAAGAGTAAACAGACGTATTATCTGATGCCAACATAAACAATGTTGAAGTTTATTCATTTATTTCGCTTGATTCCACGGATGTTGCCATGTCGTATTATTAAAATGTAAAAATCATCCAATGACTTCAATTTTTTTGTGGTTCCTCAATATATGTCCCTTAATACTTATTGTATAAATGAGATAAATGTATAAAAAGCGATTCATTAAATCTTTGATCACCTTCTAGTAATTCTACTTTTATCTGAAGATGTCAAGCACATTAATTCTCCTTTCGCCATATGCGAACTACCATCTGCCTTAGCCAAATGCAAAATCACTGCTGCTGGTCCTGATGATATTCCCCATAGTTTCCTTAAATACTTATCCATCTACATCCTTACTAAGCTCCTGAATGTATACAATTACATATGGACATCACAAAACTTCCCTTCTCAATGGCGCAAGTCTATAGTTATTCCGGTCCTTAAGCCGAATCAGTCTCCTATCTTGCCACAATCTTACAGACCGATTTCACTTACATACACTATGTGAAAATTAATGGGAAAATGAATAATAGACGTCTTTTATGGTTTTTTGAAAAGCACAATATATTTTCTTAATTACAGTTACCTGCTCTCAGGGCTTCTGGACGAATAGCATCTACCTTGTACTGATGAGGCGCAAATACGCCCAAACCGGTCTACAAGTGATGTTATTCCTTCTAATCACAAACCAGAATGGTTGGTTCTGTCTTGCAGATATACCAACCCCGTTTAACTCAGAAGTGTAATTCAATGTCGGTCAACGAGAAGTAGTTGTTGCTTCTTAGTTCTTCGAAAAATATTTTTTAAATTTTGTAAGGCGTTATAATAGTATTAAACTATTAACTTTGATGTCTAAGCACAATATAATTCCAAAGGAACAATCCGGTTTCCAACGACAGCGCTCTACTAGAGATAACCTTGTACTACAGTATCCGCCAAAATAAACAGTACCGAAAATAAAAATAAAAATTAATTTTTAATTTCTGTAATGTAAGTGTTCAAAATGTTCACCATTTCGACGCAAACAAGCTTCATATCGATTTTGTAAGTCAATAAACATATTTATAAAAAGTGGTTGATGTAACTGCCGAAAAATATTTTGTATTCTTTCCCGTAGTTCGGCAATATTCGCCGGCGGATTTTCCGAGTGAAATATTTTGTCCTTCATTATGCCCCAAATGTATGCGTCAGGTGGCGTCAGATCAGGTGAATGAGAAGGATATTCGAAGTCTGTTCCCCGAGAAATTATTCTATTTTCCGTATGAACGAAAATAATGCTCTACCAAAATACTTTTTCTTCCGTTGTTAGAACCATTTTTAAATCAAATTTAACTGCAGCGTACTATTAATATATCAACTAATGACAATTAAGTCAAATATGACAAATCCATATTACATAAACAACTCCACAGCACTTTCTGTTTCGGTACTGTTTATTTTGGCGGATACCGTATTACAAACCCACATTTCCAGAGCAATTAATAACAGACAAGATGTAATAGGCGCTATCTTCGACATTAATGGAGCATTTGATAACATCTCTAGAAAGGCAATTCTTGAAAAACTCATACAATGCAATCTCACTGGTAACGTATATGCATTCATCGAAAGTTTTTTAACATCTAGGACTTTTAGGGTTTCCGTCAATAACACCATTTCTTCTTTATATACCCAACAAGATGGAGTTCTTCAAGGCTCGGTTTTAAGTACATCCTTGTTCATCCCCACCATTAACAAGTTATGCGACAATCTTCCTTCCTCGGTCGAATTCTCTCTATACGCAGATGACCTAATAATTTACTGTCATGGCAAAACCAATGCCACTACTTGCGAAATATTTCAGCAAGCAGTAAATGACCTACAAAACAAAATTACCACTTTAGGACTTACCCTCTCACATGCTGAATCGAAAGTTATTAAATTCAGTAGGAGAGCGCAAACTTATATTCCTAGAATCACAGTAAACAACTTTCAATTACCTGTCGTAGATGATTGTAAAATCCTGGGAATGTTATTTGACTCCAAATTATCCTGGAGACAACATACAGGAAATTAAAGAAATATGTCTTAAGCGACTGAATATTATTAAAACGCTCTCAGATTATCATTGGGGCCCACATGAAACTACCTTACTATATAGATATAGATAGATATAGATAGAATCCTCATTTGTTCCAAACTTGATTATAGAAGTTTCATTTACATGTCTGCAACTAAAACTATTTTACGCTCCCTCGACACAGTCCGCTTATGTCTTGGTGCATTTCGGTCAAGCCCGGCTGAAAGTCTCTACTGTGAAGCTAATGAACCCCCACTTTGGCTCAGACGACAATACCTCATACTCAACTATACTGCCGCGATTTCCTCCAATCCCTCTAATCCAGTAACTGTTCATGTATTGTAACTCGTGAGAATTGCCATAGCTGTCTTATGCACGATAAATTGAATGAAAAAAAATCTACAATCTACAATCATTATTAAAAGTGACGTTTTTTAATCGATTTTCGTTCCTAAAATATGTATTTGTCAAACACTTCAACACATTAGAGTGAGATAAAGTAGTTTTTTAACGCTAATTTTAAATATTTCCGCTAATGGCTCTGCAGATTGCACTCATCTGACATTTTACTTAGCGTTTTGTCATAACGACAAACATAAATATTCAAATCGACGCCATTTTTAGTCCATTTAGAGCAAATAAATAACACATTTTTTTGGTTTTTGCTTGATTGTAGAAAAAATAGTGTATGCAACATATGCATAAAGTGTCTTTTTTTCACTCATGGAATTTACGCATTCGCCTGTTTCCACTCGTGAAAAAAAGCAACACTTTATGCACTTGTTGCATAAATTACTATTGACAACATACAAAACCGCTTATATTGAATGTTTACATTTTTTGACAGCTGTCAAGTTAAGAGAAAATAAACAATGTGTTTTACATGTTTATAATTCAATAACGACGGCAAATAAAATTAATTCCTCGAGTAATAAATAAATCTAAGATGAATATTTTCAGTAAATTTTAATCCTCACACAGCACGGCACTGCTATTGGAATCTGTGACCTTTGCTGTTTGTATTGCTATCCTTGTTTTGGAATAGGAGAATCGATTTAGATGTTTGCTTCAAACAAAGTGTGTTGTCAGTATAGCGGGTTATTCATGAAGTCTGTTTAATGATCGAAGCATTCCGATTCGGCTCTGTCCGGTACGACCCGGCTCAATTGAATATTTTAATTCCTACACAAATAGATTTGAACATGTCCATTACTTCGTATTCTTACAGTTAAGACCTTTCGGTTCGGTTCGGTACGGCACCATCGGTATAGGATGAGAAGGCAACTTTTTGACGGCAAAATTCACACTCGCGGCTAATGTCAATATGTAATCTGTTTCCTGCGAGTGAGTCGTTTCAACTTTCAACCATTGGAAAGATCTAGTAGGGCTTAAGCAATCAAAGATACTACTGGAAGACTCCAACCAGGTAAGAACAAACGAATACCTAGGCCAGAGTAAAATTGCACTGAGAGTTTCAAGGTGTCCTGACGGGAGAGTGTCGCCTGAATGGGCACCTCTAAAAGCTCAAAATAGTGGAGCAAGAAGAATGTAGATTCTGTGGAATCGAAGAAGAAGCCTCCATCCACTGTTAGGTCTCAGTGAATATTACCCCAATATACACACATATCAAGTATTGGGTATTTTTCAAAAGAGGAAGGACGAATTACATGATTTTTACATATTTGACTGTATCATAACTGAGAAACATACCAACTATTTCTTTTACAGTTTGTGTAAACAAAAAAATTCTCAACTCAGGTGTAAACAGGTTGATGTGGATTAAATAAGGTCACATTGTGTGTTTTGCATCGATTTAGACTCTATTCAAGGTTCTTATGTGTTTTCGTCTGCATTTGAGTGAAAGAGAATAGAATATGGTCCAATTGTACGTTTTTGGATATACTGAAGTCGTTTTGAGAATGATCGAGTGATTTTGTGTACTTTTCAGTAGAATTGAGGGTTTCTGAGCGATTACGAGTTCCATTGACCGTTTCGGAATGTTATTACGTTGAATTGTGCTTTATTGGATCAAATAACGTCGCATTGTGTGTTTTGCATCGATTTAGACTCTATTTAGGGTTCTTATGTGTTTTCGTCTGCATTTGAGTGAAAGAGAATGGAATATGGTCCAATTGTACGTTTTTGAGTATACTGGAGTCGTTTTGAGAATGATCGAGTGATTTTGTGTACTTTTTAGTAGAATTGAGGGTTTCTGAGTGATTACGAGATCCATTGACCGTTTCGGAATGTTATTACGTTGAATTGTGCTTTATTGGATCAAATAACATCGCATGGTGTGTTTTGCATCGATTTAGACTCTATTCATGGTTCGTATGTGTTTTCGTCTGCATTTGAGTGAAAGTGAATGGAATATGGTCCAATTGTACGTTTTTGGGTATACTGGAGTCGTTTTGGGAATGATCGAGTGAATGATTGTGTACTTTTCAGTAGAATTGAGGGTTTCTGAGTGATTACCAGTTCCATTGACCGTTTCGGAATGTTATTACGTTGAATTGTGCTTTATTGGATCAAATAACGTCGCATTGTGTGTTTTGCATCGATTTAGACTCTATTCATGGTTCTTATGTGTTTTCGTCTGCATTTGAGTGAAAGAGAATGGAATATGTTCCAATTGTACGTTTTTGGGTATACTGGAGTCGTTTTGAGGATGGTCGAGTGATTTTGTGTACTTTTCAGTAGAATTGAGGGTTTCTGAGTGATTACGAGTTCCATTGACCATTTCGGAATGTTATTACGTTGAATTGTGCTTTATTGGATCAAATGACATCGCATTGTGTGTTTTGCATCGATTTAGACTCTATTTATGATTCTTATGTGTTTTCGTCTGCATTTGAGTGAAAGAGAATGGAATATGTTCCAATTGTACGTTTTTGGGTATACTGGAGTCGTTTTGTGAACTATCGAGTGATTTTTTGTACTTTTCAGTAGAATTGAGGGTTTCTGAGTGATTACCAGTTCCATTGACCGTTTCGGAATGTTATTACGTTGAATTGTGCTTTATTGGATCAAATAACGTCGCATTGTGTGTTTTGCATCGATTTAGACTCTATTCATGGTTCTTATGTGTTTTCGTCTGCATTTGAGTGAAAGAGAATGGAATATGGTCCAATTGTACGTTTTTGGGTATACTGGAGTCGTTTTGAGGATGGTCGAGTGATTTTGTGTACTTTTCAGTAGAATTGAGGGTTTCTGAGTGATTACGAGTTCCATTGACCATTTCGGAATGTTATTTCGTTGAATTGTGCTTTATTGGATCAAATGACATCGCATTGTGTGTTTTGCATCGATTTAGACTCTATTTATGATTCTTATGTGTTTTCGTCTGCATTTGAGTGAAAGAGAATGGAATATGTTCCAATTGTACGTTTTTGGGTATACTGGAGTCGTTTTGTAAACTATCGAGTGATTTTTTGTACTTTTCAGTAGAATTGAATGTTTCCGTCTGCATTTGAGTGTATGATAATGGAATATGGTCAAATTCTACGTTTTTGGGTATACTGGAGTCGTTTTGAGGATGGTCGAGTGATTTTGTGTACTTTTCAGTAGAATTGAGGGTTTCTGAGTGATTACGAGTTCCATTGACCATTTCGGAATGTTATTACGTTGAATTGTGCTTTATTGGATCAAATGACATCGCATTGTGTGTTTTGCATCGATTTAGACTCTATTTATGATTCTTATGTGTTTTCGTCTGCATTTGAGAGAAATAGAATGGAATATGTTCCAATTGTACGTTTTTGGGTATACTGGAGTCGTTTTGTGAACTATCGAGTGATTTTTTGTACTTTTCAGTAGAATTGAATGTTTCCGTCTGCATTTGAGTGTATGATAATGGAATATGGTCAAATTCTACGTTTTTGGGTATACTGGAGTCGTTTTGAGAATGATCGAGTGATTTTGTGTACTTTTCAATAGAATTGAGGGTTTCTGTTGTTGAAACTCCCTGTGAATTTTTCTTTCCAAATTAATCTTGAACCATATTATGTATGTTTACGTTTTTCCATTTCTCAACAACCACAATATTTTCTACATCCAAATCTTCTGATGAACTATCCATTTTTATTTATTATTTCATTATTTTCGTTATACTATGTCAAGTTGTCAACTACTGACGAGTGTTTGCAGTTCTGATCCTGCTTAATGAGAGGCTCATAGAAGGGGTGCCATACCGACCCGAGTCGAGTCGATTCATTGCGCGTCCTGCCAAATCTTGAAAAAAGTGTTTGTCAATATTTGATTGGCAATAAAACTCATATATTATCAGTCTCATTTTTTTCATCATTTTCTTTCTGACTGGGAAATGGAAAAGATCTCTCAAGTTTGATGTAGTCAACGTTTACATTATTTGATTCAGATTCAACTCATTTGTTGCTCATAAAAGAGCCTGCAGACGATGGAAGAAATAAACCGAAACGGATTTCTGGTATAAATGATTCAATCATATTAATGAGAAGCTGGCTAAATGGTTTTGCGGATATTTGAATATTTCAGGTAATATAAACAGAGAAAATACACCCATTTGCTTATAAATTTTATATCCTCTTGATGAAAGGAAACTGGAAGTTGTTCATAGTTAATACTGCATCAATTCCTTTGTTAATTCAAAATATCCATATTCAGGATACTTAATTGAAGTTGAAAATTGTAATATGGTACATACCTTTATGTTATATTTTATGGAGATTACTTTGTTTCAACAAATAAACAGCATGATGAATAAACTGAAACAGTGGTGGAAATGAAAATAGTTGTCGAGCAAGAATGCAATTTATTCCAATAAATTTCAATTTCCATTTAAAAAGTCCTTTGTTATTTATTATTTACAGAAGAAATGCACAAAACTAATTAAAAACATATGTGTGGGACATTTGCAATTGTGTAGGGTAAACATCAGTGAAGGAGCATTTGCAGACGATGGTATATTAATAGCAAAAAATGAAAAAGAGCTACAAGAAAACATAAATGTATTGAATGTAGTGATGGTAGACATAGAAATGAAAATAAACAGAAACAAAACAAAAGTTATGGTCACTTGGAACAATAGTAGACGAAAACGGAACACAGGAAGCAGATATTAATAATAGAATAGTTAAAAATAATAAAAAATACTATGCCATGGATACCAAATTTATAAATAAAGAAATATCTAAAGAGTCGAAATTAAAAGTATTTAAAAGAATATATCGACTAATATTTACATATGGATGCGAAACATGTGTGTTAACAGGACAACAAAAAAGTTAAATACAGGCGAACAGAGATGGAATATTTAAGAAGAGTAAGATGTGTATCAAAAGAGGATATAATTAAAAGCATATAAATGAATATATAATTAAAAAAGATCTAACAGTCTTGAACAGAGGCACGGAGCCGACATTTATCAATGCACTCAAACATTAATAGATATTACGCTGGCGACAGCTAAAATATCAAACAAAATTCAGGAATGGCAAGTGTCAGATCACATTTCTATGTCAGACCACCGCTGGCTGACCTATACGGTAAGCCAAGATCTCAGGACCACTGTAAAATCCCGTGACTCGAAGAGGGATGTAGCTCTCTACAATCGCCTCGGTGCTCTGCGGGAAACAGAGGTCCTGACTCCTGGCAATAATGAGGAACTGAAAAGGTACACAGTATCTATTCAAAACAAAATAGACATTGCCTATGAGGAATCCTGTCCGATGAAGATGATCCAGACAAAACCAATACATGGTGGTGCCCTGAACTGGATCACCTTAGAAAGACAGCAAGAACGACCTTTAAGAAGGCAAAACGAACAAAACTAGAAGAGGACTGGGGAGTTTACCAAGCCAACCTCAAAGACTTCAAAAAAGTCTGTAGACAAAAACAAAGAGCAACCTGGAGAGCCTACTGTGAGGCAGTCGAAGACTTCCCACAAGTTTCTAGGCTACAGAAGGCACTCTCAAACGACCACCATAAGAGTATCGGCATCCTGACGAGGAAAAATGGCGACAAAGCCGCCAACCTCCAAGAGAGCGCTGAGATTCTTATGGAAACTCACTTCCTAGGATGTGTCTTTCCTGGAACGACGAACTGGGCGGAAGTACCAACAACACCCTCACAATACGACTGGCAGTTTGCTATTGCAGTAATTGATGAGGACAAGATAAGGTGGGCCTTTTCGCGCTTCTCCCCTTTTAAGTCACCAGTACCTGACGGTATAAGACCAGCCCTACTTCAGTGGGGAATGGATATCCTTATGCCGCACCTGGTTGGAATATTCAGAGCCTCTTTAGCTCTGAAGTATGTTCCCAGAAAGTGGAGAGAAGTACGAGTGGTATTTATACCCAAACCAGGAAGGATGGACTACACCTTACCAAAAGCATTCCGACCTATTAGCCTCACATCGTTATTTTTAAAAACAATGGAGAGGCTATATAAGAGATGAAGTGCTAGTTCATAACCCACTTCATCCAAATCAGCATGCATATACTCCGGGAAGGTCCACTGATTCGGCCCTTCGCCAAGTGGTTGGCAGAATCGAAAGATCATTGGACAATGAAGAATCCACCCTGGGTATATTCATAAATATTGAGGGAGCGTTTGATAAAACAACCTTCCCAACAATTACCCAGCAACTTAACTCCAGGAATGTACCCCTGGTAGTAGCAGAATCGATACTCAAAGTGCTCTCTATTAGAGCAATAAGTATCAATGTAGAAGACATCATAGTGAGAGGACTGGTCATGAGAGGATGTCCGCAGGAAGGGGTCTTATCACCCCTTCTTTGGAACATAGTCCTGGATACCCTGATTAATCACCTCAACAATCCATTCTATACAATCGCATTCGCGGATGACATAGTTATCTTGCAGACCGGAAAATTTGTGAACACACTGTGCGATAGAGCACAGGATGGGCTCAAACTAATAGAAACATGGTGTAAGGAACACTCACTGTCGATCAATCCCAAGAAGACCGAGATGGTCCTTTTCACCAGGAAAAGAGGATTATCGGGCTTGAAACTCCCCGAAATCTTCAATAGCAAATCAAACTTCTCTGAAGAGGTGAAATACCTTGGTATTACCCTTGACAAGAAGCTCTTACGGAACTCTCTCCTACAGAGCAGAGCAAAAAGAGCATATGTGGCTTATGAGCAATGTCGGAGGACAGTGGGACGCTCATGGGGTCTTTCGCCCCGTGTGGTCACCTGGATCTACACTGCAATCATAATACCTATGCTAACGAACGGAGCCATTGCATGGGGACTGAAGGTTCTACAAGCAACGGCCATCCAAAAATTATATCAAATACAGCGAATGGCTTGTTTAAACATCACAGGAGCCATGAGAACAACACCAACCGTGGCAATGGAATTAATTACTGGTCTGACCCCTCTGGACCGGTACGTCAAAGACGTTGCGTTAATGGCCATGTTATGATTGCGTACGGCTGGTGCAAACCCCGAAGTAGCAGTGGGTCAATTGAGGCTAAGCCTATGACGAGAAGCGCTTACTGCGCTACCTCTGCTGCAGGCGGCCAATGATGCGATTGAACCCAAGTTTGTGTTTAATAAACCCTACAAAATACAAATGAAACAGAACACAGAGTCAGATGCTGCAAGTGCAATACGCATATATACAGACGGCTCACAAACCAAAGAAGGCTCAGGATGTGGAGTTTACTCCAGATTACTTAGCCTAAGAATTAAGTGGGGAATGGGAAAAAATATCAGCGTGGTTCAAACAGAACTGGCTGGTATCTCAATTGCCACAAAAGAACTAACCAGAAAAGGAATTTCTGGCAAAAACAAAACAATCTGCACTGACAGCAGACAAGCCCTATTAGCCTTGAACAGACAACGTGTTACAACAGGGCTAGTATTAGAGTGCACGACAGGAGTGAAGGTAATCGCATTGCCGATTTTTTAGCCAGGGAAGCAGCTGGACTAAAAATTTTAGGACCCAGTGACACCTACGGCCTGACGACTTCTCCAATTGCGGAACTAACCAAGCGTTACACCCATGCTCAATCCCTAAAGAGATGGGATGAAATCAAAGGATGCAGTCTTGCCAGGATCACCTTGGGCGACCCTGGGAGGATGGCGCCGAAGAAATATTTGGCGATACCAACAAAAACCTACGCTTAACAGTAGGATTTCTGACTGGCCACTGTCAACTAAAGAAACACCTCCATACTATGGGGCTAGTGGACACACCTCTATGCAGAATGCGTGAACAAGAAGATGAAACTGTCATGCATCTCTTATGTGAGTGCCCGGAGTTATCGTCAATAAGAGAGAGAGAGAGAGTGTTCGGTGAGTCTTGGCCTACTCCTGCCGATATAAAGGAGATGTCTCCTAGTGACCTGTCCACCTTCCTGAAAAGGACAGAATGGACGATGACCTAGGAGGACAACTCCTCGGGAGGATGTTCAATGAGTCACATGTGGCCCGAGTGCTGTGGACCTAAACTCACCCTCCCCACTTTACAGATACAGAAGCATAGATATATGAAAATACCTAGGAATACAATCAACCTTAGACTTTATAGAAGAAAGACAACTACAATGGTGGGGACATTTACAACGTATGGATGAAGGAAGACCGGTTAAGATAGTATGGAAAACAAAAATTGGCAAAAGTAATAAAGGGGCAGACCAAGACCAAGAAAAACTTGGGATAACGTAATAGCTGGATCACTGGATAAAAGAGGAAGAAACTGGGAAGAAGCAAAGGAAAAAATGGAAAAAATTCGCGAAGAAAGAGTATCTGCAACACGTCCTACACCACAAAGTGATAGAAGGGCTTTAAGATTATATATATAAAATTGCGGATGAAATAGCACAGTTGTTCAGAAATGATTTATCTAACGTAAAACTAAGCAATGTGGGCCTCAAAGCGGAAAATCATGCCATAGGAAAGTGTGCCCAGTTCAATATTGAAAAAATATATAGAAGGCAAAGGATCATCATTATGTCGGATGGCCAAGCAGTCATTGAAGCGAGTTCTTGCGTAATTAGTTCTAAAATAGTATGGGAATACCTAGGGAAGCTCAATGAACTAGGCGAGAACAGCATCGTCACCTTACTGTGGGTTTCAGGACACACTGCAGCAAGAGAAAATTAAATAGCAGATGAACTAACAAAAACAGGGGCTGAAATATTCTGTTAGGGGCCGGAACCCCTTCGGGGTATCAGCTCCAATGTAGTATTGGAAAAAATAGGCAAAGCCGAGAAGAACAGAAGATCTGACCATTGGAAAGATCTAGTGGAGCTTAGACAATCAAAGATAGTCCTGGGAAACTACAAAGTTAAACTGTACTAAGAGCTTACAGGACATTGTCGCCTGAATGATCACCTCAAAAAGTTCAAACTACTGGAGCAGGAATAATGTAGAATAATGTAGAATAATGTGATATTGAAGAAGAAACCTCCATTGAATACTTGCGGAATGCATGGCAATTCAGAATCCTAGTGCACAACAACTAGGAGCCTACTGGGTAAAAAAGGGTCACTTACCCTAGTTTAATCCTGCACATATCCTAAAATTCCTTCAACTTTTGTATAAAGTTTGCGTTTGGCAGAAGAGTTTCTGAACATCCTATATAAAAGAGGAAGTTTGTGCAGATTTTAGCATGTATAAAACTGATAAAGTCAAAGTATATATGTTACCAAGGGAATAGTTGCTGAGAGCTTCAAAGAAGGAGCATGGTCTGTACTTTATTTATTATATGCTATTCTACCAAAGAATTTGTTATATCATGGTTTCATTTATACGTAAGAGAAATTCACTTTCGTATTTTCTAAATGTCTCTGTATATCATACGCCCGGTTAAATATTTGTTATTACCTATAATGTGAAATAGGCGTAAATTAGTGGAATATCAATTGGGTAACTGTTAAATCTCCCAAATTTTATTCATAGAACCTTAAATGAACCTGTTCACATGTATCAATCAAAAGGTTGACAAGATGGAGGGATTAGTAGAAATAAGCAGCGAAATGAAAAAACTTACAGTTCAGTAAATGCTAATTAGTCGTTCGAAGTAACAAATATCTTTCTTTTTATTTTTTTAATTTAGGTTAATTATTTCAAATATTATGATAATGGACCAATTTGGACCATATTAAAAAATGATTTCCAGAGAAATTTAATATAAAATACACAAATGGAAAAGAAGGTTTATAATGAACTCTGTAAACTGAGTTAATTAAGAAAGTTCTTATGAAATTAAGCGCGAATGATTTTGATCGTTCCGATATTCCATTTTAACAAAAGATGACCACTATTGTTTGTGAAGATAATGTAAAGAACACAAAATATTCATTATTCAAGAACTATATGTTAGAGATTATTTGGTGCTTTTCAAGATATTTTGAAAAAAAAAACTCCTCCGCATGCTCCAATATCAATTGGATTGATATGATGATCATGTTGTATACTTCCTCCAACGTTAGTAGCTAAATATCTTCTGTATGTTCCTTGAGGAGTATCCATTATCCACTTTATTAATTATATTGGGAAATAATTAAAAAATCGTCAACCAAAATGGCAAAACTACACGACATAGACATTTAATAAGAGTGGATATATCAGAAGCAGCTTTTGCAGATGATTTAATAATTATGGCAGGGAAAGAAAGAGATTTACAAAATAATATGGAAATCTGGATCACGGTATCTGAAGAATTTGGAATGACGGTCAATCAAAGTAAAACCAAAGTTATGGTTATAGGGCAGCAACAGAAACAGTCAAACATACAATTAGACGGAAAAAAATTGAACAAGTGAGAAGATATATAAATACTTGGGAATAGAAATAGAAGAAAATGGAACGCAGGAAGCGAAATTACCAATAGAGTACAAAAAACGATGAAACTTTACCACACGATGAATTCGACAGTTATGAATGAAAAAGAAATTTCCAAGAAAACAAAGATAAATGTATTCAAAACAATTTACCGTCCAATTTAACATTCGGGTGAGAAACTTGGGTATTAACAAAAAGACAAAAGAGCAGTTGATATGAAGTATCTTAGACGAGTTGAAGGAGTCAGAAAGAAAGATAAATTAATAAAATAAGAGACCTTGACATGGAATCAACACTTAAATTTATTGAAAAGAGACAATTGAGCTGGTGGGGACATTTACATAGAATGAACGACACAAGACCAGTTAAAAAAGTATGGCAATCAAAAATACAAAAAAGAACGAAAAAGGGAAGACCAAAATAAACATCGGATGGTGTCGATCATAGAATGCCTAGGCAGTAAAAATAATTCTTGATGCCTAGGCATTAAAAAAAATCATTTTTTAATTTTTTTTTTAAATCTTGCTCTGCATGAGTATCCGACCAAAAAAGTTACTCTAGTAAATTTAGTCACTGTATAATAAATTAACTATACCAAGGTACTGTATAATATAGGGACATCCAAAAAAAAACATAATTGGAGTAGGCTTTGAAATGTTAATGGTTACCTGGACACTAACAAAGAATAACATTTTAATCTAAAACATAATGAGTTTTGTGGCACAAAACACATACTTTCTGGGTTAAAATGATATAGGGCATGCCCACCAACTGACAGTTGACAATCGCCCGCAGGTAAAACAATAAACAATTATTTGGTTAGATTTGTATTTTTGTTGTTTTGTAGTGTTTTAATGATCCTTTCTATTATAATCAGTCAGATATAGCTTTTAAAATACCTAAGCAATTAAAACAGTGTCGAAGAAAGCACCAACTCAAAATTAAATTAACTCAAACACGATCAAAATAACTATAAGAACACCACGTGTTGTGCTTAGAACATAGAGAAATAGCATAGAACGTGACATCAGGTGGACATGCCCTATTCAATGGTCAAAGAGTAGGGTGGCTACCAAAAAACCAAACCAAACGAAAAAAATTTCAAAGCTTACTCCAATTATGTTTTTATTTTTGGATGGCTTAATATATTTTGGTAGATATTAGGTCCATTCTGGAACAATTAAAAAATAACGACATTTGTAGCGTTATTAGCGATGACTTTTACTGGTCCAAAATAGGTACATAGTTATAAAAAGAAAGACAAAATTCAGAATTTCAATAATAATTTTAACTGTAACATTCATAATTGAATCAAAACACAGAATATAACACAGAACAAAAATGTGAGTAGATGAAATTCTACCCTATAATACATATTAATGATTGTTGTGAATATTTATAGTAATTTGCGAACAATTTTCCAACATTACTCCACTGGCTTGATAATCCCTTTTGCCTTTTGTAATCATAGCATAATTATTTTCATTTATTTGTGAACTAGTGCTACAACCGACGATATTTTGTTCTTTGGGATCCTTTCACTAATATTTGTTTTTGCAGCTATAGAGTCTTCAATATAACTTTGGGCTATTGTTGATGATCTCCAACCTCCATGTCTTTTTAACGTGGTTACATCTGCCCCAGAGTCCACCAACACTGTTGCAGGACTTCTGCGAAAACAATGCCCAGTAAATAATTGTGGGCTCAGTAATTTTAAAAATTTTGCAATTTCTTCTGTCATTTTTCCAAATTTATGGATATCACGCGGCTGTTTGTATTGTTGCGAGGCCACCAACTCAAAGCCGGCCCTGTCCCTCGACTGTAAATTTTGGTAGCTACGCCGGGATTCTCTCTGCGTCGGCATGGTCTCGAACATTCTGGAATAAGGTTTGGTTTGTGCATAGCACGAGCTCGTAATATACTAGAACTTTCCAGAACTGATGCGGACTATATATACGCGGGATTTTTTTGTGCGTAGACAGTTAGTTAGTCGGAAGAATTAGTGAAACGAAGACAAAGAGTTAGTTCACAGACAGTTTACCGAAGTTCTTAGTAACCGGACAGTGAATTAAATAGTGCAGATAAATAGTGTAATATTCAAGGGGTAAAAATAAGTTAGAACTAATATACCGAGTGTAAATAAATTAGTAGACATTAAGTAGAGCGTGTATATAAATTAAGTTTAATACAGTGTGTGTTTCTTTAAATAAATAGATAGTAATTAGCCATAGTAGTGTGTATAATTTTATCCCACAAGTAAAAACTATTTAAATAAATAAGAAAAACATTACAATATGCTTTACCATTAGTGAATTTGAAAAAATTACGTAGCCAGCCTACAATCTTTTGTAGAAGTTTAAACGTTCCACTACAGTGACTGAGCGAGATTTTTTTGTCTTCGTATCAGGAAAAGTAATAAATTTTTTCCCCCCATATTTTCAATTTGATCTTTTTCCATTCTGTATAGCTCATTACTTCTACATGTTCCAGCTATGCCAAAAATTAAAGCAGCCTAAAATAAAAAATCGTTTATTCAATACTAAATTGAAAATTTATCATTTCTAAATTCTTGCCTTCGTGGATAGGTATATATTATCTGGTGCTTCCAACAAAAATTCCCGAATTTGTTATTTCTGCAGTAGGTACTCGGGATTTTTTAGCACGATAACCATCTGGAACGCTACCGAAACGTTGAATTAAAAATTATAAAATTTTGTGGTTTGATTTCCCAAAATAATTAACAAAAAGAATAATGTACCTAGTAACTAACATCCATTTAGATGAAATCAATACCTTAAGTTATTTTTAGATGGATAAACTTCGAGTTAGTGAACTTTGGAGAACATAATTTTGTTCTGACCTTAATGCGTAGTGGAGTATTAAAAAAATATGTATGATTTTTATCATCCAATATACGATGTAAAATTATCAAATCAACTACGTTAAATACCCCTGATATTGTTACAGCTATCTTGACCACGCCAACGGAGGAAGGAGGAGGTTTGCCCACCACCGCAAATAGGCGAAGTAATCGCATACGCGGCCAAGGAAAACCTCCAACTGATTCTTGGATGCGATGCAAATGCACACCACACTATAATGGGGAAGCACAGCCATCAACACAAGAGGTGAGTCATTATTAAATTTCATACTAACAAAAAGGTTATTGATAGCTAACGTAGGTAATAAACCAACTTTCGTCACTGCAACTAGAAAAGAGGTGTTAGATATAACACTTTCGGCAGAAAAAGCATGTGACAAGATAACAAATTGGCACGTGTCCGAGGAGCCTTCATGCTCCGACCACAGGCAGATCAGATTCGATCTAGCTACCCCTGCTCGAATTGAAGTAACCTATAGAAACCCCAGAGAGACAAACTGGGATAGATATCTATTGTCGCTCAGAGATGCTGTCGGAGGTGATAGGATTGAAATAGAGGATGACAAAAGTCTTTCAAGGTCAGTAAATTTAGTAAGCAAGGCAATACTTGCAGCTTACGAGGAGAACTGCCCTGAAAAAACAACACAACGTAATAACAAAACAGTCTGGTGGAATAAACATTTGGAAACCCTAAGAAGGGAAGTATGTAGGCTTTTTAATAAAGCAAAAATCAATCAAGACTGGGCCGAATATAAGGCTACGCTTACGCAGTACAACAAAGAGATTAGAAAGGCAAAAAGGCAATCGTGGAAGAAGTTCTGTGAGGAGGTTTTAAATAATCCCACATGTTCTAGAACCCACAAGGTGCTGGCAAAGGGACGTACTGTGAATAAAGTAGGGTTCCTAAAGAAGGACGACGATATCTACACAACAACATTTGAGGAAAGTATATCAATGCTAATCAAGGCACACTTTCCAGCCGCAACAATTCTGAATGACCCTGTAGCGGTGGATAGTTCGCAAAGCAAGCCAAAAAGGCCAAATGCCTCGGACTGGTAACTGGCTACAGAGATAATAAGGCCAAAGGGAATAAGGTGGGCCATAAGCAAGTTTCAACCATTTAAATCCCCGGGGGAGGATGGTTTATATTGATTTACGACCTTCTTAGATCTCTGGTCGTACTTTACTTATGACCCCGCTCTCCCTCAATCGTAGCAAAAAACTATATAAGTAACATCCTTTCCACAAGTCAATACTAAAACTCCTTTCATGATAAACAGATTTTCCAAAACCGAACTATTTTTAAACAATAAACTTATGTTGAAAATAAATCACTTACGATATTCCTTACTTCAGAAAAAATTACCGTTTTGTCTGCAAACACATTCATTATTATGTTATATATGAGAATTTATTATTTATTCACAGACAAAATGGAAAATATAGTTGAAGAAACTCCGGAAAACAAAAGCCATAAAAGGGACGAAAACATGTTTATATTCTAACGTAGCAGTGACTGCGAAATAAATTAAGGCCAAAATAAAGAAATGAGGTGACAAGTGAGTTTTAAAACCGCAACGTTGGAGATAGAAATATTGAATTATGTTCATTCTGAAGATGTATTCCATGAAGTTGTCATATACAGATACATTCAAACACAAACGGAACATAGGAATTTTACTGTATCAGAACTGCTTTTGAACTAGTCGACCAACATCCAGCTTCAACAGATTAAAAACACGATTATTACAATCGTTTATTTGGACACCTATAACATATCGTACAATTCCCACTACTCCGTATTATCAACCGTGGGCGGTCCTTAATTAGCGTCAGACAGTCAGTAAACAGCAGTCGGTAGATGAGAGCGTTGCTTTGTTTCAATTTGAAGAATCCTATTTTGTTTTATTTACAAATTTATTTTTATTTTGAAAGCCGTTATTGCTAAAATGAATCAAAACATATTATCTTAACTCGAAACATCAATTGTTAAAGAGAATTTAACAATTAATTTTCGATTTTAACAACATAAAACGTAAGCATATTGTTTCAATATGTAGCGACGTTTACTACCCCCATCAAATAATTATTCAGTAAATTGCAGTTCACACACCTCGCACATAACCAACAAATTTTGGAAGGAGAAGGGGCAGGGTTTCTTACATTGGTTCTGAATCCAGCTGTCCAGATCAATACTTGATATTCATTGAAGTGAACTTATAGAAATGTTTTGTTGGTGGACTATTTAGATCGGACAGTACATTAAATCCCTATGTTCCGTTTGTGTTTGAATGTATCTGTATAATGTAACAAATGATAAAATTTCAATATTTATACAAATTACTGTACTAACTTATAACAACAATCAATTAAAATAATCATTAATTTTTTTCTATCTTTCGGATTTATAAATTCTTTTGCTCACAAATTATTTCATTCTGAAGTAGATCTTTGCCATTAGTTCCAGGTTGTTCTTCAAAATAATCCATAACCACATTAACTGTATCTTTTGCTTCTCGATGACTCATTTTACTGGCGCGACTATTTTCATCTTCATCGCCATTTTCTGTAGAGGTCTGGTCATTTACATAATCAACATTTTTAATTTAATATTCTTTTTCTTCGTTATGACAATCCAGCCATACCTGTATTTTTTCATTGCCTAGATCTTCCAAATCTTTGGTTTCCGAAGCAATAAATGCTATGTTTATATTTTCAACTGCTGCTTTGTACTAATTTTTGTATTTGTCCTCGAATCACTTTCTTTGTGGTCCCAAGGACTAGTTCTGGTCCAACCTCTTCTCGCGGGTTCATCAGAAATATCGTTATGTCCCGACACCCACACTAATCTCACTTTAGTGCGGTCTGTCAGTTTATTCAGTTCTTTTTGGCATACCTTTACCAGTCTGGATTTTACCTAACGACTACTCGATGCTGCAAGAGCTGCTCGCAATACTGGGGCAGGCAAGTTTTTTTGTCTGTTTTGTCTCACCATTGCATTGTTTTGCGTCGTCTTTGTTCACCAAACCAAAGACGCATATGTTATTATGGGTTTAGCGATTCACTGACAGCCAGGATCTTCTTAAAGCTATCAGTAATCCAACAACTAGATCTAGTCTGGTGAAAAACTGCGAAGAATCCCTTATTAAGCTGGCAAGAGACACCAAAGTGTCTCTAATATGGGTGCCGGCACATGAGGGGATTCAAGGTAATGAAATGGCGGACCAGTTAGCTAAAGAAGGCTCTAAAGAAGACTTAGGTCCGGAAACGTTTTGTGGAATCAAAAAAGATTGCATAGGAGGGGAAATCTGGAACTGGCTAGATAGGGAACACCAACTCAAATGGAGGTTGACACAAGGGCACCTCCATACAAAGAGTTTACTGTCCATTTAGTTCTTTGTGGCATACCTCTACCAGTCTGGATTTTACCTTGCGACTTCTTAATGCCGCAAGAGCTGCCCGCAATACTGGGGCAGGCAAGTCTTTTTTCCTTGCTTAGTCTCACCATTGCATCATTTTGCGTCGTCTTTGTTCACCAGACCAAAGACGCATATGTTACTAGGTCTGGACTGGTGAAAAACTGCGAAGAATCCCTTAAGTGTCTCTAATATGGGTGCCGGCACATGCAGGTAATGAAATGGCGGACCAGTTAGCTAAAGAAAGCTCTAAAGGAGACTTCATAGGTCCGGAAACGTTTTGTGGAATCAAAAAAGATTGTATAAGAAGGGAAATCGGGAACTGGCTATATAGGGAACACCAACGCAAATGGAGGTTGACACAAGGGCACCTCCATACAAAGATTTTACTGAACAAGGTAGACAAGGAACTCTCAACGAGGCTACTAAAACTGGGTGAGAGACATTTGAAGACAGTTACCGAGCTCTAAAAACATATTCTAAACTAAAACGGGCTTTTGAACGTTTTTCAGGTATAATTACTACGTTTTCATGGAGTATTGAATTAATTTTGAATCCAATACCGATCTCTGTTTTCATGATATGGATTCAATCGCGATTCAATTATACTTCAAGTCGTTTGGAGATTTGACATTTTATCTGTCAATTGTGTCAAATGCCGTCGTGTTTTTGATTGATATCTGGGATTTTTTAGTAGTCATAATGATCAATAATCAAAACGTCGAAAAAGTGTAACTTTTGGTTTAATTGCCTCATGGTGTCTTTTTTTATGAAGAGGAGGCTGCATACATAAAGCGACAAAAGGTTATGATAAGATTCATGCACCAAATCAATTTGAGCTCTCCGAATTTTATGAAAAATAATGGACGGATTATTAGATCATACAGAAAGAAACGTTGTTAGCGCAAAAAAAGGAGTCTTGACTAGTGGGAGAGAATTGTGAAATTACATTTTACTGAAGAAGATTTCATCAGTAATTTTCGTTTATCTAAAACATCATTTAATTTGATATGTTTTCGACTGAAAAAGTATTTATGTTCAGAATTGAACATCGTTAGAGAACCTTTAACTGTGGAGAAAAAATGTGCTAAAGCATTGTATACTTTAGCATCATGTACTGAGAACAGGGTTATTGCTAACCAGTTTGGTACACATAAGTGCATAGTGCATAAATGTCTATGTGCGTTTTGTGAGGCAATAATTAGAGAATTCGGGGAAGAATACCTTCAGATGCCGAATGAGGCTAACGCAAAACAGGTTATGAGTGGATTTGAGAAAATGTGTGGCATCCCAAATGTAGTAGGAACCATAGATGGTACTCATATACCTATATTACCACCCAGGATAGGTACAGAGATTTTCTAAATTGAAAAGGCTGGGCTTCATACAATGTCTTGGCTATCGTTGATAATTTATATTTATATATATTTAGCGTTGTTTTCAATACAATTATTGCATTGAGTCTTGAAAGCTTTCCATTTATTTTTTATTTGCTCAGTAGATTTAGATATATAGCCTCTTTCTATCATTTTTTGTTCGACCATTTTGTGAATTTCAGCGTTTTTGTATCGCTTTTCATCGAACTTCAAAACATTTTCTTCCTGGAATATTTCCAGCAAGCACTTCACTTCTGCATCTTTCCACACATTTCTAGAAGATGACGAGCACGACATATTAAAAGAACTTTCCATAACAAAATATCAAAAAACCTTTATTTCCACAAAATGTTACAAGAAAGCTAGACTAAACTTTTATGTTTTGAGTGGTTTTGAGGTTATATGGCTTACAGCTGGCATAAATTTGACAGCGAATGTCACAGAATGCGCATGTTTCAATACGATCTCGGATTTCATGTCGTATTTCGATCTCGATACGATCCCAAAAAAAGCAGTATCGACCTTGAAACTCAATTCGATTCCAATACCTGTTTTCATGAGGTTTTTAATACGGAAAGTGTATTCAATTCGAATTTAATTCTGCATGAAAACATGGTAAATATGTTGTGTAACAATTGAAAACATCGTGTACATCTAAAAAAGTATGAAAGTGAAGTAGATTATTATTAAATACATCCAGCTTTTGGTTGTACAGTTTATGTGAGGAGACTAATTGTCATCAGGCTTAACATTCTTCATAAATGATACTTCTTGGAGAAATCCTCCGTTAGGCGCTCTAGTCCGAGGTGTATATGCACAAGATATGAATGTGCTTCCTTGGGATGCAGTGGCCAGTGAGTTAGCCTGTCACTTCCTTTATTTGACCTTGTTTTTGGCGGTTTTTTGACTAGGAGTTTGCTGTGGGACGTGGCTCTAATATGTCTGATGTTTTGTTTTAATTCCCGGAGATATACACCTGCAGTTTTTGATCTACTGAATATTGGTTAGGGACTAGTGAACTCCGCATCAGAGCCTTCACGTGTAAGGGTATCTGACATTTCATTTCTCACTATACCCTTGTGTCCTTGAATCCACCTAAGCGTTACCTTATTGTGGTTAGCAAGGGGCTAACAGTTTTTGGATCTTTTGAAACTCTAGTTCTTTGAATCATCCTGATCGTTTTATATTGACTGCATTGAACTAATTAAACTATTTAGTTTTTTTATTTCAATCTCCATTTTATCTATATTTACTTCGTATTTAGTGTTGGCCGACTTCGAATCTTCTATTATTTATTTCATTTACCAAACATGACCTTTAACGTTAATATAATCTGAGACACGCATTAGGATTGTATAAATAACTTGAAACAACAATCCTATGCTTTTTTTGTGAATCCTACAAATTCACGCTATTATCTAAAGCAGATAGCAAAGTGAGGATAATCACTTTTTGTGTGGGTCGTCGAAAAAAAGCATTTTCTGAAACATTTTATTCAACTATATATAATTAGAAATCTCGTTGAAGAGTCTGATAAAGTTATCAGACTCGTTATTGTGTACTAACAATCCACGTGCCCTACGTGATTATCAAATACCACATAAACTTTTTCCAATAATTACTAGGCCAATTAAGCTCTAACAATATTGTTATTCCATAAAATAATATACGTTGAACCTAAACTTTATAAAGAGCCGTGTAAAAGAAAAACAAAACGTATCTGTTCAAAAAAGATGGCGCGTATGTGCAAATTACATTCCATGGTACATTCTTTCGCAGTACAATCAGTACTTTTTCACACTTAGTACCACTCCCAGGCGGCATAAGATTTTTTGATATTTTTATAAGGAATTATTAGTAAAAACTTCCAGCTATCTTAGGGGTACGATAAAACTTTTATAAGGGATTAATTAATTTGTAAAAATGTCTATACAATTTAATTTGTTTGTAGAAATTTCTTTATATCATAGGCGTGCGTTAGAATTTTTGAAGAGAGTTGATTTATTTGTGAAATTTTCACAAGGGATTAATTTACTTGCACTTTAAACTATCAGCTTATGTGAAGTGTGTAGTGTCAGTGCTGGTGTACTGTTAGTGTGACTGGTGCTCAGTATTAAATACCTCCAACGGTTCCAGAATTCCCAACTCAGAGCTTGAAAAGTTCAAAGGCTAAGAATATATTCTATATTTCAGGAATACTTATGAGGCTTCAAAATTAATAAACAAGCTGGAAATGGTATTTTTCATTGTTGTAAGTTTCTACTCGTATATTTGACTCTAGTTCGCACAAAAATCAAGATATTGTGAATATTCGACGAATTTAATATTAACAAGAAAATCTATGTTTGATACATCATCAGGAATATTCGGCAGCGATCCACTTTGCAAGAGAATGACTACCTCTCTCATTGAACCGCCTTCGTCTAAAATTGATAGTTTCAAGTTTATGGAATTAATAATTTAGTAGTCAGCAGTAAATTTACAACTAGCCACAACTTCTACAGCTACTTCAGCTAGTTATAGCAATTGTCTTTGTGCTATTATATTGTTATGGAGTCCTGTAGCTTGTAGATATTTGTGAGATGCGATGGATACAAAATTAATAGAATTTTTAATATTAACAAAATTATATTAGAATTCAGGTAGTGTTTGCATGAAAACTCGCGAGTTTATTGATGAATGAGGGTATTGAAATAATAATGTTTTTCTTTACTAGTAAATTGCATATTACCTACTATTTGGATGCTAAGTAAATACAGATTGCGAAAATACCTTTCTTATAATGCGATTTATACAAGTACGACAAGGAAAACATGAGCAAAACTACGTGAAAGAGAGAGAAGACTTGTTAGCCCAGCGATCAGTCCCCTCTACCAAAACAGTTGGGCGTGTATTCAGTCCCCTCCTATTTATTTTAACTGTTGTGTTGCCAAATGTACTTATCTGTAAAAATTATTCCTAATTTTTGTCTATCGTTGTTTTAAAATTTTCAACGGCATTTCAAGCGGCAACAATGTTAAATACCAATAATTGTTAAATCGAAAGCAGTGTACGGATTTTATTTATTGCAGATTGTAATTTGTCCAAAATTTTCCATCCATTTTCCATTATTTTATTCTTATTTGTGTTGATCTCACTTATTTTTCGAAAGTCAATCGATTTTCTCCTACTAAATACACCGTTATCCGGTGTTAAAAGTCGAATGCAAAATAAGTTATTTATTACCAAACATTCTAAACTGGCAACGCTGCAGCAGAGACTGACTTTCCCCACTTTATGACTAGGTTGACAGGTTCACTGTGGTTCAGTACTTTCCCAACATGGAAGGAGTGAGGTTGTTGAAGAAATAAAAAATACACTCGTTATTACGTAACCTGTACATCTTAAAATTCATTTTTGTCAACTTGATCGTTTCTGACCAAGCTGACAATTAATTTCTAACTTCAATAGGATATTATTTTAGCCATTGTAACTTGAGAATAAAACATTTTTTCTTGAGATAAAAATAATAAAGTAATTGGGTATAAAAAACTAAAGATCCATTCCATTAATGAATTGAATTGAAAATATAAAATAAGTACTTATTTTAAACATAAAATATGAACTTCTTGAAAAACTTAAACTAAAAATCCGTTCTAAAGCTAAACATAAGTTTAATTAATTAAGTGCTCAAATAAACCACCTCGATGTGCCAGGCAATAACCAAATCTGTCATAAAGATTTGATCTCATATCTCTAAGATTATTTGGCCTAATGCTGGCAAAAACGTGCTGTATTTTCACCATCAATTCATTTAAATTATTAGCTCTTTCAAATTCATGTTGATAAATGCTACTTTTCAAAAATCCCCAAAGAAAAAAATCATTTGGAGCTAGTTCAGGTGATCTTGGAGGCCATTTAATTGTACCATTAGTACCAATAATTCTGTCGGGGAATGTAAATTCCTTTACTATCCTTAAATTATGGACTGGACAACCATCTTGTTGAAACCAAGTTCTGTTGAGATCAACATCGGGTATAAGGAGAACTACAAAAATTACATTATTTTGCAATAAGTCTAAATATTTGGCGAAATTTAAGTTCCCCTCAATAAAAAAAGGACCTATAATGTGGTCACCTAAAATACCCGTCCAAACATTTAGCTTCCGCGGATACTGTGTTCGGATTGGAATCCTTAGATGTTTATTTTCCCGAGACCAATATCTTGTGAGGGATGGATTGTATTTTTGATGTAATGAAAAGGTTGACTCATCCGTAAATAAAATATTTTTTAAAAAGTTCTCGTCAGCATTTTGACGTTCCATCATTTCTTCACAGAAATCCATTCGTCTGATATTGTCCTCGGAAAAAATTTCCTGCGTTGTCTGAACCTTGTAACAATGGTACCCGTTCCGTTTTAAAATATTCTGTACAGTTCTCTTATCCATGTTGACTGCTTCAGCAATTTGTCTTGAAGAAGATGGTTGTCCTGTTTCTACCGCTCAACAAACATTCAATTCTGTAGTTTGCCTTTCGTCGTTTATCGGACGTTCGATTGGATCTTCCGGCGCTTGGCATTTTCTACAGTATGAGACACATCCATATTTCTCAAAATTATTAACTATGTTCAAAATTGTTGTTCGAGAACGAATTGGGCGATTTCCAAATGCCACAATAAACAAATTAACTATTGCAGCCGAATGACCTCCAAAATACCATATTATAATTTGCACTTTTTCGCAGGTTTCGTATTTTAAGGTGGGCATTGTAAAATGTTTTATTTTCAAATACAACGGCGTGCGCTACCAACGTGTGAAAGATTTGTGGCGAAAAGATCACATAAGTTTAAATGTGAGTTCTCTATGTAAAGGACACTGTTGCCGGATGAAAGTGTTTAATTTTACCTAATAGTGCATGAGCTCGAAAAAAAGTTAACGATAACGAGACAAAAATATCATTTGTACAAATTAATCTGAGCTTCTGGCAACAGCGGTTGAAATAGTGGGGCGATGAACACACGCCCAACTGTTTTGGTAGAGGGGACTGATCGCTGGACTAACAAGTCTTCTCCCTCTTTCACGTAGTTTTGCTCATATTTTCCTTGTCGTACTTGTATAAGTCGCATTGTAAGATTTTCGCAATCATATGTTTTGCCGAAACAGGCGTACCTACACCTATCGGATTTTGAAAGTAATTTACAGTCATACACTGCAAATGCACTGAAAATACGAATGTCCAAAAAAAACACACATTTTACGTCATCACACCATTCACCGCGTATTATTGAACAGCCGCCAAACACGGATAAGGGTATACTTATAAATAATTGCCAAATGTTACAATTAATTATTATAAATAAATGTTTAATTTACATTGTTTTCGTTAAATAAATAAAAGTTACTTGTTAGTCCTGGTTAATTATGTCAGAAGTCTGAAACTCTTCTTGCACCAAGGTATTTCATGTTTGTTCGGAAAAACTTATTGAGACGCTAAATACCCTTCTGGGGACCGGAACCCTTTTACAGTATCAGCACCAATGTAAAATTGGAAATAAATACAAGATGATCGGACCATTGGAACGATCCAGTAGAACTAAGAGAATAAAATATACTCCTGGCAAACTACAACCAACTGAGATCAGGAGAATCCCTTAGCTAGAGTAATACTGCAGTGACAGTTTGGACAACCATCAATGTATTATTTCAACTTCGGCGAAGATAATGTAAATGTATCTATAACTCCGAAATTATGGTATTTAGGTATAGGGAAAATTACATGAAAAATATTCAGTATTTTTTAAGGATTTCCAAAGGCAAAAAATACACAGTGTGATTCATTTGAAATAACAAAGTTTATTATTATTCCGGAAAAAAGAAAGAATGTAAATTCCACTATATTATCGGCCATATCACAATATCCTCACACCTGTAAGACAATTTTTTTTTCTCACCCTGTTGTTCTTAAAATAGTTTTCGTTCCAAGTAAAATGAATTAAATCATGGGTATACCCTAATATTTCAGGAATGCATTTCTCGACAAAACAACCAATTGTCTGAAACAGATAAGTAAAGTACAATAATGTCACGTAGTCTTCGAGGCCACGAAAGGGGAAAGAAAATTTTAAGAACGATTTGAGTTTTAGTTTCTAGAAAATAACTAAAGTGTTCACTTGAGCCAAATAAATCTATTAAAATATAGTGTGTATTGTGGTGCATATCAGGAGTTAAATAGGTGAGTCTATCTCACAGAGTAATTCATTTCTGCCTGTTATTTGATATTTGATTTTAAAAGATATTTTATCACATAGAGTATATATATTTGCTAATTATTTGTAATAGTTACTTTGTTTAAAGTTCTTTAATATTCAACGTTATTAAGAACATTAATTTGTTGTTGCATTTCCTATTCATCCAATCCTACTGTACTGTGGAGAGTTTGTGCCACTTGCAGTTTAACTCACATACCTATACTGTACTGTGGAGTGTTTGTGCCACTTGCAGTTTAACTCACATACCTATACTGTATTGTGGAGAGTTTGCGCCACTTGCGGTTTGTCCATTCCTGATACAGGGTGACTTCTCACGTCACTCATATCTCCTTCCACCCCCCTGTATTGTGGAGAGCTTGAGCCTCTTGCAGTGTAACCTTATTTAGCTGTACTGTGGAGAGTTTGTGCCACTTGCAGTTTAACTCACATACCTATACTGTATTGTGGAGAGTTTGCGCCACTTGCGGTTTGTCCATTCCTGATACTGGGTGACTTCTCACGTCACCCATATCCCTTCCACCACCCTGTATTGTGGGGAGCTTGAGCCACTTGCAGTGTAACCTTATTTAGCTGTACTGTGGAGAGTTTGTGCCACTTGCAGTGTATTATTATTTTGCTGTACTGTGGAGAGTTTGTGCCACTTGCAGTGTAATATTATTTTGCTGTACTGTGGAGAGTTTGCGCCACTTACAGTAGTTATAATATTGTTTGTGGAGAGTTTGTGCCACACATTCCTTACATGCACTGGGGAGAGTTTGCGCCCCTTGCACCTTTCCTAATAACCCTAAATATTTACTATTAGGCATTTATCTTTGATCAAGTGAAGTTTTAAATTTACTTTAGTACTGATATGCATAATCACAGTTCAAATACATAAGATGCACCTTGTATATTATTAATACTTTCATTAATTTTGGGGATTTCAACTATACTAATCGTTAGTTAAATAATTAATTATTATTTATGGCAAATTGAATACTCAGATTGTTTTTCTATCTAATTCCAGGTACGTCATCTCGGTTGTTCAACCTACTTGGACCATGTCCACATGGACTGTTCAATTAAATCCAGGCATCACGTCCAGTGTCTTGTAAATAGTTATTTTCAACATTTAGATTTGTTTTATTATCTATATTATAAAAAAAAATATAATGTAAGTACACAGTAAGTAATTAAAAGTTAAATTCTAATTAAATATATCAATCTTTACAAATCACTCATTCTCCTCAAGTCAAGTTTTTCCCTCCTTACACACCAAAAGCTATAAAAATCGTGCAATCCGTTTCCTAGATAATTGAGGCGTTCCATACTTAAAATTCTGTATGGACCTCAACTGATACGTAAAACTGTAATAAAAAATCCCTCATAAGTGTAGCTTAGATAATGTTATTGTCAATAAGCTTCACATACTAGTGGCCGTTTGGAACAAAATATCTCGCTTTTGCATGCATACTTCAGAATGCAGCAATACAAATTTAATAAAGTTATTATGCTGTATCTTCATAAATGAAACATTCATGAATTTATAAGTACGTTGGAATATTAAATTAGCTTGAAAACTGTATGAGAAATTATTCAGGTAGCTCCTGAATTTTTAAATCTTTTTGTTTCTTTTATTAAAATAAGAACTGTTCAAATAAGCTGGTTTCAAGTTAAAAAAGGCAATGAAAACATCATAACTTTCTGCAGACGTTTGATTTTAAATAATAAAAAAGTAGAAGTAGGTAGGTACAAAAAAAACCCTAAAGCAGCTTGTGCGGAGAAAAAAGTTCAAGTGGCTAGGATCCAAAATTTATTGAATACAGTGGCGTAACTAACCTTTCATTTCAATAAAAAGCAGGTTTGTTATGATATTGGTTTTCTGATTAGACTATAATTTAATTTTTTTTGTTTTCCTAACTCAAGCGAAATACAGCATGTGAGGTATTGAGATTGTATCCGAATTAATGTCCTACAAAGTCAGTTTCCATGTGAGTGAAAATGTTCACAAACATTGTTGTAGAATAGGGTCAGAAGAAAATACGCAAAAATGAAACGACATGAAAGAGAATTACCAAAGTTTAATGAACTGTTGACAAAAAAACTCAGTTCCCAATACCAATAACTTCCCATCACTTTTCAAGCCATTTTGTCGTAAGTACGTTACAATAGCTATTCTAGATGAAATGTTATCCTGATATAAAGTACTTATCAAGAGTGTATCTAATTGTAAATAAAAAATACCCCATAAAATGAGTTGAAGAATGGAAAAATGATTTTTCGGAAGTTTTCTCAAACGTGCTACCAGTATGCAATATCAACCTGACTTTACTATCAAGATGCTTGGGGTTATGAAGGAAACAATTTTTTGGGATTTATATTCACTTGTTAGAATAGGTAGAATGAAAAAAGTTTTCTAGATAAACTTTCCAACAAATTCGAATAAAGTTTTACGAAAGGCGTTAAATTAGATTTTTGTTAAAAGTTTTCAGGCAAGAACTTTGGAATATCCAATCGCATTCTATTTTTTATAAAATAATTTCGATATCCAATTTAGTTTAGCCTACAAAGATGTGATTGAAGCAGAATAAATTTCGAAGAAGGTATCGTCGTTTTCATTAAATATTCTGCTCATATTTTTATCCCTCAACTATGAGATATATATATTGGAGACTACTCACACGATTTCTATAAAAATTGGCATAGATGGAAAACAAATTATGTTGAATTTATGGAAAATATTTTGACATACATGTCACTTCTGGTTATACCAAAAGTAAACGGCAACTTCGGATTCTACATTTAATCTAATGTCACTTTGTGTAGAATACCCTATATCTAAAATTTATACTTATCGAGATATTAATTTTTTTAATAAAAAATTGACAGGTGCAGACCGTCATATTGAACATTCTGTATGAATAACCTCCCCAATACTAAATAAAAAACATGTTTTCGGGTTGATTAGTAGGCCGATCAAAGTAATTGGTGGCATGTTGTAAACTTCTTTTTTGTATACAGGGTTGTAAAAAATAATGAAAAGTTCAAGTTCAAAAATGTTAAATATCTTCATTTTTTTAAATGAAACAACGATATCTTTATTATTTACTTAATTCCAAGGCCGAAAATAAGGGCAGTTTATGTTCACTTCCCTATTCCCAATCTTAAGCGTTTTTGAGATATTAACATGTATTTAAAAATATTAATTATTTCAGCCTTATTATTGCGTAGGCCGCGTTATTTATTCTTTTATTTTAGTAGACATGTCACCAATTACATTGATCGTCCTACTAATCAACCCGACAAGATGTTTTTTATTTGGTATTGCGGATGTTCACACAGAATTTTCAATATGAAGGTCTGCACCTGTCAATTTTTTATTTAAAAAATTAATATCTCGATAAGTATACATTTTAGATATAGGGTATTCTACACAAAGTGACATTGATAATATACAGGGTGTTACATTTAATATAACAAAGTTGTCGTTCACTTTCGGTATAACCGGAAGTGACATGTATGTCAGAATATTTTTCATAAATTCGCCATATTTTGTTCTCCATCTATGCCAATTTTTATAGAAATCGTTTGAGTAGTCTCCAATATATAGATAGTGAAACAGCCTGTATATGCTGGATGGAGTCACGTCTCATGATAACCGGAAAGTTAACAAACACAATTATTGTCGGGTTTGGGTTACAGAACAATGTTATAATTAATTTAAGCGGGATACTCCAAAGGTAAACGAGTGGTATGCTGTATCAAGAGCGAACATTCTTGGAGAACCCTTTTTTACCGAATGTGTCGTAGCTAGTTTTCCACACATAAAAGTTTTAAAATTTCCTTTTTTCTTTGGTTACAACAAAATTTAATAAACAAGGAGTTTGTAAAAAAGAATTCTTGTACAGAAGGGAAAAAATATGGGTCAAACTAATAAAATGAGTGGCATCTTCTGAATTTGCTATTCATGACCCATTTATACAATTCAACAAACGAATTTTACAAAATGTGGAGCCATTTTAAAATAGCACAAGACATATCCAGTGGTAGTTCGTCAGGAAGGGAGAGCAGTGAAAATTCAGAAAAGAAAAACCAAAAACCAAAATGAGTTATTTGCTTAATTACAGTTATCTGTAAAAGATTGTCATGTTTTAGTAAAGCATATTATCAATAGATGTCAAAGAAAATAGTTACTACTATAACGCCTTACAAAGTTTTTGAAAAATATTTTTTAAAGAACTGATTCACTAAGAAGCAACAACTACTTCTCCCGACAGACATTGAATTACACTTCTAAGTTGAACGGGGTTGGTATATCTGCAAGATATAACCAACCATTCTGCTTTCTAATTAGAAGGGAAAACATCACTTGTAGAACGGTTTCG
The DNA here is from genome assembly GCA_947563755.1 of Lochmaea crataegi. Lineage (NCBI taxonomy): Eukaryota > Metazoa > Arthropoda > Insecta > Coleoptera > Chrysomelidae > Lochmaea > Lochmaea crataegi. The sequence continues at coordinate 25,451,358 of OX387425.1, forward strand.
GCGTGTTTGCGCCTCATAAGTACAAGGAAGATGCTATCCATCCAGAAGCATAATCCTGAACTGGAGACAACGTTGAAATCACACTAGAATATTAACCTCAGTAAAGGAAATACAAAGAATGCGATAACAGCGACATCCCCACATCTAACCACAAAACAAAATTCTATATTGACAAAAAACCATCTTGGTTTTGTAGTTATTTACTCAATTAAGTTTCATATTTGAACATAATTTGCACGTTGTTTGTATTACCTAAAATTTGAAGATTTTTAAAATTATTCGTTGTTGGGGTAAGTGTGTGAGGTTAAGTGTACGCATGCGTATACTTACTCAGAGTTTTCTTTCAGGAAAATGCCTCGTAACTATCCAGAAAAAATCCAGATAAGCAGCTAGTCAACCAAGAGCAAATAGATGACGCGAAAAGGTTTATGGAACATGGAGTAAGACAACGAGCAGCCACTGATAGAGTTGGGATCAGCGAAAGTGCCCTTAGAAAAAGACTGTCTTTACAGTGTGTTGCAACGTCCTTAGGATGTTTTAAGCCTACTTTTACAAGTGCTCAAGAAAATGAGATCGTCGGATATTGTTTGAACATGGACAATCTTTTTTACGGAATCACAATTCAGTCATTACGAAGACTTGTTTTCCAGTATGCAGAACTGAATAAGTTCCTAATCGGTTTGACAGAGTTACAAAAATGGCAGGACGTGACTGGACTGGAGAATTCCTTAAGCCACACGAGAGACAGCGATTACGTCAATCAATTCCAAGAAGTCTTTCAAGGATAATTGGTTTTAATAAAGTGCAAGTTGACAGATTCTTTGGTAACTTAAAAGAACTGTATGAAAAATACAATTTTAACCCGAATCGCATCGTTAACATGGATGAAACTGGGTACCAAAAAGACACCCAGAGTCGTATCCGTGAAAGGAAAAAAAGTGGCAGGAAAAGTTGTAGCTGCAGAGAGAGGCATCACAATAACCAGCAGCTGAAAAATGGTTTTAGTGTTTCAAATGCGAACAGTGGTGGCATGAACAATGCACCTCTTATGAAACAGGGGTATTTTTATGCGATTCATGCGAATATGTGCGTACACTTAGCCTGAAGGCCACGAACAGTTACCCCAATGGTAGAACAAGTGTGCGCATAATAACTTGTATTAGTTTTTTAATAATAAGTTTATGTTTTTTAGTTACCTACATGCTGAGAATGAAGATGGTTGTATTGATGGAGCAGAAAGTATATTTTTATATGAATCTCAGTTGAGTTATTATCATGGGGGAATGAATGAAGAACATGTTTTTAAATGGTTTGAACCAATTACTATTGAATCTTTCTGAACCTTTGATAAATTATGGACAATGCTTTTCGATAATATTAGGTTAATGACACAATATAGAATTCAATCAACAAATGTTGAAGCTGAGCTTATTCATATTGTAGCCTAGTAAGTAGACACAAACTGTATTTGAACAGTGATATAGCAAATTATATGTTAGAATTCAGAAGACTACACAACTAGTTTTATACATTTAAAATTCTTACTTCAAATTATACCTAATAGACAATAAATGCTGTTTTACTTTTATTTTTACAAAAATAGTAATAGAGGTATATTTGAAAAGAAATGAATTGGTTATTTGAATACTGCCCTTTCAATAAATGTTTTTTTCAGAAACAAACCCCCAACAAAAATACATTGTGGATATGATAGAACAGTATAGTCACAAAGTATTACCTACCATCTTTTTAAAAATCCTATTGAGTTAATACTGGCTACTGCCAAGCAAGCCGATAGATGCATTCCAGAAGTTGCGGGTTGGAATTGATTTGTCCGTGAACCTCTCAAATTTGAAAGATTTCTATTTGACAATTATTGTTCTACCTTATTTAAAAAAATAGTATTACAATCTTTTCGGTGTAGTAACTAATTTATAAATTTGCAATGTTTCTTTTTAATAAAACAATTCCATGAAAATTGGGGTGGCATTATTTATTATTTTATTTTAATCATGATATTCAAAATAAGTAATTCAGGCAGCATTTTCTAAAGGTAAATGTGTATATCACAAAGTTTTATAAAAACTACAAAGAATTAATTTAATAGTTTTTATTGAATTGAAACGTCTCTTTCGATCAATCATTTATTAGCAATACTTTCAGTTGCGGTAGATGCTGGAGAGCTAAAACAAATGGTAAATATAAATTTGGATTGATTAGAAGATGATGGAGTGATAAATAATTCACCAATATATCTACTTACTAGGCCGTAATATAAATAAGCTCAGCTTCAACACTTGTTGATTGAATTCTATATTGTGTCATTAACCTAATATTATCGAAAAGCATTGTCCATAATTTATTATAGGTTCAGAAAGATTCAATAGTAAGTAATTGGTTTTCAAACCATGTTCTTCATTCATTTTCCCATGATAATAACTCAACTGAGATTCATATAAAAATATACTTTCTGCTCCATCAATATAACCATTTTCATTCTCAGCATGTAATACAAAATACCTAGAATAAAAACAATTTTGCATTCTAAAATTTTACATTATCATTGTAACATACCTTTTAACATGAACAGCCTACAGCACCATTTTGGAAAATTCAGGATTCATTAATAAAAACAAATTTATACAGTGGTTTATTTTTGTTGAAAATTCCATAAGTCCTCTTTGTGGATGTGTATCATATTTTAGTAAACTACTCAGGAACATTCTACATTGAATAATTATTGTTCTTCCTCCAATTACTGCAGTAACATTCCTAAAGTGACATGATTATCTATAAAAAAATGTCCATGTATAATTGCCAAGTATTAAGAATAATGTAACAGAATATAATAAATACAGTTGATTGGGTATAATATTGAACTTATACATACTTGCTTCATAAACGCTGTAAATAGTATCAGGAGTAAATGCATCAACTATTGCAGTATTATTAAGTTTCATTTATACGTTTTTTTGGATGTGACTTTAACTTTAATAACTCATTACTGCTTGTGAAAAATTACTCACAGTTCTTTGCAGTTTTTGTCACAACATAACCCGAAAAATGTCAAGACGTCAACTGAACCTGAAATAAACCATTTTAATCGCGGCAACAGCGCGCATTTTTGCCAACATAAAAAGTTTTTATTAAGACTGACGTTAGTTTGAGTTCAATATTTAATTAACCTACGAGCTGTATTTGATATGAAATTAATTACGAAACCTTTCTTTAAACATATATTTATATTCATTGTATGCGACCTACAAATTTCAACATTTATTGAGTTTAGAGAGGCTTAACATAGTGATTGACAGAGGATTGACAGCAGCAATCGAATGACATGATATAAACGAACGTCTCTTTTTCGACACTTTGATGACGTGCAACGGTTTTTGTACTGAACGGGCTATATTGATTTCAGTGCTACGATTTAGTCGATCATTTGCATATACCTTCACTCGGAGAATAGAATGGATTTGCTCTCCTTTTTTGAGCTGTGGTGGTGCTTGCTGCACAATTTTCTTTCGCTACGATCAATGATCATATATCTCAGGATGATTTTCCTTGTTGAAAATGACCTACACACTAAAGCTTCACATCCCGGCTTTTCTAAAAAAATTTTAAGATTTATTTCACCAAAATATAAAATAAAATTGCCTACCTTTAAAAAGGAGGTAGATCCAGGTTATCAGATTTTTTTTATTTATAGGATGTCTGTAAACATTACATCAATCTTTCATATTGTAGTGACAACATTCTAGAAGCCAACATGTACTTAGGTAATTGTAACCTAAAAATTATATTAGATAATATTTTTTCCTTGATACTCTATATACATGCATTTTAAATACTAGAATAGTTCCATATCTTCTAACTAATTAAGTGTGTGGTATAAACATACAAATAAAAGTGTTAACTATTCCATACATACCTTTTTAGTGCTAAAAATAATTCCATAGTTTTTAAAATAAGAATTTCTTAGTGCTGTACGGTTAACATACAAATTAAAGTTTTATATGTAACATCTCTGAATGTAACTGAAATAAGTCGAAGTTTCTTTGCACGCAATAACCATCAATAACTAAACCTAATCTAGAATATTTGATAAACTTCATTTGACATATACTAGATTCTCATATTAATTCAAGGGCTTGGCAACATAGTACAGTTATGACAGATGTGACGTGCAACGTTTTTAATACTGAACGGGCTATAGATGTTCAAGATAATCCCCATACCAGTTCAAGGTTAGATAATGACATGGACCATTCAACAGTTCTTAGAAAGCACACACTATGTTGTCTTGGTGCGCAACTGCTTGAACAACGTATTTCCAAATCGGTGGATAGGTCGAAGAGAGTAGATATTAAATGACAGTGCAAAAGTGCTGAGTAGAAAGTTTTCTAATGACAGACCAAAGCTGCTAAATACGAATGACCGCAGTGGATCTTTATACAATAGGAGGATAATAATATACAGAAGCAGCGAAAGTTAGTGTGAAGTACATGGAAAATGTATATGAAACATTGAAAATTTAATTATACAGTAGCGAAAGTAAGTGTGCTCCGACATATCATTGAAAATATATTATACGGGGCAGAATAAAAAGTCAGTTTCATTAGAGATAGTACACAGCGATAAATGTTATTAAATTACTATGAATGTTCTGTAATAACAGTCTAAAATGAGCAAGGGTAATGACTGCAGTTGAACTTTTATATAATAGGAGTGGGGTAAGGTGGTATAGGGAGCAGAATAAAAAGTCAATTACAATAGAGGTATTGAAGAGTAGAGAATGTTATTAAATTATTATTAATTTGATTAGTAGGAAATAAATGAAAGCTAGCAGATTAGTTTTAATTCAGAACGTGTATACTATAGTGCTCCAAGACTAGCAAGTATCGCTGCAAATGCTTCATATTGGTGTATCAAAGACGCAAATAATAAGAACATTGGAATCGGCTATAGATATTTCAAACATGATACTATCTATGAATTTGTTATTCCCTGTGATTTGTATAGCCTCTTAAATGTGAACTATATCCGTGAATTAAAAGTGCAAATCTTAAAAAAATAGTGATGTGCAAGAGGATGACTCTGGTGAATTAGTAGGAGAGGGGTTGAATGATACAACAATATTTAGTCCTTGCCATTATCCAACACTGCCTGGATGCGAAATAATAATAGGAATGTAACTTTGTAGATAGGACATAATATAAATGTGTGAATTAAAATATATGTCATATAAAAGATTAAACAAGTTATCATTTATAGCAATTTAAAAAGTTCTCCATTTAATAATAATCGAGACACGTCTTCATTCATCGTATGTAATTCACATCTCACGTTTCATTATACAGAAGAAATGGAATGTGTGTAACGATTGATGGGAAAAAGTATTTGAACTGATTACGTAAAATTCTGATGCGAGACTGGTCTGCTAAAAAAGCAAGTTGACATTTTTGCAATAATTGAAAAACAGAAGATTCAAAGTATTTGAAAAAAAATCTAAAGTTATGTGAGGTAATAAACGTGTGTATATAAATAATATAGTAAATCTCGTTTCAGTATATGGAAGAAATGAAATGTTTTAACGATTGATGAAGTAGTACCCGCATATATTTGGAAAAAACGCAAATTCATAGAAACTTTCGCATAACTACGAAAATTAATTGAAATGGTAATGCAAGGATGACAGGAAACCCGTAAATCAAAAGCTTATCCATCTCGAAAGCAAATGTATTAAAAACTTGTTCAAACTTAGCAACTTTGGTCTGTCATAAGAAAACTTTCTACTCAGCACTTTTGCACTGTCATTTAATATCTACTGAAGAGGAACAATAGAATGGCCGCCTAGGTCACATGATTTGACTACTCTTGATTTCTTTTTATGGGGATACTTGAAAAGTAAAGTTTACCAAAATGGACCACAAAATATCAATGAACTCAAAGAAAGGATACGTATTGAGGTTGCACAAATAACTCCGGAAGATACAGAGAACGTTCGAGAAGAGTTCGCGGCACGACTTTCTCATTGTATTTTAGCTGAGGAAAAATAATTTGAGCACTCAATTTAGATTTAGTTGTATTTAATGAATAATACATAATAAATATTTATTGTGATAATAAAAATTGATTAATTTTTTAAACAAATACAAACATCAATTACTCAGACATATTGATATGGCTGAATAGGTGTTTAAAAGACCTTTCAAATAATGTATTGCAACAGCCACATTTCCATTTAAAAATTTTAGCGATGACGTCATCACGCTCACATAGATGATGTCAAAAATAAAAAGGTATACGAATAGCCTGTTTAAAAATAAAAATCGACGGGTTTCAGGATTTTTCCTCAAAGTCGCTGGTTTACGAAGTAACGAATTTATTCCTTTCATTTGCACCAAACTGTATAATGATGTTTAAGAAACTTACCTTCATTAAAACATAGTGACAACTACGAGAAATACTCGGTTTTTTCCTTGAAATTTGCTAAAGCCTAGTACACAAGGTAATCTATTGAAAATAACAATCCCTACATTCACAAATCCTAACTTTTGGCGCTTCATTTGAAATAAGTCCTGATGCTACACTAGCGCCACCAATTTAACACCTTCCGACAGAGCCTTTTATATACAAAGTTTGTATTCCTCAGACTATAATAAACATATAATCACAGTTTTTGTAAGCGTAACAAACGTGATATTCCCTGAAAAGGAAATTTTAAAAAGCGCCACTCGTTTTTACTACTTTGTAGAGGTAATAATAAGTGGGGTACAGGTCCATTATCAGATTAACTGTTTGCTGCCGGCTATTTCGAAAGGAAAGAACAGATATCTGAAAAAAGGATGTTTTTTATTTACCTTTTGCTCCAATAATATTATTCAGGGATCTTTATAATTAAATTGTAAATGTAATATAATTTATAATGTCAATATATGTACGGATAATTCCATTCTCGACAAAAACCATTTGATATTCCCTTTTTTTTGTCCATATTTCTTCCATCGAACTTTAAATCTCAAATTCTCAAATATCCTACTAAATCGTAAGACGTGAAAGACCTTCTAAGGACTTTCAAAGTCTTAAGCTAAAGGTAGGTATTTGTAAAATTTTCATATGAAATTTATGTAGTGTATCGGAAAACAATATATGCCCGTTTTGGAATGAAGGGATTTGAACTTGAATGAAGTTTATAAATTGGATGAGCATTATTCCTGTACATTTGCATTTTCATTTAAATTTGTCGCACCGGTTTGAACTTTATATTGAAAATTAAGCACTGTTTTATTTGAAAATTCGGTTTTCCAACACCAGGGAGATTTATGTTCCATGATTATCCTTTTATGTCAGTTGAATAACTAATTTATCGTTTACTCAACTGTAATTTTGGAAATATTTTTTGTTGAATGTTTTGAACTTAGCGTTCCATTGGCATATACAATGTGCTAAGTGATGTCATATTTTAATCATTACTACATTTCTTGCATCTCGCCCATTGTTAGAATTGCCAGTCCCCTGAGATGTTTTTGCTCCAAGATTTGCTACGTATTCCCAACAATAAATCTATTTTCCTTGTCCAACGATATTACGCTGATTCATCGTATCGTAGAGATTCGCTGTCTGACGGTGATTGTATGAAGTTTTTTATTTAAACTTGATAAACTCTGGCTTCCCGATGATAATGGCACATTCTGTACAATGAACTCTTTGGGAAAAAATGAGCACTCCAAATTTCATAAATAATGTTTCGTACTTAACAGGGAGTAGACATTTATATGTCCAAGATCAAATCATGGTTTTGGTTTCTTCCAGACGAATAGATGGCGCGAATAACAAGATCTTGTAACTATGCATCAATAAAAAGAAAAATATTAGTGAAAGGGCATATATTAAAGATTATAAGAGACATTATATAGGAAATTTAAGAATTTTAACTAGTATGAAGAAAAAATCAAGTGATAGAAAAAATTCTCTTAGTAACGGTGATTATTGATTTTTTGAAAGAAGGAGGAAGCTGAATTTTTGAAAAAGATTGTCAGAAAAAAGTATTTTGAAAACTAAATATAATATTAAAGTGAAGAAAAAGTATTAGAAAGTTAAAAACTCGAGATTGATCCATATAATTGAGGAGGAAAAGTAAAAGTCAGGTTTTAAAAAGGTGAAGGAGGCACATACCTGAAGGAAGTCGTGGAGTTGGTCCTGTGTTCCTGAAGATTTTGAATTGGTAACATTCCTGTATAAATTGCAATCCAAATAGTTGAAAGTACTTCATCAATTCAGTGCTCCGAAGATAGTGTAAGGTTAGTCGATATTTATTGGTACCAATAAAATTAATAGGGTAATAATTTAATAAGATGTATATATATAAAAAGGGTTTAAATTATTAACAAATTTTATTTTTGATTAAATTCTAAATTTAACTCACCTCAAATTTAAAAGAACTATTTTATTTTTAGATTAAGTTACTTCTGTTCATAATTGTTTTTTGTTATTTGTCACGTTATTAATTGATATTCATGTAATTTTTCCTATGAATGCACTCATCATATTATTAGTAAATTGTTTAATTGAGATCCATTGCATTTTATCTATTATAAATAGTGAAATTTTCTTTTTATTCAGATAGACCATTATATCTCTTCAAAATAAACTGTAGACAACTCACAACACAGATCATAGATATTAAAATTTGAAAATACGTGGTCAAGGTCACGTTAATAAGGAATGCTTTCCATGGGCTTAACAAAATTTATCAAAACTAATAAATTGTTGTATCCATGGAATATAATTGTTTCAAAGTTTTAACATTAATATGAAAACTAAATAATTTATCCGCGCGTGAACCCAAAGAGAGTCAGAGTTCATGTTACCGAGTTATAGATGAGCTAGTTTAAAAAAGGGTAAGTTAATGCAATAAAATAATACATTTAATATACAAATAAATAAATAAATAATAAATATAATAATAAATCATAACAGTATGTATGTATATTGGAGTGACATTCACTGAGACCTAAAATATCTATTGTGCCCCCTTACTTCTACTTAGTTCCTGAGGAAAGTCTCAGAGACTAGTAGCTCTTTTAGTCCTATTTCCCGGGGGAATTTTAGGATATCTAAAGGCTTTATCTTAGGTAAATGTCCCTATTCTATCCTGTAATCTCCTATGTGTTGTGTCCTAGGATTATGAATTTCTGTGCAATTCGCAAGTATGTGGATGAAGGTTTATTCTTCGAACAATTGATCCAAGTTTTAGGGTTATCCCTGAAAAAGCTCCAACTACTTTTAATGGATGCAGGATTAAGTTGGTAAAAACATTGAAAAGAAAGTAATGTAAATTTAGTTTAGGTAATATAAAACACATTTCAATTTTAATATGTTATATTGTTATACGTTGCAGTTCACAGAAATATCTCCACTTCATAGATCTTTCAGGTATCAGTGAATGTCACCCCAGTATACATACATAGATATTTATGTTGTTTTCACATTTCTGTTGTATTGAAAGCCATAATAATTAAAGAAACATATATTTATTCAAACTATACATTATTATACTAGTTTTAATTTGTAATAACTCCAAACGTATATACTGTAACGTTTTTCTTATTTATTTATTAGTTTTTACGGGTGGGATAAAATTATACACTCTACTATGGCTAATTACTATTGATGTATTTATAGAAACACACACTGTATTGAACTTAATTTATATGCACACTTTACTTAATGACTGCTCATTTATTTACACTCGGTATAATAGTTCTAATTTATTTTTACCACTTGAATATCACACTATTTATCTTCACTATTTCATTTACTGTCCGATTACTAATAACTTCTGTAAACTGTCTGTGAACTAACTATTTACTGTCCGTTAGCTATCTTTTTATTAACTGTGTTTAATAACTAGCTGTCTTTGTTTTACCAATTGTCAACTCACTCGAAAACCCGCGTATATAATATAGTCTTTATCAATTCTTGAAAATTCTTGTAATTTCCACGCTCATCATATATGCGTAAACAAAACGTTATTTCTAGAATGTTCTCGAAAAAGCGCATTAGCCAAAATTTATAGTTGAGTGACAGGGCCGGCTTTGAATTGGTGACTTCGTAACAATACTATTATGTATTGTGTAGATATGACAGATGATGAAGTTCTCTGTTAATTATTTAAAAAGGAAAGAAGAATTGTATCAACCAAATTAAAATGTATAGATATGACAGACGATGAAGGTTTTTATCAATTATTTAAAAAAGATGATAAAGTCCATTCGGAATATCAATGCATGTCAAAATTTAGGATAAACCAATTGAAAAATTTTAATTAAAAAAAAAGGGTTATCTAAGAAAAGATTGAGGATCGTTGCGATATAAATAAATAGGTAGAAGGACTTTTTGAAAATTTTTATAAAAGTCACAAAAATCTAAAATCAACGTGAAAACCAAATAAATTAACTAAAATAATATCATAATAATTAATAAAATGGTAGAATCGACTTCAGAGGTCTATATTTAAATGGGATTGATGCATAACAGAAAATGGTATAATAATATTTGGAATTAAAAATCTTGTACAGAATACAAATAATTGTAATAGTTTAAAATTGTAACAAGAGGAAGAAATTACCTAGAGGCTACATTCGAGGCTATACTTGGGGGGGGGGGGGGGGGGATTTTGGGGTGTGGGTCGATTTAAAAAAAAAATTCGCATTATAAGCACCCCAAATAAAGAAGATTCCCCGAATATTTTCGTTCCGAGTTGATATCTTGGCGGGTCTTGTAACCCGAAAAAAATGGGGGGATGGAAATTTAATAGAGTGTAAGTTCAAATTTGCCGTTATTTTTTCGAATTATTTTGTTCCAAGCCGCTAGGTGGCGCTGAAATTCAGGTTCAGCCATATATAAGTTATCTAGGGTGCTAAGTACCTACTTAATATTGAGAAATATTTTGGACGTAGCTGTGGTTATTAGTGAATTTTTATATCAAACATTGATAGTGTCAATAATGATGAACATTTTTATTAACCAGGTTATTATATACAATGAATAGGGGTGATCAGGACATTTTTTTGGCATTTTTATGCTACTATCGTAAAAACCAAGTAATATAATATGATCGTGAATAATCATTGATGGATACGCAGTAAAAAAAGAAGAAGAATTGTCATTACAGTTTCAAATAAAAGATACAATAAGTTGTAATAAATAAAACTATAGAAAGAATAGTTCTAATAGTATTTCGACACCTTACATAGTTTGAATAATATTTTTTCAAACTATTGACCGCTAAACTAAGAAGGAACAACTACTTTCCGTAGTCGTGTTTAGAGATACTGAATGGGATGCACCGATGAGTCGCAACTACGCCGAAGTCAGGCTGCAAGTGATGTGACCCCTTCTAATTACAAAACAAAAGGGCTGGGCTGTAAATCATACCATCCCATTAAACTTTAAAGTGTATGTAATTCAATGTTCGTCGCATACCCCGGAAGGTAGTTGCTTTTTCTTAGTATAACGGAAAAAACAGTTCATACTTTGGCAAGTCTATCTGAAGCTACGCGGAATCGGTAAGGGGCGAGGAAACATGGCCGATATCTGTCATAAACGTACCAATGGCGTACAGTACCTATTTTATGAAAGTATTAAAAATAATAATAATTATTATATAATAGAAACTGATTTATGCTTTGCTTTAAAGGTAAGGTATTTTTCAAAACACGGTATTTATTAAAAACAAATAATGTTAAAAATCGTACTTGAATTCAATATGGATACGAAGTAATAAGATACCAAGTAAAACTGAAAATACGAAGGTAAATACTGACAAGTTAAACGCCACTGGATAATCAATATCAGTCAATTGTCGAAGTGAGAGGGAAGAACACACGCACGCGCTTCCCAATAGGAATTCAGGTGGTTACTTAGCAAAGGCGATTCGATAAATATTCACCAATTGAGTTTGTCCGGAGGGCGTTAATTATGATTTTCGCCACGATGTTGCCTGCTTGAAGGAAAGCCATAACATATTTGGAAAAGTGTTCATCTTTTAATATTCAGAAATTGAAAAATTAATGTTAATAGACAAAATCCAATGAATCAAGCACATTAAAGAACTAACGTTTAATCATTATTGACATATTGTTAATAATAAAAAGTCCATTTTCTAATTATTATCACTACATATACTTAGAACTTTAGCTTTTTCATAGTTGAACGTGGCAATATCCAATGTTTTCGACCGCATTCCTTTCACAGCTTCAGTTATGTTTGCCAAACTATACCTATTAGTGAACAAATTCAATTCGCGAGTGTACGTTGTATAAATTGTAACCCTTTTTCGCTGGGAAACAGAGCTGTATACCGGCTCATGACAAGTTTTTAGTCTAGTGATTGTAGTCTAGTGTTCTGAGGTGAAACATGATATATTTGGGTTAACCTATACGACTTTTTTCCCATCAGTACATGAAATGAGAAAGAGCTAGTGTATATAATAATTTGTGTGTGATTAACCTGACAAATTTCAAGCTTCAATTTTGAGCTTTCTAGATATTTTTGGGGTATTAAAGGAGCTCCTTATTACTAATGCGTTTAGCAGAAATATGTGTTCCCATCCTGTCCAAATTTAAGTCCTAGAATGAAGCTATGTGCTTTATTGAAAAAAAAACAATAAATAATACTTTGTGTGATGCATATAGTATATTGTTTACAGCGCAACTGATGCTATTGTCTGGATGTGATATAAATAAATGTGAATAAAGTAATCTGTAACAGTGAACTCACTTATTTTTATTTGTGCTGCCATCTACATTGGCGCCTATTTCGGGCTCCTGCTGGTCTGTATTCACGGGTGCATTGTTCGTTGCAATTGGGGACGGTAACACACCACCGCCCCCTTTTCCTGCAAACGGATTGTCCCCGTCCTTCCTATCCGCTTCTCCTCCCTCGCCGTGGACGTCCATCGACCCCTAGCGTTTTACACACCCATCACTTTCCGAGACGATCGCATCATACATGCCACTTTTGTGTCCGTTTTTATCTCTCAAAGGACCTAGCAATTGTCCCCCAGGAATCACTCCGGCATTCTAATTAGACGTTATGATGATTGAAGCTGCAAAACAATACAGAAAGGTATTTAATTAAATAGACTGAATAATTTGAATACGGGTTATATCAAGGTTTTTTTATTGTTAAATCCAAAAAAGAAAGAAATAACGTTCAGTTAGCTCCAGGGAGTCAGGAAACTGACAAATAAAAAATTTACCCGTTGCCACTCCCACGTTGAACGCTTGTGGCAATAAAAAAATCGGATTTCAGGTTAACAATTTATCACTGCAGGGTTATACAATGTACCAAGTTTGAAGTTTGTAGGAAGCGTTTTTTTAGATATGCTTAGAAAACTGACTTAACAATCTTCAAAGGGCGCTAGCTGCCCTAGGAGGAACTGTTGGATAAAGGTAAATCAGGTTAGATAAAATCACACCTTGTATCTATAGTTTTGTTTGACAGGAGAGTTTTTGGGTACCCTGTATATTCAATAGAAATTGTTAGCTTTTTCTATCGATACCTGAAATGTTATAAAGAATAATAAACATAATAATTCATGAAATATTTGAAATCTGATTACGCCATATTGTTTATTATAGTTTAAATATAAAAAAAGACTTTGCTTCAATAGATGAAAAACTTAATAAAAGTGAATTAAAATCATAAATTACAAAACTAATAAGAAGAAAAATTATTAGATTGTGATAATAAATTGTAAAAAAAAATTTTAATCGATTTCCTGGCTAAGTAGCAAAAAATTATTGAAGCTCACCATCTGCCTATCTCTTACTAATGTCATACATGGAACTGGGAGTGAAATGGCAATACTACTCTCCTTAAAGTGCATGCGCGTTTAGAGCATAATAGATATTAAAAATAATAATTAATAAAATATTTGAAATCTGATTGAGCCATATTGTTTATTATAGTTTAAGTATTTGAAAAAAAAATTGGAATCATGGCATATTTTTTTTAGGTGCACTTAATTCAATAAAATCACAATCTTCGACGATTTTTAATTTTCAAAAATTCATAAAAATTCATGGGTTGAAGATACGTTAATGAGTGTGAGGACTTTTTTCATTCAAAATAATATAAAAAAGATAATTAATTGCGAAAAATAATTTTTGCAGCATTTTTAATTTTTCGTTTGAAAAAAAAGGCCAAAAGATATCAAGTGTCATCTTACACTTTTATAATCAAGAGAGCCTCACGGTCATTAAGAAAAAATTACGAATTAAAACAATTTTGCAAACGAATTATCCACTATATGCCCTGCACTATTTGGAAAAAGGATGAAATTTCTGATTTTGTAGGCATAGCAATACCGATTTAGAGTTAGAAGATATTATATAGGTAGATAACAATAATCTAGAAAGTTTGGATATTTTTCAAAAATGCATTATAAAGCCTTATAACCATTAGTTCTGCCGTAAGTAAATACAGTGCAGCCAGAGACTAGTAAACACTTATGATTGTTGTTCATTAGTTGTCCAAAAATAAGAAATATCTAATTTCCCGATGAATTCACATATTGTTGTTAAAAATTATTTATTTTTGTCTGTGTGAGAAACTTTTCTTTCAAAAGACAAGTTAATCCTGTTTTCTATAACCGATTTTAGCGGATTTTGGAATTATCTAACAGGATACGAATATTTTGAAGTAAGCTGTTTAAGAATTTTCTTTTTTTTTTAGGAAACTTCAAATTAAAGAATGAAGTTTCCACTATTAATCTTATGGACCAAATCACCAGCAGAGCCGAGTCCTGAAAAAGTGCATGTTCTATGTATATTCACTAGAGTGTGTTTCACTGGCAAAATACCATATCAACGGCATCTTTTCTACTGACAAAAAAGTTACCTTGACAAAATTCACATGGGATTTTTACAACGACAAAATTTCAATTTTTTCAATGTGCGTTGATAAAAGCAAATTTTGTTACCACGGTTCTGATATTTATTTAAAATGTCATTGTGTTATTTCTTGTTAGAAATCGTCAGATAAGTAGTTCAATTCAAAAATGAGCGTTTTGTAACGTTAATTTCGTTCACTTTATTTTCCTTCAGTTAATTAGTAATAAAATATCGTATGGGCGGCGAATAGCCAGTCCTTTCTCATACCCAACACCGAGAAATGTTTCACGGCTAAATATATTTGCTGTCGACGAGAGTCGAAATCAACGTTTCTATACGGGCCGATCGAGTTCCGTCTGTCGTGAAAATAGTCACTTCTATTTTTGATATTCCCACTTCGACCTCGTATCTCTTCTTCTACCACTTATTAATTAAATATGAATTAAGAATTCACTATTGAAATGTAAATTCCTTTTCTGGTCAAGGCGTCTGAGCTTGACATGAACATGAGACGTAAGTCTGTTATCTTTCATATGATTTCCTGTATTTAAAGAATGGTGGAGAGGGTTCATTTTTCTTTCCTGTGAACAAGTGCCATTGAAGCCTTTCTAACGTATCGTATCTTATCTTTAAGAAGTGCATTCATCTGAATGCACTTTACCTGGACCAGAACTTCACCTGGACCAGAACTTTACCTGGACCCGTACTTTACCTGGGACAAACATTTTTCCTGAGACACTACCTGGAACAAGATATGTAACCTAAAAAGGACACCAAGGACACCATCTCCTCACCATCACTCCAGGAAAGTAATATAAATATTTCATCGCTTCTTCAACAACCTCTATGAACTAGTCATTTAATTTTTTTTTTTAAATTGTAACAAAAGTTAATAAACAAGTTGTAAATTTAATAACGTTGTTCATAAAGTTTATTTTCCCTTCCAATCTTACAGGATTTGTCGTTATAATGCCAATGTGAATAACAAATAAGCCAGCATTATTCAGGGTGGCGCCCACTTACCTTTCTTAACTTTCATAATTTACCTTTATCTAATTTCAGTACCTTAAATAAATTCCAAGTAGGATTACCCGAGAACCGGTAAGACTACTCTCTGAATTTGTACTAGTTTGGTCTCAGAATCTACACCTGAGGTGCTCTCTAAACTGAGTAGCCGTTGCAAATTGGCGCCCAACATTGTTGGAGGCGTTGCAAATTGGCATTACCTTATCGTTACGTAACAGTATCTGAAGAAAAAAACAGATTTAGAATACAGTCCATTGCAGAAATTAAAAATGTACTATCGGATAATATATCTCTAAATGTGTGTCTCCAAAGCTTCCTGTTGACGACAGCTTTCGCAGTTTTTATTGATTAGCTTGAAAAACATACTCCAGCTGAAAGATTAGCAAAAATTATAGAAGATTATGCTTACAGTATGAAAAAAAAAACGAAGAAGACTACAAAGAGTGAAGTATCAAAAGCATATGGAACACCATCGCGCAGATGCTACAAGAAATGTACTTCAAGAATTTAGTATAAAAATAGAACGATTTACCGACATTGTTTTTAAATCATCCCGTTTGACAAAGAACACAAAACTATAAAAACAAGATAATTAAGAGAAAAGAAAGTTTGAAAGCGCTTACAACACAAGAATTATTGGGAATGATAAATATTTATGACGAGGAAACCCCAGATGGCCTACAGAAAAAAACATTTCACTTATTTTCTTTTGAACTTGCCTGGCGAAGCAACGAAGCAGTGAACTGCAAAGTACATTATTTCCATCAAGCATTAGACCTAAAAGGAGAATTTACGGGACGTATCGAATACAATCCCATATTTTTAAAGACCACACATAAGAAGGTGGAAAAGCCTTGGCCAGTAGCAAATGGTTGGTAAGGTTGGTGAGAAGCAACACTAACAAATATCTTTGCCCTATTCTTCTATTTTTAAAATTATTGGAAAAAAGAAATACCAATCCAGAAATCACAAGTGACAGGCTTTTATTGGCAGTCCATTCAAATTGGAAAAAAGGAATTTGGTACAGAAACATGCCTATTGGTATCAACAGCATGCCAAAATTGACCAGACTCTCAGCGGAAAAAAAATGGCGTAAATACCAAAAAATTAGTAGTAACAAACCATTCCCATCGCTCTTCCACTATTTCTGTCCTTGCAAATAAAGGTGTTGGTGAGCAAGAAATGATAAATTAACAGAACATTCCCATGACAACTCTTTGAATCCTTATTTGCAGTTGGACTCTGAACATCATTTAAAATTAATTGAAAACTTAAGAGAAAAAGCACCAGATCAAGTAAATTTTCCTAGTATGGGTTCAAACATACCGCAAGTACATGTTCTACAATCACATCGTAACGATAAAAATCTTGCACAAACGTTTAATTATCATAACTGTATCTTTTATATAAATAAATGTTTTTGTTTATGCTCCACTGTTAAATAAAAGTTCTCTAATTTTATTGCTTTTTGTCTTTTTCTCGTTAAAAAGTCAGGTAAGTAAAATCGTGGACGATCATTATGTCTGAATACTCCATGCATCTAAATGCCTTTCTAATGATGTGCCGCACATGGTATATTCCCTATTTAAAAATAAGGGGTTGGTGAAGTGGAAGGGAGGGGGTTGACAAATGACAGATGCCTGTACCTATCGTAAAAATGTGTCCCCCTGAGAACAAAAATCGACGTATTTCCTAATTTCCTTAAAATCCAAGGAATACTGCAAAATATCGGGGTGGACTGTTTTCTGTGGCTCACGCTGTATATATGAAAAATATTGGCTTGGTTCAATATTCATAGGGCACACAGAAATCTGCTAAAATTCGACGTCATAGTTAAATAACATACATGCCCTACTTTATTTTCTTTTGAAATATTCAGCTTTTCCATTTTATAATAATATACTTTGCATTCAAAAGACATTTTCAACTCTGGACGAGGTACCTCTGAAGCAGGCGACTTAAAATGATATACCGGCCTTATCAGAGGATGAAAAATGTCACGCTATTATTTCTTGTGTTCTCTTATAAGAAATCATTTCGCCATAAATTAGGAAAATATGGGGCATTAGACGTTAATTCGATATTATTACTTGTTGAATTTGAAGATTCACTTGCATTGCGGTGGTAAACAATGATTCCTTCCATTGATTTCGCCACACACTTGTTACTTTTTTTCCATGATGACTGATAATTAACTAATCATTGTGTTTACTTTAAACGAACTCTATCGCTTTCTGACGCCTCTTTTGACGCCTTTTTATTGCATGCATTCATTCGCCTTTATCTTCGACGTTTTCAATTTGCATTTCAACATCATTTTAGAGTGATATATTATTTTCGTCGACCTATCATTTTTGAGCTATATTAATGTACACAAAATAATTTATTAATAATTACTCCTATTAATGAACAATTTTCTATCAATAAACTATTTTGGTATAGGCAACCAAACATACAGTAGTTTGCTTGATGCTGACTTCTCTAATAGAATACTTCTAGTTTTTGACTTACACATCGTTTCTGTTATATTAATCTACAAAACTATGATAATGATTAGTGTTAAAATATCAAAAAAATAATTAAAAAAAGGGAACTGCAGCGCCAATGGGATTTGAACTGACCACTATCACTTTAGCATACATTTGCATGATTTCATTGCACCAAGAAGTCCAACAAGGACATATCAATATCTGATTTATTCTCCACAATATAAACCTATGAAACAAAAAGTTTTTAAGATTAAGAAAATAGGATAAACCTTGTCCAGTCGTCGGAAAAGTTTTGTAACTAAGGGTGGGTATTATAAACATGTCTTGAAGTTATCTTTGAATTCAACAGTCAAGCTAACTTAAGATTTTGAAACGTCAGTTTTAAAAAAGTTTCATTTTTAAAATAAAAAGAAGAAACGGACAAAAGAAAAATATAACCTAGATTTTTTTTTAATTGGAGTTTTGACATTTTGATTTTTATGGTGTAGTTTTGCAAAATTCAAAGAAAACAAAGTAAATACAATCAAAATATTGACAATATAATTAATTGAGTTTATAAATGCCAAATCGTTGACAGAACCGACAGAATGCTAGAACAACTATCAAAACTCGAAAACCAGGTTTTCCCACAAAGTTAACTTTAATCGATATCCCTTCCTCCCGACAAAATTAACTCCATCATTAACTATAACATGTGACGTCAATCTACAAGTTAACTTTTATTTATATGTAAAAATAGTTTTATAATAGCCACCCTAACACGAGTATTAAAACGGCGAGTAACAATCTCGACCAACATCGTGAAAATATATCGATGGTTATTAATACACTTGTTGGTTAAATAACTATTAGTGTATAGGTAACTAACCAAAAAACGTCAAAATATTTCTGACATAACTAGTGACATAATGACAGATGAAAATTGGTGATTTGCCGAAAGTTCCTAGAATTACTGGCCACCGATGCATTGAGAATTCAGCTAAAACGTCATTTTAAATTTTAAGTTTTACGCTTCGGGGGTGTATTCATTGTTTTAATGAAGCAATATAGATGTCCGTAACGATATAAAACCTGCGAAAATCTTATGTTTTGAATGGTAGACATTAACTGTCATTCTTGTCATAAAAACCACTTTTTGTTGGTCATACTGACCTTAGACTGAACTCCTCTATTGGCCGCATTCAGCAAGGAGCGTCTAATTGTAGCTCTAGTTGCCGACGTTGCCAAATTTCAAGAAAGTGACATTTAAAAAATTTTGAGAATAAAATAAGGTTAAGTGTTTTTTTTTCGTTTGCCATCTGGGGTGTCCTCGTTATGAATTTTTATCATTTCCAATAATTCTTGTGTTGTAAGGGCTTTCAAACTTTCTTTTCTCTTAGTTATCTTGTTGTTATCGATTTGTGTTCTTTGTCAAACGGGATGATTTAAAAACAATGTCGGTAAATCGGTCTATTTTTATACTAAATTCTTGAAGTACGTTTCTTGTAGCATCTGCGCCATGGTGTTCCATATGCTTTTGATACTTCACTCTTTGTAGTCTTCTCCGTTTTTTTTCATACTGTAAGCATAATCTTCCAGAATTTTTGCTAATCCTTCAGCTGGAGTATGTTTTTCAAGCTAATCAATAAAAACTGCGAAAGCTGTCCTCAACAGGGAGCTTTGGAGACACACATTTAGAGATATCCGACACTACATTTTTAATTTCTGCAATAGACTATTCCAAATCTGTTTTATTTTCTTGAGAAACGCTCATTCTTGAATTGAACTTATCTGACGATTTCTAACAAGAAGTAAGACAAGATAAGATAAATATGGGGCTTAAGTGCTTCTGAGAGCCTCTCCACTACGACCTTTGCAGATCTATTGTGTATGCCCTCCTGTTATTCTAGAGTTCCTTGTCTAAACCCGTCCTTATTACTAGACGGATGGCGTACCTCAGGTCCTCCATATATTGGGAGGGTTGTGGTTTTTCCTCCCCTATCGTTGAAAACCTCAGCCTAGTCAGGCCTTCGCAGTAGCACAGTATGTGTACTGGGGTTTCCTCATCTTCTTGGCAAAACCTGCATATGGTTGTTTCTGTCAATCCGATGTTGTTCATGTGTTTGTTAAGTCTACAATGCCCTGTAAGGAGCCCAACCAGGATCCTGATTGTTTTCCTATTCTGACTCAGTAGATACTCCGTAAATTTTGGCGAGGGTTCCTTGATGAACTCTTTGGCCTGCCTCATTTTTGGCGCCTTGTTCCACCATTCTCGAGCCTGATTTTTTATCCAAGTGCTGCTATTTGTTTTTTGCAGCGCTTTCGCTATGTCACAGAAAGGTTCTGGGCCAATGGGAGAACAACCTGCCCCTTCTCGGGCTAGAGAGTCTGCCTCTTCATTTCCCTTGTGATCTGAGTGGCCTGGTACCCAAGCTACGGACAGTCTATTACGACCACCCAGCTCTTGTAGCGTCTCCAAGCAGTCCCAAACAAGTTTGGAATTTATCTGCATGGAGCTGATTGCTTTTATAGCCGCCTGGCTGTCGGAGTATATGGCAATGGTCTTTTCCTCAAACTCTTGCCCTAATAGCTCCCCTGCACAGTGCTGTATTGCTGCAACTTCTGCCTGGAATATCGTCATATGTTTACCCAAGCTCAGTGAGACTCTTATCTTTGGCTTGGCTATATATACTCCTGTTCCTACACCTTCCTCGGTTTTTGAGCCATCTGTGTAGCAGGCCATTTCTGCATTAATTGGAGGTCCTTCCTTCCATGCCTCTCTGCCAGTTATGACTGTTTTGCAGTTTTTTCCGAAGCTATACTTGGGAATCATCTCGTCCGATGGCGGTCGATATACAACTCATTGTATAGCTCGTTATACACCTTACCGTGTAGCCTACTAATGGGTGCTTGCCATCTTGTCAGTCTATTAGTGATTGACCTGGCTTCACCTTGTATGTAGACATGGAGTGGCGGCAGGTTCAGCAAGACTTCTAGTGCGGCTGTTGGGGTTGTCCTCATGGCTCCCGTGGCAGCCAGGGAAGCTTGCCTTTGGATACCACTTAGCTTTTGGATCGCCCCAGCCTGCCGAGTCTTTGGCCAATACCACCGAACCATATGCTATCATGGGTCTGATGACTCTTGTATATAGCCATATGATCATTTTTGGTTGTAACCCCCAGTTCTTTCCGCACATTCTTCTGCACAGATTGAGGGCTATCGTACCTTTTTGTAATATTTTCTGTAGGTGTTGATTCCATGTCAACTTGTGGTCAAATATGACTCCCAAGTATTTTGCCTCTTGGGCAATTGGAATTTCCACCCTATTAAGAACTCGTGACTTCAGTCCTCTCAGTACTTTCTTCTTGGTGAAAACCACTATCGTGGTTTTAAGAGGGTTTACAGTTAGTTCCTCCTCTTGGCACCATTTGTTAATTATGTTTAGGGCAGTTTGTGTCTGCTCCGAGACTGTATCTTCGAATTTGCCTTTTACAATAATCGCGAGATCATCGGCATACCCTAAGCAATACATGCCTTTGGATGTCAGCCTCTCCAGTAGTTCGTCTACTAGGATAGCCCACAGAAGTGGTGATAACACCCCTCCTTGCGGGCAACCCCTACCTGCTCTAGCTGTGACGGTGGTATCGCCAATGATTACCCTTTTTTCCAAACTGGCGTTTATCCATCGACACAGGAGGAGTGGCACCCCCTTTTTTTCTAGAGCTTTGGTAATTGACAGTGTAGATGCATTATTGAATGCACCCTCAATGTCTACAAAAGTTGTCATGGCTATCTCTTTGTCCTCTAGGGATTTTGTTAGTAGCCTGTTGAGATCATCCAGTGCTAAGTCTGTTGACTTGCCTGGCTGATACGCGTATTGTCGCTCGTTGAGAGGGTTTGTTGATAAAACCTCATCTCTAATGTATCTGTCTATTAGTCTCTCCAACGTTTTAAGCAGGAAGGACACTAGACTGATTGGACGGTATGATTTGGGCGTCATGTCATTTAATCTCCCTACCTTGGGTATATAAATGACTCTGCCCTTTTGCCACTCCGTAGGTATGTGTTGAATGGCTATACAAGCCTTGAATATCCTACAGAGATGTGGAATTAATATTTCCTGTCCCTTTTGGAGTAGGATGGGGTAGATTCCATCCTCCCCTGGGGATTTAAAAGGTTGAAACTTGTTTATGGCCCACCTTATTCTGTTTGGCCTTGTTATCTCTGTAGCAAGTTTCCAGTCCTAGGCATTTGGCCTTTTTGGCTTGCTTTGCGAACTATCCACCACTGCAGGGTCATTCAGAATTGTAGCGGCCGGAAAGTGTGCCTTGATTAGCATTGATATACTTTCCTCAAATGTTGTTGTGTAGGTATCGTCGTCCTTTTTCAGGAACCCTACTTTATTCACAGTACCTAAGAAGTAACACTATGACATTTTAAATAAATATCAGAACCATGGTAACAAAATTTGCTTTTATCAACTCACATTGAAAAAATTGAAATTTTGTCGCTGTAAAAATCACATGTGAACGTAACTTTTTTGTCGTAGAAAAGATGCCGTTGATATGGTATTTTGCCAGTGAAACACACTCTAGTGAAATAGTCATGAGAATAATCCATACATAATCGAACATGCACTTTTTCAGGACTCGGCTCTGCTGGTGATTTGGTCCATAAAATTAATAGTGGAAACTTCATTCTTTAATTTGAAGTTTCCTAAAAAAAAAAGCTTACTTCAACATATTCGTATCTTGTTAGATAATTCCAAAATCCGCTAAAATCGGTTATAGAAAACAAGATTGTCTTTTAAAAGAAAAGTTTCTCACACAGACAGAAATAAATAAATTTTAATAGAAATATGCGAATTCATCGGGAAATTAGATATTTCTTATTTTTGGACAACTAATGAACAACAATCATAAGTGTTTACTAGTCTCTGGCTGCACTGTATTTACTTACGGCAGAACTAATGGTTATAAGGCTTTATAATGCATTTTTGAAAAATATCCAAACTTTCAAGATTATTGTTATCTACCTATATAATATCTTCTAACTCTAAATCGATATTGCCATGCCTACAAAATCAGAAATTTCATTTATTTTCCAAATAGTGCAGGGCATATAGTGGATAATTCGTTTGCAAAATTGTTTTAATTCGTAAAAAACACTTAACCTCATTTTATTCTCAAAACTTTTTAAATGTCACTTTCTTGAAATTTGGCAACGTCGGCAACTAGAGCTACAATTAAACGCTCCTCATTCAGCAGACCCTATCGTTTACTAATCTATGAGTAATCGTCTGCTGAATGCGCAATAAAAGTGATGAGTTGTAAAGATTTGTAAAGATCGATGGCTAATCGGACGAAATTTTTTCTATCGTTCTAAATTTGCGATTTACGATTACCATTAGTGATTCTTCAAGTGTCAATAGTGCCAATTTGAGTGCCGAAGATCGAATTTGTTTGAATTTTGAATCTATTTGTGTAGTTATTTTATTTTGTTTGTGAGTTTGATCATTTTTTCCTATATGGAAGAGGTGGAATTATGTAACGAGTGTGAAGACATGGTATAGCTAAATTGATAACAACATTAAGATCAATTAAATCGTCCACAAAACACCCAAAATATTGTTGTCCATTTTGCACCGGTCGTACACACTTGTTAGAGAAGTACCTAATATTTTTTTTACATACCTAATTGTTACTGCTAGTCTTTCTTCCGAAGGAATTCTTTTTCGAAATGTGGTATCTTTGGCCGCAATTGACGGTTCTACTAATTTTAATAAGTCAACAAAACTACTTATTGACATTCTAAAATAATTAAAACATTTCATATTGTGTTAACGCAGTTTCATGTATAAAATTTGCCTTTAATCAATCTTTCGCTCATTAGGGGCCGTACCCAAATTACGTAAGATTATTGGGGCAGGGGTAAAATTGACATTTACTTACGCTGTCTTACGTCATGGGTGTGGGTGAAATAATATTTCTTACGTAAGATTTTTATGACATTTTGTATCACAAACTCGCAAATTGAGTATGACGAGACAATACAGAAACAAACATTTCGATACATCCGGAGTCAAAAAAAACCACAGTACAAACAAAAAAAGGACTTAGTATAGAAGCAGAACGGAAAAAAGAGTATTTATGTGTTGTAAAAGATGATCAAACAGAAGAAAAAGATACAGAGTGGATCGAAAAAGATGATATGACTGAAGAAATGGGAAAAGACGTTATTATAAATTGTACAAATGGAACTGAAGTAGAAAAAAGTTCATTACTGGTGATTCAATCTCTTTCGGAGTGGGTAGAAAATCCTTGGATTGAAAAGTAGTCTGATTATAAATTTTTTTATCAATTTGATTTATCAGAGTATAGTTGAATTATTATCCAAATAAATATTATTTATACCTCTGCAAAATGTGACCTTACCTATCGTTTTTGTACAAGTAAACTTTTTTTTTTGCAAAAAATCTTACGTAAGAGAGTAGGGGTCGTTTATGAAATCTTACAGTATCTTACGTTGAGATAGGAGGTTTGAAAAATCAAGGGAAATTGTCTTACGTAATTTGGGTATGGCCCCTTATGGGATGTACCCAGTAGCGTTTTTTACATTTCAATTTCTTTCGTCGTATTTCAAACGCGCATATTACAGCGAGATCTACAAAATTCATCACTGCATCGTATGGAGTTGCAAACTTGCTATTGTTTCAATGAAGTAGGTATAGACGGCGACCAATTGTCACCATGACAAAAAGTTTCTAGTCAGCTCATAGTCTTAAGGCCGCTGCACAATTACCCGGGAACGGGAACGTGAACTGGAACCTTAAGATACATATATTTTATTGTGCCCATGCACAACCAATTTCCGGTAACGAGAAGATGCCCGGGAACGAGAACTGGAAAGTTGGCCAAGTCTTAACATTCCCGTTACCGTTGCATTCCCGGAGCCAATCACTGCACAGGATATGTATAATGCTAATAGTTGAGCCAATAGGAAAGCAGCAACCTGTTTGATGCAAACATAACCATACATAACCTCGTTGCATGATAATCTCTCAGACTAATGTAAAAGTGGCCCCAAAAAGAAGCAATTAATGTGCTGGCCAATTTTCTTAACAGGCAGAGACCAATAACAACATCCATTATATCAAAAATGATTGATACGGTATTCGGAAGTTTGCTATTGAGTCACAAGTTGACAGTGTTTTAGAAAATAAATATCCCCAGAAAATGTCAAACATCCCTACTATTTCCGTTCTCGTTCTCGTTGTTGTGCATCTAAATATAATATTTCGTTCTCGTTTCCGTTCTGGTTCTCGTTTCACGTTCCCGTTCCCGGGAACGTGAACGGGAGTAGCAGCCTTTAGTTAGGTTTATGTTTAAATGTCAGAGTTTGCGAAATTTCCAATCGATTATTTTCGGACCGATGTCAAAAAGAAGTTATTAACATAAAACAGTACTGTAAGGGTGAATAAATTGTTTGCAACATAACACTTTGCAGACAGATTATTCGTTTATTTATACCAAGTAAATACAGTAATTAAATTTATATTCCTGTGAACTTTGCGTGGAGAAATGATTACAGAAATAACAGTAAAGCGTAGACTAATGACTCCTTTTATGGAATTTTAGCCCTTTCCATTTTCGTGTTACTGCCTGTTTGGTATGCGGATTCATTTATATGTTTGTTTGTGTATATTATGTTTTCTTTACAACACGACAAAGCAGTCTACAGTTTATGTTCGAGATGAATGTTAGAGACGCTAAGTTAGAGACATCGAACTGTATTTTTTCAGTACATCTCTACCTTTTATTAAGATCTTAGGTAATTTAAGAGTTGGTATATCATAATAATAATTATAAAAAGTTTTTTAAATTTAATAATATGTAATGAAAACAATCATGAAGGACATAACGAAATTCAAAACTTTTTCAAAGACTTCGATAAAAAATTTAAGGGTTCCAATTATGG
This sequence comes from Lochmaea crataegi, assembly GCA_947563755.1. Taxonomy (NCBI): domain Eukaryota; kingdom Metazoa; phylum Arthropoda; class Insecta; order Coleoptera; family Chrysomelidae; genus Lochmaea; species Lochmaea crataegi. The sequence continues at coordinate 25,477,732 of OX387425.1, forward strand.
ATATGAAAATTATTGAAAACGATGGATTTCATCAGAGAAAAATGGAATTAAATAGGAGGAATTTAGGAGTGGAGAGAGGTTAAAGTGGTGTTTATAACCTGGAATAGACGTAGACCGATGGAAAACGTGAAGGTTTATTGACCTATTAACCTCACTTGCAACTTTAAACAGACAACCAGAACAACCGAGAGAATAAAGACAGCACACTGGCTGTCACAAGCACAAGACATAACCCTTACGGACATTCGGAAAAGGAGACATACGGACAAAATAACATATCGGCAAAATGTTTGGGGCAATAGTCGGACAAGATGCTTGATGAAATTAAAATGGAAAACTATGCAACTACTGACAGGACATGGCCACTGGAACGCATACTACGTATAATTCAATATAAGAAACCCAGAAGGAAATTGCGAATCGGATAGAGGGTAACTAGCCTGAAGCCGAGAGGTAGTGAAACGTTATCTTTGCCGATAACATTTCAAGTACAAAAATATTTTATCTCACAAGTAATTTTTGGTGGAATATACAACCAGTATATCCGAAAATACAGTTAACAGAACCAAACAAGAGCCCTGGGTGGGCGTGTCCATGTCGCTGTAGTTGTATTCTTGTCATAACAATCGATATTTTGAATCGATGATCAAATATCGATACTTTAAGTGTCAACTGTCAAAAGATATGTAAACAAAATCAAACTTGCTAAAAATTTAACCCTAAATATTAATAAAAAAAATATGTATTGGATCAAAAATAAAACTACCATCTTTTCTAAAGGTATATTTTAAAATTTCATGACTGTAGTATTGTCGTAAAAAAAGGGTCAAGTTTGTATTGAAAGCAACAAAATATGAACTGGTTATGTAGCCTATTCCTACATCTACCTGCTTACACATCAGGATCTTTTGGAGTAGAACCGTCGAATTCAGCCATTTGTTAACTTTGTGTTTAATTCAAATTAATAGTGTGACCAATTTCGTATATTTAGATTTGTCATTTTTTCCAGTGTTCATTTCTCTAAACAACAGCCGAAAGTTAAAGTGCAAACAGTGTTAATATTGGAATATACACTTCACCACTACCAATTAGCTAAGTCTTATATATTTGGTTGTTATAAACAAGACTGTATGGCAATAATTTTGTGTGATTTGTCAAATATATAAATATATTAAATGCTGTTCTACTTCAATTCATTTGCTTTATTCAAACACAACAGTTAGATATTAGAAACTATTATTTAATCAACAACATTGTTAAGTTTCATATTACAAAAGAACCAATTACTAAAATAAAAAGGTAGATATTTCATTAGCATATGTAACAAATTACATTCTAAGTTAAGTCCAAAAAAACGAAATTAATCACAAAATTGATGTGTAAAACCTAGTTATATTTTTTGTAAATTATATTACTTATTCAGTTGGGTTCACAAATAAAACAATTTATCATTTTTTCAATTTAATACAAACTTATAATCAAATATTAATACAGGGGTTCCAATTGAAAAAAATTGTAGATGACTTCATTAATTGAAAGTATTATACATTATATTTGAAAAGACATTAGATTGCAAGCAAAATTCAACATGTATTACATTAAAATTATTTATTTAGCTAATAATGAACCATGAATGTCTTATATGATATGTTCATGTAACGAATTTATGTGTTATGCACAAGATATTAAAGATGAACAAAATAAAACACTGTAATTTACAAAAATGTTATTCACTTTATTATTCATCAGTCATCACTCCCACTTTCATATTCATCACTCTTACTTTCATATTCATCACTCCCACTTTCATCTGATGAACCAGTGTTGACAGTGAAACACATATTTTCCACCACATCATCTAATAGTCCATCATTCCTCCACATTTCCTCAGCTATATGGTCCACATGGTCGCAGTGTTTGTTCAATTCCGAAGAACCAACTTCATCAAAGGCTGCTCGAACTAATTGTTCTATTTGAGCAGCACTTTGAGAAACATTTTTCATTGCCACTTTATGTTTAACGCTACTCCATATTAGCTCAATCGGATTGAGGTCACAGTGATATGGCAGCAACCATACCACAGTATGTCCATGTTTTTTCAACAACTCATCCACATAGTATGTTTTAGAATGGTTGAAATGTTTGATGATATCCAGAAGTTCTGCTTTAATCATATCATTTGTTGTTGAGATGCCATTTGCTTCAAGCCATTCTCTAATAATATGCTTCAGAGTTGATTGGGTTGGTGGCTTATTAATTTGAACACTGTGGTAAGGGGCATTGTCCATAATCACAATACCATTAGGAGGTAAGTTTGGTATTAGTTGTGTTTCTAACCAGTTCATAAAATGTGTATGGTTCATGTCATCGTGATAATCTCCTGATTTGCTTTTTGACTTGAAAATTAGTAGTCCATTCTTCACAAACCCATAACGTCCACCAGCGTGTACTATTATGTACCGTTGACCAGCTCTGTTGGATGTATACACACCAGGTTCATCTTCCGATTGCCAGCATTTACTAACACCATATGATGGATGGATATAAGTTTCATCCAAATAAGTTATTGGCTTCTTGTTGTGACCCAGAGCATCATTATCCCTCAACCTTCTTAAATAACGAGCCCGCCAAGCTACAATATCATTACGTTCCATCAACAATTTCCTTTTATTGTGGCATTTTTTATACAGAAATCCAATCTTTTTTTAAGTGCTTTCTTAAGGTGTCTGGACCGCCAGAGTAATCTACTTTATTTTTCATTTTATTTACCAGAATATTTATTGTTGGAACTTGTTTATCAACCGTATAGCATTCATGTACGGTTCTTTTCAAAATACCCAAGTCACAACCATCCAATTCTATTTTGTTGGTACCACCACTTTTTTGTTTTTTTGAAGGAGACCCCAGTAAAACACCTTCTCGCAACAGTGATTTCTCCTTTCTGATACGTTTTATGGAGGTAACTGATTTTCCTGTTGCTGCTGCAGCTAATTCTGTGGCTTTTTCCAAAGGGAATGACCACACACCAGCAGCTTTCTGTCTATCAAAAAATTCCACAACGTTTTTAATAATATTGCGAGCTTCACTGTGGTCTGTTTTCCTTGATTTTGGGTACATTTTGTTGGGGAAAATTGAACTGAAAGAAAAACAAACATTAATAGGCCTGATGAACATTAAATGACTGGTTTTTGTGTGTTCTTCAAATTAGTCTTAATAAAGACTGATTGTCCTGCAATTTATGAAGCAAATAATAGCGTATAAAAATATAGAAGCAGATTATAAAATAACAGCTGACATCAAATATCAAATAGAATGCAATCCAGTGTTGCCGATGTAAAAATAAATATTATCCTAACTTACAATTCAAATTATCAGAATTTGTCAAAATTACCAAAAGGTCACAGTGTTGTCTAAATAAAAGTCTGCGACCCTAGTCAATATTGAAACTTCCCAAAAACAATAGCTGTTTTATATATATCATCCTTTCTGAAAAACTATTCGGTTAGCGAAATTGTCTAAAAATCGGATAATTATCCTCACAATGACAACACTGATACAGACACTAAAATTGATGTATATTGATGAAATCACTCGGTCATATTATTTCGATTATGTTAACAATTACTAATGTACAATCGTTAACATTGGCTCCTGATTGGCTAGTTGCGATGACCTTTGTTTTAGTTCGCATATTTTCCGGGGCTCTTGTTTGCTTCTGAGCACTGTATTTTAAATATAAAAATTGTTAAGAATTTCGTAAAATTTATCTTTTGGTGGAATAAACCAAAAATTCTATAATTAGAGTTTCGGATGTTAACTTCACTGCGAAATTCGAATATTTGAGTTTTATATATATATATGAACAGAGAGACATCCGGCGGGTTGTTGATCACTGCCATTCGAGCAACAAAGTATAAAGGAATTGTGCAGTAGTCCTAATTTCTATGTGTAGCCTTTGATAAAAATATGGGATTTGGATTGTGCCGAATCTACTAGGATTACTGCATAATTCCGGGGATAAAAATAATTCCTAGGGTAGACAGTTTTTGGCAGACCAGTTGAATTTACCGTTCCTGTGCCCATACCGTTCCTGAGCTCTGAGACCCACATAGTCCGCTTCAGATAGCGAAAGTTCCTAGCTTATATCATGTCTGGTATATACCGTGGTTAAGGAAAGAGAAATGGAGTGAGATCAAAGAACAGTTTCCCGTCTTGACGTCCAAGACAGAACTTCCAGACGTGAGGTTCCTGAATAATTCTGCTCCCAGATTAAGGTCAAGAAAAGTTGATTTGTAAAGTTTTTTTTAACGGTTTCACCTTTGTTAATTAGCTATCTTATTATTTTTAAGTACTAACCCATCTTTTCAAAATTGTACATTGTGAATTCTAGTGTTTTTTCATTATATATATATTTTTTTATCAAGTAAGTGTTATTTAACACACAGATCTGATAACCATTTTATGTAGTGTAACTTCAAAAGCAAATAACAGTTAAACGTTCGCTGATTTTTAAATTTTGATTTTTTTCTAATTTTGTTTTAAGAAATAAAATTAGTGGCGCCCTTTGTGTTAACTCTTAGTATCTTTTCTTTTATAAATTCCTCAGGTAACAAAGCCCTGAGAACTAACTGGCTTTGTTATACCCAAAATTTAAATTCAGTTTGGCAAGAACCTACGCTATTCATTGATATTATTTATTTTTTTATCAACACACAACGCCGAGGGAAAGTTTGTTTCATTGGCGCTCCAACGTGTAAGAACGTTTAGCTGTTATCTTGTCTTTTGTTGAAAAATTTTTAGTAAAAATGTTTTCCTGCTTTGAAGGGGAAATAACTATAAATTTATATTCACTTGTAACTCTCATTAGTTTTTCTGATATTTGCTTTAATATAAAACAGGTCCTGTGTGCTAAATATATCTTTTTGATTTTGAAAATTTAATAGTATCTATAACAGGTGTGGCATTAATATTGCTCCCAGTGAAAGTGAGAAATTAAGTGGTCTAAAACGGTTTTTTTGACTCGAAACAAACTGTATCAGGCTGCACAAGATAAGTATTTAGAGTTAAGTTTAGATTAAATAATACGAAAAACTGAATTAAATTTTAAGTTATTATATAATTTGAGAAGTAAATCAAAATAAATTCTTGATTTCTTCAAATTAAGTAGTAGTTAAATTTATCAAAAACAGGTTTTACTACTGATAAGAGCGAACAATTTAGATAAATAGGCATAAACGTAGATAATTTTAAAATATATTCCAAGTGAAAGTTGAAAATAGCTTCTTGGGTCAAAGGTGAAAGCCAGTGAGAGTGTGGGTTAGAAGCTGAATTGAAGTAAGTCTCTAGCATTAACTGCGGGCGCAACGCGGACATCAATTGACAAAGAGGCATAAAATCATAAGAAATAAGAAGGGAGACATGGATGAAATCAAGGAAATGTTTAAAGCGATAACAGACAAATTAAAAGACATACAAAACAAACTGGATGAAAACACAAACGAGATAAAACTGTTACGTCAAGAAAACGATGAAATGAGAATAACAATATCAGAACAAGAAGTAAGAATAGAAAGTCTGGAAAAAGAAATGAAAAAGAAAAATATTGTAATACAAGGAATAACGGATGAAAAAGATTAAAAATGGAAGAAACAAGAATAAAACTGCGAAAAATATTTGGGAAAATGGAGGTCACTATTAATGAGAAAGCGGATATAGAAGAAATTGGTACTTGGTAACTATCAAGTAGGGAAAAACAGACCAATATTAGTAAAATTAACAAGATTCGAGAAAAATATTGATATATTTAACCCAACAATCAAACTTAAGGGAACAAACATTTGGATTAACAATGACTACACCAGAAAAGTACAAGAAGAGAGAAAGAAACTGATAAAACATTTAAAAGAAGCAAGGGGAAAAGGTGAAAGAGCGTTTTTAAAATTCAATAGATTGGTAATAAACAGCAAAGAATACACACTTGAAGACTTAGGTGCTAATGGGGTAGAAAGAACGGGAACCATAAAAAGAACGTTAGCAGACAGATCCCCACTGAAAAGAACGGAAAAGAACGATAAAAAAAAACATCAGGTGTCTCCTCAAAAAACTATTGAAGATAGACAATCGACCAGGATGTAATAATGATGACAAAGGCGATGTAATAAGACAATGCAATAGGAAAAAATATAGAATAAAAAATAAAGATGAAAAAAAATTACTAAGAATATGCACTTGGAATTTAAGAACAATGCTAGAAGCCGGAAAGATGGAAGAAATTGCAAATGAAGTACGAAGGTACAATATTGATGTAGCGGCCTTACAAGAAATCAGGTGGAGAGGAGAAGGAATAATTGAAAAAAAAAGGTTACAAACTACTATTTTCGGGAGGAGTAAAACAAGGGCAATGGGGAGTAGCATTTATTGTGAGGGAAAAACTGAGAGAGAATATCTTGGAATTTAGAGCCTTAAATGAGAGAATAGCCTTCTTGAGAATTGAAGCAAAACCTCTTAACTTATCAGTCTTGAACGTATATGCTCCAACAGAAACTGCAAAGGATGAAGAAAAAGAAATATTTTACGAGAAGCTTGAAGAAGAGATGATGAAAATGCATAAAGAAGATACAATCGTGGTTTTGGGAGATTTTAATGCCCAGATTGGTAAAGAAGATCATATAAAGACTATAGCTGGCAAACATACCGTACATGAAAAAACCAATAATAATGGACAAAGGCTTTGTAATTTCGCATCGTACGCAGACATGGTGATAAGTAGCACAAAATTCCAACACAAAAAATACCATAAATATACCTGGAGATCCCCCGACCAAAAATCATATTCCCAAATTGATCATGTTCTGATATCAAGACGAAATCAATCATCGATCAGAAATGTAAGGTCATATAGAGGAGCATGCGCCGACTCAGATCACTACATGGTCACAGCAATTTTAAAACAAAAAATAAAAAATAAATTTAAAAGCAGTATATGTCTGCTGATTAGAAGTAGAGCAAATACCAGAACCAACGCTAGAAGAAATAAAAGAAATCATTAGTAAAAGCAAAAACGGGAAAGCACCAGGAAGTGACGGAATAAATATTGAATTGATTAAATATGGAGGAGAAAAACTGACAGAACAGATATACGAATTAGTAAGGTGCATATGGAGGGATGAAAAGATGCCGGAGATGCTGGAGATCAGGTCAAATAGTAACAATACATAAAAAAGGGGATCAACGAAAGTGCACAAATTATAGAGGAATTACGCTACTTAACACGACCTATAAAATACTGTCTACACTCATCCAAAAGAGACTGGCAAGTAGTATAAGCACAATATTAGGACAGTATCAATACGGATTTAATAAAGGCAAATCAACCATAGACGCAGTTCATATACTGAAGCAAATATTGGAAAAAACTCACGAACATCAAATCGGAACAGAGATGCTATTTATTGATTTTGAACATGCCTTTGATTCAATAAAAAGACAACAACTAATGAGAGCACTTCAAACTATGGAGATAAACAAAAAATTGAGAAAATTAATCTGGATTACTATGAAACAATCAACAGCTACGGTAAAAACACAAAAAGGTGAAACGGACATATTCGAGATTAACAAAGGAGTCAGACAAGGAGATTCTCTGTCAACAACTCTATTTAATCTGGCGCTGGAACATGTAGTCAGAAACGTAGACAAAGGAAACATAAGGACAAGGGGCGGACAATTGATAGCTTATGCGGACGATTTAGTCTTGGTAGCAAAAAACAGAGAAATTATGAAAAAAATGTTTCAAGAAATTGTGGAACAAGGTAAAAAAATGGGCCTTAAAATAAATGAAACAAAAACAAAAATAATGACTGTGAACAAACACCTAATGAACAATAATAATAGCATCGGTGACTTCAAATTTGAAGAAGTTGATAAAATAAAATATTTAGGAGTTACAATAAACAACAATAGGGATGGAGAAATGGAAATTAAGGAGAAAATATTGGCAGCAAACAGAGTCTTCCAGGCAAATAAAAATGTATTAAGAAGTAAATTTCTAGGCAAAAACAGCAAAATGAAAATTTATAAAACAATAATTAGACCAACAATAACGTATGGAGCTGAAGTTATGATAATGACCAAGAAACAAGAAGACCTAAAAATTTTTGAACGAAAAATACTAAGATTCATATTAGGACCCAAGAAAATAACTCAAAATGAATATAGGAAAAGAACAAATGAAGAACTGAAAAAAGACATCCAGAGGGACATCATAAGTGTAATAAAAGAGCAACGGTTAAAATGGTTGGGACATGTGTGGAGAGCAGGCCCGAACAGCACAATTTATGCGATGACTGAGTGGAAGCCAAGTGGCAAAAGAAAAAGAGGGAGGCCAAAATCAACGTAGTTACAGGAGGTTATAGATGACATAAACTGTCTAGGTATCCGAAACTGGAAGGCGAAAACAACCGACAGGAAACAGTGGAGGAACATAATTAAATTGATTTAAAAACTTGGAAAAGGGGCCCGATCCCCCCCAAAAAATCTGGATCTAAAAAGCCGCCCCGGAGACTAAACCCCCTCTTGGGGTATATAGTCACTATATATATATAACAGGTGTAAAGCTTAAAGATTCGTATATTTTTTATTTGGTAGTCAATTAGTATTTTATAGTTATCTCTTTTGGTGACCTTCAGTCTCTTAAATAATTAGTGTGTGTGTAAATTGCTGTGGATTGCTCTTCCAGTTTTTTGCCACATTAATTGATTGATTGATTTTTAATTTCACTCATTTTATTTTCAATTAATAATTTATCGAATTAGAATATAAAAATGTCTTTGACTTATAAATTGAAGGTCGAATATTTATTAAGCCATGAATTAGAACACAAATTGGCTTATAGAAATGTTGAGGTATTACCAACAGTGGCGGAGCATAGAAAATTATTAAGGGGTATTTTAGCTCAAGAAGCATCCGGCCGTAGCTTTATTGTTTTAGGTGATGTTCACTTGAATTTTGAAAAAAAAGTTAGTGGTATCGAGATAATTTCAATAGATTTGAATATTAAAATATCTGAATTTGTTGGATCGGATAGGGATTATGAATATCAAAGATTGGTATGTAGATTAGCTCATGTAAATAATCGGGTTTCGCGATTGTCTAGTAGCAATGAGGTTGAAGAAAATACCAAAAAGCAATATGCCACTAAAATTTTATTGTTAGAAGGTGAACTTGATAGTAGATTACCGGGCAATATTCCGGCTCATTCAACTCCTGTGGGTCAGAATCAAAGTTTTTCTTTCTCTAAACCAGTACCTATTTATAAATGGGGATTGCAATTTTCAGGAATTTCTGAAAATGAGTCGCTGGCAGGATTTTTAGAACGTGTAGAGTGTTGGAAGATTTCTCGGGGTGTTACTGACAATGAGCTATTTTCAAGTGCCGCAGATATCTTCACTGATCAAGCATTTTATTGGTACCTAAATAATAGAAGTCAATTTCAAAATTGGACAGATATAGTTTCTAAATTAAAATCAGATTTTTTACCTTATAATTATCAGGAAGATTTATTGGATGAGATTAAAAATAGAAAACAAAATCATAATGAAAAAGTAAGTCTATACAGTGTGGAAACAACTTATGGAATAAAATTCTTTATGTCATTATTTTAGAAAATTATAAAAAATGCCGAGACACTTCAACTTTTGAATTGAGTTGTGCGTTATGTAAACATAAATTTAAATGTACAGGGTGATTCACGCAAGTATGCCATAGTCAGTGTTGTTTTTTTTAATGAAACACCCTGTATATTTGCATATTTTTGAAATCCCCTTAATGAACCGATTTCAACAAACTAAATAATGTATGGTCAATTATGAATTATACAGGGTGAAATTTTTATTTTTACAGTTATCAAACACATACATAAAATACCTGATGTATTTGATTTTAATACATTAAAATAAATGCTCAAAATGTTCTCCACCTAGTTGTTGGCAATAGCACAGTCTCCTATAGAACTCCTCCTTAACTTTGTTTAAAGTTTGAGGTGAAATATTGCGTATTTCTGTAGTTATCCTGTCTTTGAGGTCTACAATGCTAGTTGGTTGTGTTGCATATACTTTGTTCCTGAGATAACCCCACAGAAAAAATCTAGCTGGCCACTCAATAGTACCTCTTCGTCCAATCCATTTATTGGGGAAGATTTCATCTAAATAAGTTCTTACCATTAAAGCATAATGGGGTGTTGCCCCGTCTTGCTGGAACCAAACATTTTCATTCGGTAAGCTAGGATCTATTGCGTTGGGATATAAGTTTGCCAACCCAGGAATAACTTCATTTCTAAGCATATTTAAATATTTTTCAGCTGTCAAATTTCCATCTATAAATATAGGACCAATAATATGGTCGCCTATGATACCGGCCCAAACGTTCACCTTTTGAGGGTACTGCGTATGTGTCTCACGCATCCAATTAGGATTCTCTGCTGACCAATATCTACAGTTCTGTCGGTTTACCTCTCCATTCAATGTGAATGTTGATTCGTCAGAAAAAAGAATGGTACCAAGAGCTATCTTATTTCTGTTCAGCTTATTCATCAATCTTTCGCAGAAATCCATTCTACGATCTGGATCGTCTTCTGTTAACTCCTGCACAAAAGTTAATTTGTAGGGATGAAGTTTTTCTTTATGAAGACATCTTAGAACAGTTGTATGACTAACATTATTTTCACGGGCAATTTGACGTGTACTTGAAGTTGAATTCTCTTCGACACTTAACAAAATATCCACTTTCACATCATGTTCAACGAAGTGTGGTTTTCTTTTCAATGGTTTGACATGTCCAAGTTCTCTGAATTGTGCATGAATTTTAGACACAGTACTTTGTGAAATATTAGGCAATTCGGGATACCTGTGATTAAATAAGTTTGCCACTTCAACTTGACTTCTGCAGTTATCCCCGTACCCGATCATCATTAAAAGTTCAATTCGGTGAGTCTCAGTTAAATATTTCATTGTTATGTCGACAAGGAAAGAGTGTTTGACAAAGATTTTACTTTTTCAGTATAAACTGTCAACACATCAACAACTGACAGAATAGAAAACAATCTACATTATTTACCGATTTTGTCTAATTATTGGCGTTTTTAGGCAATTTTTAGGTATTTATGATAAAATTCATGGGCTTAGCAGGTTTTGTTTAATATACAAATACGTCTAATAATTAGTTAGTTTAGATTTTTGATGAATCCATATTTAGCTAATTTAAAAAAGTACCAATATTTCAAGTGTAATAAATTATTAATTTTAAAATTTCACCCTGTATAATTCATAATTGACCATTCAGTTTGTTGGAATCGGTTCATTAAGAGGATTTCAAAAATATGCAAATATACAGGGTGTTTCATTAAAAAAAACAACACCGACTATGGCATACTTGCGTGAATCACCCTGTACATTTAAATTTATGTTTACATAACGCACAACTCAATTCAAAAGTTGACGTGTCTCGGCATTTTTTATCATTTTCTAAAATAATGACATAAGAATTTTATTCCATAAGTGGTTTCCACACTGTATATTAATTCAATGTGTAGTCTCTTTAATCGTTTGGAAATAAAACAGGATGAATCCTCAAAAATTAGGATAATCAAGAGAAATTTACTTTCTGATTATGTACAACCACTGGCTTTAATAGATATTAATAGTATCGAAGACTTAACTGACAAATGTAAAAAGTTGGAAGAATCGTTTGCATATTCACAGCAATCACAAAATTCAAGTTTTGGTTCAAGAAAACCTAAAATTTATCTAGAACCTCAATTAAATAATACCTTTACCTCCCCTTATCGATCTAGAAATTACAATAATTCTAGACAAGTATCTACAGTAACTTCACATAAGGTTTGCTGGAATTGTGGTGACCGAAATCATTTTTATCCTCAATGTAAATTTGCATTGAAAGTGTTTTGTTTTGGATGTGGGAATCCAGGATTTATAAGATCTAAATGCCCGAATGGTTCAAAAAACGAACAAAGCGGTCAGGTCAATGCTTTGGTGACACATGCCGCTCCTCAAAATTCCTCAGGAAACACAAATCCAAAGCAAAACAAGTCAAAAAACAAATATAGTCGAGAACCATTTCCGAAACATCACCTTCCACCAGCAACAAATAAGTGAAATTTATTCATTATCTAAAATATCTCAAAATTCGAAGAAATATAACTCATCTTATTTCAATAAAAATGATTGGGTGTCTTGGTTAAATGTAAATGTAGTAAGAAATTTTTACAAGCAAAACAACTTGAATAACTTTCAAGAATCGTTCAATACTCAGTTATCTAGTAATTTTTCTATAGACTCGTTATATCGAAAAGATAATGACAATAAGCCTTATGTGGATATTATTATTTTTGGGAAGACTTCCTCTTGTTTGATTGATACAGGTAGTAATTTGAGTGTTTTTGGTTCTCTAGGTTTGGAATTTATTTCAAATTTATCTATACCAATTTCTAATACAGAACAGTTTCAAGTTTCGACTGCTGATGGTACTTTCCATGAAGTGGGTGGTTTTGTAGAAACATGTCACGGTAGATAAGTTATCTCAGATTTTAAAATTATATCTTTTACCTTCAGTTACTCAAACAGTTTTCCTTTATAATTTTTCTTGTAGCATCCGAGTTCACTGGAACAGTAATTTGTTTGCTAGAAAGTGTGGGTTTCTGTATTGCAGATGCACAAACCATTATCTTTAACATTTCTCGGTCCACACCTCAAGTGAACGACGACAATTTTGGTGTCGGACAGGACTTGTTAAAAATGCTGAATTATATGAGTTCATTTGGCATTAGTTATATCAAATCATCCTGACATAATTTTTGAGTTCAGAATAACTTTATTCCATAACATAACACATTGGACAGCCGTTTGGAAAAACGCGAGTCCACTAACAGTGAGAAGAAGAGAACATATACACATGATGTTAATTCTATCATTTATTTAGGAATGACACCCTGCTTGTATATTAGCACTAAACGAGAAGCAGAATCCATTCGATCCTGCCTCAAATAACGAATTTTGCAAACGACAGGCGAAAACAGAAAAATCACAATATGTCGGCATAGAAAATATTTTCACTGATTGAAAATATAACAGGAAAATTGGTCACGACAACGAAATCAATCTAAACATGCCACCAGACAACTGCTTTTAAATGAATTTCGATCTAAGCTGGAAACGCACCAGCTGCAGCATATTGTTGCGCATTACTGCGAACATCGCCCAACATTTCCTTTAGGACGTAACAGAACTAATACTTCTTTGACTAATACTTCCTTGACAATACGACTAATATAACTTGCTGATATTCTGAATGCAAAAGATAAAGAAGCGAAGCTTTCACCAGTAGCCAAAAACCTGAGAGTAAAAAATATGTATTGTATTTTTTCAGCTGAAGAATGTAAACACCATTGGAAAAATATCCGGGATACATATATGAGGCGCAAAAGAGCCAAAAAACTTCCTACAAGATCTGCTGGTTCAAAGAAGCTACGGAATTAGCATCTTGAAGACTACCTGCAATTCATGAACGTGGTCGATTGTGAGAGAGAGTAAGTAGACCTGTAAACAGCTTATATAAAAAAATTGTTGAAAAAATCTTTATTTTGGTTTAGGCTTGGTTATGTGTTCTATTTTTTTACTAATAAACTCTGCTTGCATTGTTGTAGGACTGTCACAAATGCCATTCTAGAACTTGATGAATCCCTACAAAATGTTCAAGACGCTTATAATGTAGAACAAACAATTGTTTCGCGACGGCGTTACAGTATGAAGTTTTGTAATATGTCTGTACCCACCTTAAGAAACTACCGAGAAGATTCGTTAGTTGTGTTTGGAGTCGACGCTCTACGCACTCTTATTAATTATCTCCAAAATGGCTGTTCAATAATAGACAAGTTGTTGAATTAAACGAAGAAATATCATATTTTTTATTGAGAAACTAAATCTAAGACAGTGGCAAATTATGTATGATGTATTACCATCCCTTCCACACTTGAAGAATAGTAAAAATAATTGCTAAATTCAAGAAATCAGTTTACAAGTGAGAAGTGTTTACAAAAACAATGGTTATCATATAAGTACAAAATCAATGATGAAAAATTGCTTATCGACCAACAAGGTAAGTGGAAATTAATTTTAGTAAAGTATTTGTTCATAAAGGAAAACTAGAAACTTGTTTAGTCTATAAGCAAGAGGAAAAATTAGATAGATGTTTACAATCTAATAATAATAAATAAAAATATAAATTCTACTGTAAATAATGGATATGTAAAATCTTCTTTAATTGTTTTTTTTTTAAATGCATTTATTGTTTTTGTTTGTCTTTATTATCATTATTATGGCCTTTAAGTCTCTATCTAGAGTTATTTTTTTAGCTATAGCAAATCTGTTTAGAATATTATTGTTATTATTTAATAATTAACTTTATTAATACTTATCATCATCAATACTTTTCATCAAATTCAGTTGCTGCTAAGTTTTTTAATAGATTTAAACTTAATTTTGAATGCTGTTGTATTTTCAATCCGTTACAATATAATAGAGGTAAATAAAAGTTTGAATGTAATACATTCCTATCTTCGTACCCTAGGCAAGGCAGTGCCCTATGATTTATCAAATAATCAAATATATTCGCAGGTACTTACTATAGGTATACTCACCTACTTGTTTTAGGGCGAAATACTTTGATGAAATGGACACCCTAACTTTTTAAAAAGATTTAGTCTGACAAAACAAACAAAATTATCAATTCTTGAAGAAATAGAGGACCAACTCGAATTCGAACATGATAGGTAAGTGTTTACTACAATATACTATAAAATTCAATTACTTGTCTATGGGTAACTGGAAGGAATCTTTTGTGCAGGGCATGGACACTGTCAGAAAATACCCCTATATAATGATAAAGACAAAATATTTGTTCTCTCAGGGAGCTCTATTCTCTAGCCAGAAAATCACCCCAAAGCGCAAATTTTATGGATTTTTTTTTCTTTCAGAAACAATAGTGTATCACCTATAAACCAGTTGCTGACATGCCATAGATTTTATGCTACAGGTGCACATTTATCTTCGATTGCTAACTTTATGGGAATAGATGAAGGCACTGCCTGTAAAACAATATTGGCAAGATTAAGACCATATTATATAAAAATGCCAGAAGGAGAGAAGTAATTGATACACAAAAAGATTTCTTCCACATAGCCGCATTTCCTAGAGTGATTGGAAGTATTGACTGCACACACATAAAAATTATTTCTCCAGGTAAGTACTGTTGATTCATCTACTCTTTAGAAGGTCATTTTTTTATATTTCCAATTTATTAATCTTTTTTTTAGGTGGTGATGAAGGTGAGGTATACCGTAACCAAAAAGGCTATTTTTCTATGAATGTCCAAGCCGTATGTGATAGTAGTCTTAAATTTTCTAATATAGTTGTACGCTGGCCAGGTTCTGCCCATGACAGTACAATAATTGCAAACAGTCGTCTTTGGAAAATAATGAGTTTCAAAATTGTGTTCTTTTGGGTTGGTAACCTACAAAGAGTAAACTTTTTTATTGTTTGAAATTTGTATTTGGTTGTCCCACAGGTGATAGTGTGTACCCATTGAAAAACTACCTTTTAACGCCATTAGCAGATCCTAGAACAAACGGACAACGTCTATATAATGAAGCCCATATAAGAACTAGGAAATGTGTTGAAAGATTATTTGGCCTTTGAAAAAGGAGGTTTTCAGTTCTATCTTATGGGTTAACCCTCAAGTACTATGGTTGAATTTGGTCACACTTTTACTATCTTGGGGTATTTGGATACCCCAAATAAAATTGATCTGAAATATGTCAATTCTGTTGTTTATTTTTTTTTATTCAAATTTAATAAGTAAGATCTATACCAAAACAATCGATCCTACTACATATTTATGTTTTTTTCTCAAATAAAAGAAGTGTATACAACAGTACTTTTTAATATACGAAAATCATAGGGTACAAAATATCAAAATAAAAAAAAATTCAATCCTCAACTAAAAGAAACTTAAATGTTGGTTATGTTGTTAGAAATATTAATGTTCTTCATTCCTGAAACAAAAAATCACTAATTATCCCAAAGGTAAAAAAACTGACAGGAATCATTGGCGTGCCATTTGATGATGGTCTAAATTTTATTTCAGTTGGTAGTAAAGTAAAAAAACCAACAAACCTTTCTAAGCTATTTTGACAGCGGATAATGGAAGAATAATGATCCTTGCAGACATTTTTTTCTACATTCCTTGGTTTTTCGGACTCTTTCTCTGGAACACAGATGGCATCTTTTGGATGTAGCAGGTCCCACTTCGTTTGGTGGTTGTAACCTCGGTTTGTGTCCCAGCAAATTATTTATAATATATTGTAGATCCTGTGAAAGTGTTTTTATATTAGATCCACCTTTTAAATGGTCCTGAATTAGTGCTTTTCCTAGATCAATGCTAAATTATCGACGAGACATTTTGAAAGAATCTACTGAAGTTGACATTTTAAATAAAAATCAAACAAAAAAAAATGAAAAAAACAAGAGTTGGGGTAACGAAATTCCCCACGATATTACTTAAGGGTTAAGGCTAAAATTGGAAACTTCCTTGAGTGTTATATTGGCTGCAGCTGTCCTACATAACATAGCTAGGAATATGAATGAGAAAGAACCTCCTGGTGATGGAGATGATGAACGTATTAATTACCTTATTCAGATGGGGATGATACCAGACCAAGCACAGGCACATGATGGAGGGGTTCACGCGTTGCAAAATGAAATTATAAATTACTTTCAAAATAGAGTATAGTTAGGTAATAGAACTAGAAATTAAAAACTTTAATACAAAATTGATGGTTTTATTTCCAATATTTTCAAACAAAGTAATATCTTTTAACTGAACTAAATACATTTGAGAAATAAATCAATTTTTATTTAAAATTTGAACCTAAAGGGTAAAATCAACTGAGTCACCAATGAGTTTATCTATATCCAACGTTTGCGAAGTTTGATAAATAGGTTTTGCTTGGAAAAATTAATTCAGCCTCTTTAATTTTTTCGTCCAGTTTCAAAAGTTTCATTCTTTGGAGATGCTGCTTATTCAAACCATCCAAGAGTTGCAGTTTTCTTCAATAAGCCTTTCATACAACTCTCCGAGCTTGGAAGAAGCTAGAGTTTTTATAATTGTAGGTCTCCTTCTAGATGAAACACCACTCTAAAAGAAAGTACCTATTTAAAATATTGTAGATTACCTTTTTGTTACCCAAATCCTTTTTAATTTCACTAGTATTTTCCTTTACCGGTTTATTTGGCGATACATTTCTATTCTGCAAACAGAAATAAATAATATAAAACCATTTATATTCAACTGATTTTAAACACATTTACCTCATGTTCATTTGTATGTTCATCAGGCTGATCAATGTACATTATAATTTCAATGTTTTTCTTGTTTATATCTGAATCCTGAAATAAGAACCCAAAAAACACGCTTAAAAAAAATTTCAAATTACCACCTTATCAATAGCAGCTTTTAAATTTATATCTAGAGGTGATTTTAGTATATCTAAACTGCTAATTGGGGTTGGTTTAGCTTTACGCTTCATCGACTCTAATAGTGATTCTGATTCAACTTCCTAAAAATATAAAAAAGTATTATGAACAAATATATTCAATTTTTTTGTTTAACTTAGCAATTACATTTTTTTAACTTTTGGAAATTATACAAAAGAAATAGAAAATTTGAAAACATAATTAGGTACATATTTCAAATAATTGATGTTGTTTATCCAAATTTCTAATTAGTTAAGTATTTATTGCTAATTTTCTCATTATTTGTGAAATTAAAATAAATTATTCCTTATTAGTTTTTACCTTGATTATGGCTTCAATTCTCCGATCACGACTCCAATTGTTGTTTAGTTTAGCTCTAGGTTCAGTTTCAATATAATCATCATCATATGGTGAAATTGATGATGGAACTCCGTACAAAGTTTTCTCATTAACAATAGATATTGGAAATTTATCGGCATCATCCCTTTCAGCTGATGGTGGTGGCCCTTGTTTCATTTTCATATTTTTCTTGGATCCCACTAATTGCTAAAGAGTTTGCTTTCCAGCAAAACTATAATTTGGGGTTCTTCCTCCTATTTTAGCCTTTACTTTTGAAATTTTTGGGTGTTTTTCCAACTTGTCCATTTTTATAATGAAGTAGTAGTAGAATACTGTTAGTAGTATTACACCGCACAGGTTCACTCGACCAATTATTCGAATATAGAATAATATGCCCACGTTTTTTTAACAACTCTTTTAATTCTAAATTCAAATGAACAATGAACGATAATAATATCATAGACAAAATATCTGAATAAACCTAACCATTGAAAACTTTTTCTTGGTAAACACTTGGAAAAAAGAAAAAAAGAAGAGGAAATACAGTGTTGCCAGAAACTCTTCAATCTTAGTTAAGTTTGTTTCAAAAATAGTTGGTGCAAGAAGTAGGTATTTGTTCCATGTTATATGCTAAAGTTAGGTACTAACTAGGTTTGTTCCCGAAGCAAGTTCCTAACTGTTATGGACATATTGAGTCTGCGCAGTATAAAATAAGTGTTCCAACAGAGCAGAGTTCAGAGCAAATTATAATTGTTTGGTGTTCCCGCAAGAGTAACTTCTTCAAAACAAGATCGATACTGGTTCTCTTGGTTCCAAAATGAAAAGAGAACTTTTTATTTCGCGCATGCGTTTTCATATAAAATGATTCTTCTTCTTTTGGTACTTTTTAATAACTTTGCTTTTTGGTTATGTTATATTTGTTTGATATTGATTTTTGTGTACGTATATGTTATTGTAAGAGTGAATGAGAAGTTGAATTTTTGGATATGTCCGAAGATGATAGTGAGTTTTCAGTATTTGAAGAGGAATTAGACAGCATCCAGAAAATGAGAACTAGATTGAAGAAACGATACAGCAATATAACGATACTGAATTTGTTGAACATTATAAAATTCGCATGTGTAAATAGCATTTCAAAACAGTTCGAAGATCGATAGATCTTCTTTTCTTTCTTATCAAAATATTCAGCCAATATTACTTTTCAGAACTGTTCCAGCACACATTTGTTTGCAACATACTTGGTACATTATTCTAGTCACGCATGTGCATCAAATAATGATAATAACATGTTTAAAACTCGTTTCGGGGACAAACCTACTATGTTTATTTATAATTTTTTTTTGTTATTATAATTATTGTACTTGCCTTCAAAATACATATGTAATTTGCTCGTAAGAATAAAAATGTAACCATAGACAGGTTCCACTCTGAACCTATTTGGTAATATTTTGTATAATCATATTTGATCAAATAAAAACTCATTACTATGACGACCGCCAAGAATCATGAAATCAACTATAAATATGCATAAAAAAGCTGATAGAATCCATTTCCCCGGCAGATTATTTTCTGTTAGTGATATAATGACGGTTGTATTGTTAATATTTAAATCTACGACATTACTTCAAAATACTTCTACTTCTAATGATGATGCAGACGAATGCAACAACCCTTAACTTCTTTTGTCTGGGAAATAACACATAGAGTTTGAAGTTTATGAGCGATAATACGTTGATCACTGTGTTATTACTGTTTTTCCACAACGTTTACTTTGTCTGATTACGTAATGGGTTGTCAGAGAATGATAACATTGAAAGGAAAAAATTAACAAGATAAGATAAAATAATCGATTTTGTACTTATCATGATAAATAGTGCTAATGCAAAAAATATACATGATGTGTACTCGTGGGATGTTATGGCTGATATTATTATTAGTTAATTAACTAGTATTTAGTTTTTTTTTGTATTTTTGAGTTATGTCAAAGTTTTTATTAATATTTAAAGGGTTTTATTCAGAGACAACCAATGAGACGGGTAACTTAATAGACAAAAAGGTTCGGTCGATCAGATAAATATTATGTATCTTCAGTTACACTTATATTTATAGAACTATAGACTTATCAATCAGACTATCTCTCTTAAGCTATATCGAGGGTGGCCAGATGGCGATAACAAAGCAAAATTCAATATAGCCGCTAATTTTTCTTAGAAGGGGGGTAGAATATGTTTTCCACTGAAAGCAATGATTTTGATTGTTGAAACAATTAATAAGATTGAAAAAAAAAACATAAAAATCTAAAACTTAAAAAAAAGAAGACTGTTATGTGAAAAGTAGACTTGGCAGCGCTGCAATTGTCCTATGTCATTTAATTCAAGCTTGCTTTCTCGATAACTGTCAACCGCCATTGTTTTTCTTGTGTTTTCACTTGAAAGGTATTTGTTTTGCCAGCAATTGAGGCAAATTAATAAACAGTAACTATTTTATTATGCCTTCTACTCGTTGTTTAGTTTGTGGGTGCAACGACAGTGAGGTCGCTAGAATGCATTATTATCCACAAAATGCGTAAAATTAAGTGATGTGTAATTGGCTTTGTAACAAATATTCAAGTATTCAGGTGTAGATCATGGCTAGAGAGTTTGGGAGTCCAATATTTTACACATATTGAACGCAACTCTAGAATTTGCAGTAATCATTTCAGAGAGGAGGATTATGTTTGTGGGAACTTGAAGTATAACTGTTTGCCTTTGAAATTTTTTACCGAATGTACTTCGAGCTAGGAGCATATGCAGTTAGAGCTAGGTTACTGTTTTTATATTTACGATTAATTTCAAGCCGCATCAGTTTGAAGAAAACTTCAAATAACCTGAACCTAATTTTTAACCAAACATTTTTTGTTTTAGGTACCCATAATTGCTGAAGCAGTTTGCAGACATAATGATGGAAAAATGTTACAATCAAAACGATCCAAATTTTTCAAGTAATGTTATGTTTTGCGATGAGGCCACTTTTTTTATTAATGTAAACGTAAATCGGCATAATTGTAGATACTGGTCACGTAACAATTCTCGTTGGATGCGTGAATCCCACACCCAATATACACCCAAAAAACTGAATGAATGGGCTGGAATAATAAGCGACAAAATAATTGGTCCGTTTTTCATTGAGGGAAACTTAAATGGTCCGGCGTATTTAGATTTATTGGAAAATGATAGCTTCGTTCCAACAGGCGTTAGAACCGTTTTTGGTATCGTTCGCGCAAGTGCTGTATTCCTTTGCCGTTCCAACTGATTAAAGTATCGTTCTTGGGACTGCTTGGGACGTATACAAACTGCACCTTCTGGAAGGGGTGATAAAGTTGATGTGGCCATCCCAAATTCGAGTTTGCGCACTATACAGTACTCGAAACAATTCCAGTACGGTTCATAAATGCCAGTTGGAACAAACCTAGTATTAATTACACCTGAGTTGGCTCAGTTATTTCCAAATCCAAGTAAGTATTTTCAATTACATTTTAATGTAGAAATTCCATTATTCGAAACTTTCGGACAATAACAATATCCCAAACGACAATATTTGGCTGCAACAAGATGGTGCTTCACCTCACCATGCTCGTGTGGTGAGGCAATACAGAAATAATGTGTTTCCCAGAAGATGGATTGGATACTGACTCTATATAGTATATTTTGTTAGACTTAATATTGATTCATTAACTGAATTTAAAACGGCTCTTTTTCAAAGTATCATTATTATATTTTTGTTATTGACGAAATAAATTGTTTATATTATCTGACTTTTTTTATTGACCATTATCTTTTGAAATAACTCATGTTATTCATTGTGAACATACAACTCGTTTGCATCTTATCAGCATGGTCTTTTCTTTCCATTATTGAGCAGACTGACAGTTGTAAAACAAATTTGTAAATGTACACAGTAAGTATAATGAAAAGTTGATTTAGATTTTGTGCCCCCAATTTTGAAATAACTCTACCCTTGCGTGAAGGAGTTAAGCCAGTGTTCTACAGAGAGCGTGATGTTCCCTACTCATTGCGGGATTCAATTGAAAAGGAGCTTGACCTCCTCGAAGCGACAAATATCATCACTAAAGCTGACACTAGCGACTGGGGATCTCTTCTGGTAGTGATTCCAAAAGCTGACGTCTTTGCGTTGACTACAAAATCGGAGTCAATGAGCGTTTGGCGAATTCACACTACCTAATAAGGAAGATCGTCTTTTGTATATATTAAGTATTTGTATATAGTAATTACCTGACGGATTTTGTCTCTATGTTTCTAACATCATTTGTTCACTACGAAAGTACTTCAGTAGTTAATTAATTTCTGTCAGCCCAGAGTTTTAGGGACTACTCTGCCATCATCCTTCCGGCGAAGTGGTGCAGGCTGTAACCAAACCTGTCTTCACATCATGACAACAATTTTATATTTTGTCGCTAGGTAGTGTAAATAATAAGTTTTGTGATCGTACGATACAAAACGAGCGCCTATCATGTAAATGTCCGTAGGTAGATTCATGTTAGTTGTTGAATCCGAGTGTTTGATCTTGCTTTGTTTACGTTGGCAGGGGGGTATTGTAGTACTATTATTGCTCAAATTTATTTGAAACATTTTATTATTTCTGTTTACAAAGTGAAATTATTTGTTGGATGACATTGACAATTGGCCGTGACAGTCGTGTCTTGGATAAACGCGTTCGTTCGTCATGCTGTGAAGTAGTAACGCTGAGTGTAGTGGTAATTTATGTTTGGCATGTGCTCTGTGACTTAGAGTCCACAGACAACTTAGTTTGTAGCGTTGATGTTGTCGGTATAGATAGAGCAATGCTCTGTGACTTGAGTCCACATACAACTTAGTTTGTCGCGCCAATGTTGTCGGCAGAGATAGAGCGTTTGCTCTGTGACTTTACCAGTCCATAGACAAATGTTGTCGCTCCGTTTTTTGGAATTGGTAGAGCGTTTGATCGATGCTACTCAGAAATGTAGGCTGTTTTACTCGCGAATGCGTATTGTCTTACATAGAGGGAAGTGTAGCACTTTATGACTTGATCTGTGCGGAACTCGCTCAGTGTAGTTCGGAAGTATGTTTCAGGTAGGTTTCTCTATGGTAGTATTCTGTACTGAAGTTGAGGAAGTATCAGTCACCTTTCTTTCCGGTGTGTGCTCCTACTAAATGGCTTAGTTTCCAAAAGTGCATCGAACGAGTATCTGAATTTTGTTAATGACTGGGTAGTCATCCCTTGCTGGGTTTTATAGGTTCTCGTTCTGAATATACGGTTTAGTATTTTGTTCTACGGGAGTTCGTATTGTTGGAGAATTCCGTCCTGTTCTGGAAGCCGTTTTCACAAACCCTTATAGGGGATATATTGCACTCAAACGATTGAAACTGCCAACGTTGAAGTTTTGGCATTGGAGGTGTGCCACATGTGGTTGATGTTAGTTCATTATTTGTTGGTTGCCATCCAGTAAGAGGAAAATTTTGAGTATTGGACCCTTTTTGGAAAAGGGTTCGCCTGTGGGACCAGGGGATACTTAACACCTTCCGGATACACACTTGCCTTCGGAATGTTTGGAGTCTACCTGGTAGATGGATAGTGATGTCTTCCTGAGTTTGCTACTACTCATCCACAACTTCTTGAAGAAGACCACATTGAGAGTAACCCGGTATCTGGGTGTTCCTAATTTATTTACTTATTTTATTTTTTTTCCCTAACTACGGAATGGTTTGAGGTTGAATAGGCTCTACGCCATCATGTATAAAATATATTAGATAGGTAGTTCCTTACTGATTTACTTTTTTATGCAATTGTAATGGTGGAAATTAATATTTTGCGGTACATTTTTACAATCTAATTTTCATAATTTAATCCACTTGCACTTGCGTCTTTTCCTTGGTACCAACGCCTTGACTATGGTGTCGCCTTGTCTGGAATTCGCTTTATAAACTGTACATTACTTTTCAGGTTCGTTTATAGAACATATAATTAATACGTTCTTATTTAATCGCTACTGGTTCACTTGAACAGCCATATCAATTTCACACTACATAGGTCGATTAACTGGTATAGTTTGGAATTTTATTGTTAATTATTTGCCTTTTATTTTCATCCCCTGTTTTACTGAGTTATCGGGGGAAATTAGTCGTGCTAGGCCAAAGTGGAAAACTCAGTTGGCACCCTTACAAGTTGTCTACTTTTTTTGTCCGGAAGATCAAGAAGAGGGATCCACCCCTAACTCCGTTCCGAGCGACGTCGAAGGCCTAAGGTTGTTACCGGAGCAAACGAAACTTATGTGACCGAGTAGACAAAGTAATTGTTATCTTGCATTTTTTTTATCATTTAAATTTTATAAATAAATTCATATTTGGGCTCGAGCTCAATTCTTAAGGGTACAACATACTGAATAGTTTGCGAGGATCAAGATACTTCGGTCGTCTCGATTTATTTAAAGCATATTTGCACATCAAAGTTGATAAACAATCGAGTGAAATTCAAACGATTTCAACCCATGGAGGTATTGTCATGTATTTTGGGCATTACATAAAGAATTAAATTCATTGAAATTATCTATTATTAATTAATTCATTTAAGGTATTTATGTTTTTAAAGCAATCTATTTAGTTATTTGTTATATCACGCGAGGTCACGAACGTGACAGTGAAAGGCCTGAGAACTATCACGTAACTGGATGGTTGACTCAGGGCAGTACGTATATATGCTGATGAAGTAGATAAGCGAAGGAATTCAGAGTAATTCATAAGAAACATTCAGAAACAGTCAGAGACATTCCGATCTATTCACATACATTCAGATACATTTAGCTATGTTTAAATGTAGTTCATCGATATCAGATCTAAAACTATGTTATACCAGTAACATGATCATCTTAAGTAACACATATCTAAAACTAGTGTAAATAGATATAGAATAATAAAGCTCATCCCAGTGAACACTGTAGTTTCCGTAAGTAGAGTATTCCATCAGGACCCGGGCTTCCACTAGTCCCTGTGGAACTCCGCATTACCGACATACAATACACTATCTACCGGATGAATCGATTATCTTTCGGAATCAAGAAAGCACCAGCAGAATTCATTCGAATCATTGATCAAATTTTACGATCCATACCCAAGACCGAATATTACTTCGATGATATAGTGGTGAACGGAACAACTGAAGACGAATGCAAGACTGATCTGATTGCCTGTCTCCAGCAGTTACGAAAATATGATCTTCACCTGAACCGGCGGAAGTGCAATCTGTTTCAAACACGCATCGAGTTCCTGGGTCATGTAGTCTAATTCAACAGCATTTCAAAGATCAGCGCAGTTGTGGAATTACCTCGACCCAAAACAGTTGAGGATTTGAGACGTTTTATTGGTATGATAACTTATTATGCCCGCTTCATTCTCAACATTTCCATTGCGTAGACTACTGAAGAAAAACGTGAAATTCAACTGGACCAGCCAATGTGAATCTGCTTTTATCAAACTCAAGCAAGTGAGCGCGTTCTTGTTCCATACAATCCAGAACTACCAGTTCAGCTAGCCTGTGATGCCAGTCAGCAGGAATTTTATCTCACATTATAGACGATCAGGAGCAACCACTTTCTTTCGCGTCAAGATCTTTGACCTCAGCTGAACAGAATTATTCACAGCTTGGCCGGGAAGCGTTTGCTATAGTGTTCGCCATTGATCACTTCTATCAGTATCTTTTTGCCCGACCATTCAAATTGATCACGGATAATCGACCCCTTGAACGAATTTTCCATCAAAAGAGCAAAACTCCCTCTCATGACATCAGCCAGATTGCAAAGATACGCTGCTTTTCTTTCTGGATTCAACTACGAAATTGTTTTCAAAAAAGGTACTGAAAATACCAATGTCGACTGTCTCTCAAGAGCACCAATACGTCCTCATACAGATAGTTCTATCAACGAAGAAGTACATCAGTTGTGTGTGTCATCTGTCTCTATGATATCCATCCCTCTACTGACCTATCAATCGCTGCGCTTAGAGACAACGAAAGATCCAGAACTTTCTGCAACGCTCTTCAATCTCCCCAACAACCGCATCGCTGACTCTGAATGCTGACTCTGAATTTATCATCGATCATGGTATTATATTCAAAGGTGTCAGAGTAGTGATTCCTTCATCATTACAACATTCAGTCCTTGAAGAGCTGCATATGGGTATAACCAAAATGAAACAATTGGCAAGACGCCTTGACTACTAGAAGTCAATCGACCGAGACATTGAGAAACTAGTCAAGGCCTGCGAGTCATGCGCCACAATGAAAAACAGCCCACCAAAAGCACATCTACACCTCTACACCTTGGGAAACACCGGAAGAAAACGGGCAACGGATCCACATCGACTACGCCAGACCGTTCCAAGGTCATCATTTTTGAAGCTTGCTTCTTATTGCACGACATAGGACTTTTGAGAAGGCTAGTGAACTCGTAAAACGTGTAACCGTTACGAGAAGTCCGTCACGCAACAGTATTGCCATATTTCTGAAAAGGCTAGTGAACTTGTGAAACGTGTAATGTTACGGAAAAGGGAATAAGGGTTCGTCACGCAACAGTGTTGCCAGATTTCAGAATAATCCACTAATCCAATGAAATTTAAATTGAAGCTTGCTTCTTATTGCACGACATAGGACTTTTGGGAAAGCTAGTGAACTCGTGAAACGTGTAATGTTACGAAAAAGCGTTCGTCACGCGATAACTCATTCAAGCGACTGTGTGCAATCTCTCTTGCCGCACTGAGCTCGCACACCCATAGGTGTGAAAAATGGTCAAAAATGGTCAAAAATTTTCAAAATTTTGAAAAAATGGTTAATAATTGCCAAATATGTTAAAATTTTTGAAAAATTGTCCAAAATTTTTGAATATAGTCAAAAATTGTGAAAAATTTTGAAAAAATGATCAAAAATAGTCAAAAACTGTCAAAATTTTGAAAAAATGGTTAATAATTGCCAAATATTTTCAAAAATTGTCAATTACTGTCAAAAGTGATCAATAATTGTTAAAGACGGTCAATAATTGTCAAAACCAATCAAAATTCGTCATGAATTGTCAAAAATGGTCCAAAAGGATCAATAATAAAATTGTTAAAATTTTGAAAAATGGTCAAAAATTGTCAAAATTTTGAAAAAATGGTCAATAATTGCCAAATATGTTAAATTTTTTGAAAAATGGTCAATAATTGTCAAAGACGGTCAATAATTGTCAAAATTCGTCAAAAACTGTCAAAAATGGTCAATAATTGTTAAAAAATTTTAAATATGGTCAAAAATTGTCAAGAATTTGGAAAAATCGTCAAAAATTGTCGAAAACTGTCAAAATTTTGAAAAAATGGTTAATAATTGCCAAATATTTTCAAAAATTGTCAAACATTTGGAAAAATGGTCAATAATTGTCAAAATTTTGAAAAAATGGTCAATAATTATAAAAAACTGTCAAAAATGGTCAATAATTATCAAAAATTGTCAAAAATTTTGAAAAATTGACAAAAATGGTCAATAATCGTCAGAACCTGTCAAAAATGCTCAAAAATGGTCAATAATTGTCAAAAATTTTGAAAAATGTTTAAAATTTTTGGAAAATTGTCAAAAATGGCCAATAATTGTTAAAGACGGTCAATAATTGTCAAAACCAATCAAAATTCGTCATGAATTGTCAAAAATGGTCCAAAAGGATCAATAATAAAATTGTTAAAATTTTGAAAAATGGTCAAAAATTGTCAAAATTTTGAAAAAATGGTCAATAATTGCCAAATATGTTAAATTTTTTGAAAAATGGTCAATAATTGTCAAAGACGGTCAATAATTGTCAAAATTCGTCAAAAACTGTCAAAAATGGTCAATAATTGTTAAAAAATTTTAAATATGGTCAAAAATTGTCAAGAATTTGGAAAAATCGTCAAAAATTGTCGAAAACTGTCAAAATTTTGAAAAAATGGTCAATAATTATAAAAAACTGTCAAAAATGGTCAATAATTATCAAAAATTGTCAAAAATTTTGAAAAATTGACAAAAATGGTCAATAATCGTCAGAACCTGTCAAAAATGCTCAAAAATGGTCAATAATTGTTCAAATTTGGAAAAATGGTCTAAAATCGGCAAATTTTTTGAAAAATTGTCAAAATTTATGAAAAATATTCAAAAATGATCAATAATTGTCAAAAATGGTCAATAATTATTAAGATTTGAAAAAATTATCAAAATTTTGAAAAAAATGGTCAATAATTGCCAAATATGTTAAAAATTTTGAAAAATTGTCAAAGACGGTAAATAATTGTCAAAATTCGTCAAAAACTGTCAAAAATGGTCATTTTTTTGTCAAAATTTTTGAAAAATGGTGAAAAATTCACGAAACATGGTCATTCTATTGTGCATAAAAAGCAAGCTTCTGTCGGCGGTCCGACGACCACTCACCTTTTTTTTTATTGGTGATCGACGCAAAATCGAAATGGGCCGAAGTCGAACCTGTAAAAACAGCTCCAACATATTTCACAACCAGTGAAAAACATTTTCGCTCGATACTGATTTCCATAATTCCTCGTATCTGACAACGCATCAATTTTCATGAGTGAAACTTTCACAGAGTTGTGCAAGGTAGCTGGGATTTTTCACAAGTGAATAGCACCTGGACATCCTTCTACCAACGGATTAACGTTCAGACCCTAAAACACAAATTATCAGCCACAAAAGACAAACCTCTTACCATTCACCAACAAGTTGGCTACAGGGCCACTCCACTTGCCAATGGGAAGACACCTTCAGAAGAGTTCCTCCACAGGCAGATCCGCACACATTTGGGCACCCTGCAACCGACCAAAGTAGTGCAACCAGCAGTACCATCCGGACCAGCACGACATTTAAGTGTGGGAGACCGAGTGTTAGCACGCTACTACGGAAACAACAAAAACTCGTGGAAGCCGGGAACAGTCGTAAAGAAATTTGGTCAGCTGCACTCAGTAAAATTGGACGATGGGTTCATCTTCAAGCGTCACATCGACCAATTGACCAAGTCACGCATCAACAAAAAGAAAGTGGAATTTTCGGATGAAGTTGACTCTCCAGCTGAAGAGAATCAGCAGATACCAGACCTTGGCAACTTGGTCACAATTCGAGCAGGACCAAGCCAACGCCCAGAGCAATCGACGCCTGCTCGTCCTCCAGCCTCTCCACCCAATGAAGACCAACAGCCACGTCGTCCTGCCAGGTCTCATCGCTTGCCTCAATATCTAAGAGGCTACATCCTAGACTGAAATAATTCAAGTGTGGGAGAATCGTAGTGACTAGTTATAAGTTGTTTAGTATTAGTTGTAAGTAAGAAATGTAGTTCTGTCAACCTGTCAGTCTATGTTAGTGTATGTAGATATCCGTGTAAATTCTTCTGTAAAATATAAACCAGTTTACGCCCATCGTCCTGGGAGCTTTTAGGTTATTTTAACTGCAAATTCAGAAGTGATAGAAAGATGCGATTTCCACAAAACAATCTTTTCCATATGAAGTTTCAGTATAAATATACATAGATAGAGTAGAATTTTGGAAAACTTGTATTCTTCACCAAAGTTATTGCATTATCATCTAATGTACCTTTTGTGCCTCTAGTTTTATTAATTCATTATTAATAGTAATACATAAAAAATGGAATTTCTTATAATTTGTCTCCATAAAAATTCTATTGTAACAGCTTGAACAATTTGATTTAAAACTAACCCAAGTTTCCATTCCATAACTTTATTTGAAAATGAAATTAATTACATTGAACTCACTTGATTTTTACTCCATACACAGACGGAGCACTCTTTGTTAGCGTTGCAGTGCTACGCAAACTTTAAAAGATTATTCTCTGAGACTCTCATGGTGAATTGCATCCATTCAATTACATCAATCTCGTATCTGAACAATATTGGAAAACAGTTGATAGTTGATATATTAATATCTAATAAATGTTAGGAAATCCATTACAACTATGTCGTCTTACCTATTCTTCATGTTGCAGTTTATTTGATGAATTAAAAGTATAAGTTGAATTGGAATAAAAAGTTACTGCGTTTATTGCATCATGAAGATCTATTAAGTATTCCTTTTGACTCGTCCTATAAAAGCTTTCAGAACTAATTAAATATCAATTTACAGCGTAGCGACAATTTTACGAAGTTTTAAGTGTGTAAAAATGAATCTGCAAACATTTTCAGGGTATAACTAGAAAATCGTGCCTTTATTGAGCACAAGCGCGTTTTATTCGCCGACAAAACTGGATCTGTTAGATCCGGACAGATATCCATCACGGACATCGTAAGTGGAGTTATTTTAAATGTAAAAACAGATTATATGGCTACCAAACTTCTCCTCGGTCCTAGAGAACTGGTGAGATCCAAGCGGACCGATGTTACACCGAGGTGAGTACTCAGACGAGTCAAAGACTAGGGGAGGGACACAAGATGTACAAGATGTGTACCAAGCAATTGGTGGAGTGGTTACGCTCTCGACGTGCATTCGGAAGGACCGTGGTTCAAATTCCAGGTCCGCCTGACCTGCTATGAGTTTTTTCAGAGGTTTTCTCGTAGCAATAGGCGAATGCTGGGTCAGTACACACCTCGCCACCGTTCCCTCCACTCCTATCCCCTGTACCAATCAATCCTTATTCCTTACAATGTTGGCTGAAGAGGCTCCGGAAAGCCTATTGCGGCCCGCCTCCCACGAGAGGGGGAGA
Source organism: Lochmaea crataegi (assembly GCA_947563755.1). Classification (NCBI taxonomy): domain Eukaryota; kingdom Metazoa; phylum Arthropoda; class Insecta; order Coleoptera; family Chrysomelidae; genus Lochmaea; species Lochmaea crataegi. The sequence continues at coordinate 25,508,419 of OX387425.1, forward strand.
ATGAAAAACTATCCTTCCTTTTTTATAAGATGTGTTCAGTGAGCCAGAATGGACAAATACATGATTGACATTCATGGGATAAACATATCAACTGACAGCCATGCAGTTCTTGCTGCTTAAAATGGTCGCACTAAAGTAAGATTAGTGTGGTTGCCGGGATATAACAATATTTCTGGAGATTAACGAGCTAATAAACTCGCGAGAAGAGGTTCAGCAACAATTTATGTTGGTCCTTGAGACCTACTGAATATCGGTTGGAATCGGTCATTTCCCGGTAAGAAAGAACATGCATGGAATGGGTCCCTATAACGGTGTATATCTCAGGTGCAGACTTTGTGGTATGGAGAACGAGACCGTAACCCATATCTTATTTGACTGTGAGGCACTGGAATGAAGGAGACAAACAGTTTTTGGAGAGGCCAATGCGCCACCTTAAAGATATGGCACATATCCAATGGATTTATATCGTCTACTCGAGGATACTGAGTGGGTGGACTTGATATGGGAGTAGGCAGTGGCGGCTCGTGGTAAAAATTTTAAGGTGTTCTGAAATTTTTGAAAAAAGTATACCTTGTAAGGGGGTTGTCTCCCATCGATTTTATCGTCCTTTCTCCACTTTCCGTGTTGAAATATTGGATTTCTGGAATGATTGTCATTAAAATTGTCTATTTCGGAGATACATTTTTTTTTCAATAGATAGCATGTTAAACGATCTTCGGTCATTGCATTTCTAAGAAATGTTTTAATTCGTTTCAGTGTTGAAAAACATCGTTCGGCCTCTACTACGGACTTAAATCGAACCGTACCGTATGCCTCGATGCGCTGGACTAAATGCAGCGATTTTAAGAGGGAAAATCACGCATGATCACGGCTTAGTTTTAGACGGCCAAGGGGAAGAAGTGTGCAGCGCGGGTGTTTTAAACTGCTCGCAGAGCACGTTGGTATGGCCCAGCTATATAAAATATCAACGATCGCGCGAAATAGAAGATTTTTTGGGAGCTCTGCAGCACTGTAGCTCTTATGTACTAGCCGCCACTGGGAGTAGGCTACAATAAACAACAGGCTGCAGTGCTCCAGGCATGGATACGGCTAAAATATCCAGTATTAATCAATACATCTGATATTTCAGAGAAATGTTAAATTTTTTTGGTTTCTTAGCGAATTCATAAACATTTTATATTCAATATCTAGAATAAAATACCGATGAAACCAATTTACGTTAAAATCTTGATAAGAGTACAAAAAAAACATTTGAATCAGCCAAGTATACATTGTTACAACAGAAATTCCAATTTATGGAATTTTTCGAATGATACTACTACATCATAAGATCTTATGCTAATATTGCTGTCGATGCCTTTCGCATTTTTCATCGTTAAACTGAATTTTTCATGCGCGGTGCTTAAAAGATAGACTTGATAAACGTTACGTGTTAGAAAAATATGATATTGTGCGCGATTTGAAAATTGAAAAGATATATTTTCCCCTTCAAGCCGAAAGCATAAATCTCATAAAATTTGAGAAGGCGTGCACTTACTGGTATCGTTAGATGAATATAAGTAGTGTAATTTTATTCAATGATGTGAAGGTTCATTCCCTTTCTAGGTTTTATCCAGTCAAACTATAAAGAGGTAAAGATAGTAACTGAATGATGCTTAAGTTTTCATTCAAAATATTATTAAATGTCAATATGCTGCTTGAGAATATCCACATAATGTTTAATGAGTCATCTGACAGCAAATATTACATAACGTATAACTAACATAACCGTCAGAAGTATTAGAGCACTAATCCATTATAAACATACCCATTGTTGCAATATTTCACATAATTACTGCAACTGATAGTCATTAAAATTGATTAGGACCACAATTTCTACTTATTCGATAATTGACCCCGACAACCACATTTCTGCTTTGGGCAAGCAACCCAATCCATATTCTCCATAAATGCTCCGCTTCACTCTATAGCTTAAGCAACATCACAAAAAACTGATTCTGCTTGTGTTTTATCTGCTGTCACCAAAAAATAACATTCCAGAAAGATAAACGAAGAGGATTCAAAGTAACCTATGGACAGTCGCCCTACCCCATCCTTTTTCTCTAGTCTAGAGAAAAGCATGTGACTAAATACTCCATTGCAGGGAAAAATTTGGGTTTTAACCCCAAAATCCTGAGCTGGATGTACACTGCCATAGTGAGGCCAATCATAGAGTAGTAGGACTAGCCTATTGACGACGAGAGACAACCTCTCCAAAATTCAAAGTCTAGTCAGTATATGCATTACATTATTAAGACAACATGCTTAACGGCGGCCATGGAAGGGATTCTGAACTTCAAACCACTACAATGATGGTGGAAAGTGTTGCAGAAAGAACAAGATACATAATAAGTAAAGAGGGAATCATTTTAAAAAACCACCTCTTCACTTCTTAGAAATCAGAAAATCTGGGACATGCCAGAAGATGGTATGATAAAAAAGTATAACTTTTCAAAGAAATTCGATAGAGAATTAAGCAACAAGAAGAAAAAGGGATCCAAACACTATTACCAGACTTGGAAAGTATGCCATTCAATGGTATAGAGATGGCTCAAAAGGAGCTGGGATAGGAATGTACGGGCCAGGAACCATACACGCAAAGGATTATCATCATTTACTTAATTACAGTTACCTGTAAATAATTGTCATATTTTAGTAAAGCGTGATCTATATACGTCAAAAAATAATAGTTCAATAGAAACCTAATAGAAACCACCTAGAAACCGCATAGAAACCTCATAGAAACCTCATATAAACCTCATATAAACCGCATAGAAACCGCTAAAAGATGAAAATAACAGTTTCCATCATTACACAATCTGTTAAACACCCAAGAAAATAATTTTACAATCACATGATTCAAAAGACATGGAGATCAACTAAACTGTCGATGTGTTTGGATGTAAATGGAACGACATAGGAATTCATATTTTAACATGGCGGTTTTCTACCTAAAACCACCAAAATGTCATTTTTGAAGAAAAATGGAAATACGAGGTTTTCATCCTAAGCCATCGATATGTTGAAATTTTGACAGCTGGCCCACATTATATTATCTCCTGCTCTGTTTCAAGTGTTATAAACCATAATAACTATAAAATAATCGGCAGCATGTATGGTTGACTAACTTAACAACTTTCCATTAAATATCCTAACGGCATTATTTATCACCAATTAGCGCTATTGGAGTATTCTCTCAATGTCATCTTACTCCTAATGCATGTTATGGTATGGGAGCTAGATGATATTTTGTCGGAACAGAGCTTACTTGGTCTTGTGAATCTCAGTCAGGTGAAAATAGTTTGACATGTAAACTTGTATACTTAAGAGATTGTTTTAGTCTTTTGTCATAGTGGACTATTTGTTTTTGTAGTTTATCTCTATTTCTCTTAAAATAATGAGAAAAAAAGTGTGGTTGATCTGGCAAGTTAACAAACTAGGAGAAAATAACAATCCTCTTTCTCTGAATACCACACCATGCTGGTGAAGAAGGAATTGAAATGTCTTTTGAGCTAGCCGGGAGGGCTAGCCTCTATATCCTTAGCCGATGAACTGCAACTGAAGACGACCTTATGAAGTACTTATAGATGACCCTAGTTAAAATCTAGACTCATCCTTATGTGGATGTGCCGAGCTTTCGCTAAGGTGGGTCTACTTTTGTTCTTGAGTTCTCTATTTGATGACTTTAGGCCATTAGCCGAGCTAACAGTTTAGATGTTTGGTGGAATATGTCTACTGGAGACACCATTGAAAAAGTTTTATCTCATGGGTGGTGTGGAAACGGACACAAATTAAACAATAAATTAGACGCTGTCATCTTAGATTAACTTTGATCGTTATTATCGGCAATTCAGTGAGGACCAGCTAAATACTTACAAAACAGTTTTTATGTAAAATTGAATTGTATTCTATTCGATGTTTAATTTCCATGTACTATATAATCAGCTTTGACGTATGATGAGAATATTCATTGTGGCTAGATTAAATTCATATCCGAATGATGTTAGCTCGTTGCTAGAATCGAACCCTACATTAATTATGCGATAATCAACCGTTTTCGATGTCAGAATAGTGAGTATTTCGATGAAGGCTATGATTATCCAAATAATTGGTTGACTCCAATTCATTATTTGTTGTAGCTATGGTAACTTCTAGTTTAGATTGAGTTGAGGCTGGGGAATCAATCACTTTTATTCTTATAAAAAACATCCATAAGAAGATATTTGTATTAAGATGATAGTAGCTAAATCTATGCTGAATTCAAACCCAAGCTGGTCCCATAGGCAAAAAGTTATTGTTCTATACTAAAAAGTTAATTTTTCGGCAATGGCAGAACATCTTACACGCGGACGAACGGACGTCTGTCGAGTTTTTCATTCATAGTCGGCAGCTTGGGTTTGAATTCTGTATAGTTTCAAGTTTTTATAGGGTATTTTTTTTAATTTGAGCTTTTTATATTAAAAACATGGTACCTATTCAAATTTCACACAGTGATAACATTCAGCATCAACAGAATGTCAAGAAAAAACAATTACTTCTAATTTGAAGTAAATACATGTAATGAAATTTAAACAAAAGAAAAATTGAAAGAAGCATACTTAACGCATCTGAAAATGCCGGATTCTCCGGTTGCTTACTTGTAGGGTGAATACTTTCGTTACACTCCGTCCTAAAAAAACTTTTTTGTGTGACTTTAATATTTATTATGTTCAAGATAATTTTAATGAAGTCTGCTCTTTCTTGGGAGCTGTTTTAATTGTTTCCCAAGACATAAGTGTTAAGAGTTTTAGCCTTTTGCATATAATTTAAAATTGTACTCGATATTTTGTACAATTTTTAAATAATTTGTGCCCATAAAATATCCGGACACAACAGAGGAAGGAAGCTGCTCGAAGGAACACCAGAGAGAAAAAAAATGCTGGAAGAAAACATTAAGGAAAACAACAAGCAAACCATCACCCATCATCCTCCGAAGTGTCTACCACTGGACTTCAGTCTTTTTTTTCGGGTCGAGATGGTAAACTCATGTTCGAATAGGCACTCTCCGCTCACACCGTCGTATTCTCCCTAACTATCACTCCTACCTCTCAGGCCATATCGAGCCCTTCTCTCCCCCTAACCATTCTCTCGACTACTCCACTCACCTCCATCCATTCCTCCTCCCCCCTCAACATTTTCACCACCATGTTCTCCCAGTACACCGCCTCCCCTAGTTTCCTCTCCAACTTCTTCAGCACTTTCTCGTTCCTCCGACATCTAAACACATGCCCCACATCATCCTCCACTTCACACCTCTCGCACACTCCACTCTCTCTTTTCCCAATCTTGTGGAAGTATCCTACTTTCGTCACATGTCCAGTGAACACCTGTATCAAGAAGTAATTCACCTCCCCGAATTTCCGGTCCATCCAATCTCTCCTATTCCCAATCGCTCCATTTAGCGCGCCCTCATACTCCTCCCATCTTCTCTCCATTTCCTCCTCCACCCATTCCTGTACTTCCTCTCTGGTCGCACCCCTCCAGCATTTGTTTGTAGCTCTAGCCATCACGTCTAATGGGTAGGTCCTTGCCAGCACCGCTGCTGCCAGTCCACCCACTGTCCTGTACCCCTGCACCACCCTCAGCAGTATCCTCTCTGCACCCGCAGGAGTAGCCAAACCCTCGCATTCACCTTCGCTCTTCCATTCCACACCTCCGGACCGTACAGCATACTCTGCTCTACCGTCCTACCAATTACCCTCCTCTTTCACTCTACCGGCCCTTTCACATTACACAACAATCTCTCCAGCCATGCTGCCCTCACTGTCCCCTTCTCTGCCGCCTTTAACATGTGAGTTTTGAAGGATAATTGAGTATCCAACTACACCCCTAGGTATTTCACAGACTCCTCCATACGAATTCTCCTTCCCTTCACAATCACCCCACTTCCCTCGTCTTGCTCCGTCCCTTCACTAGCAACCCCACCGTCTTATCTTCCGCCACTTCCAGTCCGCACCGCTCTATCTTCTCCACAATATTCCTACACATTATCTCCGCCTTTTTTTCTATCCCCGCCTCTCCCTTTGCCGTACATACCAGACACACATCGTCCGCATACACCGTAATATCACATCCCTCTTCACATACTATCCGACAAACCTCATCAAACAGACACGTCCAGAGCGTCGGTCCAAGAACCGAGCCCTGGGGATTCCAGCCTCCGTTTCATACCTCCTCCCTCTGGAGTCTACAATCACAAGCCTCGTCAGATAGTCCTCCACCAGGTTAACCAATTCCTGCCCCACTCCAAGCCTCAGCAACGCGCTCAACACTGCCCGTTTGCTGACACTGTTGAACGCGTTCCCGACGTCGAAGAACACGAGTAGGGCCAATTTCTTGTTCCTCCAGCTCCCTAGCTATTTCCACCAGGCCCATCACCCTGCCCAGTGCCGAGATGCACGCTTTCCCCTTAGTAAACCCGTGTTGGTTTACCCTAAAACCCCCATTCCTACCAACTTCCTCCTTAATCCTATTCTTTATTATTCCCTCCATCAATTTACCCATACCACACAGCAGGCTGATAGGCCTGTAGTCCCCCACCCACTTCCCCTCTCTACCCGCCTTCTTCATCAGTATCACCCTGGCCACCTTCCATCCTTCCGGGAACTCTTCCTCCCTAGGCACCCTGTTGAATAGTTCCCAGAAGTACTCCCCATTATCATCCAACAGCCCTTCATCAGGCCATCTATCCCTGGGGCTTTCCTTACTTTAATGTTTCTCCCCCCTCCTCTACTTCCCACTTCTCTACCGGCCTTATCTCCCTAATTTTCTCTACCCCCCTAGTATCCTGTATTTCTCGAATTCTGCCCCCTGGACTTCAGTCTGGAAGGACATAAATAGACCAGTGATAAAGACACGACATATGCCGAGTAAGCATCAAGTGCGAAGGACCAACCGTTCCAACGAGTATCCTGGAACGAGAGGCAAACCAGCCATCTATGCGAACTGCTTGGAAGAATTTCTAGCGAGCCACAGGATGTACTCAAGCATCTAACAACGGAACGACAAGGAAGACACCGAAGCAATCCCCAAGAGAAACGACGCTAGGAGTTAGCTACGTCCAAGCGAGAACCATAAAAAAACGACAATGGCGACGACTACTCTTCATTTAATATCTCTACCAGAAATGCATTTAGGCAACTCTGTTCATGGCAGCTGGAGCACGTATTTGATCAACGTAATACAACACGATGACAGTCACATCGCTAGCCGCAACCCATTTTATAGTTACAAATTATAAGCTTCAGAATAAAAACGGGTGCTGGCTCCTCGGTACTAAAAACTGGTGATAAATTAGTGTCCATTTTTTTCCAAAGTTAATGCGTTGGCGGTATATTATTTGTTTGTCAAGTCTGAATTTTTAATGCTGCAGAGGTTGGTGAGGCAATCTATATAAAATTACAGCATTGCCGGATTGACCAACTTCTTCTTCTTCTTATCACGCCCTCTCCTGCCGATGGTTGGCGATCTAAATGGAAATTATAGATCTGGAAACTGCGAAGGATTTCTGCAGGTGAGCGGTCGAACCATCTTCTTAAATCTTTTAGCCATGAGTTCTGGCGTCTTCCTACTGATCTTTTCCCCTGAACTTTGCCCTCTATTATGAGGGGTAATATTTCGTATTTATCACCTCTCATCGTATGACCCAGATATTGCATTTTTATTCCCTTGATGGTGTTCAGTAGTTCTTTTTGTTTGTGCATGCGTTGAAGTACTTCATCGATGGTGATCCTTTGTACCCATTAAATTCGCAGCATCCTCTTCTACCATTTCTAGTTCTTTTTTGATCTTAGAACTTATCTCCTTCTTTTTCTTGGGTTTATTCAATCGTGCGATGTCTATTTTTTTGACGTTTTTTTCTCTTTTAACTCTCAGGAATCTCTTGAGTCTAAAGTCCAATACGACAGGGTTGTGATTACTGCTGATGTCTGTTCCAGGGTGGGTTTTTGTAGATTTCATATACCTTTTGAAATTTAGGCTGAGCAAACTAACTTATTAAAATATGTAAATCTGTAGACATTCAAAGAAGTACCCGAATGTTCAGGCGGGTGTGAATTTTCCACCAGAACATTCGGTAAGGGATGTGGCTGTCGTCAAATTGGATTACGTTGTGTAAATATGTACTTCAAGTGCTATGGACTGGGTTGCCTAAATGCATCACTGCATGCATCACCGCCTAGAGCTCTACCTTATAGGTGGTGTGGAAGCAGGCCCAAATTGGACAATAAATTAGTCTCTGGTGTAGCAACATTTTAACGAGTTACGAGTGGGGGTGGTTTTTAGCAAGGTGAGGGATATTGCGGACAGTGTTAAGGTGAGACCCTTTCGGGGTTTAATCCCATCCGTATATATAAACATTTCCACCTAATGTGAAAACATTGTAGATTTTTTCTTAGTAGGTACTATTTGACTCTACTACTACCTACTTTTCCCTGTACTGCAGCAATGCTATATAATAAATATAAATAGATATTCCGCGCAAATTTGCATGCACCTCATTATTTATCCAATTATGCACCATGTTTTGGCACTATCGCTATCGGGTGGTTTCATTTATGGAATAAATTTTCCACGAAATTAGGTTAGCTCCATGTCTACTATCAGCTTTTATTGTTTTTTAATGAATCTTATTGACGTAAAAACAACAATCTCGACAATTTTAACAAGCTCATATAACCTTTCAATTGAATTCTCCTCTAGTGTATGCAGATCGTCACCAATTACGTCTACAAATTGGTGTTAGGAGAATAATAAATCTCAATGTAGAAAAGTCGACAGAATCCATATAGTCCAGGAAATGCATAATTTTAGGCTGCAAAAGTTATGGTAGTTCTGTTCATAGGCTTGTTTTATGTTTTTTGAGTAACTGGATCCGAATTTTTAACGTCCCACAAAAAATTATTCCCGCAATTCCCTCAAATTTTTAAAACAAAAACAAAAAAAATGGGCAAAAAATCGTAATTTTGTATATTTCAAAGAAAAATCAGCTGGAAAAAGTAGACAAAATTTGCCATAAAAAGGATTAAATGATATTTTGACATGGTAAGGCGTTAGCGCGTGTCAGAATATGTACCTAGCAGTCGGGTGAGTGCCGCTACATCAGACAATAAGCCAAGTCCAACTTTGGAAAGAAAATCTGATGAAAGCACAAAAATGGAGTTGGGATGAAACTATATCTTGATACTACCTTTAAACTTTCCGCTAACTCAAAACTTATATCCTACAGGTGTAAAATAGGCCTCCGTAGCGCGAGTGGATGCAAGAAAAGTGGATTGAAATGTTCAATAATGTGTCTAGAGTGCAACAATTCATGTGATAGTCGCCCTGAAGATATCGTCGAGAATTTGGATGAAGTAGTGGAGCTCAAACTGTTGTTTCAAAATGTCGATCAATGTATGTATGTAAATTGGGGTGACATTCACTGAGACCTAAAAGATCTATTGTGCCCCCTTACTTCTACTTAGTTCCTGAGAAAAGTATCAGTGACTAGTAGCTCCTTTAGTCCTATTTCCCGGAGGAATTTTAGGATATCTGCAGGCTTTAACTTAGGTGAATGTCCCTCTTCTATCCAGTAATCTCCAAGGTGTTGTGCCCTAGGATTCTGTATGTGGATGGAGGTTTCTTCTTCCATGCCACAGAATCTACATTCTCCTTCCTCCACTATTTTGAGCTTTTTCAGGTGCCCATTCAGGCGACAATGTCCCATAGGGATCCCTGTTGAAACTCTTAGTGCAGTTTTACTTTGACGTATGCATTCAGTTGTAGTCACCCAGAAGAATCTTTGATTGTCTAAGTCCTACTAGATCTTTCCAATGGTCAGATCTTCTTTTTTTTCGGCTTTGTCTATTTCTTCCAATATTACATTGGAGCTGATACCGCAAAATGGTTCCGGCCCCCAAAAGGGCCCATTTCCATCTATCCCAGTGTGTCCTGGAATCCACAGTAAGGTGACTATATTGTTCTCGCCTAGTTCATTTAGTTTGTCTAGACATTCTCACACCTTTTTGGAACTGATAACACAAGAGCTCAGTGCTTTAATGGCTGCTTGACTTTCCGACATTATGATAATCCTTCTTCTTGAAAGATACTCGGGGCTTTTCCCAAGATTTTAGAGTGTTTGGTTCCTGGCCCGTACACTCCTATCCCAGTTCCTTCTATTGCTTTTGAGCCGTCTGTGTACCATTGAATGGCATTCTTTCCAAGTCTGGTAATGGTAATTGGATCCCATTCCTTCTTGTTGCCTAATTCCGTAACGAATTTCTTTTTTCATCATACCATATTATGGCATGTTCCAGGTTTTCTGATTTCTAAGAAGTAAGAAGGTGGTTTTTTTAATGATTCCCTCTCTTCTTAGTCTGTATCTTCTTCTTTCTGCAACACCATATGAAGTGGTTGAGAATCACTTCCATGGCTGCCGTTGGGCATGTTCTCATTGCTCCTGTAATGTACATACAGGCTAGTCGTTGAAGTTTGGAGAGGTTTCCTCTCGTTGTCAATAGGCTAGTTCTACTACTCCACGCAATGGCTCCATAAGTGATAATAATTGGTCACACTATAGCAGTGTACATCCAGCTCAGGATTTTGGGGTCAGAACCCCAATTTCTCCCTGCCAGATTCCTGCACACCATTAGAGCCATTTTTGTCGATCAAGCTGATGATATTATTTTTAAGAAATTACGTAGTTCTGATGGTATAAATCCGAGTGCATGGAAGAATTGTCAAGTTACCCGTTTTTAAATTTCCTTTATTGTCTTCCTTCCTACTATAGATCAATCAATTTACTATAAAAATAGGACATTAAAACAAACTATATTTTCAGCTTGACTGACAAATGTTTCTTTGTTCAGATGACGAATTTTTTTGACGGTCAATTATTTTATACCAGATTTCTTTTAGTCGCTCACGTTTCGATCTGACAATTAGAAAATAAGGTTTGCTTATATTTCGACAAAAAAAACAATATTAATTAACAAAATATGAAAAGAAGGGAAATATACGTATAATTGTACACCGGAGTACATAATTTAATGAATGAAAGAGCACATATATTGCTTCGTATCATATGCTGAAGTTTTTATAATCCACCAAAAACTGACTAATGAAATCAAGCAGCAGTTGTTAAAAATGAATATTTCATTTCATGGTCATATACTCGAGTTTGAATTATTAATTTTAGTAAAACAAAATGGACATCCCAGGATATAGTATGTATATAACATGTACAATAGAGAAAGTTTTGAACAGTTAAGGGCATAGCTATAAGTTGAGGGATCTTGTACAATGGTCATTTTGTGTAATTTAAACCCTACATGTAACATGAACTCATTAGATGTTATGCAAAATGTGACTTCTCCTTGGATATTTCACAAACTTTGCAGATTTCAATTTGTAAGCACATTTGAAGTGAAGTATTATTGTTTTGATTTAAAATTATATATCAACATGATTGATCTACTCAATTTTTGTCATGCTCAGTGGCGGATTTACACATTTGCCGCCAGTAGGCTATTCAAATTTTGCCGCCCCTACCGACCCCTACAATGCTTACTTAAAGTTTAAAACGACAACCAATCATACCATATCCAGCTAAACTGGGATGGGTTGGAAGCATGCAGTCAGGAAGGAACGTTGGTGTGGTGCACAGACGGATCTAAAACTGACATAAGAACAGGAGCTGGAGTCCATGGCGCCAGACCCAGGTGCAATATCCACGCATCGTTGAGGAAGTTTGCATCTGTATATATTCCAGGCAGAAATATACGCTATCGACACGTGTTTGCAAATTAACATCGAAAGGGGGTATAGAGGCCAAAAGATCCTCATACTCAGATAGTCAGGCAGCACTGAAATCTTTAGCATGTCCCCAGATGAGATCTAGACTGGTCTGGGACTGCCTTCAAAAATTTCTAACCCTGATAAACCACAATAGAGTAACTCTTAAGTGGGTCCCGGAGTACAAGGGTATTTGGAATATCAAAATCTGCTGCACGTGGTTGTACATCTCGGTGGATTCAAACTAAACATCAGACGTACTGGAGCTCAGCAAACTCTTGGTCAAAAAACCCTCGGAGTCGCTGACTAACGGAATATTAAACCTCAGCAGAGGCCAGATAAGGAAAGTGACGGGATTACTCACCGGTCACTCTACCCTAAAAAAGCACATGCATACAATTGGCATATGTAGGGAGGAACCTATCTGTCGGTTGAGCCTCTCACATTATCTTCGAATCTGAAGTACTGTCTCATTGAAGATATAGACTCCTAGGACTAGAGTACCCAAGGGAGGATTTCTCCATGAAGGAGCTAGTGAAGAGACTGTTGAGCCTAATAAGGGCTACTGGTCTCTTCACATAAACGGTAACGGTGAACGGTAACCAAGAGCACTCTGACTGGTGGTGCCGAACTAAAAAATCAATCAATCAACCAATAATCAAACAAAGTTTAAAAGCAATATATTTGATTATCTAGTAAGAATCCGGCTAATAATGTCGATCACATTCCATCACAGCAGGTAGGAAAGTTTCACAATACCATTTTGTACAACAAAGCCAAGACGTTTTGGTTTTCTTGGCTTAAGGTAGATCTTAGACAATTTTGCACTCGTTTCCAGCATAGAATGTTTTTTTTCAACTGCTGTTGCTGGTAAACATAGAGCTATGCGAACTGCTAAATACACCTTAGCATAAAACGTTTTGCAAATTCTGTTTCCGCAGGAAGATCTTTTAAATGATCCAGATTCCGGTTTATCAAAATTGGTGAATGTCGTAATGGATACGAGTACAGTTCCTACATTTCTAATGATGGAATTGAAGCATGGGAGTAGCAAAGACATATTTATGAAGTCATCCGTGCCCCACGCTCCCCTGCATATTATTGAATTGTTTGTGTGAACCTACCAGCATTTAGGTATATAAATATGGAAAAACATGGATTTCTAGTCATCGTCACGCTTTTATGCAACACACAATACTTTTGGTTATGCAACACAATTAACAATGAAGCGTATATAGTGTTGCTTAAATCATCGTCACGCTTCCATGAGCTATATGTATACTGTGTATATATGTATACTTTTTTTTGTAAAAAATTCCATTTACGATGGGCTAACAATAAGAGACATTTTAAGAGACATAAAAAAAATGTTCCAAATTAGCCGCCTTAGGCTGCAGCCTACTCAGCCTGGTGGTAAATCCGCCACTGGACATGCTGCCTAGTCACATTTTACAGATAGCTTGTAATAAATATCCAACAAACAAGTATATCAATACAACCAGCCGAAATATTTCAAAACTCCAGCAAAGCGAGAACATAAAATTGTTTGACATTGTTAATCGTCATCTAATTTACGAGTTACACAACATATAATATGTTGACTGTATTCACTGTATCTTACTCAAATATTTAATTCAACAATTAAATTCAATCATTGTTCCATGTTTGTATCAATTGATTTCATCTGCCGTTTTATTATTGATGTCGAAGTGGTAGGGACGCATCAATAAATATCCATATTGCAAATTAAAACATTGGAATAAATAAACAGTACTCATTGTAAAATGCTATAATTTCTCTCATAGTAAAATATCAGGCTTCCAATTCTTGAATACCGGGAGTACAACAACCGAGAAAAAGGAGGCGTGGTTCTTTCTAGAATGAAAAAATGGTATTCTTGAACATCATTCTATTGAACGTCAATAGAAGGATGACTCCCTCATGGTTCTTGGGATCAGCCAGTGAACACGGGGTAATTTGACAGTTTTGTGAATTGATTTGACGTTGTGGACCATTAACCTCACTTTTTATACGCATTGCTGTTCAATTCATATATTAGTCCAGTGCTGAAGCCTTTGAAAATGGTAAAAAGTGAAAAAAAATATAGTAGGTTGAAACCCATTGGAAAAGGAAAAGAATACCACAAAAATGAAAGGAAATAGTATATTGTGCAACAAGTGGGAAAAGTACTTTCCCCATATGTTGCACACTATACTCTTTCTACAACTGCACAAATTTAAAGAATACAAGTAAAGTAACTCAATATTTATTTTTATGGTTAGTAAAACAAAAATAACACTAAAGTATCCTATCTATATACTGTTAAATAATTTTATTTAAAATTATAGTTGACGGTGAAATTTGTACAATTTTGAATGGTCAAACCCGGAACGTCATTTCTTTTCACTAAATTCTCCGTTATATTAATTAATCTGACAGTTTCGTGACAACTAAGTAGGTATTTAAAGATTTCAGAAGCCTACTAAGTTTTTTTCCATTTTATTTGATTCTCCATATACACGTATGAGCAATATTTGGTTTTGAAATTAAGTAATGTATGAGAAATACGTCACTTTTCATAGCAGTTGTAGAAAATAGTATATTGTGCAACAAGTGGGGAAAGTTCAACTTTTCTCACGAGTGTGGAGGTTTGTGGCACGAGCCCGAAGGGCGAGTTCCGCAAACACACGAGTGAGAAAAGTATTTTCCCCACATGTTGCACAATATACTTTTTCTACAACTGCACAAATTTAAAGAATACAGTAAAGTAACTTAATATTTATATTTATGGTTAGTAAAACAAAAATAACACTAAAGTATCCCATCTCTATACTGTTAAATAATTTAATTTAAAATTATAGTTGTTGGTGAAATTTGTACAATTTTGTATGGTCAAATCCGGAACGTCATTTCTTTTCACTAAATTTAAAGATTTCAGAAGCCTACTAAGTTATTTTCCATTTTATTTGATTCTCCATATACATGTATGTCATTGTATGTGGCGTGAGCAAAGTGCCGTGAGAAATAATATTTCTCACAGTATGAGCCATATTTGGTATTGAAATTAAGTAAGGTATGAGAAATACGTCACTTTTCATAGCAGTTGTAGAATAATAAATAACAATCTTCAAAGATGTTCGACGATCGGTATAATTATGGCATAATTATTATTATCACTTCAACACTGGGTTGATGTTTTTTATTATAATATAACAATAATTGTATTTGTAAATAATTGAAACTTTCTAATTAAAAACTGATAAAAATTCACATGACAGATTCAAATACGTGCGCATTTTGTCTATCAAAAAATTCGGTTTTATGAGTGGTCAAGAAATTTGGCATCGTTGTGGCTGATGTTCCTGATGATCTTAAGAGAACAGCAGTTGAGTAGAATAGAGGAATGATCCCCGGGTAACGTTCTATATTCTATTGCCGTCAAGAATTGATGCCCTGCACTGCTAACATGGCTTACAATTTTACGCATAATATTCGTCCTTGTTAACTCTGATGGATGAAGCAATAATTCGTGAAGTAGCCAGAAAGTATAACTATCGCTTTTTTTTTGTATGTTTTTGACTGAGTCCTAGGTAGTTCAGATTCACAATTGTATCTGGTAGGTGGCGCTGCAATCGAGCTTACACTGGAGTTGTCATAACGAATGGACTTATTTTAATGAAATTTTGTGTGAGTGTTTGAGTCCCTGGATGGTTAAGATTCACAATTGGTAGCAGCAGGTGGCGCAGCAATCGGGTCCACACTGAACTCCGCCTAAAGGACTGTACCTATTTTGATGAAATTTTGCAAAGAAGGGTTTTTTGGTACCAACATTCCAAAAAAATAGGTTATATCCTCGGAAAAATTGGAGGAAGGCCCAAGAAAATAAAATTTAAGGAAAGATATTCCTTCTAGCAAAATATAAACATGATTATCAAATTTGTCGAACGAAAATCCATATCAATCTTATATATTTTCCATATTTAAAAAAATAAACCTTTCTGAATTTTATGTGCTAAAAATCAGAAAAGTTATCTAAACCGTATACAGTTATATAATATATTTTTATCATATTGATAGCACGATTTCAGGTAGGCGACCCTAAAACCGCAATAAAACCTAGGCGGACATTGGAATTTAGGCAGGATAAAATAAATCAATTGTATCTCAATTCTCCAAAAGCGAATAAATATGGACAATAAGTAGGATATTTAAACGTGGGAACCTAAAACCTAAACATAAAAATTACGCGCACATACTACCTACTTATACTAGAAAATAGTACTCTCATAGGCTCCGCCCAATTGCATCTTGCGCCTTGATTGGATTACAACTTACTTGATTTAATGGGCGGAGGCTAAGAGAATAGTACTTTCTAGTATGAATAGGAGTAGTTTTCATTTAATGGTTCATGAACTAAGGACACATCCAAACGTTCAACTGAGACAACTCACGGACTACACCAGAGAGGACTACAAGAAACACCCAAGACCGAGAAAACAGCTGGAATATGGCCAGCAATGAAGACAAGAAAACAACAACAAAAACCATGTAAGTAGAACGACAACACTTACCTAGAGTTCCTGCGAGTCCATAAAAAGACAGGCAGGAAAGCTAGTAAAGACAGCTTTAGTAAGTGGATCCACTCTCTAAGGATGTCTTTGGTCTTAATAAGTCGGAATAGACCTTCTTGAGGCAGCGATACACACACACCCCGAGAGCGACGAAAACAAAGAAGACCAACGAGAGAAAAGTCACTACCTCGAAGAAAAAGAAGACAGCCAGAACTTTTCCCTAAACCAAGAAAAGAAGATGGACTAGCCCAGCAGATCGGACTGTGGCCTCATCGGAAGAGATGAGGGGTGGAGGAATGTTCTTCCCGGGATGCATTGCTCCTAGAGGAGTGCATCCTGGAAGGGACGGGTTTGATAGAGGTGTGTGTGTGTGTTAATGGTTTATTTTGCAAGTGTATATAATAGATACTTATCTGATTTCTTGTTTATGTATTGGCAGTTTATAAAGAAAGTTTGTGGAATCATCACTCCGAGTATATTTTAATTTAAAATGATGTCAACAAGTTTTGCCTTCACCCCAGTTAAGCCTGTTAGTAAGGCTGCTTTCACGTTAAGGGAAAAACTATAATACTGAATGTCCACGATTCACTTGTGCACCAACGTCCTTCAAGTAATATTCGGGAAATAGTTAGCGCTTGTTCCAATATGACGGGAGTTGGAGAAGCGATCGTTTATATATTTTTGAAAGAACGAAAAAGCGGAACTGTTAGTTCTCCCAAGAAGACTGAGGGAGTAAGCCATTGGAAATTGAAGAATTCCATAAAAATGTTAGTAGGAGACAGATCCACTCCTTTTATTTTAATAATGAAATTCCAACATTAGACAAAATTATTTCCTTAAGTAGTCAAAATAATGACCTACCATCAATAAGCAGAAGTAAATTATGAGAACTATTACGAGAGATTGAATTTCGCTGGGAGAAGCATAGTCGAAAGTCACTGTTAATTGATAGAGAACACATTGTATGTTGGAGAAGGGGATTATCTTAGAGCCATGAAAAGGCACCGTGAGGAATATTTATTATTTGGACGAGACTTGGCTAAACGAAGGACATACCGTATCAAAAGTATGGGTAGATACGACTGTGAAAAGCTCTCGCCAAGCGTTCATCGAAGGTGTAACAACCGGGTTAAATAATATTCCCATCGGAATGGACGTAGACTTATTATAACCCATATCGGAAAGGAAAACGGTTTTATCCATGGTGGAGTATTAAGTTTTGTGTCCAAATCAACTAAAGATTACCACGAAGAAATGACCGCCGACGGCTTTGAAGAGTATTTTATGCAGATGCTGGATTTAATTCCAGAACATTCTGTAATTGGTCTAGATAACGCTAACGACTTGTAGAAAAATCGTCAACAACTGCTTGGAAGAAAGTTGAGATAATCGTTTGGTTGGATAACCACAACATCGTATACGAAGAGCATTCCGTAAAACAAGAATTATTACGAATTGTAAGACTGCACAAATCGAAATTCAAAAAATATGTAATTTACGAAATGGCGTTAGAACGTAGAATAACTGTGCTACGATTACCACCATACCACCGCGAACTCAATGCTATTAAACTTATATGGGCGCAAGTAAGGGGTGACGTAGCACGAAACAATAAAACTTATAAATTGGAACATCTGCATCAATTACTGCGAAACTCTTTGTCAAAAATGTCTGCAGAGAACTTAAAAAAAGCTGTGAGTCATACGCATAAAGAAGAACAGAAGATGTGGCAACTGGACAATATCATGGATGGAACCGTTGAATCTATAATAATTAATGTTGGAGTTGAAGATTCGTCAGATTCTGATGAAATGGAATCAGCCCTTTTTAGGACTACAAATCATTCTTATGTAGAACTTACTAATTGATTAATTAAATTGAATAATCTAGGATTTCCGTTTGTATTGTTATCACTACCTGAAGTTCACTAATTAGCGTAAATACGTCGGAAGTTATTAATTAAATATATGTGCTACTTATATAAATGAAATAAATATTGTATTAAAATATATCTATAATAAAATACCTAATAGGATCTTATTCTTACCCAACTACACTGCACTGTCACGGCAAATTTATCACTTCTAAATATATTTGAATGGTAATGGTATTAGGGTTCTATTGTCCTCGCTACCTGCGGTTCACTATACAGGAAGAATCTAGCGAAAGTTGCTAACTGAACAATTATTTACAAGAAGAAGCGCTTACAATTCTGTTTAATACATTGAATCACCCTGAAGTGTTTCAGACACGTTTTTGAATTTATACTAGTTCTTCAGCTATCAATATGATAAAAATACACTATAGTTAATCTCTGGACTTCTATTGGAGTTCAATTTATAATGAATTATTTATTCTAATAATAATATGTAATGTAATATCAATATCAAAACTAAATATATTTATGCTTACGAATACTTTTATATGTTTATTGATAAACATATTTATCCAATATTATAAAATAATTAAACAGGTAATAGCTGACTGTATAATTTCAATAATAACCTACATTTTCTTATAAGAATGGTATTATAACATTTTATCTTAGTAGGAACGTAGGTATTTCATTGAAAAATGTATCTAGCTCAAAGTTCATGTATTTATTTGTTCTAAAATTTACTTCGTCAAACATATCCCCTTTTAGCAAGATTCTACTTAATCCACACTGCTATCTATTCCTCTAAAGTTTTTTTGAGTGCGCTAAAATTGCTATCAAAAATCTACTTAGGATCCTGCTCAACTTTCTATTAAAAACCCGTATTAATGGATGTTTCGCCAGAGTTAAAAAAATTATTATTCTACCGTTTTCAGTTACTGGGAGATTTTCAAGTGGTATTCATTTCCGAATTTTCCATTAATGTTACTTTGTATTCAGGGTTTACTGATCGATTTAAGTATGATATTTTCCTTTAATATTTGATATATTTTCTTCTATTCAATTTTATATTTATTTCATCAGAAAATATTGTTTACTTCACAATCCTCTATATAAAAGTATTGTCGTATTTTTGTATGTTTATCAGACAGTAATCACTTTTTGAGCATCCCAGTAGAATAGAGGTGAGGTGTTTTCTGGTTCATAAACATGGATTATGTATATTATACGTAATGGTGATTCCAACGGAAACTTTGTGGATTAAACTTCATTAATTGCCGTTTTCTCTATTTCTGTTATATAATTGCCGTGAGACTTCGGCATTCGGTTGTACAACTTTTTGAATTAATAACTAATTTGCAAGAAAATTGAATGTCATTAAAGAGCAATGAAATTAGTTTTGCTCAAATTAGGATGCGAAATGCAATGGTTGATCAAACTTTAAATAGTTTCCACTGATATTAGAATACTTTAGGTACGAGAAGTTTTGACTTACATAATTTTTATGGTTTGAAACAATACAGTTTTTATATCCAAAAATTTATTTCTCATAGTTTTCTTTTGTATTTTAATGAATGAATGTCTTGTTTTAACGCACAAAAGTGATCTTGCTTCGACTTAACTTTCTCTGATATTGTTTCTGTACTATACAGGGTGGCCCATTAGTGTGTGGAAGTGCAATAACCTACTTAGGATAAAAAATACAAAGACAAGTTTTGGATAAATGTTGTTGTATTTGCGCCAATACATATGTCTAAAATATTTTAAGATGCACTGGGTGTTCAGCCTAAGCGAGACAACATGAAGTTTACTTTTTTCAATAGGACACCCTATATTTATGTTTACCATCGAGTTCAGCGTAAAATCCTGCATTCAGCCCTATATTTTCTTTGCTCATAAATTGCGACGTTGCCAAGTTGGATGGAGCAAAAAATATGAAGGTTTGACGAAAATTGGTGCACTAAAGATGCTGCCTAGTAAACGTTATCACTGATAAGCAACTAAACCTATTTGGTAGGTAAGAAGGTGGAGAATGGATAAAATGTCTGAACAGAGTAGTTTCGATTGGAGGTCGTGGGTATTTTTTGGATAAGCATATCGCTTGGGGTAAGTAAACGCACTTTCACGTTTAAAGTATGTTAAAAAGAAAACTATTATATTTAGGAAGTACAGAAACAACACTCTGAAAAATGATTGTTTGCTTCAAGTAAACGTGTTTGGTTGAAAATGATTTGTTTAGAATTAACAATTTTTGATAAATGCAAAAGAATTGAGTGTTCAATTAAAAAATTCAAATTGCTTGAATTGAAATTATTAATTGTTTGCAATTACTATTTGGATTACTTTCTTTCTAATATAGCAATGATTAAACTTGAAGAATATTTGTTTACGCTGGAAACGATTTGTTTGAATCAAACAATTACATTTATTTAATAAAAAATTTCTAATAAAAACAAATTTTTTTTAACTCAAAGAAATAAGTGTTCAATGAAGAAATTTGAACTGTTTAAATATAGATTATGAATTGTTTGAAATTAAGGTTTATATTTGTTTGTTGAGCTAACTTTTTTAATAATTCTTCTGTATTTTTAGATAAACAGTGATTATGTACTAAAGTATATGAGCCAAGTCCAAAGTATAAATATTAGTGGCCGTTTTGATCTTCTCTTTGGCTCAGTTTATGAGAAACGCAAACATTTACTGAAACCATCAGATGAACTCTTTATAAAACAGTTAGATGATGTGCTGGATACAACTTCTGGTAAATTTCATATGCATAATTTCAATGGCAAATTTAATACCGCCCGAAGGGCGCACTCATATAAGTGGTAGAAGGAAATGGAAGCCATCAATATCCGAATGTAGAGATGCTCTATTTCTGCAAGCCAAGGCCCCTGGGGACATAGAAAAATTGAAAAAATAACGACTGGATATATTATATGCAAAAGGCTTAACGGTTCAATATAATTCTTTATTAAATATGTTTGGAGAGATAGCAAGACTTTTCAGTTAAATCACCTTTTCAGTACCTAATCCAGCCTTTTTGAATTTGGTTTTAGTTTTGTAGAACTATGTCATCAGCTGCACAAACAATCTTTAATATGACTCATAATAAGAATAAATAATTTACATCAATTAAACTAAAACCAAATTGAAAAATTATTTTACTATAAGCTTAAAAAAATACATTCTTCTATTTAAACTAGCATTTATTTGAAGCAAACCAATTATTTTTAAAAAGTGGGGCATGATTCTTTTTTTTAAGAAATCCATTGTTTGAACAAAACAACTCGAGTTTTGATGCAAGAAATTATTCAGGTATCTTAAACAAATGTATTTTTTGACTGAAACAAATCACAATTCAAAAAAAAGGATAGTCTGGATTTTAAATAAAAAAATGTTTGATTTAAAATAGTAATACTGTGAAGTAAACAACTCGAGTTTGCACAAACGAAATTATTTTGAAGTTTTAAAAAAATCCATTGTTCTTAACTTAACACGTCTGTTTGGTTGACTCTATTCAAACTTCAGATTTGTGTATCTTAAACAAATTTTCTTTCATTCAAGAAAATCTTTTTCAGAGTGGAGTATTTATTACATTGGTACATTACAAATAAACATATGAAAAATAAAAAACATAAACTTTGGGATTCTCAGCTGCTGAATCCATTCTTCAGCAGCTGGTTATTGTGATGCCTCTCTCTGCAGCTACAACTTTTCTTACCACTTTTTTTCCTTTCACGGATACGACTCTGGGTGTCTTTTTGGTACTCATCCCAGTTTCATCCATGTTAAAGATGCGATTCGGGTTAAAATTGTATTTTTCATACAGTTACTTTAAGTTACCAAAGAATCTGTCAGCCTGCACTTTATTAAAGCCAATTGTCCTTGCAAGACTTGTTGGAATTGATTGACGTAATCGAAGTCTCTCGTATCGCTTAAGGAATTCTCCAACCCAGTCACGTCCTTTTATTTAGTTCTGCATACTGGAAAAAACAAGTCTCCGTAATGACTGAATTGTGATTCCGCAAAAAAGATTGTCCAATGTTCAAACAATATCCGACGATCTCATTTTATTGAGCACTTGTAAAAGTAGGCTTAAAACGTCCTAAAGACGTTGCAACACTGTAAAGACAGTCTTTTTCTAAGGGCACTCACACCATGTTCCATAAACCTTTTTGCCTCATCTATTTGCTTTTGGGTGACTAGCCGCTTATCTGGATTTTTTCTTCGATAGTTACGAGGCATTTTCCTGAAAGAAAAACTCTGGGTAAGTATACGCATGCGTACACTTAGTCGCACACACTCACGCCAATAACGAATAATTTTAAAAACCTTCAAATTTGGGTTATACAAACGACGTGCAAATTATGTTCAGATATGAAATTAAACTTCAATGCATATATATTTCAGAAAATGTGTATTTACGTTACATTTGTTAATTCACACCGAGAAGCAGACACTAAAGGCTGCTGCACAATTGCCTGGGAACGGGAACGTGAACGAGAACCATAACGGAAACGAGAACGAAATATTATATGTAGATGCACAACAACGAGAACGAGAACGGAAATAGTAGGGACATTTTCTGGAAATATTTATTTTCTAAAACACTGTCAACTTGTGACTCAATAACAAATTTCCGAATATCATATCAATCATTTTTGATATAATGGATGTTATTATTGGCCTCTTTCTCTTAATATGAAATTGGCCAGCACATTCATTCCTTCTTTTTGGGGCCACTTTTACATTAGTCTGAGAGATTCTCATGCAACGAGGTTATGTATGGTTCTGTTTGCATCAAACAGGTTGCTGCTTTCCTATTGGCTCAACTATTAGCATTATATATCCTGTGCAGTGATTGGCTCCGGGAATGCAACGGTAACGGGAATATTAAAACTTGGCCAACTTTCCAGTTCTCGTTCCCGGGCATCTTCTCGTTCTCGTTACCGGAAATTGGTTATGCATGGGCACAATAAAATATGTGTATCTTAACTTTTTTTCCGTTCTCGTTCCAGTTCACGTTCCCGTTCCTGGGTAATTGTGCAGCGGCCTTTATAGTTTGTCGAAGATTTTAGCAAAATGGCCGATATTTTATATTTACTCGTATTTCATAAACGAAAGCCGTTGCAGCTGGTCGCATCTCCAATTCTTACAGTTGTTGCCGACGATGTTCTAAATTGCCCTTAAAGTGAATGCTGTCGCCTTTACTCTTGTACTGAAGATAGCGCCTGCGCACACTTACCCGCTGCGAGCACTTACCCCAAGCGACTCTAATACAGAAGATTTCAATGAGAAGAAACTTCATTTTTTTAAATGGTACACCCAGTATATTTTTTAAACATCTAGTGAAACTACTTTATCCCTTCAAATTATGTCTGTATAATGTACTCTCTAAAATTGATTATTTCGAAGAAAAATGCATTTTTAGTTTATGATTTAAAATTATTCATGTTTTTAACAAGTTTGCTCTGAATGTTTAAAATACTTCTATTCTCGTCAATTTTATGTGACAAAATCAAACCAGTCATTTTCTACATCCAAAAACTGTAATAAAATAAATAAGGTATCTACAAAACTCAAAATAAACAAATAAATAAAAGTAACTAATAACAAATAAGAAAGAACTAAAAACGCTAGATAACTAATTTATTAAATGTTCAATATGACCATCATTTACTTCCATACAATAATGTATGCGATCTTCTAAAACTGTACTAGCACGATGTAACATATCGACATCAACGATTCGGAAAACGTCTTCCTTAGTAGCCGCGGGTGTTTTGTATACTTGTTCTTTGACGTAACCCTACCAAACAAAATCCATTTTTGTAAGTTCTGGTGAACGAGGTGGCCATTTATGGGGCCCTGCTCTACCTATCCATCGTCCGGGAAATTCATATTAGTTGGGTATGGTGAACTGGTGCGCCGTCATGTAGGTATAGTTGACGTAAAACTTATAGTGCAGAGATCTAATCGCATTTCCTTTAAGTTATGTTGCGGAGCTAAACTCTGAAAGGTATTGATATTATTTTTGTCTACTTACCAAACATAATTCTATATTGTATTTGATGTTACGTA
This sequence comes from Lochmaea crataegi, assembly GCA_947563755.1. Lineage (NCBI taxonomy): Eukaryota > Metazoa > Arthropoda > Insecta > Coleoptera > Chrysomelidae > Lochmaea > Lochmaea crataegi. Next base: position 25,532,800 of record OX387425.1, read on the forward strand.
ATTGTTGAAAGGGCGTTCGGTTTAAACGGGATACCAGACGTGAACTGAGCCCTTTTTGTATCCCATTCGATTTTTTCATTTTATTGCTAATAAATATGTAGGTAAAATTACAATTTCCTCAGAAAAACACTACACTCTTTCTTGATGTCAGACTACCAACTAATGAACTAACACGTGTGGCCATCGTAAAATCAACCCCTTTCAAAGATAACTAGTTATAATTCAATCAAAGATGTAAAAAATAATAAATTATTTGAAATTTATATTTCTACTTCTTCTTAATAAAAGAGATATAAGGTAGTGTTAGTTGTCTGGTATTATGTTTAAGATGTTTTTAAATAATTAAAAATTATTAAATACATTTTAACGATTATTAGTTGATAGTATAATATTAAATGAATTTATCGTCAACTAAGCATTTTAAATTATAATATTGACTGGACTATGACGGTATCCTCGTATTAGTATATAGTATTTAGTAATAAGTTTTACGTCAACTATACCACATTTGCCGCCTAACATGAGCAGGTGAATGATGAAGTAGTTGGGGTAATTCGTATTGTGGGAAATTGAAATAACTTGCCCATTAATAGTTCCGTCAAAGAATTATGGGTCTATGATATGATTCCCAATTATTCCACCCCATATATTTAATATATGGCGGCATATATTATCGGCGAATAATACAAAATTGAAAAAATCTCTGTTTTGCTCAATTTGTTATTGAGCCCACTCACAGGTTGGCCGCTTTTTATAATCATCTTCCAATAGTTCCTGCATTCGCTGTATATGGTAAGAAAAGATAGGACTAGATGCAGAATTTTACGCTGAATTCGATGGTAAACAAAAATACAGGGTATACTATTAAAAAAAAGTAAACTTCATGATGTCTCGCTTGGACTGAATAGCTAGTATACCTCAAAATATTTTAGAAATGTGTATTTAAAACATTTTTTTGTATTTTTTATCCTAAGTAAGTTATTGCACTTCCACACACTAATGGGCCACCCTGTATATATGGCCAGTGCCGGAGCTTTTTTGCGTACAATAGCCATGGGCTCGATTTATATTTTATAGGTTTATACAAAGTCTCTTTTTCTTGAAACAGCAGAAAAGATGTTTCAAAAAAGTAATATTTCAACGCTCGGGACGTTGTGTCTGCGTGAGTCAGCACTGGGAGGCGAACCACCTTAAACCGGCACTGTATGAGAAGAGAAGAAAACTTGTCAGAAAAGCATCGCCCTGTATTTTCTTAGGCTATAGTTTGGAATCAAAAGCCTACCGACTGTATGATTTTGCAAAAAACAGAGTGTTTGTATCCCGAGATTTACAATTTATCAAAAATGAGAGAGGTGTATCATTTTTGAAAGAATTTCGAAGAAAAGAAGAAACCGATTTTTACTATTTTCCTGAAGACATTGTTGAAGAAGAAGAACATACAGAACCCAATTTAGAAGAACAGAATTCAGAAGAAAGTTTCAGTGAGGAAAATGAAAAACCTGGAGATAGCAGTGAACTTTCGTCATTCGATGAAGCCGAAGCTGTTACCGTACCACCACAAGTTCCATCAGAAGGAGAAGAAACTCCGATTCTAAGACCTCAACGACAAAGAAAATTACCAGCCAAATTGAACGATTATGTTACTTACTCAACGACAGTGGAAACTACTGAAGATCCCTGTACCATCCAGCAAGCCCTTAGTCGTCCCGAAATGGGTGTCCAAGACAAAAAGAAAAGATGACAACACTGCACAGTACAAAGCTCGTTTAGTAATAATGGGTTGCGCTCAACGAAAGGGAATAGATTTTGAAGAAACTTACTCTCCGGTCGTCCGCTACAGAACAATCCGATACTTACTTGCCCTTGCAGCAGAACATGATCTTGATATTTGTCAACTTGATGCTGTCACTGCTTTCCTACAAGGAGTTTTGTACGAAGAAATTTACATGGTAGAGCCTGAATCTTTTGCACAAAAGAATAATAAAGTTTGTCGCCTGAAGAAGCCTCTTTATGGACTTAAGCAAGCTAGTCGAGTTTGGAACCAGAAGCTTGATACCTTTTTGGAGAAAACTGGTCTAAAGCAATCTCAAACCGATTCCTGCATTTATTTCCGAATAACCGGCAGTGAAATTTTGATTTTGGCGATTTATGTAGACGATATGATTCTTCTGTAAAACAACAATTGTTCAAGAGATACTTTTAAACAGGACCTGATGAAGAACTTCAAAATGAGAGATATTGGAGAAGCCGAATCAGTTTAAGGGTTTAGAATCACCAGAGACAGACCGAACAAGAAAATTTGGATAGATCAGCATGCCTACATTGAACAAATTTCGAAGAAGTTTAATATGGATAAGTCAAAATCCGTTGACACGCCTTTGACTTCGAGGGAGAGATTATCCAAAGATGAATGTCCGACTGATCCAGAAGAAATCCGAAAAATGCAATCCGTACCTTATCAGGAAGCAGTTGGAAATTTGCCGTTTGCTTCACAGATTTCCCGACCTGATATCTGTTAGGCTGTGAGTTGTGTAAGTCGGTTCAATCACAATATCATCTTTTGTTTATAAATAATATACTTTAGCATCATTCCGGGGAGAAAATAAAAATCAGTTTCTGAATATACCGTTCCTAAGCAAGTCAAGTTTATGCTGAATATACCGTTCCTGGTCAAGACAAGTTTGTGAAGATACCGTTCCTTGGCAAGTTCCCCCGTTCCCTAGAGTCAATTCCTTTAAGAAATTTACTGGGAATAAATTCATGGAGGAACAACTACAAGAAATAAATTTTCCTGGATTGAACCCCGTAGTGTAATTTAGAATAACTTTAAATAAGGAAAGTAAGGTGTTAATTTTGTAAGGCTTCAACTATGTTTAAAATTTTGTAATTTTGTATACTTTTGATTACTAACCCATCTTTTCAAAATTGTAAATTTTCAATTCTATTTTTTCCATTATATATATTTGTTTTTTAATAAGTTTTATTTACTACACAGAAACCATAGCGACAGTGACATCAGTTTACTTTAGTATTTTTTATATGAGCAGATAACAGTTAAAAGTTAGCTGATTTTTAAATTTTGAATTTTTTCTAATTTTGTTTTGAGAAATAAAATTAGTGGCGCCCTTTGTGTTAACTTACAGTATCTTTATTTTCTAATTTCCTCAGGTAACAAAGCCCTGAGAACTGGCTTTGTTATCTCCAAAATTTAAATTCAGTTTGGCAAGAACCTACGCTATTCTTTCGATTTTCAATTTTTTTTATTAACGCACAACGCCGAGGGTACTTTTTGTTTCAAAAGGACTCTTAACCTCCCGCATTATGGTCAAAATATTATTATGCCGTTCTACAATTTTAATAAAGGAAGATACAGTAGAAACGCTGAAGCTTTTCCATCACGTGACTGTTACGTCAGCAATATTGTTCATATGAATTAAATCAAAACTTGTGTCAACTCAATAGGAATAATCGTTATGACTAATATTCCAAAGGTCGGCGTTTTACGAATTGGTAATTAAACAAGAAATTTAACTTTTTTAATTGTATTTATTTTATTTATATGGTTAACATCGACATATTTATTAAAACTATCGATATACTGGGCGAATAAGTTACAAAATCCAAAATTAATATTAACCGTGCTGGCTTATTAGTGGAGAGCTGATTTTTTGTAGGATATCTTGTATTTTATATAAGTACATACAATTTATGAAGTTCATGAAACTGACGTAATGTTTAGTCTACTGACAGGGTGTCCTCCAAAACTTATAAAATTACACTTTCTAAACTGACTATATTAGAACAATTTTTTTTGGATGGGCTATAGATTGTAAATAGAATAAGATTCCCACACAGCTTGAAGGTGGACGTTTCGATAAATATATTACCATCATCAGGGCAACACATCAAATGGAAACCCTCATATTAAAAGTAAAAAACAGAAATATCCGCAAAAGACATCAAAAATAAAACGTAAACACATATAGGTACTAAAAACGAAAAAACACATCAAATATGACAATTCTTGCTTTATAGTTCATCCATTTCGGAATCTCAGCTGTCTTCACCAGTATTTATTATCACTGGTTCAATATGTATGTTCACCAAATTTCGTTCTCGAGTAAACCAGTCTTCGATTATTTTTTCGGTATGCCTAACACAATTATCCCAAACATTTGCACTACAATTTTCCAATGCTTCTTTCCACATACTCAAGACCCTTTCATCGCCGTATCCGTCTCTGCCAATATACTTATTATAATATGTTTTGCAGTGGGCCCAAATAAGCTCAATGGCATTAAATTCGCAATGGTAGGGCGGTAGCCTTAAGACAATTCATCAACAACATATACATTTTCTTTCCGGTTCATTTTAGCAATTTGTAATAGTTCACGTCTTGAGAGGTTTTCATTAAAGTCAATATTGTTGGCTTTTAACCAAGTGATAATTTCATTTGACGAAGTGGAAGGTTGCTTTTCTGCTAGTATACTATGATAAGGCGCATTGTCCATTACCACTAACGACGGTTCTTCTAAATTCGGAATTAACTGTGTCGTAACCCACTTTGTAAATATTTCACCGTTCATTTCACCGTGGTAATCTGACGACGATGATTTAGAGGAAAACACTAAGCTGGCATCTTCCACAAATCCTTTGGATGAACCAGCGTGAACAATAATAAAACATTTACCACCATAACCTCCTGGTTTACGTACACTTTTAACATTACTGTCCTGCCAAGAACTTAATTTAGTTCCTTTTGCATATATCCATGTTTCATCTAAAAATATAATTTGTCTTGAAAAAACACTATCACTATTTTCTCTATATTTTCGAAGGAAGCATGCTCTTTGGCTAGCAATATTTGTTCGTTCTATTAATGCTCTTCTGTTGTCTTTCTTTTTATATTTAAATCCCAAATGTTTCAATAATACCAATAAAGAGGTATTTCCAACAGAAAGAATTTCCTTATTTTTTAGTTCATCATTTATGGTTTTAACAGTAACATGTTTCCCTGAAAAAATAAGAAAATTTAAATTATCATTATCTCAAACAAAAAAAAGATTTTTTTATATTTACTTCATACTAAACTTGAACACAAATTTTTGATATTCAGATTTTTTTATTATTTGTACCAAATAATGTATAGAACAACTCCGTATGTGACATCAAAAAATTTAAATTAGAAAACTAAATTGTGAAAAACACAATCTACACTCAGAACATTCAAATTGGTAAACATTTATGGACAGTACTCAACTTAGAAATCAGCACATGTAGAAACACATTCAAATTAAAAATATGCACAACTTTCTGTATTCTAAAACTTTCATTACTCATAACTTCTATAATCGAACTTACGTTAAATTACCTACTAGTTTTCTAAGATTTTCATATACCACACTATAAGCTGCTGGTGAAAAATCTCACTGTATGGATAATACTACATGCACTATGATGTGTAATCTTAATTATTAAGGTACTATGATTTCACTTCTCTTTTATTTAAAGTGTAAGCTGACTGTAATGTAAGGCTTATGAACTCCCCCATGTTCTTGTATTATTGTTTCACATGTTTGTTTACTTACCTTGTTCATACATGTTACCTATATAAGGTATTCCGTACTGCCATTTTGGTTCCCTCGGGTAAATCCTCTGTTTTTAGTTTTAATTGAGGTGTTTGACTGAGTGACGTTGGGAAAGTTGGAATATTTTCCTTACTTTTTTTAAGGGAACATACCATTTTCACAGATATTTTCAATGCAGTTGCCACTCTCTGAAATATAATATTAAATAGAAATGTCCTTAAATAGATGTTAACTTTAGTATAATACCTCCTGAACAGATGAAATAGGTTGAAAGGGTCCGCCGTTGTTTTTTTCCATCTCAAAATATTCAATCAAGTTCATAACAAACTCCTGTGCTCGTGAATTAAGCCACTTTCCAGGCATTTTCTGAAAATAACTGTTGGTTAATTTACCGTTACAAGTACAATCAGACACTTGATTCATGCAAATTTGAAAATTCTGCAGAGATTTACAAATTGTAGAGAATTATAAATACTATTTACCACCAATAAGTAGTAAAATAAGCATTGTAATATTCCCGTCTCACGGCATTTTAGGTGTTATGAAATGTCAAAAGTTTACAAGTTGTTAATGTAATAAATTAGTACTTACCAATGTTAAATGGAATAAAAAGTCAAATTAGTTCTTACAAGAACTGATTTTAACAATTGATACACTTTGAATCCAAAAAATCGCTGAAAACAAGTCAGTAAACCAACCTCAAATGCGGTAGTGTCAAATTCAAGTTTCAGTACGATCAGTTATTCACGTTACGTCAATTATATCGTTGTCTCTTTTTACGATTACTACGGCAAATTTATAGAAACTATTACATATGTCTTGTAGTTGGTCTTGTGTAGAAGACAATCGATCGAACGTTGTTATGTTTGATTTATATTGATAGAAGAAGATAGAATGTAGGAAATATGTGTTGCATAAATCGTAGATTGGATCACGTGATGGAAGAGCTTCAGCGTTTCAACTATACCTCAAGTTAATAGCATGCTTAAAGAAATTAGGTGCTAGGTATAATGTAGACAACTTTTTAAAGAGAGAAGGAGAGACTATTATAAATGTATGTGTTAGGTCTAGGTCTATGTAAAGCTACGATCTTGTCGGTTGAGGGTAGAAAATAATTGAGTGTTGGGACAGTCCTGCTTACAGTAAGACTGCCCCTGATGGTTGGTTCTTTATAATAATTATGGTAGTTTAAATAACTTTATATTATTACTTTTTTAAATGAAACTGTTTCTAATTAATTCCAATTTTTAATGTAAATTCTAAAATATTATTAATAATTATTTCGACATAAGTGTATCATCGTCATACGTTTTGCGTAATGTGATTTATCTGGCTGTTTTAATCTGTGTGTTCATTGTGTCTAATTTCAAAATTTCGAATTGATTGACCAATATAGGCAAGGCAGCATTATATTCTGGACATTTTTTTTTTAAACAGACAATGTAAGTAAAAATTGTTAAATGTAAAAACAAAAATATCCCCATTAAAAAAGTCTGGGATATATAAACTTAAATGTCCAGAATGTAATGCTGTCTATATTGGTCAAACAATTCGAAATTTTGAAATTGGACACAATGACCACTTACGAGCATACAGATTAAAACAGCCAGATAAATCACATTACGCAAAACATCTACTTGGCACCTAACACAGAACTAGACGTACTACGTATTTGTGATTAGAAACAAGAACTAGGTTTCCTTGAAGAATAAGAAATTAGAAGACACTTGAGGCTATTCGTTCCACAAATGACCTTAAAATTTCAGATTTCGAGGGTAGCTGTCAAGACCAACAACTAGTACAAATGCTACAATAAAATGCGGTTGCCCCTGTAAGTGGGTAATTTATGAACGAATTTAAGAGTACCGCTGTAAACCATTTGACCCGAAATATCTTTGAATTTCAACCGTTTTAAATAGAGTGGTAGATAGAATATTTGTTTTCTTGGTAATACCATTTTTCACTGGAAAAGCGATTGTTTATTGATTCAAAGTCAAGTTATCCGTCATTTTATAACAATTTTTTTGAAAAATCTAACTTAGCGTAGAGCTTGTTTAAGATTAAAAAAATACATTTTTTATGTTTTGTTTAAAAGTCTTTGTCGATAAATTGCTTGTTTTCGTCTACATTCTAATCTATTAATTATTGTATAATGTGAATTATAGAACGACGGAAAGTGGAATGAACCGTTTTAGTATTATGTGCTACAATCGCGGCAGTACACTTTGCTTTGTACGAATTACCCAAAGAATAATTTATTCGTTTTCCGCCCACAAACTTTGCTACTATCGAATGAAGTTCAACTATATTGCTGTCAACGTCATATAACAGACTGCGTGCATGATTGGCAACGCAATAAATTATTTCTTTTATTTATTCTTCCGAAATTAAAATTAGGTTATTTTTCCCTTGTGAACACACAAAATATGAAGCACAATTATTATGGTTGCCTAACGAATGTTGAACGACGTTTAAAATATCATTTCGTAAAAAAAAGTAGTTTAATTGCTCGGCGCAAGCGCAAGATATTTTTTTCTAAGAGTTTTCTTTCTCTTTTATCAAAATTTGTATTTGTTGTTAACTGTCTCAGTTTATTACAAAAATTTCTTAATATATGATTCCGACACTCGATCTTTTCCACTGTTACATTATTGTACGGGCGAGAACTTATAATTTTTTTATAAGTACTTCTGTCACCATCGTCAATCATAATGTTATACTTTATACCTTACATTTCTACACTTTTTTTAAAACCTTCCACTAAAATGTCGGATTCCAAACTGGATGTGAAAAATATTTTCTACCCCGTTAGCTCAGTTACAAAAAATACAAAACTTGTTTTTTACCCCACAATAAAGCAAGTTTTTGGTATGAAATCCAACGATAGAAGCAGCTCTAGATGAGGCGTTCTAAATACCATTTCTGTATTCTGTTTTGGACCCACATCTGTCCACTACCACAGGAACCAAATGATACTGATCTACTACTGAACCGATTTCTGCTTCCTCAAGAGCAGCTTCATGCATTGATTCCATAGCAGCAATTATCTTGTGACACATAGCAAGAATATCTAAACATCCCAAATTGTCACTTGTCTTAGCATATTATTATTGTCAAATTTCGGATATTTATTTTACCTGTTCGCTTACGATTTACCTCTTGTTTTCAAAAAATAGAAAACCAACATTATTTCTGACAGTGAGGTCTAAATTATTTTTAATATTATGGTTATCTGCACATAATAAGTGACCTTAGTTTGACACCGTTGGCCATCTTACTTCAAACAATTTTCATACCTGTAGATAACATATTTGTAAATGTAATGTGTTTCAGAGACAATAAAAGAATAACTTTTTTGTAAGTACATTCTTGATTTTTAGTACCTGTTTATTTCAGAAAGGTATAGAGTAATAAAACCTCATTAGGTATGCAAAGGGAGCACAGAGTGACCCAACGAATATTTAAGCCTCTTTCATAGTTTGGCATTGATTTCATTGTAAAATTCTTTCTTTTTATTAAGAGCAGGTAGTACCACCCGGGTTGGGGTCAATATATGGGTTTAGCCTATTGTTATCCATTCACAAACACTGAAATTAGTGTGCCAAAGGCGTGCCGGTAGGATACTCGTAAAAAGGAAAGAATTTTATTTTAACAGAATAAAAATTAGGCATTATGTACATAGTATTAGGTACACTTATTTTTTATTGAACATTATACAAAAAATACATTATACAGAAATTAAATTATAAAAAATCATAATATTCTTCGTCATCTAAGGAACTGACATCTCCTCTTGACCTGTTAAACGCAAAACGTAACTGTATAATCTACTACCTAAATAATCCCTACACAATATTTCGATATTGACACTTCAGGCCAGAAAACATACTTTTCCTAATACTCTTACGCAATTGCTTGAAATTTTAATATTACAAACAATACTATTTCAAGACCTACGCCTATGGCCGACACCGAAATTGAGCCGAACTGGACGGAATTCCCCGTTTTATTACTCTATACCTTTCTGAAATAGACTATAGCTAAGAATAATGTTTCCTATATAATCATGTAAAAGTAATAGTCATTTTAATTATTTTACTGTTTCTTCTTTAAACCCAAGTATGAAAGGATTTAAAATAATTTATATCAATTAACATTAATTAATTACCGCTTTAAGTAAAAGTTAAATTATTTACTCAATTAATTATAGGTACACTTGAAAAAAATATCAATCAATACTCTTAGACAGTACGCGAAAAAAAAATCATATTTTTTGTACAAACTATTTATTATTTATTCATTCAAATTAGATGCTATTTTTATTTCGTTTAAAAACCTCTTACTGACGATTAAATATTCTATCTCGGTGAACTTCGCCAAAGTAATAATAAATTAAATTTCCTCGGAATATAACTCACCTGTAAAAAAATTAAAATCAACCAGCTTTAAAACCCAGCACTTCGTGAAAGTTTCAAGAATGAAAACGCGCGCGACACGCTCAAATAATTTTCGCAAGTTGTACGAAAGCTGACTAAAACAGAATGGAACAGAATCACCGCTGTCGGCGAATTCTGGCTGAAAAGCTATCGGCCACATGTTGCGAGCTGCTTGTTCGTGATAAGAGATGCGCATTCCAAGTTACAAGGGTTAATTAAGCGACCACACTGTGAACCATATAGGTGGTCACACATATACAAGTATACGCTGAAAGGATTTCTAAAAAAAAACTTTTGTGCTAATAGAAAATCCCGGAAATCGGTACACAGCAAGATCTAATAAATAAATCGTACATAGAAATCTGAACTTCCTTCTTCAAATGATTTAACAATAATAATAATTTCGTTAACCTAGCTCATAAAACACCTAAAAAAATTGTTTTGTATTTTTATTTTTGAACGTCCCTGTATACACGCTAATAGACGTTTTATGAACTTTGGTGGTCAGTGAAAGACAATTAGTTGAGTGGCTGCCCTTATGAATATTGGGTTTGTGTCAGTAGCGTACGCCCTTAGGGGACTTCAAAAATCCGTGTTTATAAAATAGTGATTGCAATATTTCCGTAGGTTCAAATCGCCTAATTAAAAATAAGAACGTAAAGGTAAAGGCATGGAATATTGTTTTTTCACTTACAGTGCTGGGTAATTACATGTACTTTAAAAATAATTACAATTACAAAATACTTTTCCAAAAAATGAATTAATTACAATTACTTTTATAATTAATTTGCGGATAAATCAACAAATTATGCCAGGATGGGGGAGCCAGCCGATACGAATAAAATTTTTAAATAGATAATTCAAACTGTTAAACTAACAGCCAATTGCAGCGACTTTCTTAAGGATTCCTTGAAGTTAAACTCGGTTTGAGATGACACATGACAAATTTTGTATGGCGTAGATTCAGTCTAAACACCATTTAGCAATTAGGGCTTGTTGCCCGGAACATTAGACTGCACCTATAGTTATAGATCGGAAATCGACATGTATCACCTAAAACTGAGATTAACTTTAAGTAATCTTTATATAACTTAAGGACTCCACAACTTATGGGAAAAGACAAAATCCTTAATAAGTAACAAGTAATATAAAAACGAAACAGGGAAGTTAAAATAAAATGTTTAGTTAAAAAGTTTATTGATTCGAACGAAACAAAAATACAAAAGTTCGTGTACCTACCTGGGTCTAGGTACATAGATATATTATACAGTGTGGAAACCACTTATGGAATAAAATTCTTTATGTCATTATTTCAGAAAATTATAAAAAATGCCGAGACACGTCAACTTTTGAATTGAGTTGTGCGTTATGTAAACATAAATTTAAATGCACAGGGTGATTCACGCAAGTATGCCATAGTCAGTGTTGTTTTTTTTAATGAAACACCCTGTATATTTGCATATTAATCTTAATGAACCGATTCCAACAAACTAAATAATTTATGGTCAACTATGAATTATACAGGGTGAAATTTTTATCTTTACAGTTATTAAACACATACATAAAATACCTGATGTATTTGATTTTAATACATTAAAATAAATGCTCAAAATGTTCTTCACCTAGTTGTTGGCAATAGCACAGTCTCCTATAGAACTCCTCCTTAACTTTGTTTAAAGTTTGAGGTGAAATATTCCGTATTTCTGTAGTTATCCTGTCTTTGAGGTCTACAATGCTAGTTGGTTGTGTTGCATATACTTTGTTCTTGAGATAACCCCACTGAAAAAAATCTAACGGCGTAAGGTCTGGCGATCTAGCTGGCCACTCAATAGTACCTCTTCGTCCAATCCATTTATTGGGGAAGATTTCATCTAAATAAGTTCTATTAATGTTATAAATGAAACTAACTGTTTCTAATTAATTCCACTATTTAATTTATGAAAATTATTAAAGGATATTGATCATTAAATAGTGGAATTAATTAGAAACAGTTAGTTTCATTTATAACATTAATATGAGTAGATTCCACAAAGTAAGGGTCCAAACAGTAAATTCAATTAAATAAGTTCTTACCATTAATGCATAATGGGGTGTTGCCCGTCTTGCTGGAACCAAACATTTTCATTCGGTAAGCTAGGAACTATTGCGTTGGGATATAAGTTTTCCAACGCAGGAATAACTTCATTTCTAAGCATATTTAAATATTTTTCAGCTGTCAAATTTCCATCTATAAATATAGGACCAATAATATGGTCGCCTATGATACCGGCCCAAACGTTCACCTTTTGAGGGTACTGCGTATGTGTCTCACGCATCCAATTAGGATTCTCTGCTGACCAATATCTACAGTTCTGTCGGTTCACCTATCCATTCAATGTGACTGTTGATTCGTCAGAAAAAAGAATGGTACCAAGAGCTATCTCATTTCTGTTCAGCTTATTCATCAATCTTTCGCAGAAATCCATTCTACGATCTGGATCGTCTTCTGTTAACTCCCGCACAAAAGTTAATTTGTAGGGATGAAGTTTTTATTTATGAAGACATCTTAGAACAGTTGTATGACTAACATTATTTTCACGGGCAATTTGACGTGTACTTGAAGTTGGATTCTCTTCGACACTTAACAAAATATCCACTTTCACATCATCTTCAACGAAGTGTGGTTTTCTTTTCAATGGTTTGACATGTCCAAGTTCTCTGAATTGTGCATGAATTTTAGACACAGTACTTTGTGAAATATTAGGCAATTCGGGATACCTGTGATTAAATAAGTTTGCCACTTCAACTTGACTTCTGCAGTTATCCCCGTACCCGATCATCATTAAAATCTCAATTCGGTGAGTCTCAGCTAAATATTTCATTGTTATGTCGACAAGGAAAGAGTGTTTGATAAAGATTTTACTTTTTCAGTATAAACTGTCAACACATCAACAACTGACAGAATAGAAAACAATCCACATTATTTACCGATTTTGTCTAATTATTGGCGTTTTTAGGCAATTTTTAGGTATTTATGATAAAATTCATGGGCGTAGCAGGTTTTGTTTAATATACAAATACGTCTAATAATTAGTTAGTTTAGATTTTTGATAAATCCATATTTAGCTAATTTAAAAAAGTACCAATATTTCAAGTGTAATAAATTATTAATTTTAAAATTTCACCCTGTATAATTCATAATTGACCATACATTATTCAGTTTGTTGGAATCGGTTCATTAAGAGGATTTCAAAAATATGCAAATATACAGGGTGTTTCATTAAAAAAAACACCGACTAAGGCATACTTGCGTGAATCACCCTGTACATTTAAATTTATGTTTACATAACGCACAACTCAATTCAAAAGTTGACGTGTCTCGGCATTTTTTATAATTTTCTAAAATAATGACATATAGAATTTTATTCCATAAGTGGTTTCCACACTGTATATTAGGTATAATCATATCATACAAATCGGGCAACATTAGTCTAGGGTTCGGTTAGAACAGGAAATTTCTTGTTTTTGTACCACGTGCATCTCGTAAACACGCATTTAAAAGTAATTGTAATTAAAAAATGTAATTGTACTTGTAATTGGAAATAGTAATTGTAATTGGAAAAGTAATTGTACTTATGAGAAGTAATTGTATTTAGATAATTCAAATAATATAATTAAAAAGTACAATTCCTCCACAGATTTTGCTGCAATTACAATTCCAAATTACTTTAAGAAAAAAAAGTAGGTACTTAAGTACAATTACAAATTACATGAAAAAAAGTAATTGTTATTATTAATTACTTTTTAACTAGGAATTACCCAGCACTGGGTACAGTTTATCATAACTAACCACATATATAAGAGCAATAATTTATTGACATAGCCAAGAATATATACCGGTCGGCTTTTTAGTATATTAAATATTTTGTTATAAAAAAAACATTAAAAGGATGCAAAGGAGCCTCAATAAACAATTGTAAAATACGTTCATATATTAAAAACCAATTGTTTATTGTAATAAAATTGTTCATCAGTAAATAAAATGAAAACTTACCGTGAATGTATCAGATTGTAATCCATAGAGGCACTATTCACTACACCACACGATACACTAGCATGTTACCGAAAATAAATTTCGAACGCAAGCCGATCATTCCTTTTCAAAAGTCAACTCGCTACTGAATATAAATCGACAAAATTTATTCGTTAGTCTTCCCGTTAAATAAGTAAAGTTGTTTATCATATCTACCATTAATAATAATATGTACTGGCCGTCCTAGAAGTGAATATACATATATAGGTATATTATTTTGAAAACCTTATTTTTTAGTCTTTTCGAGTATTTTAATGGAAACGAAAAATTAAAAAGGTACAACCTATATAAATAAAAAAGGTGAGCGGTCGTCGGACCGCCGACAGAAGTTTGCTTCTTATGCACAATAGAATGACCATTTTTCGTGAATTTTTGATTTTGATTTTTCAAACATTTTTACAATTTTTGACAATTATTAACCATTTTTTCAAAATTTTCGACAATTTTTTCAAATTTCAACAATTATTGACCATTTTTGACAATTATTGACCAATTTTGACAGTTTTGACAATTATTGATTATTTTTGACAATTTTTCAAAAATTTTGACCATTTTAGACTATTTTTCCAAATTTTAACAATTATTGATCATTTTTGACAATTTTTGACCATTTTTGACAGGTTCTGACAATTATAGACCATTTTTGACAATTTTTAAAAATTTTTGACCATTTTTCAAAAAATTTGACAATTTTTAATAATTATTGACCATTTTTGACAGTTTTTTATAATTATTGACCATTTTTGATAATTTTTCGAAAAATTTGACCATTTTTCAAAAATTTTGACAGTTTCTTGTAATTATTGACCATTTTTGACAATTTTTCGAAAAATTTGACCATTTTTCAAAAATTTTGACCATTTTTCGAAAATTTTGACAATTATTGACCATTTTTTCAAAATTTTTGACAGTTTTCAATAATTATTGACCATTTTTGATAGTTTTTTATAATTATTGACCATTTTTTCAAAATTTTGACAATTTTTGACCATTTTTGACAATTATTGACCAATTTTGACAGTTTTGACAATTATTGATAATTTTTGACAAATTTTGACCATTTTAGACCATTTTTCCAAATTTTAACAATTATTGACAATTTTTGACAATTTTTGTGCATTTTTGACAGGTTCTGACAATTATTGACCATTTTTAACAATTTTAACCATTATTGACTATTTTTGACAGTTTTTTATAATTATTGACCATTTTCCTCAAAATTTTGACAATTTTTGACCATTTTTCAAAATTTTAACAATTATTGACCATTTTTGACAGTTTCTGACAATTATTGACAATTTTTCAAAAATTTTGGCAGTTTTCAACAATTATTGACCATTTTTGACATTTTATTATAATTATTGACAATTTTTTCAAAGTTTCCACAATTTTTGACCATTTTTCAAAATTTTAAGAGTTATTGACCATTTTTGACAGTTTCTGACAATTATTGACCATTTTTGACAACTTTCAAAAATTTTGACAATTATTGTAAATTTTTTCAAAATATTTAACAATTTTTGATCATTCTCCAAAATTTTAACAATTATTGACTATTTTTTTAAATATTCAACAATTTTTGACAATTTTTCACACCTGTAAGTGTGCGAGCTCAGTGCGGCAAGAGAAATTGCGCACAGTCGCTTGAATGAGTTATCGCGTGACGAACGCTTTTTCGTAACATCACACGTTTCACGAGTTCACTAGCCTTCCCAAAAGTCCTATGTCGTGCAATAAGAAGCAAGCTTCAATTTAAATTTCATTGGATTAGTGGATTATTCAGAAATCTGGCAACACTGTTGTGTGACGAACGCTTTTTGTAACATTCCACGATTCACGAGCCTTTTCAAAAATCTGGCAACACTGTTGCGTGACGAACCCTTATTCGCTTTTTCGTAACATTACACGTTTCACAAGTTCACTAGCCTTTTCAGAAATCTGGCAACACTGTTGCGTGACGAACCCTTATTCGCTTTTTCGTAACATTACACGTTTCACAAGTTCACTAGCCTTTTCAGAAATCTGGCAACACTGTTGCGTGACGGACCCTTTTTCGTAACGTTACACGTTTTACGAGTTCACCAGCCTTCTCAAAAGTCCTTTGTCGTGCAATAAGAAGCAAGCTTCAAAAATGTATTCATATTTTTCAGGATGTTCGAAGAATTTTCAAGAAAATTTTTAATCTTAATTCATTTTTCAGAATAGTTTTTGCGAGCAGTATATAGTGACGACGTATATGTTGGAATCTATTCGAAATATCCTAAAAGAAAAGCCATCTATGTGATCAACCGAAAATTAATGACGTCGTACGACAGAAAAAATTCTTTTGTTCTGCTGGTAAATTTAGAAAATAGACTGGCAGATTCGAAGTGTCGTCACTTAAATAGGCCTTTTCCAGGTGGTTTTACTGGCCATTTTAATCATTAAGGCGACTCCTTTGAAGTTTTAGGTGCGTCAAGGGAAAAGTTAACGTGGCCATAGATATTTTCGACGATAACTTAAAAAGTAAATGTTGTATCGTACTGCAATTTTTTCCAAAAACTTTCCCAATGTCTTTAGCTTTAATTCATACGCAGACAGTATAGTAAAATTGTTTAAAACATAAAAATTTCTCGCTCACTGAAAAAAGTTCTGCAATAAAAGTGCCCCTCAATTAGTTAAGATACTATACATTTAAAGAAAACTGAATTAGCACAGCTAAGCTCCCTCATGGAATAAAAAACTATTTGTGTAATTATTTCGATTGGTACCCTAGATATTGGGAGTTATATGTAAAGAAGAAAAAAAATTTCACAAACTTTTACATTTTTAAATTTAAATAAAATCAGTACCGTTAAAAATAGTCGTTAATAGCACAGGATACATTCAACATTCTCATTCAGTACCGCGCAAGCCGTCTCGTAGTACTGATCGATCGGGAGTGTCGGTTTCGAAATTTTGTGTAGTGAAGTGTGTCGGGAGTGGCGTTTTCGAAATGTTGCGAAGCGTCGTGAGTGACCTTTTCGGTATTACGTGTAATGTAGTGTAGTAATGGAATTAATTTGGTAAGCTTTTCTTTAATTCAACGGTTTTTAATAGTAATTATACTATTTTTGATCCCAAAAATATTTATTTTTTATAATTTTTGCAAAGAATAATGTTACTAATTGTTTAATTGATTTTTAAATCGCTTAGATCGTTATCAAATATATTTTATCTAAAAACAGAAATTTTCCGGCCTTTGAAAAATAAAAGTTTGAATAATTATTTATTTCGAACTTCTTCCGAATATCCTGGTAATCAATAAAGAAATTTTATTATTGTTTATAATCAACTTTTGAGTCTTATTAACTAAAAATTTCCATATTCTACCAAAAAAGACCGGCCGGCATGACTAATTGTGCTTATACAGGGTGCGCCAATTATTTCCACTCGATCTCTAGCACCGAAACTAAAAGAGGTATCAACAAGATTTCTTGTAGGTTTATACGGTGTCACTCGGACTACAATTGTAAAATATTTTGATGTATACAGGGTGGCTAATTTTTGTGGAATGAAAATTAATTTGGTTTTTTTAAATTGAACACCCTGTATACGATTATGTCTTCTGATTCTACTTAATATTAGCTTTACGGTAGTTTTTTGAATTTGTAAATCCGACGCGGCGTTGACAAGTTATTCCTATTATAAGCAGATTTAATGAAAAAACAGCACTTCAGAAATATTAGCACAATAAACACATTTTTTCAAAAATTCCTCCAAAAGGCTACTATGATGTAAATGAAACATACACCTACCACAATAATTACCCAACATCTTCACCTGTTGCACAGGGTGTTTGCCGATGGCGTGCAAATAGTCTAGTTTTCAAATTGCAATAACTTAATTTTTTCAAATGGGACACCCTGTATATTTTTCTTCAGTTAGAAGCTCTCCTTAATACACATTAAAAAAATATAGGGTTTTGGACATCTAACTTTACTATTTACTTTAATAATTGACGTTAAATGAGAAATAACATATTTTACACAATTTTTAATAAGAAAACAAGTTATCTATGAAAATGACAGTAGGTATATTTTGTTGTAGCATTAATTGTCAACATAAAATTTTGTATTATATCACGTCTACTATATTTAATCGGTATTAGGTATAAAAAATGGATTATAATAAGAATTATAGTGTTCAAGAAAATATTGATATGATATGGATACTGGGTGAATGTCAAAAAAATGCGTTTCTTGCTAGTAGGGTCTATCGTCAAAGATACCCAGAAAGACGTCATCCACAAAAGGATACTTTTGAGAATTTAAAGAATAGATTTGATAGAACGGGAACCGTCAAGTATGAAAAACATTCACGTGATGCTACAGCTGTTACTGTTGACAACGAATATAAAGTAATGATCAGTATAGTTGAAGATCCCAATGTAAGCACAAGGCAATTAAGCAATCAGTTAGATATTTCTAATACCACAATTAGACGCATAATAAAGAAGAATAAATATCACCCTTACCATATCCAGCTTCACCAAGAATTGTTACCGCGTGATTTCGCGCGTAGAGAAGAATACTGTAGATGGTTAATAAACAAGATAAATACAGAGCGTAACTTTTTAAACAAAGTTTTATTCTCCGACGAAGCCACATTTCATAAGAACGGTTGTGTAAATAGACACAACTTCCATTATTATTCGGACCACAATGAACATTTATTTAGAACCACATCACAGTATCGATGGTCTTTGAATGTGTGGGCGGGAATAATAGGTGATTATGTAATTGGTCCCTATTTCTTTGATGGGACTGTAAATGGAGCTGCTTTTTAAAATTTTTTAGAACTTGATTTTAGAAACCTTTTGCAAAATGTGCCTCAAAATTATCGCAACGGAATGTGGTTTCAATTAGATGGTGCCACACCACACTACCAATTAAATGTTCGCAATTGGTTAAATAGGGAATTTGAGGATCGTTGGATAGGAAGGGCAGGACCTACAAATTGGCCTGCTAGATCGCCGGGCCTTACACCTTGCGATTTTTTCTTGTGGGGTTTTATTAAAAATATTGTTTACAAAGAAGAGGTTACCACAAAACAAAATATGAAAGACAGAATTACTGCAGCATTTAGACAGGTGACCCCTGCAATGCTAAGAGATGTGCGTAAATCAATGAAAGAAAGGGCAAGAAAATGTATAAATGAAAATGGAAGACATTTTGAACACCTATTATAAATTTTAACTTTCAATATTGTAGTTTTCTTACGATTAAACTTTGTAAAATTTTGTACTTATTAAAAATTGTGTAAAATATGTTATTTCTCATTTAACGTCAATTATTAAAGTAAATAGTAAAGTTAGATGTCCAAAACCCTATATTTTTTTAATGTGTATTAAAGAGAGCTTCTAACTGAAGAAAAATATACAGGGTGTCCCATTTGAAAAAATTAAGTTATTGCAATTTGAAAACTAGACTATTTGCACGCCATCGGCAAACACCCTGTGCAACAGGTGAAGATGTTGGGTAATTATTGTGGTAGGTGTATGTTTCATTTACATCATAGTAGCCTTTTGGAGGAATTTTTGAAAAAATGTGTTTATTGTGCTAATATTTCTGAAGTGCTGTTTTTTCATTAAATCTGCTTATAATAGGAATAACTTGTCAACGCCGCGTCGGATTTACAAATTCAAAAAACTACCGTAAAGCTAATATTAAGTAGAATCACAAGACATAATCGTATACAGGGTGTTCAATTTAAAAAAACCAAATTAATTTTCATTCCACAAAAATTAGCCACCCTGTATACATCAAAATATTTTACAATTGTAGTCCGAGTGACACCGTATAAACCTACAAGAAATCTTGTTGATACCTCTTTTAGTTTCGGTGCTAGAGATCGAGTGGAAATAATTGGCGCACCCTGTATAACGCATTGACTCATTACTTATGACTGAATTTTGTAGGAATTGGAACTCAAATTCACAAAAATGGAATGGATCTGGAGTTCTAGTTCATAATATTAGGGTTTAGGGTAAGTTTTTTTATTATAATATTTTTTATCAAGTACAAATATTTTTTTTTACTTTTGATTGAATCTTGGACACATGAATTAAGAATATTTGAATTGAAAATCGGTTAATGTTAATTATTTTTTCGTTATTTTTGGACTTTTAATGATTTTAATTTAAAATAACAATCATTTTAACAAAGTTCCATTTTTTGTGATAAACCTAGAAATATTTCAATAAAAATTTATACGATTTTCAAGAATTTTTTTTAAACTCTATTTACAGGGTGATTACTAGAAAACTTTATATATTTAAAATAGAACAGCTTTTATATTATATTCTTTTTTTATACCTATACTATTTCCCATTAAATCTACTCAATATTTTCCCATGTCTATTTGTGTCAGTTTTTGACGTTAATTTATTTTTTTTCCGAAAACATTTCTACGTTTATTTAGAATAGATATGTAGAAATATTAGATAAAATACCGGGTGTCCCAGAAGTTTCCGACCTATTTTAACTGCAAATATCTCCAAACTCACAAGTAATAGAGAGAATGAATAGAAAATGGATCAGAAACTTTTGGGACATCTGAAATTGGTAAAGGTTAGATGTTCAATGGATCGATATTTATTCAATTTTTTTGTTCAAGGTAACGGAGAGGAACTACCCTAAACGCGTATGTACCTATATTCATTATTACATTCAACCAAATGTTATAAAAATGTAATTTCATATGTCTTTAAGGTCAATTATGTGCAAATTTATAACTTTTCAGGCTGTATATAAAATTCAGCGCAAATTTATAACTTTTCAGGCTATATATTATAAAATTCCGCGAATCTCATAACTTACAGAAAATCTTATAGAATTGTGAATATTTTCGATCGGGTTTCGGAAATCGGTGCGTCTTACAGTTTGTTTTTGTGTTGTGTATTTATTGGTGAAGCTATATTCTTCATTAAAAAAATAAAATAAAAAACTGGTATTTCCAATGATAGAAGAACGTGACAGGTAAGATATGGTCCTTTATCATAGGTATATGTGGTATCATAATACATATATATTATTTTAGAAATCATGTAATATTTCAACGGAGAGTTTTAAGAGATGAGATGAATCCTCATGAAATACCAGATTTCCAGCTTAAGCAATTGTTCGGATTGGATAGACAAACAACAATTAATTTAATTACCAATTTTTCATCGTACATTCGAAGAAGGAATAGCTCGACCATAACTTTGACAAAAAAAGGTAGGATGGCGCATAATTTATAATAATCTTGTATTTTTTGCTCTTTTTTTTTAACAACTGTAAATTCCAGGTTCAATTTTGTTTGATTTTCTGTTCCAGAATTTTTTTTACGTTTTTCCAACCGTGACTATATGATCGAACCTAAAGGGACATCTTCTAACCGAGAGGAATTTCATCTAGCCGAGAGAGTCGTCAACTATACACCTGTAAATTCCAGGTGTCTCTCCTGTTTTCGCCATTTGGTTTGTAATTTGCATATATTTATTTACAGGGTTCATAGGTTCCAACAATATCTTTGTTGAATTTTTTCAATTTTATTTGATTTTCTGTTCCAGGAATTTTTTTAGATGCTTCCAACGGGGGGATGTATCATCCAACCTATAGGGACATCTTCTAACCGAGAGGGATTTCATCCAGCCGAAGGAGACGTCTTCCAGCCTAAAGGTTTATCATCCAGCCGAGATGGCCAACTTTCAGCCAGGAGGATCGTCAACTGTACATCTGTAAATTCCAGGTGTCTCTCCTGTTTTCGCCATTTGGTTTGTAATTTGCATATATTTATTTACAGGGTTCATAGGTTCCAACGATGTTTTTGTTGAATTTTTTCAATTTTATTTGATTTTCTATTCCAGAAATTTTTTTAGGTTCTTCCAACGGGGGGGGGTGTTGTTTCATCCAATCTAGAGGGACATTTTCTAACAGAGAGGAATTTCATCTAGCCGAGAGAGTCATCTTCCAGCCAGGAGGATCGTCAACTGTACACCCGTAAATTCCAGGTGTCTTTCCCGTTTTCGCCACTTGGTTTGTAATTTACATTATTTTTTTACAGGGTTCATAGATTCAAACGATATTTTTGTTAAATGTTTCAGTTTCATTTGATTTTTTGTTTCAGAAACCTTTCCAATATTCCACATCAGCATGGGCCTTGTAGAGGATTATTATCTTTGCTGGTAAAGGTGGTGGTGGTAATTTTTTGTATTTTTATTGCCTAGTAGGGGATTATTATATTTGCCTAAGGTGGTACTGGTAATTTTTTGTACTGTTGTTGCCAAGTAGGGGATTATTATATTTGCCAAAGGTGGTAGTGGTATTTTTTTGGTAATATTGTTGCCTTGTAGAGTGGTTTCACCCAACCGAGAGGGACATTATCCAGCCTAGAGATAAGTTTCCAACCGAGAAGGGTATCATTCTGCTTAGAGGGCATCTTCCAACTGAGAGGGATATCACCCAACCAAGAGGAACCTCACCGAGTCTAGAGGGCATCTTCCAACCGAAAGGCATATCATCCAGTAGAGGGATGCGAGGTATCGTCCAATCGAGAGGTACATCTTCCATCCGAGAGGGTCATCATCCATCCGAGAGGGTCATCATCCATCCGAGAGTGTCATCAACCATCCGAGAGGGTCATCATCCATCCAAGAGGGTAATCTTCCAGACAGGAGGATCGTCTTCCACCGGTGAGAAACATATTTTGTCATTGGATATATTTTTTATACGTTAGAACATTGGATTCGGAATTATGTCTAGAAAAATGTATTCGAAAGATTTTCCATCACGAAAAAAATTGCAAAAGTTATTAACAAATTAGTTGAACAAAAATGCATTTAGTTTTTTTGTTAATAACTCCGAAACTA
Organism: Lochmaea crataegi; assembly: GCA_947563755.1. Classification (NCBI taxonomy): domain Eukaryota; kingdom Metazoa; phylum Arthropoda; class Insecta; order Coleoptera; family Chrysomelidae; genus Lochmaea; species Lochmaea crataegi. The sequence continues at coordinate 25,555,768 of OX387425.1, forward strand.
TCAATATTCAATATTTTTTGTTAATTTAAAAAAATGTAATAAGTAAAATATTCAAATTTTTCGAACTCTTATGACGTGATCTTGTTAAGTATGTATATAAGAAGGATTCCACGAACCGAAACATTTTTAGCCCATTTATTTAAACATTTTTTGTTGACTTTAATGAAGACGAAAGTCGGATAAAATTTTGTTTAATTGACAATTGCATAACTTTTTGAAAAATCAACTTTAATTTTTTATTTCAACGGGACTTTATTTTTATGCAAGGACATACCATAATTGTTTTGGAAAAATTAATATTCAATACTTGAAAAAACATTTGTTTGTGTAACGTAGTACTCTCTTTAATTTTGAGGTATGTTCATTAATAAAATTAAATATTTTTATGTACAAGTATGGACTATGGAGAGTAGATTAATTGAAAAAAAAACACACAATTAAAATTTTTGTCTATAAAAATACCCCAAACAATTCTTCCCCCTAAAAAACTCCCTGTAACTTAATTTTTTTTTAATTCTCAGAGCTAATCTCGAAAAGATTTAGAAAAAATTAAGAAATTTTGATTTATCACTTTTCCTCTTCTTCTTCTTCTTTCGTTTTTATGGCCTCCGCCGTTACGGCATATGGCCAGCGCAGGTTTATATAATCTGTCGGGAATGCTCTTACAAGCGTCTGGGAGTGGATCCCATCTTCCCTCTTCTTTTTTTTTTTCTTCTTCTGGGCTGTAAACATGTTATGTAGATAAAACAACAAAGGTTTGAAACTTTTCTCTCTCGGGGGCAACAGCCGAGCATTTATACACACACATAAGAGGTTGCCTCGGTAGGAATATAGGACAGACATAGGTTTCGGTTTCTGCATAAAATAATTTTGTACCCATATACTGTAAAAGCACAGATTATAAAATAGAGTAAAAGTGTATCTGTGAGTATTAAATCTGAATAGTATTGGTATGATTGTTTTCAGATGATGATAATAGTTATTATGACTGATGTCTATACATTGATTTGAAAAGTACAAATAAATTTCATTAACACCTTAATACTTTCATAGTTTAAATTGCTTAGGATACATGGTAATGATATGGGAGTTGGATAATTTAATCGAACTAGTTCTTGATATAGATTATAGTTGTATGTTTGATTTATGGGACATTCCAGAAAAATGTGTTGCAAATTTCCTACCTGCCCACATTCACATATAAGATCCTCCCTACAACCAATTTTATACAAATTTTCTGGGCTCAGACAATGTCCAGTTCTTAATCTAACTATAGTTGTAATATGCCTTCTGTCAATATATGGAAATTTAGCAAACCAAGGTTTATGAGGAAAATCGTTTTGGCACGAATAATACCATTTCCCTTTAGCTTCAAATGTTCGCTTCCATATCGTATTGTGTTTCTCTTTAATTTTTAATTTCATATATATTTATTTATTTTTATATCAGCGGATACATTTAATGTTCTACCTACATTAGCCAATTTATCTGCCTCTGTATTTCCCAATTCCCCCTTATGACCCGGTATCCATGCTAAAATTATTTTACATTCTGCCTTCGTGGCCTCAAGTATAAGTCTTTTTGTTAGTAATGCCAAATGACTATCACTTCCAAATCTTTTATTTTCGATTTTTTTAATTGCAATTTGTGAGTCTGTAAAAATTATCACATTTTTTAGTTTCTTTTCAATGCATACCTCAACCGCTTTATTTATTGCTATAATTTTTGCTTTGCATATTTGAGTGAAGTTGTGTAATCTTGTAGCAAACCTGTACTTTAAAGATGGAATATAAACCCCACACCCTGCACTATTTGTTCCCATATCGATAGACCCATCAGTATATATCCAAGTGAATGCTGAAAATTTTTTTGAAAACTTATTTAAAAAACATTGATTATTGAACACATCCTTTTTCCCAAACTCTGATGAAATTACTTTAATTTGATCCACTTGATTATCAATGCTAAATTGAAAACAAGGTTTAATCTCCGACTTATACATCTCTGCAATAATATCTTTGTTTTCTCTTATACACTCTATAAGATATGACATTTGTTTATTTCTCCAATACCCTGTATTATTTTTGCATTTAATATCAAGGTTATATAAAATTTGATTTAATGGATTACTTAAATCACCCACTATTTTCAAATAAAATTTTGTAGCTAGTGTTTTTCTACGAAACTCCAGCATTTGTTCCTCACCTTCTGCTAATGAACAATTAGTTGGAGTAGACCGCATGGCACCAATCGCTAGTCGTAGACTTTTATACTGGATACGATCAAGTTTTACCAAAATATTCTTATTACATGGTTTTAGCATGAATGTGGCATAATCCAGGTGAGATCTAATGATACCCTTATACACTGTCAATAATGTTAGTGGATCAGCACCCCAATATATACCCCGACCAGTTTAACCTATTATTTACATTGATACCTAAATATGAGACGCTATCCTTAATCTCTATATTCTTACCTTGTATTTTTAGGTTTATTTTATAGTTATCTCTTTTATATCGATTACTGAAGACTAGCGCACATGATTTAGTTCCCGAAATTATAAAGTTATGAGTGTCTGCCCATTCCGCAATCAGTTCAATTCATTTCACAATTCATTTCTAATAGATTTCTTCCTTCTATCATGAAGACTAAGTCATCTGCGTATTGTACAGCTTTAATATTTTCTGGTAATATTTCAAATAAAGATTGGGTGTATAGATTGAATAATATCAGACTTAATGGCGAACCCTGTGCAATTTCCTGTCTGCTTATTTTAGGCCCTACTAATTCATTATTATTATCTTTAATGAACACAGTTCTATTATTAATAAGATTCAATATCACATTAGCATATTTAGATGGAATATTTATATTTATCATTTTTCTATATAAAAAATTTAGATCTACCCTATCAAATGCAGATTTTAGATCAATAAACACCGCCAACAAGTAATTTTTATCACTGAACGCATTTAGTACTGAATGAATTAACATGGCTATAGCCTCATTACATCCTCTTTCTTTACGAAATGCAACTTGATGTTCATGTAATTTTTTATTATGTTCTATATACCTGTAACGAGTTATTTTTTTTGCAAGTTTGATTTTTATTTTTTTCGTAATATATTTTATTTTACCACTAGGGTGTATATAACTCGTTACTTTACAACCCTTTCTACTACCGCATTGATTTTTTTTTTTTCGTTATTACCGTTGTATATTTTAGTATAAGTCCGAGTTACGCAAATCCAAATTCTACCATACACAATTTATTCATTTCCGATATTTAAATTTTTCAACTGAAGGGACGCCCAGTATATACACCATTTTAATTAAAACCGAAGCCGTTCAGTATAGGTACAACTTTTTGTTGAAAGTACATTGCACACTGTTAAGGACTCTAGAATTTTGTAGGCTATTTCATTATTTGGTTGTTGAGCATTCAGTGGTGAATAATATGATTTAAATTTTTTGATTTGATTCCAAATTTTATTTATTGGTGTGTCTCTATTAAGAGTGTTACAAAAGTGTTGGAAGGACAACTTTTTTTTAAGTTTTAACTTTAGTTTGACGTAGGCTTTGACCCTCATATAGTCGACATAATTCTCCATACTTGGAGTGCTTTGGAACTTCAGTATTGCTTCTCGCCTTTTTCCAATGAGATCTTCGCATTCCAAATCCCACCATGGATTCATTCTGTTACTATCAATGTTTTTACGATAGGGGATGCTTTCCTCTGCGGCGCGATCAACAACTTCATACCATTTATTGTAGTTCTTTACCTCGGTAATTTCATTTATCTTGTCTTCTATTATATTAGCATACATTTCCCATTTAGCTTTTATAAAATTTCTTTTTTTAACCATACTGCCACTATTTTGCGCTAAATTTATGTCACAAATTGTAGGAAAATGATCACTGCCTCCTGTGTCATCATGAACTGACCACACACAACTAGTTGCTATATCCCTGGAGACTATAGTAAGATCCAATGCTGATGGATTTTGATTAGGCCTTCCCATCCTTGTCACGGTGCCATCGTTCATTACTTTTAAATTTAATACTTCCATAGAATTACCAGTTAGTCTGCCATTGAAATCACAGGTAACACTACCCCATTCCTGATTATGTCCATTCAAATCCCCCATGCATATCAAGGGATGTGGTGTGTTTTCAAATAAACTTTCCCATTCTTTCCTATCTATTTTGTTGCCTGAGGGGTTATTGTTGTGTTAAGTTAAGTTCACCTAAGTTAGGTTGAATAGCCACGACCGAGAGACGTCTGTCAGAGACTTGTCAGTTGTATCTAAATGTATGAGTTTTAGTTTGATTGTACTTTTACTAAGTTAATAAAGTATATTATAATATTCTGGTGTCTCTATCACAACATGGTGGAAGCGTAGTAAAAGTACCCACGTTATCTCGTAGAAAAGGTATTATATTCAAACAAATAGCATAAAAATGTCTCAGCCAGACACATCTCAGCGAAATAATGCAGCTTTTGCAAGTGCTCCTGCTCCTGAAAAGTTTAATTTCAGCAACCTAGCAGACTAGCCTAAATGGGAAAGGCGCTTTAAAAGATATGCTTCTGTATCTGGATTAGCTTCTAAAACCGAGGATGAGAAAATCGATATGTTGTTATATATAATGGGAGAAGAGTGTGAAGAAATAGTTGTTCAATTTCCACATCTTCCTACTACCCTTGAAGAGATGTTGAAAGCTTTCACTAATTATTTTATTCCACGAAGAAATGTAATTTTCGAAAGGTATCAATTTAATTCTAGAGTACAACAACCTGGTGAACAAATAGATAGTTTCATTACGTCTTTGCATAATTTATCTGAGTACTGTGAATATGACGATTTAAGAGAAAGTTTGAGTAGAGATAGAATTGTAGTGGGGATGCTGGACCGTCGAACAAGTGAACAGCTCCAGTTAATGCCGGATTTAACTTTGACAAAGGCGATATCAACTGCTAAACAAGCAGAGTTGCAGGGGAAACAAAATTCTATTCTAAGAAATGAATCTTCCCAAATGTGCGCTATATCTCATGAAAGAAATTTCATAAATAAAAATAGAGAAGTATCCAAAAGCATGGTCAAACAGTGTGAATTCTGTGGTTTCAAGCCTCACAGTAGAGATAAATGTCCAGCTCGAAATTCGGAATGCAGGAAGTGTCGAAAGCGAGGTCACTGGGATAGGGTGTGTAAAAATCCAACAACAAAAAAGTCTGTAAATGCTATTGCTTATGAACAGGAGGAAGATCCAAACAATAATGAATTATTTATAGGTGTCATGGCAGCAAGTGTGGGTAATATAAATTCTGACTATAAAAACCAGTGGTTTGCAGAGATAAAAATCAATAAGTTTGGCACTAAACCAATTTCCTTTCTTATCGATAGTGGAGCAGATATTATTGGTATTCCGTTATCATTATTGCCAGAAAGATTTGTTAATGTATTAACTCCTTGTTCAGAAATAATATCTGGTCCCGATGGGTCAAAGCTAACTGTTCCAGGTAAGATTAAATTGTCTCTCAATAATTGTAAAAAAAGCTATTTATGCTGGGTGTATGTTATCAAAGGTTTAAAACTACCAATTTTAGGAAGACAAGGTATTGTTAACCTTGATATAATAAAATTTAATGAAAACAATAGTTTTCTTATCTCCTCTGATTTATATGTTAACTCTTTATCTGCTAAAGTTTCTAAAATCGATATAGGTAGAGATTTTCCCCAACTTTTTAGAGAGTTAGGAGAGTTCCGCGATGAAATAGAAATTTCTTTTAAATCCAATATTCACCCGTTTGCTCAATCAGCTCCTCGCGTAGTTCCTCTTGCTCTATTACCCAAATTAGAAAAGGAACTCGATAGATTACAAAAGTTGGAGATAATTGAGCCAGTTGATTATTATACGGAATGGGTTGCACCCATTGTAGTTGTGCCTAAAGGTGATTCGGTTAGAATTTGTGGCGATTATACTCAGCTTAACAAAAATGTACTCAGGTCCTACTTTCCCATTCCAAAGGTGGAACTATCTTTAGCTAAGTTGGTAGGCTCAAAAATATTTTCTAAACTTGACGCAAATTCAGGATTCTATCAAATTAGATTATCAAAAAAATCTCAAGTTTATACTACTTTCATTACTCCTTTCGGGAGGTTTTTATTTAAGAGATTACCTTTTGGTATATCGTGTGCTCCTGAATATTTTTCTCAAAAGTTTACAAAAATGTTTTCTCACATTAAAGGTGTTATTATCCACATGGATGACATATTGATTCACGCTTCTTCCATAGAAGAACATGATAAAATATTAGTCAAAGTCTTATTGGTACTACAAAATGAAGGGATTACCCTAAATAAATGTAAGTGTTTGATTGGAGTGAATAAAATAAACTTTTTGGGGCACACAATTACAGATAACGGTATTGAAATCGATTCTTCAAGAGTTTCATCTATAATTAACTTTCCAGACCCTTCTTGTAAAAAAGAGATTCAACAATTTCTTGGTATGGTAAATTTTGCAGCTCGATTCATAGAAAATAAGTCAAAAATATTGGAACCAATCACTCAGTTATTAAAAAATGACCAAGCCCAAAAAAATTCGTTTGCTCAAATTAAAGATTTACTTGCTCAAGCTCCTTCTTTAGCTTACTTTGATGCTTCAAAGCAAATTATAATTAGTGCAGACGCTTCTTCTTTCGGGTTGGGGTCTGTTCTCATGCAGTTTGGCGAAAATAATGAAAAGGAAATAGTGGCTTATGCATCGAGAACCCTCAGCCTAACGGAAACCAAATATGCCCAGATAGAGAAGGAGGCACTTGCGCTTACGTGGGTATGTGACAGATTTTAGGAATATATTATCGGCATTCCGGTAATTTTGGAAACTGACCATAAGCCACTACTTCAGATACTCCAATCTAAAAATATTGATGAACTGACGCCCAGACTGCAGAGATTCAGGTTAAGATTAATGAGGTATGATTATCAAGTTATTTATACTCCTGGAAAAGAATTAGTGATGGCTGACGCTCTGTCAAGGAGTCCACTAGAACATCAAAATTTGACTGAAGAACTTTCATCTGAAGTAGAGGCTCATGTCAGTTTAATAATAAAAAATCTTCCAGTAAAAGATGAATTTTTGAAAAAAATTATAAAAGAGCAGTCGGTAGACCCAATCTGTGTTAAATTAAAAGAATATACGTTGTCTGGGTGGCCAGAAAAAAGTAATATTTCTAGTGAAATAGTTCCCTACTTTCAATTTAGATTAGATTTTTCTATTGTGGATGATTTGTTGTTGAGAAGTTCACGTATTGTAATTCCTCCACCTTTACAGTTTCAAGTTTTAAACTTTATTCACGCGGGTCATCAGGGAATTGTAAAGTGTCGTGAAAGATCTAAACAATCCGTATGGTGGATTGGACTTTCGACACAAATTGAAAATCTAGTTAGGGCATGTCCAAATTGTGTTTAAGAAAGAATTCAAAGTAAGGAGACTTTTCACAAACAGCCTATGCCATCGCGTCCATGGCGAATTATTAGGGTAGATTTGTTCAAATATAAAACTTGGTATCTGATCCGTTACTGACCAATATTCTAGATTTTTTGAAATTTTATCTTTATCTAAATTAACAGAATTGGAAATTATTTTAAAAATGAAAGAGCTATTCGCGAGGTATGGTATTCCGGATGTGGTTAGATCTTTCAATGGTCCTCAGTTCCAGACAGAATTTAAAAAATTTGCGAGTAATTTTAATTTTGTACATACAACGAGTAGCCCTTACTTCCCTCAATCCAATGGGGCTGTTGAAGCTGCGGTGAAAACGGCAAAATCGTTGTTAAAAAAGAACGAGGATATTCAACTGGCTTTGCTCGCCTATCGTTCTACACCTTTAGAGTGTGGATTTAGTCCCTCTGAATTGTTCATGTCTAGAAAAATTAAATCTCTTGTTCCTATATTACCTAGTGAATTAGCAGAAGTTGTAGATACAAAGAAACAATTTACAGATAAAGAGGAAAAATCAAAAAACAAACAAGAGGAAAACTATAATAATAGACATAGAGCTAAAGATTTAGAAATTTTACAAAAAAATGATTCCGTCTGGGTTACTGATCTCAGAAGGTATGGTACAGTTATTGAGAGAGGTCAAGAACCGCGTTCGTATATTGTTCAGGCCGGAAATGGCACATATCGCCGAAATCGGTGATCCTTAATTGAAGCTCCTCCTAGGTCAGAGACCCAACCAGAATCAATAGTTAGTTTTGAAGGGGACGGTTATGAAAGCCAAGAGCTAAGAAGTGATACCATTAATAGTAGTGGTAGTCAGCAAATAAAAACCAGTGTGACGGATCCCTCAATTGAAAAGGACGAAAATGCATTAATTCCTTCCTCTAGTTCTAGTTCTGAAGGCAGTAATAGTGTTAAGCCCAAAAGAGTTTCTAGAAAACCATTCTGGATGACTGACTATGTTACTAATTAATGTTAAGGCTGAAGTTATTCACCCCATCCTTTGATAAAGAAAGGGAGATGTTGTGTTAAGTTAAGTTCACCTAAGTTAGGTTGAATAGCCACGGCCGAGAGACGTCTGTCAGAGACTTGTCAGTTGTATCTAAATGTATGAGTTTTAGTTTGATTGTACTTTTACTAAGTGAAATAAAGTATATTATAATATTCTGGTGTCTCTAACACAACAATATATTGACTATACTGAGATTATGTGTATTTAATTTGATTGTGAGTGATTGCATACTTGATTGAAGTTTAATTGTTGGCTGAAGTTGATGTTTTATCTTGTTATTAACTAGTGTGATTATACCCCCATAACCATCATATCTATCCTACCTATATATACTGAAACCCTTAATATTAAAATAATACTTATCATCTAACCAAGTTTCATTTAAAATAATTATTTCCGGACTTATTTCATACACAAATATTTTCAGTTGATTATAATTTGCTTTCAGGCTACGAATATTTCATTGGAGAATTCTCATACCTGAAGCTAAATTACTCTTATTAGTGTTAGTATTTTTATTGATTTTTTTAAATTTAATATTATTTTGCATAGCTTCATTTTGTTTCCTGTGTGTTCCTGAATGCATCTTTATTTATTATATCTATACCGGGTGTTCTTATTAGCCTACCAATAAATTGGAGCACATGCTCCATATCATTATGATTAAGTGAGTTAGCTAGACTCATTATTTGATGTAGCATATGGGGATTTTCCCTTGGAATTCTGTAGGACGGACCTTGTTCCTCTTCACTACCACTTTGTTCTGATGTCGGGACATAATATGTACTTGCAGGTGCATATTGCGTTTGTCCACTGGGGGACAAAAATTGTTCGTTGTGTTCCTTTCTGTCATACGTTCTTGTGGGACTGTTTTTTCGTTTCTTTCCCTTCGCAGCCTGATCATATTTCGTCAAAAAAAATAATAGTTCAATACTATTAAACGCTTTACAAAATTAGAAACATTAATTTCCAAAGAGCAGACCGTCCACTAAGAAGCAACAACTACTTCTCGGGCTATATGCCCCGACAGACATTGAATTACACTTCTAAAGTAAACGGGGTTGGTATATCTGTTAAGATAGAACCAACCATTCTGGTTTGCGATTAGAAGGAATAACAACACTTGTGGACCGGTATCGGCGTTTTTGCGCCTCATCAGCACAAGGTAGATGCTATTCGTCCAGAAGCTCTGAGAGCATAATCCTGGCCTAGAGACTACGTTGATACCACACCAATACATTAGCCTTAGTAAAGGAAATGTTAAAGAGTGCGATACTGGTTGGTTCTATCTTAACAGATATACCAACCCCGTTTACTTTAGAAGTGTAATTCAATGTCTGTCGGGGCATATAGCCCGAGAAGTAGTTGTTGCTTCTTAGTGGACGGTCCGCTCTTTGGAAATTAATTTTTCTAATTTTGTAAAGCGTTTAATAGTATTGAACTATTATTTTTTGACGTCTATAGATTACGCTTTACTTATATGACAATTATTTACAGGTAACTGTAATTAAGTAAATGATTATATTTCATTTTTGGTGTGTTTTGTTGTATATAAGTCGCTCTTCTGCCGCTGATCGGTATCGTTTTAGGCGTCTCCCTTTGGGGTAACAGAGGAAACTCATTGGGGGAGATTTGTTCCCGAGATTGATTTTTTGGTATTTTTTCTGCAGCCTCAACAAACGATATGTTTTCAAATGACATCATTTCTCTAATTGCTTTTTGTCTCTTTTTTCCGAACAATTGTTATCTGTGCTATTGTGTTCCAAACTGTTACAATGTATACATTTAATGTGGCATGTTTGCGTTTCTTCATGAATTTATCCGCAATTTAAACATTTAGCTTTATTAGATTTACATAATTTCTTAATGTGACCGTAATTTAGGCAATTAAAGCATTGAAATACTGGCATAACATAAGGTAGCACTCGATGTTCGATACCGCAAATGACTACAGATCGAGGCAACCTGGTTCCAGAGAAGGTGTATCTGACCGTCTCCGTTGGGACCATCTTCACACCCCCCTCGGCACCAGATCCCCCCGGATTCTGTTCCGCTTCCTCTTGCTCTAAGTTTCTGTTTATTATTTTGACTCTCCTCATAAACCTTTTGGCCTCGAGAACCTTAGTATTTTGAATTATTGTGTCTGAATAATTAACCAACATTTCATCCGAAAACGATTTATCAATATATTTTATTATCCCTTTACACGTTATATTTTTTCTAGGTATAAATAATTCGTAACCCTTAAATTATTAGATTCTAAAAAAAAATTTGCTTCTTTAAATCCCTTAAATTCCGCACTTATGCGTTCTCTGCCCTTTTTATGTATCTTTTTAATATCACCCAACTTCAGATCAAATATTTCTCTAGCAATAGCCAGGTAATTATAATTACCAACATTATGATTTTCAATTGAAGCTTCGATATATACTTCATATGGCCCCTTATCATAACAAGTATATTTATCGTTAGTTTTTATATTATTGTTAATGACATTTTCAACAGGTTTTTCTGGATGTCCAGACTAGTCGCCTGCCGATCTAGAGCTATTATTGGTTATTTGGTTTGTATTTTCTACTCCTATTATCATTTCCTGATCAATTTTTCCCTTAATCGGGGGATCCGACCCCCCCGAAGCCACACTCATATTAACTTGTAACTTTTATTCTATATCTTTAAATTTAGAACCCAATTAATAAAACTAACCCAAAAAAAGTAATCAAGAAAAATAATTATATATATTTCACCCAGTTCAGGAAGAGATGGGTTTTAATTTACAAAGGAAGTGAGTAGAACAGCCCAAACAGCCTACCTTCGAACTACTTTCTCGCCGCTGCGATGTCTGATCTACAGATATATTCAAATAAAAACGGAACTTAGGGGTTTAGTGTATTCGCCGATCTAAATAGTCCACCAACAACACATTTCTATAAGTTCACTTCAATGAATATCAAGTACTGATCTGGACAGCTGGATTCAGAATCACTGTAAAAAAGCCCGCCCCTTCTCCTACCAAAATTTGTTAGTTATGTGCGAGGTATGTCCGAAGTGCGACCTGGGATTTAGTATTGAATAATTATTTGATGGGGTTAGTAAACGTCGACATATGGAAACAATATGCTTACGTTTTATGTTGTTAAAATCGAAAATTAATTGTTAAATTCTCTTTAACAATTAATGTTTCGAGTTAAGATAATATCTTTTCATTTCTTTTGGCCATAACGGCTTTCAAAATAAAAATAAATTCGAAAATAAAACAAAATGGGATTCTTTAAATTGAAACAAAGTTATGGGCTTGGACACTCTCACGATCGACTGACTGTCTGACGCTAATTAAGGACCGCCCACAGTTGAGAATGGGGAGTGGTGGGAATTGAACGATATGTTATAGGTGTCCGAATAAACGATTGTAATAATCGTGTTTTTAACCTGTTGAAGCTGGATGTTGGCCGACTAGTTCAAAAGCAGTTCTGATACAATGCTTAAAATCCCTATGTTCCGTTTTTGTTTGAATGTATCTGTATATGCGTCAACTCGTCTACTCTTCTCGACGGTTCACACTCAACTCCTATACAAGCCAGTTAAATTTTTAGCACTATTCATTTATCACTTTTATTAACAAAAATTTGACGTTATGTATAAAATGTATAAGAACGGTCCCGTAAATCTGTCTCTTATCTAATCTTGATGTCTTATTGGATATATATGTTGGGTTATTATTCCTGTAAAAACAAAATGAATCACCCTGAAAACAAAAAGGTGATCCTTTATTTTGGGGCCACTGTGTATATATTATTTAATGACAATGACAAGGTATTTATATATAGCATGCCATGCTATATATAAATACCTTATAGCATGGCATGCTATATATAAATACCTTATAATTCAATATTTAAGTTTAACGATCTAAGACAAACGAATAAGTGTGCTGACGTTATTGTTTCGATTTTAAATGGCGTTCAAAGAAATATTTTTTACCAGCTGAGTCAATTTATTATGAAAAAAAGGATCAACTTTCGTTTAGCTGAAATCGGTTATGTACAAAATATTCGTTTATTTACTATTTGGAACCTTTTCCAAACGGAAAGACTCGATTTTCTTTGCGGAAATGCATAATTTTCATGTTTTCGACTTTAGAATAGCTGAAACCAGTTACAAGAATAGTATATTACGTAACAAGTCCGGAAAATGCTGTTTTTTTGGACGAGTAGACAAGATTCCAGGACGTGCCGTAGGCGAGTCCTGGAAGTCTGCGAGTCCGAAAAAACAGTTTCCGGGCGTGTTGCGTACATTTTTTTTTGGCAACCGTGTGGTAGGTATAACAAATCAATAAAACACGTTTCTTTGTAATATTTATTTTTAGAACAAAATTAGGAACATTCTAATTTTTGTTTATATTAATATTTATATTGAAATTCGAACAATTGCTAATATTAAAGGGATTCAGTTTGTTTGAATGACAACAACGATGTAATTCTTGCCGGCCTAGGCCGGAAAAGTGCTACTTTCTCACAGAAAAAGCGTCCGGGAAGTGGGTACGTTCCGGACGGTTGCCGAAAAAATACGTTTCTGTTTTACATTTTAGACAATTTTCTAAACATGAACACGCAAAAAAAGGTATATTTCATTTTCTAGCCTATTATATTTATTAGATAAGACCCATTAAGAAACATGTCACCTTACTTTATGATACAAGACCACCGTAGGGGACAGTAGTGGGGTAGAGGGGTAGAGGGGTACAGGGGACAGAATAGGCATGATGACTGATTTTGAAAAACTGCTCCACGATGTTTGCACGCATAAGCTTTATCCAAAAAAATTTGGTTTTTTGAAAAAATAAAGGTTTTAAAGGAGAAATTCACGTTTTTAAAATACAATTCAAATTTCGCGCCAAAACGTTAGAATAGTAATGGCGTCTCTATGACATCACACATCTGTAAATACTTCAAAAATATTTCATAGTTTGCAAATTAAAAATGTATTTGATTACTAATTTTAACTATTTTGTGTGATAATCATGAATTATATAACGAGTAAATATCATTTAAACGATGCAAAACCAGAAAATACGATAAAAGTTTGAACGATACACAAAAGGTTGACGTCACACGTTAGTGATCGGTGTTTTAGCTAAGATGGCGGATTGTCATATTTTGTATTTATATTTTTACTAAAATAAACATAATCAGAATTGTAATGTAAAAATAAGTGATTGCTATAGAATCTTTGTGATCTATACAATGATTTCAAATCAATATTTCAGTTATTCTTAGTGACTGTCATCATCCCTATAGGGGTTCTGAAAAGTGAAGTGGCCTGTTTGAAAATGGGAGGATTGGGAATTAAGGAGTCGATGTTTGACCGAGACGTTGAAGATAATAAATTCAGATAGTTGTATTATTATCGAGTTTTATTATCCTTTTTGAGTATTGCAAAAACCTCTTGCGGAAGTATACCATTTTCATTTATTGATAAAATATTGTAGAATTTAGTATGATTCGAACTATACTCGGCAATTGGACTCCGTAAACAGGTGTGTACAAAAACGTTTGTCTCTTGAGATTTTTGAAGCGATATTAAACTGATATGAATAGATATTATTCATTGATCTGTGTTAAAGGTCGGGAAGAGGATTAAACTCAACTTTTAGTCGGGAAAATGATGCATTTCCGCAGAAATTTTTTTATGATTTTTTGTTTGGAGAGGCATCTATATACTGAAAACTGGTTATATAATGATATAATTGTGATAATTTAGACTCGTTTTCCATCATAATTGTAAGGAGGGAAAAACTTGACTTGAGGAGAATGACTGATTTGTAAAAATTGATATATATATTTAATTAGAATTTAACTTTTAATTACTTACTGTGTACTTACATTATATTTTTTTATAATATAGATAATAAAACAAATCTAAATGTTGAAAATAACTATTTACAAGACACTGGACGTGATGCCTGGATTTAATTGAACAGTCCATGTAGGTTGAACAACCGAGATGACGTACCTGGAATTAGATAGAAAAACACTCTGAGTATTCAATTTGCCATAAATAATGATTAATTATTTAACTAACGATTAGTATAGTTGAAATCCCCAAAATTAATGAAAGTATTAATAATATACAAGGTGCATCTTATGTGTTTGAACTGTGATTATGCATATAAGTACTAAAGTAAAGTTAAAACTTCACTTGATCAAAAATAAATGCCTAATAGTAAATATTCAGGGTTATTAGGAAAGGTGCAAGGGGCGCAAACATTCCCCAGTGCATGTAAGAAATATGTGGCACAAACTCTCCACAAACAATATTATAACTACTGTAAGTGGCACAAACTCTCCACAGTACAGCAAAATAATATTACACTGCAAGTGGCACAAACTCTCCACAGTACAGCAAAATAATAATACACTGCAAGTGGCACAAACTCTCCACAGTACAGCAAAAATAAGGTTACACTGCAAGTGGCTCAAGCTCTCTACAATACAGGGGGGTGGAAGGAGATATGGGTGACGTGAGAAGTCACCCAGTATCAGGAATGGGCAAACCGCAAGTGGCACAAACTCTCCACAATACAGTATAGGTATGTGAGTTAAACTGCAAGTGGCACAAACTCTCCACAGTACAGCTAAATAAGGTTACACTGCAAGTGACTCAAGCTCTCTACAATACAGGAGGGTGGAAGGAGATATGGGTGACGTGAGAAGTCACCCAGTATCAGGAATGGACAAACCGCAAGTGGCACAAACTCTCCACAATACAGTATAGGTATGTGAGTTAAACTGCAAGTGGCACAAACTCTCCACAGTACAGCTAAATAAGGTTACACTGCAAGTGGCTCAAGCTCTCCACAATACAGGGGGGTGGAAGGAGATATGGGTGACGTGAGAAGTCACCCTGTATCAGGAATGGACAAACCGCAAGTGGCGCAAACTCTTCACAATACAGTATAGGTATGTGAGTTAAACTGCAAGAGGCACAAACTCTCCACAATACAGTATAGGTATGTGAGTTAAACTGCAAGTGGCACAAACTCTCCACAGTACAGTAGGATTGGATGAATAGGAAATGCAACAACAAATTAATGTTCTTAATAACGTTGAATATTAAAGAATTTAAAAAAAGTAATTATTAAAAATGATTAGCAAATATATATACTCTATGTGATGCAATAACTTTTAAAATCAAATATCAAATGAATTACTCTGTGAGATAGACTCACCTATTTAACTCCTGATATGCACCACAATACACACTATATTTTAATAGATTTATTTGGCTCAAGTGAACACTTTAGTTATTTTCTAGAAACTAAAACTCAAATCGTTCTTAAAATTTTCTTTCCCCTTTCGTGGCCTCGAAGACTACGTTACCGCCTACGTGACATTATGATACTTTACTTATCTGTTTCAGACAATTGGTTGTTTTCTCGAGAAATGCATTTCTGAAATATTAGGGTATTCCCATGATTTAATTTATTTTACTTGAAACGAAAACTATTTTAAGAATAACAGGGTGAGAAAAAAATTGTCTTACATAATTACCAACAAAAAATTGTTAATTAACAAGTGCAGTATTTTAGAAATAAAAAAAACTTATTGAGGAAACTATTTTTATCAAAGAGTTACAATAATAAGTATATTACAGTTAATTATCAGTCTATTTTGTTTCAGATTCTAAAAGTAGATATACAAGTAAAAATGGAACCATCACTAATCCGTCTTATCCCAAGGTGACCACTATGACCAGATGTACAACATTTTTATAGTCCATTCAGCATTTCATTTTGTCGCGACGTCCGCATATTTTTTAAATACTTTCTCTCACAAGTAGGTACCTTTTTCAAAAGACATTGGTAATCTATGTCGTTCCTTACACTTTCCAGCATTTCTTTCCCAAGTACTTTTCAAATGACAAGTTTCTTCTGTTGGTTTTCATTTTTTTTTTTCGAAATTATCTTGATTACGCCACATGTACCTACTTGGTTGATTACGATTGACGTTACCTTCACGGAAACACGTAACCACACTGTGGGAAAGTACTCAAAGACTTAGGGTGTTGGTAAGTTCTCGCCTCCAAAACGAGCGGTCACCTATTGGGTCGAGTGCGAAAAGTGTTCGCCGGTAGGGGAAATTGTTGCCCAGAATGGGCTATCAAAATATCGTAGATCATCATTTTCATAATTCATTCATCATATCATTTTGTCCAGCATTCAAGCCCGGATGTCCGCAATTGCTATTTAACTCTTAATATAATTATAAATAACCGTAACATCGTTTGAAATATCTTTTCGTTTTTTAGCCTCATCAAGTTTATTTCTTACAATTTTTGTTTTATTCAAATTATACAATTTTGTATCAACAAACTCTCCCAAATATTGACCTGTATATCATTCACCTAGAAAAAAAATGGTCACTCTGTCTTATCCTTCATTATATCCCGCTAAAGCAACCTGTTCGTACGAGTTACAAGGACAAGGTCAAGAAATTAAGAGTCCAAATCGTCTTCCAGAATTTTTTTTATATCTTCAAGATGGGAACACAAAAAAGTAAGCTTTACAAAGTATTTAATTAATTGTTAATTGAATGAACTAAATAAATTTAATAATGATAGAATTTTTGTGTTGTTGTAGTTGTGATAATTCAGACTCGGTTACCATCTTCATCCATATTGACGGAAGAATACAGAGGATCTACAAGTTATGTGGTACAACTATAGCAAAGCCACTTAAGTCGAACGGAAATGGGCCTCGGCTGAAACTGAAATTTCCAAGTTTCTATAGATCTAGATACTGTAGAGGATTTAAGCCCTTATGAAAAGTAAGTTTTTTTTATTCTGAAAAGTGATTTGTTGTCTTGAGAAACAGCGTTAATGAATAAACTATTAAATAAATATTGCCGTACAATGTGAAGAGATATCCGAACGGTTTTAGGGTCAATGCATAAAAAATATAACGTTTGCAACCACTTCCCTAATTAGGCTTGTTGAAACTTTGTCTTTTGCTTTAGTTTATAAAACCATTATCGATCATTATTGACTTCATTTTGATAAAACACAATTCAACTCGACTATACTTCCACTGGCTGTATTCTGCGATCATTGCCGTCGATATACCTTTAATAACTGATTAATTCAACCGCTATTCATTGCGCACTAGGAAGACGTGATCAGTTATTTTGAGGAATTGAAATTCCCGAATAAAAAAGAAAGTGGGAAATTAAATCATTAATAATGGCATCCCGATTAGATACAGTATATTTTGAGTTATTTGAAAACCGTAGATAATGTGAGTTTTCCATATTTTTCAGTAATGAAGGGAAACCTTGACAACTACTAATGTTCAACTATACCTCACACATTGTCATGAAGGTCTATGGATTGCTCCAACCAATCATGATATAACCAAAATCAATTAACAAACTTAAATACTGCGCAACGCACAAATTATCCCGGAAATTGTGTAACCCAATTAGGATCGCCGATGGATTTAATATTTATATAAATTCTAATCTACTTTGTCCGGTTCTCAAATGTTAAATTAAGTTTTTTTTCTTTCTAACCAATCTTGTTATTTGGTTAGTATTATCTTTTATGTATTAATTAAGACATTTATTATTGTTATTATGATTGTCTATTATTATTATTGATATAATTACATGCACAATTACATTACACTTATTTACATCAACTCTCACACCAGTCATGCACTCACTCACTCACTAACTCAGTAGTCACTCACTCACCAACTCAGTAGTCACTCACTCACTAATTCAGTAATCACTGGCTCAGTAGTCGCTCACTCACTAACTCATTAGATATTCGACAGACACTCACATACACGCACTCACATTTACTGGATAAGTATATTCATTGAATGTTTTTTTTCTGTTCACTTATGTATAAGTTTAGAAATAGTAGAGTTTATAATTTTATATTATCTTTTATGTATTAACACTTAGTCACCCTGTTTCTGTATACCATTTCTACTTTTATTACCTGTGTTATTGTTTTGTATATTGTATTTTTAAATTAAGTATACACCTATGTATATGTATTGACTTTTAAAGGAATTGTAAAATTTGTTAGGCAATAGATGTTATTATTTTTATTATTGTTATAATCACACGCATTACATACATTACACTCAGACACTTATTAACAACAACTCTTACCCAGTCATGCAGTCACTCACTCACTCACATACAGTCACACGATCACACACTCACTTATTAGTCATCCACTCATTCATTCACTCAACATGTCAGCAGTAAGTAGTTACTCTGCAGTTACTCAAAAAAGTCGCTCAGCAGTTGCTCGCAGTAGTCTCTATAGCCACTCGGTAGTTACTAAATAGGTTCTGACCTGACCAATCTCTCCGTAGACGAATGTTTTGCCTGTCGTGCTAGAGGAGGAGCTCAGAAGTTCTTTTGTAACTCATAGTAACTCGATAGCTATTCCACATACGCAAGCAAATAGTAACTCTGTATTTATTAACTAGTTTCCTATTAGTAACTCGATAGTCGTTCAGCATTCGCTCCAGTAACTCAGTAGCCACTAAGTAGTAGAGACGGTAGTACATCATCTGACATTCAGCAGACACTCACTAATCAATCAGCAGACACTCACATGTACTGGATATTTATTGTATGCTTTTTTCTGTTTAGTTATGTATAAGTTTAGAAATAGTAGAGTTTATAATTAATTTTCTCTTTTATGTATCCATACAGTTACACTTAGTCATCTTGATTCTGTATACCATTTCTACTTCTATTAGCTACCTGTGTCATTCTTAAATCGTTATTTTGTTTATTGTATTTAGTCAACTATTAAATTGTCTTCTTAAGTAACAATTGTAAAGATCAGCAGATATAGTTTTCCTTGGTTTCCTATATCATTGCACAGTTATACTGATCTTTAATGGGAAAAAGATATCCAGGATATCCCCATGAAAGCATTTTCGATATTTTGATATTATAAATAATTTGAATTAATCTGGAAAATAAACTTGTTGAAAATAATGAGCCTTTTTTCTACTTTCTCCTTTTCAGAATTGCGGAGCTCTTCCATAGTTTCTTCTCCTTCTAAACAACTGCAACACATAATAGGTACGTTCTTTTCGACTGAGATCTCAGCTCACTTCAGTTGATGTGATCTGAAGTAATGTGGTGATGTGAGTAAGCACTAAAAAGAACGACACACTTAATTGAAACGAGCAATCTGCTGAAGGATCAAAATTCAATTCAAAAAAAGATTTAAAATATAAGACTGAGGTGCGATTTTCGAAACCATTCGAGAGTAAATCGTATACGAAAAATGGCCGTTTTCGTTTGAAATTTAAATAACCCAATTTTCGACATGCTCAAACGCTAATCGTATACGGACACTTTCGTATGGCTTGTTTCGAGTGGGTTTATTCCATATGAATAAATGTTTTCGTGTTCGGAAAGTGTAAATATACATAACCTAGATTGAAAGAAATTGTGTTTGGTATATCATTAATTTGAATAATAAATGATATAATCGATTATAATATGGCAGGTTTTGATGATTTAATTAATTTAAACTTCACAAATGCTATACAAGAAGCGGAAGAGTTAGCAGATAGACCTCCTAGGATCTTTAACCCATTTGAGGAATATTCAGAAAGGCAATTTTTGAAATTTTATAGACTTACAAAACCTGTCGCTTTAGAAGTAATCAACATATTGGACATCCTGCTTCAACAAGAATCTCAGCCTTGGGCCTAACTTTTTTCTGCTTTATTCTCTAGGTCTTGCTGACTCTTAGATTTCTTGCTAGTGGTTCCTACCAATGGGACATTGCTAAACATATGGACCATGCTGTTGCCCAGAGCTCAGTTTCACAGGCTCTCCATGATTTGTATCAGCATCCAATGATGTAATTCTTTCCATAATCCCATAGATAATATTTACTGAAAACCAAAAAAAATTAGATTATGTTGTTTAAAACTCAAACAAATCAAATATTTCTTCGTCCGCCGTTTTGACAAATATTCAGTAGGTACTTTTGTTCAAAAAAACAACCATAGGGGAAGTCCACGTGACGGCATGTGACAGTCGCCCTGATGAGAAACAAACGTTCTTTGCACAACCTAATTTGTTTCTCAATAGTTATTTTGATCGTGTTCATTTAATTTTGATTTCGTTTTTTTTTTCGACGTTGTTTTGATTGCTCAGGTATTTTAAAAGATATATCCGACTGACTTGTATCAATACAAAACAACCAAATTACAAATTTATTCAAATAATTGTTTGTTCTCAGGATGACTGTCATTAGGGTCAACTTGTCAGTTGGTGGACATGCCTTTTTGAATGTTTGAGCAGAATTTTCACTAGTAATACCACTAGAGTTCAAATTATTTCCGGAAATTTTTTCGAGCTCATGAATATTTTTAGAATATTCATGAGCTCCAAAAAAATTTCGTATTTAATTTGACCTCGTGTGGTATTCGGTAAGAAAATTCCACACCAAATTGTGTTTGAAATAATTAAAATTTATTTTTTCGATTTCTAACAACGTCAATTTTCGCCAGAAGATCAAGCAGTTGACACCCGCCAATACTAGGAAATCGAAGTCAAGCGTATGGAAGCAGTTTACAAACTTCCTACTGATTTTAGTAGTTCAAAAGTGCCATTTTAGACCTTTAAATTATTGATTTCTCGTTGTAGTTGCACGAAAATACCATCTCAGGAAACAACACAGTATATTCTTTAATTTTACCACTGAAGGCTCGTGGTTAATGTGATAGGGGGTCATAGATGATGTGACCAAAACGGAACGCCACTGACTAACCCCCCGGAGGCCTATTCTCCATAGGCGGAGATTTTTCGAAAAACCACTCCCAATTTCTGCCCAGAAGTCGTTAAAATCGTTAAAAAAGCAAAATTTGTGGAGTTCCTTTCCAAAGCCCCAGAGGCAAAAAAATTTTCTGGGCCACGCTTGTTTTATATAAAAAAACATCCATATTTTATTCATTTCTATTCGTATTAAATATGACAAACTTAAATTGAATGATAATTAGTCTAAATATTTTTAAAATTTGAGTGAAGCCTTCGATCTTTTGTATTTGCAACAACTTATTTCGTCAAAACACAGCTCATTATTCTCATTATTTCGCTTAAAATGCTCTCCTTTAAATCAAAATATAGCGCGGCGTGCCAACCCCTCTACTCATCTCTTTTCTAAATCGATTCATCGTCGATATTAAACCGGGCTTTTGACCCATCACGTGTAAACTTCGGGCGTGTTTCTCTCACGCCGCAATTTTTATTTTAATAATAGATATTGTAAATTATGTTAAAGTAAATCAATGAAATAAATTTCAACGGAAAAGGTAATCTTTTTTTTTAATTAAAAATAATTATTTTTCTAAAAAAGTTTCATTTGTTTATATTTCTGTCATTCTGTCATAAAGTATTCATAATAAAATAATTCAATTTGAATTTATTTCTCTAGTATGAAATATCTTACAAAATGGGTAATTATTCGATTAATTAAAAATATATAGTTCGTTCCGCTTGGATGATCGGCAATCGAAATCCTCTTATGCGATCCATTTTGGGGTCTCAAATTTTCATGTCTGACCGTTTCGGAGAAAGCTATAATGGTCCGAAAGTGCACGTTGGGGGGCGTAAACATCGATGTCCAGTTTTTTTGTTCAAAACAATATATATTTGTTTGTCCAATGTTCAATTCGAGGGGTGCTCAAGTTCCCCATTGACGAGAGGGACTAGCTCGAGCGTCACGACATCGTGACTTTTCTTTGGAATGCGTAGTAAGGATGAAATTATAGAAGAGAGAATGTATTGTTTTTTTTTTATTTTGTGATGTAGGGGAAAGTAGTATGAAATTACGAAAAATATAGTGAGTTTTCGTCCGACCACTGTACGAATAATAATAAATTGTTTGTCCAGTACCCGTATTAATAGACTCGGCCTTGTGAATATTTATAGTAATTTGCGAACAATTTTGAAACATTACTTCACTGGCTTGATCATCCATTTTGCCTTTTGTAAACATGTTATTTTTATATTTATTTATTTGTGAACTAGTGCTACAACCGACGATATTTTGTTCTTCGGGATCCGAAAAAAGTCTTTCACTAATATTTGTTTTTGCAGCTATAGAGTCTTCAATATAACCTTCGACTATTGTTGACGATCTCCAACCCCCATGTCTTTTCGACGTGGTTAGGTATATCTGCCCCAGAGTCCACCAACAATGTTGCAGAACTTCTGCGAAAACAATGCCCAGTAAATTCTTGTGGATTCGGTAATTTTAAAAAGTTTGCAATTTCTTCTGGCATTTTTCCAAATTTACAAGCGGTTGCTTGTATGCCTTACCATTAGTGTATTTAAAAAAAATTTTGGTAGCCAGCCTGATGATCTACAATCTTCATATTTTCTGTAGAAGTTTAAATGTTTCACTACAATAAATGAGCGTAATTTTTTTGTCTTCGTGTCAGGAAGAGTTAGAAATAATTTTTCCCCCATATCTTCAATTTGAGCTTTTTCCATTCGGTATAGCTCATCACTTCTACATGCTCCCGCTTTACCAAAAATTAAAGCAACCTAAAATAAAGAAATCGTTTATTTAATAGTGTTGCTGGGCACTATCATTCACTTTTCTATCAGCTCCTGAATAAATACCCCGAGTATTTTATTAATATTTTATTAGAAGCTATCAAAACCACAATGCAAATATGTCAAAACGAGCTGAGCGAGCCGGCTCGGCCAACTTGTACTAAGGCCTTATCCCGAATTCAGAAATGAATCAGTGTTGCCTTTTCATGACCGTCATATGCTAAAATTTTGACTCTGAAAAGATTACCTGTTTTGAGATGTATCACTTTTCACATGACTACAGCTTTGTAATAATCTTAGAAAAAGTACTCGATGTTTTCATCCGATACATCGAAATACATCGATGTATGGTTCCGATTTATCGAATCGAAAAAAAACATCGATGTTTTTTCAAACTGGACACCCCTAATGACTAGCACGTAATAAAAAAAATTACGCTTGTTTTATAAAAATGTGTAATATATCATATAAGCCTTGTAGGTTACGTAAGGTTAGGTTTGTGGTGAGTGGGTCTACAAGGCCCTCCACTGCGACTCGTAAGAGTCTATTGTGGCTCATTCCTATTCAGATTTCAGCAAACAAATTCAGCTTCTTAACAAAGCCGATTAGTTTGTTTGGTGAATAATATTTCAGGTCTGAGGGCGAGAGAAAGACCCTGTTAAAAGGCTTATTAGACAACGTAGGTCATGCCAGCTATAGAATAACATTTGTTTAGAGACATTCTTCGAATGATGTATAAAAGCCTTTGAATGAACCAATCCTGATATATTATTCCAGAAGTCTAAAGCTCTTCTTGATGTCCAGGTATTCAGTGTTTGTTTGACAAAGCTTATCGCTATGCCAATTGAAGGTTTTGGTCCGATAAAAACGCGTAGTCGTAAAACTTGTACCTAATAGTATATTCAGCCATTAGATATTTAGCCACTTGAATTAGTTGCTGAATATTTTCGATATCATGATCGTGGCATAGAAGATATAAACAAGAAAAATATCATGAACATACACCTATTTTTCCGATAGCTGGCGCTGTATTACAGTGGAAACATTTTTTTTTCAAATTTTGAGACAAGATGGTTTTAGAAAGATGGTTAGTTTTGAGATAAGTTTGGTTGATATTTATCATTTATATGGAGGATAATGAACCATTCAATTTGATCATTGACGATGTTGAACAATTTTTTTCTCTGAATAGCACACATCAACTTAATTCTTAAAAAAAAAATTACCTCCTCAGTTGTTCGGCCTCTATAAACAATGCTGTCAAAGAAAATAGTTGCTGCTGGTGTAATTCCAATTAAAATTTTGAACATACTGCTAATATTATAAGACTTTGGTTATCAGAAACTGTTTCCCCTCTTTAGAAAATTTGAAAATTCTACTGATATCGCTTCCCGACCAACTAACACAGATCAAAGTGAAATCGCAATCGCTTCTTATCAGCTTGATACATCTCCACTTTTGCCCCTTCTTTTATTTTTCCTATATTTTCCTAACCTAATCCAACTTTTTTTTGATGGGCGGAAACCTGCACTCAGGCCCTGAGTACTAGTGTAGAACTCTCCCACAGGGGCCCAATCCCATTCGAAACACCCTGCATGCGAGGAACATTGGGGGTATCCCAGCTAGAGCCGACCTCACTAAAACCACCCCAGTCTACTAGTTCTGATGGAGGGAAAGATAGACACCCGGTATACTATTATTAGGCATGATGGTAATGCCAATCATTAGAACATATTTATTAAGCTACGCCCCGGCACAAACCCAATAAGGGCAACCACTCAACTAATTGTCTTTAACTGACCACCAAAATTTGGAATTCATACAACGTCAATTAGCGTGTATACAGGGGCGTTCAAAAATTAAAAAAAAAACAATTTTTGACGACGTACCTCTCAGACACCGGTGAAGTTACATTATTCAAAATTTACCATTAGGTGTTTTAAGGGATAGATAGATAGATAAATATGGGGCTTAAGTGCTTCTAAGAGCCTCTCCACGACCACGACTCTCCTACGACCTTTGCATATCTATTGTGTATGCCCTCCTGTTATTCTAGAGTTCCTTGTCTAGACCCGTTCTTATTACTAGATGGATGGCCAACCTTAGGTCATCCATAAATTGGGAAGGTTGTGGTTTTTCCTCCCCTATCGTTGAAAACCTCAGCCTAGTCAGGCCTTTTAAGGCATACTTTTCACAGTGTGGTAACCAAAAGTCCAATAAAAAAATAGCTAATAATTTTTTTTTCAAAAATCGACGTTTTGAAGCGTCCTAAAAATGTACGCTAAAGACGTATATCAAATAGTCCATTTGCCAACCTTCTTAAACCACCAAAATTTGAAGAAATGTCAATTAAAAACTATAACTGGGGATTGCGATCTTAAGTGGGTCACACTGTATAGATAAAGAGAAAATGGTGTGTTGGAGAAAGAATTATTTAAGGGCCTTATAATCGTTTCGATTATTTTTTGTAACATAATAAAATATTATATATATATATATATTATATATATATATATATATATATATATATATATTATATATATATATATATATATATATATATTATATATATACACTGTGTTCATTTGAAAAGGACCCACCCTTAATATTTCAAAAATGGGACATATTAGAAGGAAATGCCGAAACACGTCAACTTTTAACTTGAGGGGGACACTTTTTGGCGCTAAAGTCATAAACGTCAGATTCACCCCCTCCCTATTGGAGACACTCCTTACATTTTTTCAAATGGCATTAGGTATCAAGTCACACCTCATTTAAAAGGTCTGGTAAATCTCTATTCAATCATTTTGTTTTGCCTTTGATTCCAGCCTTCCATTGTTATTTAATCGTTGTTTAAAATTGGCTTTTTTTCAACATTTATTGCCTGAATGTTAACGGTGGTCATTTTGAACACGTGATAAAATAACAGTTTTTTCTTGTTAACAGTTGTCTTTTTACTATTTGTAAATTTTTTATTCTTTAAAGAGTCTTTCTATCATAACACAAAACGGGGGCATACGAAAAATTGAAAGAGAGCCAATTTTAAACAACGATTAAATAACAATGGAAGCCCGGAATCAAAGGCAAAACAATGTGATTGAATAGAGATTTACCAGACCTTTTAAATGAGGTATGATTTGATACCTAATTCCATTTGAAAAAATGTAAGGGGTGTCTCCAGTAGGGAGGGGGTGAATTTGATTTTATGACATTAGCGCCAAAAAGTGTCCCCCTCAAGTTAAAAGTTGACGTGTTTCGGAATTTCCTTCTAATATGTCCCATTTTTGAAATATTAAAGGGTGGGTCCTTTTCAAATGAATAGTATACAGTGCTATTCAAAAGTCCCCTCCCCCCCTCGTATCTTTTGAACGGCTACACTTACATTAATAAAATTTGGAGGGTGAAAATAAAGTGTTGTAAACTTCTCTACGAATGGTAACAGGTGACGTAATAATAATAGATGACGTCACAGTGCCACTCTGGCCAATAATTTTAAATAGGACCTTATGGCAAGTGATATCTCGTTTGAAAGGCATTGACATTGGCTACATAGCCATATTAATTTTGTTTGGGTTTAAACTAATTTTGACGGATAAATTAAATAAATACCAAAATTATTGAAATTATTTTTTTAAATTTAATTAATCAAATATCAACAATGGATTCTTATAGCAAGTGTTCGAAATGTGCTCCGTCTACTTCCTGACAGTAATACATCCTATTAGTAAACTCTTGTCGTACTCGTTCGAATGTGTCAGCTGAAATTGCATTGCATTCTTCAATAATTCTTTCTTTCAAAACGCCAATGCTATCTGGTGCCGTAGTATAAACCTTGTATTTCAAGTACCCCCATAGAAAAAAATCTAATGGTGTCATATCTGGTGACCGAGGTGGCCATTTTATAAGACCTCGCCCGCCGATCCATCTACCTCGATATTCTTCATCCAGGTAACGTCTTACTGCACCATAATAATGTGCAGGAGCACCATCTTGTTGAAATGTTATTTCCAGATGGCCGAATTCATCTGGATTATCTTCCAGAATTTCAAGAATTAACGGCTCAATTGCATTTTGTAACATCTCCAGATACACTTCACCGCTTAAATTTGAATTTAGGAAAACAGGACCAACTATGTGGTTTCCCAAAATACCTGCCCAAACATTGACTTTTTCTGGAAATTGGGTATGTTGTTCACGAAAGGTGTGAGGATTTGTGTCACTCCAATACCTTACATTTTGTGTATTCACATTTCCATTGAGGCAAAAAGTACTTTCGTCACTAAAACAAATTGTTTTTGTGTAATGTGGGTTTTGACTAATTTTATTTGTCATACATTCACAGAATTCGAGTCTTCTGTCGGGGTCGTCATCCGAAAGGTGGTGCACCATTTTTAACTTGTATGGATGAAATTTATTTTTAGCCAACACTCTCTGTACTGTACTTTTACTTACTTCACAGATAGACGCAACTTTAGTTGAAGAGGAAGTAGGGTTTACTACCATTTCAGCAACTATATCAATTTTTTTATCATCACTAAATGTTGGTCGACCAGATCGTTTGGCATCTTGAACACTACCTGTTGCTTCAAACTTGTGAAGAAGCTCCCTCAAATAAGTTCTCGAGATAGGGCGATCTGGGTATCTCTCATTAAATAAACGTTCCGCTTCATGGAGATTCTTTCTAGATTCACCAATTATTAAGATAGCTGCTACTTTGTCGGCTTGAGTACGTACCATTTTGCCTATGTAAACTCTTAAACGTCTCGTTAAACAATAATAAAATTAAATATTTGAGCTATTTAGAAAAACTTTGCAAAGCAGCAAATACTATTAAATTAAAAACGTCAATTTTTTTGACAACTAACCAGAGGCGGACTGAAAAATCTTCAATATTTAAATGTGAAATAATAATTTTGGTATTTATTTGATTTATCCGTCAAAATTAGTTTAAACCCAAACAAAATTAATATGGCTATGTAACCAATGTCAATGCCTTTCAAACGAGATATCACTTGCCATAAGGTCCTATTCTAAATTATTGGCCAGAGTGGCACTGTGACGTCATCTATTACTATTACGTCACCTGTTACCATTCGTAGAGAAGAATACAACACTTTATTTTCACCCTCCAAATTTTATTAATGTAAGTGTAGCCGTTCAAAAGATACGAGGGGGGGAGGGGACTTTTGAATAGCACTGTATATATTGGTATGATATTTTATTTTGTGTTTTATAATTTTTTTTTTATTTTTATTGTACGCGGAATAATTTCAAATTTTGCAATTTTAATAACTCTACACAGTGTACTCACCTTTTTTATGAAAACTCAGCTTCTCAGGGTTTGGGTTCATGGGTTTAATGTGCAAGAAATCTAATTACTGTTCTTTTTTTATGGGCGCCGAAATTCAATGTTATTTAAATAAAATTTTTAATAAAGTTTTTAACATCTGATTTGGATTTAAATACTTTCTCACCCTGAAAGTGCCCCAGTGATGTGTAACAGGTGTTCAATATAGTTGTACCAACTGATAAAAAGAATTACTTCGAAATAATACTTGGGATGAAACAATTTTAAATTTATTTTACGAAAATTAATTTTGTGAACATAAATTAGCAAGATAAACGTTATTTCTTACATCAAATAGGAAAATAAACTTAACTAAGATGGTCTTTCACTCAACAATCACATTCATTCAATGAAAATTATTTTTAATACATGCAATTATGCAACTTTTTATACATTAGTGTATTTACAGTGATGCCGTTTTAAATAAGCCAAAACGAAAAGCAAAATGGAAGATACAGTTGTATCTGAATTTGCAAATATCTACATCCTTTTATATACACTCGCAAGTAAGTTTTTTATTTTAAATTGAAGTTTATTAAATACCTTTTATCTTCTATTAATGTTGAAAAATGAATAATCATTTCTTTCCTGTTTTAGACCGCTCTGGGCCTTTGTGAAGTAACCTCCAAAACGAAAAGCAAGACAACTCCAATGCAGAATGTCTCTTGATGAAATTTAATATATGGTTTATTCAAATTTATTTACTTACGAAGATCCCTCGGTGTTTATTTTGTTCAGGAACCGTGTTACAGGGTTAGTTAAACTTCTTTCACTATTAATTACATGGATATTTTATCAAATTTACAAACTTTTTTCACTGAACGAAATAACGTGCTTCTTGTAGAAAATTCATTTTCGTAAAGGGACGACGCTTTCTCTATCAACAAGTACCTAACAACCCATTTTCTTTTTCTTCCTTAGCAACAAACTGCCTACTATCTCTAAAGGTAAATTGTTTGTTTGATTGTCATTGACCAATCAAATTAACTTATAGTTGTTTATTAAATAGGTTTTATTATATTCTTTGATAGATTTAATCTTTTTTAAAAGAAAGCATCATATTTTAAATTTCTAAATGCACTATTTAAGTTTAAATCTTTTATTAAATAAATTTCTAAATTATTTGACATATTCAATTTAGGTTGGTAATGTTCCTGTTCTAGCTGACAATTCTATGTTCAAACCTGTCATACATCAGATGATAAATACTTTCACAGGTGTCATAGATCTAATAACTGTAATAAAAGTTTTTCTATTTTAGATTCTACCATAATACGAATAAAATTTCGTAATGCTTTTGGACAAATTCAATTTTACAAGAAGAAATTCAAGATAATACATAAAAACCATAAACATTCCCGTTTAAAGGTGGATCTTATATTTGATACCAGGTGATTTGTTTGAGTTTTCTTTATATGATTGAATCTTCATCCATTGTATGTATGTACGAGGTACATTATAAATTTTGAATTGCTTCTTTGAGTTCGATTTATTTCATTTGAATCATTTAAATAGGTTACCTTCAATATTCTATAATTGTTGAAGCTTTTATGTTAGAAATAACTCGTGTCGGTTATGTACAATGTAGTTATTATTTTTCATATCAATATATATACACTGTGTTCATTTGAAAAGGACCCACCCTTAATATTTCAAAAATGGGACATATTAAAAAGAAATGCCGAAACACCTCAACTTTTAACTTGAGAGGGACACTTTTTGGAGCTAATGTCATAAACGTCAGATTCACCCCCTCCCAAAGTGACCACCGTTAACATTCAGGCAATAAAAGATGAAAAAGGCCAATTTTGAACAATGATTAAATAACAATGGAAGGCTGGTATCAGAGGCAAAACAAAATGATTGAATAGAGATTTAACAGACCACTTAAATGAGGTACGACTTGATACCTAACGCCATTTAAAAAAATGTAAGGGGTGTCTCCAGTAGGGAAGGGGTAAATCTAACGTTTATGACATAAGCGCCGAAAAGTGTCCCCCTCAAGTTAAAAGTTGACGTGTTTCGGCATTTCTTTCTAATATGTCCCATTTTTGAAATATTGAGGGTGGGTTTTTTTCAAATGAACACAGTGTATATAAGGAGATCCGACTTCATGTATTCCAGTTTCTGGTCATAGTAGAGGGCGCCAGTTTGAATGCAATACCAAAAACATCTGACTGCAGAACAATAACAGCCAATCATAAGCTTTGCATTCACTTTGGGTTCATGGTTTTTTATTGGCTACTAGCTCATTTGACAGTATATGAGGTAAGTGAGGTTAGAAGACAGAAATTAAACATTTTGTTAGGCTATTTTTGCAAACATACATATTAAATTCAATTCACGTCTTCGTTTTAAATCAGCTGCACTACCAACCACTACTGCCAGAATTTTTAACAACGCACTCCTTGTCCATTTTTAATTTTTAACAATTTTAATCTTTTTAGTTCTTATACTTTGAGCTTTTATTATTCACTATCATAAGTAATGTTTACAATTTGACTACTGTCATTTATAAAAACTGAGGTTACTGTTTTTGGATGGTATTGGTATTTGCAGTGGCGACGCTGCGGTAAAACAACAAACTGCTTAGATCGACGATTTTGAGGACAGGTTTTGTCAATGAGTTCGATCTCCTTATCTAGCCTCCATGTGTGAAATAATCAGAAACGACTAAGCCACAGAATCGCAGTGTAAGTTGTTTTGATCTGATCGTGGCTGCAGGAATCTTTGCCTGGCAGTGAAAGAACATTTCTACTATTTGCTATACCGCAGTACCACCAAATTGCTTGAAATTTTACCGTAGCTATAAATTATTGTTTGACACTTCGGTACAGAACAAATACTCCAGGAGAATGAAATCTTGTTTGAAAATATTTTTGTTAGGTATTTCCTACATTCCCAAACTATTATTCTCTGTCAAAATTAGTATTGTTAGTTCTCATTTGTATGAAATCATCAACCCTATGTAATTTTGTTAAACGCGATAATAAACTGACCATTGACTTTACCAGACCAAAAGTGCGTCATTTCCACTAGCTTGAAAGTAAAAGTCAGCAATTTATAATTTTTACAACTTCGAAAATAGTCAAAAATGGCATCTTTACATAAAACATGATTATAAATGAATACATAAATGAATGCCATTTTACGTACTAATTTCCGGATGAAAAATCGACTATTTTTGAAGGAAAGTATTTTTCGTCCGCTAAAACGATAGCATATCCAATTTTCCGAAACTTATTGCATTTTTGAAAAAACAAAGCGTCGAGATAAAATAAACAGATTTCTTGTGATGCCCCAGATGACACTTATATTTTGAACAGCGGACGAAAAGAGTTTGCGCACGAAAACTGTCTACGCACGGAAAATACTTGCCTTCAAAAATAAGTTAGTGTACGGTGGTGATATGCACCTCGTCTAGTGTCTCGACTGCTTGCTAGGCTCGGCTATCAATTTGCAGGCTCGACTATAATAGACTGTTTTTCGACCTTGGTACATAAATAACTATTATTATATACACATAGGGGACAATGACGGAGTTGAAGTCGACATTAACAAAACAATAGATAAAGAAGAATTAGAAAAAGTTATCAACGAGCTAAAAAATGGAAAGTCATCCGGGTCCGACAAAATTACAGCAGAAATGATGAAAAGCATAGGACAGAAATGGAAGAGGTTGCATATTTACAAGAGTATGGGAAGACGAAACCTTGCCAATGGTTTGGGAGAAAGCATTAATAGTACCCATCTTCAAAAAGAGGACCACAATGACTGCAATAACTACCGAGGTATCACATTACTAAATACAGCCATGAAAATACTGGAAAATATCATAGAAAAAAGAATCAGACTGAAGATCGAGAGAACACTGGAAGAAACACAGAGCGGATTCAGAAACGGCAGAAGTACACTGGACCATATATTCACAATAAAACAGATAACTGAAAAAGTAATTAAAGACAAAAGGAACATTTTTATGGCATTTTTGGACCTAGAGAAAGCTTTTGATGCTGTTCCAAGATATAAATTTTGGAAAATACTTGTGGATAGAGGAATAAATGGTAAAATTATAAGATTAACACAGAAAATATATAAGAACAATGAAAACGCAATTATAAAAAACAATATGATATCACAAACATTCACTACAAATGCAGGGCTACGACAAGGAGGCAGCTTGAGCCCGCTACTGTTTATAACATTCATGGACGAAATAATAAAGATATGTAAGCCGCTAACAAAAAATTATTGTGTAGGACATTTAAAATTACAAAAAGTAAATATAACTGAAAGAGCATTCGCAGATGATATCGTATTACTGGCTGAAAGTGGAAAAGACTTGCAAATGAACATAAATGTATGGAACACAGTGATGAAGGAAAATGGCATGAATATAAACAAGAATAAAACAAAGGTAATGATAATAGGAGAGGTCAGAGAAAACTTAACCACTTACATCGATGGAGAAAAAATAGAACAAGTAAATTATTTCCAATATTTAGGAGTAACATTGGATGAAAGAGGGACACAAGACACCGATATTAACAATAAAATTCATGAAACGAATAAACTTTACTATGCAATGAACACAGAATTTATGAATAAAAAATTTCAAAACAGACAAAAATAAAGGTTTTCAAAACGCTATATCGACCAATTCTAACATTTGAATGTGAATTCTGGGTCTTAACAGAACAACATAAAAGTAAGATACAAGCATCAGAAATGAAATATCTTAGAAGAACTATAGGAGTCACCAAAAGAGAGAGAGAGAGAGACTGAGGAATATAGATATAAGAAAAGATCTAGAGGTACAATCCACATTAGAATTTATAGAAGGGAGACAGCTAGATTGGAGGGGACATTTGCAGCGAATGAACGAAAAAAGACCAGTAAAAAAAGTTTGGAAAGCGAAAATACAAAAGAAAAACTTGGGTCAAAGTAATAGAAGATATACGAAATAAAATATATATAAGCAGGAAACAAGCAGCGGAATTAGCACAAAACAGAACAGAATGGAAGAAATTCGTACATAAATAATTCAACCATACTCTACACCATCAAATGGTAGATGGGTTTACTGACCATATATATTGTAATGAAATATTAATTAATGAATTTTAAAAAAAGGCTAATTACAGCAAAGAAAAACTCAACTAAATGTTGTTGTTGTTATTAGTATTATTATTATTCCAATAATTGACGATACAATAAAGTAAAAATGTTGATTTCAAATTGTTGTGGAAAATTTTTAGATATAAGAAATTTATAAAAGGTATTTCAAATGTAGTGCGCGAGATCCTTCATTTTAAACTGTAAAATTAAAAAATGTTTGATCTAGTAAGATACTAAGTACGATACCGACGGTTGCTAGGGGATAAGGTGTGAGAGAAATTAAAAAAACGTCAAGAAGAAAAAAAAGTCAGTTTTGAAAAGAGTAAAGACCGAATTATTGGAGTGAATTCTCGGAAAAAAGTTGAGAATTGAAGAGTTAAATTGGAGGGTTATACTCCTGTAAATGAATATTTTAAGTCTGTTTAAAAAAAAGAAAAGAAAAATTTATGCAGTGGATGGATCTGTCAGTTTGAAGGACAGAACCAGATCAACAAGAGCAAGAAGGTATTTATTGTTTAAATTTATTCACGAAGGATTGACGAGAATTATATTAGAAGAAGAAGATAAGATTTTAAAGAAAATTCAAGGGTTAATTGTTTGACTCCATATCCTAGAGAGCTCTCTGAAGGACAATAAAAGTAAATGAAGCTATGAACATTTAATACCAATTGTATTTTTATCGTTGTTTTGGTAGTTTCATCTATTTAGATTTAATTTTTTTTTAATTCTATTTTTTTTTGTCTCAAATTTTATGGGCAATGTTATAACATAAATACAGGGACATATTGAGATTTGTTTATTTGTTACATTGTTACGTATATTATTGGAAGAAATTACTTCATTGTTTGTTTGTTATTTGTTTATTATATTATACTTTGGATTATTTTGAGGTTTAAATTTAAAATAAAAACATATCCTCACGCCACCATAATTCCTTGTGTATGATTAAGAGTTTCATTTCGAAGACTGAGATTAGCTGGTTTTTTTTAATTTTTTTGTTTCAAACAAGTATGTGTTTATTAATAAATATTGAATTAGAACTAGAAACCATAACAATATATATATATTATTTTAGTGAATAGTAACAATATAATAAACAAAATTAATACTTTGATTTTTCGTGCTACAAAATAATCCTTATAATTATTATTTTCCTATCTATACAATAATAAATTTTCTTATAGTGTACACGGTGGGCAAAAAAGAACGGCTGTCGTCCATTTCTTAGCATACGATTGTAGTAGAAGGCAATGGGAAAATACTGTAAAGTTTGAACTCTCAATATCTATAATTTCTATTTTCCAAATAACAAGGAAACAAAATTGTCTTGTGCTTTGGAATTTTATAGCTCACGTAGGAAGCAATACTTCGGAATGACTAAGATATAATTTGACGCACTACAAAAAAGGACTCTTATAATTTTCTTATATTTTGACTTCTTTCAAAGTTATACAAGGTTAAAGCTAATTTAGTAATAAATTTTGACATGTTTTCAATTTTTCGACGCTACAATCAAGTTTGGAAAAAAATGTATTGGATATTTTTTGTAGAGCGTTTTATTGGCGAATAACTTATGACCGATTAAAAATTTTTAAAAAATTTAGGAAGATAAATTATAGCTAATAAAATTCTCTCCAAAAAATATTTATGTTCTTCATTTCCAACAATATTTTCAGTACATTCAAGGAAAAATTTTTTTTGAAACAGCTTAAAGTATATAGGTATCATTTACAATATCTGTTTTCAACAATACCAAGACTGCAAAAATAATCAGTCAAGCAAAGCCGGACTTATAGGCGTTTTTCCATAACAAAGTTCCCACTCTCTCCCAACTCTTATTTGCATACAAATGGCCGACGCCCGTTCTTATTCGCCCGGTACATACTATATTTCATTCTTCGAGCCTTAAAATAAATTAATTCTCTAACAAATATTTGCATTTATTAAAAATTCAACCACTTTCTTCTATCACATTCTTTAAGCATCCAGATTATTCTTTGTTTCACATGTTCATCAAACTGAATTTTTGAAAGATATAACTCATCCTTTGGCCCGTCTGGCATGGCTACTCCTTTTCCTTGTATGACAAATAAATACATAAATAGTGTGTGTACCAACTCCCATTCAGCACTTAAGGTAATTTCTTCTAAAAGTTTCTCATAGGGAAATTGGAGATCGCAATTGAGAAGTTTTAAATTTCTTACAAAATTTCGATGGTATTCTTCTAGTAAATCATCGAGATTATTTTTAAGTACTTCTTCCTGAACGCTGGTAAATAAAAAGAAAAACAAGTCAGCAGCAGGCGAGTCGTAGCTATAAGACTGAAAATCTACAAATTTACAGTCAATTGCAGCTTGCCCATCGAATTTGAGCATAATATTATTAACCCACATGTCTCGGTGGCCTATTGTTGTAAATGGTTCCCTGAAATCATCACAGAGTTTAGAGAATTTTTTTGCTGATTTTTCCAATTTTGGTATAATATGACTGCATTTTTCTGAGTCCCTCAATATTGCAATAATACTTTGCATAGATCCCCCGGGTGGCGGAAACGTGTGGCTGGGATAATTACATGACATGTAAGCTTTTATTTTGGCATCAAATAATTTGGGATCATTCAGTTTTAAAGCTATTGGTATTACTTGGAATTCAGCTAACTTTTTCAAAATTAATTTTGATGTGGGAAAATCAAAACCTACGTTGCGATCACCGTTACCAAAACCTAAAAAAAACATCATCATTAAACATAAATTAGGCAATCCAGATCACGTGACCTAATATGGTCGTCCAAGGCAAACAATTTGGACAGCTGGTCAGTTTTGCATTGTCTATTCAATGGTAAACAGTGTTGAAGAATTTTTTATTCGATTTTATTTTTGTTTTTTATATACAGTACACGCTGTGGTTTGACCTTTGAAAACCTTCATTGAATTTTAACCACATTTGAGAAATGGATGAACTCCTAGATATGGATATATATAGTTGTTTTGTACAATGAGGAAAAAGTTTATTTAGCATTATTAAGAATTTAGTTGTATTAGGTAAAAACTTTAATTCGTATTAGGACAAAACAAATGTTTAATTATGACAATGAAAAGGGCATTATTATCGCTATTAAGGTCCGTCGACTTAAGGTAATTAAAACACTTTAATAACCTATTAAAAACAGTAATCGCTAGAGACCAAAAATCAATTACCTCAGAAAACAAAATTTTTGGGAGTATTAACTATTTTACTTTCTTAAAATGAAACTAAGTATTACTAATTAATTCCAGTATTAACTTAATGAACAAATTATGAAATGAAATAATGAAAAATAATGAAATAATTTTTTTAAAATTTTTATAAAATGTAACTTCTGTCATTCTGACGATGATATATCAATATCGAAATAATTATCAGTATCTTAGAGTTTTCATAATTTTTTCATTAAATAGTGGAATCAATTAGAAACACTTAGCTTCATTTTAAAGAAGTAATATGAGTAGATTCCACAAAGTACGGGTCCAAACAGTAAATTCAATTAACTATTTTACTTACCACAATTAAACCCGTTAATTATAGCAATGGAACTGGTTTGTAATAGTGATTAAACCTGTTAATAACTAGTTAATAATGATAATTAAATTGATTATTAACAGTAATATAACTATGTGATTGCTAATTGAGTACTTTCATTACTCGATTGTTTTAGAATAGATGACGTTTCGTCATTTAGTGAACGATCGAAGATAAATACTGATTGAAACGTCGTCTATTCTAAAACAATCGAGTAATGAAAGTCCTCAATTAACAATAACGTTTATTTTTTATGGAAATTGAAAAGCCAATTTTTTTAAACTATTTATATATTATAGGTATTATATTGCACAAAAAATAGAAATTGTGTGTAATAAAAAATAAATTCAGATTCGTATTCAGCGACCTAGAAAACATAAAATAAAAGCGGCTTTAGCGATTAGTACTCCTTGGTTACATACTGCTATTTCTAAAACACTTTTTGGGGATGTCTCGTTTGCCTATAACAAAAAATACAGGATGTAATCTTTTAGTCTATATAGGTACCTACTTATTCAAATAAAAATTCTGTTTGTCCAGGATACATTATTTTAGATATTCAAATACAAATTGAAATTTAATTTAATACTTAACTACGCCTAACAGAAAAAACTGCTTTTAAATAGGTATCTAAAAAGTTAATATTACTATTTGAAATGAAACTAACTGTTAATATTCTTTTCCGTCGACCGTGTATTAACATATGCTATTAACGTTCTCAAAATTAGACAAAATCATACATTAATGACCCCATTAATGCATGATTTACCTACATTAATCAACGATTTTCTGCAGGCAACCCAACGCACATCTTATACATTATATTTATATTGACAGTTACCTGTGGTGTAGGCAACCAAACATACAATAACGTCTTCAAAAAATGAATCCTAGTATTGAATACTTCTAGTTTTTGACTTACCTATCATTTTATTTTATTATTCTACAAAATTATAATAATTATTAGTGTTAAGACATCCAAAAAAGAATTTAAGAAAAACGAAAACAGTGACATTTGAACCAGCGACCATCTCTGTGACATTTCAATGTCATTTAATTTGACAGTACTTACCTATGAAACAAATAAATATTTTTAGTTTTTAAATATTGAGAAAAACGAATACAACTGATACAGTCGACGGAAAAGCTTTGTAACTAACACGAGTATTAAAAGGGCAATTAACAATCTCGAACATTAACGCACTCGCTCTGCTCGTGCGTTAAATTATCTCAATTGTTAATGGCCCTCATTAATACACTTGTTGGTTGAATAACTATTATAGGGCTACTTTGAACTGCACTTCATTGCAATGAGGTTAGATTACCTTTTACAGGTCTGGTGTCCCAATTTATCATAGAAATTGTGTTAACAGTGTAATCATCATGCATTTTTTAAATATATATCTATAATCTGAATTGCATTGTGTCCAAAATAAACTTTTACAAGAATTCCAAACAAAACGTCTACCTTCAAATATGTTTATCATCGGTTTTCAAAGTTTTAAATATCACAGAACTATAAAATGTTTTATTTCACTTGAAAACATGTATGTACGTAATTAATTCTTAAAGTTTATTTACCTCTAAGGCGGCTCAAAGAATCCTCGAGTCCCTATTTCAGCATAAGTAATTCCTGTTCATAATACTCCATTTCCACCAATCGCCAACACCTGACTATACATACACACACAACCTCTCTATAGCTTAGACCAAACCAGACTGGACACTAAACGAAGCACGATGTAGTGACGATTAGAGCCGATCGTGTGCGAAATGCAAAAATGGTAGTTACAATTAATTAAACCCTTTAATTGTAGTTAACACACTTAGCTAGTGTCAGGTAATTGTTATACTTATCATAATTAAAATAATTTAAGAAACAAATTTTAATTGCTCGAATTAAACTGCTAGCTTACGAAATGTAATTTCAGAAAAACGACTCCAGAAAAATAAAAAATTCTAGGGCAATTCTACAAGTTCAATTATGGTTAGACATAATTTCTCTATTAAACTAGTTTACTTGGCATGTTTTTCTCGGTGTATTTTTCCACACAGGTTTGGCACCAAAGGGCAGGTCAAAGGGCTTTCAAAAGTTTACATGCCTACAGATATTTTGAATTTGACTTTGTGTTGAAAGTAGAATAAATACCGATAGCTAAAGGCCTATTGTTCAAAGGAATAAACTTCGCACATTAATTGAATCGGGTTTGTTGTATAGATAGATCTTCATGCATTTTCAATCCCAAACTGGATCTATTTGGGCCGGAATTCAACTCAAAATATCTTTTTGAACAGTCAATATTAAGACTTACCTAACCAAACTAAAGCTTTAAATATTTTTATACAGTTTTCATTAATAAAAATGGAATGGAAAAAATGGGTTATTTTAGCAAAGGAGGCAAACCTATTCTCGTTTCGTTAGTGAAAAAAATAGTAACATAACGTTGAATTGAATATAACCCACAATATTTCTGTCGAACACTATTTGCAGCTGAAATCTATTGGAAGATTCTTTCTCTGTTCATGTAAAATGCTTTAACGTTTCTTGATTGTATTTTTTTTATTGGAATTTCATGAGCAGCAGTCAAAGGCCTTCGGAAAATTACAGAAAAAACTGAAGCCTTGAAAACTTAGTATTGAGTGAGGTATATACTTCATTAAGAAAGGAGAACATTGTACTACAATTGTAGTCCAACTGAAATGTTGATTTAGTACTGTTTTTAAAACCCATCGTCAATGATGTCCCATTTTAAAAATTGTTATGACTTGGATGTGCAATTTTATACCACAATAACCTGTTTTTCTTTGGAAAATACTGATGTATGTTAAGACAGGGCTTCACAATCCTAGGCTAGGGCGGCGCCACTAACGGCCTTGCCACCGCTTTAAAACTTAGCAACTTGCCGCCATCCTTGAGTAAATTGACTGTCTTTCTAATTTATCGGCATTTTCGTTTTTTGGAATTTCAAATTACTCTTCATTCATTATATGTGAAGAATTTTCTTGAATTGTGTTACTGAAGTTATAGGTAGATGATATCTATAAAAAAAATTTAGTGCAGAGCATAGTGGCACATTCGTTTGCAAAATTGTTTTAATTCGTAATTTTTCTCA
Organism: Lochmaea crataegi; assembly: GCA_947563755.1. NCBI lineage: Eukaryota > Metazoa > Arthropoda > Insecta > Coleoptera > Chrysomelidae > Lochmaea > Lochmaea crataegi. Next base: position 25,596,034 of record OX387425.1, read on the forward strand.
AATGTCCTGGAGGCTCTCCTGATTATAAACGTGTAAGATGACACACGAAAAATTAAAAATGCTGCAAAAAATTAAAATATTTTTGTCCGAAATTATTTATTTCTATCTGTGTGAATAACTTTTTTTTTTCTATAACCGATTTTAGCGGATTTTGGAGTTATCTAACATGTTGAAGTAAGCTGTTTAAGAGTTTTTTTTTTAGAAACTTCAAATTGAAGAATGAAGTTTTTACTATTAATCATATCGACCAAATCACCAGCAAAGCCGAGCCCTGAGAAAATTTCATTTTCTATTATGTATGGATTATTCAGATGAAAATTTAACGGGTTCAGACTCATGATAAATGAGAACACAGAATTTTCAATGATCGATAAGTAATCAGTTCATTTGCTTGAATAATTCATTTTCTTTCACCGTTCGAGATAGTTGTATAAATCTGGATAAACATCATTTTCTTACATTGGAAAATAAAATTACGTAAAACTACTTTATGTTTACTGAAAGTGAATTCAAATCTTGAAGTGTCAGGGAGATTTGAAAATAACTATGGAATATAAAAATATAGTATGGAAATAATAATTTACCTTCATTCATATGCAAGGTAAATAAAATTGTATTGGGGTTTTTATAGATAAACACAATTTCAGTAATGACTCGAATATTCACAATTTTTCACGAATACACGATATTTTGGTTTGCTAAAGACTCGTCTCGTATTCGAGACTCGAGACGATTCTTTAAATTTTCCTTGTGAGACAAGACGAGACTTTTGAAAGTCTCACTCAAGAGTCTCGCAAAAGTCTCGAAGTATCGCATATAAAAATGCCAAATATTAATTAATTATTCTAATTATCGCGAATATTGACATACATTTCTTAAATCCGCATAATAGCGAATAGTCTGTGTTTACAATAAGAATGCCTCGGAGAAACGTAAAATTTCTTTGTTAATATTTGTTTTAAAATTGCAAGTCCGCATAATAATTTTGGTTATCGCAATAAATTACGACTATCATCTTCAAAAATAAGGCAATAAATTTGATTCCTTCAAAGAAATATAAAAACTATTTAGCAGCTTCGGCATAGACATACAAAAGGACGTCGGTCATACCCTTAATCCTGCTTTATTTTATGGTTTTATTGTTTACATCTGGATACATAAAAATAATGGCTATAGTATGTTGGTGGTGTGAAATAATATGGGCCTTCGTGTCGCTCCCTGATTCAGTATTAGCATTGTCTAATAGACAATGGTATTAGTTAGTTTACTTTTGCTTAGGACGGAACGTATTTTTTTTTAATATTAAATATGAGTACGCGAAAACGGAAGCGATATGTTAGTAATCTTAGTAATCCAGAACCAGAAGAATCTATGTATAAACAGTTAGATTCAGAAGACTTATTATTAAGTAGTGGAAGCAGTGATGATAATTACGAACCTCAAGTACAGAAGCAAGAAGCGGAAACTGCTAGTGAAACTTCAGCAGATAACGAATCTGTTACTAGTCCAAGCAGTTGTTTCAGCAGAAGTAAATGTGTAAATGTTAGTTTTTAATTGAATTGTGGTACCTTGGCACATAAGCGCGACTTTGTACAGTTGAAGAATTACCTGGGGATTCAAAATCTGTATTATGGAAAAAAAAATTCTCGGAAAATGGAAATATTGAATTTTTTATTAATCAAATAATAATGCTTTATCAAAACTGAAACTTTTGATAGGTCAGCTTGTATATTATAACTTACTTGAGTTGACTCTGCTAGACATCTCAACTCGATACCCTCATTACAAATTCAAAGCGAAAATTTTATTATTTGTATTGCATGTATAATGATGAGCGAGACTGGTCTTGGTCTTGCAAGACCAAGACCAAGACCAGCTTAAGGCTTGCAAGCCAAGACCAAGACCGAGTGTGCAAGACCAAGACCAAGACCGAGTTGTGCAAGATTTATGCAAGATCAAGACTCTTGCAGTCTTGCTTTTTTCAATTTATTCAATAATGTACCAAATTAATTTTTACAAAATGTGTATTTTAACCTCAAAATATCATGAAAGCAATTTGAAGTTTGAATATGTCCAGCTAATTTATATAAAAATATGTTTGTTGAACAAATTATTCCACTCACAATATTACCCGTGATATCACAAACTAATAAGTGAAGTGTACCGTGCTAAAACGAGGATCTTGTCGTAAACCCATTTAAAATGAAGGGTTGCCGGTTGATTTATGGGGGGTAGTTAAGAGATAATTTGTTTTCCATATATCTGTTTTTGATGGCCCATCTTGGGTCGTAACAGATCCATGAATAAATTATCGAACAATATCAAAAAACGGCGGCAGATGTACCAATACGTGACAATACTTCACATTTTGGTAAAGGGTCATAAAATGTTTCATAATAATTTTGTTATGGGTTTTTCCCAACTATAAAATGCAAGACCGGACTCTGCAAGACCAAGACCAAGACCACATATGAGGCTGCAAGACCAAGACCAAGAACACGCATGCAAGACCAAGACTAAGCCGGTCTTGGTCTTGGTCTTGCTTTGCTCATTACTATGCATGTAGGTATCTATGATCGATTTTCGTTTTTTTTTCTATTTATCTTGTTAGATTGATAGGATTTGTTCATTAAAATAAAAATTAGATCTGATTTAATTTGTGTGTTTGATTTAGACAGGAAACAAGAAAATTTTGCGAGACTCTCGCGCGAGACATGGGACGAGACGAGACTTTATTTGGTATAGATTTACAACTTGAAAACAATACATATGTAAAACTAGTATTGGGCGAGATTCAGTTTACACATTGCTATATGACATAACAATATGCATCTGCTCTTCCACCTAACCCATAAACATTCGAGACATTCCACTTTTCTTGCGAGACAAGACGAGATTTTTCAAAGTCTCGTCTCGTCTCGTCTAGTGGGAATCATTATCCGATTTTAAGAAATTGGTAGATTTTAAACACAATATGCTGCTCACTGATTTTTTAATCATTATATTGCTATAATATTAGTTTCAAATGATATAAATACTGAATTACATCACAGTGTTTGAGCGTCGACCCAGCACTGTAGTGAAACGCCTCTGATACGATAATTACGGTGAAGCAGAGTGGAGCGCGGTTAGTACTTGGATGGGTGACTACTGGGGAATCACCGTCGTAGAGCCTGTACAGCCTGCAGCGAAACACCTTATATTACTAGTGTGAGTAGTACATCATAGATCTTAGGCATTATACCAATGATCACGAGGTATAATGTAGATATACCGTCCTTCGGATGAGACGTAACACTAGTGAATTCGGCAAAATTTCCGGTTAGGTGTAGAGTGCTCCCGGCGTCGGTGATTAGCCACAATTGCAGAAATAGACCGATGTTAAATAACCGAATAAAAAAATAAAAAATACACATCACAGTGAATGTAGGTAATTATGGCGTATGTCAAATAGTAGCCATTTTAATTTCCTAATTAATCTGAACTTGGAACTTTAATTGAATAATCTAAAGGTATGCAAGCGTAAGATTCCAAGGTATTTTTTTTCGGGTCGAGATGGGAAACTCATGTTCGAATGTGTTGAACTCATACCCAAGAGGATGACTACTAACCAAACCCACTTCAAACTCGCCGTTACCCCCGCCTCGGAATCATTACCCTAGCATACTTCGAGAAGAGCGGAGGTCCCTCGCACACTGTCGTCTTCTCCCTACTATCACTCCTACCTTTCATGCCATATCGAGTCCTTCTCTCCCCCTAACCATGCTCTCTACTACTCCACTCACCTCCATCCATTCCTCCTCCCCCCTCAACATTATCTCAACCATGTTCTCCCAGTACACCGCCTCCCCTAGTTTCCCCTCCAACTTCTTCAGCACTTCCTCGTTCCTCCAGCATCTAAACACATGCTCCACATCATCCTCCGCTTCACACCTCTCGCACACTCTAGTCTCTATTTTCCCAATCATGTGGAGGTATCCTACTCTCAACCCATGTCCAGTGAACACCTGTGTCAAGAAATAGTTCACCTCCCGGAATTTCCGGTCCATCCAATCTCTCCTATTCCAAATCGCTCCTTTTAGCGTGCCCTCATAATCCTCCCACCTTCTCTCCATTTCCTCCTCCATCCATTCCTGTACTTCCTCTCTGGGCGCACCCCTCCAGTGTTTGTTCCTAGCTCTAGTTATCATGTACCCCTGCACCACCCTTAGCAGTATCCCTTTCTGCACCCGCAGGAGTGGCCCAACCCTCGCATTCACCCCCGCTCTTTCACCTCACACCTCCGCACCATACAGCATACAGCATACTCTCCCGGCCCTTTCACATTACACATCAATCTTCCCAGCCATGTTACCCTCACTTCCCCCTTCTCTGCCGCCTTTAACATGTGAGTTTTGAAGGATAATTGACTATCCAACCACACCCCTAGTTATTTTACAGACTCCTCCATACGAATACTCCTTCCCTTCACCATCACCCCCACTTCCCTCGTCTTGCTCCGTCCCTTCACTAGCAACCCTACCGTCTTATCTTCCGCAACTTCCAGTCCGCACCGCTCTATCTTCTCCATAATCTTCCTACACATTCTCTCCGCCTCTCCCTTTGCCGAACATACCATACCGCTTCCCCTCTCTACCCGCCTTCTACATCAGTATCACACTGGCCAGCTTCCATCATTCCGGGAACTCTTCCTCCCTCAGCACCTTGTTGAATAGTTCCCAGAAGTACTCCCCATTGTCATCCAGCAGCCTCTTCATCATATCACCCCTCAGGCCATCTATCCCTGGGGCTTTCCTTACTTTAATGTTTCTCCCCCCCTTACTTCCCACGTCTCTACCGGCCTTATCCCCCTCATGTTCCCTATCCCCCTAGTATCCCGGATTTCTCGAATTCTGCCCCACACTCCTTCCCCCTGTGTACAGTTTCCCTATTATCTCCTTCTCCCCCTGAGTACAATTTCCCTATAATCTCCTTCTCCCAATCTCCCTCTAGCACCTCGTTCCTATTTCCACCCATCCTCTTCACCGCTATCTCATACGCCTTTCCCCATGGATTGTTTCCCAATTCTCCCAGTAACTCTTCCTCTTTTTTCCCTCTCAACCCTACGCTCCAGTTCCTTCTTCTTTTCTTTGTATCCCCCACTTCCCTCTATCCTTTCTCTTCCCCTCAGCATCCCTTTTCGTTCTTTCTTACACTCCCTCCACAGCTCCTCTATTTCCTCATTCCACCAGTAATTCGCCCTCAGCTCATGCCTATTGCCTCCTCTTTCCCTCTCTTTTTCAGCCCTGGATCACATTGTACAATTCATCTGCATTATGTCCAAGTCCCCTTTCTACCTCTTCTCTTACTTTCTTCCTCATACTCTCTGCCTCGGCCTTCGTCCACTTCCATCCCCACTCTTCCAATAATACCTTTCTCCCTTTTCTTATATCCGTCTCCACATACCTATGTAAGCTTATGCCTTCCTCATCCTCCAGCACCCTCCAACTACTCACTCTTTCCCAAAGCCATTCATCACATGGTGTTATATCAATGAATGAGACGAACCCCCGACACCCCCCACGAAGGTGGGCAGTAGTCCATCATTCAGCACCACCAACCCGTTAGATGTCAACACTTCCTCCAGGATCTCCCCTCTCCTGAGCGTTTTCTTCCCCCCCCCCCTCCTCCCCCATACAGTATTCTTAGCATTGACGTACCCTGTCAGCATTCTCCCTATGAACCTCCTTTTTCCTTTTGACACCCTCAGATCGTTCTCCAATCATGTCATGCTCCTCTCATATTTTTCCAGGTTGACATTTGGGCTTATATATATACACTGTACACCACCATGTCTCCCATTCGCACTATCAACCATCCCTTTCCCTTCCTCACTTCATCCGCCCTCAGTCCATCCCCCACCACTCTTATTTCTGCCTCTCCTGTATCGTCCATAATCCATCCCTGCTTCCCCACATATCTAGCATATACCTCGGATCCACACACCACATCCAATATCATGCACTATCCTGCATTTCCCTAAATTAATCTGTAACACCCTCCATCCTTACAAGGTATGCACACATAAACCTCACTGTAGATGTTTTACTAAATGATTTTCTCGATCAGTACTTCTTTTGCCCTCTCGAGTGTAGCACTCAAAATAAAATTTGATATGCAGCATTGTGCTTTTTTTATACTGGCTCTAATCAGAACTAGTCTAAGACCCGGCAACAATATTCTGCAGGTATCTGTTTTTTTGATAAAAGCTGCTGCAAATGTATGGTTAATCGCGGCCATTTGTTCAAAGGCATTCCGAAAGTGATCCATTACATATTAATTAATCATTAATTTGAATTAAATTTCATCAAAAAAACAGAAATCTGCAGAATATTACAGCCGGGTCTCAGACTATGAAGGTATTTTAAATTTTACGAAATTAATAATATCTGTATTCATTCGTAAAGTTTAATCAAAGCTGTTCAAAATTATAAGGTAATTTTGATATGAAGTTCTATTTAAATATTTAATGTGAAGTGTATTGAATAAAGACACTGCTTAAACTTTTGTTAGTTGCTAAGGAGCGAACAATTTTCATAAACAATCTACTTCCTCACTTATTCATTTACAGTGTTATCTGACTTCATATTTCTTCAATCAACTTTAGTTTGATAGGAAAATACGAGTAATAAAGACCAAAAAAATCATGTATTTTTACTTGTAGAAGCGGAAAAAAACGTTGAAAACCGCAAAAAATATAGAAGTAGCAACAGGTATTAATTGTTTTTTCAAATCTCTAAATGTGTGGTATTGTTCGCATTAATTCAGGTTTGGAAATTCCAACTTCGAAAGTAATTAATCATTCATATTTTTTATATAGAAAAAGATCTTATTCCCCAAAAAATAGGAGGATATCCAAGGTGCTTTAGACAACCAAGGAAAGAATGCCATTCAATGGTATATAGACGGTTCAAAAGCAATAGAAGGACTAAACACTTCTAAAGCTTAAGAAAAACCCCAAGTATCTTTCAAGCGGAAATTCACGCCCTAGGAAAGTGTGCCCAGTTCAATATTGATAAAAGATACACAAGACAAAATATTATCATAATGTCAGATAGTCAAGAAGCCATTGAGGCACTGAGTTCTTGGGTAATCAGATCCAAAATGGTATGGGAACTCCTCAATGCACTAGGCAAGAACAGCATCGTCACCTTACTGTGGACTCCAGGGCACACTGGAATAGAAGGAAATTAAATAGCAGATAAGGGGGCTGAAACACCCTTTTGGGGACAGGAACCCTTTTGCGGCGTCAGCTCCAATTTTATAGAAAGAGGCAAAGCCGAAAAAAATAAGATCTTACCTTTGGGAAAGATCCAGTAGGGCTTAGACAATCAAAGTCTGCTGTCGACAGTTCTGTAAGGAGGTCGTCTACTAAGGATGCCCATAATATTGGTGATAGCACTCCTCCTTGTGGACATCCTCTACCCATACTTGCCTTGATGGTGACTTGCCCCAGAGTAGATCCTATCCTCCAGAGTTGCATTTATCCATCGGCATATTGTTGTGGATGTCCCCCGTCTATTCATTGCATTAACCAATGATTTTGTGGTAACATTCTTAAATGCCCCATCGATGTCTAAGAAAGTGCTCATCGATATATCTTTGTTTTCTTTTAACTTTGAGATAAGCCTGGTTAGATCATCCAGAGCTAAATCCGTAGATATGCCTGGTTGATAGACACATTGACGATTGCTTAGGGGTTTATCCTTTAACACTTCGTCTGTTTCTAACGTTTTTAGTAGAAAGGAGGATAGGCTTATTGACCTGTATTACTTTGGCGTTAAGTAAGATACTTTACCTACCTTGGGTATGTAAATGGTCTTAATCTTTTGCCATACTTCCGGTATGTATCCTCATGCCAGACTAGCTTTGTTCCTCAGGAACTAAGTAGAAGAAAGGGGACACAATAGATATTTTAGGTCTTAGTGAATATAACCCTCTTAAAAAATATACTTTCCCAAAAAATAAAAAAATATATTAATGGATATACCACAAGGAGCATACAGAAGATATTCAAAAGTATTCTATAGAAAATGTTGACATTACATCAGAATTAAATTTAATATGAATGGTATAACCTCAGAACAATGGACATACTAGAAAAGGAAACAGACTTATTATCTGATTCCAAAACTTTCTTAAGCTTTTGGCTAATAGGCAATTAGCTTTTAATAGTTATTTATGCAACAAGTGCATAAAGTGGTTCTTTTTTTCTCGAGCCTGCTTCTCATGCGTCAATTCCATGAGTGAAAAAAAGACACTTTATGCATATGTTGTATAAACTATTTTTTCTACTTGCATGCAAAAACCAAAAAATGGGTTATTTAGCTTGCTCTAAATGGACTAAAAATGGCGTCGATTTGAATGTTTATGTTTGTCATGATGACAAAACGCTAAGTGAAATGTCAGATAAGTGCAATCTGCAGAGACATTAACGGAAATATTTAAAATTGGCGTTAAAAAACTACTTTATCTCACTGTAATGTCACTTTATCTCACTCTAATGTCACTTTTTTGAACTGTTTCACAAATACATATTTTTGGAACGAAAATCGATTAAAAAACGTCACTTTTATTATTGATTGTAGAAAAAATATATTATTCAACTTGTGGTAATGGTTGTATAGTAATCACTTGATGAATTACAGCACTCTCCTGCGGCTCGTGCTGCAAACTTCATCTGCGTGAGTTAGGACCTAGATTACCGCTCGTTAAATATAATATACTAATTTTCTACAATCATTAATTAAAGTGACGTTTTTTTAATCGATTTTCGTACATAAAATATGTATTTGTTAAACAGTTTAAAAAAGTGACATTAGAGTGAGATAAAGTAGTTTTTTTTAACGCCAATTTTAAATATTTCCGCTAATGGCTCTGCAGATTGCACTCACCTGACATTTTACTTAGCGTTTTGTCATCATGACAAACATAAACATTCAAATCGACGTCATTTTTAGTCCATTTAGAGCAACCTAAATAGCACATTTTTTTGGTTTTTGCATGCAAGTAGAAAAAATAGTGTATGCAACATATGAATAAAGTGTCTTTTTTCCAATCATGAAATTTTCCATTCGTGAAAAAGCACCACTTTATGCTCTTGTTGCATAAATAACTATTTATTTGCTTCGCAGACATATTTTCAAAACAAAAATTCAATCGTGTTGTAGAATTTGACTTTAAAAATGTTTCAATGTGCAACTCCAGACCATTTTGTTACATTGCATTTAAAAACCCACCAGGGAAGCTAGCGATAGCATTAAGAACACACAATATTATTATTTTGTTAAAAGTTGAATTATTATTATACCAAAAATAACAAACAAATAATGAAGATATTAAGACACGATGTCATAATACGGAAATCGAATTTAATATCAAGTTTTCAATTTTATTAGTGGTGTTATCAATAGTAATAACCCAAAGACATTGACAATTATTCAACATTTCATAACATATTTTATCTTCGACTATAATAATAAATACCAAGATACAAGTACAGAGAAAGAACTTTATTCACAAATCTCATGCTATAAAAATTTTATTTGTAATTACTCATTTTGTTTATTAATAAAATTAACTGTAAAGTTTGAACAACCAGTAAACTGAATATATGTAAGTTTATTGTTTCTTTTTCTGTTTGTTACATGTATGTTGTTAATGTACTAACTGCTTAAGGTGTTATAGACCTGTATATTTTATTTGCAGTATCCGCAGTATTCCTTTCGGAATCATTAACAGCTTAAGTGCCGTTATATCCCCTCCAGCATCTATTAGTCAAATGCCATTACTTCCCTCAATAATTGCTCAAAAGCAGTTGAATAATTAATGTACAGGGTGTTTTCAAATGACACTTACATCGTTTGCATGTAGATACCTCTCGTAAAATTGGACAAAATGATATAAGGATTGAGGGGTCCAGCCTATTTACTTTTCGAGATACAAGGTGTTAAAATTATGAATAATTAGATTTTTTAATTTGATAACTTTTTAATGGATGAATATATTGATTTAACATTTGGCAGGTTGTTTTTAAATGTGAAAGGGCATATTTTGATGGAAAAACATGTTCCAATTCTTTTTCCAGAGGTGTACATTTGGAAGAATATGTCACCTTTCCCCTCTCATTTTGTACGCCACTGGCATTTGAAGCTATTTTTATTTAATTTTGTATTCCTTAATGGTTTTCACGTGAAAAACGCCTAATCTCTACATATCAAAAAATTTATAGTTTTCAAGATATTTAATGTTTTTATGAAGTCTGTAAGATCACTTTTTAATAATGAAATAAAAAATTTTTTTTTTGAATTTTTCTTAATAACTACGTATAAATGGAAATGGACAAAATTTTGAACATCTCTTGTAATTTGTTGGCTGCTTAGTGAAAAATTATGTTTGAATGGGATATTATTTAACTTTGTAATTATCTATTTTTTTATTGTAATTCTTTTGTTTATAAAATCACAAGTTTGGAAAAGTATTTTCAACAATCTTCTCTCAATGTTGCAGATACATTGCTGTTTCACAAATTAGTTCCTGTTACATATTCTTACCATTAGTAGTTTGGTAGTTATTGAAAAAAATTCAAGAAAAACATATTTTTTATTTTATTATTAAAAAGTGATCTGGCAGACTAGAAACATTAAATATCTTGAAAACTACAAATTTTTTGATATGTAAAGGTTATGCGTTTTTCACGTGAAAACCATTGGGGAATACAAAATAAAATAAAAATAGCTTCAAATTCCAGTGGCGTTAAAAATGGGAGGGGAAAGGTTACATATTCTTCCAAATGTACACCACTGGATCAAGAATTGAAACATATTTTTCCATCAAAACATGCTCTTTTACATTTAAAAACAACCTGCCAAATGTCAAATCAATATATTCATCCATTTTGAAGTTAACAAATTAAAACATTTAATTGTTCATAACTTTGAAACTCTGTATCTCGAAAAGTAAATAGGCTGGACCACTCAATCCTCATATCATTTTGTCCAATTTTACGAGAGGTTTCTACATGCCAACGTTGTAAGTGTCATTTGAAAACACCCTGTATATAGGAGTAGATAAATAATTTTTTCTAATCTCTTACTAGTAAATTGCATATTACGTACTATTTGCTAAGTAAATATGACATAACAGCTACGGACAAGTAATGAGTATAGCACGTAATAAAAAAAGTCAGTTGGTCGAATTGAAACGAATTAATAGATGTTTTTGATGTAAGAACAAAAATAACTAATTTGACAGTTTGTCATCCCGTGCGTATTTTGTGATAATTTTCGTAAAAAATTGAAGAAATCGAGCTAAAATGTGCTGTAGTAACCAGTAAATTGGTGCCTACGAAGTCTTCTGCTCGGTATGAGAAGGAATACTAGCTCTTCATCAAGTGAATATTGTGTTTTTTTTTAAAGCAGTCCGGGAAGTAAAAATTTCCCCGACTCCGTACTGTAATGAGTTATTTCCCGGACTTAAATGAGTCCGGGAAAAAGCACAGTATGAAATAAAAAATTAAAACATAGTTCACTCGTACGAATTCTATCGAATAAAGCATTCATACCGCTGGTTACTGTCTGGTGATTTAGCGGTTGGCGCCATGCTACAGTATGTTGCTAAATCCTTACTTGCATTTAATTTTGCATATTATACGGGTTGTCGCCTATCGAGCGCTGGTATTTTAGAATGGTATGTTTATAATTCATTGTTCGTGTTTTATGTTTATGTTGTATATATTTTTTAAATTTATCAATCAACTATTGAAATAAACAAAAAATAATATTAATATTTTTCTCTTCAATAGCAAAACTTATAAAATGAATATTTTATAATATTTGTTAATAGTCTTAGTTGTATAAATAATAATTTATCACTTTCCCACAAACTGTGAATGAAGTATTGGTTTTAAGTACTTATAAAGTAAACAATGATGAAAATATAGAGAAGCAATTAAGGGCCAGAATTGTGCCGACAATCTCTAGGAATTTTGTATATTTCATTTAGTCTTTCGGGAAACATTCTGGAAGTAAAATTTCTTGCTCGTATTATTTTATCTCCTGTCTTCCAAAAGTAACATTATTAATATTATAATTATTGTGGTTTTAAAATGCCTGTCTGTTGTGCTGTGATGGGTTGTTCCAGCAAGGTGGAAAAACCAGTAATATCCTTTTATCGCCTTCACAAAGACATTGAGAGGTGGGTATTGAATTAGTTATTATCAAATACGGAATTCAATTTTTTCAAATCCAATTTAGTAGATGGAATGAATGTTTTTGAAATATTGTAACAAAGATATTTGATAATAATAAATTAGTTAGTTATTTAGTACTTATACTCAGGGCCCGATTTGCCTTAGGGCAAAAAGGGCAATTGCCCTAGGGCCCCGAAGGCTACAGGGGCCCCACAGCAAAAGCAAGAAATTATAAAAATAAAGTTCATTTATGACTATTTAATTTTTTGCTTCTTCTTTTTCAACTGATAACTGATGCCTAGGTCCTACCTACATATATTTAGTTATCAAGTAACAACTCAATAAGAAAAAACAGCGGCCACGGAACACTGGTCATTTTTTTTTGTTTAATGTATTATTTTCGTTAAACTATGATAAAGAGCCGGCAAGGAACGAAAAAAGTTCACTGGCAATTTTGATAAACATTTCAGGTTCTTAACTCAACTAACTGAACTTCATAACGACGACTTACAACAAAGAGCACAGACTTTAATACAGTTGTATAAAAATGATATTAACGATGAACTAGCAGAGGAATGTCTTATTTTTAAATCATTTTTAAGCACAATTAAAGAGAAAATCAATGTTAGATCAGCACCTGATATACTTAACTACATTTATTCCAATGATTTAATAACAGCTTTACCTAATATTTACAAAGCTCTTCACATATTTCTAACAATCCCTGTGAGTAACGCGTCAGGCGAAAGATCATTTTCTATTTTAAAATTAGTCAAAACTTACCTGAGAAACTCTTTGGGTAATAACAACTTAATTTCTTTTGCATTTTTATCAATTGAAAAAGAGCTATTACAAAAAATAGATTCTATTATAAACGAGTTTTTAAATTCTAAATCACGAAAATGGCGTCCTTGATAAAAAATAATTATTTTTATTAAATTTTATTTTACTGACTTTTAACATTATATGATAATTTATACGTTTCAGTTCAATTAATTAAACAGGTATAAATATTATGTTTATGTTTTTGTGAAAAAAATAATTATCTTGCAATACATTTTTGTTATATTATACTTGTTTGTTTTTTAGCAATATAGGGCATAGGGGCCCCGATTTTTGGATGCCCTAAGCGAGCCGAAAATATGATTTATGATTGCGGCGATCGCTTAAAACACTAAGAAGAATCTTCGCCTTCGAGTGAACTATCTTATATTTTTTTTATAATCTTTGGTATAATTATAAATAATTGCCAAAATTTTACAATTAATTATTATAAATAAATTTTTAATTTAAATTGGTCCCGAATTTTGTTAAATAAATAAAAGTTACTTGTTGGGCTTTTTATTTTTGTAAATGAAAATAATCGTAGAAAAAAATATAATACACAACTTGGATTGTAAGCTTATTACATGCTTGTAAAATTAATCACTCGCAACTTTTTTCTTTTTTACTCGTTTGTAATAAACTTCTTACAGTTCTCGTTATGTAATATACTATTGAATTTGTGAAAGACATTGTAAATATCTTCAAAATATGCAGTTAATAATTAACAAAACAACAGTGAATGATGCTTATAGTTTCTTACCTCTAGCTTTCAAATTTTCCAATACAAGTACAGCATCTTCATCAACAACATCAGAATTATTTTGCAAATTATTTCTTGCACAATAAAATTTTGGAAATGAATCGATGACATTTTTTATTCCTTCTTTCCTTTGGAATGCCTGCAGAGTCGGTACGATGCTGCTATAAAATTTTGCTTCTAAATTAAACGAAACTTGCACATTAAAAATTATCCTTGCAAATTCATTTATGGGAATAAGTTTAGCAACAACATTTAACTCTTCTTGCTTCCCATTTTTATCTTTTATGGAAATATCCACTTTCAGCATTTCACTGCCATAATTTTCACCAGGTTTTGTTAATGGTGTTATTTTTGTGCTCACAATTTGTTTCCCTCCATTTGTATACGGACTTAATAGTTCTTCTAGTTTTTCTATATTCGCCATTGTTTCGGTAAAATCGTTCACTTCGCTTTTACAGAATTTGTTCCGCACACTTAATAAGTTACTTTTCAACTGGGAAGTTTAAAGAATATCGCTGGAGTTTAACATTAGATGATCAGACGACACTGGTAGATGAAGGTCGCGTTTCTAAGTTATCGTTCAAATATTATGCGGATATCAACATTAAAAACATTTACATGATCCATTGCAAAATTGATAAGTACATATTAACTATGAAGAATACAGGGTTGATTAGAAATTAGTATTTGAAAAGAAAAATATGTTAAAAAATGAAAAAGTTATCTTACAATTTTTAGGTATATTTATCTTGCTTGTCCGAAAATAGGGCATAGGCAGACAGTTGAAGAAACAAATTTCTGTGTGAAACTTCACTACTATAATATGTTATATTGTATAAGAGTTAGGTTTGGTTTGAGGTGAGAGGATCTAATGAAACGCCCTTTGCTTTTAATCATAGATTAAAATTGTAACTATTTGGCTTTCTGCCGAATAACAGTACTATAATTATATCCAGTTAACAGTGCACATCTCTAGCCTAGTAAAAAATTTCATTGCCAAGAAATTGTATAGTTCATACGAAGTCAGCTGGAACACAAAAAAAATCGAAAGATCGCTTGTCGGCCGCCTAAATAATAATTTTTCTTCACTATATAAAGTATGACCCAACTTAAATTCAACCTTCCTTCAACTTTTCAATGACCAAACACAATGGAACCAGTGGAATTTTTTTTTGATATCAGATCGGCAGAAACTGAAACCCTTTAAAGAATGACATAAGAGTTAATAATTAGCATTAAAATGATTTTATTATTTTATAATTGAATAACTACAGATAATTTTTTTTGTCCACGACTGTTTGATAATGTTTACAAGCGCTTCTTCAAGTATAATGAGGTACATTATTAACCAGTACAGGTGTGGATAATGAACAGATCACATGACACGGGTAAATAGGAACTATATTGAACGTCATTTATGTATTATTTATATACATAAATATAAATAAAAATTATCACCGCGAACAGGATTCGACTAGAATTCTTCATTTCACGCAGACAGACCTCTGAACCACTTCGCTGCGAAGACGTATATAATAATTAATGAAGCGTATGATGAAGTCAAAAATAAGAAAGTGACATTTCAAATAATTTATAACGGATTGCAAGAATTTTCATTATTATACTGAATTCATATTGAAATTACTAGAAAATATAATATGGAAAGAGAATCAGACACTGATATGAATGTTACCCCGCCAGAAATAGGAGAAGCAGAAAAAATAATGTTCTTAAATTTATTGCCAAAAAAAATGAAAAAATTATATATGAAAGCCTATAATCCCTTCCCAAATTGGAGAAGAGAGAAAAACAATTCATTTATAAACAGATAATTAATAGTGGTGGACAAAATATAGTATTCTACTCTCATCTAATGGATAATATTCACTTCACGCACCTTCGTGAATAATAGACATCATTATATACTTGTTGAATAATATACTATTATCCACAATCACATTTTAATTGGAGTTTCATCCACACTTATGAAGCATATAAAGTACCATTTTATCCACTAGTAGAATAATGAAAAATACTATCGAAACCAAATAGCAACCATTCAAGAACAAACTCCCAAAATTTTTAAAATTAATTTAAATAATTTTTGACGTTACAGCTGCTGTCAAGCGAAATATCATATCACTTTTTGATGAAATCTGATTCTAAATGACTGTGATTGTGGATAAAACGTTGTATTGCATTCGTGTTTTAGTTGCGTTGCGTCAAAAAATTCCTCTGAAAATATTTTTTGTATATTAATGTAACTTACTCGTCCAAAAAGCCGAAGCCCGACAATCAAATTGTCACTATTGCCACTATCACCATTTTTCAGTTCAACAATCCATGAGACAATTTATTTGGTAGCTGCTTTCAATACTTCTTCATATAACGTTTTAACAATCCAATATCTCGAAAACTGTTCACTTGACAAGTATGAAATTTGGCAGCAGTCTATATTTAATGAACAGATACTTTATTTAATTTGGTTACATTAGTTCAATTAATTTCATTTCGAAGACAAATTTTTTACAAATTTTAGGAAAAAAATTCAAATTTTTGCGGAAACATTAATCGTGTTTCTTGCCTAATGTAATGACCCATATTTTTAATCCCATTGATGGCAAATGCCGCCAAATGGCGTGCATATAAATTTGTTATAAATTCGAATATTGTGAAATAATGTTCTTTCACTACTAGCCTCTAAACCTAACTTTATTGACTTTTGTTGAGGTAGTAAAGTTGTTCATTATTAACCAGGGTAGAAAAATACAGAGCCTACTTGAATAGAACTATATCTCAATCCATTTAACAGAATGTGAGGTTAAGTACAAAATGAAAAAATATTTTTACTCATTTATTTAATGGTCATATCCACCTACCTATTCAAAAATTAAAATCAATTGACTTATCCATGCAGTTTTCATAGCCATTTTACAAAACAATATTTATTATCAAATCAAAACAAAAATTATTGGATAAATGTGTTATCGGTTGCCTTCGTTGTGCACAACAGTCATGTCATGTGAAACGGGAGTCGACAAACTAATATTTAAAAAAAATGAAATGCCAGTAGTGAAGTAGTGAAAAAAATGCTATATGAGCCACGGTAGAAAAGTGTATTATTGTCTCGGATCCATTAAAGACCTCGAAGCATCGCGGTCTTTAATGGACCTCGACAATAATACCTCACTTTTCTACCTTGGACAGAGACGGCCAAGTACATGTGAGTGGAGATGGAGCTCGCGATTCTCAGAATATTCAAAATTACGCGCACAAGCCCCCTTTCGTTTATTTTTGTTTTATTTTTTCATTTCTTTCATTAAAAAAAAACACAAAACTAAATAAACATAGTTTATCGAAAAATACAAAAAGTGGTTATGAGCTAAAACAAAATACTGCAAAAAGTTATTATATAAACATTATTGAGGTCCAGGAAGTTCTTGATTTTGTTGCTTGGAGCAACTAGGAATAGGTGGGTCATCAACTATACTATATCCATCGAACAAACAGAGCGACCCAAACAACGATAGATGCGTGATCAAAGTGTGCCTTTGCATCTATTGGCTAAAATAAACATGCCTCCACGCGCTGGCCAATCGGCTTTAACTTCACAATTCATTGTCTTTGGTACATCCATACAGAGTCGGAGATATCACGTGCACTATGCATGATACTGTTTTGGAACACTCCGCTGCTTGGATGGACAGATTATAGAACTGCTTCATCTGCAATAAGTAGGAGCCAGATAAAAATGACTTTATTATGTTAAAAACTTACCTCTCATCATTAAGAGGAAAATTATGCAGTTTCTCTACATTATCTGCACTGCTTCCACAAGCGATACAACGTCGTACTGAAGCCATACCGAATAAAAATAATTAAAAAATAAAAATGTAACCGCGTCTCTAACTTCAATAGTTATCGATAGCGATAGAAAACACAAACACAAACTAATCCCCAAACAATAGTCTAAAATAATTATAAAACAACCCACTGTTACACAGTTTATAAATAAGTTCGTTAATTGGTAAAATCATACTAGATTTAGTAAAACACCACAAATAAAACAAAGTTAAGCAAACACATCAAAACAATAATGGCGGCTGAAGACTTTGGCACGTCTCGTGTAACGACACGTTCACCACAGATCATGACGTTCACCGCTTTTAGAACATCAAACAAACTTCATGTTCTAAGGTTTGCCGTTAAGTCAAAAATGCCATGCTTCTACTGCCATCTGCGCTTACTTTGCGAAGATAAGACAAAGATGTGATATGTCCTAAACTTATAATCTGAACAAGGATAGAGCTAGCAGGACTATTTTATTCATCAATCAAACAATAATGCTCATGTACTTGGCCGTCTCTTGGTTGTCTCTGCCTTGGAGCAAAATTACTATTTTCATTGAAATTAATATAGTAGATTAAAATTAACCTGCAAACAAAAGTCACAAAGTTTGTAATATAATTTTCTGTAAATAATGCTCATTTAGCCAGACAATCTGAATTGGATTATCTAACTTCTTATATTTAAATCCACAGTTTAACATCACCGCGTGCAGTGTTTCGAAATATTGATAATTATATTCTAGAATATCCCGGAATTCAGCACAAATCAGTTATTAAGTTGGTACTATATTGTGCTTGTAAAACCCGTAAACAATCCGTTGAATAACATTTTTCGTAGCATTGTCAACCTTATTCAGTTTTTGATTTGGTCGTTTTCGCTTTAAAGAATGATCCGCAACAGTGCCTAGTTTAATGACTTTATAAATCGTTGTAAACCCGATTTTCGTTAATTCGTGAACTCTCGCGATAACCGCATTATCATAAATTTCAGAATTTTCTTTATTCTGAACATGTAAATCTTTGTTTTTAAATTCGGCCCTATAATTAGTATCATTTATTGCTAAGTCATTTGTCTGTGGCGCCAAATTATTAGATTCCCGCGATACATAATTTTGAACTGGCGTTTCAAATGGTCTCCAAAATGCCATTCTAATTAAATACTAATAAATCATACCTATTTATAAAACTTACCCTAACGTCTACGAACAAATAGATATTATATTAATAATACTTTTGTACCCTAGATTAACTATACTTTTCGACAACTAAGAACTAAACTCACTCAACCAACAAATATATATTATATTAACAATATTTCTCTACAACACAATTCACGCACAACCCTGGATGAAGTTCCGTGAAGACATTAAAAATGAGTTTGACACAGTGGACCGCATTAATAAATGACCGGATACTTCGTTATATTATGCCAAATACTGGAGTTGGGTTATTCGATTCCTCATTGTACTGTTGCTACGTTGCCAACTATTCAAAATTTTCTTAAATATAGTAACATACATACAGTGGTTTTAATTAATTTGTCTTTTCCCAGCAATTTTAAGCGACTTATTTTATTGCTTACTCATAAATTTATATCATGTATTTTTTTAAATATTTCCAAACTAGATTTCTAAGAACATCACGAACTAACAGTTTACTGAAGTAAGGAGAACATTTGTATAGTGAGCCTAACATCTTTAGAAAATATATCTGACAGCATTGCTTTATTTTAATGTCATTACACTGACTTTAGTTACACTATACTACGAAAAAATTATCATTACCTCTGACAGTCTGTATTTTACATGAAACATGTTTTGAAAATAAACTAAATTCCTTAAAACTTGACTTTACGTAATTATTTTTTCAATAGAAAAAATTATTAAATTTTCGAACCAAAAAATAGAATACATTTTTGTTAGCCCTGTAGAAACAATAGTTTAAAACCTACGCTATAACTGAATACAGTATAAAAAGACCTTCCAAATGAGGTATTACGCGTCCAATATTTGAATTTAAAATTAAAAATAAGAAAATTTTAGAATTTAGGTCAAAAGTACCACATCATTTACAAAACGTACTGTATATATTTTCAATCAAAACTACTAAGATTCGATAGCCTAACTAATTAACTTCTTTTCAAAGGAAGGTTAAATGGTAGAAAATATGCTGCTAATTTGGTAAGAATACCGAAGTGTACAGATGGAGGGCACAACCCACTGCAGCAATGTTACTTTATAGAAGAAGAATTTGCTTTTTCGATTGGTGTTAAATATAGGAGTCTCTCCAGCAAAACAATTTCGAACATAATAAAGAAATGAATAATTTTCAGTTCCAATTTTTTTTGTTCTCCGGTTATAAACAATTGAAAAGTTTTATTTTATAGTGAGGCAATCTAGTGAAAGTAAAAGGCCAAATTTCTTGCATGTAGTCTTCAAAATAATATTAGATCCTATTACTTTTATCCTATCATATTCAGAGTGAGTTTCAAGTATGGAACGTCTCAATTATCTCGTAAACGGATTGGACGATTTTTATAGTTTTTGGTGTGCAAGGATCTTGTGATATAGCCGATAATATGATGGTATTTAAATTGTTGTGAGATCTTTTCTTTTTCCGGAATAATAATTAACTTTGTTATTTAAAGTGGATCATCCAGTATATTTTTTTTCTTTTGGAATCCCTAGGAAATACTGATTATTTTTCATCTGATGTTCCCAATACCTAAATGCCATAATTTCGAAGTTATAGCTACATTTACATTATCTCCGCCGAAGTTAAAATTATGGCATTTAGGTATAGGAAACATTCCATGGAAAATATTCAGTATTTTTTGAGGATTTCAAAAGGCAAAAAGTGTACATGGTGATTCATTTGAAATAACAAAATTCATTATTATCCCGGGAAAAGGAAAGATCTGACAACAATCTAAATACCACCATAATATCAGCCATATCACTAGATCCTTGCTCATCAAAATCTATAGAAATCCTGCGATCCGTTTCCGAGATAATTGAGGCGTTCCATACTTAAAACTCACTCTGTATAAGAAATTTTGAAACAAAAAGTTGACATTGCTGATACACTCTGTATCAATGCTTTTCCATGAGTTACGAGCTACAGCTTCAAACTATTGACAAAAAATCGAAGTAATAAGATCTTTCAATTGGCATGCAAACATTGATAGCCGCTCAAACGTGATTTGGCAACGAATAAGAAAATTTTGCTACAAATTGAAAAATATTTGTATGTGGAGTTAACATGGGATGATATATACTTTGAGTTACGAAGAATTGTAAATATCGTAATAAAAAGGCTGATTGAAGGTTGTGGTAATAAGAACAAGCAGAAGTTCGATTATGTAATCATTAAAAGCTCAAAGATTAGAGTTTCTGAAGAACCTTATTACTTATATTTACTAGGTACCTAATGAACTGTATCCAAGATGTAGCTCACTCTTTAGCTCATTGTATGATACAACCATTTATGTGGCAATAGGGCCATTCGGCAGTTAACTCCGAAATGGAGAGTGAAAGGAGTGGAGCAGAAGCAGATTTCTCGTAGAGTAAAAGGATCATTTATTACCGACCTCTCAAACTGTCAAACGAGGGACATCTTTCAAACGTCAAATTGAAACAAATGTCATTCGGTGTAATATTTTTTGAGATATTTTTTAGTATTTTTATAAAATATGAATAATTATTACTTCGCAATCGTAAACAATGTAACCTAAAATACATAGGAATTTTAGTTTTCGGCCGGTAATCGAAATGCGCATATTCGCTTCTAAAATCATACCTCGTCGAGATGGTACAATTGGAGCAACTCTTTTCACACCACTCCACAGTAAAAATGAACTATTTAAAGACTGCTCCTTTTACTCGTTCGGTAACAACAGAACGGTTTAAAGAAGGGAGGAGTGTTCGGAGTCAATGGAGTAGCATTGGCGAACGGCCCTTATGTGTTGGGATTGTTGAAAAGTCGAATGAAAAACGTACCCTAATGTGGGAGTGTATTTAACAGGCGTTAAGCATAAAAAAACCAGTGATAGGTATCGCATCAGGATCAGGAATGAAGGGATTTTTCCGGTAAAACGTGACTGCAGAAGTACGTACTGTACAGAGTTTGAGTCCAGACTAAGGAAGCGGAGCTTGTTGCGACTATACATATTAGGGAATACCACATCATGAAGTTTATGTGTTCGTTTCCGATTCTGAGATAGCGAAAAGTAAATCATAGTAGTCATTTTTGTACCAGGCACTGGGAGGTGCAGGCTCAAGGTTGGGATTATAAAAGAACGTGTTTTTGCCTGATTTGTAGGGTGACGCGGTGCATTTATGAAAAATCGTCTGTAACTTGTTGGTATTGTCGTGGGGATCAATTCAAGTACATTTATACCTGGCCCGTATTCTTAAGGGACTAGTGAGAATCTCACCATGAGATTGGTGTATTGCAGGGTTGCCTAAAACATGGGAGTTCCATATTTGTCGTATTTTTAAAAAGAAACAGTGAGATCTGCATTGTTGTCAGACTTCTAAGCAAATTGAAAAACATTAATTGTTCTTGA
Organism: Lochmaea crataegi; assembly: GCA_947563755.1. NCBI lineage: Eukaryota > Metazoa > Arthropoda > Insecta > Coleoptera > Chrysomelidae > Lochmaea > Lochmaea crataegi. Next base: position 25,618,263 of record OX387425.1, read on the forward strand.
TTACTTAGTACCAGTTTTACCGTTGTTACATATCATGATTCAAGCATGCAAGTTATGTTTTTGTATGTTTTTTAAAGTAGTTGATGTGTAAGAATAAAAAGGAAAATTCAGCCGCCCAACTGGCAACGTCGCTAAACAAACTTGACCATACTTTTCTTGTTTATTAAAAATTTGCTGTTCCCACTAGGTGAGAGGCTCCACCACCAGTACCTGTCATTCCTTTTCTGTTTTACCCTTCTTTGGCTACTGCATTTTTTTAGAATTTAGAATATTTTAAAATGTTACAAAATTGCACAAGAGATTTTTCATCGGTGTGTAAACCTTCCGCCACTTCAATCACTCTTTTTTAGCCCCTCCAATCACCGAGTTTAATTGCTCAGCAACTTGTTGCACAATTTTTTGGCAACCTGTCTGGTAAACCCTACGTTGATCGCTGCCTTCATAATCAAATATCCTTTTCTTTTTGGCTACCCTTTTATTTTTAAATTTTTTTGGCAAATCATAACTGCTTTTGTCAATAAACTGAAGAGCGTCAGACGAGCATTTTTCGAATCCAGTTTGTCGATATTCTTTGATCCAGTCACAAAATGTACGTAAATGTTCGAGAGTAATGCTTAAATGGACTTGTACAGATTGCCATAATTTGCTCATGGTATGTAATGTAATGTATGTAATGATACGATAAATTCCAAACTGAACATTTCGTTTGAAACGGGAATCGCAATCACTGAGTGTGTCTGATTGTTCCGTTTGGCGTTCCAAGTTTTCTATGCATTCAACAACATCATCAAATTGCAATAATACGGCATTCACCGCCTGGATTCTGCTTTCCCACCTTGCGTCTGATAAAGTCTTCATAGTAAGAAGTAATTTATCTTTGATTATTTTGCTGGAATTAGAAAATAGCAAAAAAATCTTCTGAATAAAACCAAAAAATGTTTTTGCTGCCGCCGAAGAATTAGCTGCGTCTACCAACAACAGATTCCAGGTGATATGGCAAAAAAGAATAATCTCTAATTATTACTAATAGCGGACTGTATGATATATTCAATCTTACCTTATGCACCGGCAGGTTTGTATATTCTCAAATCTTCGGTGAAATAGCTATAGGGTAAGATAGAGGAGGGAAAAAAGGTAATTAATTTCACCTTTCACCATAATTAATCATAATAAAATAAAATGATAACCGGTTTAGCGCTAACTACCCTATTACGGATTTTGAACAATGCTCTCTGCTAGGTACGAATATCTACTACTAACTGTTTCCACGACCAAAAATGATACTATATACTAGAAGCCCTGTTTGGACTCAATTTTTACTATATCTACTAATAGGCAATACCAAACACACGCAAAATGTCTGATTAAAATGATAAATTCGCCAAAACATCCTGCCCCCCCAAGTTTATTATAAATAAACGGAAGAAAAAAAAATTCAACTAAAATAACTATATTTCATACACTGTGTCTGCGCATGCCTACAAAATTACAACCTGGGTGCGGATTTGTTCATGCACAAGCCATGATGAGCAAACCGAGCCATTATTTGTTTAACAAATTCTAAACTACAAACCATCACCAAAATACGGAAGGGAATTTCCAAAAGGGAAAGAAAACTAAACTAAAATTTTAATGAAATATTTACAACAAACAATTCCTCTTCAGTTTATTGACTATAATGTCGACGCACGTTAGATTCCTTACTTATGTTCTCATATCCTTTCTGAGAGGGCATTGTTAAAGATTTAAAACATCCGAAAATTGTCAGAAATGATGTGCGCAGAAAAGTTTGTTGGAAATAAGAAACCATGTTGGAGACAAGCCTGACCGGCGTTCTCTTGATTGTCTAAAAAGAAAGACAATTATAATGTGAGTTGTGTCGAAGGAAATTCTAAGTAAGTCAATACCTTTTTATACATTACTAATGATTGTCGTGTATATATCTTTGAAATGTTTGTGGGATGACTCTGTCATTCAAAATTAATTGCTTTCGCCGACAGCACTTGTTGCTTGTAGAAGCTTCTAAAAATTCCTGTGTCTTTTTAGATTGCAACAACTCTACATTCTCCAATCGACCTGATTCGGGTTTACATTCTACAATCAACTTGATTCAACTAGCAACTTGATTTGAAAATCAACTTGATTCGAAAATCAATTCAGTTCGATTCTCTACTTCCGACACTACGTTATACTTGCTTTAACAAGTATGGATCATATTATGTGCAGTACTTTGTTGACATAAAATTCGTTTCTCTTCTCCATTTGAGAATACGAAAACCATTTATAGATGCATAAGCCGATATATCTTTCTAATATTTGATTAATCATACCGTTGGAGAACCTTTAGCATTGAACTAATTTCCCTCGAAATCTTATGGATTTGTGTATTTAATGTACGACGGCCAACGGCCATATTTCTTTGATTCATCATACCGTTGTAGAACCTTTAGCATTGAACTAATTTCCCTAGGAACCTTATTAATTTGTATATTTAATGTACGACGGCCAAGGGCCATATTTGTAAAATAGTAGGGACCAAGTCGACTTTAAGTAGGATATTCTTCATTAGATTGTTAAGTTACTTTTCCGATTTTTATTTAATGATCATCTAAGTACCTATAAAACCCATATACTCTGTTTTTCGTCATTTGATCAGGGTAAATTATATTATTTCATTTTACAAATGACGTGGCGCTCAAATAAGTTATATGCCAGACAAATTTTTATTATCTAAGTGTTATACAACATTTAGGCGAAAATTCACGACCCATTGTTTTACCTAGAGCTTAGTCGAAGGCATACCGTAAGTAACACAGAATAATTTTTTTTATCGCTATATCTACCGGGTAAGTTACAGTTACTTTGAATACAAAGGGGACGCGAATTTAAGAGACATTCTATTTGTGTCAAAATGGTTAGGAATTCTTCATAAGTGAGGATTTGATTTCCCACGACTGTAGATAAATGAAACTTTACGCTTTTGATATTACTTTCCCAAATACCCCTAAAATGACTCCCCAAAGGTACATTCATTTTCCACGAAATTTTGGAATTATTAATTTCCTGTTGGAATGCATCTCTATAGGTTTTGGACCTAGTTAGCTGATATATCTCGTCAAGAACCCTTTTAGCACCCACACAATTCGTACCATTATCGGAGTACAAAACTGCATAATTTCCACGACGAGATAAGAATCTTTTGAAAGCGGCTAAAAAACAATCGGTTGAGAGCGAGGAGGCTAATTCGAGATTTATGGCCTTCGTGCTAAGACAAACAAATAAGCATACATAGGCCTTTTGGGTTTTTACCCCACGATATCTCCCTATAGTGATTGAAAACGCACCAGTATAGTCTACACATGTGTGCAAAAATGCCTTTGCTTGATTAACTCTTACCGCGGGTAAGTCAGCCATCATAGGATAGTTAGGTTTGGGATTAAGGCGAAAACAACGATTACATTTCCAGATCCTATTTCTGATGATCTGACGACTAGATCGAATCCAATAATTTTTTTTTTAAGATTTTGTAGCATATAGGGTCCAGCATGTAAGTACGATTTATGAAAATAATCTATCAACAAAATAGTAAAGGGATCGGATTTGGGCAACAGAATAGGGTGTTTTTGATCGAAACTATATTGTGAATTTGAGAGTCGTCCACCAACTCTAATTATACCATTTTCAATGAATGGATTTAACCGACCTATAGATGATTTTACACAATGATTTTTACGAACAGCTTTTACTCATCGGAAAAATGTTTTCGCTGGACAGAACGGATCAATTCATATTCTCCAGCTTCTAAATCAGATATACGAATCTGTCTATACAAAGGCAATTTCCTCAGAAATCTTAATACGTATACTGTGGAATTTAAGAGTTTCGACCAAGACGAAAATTTTTCGATTAGCGTATAAAGCGGTGAGATTACAGGAACAACAATACCTACAAAATGTTTTAACGAATATTGAGAATCATCAACCTGAACTTCCTGTTCGTTCACCGACTGAATAGGCCAGTACTTTGGTTCTAACAATAACCATTTGGGCCCTGTAAACCACGTGGGATGGTTAACTAACGACGAAGGACACAAACTTCGAGAAGCGCAATCAACGACATTTTCCTTTCCAGGAATAAAGAACCAATAGGTTGGAGGAATCATCTTTTGAATTTTCAAAACTCGATTTTGAACAAATAAATTTAATTTCTTCACTGGGGTTTTTATCCAACTTAAGGTAATCATGGAATCACTTAAAGCAAAAATCTGATCAATATTATGTCTAATGGCGTAAGTTTCAATGGCATGAGACAGAAGTTTTGAGAGAAGGAGAGCTCCGCAGAGCTCTAACCGAGGGAGGTTATAGGAGACAAGCATCCCAAGCGATCAAACATGCGAGCAACAAGTGAGAGAATGTTTCTTTTCGTACAAGGAGACATTGAAGACAATTCTACCCCAAAACTAAAATTATCATGTTTTTCTTCCCACTGTAGTCCTAACACCTTAGAAGCTGACTTATCAAATTGTTTGGTTTTAATCAATTGAAGGGGTTCGGGTATTATCGACAAAAGTTCGTCAGAGTTAGACATACACTTGACTAATTTAAAACCTCCCTTTTGAAATAAATCTACCAACTGAGTGTGTGAAACTATAGCTTCGGGAACACTACAAAAACTACTGATAAAATCGTCCATGTACATATCACGGGATATGGGTACAATGACGTCAGGAAAATTTTGAGATTCGTCCTTACATAATTGTCTTTCTACTCTAAGACTTAAATATGGCGAAGACTTTACTCCAAAAGTTGAGGTATTCAACTGAAATATCGAAATGGGTTCATTTGTGTCGAATCTCCACAAAACTCTTTGAAATGCACAATGAGGTTCAACGACTCTAATCTGCATATACATTTGTTTTAAGTCCGCAACAACTCCTACTGGGAAAAGACGAAAGTTCAACAAAATGGTAGTAGGATTATTTTGTAATTTTGGACCTTTGTGGAGTACATCATTTAGTGAGGGACCTCGACTCGTTTTCATCGAGGCATCAAACACAATTCTACAAGGGGTGGATGGGCTATCTGGTTTAAAAACACCATTGTCGTATCCTTTGCCGCGACAGTTCTGAATATCTAAGTCATTTTTTTCTAGCTCTTCCAGTATTGCATTAGTCGGATAATCTCCGATCGTTTCAGTGACAGCAAGAAATCCGATAAAGTTTTCTTCTATAGTTCCAGTTGATGCATTACAATATCTTACGATAACCGTCATTTGTTCAACTCTGCTGCAGTCTCTAGTGCAGTCGATTGAAAAAGAATAATATTTTGCCTCTTTTATCCTACCAATCAATTCACTGGTAAATGTGTTTGACATCAATGTGATAAATTCATTTTGAATATCGTGGCTTAGATAATGGTGTGCAAGTTGTTTATTATTGATGTGATTTATGTGCCCACCGCCCACGCCTTACACCGCCTATGCTTATTCATGATGTGTGTGAGAGAGAGAGAAAATGGCACGGAAATTACTCCATTTGCCACAGAATTTTGGAAATTGCTTTGTTCAATTTAGATAGTAACGTTGGACTCCTTCAAGAAATTTATTAATAAATCATAAATTATTCTATTAGCATTATTTAGGATGTGGCTAATATTTAGCGGAAGGTTATAATTCAACTTCAAAAGCGACTCAGTTAAACATTTGGATCTCACGACGTTATTAGAGCAACCAAAAAAGATGTGATTCAAATCACAATAGTTTTTGGATCATGCGGTATATTTTATTAAAAATAACTTACTTTATACAAATAAAAATGAAAACCCAACTTAAATAGATACGCTGTTTTATCATGGAGATGAAAACACATTTTAAGTCGTGATACAACAAAAATTAAGACACATACCTATCACAAAATTTTAAATCAACAATCCATTCATACAGGATTTATTATAGGGTTAACAGAAATAACCTTGACAGATTACAGAAAATGCCACTAACATCGTACTGCTTAATTCAGAACTGTCTCCCAGCAGCTAATTAATACAGGACTTCGTACCAAAAACTTGTGAGATGATAGAAACAATAAAAATAATTATAATACTTGATATAACAATTTTACCTTCGCCCTTCGTTAACGAGCTATAGGGCTCTAAAGTTGGGAATTGAAAATGTTTTTTTTATTTATAATTATTGAATGGTTAATTAGAAATAAGTAAAATTTTAACCGTTCATAAATACTGTTACCTACTCCTATTTCTTTCTTAAACTTTCTTTATTTCTACAACTTCAACTTTCACAATTCAATACAAATCACGTCTCACTATCAGAACACAGTACTCCAATTTCTAATACTTCAAAAACTAACTAACGAATGTTACGTCGGTCATGAAATGAGGATATGTAGAGGTTCATAAAGAAAAAGAACGAGAAACATTTGGAATCGAAAAGTCTACAAATGTCATCGAAAAGTCAAGAACTGTCTGGAACAGGTGAAAAGTATAAAAAGCGGGACAATTGACATTAGTTAGTTAGTTTTGAAATATTAGATAGTTGAGTTCTGTATGCTGATAGTGAGACGTTATTTATATTGAATAGAGCGTTTCCAAGTGACGTCATCCCGCGCCATAATGTCAGCTGATCACGGACAACCTTCAGAAAGAAATAGTATTTTTTACTGATTTAAATATAAATCGAGGTCAAAAGTTAATTTGGTTTGGTAAATTTATGTACTATACCTTGTTTTTAAACTGAGAGGGGCGATTTGAATTTAAGATGGCATTTCTGCTGCCTAGTGATTGGTCAGATTGCAGCCCGTTTCATACAGCTCTTTTGATGCAACTGACAACGACATTTGTCAGTTTTGTGTTTATTTATATGAAATAGTTCAATCTAACTGTACCCCTTTTTGCGTTTGTTGTTGATTGTTTTATTTTCAACAAAGTATTATATTCCAACCAAGTTAAGTGCTATTTTTATTATTTATTCAGTTTGATAAACAAAATCCATACTTGTTCTTTCTTGCTAATAATATAAGTTTCCAAGTAAAATCTTATTTTTCTAAATATTCATACATCTAGTTTTACATACATTGCAGTACAATATTATCGCATTTTTCGATATCAACACCTCTGTTTACTCTTAGTTTGTGCTATACCTAAGCTTCCAACGAAAATAAAGAATAATTGAAACATACAATTGCATTTTCTACGTACTTATTTATCCTCAAATTATTAACAAATTTTACATAAACTACCTATTATAACCATACATTTTTTCCCAATAATGTGTCATTTGCTCACTATTTTTGCCATGGCCTGTGGGCCAATGATTATTCGATATTTAGACATGCCTTGATCCCTCATTGGCTACGACAACTACCAGCAGTACAAAACATATTTCACGTAATTGTCAATTAGTTCAAAAAGTCTGAACACGACCCTTTCGGAACACTCTCCCAATCTAGTTACTTTTAGTGGTGTGTTTGACGTTTCCTAAAATGCTCCTCCTAGTTTAAAAACAAGGTATAGTGTGTATTGGTGGGATACTATAATAACTTAAAAGTGTAAAAAAGTAATTGTTATGAGTTTCATCGTGTTGTATTATTCGGTTTGAGGTTATATTAGAATTTAGTGTGAAGGCTGTCGGGTGACAGAAATTCGTCACGATGACGTACTTGGAAAAGGTCAATTGTGAAAGTTGAAGTTGTAGAAATAAAGAAAGTTTAAGAAAGAAAAAGGAGTAACACTTGTACTTCTATTTGCCAGTGTCCACTCTTTAAGTCTAGGGTGGAAAACCACTGATAGAGTATCTAGTGTATCGTCTATTCTTCTCTCCTTCTACCTCCTTACTACGTCTCTCCTTTCTCTTCTTCCATCATTAAAAACCATGCTGCATGTCACTGTCATATACGGTGGTTCTAGTATTTATCAAAAGCAGATACAAATATTTCTTAGATACCACCGCTGTCTCCAATGTCACTCCTTTTAAGTTCAAGTGTGTATCGAAAATGTGAAAAAGAAAACTATTTCACATTTCAATAGTTGTAGACATTTCACAAGAGCAGGAACATCTTTCATTCGCCAACCCTCGATAAAGTGGATTGGTGTTGGAATGCAATTACTATTAAGTAAGTATTCAATACTTCAAACTGTTTGTCACCTTTTTAACCTTTTACTTTCTTAGATTTTTCAAGTGTAAAAAATCTTGTTGAGTCCCCTTTTTCATTTGTTTTTTTTTATTTTGAGGTTATGTTTAACAGATATTTATGAAAAATTTGATGATGCTTTCGCTTCAAAGGATTATGAGGTACTAAAATACAAATTCCGCGATTTTGATCAACAGGATTCGAAAAATATGGCGTTTACGTCTTTAAATGTCATAATTATTAGAACTGTTGGATTAAATATACAGCGTGGGCCACAGAAAACAGTCCACCCCGATATTTGGCAGTATTCTTTGGATTTTAAGGAAATTAGGAAACATGTCGATTTTTCTTCTAAGGGGGACACATTTTTACGATACAGGCATCTGTCATTTGTCAACCCCATCCCTTCCACTTCACCAACCCTTTATTTTTAAATAAGGAATATACCATGTGCGGCTCATCATTAGAAAGGCATTTATAGTTTGGCAAACATAACTGAAACTGTGAAAGGAATGCGGTCGAAAACATTCGATATTGCCACGGTTAACTATGAAAAAACTAAAGTGTTAAGTATGTAGTGGTAATAATTAGAGAATGGACTTTTTATTATTAACAATATGTCAATAATGATTAAATGTTAGTTCTTTAATGTGCTTGTTTCATTGGATTTTGTCTTTTAACATTATTTTTTCAATTTATGAATATTAAAAGATGAACACTTTTCCAAATATGTTATGGGTTTCCTTCAAGCCGGCAACGTCGTGCGAAAATCATAATTACCACGCCCTCCTACTAACCCAATTGGTGAATATTTATCGAACACCCGTTGCTAGGTAACCACGTGACTTCCTATTGGCAAGCGCGTGCGTGTGTTCTTCCCTCTCACTTCGACAATTGACTGACATTGATTATCCAGTGGCGTTTATAATGTCACTATTTACCTTCGTATTTTCAGTTTTACTTGGTATCTTATTATTTCTTATCCATATTGAATTCAAGTACGATTTTTAACAAACAAATAGTTACCGTGTTTTAAAAAATACCTTACCTTTAAAGCAAAGCATAAATCAGTTTCTATATATAATTATTATATAATAATAATTATTATTATTTTTAATACTTTTATAAAATAGGTACCGTACACCATTGGTATGTTTATGACAGATATCGGCCATGTTTCCTAGCCCCTTACCGATGCCCCGTAGCTTCAGATAGACTTGCCAAACTATAGATGGATTATTCAGACATATTGATCGTCCACGATTTTTTCGATACTTACACCATCTTTGCAAAAAAAGGCTTAATTAAAACAGTTATTGCCAAAAACTATTAATTTGATACTAAGATAGTTTGTTTAACATTGTTATTAGTTAGTTTTTGAATACTTCCAAAATGGTATGATATTGTTTTTGCAATAATTGTCTTAATTTACTTTTGATGTGACAGAAAAAATGACACATTAGCAAACCATAGGCGTTGCGTTTCATTTTTAAGAGGTGTTGTACTTTAAATTAATTAAGACTTTTTTTGCAAAGATGGTGTAAATATCGAGAAAAATCGTGGACGATCATTATGTCTGAATACTCCATCTAAATGCTTTTCTAATGATGTGCCGCTCATGGTATATTCCCTATTTTAAAATAAGGGGTTGGTGAAGTTGAAGGGAGGGGGTTGACACATGACAGATGCCTGTATCGTAAAAATGTGTCCCCCTTTCAACAAAAATCGTCGTGTTTCCTAATTTCCTTCAAATCTAAGGAATACTGCCAAATATCGGGGTGGACTGTTTTCTGTGGCCCACCCTGTATTCACAATTTGAGATATTTTGTTTATTTCAACTTAATACTAGAAACTATTGATGACTTATCTAATCTAATTAATCGCACTATAGTTTCCGTTCGTTTTCTGGAGCATTTTGTATCACTTATTCTAATTATTCACTCGCGCACTTTTTATGTCTTTGCTCTAAGAAAATAGTTACTATTACCCGATCTAAAGCTTTTTCTATTTATTCTGTTCTATTTCTATATACCCTTCAATGTCTGTCGGGGCATATAGCCCGAGAAGTAGTTGTTTCTTATAAGTGAACGGTTACGTTTTTGAAAATATTTTCAAAACTTTGTAAGGCGTTAATACTATAACACCTGTCTGAAAGAAGACCTAGCACATAACCAGAGAAAAGGGAGGGCTATAAAGCACCATCTCGATCTGGAAAATGAGCTTGAGGATCTGAACAGGGAAATAATCGATGCATTTAAATCGAGCTGCCCTCTTCAAGAACAACGAAGTAGCAGAGAAGCACCCTGGTGGAATAAACATCTGTCAGAATTAAGATCTCAAACCCTGGACCTTTTTGATGGAGCAAAACTCACCAGAGACTGGCAGAGATACACTGAGGTGAGAAACACCTATTATAAGGAAATTAAAAGAGCTAAAAGAAATAGCTTCAGAAAATTCTGTGAAGATATAAACACAAAACCTGCTGCGGCAAGACTCTACAAAGTCATGGCAAAAAGTAGGGTCAAGACAGATATGGCTTTGAGGGAGCCAGACGGTAAATATACCGAAAATGAAGAGGAAAGAGTGAGACTCTTACTAGAAACTCATTTTCCTCCCAAATAGGGAAAATAATCCTCTCGAAGGTCATAACAGACCTTCAAGAGAAAGTAGTACAATGGCTAAGCACATTTGTAGTAACCAAAGGTTAAAATGGGCTATAAACATCTTTTCACCTTTCAAGGCACCGGGAGCCGATGGATTTTACCAGCATTGCTCCAGCAAGGCCAAGACGAAATTCTACCACATTTGGTTTGGATCAGTTGAAGCAGCTTAGAACTGGGTTATATACCAGAAGCATGGAGAAGGGCAATAGTAACCTTCATTCCAAAAGCTGGAAAAAGGGACACAACAAACCCCAAATCCTTCAGACCAATTAACCTAACAACTTTTGTGCTCAAAACGATGGAAAAAGCTTTTGACAATTATATTAGAGCGGAAATCCTAGAGAGACTATCTCTCCACCAGCATCAGCATGCTTACCGGGCAGGCAGATCTACGGAGATTGCAGTGGTACAACTGACGGAGGATATCCGAGGTGCTCTAGACAACCAAGAAGCCGTTGTAAGCGCCTTTTTGGATATAGAAGGAGCTTTTGACAATACTCCTCATGAGGCTGTCAAAAGAGCGCCCACAGGGAGGATTGGCATCCTCATTAATGTGGAGCCTGACGGTTGACGAACTCCTGTTTGGTTTGACTGACCTCGGCATGTCCTGCCAAGGATATGCCGATGATATTGTCATAACAGCCAGAGGAAAATTCGAAAATACAGACTAAGTAGAGATGGAATCATTAAAAAAAACCACCACCACCTTACTTCTTAGAAATCAGAAAACCTGGGACATGCCACAAGAAGGTATGATGAAAAAGTATAACTTTTCAAAGAAAATCGTTACGGAATCAAGCAACAAGGAGGAATGGGATCCAAATACCATTACCAGACTTGGATAGTCGGATAGTCAAGCAGCCATTAAAGCACTGAGCTCTTGTGTTATCAGTTCCAAAATGGTGTGGGGATGCCTAAGCAAACTGAATGAACTAGGGGAGAACAATATAGTCACCTTACTGTGGATTCTAGGACACACTGGAATAGAAGGAAGTGAAATAGCAGATGAACTAGCAGGTAGGGGACTGAAGCACCCTTTTGGGGGCCGGAACCCTTTTGCTGTATCAGTTCCAACGTAATATTGGAAGAAATAGGCAAAGCCGAAAAAAGGGAAGATCTGACCATTGGAAAGATCTAGTAGGACTTAGAAAATCAAAGATTCTTCTGGGTGACAACAACCTGTTGAGATCAAATGAATGCAATATTCAAAGTAAAGCTGCACAAGAGTTTTAACAGGGATCCTTATGGGACATTGTTGCCTGAATGGGCACCTGAAAAAGCTCAAAATAGTGGAGGAAGAAGAATGTAGATTCTGTGGCATGGAAGAAGAAACCTCCATCCACATACTTGCGAAATGCTCAGCAATTAAAGTTAAAGCCTGTAGATATCCTTAAATTCCTCTGGGTAATAGGACTAAAGGAGCTACTAGTCTCCGAGACTTTCCTCATGAACTAAGTAGAAGTAAGGGGGCACATAGATCTTTTAGGTCTCAGTGAATGTCACTCCAATTTACATACATACATACAAGGCGTTAATAGTATAAAACTATTATTTGATATCAATTAATTTAGATATTCTCCTATAACTAGTCGTTATATTATTAAGACTGTAATAATTATTGCTCTCAAATAAAATGTGTCCCTTGCACAGTTATTCATTTATGACATTTCATTGATGAATTCTTTTTCTGTTGAATTTTTCTAATTTATTTCAAAATTTTGTAATAAATTATTTTGTTGAGAATGATATTGGTTTTAGAAATTTCCCTATGATGATTTTATTTTTATTTTGTTATAATATATAAAGTGATTGCCAAGTATGAACAAAAAACCTTTAATGGTTTATAGAAAACACTTTATTACATTTTAATAGGTTTTAAACATAATTTTTAATTCTAAAAGTTCAGCCATCCTCTTTTCTCGCATTCCTCGCACAACCATCGTATCCTTTCTTTAGTGCTTTCTGCAATTTGTACTTGTGAAGATTTTATGCTTTTTTTCTTATCGTTAGGTAATGGAATACCGCCTTCTGGACTATTAATTACAACCATGTACAAAAAAACAGTGTGAGCAAGTTCCCATTCTGTAGTCGATGCAATTTCTTCCAATAATTTTTCGTAGGAAAAATTGAGATCACAATTCAAACTCTTCAAAGTCTCTTGAAATTGTTGTTGATAATATTTCAACAAATTATTTAAATTACTTTTCAAAACATCCAGTCGAATACTTGAAAATAGAAAGAAAAATAGATCAGCAGCGGGAGAGTCGTAATTGTAAATCTGGAAATCGAGAAACTTACACGCAACAGGAGTCTCATAATCAAACTTAACCATAATATTGTTTATCCAAAAATCTTGGTGACTTAATGTAGCAAACGGTTCTCTAAGATCATCGCGAGCCATTCGATATTTCTGCGCAGATTTCTGCATTTTTGGTATAAGATGCTTACAGGTATCAAATTCTCTCATGATCATGTAGATAAGTTGCATGAACCCTTCGATTGGAGGACGTGGTGGTGGGGGATACATGCATAACATGTAGGCCTTAACTTTTTTTTCAAATGTTTCTGGATCTTTTTGCTTTAACGCAATGGGTACTGCGTGGAATTGGGCCAAATGTTTCAAAATTAACTTCGCTGTAGGAAGATCGAATCCTACATTCCGGGGAATGTTTTTGTAACCTAAAACAAAAACAAACAAATATACTTTTAAATTGCCTTGTAAATTATTACGCAATAGTGTACCAAGAAGAACTTTGTCATTTGTTTTAGCAAATTTTTTTTGTTCAAGAAAGATTTTACTGTTTCATTTTAAATTATCCATTTGGATTTGGATTTGGATGGCCATTTGGTTAATTTCCGCAATGTATCGATGTTCCGATCATTGCGGAAATTAAGATACAGGAAAAAACCACAGAAAACCTGCATCCCGGAATAGGAAAGGGAAATGGTGTTTGTTTGTTTGTGCTCCATAATGTAGATACTTTAGGTACTGAAAAGTTCCTGAAGTGTGTGTTTTGCACTGAAAAGTGCGTTTTTTGTGGTGTGTTGTTGCGCCTCGCAGTCTGGAACTTCTGGATAATAAAGGATAAGATTGAGGAGGAAGTTAGTAGGAATGGGGGTTTTTTGCGGGGGCTTTGCGGACGATGTGTGTCTGGTATGTACGGCAAAGTGAGAGGCGGAGATAGAAAGAAAGGCGTAGAAAATGTGTAGAAGGATTGTGGTGAAGATAGAGCGGTGCGGACTAGAAGTGGCGGAAGATAAGATGGTGGGGTTGCTAGTTAAGGGACGGGGAAGTGACGAGGGAAGTATGGTGTACGGTGCGGAGGTGTAGGGTGAAAGAGCGGGAGTGAATGCGAGGGTTAGGCCACTCCTGCGGGTGCAGAGAGGGATGTTCCTGAGGATGGACTGGCAGCAGCGGTGCTGGCAAGGACCTACCCATTGGATGTGATGGCTAGAGCCAGGAATAAACGCTGGAGGAGTGCGACCAGAGAGGAAGTACAGGAATGGATTGAGGAAGAAATGGAGAGAAGGTGGGAGGAGTACGAGGGCGCGCTAAGCGGAGCGATTGGGAATAGTAGAGATTGGATGGACTTCTTGAGACAGGTATTCACTGGACATGGGTCGAGAGAGTAGGGTACCTCCAAAGATTGGAAAAAGAGAGACTGGAGTGTGCGAGAGGTGTGAAGTGGAGGAAGATGTGGGGCATGTGTTCAGATGCTGGAGGAACGAGGAAGTGCTCAAAAGTTGGAGAGGAAACTAGGGGAGGCGGTGTATTGGAAGAACATGGTGGAGATAATGTTGAGGGGGGAGGAGGAATGGATGGAGGTAAGTGGCGTAGTAGAGAGCATGGTTAGGGGAGAGAAGGACTCGATATGTCATGAGAGGTAGGAGTGAAAGTTGGGGAGAATATGACGGTGTGAGCGGGGAGTGTGCGTGATTCCGAGGCGCGGGTAACGCCGAGTTTGAGGTGGGTTTGGTTAGTAGATGAGTCCAACACTGTTTGGGTCCTGGACCCATTCAAACATGAGTTTCCCATCTCGGTCCGAAAAAAAAAGTCTGCAACTTCTCTCGTTGCAACAATTCGTCGGTTGCTTTTTCGTGCACTTTCCGTTTGGTTTTTCTTGATTTCGGTGCCCTACTTCGTTGGAATTTGCTGTTTCGGCGCGTGGTGGTGAGGTGAGGGTGTATTATTGTTTGTCCGAGGTTAGGAGAAATTACAATATGCCTTGTTGCCCTGTCCTTGAACAGAGCAGTTGTGGTTATAATAGGACGGTATAAGGTGTCGAAGTGTTTCGAAGGGAAAGCATTCATTAAGATGGCGCAACCTATCTCAAGAATTTTTCCCGAAGGGAAGTCAAATGGCATAGGAGGTTTTGGGAGTGTGATGGAAGCTGTTTCCTCCGGTTTTGAGGTTGAAGTTTGCCTTTATGGGCATTTTGGGTCGTAAGTTGCGTGGTCGCCACCACAGTTTCTGCAACAAGGCTTTTTTGCCTTGTCACATTTTTCGGATCTGTGATCGTTACTACCACAGTTCGGGCAGGTGTAAAGCTTGGCTATACATTCGGTTACGGAGTGGCCTATGTTTGTACAATATTTTGGGACGGGTGGAAGAGGATTTGCATTCGAAATTTCGCAACGATGGCTTAGCCCGTAAAGGAAGATTCCTTTGGAAAGTGCCTGGTAAAGCTGTGTGTGGATTAGGGAGGCTGGAGAATTAGTGGTTTTGGAGACGATCCTCTAGGATTTTAGAAAGTTGATTTGAAAACCTTTGAGATCAAAAATTTCTTCGTTGGAGATATTTTTGTCGACGTTGGAGATGACAAAAGAGAAGTTTGGGGTATCGTTTTCAGCTGTAAGGTGCTTCCTGGAGGCAGGAGCTTGAGAGAGGTGAGGTATGCATACCACTTTGTTATCTCCTATGCGATTTTGGATTTTTAATTGGATATTTTTATGGCAAATGTTCCTCGTAATCTTGAGGAGGGCGGTACAGTTAGGATTGGCTTTTAGATAGGAGATTTGACCTCTGAGAATTTCGTTCTTGTTCAGAAGGATGAAAAGTTCCTTCTGGTAGCAGAATTTGGATGGGAGGTTTCGGAGATTAAGGGTTTGTAGTAGATGATAATGTGTGGTAGGGAGGTTTAGAAGAAGAAGAAGACTGAACCGAGGCTTCTTCGTTGATTTGGCTATGTATGGATTCTCCATGGATTGAAGAGGTCTGGGAGGAGCGAGAAAAGTGTATGTGAGAAGAGTCTGGAGACTTTGCAGCCTGGGCGTAGGAAAAAGACAATATTTTCTCTTGAGAATGTCTAGTCGGTCTAAGAGGTGTTGAATTGAATATATTTCCTTTGGGTTGGGTCGAGGAACTGGAGTTTCCATCAGAGGGCGTTGTTTGGAGGTTTTACAAGATGTTCTAGAAGCTGGAGGAGGAAATTTCTCATCAGTGACATCGTGGCGTGATTTGGAGGTTTTAGAGGAAGATATTTTAGAGGCTTGAGGCTGGAGGAAATTCCTGAAAATTGTGATCGTGTTTCTTTTTGTGTTTTGACCTGGTTTTGGGCATGATTGGATAGGATTGGGTTCACTAATTCACTTTTCAACGGCTAGCACCGGTGTAGGTACTTTTAAGAGCGGTTTCTGGAAAGAAACCGAACCTTGGCGCTGTTTTTTCGTTGAATTTTTGTTTCTTTTTTCGATGTCTGACCTAATTTTCAGACCGCGGCAAGTAACGGTGTGTACCAGAGACCGTTGATTATGACACGTGCCTGTTTGAAAGTAAAACCAGTACTATTAGCATAATCAGATACACACAATCAAATTTATTATAATTATAACCAAACAAGATATTCCTGCTTTACATTATTTTGATATTTTATTACTTTGATCAGAAGTTTTCATAACGAGCCGAAGGCGAGCAAAGATATTTTGCAAGCCAATCAGTCAATCACAAAGAACCCCTGGTACCACTCCATTGGATCATCGATTTTTGACAAAATTAACACTGTTGATGTGTTTTGGAGATTATAAACTACAACAAATTTTAAATTTATATTTCTTTCCCTCAAAAAGATATGCAATAAAAAGTTTATCTTTATCAGCCTGTATTTCACAAACTAACAAGGCTAGAGAAAAACAGTTTTAGGATATATCAAATTTTTTTTAACAATTCATCACCATTCCTCTGATTTAAGGTGCTTGTTTACGAGACACCCTGTATACTGTACTATTGTGTCCACAAATTAAAAAAAAAGGTTATGGAGGTATAGATTATAATAAATTTACGTATTTAATGGCTGCTTATAAATTAACAAAACGTGTAGGTTCGTATATAATTATTTATGAGTTTGAATCAAATGTCGCTTAAATAAAATTTGGCATAGAAACAATATATTTTACCTCACCTTTTACTTTTAAATTTTCCAATACCATCACTGCGTCAGCATCAACAATATCAGAATCACTTCGTAAGTTATTTCTAGCTCCATAAAAACGCGGAAAACAATCAATGAATGTCTTAAGCCCGTGGCTTATTTGAAATGCTTGCAAAGTTGGGATAATGCTATTGTAAAATTCTTTTTCCACATTAAAAGAAACTTCTGCATTGAAAATAACGTTCCTCGCAAATTCATTTTCAGGAATTAGTTTGGCAACAATATTAAACTCTTCTTGGTTTTCATCTTCTGCTTCTATGAACACATCCACTTTCAGCATTTCACTACCGAAATTTTCTCCCGGTGCTGTAAGCCGAGTGATTTCGGTTCTCACTATTGTTTTGCCTTTGCCTAAACAAGGGCTTAATAATTCATCTAGTTTTCGTATTTTCGGTACAGCCATTTTATGTTGACCATTAAATTAGTTCATAAAAGTTTTGTTGCGCTCTTTCGGTATGCTGTGTTTCTACTAGTACATTTGAAATTAATTTGCTGGTTCACTGCTGTGGGCATTGTTACTAAAACGTGACCTTTGTCCAAAGGTTTTGAATACATCTCATTTCATACATAAACATTGATTTATATTTTAAATAGTCAGTGAAACTTGTTTGAATATTGTGAGTAGTTCTTGGTGATTTATGAATCATTAATATCGTGGACCGGAATGATTCTCCATTTAATGCCACAAATATTAGATTTATCTTAAAAATTATTAACTGTATTATCCATCAAAGCTTTGTCTGTAACATATTGAATGTTCACTTGCTTATCTGACTGGTTTTTTGATAAGGTTTTAAGTTGTTTTTAGGTTTTTTTCATTCCTTCCCTATTTAGTCTCTATCTTGTTCTTTCTGCAACACTTTCCACCTCCATATGTAGTGGTGTAAAGTTAATAACCATCTCCAAGTTTATTAAGACGTTATTCACTTGTGCCTGCCACAATGTAATGAACATCGTGATCCAGGAGCTCAGTCGAACGGGCTTGTAAGTCGCCTATCATCGTGAGAAGGTTCCATGATGAAGATTCTGTAGGCCACTACGTGCTGCATTTTGACATTCTATTCTTTCAGTCACGGGCTCTTATTAATGCTTTATAGTCCGTTAGGAAATAGTTATTTATGATACAAGTGCGTGAAGTGATACTTTTGCGCACGAGTTGCGAAAATGAAAGGCACGAGCGTAGCTAGTGCCTTTTTTCGCAACGAGTGCGCAAACGTAATTCACGCATGAGTATCATACAATGTTTTATCTACGACCACATTAAAAATACTTTCCCTTAATTATATATTACATAAACTCTCTTTTTAATAATTGTGTTTGACTTATTGCCTACCTTCATCCGGTGCTCCATTTATAAAATCCAAAATCTGTTCCCTTGTGAAAACTTCTGATTTTTTTGGTTTATGGCTCTCTGATTGTCGTTTTATGAAGGTAATAAGTTTATGAAATTTACTTATATCAATGTTTAAATTTAAATTTATGGTAGTTTTCAACATTGAATAATGGGACCATAACGTTGATGATTTCCATTGACTTTTCCGAGAAATATGCAATAGGAACACTTTCCGTCTAATTTTTAATGTTTTTAGTGTTACACCAATCCAAAAAAAGGTGAGCGGACGTCGGACCGCCGACAGAAGCTTGCTTCTTATGCAATAAAATGACCATTTTTGGCCAATTTTCGAAAATTTTGACCATTTTTCAAAAATTTTCAAAAATTTTTGAAAATTATTGACAATTTTTTCAAAAATTTTGACCATTTTTGACTATTTTTAAAAATTCTAACAATTATTGACCATTTTTGACAATTATTGACCAATTTTGACAGTTTTAACAATTATTGACCATTTTCCAAAAATTTTGACCATTTTTCCAAATTTTAACAATTATTGACCATTTTTCCAAATTTAAGCAATTACTGACCATTTTTGACAGGTTCTGACAATTATTGACCATTTTTGACAATTTTTCAGAGATTTTGACAATTTTTAACAATGATTGACCATTTTTGACAGTTTTTTTATAATTATTGACCATTTTTTCAAATGTTTGACAATTTTTGACGATTTTTCGAATATTTTGACCACTTTTCAAAAATTTTTACAATTTTTGACAATTTTAGACCATTTTTCCAAA
This sequence comes from Lochmaea crataegi, assembly GCA_947563755.1. NCBI lineage: Eukaryota > Metazoa > Arthropoda > Insecta > Coleoptera > Chrysomelidae > Lochmaea > Lochmaea crataegi. Next base: position 25,637,633 of record OX387425.1, read on the forward strand.
TTTTAACAATTATTGACCATTTTTGACAATTATTGATCATTCTTGACCATTTTTCAAAAATTTTGACCATTTAGACCATTTTTGACAAATATTGACCAATTTTGACAGTTTTGACAATTATTGATCATTTTTGACAATTTTTCAAACATTTTGACCATTTTAGACCATTTTTACAAATTTTAACAATTATTGACAATTATTGACCAATTTTTACAGTTTTTACAATTATTGATCATTCTTGACAATTTTTCAAAAATTTAGACCATTTTAGACCATTTTTTCAAATTTTAACAATTATTGACCATTTTTAACAATTATTGACCAATTTTGACAGTTTTGACAATTTTTCAAAAATGTTGACCATTTTAGACCATTTTTTTCAAATTTTAACAATTATTGACGATTTTTAAAAATTCTAACAATTATTGACCATTTTTGAGAATTTTTCAAAAATTTTGACCATTTTTCAAGAATTTTGGCATCTTTCAACAATTATTGACAGTTTTTTATAATTATTGACCATTTTTTCAAAATTTTGACAATTTTTGACCATTTTTCCAAATTTTAACAATTTATGAGCATTTTTGACAGTTTCTTGACAATTTTTCAAAAATTTTTACCATTTTTCGAAAATTTTGACAATTTTCAACAATTATTGACCATTATTGACCATTTTGACAGTTTTTTATAATTATTGAACATTTTTTCAAAATTTCAACAATTTTTGACCATTTTTCAAAATTTAAACAATTATTGACCATTTTTGACAATTTTTCAAAAATTTTGACAATTATTGACCATTTTAGACAGTTTTTTATAATTATTGACCATTTTTTCATAATTTCAACAATTTTTGACCATTTTTTAAATTTTAAACAATTATTGACCATTTTTGACAGTTTCTGACAATTATTAACCATTTTTGACAATTTTTTAAAAAATTTGACAATTATTTTCTATTTTTGACCATTTTTTAAAATACTTAACAACTTTTGACAATTTTTGACCATTTTTGACACTTTTGGACAATTTTTGACAGATTCACGTTTCACACTTCTTAATGACAGTACAAAATTATTACAATTACAGAACCTTTGACAGAAAACAAAACACAAAATTATCTAAGGTAACTTAATAAATATACAAATAAAAAACAGTGTTATAATGATTATCCCATTTAAAAAGCATTGTACTTTTTCGCACTCTTTTGGATGTTATAATGAAACTTCTATTCAAAAAGCATTGCTCTTTTTCGCACGCTTTAGAAGTATGTACAAAATGTAATTTAACGTATTTATATGAGTTTGTTAATGAATAATGTTAATGGTGGTCGTAGATAAAAAAATATTACGAGCATTGGAAAGATGAATAAAGTAAAGTGACAAGTTTATATAGCGAATAATAAGATTTTGTCATTCTTGAAGTGACCAATGCTCTGGATGAACCTCGTATAGTATGTCGTAAACGACACTCTAAACTACTTACCTATAATATGAAAATTTTTAATGTAAATAATGTTATAAAATCATTTCATATCATTTTTTTTATCAATTATGATTCATCCAACAAATTTCCAAAAAATTAACCTTGATAAGTCAAATATGTGTAACTTTAACCAATTATCGTGTGTCGACGATCAAAGTACATTGACTTCGATTTACTATGAACCTTATCGAATTAATTCATAAACAGACTAGTCATTATAATTTTTTTTCTTAAAATAAAATCAGACTACGAAAAATTATTGTATTAATATCTTTAAAAATAACACAAAATAATTTATATACATACTATACAGATTATTTCCTCGCTCAGCGTAAATATAATTGAAAAAGAAAGTAATCCAGTAATGGTCAATAAATACACTGATTGAATAAGTTATTAACAACTGTTAGATGAAAAAATTAACTGAAATACACCACTAGACAAAGATAAAGAAGTCGAAAAATGTATCTAGGATCTTCAACGTTCGCTCCATGTGGCGGAGTCGAAAGCGTATGTATTCACTAGTATATATGCAACCAAAAATGTCTGACTGTATACTGTTGTAAGCTTCGATCATTAAACAGAATAAATAAATAACCCACTATACTGACAACACACTTTGTTTACTCACAGATCCCAATAATACTGTTGTGCTGTGTGAAGATTAAAATTTAATAGAACTATTTATCCTAGATTTACTTATTACTCGAAGAATGAATTTTAGTTGCCGTCGATATTGAATTATAAACATGTATAGTTGAAACAAGACCAATACAATTAAAACCAACAAGGGGAAATAAAAAAATAGAGATCTTAAGAGCAGCAAAAAATCTTAAGGGATCAAACATATGGATAAATGGAGACTACCCAGAAACTGTTTTTTGAACAAAGGAAATTGTTGATACCAAAACTAAAAGAGAAAAGACAGAACGGAAACAAAGCAATTCTAAAATATAACAAACTAATAATAATCGACATAGTATATAACTCAGAAGGGAAAGAAGAAATCTCTATAGGAGATGAAGAATATAAAAAATACGATAATAAAAGAAAAATTAGTCAAAGATCCCCAGAAAATGAGCCCCTATTGAAGAAACTGAATAAAACAACATTAAACTAACAAATGCAGATGAAGGAATCATAAGTGAAGAAGACAATGGCGTAGAGATGCATCAAGTCAACTAGTTTGATTTTACTCAACAAACTTGACTTGACTTGAAAATCAAACTTTTTACTCATCAAACTTGACTTGACTTGAAAATCAAACTTTTTATGTAAAAAAGTTTAACTTGACTTGATTTCTGTATCTTTAGGTTTGACTTGAAACCAAACTTCTTCAAACAGTTTGAAGTTTGAATATCATATTACGCAACGTGTTTATTTCCAATTCTAATAATTGAGAGCGTACCGCCTCCTACCGCCATTTGTTTTCATGTCTGAACATGTACTCTGCTACTCTGCAAATTAGTTATAGGGATGTGAGATTAATGGAAAAGAATCGATTAAATAAAAATCGATTTTTCTTTATTCAAAATTAATCGATTTTAATAAAAAATAAATCGATTTCTGCGAAAAAATCTTTTCATATTTCGATAATAAATCTATGAGATTCATTCATTAACAATTTATCAGATTAAAAATCAAATAAAATTATATGAAAATTGTCAAAAATTTTGAAATATGGTCAAAAATGGTAAATAAATGTCAAAAATTGTCAATTATTGTCAAAAATGGTCAATAATTGTCAAAAATGGTCGATAATTGTCAAAAACTTTTTAAAAAATTTTGAAAAATGGTCAAAAATGGTCAGTTGTCCAAAATATTTGAAAAAAATTGAAAAATGGTCAAAAATTGTCAAAAATGGTCAATAATTGTCAAAAATGGTCAACAATTGTCAAAAACTAACAAAAATGGACAATTATCGTCAAAATTGGTCAATAATTCTCAAAAATTGTTAAAATTTTGAAAAATGGTCGATAATTGTCAAAAACTATCAAAAATGGTCAAAAACTGTCAAAAATGGACAATTTTTGCTAAAAATTGTCAAAATTTTGAAAAATAGTTGATAATTGTCAAAATTTTGAAATATGGTCAATAACTGTCAAAAATGGTCAAAAATTTGGAAAAATGGTCCATAATTGTCAACAATTGTCAGAATTATAAAAAATGGTCCATAATTGTCAACAATTGTCAGAATTATAAAAAATGGTCAATAATTTTGAAAAACAGTCAAAATGGTCAATAATTGTTAAAATTTTGAAAAATGGTCAATAATTGTCAAAATTTTGAGAAATAGTCAATAAATAATACGAGCCGTTTCCGATTTAAACACGTAATTTATAAAATCGATTTACTAAAAATTGATTAATATTATTATAAAAATCGATTATAAGCAAATAATAATCGATTTATATAAAAATAGATTATTTTTTAACATCCCTAATTAGTTAGAGGATATTTAGACGGGTACGCTTGGCTTATTACGTTTGTTTTGAAGTGTGTGCGTTCTGCGATAATGTCTGAACCTGAACCTTTTTCATGTAGAGGCTCGGAATACGTACCAGAACAAAGTGAGTTTGATTTTGAAGATCCCCCGATCCCCCCCTGCAAAAATTATGAGAAAAAAATCTGTAGAGGAGGCAAAATTAATCAACAAGAAAAATAAATAAACAGATTTTTTTGATGTTGCGGCAGGCGATTCCAAAACAATGAAAATTGCAAAGTTCAAATTATGTAAGAATAAAGAACAACGGTATAAAATGCCAAATAGTGGAACTAGTTCTTTAAAAGGACATTTGATGAAGAGCCACAAAAAATTGTATGAAGAAGAATTTCCGCAGGATGCAACAACTTTTGGAACAAGTAGTATTTGTGGTAGTAACAACATAAAGCGTTGGATCCAAAATTGTAAAAATGACCTGGTAAGTTTTCATACAATTAAAAACGAAACCGATTAAATGACCAGTCTATTACAACATTAATGTTTTTAAATTCGTGGCTTCAACAAGAATCCTTAACAAATATCACACAAGGTTACTATCTAATATATTGCTGCTTTCACTTCATTTGTAAGAACTTTACTTTTCACGAAGAATTTTGATTTTTGAGGTGACAAGTTGGAGTTGATTGAAAAAAATTGTTTAAAATAGTGTTTTTTCTTTTAAATAAATGTATTTGTTGTACGTACTTATTAGGTAGGTATATCTACTAAATAAATTATTTTTCAAACTCTTTCAAACTAGTTTGACAATGAAGTTTGAATTTTCAAACCTGTAACCATTGACTTGAGTTTGACTTAATTTCAAGTCAAACTCAAGTCAATCTCAAACATTCAGGTCAAACTTGTGCAGCTCTACAATGGCGATGAATAAGACAATGAATCGGATTAGCAAACAGGTAATTTGAAGACAGATTCTTGGAAAATTTGAACATGGAAAATCAGGAGCATAACAAATAAAAAAAAATGAATTAATAGAGGAAGTAAACAAAACTGGGCTAGATATATTACTGTACCCCGGAGGTAAACTGTACTAAGCACAATTTAGCAAATTTTACAGGAGAGCGGTTTAAAGTTTTACTTGTGACTTCATAGGTCCGGAACCGTTTTGTGGAATCACAAAAGATTGCTTAAGAGGGGAAATCGGGAACTGGCTAGATAGGGAACACCAATTCAAATGGAGGGTGACACAAGGGCACCTTCATACAAATAGTTTACTGAACAAGGTAGACAAGGAACTCTCAACCAGGCTACTGAAAATGGGTAAGAGTCATTTGAAGACAGTAACCGACCTGGTAACTGGACACTGCTCCTTGAGGAAACATCTGTACAATATGGGCAAAGTTAGTGAACCTATGTGAAATGTGAACTTGATGATGAAACACCTACTCACATACTCTGCTTCTGCGAGGACTTACAAGAACTTAGACGGAAGCACTTTGGAGAGGAATTAATACAACCATCACAGCTACTGAAAATCCTTCCAGTCAAACTAGTGGCCTTTATAGAAGACACGAAGCTTCTGGAATGGAAGTAGATAACATGGGAAATGGTACAAAGATTCAGTTCAAGTGCCTGGGCTGATGAGCACAACCCAAATTCATGAATGAATGAATGAATGGCCAGTCTCACAAGTTGTTGCCAATCCCACGGCGTTATAATCTGGAATTTGGGCAACTTTTTTTGGCCCTTTCTATGAGCGAATGATCGCTGTCAACTTCAAGGTGAGTATGCCCTCTTAGCAGGTATTTGTGATTCATTACCTTCAAAGTTGGAATTAGTTTTAAAAGTGCGGCGTAAGCCAAAATTGCATTAATGTTCCGATTCTGACACGGGCAATTATCGGACCAAACTGTTACTTCTTCAGTTGATTGTTCAATGTTGGTTACCAAATATTTCATCAAACATGAGGAGATTTCATTGCCACCTCTCCCTGCTACACTTTCATCCCACATACAACAAGCAGTAATGTTCTTAGTCGTGTCTCTAATTGTATAATTGAAGGTCCATAGTCTTGAAGAATAAAAACTTTGGGTATTTGTCAAGGCAGGTGTCGGCAAACATTTTTCCAGATCTACCATGAGGCATTTTTTATTTGTGCTACTTTGACTATTTATTTTTTCAGGTCGTACCTTTTTGACGCTTCTTCCAAGTGTTAATCATATTTCTCTTTAATTTGTTGCCTTTCTTCCCCAGAAGAATCCTTTAACTTTATAAGAAAGTCATCACACTTTTCGCATGTATTATTATCCGGGAGTTTAAAAGAGTAGTTAAATTCATTATTAAATATCTCAGAATACAGCCAAGCTTCAGGGATTTCATTTTCAGGACATTATTTTCATGGAGGTCCCAGGGTCCTGGGCTGAATTGAAGTTTTACTATTGGAAATGTATTCTTGTCCAGAATGGCATTTCCGTTTCCTTACGTTGTATTTCCAGCTGTCAGGATTCCTCTGACGTTTCCTGCTTGGTCTACGAACACTTTGTTTTTCCTCTGTTCCTACTGCATCATTCAAAACAGGGTTTTCTTCAGAATTATCACTGCTTTCATTATCTCTAGTGGCGTTGCTGCACCCATTACTTTCTGTGTTGTTATAATTCGGATCTTTTAGGCTATCATCTGAATTGACTAACAGAAAACTAAGCAAACAATACGGGAAAACAGAGAATTTCCTGTTCAAACGTGTTTTGATGGAGATAGTATTTTGAGTTTTATACCAAGTCCACTTTTAATGGAGATAGTACAGCAGCCCAAAAATACTACCTCCGTTTGATGTAATTTACCTCTCAATGACTTTGTGACTTAGTATAGTTTACCTCTGATTTTTTCGTTACTCTGTTTGGATTTGACTTTAAAAGTATTTTTTTGTGATATCCCGTAAAAAGTTGTCAGTAACAATAAAAATCCGATTTTCGTAAAAAATTGAGAGGGTACAGTTTACCTCGGGAGTACAGATTAGGAATCACAGAAAACAAAATGGAAGGCAAAGGAGAAAGGCTATTAAACAACGGACATATGTTAATATACAGTGGAGTGGAACCAAATCAAAGAGCAAAGGAGGGAGTAGTATGTATAATCAAAGAACAAAAGTATATAAGAAGATGGGAGGGGATCTCAGAAAATCGAATTCGAATTGGACGAAGAGAATAAAACAACATTGTTAGTGGTTTATGGACCAGGACAGTATGAAAATAAACAGACTGAAGATTCTTTTTGGAAACAACTCACAGAAATAACGAAATATATAACAGACAGGCTAATAATAATAGGAGACATAAACGCAAGAGTTGGGAACAAAGACGAGGAGACTGGATATACAATCGAAAAATACGGAGAAAACGTTAGAAACAATAATGGGAGAAGATAAATTGACTTCTGCTTAAGTAACAACCTAATAATCACGAACACCTTCTTTAATCATAAGGATATACATAAATATACGAGAAAAGTTCTGGGCAGAAACGAAAAATTCATAATAGATTACGTAATAATAAACAAAAATTACCGAAAAGATATACTGGATACGAGAGTAAAGAGAGGAGGAGAATTATTCACTGATCATTTTTTAGTAGTCGCAAAGTTCAGAATCAAAAAGAAGAAAGATGATAAAAAACTCCAACACAAAAGAAACGATACGTAACTATAAATTGCAGGAAACAAAGACAGCTGGAAAATACATGGAGATAATACAAAAAGAAATGGAAGAAGTGACAAAGAATATGAATCAGTACAATTTAGAAAGACTCTGGAATATATTTAAAACAACAATATTGTCGAATGCGAAAATAATTTGTGGGATCACAACCAAAACAAATAAAAAGAAAACTAATTGGTGGAACGAAGAAATAAAAAACGAAATCAAAATAAAAAAAAATATATGGCAAAAATACATATCTAAAATATAAGAACCAAAGGAAAAAAGTCAATGAAATAGTTCAAAGAGGGAAACAAAAATCATGGGAAGACTTTGGACATAAAATGGAAAAAGATATGCACGGAAACCAAAAGCTGTTTTATATAATTATGAAGACTTTAAGAAAAGGAGAGACTCAGAAATGTCCAAATATATTGTCAAAAGAAGGGAAAACGTTAGTGGAAGATGAAGAGATAATGATGAGGTGGATGCAACACTTCCAAAACATGCTAAATGTAGATTGGACGAACGAACAGGTGGAACATGACATCACCGAAAATGAAATAGAATAGAAAAATATTAAAATACAAGAAGTTACAGATGCAATCAGATTATTTAAAAGAGGCAAAGCAGCAGGACGTGACGGAATAACGGCAGAAATGCTCAAAAATATGGGAAGCAATGGAACGGAAGTCTTGACATGTCTGCTTAACAAGGCGATAAAGGAATCGCGGATACCTTAAGACTGGGAGATAGGAGCAATCCCACCAATTTTAAAAAATGGTAAAAATCGTGACTACAAAAATTACAGAGGTATCACCCTATTAAGCATAGTTGCCAAAGTATACGAGTGAATTCTAGACAATAGACTGAAAAGCATAATAGATGTACAACTCGAAGATTCACAAAGCGGATTTAGGAAAGGAAGAGGAGTACAAGACACTATCACTTATCTATCTTCACTATCACTATAAAAAGATACAATAGTAATGTTTATGTTGCGTTTATCGATCTAGAGAAAGCATTTGATAGTGTACCGGGGGCAGCAATTTGGAATAGCTTAAGAAGAAGAGGAGTCTATAAAAAACTGAGGGAGAATATCGAAAATATATATGCATGTACAAGAAATTATGTGAGAACTAATAATCTAGAATCGGAAGAATTTATTACGAAAGAAGGACTAAGACAAGGAGGTGTATTAAGCACTACATTGTTCAATAGTGATTAAAGAAACAAAAGGGAGAGTAAAGAAATTGAATGTAGGGTATAGAAATTTACAACCTGTACACTTAACAGAATGCGGATATGCTGACGACCTCATAATATATGCCAAAAATGAAAACGACCTGCAAAAAAATTTAGATATATGGGACATGACACTTAAGAAGAGAAACTTGAAAATAAACATCGAAAAAACTAAGATAATGGTGGCAGGAAAAGATAACATAAAAGTTAAGGTAAAATTGAAAAACAAAGAAATAGAACAGATAGATAATTTCAAATATCTAGGAGTTACAGTTCAAAAGGAAGGGAAAAACGATGCAGGAATAAATAATAGAATAGAAAGCGCAACCAAACTGTATTATGCCCTAAAAAGAATCTTTTGAGCAGAAGAGAAATCAGTGAGTAAACAAAAGTAACAGTTTACAAAACAATTTACAAACTAGTCCTAGTGTATGGATGCAAGAGCTAGAATCTTTCCAAACAACAAAAAAGCAGAATACAGGCGGCAGAAATGAAATTTTTAAGGAAAATTCAGGGAGTAACAAAAATGGACAAAATACGAAACGAAAATATACGGAAAAAGCTTGAAGTAGAACATATAATGAATAGTATAGAACGACAACAACTTAGGGTAAAGGAGGGTATTTCGTACCGGTTGATAAATCGTACCTCTAGGTTATTTAAATGAAATTGTGAATTTGGCGCCATCTACCTTCATTCATTGCAAAGTTTACCTCAAATTAGCTGGTCCGTAGCAATGCGAACGTGTTTCAGCACGTGGTGAAATACTTTAAAACAATCAAAAATTTACGACAGTGCGAGTATAGTTCTTCAGCCCTTTGTACAAGCGAATTTTGTTGTCCAGGTAAGTGTTATCAGATCAAGCTTTGGTATTACATGTAAGTTAATTATTTTTGTGATAATATAGAACAATACATAACTGTTTAGTTATAATTTAGGTTAGGTTTTACCATTATTTGTGAAAGATTCAACAGTTCGTTAAAGCATACTTCTGTAGAGTCTGACATATCGTACCGGTACGATTTATCAAAATGTGTGTGCTCTACAAAACCGAACAAAAAGAATCAAGAGGAGCACTCAAGGTGCTGCTATTTTAGCCAGTACTCCCAATAAAGAAGAATAATTGGAAGCTGCAAAACTCAAACATAGGAATAAGAGAGTTAAATCCGTTAAGAAAAAGATAAGTGACGAAACTTGTGTTCCAAGTAGGCAAGGTTCTTCGAAAGTTGCTCAAAAAGTTATCAATGATGACAATAATATTCATATAGCAAACAATTTGAACGATTGGTACTGCACTATCTGCTAGAAGGCTGTGTTGGAAAATATAATACAGTGTCTTAAGTGCAAAAAATGTTATCACAAAGAATATCCATCGTGCAAGCCAGACCAAAAAAATATTTTTGTAGTTTTTGCAAAAGCTAGGAAGATATCGGTTTTTTTTATTAAACCATGTTCCTACTAGGATAGTAGTTGGAGCTATGAACAAGCCATATGTATGTTATTGAATTATCATACTTTTATTTTATTTCCAGAATGACTGTTTATTTTTAATACCTAAATCATTGACTGTTTATGAGTAACTTGTGATGTTAATGTCTGGTTTTTATTTGAAATAAAGAAAGGCTGTTTTATGTATTTATAAATGCTCGAGTAGAATAAAGTTTATTTTTTTAAGAATTTGGCTTTTACTGCATTGACGGGTATATGCCCTGCCAAGGTACGATTTTTCAACCTCGTGGTACGATTTATCATACCCGTTTGACAAATTGTACTAATGTATGCTTCTTGAAAAGAGTTAATTATTATTATGAAAAAGTTAAACATATTGCCAACCATATGCTGTTTATTTGTATAATGTACCAAAGAAGCTATCCTGATTTTAATCCAGTCTATTTTCTCGATATTTTAACATCATAGATGATGTAAAGAAAACTGGTACGATATACCCAACTCTACCCTAGATGGTTCGGACATCTAATAAGGATGACAGAAAAACCCATCACAGAAGGGAGCTAGAGGAAGACCAAAAAAAAAGCTGGAATGATGAGGTAGTGGAGTGCCTAAATAAGAAGAACAAAAACTGGAAAGAGGCTAAAGAGATAGCACGAAACAAAAAAAATGGACAGAATTTGTTTATAATTGTTAGAATTTATGCCTTACACCTTCGGTTAGAAAGGTTTCGATTATGTATATAATATATAGTTGAAATTTTGTATATTGTCAAAGATTAAATACATGTATTTCAATTATAAAATAAGTATTGAAGGACATATATTTAGAAACCATGAAAAAATTCAAGTCATTGGATGGTTATTACATTTAAAAAATACGACATATCAACATCAGTGAAATCCAGCAAAATAAATAAAATAAACTTTGACATTGTTTATGTTGGCATTGGATAATACGTCTGTTTACTCTTCTGGTATCTTCATTGTTCGGAAGTTGTAAGCGCTGCTTTGTTAGTTTCCCTACTCAAGACGGAAATCTAGTAAAACGAGTTCAACCAAAGTTAAATCTTTTTTATTTAAATGTTGTATACTTTACCTACACATTTCATGGAATACCTAGGAATTTCATGGAATGTCTATCTAATTATTATTAGGAAAGGTATGAAATAAAAAATATTAAAGTATTAATAATCAAATTTCACTTTAATTTACAGAATTATTTAATTTAACAATACCAACAGGAACGTAACAAACATCTCACAAGTATTTCTTAAAACCTATTGAAACCGATTTTCCTATTTTATTTTGCAAGGTAAATGTGAATGAAATTTACTCGAACAAAGTTTATTCATGTGACAAATCGTTGACCGGCTCCGATAGACTGCAATGTTGCAATTGAACGTAATGTAATTTCGTTATCAGGAATATCTTTAATCTCCAAGAATCTTTTCTGACAAACCGTAAACTGGGACCTGCTTTAGAGCGATTTAACCACTCCTTTCTCAGTACTAGTACTAGTACTAGTACAGCTGAGCTGGTACAGTCCATCATTTTTGAATTTTCTGATAGAAAACAAATTGGATGAATAGTTTGTTAACACGCTCTGTACCTGCGATTTCCAGTAGTTTCTTCAAAACATACACAACCTAAAATATTTGATGAATCGTTATTCATATCTTCAGTATCTAATGGTCCGTTAGTAGGCTGGTTAGGCAACTCTAATATTGTAGAGGTTGTGTTCTAAGAAGGTTCTGTTTCCATACTATCTTCATAAATATATTTGTTGATGGCTCTCTCCGAATCTTCTTCACTTTCAAGATTTTGCGCAATTTCTTGTGGTAATTAGAGTTGCACAAGTTTGACTTGAATGTTTGAGATTGACTTGAGTTTGACTTGAAATTAAGTCAAACTCAAGTTAATCTCTCTGACAAATAATTCAAGTCAAATCAAACTGGGCAATGGTTACAGGTTTGAAAATTCAAACTGTTTGTCAAACTAGTTTGAAAGAGTTTGAAAAATAATTTATTTAGTAGATATACCTTAAATGGGTGAAATATTTATGTTAAATATAGAAAGTAGGTACAACAAATACATTTATTTGAAACAAAAAGAAAATACATTATTTTAAACATTTTTTTTAATGAACTCCAACTTGTCACCTCAAAATTCTTCGTGAAAAGTAAAGTTCTTACAAATTAATTGAAAGCAACAATAAATATATATAGATAGTGACCTCTTCCTGCGATCCTTGTGTGATATTTGTTATGGATTCTTGTTGAAGCCACGAATTTAAACACATTAATTAATGTTCTAATAGACTGGACATTTAATCGGTTTCATTTTTTTGTTACTGCCAAAGAAGCTCTCCAAAAATAGCGTTCTATGCAGGCTGATGTTGGTGGGGTGGCAAGAAAGTCTCTCGCCATTTTTGATAAAGTTGGAAATACAGTTTCGTGACGTTTCCACCACTTTATTATGTCCTCGGTACTGTCAGCTCGTGATTCAGCTGCGTATTTGTCGATTTCGTATCTCCATGAATTTTCGTTTTTATTTATTTTTGGAGATGATTGGAAAAGTTCAAACAAGTCTAAATCAAAATCGGTAACTTCATCAGACTTTTTTTCGAACACACTTACTGTACATTCAGTTTGGTTTTGGGGTGACTCTTTGACAGTGTAAGGTGAATAATAATTTTCTTTAAAAATTTCTTCAAATTTCTTGATGGCTTCATCTTTTAAAGATTGTCCCCATGTCGTTAAAGAAAACGTTTCAATTTTATGACGAGGATCCAAAATCAAAACGATACAATACATCCAGTTAGTCCTACTGTAATGCTTAAAAATTTTATCGCAAGCTGCCTGAAGGGCAAGAATTATTTTTGCATCAAGTTCGTCTCTATTTTCTTTATTATCTAGTTCATGCTCATCGAGTATCATATTGATCCCAATAACCACCACAGAAAGGGTAGAATATTTCTCTCCTTCTCCTTCTCCTTGAAACTTTGAAAATACTCACATTATGTTCTTTCAATAACATTCCATTCTGTAGCATGTATTCGAAAATTTAAGAGTATCGGTATTGTCACAAAGAATATTAATCGAACGTTTGAATTGTAACGACCAGGACAGCATTTCCAATGTAGAGTTCCATCTAGTTTTTACCTCCAGTCTGGGAATGGTCATGTGTAAATTTAATGAGTCGCAAAATTTTGCGAAGTTTAATCTTAACATTTCGGAGTTTTAAATTTTTTTACAAATTATCTTAACCTTTGCAATTGTTGCAGTATTTTCAGATATTGCACTTTCGTTATCACTAGTATCAGAGTCACGTTGCGCAATATGATATTCAAACTTCAAACTATTTGAAGAAGTTTGATTTCAAGTCAAACCTAAAGATACAGAAATCAAGTCAAGTCAAACTTTTTTGCCTAAAAAGTTTGATTTTCAAGTCAAGTCAAGTTTGTTGAGTAAAATCAAACTAGTTTGACTTGATGCATCTCTAGTGGTAATGATATGCCAACTTTTACTTCGCATCCAAAAAGGGATCAATTGTTAAATTATCATATCTTTTCAGCAACCAATAATCCTGAGATACTTTTTTTTCGCTTTTTTAACATCATTAATTAGCACAATGTACTGATCATCTTCAATATAAACACAATTCTTAGCATTTTAACGTATTTTATTTTTTAATTCAGCGTTAAATCTTTTTTTCATTAACGAAACCAGTGAATCGGACTTTAAGTACTGAAACAATATGCGTGCGACGCGAAATATGATGTAATACAAAACAAAAACAAACAAATCATATTGCGCCACAAGCATGGTTGCCAAATTTAGGCATAATATTCCGTACATTAGCGATTAGTGAATCGGTATTCTATAAAATGCCTAGGAGATGTATATAATATAATTTATTTCATGCAATGCCTGATAGTTTTAGGAATTCTATATACTACCTAGGAACTATATAGGGTGTCGCAAGATTTTTTTACAGGCTGTAACTCAGGAATTAACGAATAGGTTTATTTGAAAATTGGGTAATCCTTTTGGGACCTACAGTAATTTCATCCGAGGTATACAGGGTATCTGTGACGTCATCATAGAAGCAGGGACGTCATCGCAATGAAAAAAATTCAATGGAAGGAGGGATCAAACTTAGCTCAAATGAAAGGGCTTTTTATTTCAAATTCAACGGTCTATCACAGTGAGGGTACTCAAGTGGATAATTATACCAAATTTCCAATTTATTGTTGATTTGCAACAATAACCAGAACATTACGACTACAGTGATTTTATAAAAGATGTTCAAAATGGCCTCCGTTTGCAACAACACAAGCATCGAACCGTCTAAGTAGTTCACGTGTACATGCCGCATGTATCATCTCTTGCGTAAGGTTATTACAAGCTTGTCTAATTTTATTTTTTAAATCGTTCGTGTCTACAGGTTTTTCATTATAAACAATATCTTTTAAGTATCCCCATACAAAAAAATCTAGGGGTGACAGCACCGGCGATCGTGGAGGCCATTGAAAGGGTCCATGAGTTACTACAATACCGCTATTATGTAGGGGTGCGCCATCTTGCTGCCATGTAATATCTCTTGCATGATAGATGGCGCGAGGTCCGTTCAAGTTCTTCTATATTTTATATTGATTAATTGGGATAAGCGATACGACCCCTACCGGACGTTCAGGTAACCGAGCTACGGGCCATGTCATCAGTCATTTGTCGTGTTTTGCATTGTATTTAAGTGCTTTTTAACAGTTGTTACATCGTATTCCAGTTAGTTTTCGTTTTATTTGCTGAAGTTTCATTATTTGGAAAATAATCATGACTGTAATTCATGTAATCTACTATGCTCAACTTCTAATTGTTCTAATTCTATTGATATATGAACACAATCCAAATCAAGTCAATCCAAAAGATATATTTTTCAAAGAAAAAATAACACAAATCCAAAAATAAACACATTTACTATATCAACACAGGCAAACACAGTTAAATAAACAAATATAATGGCTGATAATGGCCCAAAGCTAGATTTCAACTGTCACCGTCCGCGGCGCTGCAATCTTAACCCGAATCGCCTATAACCAAACAAAAAATTTCATCACACGTGCATTCAGTCATTTAGTCACGTCATTTTGATATTCTATTCCGTATTTGTTTTGTATCACAATGCAGTGCGTGCAAAATTTTGTACGATTTATTTTAAATACTAAAAGAAAAAATATATTATTGGTATACAGTTGTAGGTGTTACACCCACTTTTTATTACATTAAAAAACTTATTCGTTTCAAAACACACTTTATTAGTTAACAGCCAAATGCCACCACAACTCTACAACAACAACTCAACTATCATCTATTTTCGTCCCTCGCTCAGTGTGGCAGGTATATGAAGGGTAAGCCATCCCACAGAGGCGTACTCTCCTTACATAGGAATACCGTTTTTAATCAGTAAGTACAAAAATTTAGTCTGTTTGTTTGTGTGTATTACAGAGAACAATGCCAGCAAGACGCAAGGGGAAAAATTTTAGCCGTCGAAAAAAGAATGCAACAAACATGCGAAATCGTATAGCAGAAAGAACAGACGAACAAATCCAACAAGATAACGAAAATGTGGGTGAGAGCATGGCGCAATTGCGTGCATCTTAATCACAAGAGGCACGAGCTGAACGAAATCAACAACGACAATTAGAACGGAGACAAGGTCGTCGGACCAAAGATAACACAAGCAGAGCAAATTACCGACAACAACAACAAGTAGGGGAAGTGTGCCTGAGATGGCATACTTTTTTTTGGGTACTATAATTTTTTAATTTATGGCCAAAAAAATATTTTTGTGTAGGAAATATATAAAAATAGAATAAATAAAGTAAGTTTTCACAAAACCTAAACGGTTTTTCTATTAACAAACGAAAAAGTATATTTTAAAAAAGAAGCATGGTATGCCATGTCATGAAAGTAACTATTGATGAGATGGCATAGTATTAAAAAAAATATAAAACTAGGTACAAATTTCACATTTGAACATTTTTGTCTCTCTGTCTACTCCAGCACATTCTGCATTGGCTCATTTCTTACAGATGTGACACTGGAACCATAATTTCCTTGATAGAGACCAGGAGTAAAGTTCATTGCAATAAATACAAGGCGAGCCCTCCTCTTCTAGGTCATCTCCTACGTCAAAACCCTCGGCTTGCTCATCTTCATTCTCATCCTTCATAACACATTTCTTATTCATAGTTCTCTCCGACTTTCTTATCATCCCTTCTTTTTTTGTGCATCCTCGTCCTGCTCAATCTCTCTACCAATTTTCTTCTTAACAGTTCTCGCCGCCTTTCTCAACATCACTTCTTTCTTTTGTGCTTCCTCATTTTTCAATTTTTCAATTTCAGGGGTTGTTGTTAGATTACCATATGACCCTTTTCTTCTTTTTCGTCGCACTATTCTGCGACTTTTGGCATTGGTGAAATTTCCTCAATTGATAGGTCAAGATTTGTTCCTGGAAATATGTTTTGAGAACATGATGAAGGACCTGGCAAAACTAACGTTTCATCGGTCTTTTCGTTAGAGACCTTGGTAGATTGGAAACTTGGCACCGAGTTTGTCAACACGTTGACTTTATTTAACTGACCATCTTGTGTTTGATTTTCGTCCCGATTGTCATCCTCTTCAGCGTTAGATACTTCTGCTGCAGCAAACATCCAATCGGGGAAGATGTTGTCGTTGAATGGAGCTATGCCAGTCGCCAAAAATCCGCTTAGAGCATTGGGAATGGTTGCTGCCTTGATATATGCTGCGTTAAATAAATAAGCTACTTGGAAATGAGTTACTACACACCCTGGGATATTTTTAAGCCAATTAGTTAGTTCTTGATTGTAGTAAGCATTAAGAGGACCAAAAAAGCTAACATCCAACGGTTGTACCCTATGGGTACAATGTGGGGGAAAACAAAAAAGAATTATGCCATTTTCTTTAGCATATACAAGTGTATCTAAGCTTTTATGGCTAGTGTGTCCATCCAATAACAGCAAGACTTTATTTTGCTTTGATGGTTTGGCATATTTCGCAAAGTGCTTCAACCATTTAGGAAATATGTCACTATTCATGTACCCATTTTCCTGGGTAAATGCCACAGATCTGCCAACAGGTGCTCCATCCATTAATTCAGCTTTCATGTTTTTTCTTGGAAATATGAGAGCAGGAGGGAGATATGTCCCTAAAAAAAATACATAACGATTTTTTATAGGTACCTATTTTAAAATCATAAACTTACCTGCTGCGTTCATACAATAAACGGTCGTTAGTCGCTGACCTCGTTCAGCACTACTTAAAACGCCTACTTGTTTTCTGCCTTTGGTGGCCAAAACTTTTGTATTCTTCGAAGGAACGGTGGTAATACCCGATTCATCCATATTCCAAATATCATTTGGCAGGAATTTATGCTGATCCAATACTCCAGAAAGTATTTGTCAGTTTGAACTTTGTTAAAAGCTCTAGCTCGAGCTGCAGAAGTACTCTCAGGTGATCGTAAGGATATCGTAGGATTACATTGCCTGAAACCATTCAGCCAGGTCCACCCAGCCACTTTAGTTTCAGTAGAAAATCGATGAGGGATTTGTTTTGCTCCCGCAATTGGAAATGCCAGTTTACGGACGATATCCGTTGTTAGCCCAAAAAACATGGATTCCATTTTTTTGATATGTTGGACCAGTTCATTTTCTAGATTTTCATTGAATGTGCTTTTGTGACCTCCTATGTAACCTTTTTTCCAGCCTTCCTCCTTAGTTGCCCTACGTCTTAAAGTCCCAAAAGGGACATTAAACGTTTTTGACGCTAGAAGCCTTCACAGCTAAGATGGCTTCCTGCATATTATTTTCATCCCATGACTCTCTATTTGACTTTCTTTTGTAGCGACCCATGTCTAAAAAACATTGTTTCCATTTAATAATTGAGATGCTGAGATGGCATACCATGCCATCTTATAAAAATTGTTGTATGCCATCTCATAAAATTAACGGTTATTTACAATAACATACCTTCAAGTCCCGACACTTAAAAATATTTTGGGTAAACAAAAATGTGACAAACGTACTTTTCGACCACTCAAAGACAACTGACCTGCTTCCGATTAACGCAATAGTTTGTTTGAGCCGGTGGCTGTAAGGGGGCGCAACAAAAGGCGCGTAATTCAAAATGTATGTACATTAAATAGCGACTATGCCAACTCAGCAAGTATGCATCTCCCCTACATCGAGCATTTACATCCGCCTCGTTCCTTACTAGGCATCAGAAATGCCAACTCAAATTCAAATCACTCCTCAAGGTATAGAAATAATTTATATGGCAGAACAACGTTTGCCGGTACATAAAATAATGATAATGAATCCCAGTGAACTTAACCTGATGCACCATATCAATATATTACAGTAACTTAAGTACATTTTTCTACAATTTTAATGTGGATAAGTTTATTCCACACATACAACTACGTTATGCTAACACTTGATTACAAAATTATTAAAAACAATAGATTTTTTAAAAATTAAGCCATTTTCTTCTTTCACACTCCTCGCATATCCATCGTATCCTTTCTTTCGTAGTTTCTGGAATTTTTATCTCTAGTGGCTTAGACTCACCGTCTTTTAAGTCTTTGGGTAATGGAATACCACCTTTCGGACCATTGATTACCATCATATACATGAAAACAGTATGTGCAAGCTCCCATTCCACAGTCAATGATATTTCTTCTAATAACTTTTCATACGGGAAATGAAGGTCGCAGTTCAAACTTTTTAGAGTTTCTTGGAATTGTTGATGATAATACTTTAACAAATTATCCAAATTACTTCTTAAAACATCGATTTGAATACTTGAAAATAAGAAGAAAAATAAATCCGCTGCGGGAGAGTCATAGCTGTAAATCTGAAAATCAAGAAATTTGCAGGCAACAGGCGACTTATTATCGAATTTAATCATGATATTATTAACCCAAAAATCTTTGTGACACAAGGTGGTGAAAGGTTCTCTGAAATCATTACAAAGTACAGCATGCTTTTTTGCAGACTTCTCCATTTTGGGTACAAGATTTCTACAAGTATCAGATTCTTTCATAATCTTGTAGATGTATTGCATTAGAAAATCGGTTGGGGGACGTGATGCTGGAGGATACATGCATGACATGAAAGCCTTGATTTTCGTTTCAAATGTTTCAGGATCTTTTTGTTTCAAGGCGATCGGAACTGCATGAAATTGAGCCAAACTTCTTAGAATTAATTTGGCTGTAGGAAGATCGAATCCGATATTTCTGGATACATTTTCGTAACCTGAAACCGAAAAAGCAGAAAAAAAAATAGTATGTCAGTTAAATAATTTTTTAATTTTGTATATTTCATAATTGCGGAATGACGAAGGACTACAACGCACTAAACTGTACAAGCAGGTTCAGGAATTTTAAATGGTTTCAAAAATATATCTGATCAAAAATTATACCTAATAATCTAATAAATATGAATATTCTTTCATTATATGTGTTGAATTGGGTCCATTTTATCAATTTAACATTTTTTAAAACTGCTAAGTTTCAAGTGTAATGCTGGTTTACCACTCAATTTGCGCATCGCACTCAGATTTGTTAGAGAGGCATGGCTTATATAGTAAGATTGGAACATAGACGCGATTATTTTGGTGTAATTCTTTTATGTAAGATTATGAATAATACACATAGATTCAAAAGTTTCGCATCACCCAATATCTCCAAAAGTAGTTTCTTCTTCGCCAAGAATGGACTGGATACTAATTAATTGATTGGAAAATATCAAGGGTTTTTGTACACATTTTGTTTTGGCAAGAAATACATGTTTACAATTTTTTTGTTGGAGAGTACATTTTTGGTACGATAATTTTGCTAGCAAAGACAGTTGAATTTTATTATTTGGCTTGTCAACATGAATCGTCAAGTCATAAGTGAGATTGACCGTGCCAGAATAATAGGTTCAATTGAAGAAGGCCATACTCAAAGGTTCGAGGATAGATTTCAAAGTGATGTATCTCGCACATGGAACCGCTATTTCTAGACCGATTCTCTTCGTGACAGACCTAGGAGCGGTAGAAGACGTGTTACCAATGAACGGCAAAACCGCAATATCCACTTGGCGATCCGGAGAAACCCGACCATGGCATTACCAGCACTCCAAATAAATATGAGACATGCCCTGGAAATTTCAGTATCAGTCTCTACATTACGGAGACGAATACTTTCGACAGGATTGAGGTGTAGTCAACCAATGGGAGTACTCCGACAACTACCTGCGCCCAGACTTCAAGGTCTACAATGGACCCAAGAGCACGCAGCCTTGCCCGAAGAATTCTGTGCTTTTTTCTGATGAGACAAGAATTTCTTTGGTACATGATAACCATCGAATAGGTGTGTGGAGAGAGCAAATGAGAGCAGCCCAGCGGACCCATGCCCGCCCTGTGCTGCCCTTTAGAGGAGGCAGTGCTATGTTTTGGGCTGGGATTATGTTCAACGGCCGCACATAATTAATCCATGTTCAGGGAACAATTACTGGTGGTAGATACCTCAGGGAGTTTCTACATTCTCACGTGAGGCTATGGCGAGTAGCAGTTGGCGACGCTTTCGTTTTTATGGACGATTTCGCCCGTCTTAATCGCACCAGAGCTGTAAATAAGTATCAAGAAACCGAAGGCATCACGTTTGGAGTGGCCTGTCTTATCGCCAGACATGAATCCAATAGAACATGCTTGGGGCATGCTTTTCAGGGCAGTACGCATAAATCCACCCAGGAGTGTACAAGAGCTTGTTCATGCCGCTCAGGAGGAATGGCAACAGCAAATCAGAAATCTGGTGAACACAGTATGGGTAGGCGTCTCCAAGCCTATATAGATTCTAGAGGTGGAAATACTCATTATTTTTTCAAAAAAGTCATCAATCTGAAAATTTTATTTTCTTACCAAAATACTCTTATGTTCAAAACAAGTTTATTAGTGGATGATAAAATTTTTACAAAAATCCTTGAAGTTTTTTTTTACATAAAACTAATCAATTAATTAGTCTCCAATCCATTCTTGAAGAAGAAAAAATTACTTTTGGAGATATTGGGTGATTCAAAACTTTTGAATCTTTGTGTATAATTGACTGCCCAAATTTACTAGGGATGTTTAATTTTGGTGTGGATACCTTGAATAGAGTCTAGAAATTTCCTTACTTTTTATTTAAATGTAAGTCGAACCAACATTCTCCGCTTTATTCCACTTGTAATTTAATTAACACGATGAATTGTGAATTCGATCTATTTTCTTGTTCTGTGCCATATATTTAGTCACATTTCCTTAAATAATCATATGTTTTGTAGTTTATTATGAATGTATTTTGTTATTTAGTTTTATTATTGTTATGAATATTTCGTTTTGCCTGCTCTGTAATCGGGTTTTTCCCGTAGAGCAGTGTATCTATTAAATAAATAAATATTAGGAAAAACCAGGGAAATATTAGTGCGATTTCAATGTTTAAAATGACTAAAGTGGAACACTATCATCGCTACCACCGTACATAAACAATGTAGGTTCATTTGTCGTCGGCGCTTTCATGTCGCGTTTATAAAGACATGCCGAAAAAGGGTCGCTGAAAAACACATGCTCCGTACTACCTTCAGCATGTTGACATAGGTTGAGTGTTTGGTAACAGGGCTGATAAAAACGTACCTACGTTGTTAGAAAACTTTTTAAAAAACGATGTTGATTTGCTATGTACGGTACATTCTAGATTCTAGTCTTTAATTGGGAACATCAAATTATAAGAAATAAACTAGAATCAATGATTAGACTACATTACACAAATAAAATATTTGTAATTCGCCGAAAATGTACCTACCTATTAACAATTAGTTCATAACAAATATATTATTATGTGTGTATGGGGTAATGGGGTAAATTTTTCAATAATAAATTGATTACTGTATTTGTGATTTTATTGTATTGTATAGTTGGGCGCCAATATTTATTTTAAAATAAAATAAATATGAAGTATGTTTGAAAATTTTCTGTTGATTCTATTATATTTTCCGAACTTTATTTTTCTCCTTGTATATAATCTATTCTTATTATTCCAATTTCCCTATTTTTTTCAGATTAAAAGAATATGTTGCCGGATCCTTTCCTTCTTTAATAATAGCCTCTTGTAATCTTTTAATAAGTGTTGCTTTGATTCCAGTTTTATCAAGTCCTCTTCCTTCTAGTATTGTTTTTAATTCAGTAGTTTTTAATTCACTTAAAGTTTTGATTCCTTCCATGTTTAATTAATTTTTTTAGTGTATTATTCAACAGTAGCTGAAACAGTGCAATCCTCCAAATTCTCCAATTTTTCACGCCGGACTCCAATTTATCACGCCCCACGTTGGGCGCCAATTATTATGTGTGTATGGGGTAATGGGGTAAATTTTTTATTAATAAATAGATTATTGTATTTGTGATTTTATTGTATTGTATAGTTGGGCGCCAATATTTATTTTAAAATAAAACAAATATGAAGTATTGAATACAGCTATTGATCTTTTTATGGTTTTTATATAATTCCACCTATTAAAATTTTATTAAATTTACCTGACCTTTCTTTCTCAGTACATCTTACTTTGATAAAGCACGAAACTACCGAGAGTATTCGTTAGTTGTGTTTGGAGTCGACGCTCTACGCACTCTTATTAATTATCTCCAAAATGGCTGTTCAATAATAGACAAGTTGTTGAATTAAACGAAGAAATATCATATTTTTATTGAGAAACAAAATCTAACACAGAGGCAAATTATGTATGATGTATTAACATCCCTTCCACACTTGAAGAATAGTAAAAATAATTGCTAAATTCAAGAAATCAGTTTGCAAATGAGAAGTGTTTACTAAAAAAAATGGTTATCATGTAAGTACAAAATCAATGATGAAAATTGTTTATCGACCAACAAGGTAAGTGGAAATTAATTTTAGTAAAGTATTTATTCATAAAGGAAAACTAGAAGCTTTTTTAGTCTATAAGCAAAAGGAAAAAATAGGTAGAAGTTTACTATATAATAATAATACATAAAAATATAAATACTACAGTAAATAATGAATATGTCAAATCTTCTTCAATTGCTTTTTTTTAGTTTAAATGCATTTATTGTTTTTGTTTGTCTTTTTTATTATTATTATGGTCTTTAAGTCTCTATCTAGAGTTATTTTTTTAGCTATAGCAAATCTGTTTAGTATATTATTGTTATTATTTAATAATTAACTTTCTTTTTCTTTTATATTGTAGGAAGAAATAATTTAGGTACCTTATTTTTCCTTGTTAGTCCTTCTTCTTTAGATGCTCAAGGAAATAGCATCGGATTCCAATCTTTTTTCTTTCCTTTTCACTTCAGGAAGAAAAATTTGTCGTCCATAAACAAATTGGTGAGATTTTTAAAAGAAATCTTGTTGATTTCTCAGCACGTGAAGAATTTTAAATTTACCACACTTATAAACTTCAAAATGTCCTCCTGTCAAAAGTCAAGGTAAGTTGACTCCCTACTTTATCGATATTGGAACTACTTTTTCTTAGACTTTATTGTGCAAGTGAAAAAACTGGAGTGAGCCATCCTCATGGAGTTTTTACTTTTATTAAACACACAAGTCACAGGTCACTATGTTAAATTTCTCAATAAAATTTGTGTCAAAACTGATATACGAGGATGGTCAAAAGTTATTTTGGTATTTTTGATTTTCTTACACACACCTTTTTTACACATATAATTATAATCTACATAAAACATAATATTAAATGTACAAATCTTACATCTTAAAACCTCTTCTAGACATAGAAATCACACTTTAAAAATTTCTCATTCTCAAAATGATTTCTTTCAAATTTTTGAAAATTAAGGCTTTTTAGTTATTTAAAATCTTTTATAACATGTCCTTGCACCCTTTAATTGCAGTTTATGTGTTTCTTTTTAATTTACAAGTGTTACTATAGTTTATTTTTTTAGGTTCACAACTGGAGTCTTGGTGGATGAGAATTTTCGATTCTTGTGTTGGAGGTAGGACTTCTTAGACTTTGAATTGTTTCAGTAATTTATGAGAAGACTCCAAATAATGTGTTTCCACTCTTTTTTCTCACTATTCTCATCAATTAATATTTTTAAAAAATATGAAAAGATAGTTTTGACAATTGTACCTAGTATAAACTGTAAGTATTATCAGTTTTTAATAGATTTAAACTTTATTTTGAATGCTCTTGAATTTTCAATCCGTTACAATATGTATATAAATAGAATAAAACAAATCCACATTTATACTCTACAATATAAAAATAGAAAACATGAAACTATTTAAAATCGTCCCAAGAAAACTTATAAAGCAAAACGAAAAGCAATAATTACAAACTTTGTAATATTTTTTATCTTGTATGTTTATAAGATTTTTTAATTTTCAAGTCGCGGTTTGCGAATTTAATTGTGTGATATCTATAAACGCACTCCTGTTTAGATCGATAAGATATATGGAAAAATTTTACAAGGATGCGTAAATGATACGTTTTAAAAAAGATTTTAAATGTTGCACCAATAAAATTTGTACATGCTAACTTGAAGTTATCTACAAATATACAACAAAATGTACGCAAGGTACAGTAGAACAGGTATCTCGTGATAAGGCGGAGCTTCCAGTACGCAGAGAAAGTATTCGGCTAGACTAGATATTAAAATTTTTACAATGTTGTCAATATGTAGATGATTACAGTAATATTGGGTATTTTTTAGTATGATATTTATAGAAATGAGTTTCAAATAATTGACACAACAATTTAATGACTAAAAGAGTGAGGGAATGATTTTTGGTTAGGTATGATATACAGTGTGCCCCAAAAAGTTTTATACAAATGGAGAAAAAGATAATCTCACATTTCACAAAAAAAATTATTCTTGATAAAAAGTTCTGCATGACTTGTAGATCCATAATCAGGTCAAAATTTTCAAAACATGTATAGAATAGAAGGAAAACAAAAAAATATAATATTTACAAAACAATAGATACTTTTTTTATATTAAAAGAACTGCGTCAACCATAAAAGGTTATTGGCGGCGGGACAATGTGAGTAAAGTCTTAATCTAAGTTTACAAGACAATTAAGCACTATATTAATTTGTACAGATTAGTCAATTTTAAAAACTTAATCACTTGATCACTGTTGACATAGTCCAGCGCACTTTTGATTTCACGTGGAAGTTCACTTTGTAGTCGTTCCAGATGTTAGAGTGTACTATCTAGGGATGGCGATCTGAAATCGATTAATCGAAGAATCGATTCCTCGGACCAAATATATCGATTTTATAAATCGGTATATTGTACAGAATCGATTCTGTGAATCGATATTTCACCCCTGAAAATCGACATTCGATTTTTTCTGGTTTGGTTTGGGAACTATAAGCTATATTATCTATTTTCCTAACTCTCTAAAGTAACAAATACATTCAGAAAATAAATGTCTTCTTTTATATCTGTTAACGCCTCAAAGACTTTTTTCAAAATAGCAGTGCGCTTGTAGCGGACCTAGTCTGGTTAAACTCGGACTAACGCGATATCTATATTTTTAGTTTTGTTTCGTTTAAAAAACGTTGTTATTTTGACAGTAGTTTTGACTTTGGTAATAATTCCCACGTCAATGTTATATTCTAATGATATAATAAAATTCTATCTAAAAGCAAGAAAAATTACTGGTTTATATTACTTCTTAAGTTAAATAATAACATAATGATCTTTCGAGAGTCGGATATTTTCCAGTAAATTGTATAAAAGTACAACAATATTACGCAATTTGTCGCTGCCTACAAGAGACAGCCTGGACCCCAATTCTTGACCCTTCGCAATACTCAAGGTTACTCGCTTCCTAACGAATTCGTTAAAATACTATTCTTGAGCGCTCTCTGCTTTGCGCATTCGCTTGATAGTGTTCGTTATGCAGCGAGTACATTTTTGTACGTGATAACCATAGGTAGATAATATTTATATTTTTATACTGTGATAAGTGACAGCGCGCGCATATAGTTAATACTATTGTTTATAGAAAAATTTCAAATTGTAATTGTGTTTGAGTAATCGAGGATGTGAATTTAATGTTAGTGGAAAATTTAGAGCTGGCGGAAATAGAAGTTAAAAATTTGCGGGTTTCGCGCAAATCTTTGAATCCGTTCACGACAATGAATGATTTTCTCCGCCGCGAATACTATCTAAGATATTTGCCAATTTAGTCCAGTCTTCCACGAAATCTTCAAAGTTATTTGTGAATGTAGGTACTACCAATTTTTAGATCCGTCCCTTTGAAATATTCTAACATCTTTTTTTTGCTTTTCCGAAGCTTTTCCTCCGCATCCGCGTAATTGAAAATGTTTTGATCAATTTCATACGACACTTTTAAACAGACATACATAAAACATAACCATAAAATTGGAATAATTTGACAGCGTCAAGAAGAGCGAACGCTTTATTTACGGTATTGCCAAATTTCTCATTTCGTTTAAGCACGCCCATTAACGAATCACCCCAAGAATTGCATAGTAGTAAAGTCTTCGCTAACTACTGCTCGTTATGCAGCGAATTCGCTCTATAGCGAGTGATGTCAAGAATTGGGCTCCTGGTTTGGTGCATGGTTTCGACGATCGCTATCACTGAAGTTCTACTCCATTTACAATAGGAATACAAACAGGAACATTACGCGGTAAAGTCCGCTAAGAAGTTGAGTATCTTTTTATTATTCCCAGGTAAGGTCTTTGATTGATTACTGTTTCGATTTGTATCAGAGTGTATCAAGCTTGTGTAAAATAGTAAAATTACTTTTGGTTACGGTTTTAATTTCTATTAAAAAATACTTATATTACCACTTCTGACAAATCAAACATAACATAAAGTACAAAATGTCTACCGAGGAACTCAAACGTAAAAGACGTGGGTTAAAAAGCAAACTTACAATGTTTTCTAAATTCATTTCGCCGTTTTTAACTAAACATATTAGGAATATTACAGATATTGAGGCTATAAATATCAAAGAGAGATTAGAGAAATATCAAACGCTTATTCATGAATTTGACGAGATTCAATTGCAAATTGAATATAATATTACTGGTGAGGATGTAGATGGAGAATTAGAAGTAGAATTCAATGAAAGGTCACAGTTTGAAAGTAACTTTTATGATCAGTTGAGTTTGGTAAAGAATTTAATGTCACAGTTAACTATAAATAATGATAGTCCATCTCCATCCATCCATAGTGGTCATTGTCAACAAAAAAACTTGACTAACTTGGTAAAATTGCCTAAAATTTCTCTACCGACGTTTCGGGGTAAAAATCTAGAGTGGTTAGAATATCGTGACACGTACGAATCATTGATTCATAATAAAGAAACTCTTAGTGATATTCAAAAATTTCATTATTTACGCGCATCTTTGGAAGGTGCTCCCGCCGACATTCTCAAAACCATGGAGTTTAGTGCTCTAAATTATGCCACGGCATGGAAGTGCATTACTGAACGGTACAACTGTCCTCGATTGTTAATAGATTTCCATGTCAAAGCAATATTTAATATCGAACAGGTAAAAAGAGACTCTTCGGTTGAACTTAGAGCTTTAAGTGATACACTTATGAAAAAATTAAGAGCTTTGAAACAGTTGGGACAGCCTACAGAAAATTGGGATGTATTAATAATTGCCTTAGCTTCATAAAAATTGGACAAATCGTCTAAATTTGAATGGGAAAAATTAAAAACGAGTAAAGGTATTGTTCCAACGTTTGAAGACTTTAAAGTTTTTCTAAAATCGAGAGCAGAATTTTTAGAATCACTTGAGCATAATATTTCTACAGATATACGCTCTACGGACAAACCAACCGAAAAGCGTAAGACACATATAACTCGAGGTTTTTTGTCTACAGACAAAGTCGATATGAAAGGTTCTAATGCTCAGTCTCGTTCCCCTGTTTGTCAGTTATGCAAAATTGCTCGGAGTTTTTGAGGTTATCTAATGAGGAAAGGAGCAAGAAGGGTATTTCTCTTAGAATGTGTTTAAATTGCTTGCGTTTTGGACACATATCCAAAAACTGTAGAAATTCTTTGTGTAGAAAGTGTCACAGAAAACATCACACTTTACTACATTCTGAAAGTAGCTCAGGTTTGAATCAAAATTACTCAAATTCAGAAAATATTACTCATGTTAATAATACAGCCAATAATGTACATTCAGACCCAGTAACTACAAATCAGAATCCTGGTACCAATGCTCTTTCGGCAAGTGGTTCAGTTGATGGTGTACTATTGTCCACGGCATTTATAGACATAGCAGACGCAAATGAAAAATTGCATGCCATTAGAGTACTTCTTGACAGCGGTTCCCAGTCGAGCTTCATTTCAAAGGCGTTATGTGATAAGTTGGGTTTAAAAGTGGAAAAACTAACATTTCCGTAAAAGGTCTTAATGGTAATCTAGCATCGATTTAAAATGCAAGGTTTCATTGAAGTCGCAACTTTTCAGAAAATATTACTTGTTTTGTTTTGCCTCAAATTACTGACAATATTCCTAGTATGAAAATTGATGTAAGTTGGATATTCCTGTAAACATAAAACTAGCCGATCCAACTTTTTATGTGCCTGGAAAGGTCGATATGCTGATAGGTGCGGACCTATTTTGGCGTTTATTAAGTAACGGTCAGCATATACTAGGTAACAACAAACCAATATTACAGAAAACTCGACTTGGATGGATCGTATCCGGTCCAGTAGCCAAACCTCAGATTTCGTCTATTTCATGTAATTTTTCACATAATTTTGAAACAAATATTCAAAATCAACTATCTCGGTTCTGGGAAATTGAGGAATTACCTGATGTAAAACCTTTGTCCCAGGAAGATTCTTTATGCGAAAGGCATTTTGTGGAAAATTTCAAGCGTTTACCTAGCGGTCGTTTCGTTGTTTCGTTACCATTGAAGGATTCTGTTTCAAAAATTGGCGAGTCGTACAGTCAAGCTACAATTCGTTTTCTAAACCTAGAAAAGAATAAATTACAAACAGATCCAGTTTTTAGAAAATTATATTGCGATTTCATGGAAGAATATATTACAATGGGACACATGAAAAGGGTTACAGATAATGAGCAAGATAATGAAATTACATATTACATGCCACATCACGGTGTCCTCCGGGAGGACAGTCTAACAACAAAATTACGTACTGTTTTCGATGCATCTGCACCTTCATCCTCTGGATATTCTTTGAATAATTTACAGCCTATTGGCCCTACATTACAAGACACTCTATTTTCAATTCTAATACGATTTCGAAAGCATAGTATTGTGGTCTCTGCTGGCATCGAAAAGATGTACAGAAACGTGAATATTTCTAATGAGTACTTGCCTCTGCAACGAATTCTGTGGAGATTTAGTCCTAACGATACTCTTGAAAAATATGAACTCCAGACGGTTACTTACGGTACTACTTCCGGATCATTTTTAGCAATTCGTTGTCTTTACCAGCTTGCATTAGAAAATGAAAAGCTGGCACCAGAGTTTTCAGAAATTATCAAGTCCGATTTTTATGTGGACGATTTGCTTACTGGTTGTGAGTCAGTTGAAGAAGCGGGGCGCATATGCATTGGCATATCCAATATTTTAGATCAGGGCTGCTTTAATCTTCGAAAATTTATGTCAAATAGTCCTGAAGTTTTGAAACGGATTCCCGGAAGTAATGAAAATGCTAAAGTAGTGAACCTAAGTGAAAATGAAAATTCTAAAACATTAGGCTTAATTTGGAAGCCGTCCTTAGATAAGTTAATGTATAAAATAAGTGAACAACAAAATAACGTGCCTGTAACGAAACGGGAAATCTTATCACGAATTTCTCAAGTATTTGATCCGCTTGGACTCTTAAGTCCATGCATAATTATTGGAAAAATTCTAATGCAAAAGTTATGGTTGGAGAGAATCTCTTGGGACGAGGGTATTCCATTACATTTGCATACAGCTTGGGCAATCTTCAACGAAGAACTTCCTTTACTGAATAATCTAGAAATTGATAGACATGTTATTTGTGACAATCCTCAATGGATAGAGCTGCATGGTTTCGCGGATTCCAGCGAGCGTGCTTATGGTGGATGTATTTATATCCGATCAATCGATCAATATGGCAATGTGACCATAAAATTGTTGTGCGCTAAAACGAAAGTTGCTCCGCTAAAAACAATAACTATTCCCAGATTAGAGCTTTGTGGGTGTTTAGTAGTTTCAAGGGTTGGCAGAGCAGGTGGTTAAATCAGTTAAATTATCATTTAATGCAAAATATTTGTGGTCAGATTCGACGGTAGCACTGGGATGGTTAAAGACAGAGCCAAGTATGTTAAAACCTTTTGTGAGCAGTCGCATTGCAGAAATACAAGATATTACTTCGTCCTATTCTTGGAACCATATTTCGGGCGACATTAATCCTGCAGATATTTTGACACGTGGGATCAAACCCAGTGAAATCAAAAGTCTAAGTTTATGGTGGTTCGGCCCAAAGTTCTTAATGCACGAAAAATCATCCTGGCCCAGCACTACTGTTAAATCAAACAATCATCCGGATATGCGAAAGTCTAATACTTTTTCATTTCAACAAATAACTGAATGTACTTTCATAAATAATTTCTCTTCATTACTTAAATTAAAAAGAGTGGTTGCCTATATGTCAAGATGGAAGAATAACTATAAACAGTCGAAAGAAAGTCGCTCAACAGGCCCCCTTAGTGTTTTAGAATTAAATAACTCATTCAATGTCATAATAAAAATTTCTCAAAATGAAACCTTCTTTAAGGAAATTAAGAAACTTAAAGATAAAAAGTTTGTCCCTCATGATAGTAAAATTCTTTCCTTAAATCCTTTTTTGGATGAAATCGGTATTTTGAGGGTTGGAGGTCGCCTTAGATTTTCCAATTTCAAGTATGAAAAGAAGCATCCTATTATTTTATCAGAAAAGCATCATTTAACAAAATTAATTTTGAAAAATGAACACATATTGTCATTACATTGTGGTCCACAGCAGTTGCTAGCAAATGTTCGAAATAAGTTCTGGCCAGTAAATGGCAGATCATTGGCTCGTAGAATTGTGCATGAGTGTATTAGATGTTTTAGGTATAATGCAAAACCTTCTGCACCTATAATGGGCGAATTGCCTCGCGAGCGGTTAGAATCAAGGCAACCATTTGAGGTTATTGGGGTAGACTATGCGGGTCCAGTGTTAATAAAAAATAAAATTGGTCGTTCTTCTCGGTTATCTAAATCTTACATTTGTTTGTTCGTCTGTTTTGTTACTAAAGCGATCCATTTGGAGTTGGTGTCAGACCTCTCTAAAGAATCCTTTTTAATGTCATTTCGCAGGTTTTGTGGACGTCGCGTAAAGCCTTCCATGGTATTTTCTGATAACGGAAAAAACTTTGTAGCAGCTAGTTCAGAGCTGCGTGAATTTGGTAATTTTATCAAGTTAAATCAAGAATTTATTGTAAATAAAATGTCAAATGATGGTATCACTTGGAAATTTATTTCTCCGTACTCACCACATTTTGGTGGGCTGCGGGAGTCGGGTGTTCGCTGTACCAAACATCACTTGAAACGGGTAATTGGTGAAACGCCTTTAACATTTGAATGCTTGTATACACTTTTGGTACAGATCGAAGCTGTACTCAATTCAAGACCCCTATCTCCCTTATCTACTGAGCCCAGTGACCTTTTACCTTTGACGCCAGCTCACTTCTTAGTCGGCAAGCCGCTAAACTTAATACCAGAACACGACGTTAGTATAATTCCTGTAAATCGCCTCTCCGTATTTCAACACATACAGCAAATGAAGTTTCATTTTTGGAAAAGATGGAGCAAAGAGTTCGTTTCGGAACTTCAGAAACGTGTGAAATGGAAAACTAACCAAAGTTCATTGAAGGAAGGATAAAAGAAGAACATCTGCCGCCTGGTCGATGGAAACTTGGGAGAGTCCTAGAAATTCATCGTGGAAAGGATGAAATACCGCGAGTGGCAACCATTAAGACTGATTCTGGGATAATAAAACGCGGTTTTCAAAAGCTTTGCCCATTACCGTTAGAATGAACAGTAAACTTGATTATTTAGTGTTGTTTTAGGTTGAAGCCTAGTGACTTCAAGTTGGGGGGTATGTTAACGCCTCAAAGACTTTTTTCAAAATAGCAGTGCGCTTGTAGCGATATCTTTATTTTTAGTTTTGTTTCATTTAAAAAACGTTGTTATATTTTGACAGTAGTTTTGACTTTTGGTAATAATTCTCAAGTCAATGTTATATTCTAATGATATAATAAAATACTATCTAAAAGCAAGAAAAATTACTGGTTTATATTACTTTTTAAGTTAAATAATAACAATATCTGATCTGATACTTTGATATGGTAATAAAAATAATTGTTATTATCGAATTCCCTGAACTAAAAAATACCTGATTTCACTGATTAGAGATACCAGAGATTGTTTATTATGGTATCCTTTTTGTTTTTCATAAAATGGATTTATAATTACATTGTAAATACAAACTTGAAAAAAATCGATTTTTTAAAAATCGATCTTTTAGACCTCGATTTTTTTATGAATCGATTCATCAGGTTACGATTCGAATCGATTTAAAAATCGATCTTTTTGGAAAGAATCGCCATCCCTAGTGCTATCGACAATAATATGTTCTACTATCAAAGGAGTATCGCAGGCGGAGCACAGTTTTTGTTGCTCTTTCTTTAATAGGTACTCATGGGTTAACTTGGTGTGCCCCATTCTCGTGCGGTGTTGTATCACTTGATCCCGTCGTCTTTGTGACATTTTCACTTTTGGTAATAGATTTGGGTTAATACGTTGGAGTTTATTGTCTTTAGGTTTTTTCCTTTTTTTTGCCATTAGAATACAATTAAGGGAATTTCATTTTAAAAGATCCTACTTGGAAAACTTAATGAATGGTAAGTATTTAACGTTTCAAAATACATATTTGAAAAAGGCAATAATTATATGATTCTTACTATCATTTTAATATTTTAAATTATTTTTAATATAACAGTAATATAACAGTTCTTTAATTTAAAAACTATAACATTATTTAAAATATTACTGAAAATTAAATTAAAATTAAAAAAATAGCATTAATGAGTAGTAGATATTATTAAATAAAGGGGGTTTAAATAAATAAGATTTTTTTTACTCATGGGGAGTTAGAGATCCTCGGTATCTGATTCTTTATCATCAGAAAAATCCCATTCCGAATCACTGTCTCTTAAAGCGATGACAAATTTTTTCATATTATTTTCTATTGCTAATATTTTGAACCAAAAATTCTTGCACGCATTTTTTTTGCGTGGTGTAGCATCGGATTTGCCATTCAGTAGGAGGGAAAGTGGCAAAGAATTATTCACATAACTCTTTTACATTATTTATATTAAATGTAATATTTTTAATGCTACATATTATTTTAAACTGGCCCAGACCGGCTCAATTGAATTAAGATCTGGGTGATAAGGGGTAACCTTGAAATTTTATGTAATAATAATAATTTTAATAATTTATTCAATTCAAAAAAAAATAGATACATTGATACATAGAAAATAGTTAGCCTAAATTGAATAAACAGTTTAGGTCGCAGAAGTAGTTTTTATTACTACTTGTATTGTGACCGTAAAACATGAACATGAACAAATCGATTTTTTGTCAAATCCAGTAAATTGTCAAGTCCAGTAAATTGTCAAATCCGGTAATAAGACAAATCCAGTAAATTATCGAGTTCTATAATAATTTATTAAGTGGTTCCCTATTAACTGTTAGAAACCTGAATATTTCTGAAATGGATACTTTTAATTATGATAGAGTTTGATTTACTATATTACTAAAGAATCGTCTGTCTATTTCCATGATCCATTTTTTAATTTGCTTTTTGAATAAATTGTAACTCTTTGAACTTTTTATATCATCAGACAACAGCACGTAAATTCTTGGTGCTAAATAATTAGCATTTCTTTGACCAATAGTTTTTCGAAAACGATCCCTTCATATCCCATAGTTTTGTAAGAATGTTCATGATGTACAAATTTTATTTTACTTTGAAATATAAACAGCAATATTTTTTTAATGAAAAGTTGACGTACATCTTTTACCTGGGCGTCTATATACAGTTGATTCGATGGATATAAAATATTTTTTTGAAAGATGATTCTTAAAAACCATTTTTGTAAAATATGAACTCTATTTAATAAACAGTCTTTCACTCCGCCCCAACCGACAATTCCATAAGAAATCAATGATTCCACCAGTGAGTAATATAAGACTTTTAATTCTTTAGGCTCAAGAATTTCTTTTAAATACTTAAATTTTGGAAGATGGCCTCTTATTTTTTTTACTAAATCATTACATTGTAGATCCCATCTCAAATATCGATCAATTGTAATACCAAGATATTTTATTTTTTCTGTTTCTTCAATGTAGTTTGTTGCTCCGATGTTCAGTGGCCCCAACTTAGGTAAGCCAGTTATGTAAGATGAAAAAGTTAAGTAATTTGTTTTACTGGAGTTGAGAGTTAGTTTATTAAATTGTAACGATCTAGCAATATTAGGAAAATCAGTTTCTATTTTATTTTTTAGGTCTTGCCTTGTGGAATAACTATAAAATACTGCTGTGTCATCTGCAAAGCTGATGATCTCACCATGAATATTCAAGTAAAGCATACTATTAATGTATAGAAGGAATAAAAGTGGCCCAAGAACGGTTCCCTGAGGTACATCATATGTGATTTTATGTGGTGCACTCATTACACCATCGATTTGAACCATTTGATCCCTATCTGATAGATAACTTTCCATGAGTTTGTATGCATTGCCTCTAATTCCATACTTCTCCAATTTATTTAATAACAATGTATGACAAACGGTGTCAAATGCTTTGGAGAGATCCAAGAAGACACATATAGCAGGAATATTCCTGTCAAGTGAATCATAAACAAGAGAAGTTATCCTATATATCGCATCTTCAGTCGACCTAGACTCTCTGAAGCCATACTGACGATCGGATAAAATTTTATGATTTCTTAAAAAAACAGTCTAATTTTTATTGTTTTTTCTATTATTTTTGGAATATTAGATACTAGTGATACAGGCCTGTAATTAACCATTTCTGTTTTTTTCTCCACTTTTGTATGGAGGTTTAACTATACCAACTTTTAGAATTTTTGGAAAGGATACCGTGCTAAAACATTTATTTATTAAGTAGCTTAATGGACTTGCAATCTCATTAGTTATTTCTCTTAATGTTTCAGACCTTATGCCATCGAGACCTGGTAATTTTTTAAGTTTCAAAATTTTATTGTATTAATAACCTCAGCTTCATCGGTAGGTCTAAGGAACATAGTACCTTCAAAAAAAATCTGTATTTTCTGAAAAATTTGTTATCTCGGGTATGTTTCTAGCTAAATTTGAGCCTAATTCACAGTAATATGTGTTAAAGCCATTTGCAATACTCAATTTGTCATTAATTTCAGTTACATTTACTTCAATTCTTTCAATAGTCTTTTTAGGTTTTATTTTGCCGCAGATCTTGTTTATGCTTTCCCACAAAGATTTGGAGGAATTTTGATTTTCTTGGATACTTTTTCTATAATAGCCTTTTTTTGATTTTTTTTACTAGTTTGTTTACATTATTTTTGTACACATTGTATTGACTTTTTGTTTCTAAATTATCAGGATGTTTTAAAGTTAATTTGTACAATTTATTTTTTTCCTCTATTAGTTTTACTAATGTAGGATTAATCCAAGTTTGCAATAATTTTTTTTATGCTTTACTTTACTTTCTGTGTACTTTCATTAATATGATGTTTCAAATAATTAATAAAGTTAAGAGCCATATTATCAACTTCATTTTCATTATATACCTGTTCCCATTTTTCAAACTTCAAAGCATCTTTTAGTGACGGATAATTTATGTAATATTTGTAATTTAACTGCTCATTTAACTGGATGTTATTTCGTTCTGTTTCTAATGTAAGGGCTATGGGGCAGTGATCTGTAATATTATATCTAAAAATATATGATTTAGCTTTAAGTGTATTACGACTTGATACATATAAATGATCCAAGCATGTGCGACTAGGAAAACGAGTGTACTCATTAATGTATGAAATATATCCAAAAGAGCTCATTATATTTTATTGCGATCTCGTCTATTGCATAACGTACATATCGTGGTTTATACATTTTTAGTCAATCGTACAGTTCCAGCTTTATTTATTGTTAATTGGAATATTTCTGGCCTCTACATATTCCTTTATCAATTCCTAATTAAAACAGAATATACAAATACAAAACGTAAAATCACAACAAAATCAAATTTAAGTAACGCTAGTGAATGAAACAATGCAGCAGTGTAAAAATATCGAGCTGCTCACAGCATAACGACTACCTCACGAATGGCTTTGCTGGACCCCCACTTTCAATTTTGTTACGGCGCATCGTCACCTTATTTCATTATTTCACCAAATACCAGTTCTACTGTACATTGAAACCATGGAGGCTATACAAGGAGATCGAACTCATACGGGAAAATTGACAAAAAGTGTCCTCAAAATCGTCAATCTAAGCAGTTTGTTTTTTAACCGCGGCGTCGCGCATTGTACCTAAGATACCATATTAAAACTGTCACGACAATAACCTTACTTCTTATATTTTACCAATTTGACAGTAGGCAAATAGTAAACATTACTTGTGAATTATAAAAACTAGAAAATTAAAATTGTTAAAAATTGATAATGTTGTTGAAATTTATTGCAATAGTGGTTGGTAGTGCAGATTATTTAAAAGGAAGACGTGAATTGAATTTAATTTAAGTAAACCAGAGTGCAAAAATAATAAGAAATATTCAAAGATAAAAATAAAGTAGGAAAGGAAATATTCATTATGATAGACTTAAATTATATACCTTACTTGTGAGAAGTCTAGAAAAAGCACAATTGCACACAAAATACTTTACTTTTGCTGATGACATTATTATGTTCTAGACAAATACAATTTAAGAGAACTGGAAGAAAAACGGTGAACAAAGATTTGAAGAAAAACCAGAGATGGTTGATAAGGAATAAGCTGTAATACTAATTTGAAAATATTACTGGCATGTTATACAAAAAAATAGGAATTCAGTTGATGTTCAGATAAAAATAGGAAATGAAGATATAAATAAGGTGAGAACATACATTGAAGCTAATATATTCATCAAATAGAATAAAATTTATGTTTGCCAATTATTGGTGCACTTTACCAATGAAGGGATTACTAAAACCATAAGACATTGAAACTAATCGGTAGGTTCTTACCAATCTTCAGCTACCTAATTCCAGTGTGGCACACTTGTAGTATAACATTCATAGATAAAACACAGAGGATTCAAAATAGTGTAGAAAATGTTTGGTGCAAGTTCAGTTACAGAACGTCCACAGTTATATATATTTTGTGTACGTACTTATGTATTTTACTAATTGTGACTTTCCACTGTGTTTGCTTCATTAGGAAATAAACTTTTGTAAATTGCAATTTTTGTATTTTTAAAATAAAGTACTTAAAAAAATTATTTTCATGTATGATTCGGAATTATTTAAATATATTTTATATTGAAAATCTGTGCATGAACTAATGTCATTAGTAAGTTGTACCTATTGATTGAAAATATATTGTATTTTTCATTGTTATTGAGTTTTAAGACTTTGGGCTTCATCCTACACATGTTAAACCATTTCAGTATTCTTTTATAAGTTTTTGTAGCTTATTTACTGTTATTTTGAGATTATTATGACTGATCAAAGCGATGTCATCTATATACTGCAATATGTATGCAAATTTAAATGTTCTGTTGCTAAATTATAGTTGTAACAAGATAGATAGATTGTAGAGCAAATAGGACAGTGAGGAACACTGGAGATGTCCTTAAATGTTTTGAATAAAAGTAATTCACTTTTACTTGTGGTGTTCTATCACTAAGGTAGTTTTCAAGATTAAAAGCAAGTATTTAGAACACATCATTTCATATAGTTTTGTAGAATATACCACAGTTCCAAACACCATCAAACGCTTCAGTAATGCCTAGAAAAATACAAGCTATATGTTTTCATCATAGACTAGAGGTTTGTATATTTGATGTCGGGTTCGATAGTGTGCATAGTTGAGCATCTGGTATCAAGATATACATGTATTTTCTGATATCCTTCAGTTAAAATTTTTTGCAAGAGTACCCGTAATCCTATAAAGCCTATTGGTAAATTGAGCAAAAAATATGAAGTATTCTAATTACCTTATTTTAACTTCAACAGTTCACTTATTAGTCATAATACCTAAGCTGAATAAGTATAACAGGCAATAGGATAGGTAGGTATCAAGTTAGAGACAAAATACTGATTGTATATTTGAACAATGTTTAATGATCGAAGGATTGTACACTTTATATTTAGGTAAAAGAAGTTAAATAGTGTGTAGTAAATTACTTCTCGTGCAACTCTGTATATTCAATATTTTCATAATTTCTTCTTGTAAAGGCTTGACCAGTTCAGAAGCAATTATCTTTTCGTTAATTTCATGGAAAATAACCTAAAATATTAGATATTAATTCTGTAATTGTTTTATCACTTCTTATTAATATGACCAAATTGGTGTGTTATTAGAGCTTATGGCTACTGGCTATTTATCTATACATACCTACTTTCTATGTTTTCAAACTGTATTTCTTCTAGTTGCAATTCTCAATTATTCAAAGGCCATTTAATATAGTACATTTGAAGTGTCACATTTCCTCCAAGCATTTCAAGTGATTTTTCCTTTTTTTCCTCCGTTTTTTCATATTTTTGTGTAGCTAAGACGTAGAGATGAGTCTTCTTTATTCTTCAAATTTCTCTTTTTAAGACATACTCATTCTAACTGTGCTGGACCTTTAAGAGTGTTCTAAAATTCCATACTGAAGAGAAGACATGATAGTAGATATTCATATTTTTTATCACGTAAAAACATAAATAAATTCAGCAGCGCAGAATGGAACTGATTATTTTACCACCAAACGATTACAATTTTCGATATTTTTGAAAACGAGGACAAAATACGGATTTCTTATTCACAATATTTTTCATTTCTGTGACCTAACCTCATTTACCTCACATGTAAACAGCGAACTGTCAAAGAAGCTAGCAACCAATAAAACATCATGAACTCGAGTTTTATGATTGGCTGCCGTCAGATTTTTTGGTATCGCAACTTATGTGGTGCCCTCTATAATGACCAGAAATTGGAATACATGGAGTTCGATCTCCTTGTATAGCCTCTATGATTGAAACCATCCAAATGGAGATCTGAAGAAAGATATTTGTGTCCCATCTCTACTCCTACAACCGTACACACAACACATTTGGATTTTATTTTTAATAAATATCCCGTATCCCGTTATTTAGTTAGTTCACCACAAAAAAGTCCATTCTGTGTACTATTAACTCCGCTCGTACCTTCAAACTACAAAAGACACACAGTATCCGTCTATCGTTCGGTTGGAAGGTTGGAACTTAAAAATCCCGAAAAAGAGTGGCATCGTAGACCGAGTGAGATAGTCATTGCGCTGGGAGGAGCTTAGAGTAAATCTACTAGTTATTTACTGTTTTTGTACGGTGACTTTACACGCACCGTAAACTCTAGATTTATAATAATAAACTTTTACTTTTTTTGAACTAGCTGAGTCACCCTGTATATATGCTTTCTACTTTCAAAATATACAGATACATTCAAATACAAACGGAACATAGGGATTTAGTTTATTCTCCGATCTAAATAGTCCACCAACAAAACATTTCTATAAGTTCACTTCAATGAATATCAAGTATTGATCTGGACAGCTGGATTCAGAATCTCTGTAAGAAAGCCCGCCCCTTCTCCTTCCAAAATTTGTTAGTTATGTGCGAGGTGTATGCCAACTGCGATTTAGTATTGAATAATTATTTGATGGGGGTAGTAAACGTCGCTACATATTGAAACAATACGCTTACGTTTTATGTTGTTAAATTCTCTTTAACAATTAACGTTTCGAGTTAAGATAATATGTTTTGATTTCTTTTGGTCATAACGGCTTTCAAAATAAAAATACCACCGATCGATTGCTGTTTACTGACGCTAATTAAGGACCGCCCATAGTTGAGAATACGGAGTGGTGGGAATTGTACGATATGTTATAGGTGTCCAAATAAACGATTGTAATAATCGTGTTTTTAATCTGTTGAAGCTGGATGTGGTCGACTAGTTCAAACTCAGTTCTGATACAATGCTTAAAATCCCTATGTTCCGTTTGTGTTTGAATGTATCTGTATATGCAGTACTTATATAGATTCTAAAAAATCACCGTTTGGTATTATATTACGAATATCTCAAAGAAAATGGAATGAAGGCTAAAAATTTCCACATACAACCGCAACATCAATCTGTGGTTACAATGTTGTGAATTTACATAATGAATGTGATAGAATTAACTGTAGTTAATTAGAGATAATGAAATTAAATTCAAGTATGTATTTAATTTGAAAAGCCTAAATACGTGTTCGTCTGTTCAATATTTTCTCACTTCAAATGATATAATAAAAAATATCGTTTCATCACAAATTTAAACAGAATATTATTGCTGTACTAGATAAATAATCTAGTTTTTTCTCGCCTACTTACTGTTCAATTACACATGTTGATAACATTTATTAAGTTCTAGGTTAAATTAAATATTATGTAACTTGTATTTGCATTTGATTTAATTATTATGAATAACACCAGTTTATGTAAAACTATGTATGTATTCTGAATTACATAGAATAATATGCAATTTATCTAACAAACTTATAATTATTGCGTCAATTTATGTATAACCGGATTGTGCCCAAGAATTTTTAAGAATAGTTATTTTGGTCAGCAAAGTATTTCAAGAGTTCACTGTCAACTTTATTTACTTTTCATTCATTAAAATGCCAGTCCAGTACAAAAAGTATAATAATTTTATTATTACTCTATTTTATATAAAACTCACCTTCTAATTTCAAATTTTCCAAAATAAGTACAGCGTCTTCGTCAACAACGTCAGTTCCTTCTTTTAGATTATATCTAGCTCCAAAGAATTTTGGGAAAAAATCAACAACAGCATCAACTCCTTCCTTTCGTTGAAACTCTTGCAGTGTGGGAATGATAGTAGTGTAAAATCCTGTTTCTATTTTAAATGAAACTTGTATATTAAAAACAGATCGAGCAAATTCGCTTTCTGGAATAAGTTTTGCTACCACACTTAAATCTTCTTTCGTGCCTTCTCTATTTTTTACACTAAGATCAACTTTTAAAATTTCACTTCCAAAATTTTCTCCAGGTCCCGTGAGTCTAGTTATTTTCGTATCTATTATTTTTTTGTCTCCATCTAAATATTTAGTAACTAGTTCTTCTAACTTCGCTATTTTGGGTACTGCCATATTTTTTACTGTTTAAAAAACGCATTCACTAAACACAATAAATTAAATAGCACCAGTTAGTTTGCCTTCTTGACACGAATCATATTATTTCTCTGTTCACATCAAATTATACTATCGTTTTTGTTCAAGGTCAGAGTGAATCGAGAAATATAGGTATGTTATACAACAAATACGAGTGATGTCGAAATAATTTGATACGTATAAATTAAAATGATAAAACAATTAAGAATTGCAAAATACCGGGTGTCCCAGAAGTTTCTGACACATTTTAATTGCCAAAATCTCGGAAGTCAGAAATGATGGGAGGTGCGGTTTTCGATGAACAATTTATTTTTATATACTTAAAGTTTTTTCAGTATAAATGTTTAATTAGTGAAATCTTATATGGAGTCTTTAAAAAAAATGGTATTTTTTAAATGCAAATATCGCCTATTTTTTGAATGAAACACCCTATATATTTTTTTTCTATCTGAAAGCTGAACTCTTCCTCTTTCCGAAAATGTATAATTTGTTTATTAGATAAAGATGTCGAACACATACGTTTTGAATAAAAAACAATTACAAAATTTGCCTACTAATACCTACGTTTAAAAAAAATTATACCAAATGTTTTTAAAAGAAGCACGACTTAACATTAGAAGTAAATAAAACAACTAAACAAACTTGAAAGGAGAATGAAATTTTAATAAAAATCAACATTATAAATTATCTAATTTAATAAAAATCTTTAAGATGTTCCTAGTGTTGTCAATTTTGATCTTTACATTTTTGCAGCCTGAACAAAAAGTGATCAAAAGAATTGCGTAACATTTCCGGGGTAATTTCTTGAAATGTTTGGACAATGTTGCTTCGCAGTTGTTCCAGAGTCTCTGGAATAGGATTATAACATCTATCTTTGATAAAAGTCTGGAATCATCAAGTCTGGTGAGTGGGCAGGCCACTCAATAGGTCCCGCTGTCCCAATCCACCTATCTCCAAATGTTTCTGCCAAAGAATATCTAACCACAAGTGAAAAGTGTGGTGCTGAAAGTGAACTGAATTTATGATGCCATCTTGTTCAAGTTGTGGATATAAGTAATTTTGTAGCATGTCTGTGTAGACATTACTAGTAATTGTAGTTTCTTCAAAAAAGAACGGTCCGTATATTTTTTCTTTAGAAACACCACACCAAACGTTCAACTTTCGTATTCGTATCCATTACCCTTGGATTTTCAGACCCCCATAAAATGCGACAATTATGTTCATTACATTGCCCGTTTAATCCATTAACGCTCGAATAATTTATTTTGTAAATTTTTAAAAAATGGTTATTGTTTAGGGTATCAAGTGTGACACAGAGGTGAAGTTTCAGCAAAAAAAATG
Organism: Lochmaea crataegi; assembly: GCA_947563755.1. Classification (NCBI taxonomy): domain Eukaryota; kingdom Metazoa; phylum Arthropoda; class Insecta; order Coleoptera; family Chrysomelidae; genus Lochmaea; species Lochmaea crataegi. The sequence continues at coordinate 25,680,857 of OX387425.1, forward strand.
TATTGAAATGAGAAAAAAATGCCGTTACATATATGTAACGCTAGGATATTGTAAAACTTTTTAAAATCAGAATTAACAAATTTACTTGGTTTTAGTATGAAATATATAATTACAATCTAAACACAGACCGACGTCGCATTTTTTGCACATGGTTCTGGCACCAGTACTGCAACCCTCTCCAGCACATCTTCTCCGTTTTTTTATCGGTTTAGCTAACCTGTTTCAAGATTATTTTAGCTCTGTTTATTCTGATAAGACCTGTCCTAGCTATGGTTATATATCTTCTACTACTTTGAATGCTTCTGAGTATTGTGTGTCTATCTCTGAAATATATGAACATCTTTGTGGTTTGAATGTATATAAAGGTCCTGGGCCGGATGGCATCCCTCCTTCTATTTTAAAATATTGTAGTTTTGTATTGTCTCGCCCCTTACATATCATTTTCAACTACTCCCTTAAACTTGGTATCTTTCCAGATTTCTGGAAATCTAGTTTCGTCGTTCCTATTTACAAAACAGGTGAAAAATCAAACATATCCAATTATAGGCCGATATGTATTCAGAGCGTAATTCCTAAATTATTAGATAATATTGTTACTAAAACCCTTACCAAACTTTTGGATCCTTATATCATTAACCAGCAGTTTGGCTTCCGTTCAGGGAAGTCAACTGAGCTTAATCTCCTTACATATGTGGACTATCTTTCAAGTGCCTTGGACTCTGGTTATCAAGTTCACTCTTTGTACACAGACTTCTCCAAGGCATTTGATAAAGTTAATCATGGCCTTCTGATTCAAAAAATAAATAATATGGGTGTTAATGGTAGTCTCCTAAACTGGGTTCAAAGTTACCTTACTGGTCGTATTCAAATAGTCCGTGTGTGTGGCTTCTTATCATCTGGGTTTGTAGTTCCTTCAGGTGTTCCCCAAGGATCACACATAGGACCACTTTTGTTTAACATTTTCGTCAACGACATCCAGAACTGTTTTATAAACTCTCAATTCTTATGTTTTGCTGATGATCTAAAATTGTATTTGACTGTACGTTCATTAGAGGATTGTCAGAATCTTCAAGCAGATTTAGATAAGTTATCTCGGTGGTGTACTGCCAATGGCATGGAACTGAATCCAGCAAAATGTCAGTTTATTAATTTTAGTAGAAAGCGTCACCCTATTGTTTTTATCTATAACATTAACCAAACACCTCTTATTAATGTGTCAGAAGTTAAAGATCTTGGTGTTGTGATTGACTCTACCATGTCTTTTCGGCCCCATATATATGTTTCAATTAATAAGGCATTAAGGATGCTTGGTTTTATCAGAAGGATAACTTGTGACTTTCGAAACGTGCAATGTCTTAGAATACTTTACTTCTCCCTTGTTAGACCTCTTATTGAATATGCATCTTCTGTTTGGAATCCCTTCTATACGAACCATATTCACAACATTGAACAAGTACAAAGAAAATTTCTAAGGCTCATTGCCTATAAATCTGGAATTCATCCTGTTAACACCTACCACCTAAATTACCATGATTTGCATTCCCAGTTTATGTTGGAGCCTCTTCGTTACAGAAGGAATTGCAAGGATCTTTTCATTCTATTCAACATAGTCAATTCTACTCTCGATTGTCCTACTCTTTTGTTGAATATTGGTTTTTCCGCACCAACTAGATCTACTAGAAATAGTGTTACTTTTTCACAACCACACTACTATACTAATTATCGCAATAATTCGTTCATCCCCAGGTCCACAAGATTGGCCAATCGATTGAATCTTGATTTCTTTACATCTTCTTCTGAGTTTCGCCGACAACTCCAAATTTGTAATTTTTAAAAAATATTTTTAGTTGTTATTGTAAGTGATATGTGCTTTATCTTATGTGTTAATTAATGTATCTATAAGTTTATGGTTTTTTCTATTTATATATATATTTTTTTTCTTTTTTTTTTTAAATTCTGTGTATCAATTATTGTACTCTATTGTATTTAATGGGTTCTAGCCCGTCAATAAATAAATAATAATAATAATATATATTTTTGAAGTACTAGGTCGGCCTACACCTTTCTACCTCTCTAGGCAATGGTTTGTCTGAATGTCAATTGCGTCATGTGCTGATCGCATCCTTTTCTATACAAAATCCAGGCATTACTGATAGTAGCATCCAGGCACCAGGTGAAAAAACACCACCACCATTTTTTCGATCTGATGTCGATATGGTTCAATGGCTTCACTCCATAACAACAGTTACTACATTACTGTCAAACTTGACAAACATACTGAGATGTTTCACAACACCCTAGCGTTACATGTAAGTAACGCTCACTTTAGGTAAAAAATAGCAATTAATGTTTTCATAAAAAGTGAATGTTGATCCACTATAACGAAATACATATATCTAATAGATATAGTATACCAACACCAAGTTTGGCGTTAAATCATTATAAAATGTAATTTATATAACACTCATTTGAAATTCGCCTCAATCTTTGTCTGAAAAATATTTTATTATTTTCTAACCTGCTTTCAACGACATCAACCTACTCGAACTGATTCAACTATCTGACAAATGTGAAATTATAACATTTAGCTTCCATCTTTTAGCTCAGTAAACTTGGGATCTTACAATAGGGTGAGGTTGAACAAATTTCAGACAAGCTAGTTTTGGCTGATATTGGTACATAGTGACTTGTACTATAACATACCAAAAGTCCCATTTGGTAAATGTATGACAAGTAATAAAAAAATGGAGGCCATCTTGATTTTTTTCATTTATTGTTAATATCTCAGTAAATTGATTTTTTACAAAAAAACATAAAGAGTACTTTTTTGTTAAGAAATGAAAACTATATTATAGTAGGGCGTTGAAAGATTTTTATTATATATAAACCACAAAATTATTTTTTGATTTTAAGTTATTAAATTTTAAGAAATACAACAGAAGAGTTATTTATCAACAAATTAGATACATATATTTAGGTGCATAACAATTTATTAAAAACGTTATCTATTCTTGTTGATATTCGCCAATTTATTAAAAATACCAAAAAATAATTTGCTACGCCACTGTGTAACCAAGGCAACAAGCCACGAGTTTGAATACGACGCTACTTTAGGGCCGTGACAGACGAGCGTCTTGTGCACGCAAACACGCTGCGGCAATGTAACGCCCTGTGTGTAGAAAACGCTGTGTACACGCAACGGGTACGCAACGGCAACGCAGCGAGCACTCAAGGTGTACGATGGAAAGACGCACGAGGCTGATGATATCATATAATTATGATTTACAAAGACATGAAAAAAAAAAGAAAAAACGACAATATTGGGTGCATCCATTTACCAGTGAAAGATTGTTAAAAGGTGGTTTTACAACAATGTTCTCTGAATTACGGCAGCATGAAGATACATTTTTTAATTATTTTCGCATGAGTGTGAAATCCTCTGATGAACTGGCAGCAAGGTTAAGCGATACCTTGAGTATTCGGGGCTCACATTCAGACTCGGCATGTCGATGCTGAAGACATGGGCTTCTTGGGACGACGCAGACGCAGCGGAAGATGAACGTGGTAGTGGCCATATTTGGGAGGAACCACCGCTCGGGCTCGAAGCAGAAGATAACGTACAAAAACTGTGTCGCGAAGATTGTTGCTGCTGATATATATGTTTTGATACAGGGAGAGGGTCCATTGGAGCTTGCAGAGTCCTGCTATTTTTTATTTTCTGTACAAGACGCAGTACTTCGCTAAGCAGTTCTAGTATTTGATCTTCATCAAATTTGCGAAATGTTGGAAGAAGAGAATCAAAAAAAGAGCGGTCATCATCGATTTGTACAGGATTACTTGGTTGTTTCCAAGTCCCTTCGACGTTTAGCAGGGGTTTTTTGAGATTACTTAAAATTAATAGGAAGTGGGACGATTATTCTGATAATGCTTGCTTGATATAAGGGGGTCAATGCATTTCTGTCCTTTTCCTATTTGATTTCTGATTATTTCAGGAGCTATACATTCTGTATAGAATTGCTTCAGCTTCAGACGCATTTTTTCGGCCCATATTTTTCTATATATCTCAATTTCCTGTATATATAGATCTATATTATCGCAGAAATACACATCAAAGTAACATCTGCTACTATTAGCACAACACAACCCCGTTGTGTTGTGACTATTAGTTATTTTGGTGTATTATTTGGTTATATTCTGATTATATACAATTGCCCGCCGATTGCCCCTGTATCTAAAAACACACGCTACCCCTAGCCAGTCGAATTTGTTCGTTTTTTGCACAATAAACGTAAATGTTTAGAATTTACATAGTTGCCACAATTATAAAAATAATGTTTAATTTACTTACCTAGTTATTGTAACGAGAAAATAATAATGAAAAACCTACAATTATCTGAAATGAAACAATAACAAAATATAAGCACATACTTACCTGATATATTTCTATTTTGGAAACCCAAAAATTAATCACAATTTGCCTTATGACTAATACACTAATACAAAAATTTTCTCCTTGTTTGAGGATTTTCGTATAACATGGCAACATCGGTTGTGAATGCAGCATTCTGTAGTTTACGATTTTACTTGGCTCTTTTGGATTCTAAAGCTTCGATGCCAAATGTAAAAATTATCCCTAGAAATCCTTACAATTTAATAATCCTCTCCATTATGACGATAAAAAGAGATGAGGATGGTTATCTAGTTTTTAGCTTGCCATAGGTAATAATAATTGTTGAATAAAATTAATGAATGAGGTAGGTAACATTACATTTTAAAAAATTTCGAAGCATAAATGTTTTGTAGGTAACTTTGTCTTGTCAATATACCTAGTCGAAATTACCTTGCAAATTAACTGATTATATAAGCATTTAAAACAATGAAAGAAAATAAGAACCCAAATAATTATTATTAAAGGATGACTTAGTAATAGTGTTAGTTGTTGATTTGAAAAATATTGTAAAACAAAGGCAGACTAAAAAATTAATTTCGTCTACCTACTCTAGAAATGGCAATAGCGCTTCTTCGTCATAGACTTGGTAGAGTTGAAATACCTATCTCAGCTTTATTTATTTTTTCCTTCAATCTGTTTTCTTATCTTATCAGCAGGTACCTACTAGTTATTTGGCTTCAATTATTTTTGGAATGAGGGTAGGTCCGTAGAATGGATAAAAAAACTGAAGTTTCTAAAATGTTTTAGCGAAAAGCTCGGTCAAATTCAGTTCCTTTTTGTATAAACATATTTTAAAATTAGTAATCTTTTAAAAACAAAAAGATGTTTAGAATTAAAAATAACTTTCAAATAGGTATTCAATATTGTTTATTTAAATCAAAAAAATAATTTTTTCGACATTTTCTGTGAAATAAAAAAATGTTTGATGTAAAACAATGTGTTAAATATTTGGAAGTTATTTTTAATTCTAAACATCTTTTCTTTACAATTTTTGAAATTGTCCAAAATAAATGTACCTACCTACCTACTTGAGACTCTTGAGCAAAAATCACATCTAGTTTAAATTTTGATATCTAATGTATATATTATACCTAGTTTATTTCGTATTCAATAAATTATTTTAAAAAAATGAAAAATGGTCCGTAATAATTAATAATGGGTTGTAAATTATGTTGTATATATTATATCTATAGGTAACCTATCACGTGAAAATATTCACAAGATTAGCTTTTTGCAGTGTTTTTTCATTCAGATAATTCCAATGGATTTTTGTTAGGTCGGCTTGGTTTGCTTTGTATTTTATCATTAGGTACTTACCTACTTCTCAATAAATGGAAATTATAAATATCGATATATAAAACTTGAAAATATAGAGAAACGACGATAATGATTGGAATATTATTTTAATTTCAAAATTAACCTATAAAAGTACAGAAAAAAATTAAAGAAGTAACGAGAATACCTATAGGTAAAATAAACATACTAGCTGTTGAGTAAAAATGGCAAATAAATGAAATCATAATTTACCTATTGCGATTGAAAATAAAAATATTTGCTGGCAGAAATTGTGTTTGTTTGAAACCAAAACATCGAAACAGCTGATCCGGAGAGAAGTCTAAATCGTGAGCATAGATAAATACTTTATACCTATACGGTCAAGAGTGGAAAGACAAAAAGAGAGAGAGAAAATAAGTTGCATAAATAAAAGCCGATTCGGCACTACTAGCGACATATATCGTAAATATTTTGAACCAAAAAATTACTAGATAAGTAACAAGTTTTGTGTAAGTTTTAAGGTTTATACACCTGCGCGGAGGGCCCTTTTAAACGTAAAGCAAGATAGTTTCCGCGTAGTTTCTACAATTCACTTTAAAACGTCTATAGCAGAGCAACCTACGAAAAGAAATGACGATTGGAGAAGGGAAATGTATAAAAGAATATGCATGGAAGATGATCTTGTTGCAGCACGGTACCATGTGACTTGCTGGAGATTTAAAAAACCCCCACCCAACAAAAAACCTGGAAGGCCAATAAATGATATAATGCAGACGGCATTCGAAAACCTTTGTTTAGATATTGAAAATGATTTCGAAAACTGCCAATTTTCCTTTAAAGAAATACACGAAAAGTTAGTTTATACCTTACCTCCAGAAATAGAAGCTTGGTCTGAAAAATATTTGAATGCCTAAATTGTTGAAAAGTATGGAAATAATGTAGTTACTTCAGATGTGCCCGGTAAAAACAGCATTTTATGTTTTCGCGTCAACTGTGAAAAATTGATTAATGATGAATGGTGCAGACAACAAAATGTAGCCCCCCAAGAAGAACGTACAAGAATTTTAAGAACTGCAGCACAAATTTTAAGACAGGATATTAGATCCATGCTATGTAAGACCAATGAATATCCTTCTCTTAATGAAATTAGGTCAGGTGGACAAGAGGCAGTTCCTGATCCATTAAATGAGTTCCTAAATGAGTAAGTTGTTAATAAGAAAAAATCTTCAACATATCAAACAAAAATTACAGAACTTTATTATTTCATTAGTAAATTTATTCATTCAACGGTAATAGTTAATCATTTGTCTCTCCTGTTATGTTTGAACTAGGTGTACAGCTTCATAGGAAATATGGATCAAGATATTTGATTGATATACTTTCAGCTCTTGGAGTTTGTGTCTCATATTCTGAGTGCTTGCAATTTGAAAATTCAGCAACACAAAATTACGCAGATGAAATATCAAATGAATATCTTCTGGCGGACATTTTTTTCATATTTGTCATAGTGGGATTGAATGAGGCAAATAATATGTTAATCTGGAGTCTTTTTCGTACACATTGAAAAAATCAATAGCTTGTCTCTAACTTGTTCTATCCCAACATTCATATTTCCTGGCCTATTTAGCGCCATCCACCATTTAGGAGCCCAAACACAATTTGAAGGCTCGTTTGAATAGACGACTGTAATCGTTACCTAGGATTATGGAGGGTAGAAGGAAGGAGAACCGTCTTGTATGGGGGCAAGTTGAAAAAGTGTCCACCTGTAAAAACAGTAAATTATAATTCGAAAATTCTCCGAAATGGCGCTCGTGTAACTAATGGAAGTGATGTGAATTTAGCGGTTATAAACCGAGTGAAGTGTGCTGGGTTGAAAAATTTAGTATTTTTCATGACTTGTGTAGTTGAGAAATATGCAGTATTTAAAATATCAACTATTTACGTAGTCAATTAATCTATTAATTCATGGCGCTGTTTTTAAAATCTTTTCACTTGCAACTATGGCGCCACCTTAATTTGCTCCCTTTCGGTGGACACTTTTTAATACATTTAGATATTATGTTCTTCTAATGTTTCCTGAATACATAGGAGTCTATTCAAAAAAAATATCAGCATCACGTGTTTGATATTTCTTCCTTTCAAATAATCCACTTACCACTTTTTCATACTGTTTTTGGAAGGTGGATTTTTCCTAAATACCCCACGAAATATGATTTTGGTTTTAATAATCGATTCATACTTAGCATACAATAACACGCAGTTTTTGATTTTTCAACTATTCAAATCGGAATTAATTTTTTCGACAGATGGGGTCAGTTTATTGAGATTGTAAAAATTCCAAACATACTTTAACACGCCTCTAGATGCCTACATAACAGCCTATAATTAACAATCAAATAACTTATTCATTTTTCATCTAAACTTCAACAAATTATACATTTTCGGAAAGGGAAAGAGTTCAGCTTTCAGATAGAATAAAAATATATAGGGTGCTTCATAGAAAAAATAGACGATATTTATTTTGCATTTAAAAATACCATTTTTTTAACCCTCAACTACTACACAGGAGGTTCTAGTGCTTGGCCTTTTCAGTATTCTCTAGATAGCTCACGAGAACACTTGCAAAACCGTTATAAGAAAAATTAACGATCGTAAGTGCCTTAGATAAATCGTATTGGGTCAAAGTGACCCAGTTATAGTGTAATAGAAAATATTTTTGTCTTCAAAATAGTGTACACAAAATAGTTTATTATTTTATTACTTTCCTAAAAACTCTTAGTACTAAGGAGCTCTCGGAACTGGTCGAAAGTGGCGAATTTTGGGGAGAGGAAGACAACCCTGAGGAAATTTTTGAAAATGAACCTCTTCCAAGCAGTGATAAACTAGAGGCTTGTACAAATATTCTGGACTGTGGAGACGAAAGCGATAAAGAAGAGGATGATGAAGAACTACTAAGCGATCATTATAGGACAGTGAAGAAGAATGGGAACTTGAAAGTAATGAAGAATTAGAGAGTGATGGATCTGTTGAAGATGGACAGTAATGAACAAATTGATGCATCTCAAAGTGGATGTATAGCACCAGAAAATGAAGAAACAAGAAAAAATTATTGGTACGATAAAAAAGACAAAATGAAATGGTCTAAAACAGCACCGAAAAAAGGTAAGACAACCTCAAACAATTTAATTAAATTTTTATCCGGCGTCAAAGGTTTGGCACGTGAACATCCTCCTACAAGTCCTCTAGAAAGTTGGAGATTATTTTTTGATGATTCAATTATAGAAAGTATTGTACAATTCACGAATCAACGAATTGACATAGTCGCTGCTAAGTACAGTCAGTGCAAAAGAAAAGAGAAATGCGCGTCGCTCATTTTTCCCAACTTTTATAAAAAATACTGACAAATTGGAAATTGAAGCGTTTATTGGTCTCCTGTACCTCCAAGGTGTATTCAAATCAGGTCACGAGGATTTACGAATCCTCTGGACCACGGATGATACAGGTAGGGATATATTTAGAGCTACTATGCCACTAGCTAGATTTTCAATTCTTTTATGCTGCATTCCTTTCGATTACGAGACTACTGGAGAGGATAGAGGGAAAGAAAATGAATTAGCAGCTATTTCTCAAATGTTTGATAAATTTGTTACAAATTCAAAACAATACTATACACCAGGTAATACCATTACTACAGATAAAATGTTAGTACCTTTTAGAGGCAGTTGCGGTTTTCGAATGTACATACCGGACAAACCCGCAAAGTATGGGATAAAAGTACAAATTCTTGCAGATTCTCAGACACATTATATGCTTAACGCTGAAATTCACGCCGGTAAAGATCCTTTAGATAAAAAAGCAAAAATATTTTCTATACCAAACCAAGTAGTTCTTCGTTTGGTGGAACCAACAAAGAATACCGCTCGAAACCTGACGTCCGATAACTGGTACTCCTCCATTGAAGTAAATTGGGTAAATCGCGCGCATGCGCTGCATTCTTCAAACCCTTTCAAAAGTCTTCAAAACACTTCTCGAATAAAGCCATTGCACATTTTGAAGGGGTTTGAAGAACGCAGCCCATGCGCGCGATTTACCCCCACCACTTTTTGAACCAATTTTGCCAGAATTGACCTTAGCTTTTTTCTTTATGGAGATTCCCATGTTAGCGCCTCTGCCATGTCCCAGAACTCACATCGCACCTTTATTTGGATGATTTTCAAATAGGTATCGCATTTTCTTACTCTACGAGGGATCTAGAATAAAATATTTTACCCAGTGCATCGCGTTTTATTCCTTACATGCATCACAATATTTGTACTTTTATTCATAGATGGCGCTCTAGAAAAAAAAGTTGCGAAAAGGTCGTTTTGCCCTTATAAACATAGTATTCTAAATCACACTACAAAAATTAGCTGACCTTGTTGTCGTAGAAAAAAATAATGTGTTCTATATGTGAGTAATGTTGGAACTCGAGGTCAAAGTGAAATAAGTTGCAAAGTATTACTAACGACCTAAGGAATCTGTAGGTATCACTAAATCTCTTATCGCAGTTTGATCTTGAGGAATTTTTGATCTGAGTGCGATAATGGAAATTTTGATGTATTTGTAGGTACACCTTGTGACAGACGCCAGATGACAAGTGACAGATGACAAGTACAGTACGTATATTTTTTCCTTACTCTAGACACTAAGACCTAACGAGGGATCGCACGCTACTATGCAAGATTTTCCTGTTAGTCTGCATAACCATTGCCGTTTGTCCCACTCCAATCCGACCAATAATAACAAAGAAAGATACTAATGCCCTTTTTACATCAAACAACGATACACCACCCCCCCCCCCCAAATGCTCCAGTCATACAGCAGATAATTTTTGTACACCTCTCTTCGCAGCTTATACGTATCTGAGCGAATGGCCAGATTTGTTGAGTACCTTACTATAGACGCATAGGTCCATGGTTCCCATCCACACTTCGAAAGTTTTTTCAATTTAAAATAATTTGGGGGGTCCTAAGCAATTGGGGAGCCTAAATTTAACGCTAGGCAGGTGACGAATGACAGGTGGCGGATGACGTTCTGCCAAAATATGTATTCAAAGCTGTCTATAGTCGCGTCCTAACTTTACCATATCTGAATCCATTTCCTCCCACCACTAGCGCCCTCTAGCAAACGTTTTTATATAAAACATGACGTGGCACGTGACGTTTGACGTAATACGTGACGTGAGACATGATGTTTGACGTAACACGTGACGTTTGTTATAACACATGTAATCTCTTAGGCAACCAATATTACATCGTATGCTACTTTTAAGCTGCCCCTGGTATATCACAAAATTATTTTAGACAACCAACCTCGGTATATCTCAAAATGCGCGCCTGTCTGATTACGTTATTATCGTAAGAGATCACAGCAGTGTATGCATATCTTAGGTCCCGTGTCATCTGTCAGCTATCACTTTTCAAGAGTTGGGGTTTAAATATACCCTGTATATAATCCATTTAATAAAATATTCTCATCTCTCCTCGGCTTTATCTAACCGCAGCTCGGATTCCAATAATGAAGCCGCCGCGTGACCTTGAAGGGAACCATTTTTGCTATTTTCTTAATATTGGAGGAGTTAATAGCAGACTAGTTTTTCAATGTGGCAGAGATGGAAAAGAAATGTCTAGGTACAATTTTTTAAAACAACTGGTACGAGATTTATATATACCGCATATTCAAAATAGATATCAAACTTCGTTGCCACGCAGTTTGGAAGCTTTAATTTTTAATATGATTGGAGATACACTTCCACCAACCCCAGCACCTCTACAAAGGGTAGGCTTGTCAAAAAGAAAAAAGTGCGCAATTTGTCCCACCAAATAAACAGAAAAACAAACACCTTCTGTGAAATGTGTCAAAATACAGTGTGTTTGAAATGTGCAAAATCTGAATGTCCAAACTGCATTTGGACTTTTTTGTTCAATAGATATTCTCTTTAGATATTTTTTCATAAATCTGTTAATAAATTTATGTCAAAAAATTTTTGTTGCTGTTTTTTTTTATGGGTCCGTGGGTACGTTAATGGTTAAAACACTCCATATAAGATTTCACTAATTAAACATTTATACTGCAATATATATGAAAATAAATTGAATTAATACAGTTTCCTGTAAAATTGTCGTATTTATTAAGGCGTTTTACCAATAGATATCGAAGAATAAAAATATATTATTCCAACGCTTACAACAATGTTTTGAAAAATAATTTTTCAAAAACAGTGACCGTTCAACGTTCAATGGTTGGTTTAAATCTTGTAGATTTACCAACCCCGTTTGACTTAGAAGTGTAATTCAATGTCTGTCGGGGCATGTAGCCCGGAGAGTAGTTGTTTCTTCTTCGTTGTAAGCGTTGGAATAATATATTTTTATTCTTCGATATCTATTGAAAATAAATTGTTCATCGAAAACCGCACCTTCCTATCGTTTCTGCGTTACGAGATTTTTGCAATTAAAATGGGTCAGAAATTTCTGGGACACCCGATAATATAATTTGGCTTTTTTGAATGCTTTGTTATAATTAAATTCTGGTGTATCTGGCGAGGGATCTTGAAGTGGAGTTAACAACCATGGCCTTAGGGGATATCCAGAGTCTCCTTTATAGAACAAATATATTAATAATGGATATTCACAACTAAATTATATTAAATGTATACCTACCTAAGAGGAAGAAGTCTGGAAGAGAATTACTCAAATGTATGACAGCATCCTGAACCATCGAGTTATTCCAAATATGACAGTCATGGCTGGATATTTTGCATTAACATTGGTAATTTTTAATTTTAGCATCATACATCTTGAAAAAATGTACTTATAGCACAAAAAATAATCTAGAATGTAATAATATTCCCATCAATATAGATACATACCAGATGAAAATTATTGGAATGGTAATTTTTCCTATTAACATATATGGTTTCAGGATATAATGCATCATGTCTTGGTGGAGGGTAAATTGCCACATGGATACAATCAATGCATCCTATTATACCTGGGAATCCAAATGAATTAAAGAAACTGTAAGTGGATAATAACTGAATTAGAATGTGTATATAGGAGTATGAAATTAATGATCAGCAATATTATTAAGAATCATGTCTAATATTTTGCAATTCAAGAAGAGTTCGTGGACATTTTACCCACTGATTAAATATTGGACCTTCATTAAGAGCGTTTGTAACTTCCCTTGTACACCGACTTGCAGAAGATTGACTTATGCCAAAATATAAATTCTGACCAACTGAAGTCTGGTAACTTCCACTTGCATAGAAATTCAGAGCAACCTGAAAAATAAAACATTCAATATTGCTCACTCAATTTTGTAAACAAAACAACTGAAACCTTAATTTGTTTACTCAGCGCTGAATTTCTCGAAGGTGCTTCCAGGAATGGATCCAGCATATCAATCAACTCTCTAGTGTCGTCTTTGGACAAACGAGAAACTTTAATGAAGAGATTTTCTGACAAACACTCAAATGGGTCTCTTTTAGACATGAACCTTCTTCTTGGCTAATCTTTCAGCCACCTCCAAATTTCGTAGAGCCTCTAGATGAGCCAATTCATCTAAGTTTGCCATCTCCACTAATGTAATATTTTAACTTTTTCTAAACTTCCGGAAAATATTGATTCACGAAACAAAGATCCTATAACCTCACATTTATTGTGTTTACCATGGAAATTGCTTATTCCCATGGATGATGGCATTGGAAGCAGTTCTTCTGAAATGTGAAGGAATATGTTCCCACACTATGGTTCGAGAATACATTATCTGAAATTTCCATGGAAACATCACATTTTTCCCATGGGATCCAATTCCTGCAGATTCGAGAATCGGGTCCCTGATAGCTATGCTTTTCAAAAATTGCTTCCAGAATTATTCAAATAGACATTTTAACTTCATATCCATAATCCATAACCAATAACCATACTCACAATTTATATTTATACATGTTATATAGTTATATTTCTTAGTGTAGCATAAATAAATTGTTTAATCAGTATATTCAAATTCAGTGAACTTTGTTTTTTGCTTATGTTTATATTTTTCAATACCAGTAATTGTTAAACTTGTTAATCGGTCTAGAATCTACTTTCGATCTTGTAACATATTATATTATCTCAATAAATAAATCTTTTTTAAAAAAGCCTTTTCCGTGTGCGAAAAGCTAAGTGGCGCAGTCAGTAGGATATGTTAAACGGGCGTTAGCGTAAATAACCCACGGTTCGTTTCAACGATTTGTTAACATACCTAAAAAAGTGAAATTTGGGACTCTTAGTTGAGTGAACTGAGTAGCTCAACTAGAAGATAGTTCGACCTGTTAAGAAGAGGAATTCCAAACGAATATTGTCAATTCCCTGCTTACAAATTCGACTAGATGGAGAAAGCAGTCCTGTTTCTAATGTAAGTACCTTATGTCGTATAGAGATAATAATTATTTATTTAATTCAGGAAGCTCTGAAAATTCTGATTCTGATTTAGATTCCGACTCACAAACTAATTTAAGTAAAGAAATAAATTTTAAAATTGTAAAACCCATAATTAATTTAAATACAAATTTTAAAATGCCTACAGATAACGCAGTACCACAATTAAAAAAGGAATATTTGGATATGATTCCAGATTTCCATGGCGATAATGCCTTATTACCTAGATTTATCGAAATTTCGGAAAAAATAGTAAATAAATTTTATAATCCGGTAGATATAGGAGATTTTCAAAATGAATACTTAATGTCTAGCATTTTATCTAAAATTAAAGGTCAAGCAGCGATAAATATTTCTGCATGTAGTATAAGTAATTGGCAAAATTTGAAGGATGCTTTATTAAATACTTACGCAGATAAAAGAGATGTTTACACGCTAAGCATAGAAATTTCGGAATTAACACAAGGAAATGAATCACCTTTTGAATTTTATAACAAAATACAGCATCTTTTAAACTTGCAGATATCACTATTAATGACACGATCAAATGCCAACGAGCAAGTCATATTAGGCAATTATTTTAGGAACTTAGCACTAAGAGTATTGTTACGTGGATTAAAGGAACCGTTAGGCACTTTAATGCGTACCAAAAACCTTACTGATTTGAACTCAGCCTTAAATGTTCTAACGAATGACTTTCAAATATATTTAAATAATGATAATAATACCCATTCAAAAAATTCATTTATTAAACCTAGGCCAAAAAATAATTTTGTACCACAAAACAAAGATAATTTCCAAAATAATCAAATACAAAGACCCACATATACTCCAAATTCACAACAAAATTATCAGCCTCAATTTAACAAAAATTTTAACTCTAGTAATAGTCCAGCTCATACACAATTCAACAGAGGTTTTAATTCAAATAATTTACCTAGTACAAGTAGAGCAACAAATATTCAAACTAGAAATACTAACGTTTTCAAACCGAATCCAAACCAAAATTATCCAAAACCTACTCCAATGAGTATAACTACAGCGGATACCTATAATCCATTCACCGCTCAAAATAGAAATAATGGGCAAAATCAAACACAATTTACAAATCAAAGGAGAAATTTCATTTCTGAAGAATTACATAATATCGACAATACTGAATGTCATATTGAAGATGAAAATCGTTTTTTAGAGGAAGCAGCCTCTCGGACACAACAGAAACGTAGAACTATTTAATTTTACTCATTATGAAAGTGAATTACCGTACATTATATTTCCCGAACAAAATTTAAGAGTTTTAATAGTCACCGGCAGCACAAAATCTTTTGTAACTCCGGAAATTGCTAAAAAATTTTTTTCAAAATCTATCATGCAAAAACCCTTCAAAGTATCGTCAGTTCTCGGTACAAGTCAACAAAAATATTGAAAAGCAATTCCATGTTCAGAAATATTTAATATAGGGAATAAAATTAGGTTAGAATATTGTGTATTTAAATTTCACAATCATTTCGATTGCTTATTAGGGTTAGATAATCTTAAAAAACTAAATGCAACAATTGATTTAGTGAATAATATTTTAATTACACCTAATAGTAAAATTAAAATAAAATATTTTAAAATAAACTGTGAGAACACGAATTGTATAGTAGTGGCTCCACGCACAGAACAAATAATTAAATTAAATATAGAAAATACCAATAATGGCGATATAATTTTACCTTATACAAAAATAGGAAAACTAGAAATTCCGGAATGTGTTACTAAAGCGGAAAATAGTCAGGCTTTATGCACTATTTTAAATCCGTCTGAGTCATATTTTAAAGAAGATTTAAGTGCTCCTTTAGAAGTAGAATTGTTCGATGAATACGAACAAAACTTCACTCCAAATTTTAATGCAATTTATGCGGAAAAATCTGAACTTGATATAGCAAAAGTTCGTGCAGAACACAATAAACAAAGAAGAGTACGACTATGATATAGTTTACAAAAAAGGTGCATTAAACCCCAACAGTGACTGTCTGTCTCGCATACAACTAAATATAAATGAAGTTAATTCTCCTGAAAATAACCCCAAAAATTTACTAGACTATATGGAAAAATTTAATGACAAATTTGCAAGTACTTCTAAAATGAATAATGTAGAAACCGATTCACTTATCGTAGAAACAGAAGAAATAAACGACGACATTGACGATGAAAACAATACTATTCACACTAACATAGAGAATCCTATAGTAGGAATACCAATTTCGGAATCTTCAGTAAATACAGGAAAAAATCAAATAATAATCTCTGAAGCAAATTTTGAACCCGCAGCACCAACGATTATTAAGCTATATGATTTAAAACAAAGAGTTCTCGTGAAATTTTCAAAAAATGATTTTGAACAAGACTATGTTGTACCAAAATTAAAATATCATATTTACTTTGAAGATCCTTTATATGAAAAATTTAGTACAGTTTTACAAATTTATTTTAAAAATTCACAAATTTCATTTATTAAATGTAACAAAAAATTAATCGATATTCCCTGAAACGAAATGAAAGAAGTCATCCAAAATTATCATGAAGGTAAACGAAATCATAGAGGAAACTGAAAATAATATAAAAACTCGGTATTATTGGCCAAATCAAAAATCGTCTATTCAAATCTACATTAACGAATGCAAAATATGCCAAGCAACAAAATATGATAGAAAACCTTTGAAACCGCTTTTTAACGTAACCCCAACAGCCGTTAAACCTTTTCAAATAATTCACTTAGATACTATAACCCTAGAAAACACAAACTTTTTAACTATCATAGACTCATTTTCAAAATACGGACCACTTTATAAACTAAACTCCGCTCAAGGCATAGAAATTGTTAATAATTTAATTAAATATTTTACCCACCACTGTATACCAGATCAGATAATAGCTGATAACGGCACAGAATTAAAAAATAGCATAGTTAAAGATTTATTAGACACTCATAAAATAAAGATACACTTTATAAGTTCACAGCATCCGTGAACAAACGGCATTGCCGAATGATTTCACTCGACAATTATTGAACATATTAGACTTCCAAATAATCAAAATGAATTTAAGAAAGAACCCATTGAAATAAAAATTAATTATGCACTTTTAGCATATAACAACAGCATCCAAATATCTTCATATTACAAATTGCAACTTCCGTTTGAATTAAAATATGAGAATATTTTAAACTTCGAATCAATTTTAGATATAACATGTAGACTAAGAAAAAATCAAATAGAATACTTTTTATCTATTCCTATTGATTTTAATATTGAGTTTGAACTATTTTATTTATTACCAATACCCACTAAATTAGAATCAGAATTCGTAACAATAATACCAAGCTCGAAATATTTGTTAAAATATGAAAATCAGATAAAACCTCTAAACGTCATTTGTACACGAAGAAAAACTTTTCAATGTCCTTCCTATCTTCAAGACAATAACAAACAGCCATGCGAAGAAAATATCTTATTAACAGGGAACACTACCAACTGTGAATACTCAAAAATCAAAATTTTTGAAAATCATTTAGAAGTTATTCCAGAAATAAACCAGTATTTAGCAATATTTCCAATCGAAAAAAGGTTAATAATCAAATGTACACAAGACACAGAAATTAGAAATTTGAGAGGAATTTACTTAATTAAAAACTCGACCTGTAAAATAATTTACCAAAATAACGAACTTACATTTCAAGAGAAAACCTTTGGTCAACCTCTCGTACTAAATAAACTTCAGACAAACTTCAACAAAATTAATATGTGTCCTATGGAAATAAATTTGAAAAATTTGAAATTGAAAGAAATATCGTCTCAAGAATTGACACACCAATACTAGAAGAAAAATTCAATCTGCATATTCCCAGCGTATGGACCACCATTCTATACACTGGTATAGCATTAGTTATTATTTGGCTACTTTTGAAGAAAAAACCCAAGACAAAGGTGCCAGAAGAAAAACCCATAGAATTTCAACAAAAGAAAATTCAGCTTCCAGAAGAAGCCTCATTCTAATGGGGGAGATGTTATATAGTTATATTTCTTAGTGTAGCATAAATAAATTGTTTAGTCAGTATATTCAATTTCAGTGAACTTTGTTTTTTGCTTATGTTTATATTTTTTAATACCAGCAATTGTTAAACTTGTTAATCAGTCTAGAATCTACTTTCGATCTTGTAACATATTATATTATCTCAATAAATAAATATTTTTTTAAAAAGCCTTTTCCGTGTGTGAAAAGATAAGTTACATTTATTCAAGAGTTCAGTTTTGTTTTGTTATAAATATTTTATTAGGTGTCGTAATAAGCATACTAATAGATATCTTTGGCTTTTTTTAAAACCCAGTAGTTTAGGCTATATGTATATCCTTTTGCCCTTTTTTCGACAACTGCTCCGTCTTCCCCTAATGTAATTCTATTTTTGTTCGTTTTTTATTGCTCCAAAGTTTTTAAAAATTTCGTGTCAGTTTTTTAGTTTGAATTAGTTTTTATTACTTGTCATTCATTTGCTTTTGAGAAAACAAGTAAATATTAATAATTGTTTGTTAGGAATTATATAAATTTGAAAACATCAAACTCATCATATATTTAACTATTCAAGCGTTTAATTTTAATACATGAATAGATAAGCAAAAATATCTGTTGCATCCTGTATAATTCCCACCAGTATTAAGTTCAGACTTTGTAAACTTAATTTGTTTCAATAGATAATCTGAAATTAGTCATGATTGAAAGGTCAAACAATATTTAAGGCATATCAGAACGAACCACTCACAATAATATCATATCGTTTATATATAAACTAGTTCCCTGGAATTTTTATTGCTAAGATAAGTAAAGTGAAAAGTAGTAGTTAATCTCGTTTTACACTTTGGTCATAATGTCGACAAATTATGTATTTGAACTTGGTCCGGAAATACAACAAATTGCTAAAGAGAATTTAAATGAAACTGAAGAAAACAGAAATAATGGATTAATGGAAATAACGAAATGGTTAGTAGAAGAAAAAACGAATTTAAATGCTCGCCTAGAGCCTCGGTAAGTATTGTGAGTGTATTTTAAAAAGAGATAACCGAATGTTTTTTTATTAGTATCGTTTATAATGCAATAAAAAGTGTGTGATCCCAGTTAAATTCAAGGTTACAACAATATCATCGGTATATTAATTGCAGCCGTTGTAAATTGTATTGTAATATACAGGCTGTTTCAAGACAAGCTTACACTATCTATATATTGAAGGCTTGATTGAAGATTTTGACAAAATTTTTTGTGACAATCTGTAGGAATTGCCTTTATAATTAATGTGTATAAAGTAAAATTTGGCGGAAAGCCGTATTTTACGGGATAGGGAGTGAATAGGGGTGCTGGGTGGGGTAAAAAAAATGCAAAAAATTAGTCTTAAAAAGCCCAAAATAATATATTTCCAAATAAAAATTCCAGCCAAAAATGTTATATTTACAGTGTTACCAGATTTCTGAATAATCCACTAATCCAATGAAATTTAAAAAATAGGATGCAAGAGCTATTCTACGAAAGATGTAAATAGGTATAGTAGGTTTCACGCTAAATGGCATTGGCTTATCAACTGCAATAAGCTACCTGATTTAATCCCATTGTGTAGAAAATCATCAAGTAAAAGATGTAGATGTGCTACAGGGTCGAACTTAAGAAATTTGAATTATATTTTTCATAATATAGGAGATAAACAAGTAATTTATCATATCTTTTTTCCAGTCGTCTAGACTTTTTGTGACACATATTATATTTCCAGTATTTTAAATTTATTCTTCATCGGGCTTCATATATGTATAAATATTATATCTAGAAATTATTAAAATTCAATCCGGTCCTTTTACATTTATTATGAGCATTCTGGGGTTTTACAACTTAAGGGTCTAATTAGTTTTATTATAATCGTTTAGCCAATACCATTTAGCGTGAAATTTACTATAATATAATTTGCAATATATTTGATTGGTATATAGTTGAGAGATCTAAAACTTATTATTAATATTTCTTTGAGAATTTTATTCCTTGCTATTTTTATAGTATTCAATTAGAATTGGTATGATACAGTTTGGTTTTATTGGGGTTAGGTTTGGTTATGTAAAGTTTGGTTGGGTTAGGTTTGGTTAGGTAAGATTTAGTTGGGTTTGGTATTCCAGTTTTTCTGATATTATTAGATATACACTTTGATCTGTGTCAGTTGGTCGGGAAGCGATATGTATTGATTTTGTAAACATATAACTTACATTTTTCGTAGACTAGCTTTTGCATCCTTTTTTTAAATTTCATTGGAATAGTGAATTATTCAGAAATCTGGCATCACTGTAAATATATAATTTTTGGCTGGAATTCTTGATTGGAAATCTATGAGTTTAACCTTTTTAAGACAATTTTTTTTTATTTTTTCCACCCGGCACCCCCATTCACTCCCTATCCCGTAAAATACGACTTTCCGCCAAATCTCACTTTATACACATTAAATATAAAAGCAATTCCGATATTGAAAATTCTGTATGAAGATCCCCAATACCAAATAAAAAACATCTTGTCGGTTTGATTAGTAGGTCGATCAAGGTAATTGGTAACATGTCGAAAACTTCATTTTTGTATACAGGGTTCGTAAAAAAATGATCAAGTTGAAAAATGTTGAATATCTTCATTTTTTTAAATGAAACAACCATGTTTTTATTCTTTTACTTAATTATAAGGCCGAAAATGAGTGCAGTTTATGTTCACTTCCCTATTCCCAATCTTAAGCGTTTTTGAGATATTAAAATGGTATTTAAAAACATTAATTATTTCAGCGTTTGCGTAGACGTAGACCGTGTTATTTATTCTTTTATTTTAGCAGGCCGTGTATTTACCTGTCATAATTAAATAGTATTAATTGTCATTATTTGAAGTCAATCGCATCGCACAGGGATAGGAATAGGTCGTTTGGAATTAAACAATGTAGATTATCTAAATTTACTTTCAATTCATGGTGTTACTAAAACATGTGTTTTATTTGCTACAAGATATCCAGATCGACCCCGACCTAGCCGTCACACAGTAAAGAGAATATCAAATAATTTAACACAATTTGGTTGTTTTCAAGCAAAAGTAAGAAAGTGAAGCTTGCTATAAATAATAATGATAATATAATTGAAATTTTAGTTATTTTTGCTGTATTGTTGCTTTTTATAATAAGGCCATGTATTTTTAATGTAATTCCACATACATACATTACAATTATTTATAAAAATTGTTCAAAATTTCGTCCTTGAACCTCCAAGCATTGAGTAAGCCTTTTTATCACACCCTCATTTGTTCGTTTGTGCCTAATCATTGCTACAGGGAGAGAATTGGATGCATAGCGAACTCTTCGTTCACTATCTTCTTTTGTTGCTAGGGGATGGGAATACACCTCATTTTTTAAGTAGCCCCATATAAAAAAATCTGAAGGTATTACATCTGGGGAACGAGGAGGCCACCGAAAAGGACCATTCTTAGCTATCCACCTATCTTCAAACGTCTCATCTAAAAATTGGTTCACCATTCTGGAACAGTGAGGAGGAGCTCCATCGTGAAGGAACAATATTTTTTCGATCTAAATAATTTGTTTTCAATTCTCTCAGTATATCAAGATCTCTTTGACCTAAAAAAGTAATTTTTAGAAAATAAAAAAATTTAAAATTATGTTACCACAATTTCTGAGCGTTCAAGTTTCCATTATAAAATTAAAGAGCTACAACCTGGTTGTCTCTGATCGCACAAAAAAAATTAAACTCCCATCGTTCTTGAAAACCTCGTACCTACCCTTGTTAAGTCTTGATTTTCTTCGCTCTAGTAATGCGAATTGTGCCTATTAAACTAAATTATTCCATAAATATCAACGATTTATTCACTCACAAAAACTTAATAATGAAAATGTAAAATAAAGGTGATTGACAATAAAAGCGGGAATGAGAAAAGCCGGTAAATGAAAAAGAGTTTTAACGTATTCACTCTTTAGAACTAATTAGCACACTGCTGCAACGGACAGTTAAAAGGGTGGGTCACCCAAAAAGCGCAGTTGTCACGTTGGTTTAATAAGAAGGGGATCTTGTTACACATTCCGTTTTTCGTAAATTTTGATTCATCGCACCATACATAATATTCTTCATATATTCATTACCTTCTTGACATTTTACCAACACAAATTCTGCAAATTCTATTCCTCTATTATAGTCTGTTTGCTTTAAACTTTGTACTGAGTTAAAAGGGTAGGGATAAAACTTATGTTTTTTTTTAAATTCTTTGAATGGATACCATTGGTACACCTAAATCTCACGCACTACAACGTAATGACGCTTCGGGATAAGCAGCATAGTAAACAAGAACATTGATTTCGTGATCACTATTATCTACAACGTTACTTTCTCAACTTTTGCTAGAAAACAACCAAATTGTGTTAAATTAGATCTAATGCCCGATTGCACCACTTTGGCTTAACAAGAGGGCCAGGCTTAAATAATTAAGCTCGCTGCACCGTCATCTAAGCGAAGCTGAACTCCACGCAAATTTAAAAATATCTTTGTTCATGGCTTATTTTTAATAGATATCGAAGAATAAAAAAATATTATTCCAACGCTTTGACAAAGTTTTGAAAAATAATTTTTCAAAAACAGTGACCGTTCAACGAAGAAGAAACAACTACTTCCCGGGCTACATGCCCCGACAGACATTGAATTACACTTCTAAGTCAAACGGGGTTGGTAAATCTACAAGATTTAAACCAACCATTCTGGTCTGCAACTAGAAGGGACAACATAACTTGTAGATCGGTTTCGGCGTATTGTGCCTCATCAGTACAAGGTATATGTTATCGTCCGAGAGTTAATCCCGGACTGAAATGTGACTATAATCAACAACTATACATCTCTTCCAGTTACGGAAATGTTTTAGTTGCGAAAATAGCGACATCTCACCTCTAAGTCACAGACCAAAATTCGAATGAGACAACAAGCCACGTGGGCTTGAAACATTTTTAAGCATTACATATGCGAGAGCGCATGTGTATGTGTTCTGACCGAGGTTCTGACGTTTCGTGATGTTTTTGATTTGAAAATTTGTGTAACTTATGACAATCTAGCTAGTATATAACCTAATTTTTTATGTAGGTGTTTACTAAATTTAGCTGATTTAGCAAAAAATAGTTAATTCAGAATAAAATCCTAAGATTCTTGATAAAGAACTGGAAATTTTAGTTTAGAAGTGTGCAGAAGAGCTTTGCATGTTAAATTCTTTTTCTACGTTACTTCTTTTTCTTTCCACTTTACCACCCCCGTCTTTTTTTATTATATATTATATCTTTATATTTTTAACTCAAATTCAGGCAAAGCATGTTTTCTTCTGAATTGAAATTTGCCGATCAAATTTTATTTCAACTTTCCATAATAGAAATTATATTATTTGGATTGAACAAATGTAGTTAAAAATATTAAAAAGGTTATGTATGGTATACTGATGTCTATCTACAGTTGAAGTTAGACCCTTTCACAATGGAAAACCCTGTATGATAGTACAATTACCCTTGTAGTAACCAATTTTTAAACCATTTTTTTGGGTGTTCCTTCGTCTTGCTTCAGCAAAACTAACACAATTGCAGCTACTGCCCTCTGTGACAAACTTGATGCCATCGCAAAGGTTAATTTTTGCAATTCGATTTACTATGAGAAGTTCAAGTGCACAAAAGCAAATCCTACTTATCGTTCCAACTTGGTGTTGTACAATCGGTAGTACGATGAATCGTATAATCTATGGATCTTTTAAGATAGTATCGCCAATATCAATGTCAATCATTCGTTAATTAAAAATGTTTGATTGATTGTCATTTTGTACTTCAGGAGATTTCATAGTTCCTGTTAATAATTAGTATTTACTTTTTTCCAGATACATCATTCCATTTCTCAGACTAGCTAAATTCAATATAGAAGATGCGAAAACAAGGTTAATAAACTATTATAACCTTCGCAGAGATAACGCACTATGGTTCACAAATAGAGATCCAGCATTGCCAGAACTAGCAGAAATAATAAAATTAGGAGTGTTCATTCCATTAAGACAATTACATCATAATCAACTGATTGTTATCATAAGAACGGCGGCTCATAATCCTAAGATCCACTCACAAGAGAACATTTTTAAGGTGGATCATATGATTTTGGATATGGCAGCTCTGTTCGAATTTGAAGTCGCTCAAATTTGCGGACTAATCTCCATTTTTGATATGAATGGGGTAACTGCTTGGCATGCAAAAGCTCTCGGCCCAGGTATTGTTAAAAGAGCAGTATCTGCGTGGCAACATTATCATATTGCTTCGAAGAGCTTCGAATTCATCAATTCTCCTGGATATTTAAATGTCATTTTGAATATTTTCAAAACTTTCATGACTGATAGTATGAAAAAAAGTACCAAAGTGCATACCAAAGGTTTGGAAAGCCTGCATACGATCGTCGACAGAGAAATTTTACCAGAAGAATATGGAGGCAACGCAGGAAAATTGGCAGATTTGATTAATTTTTGGAGTGAAAAATTACTCAGCAGAAGAGACTGGTTTTTAGAAGATGAAAAATATAGAAGTGATTGAAATATATTTTTGAAATTTTTTGTTTTCTCTTTTCTGGCGACTCCTCTCCCAGTAACTAATTAAAAATTATCTCCTTGTTCTTTTGGCAATAAACTAATAAAAAGTTGGAGTACACATTACTAATTAAGTTTTAATAAAGCAAGAAAGGGAAAATAAGGTTACCTTGTTATATGTAGGTTCGCTCAATGCTGCTTTTTATAGGGACAAAAAATAATTTAATTAATCTTACTTGCTTTTATAAAAAATGTATCGCAAAAAAGTAACAGTGAGAAATGAAATAACAAAGTTTATTATTATTCCGAAAAAAGGAAAGATCTGACAACATTGTAAATACCACCATAATATCGGCCATATCACAAGATACCGTACATAGACAATGAATAGTAGGTTCACTCTTACCTCCTCCCAGCGCAATGTCTATCTCACTTGGTCTCCGATGCTACTCTTTTTTGGTATCCTGAAGCTCCAAGCGAGCGATAGACAGATACCGTGTGTCTTTTGTAGTTTGAAGGTAAAGTACGACCAGAGATCTAAGAAGGTCATAAATTACCCAGCACTTGAGTTACCCGAAGGCGGTAGAGTCTACGCAGACTTAGGGCACAATTTTATTTCCAGATTTCCATTTGGTGGGCTCAATGTACCTTTATAAATTTTGTTGAATATGTAAAGCAACTTGAAAATATATTTCCAGATAACTTCAATAAGTTAGTGATGTGAATCAAACTCTTTAGAGTAGTAGAGTAGTGTCTATGTCATTGCTGTCAATTTGTTTACATATCTCAAAGTATGTACAATTTTATTATTGAATAAAATCTAATATCCTAGGTTTTCTCGTATCTATCTCAATTTATTCAATAATATGGTACAGTATTTGAGACCCGAGAGATTCGATGGAGACCCTGCGGCAAAGTCGACAGCCAAAGAGTGGGATCACTGGAAGAAGACGTTCCTCAACTTCTTGGCTGCTAGCTCGACAGCTCCAGCACAGCTTTCATCAGCAACTAAACTCCAACTGTTAGTGAATCACATCACACCAAAAGTTTACGCCTATGTAAGTGAATGTCCTGATTACGACAGTGTCATAGCGGCTTTAGACAAGATCTATGTCAAGCCAAACAATGTCATTCATGCCAGGCATATTCTATCGACACGACGGCAACAGGCTGATGAAACGGTAGACGTTTACTTACAATCTTTAAAGCAACTGGCCAAAACAAACAAGTACGATACAATTAGAGGGGCCTTTATAGCTGGCATATCGTCTCCTAAGATCCGCTCAAGACTGCTAGAACTTCATGACTCCTCCAAGCTCGCCGCTCACTGTAAACGCTCGTTCTGGTCCAAGCTCACCTATGTGTCCTGAAAGATCAGCCGGTCCCTCGTCGCAGAACTCACCTGCTACTCCTTCTACCTCTCCTGTGCGAAGCTTATCGCCGCTCACTGGTGCTCCCGCTGTGCAGGTTCCGAGGAGGACTGGCAGAACAACAAATCCTCCACGCTACCTTCAAGATTATAGTGTGGGAGAATGATGTGAATCAAACTCTTTAGTGTTGTGCAGCACAACCGACCTACTTGATGTCTATGGTATCAACCGTCAGTGTCTATGACATTGCTGTCAATCTGTTTACATATCTCGAAATATGTACAATATTATTATTGAATAAAACCTAATGTCCTAGGTTTTCTCGTATCTATTTCAGTCAGCATGTAAAACTTGGGCTCAAATGAAGAGGTGAACCCACATCTATCATGTGCACTCATCTAGTGGAGATATCAGGAAACTCGAAAAAAAGGATGCTTGTATTACTGACGTTTAGATATTCATATTTATCACAATTTTAACCTAAAAAGATTGTATGTACTTACGAATGTCAAGAGCTCAATTTTGCTGTTTGTTGGAGAAAATTTGATGTAATTACCTGTCATGTCAAATGTTGCTATTTTTTTCTTTTAGTTTAGTTGGTTGGAGAGTGACTTATGAGAAATCGAACAATATTTTCAATTAGTTGTTATATTGCTGTAATTTTTTGAATGTGGGAAGATGGCTTCCTATAGTTCACACAGGGCTAAGAACGTTATTCAAATATTTTCATTTCAATAAAGATTATTAAATTTTATTAATTTATCGTAGGTATTAATTTATTTTTGTCCTAGAAATATTTTAAAAGATCCTCCGGTGGCAATATCTAGTTTGTTGAAACCCTCCACATTCAGAAATTCAACGCAATCTCGTTCCCCCTCAACAGAAATAACACAGCAAGGGGAACTTTGTGTGACGCCAGTGTCCA
Organism: Lochmaea crataegi; assembly: GCA_947563755.1. Lineage (NCBI taxonomy): Eukaryota > Metazoa > Arthropoda > Insecta > Coleoptera > Chrysomelidae > Lochmaea > Lochmaea crataegi. The sequence goes on from OX387425.1 coordinate 25,707,974, forward strand.
CCCCACCACGTCAACTACATATAGTTACCCTGAAGTAAATGAGGAAGATGTGCCTATGAAGCAGATACCAATATTGCAGTTCAATGAGAAGGAACTCTTTGGAGTAGCTTGGGCAGAGTCCTTAGGAGTATATTTCGAAAAACTCAAAATTTATTGTATTTTGATAATATTTAAATAAGAATTTCATGTACAAATCAAAATCCTTATTATTATTTACAGTTATGATGTTAGAAAATACACTATTTTTAGTACACTGCCATACATTTTAAATATGACTGCGTGATGTAGGAAACATATTTCCCAAAAAGAATTTCACTTTTACATGTTTTAGAAGTTAAAATTGACTTATATTCACCAACCCAATTTCTTCCAGACAAAAAAAGTGCCCATGAAAGGGTTAAATCATTTCCTATCTCTTTATACAAGTGTGCGTTTATATTACACCATTAAATTCGCAAATCGCGACATAAAAATTAAAAAATCTTATAAACCTAATATAAAATTACAAATATTACACAATTTTTGCTTTTTTTGCTTTTTAAGTTTGGCTTAGGATTACATTTTTTTACTAAATTTAATTATTCAGCATTGTTTTTACGTCATGCAAAACGAATTCTAAAGTATGTTATAGAATCTGGTATAATTTTTAATGATTTTAAATAGTTGTTCATGTTTTCTATTTTTATATTGTAAGGTAGGTATACATGTGGATTTGTTTTATTCTATTTATATATATTTCTACATTTTTGACGAATTATTTTATTTATACAATGTAGTAAAGGCTATTCTAACCAATTATTCTAGTTTATTTCTTATAATTTGATGTTCTCAATTAAATACTAGAACGTACCGTACATAGCAAAACATTATCGTTTTTTGAAACAGTTTCATAACAAAGTAAATTTTTATCCGCCCCCGTACAAACACTTTATATATAGCTATGAAGGTAGTAATTCGCGCGACCCCTGTATATACGATACGTTTTAACGACCGTTTTTCGGCGCTACATGAAAGTGCCGAGGACGAACCCACTCTGTATACTTAATTTGAATACCTATCTCATAATTTATATTTTAACAGAAATGCCCTACAAATGTTTGCTCTAAGTAAATTGTTGAAAAAAATTTACCAAACAGTCTTTTGTAGAGAAGAATGAATACTATACTATAAAATCGACCATATTAAAAAAACCTTCATAAACCAAAATTTATTAAAATAGTTTGAGACGTTCCATTTTTAAAAACTACTTTGTATATTTTAACCCTCAATTAAAATGTAACGTAACCGACCATGTATAAAACTGAAATTGTTAAAAAATATTTACCAAACAGTCTTTTGTAGAGAAGAATGAATACTATATACTATAAAATCGACCATATTAAAAACCTTCATAAACCAAAATTTATTAAAATAGTTTGACACGTTCCACTTTTAAAAACTACTTTGTAGGTTTTAACCCTCAATTAGAATGTAACGTAACCGACCATGTATAAAACTAAAATTGTTAAAAAAATTTACCAAACAGTCTTTTGTAGAGAAGAATGAATACTATATACTATAAAATCGACCATATTAAAAACCTTCATAAACCAAAATTTATTAAAATAGTTTGACACGTTCCACTTTTAGAAACTACTTTGTAGGTTTTAACCCTCAATTAAAATGTAACGTAACCGACCATGTATAAAACTAAAATTGTTAAAAAAATTTACCAAACAGTCTTTTGTAGAGAAGAATGAATACTATATACTATAAAATCGACCATATTAAAAACCTTCATAAACCAAAATTTATTAAAATAGTTTGACACGTTCCATTTTTAAAAACTACTTTGTATATTTCAATCCTCAATTGAAATGTAACGTAACCGACCATGTATAAAACTAAAATTGTTAAAAAAAATTTACCAAACAGTCTTTTGTAGAGAAGAATGAATACTATATACTATAAAATCGACCATATTAAAAACCTTCATAAACCAAAATTTATTAAAATAGTTTGACACGTTCCACTTTTAAAAACTACTTTGTAGGTTTTAACCCTCAATTAGAATGTAACGTAACCGACCATGTATAAAACTAAAATTGTTAAAAAAATTTACCAAACAGTCTTTTGTAGAGAAGAATGAATACTATATACTATAAAATCGACCATATTAAAAACCTTCATAAACCAAAATTTATTAAAATAGTTTGACACGTTCCACTTTTAAAAACTACTTTGTAGGTTTTAACCCTCAATTAAAATGTAACGTAACCGACCATGTATAAAACTAAAATTGTTAAAAAAAATTTACCAAACAGTCTTTTGTAGAGAAGAATGAATACTATATACTATAAAATCGACCATATTAAAAACCTTCATAAACCAAAATTTATTAAAATAGTTTGACACGTTCCACTTTTAAAAACTACTTTGTAGGTTTTAACCCTCAATTAGAATGTAACGTAACCGACCATGTATAAAACTAAAATTGTTAAAAAAATTTACCAAACAGTCTTTTGTAGAGAAGAATGAATACTATATACTATAAAATCGACCATATTAAAAACCTTCATAAACCAAAATTTATTAAAATAGTTTGACACGTTCCACTTTTAAAAACTACTTTGTAGGTTTTAACCCTCAATTAAAATGTAACGTAACCGACCATGTATAAAACTAAAATTGTTAAAAAAATTTACCAAACAGTCTTTTGTAGAGAAGAATGAATACTATACTATAAAATCGACCAAATTAAAAAAACCTTCATAAACCAAAATTTATTAAAATAGTTTGAGACGTTCCATTTTTAAAAACTACTTTGTATATTTCAATCCTCAATTGAAATGTAACGTAACCGACCATGTATAAAACTAAAATTGTTAAAAAAAAATTTACCAAACACTCTTTTGTAGAGAAGAATGAATTCTATACTATAAAATCGACCATATTAAAAAAACCTTCATAAACCAAAATTTATTAAAATAGTTTGAGACGTTCCATTTTTAAAAAGTACTTTGTATATTTTAATCCTCAATTGAAATGTAACGTAACCGACCATGTATGAAACTAAAATTGTTAAAAAAAATTTACCAAACAGTCTTTTGTAGAGAAGACTGAATTCTATACTATAAAATCGACCAAATTAAAAAAACCTTCATAAACCAAAATTTATTAAAATAGTTTGAGACGTTCCATTTTTAAAAACTACTTTGTATATTTCAATCCTCAATTGAAATGTAACGTAACCGACCATGTATAAAACTAAAATTGTTAAAAAAAATTTACCAAACAGTCTTTTGTAGAGGAGAATGAATACTATACTATAAAATCGACCATATTAAAAAACCTTCATAAACCAAAATTTATTAAAATACTTTGAGACATTCCATTTTCAAAAAGTACTTTGTATATTTCAATCCTCAATTGAAATGTAACGTAACCGACCATGTATAAAACTAAAATTGTTAAAAAAAAATTTACCAAACACTCTTTTGTAGAGAAGAATGAATTCTATACTATAAAATCGACCATATTAAAAAAACCTTCATAAACCAAAATTTATTAAAATAGTTTGAGACGTTCCATTTTTAAAAAGTACTTTGTATATTTTAATCCTCAATTGAAATGTAACGTAACCGACCATGTATGAAACTAAAATTGTTAAAAAAAATTTACCAAACAGTCTTTTGTAGAGAAGACTGAATTCTATACTATAAAATCGACCAAATTAAAAAAACCTTCATAAACCAAAATTTATTAAAATAGTTTGAGACGTTCCATTTTTAAAAACTACTTTGTATATTTCAATCCTCAATTGAAATGTAACGTAACCGACCATGTATAAAACTAAAATTGTTAAAAAAAATTTACCAAACAGTCTTTTGTAGAGGAGAATGAATACTATACTATAAAATCGACCATATTAAAAAACCTTCATAAACCAAAATTTATTAAAATACTTTGAGACATTCCATTTTCAAAAAGTACTTCGTATATTTTAATCCTCAATTGAAATGTAACGTAACCGACCATGTATAAAACTAAAATTGTAAAAAAAATTTACCAAACAGTCTTTTGTAGAGGAGAATGGATACTATACTATAAAACCGACCATATTAAAAAACCTTCATAAACCAAAATTTACTAAAATAGTTTGAGACGTTCCATTTTTTAACAATACTTTGTGTATATAAACCCCATATTAAAATGTAACGTAACCGACCATGTATAAAACTAAAATTATATCTATTACTTTCCGTAGATGAATTAAATTTAAAGCTTTCGACTAAATACCAAATAAGGAGTGACGAATACAGCTCCAATAAAAAGCAGTAAACATCAAGCCGGCTTTTTTTGTTAACCCTAGAAAAAGCTGCTTCACGAATTTATTATAAAGAACATACATTGTGCGTTAGTGTTTTAAGGAGTGAATATCGATATTTTTGAGGTTATTCAGGTAATTTTTTATTATTTTATTTAACAATATGCATTCTTAATGTTATGATATTTATTATGTTGTATTAGGTACTTATTTATTTTTGACCCTACACCCTACACCATACACTATGGTAATTGGGTTTTTGATAATATATATATATATATATATTTATTTTTGAAAACTAGGAATTTTAAGTTGATTATCAATTAGAAATTTGTTTTATGTAGATACAAGTGTATGAATTAAAAGGTGATTTTTTAAATATCGAAAATTAATGTGGTTGATGTAGATCAGATAAAAAGAAAATTTTTCATCAAATAAATTTAAAAATAACAAATTGCACACTAGAAATACCTATAAACATAGTTACATAATTCTGTTGTGGAGTTTTATTATTGACTGATTTTATTAATTTGATAATTATGAAAAGATTCCACGTAGTAAGGGTTGAAACAATTAATTTGAATGTTTTTTAAATGATGTAGGAATTTTTTTTCGTAAAAACTATATTATTATAAAAGCTTTTGTAAATCCTTGGTTAATAACGTGTACTTTTATGCGCAGACGTGTAGGTTGTACAGAATTCAAGTAATTAGATGTTGCCAGATCGACAAAAATATTTGTATAATTTTGAAATGCTCTTCTTTACGTTGTTCATAGTATATTTATTATTTTGTTTGGTTTTAATGGGAAATAAAACGTTTTGAAGCTTGTTTCTTATTGCACGACATAGGACTTTTGGGAAGGCTAGTGAACTCGTGAAATGTGAGATGTTACGAAAAAGCGTTCGTCACGCGATGACTCATTAGAAAGAGAAAGAGAGAGAGTGAGAGACGCAGGCTATAGTGTACGTTTAGTGCAGGGATAGAGAGAGAGAGAGAGACGCATTGAATTAACGTGCGATACTATATAACCAACGCTGCGTTAAAATTTTGAAAAATGGTCAAAAATTGTCAAAATTTTGAAAAATCTTCAATAATTATAAAAGACTGTCAATAATTGTCAAAATTTTGAAAAATGGTCAAAATTTTTGAAAAATGGTCAAAATTTTTGAAAAATTATCAAAAATGGTCAATAATTGTCAGAATCTGTCGAAAATTGTCAAAAATGGTCATAAATTGTCAAAAATGGTCAAAAATTGTTAAATATTTAAAAAAACGGTCAAAAATAGTCAATATATGTCAAAATTTTTGAAAGTTGTCAAAAATGGTCAATAATTATCAGAAACTGTCAAAAATGGTCAATAATTATTGAAATTTTGAAAAATAGTCAAAAATTGTTAAAATTTTGAAAAAATGGTCAATAATTATAAAAAACAGCCAAAAATGGTCAATAATTGTTGGAAATCGCCAAAATTTTTGAAATATGGTCAAAATTTTCGAAAAATTGTCAAAAGTGGTTAATAATTGTCAGAAACTGTCAAAAATGTTCAATTATTGTTGAAATTTTGAATAATGGTCAAAATTTTGAAAAAATGGTCAATAATTATCAAAAATTGTCAAAAATGATCAATAATTGTTAAAATTTTGAATAATGGTCAAAAATTGTCAAAATTTTGAAAAAATGGTCAATAATTATCAAAAACTGTCAAAAATGGTCAATAATTGTCAGAACCAGTCAAAAATGCTCAAAAATTGTCAAAAATGGTCAATAATTGTTAAAATTTGGAAAAATGGTCTAAAATGGTTAAAAGTTTTGAAAAATTGTCAAAAATTATCAATAATTGTCAAAACAGTCAAAATTGGTCAAGAATTGTCAAAAATTTTGACAAAAATGGTCAATAATTATAAAAAACTGTCGAAAATGGTCAAAAATTTTTGAAAATTGTCAAAAATGGTCAATAATTGTCAGAACCTGTCAAAAATTGTCAAAAATGGTCAATAATCGTTAAAATTTGGAAAAATGGTCTAAAATGGTCAACATTTTTGAAAAATGACCAATAATTGTCAAGATTGGTCAATAATTGTCAAAAATGCTCAATAATTGTCAAAAGTTGTCAAAATTCTTGAAAAATGGTCAACATTTTCGTAAAATGGTCAGAAACGGTAATTCTATTGTGCATAAAAAACAAGCTTCTGTCGGCGGTCCGACGACCGCTCACCTTTTTTTTTCAATTATGTCATATACTTTGTAAGCTCATCAGTACTTGGTAATTCAAACAAAAAAAACTTAAAATTCCGATCTATTAATATATTATCGACAGTTTCATAAAACAAGTCTACATCATTAAGAATTAAAGTGACAAAATGAACTCTACTGTTTATTATCAAACAATATTGAATTATAACACTTCCATTTTCTTTTTTTTTGCAGATTTTAACGCTCGTTTCCGCTCAAGAAATGCGATATGCCTAAAGGTAGGAGACTGTTGTGACGAATAACAAAAATAGAAATACCTATTTGTGAAAATAATAATAGTTTAAATTTAAGAAATGAGAAAAAAATCATTATTACTTGGGGGTTAGGAGTCAAACATAGACCAATTGTTTCATTTATACATTTTTTAATTTTAAAAATATTTTTTCTATATTTGTTATTTAAAAAGTATGCCTGAAATGGTTTTGCTATTTACAATTTATCGTATAAGTAGGTTGTTTCTTTTTTAATAATTTTATTAATATATTGAATATTGGAAACACCCCAACAAGAGGATATTTTTATGTGGATTTTGTTTGTGTTTCTTTTGTTTCAGGTGAAGTTTTTTCAGCTTAGCAACATTCTGTGAGCAAATTGGTCAATCATTTTAGTAATAAGCACAAATTAACATTTTCTAATTTAAATAGAAACTTATTAACAACAATAATAAAAAAAAAATAGCTCGAAAAATTTATTTTTTTCACAACCGTGCTCAGATTCTAAATTCTTTTCTGTAATTTGAAACATTTATTAAGTATAGCATCTTATTAAATACAAAAATTAAAAAATATAAAAAAAAAACCAAAATTTATCAACTGTATACTTAATAAAAGAAGAAAAATAGCTTGAAAAATTTATTTTTTTTCACGACCGTGCTCAGATGCTAAATTTTTTTCTGTAATTTGAAACATTTATTTAGTATAGCATCTTATTAAATACAAAAATTAAAAAATAGAAAAAAAAACAAACAAAAATGTATCAACTGTATACTTAATAAAAAAGAAAAATAGCTTGAAAAATTTATTTTTGCAACAGCAGTGCTCAGATGCGAAATTTTTTTCTGTAATTTTAGTATAGCATCTTATTAAATCCAAAAATTAAAAAATAGAAAAATTGTTCATTTTTTTCACAGCTGAACTCAGAATCAGAAATATTTTTAATAACCTCAAAAACTCTTTCCAAATTTAAAACATTTTCTTAGTCAGGAATAATATTAACCATTTTGTTGAAAAATCATAATTTTCGAAATATGAGGGCACTAAGTAAAACCGGAATGCTCCAGACAACTCAGAAGTGATAATTTAGGAAGACGAAAACAAAGGATTTCTGGTGCAACGTTCTGGGAGCCAATAGGTCAAACACAATTTAATATTTTTGAATTTAAACAGAAAGTTATCAAAATAGGAATAATAAAGGAAAATTGCTCTAGAAATTCATTTTTTTCACAACTGATATTTTAAGATACCTCAAATTTTTTTCTCTAAATCAAAACATCGTATTATCAAATATAAAGTATAAATTTTATCAAAAGAATAAGAAAAATTGTTTAAAAAATTAATTATTTTCAAAACTAGCTCATATTTAGAATTATTTTAAAAAACCTCAAATTTTTTCCCAAATTTATAACATTTATTTCAGTCTAGCATATTATCAATCATTTTGTTAGAACATTATTATTTTAAAAATATCAAGTCACTCCCAGAACGCACTAGATAGAACGGAATTTTCCAGACAACTCTGGAACAAGAGTTGACAACAATTATTTTGGGTGTTTTCAGTTCTCATATTCTTTTTTTCGCTAATTTACAAAATATATAAGGGTGTATACTGTTACATCATAAATTTACTTCTTTATCAACTTTTTTTTGGATTACAGAAATTTTCGAATTGTTGTAGGCCTGTACTATCTAGAAAATGTAATCACAAACTTTTCCTTGGGTACAATAAAGGCTTGTAGTTTTTGAAAATCTTTTTTTTTAACTTGATCATCATAAATTTATTTTAATATTTTTAAAAACATACCACTACAAACTTATTTTTATATTTTTAATCTCTCTTAACTTATTAAGAATGTTTAATTTTTCACAAAAGACACTTTTTGTGTGCCCAGATTGCTTAGACTACTCGCTAATTTTTGTGGTACTTTGGTTAACAAGTTCTTTTCAAAATTAGATATACACTTAGATTACTCTAAATTAAATTGTTTATAAATATTCCTTTGTTTGATAATTGAATTTTGAATGCTCTTTCTTTTCAAGTAATTTTTAAAACTGCTCACTATAACAGGATCTTAATCTGGATACTGCACCGGATTGGGGTGGGATTCTAAACTTTCTAAATATTTTTTATTCTCATACTTTTCCCAATTACAATTTTGTAGAACTTAAAAGAGTGTGTGGGTAATATGGTAGGATTTTCATGGACTACAAGGACAAGGCTGTTGGGTTACGCTCACCTTCCCTATACTGACCGAATTGTATGAATTATGTATTTGAGTAAATTACAACAAGAGATGTGTATTTATACAGTACTCTAAAATGTAATCTATTCTAAATGAGACATGCAACCGGTTTTTATAGATAGGTGAGTTACTCTATAAACACAGGTACTGGCTCGAGGTTGCTCTAACGTAGTGGACTTAGAGGCAGTATCATAAGGAAACTTTTGTGATGTATGCCTTTGACTAAGTGATAAATGTGGTGGCAATCGCCGGCCGGTAAATGGAAATGGTCGAATTCGGTTTTTAGTTATGGTTAATGGGAAAAATTGTGCAGTCCAAATGGTATTGGGATGAAGGTTACGTCATAGAACTCAAAATGTAAGTGTTAGTTTTGCTTTTTGAATGTTTTTTGTTCGATTGAAGTAATTGCATACATATAAAAGCGTGTTTTTTGTAATACATTGAAAATTATTTCCCACTTTTTAGTTCAATTTGGTACAAAAGCATCTTTTTTAATTTTTAAAACTTCCCGCATACATTTGTTTGCAAAACCGCGAGTATTGTGACCAACTCCAATTTGGTTTGTAAAAAGCCTTTAGGGTCATTTGATGTCCAGACTTAGAGGATCTATTCAGTTAAGGGAGTGTTTTCAGACATCCATGCCTTTTTTATGGAAATGAAACAGCAATGTAAGAGTCCTCTGAAAATCCTTCTTTATGGTAGGCCAAAAATACTCTCGCCTATGTCTCATATTTCACACTTCACTAATAGATCTAGTAAAATACTTAATGAAAAGAATTCAACGTGAAAATATTAAAAACTTCTCAATTTTTGTTATTCAAGAAGTATTTACTCATTCTGCCCCATCTATTGAATACTTATACAACTAAATAACAAAAGGTTTTTGATTTTGCCATCTATCAAAAACTTAAAATATATATCTGAAATAATATATTTCTTTACTTATTAAGTTTATACAGAGTTAGTTTTAAGTATAGTAAAATATTCAGTCTTTCAAAAGGATTTCAAAAGACAAAAAATATTCAGCGTGGTCCATTTGAAATAACAAAGCTCATGATTATTCCGGGAAAATGAAAGATCTGATAACAATGTAAATACCACCATAATATCGGCCATATCACAAGATCCTTGCACACCAAAATCCATAAAAATCATGCAATCCGTTTCCGAGATAATTGAGGCGTTCCATACTTAAAACTCACTATTTACTATGTGATGTGAATTATCTTTAAAAAAAATCTAATATTGTTGTCTGCTTCATATTCCTTAGTTTGTTTTCGAAAAATTTTTGTTCACAATTTATCAAAATCTCTGATATTTTTGTGTAAGCGTTCACATTGTTATTTACAAAAAAGAATTTTTCTATATTCCTTAAATTATCTCATGCTTTACTAAGGCTTGAAATTTTAGGAGCTTGTTGTTCGTCACTTATTTCTTCAATATCAGATTGTTCATCACTGTTCGCAACGAAGTCCTCAACACATTTAGAAATGGTTGAATCCGAATCTTCAGTGGTTAGTGCTTTATCTATAGAAGAATGTCCGTTGAAATCCAAACCCATTTCAGTTGGTATTAAAGTGGATAGGTCGGTAAAATTATTTTCAAATTCTTCTTGGACATCGTTAGTTGTGTTTCCAGCTTTTTTAAAAAGGTTACCATTTTTTTGCCGTAACTTTCTCCAAGCTGCCACTATCCATATTAAATCATTTGCAACTGTTATCCTTTTTTGTATTATGTCTAGAGATGGCACTGATTCCATAAGCATAAGTAATCTTTTGACTGAAAATCTTCGATATATCGATATATAATTTTAAAATTTTGTATAATTCTCTGATCTAGAGGCTGGCTGGCACATGTGGTATTCGGCGGTAAAAAAATCAGATTATTATTTTTAAGGACTTTATTGTTAGGATGGGAAGATACATTATCTAAGAACAACATTGTTCCCGCATAACTCAAAAATTAAATGGAAAAGAAAAGGACTGTATTTAAATAATAAAAAAGAAACTTACTGATCTGTTGTTGTTGAAACTTTCTAATCTGCTCTTACTACACTCCAGAAAAAGGGGGGTTAGAGAACAAGGATGGAAAAAGGGAATATTAGGGGGAGTAACAATCACGAGCAGTTAATTTGACATCAACCGAATAAAATTTTAAATCTTAAATTTGCTTTGTGTAACTTTTCGGGTGACCGTGTATATTGAAATACCGCTACGAACTAGACTTTGTTCGGTACTACCTGACTACCTTGATTATTTTTAGCAGAAATAATTCTGGGCACATTACCGTGTTCTCAAACTTATTTCCTTAAATTTCTTTAATTATGAAAATAGCGTAAACAAACATTATATTTGTTTTTCCATTTTCTTGTGAAACTTATGTAACCATGAATTTTCGGTCATCCAAGCTTTTTTACTAGAGATCCATTCCAAAGGTAACTTATTGAAATATTCTCCTTTGAAACATCTCGGATTTTTTGCTTTACCTAAATAATACTCAAGGTTCTTCTTTTTCACCAACCATATTAGTACAAAATGATATTGTTAATCGGTCCTTGGCAGCTTTTCCTCCAGCACAATTTTTTTTAGAGCAACTGTTTTTGTAGGTAATGCTCTATAAAATAATCCCGTTTCGTCAGTATTCTAAACATCTTCTGTAGAATAATCTTCCAAGATTTTTTAAATTTGATTTTCCAGTTTTCAACCTCTTGTAAATTGATGTGTGCAGACTCACCACAAAATTTTCCCAACCATAGATTAGATGCTTTGAGAGTGTCACACTTTAGTGCCTTTTCTTTATTTAATGGCCCAGACAAAATCTTCTTATTTCGTACTTTGGAAAACCACTCAAAAACAATCTGATCCACAGTAAGGAGTTTTAGGGAATTCCCGTTTAACTTCGTCATTACTAGAGCCATCAACAAAAGACTTTAAAAGTTCATTTTTGTTTTTTAAAATTTCGCTAGCCTGTGTTTTTCCCACACCATATTTTTCGGCTAGTTTCCTAGTTTGGCATGTTGTGTTAACAATAACTAAACTTCAACTTAATAGACTGACCAAATTATTTGAGAAGCAATAAAATTTGTAAATATTATCCAGTAACAAGCATATATTTTCATAAAGGGTATCCGTACAGAGAGATAGATTACAAATTGTTAAACGTTCGTTGAAATTCGGAAAGAAATAATATCTTTTGGTAACTAATTTGTAGGTATGTCCGCGTCCGTTATATAGAGGGTCCGCTATTGACAGAGTCGTTTATACAAAAATGGTTATTGCGGCATTCCGGACATGTGTTTATGTCCGTTACATGGAGGTGTCTAAAAATAGAGGTTTTACTGTATGAGCGTGAGCGTTGAGTTGCAATAGCAGAGAAATGTAGCAGTCACTATACCTGTAAGCTATGACTACTTAGTGTTATGTTGGCGGGTTCTGTAATAGTAAACACTTTTGGGTTGTTTATTATTCACTCTTTATTTATAACAAAACCGTAGCTTACACTAATTTTCAATATTACCCTCAACATCCCGTGAAAGCGTTTCTTGTCGTCCTGTCAAGATCCCCAGCTGACTTTACTCCGGTCCGCCATCTGACAAACGTTACAGTGTTGCCATCAGCCAAAGTACCTAACAGAACATCTCCCTTTCGTAGATCTAATTGAATTTACAAACATACATAATCATCTAAATACTTAGGTTTTTTTTATTTCACGTCTAGGTCTAACATTTGAGTTTTCTATAGTAGGTTTAGGAGAAACAGTCTTATTAGGGGAAGTGGAACTAGATCCAGAAACGTCAAGAGATACACTTTCAGGCGCACTAGAAATGTCATTCCGTTTACATTCTTGAACTGTTTCTGTTAAATTCGAACTTTTATTATTACAATTTAGAAGTTGATAATTATCGGGTGAAGTATATGCCGGGGTACCCACATAGCACGCAATATTCCTGGGATATTCTCTCAATGTCCTAGAAGGAATATAAATATTCCGAATATTCCAAGAATATCCGGTAAATATATATATTCTGAACGGATATTCTACGGATGTTCCCAATAGAATATCCATAAAATAAGATTAGGGGCAAATCCTAAGAATATCTCTTGAGGAATATCTTTCGTAGAAGATTCTCAGAATATTCGGGAAGGGAGTTTTTAAAAGCATACTGAGTAAGAGGCCATTAGTTAGCATAAGAAGAATTGACATCTGCCAGTCTGCCATTGAATTATTTGACTCCTCCAGTCATCCATTTGCAATATTTACATCCATACTTTTGTGTGTAGTGTGAATTTTTAAGGTGAGTAAAATTTTGGTACTTATTATGAAATGTCAGGAAAACGTACAACGTTAAATCGAAACCGTAATGTTTATTTAAAAACAAATAAGTAGGAAAATTATTAGAGTTCTAAAATATGTTGGGGAAAATGCGGTAATACAACCTGCAAACACGTGTGAATCAAATTATAATCGGGACTCTAATGAATTAACTAATGAAATCTCCGACTCCGAATTGTATTACCTATATTAAAATTCATGTTTATGTTTGTTGCAGATGATACTGCTGTAGAGGCCAACAGAAAATGCAGATCTAGTGCCTCTATTTAACATAGCAGCCATAGAAGAACTGGAAAACATCTACAAACTGCTTTCAATCTAGATGCGTAAGTGATATTATTATATTCTTATAAAATTACTACACAAGACTATTTAATGAGAAATCTAATAAATAAAATTTTCTGTAGGTTATTTACCTAAGCCATGAGGGAAGATTGGATTGCAAAGAAAGTGTTAGGAGATCTTTGAAAAAAATCTTTAAAGATGAGGTAGCCATGATGTACAGCTTTCAAGGACATAAAGGGAAAAACTCATTTAATAAAACTCAAATATGCATTGCCGTAATAAGTGAGTATTATGTTTTGTTGACAGTTTTGTGTAGAAATAAATTAAATTGTTGAACAAGTTTAGCAAAAATGATAAAGCACTATTGTTGCAGTAAGTAATTGAATAATATATAAAGCTTTATTATAAATAGAATTAACTCACAGAGTATAATATATAGAGGGGCAATTTTAAAGCTCTTAACAGAATAGTATTCTATTATAATGTACTATGTCGATTTGAGTTACATAAAAGTGATAACTCTCTTAAAATAATACTTCTGTAATTGCTTGTTTTTTACATAAAACTATATAATTTATTTCCATGTACAACAAGATTTAGTAAAAAATAATTCAATGTCAAACTAATGAAAGCTCCTCAACCTTATAAAAATTGAAAGATCGAGATGAATAGATATTTATGTATGCAAACAGGGCACAATAGATCTTTTAGGTCTCGGTGAATGTCACTCCAGTATTCGTTGGCAAACAGGGTTGATATATCAAGTCAAAATTTAAAATACTATACAGCTGTTGTGTATTAAATAATAGATTATTATGGACTTTTCTACTTCCCATTTTATTGATATTGCAAAAATATTGGTAAAATTTTCAAATTTTAACTTTTTACAGATTACTCATACTTTAGTATTGATATTGGATTGGAAATAATATTTATTCCAAACACAAAAACTATAACAACTTTTTTTTAGAATCTGTCTTAAAACAACACTCTGAAACTACTTCCAAGGATGTTGAAGTGGCAATTAGCAAATGGTTAGCTAAAGCCAAAGAACGTATGAAAAAATTCCCAACTGAAGATAATGATGTATTGGAAATAAATAATTAATTAATATTTGGTTTTTATATATCGTTTCATATAATTTCCCTTAATAGTTGAGTTTAATTTACATGAAATATTCATGTAGTGTGAAATGTACATTCTTCAAATATCGTCAGGAGGACACTGAAAGAATATCTGGAATATACTTACAATATTCCCTTGGTGTTGTCCCTTTAACGTGCCAATCTGAATATTCATGGACCATTCAAGGAACAACTGCAATATTCATGGTATATTCGCTTGGAATGATCCCCGAATGTGCCACTTTGAATATCCTTGGAATATTCCAGTAATATCGGGAATATGCGTCGTATATTCCTTGAAAATATCCTTCGAATTCATCTTGCGGAATATCTATATGATATTCATAGAATATCTAGGATATTCATGGAATATTCTCACAGGATATCCATCGAATATTGTGGAGACGGAACTAAGTGTTAATCCTAGGAATATTCTATGAAGAATAAATATATCTCTTGGACATTCACTGAATATACCATTATTCTTGCGGAACATTCAATGAATATCCTATGAATCAAATTTTGCTATCTGGGTAAACTGTTGCTGAGTATAATAAGGTGCTGGTATCAGGTGCCACCTGTTTCTTCGATAAATTCCAGTGTTTGATTCAATTAGGTATGAACGAGGTTCTTCTAAAATTTTGAGTATTTTACCGTAAACTCTTAAATCCGTTACCCAGACATAATCTCCTAATTATGATCTCGCTTATGATCAATAGTAATAGATCCCAGAAAAGTGTCTTCTACAGTTTCCAAATGATCTAAATTTAGGTCTATTATATTTGGCCTCCAACTCTGCTAACTTATTTAAATGGATAGAGCTCACCTTATTTTTTCCACAAACCACTGCCCAATGACCTTTCTTCTGACATTTTCTACAGGTAGACATGTTAGTTGGGCACTGTTCTCGAACATGATTTGTTGTGAACCACAAAATCCACACTTTGTAGAGTAAGATTTGTCTTTTTCGTCCGACTTGATAGAAGAGTTTCATCGTGAATTTGATGAACCCACAGCTTTGTCTTTTGGGACCTGCACTTTTCCAATGTAGCGTTGACTGCCTTGCAGCTCCTTGTTTTGTTTAGCTTGCAAAATAACATTCCTTCTAGGTATAAAGCAACTTTCAAAACTATCTAAGGCTTCGTTATACGTAGTAGGAACGGTTAGAAATTGCACCATAACTTCCTCGGCTTCTTCGCCCATGAAGTATGTAAGACTATCTATTTTTTACTTTTCGGACTTGCCTTATTGTCCTGACACTGACATATATCTTTCAAATATTTTACGCAATGCTGGCCATGCAGCTGGTAAAGATATTTACAGGGGATGGGGTATAATGTTAAAGTTATTATACACTTGCCCGAGCTTTCCAGTTGATGCTGCTACGAATGGTGAGGAATCTTCAGACCCTGATATGGACATGATAATATTAGATTTTTGGATGATTTGGTTTATAGATTGTAACACTTGTTGTAGCCTTTGTATAGCACATGTATGATTTCAACAAGTATTCACACATTAAAACACCCACCGCTGCCACCATGTCATGTTGGCGGGTTCTGTAATAGTAAACACTTTTGGGTTGTTTATTATTCACTCTTTATTTATAACAAAACCGTAGCTTATATTAGTTTTCAATATAACCCTCCACATGCGGTGAAACCCTTAATTGTCGTCCTGTTAAGATCCCCAGCTGACTTCACTCCGGTCCGCCATCTGACAAACGTCTCAGTGTTGCCATCAGCCAAAGTACCTAAGAGAACACTTAGGTTGTCATGGAATTTGCTTGACGTTTATAAGTTGTATTAGCAAATTGGTCAGACCATAAAGCTAAGATGTAGGTATAAGATGTTACGAACTCTTAACACGTGTATAAGTATATCTATGTATTTTTAGTAATGTGCTCTGTATAGAGATGCAAACTGTAGTTAATTGTTGCTATTACCATTATACATCGAAAATGTAGGCCACTTATCTTTTAGTTTTTTCTTACTGTAAAATTAATTAAAAAACTTATGGAATATTTGGAAAATTATTAACGAATGAAGTATCTAAGATAAAAAAATCTTAACTATCTTCGGCATACAATCCTTAGTATCATTTGGATTTGTATGCCATGGTGTTTTCGGATGAAAAGTAGTACCTAAGGAATATATCAAAGTAAACAAGTTAATTGTTCTAGTTTAGTGAAGGTTCTCAATGTCCATTGTAGCGTCGATTATCTAGTTGTGCCTTTGGAAATAGCCTTATTCTACTTGTTTTTCACATGAAACTCGATGGTGAAAACAGCTTTCATTCGAAATAATGATCCTACATGTATCATGGTCATGTCCTACATCTCTTACCGTTTTGGAGATCCCAATGATAATCTTCGAATTTGGAACACACTGTACATAATTCCAGATGAGAATATTTTCTTACTTAACCCTTTTTCCAGCAGTAGATTTTTTATTTTTAGATCAAATTCAGAATAGTAAAAACATACGTTTTAGTTAACGAAAACGAAATTAATAAGAAAAAAACCAGTTTTTTGTAAACTTTTATTATACCTACTATATAACAAAACATACATCACAATACCACTTACTTAAATACATAAAATAAATTTGAGCACTTTTAATATGTATGCAAAACGTACGTCTTATTTATCAATACAAAAAAAAATTTAATTGTCATTTAAATCTTACAGTTACAGAGAATATACAGTCTATTATTTAAGAACATAATTTTAACTATGTTTTGGATTTTTTATAACGTAACATAATTTGTTAATTATACAGGCTATGTAACAAATATTAAATTGACATGTAGTACTGGCAGATTTTATAGGATTTATTCCAATAACTATTTAAAACCTTTAAGAATTTCAATGTAAATTACTAGACATTTATCTGTCAAGTAATTTCAATTTTAATTCAAATTGGAATTGAGTGTAAACGCACCTTTAAAAACAATGGGAATCGTGAAAATTCGTTGATACATTTTAGAGGAAAAAAAAGGAAAATATTACAAAGTACATAATAATAAAGTGATTTATCATCATAATAAACCATTACTTTGATTACTCTAATAACACCAATATATAAAAAGGGCGATAAATATGATTGTAATAACTATGGAGGAATCAATTTACGGAATGTTGCTAAGAAAATTTACGAACAAATCACAAAAATTAAATCAGTAACAGAAAATACACTAGAAGAATGCCAAAGAGGATTTTGAAAGGGAAGGAGTATACAGGACCTCATATTTACATTAAAGCAGATCATGAAAATAACAATAGAGCAAGACAAAGAAGTGTATTTAGGTTTTATTCACATGGAAAAGGCCTTTGATCGAGTACCAAGAAACAAACTATGGAAGGCACTATCAGGAAGAGGAATAGAAAATAAAATGATCAGAGTATTAAAAAATATATACAGTGAAAACACTAACTTTATTATCCACCAAAGTAGCATCTCCTATGTATAGACTAATATATAGACCTATTCGGACGTTTGGTTGTGAATCATGGACACTGACAGGTAGACAGAAGAGCAAACCACAAGCAGTAGAAATGAAATATCTCAGAAGAAAATAGATAAAATAATAAATACAAAAATAAGAAAGGATCTAGAAATAACATCGATACTTGAATATATTCAAACAAGACAATGGGATGGTCGGGACACCTACAAAGAATGTCAAATTCCAGACAAGTTAAGAATGTATGGGAGGCAAGAAAAGCGAATAAGAGAAAACGTGGGAGACCGAGAGAAATATGGGACAGCAGCGTTCGAAAAATTCTGCAAGAAACGAATAGCTTCTATATTTGTTGTGAAATTCAAGTTTAATAGATTTTCGTAGACATTTTGTATCTGTTATTAAATCGATATAGTTTGCATTTAAATAAATATCCACAGAGACTTGAGATTAAAAGATTAATCAGATAACAAAAGAATAAAGGCAAATAATAGATAACTTACATTGTCTGCATTCGTGCATTCAAATTTGGTATATCAATGCAGTAAATCTTAAGTATTGAATTCATATAAATAAATTAAAATATTGTGAAACTTTGCACGGTAGCCGAACAACAAGCTCTTATCTGTTAATTTGCCCTGAAGTAAAGATATTTGTTGTTTATCTTTATTCATAAATAATATTAGATTGGTTTTAATAATGAATAATGAAGATAACAATGATATACCTACTCAAGTTAAAAAAAAAATAATTGAAATGCTGGAGTCCAACGTTCCAATTTACAGCATATGGATAAATAACGTGAAAATAATTTAGAATTTCAACATAACTGTCATACTTTCATGCATTTGTCGATATCGTTGACGTATCCATCTGCTAAGAACTAACTACTGAGTACTAAGAAAAGTAACGGCCACTCTTACAGGTCAATAGCGCTAGTTTTGTTAACATAATCGGACTCTAGGATTTAAGTTAGCTATAGACTACTCCTAAACCAACTGGGTGCAATCAATAAGGTTGTCCTAGAATGAAGTCTTGGAGACAAAGTAGTGGACCAGCTTGCCGGGAAAGGAAATCAGTCCCAGTCCATAGGCACAAAGCTTTGACTGAGAATCCCTTCAAATCTAGCAAAGAGAACTATCTCGGACCAGATATACCTGCTGCTACAAAGCCAAGGTCTTTAAAACTCAAAGCAGAAGACTTGCTAAATAGACAAGGAGAAGATCAGATCTAAAACTTGAATCCTAACTGGATACTGCAGGCTAAATTATCATCTAGTTAGAAAAGGGTTAGTCGAAAATACCAAGTGTCGTGTCTGCCTAGAAGAAGATGAAATTTGGAAACTGAATATTAAGAGTTGTAAAGTTTCCCACTAGTGATGATAGAAGACGTATTCGTCAAAGCTGAAGTCACAAGGACATTGTGTCCAATAATTTTAAAGGGAACCCTATTCAATGATACTAATCTTGTTTGTGTTTATCGCAGTTCTGACAGCTGGCTCTAAAAAAAAGCAAAGCTGTGATGAACCTTCAAGTGCTTCACGAAGCGAAATGGTACGTGATTTAGGTGATAAAGTAACAACGATCCTAGTAATTAGTGAAACTAGATAAAATATTCATTCAGCAGAACGCATTTTGAATGAGAGGTTTCCCGATCGCCCCGTTTCGAAGACTTATTTTGAGGGAGCTTCTTCCTAAGTTTGAAACAACGGGTAGTATTAATGATGCATAAATACAAACAAGATTATTATCATCATTCCTTAATGATAAAGAGATAGTTGTTCAACCGCCGTAGAATTCTCATTTGACGTCCCTCCTTTCCCCACTAACAGTAAAGTGTTTAAGGAAGTGGTGGTGTCTAGCGGAAACTAAACGAAGTTCGCAGATCTTCAAATTTGCCATCATGAATCGAAATACGGTGGCAGGAGAAAAATAAACAGACAAGTTACATTACGAGGGTGACTAGAAAAATATGAAATAGAAAAAACAAGTTTATTTCAAAAATGGAGATTGATGCGAGTAAAAATATTGTTGAATATTGAAAAGGTGAATATGGAATGCGAAATATCTGATCCATAATTTATACATATCAATACCATTTTACTTGGAAACGGCAACAGTATGTTCACCTAAACTAAACGTTCTCAATAAAAAAGATTTTTTTGGGGTAACAGTATTGTCGTTTGCGATAAACAATATGAATCACAACATATTAGAAATGACTGGTTTTGAAGAATTGACTATTTTGATTGTTTTTTAGGATTTCTATTGTTAAATGCTTTGGAGGTTTGTCCAATGTTTAAATAAAGTATTGGAATATTAATACATTTATATTCCTATCAATTATTCCAATATATAATTACCGTGGCCTTCACAATGATTATTATTAGATTGAAACTAAATACTTTTTTTGAGAAAATCGTACAAAGAAAATGTTATCAAAAAATTAATGATTTATTGAATATAATAATAGCAGTGACTAATAGCCATTGCGGCTCTACAGATAAGAACTAAAATTTATAATTAATACTATAAAGGTGGGGGTGAGTTAGGGAAATATTAACGTTGGAATGATTTTGCCTCATCAAATTCTACTTCATTTTTAAGGCATGTTTATGATTTTTTTTTAATTTTTCCCTCATTATTGCCAAAAATATTCATTAAAGCGTGTTTGAAAATTGTCGACTTGTGATTTTTCTTAAAAAAAGACAAAACCTGTCGATATTGGATGATGGGTTTTGAACCCTTTAGGCGTTATATTTAAAAAAAAAAGAAACAAATATTGTGAGTCGAGATGGCGAGTAGGTACTGGAATAAAAAAAATTACATGCTCAACCCATATCATAAAGATGGGAGTTTGGGAAATATTGGGGTTGAGATGATTTTAAGTACGTCATGAATTCTACATCACTTTAAAGGTATGTTCAACAATTTTCATATTTTTTACTTTATTCTTGCAAAAGATACGCAAAATGTGCTT
Organism: Lochmaea crataegi; assembly: GCA_947563755.1. Lineage (NCBI taxonomy): Eukaryota > Metazoa > Arthropoda > Insecta > Coleoptera > Chrysomelidae > Lochmaea > Lochmaea crataegi. The sequence continues at coordinate 25,729,176 of OX387425.1, forward strand.
TCCTTTGTTTACATCATTATTGTAGTTTTCCGCTTATTCTGTAGGTTAGAGAATGGAAATGAAGTTCTACAAAATATATCAGTTTTTTAATGTCTCACTTTTCTTGAACAAGATTTTGATTATTTTGCTTTATTCAAAATATATTCACAAATACATCACTTGAGTTGACTGTAGATGATATTATCAACATTCTAATTAAATTTTTTCCCTGGGACAAGAAATTATAATTTAAATAATAACCTGTGTATCAATTTGCAATCATGAAAGAAAAAATCTGAAAATTCTCCATTTTCTAACAAACAGAATAAACGGAAAACTACTAAGTAAACAAACTAAGACGTATTTGGCTCATCTATAACAATAGTTAACTTGTAGACATACCTTAAAAATAACGTAGAATTTGATGACGTATTGATAATCATTCCAACCCCAATATATCCCAAGCTCACCCCTCCCCCCTACGTTATGATATGAGGTAAGCATGTGATTTATTTTTTATTTCCAATTTTACATTGTACAATATACACATGCAATATTAAAAATTTTTATTCGTATCCGTGAAGCCACAATGGCGATTGTTATACTCATCAAGTGATTAATTTTGTGATATATTTTTTTAAACTTTCTTGAAAAAAAGTTATCAAAAAGAGATCTTAGGTATAAACGAAGAAGATAATGTGAAATTTGATGCCAAAGTTCAGAATAGATTTTTACAATATTTCCACTAAGTCACCCCCTACCTTACCACTTGATATGAGTTTTGCATATAAACAATTCTCCATTTCAAAGTAAATACTGTACAGCATAGTTGAGTAATACGTTTTTCTCCTATCCGTAAAGCCGTATAATGGAGATTGTTATATTTATTAAATAATTAATTTTTTGATATTTTTTCTGTATAACTTTCTAAAAAAAGTCATCTAGATTCACTTTTAGGTATACATGTAAAAAAGCTACGTAGAATATGATACCAAATTTGAAAATTGATTTTTACAATTATTTCACAAAGTTACCCCCATCCACTAAGGGCGGGGGTGGGGTAAAATTGAACAATTCAAAAATTAATGAGGCAAGTCCAATGAAATACGAAAATTGCTACTTACTACATTCGATAAAACAACATTTGAGTGCTATTTGTTATTGCCATGTGTTCACACGAAGTTTGAAATCTGTAAGATCATTTCGTATATACCTAGTAATTATTCAATAATCACCTACTTATAAGTGATAACGAATTGTTGCAAACTCTTACCATGAATTTCAAAATGGGATATTTTGTAGATAAATTGTCTAAATTGAAAATTGTAACTTTGGCAACAGAGCGTTTACTCGCGTTGATATGATTAAAGTAAAATTGGATAAAATATGGCGACGATAACACATGGTGGAGCTACAAACACAGTCGCCATCTATCGCTGTACTCAATTTTCTTCAAGTTTATTTCCCATAAGCTTGTCTAACTATCTCTATATTATTAAACAATGGTATCATTCAATAGATTTTTTCGATACCTTTGCGAAGAGGGGTCGCTTGCCATAGAGTTCCATTTAAAATGATTGGTCACAATGACCTTGTGACGTCATCTTTGACGAATTCGTCATCTATCATCACTAGTAGGAAACTTTACAACCCTTAATTAATATTCAGTTTCCAAATTTCACTAGTTTATGTATAATCGTTACAAATATAAGAGGAGGGAGGGGACTTTTGAATAGCACTGTAGCTTTGCCACTAGAGGCACTGCACTCACAATCAAATATCAATAACATCATCAGAAAATAAAGTTATTTAAGTTTATGTGTGAAAATAAGTTGCTTTTGCATCCAGCGGTGAATATTTGAAGTTGTTTTGGGTTGGATATTAGATAGTACTGCATTTTTTTTGCTAACAATTTTTTTGTAAAGATAGCATATACTTAACCTACATTATATTACGATTCCGAAACAAATGGATATCCCTTATATTTACCTTCATTTCTTAGATGTTGAACTATTTTTTGTTCCTTGTTTTTATAGCTAATTCAGTTTGGTTAAAATTTTCCTATTATTGAATCTTCTCTACCAGTACATACATTAATTGTAAGACAGTACGTGCAATAAGTAGAAAATATTACAAAAATTAATTTAAACACTATTTTGAAGGAGAGGCAAGTTTCTAATATAAATAAAGCGTTTGAAACCCATCAAAATTATTGCTGGGTTCTATACTGGATTTAAATTGAAAACCTCACAAAAATATTGTCTATACTGTTTTTTTTTGTTTGCGATTGTTTTATTGCCAAAACATTTGAGGTACAAATTTTCCCACAATAAAAAACTTCTTAATATAATCTGGTGATTTCAACCCCTCTTGGCTTTCAATACAACTAAACTAATAGTCAAAAATAAAACTATCCAGACTATGGTTGCCATAAATCCATAATACACGTCGGGTTCTACGAGGGTCCAACCTCTTGTCATCATAGACCTCAGCGACGTCGTGGCCAACGTTAAAGGTAGAAAAGTGGATATGTATCTGAGTGCAGTAGGCATACCTTCTATCGGCCAGATGACACCACTGAGAAGTAAAGTTGGATAAAAACTACCCAGAGCTAATTGAATGGCGTTTCGTTCAAGTTCACAAATCGCGGATATCACGAAACCGAAGCACATACCGCAAAGTCCTTGGAGAATGGTGATGACAACTACGGATATTATATCTCCTTTGCATTCCACTTCAAACACAAGAATCATGAAGATTAAAACAAGAGCCGTTTGACCACACATCACGACAAATTGAGTGATTACGTGAGAGAATAGGATCTCTCCTGGAGTTACCCCTGAAACAAAAAGATTTTTCAATACAGTTATAAAATTTTTATGCTTACGCATTTGCCAAATATAAGTTAAACAAAATGGAAACGAAGTCAATGGAACTGATCATTCGAGATCATCTATCCATCGAATAAAATTAACCTCAGAAAATTATCTACAATTCCGGAAAAGTTTTCTTCGCTTGTAAGCTTACATTATCTGATTAATGATATTGGGCCATATGAATAAAAATAAAGTAAATGCTCATAAGCATACGTCAGCAGTAAAGGCAAATGCTTAGAGCAAAAGTTAGGAGTTAAAGCAATTGCTTCATTCAGTATGAATAATGATTACCTTCTACTTGCAAGCAAATGCTTCATAAAAACGAGTAAAAGCTCGGAATTTTACTTGTTGAAACCTGTCTTCTATGCAGCTGTAGCGGTTATTTACTTTTCATAATGTCGTCATCCGAAGATGAACATGAAACTGGTGGAATTTATAGCAAACCAAATCGGCAAACATCCTGAGATTCTTAGTAAATCACGAGACACCGGCGTTTAAGAAAAAGAAAGAAGACGCGACAAAAATAATCTTACAGTTTGGCAAATACAGGAGTGAATGTCGAGAAACGTACGAGAGGCACGAAGTTAAAATGAGAAAGTATTCGGATGACAAAGAGGGTAATATGCGCTTGGTGAATTAGTACGGTAAATAATCAAAGTACTAAATTCTATACCCCAGAATAAAATATACAGATACATTCAAACACAAACGGAACATAGGGATATAAAGCATTGTATCAGAACTGCTTTTGAACTAGTTGACCAACATCTAGCTTCAACAGATTAAAAACACGATTATTACAATCGTTTATTTGGACACCTATAACATATCGTACAATTCCCACCACTCCGTATTCTCAACTGTGGGCGGTCCTTAATTAGCAGTCAGTAAACAGCAGCTGGTAGGTAGAGTACAATTTAAAGAATCTTATTTTGTTTTATTTACGAATTTATTTTTATTTTGAAAGCTGTTATTGCCAAAAGAAATCAAAACATATTATCTTAACTCGAAACATTAATTGTTAAAGAGAATTTAACAATTAATTTTCGATTTTAACAACATAAAACGTAAGCGTATTGTTTCAATATGTAGCGACGTTTACTACCCCCATCAAATAATTATTCAATACTAAATCGCAGTTTGCACATAACTAACAAATTTTGGAAGGAGAATGGGCGGGGTTTCTTACATTGGACTGAATCCAGCTGTCCAGATCAATACTTGATATTCATTGAAGTGAACTTATAGAAATGTTTTGTTGGTGGACTATTTAGATCGGACAATACATTAAATCCCTATGTTCCGTTTATGTTTGAATGTATCTGTATATTAAGTAACATTCTTTAATTATTCAGGAGACGTAAATCGAGGTATTAATAGTGTTTATTACTGTTTAATAATATATTTAATATTATCTGTTAGAACAATACAAGTCTATACGAAATAAGAATGCAGATATTTACTTAAAGAAACAGGTAGTGGGAATTCCCCATTTTCTATTTGCCTCATCTCCTTTTCAATATTTGAAATCGTATGCACACTAACACCTGTGGCAATAGCAACACGTTCTTGAACTTTTTGTTTTCTGATGCTTCCCGGCGCATAAAATAAATTATATTTGCCAAAATTTCTCGACTCTGTCCAGTCAAAACTTTTCTTTTCACTTTTGATTTGAATTCCATTTTATATCTTTATTTTGCACCAATAAATATTTTTCTCGGTATCCAGTTAAAACAATGAAAGTAGGTAACCACTCAGTGCTCTTCACTATCTAACAGACAGAATAGAACTGACAATAATAGTAGTCAAGTATACCTGCTTGAGGGACCGTACTAATCCCTACTACCATCATCTAGTAACGCGCATCGACGGGCGAGGCTATTTCACATTCATTCCTGTATTTGCCAAAGTGTACAATTATATGAAAGTGTTATGGGGCACGCAATCACCGCGGGACAACTAATGAAAAAAATTAATAACATGAAGACCCGTTTAAAAAAGAATACGCATGTTAAAAATACGGGTAATAAACTGCTTCCATGGGAAACAGCTCTCTACGAGGGCATGGAGGGAGAGCCAAATCCAACCATGGTAAAATTTGCAGGTAAGGTTACTAAAATCTTAAAACTTTCAATTGTTTAGGTGGCTTAGGAGGCTTCATCGGACGTAACAGTTCCGAGTATGCTACTACTTTGAGTAGGGCCATTTGTCCACCTTGTCTACCTTCAAACTAGGGGATGACTTCGAAATTTGAGGAGAGACTAGAGCAATATTTGTTTGCACACCTCGTTGATGAAGAGTGGAAGGCGGCTGTGTTACTTACCATAGTAAGTGAAGTGATTTATAAAATGCTGAAAAATCTGTGTGCTCATTTAGTGAGATGATTGAGTATCTAGCAACTCAATTTAATCCAAGAATACCAGTTTACCGTAGGCGAATTATATTTGATCAAATAAAAGAGGAGGAGTTAGAAGTTAATGTACCAGGTTGAGGATAAATTTGTTGTTGGAATGAGACCTGGTCCAATATTGGATAAACTCTGTGAGGAGGATGAAACTAAGGAGCTGAAAGATTTGTTAGAAATGGCCCTCAACAAGGAATCGGACCAGAGGGAATTAAATAGAAACAGAAACGAAGAGGTAAACAAAGTGCAAGCTACTGGCGAAATGCAAAGGACGATACGAGGGGAAGCAAAGAAACAAGAATTTTACCAAGGAAATGAATTAAAATGTAATTTTTGTAACAAAACAAACCACGATTTTAAAAATTGTAAGTTCCGTAAGTATGAATGTTCTAAATGTAGAAAAAAGGGGCACATAGCAGCTGCATGTAAGGGTAAGGCAGTTAATACGAATTTGTTAGATGAAGAGGATGTATTATCTCTATACAATTTAACTATAAGCAAGGAATAGTCTGTTAATGACATACAGCCACTATGCGTTTCGGCACATATAGGAAAGGTACTTGTTAGTTTTGAGTTGGATACAGGTGCAGGAGTCTCCTGTATTCCTTATTGTTTTTATAAGACAAACCTAAGTGACATACCATTACAACGTACTTGCACTAAACTTAAAACACATTCAGGAAATTTGATTTTGCCAAAAGGTAAGATATTATGTCAATTTAAATATTGAAAAAGTAGAAAAGCAATGTGAATTGATTGTAGTCTCGGAAGCCTTTTAGGGCGCGATTTAATTAAAAAGTTTAATCTTTCATCACAAAACTCGGTAGTCAAGTTTAATGTTAATGAGTTACAGGGTAGAGCTGAAGAAATTTTAAAAAAAGTTCCCAATGTTTTTAGCTAGGGATTAAGGTCCTTTAATGGGGAGAAAATTAAACTGGAAGTGAACAAGGAAGTCCGACCTATTTTTTGTAAGCCTAAGGCTATACCGTTTTAAATAGTGAATAGTAAAACCTAATGGTAAAGATATAAGATTGCGCAAATTATAAAGTAACTAAATGATGAAATAAAACAATTTAATTTGTTTAAATCTCCATTTTATTTTGAACTCACGTTCAATTTAAAATTAGTGACACGTGTCGCTACAAAGCAGCTTTTTCAAACCAGTGAAGATACAATGAAAAACTTTTAATTTATATAGTGCCCTAATACGGAATTCTAAGATACCGACAAAAGTATTATAATATGTTTAAATGGAAGTAAAGTACAAAAAGTGCCTAAATACGGAATTCTACGAATATTACAAGGGTATCGAAAAAGTTTAGCTGGGAATTTTTCCACAACCATCACATCTTCTAGGTATAAAGGTTTAATAAGGGAGAAATTGAACGTTAGTTCAAAATAAAATGGAGATTTGAACAAATTAAATTGTTTTATTTCATCATTTAGTATGGATCTTCATCAAGTAAAAGCCTCATCTATTCAATTTATAAAGTAACTGTTAATCGCTATATAAAATAATGTAATCACCCATTATCTCGTATCGAAGAAATATTTGTAGCACTGCAAAGTGGGGAAAAATTCACCAAACTAGACTTTTCTAATGCTTATAATCAATTAGTATTACATGAAAGTACCGCAAAACTTTTAGCATGGAGTACCCCCTATGGAATTTATGAAGTTTTAAGATTGCCTTATGGTACCAAACCAGCACTTGCTATTTTTCAGGCTATTGTAGAAAGGGTTTTACAACGATGTAATAATACAGTAAACTTTTTAGATGATATAGTAGTTACAGGAAGAACAGAAAGGGAACATTTAGAAAGTTTAGAAAAAGTACTAACTGGGATCAATAGTGCTGGTTTCAAATTAAATTTGAAAAATTGTAAATTCTTTGAAAATTCTATATGTTGTCTAGGGCATAAAATTTTAAGTGAGGGTCTAGAAAAAGACGCTAAAAAAGTTGAAGCTATTGTGGAAGCACCAACACCAAAAGATGTGAAATAACAGCTTTTGTGAGAATGGTAAACTATTACTCGCGGTTTATTAAAGACCTCTCGGGCAATTTTAAAACCATTATATAATTTAGTAAGTGAGAACGTAGAGTTTAAATGGAACCACAATTGTAAAATGGCATTTCAATTTGCAAAAAGAGAGCTAGTATCTGATAAAATCTTTATTCACTTTAATAGAAGTAAACAAATTCGACTTGCTCGTAGTATAGAATCAGGGCTGTTACATGTTCTTGCGAATGGCACTGAAAGACCAGTGTGCTATATATACCGAGTTTTAAGTAAAGCCGAAAAAAATTATTCAATAATAATGAAAAAGGCTCTAGCAGTTTATTGGTCGGTGTCAAAACATTACCAATATTTGGCAAGTAACAAATTTGAAATTGTTAGTGACCATAAGTCATTACAGGCAGCATTGGCGAGTACAGGAATTTGCTGCAAAAGGCTGAAGATAGGGTTCAACGTTGGTCATTATTTCTAGCAAATTTCAATTACAAATTCAAATATATTAAGGGCTCAGAAAATTTCCAAGCTGATGCATTATTCAGGTTGCCACTACAGGAACCGGAGGAGAATGAAACGCAATTGAACTTTTTAAATTTTTTGGAAAGCTGTAAGATCTGAAACAAGAAGGGATCAGATTTTGGGTAAAATTTTCAACTACATCCGGTATGGGTTTCCTAAACATATGGATAATGCTATATTAAAGCCTTTCTTCATTAGAAAAGATGAACCAGTTATATATAATGAAAATATTCTTTGGGGGGTATAGAGTACTTTTTTGAGGGGACAATTTTTAGATGAGTTACATACGGTGCACCAAGGGATGGTCAAAATGAAAGCTAATGCTCAAGCTTACTTTTGGTGGCCATCACTAGATACAGACATTGAAAACAAAGTCAACAATTGTAAAATATATGATATAAATAAACTAGAACCAAGCAAGGCGTTTGTAATATCAGCTAGGGAGTCGAACTATTTTTATGAACGAATATATGCAGATTTTCTTGGGCCAATTAAGGGCAAAATGGTATTAATAATTATCGACACTTTCTCTAAATGGTCAGAGGCATTTATAGTAAATAGTATAGAAGCTGAAGCGACTATTGAAAAATTTCGAGAATTTTTTGCAAGGTTTGGTTTAGCCAAAATTGTTACACTGAAAATTTTTTGCTCTAGTAGATATCCAATGAAATCAGTTAATTTGAGGTCATTTGATTGAACACAACCAATCAGAACAACATTACACTGAAAACAGCCCATGGTCTGTTATAAAATTTTTTCGAACAATTATCAATGTCCTTGGGTTATTACTACTGATAATGGACCTCCGTTTTTTTCAGAAGCATTTTCGGAATTTTTGTCAAATAACGGCATCAGGCATATTACTTCACCGCCTTTTCATCCTGCAACAAACGGTATCGCAGAAAACGCAGTCAAATCTCTAAAGAATGCGGTAAAAAAACTTAATGGATGAAGCAAACAAGGGTTTGTCACCGAAGACAATAATTGATAGGTATCTTTTCTCCTATCGCAATTCAGTTCATTCGTACACAGGTGTACACCCTCGAGTTTCGTTTTTTAAAGTAAGGCTAAAACTAGATTAGACTTGTTATCAGAAAAGAAAATTAAGGGTTCTTCAGGAAAGGCATTGAAGGGTAATGATAAGAGTTTTGAGGTAGGAGAGAGGGTGTGGGTGGGGGACTATAAATATCCAAATAAGAAACTGTGGGTTGAAGGTTTCATAGATGAGAAATTAAATGATAGAATTCATTTGTGTGAGATTGAAAATGAGGGAATGGTGTGGAAGCGTCATGTCAAACCTTAGTGAATTAAAATATAGTTGTTCACAAATTCTAAATGATAAAATAAGTTCAGATAGGGAACCAGAAATGGTTGAAAATAAAGATAAAATTGAAGAGTTAGATGAAGAAAAATATAAAATTACAAGATACAGGTGGAAATTGTAACAAAATGGCTAGTAGCTGTGAAAATCAAGATTATTGTCTGAAAATGTAATTTTTTCTAAGTTTAAAGAAAATAAGGGAATTCATTTTAAGCAGGTTAGTAACAGAAGCAATGTAGAGGATTTAAATATAAAAACAAATGTAAACGAACGACCGAAGAGAATTATAAAAGCACCTCAGCGCTTGAATTTGTGAGGGGAGGTATTGATATGTATTGCGCACCTCATTTAAAAGTTGCTTGTAAACCAAACTTAATTTACAGTTTATTCATTTATCTTATGTTGGTATTATGACAGTGGCAATGACAGAAAATTGGCTGTCATGCGACGTTTTCTTGTATCATTCCATGACAAAGAAAACGGTTGTAATTTATAACGCTGCCTATTTTATATAAAATAAAATATCATCAACAAATCCATGTGTATAGTTTCTATATAAACACAACATATAATACGTTTTCCTTTATTAGACGGCAACTTTTGTTTGGAATATCTTATTTCTCTAAATTCGTTTATTGCCAATGGATATTCAAAGCTCCACTTCTTAAGGCGCACAGATTCCATTATGATTTTTCTGCTACTAGTGAGTTTTTTAAATTCAAATCCGTTTTGTAAAAGAGGCTTTCTTTGCAACACTAGATGCCAGTTTCATTATTTTCAAGCCTTTGTTAAAAATAATGGAGATCCTACTTTTATTAAAATGCCAAACTATTTCATGAGATATTTTAATCTGGACCTGGGAATCTTTTAAGGGACACACACTTTTATTGCTTATCTATATTTCGAACAATATGTAATAATGAGGGTCGTCGGCTTATATTGATTTACGATCTTCTTAGATCTCTGGTCGTACTTTACCTATTCCTTCAACACCGATCTCGTCTGCTGTTCCGTGACGTCACGCCAATCAAAACGAGTTCTTGGACACACCACCACGGTCGCTACTTTAACTCACGTTTTAGACGTTCCGGATCCCTCACTAATGCAAGATGTCTATCGTCAGAATAATTTTGAACTGGCTCAAACATTCTATCCGAATATAATATGTTGATAAAGATTGCAAATTTATATAGTTTGCAACAATCGAAGAAAACAAAACATATTATTCAAAACAAAATTGAAAAAACATCGATATTTTAAGAAGTTTAAATGAAACAGCGACCGAACTATCTGCAGGGGCGTAGGGGATCAGACTGTATGGAGAATAAAAATAAAATAAAAACTCTTTATGAGACCAATTTGTAATTGTTAGTCTTACCTGCTACCCAAGATCTATCCAGTAATCCTTCCATTCTTTCTATAATCAACGCAGATGACGTCAATGCCACAGCCAAAAAGAAGACAATCCTGTGAATTCAACAAAAATATCCTCAATGTTATGAAATTGACAATTATAGTAATAATTAACAGGAAACCCCAGTGAACTGATAAAAAGCTAGATACTCACGTTAAAATTACACCAGGCGCCACGAAATCTGTAAATGATGGTTCATTCGATCCATAAATCGGTTCTTTAAATGAAATCGGTATGTCTGCCAATTCTTCATTGAAGTTGCAATCCCTAAGTAGGTCTTTTGTGAAATTTTGGAATGATAATTGAAGATCTCGTTGAAGAATTATACCAATTTGTTGATCTGCGAAATTGAATATAAATTAAAGCTATCCAAAAACTGAGGGTTCTAAATTAATCAAAATTATAGAAAATATTTTGTAAAGTGCATTTATAAAAAGTCAAAATTAAATTGAACGTTTAGTTCCAGTCAAAATTTAAAATATGTATAGGTGCTTCTTAATTAGCATTGGGCTCGATAAGCATAGGATCGGATATCATAATATTTAAGAGTTCTGGCTATTAAATAACGGGACTGCGAGCGAATAAGGCATCCTAGCGGATTAATGGATGAATGGATTAAATTTCTCGTTAAATAAAAAAAATTCCGACTGAGCGCTATAAGTTATTGAGAGAGGCCTATGGTGAGAATTCTCTATCTGGTGCGCGTGTTTTCGAATGGTGTAGACGGTTTTCTGGCCGAAAGAGCACCAAAGATGACCAACGTCCAGGTCGACCTGTCTCTGTTTCAACCCCAGAAAATGAGTCCAAAATCAATGAAATTGTGCGCGGAGATCGTCGTAGGAGCATTCGGACAATTACTGAGCCTGTAAACACCGATAAAGAAACTGCCTAAGGAAATTCTTCATTACGAATTGAACATGGTGCCAAAAATTTAACTCCTGACCATAACTCGTCCGACAAAAGATTGCTCAGATTTTCTTGAGAGGTTAGATGTAGAGCCTGAAATACATCATCACTTGCGATGAAACATGGATATTTCAATACGATGTTGAAAAATAGTTTTTTTCGACATCAACGGCATCGTGAAGACTGAATGGTTTCCGGAGGGATAAACTTACTTTTTGCAAGCTGCAACACTAGTTCGTAAAAAACTGCCGGAGTGGAAGTCGTGGATCTTGCACCTGGTCCACGCGCCTGCTCATAATGCGCTGTCAGTGAAGCGTAATTCAGTCGCTAGTGGCACTCCAGTGCTCGAGCACGTGCCGTACGCGCCTGATTAGCATTCTGCGACTTTTTCTTATTTCCGAAGATCAAACCTGTCTTAAAAGGAACCCGGTTCGTGTCGATGGAAGAGGTGAATCGAAAATCAGCTGAGCTCCTGAATGCTCTTACAAAAGAATACTTCCAGCATTGCTAAGACCAATAAAAGACCGAATAGAAAGGTGTGTGGTGGAGGGAAGGGAGCATTCCATTGTAGAATAATTTAAAAAAAATTTTCATAAGGAGTCTCGTTATTTGATAGCCAGACCTCGTAATTTTGATCTATAATCATAATTTGATTCACCTGCATTCCAAACGTTTTCGTAATAATACACATCAGTACAGGGCAGATGAACTAATATTATAAAATAAGCTATTAATGGCAATGACTTACTAGACATATCCAACCAAACTCTGACTTGACTTTGGTCTAACGTTTCTGCTTCAGCATCTTTTCCAAATGCCATTCTAGCTACCAAAGCGTCAGTAAAGTTCTCAGTAAAGTAGAGCGCCCCCCAGGCATTTCCCGTTCTAACAGCCTCTTTAGCTTCATCCGGCGTTTGATAGTATTCTTTTATGATTGTCGATGAGTTTATAGCTTCTATAAATCGACAACTATAATTTCTATAATGACATCCTGCTTCCCAATCACATTCCTATGAAAATAAGACAAATCCAATCATAATACAAAAAAACTGCTAATAACAAATTACATAGGTTTGACAAAATTTTTTCACTGCACAATTTATTTTAATTTTTTTGGTATTGGTTTGGACAATTTATTACCCAGCAAAAACATAAGAAAAACTACCTGGTAGGTCAAGTTGGTGAAATTTTTTTCATGATTAACTATGGCTAGTTTGAGTCCTTTGGGATCTCCTCCGATAGCCAAACAGAAGAGAATAACTTGCATCACAGGTAAAGCGAAAATAAACAGCATAACACCCACGTTCCTCCACATCCTGAGGAAGTTCTTTTGAAGAAGAGCTCGAAGTTTTCCAGTTGTTGTGAATTCGGAACAACCTCCACAATCATCGCAGGCTTCTTTAATACCTTGAGCTGCCGATGAAGATTTTCCCATCTAAAAATTAAAACCAATAAATAATACAATAATATAATAATAATCTTAATTGCTCATCATGATAGTACATCATATAGCAAGGGTTTGAGTGGTTACATTTAGCTTTGCACAATAAAATTTATAAAATACAAAAAACTTTTATATAAATCAGTTTCCCTCCAGTTAGTATTGATTAAACTATGAAAATTTAAGATATTAAGTTTTTTATTTATTGATTATAGATGACCGAAACCTCAGAAGACCAATAATGAAGGTTGATAACAGTTTAACATGTTTTGGGTGAGGCTAACAATATCTCAAAGACGTAGAATAAATAATACAAAAGAAATAGTATATTTTGAATTATTTTCAAGGGACTACCTCTATTACGAATCTATAAATACTTACATCTAAATGTCCATTGCTGTCAGTAACCAAAACTTCTTTACTTTGATGAAAGTTCAAGCCCACTACACCACTCTCTTCCGACATTGATACGCTCTTCTTTTTCGACATATTCGTCGTTACTAAGCTAATGTTATTTGCCTTATTTTGTTCTTCGGTTTCGGTTCCGGTTCCATTCTCAGTTGCTCCTACTTGTACTTGTTTCCTAGATAGTTTCAAAAATACATCTTCTAATGAGGTACATTGATACATGGTTAGTAAGGCTTGGGGAGATTCTTCCGCCAGTAGTCGGCCACTTCTCATAAGACCAATCTACAAGTAAAGATATTGAAATTTACAAATACAAAAAGGAACTTATGATATTATATTCATTGGAATGTATTTCTAAGATATTTACAATGAAAATACTCACCGTATGTGCTTGTCTGGCCTCTTCGATATAATGTGTTGTGATGATAACAGTTTTGTTACCATCTTTCGTAATCTGAACAAGGTGATTCCATATACTTTGCCTAAGCAAAGGATCCACACCCACTGTTGGTTCATCAAGGATAAGGAGTTCAGGATCATGCATTAAAGCTACGGCAAACGACACTCTCCGTTGTTGACCCCCACTGAAATAAAATGTTTTACAATATAGATTTACTGTTAAGTGAAAAATCTATTCAAATTCATACGTATAAAATTCTTTATCTAATTGGTCATTTTTTAACGTTACGCTACAAAAGTAAGGTATACGTTGAAATAAACTTCTTCTTTCACGTGGACGGACGTGTCACTAGTGTTTGTTTACATCGTCAGCAGCTTGGGTTTGAATTCAGTTTAGAAGTGATGTCATATTTTCGAAAATTCGTTCGTCCGTCCTTTGCTCCTTTATCATGAATTTCAACAGGCTTTTCCTTTCTCTATAACTTTCCGTTTTCTCTGTTCAAACATTAAAAACATTCACCAATAAAAAACACGGTGAGCATTAGATAACAGACCTTATCTACTTTTTTGGAATTGCGTGCAAGCTTCAATAATAGGCCAAAATCTGTATGCATTCAGCGTTCTGATTCTGGCTTCAGATATAGAACAGAGCGAGATCTCGTTCAATCGAGCTAGCTACGACAACACTCGACCAATAAACAGCTATGATTGTATTCGTCACGAAAATGTAGAGGTGGGAATACCATTCCGTTATGCCGCACCTGGTTGGAATATTCAGAGCCTCTTTAGCTCTGAGGTATATTCCCAGAAAGTGGAGAGAAGTACTAGTGGTATTTATACCCAAACCAGAAAAGATGGACTACACCTTACCAAAAGCATTCCGACCTATTAGCCTCACATCGTTCTTTTTAAAAACAATGGAGAGGCTATGCGAGAGGTATATAAGAGATGAAGTGCTAGTTCACAACCCACTTCATCCAAATCAGCATGCATATACTCCGGGAAGGTCCTCTGATTCGGCCCTTCACCAAGTGGTTGGCAGAATCAAAAGATCATTGGACAATAAAGAATCCACCCTGGATATATTCATAGATATCGAGGAAGCGTTTGATAAAACAACCTTCCCAACAATTACCCAGCAGCTTAACTCCAGGAATGTGCCCCTGGTAGTGGGAGAATGGTTACTCAAAATGCTCTCTAGTATTATCAATGTAGAAGACATCATAGTGAGAGTACTGGTCATGAGGGGATGTCCGCAGGGATGGGTCTTATCACCCCTTCTTTGGAACATAGTCCTGGATACCCTGATTAATCACCTCAACAATAATGGATTCTGCACAATCGCATACGCAGATGACATAGTTATCTTGCAGACCGGAAAATTTGTGAACACTCAGTGCGATAGAGCGCAGGATGGGCTCAAATTAATAGAAACATGGTGTAAGGAACACTCACTGTCGATCAATCCCAAGAAGACTGAGATGGTCCTTTTCACCAGGAAAAGAGGATTATCGGGCTTAAAACTCCCCGAAATCTTCAATAGCAAATCAAACTTTTCTGAAGAGGTGAAATACTTTAGTATTACTCTCGACAAGAAGCTAACATGGAACTCTCACCTACAGAGCAGAGCAAAAAGAGCATATGTGGCATATGAGCAATGTCGGAGGACAGTGGGACGCACATGGGGTCTTTCATCCCGTGAGGTCACCTGGATCTACACTGCAATCATAAGACCTATGCTAACGTACGGAGCCATTGCATGGGGACCGAAGGTTCTACAAGCAACGGCCGTCCAAAAATTATATCAAATACAGCGAATGGCTTGTTTAAACCTCACACGAGCCATGAAAATAACACCAACCGCGACAATGGAATTTATTACTGGTCTGACCCCCCTGGACTTGTACGTCAAAGAGGTTGCGTTAATGGCCTAGTTACGATTGCGTGCGGCTGGTAAAAACCCCGAAGTAGGAGTGGGTCAATTGAGGCTAAGCCTATGGCGAGAAGCGCTCACTACGCTACCTCTGCTGCAGGCGGCCAATGATGCAAATGAACCCAAGTTTGTGTTTAATAAACCCTACAAAATTCAAATAAAACAGAACACAGAGTCAGATGCTGCAAATGCAATACGCATATATACAGACGGCTCAAAAACCAAAGAAGGCTCAGGATGTGGAGTTTACTCCAGATCACTTAGCCTGAGAATTAAGTGGGAAATGGGAAAAAATACCAGCGAGGTTCAAACAGAATTGGCTGGTATCTCAATTGCCACAAAAGACCTAACCAGAAAAGGAATTTCTGGCAAAAACATAACAATCTGCACTGACAGCAGACAAGCCCTATTATCCTTGAACAGACAACGTGTTACATCAGGGCTAGTATGAGATTTAGCTAACGTCTCGGTAGATAACAATATTATCCTGAGTTGGGTTAAAGGGCACGACAGGAGTAAAGATAATCGCATTGCCGATTCTTTAGCCAGGGAAGCGACTGGACTAAAAATTTTAGGACCCAGTGACACCTACGTTCTGACGACCTCGACAATTGCGGAACTAGCCACGCGTTACACCCATGCTCAATCCCTAAAGGGATGGGATGGAATCAAAGGATGCAGTCTTGCCAGGATCACCTTGGGCGACCCTGGGAAGCTGGCGCCGAAGAAATGTTTGGCGATGACCAGGAAAAACCTACGCCCAACAGTAGGATTTCTGACTGGCCACTGTCAACTAAGGAAACACCTCCATACTATGGGGCTAGTGGACACAGCTCTATGCAGAATGTGTGAACAAGAAGATGAAACTGTCAGGCATGTCTTATGTGAGTGCCCGGAGTTATCGTCAATAAGAGAGTGAGTGTTTGGTGAGTCTTGGCCTACACCTGCCGATATATAGGAGATGTCTCCTAGTGACCAGTCCACCTTCCTGAAAAGGACAGGATGGACAATGACCTAGGAGCACAATTTCTCGGGAGGATGTACAATGGGTCACATGAGGCCTAAGTGCTGTGGGCTTAAACTCACCCT
Source organism: Lochmaea crataegi (assembly GCA_947563755.1). NCBI lineage: Eukaryota > Metazoa > Arthropoda > Insecta > Coleoptera > Chrysomelidae > Lochmaea > Lochmaea crataegi. The sequence goes on from OX387425.1 coordinate 25,745,880, forward strand.
CCCCACTCTACCGATACAGAGAGATACCTACCATTCCGTTATGGTCGGTAAAAAAGTCACCAGATCTGTATATACTTTTTTTTATATTAATAATAATGCTTACTAATGACCGTTTCAGCTGAACTGAATATAAATCTGACTATCTGACCACTGGCCCAACTGATTTACCCTACATGTTTGTATTCTTTGTATTCATTGTTGGGAATATAACCACCAATCACTTTCTTCGTTTTATTGAATTAAATTTATGAAAGGCATCAAACTTATTCCAAACACTGAACAGGAAACTCGCAGGTACAAATTTATAACATTATTTAGCAGCACGAAAAAAAAACTGTCAAGGCTGAACAGTGAACAGGTCGATTTCACATTATATATTTGCTTAAGCTTTTTCTATTTACTATAGATCTTCACAAAAACATCTTATTTTTGCCTTTTTATGGTTATTTTTTAACTGAATTCCATTTGGATTGTTTGATTGGTAGTTAATAAATATCCTTCAGAATACACCTGATGTTATTGTCGAGGCATCTTACAAAAAAACTGATAGTCAAAAAATATTGTGAATATTCACCAAATATTTTAATATCGTATTGTTTTCCTGTATCTACACTTTTTTAATTACAATACCGAATATCCCAGTGGGATATGAGACAGGGAAAAATTGGTATTGTGAGCAAGGATTCTAAGCTGGATGTACAAAGCCATAGTGAGACCAATCATCAGTTATGAAGCCATTGCGTGGAAAAGTAGGACTAACCTATTGACGACGAGAGAAAGCTTATCTAGAATTCAGACTATCCTGTATATGCATTACAGGAAACATGCCCAACGGTGGCCATGGAAGTGGTTCTTAACTTCACGCCGCTACATATGGTGGTGGAAAGTGCTGCAGGACGTAACGGAATAGAATAACCGATGAACTAGCAAAGAAAGGGGCTGATACACCTTTTTGGGGACTGGAAACATTTTGTGGCATCAGCTCCAATGTAATATTGGATAAAATCAGCAAAGCAGGAAAGAAGTGGAGATCTGACCATTGGAAAGATCTAGTGGAGCTTAGACAATCAAATATACTTCTGGGTAGGTTAGGTAGGTTTGTGGTGAGTGGGTCTATAATGGGTTTGTATACAATATGAAAAGCCTCCTTACCTAAGATTCTTAACCATACGATTTTGACTAGGTAAATCCAAAAAGTTAAGTAAAAACTGCAGTCTATCATAAATTTCTTTTGACTCCATACCAAAGATCCATCCAAAGTACATCATAGTTTCTTTAATTGTGAATTCTCCGTAAAGGGCGATTTCCTGGGGCATGTATCCTACTCGTTTGCCGGGTACTCCTGATCCTTTCGTTCCTTAAAAAAATAAAATAAATTTGAATTTTCATATTTAAAAATGCATATTGTAAATAGAAGCTTTAAATCTTTGTCCTAGTGAACTGATATATTTTCTTCAGTAACAAAAAACGCTTGTATTATTATGAGTTTTCATGAATTCTTGTAGAAATATAATGAAAATTATCGTTCATTAAACGTCCAAAAACGCTTTTCCCGTGCTCGGCTTCGCCTCACACAAACTGTCAAGATGTCATGAGGAAAATGCATGTTCTGAATTAATAATTAAATATACCTTCTATTTTGTTATAGTTGGCTGCTTAATCACGCTAGCTTTCAAATATTTACCTGGTTTTCCTCCAAGCACCCATATTTCTCCGGTGTTCAATCGTCTTCTTCCAACAATACAGGATAGAAGTGTCGTTTTTCCACATCCTGATGCTCCTAATAAACCATATCTGAAGAAAAGAATTTGAATTTGAACCTACTTACAGACTTTCTGATCTCTGTGTAATAATAATAATTAAACTAAATTCTGTCAGTCGGTGTTAGACGATGTTCTCAAGAAGTCAGATATTGTTTCGATTGTTAAATTACTTTGTGCGTTTAATATTTCAGCCCCATTTAGATCTGCAAACAACGCCAAATTAGCAAATTAATTTGCCATAATCACGATTTAATGCTTTAAATGCAAATATAACGTCAAATTTATTCAATGTACTGTCAAATTTCGTTCGAAATGGTCTTTACGCATGTTATACTCCGTTTCACATAAGAAGAAGCCACGTGAAGTTTGCTAATTGACTTGCGCAGAAACCAAAATCGATCTTGTTTATATATGTCGCCTCGTAACCATGGTTAAATAAGTACAGGTTAGTCCAGTAGCAGTTCGCGCATAAGCTTTTATTAAAAATATAGTGCCCAATGAGAAGTGGGGTTTAAAGGCAACCATCTTGTCGCGCAAAGCCAATTACAATCGAGGCGCTAGTTTTTAAAACTACAATTTATATTTATGTATATTTATATTCAAGTAATAATTCATGCAAAAATTTACTTTTATTAGTATTAAAAATTATCATAATTTAAAGTTTACAAAAATGTATTTTATTACCTATACATTACAAATAGAAGTATTTTTTAACAAATTGGAATTTAAAAAAAGTATAAAAGTATAAAAAGGTTTTTTAGGATAGGATCAATGAAAATTGAAAATTATTGTAAATTATTGATAAAATTTTTTATTTTAAAATTAAAAAACTTTTTAATGTGGTATAAAATAACATATTTTTTAAAAATATAATGTTACAATATTTAAAAAAATAAGTCAACATGCTACATACTAGTAATTTTTTTTCTCAGTTTTAATAATGTACATTAATATATCTAAATCTTAAGAATTTACATTAAATATATAACATTTTAACAAACAGTACATGCTTTAAAATAAAATTTAATATGTTTTAAAAACTAGTTAAACATGTGTAAAATATTTTTAATCATATTGTGGGTAAATAGGTAACGGTAGAAATTTATTAACTTTTGCTAATAAATGTTTTTGTTCGTTCGTGTAAAAATATTTTGCTCTTTTTGTTGTGCCTAACCTGTTATCATTTCTATTTCTGCAACACTTTATACTGCACTTACCCATAATAATTTTTATTTCACTTTTTTTTCTTTCTTTAGAAATTTATACTTTATTTAAAAAATATTACAACCGGCTGTTTGTTTACATACACATACACGACACACACATAAATGTATAGCAAAATGGCCGCCTTTAGCCCCCTGCGCAACAGATTTTTATTTTGGTTCCAAGGTCAAGCGCTACTGGACTAACCTGTAATTATTTAACCATGCTCGTAACGACCGTTTCATGCCATTGGCGTTACAAACGATTTTCGTGCCGACATACATTTTATTATTGACTCGTTTCATTCCGTTTGCAAATATGCGTATGCGCAATGGGCCTTTTCGAAGTAGAATTGAATTCGAATCATACCAAACGAAGGGTTTCAAAAAGTTATGCCCGATTGCACCGTTTACTTTAAGATAACCTTAAAATAAAGTAATCTTGAAAAGACTAGTTTGCGTTGCACCGCTTTCTAAGTATCCCTAAAACTAGTTAAGGAGCACTTGATATTAAGTTCCCGATTGGGGCGGGGCGACTTAAGTTAAACTTAGCTTCAAATGGCGGTTGACAGCCGATTTAACCTGAAAAACTTTTATTTATGGATGACATTTTCGAGATGATTCACACTCGATCTGATTATTTACACGAGTGACAAAGCAATGTTTTTCACGAGTTTTAGGATTGATAGAGATAGCTCTGAAATCACGAAATGTTTTTTAAGCAGAATATTACCATTGCTGATATCTGAAGTTTGTTGTTTTCTTTGAATTTATAGGTGGTTAACGGTTAGTTAACATTTGACGTGGGCTATCTGTCATTCGATACCAACGCAAATCTGAAAAGTCACTAATAAGTTACTAGATTTTCACAGTGTTGCCATGTAAGCAATGCGTTAAGTGGTTCTTTACAAAGTAATACTTAAGCTGGAGCGGTGCAAAAAGCGAGAAAATTAAGTACATCTTAAAGTTAAGCGCAATTTACCAAAGGCGTGCTTGAATTCCAAACGGTGCAAACGGGCATTAGTTTCTAGCAGAAAATTTTCATGCGAATATTTGCGCATTCGTATATTTCCGAATGATTCCAGAATTGCACTACTGTCTTAATTTTTTATTCGTTTTGACAACACTTTTGTCTGTTTGAGGCAAATTGGTTCAAATTTGAGCAAAATGTTTATTGTATCTTCTATCAAATGTAGTGTGGCAAGAAGTAAATAAATCCCAACCTTAGCATGTTCAATGTTTACTTACATTTAATAATCACTTCTTCAAATTACCATTTTTATGGCTTAACCAGAGAACAATTGCGTAAATGTCAAATATTTACAAGCGGAAAATAATAAGAAAATCAGTAATAAAATTTTACCATGAAATTATTGCAGAATATTTCAAGGATTATATGAAATTTAGTGTTTGTGTCAAGTTATATAATTATTATGCGTTTTACTTTTTTCAAATTAAACTAACAGTTTGTAATTAATTCCACTATTTAATGAAAAAACTGATGAAAATTCTAAAATATTACTAAATATAATTGTTTAGATATTTGCAAATATCGAAATAACTATCAATAATATTTATATAATTATTATTATTTATATAATTATTTAGACATTTGCAAATATCTAAACAATTATATTTAGTAATATTTTAGAATTTTCATCATTTTTTCATTAAATGGTGGAATTAATTAGAAATATTTAGTTTAATTTAAAAAAGTGATTCCAAAAAAAGGGTCCAAACAATAAAATCTATCATGCGCTACAAACTACACCAATAAGATTCAATAGTGAAGGCAATACATTAATGCCCGATTGCACCACCTTGGCTTAACAAATAAGCCATGCTTCAAAAATTATGCTCGCTGCACCATGATCTAAGCGAAGCGTATATCCACGAAATTTCAAGCACAGCTTTGTCCATTCAAGAAAACGTGGCTTTACTAAGCAAAACATGGTGCAATTGGGCATAAATGAAATGAAATAAGGAATGAGATTAAATAACTCGAGCTTTTTATTAACTATCGCAAGTATTTATGTTTTCCAAAGAGTTGTTTTTAATCCATAATGAAACAAATAAACAGCTTTTTACTGTTCAAAATCTCGATTTTATCTATTAATCTAATCTAATAATATAAGCTGAACATTGAAAAAGTGAAACCATAGGGATTCGAACCCGGGAACCCTCAGTAACGAAACTCTTACGTAACTCCTGTGCTACGGACGGTCCCTGTCCATAATAGTTTTATTCCAACTGGTATTTAGGAAACGTTCTGTACTTGTATCGAGTACTGTATAGTGCGCAAACTCGAATTAGGGATGGACCCATCAACTTTATCACAACTTACAGAAAGTAGTTTTTGTACCATCGCAAAAACAATATAATAATCAGTTGAAACGCGAAAGAATTACAGCACTTGCGCGAAGGATACCTAGAACGGTTCTATCGCCAGTTGGAACGAACCTCTGGGAGTCAATTCTCGACATCGTTCGTTCGTTAAACGGATACGCTCGTGAACGAGTAAAGTTGAACGAATATTACGAGGTGAGGTCAATTCTCGAGCATATCTCCAGCTAATCGTTCCAACGAAAGTATTCGCTCATTTCTAAGCAAGAATAAACTTGGCATCGTGGCAACATGTATCGTTCTGTCAAAGAATATGTTTGATCGAATTTGTTTTGAAAAAGATTCTTCAGATTTGTTGTAGTTGTGAATATCTCGAACACGAATAAAAGAAATAAGCCAATGTCGGTTGAACAAAATAATATTTTAATTGAGTTTATGTGTTCCCATCCTCAATTGATAAAACAAAAATTCTCAGCAAATTATACTAAACAAGACTCCATAAGAATGTGGTATGAACTCACAAGTATTTTAAATGCAACCCCGGGTGCAAACAAAGAGTGGACGAAGCTATATAAAACAAAACAATTGGTGTATATTTAATAAATTTATAATGTATTTTTTATTCAGAGTTGGCATGACATTCAGTCAAGAACGAAGACTAAGAAGGCGCAGATGAATGCACATTCTTCGAAAACAGGAGGTGACCCTGCAATACAGGATCTTTCTCCAGCAGAAGAAATAATAGCTGAAATAATTGGCGATACTGCAGTAAGAGGCTTAGAAATAGTCGAATCACAGGTTCAAGAGATTGAGGTAGAGGATGAAAATACCTCAAAATCAGATTTCCCAAGTAACCAAGTGAAAAATATTGTGATAGAGCACAGCTATCCAAAGAACAAATCATATGATAAACAATCTTATTCATCAGGAAACAAAAAATCTAAATTAAGGAATGTTGCCACGTAGAAATTCACATTCTCTAATTGTTGAAGGAAATTTAACATGTTCATTGAAAATTTCATCGGAATTGAGAGCAGCAGAAACCTCTTCAATGCTCCTACTCACAGAAGATTGACTGACTCCTACCCAAACATTTGCACCAATACCCATTTGATAACTTCCAGATGCAAAAATGTCAGTGCCACCAGTACCTATATGATATTGATAAAAAAATCAGATCCCCAATATTATTACTTCTGGGAAGATCAGTGTCTCACCTCCGTTTCCTTATTCAAATCATGAAGTCTCCTAGGAGGAGTTAGAAAAGGATTCAACTGTTCTATCAAATTTCGAACCAATTGTTTATTTAATCGAAACAAACGGATGAACATATTTTCTGATAAATGATCAAATGGATTTAGCCTAAATGTCTCTCATTACGTTCTTGCACTAAAATTTCAGCTTCGCCCACAATATTATTCATATTATCCAACAAGAGATCTTCTACGTTCATTCTCAACACAATGCACAATTAAACAATTATAAATTTCGATACACACATACACATAACCAAAAAAAAAGACAGTCAAAACTGTATCTCGGGTCAAAACTATCCGCTTAACTCCACGAGCGGATGATATAAAGCACTCGTTGTAGATCGAACCTTTGAGCGACTATTAGGAACGATTAGTTCATGGATTCGTTCCCTGAGAATTGCAGTTTCTAGAAATCTACGTCACGAACGTATACGTTTAACGAACGAACGATCTCGAGAATTGACCCCCTGTTCTGTTCGATATATAATGTTTGTTCCAACTGGCGATAGAACCGTTCTAAGTATCTTTCGCGTTCCAACTGATTATAGTACCGTTCTTGGGACGGTATACAAACTGTACCTTCTGGAAGGGGTGATAAAGTTGATGTGTCCATCCTTAATTCGAGTTTGCGCACCATACAGTACTCGACACGATTCCAGAACGGTTCCTAAATGCCAGATGGAACAAACCTTATAAGTGACCATTAACCGCGACTGCCTCTTACATACGTTTATCTTCCGTATCAGTAAACATTCTAAGGTTCGAATGCCTCATTCATAAGGGATTAATACAAATAAGCAGATCTACTGATATCTGAAACTTTAAAACTACTTAAAAATCCAATAAATAATTATATTATTTGTGAATGAATTATTTACTAAAGTTTTAATATAATTTTGCTTTACAAACGTTTAAGTAGCATAACCATAAAATAAAATGCGGCCCTGTTCAATTTAACTGATTACGTGTTTTTGCTTACATCAGGCGTAAATGAAATATGAACAGAGTATATAGGATTATCAAGGTTTTGTTATGGTTCAAATTCAGTTATTAAGTAAAATATTAATACTTACATGGTTCCTTTGCCAACAGTCATATTTAAGTCACTAAGAACATGATTAGGTTTCTTCTTTGAGCCGTAGTGTTTATAAGCGTGCCGAACACTAACTGCGTTTTGTTTTCTGTTCCATACTGTAGACTGTTGATGTACTAAGGGTGGTCTCTCAACATTTACACCTACTAAATCTGGACCTGGTATCTCTGGTTCCACCCGATCACCCATTGTCGTATTCTCACTGCAACAAATAATAAACAATATATTACCAAAAATATTCGTGATTTTTTTATGGATACCACTTATAGGATTAAGTATTTACTTCGAACATTTAATTTATTTATACTGTCAAAATATTACAAGTATGTCAACTTTATTTTACTGAAGGTTGGTTCTTATTTTTAGGAGAAGAAAATTTGAACTTCTTCAAGTGTTAGTGTAAAAGCTGTATCTTTTTTTCTCAATCTTAAAAAACGAATATTTATTTATATGTCATTGTTGGGCTTCTTGCACGGAGACTGGTCCAAATGTCACCTTTTTCTTTTTGTAAATTCCTTTTTTGATGTTTCAACACTAATAATTATCACAGATTTGTAAAATTATATGATAAAGACGATAGGTAAGTCAAAAACTAGAAGTATTCTACGCTGAAAGTCAGTTTTACGGCTTTTTTTCAAATATTAGAGAGTTATATTGCAACGTTCGTTTTGTAGTTCCCTTAATAAACTCTCTTTTATTTTGACATATACGCATGCTCAGTGAGTCCAACTTTAAGGATATTCCCAATCTAAAATACATATCCTAGTTTAGCAAACCTAACTGAAGCTGTGAAAGGAATGCGGTCGAAAACATTCGATATTGCCATGCTTAACTATGAAAAAGCTGAAGTGCTAAGTATGTAGTGATAATAATTAGAAAATGAACTTTTTATTATTAACAATATGTCAATAATGATTAAACGTTAGTTCTTTAATGTGCTTGTTTCATTGGATTTTGTCTATTAACATTATTTTTTCAATTTCTGAATATTAAAAGATGAACACTTTTTCAAATTTGTTATGGGTTTCCTTCAAGCCGGCAACGTCGTGCGAAAATCATAATTACCAAGCCCTCCGGACTAACTCAATTGGTTAATATTTATCGAACCACCGATGCTAAGTAACCACATGACTTCCTATTGGCAAGCGAGTGCGAGTGTTCTTCCCTCTCACATCGACAATTGACTGACATTGATTATCCAGTGGCGTTTATGTTGTCAATATTTACCTTCGTATTTTCAGTTTTACTAGGTATATTATTATTTCGTATCCATATTGAATTCAAGTACGATTTTTAACAATATTTGTTTTTAACAAATACCGTGTTTTGAAAAATACCTTACCTTTAAAGCAAAGCATAAATTAGTTTCTATATAGATATGATCATTATATAATAATAATTATTTTTAATACTTTTATAAAATAGGTACCGTTTATGACAGATATCGGCCATGTTTCCTCGTCCCTTACCGATGCCGTGTAGCTTCAGATAGACTTTTTAATTAAGTTCCTTTATTTTGACGGATCTATCACCATAAACTGGATGTTTTGTGCCATAAATACAAAACTGTGAATGAAAAAAAAATCTTCAAACTTCTAGGTTCGAGATCTGTCACTTTCACAGGACATATATAGTTTATTCAGTTCTGTGGTACTTTCGATTTCACTTAAAGCGCTCTGCAATAGTGCACTTTTGGTATCGCCTTAAAGGATACTTTATTAGCGGATTTTCTATTAAAGTCGGCCTTTTTCCCATTTGCAATAACTCTCTATTATTGTATGTTTGATTGCCTATATCAAAATCGTTAATTAATAGAGAATCGTCCATTATCCCTGCAGTAGTCGCGCCTGATGCTCCAACAACACTAGTCGGAGTCTGTCAGACGGTATCCGAAAAGGTCTTTTTTTTAAATTATTATTCTGATCTTTTTTATAATCAATGAAACAAACATCAAGGCACGTAAACAAGACTTTATTCAACTATAATAAACAAAATAAAAACAAAACTCTTTGTATATATAAAAATACCTTATACTGAATGAGTCTACGACCTAACAAAAACTAGAGCAAATAACTGAAATCAAACAGAACTCAAATTATTTCAAGAGGAAAAATCTGTTCAAAGACTCACGCTTTTGCACAAGAAATCACAACATTTTTGAATGTGTTAGACAAATGAAGGATTCACTTTTCAAAACATAGACTTGTTTTTGTTTTTGCATCCGACGCAATATTTTCTGGTGCCTTCTGGTATCTCTTCTACATTAGTTCCAGATGCGGTAGGGGTTCCCGCTACATTTGTCTTCTTTGACGGACGTTCTCTGGTACATTCTTCTGATAAAAAGGTCTCTGCAAATGTGGTTCAATCAACGACAATGCTATTTGTGTCAGGTACACTCTTCGTTTCAAATCGTCTCTTGGATCGAGGTGATTGGAGACATGAATAACTTGACTGTTTACTCCAGCGATATTCAATAAAGAGAAGAAAATCACAATGGGCCAGAGTCTGCTAATTCGTGCTACATCATATAGTGAACATAGCTGGTCTACAGAATCCACACCCTCCTTTTGTGCCATTGTAAAACGTTATTATTTCGGGTTTATTTTATCACTCAGTGTCAGGGTCAATTACGTCACTGTTGTGTAAACTGGAAATCATGACAACATTCTTTCCTTTTTTCGGAATGTAAGACACAATTGTCATATGCTCTCCAAATCCGAACATGCTTGAGTTTATTGGACGATGTTTCATTTCAATAAATTCCTTTGGGATTCCCCTATTGTTCTTCCGAATCGTTCCGACCAGCGTCGGAAGTTTATAATCTCTTAGCAATTTTTCGACCAAGGGCACCGAGGTAAACCAATTATCTGTGGTGAGATTTCTTGACGTTTTGGAAATGGGCGATACAAGACGTTCAACAATACTCATAGCGTCATTGTTTGTTTTGAACGGACCTTCAGGCTGTTGTCCCACATATACTTCTAGATTCAACACGTAAAACATCTTCAAATCGACCAACGAAAAAAGTTTCAGCCCATATTTGTTTGGTTTCGAAGGTATATACTGTCGAAAGCCGCATATACCACGGAAACCTAGTAGCATTTCATCTATAGTTGCATTTTGTGAGATAGAATAATGCTTTTGACAGTTACTCACGAACATATTGTGATTGGCGCCAGTTTATCTATTCTCTTTTCTTGTATCCCGGTCGTCTAAACGGAAACTCCTCAAAAGAAAAAGAAACCGTTGCTTACTCATTGTGAGCCAGAATAGGTCCACTCCGGTTCCTTGCTGTCCCATATTTCATCAACACCTGGAGCTTTTTAGCAGCCCTGACAAATAAAGCAATCCAATCAGGGCTTTTATTTCAGTTTTATCTGTTCCTTTGCAGTCTCGATCTCTTTTGTAGTTCTGCATTTTCATTGTTATGTCGATATTTGTATGTTCTACAATAATATCGATGATTTCGTCATTCACAAAAAGATTCCAGCACTTGATGAGACTTTTTGCTTTTTTTGCTTCACCTCTTGTATTAGGAAGTTGCTTATTATGTTTCAGGATCGAGTCCGCGAGACCGAACAATTCCGGAACGCGGAGTATGTCAGACCTAATGCGACTATTCCAGAGTTAAGGGCCAGTTGTATGTAGGGATGTGAGATTGATGGAAAAGCGTTGATTAAATAAAAATCGATTTTTCTTTATTCAAAATTAATCGATTTGTCAAAAATCGATTTTAATAAAAAGTAAATCGATTTCTGCGAAAAAATTGTATTGCGATTTTTTTTGTATTATTTTAAAAAGTACATGCTTTTCATATTCCGATAATGAACCTAAGAGAATCATTCATTTACAATTTATCAGATTAAAAATCATATAAAATTATATGAAAATTGTCAAAAATTTTGAAATATGGTTAAAAATGGTCAATAATTGTCAAAAATTGTAAAAAACTATTGAAAATGGACAATTTATGTCAAAAACTGTCAATAATTGTAAAAAATTGTCAAAAATTGTCAAAAATTGTCTAGAAACTGTCAAAAACTGTCAAAAACTGTCAAAACTGTCAAAAATTGTCAAAAATTGTCAATATAATTGTAAAAATTTTGAAAAATTGTCGATAATTGTCAAAAATATTGAAAAATGGTCAAAAAATTTCAAAAATGGTCGATAATTGTAAAAAACTTTTAAAAAAATGGTCAAAAATTGTCAAAAATGGTCAATTGTCAAAAATTATCAAAAATTGTCAAAAACTGTCAAAAATGGACAATTATTGTCAAAATTGGTCAATAATTATCAAAAATTGTTGAAATTTTGAAAAATTTTCGATAATTGTCAAAAACTCTCAAATTTGGTCAAAAGTTTTGAAAAATTGTCAAAAATGGCCAATAATTGTCAAAAACTATCAAAACTGGTCAAAAATTGTCAAAAACTGTCAAAAATTGACAATTATTTTTAAAAATTAACAATTATTGTAAAAAATGGTCAAAATTTTGAAAAATAATTGATAATTGTCAAAAATTGTTAAAGTTTTTGAAAAATTGTCAAAAATTTTGAAATATTGTCGAAAATGGTCAATAATTGTCAAAAATGGTCAAAAATTTGGAAAAATTTTCCATGATGGTCAACAATTGTCAATAATTATCGGTAAATAATTTTGAAAAATGGTCTAAAATTTTGAAAAAACTATCAAAAATGGTTAAAAATTGTCAATAATTGTTGAAATTTAAAAAAATTGTCGATAATTGTCTAAAATTTTGAAAAATGGTCAAAAATTTTCAAAAATGGTAGATAATTGTAAAAAACTTAAAAAAAATTTGAAAAATTTTCAAAAATGGTCAATTGTCAAAAATTGAAAAAAAATATGAAAAATGGTCAAAAATTTTTAAAAATTGTCAAAAATGGTCAATAATTGTCAAAAATTATCAAAAACTGTCAAAAATGGACAATTATTGTCAAAATTGGTCAATATTTATCAAAAATTCTTGAAATTTTGAAAAATGGTCGATAATTGTCAAAAACTCTCAAATATGGTTCAAATTTTTGAAAAATTGTTAAAAATTGTTAAAAATTGTTAAAAATTATTAAAAATTGTTAAAAATTGTTAAAAATTGTTAAAAATTGTTAAAAATTGTTAAAAATTGTTAAAAATTGTTAAAAATTGTTAAAAATTGTTAAAAATTGTTAAAAATTGTTAAAAATTGTTAAAAATTGTTAAAAATTGTTAAAAATTGTTAAAATTCTTGAAAAATGGCCAATAATTGTCAAAAACTGTCAAAAATGGACAATTATTGTTAAAAATTGTCAAAATTTTGAAAAATAGTTGATAATTGCCAAAATTGTTGAAGTTTTTGAAAAATTCTCAAAAATTTTGAGATATTGTCAAAAATGGTCAATAATTGTTAAAATGGTCAAAAATTTGGAAAAATTATCCATAATTGTCAACAATTATCGGTCAGTAATTTTGAAAAATGGTCTAAAATTTTGAAAAAACTATCAAAAATGGTTAAAAATTGTCAATTATTTTTAAAAACTGTTAAAAGTGGTTAAAAATTATCATCATTTTGAAAAATGGTCAAAAATTTGGAAAGATGGTCACTAATTTTGAAAACCAGTCAAAATGATCAATAATTGTCAAAAATGGTCAATAATTGTTAAAATTTTGAAAAATGGTCAATAATCGTCAAAAGTTGTCAAAATCTTGAAAAATAGTCAATAAATAATACTAGCCGTTTCCGAAAATCGATTTAAACACGTAATTTATAAATTCGATTAATATTACTATAAAAAATCGATAACTAAAAATCGATTAAAAGAAAATAATAATCGATTTACAAAAAAATCGATTATTTTTTAACATCCCTAGTTGTATGTATGTTACATAGATAACCAATTGGTCATCTGAACCAGGTTCACGTGTTGACCATAGTCAAATAAATCAATCATTGTACGAAAGAAGTTCAGGATGTGATCAGCTGAACCACAGTCAAATTAATATTTGTATATTGGCAATAAGGTTACCCTAAATTTTAGTTTGTTTGAAGAATCAACGTTGATTGCACTAGTTTCCAAGTATAGAAACATTATTGAGTGCAAGAAAACTGACTCGGTGGCTATCGAAACGTTGAATTAAAAAATATACAAAAGATTGTGGTTTAATCTCCCAAAATAATTAACAAAAAGAAAAATAATCCATGAACTTTAGTTAAACCATCACTTTTGGTGGTTCAGAAAATTGTATAGTTAACTCGTGGGTTAACCAAAATAATTTTTGACTACGTTTCGTACAACACTCAAATAGCTTTGATCATGAGTTAACCCTAAACATTAGGTTAACTATGCTTCATACAACTGGGCCTAAAATAGGGATCATTAATCAATTATTTTGTATGTTGTGTACCTACATTAATATAGCTCAAAAAAGCACGGTCGACTGAAAAAAATTATTAATACCGTGAAAGTAATAATGTAATTGAAAATCATAACATAATAACAATAATATGACTAATAAAAAGTTTTTAAAAATTAAACGACATCGAAGAAAAGACATAAAGACGATCGCAATCGTGCCGAATGACATTGATACGATGAATTACTTAATGATGTTGCCATTTAAGTAGGTCACCTGTCCTAGATTTAATCTAGGCACGAATTGAATTGCGTGTGTGATGTTTACTAAACAATTTGATAGACGATGATTATTATTGTTAGTACTTATATTTTTATTTTTCGTTGCATCGTATAGGAAGTGGCTACTAATCCTCTACTCCGAACTATTAAACGTTATAAAGCAGTATAAAATAATATTGATCATTTTATAGTTATTTGGACAAGCGTTGAAGTGCAAATATTTAACTAGAAATAAGCATGCGTTCTTTGGACTTTTCCAAATTAAAAGGTATTATGTTTAAAATTTTATTTGTTTTTTAGTCAAGGAAATCGATTCTGCTGGCTATAAAAATGGCTGATCTATTGAAATCTGCCTTTTCAAACATCATAAAGAACTAACTCAACATATAAAATTAATTCGGAGGAATGTCTTATACAAAATTCAAGAGAAACTATTAAATTGTAAGAAGGCTCAATAAAATTTAACTTATGGCCGTATGCACCGTTTAAGCATTAAACTATAGTCCGTCTGGAAAGTCTTTTTTCCTAATTTTAACATATTTCTTTTTTGTAACATCTCAAGTCGAAAGTAATGCATCAAGAAGATTGTGCTAAAATTAATTTGTTAATTGCAAGCAGGCTTAAGTTTTGTGTTATAATGTCACAACTAGAATAAAGGAAATTGTTGGAATATTTGTATAGAAGAGGTGTTGAAAACGTTAAACAATTTTCCGAACTCGGAAAAAGTGCAGTATAAGAGACAACAAATAGGATAAAAAATTGGAGAGATATGAGACTTGGACCAGTCTCAGGAAGACCGCGTAAGATTAGCGGAAACAATTTAAACGCTTTAGTGGCCTTAGGACTATAAAATCCGCGCCTAGGGTTTCGATAATTTAAAAATCAACGAAGAATAAACGTGTGTCCAGGAACTGTCCGCAAGTCACTGAAAAGACAAGGCTACATATCAAGACAACCAAAGAAAGTCCCTGCTATGAGACCTTTACAAAGCCAACGAAGAATAGATTTTTGTCAATATTTACGAGATGATAACTTTGGTAATGTAGTTATATCCGACGAAAGTTGTTTTCAGCTTGGTGCAAATCGCCTAAAAATCCTATGAAGAGAACAAGTTACTGTTCAAATTTCCCACTAAAATAATGGTTTGGGGAGCAATATATGTGCGTGGTGCTACACCTCTTTGTATAGTTGATGGTACCGTTAATTGAGGTTTCTTTCCCGAAACGGCTCATGCTTTATATCCAGAGAGCTGGCGGTTACAGCAGGATAATGCAAGATGCCATACTTCTGCATATACTGCACCTTGGATGCAAGAACAAAACTTGACAACAATTCCATGGCCAGTAGCTTCACCAGATCTTAGTTCCATTCTATGGAAGTTGAATCAGTTTAAAATTAAACGACCAATATTGGAGGTTTAACTTGAAACTGTTCTTTTTGACGCTTGGGTAACTTATGTCAATGCCTCATAAAAGGTTGGTTAGATTTGATGAGGTAACTGTCATGAAAAAGTTGTTGATTTCAATTATTTAAACTGTGACTCGTTTTATCAATGAAATACATGTAATTTGGAATTCAAATAACAACCGTCACGTCCGTAACTATAAACGAGAGTACTCAAAACTCAAATAACGTTAAGCATTGTCACCAGCGAACGTTTTTCTCACAAAAAAGTCCCTAAATTTTTCGACGTAGTCAAACTTCTTTCAGGTTTAGCTAAGCTTCGTTCGGTGCATACCAAGGCAGCATTAACGGCGTTTAACTCTATTTAAACCAGTTTAGTTGAACGGGTTTATATAGTACTATACGGCCATTAAACAACTCCCATTTTCTTCAAATTTAGGTGGCGGCCAAATGTACAACGGTTTTATTAGAGTATTCAATTCCTCTTCTGGTTTTGTACATGCCACATATTGGAAGATTAGTACTTTAGAGGATTTGTAGCAAATACTTCGTGCCAAAAACTTGGGAGATGATAGAGAGACTAAAAATAATTATAGTACTTAGTATTATTAAATGGCTTGTTGAAAATTAGTAAAATTTTAAACGTTCACTAACACCATGATTGCACACTTTTTGGCGTCATGAGCAAGTCTAAACTACACTTGTGAACTCAGGTACGGACTAAATTCAATGGTTAATGCGGCATTTTTTTTCAGTTACAAACGCAACAATTAATTTTTTAAAACATTCTTAAAAAAGAAAACTCATCTTATCCATTTTTTTCAATTGCTCACACACGGATATTTATTTAAAGTACGACCAAAAATCTATGTACGTAACCAATTTGCACCTTTATCATTGGTGTATTCTCTCTATTCGCTCCTTCAATCATCTGAGAAAAACGTATTCAAGAATAAAGGTGACATGCCAAATTATGAGTTCTTATGGGAAAGGAAGGCATATATAGGATCCAATTCCCAAAAATTCGATAATTGGGCTCCTGCTGGCAGCACTTTTTCAAAGTTCTATTGAATTATGTTTCATTCACTCCTAATATTATTATTGATAATACAATGTGCAATAATTAGACCAATCAACGTGGAACTGTTATTTTGTATCATAAATAATAAGAATGTTTTTATAGAACTGTCATGAAAAAATGATTACAATTTAGAATAGCATTATGTAATCACTTTACTTTTGTAAATTAAACTAACTGTTTATAATTATATCCACTATTTAATGAAAAACCAATGAAAACTTATATAAATATAAACTTAAATGTCCAGAATGTTATACTGTCTATATTGGTCAAAACACTCGAAATTTTGAAATTAGATACAATGAACACTTACGAGCATATAGTGGAATAGTGGAATTAATTATAAACAGTTAGTTTAATTCAAAAAAGTAATATAAGTAGATTCCTCAAAGTAAAGGTCCAAACAGTAAATTCAACATTAATCATGTTTTTAATGGCAAAACAAAAAGTAAACAGCAGTGCGTCAAGCGTTTTTCGCGAGCTCTTATATTTGTTTATTAAGGATTAAAACTACTGAATATTTAAAAAAAGGGTGGAGAAGGATACTCAAATCATCGGATAACTCAAGAACTGGCGGTAATTGAGCATGGTAATTAGTTCTTGAAATGCACTCGAGGAAAAATGAAGAGAGGTGGCACTAAATTTTCAGTGGCACTGACTGCCAATTCCATTGTGACTGTTACTCCTTTTTCTCCAGAAGTCATTCTCCCTATTTGTCTCTTGCCCTTTTCTGCCAGAATTTTCGACGGTTTTTGGACTGTGGTCTCGTCTACTTTCCATATCTGGTGTTCTTCAAACATATTATTGTAAAACACTCCAACATTGTTGGCATTGAAGCTAGTCGCCCTTGCCAAGCTGGTCGCCTCTGGTTGACGTGAACTAAGATTTGAATGCCTTTTTTTGTAACTGAGCAACCAATCTTCTGTTGCCATTTTCGAGCTGTTCCAGTTTTAAGGATACCGAATGTAACATGCCACTGCGTATTCATAATCATCAACCTTACTTCTCTGCTTGTCCCGCCCGTAGTAGATTCGACTACAGTTAACAATGTACTCTTCTAATTTTACCTCCAGTTCATCAGAAAATATTTGCCACGGTCTGACGTAGCCAGCCTGCTCCTTTTCCCTTTTTATCAAGCCTTGTAAACTCATAAAGTTGATTTTATGAATTTCTGCAGCTTTTCGGAGGAAAATTTTTTGTTCATTCACGTCATCAGCCGCCATTTTGTAACTGTCGAGGCTAACCTCTGCCCTGTTTGTCGTTCGCTTATAATTACGAACCATTCTGAAAAGAATTAATGCCACTTTCATAAATAAGTTCACCTACTTTGAAAACCTTGGGGCTAGTTGTTACAGCCCAACTGTAACAACCTGCCTCAGACCACCTGATGGCATCAAAACAACACGACGTAGAAGCTTGCAATTACATTATATTACGTGTTAATATATGTAGAATGCGCTGATGTTATAAGAGAGACTTACCTGCAATCCTCTCTTTCGATATATCAAACGATACGGACTAGGGAATATGTACTTTTCGTGTTCAGAAACACCCAAACATGCACCACGCCGTAACTATCGTCGCTTCACCCGCGAGTCGTACTTGAACACAGTAGTTTTAGGCATACTTTTGCTGCTAATCCCGTCGTCAACTTTCGGAATAGTTGCGCGCGAAAAAGGAGTGTAACAATTTGCCCCGTGTAACAACAAATCCCGGTCTCCCCTACATTAGGAACCTAAGTTCGTTTTTTTTTCATAACATGTTCAGTAGATATATAAACTAAATAAAAAACAAATGTTGTGAATAACCAGCTACTAATAAAAAGGTTTAAGTTAATATGAATACAAAAATTACGCAATATTAGCTCAAACACCTATCAGAAGCGCGCGACGTCACTCTTTCGTAAACATCATTTGACTTTTTGGCTGTGACATTTTGTATATCGTTTTCCTTTCATTCTATTAGCCAGTTTTGCATCGTTCATGTGATATATAAACTATCAATAATCTCACCAAAAGTACGACAAAGGAACATCTGCTATGAAACAATGTTTTATTAAGGCAAATAGTTCAACTTTGCTAAGAATCGAGTTGATGCTGGAAAAGGTGAATTCCTCCTTTAAAACCTTTATTTTTTGCAGAAACAATAGTTAATTTGGATAAATAGGCGTGCCATCATCGTGGAGCAGTTTCTAAAAATCACTCGTCATGCCTATTAAGGTACGAATCTGTAGGCAACTGCAAACTGCAGCGGAAGTGGAAGTGAAATGGAACTCATTCGGAACGCGACGACACTGTCGCTTTCCGTCGTCGCTCACCTCACTACCGCTCTCGTACTAGTAGTTTTGCCGACCACAGGTTGGTAACAAGCTTTCAGCGTGCAATTTGTTAGTAAAAAATGAGTTCAAGGACGCCGAATAGGCCAATTATATTAATCTGTGTTTTCTTCTCAATAATGGTTAACTTCCCTATTTAGCCTATTTTTAAATGTAGGAATTTTGAGCCCTCTAATTTTTCTGGTGCCTCCTCCAACAAAATGTTTAAACCTCTTTCGACATCTTATCACGACACTCCCTTAAAACCTACTGCAACCGCCGGTTTGTCGTTGCATTCTCCATTATGCTTGCGGTTGCAGTTTTTGGAGTTCAAGACATTGTCGCTTTTCACAACTTCTCGAAGAAAACTCTCCCGTTTCTAAGATTTTTCACTAATAAAAAATTCGTCATTCTTGATACATCCGAATGACAACTAGTAATGATGAGCAAAGCAAGACCAAGACCAAGACCGGCTTAGTCTTGGTCATGCATGCGTGATCTTGGTCTTGGTCTTGCAGCCTCATATGTGGTCTTGGTCTTGGTCTTGCATAGTCAGGTCTTGGTCCGCAAGAGTCTTGCAGGTCTTGCATTTTATAGTTGGGAAAAACCCACAACAAAATTATTATGAAACATTTTATGTCTAGTATTGTCACGTATTGGTATATCTGCCGCCGTTTTTTGATATTGTTCGATAATTTATTTATGGATCTATTACTACCCAAGATGGGCCATCAAAAACAGATAATAAAATAAAATTATCTCCTAACTACCCCCCAAAAATCAACCAGCAACCCTTGATTTTAAATGGGTTTACAACAAGATCCTCGTTTTAGCACGGTACACTTATTAGTATGTGATATCACAGGTAATATTGTGAGTGGAAAAATTTGTTCAACAAACATATTTTTATTTAAATTAGCTAGATATATTTATTTAAAATTCAAATTGCTTTCATGATATTTTGAGGTAAAAATACACATTTTGTAAGAATTAATTTGGAACATTATTGAATACATTTTAAAAAAGCAAGACTGCAAAAGTCTTGGTCTTGCATAAGTCTTGCACAACTCGGTCTTGGTCTTGGTCTTGCAAGCCTCTAGCTGGTCTTGGTCTTGCATTTTTTGCAAGACCAAGACCAAGACCAGTCTCGCTCATCACCAACAACTAGAAAGCCTCGTTCACCCGTGCAAGCTCACCATTTAATCCACACGCCCGGCCGCTAATGCATTCTTCAGTTCACACTCTGAGTGAATTGTTGAATTTTTTATTGATTCGTTGGCACTACGTAAACGAAAAAATTAGTTTATTTAGAAATTTTATTGAACAATTCAAGGAATCGATCAGAAACTCAAAATTTTCAATATTTTTGTCATAGTGGCTACCGAACTTAATTTTTTTTTCAATATACGTGGTTTTTGAAGACCAGCATTTTCAAAACACTAATGAATCCATCAATTATATTTTTCAACGCCAAATTTAATAAAAACAAAGAAAAAAAAATTTTGGCAGTCAAACTCGGAAAAAAATAATGTAATTATTTTTTAATTTTCTTGTTATTGTTCATAAAACTACAACTTATTATCTATCGATTGCAACAAATTGCGTATCGATAGCTTTAATGTTCAGAGGCGAGGTTGAAAAAATATATATACATATATTGAAATTTTGTGAGGCCGCCATTTTGAATTTTTGAAATCCTAAAACACCAACGTTTTCAGGGTCTGGACTGCTATATTTTGCTTTAATATGAAGTCGATAGTATTATTTCAATTATGATTGTCAATCAAAAAACCATTTTGCAAAAGAATTTTCAATTTTTCGAAAATTAAGGATTGAAAAAAATTGTTTCCAAAATATTGCATTATGTCGTTTTATAGGATATAAAATTTCCTACAATTTTCATGACCACAATTTTTTGGTGCGATCAAATCTAAAAAAGTTATAGACGGAAAACTCTCGCATATCAAGTGCTCTAAGCTGTGCTTCAAAAATCTAGGAATGTAGTCTATACTAGATATACTTTCGTTTAAAAATATCAAATCTAGTTACCCAAACTTGTTCATTTTCTATCCTTACTTCTCCGGACTATGAGCCACAAACAAAGTTACAGCTTGCTGTTGTTGATTGATCACATTGGATGGCAACGATGGTCTATTTGTTATGGCTATTTAAATATTGCGTTTACAAGAACTCGTGATATTTTTGCATAAATAAAAATCATAATAATAATAAATTTTATCGCTATAGCACAAAATCAACAAACATTTTCATTACTTCATATTAATAATTGACCCATAGTTTTTGTCTCAATTATTCAATATGACCTTTTTTGTCGAAATAATGGAAATATTCTTATTATTATTATTCAAAATACCTACACGAACGTTTATAATTATTTTTTTATTAACATCAAACTGTAATCCAAACAAAATATGCACTAAGCGTTTACAAAACAATATTTATCACTTATTAAAATTTTAAACACAGTGAACAACATTATTATGGACCGAAATCGAAATCGTTTGTACACCTAATTTCAAATATATTACAATTTATAGTAAATTATTTTCTTATCGAACGTTTTCCTTGAAAGTCGTACAGTGTTTTGAATGATTAATGAATCTCTGAATTTATTGTTTCAATCGATATAAATACTTTTTAACGAGTCGCCAATTATAAAAATTGTACTTAAAGATAATACGTTGAATTATATTCTGTTCAAATATATAAAGTAGTGGTTATCCCTTATTGATTTTTGGAATAGCAGAAAATGAAAAACAGCTGAACCATATCCACGCTCATCTTGAATCAAGACTGGAAACGCATATTCCGTTACAAAAGCTCAAGTTTGTAGAGCAGACCAATCCCAGTTAGATGTCACTATAAACAACAGGACAGGAGTTCATTGTAAAGTGACACTGGATGGAGCAAATTTTTCTTCTATGAAGAGAAATATTCTATATAAATAATTGAAAACTACAGAAAATGTCAGAACGACGGGATACAAGAGTAGGAAGGCCCTTCCAGAGGTAGCAGTTAAATGAATGAAATAGTAAGCATGGAAGCACAACGTTCAGAAAAAACGGATTAAAATTCAATCAATTACAAGATGGAGCTAAGATCTAAGTAGGGAGAAGTCTATAATACGAGTCTTGGATAACGGTATTTGACTAAAAAAAATATATAAAAGCTCTACAAGCCATGAAGGCCTGAGTCTTGGTTGGCTATTTTCCTCTATTCTCTTTAATTTTTGCTTCCTCTTCCCAGCTGCGTATGTTCAACAGCTCTAGGTCATTTTCTACTGCCATCCAGTTCCTCTTCGAAGTACTTCTTTTGTAGCTCTGTTATTTGCAAGTCTCTCTATGTGCCCTAAGTATCTATAATTTCATGAGCTCCTGATTTTTTCTTCTGATCCAGATATCTTCTACTTTTTCCACCATATATTCATCTGAGTACTTTTCTCTCCCATATATCTAGTGGTTTCTCTTCTTTTTTATTAATAATCCACAGCTCTGCTTCATATAATACTGTCGGTCTTATGATCGTTTGATAATTTTTGTTTTGTTTTTATTGATACTGCTTTCGATTTAAATGTCTTCAGTAGTGCTCCTGTTTCCTTTTGTTAATGTTGTATTAATTTCTTCTGACTCATCATTTCCGTTGTTGATATTAATTCCTAGGTAGCTTATTTCGTTTGTATTATTAATAGTTTAGGTACTCTTTATTGTCTAAAATACTCCGAAAAGTCAAATCTCTATCCAATTCTCATTATGATATATTTTGTTTTATTGTCATTTAACTGAAGACCCTTTTTTCTCGTACAATTTACCAGACGTTTTAAAACTTCTATTAGTTTCTTTGGCGAAAATACTTTGAAAAATAGTTGCAGCTAAATATAGTCTTCACTTAAAAGAAAAAGCAGCAAACCTTTGAGGATATGCTTCAGATATTATCGAGGCTATAACTATTTTAAAAAGTTTTGTTTCGATTCGGCTATGATCATTAGGAACAGTTCTACCTGGTGCAGCTGAAGAACCGCGAATAAAAGCATCAATAAACTGCTTCGGTGAATATTTAGATATTCAGATAATAAAATTATCAATTGTTTTGAAAATGGCAAGTCCTTGCATGAAACAGATTCTTTACTAAAAAGTGTATACTACTGTAGGAGAAAAACAGGTGAACCATATCCACGCTTATCTTAACCCAAGACTGTATCAAACTGGAAACACATCTACCGTTACAAAAGCTCAAGTTTGTAGAGCAGACTACTCCCAGTTAGATGTCACTATAAACAACAGGACTAGAGTTCAGTGTAAAGTGACACTGAATGGAGCAAATATGTCTTCTATGGAGAGAAATATTTCTGTTGACATATTCTATATAAAGAATTGAAAACTACAGAAAATGTAAGAACGACGGGATACAAGAGTAGGAAGACACATCCAGAGGTAGCAATTGAATGAATAGAATAGTAAGCATGGAAGCACAACGTTCTGAAAAAATGAATTAAAATTCAACCAATTACAAGATGGAGCTAAGATCTATGTAGGGAGAAGTCTATAATACGAGCCTTAAAGAACGGTATTTGACGAAAAAATATGTATAACAGCTCTACAGGCCATGAAGGCCTAAGTCTTGGTTGGCTATTTTCCTCTGTTCTCTTTAATGTTTGTCTCCTCTTCCCATCTGCGTATGTTCAACAGCTCTAGGTCATTTTCTACTGCCTCTATCCACTTCTTTTTTGGTCTTCCTCTCTTTTTTTTACATTCAGTTCCTCTTCGAAGTACTTCTTTTGTAGCTCTGTTATTTACAACTCTCTCTATGTGCCCTAAGTATCTATAATTTCATGAGCTCCTGATTTTTTCTTCTGATCCAGATATCTTCTACTTTTTCCACCATATATTCATCTGAGTATTTTTCTCTCCCATATATCTAGTGGTTTCTCTTCTTTTTTATTAATAATCCACAGCGCTGCTCCATATAATTCTGTCGGTCTTATGATCGTTTGATGGTTTTTGTTTTGTTTTCCTTGATACTGCTTTCGATGT
Source organism: Lochmaea crataegi (assembly GCA_947563755.1). Lineage (NCBI taxonomy): Eukaryota > Metazoa > Arthropoda > Insecta > Coleoptera > Chrysomelidae > Lochmaea > Lochmaea crataegi. The sequence continues at coordinate 25,770,014 of OX387425.1, forward strand.
AAATGTCTTCAATAGTACTCCTGTTTCCTTTTGTTAATGTTGTATTAATTTCTTCTGACTCATCAGTTCTGTTGTTGATATTAACTCCTAGGTATATTATTTCGTTTGTATTCTCAATATTGTCTTTATTGTCTAAAATACTCCGAAAAGTCAAATCTCTATCCAGTTTTTCGTTACCAATTCTCATTATGATGTATTTTGTTTTATTGTCATTTAACTATTTTCGAGACGTTTTAAAACTTCTATTAGTTTCTTTGGCGAAAATACTTTGAAAAATAGTTACAGCTAAATATAGTATTCAGTAAAAAGAAAAAGCAGCAAACCTTTGAGGATATGCTTCAGATATTCTCGAGGCTATAACTATTTTAAAAAGTTTTCTTTTGATTCGGCTATGATCATTAGGAACAGCTCTACCTGGTGCAGCTGAAGAACCGCTAATAAAAGCATCACTTAACTGCTTCGGTCAATATTTGGATATTCAAATAATAAAATTATCAATTGTTTTGAAAATGGCTAGCCCTTTAAGCATGAAACAGATTCTTTACTAAAAAGTGTATACTACTGTAGGAGAAAAACAGGTGAACCATATCCACGCTCATCTTAACCCAAGACTCTATCAGACTGGAAACGCATCTACTGGTACAAAAGCTCAAGTTTGTAGAGCAGACCAGTCCCAGTTAGATGTCACTATAAACAACAGGACAAAAGTTCAGTGTAAAGTGACACAGGAAGGAGCAGATATTTCTTCTAAGGAGACAAATATTTCTGTTATTTGCAAGTCTCTCTATGTGCCTTAAGTATCTATAACTCAATGAGCTCCTGATTTGTTCTTCTGATCCAGATATCTTCTACTTTTTCCACCATATATTCTTCTGAGTATTTTTCTCTCCCATATATCTAGTAGTTTCTCTTCTTTTTTATGAATAATCCACAGCTCTGCTTCATATAATACTGTCGGTCTTATGATCGTTTGATAATTTTTGTTTCGTTTTCCTTGATACTGCTTTCGATTTAAATGTCTTCAATAGTGCTCCTGTTTCCTTTTGTTAATGTTGAATTAATTTCTTCTGACTCATCAGTTCTGTTGTTGATATTAATTCCTAGGTAGCTTATTTCGTTTGTATTCTTAATAGTGTCTTTATTGTCTAAAATAATCCGAAAAGTAAAATCTCCATCCAGTTTTTCGTTACCAATTCTCATTATGATGTATTTTGTTTTATTGTCATTTAACTGAAGACCCTTTTTTCTGGAATTGAATAGATGAGCCTTTTTTCTGGCACTATTTTCCAGACGTTTTAAAGCTTCTATTAGTTTCTTTGGCGAGATACTTTGAAAAATAGTTACAGCTAAACATAGTCTTCAGTTAAAAGAAAAAGCGGCAAACTTTCGATGATATCAGATATTCTCGAGGCTATAACTATTTTTAAAAGTTTTCTTTCGATTCGGCTATGATCATTAGGAACAGTTCTACCTGTTGCAGCTGAAGAACTGCAAATAAAAGCATCACTTAACTGCTTCGGTCAATATTTGGATATTCAAATAATAAAATTATCAATTGTTTTGAAAATGGCAAGCCCTTTAAGCATGAAACAGATTATTTACTAAAAATTGTAGGAGAAAAACAGGTGAACCATATCCACGCTCATCTTAACCCAAGACTCTATCAGACTGGAAACGCATCTACCGTTACAAAAGCTCAAGTTTGTAGAGCAGACCAGTCCCAATTAGATGTTACTATAAACAACAGAACAGGAGTTCAGTGTATAGTGACACTGGATCGAGTAAATATTTCTTCTATGGAGAGAAATATTTCTGTTGACATATTCTATATGAAGAATTGAAAACTACAGAAAATGTAAGAACGACGGAATACAAGAGTAGGAAGGCTCATCCAAAGGTAGCAATTGAATGAATGGAATAGTAAGCATGGAAGCACAACGTTCAGAAAAAACGAATTGAAATTCAACCAATTACAAGATGGAGCTAAGATCTAAGTAGGGAGAAGTCTATAATGCGAGCCTTAAATAACGGTATTGGTTGGCTATTTTCCTCTATTCTCTTTAATTTTTGCCTCCTCTTCCCAGCTGCGTATGTTCAACAGTTCTAGCTCCTTTTCTACTGCCTCTATCCACTTCCTTTTTGGTCTTCCTCTCTTTCTTTTACATCTCTTCTGAGTACTTCTTTTGTTGTAGCTCTGTTATTTGCAAGTCTCTCTACGTGCACTAAGTATCTTATACGTTGCGACCTTACTACCCTCGATATAGGAGAACTTGCGTATAATTCCATGAGCTCCTGATTTGTTTTTCTTTTCCAGATATCTTCTACTTTTTCCACCATATATTCTTCTGAGTATTTTTCTCTCCCATATATCTAGTAGTTTATCTTCTCTTTTATTAATAATCCACAGCTCTGCTCCATATAAGACTATCGGTCTTATATGGTTTGATAAATTCTTCTTTCTTGTTTTTCTTGATACTGCTTTCGGTTTAAATGTCTTCAATAGTGCTCCTGCGCTCCTTTTTCCTTTTGTTAATGTTGTATTAATTTCTTCTGGCTCATCAGTTCTGTTGTTGATATTATTTCCTAGGTAGCTTATTTCGTTTATATTCTTAATGGTGTCTTTATTGTCTAAAATACTCCGAAAAGTCAAATCTCTATCCAGTTTTCCGTTACCAATTCTCATTATGATGTATTTTGTTTTATTGTCATTTAACTGAAGACCCTTTTTTCTCGCACTATTTTCCAGACGTTTTAAAACTTCTATTAGTTTCTTTGGAGAAAATACTTTGAAAAATAGTTACAGCTAAATATAGTCTTAAGTTAAAAAAAAAAGCAGCAAACCTTTGAGGTTATGCTTTAGATATTCTCGAGGCTATAACTATTTTAAAAAGTTTTCTCTCGATTCGGCTATGATCATTAGGAACAGTGCAGCTGAAAAACCGTAAATAAAAGCATCACCAAACTGCTTCGGTCAATATATGGATATCCAAATAATAAAATTATCAATTGTTTTAAAAATGGCAAGCCCTTTGAGCATGAAACAGATTATTTACTGAAAAGTGTAAACTACGGTAGGAGAAAGGGTTGATTGTCACCTAGATGTATTCGTATGTTCAAGATTAAAAAAAAGCTTTTTATTCGAGAGAGCCGGACCTGTGCTTGTGAAAGTAAGACGTGGTTAATATCGATCCTATAAAGAGTTAAATTGCTAGGGAAAAACCTAATTTAAAAATCTGAAAAGTGGTATAAGTAAGTTAGTGCAACATAGAGAGACAAAAGTGCAAAATAATAATTGTAAGTAGCCTTTAATTAGTCAGTAATCCGAAGAAAACGGATTAATTCAAATAATAAAATTCAGTCTGTAAAATTAAATGCAATAAAAAACTGGTCACAGCTTATCAGTAAACAGTAAATATTAAATTGTAAAAGCGATAGCGGCAAGTGAATAAAATTAGTACAGGGCCGAACTGAGAAGCATAAGTAAAATTTCAATTTAATTGGTCAGTTCGTAGAGTAGGGTGGAGGCTGAACGAAGTAGGCTTACACTATACCAAACTACGTACGAAACACCAAATAGGTTGGATGAGCCAAAAAAGGAATAAACCGGAACACGACGAGTCACTGGAGGAAGAAAAAATATTTCGCAAAAGTAAAGCAACAGAGCACTCACCAGGTAAACAACGAGAAATGGACGAATTAAGAGAAATATTACAAGAATTTAAGAAAGACATCAAGGGAGATTTGCAAACAATAAATGCCGGACTAGAGCGAATGAAACATGATCAAAACGAAATCAAGAAGGAAATACAGCAAATCAGAGAAGACCAACAAGGGTTTGGAGATGAGATAATCAAAATATTAAGAGAAAATGAAACTATAAAAAAGGAAAATGAGCTAATAAAACAAGAAAATAAGAAAATTAAAGAAGATTTGGATGAAATAAAAAAAACACTAGAATGGATAGAGAAAGACAAAAAGAAAAACAACGTGGTGATGAGTGGACTGCCGATAGATGAGGAAAATCCTGCAATATTGAAAGATGCAATAGAGAACTTCGCTAGACAGAAGTTGAATGTGAATGTGCAGGTGAAATCAGCTACGAAACTAGGACCCAGAACATGCTTGATACAATTTAATGAGGAAAAAGACAAAGAACAAGTAATGCAGAATAAAAATAAACTAAAGGACAACAAAAACGAAAGAATATACATCAACAACGATCTAACAAAAAATGAAAGGTTGAAACAGAAGCGAATGAGGGACATAGCAAGAGATGAAAGGCAAAAAGGAAACATAGTTAAGGTTGGGTACAACAAGATAATCATAAATGGAGAGGAATGGAGATGGGACAGCAAGGAGAGCGAAATAAAGAAAGATAGTTCAAAAAACTAGTAAACGAAGATGAAACAGAAGAAAGAACACTAGAAACGATGACTAGGCTTGAACAAGGACATGAAAAAGTATTAACTAGAGGAAAAGTGGAAGAGGATCATAGAAGAATGAAAAGGAAACAAAAGATAAAACAGAACTCGAAATATAAAACAATGAAAATAAGCACATGGAATATTAGGACGATGCTAACTGCAGGAAAAATGCAAGAGATAGGAGCGGAATTGCGAAGATATGGAATAAACATAGCTGCCATACAAGAGCATAGATGGAAGGGAAAAGGGGAAATAGAAACAAAAAATTTCAGTCTCAGATACTCAGGGGGCGAGAGACAAGGACAATATGGAGTAGCCTTTATGATTTTCGGAGACGTAAGGAAAAATATTCTAGAATTTCGGCCGATAAGTGACAGACTTGCATACATGAGGATAGAAGCAAAACCGTCCAACCTATCGTTACTAAATGTATATGCACCGACGGAAACTGCGAACAGAGAAGAAAAAGACAGATGGTATGAAGAAATAGAGGAAGAAATAGAAAATATCCCTAAGGAAGACACGATCATGGTAATAGGGGATTTCAATGCACAAATAGGAAAAGAACAATATATCGAACTCGTCGCAGGAAAATATACAATACATGAGAGGACCAATGACAACGGACAGCGATTATGTAACTTAGCAACACGAGCGGATATGACCATAAGCAGCACAAAGTTTCCACATCCCGACAAGCACAAAATAACATGGATATCACCAGATCACCGAACACAATCTCAAATAGACCATATTCTAATAAACAAAAGAAGGCAATCCTCAATTAAAGATGTAAGATCTTATAGAGGAGCCTGCGCAGACTCAGACCACTTCATGGTAATGGCAAAAATAAAATTAAAAACAAGAAGACACAACCTCAAGAGTGAAAAAAAAAATGGGACATTGAAAAATTAAAGGATAATCTAGTAAAAAAGAAATACGTAGAACAACTTGAAAATTATTTAACAGAAGATGGGAGGCAAGAACGCAATGATATGAAAGAAGAATGGTGCAATATAAAAAACGGAATACAAGTAGTAGCGGAAAAAGTGATAGGTAAAAAGAAGAAGGAGAGCAAAAAAGAATGGTACAATACCGAATGCCAAAAAATAGCTGAAACAAAAGCAGAAGCTAGGCTAAAATGGATAAGAACAAATAAACCAGAAGATAGAGAAAAATATCAAACACTAAGGAAAGATAGCAAGAAAATAATCAGGAAAAGAAAAAGGCAATGGATGGACTTAAGGATACAGGAAATAGAGAAAAAGAAATGGAACAGAAATTCAAAAAATTTTTATAAAAAAATAAAAGAAAATAATAGGACTTTCAAAAACAAATTAAAAGGAATAAAGAACAAACAAGGAAAAATTGTGGAAGATGAAAAACAATACAAAGAAATATGGAAAACGTACTTTAAGGAATTACTAAATGAACCAGTGATAGAAGATGAAATAGGAGAAGAAGCAGAAGAAGAAATTATTACACAAGAACCAACATTAGAGGAAGTAAGAGATATTATCAAGAGAGGAAGTAATGGAAAAGCACCTGGGAAGGATGGAATCAATTTAGAGCTGATAAAACACGGAGGAGACATGTTACATGAAAGAATATATAGATTGGTTAAAAAAATATGGGAAGAGGAAAAAATGCCGAACGAATGGGAAACTGGACAAATCATAACGATACACAAAAAAGGAGACCAGCAAGAATGTAAGAACTATAGAGGCATTACACTATTAAACGTAGCCTATAAAATATTATCATCACTAATACAAAGACGACTAATAACTGAAACTCAAAATATTATAGGACAATATCAATGTGGATTCATAAGAGGCAGATCAACAACAGATGCAATACACACTATTAAACAAATTATGGAAAAAGCATACGAACATAAATATGAAATAGAAATGTTATTTTTAGACTTTGAACAAGCCTTTGACTCTCTAAAGAGGAACGAAATTATGAAAGCTTTAAAAGAACAAGGGGTAAGCAAAAAACTAAGAAAACTAATAGAGATGACAATGAGACATTCAAAGGTTAGTATCCTGACACAAAAAGGAGAAACGGAAGAGTTTGAAATAAACAAAGGTGTAAGACAAGGAGACTCACTGTCAGCTACGCTGTTCAATCTGTCTTTAGAATTTGTTTTGAGAAAGTTACAAAAGGGAAATCTTAGAACAACAGGAAGTCAATTCATAGCCTACGCTGATGACATAGTACTAGTGACAAAAATAAGGAAAATCATGGAAAAATTACTAAGGGAGATTGAGGAGGAAGGGAGGAAGTTGGGACTGAAAATTAATGTGAAGAAAACGAAGATAATGAGATTTGGAAAAACAGGACAAAATGGGGAAATACGAATAGGAAATAAAAAATTCGAAGTACAAAAATTCAAATACCTGGGGGTAATGATAGACAATAAAGGGGAAAGAAGAACGGAGGTCGAAGAAAAAATAATGGCAACAAATCGAGCGTACCAAGCTAACAAAAATTTGTTAAAAAGTAAAATATTGACTAGGCAAACAAAGTTGAACATATACAATACAATAATAAGGCCAATAACAATGTACGCAGCAGAAACTATAACTATGACGAAAACAGAAGAAGACAAACTAAGGATAAACGAACGCAAGATATTAAGATCAATTCTGGGTCCAGTGAAGATAGGAGAGCAAGAATATAGAAGGAGAACGAACCAAGAAATATTAGAAAAACTGAATGGAGAAGACATAATAAAGAAAATTAAAACTCAAAGAGTCAAATGGCTGGGACATATATGGAGGCAAGGGAAGGAAGCAGTAACAAAGGCTATGCTACAATGGCAGCCGGGAGGGAAGAGAAGACGTGGAAGACCCAGATCTAAATGGTTGGCAGAGGTAGAGGACGACTTGATCAGGGCAGGTGTGACAAGATGGAAGCAAGAAACAAGAGACCGGAAGAAATGGCGGCAAATAAGCGAACGGATACAATAATAAACCGAGGATGGGGAGTGATCCACCCCGATAAACGGATTTAGAAAGCGAAAGCGGCGCAACCTCACATGAGGTGTTAAGCCATATATATATATATATATATATATTTTTATTCGAGATATCTCAATTGGCTTGAAAAAAGTGCATCGAAAATATTTTGGAATGCAATGGAATCATTTTTTATTGAAAACTGAATGTTTTTTTGTTGATTTGTATTCCCGAAATATGAACCGTAACCCTTTAAATTTATTAAAATAAATATTGAAACTGTTACATTAAAAAAAAATCGTCTCCAAAACAGTTTCAATATTTATATTAATAAATTTATATTATAAATATTAAATTATAAATATGGAGATTTAAGCAAATTAAATTGTTTTATTTCATCGTTTAGTATGGATCTTCATCAAGAAAAAGCCTCATCTATTCAATTTTTGAATCGTCTCCTTATATTTTCGTACTTACATGCTAATTATTCTATTATGAATACCCAACAGTCTAAGCACCACATTCAGGAAATTATTCCAAGTAATCATGGACCAAGTCACTAATATGCAAAACACTAAACCTACAATTCACTTGACCACTGGTCCCCTGCCACATGACACTGAAAACTGACGCTCCAACAATACAGAATTAATTATTTTACACGAAATAAAATAATTACTACTTTACAACAAATTATAATTGATGTCACTTGTACTGCTTGGCAGTAATCATTACCGCGAATATATTAATGGTGGTCTAGTTGATTGTAATTGTTGTTTATAATGTCCCAGTAGTTTTTTTTTTTTTAGATTAAACTTTGGAGTTGTTATAGGATAAAAATAGAAATGTAGTTTCAACGCAAACGCGCTTGGGATCAATGCGAATATTTGTGTTTTTATGATAATTTTAGACCTAGTCACGATAACTAACAAACATATGAAAAATTAATCGCACGAGCTAAAGATTCAGGAAATGAAATATCCTATTTAATAATGGAATAATAAATTTTACCATCCAGATTTTCCTGTTAGGATGTATGATGATTTTGTAAATATTTGGATTTAGCTCAGTTAACAAACAGAATCGTTTAATTATGCATCACATCAGTACTTCTTAAAATTATGAAAGTAGTTTTTAACCAGGAACGACCGAATTCCACCTTCTCAACATAGTTTTGTACCTGGTCGGTCGATCATGATGAATTTCTTCAAATGTGGTAGAGATTGGTCGCTTTCACTGGACTGCAAACAACAGGTGTATGTTATTCACTCGGATTCTTCGAAAGCCTTTGATCGTGTTCCGCATAATCGTTTACTGTTCAAATTTGTAAGCAACAGAAGATTATGTGTGTGATATGTCTATGTTTGCCAATGACATTAAATTATACACCAACCCCTTACTTAACCAGGTTCAACAGGGAGAAGACCTTCAAGCGGTGTTTGAGTGGACTAAACAAGTAATCAGTGCTGCATAAGAAAAATCCTAGTTATAGATACACACTGACGACTATTAATTTGGCCAAGCAGAAAAATTTGGGTGTTTTCATTAACCAACATTCATCCCTAACTTTATAGTGGTGTTTAATACGTATACAAGACCGATTTTAGAATTTTGTAGACCTCTGTGGAGTGTCTTATCCGTAAATAACTCTAATCGCCTCGAAGCTCAGAAATCAACCAACATATACGGCCCGTAAAATTAGTGGAGACATAATGGTAACATACAGAGCAGTTAACAATAAATCTTGCATGGTTCCACTGAACTATTATTGTAGACTTCCTTGACATTCTCGTAACAACAATTTCATTGTAGATGTTACCAGAACTTCTTGTCAAACCGGGTATTTGACATTTGGAAGTGTCTTCCAGAAGATATTTTCAAAAATAGTTATGACTCCTATAAGATTTTGAGATCGACATAAACATTTTTTTATTTATATGTGTATGTAATTGAACATCTTTTCTTTTTGTACTTATTAGAAATTGCTTTGAGAGCTATATAGGCCTCAGCTCTTCATCTCATATAATAATAAGAATTTTACTGTGCTATATGGAGCTAATGCTTTGTAGCTAGAAGTGGCACTGTGAACAGCCCAAGCAAAGCTCTGGTACAGATTAGAATTCAATATTTTGAAAAAAAAGCTTGAAGGGATGCTTAGGGATGTTCAACGGTATTGATCAATATAATTTATTTATGGGTATTAGGATACATTTCCGTACATTAATTTAAATTAAATCAACTCAAATAAAGTTAATGTCATCTTCATTAGCTATTACCTCGTCATTTGAGATTCCTGGCAATTACTAATAAAGAGAATTGTGTGAATCGATCATTACTTTTATCTCCCCTTTTTATTAATCATTATTTGTATCATTTTACCTTAATTGGTCAATCGAAATTTTTAATGAATTGGAACTTGCTAAACATGTATAAAAATAATTGAAAGTTATCAGAATAATTATGAATTAAAAATAAAGGATGTGTTAGCATAATTACGTTAATTACATTTTTTTGCCGAATATGACTAAAAATGTAACCCTGGGATACTCAATGCCAAAAACTTTTCTACTTGTTCTTAGTGGCCCTTGTCTTCGATTTTTTCCACTTTTTCTCTCTATTTTTTTCTACTTTATGTTTCGCTTTGCCAGTTCTGTACTATACTACTTTTTCCAGTTTACCTTTTACTGCATCCAGCCATTTTATTCCAGGTCTGCCCCTTCCCTTTTTGCTACCTGTTCTACCCATTAGAACTCTCTTAACCCATCTGTTTTCCGACATTTTGCTAATATGACCCAACCACATGGCCCCCTGTGCTCTTATTATGTTTGGTATCGTCGGTTTTTTGTATAACGCTAGCAATTCTTTATTCGTTCTTCTTCGCCATCCATTCTTTTCACTCTTCCAAATATTTTTCTCAATACATTCATCTCTCATATTTCTAGTATGCCCTCTTCCTTTTCATTCAAAACCCATGTTTCACAGGCATATGTTACTGATGGTCTTAATATCGTTTGATATATTCTGATCTTAGCCACACAGGATACATTTTTTGATTTTAATATGTTTGAAAATATTCCTGCCGCCTTACTACCTTTGGATATTATTTTCTCTATTTTTTTTTTCACTTCCTTCTGCTGTTAAGTTTACTCCTAAGTATTCTAGTTGTTCCAAATTTATAGGTGCAGCCATCGCATTTTATATTTAAGTCCGTTTTTTTATCTCTCATAACCATGTACTTAGTTTTCTTTTAATGTTATAAATAAAACTAACTGTTTCTAATTAATTCCACTATTTAATTAAAAAATTATGGAAATTATTAAAGGATATTGATAACTATTTCGATATTGACATATCGAGGCCATGCGCGCAACCTAACAATGGCGCGCGGAGGGCTATTTTCAGTGTTAAATTAGAATTATAAATAATGGAGGTACAGTTCCGGGAGTTGGAACTTTTTTTTACCAAATTTCCTCCTCTTTAAAGATCTTTTTTTCAAATTTCGAAAATATTTATAATTTACGAACACAAGCTACAAACACTACTTTTTGAAAGTGTTTAATTTTTTATACTTTTTGGAATTTTTTATGGGCTAATTTAATTATTTGGCACAATGATCTAGACATTATTCCGGATGGAATGAGCTAAATCACATAATTTCAATAAAATTATGTAGAATTAACACCATTTTAAGCTTATAGACTAGACTATTATAGGTATTTTAATAAAATTGTCCAGAATTTTTTTTTAATTGTTACAATAAAAAGTTCTATTACATCGTCTTTATTTGGAAAATATTTACTGAAATTTGGATGAAGAATTATATTGTTTATGATTATTATTATTATTATTGTTGTTTTATACCCCCCAATTGTTATTATTTCAATTTAAATTTTTAAAAAATGTCCAAAATATTATTAAGTTTCTGTTAATTTATAATTCCGCAATATCGCAATATAAATTTGTCAAATAATTTTAAAATTTTTCTTAATTTCAATAAATTAAAATTTACTTCCCTCGATTTAGAAGGTTGACTGTAGTTCTACCATTTTACGTTCTGCATATTATTTCCATATTATTATTTTTAAATTTGGTTTATTCTACTGATTTTTTTATGTTAAACTTTTTTTTCTATCCCCAAAAATATTCAAAAATTCTTACCCTTATTTATATTGCAACGCTCCTCAATTTTTTCTTTAGAGTACACATTTTTAAAATTTAATTGTTCCAATTGGTTTATTCAAAAATTTGACATGCGTTAATATTGTGAATTTGACAGTAATATGAAAACAATTTAAAATTTTTTTAAGGATAATTTATCTTAACATTTTTTCAAATTTGCGGATTTCCCTTGCCGAGTTGATTCCAAAAATGTATCAAAAGTTGAACATATTACTCGACCGGTTTCACAAATAACATTTGCATCGTCTATAATTCACTCTGCTACTGATGACATTACTTAAAAGTTATTCACCCTGTATGATAGATTTTATTAAATTGAATTAAAATCAAAAATCGACTTTTTTCTGGATTTTTTTATATTTATCTGATAAAAAATTTATGCGTTACTTCATCATCATACAGATAATTTAATATTGATATTGTATTTACGTGAATGCAATATAAAAATAATTTTTTGCTAGCAGCAGTGACGTATCCTTGACATCAATTCCAAGTTTCACTATGTAATTTTATTATTATATTGCAACTGGATTCCTCCAACATTTGGGTTAATTAGATTAATGTGATACTAGTTGACATATATTACAAATATTCTACAATTCGATGAAACAAACATGAAACGATGTATGAACAATTATCTACAGCAGCAGCAGCAGCATATTTTCCAATAAATTTTAATTATTTTATTTGAAATTTTGGTCAGCTTTAGCTGCTATATATCATTTTTTAATATTTTTCAATCAAACTAAAGCTGTCTCATAAACAAATCATTTCTCAAGTTTAAATATTTTTTCTTTGAATTATTCGAATGCAGCATTGTCTTGAATTTTTCCGTAATATCCCATTCTCATCAATTTATGTAAAACATTGTAGTATTATGTCTTGGTGTTTAATAAGTATTAGTTAATCAAATCAAGACGTTAACTACTTATTTTTATATTTTTTGTCAACAAATTTGCATCATCGAAAATTGTGACCATGAAAATACGTTTTTCATAAATTACAGCAGTAAATATCTGCTTATTGTCGTTGGAGGAAGAAAAAGCAATAAAAGTTAAATAATTAAATATGAATTTATAATTTATCTCGTGGTTACAATAAAGTGTTTACAAAATTAATTTTTCATCATAGTGTCAAGATTGAATTCGTAAAATATGAGTTTTATCAGAAGTCTAAGCAATTTAAGACAATACATAAACAACATAAATTCATGATATAAGGTACGTTCCAACCACCAGTAATTTACAGTATCATTACTAATACACATGCGCAGTTAAAAACAATTGTTCCAACCACCTGAAATTACTGGTTCAGAATTCTCGATTACTATCAGTTCTCTGTTCCATCTCGTTTGGAGACCAGTAAAATTATCGTTCAAACGATTCTTGCTGGATAGCGAGTACCGAAAGTTCTGAAATTAGGAAACCTGCGCAATTGTAACATCTTTGTTTTAAACCAATAAGAAGGAAAAAAATTGACTCAAGCTATACCATTCTATAAAAGATCGCAATTGATAATTAATCTGACCCTCAACTGGAGAACAGATGACTCTGGACAAAATGCGGAAGAGAGCCAATTTCATCAAGGCGTTAGTAGGAAAGTTTGGGCGAACACTCCCATCCAATCTTCTCCACACTCATAAAACCTTCATTCGACCCATTATAGACTACAAATCCACCATCTATAGCACCCTCACATCCGGTACTCTCAAAAACATTCAATCATGCGAAAGAGCCATTCTCCGCTACTGCCAATACAAATCATTTATGTCCCCAAGCATCCAGGTTTATAACTACACAAACATTCCCCCTATCTCTTCTTGTCTAAAAAACCTACAATCCCGTTACGTCAATCGAACTTATAACCTCCGAAAACATCAATGCAAAAAATACCCTCCAAATGCCTTGGTCAAGACGTCAATCACTTTCAAGAAAACCCAAAAAAATTCCCCTTCCCTCCTCTTCGCCTCTTAAAAACCGCTTACGAAGATTTACCCGAAGATCTCGTAAATTATCTCAACAACTCCCCCATCTCTATCAGATAGCTACTCCGCGTACTCTTCAGGTAACCCCATCGGTGTTACAGGTTTTTTTGTGGTTTCCCTGTAACCTGTCCTAGTTTCTTCAAAACTCTGATAGCCAAATGGCCGATGGTCGGGAGTACCCAATTCCCAAAAACACTAAATTTACAAAAAATAAAATAAAAAAAAGTAAATAAAATACTTAAAATGAAATAAAAAAAAGAAGGGAACTGTTTTTTTACTCCTGTCCTAACCAAACTAAATCAAACTTAAATTAACTTAGCGCACGTTCTCGACCTCTTCGCCACCACACACCAAAAAAAAATAGAGTACAGCGGGGGACTTGGAAAGTCGCGGCAGAAACAAACACGACCTTCTTCTTCTTCTTCTCCCTCAAAAAAGACCCCTTAACCCCCCCCCCCTGCAGAGGACAATTACCTATATCAGGGACAAAACTTCACAAAAATCTAATCTACAAAAAAACTTCCTTCCCCAAAAAACAGCCCTTTCGAACTTCTCTCTCTCTCTAATTAACCTGAAATGGCAAATAGCAGCATTATTCAAGTGATACTAATCAGAGGAATAATCTTGTTGATGTATTTACCTTTGATTCTTTCTAATTAAAAAGCAAATTTATTATAATACAAGGGGTCGTTCTCCTGATTAACTGGTCTTTGATTGATTACGTAAAATTTTTACCTCTTTTCGTTAATCAATGTTTTTTACAATTAATTTGGAAATATAAGATACATTTTGGTTTATTTATATTACTGAGAAGGTTTGGCAAAAGTCCATTTTTTCTTTGCCAGTCCAGGCCAGTTGAAACAAATAGAAAAAAATAAAAAAAGTGGAAAAAGGAAAAAAAGTGGATAAAATTAACAAGGTAGTTGAATGCAACACAAAATTCAAATATTTCCTCTTTTACATTGGGATAAACTCTAGAATTATAAATGGTTCTTTTATGTTTTTTCAGTCTTTGTGATGTATGTTATTTTAAGTTATTTATTTATATTTTATTTCAAGAACAAGTGCTAGTTTAAAAAACTTTTTTTATAGTTTCTCTTCTATTTTGTCCAGTCAGACTCACAAAAATCCGGTTTCTCCTACGTTTTTTTCCACACTAATGTCATTCATCCAAACCTGTCATGAAACAGAAATCACATCAATAATTTGCATAATGCTTTACGACTTAGAAATATAAAGTATAGAACGTTTTGTATAACGTATGTTTATAACGGAGCCCCACAATACATTGCATAAATTCTTTTTTAAGACCTATGTCTAAGGGAGAATTTAAATTATTGCTTGTTAAAAATCAAAAGCTGAAAATAGCATTGGTTAATAATAAACAACCCAAATTTGTAAATGAAATGGCATTCCTTTAGCTTAACCATTAAAGAAAAATTGGATAGGTATATTAAATACAACTTTTTTTCCTCTTTATTGTTGTTTTGGGTCAAGTACGTTTACTTAAACTATACTTGAAGTTCAAGTGACAAATAAATTTTTATGAATTTACCGTCAATTAAATAAGCAAGAAATTTTTGAGATCAAAATAAATTATAATTATACGAATGAGTGGGATTGTTGGACAAAACATATGAATTCGTCAAAAGTGAGGGATTAAAAGAATAAAGAAATTTTTTGTGTCTTTGATCACCATATTCACCTGCGAAAGATATTATTATATTAAGAATAAATTGCAGGGCCGGATCTAGACGTACCTACATGTCGCAAGTGTCGATCGGTTAGATAGTACCTCAAGAGATTTAAAAAAAAAGAGGAAAAGTCCATTTTTTAAATTACTTTGTAATATAATATTCCTATACACATACATACATAAAAATGTTAAGGAATAAATATTAAAAATCTCTTGCAAATTTATGAAAAAAACCGAATAGTTTTAATTATGAAAGAAAATCGAAATTTGGAAGAGGAATATTGATTTAAAAATATTAAAAATTTCAAAGCGCATGGGGGGATCGCCCCTCGCTGGATCTACCCTTGATAAATTATACTATTTCAATCAAATAAAACCAGAATTAAATTTCGCAATAGAAATATAACATACAGGGTGTTTCTAAATTCATGCGACAAAATTCAGGAGGTGATTGCTCGTATGAAATTAAGTTGGGTCTTTCCTATAACAAAATTTCCTCAGCTCACCCCTTTCCGAGATATCACCCTTAAAAGGTGGTGACTGAAATTGATTTTTTTATTTTTTTTCTAAAATTCCTGTAAAGCTAGAAACTTGAAATTCTGTCATTTCCAGCATTTATTATGAATCGTATTACATTTTACATCTTTACTGTTTTCCACTCAATTTATTAAAAAAATTATGGGGTTTATTCTTTTTCTCTGCAGCTGTTGGTTTTGGGAAAAAAATTTGAGAATAAAAAAAGTTTTTAAATAAAACAAGGATTTTAAGTTAAATTTTATTTCATAAAACTTCATCTCGAAAAAAAGTTTTGATATGAAATAAAGTAAGGGCTGCTAATTTCACCCCCGTATAATGTAACAGGAATATTCAAAAAATACCCGTGGTTAGTCCTTTGCGAGTGCACGAAAATTACAGAATTTCAAGTTTCTAGCTTTACTGAAATTTTAGAAAAAAAATAAAAACTCAATTTTAGTCACCACCTTTTAAGGGTGATATCTTGGAAAGGGGTGAGCTGAGGAAATTTTGTTATAGGAAAGACCCATCTTAATTTCATCACCTCCTGAATTTTGTCGCATGAATTTAGAAACACTTTCTCGACCGGTTTCATAAATTACAAAACAAAACTAAACAAGTAATATTTTTATACGATTGATAGAATGACAAAATGAAGAAAAATATCATAAAGCCGATAAGATACTTTGACAAAATTTCAACTTTATAACAAAATTAGAGGAATATTATTACATCTCGTACTCGCAAAAATGCTAACGAGGGATTACCTCCTTTACAAAAATCAGGTGCACATAATATAACAAATACATTTATTTCAATGCAGTTTATGTCGATGAAGCACAAAGAAATCCTAGAATAAGATATAGTGAACATCTTAATTGCATTAAAAATAAGCATCCAGATAAGTCAAACTATGCATAATATGAGTCAAATAATCTCCCCACATTATATAATTTGTTATATTATTTCTGATGGGTTTATAAAATGTTTTTAATGCATGTGAAAGTGAAATTCTTCTAATTTTTGGGGGCTGTAATGAACAATAGTGTAACATTTTCAAAACAGAATATCCTAATGTGAATTAAGTTAAGTTCTGAAATAGTAGAACGAAACTGTTGGGTCTGCAAAATATGTTTTTTTTTATTGAAGGGAAACATTATTGGACGGAATATACTTAGATAACTGTCGGGAATTGCAACCTCAAAATAGGAAAGTCGCAAGCGTTATATAATATCCAAGTGCCTGTATCCACTTAATTGCAGGATAATCCATTTTTTTCGAAATTACAAAAATTCGTACTTTGTATACCTACCAATCTTACGACAAAGTTCGGTATATGGGTTATTTTAAGAGATATAAAAAAATGTTAATTAGAAAATTATGTCTTTGAAATAAATATTTTGAAATTAAAATTACATTTTTTCATTGCATCTCCATTAGTTTAAGTTATAGTGAAATTAAACATAAAAAACCAGAGAACAGAAAATTAAAAGTTCAATTAAAAATATAAAATTTTTATTTAAATTATACTTGACTGTTTTGGTTTTTTAAGTAGAAATAAATGAAAAATACAGAGAGGCAATTCATTTGTTTGTAACAAATTGTTTATTGAATAAACAATGAAAATTTCAACAATAATTTATTTTTTTATTGTAAAGACCAAGGTGAATGATGATTTAAAAAAAAATGATTACTTAATATTAATTACAAGTTGTAGAAAAGAATTGTTAATAAACAAATCCATTGCAATAAAAAAATATTTTCAAAAAACGGTTTTATTGAATTTGTTTCTTATTGCACGACATAGGACTTTTGAGAAGGCTAGTGAACACGTAAAACGTGTAACCGTTACGAAAAGTCCGTCACGCAACAGTGTTGCCATATTTCTGAAAAGGCTAGTGAACTCGTGAAACGTGTAATGTTACGAAAAAGCGAATAAGGGTTCGTCAAGCAATAGTGTTGCCAGATTTCTGAATAATCAACTAATCCAATGAAATTTAAATTGGAGCTTGCTTCTTATTGCACGACATAGGACTTTTGGGAAGGCTAGTGAACTCGTGAAACGTGTAATAAACGTGTTAGACACGCGATAGCTCATTCAAGCGACTG
Organism: Lochmaea crataegi; assembly: GCA_947563755.1. Classification (NCBI taxonomy): domain Eukaryota; kingdom Metazoa; phylum Arthropoda; class Insecta; order Coleoptera; family Chrysomelidae; genus Lochmaea; species Lochmaea crataegi. Next base: position 25,787,885 of record OX387425.1, read on the forward strand.
TGCGCAATCTCTCTTGCCGCACTGAGCTCGCACACCTATAGGTGTGAAAAATTGTCAAAATTTTGAAAAAATGGTTAATAATTGCCAAATATGTTAAAATTTTCGAAAAATTGTCAAACATTTTTAAATATTGTCAAAAATTGTCAAAAATTTGGAAAAATGATCAAAAATTGTCAAAAACTATCAAGATTTTGAAAAAATGGTTAATAATTGCCAAAGACGGTCAATAATTGTCAAAACCAATTAAAATTCGTCAAAAATTGTCAAAAATGGTCCAAAAGGATCAAGAATTGTAAAAATTTTGAAAAATAGTAAAAAATTGTCAAAATTATGAAAAAATGGTCAATATTTGCCAAATATGTTAAAATTTTCGAAAAATTGTCAAAAATGGTCAATAATTGTCAAAGACAGTCAATAATTGTCAAAGACAGTCAATAATTGTCAAAATTCGTCAAAAACTGTCAAAAATGGTCAATAATTGTTAAATTTTTTAAATATGATCAAAAATTGTCAAGAATTTGGAAAAATGGAATAAAATTTTCAAAAACTAAAAATTTTGAAAAAATGGTTAATAATTGCCAAATATTTTCAAAAATTGTCAAAAATTTGGAAAAATGGTCAATTAATTGACAAAATTTTTGAAAAATGGTCAAATTTTTCCAGAAATTGTCAAAATTTTGAAAAAAATGGTCAATAATTATAAAAACCTGTCAAAAATGATCAATAATTATTAAAATTGTTCGAAATTTTTGAAAAATTGTCAAAAATGGTCAATAATTGTCAGAACCTGTCAAAAATGCTCAAAAATGATCAATAATTGTCAAAACTGTCAAATTTGGTCAATAATTGTCAAAAATTGTCAAAATTTTGAAAAAATGGTCAATAATTGCCAAAGATGTTAAAATTTTTGAAAAATTGTCAAAAAAGGTCAATAATTGTCAAAATACGTCAAAAACTGTCAAAAATGGTCAAAAATTGTCAAAATTTTTGAAAAGTGGTGAAAAATTCACGAAAAGTGGTCATTCTATTGTGCATGAGAAACAAGCTTCTGTCGGCGGTCCGACGACCGCTCACCTTTTTTTTAAATCATGATTTTCATGAAATATTATGTTTCCGAAAAAAAATTTAAATTATCTTTTAAACAACGCATTTGTATATAACAATTTTTCAAACATTGGGGTATAAAAATTATCAAAAATCATTTTTAAGTAGCTTCTGATCATGAGAAAACAGATCCAATAGGTAATATTATAAAAAAAATTTTTTTCAATGTTCAATGAAGCTTATAATTTTTAACCTAAGTAAATTGTTAATAACAAAGCGAAAATTAACAATTTTTCAATTTTTCCAACGGGAATCTATTTTAATGCCCTTGAAAAATAGCTCCACCAAAGGAAAAAATTCTCAGATTAATAGTTTAACAATTATTGCACTTTCAATGTTAATGTTCGTGCTACAATAAATTGTTAATTAACTAATGGATAACTAATTGAAAAATCGCGATAAAAATTTTTGGACCGCGGATTATTGTTCATTGATCGGACCGCGGATTATTGTTCATTGATCTATTCTGTAGTCGCCTGAATTTTTTCACTTCTTAATTATCATATTTAATAAGTTTGAATAATATTTATTCATTAAGGGTCCGAAGTTGGCGTGGCTTGCGCAAGCCGGAGTATCTTCAAGCCTCTGGGAAAATTATAAATATTGGTCATAAAGTTCCGGGAGCTCGGACTTCTTCCTAGGAAATTTCCTTCTCTTTTGGAATCTTTTTCCAACTTTGAAAAATCTCAAATAGTTTTTGAGATATTTGCAAAAAACCAAACCCCCTTTTTTTCACTTAATTGTTTATAACATTTGCAATTTTAGAGAGCGGCCCTTGAACTTTCTCAAAAAACATCTACATGTCACTCCGAATCGAATGACACCTCAATCATAATTTTCGGATAACTCTAAAAAGTTTTGACCTAAAAGGCACTTGTTGACTAGACTATATATTTGTAAGGTTATACCGTTGATTGAAAACTTCCGGAAACAGTAACCGTGAATATTTGGCTCTTAGACCCTTTTGTTCCAATGGAGAGTCAATCCACATCAATTCACAGCTTGCATTCAAAGTTTGTCATGTTCCATTGCCATTTCAACGATTTTCCTCCATTCCTTCCTGTCCTAGGTCTTTTGCCTCCAGTTTTTCATTTCCATTTTTTCAAGGTCTCTCTCTATTTGGTCCATCCATCTAGCTTTTTGGTCTACCTTTTGGTCTGTTTGTAACGGGTGTCCAATCTGTTATTTTCCTTACTACCTTCTTTCATCCTTTTGATATGTGTCTAGAAGTCTTAAAATTATTCAATGAATACTGCTTAAGATACAAATTATTGGAGTAATGTCCCATTTATATTTTAATTTATGACAACACGGTTCGGATATTAGAATGGGATTGTTAAATTATAGTAGATATTGCCAATGTTTTTGCATATAAAATTTTCGAATATTTCAATATATTTTAATAATTATTTTTGTGATTATCAGTATTTCTACGGATGTATTACAGATAATTATTGACCGTTACCTGCGAATCGATTTCTTTGTTTAGAAATGAGGTGAAGTAAATGCAAGGACTTTTGAAATTTATTGGGTATAAACTCCATTTGTTTCCTTTTATAATGCCGTGATTAAATAAATAACTAATCGTGGATAATTAATTTTATATTGTTTTACATAATAAAATGTATAGCACATTAAAGTATAAGTGGATAAAAAGTTCCTTAAAACACGCACAAGTCTTTTAAAAACAATACTTTACGGCTTTTTTTTCGGTGCACACTGAAATAATAATACCAAAGATTACAAAATAAATATAAGATAGTTCACTTGAAGGCGGTCTGATTCTTCTTAGTGTTTTAAACGATCGCCGCACTCATAAATCATATTTACGGCTCCCTTTTGTCGTAAATACCGACACCGCTAGGTACCAGGGAATTAGAAGAGTATATTTTATTGCAAGCTATACAGGGGTAACTTGAGAAATATATATTCAAATAGGATGATTTATTAAAGGTTTTTTTTATATAATGTTTTTAAATGTTAATTATTTCGAAAAATGTTCAGGATATGAATTTGAAAAGGAAAGTTTAGGTATAAGTAAAAAATACATTAAAATTTTTAAAATGAATCAATTGACAGATTTTATTCAACATTTTAGTAATTTTGTGATGCTTATTGATGATCTAGCGGTTATTTATACAGAATATCACAAATTAAATTATACATACTTATTGGCCACCAGAATAATAGGACCACTAAAACAATTTTGATCTTTAGATTAGACACTCCGTATTTTTTAGATTCACAAGGTTAAAACAGTAAAAACATATTATGCAGCTGCAGGATATATTTATTAATAAATTAGATATGTGAATTTTCAAATTTCTATGAATACCCAGTATCTATAAGTACTAAATAACTAACTAATTTATTATTATCAAATATCTTTGTTACAATAGTTTAAAAAAATTGAATTCCGTATTTGATAATAATTAATTTAATACCCACCTCTCAACGTCTTTGGGACAACGATAAAAGGATATTTCTGGTTTTCCCACCTTGCTGGAACAACCCATCACAGCACAACACACGGGCATTTTAAAACCACAATTATAATATTATTAATGTTACTTTTGGAAGACAGGAGTTAAAATAATGCGAACAAGAAATTTTACTTCCGGAACGTTTTCCGAAAAACTAAATGAAATACTTCTACAAAGTTTCTAGAGATTGTAGGCACATTTCTGGCCCTTAATTGCTTCTCTATATTTTTATCATTGTTTACATTATAAGTACTTAAAATCAAGACTGCATTCAGAATTCGTGGGAAAGTGATAAACTACCATTTATTATGTATACAACTAAGACCATTAACAAATATCACAAAATATTTATTTTATAAGTTTTGCTATTGAAGAGGAAAATATGAATATTATTTTTTCCTTATTGCAATAATTAATTAATAAATTTAAAATATCTATAAAACATAAACACGAACAACGAATTCTAAAATACCAGCGCTTGATAGGCGACAACCCGTATAATATGCAAAATTAAATGCAAGTAAGGATTTAGCGACATACTGTAGCATGGCGCCAACCGCTAAGTCACCAGACAGTAACCAGCGGTATGAATCCTTTGATCGATAGAATTCGTACGAGTGAACAATCTTATATTTATTTTGTAATCTTTGATAATACTACAAAAAATGGAAATAAGAACTAAAAATGTAGAATGGTTGAATCCGTGATCTGACATCAGTATACCTTTCATTGGCATGAAAATGAGAAGAACAAAAAATAATTTGCAATTTATTTATCATCAAGAATTAATTATTGTTGTCACCGCAGTGCTTAAAAATGAATTCTAATATCGATTTTTAAATAATAAAGCAAATCACACAAATTTAATTATGCGTATAAAAAAGATTATAACAAGTTCATCAAATGGATTGAAGAGCAAAAGGTAAGAGATATAAATGAACAAGTTGTGAGTTACCTTCAGAAAATGTCGGAGCAGTAGAACGAGTCGTCTATCTGGGTTATAAATCCGAAATTACAATGTTTGTTGAGGATAAGTAGAGGACTCGATAAAGGCAATTAGTAGGAATGACGCAGTTAAGAAAACATATGTATTCAATGAAGGTGATTTGAAGTTTTTCATAGATACACCGGACATTGGGTCTTGTAGAAGATGTGAATTATGCATTTTTCGTCTACATGATATCAAAGAAGAAGGAAGCGTATTAGTTATTACTAATCGATAGTTATAACTCGACTTTTTACTGTAGTCGACAGTGAAGTACCTAATTAGTTATGTGCATTTATGAAACGGTATTTATCATTGCAATGATGCATTAGTTGTCATTTATGTTAAATATCATATCAATAAACATATAAAATGATATAACATATTTTGGTTTGGAGATATGTTAGACATTTGTATCTTGAAAATGAACGAGCACTAGTAGGAACTATTAAAATAAATTAAAATCGAATATGAATAAATAACTATTGAAGTCATTTATCGAATAAATTTAATCTACGCATCTGTTTTATTCAGTTATTATCCAATAATATATTTATAACAATTGTATTCTGAATATAACCATTTACAAACAATTTTTCTTCATATAAGAATCTGAGAGTAGTTGCTACATATTCAGAATCCACTTTTCTGTGATTACATATTTGCAATTTTTGATGTTCACATACAAGTCCTTTACTGGATGTTACGCAATTCCGGTTCACCTTGCTGCTAACCGAGCAGTAGGTACCTGCTTTTAGCGATACACTGCCTCGCCAATGAACCGGATGATTAATTGAGGGTGACGACCGGTCGCCTCTCAGAAAACATATATCTTAAAAAATATATATAACCAGTATGGCCACCAAAAAACCTGAAAATTATTTGCAAGGTTGTATGGACAACCAAATGGCGTAACTGAAGATCACAAATTATAAAACCGTATCTTTTAAAAAATAATTAAGGTCTACCTACTAAAAGTGTAAAAATCTCAGAAAATTTTTAATATCTTTGATCATTAAGTTATTAGAGTACAGCACTCGTGAGAACTACGTGCACTCGTGTTTGAAAATACAACCTAAAAATTATGGATAATTTCCATTGCACTTCACTATATTACTGTTAATAATTATTAATTGATTTTTCATAGTTCCTCATTACGTCCATACGATAGCTCTATATACCTATGATCATCAGTCTTACAATCTTCACATATATCCATTGGATTTGTTTGGTTCCTAAGTCTAGCTTTTTGGATAACGTGAAGGACGATTCACCAATTTTCTTTTCTTAGTTAAGGGAACTGTTACATTGCCGGGGCTAGCAGACATCTCTTCCCTTTGGCATCAACTGTAAACATTGTCTAACGTATTTTGGAATATATTACATGCTGCCCTATCTGACATGGTCCTTGTCTTTATTACAAAGTCGTCTGTCCAACCTTGGAGTTATTCCTCTCTTCTTTTAAAGCCCTAAGCCCATGGTGTCTTTCTGAAAATATGTAGTGGCTGTTCTACTTATGTGCATGGCATAGGCATAGTTCCAACCAGTAATGCCGATCTCAGCCAAAGCTAGAACCAATGGAGGTTGGTAGTTCTTCGATGTCAAGAAATATGACAACCATAATATCTTTGTTATTATCGATGAGTGGGTCTGTGTTTTTTGATATGTATACCATCCTTACCGCCAACCAACCACACCAAACTAGCTCTATATAAATTATTATAGTTTATTTCAGAAAGGTATAGAGTAATAAAACCTCATTAGGTATGCAAAGGAAGCACAGAGTGACCCAACGAATATTTAAGCCACTTTCATAGTTTTTATTTCTTTTTACCAAGTGCAGGTAGTACCACCCGGGTTGGGGTCAATATATGGGATTAGCCTATTGTTATCCATTCACAAACACTGAAAATAGTGTGCCAAAGGCGTGCCGGTAGGATACTCGTAAAAAGGAAAGAATTTTATTTTAACAGAATAAAAATTAGGCATTATGTACATAGTATTAGGTACACTTATTTTTAATTGAACATTATACGAAAAATACATTATACAGAAATTAAATTATAAAAAATCATAATATTCTTCGTCATCTGAAATTTTAATATTACAAACAATATTATTTCAAGACCTACGCCTATGGCCGACACCGAAATTGAGCCGAACTGGACGGAACTCCCCATTTTATTACTTTACACCTTTCTGAAATAGACTATAGTAATAATGTTACAAGTAAGTTTCAGAAATTGAAGGGTACTTTTTTAGTTTGTACATTTATGTACTTGTACACTACACTAGCACCATAAGTTCTACAAATAAGAAACAATAATCATCAAAAGGTTAATGAATATTATCTTTACTTTTAGTCCAGGAGCCAGTGACAGATTTTCATGACCAAGTCCCTCCCAATCGAAAATTCGTGACTTATACTATGAATACTCGCGACCGTCAGCTGCGACTCCGTGGGTGGGGCGGGCAGTGGCAGCCTCCCACGCATGGAGAGAAAAAAAGTTTTTTCAGTCATTTCCTCCCATTTGAAAATTTGTCAGATTATAGTTTACCTAATATTTTGTAGGAAAAACAAAGTCAGCTCACCATAACATGGTGGATTATACGTCAGCTGGCTGCTTGAACATGAAAAAAAAATTTATATTTTCAATGATTTCCTCTCAACTAAAAATTTACCTGGTGATCGTTTATATGCTTACTGCATACAAAGGCCCTTTGTTTCGGTAGAAAAAAAATAGGTGGGGAATATAATGGTATCTAAAGTCAAGTGCCATACTTTTGTTGATATGACGAAGAAAAAAAAAAGGTTGGCCGAGGGAAAATGGAACTTCGAATGCAACGTGACTTATTTGGGCAACTGCTTCAAATCTCTTTGAAGAAAGAACTTGATTTGGACAAAGTTCTTTCTTATCCGTTAACACCAGTGCCACTATCTCTCTGCCACTTTGACGGAACTATCTGCAAAACACCCAGGTCAGCATTGATGGCTTTATTAGAGAAGCAAGAACAATCCGAGCCACCTGAAAATACTGATATCATTATTATACGATGGATATTTCATGTTACATCAAATGAAAGACGTACCTCTTAGCTTTGGGAATATTTCAAAAAAAGTTTTACAGATCACTTGTGCAAACACAGCTAAAATTATCATCATTGCTTTTGATCGGTACATATTTCTATCGATCAAAGATACCGAACACAAACTTCGAGGAATGGAGCAAGCTAACTTTCGTATCGATGGTCCTGATCAAGTACGAAAAAAAGACTTTTCAGTCGTGTTAAAAAAAATTCATTCCAAGGAAGCACTTATTCAGTTCTTTATTGAAAATTGGGAACAAGATTACATGTCACCATACATGGGCAACAAAACTATTTTTGTGAATACGGATGCTTGTTAAAGATACGTGGTCACTGATGGAAAAGTTGTAAGAACTGTAGAGAACGCATTTTCGTGTCCAGCTCATAAAGAAGCGGATCCAAAAATGATTTTTCATGTTTATAAAATCGAATTTAAAGCTAACTTAACGATTCGTTCTTCTGACACTGATGTATTGGTTATAATGTTAGCTAATATGGATCATGTTTCACAACATGTTAACGTTTTTATCGAAGTCAGTGTTGGAAAACATATCAATGTCACTCAGCTTTATGAAACTTTGGAATCGAATTTGAGCGCAGCACTTCCAGCATTCCATGCATTTACAGGATGTGATTACAACCCTGCATTTTTTAGAAAAGGCAAGAAGCGTCCATTTTCGATAATGTCAAAATCTGAAGCTTTTTCCCAGTGTTTCGTACAAATGTCAGAGCTATCGATGAACAGGGAAGATTTATTTGGCAAAATTCAAGAGTTTGCTTGTCAGATGTTTGGCCTTAATCGATTAAGAAAAATTAACGACGCTAGGATTGCATTGTTCCAAAAAACTTACAAATTTTTGGATAATAATGATACATTTAAATTGCCTAAAAAAGGTATTAACACTTTTCAGTAATAAAATTGAAAAGTATTTTTTGAGACCCCAGCACCCGGCATGTACCTACGACTATGTTGAATCAAAGTGCAAGGGTCGTACGCTCAATATATCTATCTTTATTCAAGCAGTGTCTGTTACTTTTTGTTCGCGCATATCTGAAGTGCCAACTTACACTGGGCGAGTAATATTGACGGTTCTTCTCTACCACCATGCGAATCAGAACTGTACAAACAATATATAAGGGCGTGTTATTGCGCAAATTTGGTCTCACGCTAACCTTAAAGTTCCAACAACTGAATATGGTTGGGAAGAAATAGACAACTGACTCAAATTTGATTGGTTTTCTGGGACTCAGTTACCAACGCCGATTGAGGAGATAACCATTTAGCCTGAAAAAGTTATCAATTATTTTTTCATATTTTTATTTTTTCATATGATCATGTTTTACTATATCTACACGCGGACTAATAATTTTTCTTTTCATCTTTTCACAGATGATGATGATGAAGACATGATCGCATGTAACTCTGACAGTGAATCAGAGAGAGATGAAAGCGACTCAAGCCAAAGCGAGAATGAAAATGATTAATTTTCATTGTTATTTTTAATCAATTCATTGAGATAAAAGTTAATTAATTGAAAAAATATGCTACAATAAATTATTCATTAATTAATTTACGCATGCCAACATTTCCTCCATTATTAAACTTCATATTTGATATCAAAACATTCAAATCAAACATACTGCCGAATAAATGTTATTTCCTCCCGGATAAAAATTTGTTAGAGGATTGTTAACATACTCTAGTAAATAATGAAGAAAATCGGCTAGCTGTAAGTCAAGGGAAAAGTCGATAGAAGTATGTACTGATCAAAAGCAATGATGATAATTTTAGCTGTGTTTGCACAAGTGATTTGTAAAACTTTTTTTGAAATATTCCTAAAGCTAAGAGGTACGTCTTTCATTTGATGTAACATGAAATAACCATCGTATATAATGATATCAGTATTTTGAGGTGGCTCGGATTGTTCTTGCTTCTCTAATAAAGCCATCAATGCTGACTTGGGTGTTTTGCAGATAGTTCCGTCAAAGTGGAAGAGAGATAGTGGCACTGGTGTTAACGGATAAGAAAGAACTTTGTCCAAATCAAGTTCTTTCTTCAAAGAGATTTGAAGCAGTTGCCCAAATAAGTCAGGCTGCATTCGAAGTTCCATTTTCCCTCGGCCAACCTTTTTTCTTCTTCGTCATATCAACAAAAGTATGGCACTTGACTTTAGATACCATTATATTCCCCACCTATTTTTTTTCTACCGAAACAAAGGGTCTTTGTACGCAGTCAGCTTATAAACAATCACCAGGTAAATTTTTAGTTGAGAGGAAATCATTGAAAATATAAATTTTTTTTTCAATGTTCAAGCAGCCAGCTGACGTATAATCCACTATGTTATGGTCAGCTGACTTTGTTTTTCCTTCAAAATATTAGGTAAACTATAATCTGAAAAATTTTCAAATGGGAGGAAATGACCGAAAAAATCTTTTTTTTTTTCTTCATGCGTGGGAGGCTGCCACTGCCCGCCCCACCCACGGAGTCGCAGCTGACGGTCGCGAGTATTTATAGTATAAGTCCCTAATACATTTTACGAAGTTTCGTTCGAGAAGAAATAATTGACCAAAATTGTACCTGGGTCCTGGACTATTTGTTCAAATTGCACATTAGGATTTTTTTTACACACCGTATAAGTGTTAATGAACGTAGCTAGAATTAAAATTAAAAATACATAAATACCAAATTAAAGTTATTGCCACTATTAATATGGTAGGTACTGTAGAGAAAGCCAGAAATATACTCAATGGTGAATAGTATAGGATTCTTTAAGCCTTCAAATAAATAAGTACATATAATATGAATAACTTAAGGTACGTCAATGGAACATTTAATCGGCAAACTATACAAATTATTCTTTTTATTGCACCTGTCAATCCGAATAACAATTTAATTTTCAAAGTAACTAAAAATAGAATTATTTACAATATTGAATTTTGACAACGTAATCAAATTGCTGTTAATAATATTTGGGGTAAACCTGTAAACAACACGTTGAGTAAACAAGACACTGCGTCATCTTTTTAAATAATCGTATTTAAAATAATGTCTTCTTTTAACGGGAAATCCAAATGTTATTCCTATTTTCAAGTAGATGCATATTTAATTTATTGATATTTGAGGAGCCATTGTCCTAATCTCAATGCCTCCAAAACAAAGGCTACACGTTTTGTTGCGGCGGTAGAAAAAAGTACACACAACTCAAAAGGCTAGGGATTTTTTGTTAAATCCTAAAACGAATGAAAGACATTTTCGTGTTCATATAAACTTGCTTCGACTGTAACTGTTAGTCCAAATACTTACTTTTTTATTTAAAAAAAAATTGCGAAGCAGAGAACAATACGTGTTTTAGAACGTTTTTCACAAGGGACGAAAAAACTGACATTTTAATGTTTTATTTAATTCCGATTTTAGTCATTTCATACTGTTCTTGTTTAGTGGATGTGCTAAGCAACAAGAAGGAATGGGATCCAAATACCATTACCAGACTTGGAAAGAATGCCATTCAATGGTACACAGACGTCTCAAAAGCAATAGAAGGAACTTGGATAGGAGTGTACATTCTGATAGGAGTGTACACTCTGAAAGCTTGAGAAAAACCCCGAGTATCTTTCAAGCGGAAATTCACGCCATAAGAAAGTGTGCCCAGTTCAATATTGATAAAGGATATAGAAGGCAAAGGATTATCATTATGTCGGATAGTCAAGCAGCCATTAAAGCACTGAGCTCTTGTGTAATCAGTTCCAAAATGGTGTGGGAATGCCTAGGAAAACACAATGAACTAGGCAAGAACAATATATTCACTTTACTGTGGATTTCAGGACACACAGGGATAGAAGGAAATGAAATAGCAGATGAACTAGCTAAGAGGGGGACTGGAACACCCTTTTGCGGTATCAGCTCCAATGTAATATTGGAAGAAATAGGCAAAGCCGATAAAACAGAAGATCTGACCATTGTAAAGATCTTAGGACTTAGACAATCAAAGATTCTTCTGGGTGACTACAACCTGTTGAGATCAAATGAATGCATAAGTCAAAGTAAAACTGCACTAAGAGTTTTAACAGGCATCCTTACGTGACATTGTCGCCTGAATGAGCACCTGAAAAAGCTCAAAATAGTGGAGGAAGAAGAATGTAGATTCTGTGGCATGGAAACCTCCATCCACATACTTGCGAACTGCACAGCAATTCAGAATCTTAGGGCACCTCGGAGATTACTGGATAGAAGAGGGACATTTACCTAAGTTAAAGCCTGCAGATATCCTAAAATTCCTCCGGGAAGTAGGACTAAAGGAACTACTAGTCTCTGAGACTTTCCTCAGGAACTAAGTAGAAGTAAGGGGACACAATAGATCTTTTAGGTCTCAGTGAATGTCACGCCAATTTACCTACATACATACATAGTGGGTGGGTTAAAAATAGTGTGTTTTTACCATGGAACGGCAACATTTAACGTTGGATGAGATGAATAGGATGGTGGGCCTCCTTCAAGCTGGTGTGCGACAAACCCAAGTAGCCGAACAGTTGGGAGTCTCGCAAAGCGTCATAAGTCGATTATGGCGTCGGTTTAGAGACACTGGGAGTCCAGCCGAGCAACATCCAGGACGTGGTCGTACTACAACCGCCGCACAAGACCGGTATTTAGTTTTAACCGCTTGAAGGCAACCGACATGAAGCCAATCTTCGTAGTCGGCGTCCACCTTTGTCTAGAGGCAATTGCGCTGCACGATTAACCTGGTGTCAAGAGTTTCTGAATTGGGCTGACAATGACTGGGCTACAGTCTTATTCACCGATGAGTCTAGATTTGGATTTCATCCAAATTCTCGTCGGACGAGAGTGTGGAGACAGCCTGGAAATTTGGAACGCTTGCGACATGTGCAGGAAGTGTACACGTACAGAGGTGGCACATTAATGGTATGGGACAGAATCATTATTGACAGAAGAACTGAGCTCATTTTCCCACGCGGCTTTCTCACAAGTCTGCAGTATTTAGATACTATTCTCCAAACCAGTCGTTCGTCCATTTGCTGGTGCTGTTGGAGATAACTTTCACTTAATGTATGATAACGCTCGACCACATGTTGCCCGTATTGTAGTAAACTGGTTGGATAACGAGGGTATTCATGTATTGTCATGGCCAGCACAGTCACCGGACTTGAATCCCATTGAGAACGTATGGGACATGCTCCAACGACGAATTACTCCACTTATGGGCAACATTCACAATGATTTTCAATCTCGAGAGCTTCTGAGAGTACAATGGACACAAATACCTTAAGCAGACATTAACAATGTAATTTTGAGCATGAATGCTAGATGTGGAGCTGTGATAAATCAAAGTGGTGGTCATACTTTATTTTTTGTATTTTTTTTGACGTTTAAAAAAAACAGTGGTTTTCAGAATATTTGTTTTGTTCAGTTTTCTGTTATTTTTTGCAAAAAAATTAATGTTTTTGACATATCAAACAACAATCTAAACTATAAATTTTGTATTACTTTTTTAAGTTGATTACAGCTACAAACACGACTACTTATAAAAATATCCCTAGACTTTTTCGTTGTGTGTATTTTGTAGCTACAGACTTATTGGAATAATTATTCAGATATTATCGATTAGAATGTAAAAAAAATAATATAAGTAATTATATAAAATTTTCCTAGTACGAGTTCAAACATACTGCAAGCAAGTACATGTTCTACAATCACATCAATACGATAAAAATATTGCACAAATTTTTAGTTATCATAACTGTAACTTTTATATATATAAATAAGTTATTTTTTTGTTTATTATGCTCCATTGTTAAATAAAAGTTCTCTACTTTTTTTGTCTTTTTCTTGTGAAATAGTCATGTCGAACACCACTCAAGAAAAAATTGTATAGGCAAAATTGTTCTCAAGGTTTTATTCAAGTTTGTTGCTTTACGGCAATTTCGCTGATGAAATTTTTGATAAAATCGCTCGCCTCTCGCCTCACCTTTTGAAAATTTTGCCGCAAAATTTTTTTTCTTTTGTGATATAATATATGACAATAGCGTTATAAAATGTTTACCATATTTTTTTTGGAGAAATAATATCCTCTGAAAATTATAATTTCAAAACAGTTGTCGAAAGATTATATACATTCTTTTTTATTGCATATCCATAATTTTCATGAAATAGTATTGTCAGCAACTTTTTACTCTAGTATACAAATATTTGAACACTCAGTATTCGCAAGATATAAGATCATACTTACGTAATTAACATTGTTCTTGAGAGGAATTATTCTACTGTCGCTATTATTTATTGTAAAATTCTCGTAAACTTTCACTGATCACTTATTATTACACATCGTAATTACTTCAAACGATTAACTTTATACTGAAAAAAGAAAAAATACTTGAAAACAATTGATTAAAAATGCAGAATTTTCTTTATACTGAGAATTGTGTCTAAATGTCATACAATGTTTTGATATCAACTATTCCATTATAAAGCCAACACAAGTTTTTTTCAAGTCATTCAACCCGTTGGATTGAAGCAGATGATTTCATAAATGGAATTTCAGCAGTTTAAATGATCAAAATACCTGAGGTAAAAGCAAATCAAATAATATTGATTATTTGGCATTTTCTAGTGGGATTAAAAATGTCATCATTATCATTAAAGTAAAAATATTGGTAACAAAAATATACCACCACATATACCACTTTTTTACCGACCATAGGATTTGAAATGCATGGTTATCTCCGAGTCGATATAATACGCTCCCATCTCGAAGTTACGTCATATACGGATAAACACGAAGGAAAAGAATGGGTCCAACAGAACGCTATGCGAGTTTTCGGCACAAAAATGTAGAAGTGGGAATACCATTTCCCTTTAAAGGAGACTTACGTGGAATACACACTTCGCATATTCAAATGGATTTGACGGTCGACATCTTGAATTTTTTGAAATTGCAGCCTAGGTCAAGGGACGTATCAAAAAGAAGCCCAAAAAAAAAGAATAGCAATGTATCACTATACTCGGAAATTACAATAGAAATTTAACAAAAATACTAAAATTGTAATTTTAAACAAACCTAGATCTTACACATATTTATAAACTAAACATACATTTAAGCTGCAAATACTTCATCACAATAAGTGCTCAAAATGCTGGCGATTTGTTTGTTGATAATGATACAATCTTTCTTCGATGATACGAATGAAATTGTTGATCATTTGTGGAGTACTTCCTTGCATTTCGAGACGTATGCGATCCTTTAAATCGTTCAAGTAAGTTGGTCTGTTAACATAAACGCGGTCTTTCAGGTAGCCCCAGAGAAAAAAATCAAGTGGTGTCAAGTCGGGGGATCTTGCCGTCACTGAATTGCACCTCAATCGCCGAGCGGTATACATTCGAAATGCTCCGGTACGTCCGCTAGTCCTCTCGTTAGTCCTAGAAATACTCCGGTGTTAAGGAACAAACCGACGCACCAGACGACGAGAATTCTAAAAAACTAGACAAGGAAAACTTTGAGAGTGAAACGGGAAATAGATCTTACTTTGGAAATTCCAAGTGAAAATCAACCGAGTTTATTACCGATGTCGGCTCCGGTAAGTCTGACGTTGAACACGAACAAATCCGTATTGCAAAAATTATTAAACTCCACCAGCAAAGTATCGTACAATCCCAGCTACACAATCGCTACAAACATCAACATTCAATCGGATAGCTCGTTGGAGGTGAATAAATTTTTTACTTCGAACATCGAATCTAATTCGGAAGGTTACAGATCCCAATCGGTGCCTTTTCACAACAATCCCATCAATCCCATCGATAACGTTTTTGTTAATAAGAACAACGATTTTTTCGAGATCGAGCCGATATCGGACTCGGAAAGCGACATCGTTAAGCGTATTCTACATTTTCTAGAAGACCCTCCGGTCGATATCGACAGTACGCCCAACAACGCCAATTTAAGAGAATTCGGGTTTCAATTGTTCAACAGTTCATTGGACGTCGGTAATTTTTCACAACAAGAATTCGGAAATCAAAGATTGGCTCGTTTTCAAAGCATCGGCGGTGAAATTACTCTCCCGCAGCAAATTTTACCAGGTTCGTACCGAGTACTCCTCTACCCTTCATTAAACCGCAGAAAATTAATTACAGCAGCTCTAGATCTTAGCCTGCGACGTCGTTAAACAATGACGAAACGTTTACAGACAACTTCAACGGAGATTGTCTTTTGAATGGTCAACCGATTAGAAACGATGACGTTGCCGATAGTTTGGGTTACCTTCAGAATTTTGAGATAAATAGGGATGGCACAACGGAACAATTACCCCACGAAAAGGACTTTAATATTGCTACCGATTTCGATATTGTCGAAAATGAAAGTCAGTTGATCAATACTGGATTTAATCGAGGTTAATTTTATCGATCAAATGTTTTTTCACCAAACCCGCCCACACATTAATTTTTTGTTCAAACCTCCCCAAACCAGTGCGGATTACAATTTAACCTCTTGATGTCTATCACTGAATACCAAAAAATCTAAGAAATTGTTTTGCATCCTAATTTTCTCTGTAACTGTTTCACAAAATTGTAATTGTCTATCAAAATGATCCTCATCCAACTCATTAATTGCACTTTTCGGTCTACCAGACCTTGGAATATCATTCACACTACCAGTTTCATTAAATTTGTTTATTAATCTTCGTCATGGAAACTTTTGCGATCAACATATCCAACTAACATTAAGATTTCGATTCGTTGTTTTTTAGAAAAATACGCCATTATTCTCAATTTACTTTTAATCTTCGTGCTAATTAGTATCAGTTTTGACAATTTGTATATAAATAATGATGTGGTTCACGTTTTTTTTAATACCTACTATTGTTTTTTGTTTGATTTTAAAAACCTACAAGGTCCTATCATTGGTACAGTACAATTTAATTTAGAAAAATAAAACTGACATTTTGTATAATAAGCGAGTTCGTAAATTCATCAGTATTTTAGGGTCAAAAAATATGTGCTTTTTGTCAGTAACGTCAATCGATGAACTCGATGTTTTACACAGTTAGAATTAACTTAATCCTTAGGTTAAAATTTTCAAATTTTGTTTTCTCAAACATATCGGCTGCTACTGCTGCTATTACTGCTCGAAAAATTTATTTTAATAATTAAAATTGCCCCCATATCGACTTAACACTGCACAAATCAAACAAATAATAGTCTATTCTAACCTACAAATTTTAAATCCATCGGAAAAATCAGCTTTTAAGTTCGATGGAACTGATGACTAGTTCGATTAATTTACACTGAAATTACGAACGCATTAGCTGAATTTGTACGATGAACCATCGGCAATTTACGAACGGTTTTATGGAATTGTACTTTATGCGCATTCTCAATTGCTGAATTTAAAAACTCGCCTCTAAGTGATACATTGCTATTATTTTTGGAAAGAGAAAAAAATAAGCTTCTTTGTGATACGTCACTCGACCTAGGCTGCCATTTCAAAAAATTCAAGATGGCAATCGTACGCTAAGAGCTGACGTCAAAAACATTTGACATTCGCTCTAAAATTTACATAATAACGTCTCATGAATCGTCCTAGAATTTCATAGCTTTCCCTTTATCCGATTGAAATATAATCCCTTGATGCGAGACTTTTCAGCAACGCTGTATTACCTCAATAGCAACAAGCGTTCTCTGGACGAGCCACAGGCTTTTTGGCAAAACTTGGGATCTGAAATGATCTTCTGGTCATATCTTACGGTTGTCAGATACCAATTGTTATCTATACTGCGCTGACTTAGTTGAACAAAACAACGCAAAGAGTGCACTAGTGCAGCCTTAGAGGTAATGCTAGACCTTCCACCACCCTTAGATGTACGTAACATCACTTCTGTACAGGGTGTAACAAAAAGGTTGGTCATAAATCAAAATACATATTCTGGGGCCAAAAATAACTTGATTGAACCTTAGTAGGAATGTGCATACGAAAAAGTTACATCCCTTTGAAGTTACCAAATTCGAATTGATTTTTCAAAATATTTCGAGACATAATATTATAACGAAAATCATTGTTGATGCTAATGTTTAATTGTATCCGTTGAAACGACAACGACCCACTACAACTCAACTCCCATACAATTTTAACGGGATGAAATGATTCCGTCATTTTTGTTTTGAAAGATGCTCTAATCATAAGAAAGCCACTTGTCAATTTTCATTTTACTATATCAAACAACTGTCGAAATATTTGAAGAAATTTCCATTTGATTATAGCTTTTTTGTATGCACATTTGTATTAAGGCAAGTTACATTTAATTGAGTTATTTTTGGTTCAATTTATGATCTACCTTTTTGTTATACCCTGTATATGTATAATCAGACTTTACAGGTTCTATCGCCAAAAAATATCTCACTGTAATAATAGATTCACCAGTCCTAACGTGTGTCGATAATGATAATTTTTCTTCAGGTAAATTATATTTTACTATTGATTAAATATTTGCTAGTGTTACCTAATTAAATTTGAAGAAATATGTGTCTACGTCAGCACATGACATCAAAAATGTGGCCAAATGTTCAAGTTTATAATTAAAAAAGTGGTCGCTCATCAAGGTAAACATTAGATTTAAATTAATGGTCGTAAACAAATTATGTATTAATCATAAAAAATATTAAACCATTTTAGGAACTGAATTTTTAATTTTTCTTACGTATTTGTGACGTTGCATTATGTAAAATTGATAGGTTAATTTGCAAAATATTTTCAAGAATTATAAAGTGTGATACTAAATAAAGTTATTACAACATAGGCGTTGCGAATCTAACTGGCGAGTACAGATTTGGGCATCACGAAACGTGTCGCTAGGCAGATGCAGTAGTCTAGTACGGTCTAGTTAACAAGAGCCAATGGGAAAGACCACTAATTTTCAAATACAGTAGGTATAATCGTGATCTCCATGCCTAAAAACTACTATATGAAATAATTATATATTTTTATTTGTTTTACAATATGAATAATGCAATAAATTACATAACTTCCATTTCAAACGTACAATTTGACGCGCCATTTGTATAGGCTGCTCTCATTGGTGTAATGCATGTGACGTACTAGCCCCTACGCGCCTATCGACCAATCATCAGATCTATCATAGTAAATCCGTATACCTGTGGTTCCCTGTACGCCAAAACAATAGTCTGACAAAACAGTTCTCCTTTTTTTTTTTAAATAAAAGCTGGGTTAGGTGTTAGTGATAAATGTCGAAAAATGATCTCTGCTTTTTGTAAGGAAAAAATGAAATGGTCGAATTTGCGGTATTGCCAATGCAAATATGTATCGCATACTAATACATTTTCGAAGATGGTTCAAAAGTACGATCTTCGAATCGCATACGAAAAAGTTCGACTGATCTCGAAAAAACGGTACCAGAGGATAGAAGCAGACAGATACAGATAATGTTAGGGGTTAGTACCTACGTCATAGCACCGCCCACTTGCTTCGGATATTTTTCAGTTTTGAATTAATATATTTCAAAACGCCAGGATATCTATTAAATACGATTTTGACACATGATATTGTCTACACACTGAACCAACTTGTAATCTGTTTCGACTTTTAAATTTATATCGCAAATCTTCCTAATTCCTGCTCGTCGTCTCATTAGGCACCCCAATATTCAGCCCTGACCATAAGAGAATTGACATCTGCCAACTACCGCTTCCATTTTTACAACGCCACTAACGAAACCCTTTTCGCTATCGACCTTCTTCGAGAAAAGAACTCCATTTTTATCATATTCATATCTTTCTTATCTAAATTGCTGTGGTAAGCACATCAGCAAAGATACCGTTAACATCTAGGATACCGTTAACTACTAGGTATCGCTAGTTCAAAGACACCTTCAAGATACCTCAAGGACCTCTGTACTTCTCTGCACACCCTTCCTGGAAAAGATACTTAAGATAAGTACCAGAAAAAGTACAGGCTTCAATTCATCTTTGTTCCGTTCCTGGCAGAATAAAATTAATGTTTTAATTTCCTATCCACCCGGCGATAAGAGCTGTAGGGGATCGTATCCGGGTTAACGTAAGTTTTTAACTTGTTTTAAATAAATATCTTAATTTAATTCTACCTATTTCATCTTAGTTTTCTTTTTGTTTAAATTCATTTTGTTCTTTCATCGACGTCTAAAAGGTAGTGGCGCCCTAAAGCTTCTTATAGTTTGACAACCTCTGACATACCTCGTGCAGCACTAACATGGAGTAGAACAACCCTTGAGAAGAGTCTCATGCCGGCATCTGTATCGAGTGGCCACTATAGCGCCCAAGTCACGAACAACCGACGGATACGGTTACAAACATCATTATTCATTGATTGAAAATATATTTGAAAGCATTTCATCTCTTAGTGGTCTTTCCCATTGGGTGAAAACCTCATCAAGGCTCATTCGATTCGGAATGATATCTGGACTTTTTGAAAAATTTTAGGTTTGGCCGATAAAAATACCAAAAGTTATTAAATTAAAAGGAAGGGTTTAGTTTTTTGCAAATATCTCAGAAACTATTGTAAATATTGGCAGTTCCTTAAAGAGCAGAAAATAATGTCCTTCATATCGGAAATTTACCACCAATATACCGGCAAAAAACAGGGTGAACCAATCATTTTGTGGAACATTCCACCGGCACAAATTATTCTTAAAATATGTAATATTATTATTGAAAAAAAAACATAGTTGGCAAACATTTTTAGACTCAATTATAAATAATATAAAATTACATACATGCTCAGTAATAAAAACGGGGTCATATGATTAACACAAGAAAATTCTGCATTAACGATAATTGAAATAAACATATTTTTCAAATATCTGCTGATAACAATTGCAGATATAATTTTTATTATATATTAATAAATCAGAGCAAATTTATTGGAATGCAGAATACCAGAATAACTTTAATATAGATTATAACCTTACCTGTCACTTAAAAAAAACTATTCAAATTTGCAGCAATTATAAAACTAAACTAGACGTAGAAGACCAAATTAGTGAGTTTTATGGAAATTAAAGCTTATGAATTAATATTTATCAGTGGGTTTTTTAGACTAGAAACCGGAACAATAAAAATGGAATTTTTAGTTTTCAAACAGTGTCTTAACTGGTTAGAGAAACTTCTGTCAATGGACGGCTCCAGGCTTCTCCAACTTGACTCCAACAACAATATTAGGTATAACTGGGCTACTCAAGTGAAACAATTTTTTATTAAAATTGGTTCAATAGATTTATGGAATATCCTTTCGTTGGGTTCACTGAAACGCGATAAAACTAATCTACTATCAAGGAGTACAAAGATATCTTGAATAACCTGGACAAGGAAAAATTAGTGTAGTCTAGGTACGCGGTTTTTAGAACACACTTGTACTTTTCTGAAAATCCCTCGCCATATTTGTTACAGAAAATACCTATATATATGACAAGATTATGTGCACAGTTGACATTGTCATGAAAAAATTACCAAATTTTTTCCACAACGGTAACTATTACAATATTGACCAATGAACTATATGTAGTATCTGCAATATGCTAGAACTCGAAACTGTGGAGCATATTTTTCTTAGATGCCCCTTAGAGAAAGGTTATAGAGGAAACAAAAATAGGTTGCATGACTGCCAAGAAGTGAACGGCGAATATTTTGTACACCTTTAACATTAACAAAATACTTGGATTTTGCAATTTGTTCAGTTTTAAGTACACTCCTACTTGTAATTTATTATTCTCTTAACTCATTTAATTGAGTTGTTTGCTTTACAATTTATAATAAAAACAACCAAAAACACATTTCCAACATTGTAAATACCACAAAACTATGAATATTGAACTGAAATTTTAGGAGAGTACCATCAAAAAACCGATCTACTGGAAAAAAAAAGGTGAGCGGTCGTCGGACCGCCGACAGAAGCTTGCTTCTTATGCACAATAGAATGACCATTTTTCGTGAATTTTTCAAAAATTTTGACAATTTTTGACCATTTTTGGCAGTTTTTGACGAATTTTGAAAATTATTGACCGTCTTCGACAATTATTGACCATTTTTGACAATTTTCCAAAAATTTTAACATATTTGGCAATTATTGACCATTTTTTCAAAATTTTGACAATTTTTGACCATTTTTCAAAATTTTAACAATTATTGATCCTTTTGGACCATTTTTGACAATTTTTGACCATTGTTTCAAAAATGTTGACCATTTTAGACCATTTTGCCAAATTTTAACAATTATTGACAATTTTTGAGCAGTTTTTACAGGTTCTGACAATTATCGACCATTTTTGACAATTTTTCAAAAAATGTTGATAATTATTGACCATTTTTGACAGTTTTTAATAATGATTGACCATTTTTTCAAAATTTTGACAATTTTTTACAATTTGACCATTTTTCAAAAATTTTGATAATTATTGACCATTTTTCCAAATTTTTGACAATTTTTGAAAATATTTGGAAATTATTAACCATTTTTTCAAAAATTTTAACAATTATTGACAATTTCTGACAGTTTTTGACGAATTTTGACAATTATTGACCGTCTTTGACAATTATTGACAATTTTTCAAAAATTTTAACATATTTGGCAATTATTGACAATTTTTTCAAAATTTTGACAATTTTCGACCATTTTTCAAAATTTTAACAATTATTGATCATTTTTGACCATTTTAGACGAATTTTGATTGGTTTTGACAATTATTGACCGTCTTTGACTATCATTGACAATTTTTCAAAAATTTTAACATATTTGCCAATTATTGACCATTTTTTAAAAATTTTGACCATTTTTCAAAAAATTTGACAATTATTGACCATTTTTCCAAATTTTTGACAATTTTTGAAAATATTCGGAAATTATTAACCATTTTTTCAAAAATTTTGACAATTTTTGACGATTTTTCCAAATTCTTGACAATTTCTGACAGTTTTTGACGAATTTTGACAATTATTGACCGTCTTTGACAATTATTGACAATTTTTCAAAAATTTCAACATATTTGGCAATTATTGACAATTTTTACAAAATTTTGACAATTTTCGACCATTTTTCAAAATTTTAACAATTATTGATCATTTTTGACCATTTTAGACGAATTTTGATTGGTTTTGACAATTATTGACCGTCTTTGACTATCATTGACAATTTTTCAAAAATTTTAACATATTTGCCAATTATTGACCATTTTTTAAAAATTTTGACCATTTTTCAAAAAATTTGACAATTATTGACCATTTTTCCAAATTTTTGACAATTTTTGAAAATATTTGGAAATTATTAACCATTTTTTCAAAAATTTTGACAATTTTTGACGATTTTTCCAAATCCTTGACAATTTTTGACCATATTTAAAATTTTCTGACAATTTTTCAAAAATTTTAACAATTATTGACCATTTCTGACAGTTTTTGACGAATTTTGACAATTATTGACCGTCTTTGACAATTACTGACAATTTTTCAAAAATTTTAACATATTTGGCAATTATTGACAATTTTCGACCATTTTTCAAAATTTTAACAATTATTGATCATTTTTGACCATTTTAGACGAATTTTGATTGGTTTTGACAATTATTGACCGTCTTTGACTATCATTGACAATTTTTCGAAAATTTTAACCATTTTTCAAAAAATTTTGACAGTTTTTGACAATTTTTGAACATTTTTCCAAATTTTTGACCATATTTAAAAATAAAATTTTAACATATTTGGCAGTTATTAACCATTTTCTCAAAATTTTGACAATTTTTGGCCATTTTTGAAAATTTTTCACACCTATAGGTATGCGAGCTCAGTGCGGCAAGAGAGATTACGCACAGTCTCTTGAATGAGTTATCGCGTTACGAACGCTTTTTCGTAACATCACACGTTTCACGAGTTCACTAGCCTTCCCCAAAGTCCTATGTCGTGCAATAAGAAGCAAGCCTCAATTTAAATTTCATTGGATTAGTGGATTATTCAGAAATCTGGCAACACTGTTGCGTGACGAACCCTTATTCGCTCTTTCGTAACATTACACGTTTCACGACTTCACTAGCCTTTTCAGAAATATGGCAACACTGTTGCGTGACGGACTTTTCGTAACGGTTAGACGTTTTACGAGTTCACTAGCCTTCTCAAAAGTCCTATGTCGTGCAATAAGACTTCAAAAATTCATAAGACCTTAACCTGGAGGATTTTCATTTGATAAAAAAATCATTGAAACACCCGAAAGACCAAATTTCAGAACAAAAAGCAACGCTTAACGTCTACAATTCATCAGCTAAAACGTTGTAATGATTAAAGCCAACTTTCCACCGAATACGTCGCTGCACAACGGATTGGCGGAGCAGCGTAATACGGCACTGCATAGTTTATGATTTACACGATTTGTAATTAAGCCCCTTCCACCAAGTCCGTTGCAGGTAAGCCGCTGCTCCGGCGTACGGTGAGACACTGGATGCAATGAGACAGCCATCAGTTGATTTTGTTTTGCCAGACAGGAAGGATGGAAGAACAGTTGATTGTAGCAATTGAAAATCATCCCATACTATACGACAAAAGTTTGTCGACTTATAAAAGTGTCAATGCTGGTGAAACTGCCTGGAAAGATGTAGCGAAAGACATTAATTAGTTGAAGTGGTTCGAGTTTATTTGATTGTTCATAGAATCACAAAGTAGTTTTCCAGATGACCATCCACAATCGGCTTCGGAACAGAATGTAGAAAATACAGAATAAGAGATAGATCAGGATGCCGACCATACGGAAAATGTTATAAGAGTTTCCGAGAATACTCCAAAGTCGACATGTTCTACACGACCTATTATACTAACAAAAACAAGATTGCCTGCTAACAAAAAGAATGCTTCGAAAATATCTGATGACCAGTTAATGGAAATTATTACGAAAGCAGACGATCCCGACGAGCAGTTTATGCTGCCGATTCTGAAGAGATTGTCACCACGAAATAACATGATAGCCAGGATACAAAATTAAAAGCTGCTATTCAATCTTGAATTCGGAAACACACCTGACAGTAGACACTGTTATGTCATCAGCCCCTTCCACATCTACGGATCAACAACCATTTTACTTTTCACCAACACATGGGGACAATGACAATTCAAGTAACTATAACGTTGAACAAAAAAATAGCAATTGTAGTACAAAGTACACTTCATTGTATTAAAATATACAGATACATTCAAACATAAACGGAACATAGTGATTTTAAGCATTGTATCAGAACTGCTTTTGAACTAGTCGACCAACATCCAGCTTTAACAGATTCAAAACACGATTATTACAATCGTTTATTTGGACATCTATAACATATCGTACAATTCCTACCACTCCTTATTCTCAACTGTGGGCGGTCCTTAATTAGCAGTCAGTAAACAGCAGTCAGTAAACAGCAGTCGGTAGGTAGAGTACAATTTAAAGAATCTTACTTTGTTTTATTTACGAATTTATTTTTATTTTGAAAGCCGTTATGGCAAAAAGAAATCAAAACATATTATCAAACTCGAAACATTAATTGTTAAAGAGAATTTAACAATTAATTTTCGATTTTAACAACATAAAACGTAAGCATATTGTTTCAATATGTAGCGACGTTTACCACCCCCATCAAATAATTATTCAATACTAAATCGCAGTTCGCACATAACTAACAAATTTTGGAAGGAGAATGGGCGGAGAATGAGCTGTCCAGATCAATACTTGATATTCATTGAAGTGATTTTATAGTAATGTTTTGTTGGTGGACTATTTAGATCGGAAAATACATTAAATCCCTATGTTCCGTTTGTGTTTGAATGTATCTGTATAGTTCTATAAGAATAATAGTACCTTTATTTCATTTATTTTATTACTTTAATGTCACAACTAAGCGTTCCCTTGTACTAATAGCATCTCTGTAATTCGTTTTTTCTTTTTTGATTGTATCTTCTAGCAAATTATGCAGTGTTTCGAATTGATCAATGTTCATTCGAAAATATTGAAAATATCTTATAGGATATGTTGCCAACTCCTGGCATAATCGATGATATTCACCACATTCTACTCTTTCCTTGTTTAGGGGATGTATCCAGTATTGAGCTTGACGTTTTCGTTGTTTTCTCAATAGTAACAACGCCAAAATTCGTTTTTTTGGGGGGGGGGGGGGGGAAAGTGCCATGTTTTCTACTCGAAGGGACAGCAAGTACTGCCGTACACTCAGGGCACTCGGTGGAATGCATCAATACGAATTTTGCTGTTCCGGCATTAGACGTTGCAGTGATTACTTCGATGCAGCATGCAGCGACGTATTGGATGGAATGTTGGCTGAGGAAAATTCTACATCGCAAACTTGAGAATAAAAAAAATTCAGTCAAGCCAACAAAATCCATTGAATGGTTACGAAGTAAATATTAAAACTCTTGCATAATTCAAGAATAATACATTTTTGAGATCAGTGTTTCAAGAGCTTCCATGAGCGGTGTCGCATGGTGTACTATTTAATTTAAAAAAAAAGGTGAGCGCCGACAGAAGCTTGCTTCTTATACACAATAGAATGCGAGGTTGGGAACACCATCAATAAAAATACGCGCAATAGAATGCGATGTTGGGAATTACATTAGGCCCAGTACGTTCTACTAAGTTTTATTTTATATTTTATTGACCATTTTTTCAAAATTTTTACAATTTTTGATAATTATTGACCATTTTTTCAAAAATTTTGACCATTTTTTCAAAATTTTGACAATTTTTGACAATTTTTGACAATTTTTGACAATTATTGACCATTTTATCCAAATTGCTGACAATTTTTGACCATTTTTTAAAATTCTAACAATTATTGACCATTTTTGACAATTATTGACCAATATTGACAATGATTGATCCTTTTGACAATTTTTCATAACTGTTGACCATTTTTCCAAATTTTAACTATAATTGACCATTTTTGACAATTTTTGAGCATTTTTGACAGGTTTTGACGATTATTGACCATTTTTGACAATTTTTCCAAAATTTTGACCATTTTTAACAATTATTGACAATTTTTTATAGTTTTCCATAATTATCGACCATTTTTCAAAATTTTAACAATTATTGACCATTTTGACAGTTTTTTACACTTTTTTAAAAATCTAACAATTTTTGACAATTATCAACTATTTTTCAAAATTTTGACAATTTTTAACAATAGCTGTCCATTTTTGACAGTTTTTTACAATTTTTGATAGTTTTTGATAATTATTGGCCATTTTTGACAATTTTTAACAATTTTCAACTAAGGGTATTAAAAATAATCGATTTTTATATAAATCGATTATTATTTTCTTATAATCGATTTTTAGTTATCGACTTTTATAGTAATATTAATCTATTTTTAGTAAATCGATTTTATAAATTACGTGTTTAAATCGATTTCCGGAAACGGCTCGTATTATTTATTGCCTATTTTTCAAAATTTGACGATTATTTACCATTTTTTCCAAATTTTGACAATTTTTGACCATTTTTCAGAATTTTAACATTTATTAACCATTTTTGACAGTTTCTGACAATTATTGACTATTTTTGACCATTTTTCAAAAATTTTGACTATTTTTCAAAAATTTCGACAATTTTATACAATTATTGACCATTTTTGACAGTCTTTTATCATTATTGACCATTTTTTCAAAATTTTAACAATTTTTGACCTTTTTTCAAAATTTTAACAATTATAGACCATTTTTGACAATTTTTCAAAAATTTTGACTATCATTGACCATTTTTTTAAATATTTAACAATTTTTGACCATTTTTCAAAATTTTAACAATTTTTGACTATTTTGCAGAATTTTAACAATTTTCAACAATTTTTGACAATTATTGACCGTCTTTGACAATTGACCATTTTTGATAATTTTTCAAAAATTTTAACCATTTTTCAAAATTTCTGACAATTATTGACCATTTTTTCAAAATTTTCACAAATATTGACCATTTTTGACAGTTTTTGACAATTATCGACCATTTTACCAAATTTTTGAAAATATTTGGCAATTATTAACCATTTTTTCAATATTTTGACAATTATTGACCATTTTTCCAAATTTTTCACAATTTTTTACTAGCCTTCCCAAAAGTCGTGCAATAAGAAGCAAGCTTCAATTTAAATTTCATTGGATTAGTGGAGTATTCAGAAATCTGGCAACACTGTTGCGTGACGGTTTTTTTCGTAACGGTTACACGTTTTACGAGTTCACTAGCCTTCTCGAAAGTCTTATGTCGTGCAATAAGAAGCAAGCTTCAAAAAATTGAAGGGTTGATTGTCCCATGAAGAAGAATTATAAAAATGGAGCTTTATTCTCATTATTTGAAAATAGAGAGGTTCAGAGAGGCATGACTTATTCCAGCGCACTGTATATAAATAAGTCTCCTTTTTTAACTCATGAATATTTATTTTCATAAAAATGGTCTCTCTGCGCGCTAATTATCTAAATTACTTTCATTTATTTCTTTGAACACAAATTATAACGTTTATAAAATATGGATACCGTTGTATATTGTACATCACTTGGAGCAATTAATTAAATTAAATGAGCATAGTATATTCAGGTTACATAAAAACAGAAAAACACCGTGTATGTCTGTCTACGCCATTCCCTTTTAATCCAATAATCTGTTTTAGTAAAGTGGTCGACCTCGTCAGTGGTCAAGTAAATGAGTCTTCGTGATCATGACAGAATTATTCGAACATTGGCCGTTGTAGTTAGTTCAAGGAAAGTGAAGAAACAACGAAAAATAAATTGTAATTCATAAAATAATATCCAATATTTTACAAATGGTATCATACTGATGTGTTTTGTTGGGTTAATATCTAATACGAGTTCTTTTTGTAGTTTAATTTCCCAAAAATAACAGAAAAAATCATATCTAATATGAGATTCTATTACACAGCTTAAACGTTGTAAACTTATTTTATGGAAGAATATATACTTAAAACAGACGATAACAATACAATGGTTTAGTTCATTTAATAATGTTACCATGAATTCATTGGCTAATGCAGTGAATAGACCACAACAATATGCAGATGGATAAAGGCAACTTTGGAGGATAGGATAATAATCTCCACTCTGGAAAAAGTCACCATCAAGGCAAGGACGGTTGGAAGATGTCCACAAGGAGGTGTGCTATCACCACTAATGTGAACGACCTTCTTACAGAATTGTCCAAAGCAGACTTTTACTGTCTTGGATACGCAGACGACATCACTATTGTAGTCAGGAGCAAGTTTGCTGAAGTGATATCGGAAAGAATGCAAACAGCCTTAAATATAGTTGATAATTGGTGCTTACAAGAGAGACTGGCGGTCAATGCTCAGAAAACACTATTGATCAATTTCACGAAAAAGACGGCACTTCAATTCCTAAAGCCAATTGTGCTAAGAGGAGAGGTGACCTGGGAGTACATTTTGATCAAAGGTTTACATGGAACACTCACCTCCAGAAGACCACACATAAAGCTACCATTGTCCTCGGCAGATGCAGAAGAATGTGTGGAAAAAACTGGGTACTCACCCCAAAAATTACCCAATGGCTATACACAAAGGTTGTTAGACCAATGATAGCCCAAGGATCAGTAGTGTGGTGGACAAAGACACTGCAAGTGGAAGCTGTAAGGCTATTGAGTAGCACACAAAAGCTTGTTTGCCTGTGTATTACGGGATCCTTAAAAACCACTCCCACAAGTGCGATGGAAGTCTGGCTGAATCTGCCTCCACTACACATTTTTATACTAGGCGAAGCCAAACATAAGCCAAACGCACGGTGCTGATTATCGGAAGCTTATAGAGGAGCTAAAAGCGGAAGTCTTAATGGGACAACCCATTGACGCTACGGCCACGAGATATAGCTTTAATAATAAGTTCCAAATAACTATACCGGTTAGGGAAGGTTGGAAGAAAGGTGTACCCATACAGGCTGAGGCAACCTGGTATACGGACATCTCCAAGATAGAAGTAGGTGTAGGAGCCGGAATTGTAGAGCTAAAACAAAGGATAGCTATTCCAATAAGCCTATCTGAGGACGTCACAACCGTCACATACCGTTCAGTTGCCATTTTCACCGACAGCCAAGCTACACTGAAGGCACTTGATTCTATAGAGGTCAATTCTAAGCTAGCATGGGATTGCATAGGTGTCTTAAACGCACTTGGTGACCATTGCAAGGTCATGGTAGCCTGGGTACCAGGGCACGAGGGTCATAAAGGCAATGAATTGGCGGATGAAACGGCCAGACCTATTCAATGCAATTCATTGGACCTAGACCCTTCTGTGACAATAAATATGGCCACAAGCAAGTGGTTGGCACATAAATCTCTAGAATGATGGGTTCCATCACCAGGACAGAGACGGGCGAAACAGTTCATTATAGGGCATTCGCCAACTTTCACAGCCGACCTAATAGGCAAAGATAGGAAAGCTGTCAAATCCGTAGTAAGTATATTAACAGGGACTGTAAGATTAATAAGCACGCAGAGCTAATGGGGTTGACAGACGAAGCCATGTGCAGATTCTGTCACCTAGAAGAGGAAACTGCAGAGCACATCCTACGCCAGTGCGACTACCTGGTGAATGTGCGGTTTTTTGTACTAGACGATGAGAAGCCACCGGCAAGAAACTACATAAAATATTCAGTCTCGAAGTTGATTGGCTACTTAAAAAGAGTCGGGATGGGGAATGTAATCTAGATTCAGAGGACCACAATAGATCTGAAAAGGTCGCAGTGGAATAGCCCGATTAGTCTAAGTTAGTAGTAGTTTATTTACCTGGGAAGAAACATAACGAGTGATCTAAGTAGGATATCCAAAGCAGATTAGCTCAAGGGAAAAGGGCCTTCTTTTAAAATAATGCACATCTGACAGGAACCATTGATTTAGTTAAGACAATACATGTAGAGTAACATTTTTCGGCACGAACATGGTTATCAGGGTTACTCGAAATGTGTTTCTAACTGCAGATAAACGAGGAAAAATGGAAAGACAAAGTAACGAATGAAGCAATGCTGGGATCTTAAACTGTATTCTCTGATCCTAATCCAGTATTTGGAATATCAAAAACTGCAGCACGTGGTGGTACATCTCGGTGGATTCAACCAAAACATCAGACTAACTGGAGCCACGTGCCAAAATAGGAACACAGCCAGCTCCTGGTCAAAAAATCCTCGGAGTCGCTGACTAACGAAATATTAAACCTTAGCAGGAGCCAGATAAGGAAAGTGACGGGATTACTCACCGGTCACTGTACCCAAAGGAAGCACATGCATATATAGGGAGGAACCTATCTCATTGGAAATATAGACTCCTAGGAAGAGAGCGCATAGGGAAGGATTTCACAAGAAGGACTTAGTAAAAAGATTGATGATTTTGACTACTATTCTCTTCTCATAAACGTTACAACCAAGAGAACAAAAAGCGTAAAGGCTGAGGTGCCAAGGGCTCGAAGCCTCTGACTGGTGGTGCCAAACCAATCAATCAATCAACGAATGAAGAAGGTTAGAATAAATGTGTTGATTCACTAGGACTAGAACGAGAGCTAATAGGTCTTTTTCTGCGTAACTTCACAGTCTAATGTAAAAGTTAAAGGGTTGACAGAATCACGGGAATTAGAAGATTGATAATTGACAAAAATAACACATTTCAATACGAATTTTGACTTTGATGAAGGGGTGGGAAATTTTGATAGATTTATCAACACCAAACAAGGTGACATAGTGGGCCGTTCTTTAACGTCATGAAGCGTTTTAATGCCAGTGGGTTTGTTAACGGTTTATTAATTTTTTAAAACATTCATATTGTTACGTCGGACCTGTACTGAGGATATGTAACAATATATTACGATAGCACAAATTTTTTTTCTAAAAATGACTGTCTTCCAGTCAAGGACCCAAATAACCTCCGTTAAGGGTAATTTGCTTTTATTTTGAAGCATAATGAATAGAATAATCATAATATAAATTTTCTAGCTAATACATTTTTTGGTAGATTTGTGAAATTATTTAAAAAGTTGAATTTAACTTTTAATAATCAAAATATAATTAAAAATGTGTAATAATCAAAAATTTACATCAAATCAACTTTATGTAATATCAATTATTATTAATTTACAACATTTGCTTTCAATTGCCCAATACAAATGAATAATAGTCTTATTGTGCGAAAAAATAGAAACTAGCAATTTGTTTGACTTTTATGTTGAAAGAAACGGAAATTATTATTCTTTTTATTAATTATTTTGGGAAATATTATATGTTATACATTCCAAATAAGACCAGACATATTTCAAGAAATAATTATTACTCTAAAATGATCATTATAACTTTGATTAATAAATTGACATCTTCTGGTATGCTCCATTATTCTTTTTGTTATTTTTGGGAAATTTAAATTGAATTGTTCTTTTTCATGTTAAGCAGATGACACCGAATCGGTGATCTCATCGGATAGGTTCGGATCGGATCGGCACGGAACAGTCTGACGGACTGTTTTGCTATACATGTAAACACATTGGAACTCGCTCATCATTTACTTTCCGATAGGAAACGTTCATCTGTTAGCTTCGGCATAAGTATTTTTGGGTAGCGAGGGCAAAACATTCCGAAGATCCGAACAGTTTTCACCACGTGTTGAAGGAGATAGTTTTTCTACGCAGTGTATATATATTTTAGAATGGACGAAGAAGTTTTAATTGACACAGAGAGAGAACATGTACATCTGTATGATCAAGCTAATCAATATTATTTGGATGAAATAGGAGCAATACGTAGTGTTATACACTGTGTTCATTTGAAATGGACCCACCCTTAATATTTCAAAAATGGGACATATTAAAAAGAAATGCCGAAACACGTCAACTTTTAACTTGAGGGGGACACTTTTTGGCGCTAATGTCATAAATGTCAGATTCACCCCCTCCCTACTGTACAATTAAACAGAGCCAGTTCATCGGTGCGAGCGATAACAATCATTATGTGATAAATATTTGTGTTTTGCATTATATAGAGCATATTTGTAATAATAATTTTCGACAAAAAGATAGATATTTGCCTGTTTTCCATTTAAATAATTCTGGTATAAAATTTTCTTACTGAATCCCCCAAATGCTTGAATTAATTGCGGGAAATTTGTCTATTGTCTACTCATGTTTCCAATTACTACGGAATATCTACGGAAAAGTCGCGAAATGACACTTTCACTGACTTGGAAAACGTCTGCAACTTTTCTCTGAAGACGACCTATTAGCTTCATCCGCACCAAGTTTTCGTCTTCGGCGGTTAATGGAAGAGTGATTAGAATCTGACCAAAACGGTAAACCTGTTGTTTTTGATGATTAGCCAGAAGAAAATGAAGATGATGAAGAAAATAAAGAAGATTTGGATACATATACGGAGCAAGAGATTTCTGACGACGAGTATGAAACAGATGAGCCATCATTATTATTTTTGGGAAAAGACAACACTACTAAATGGGAAAAACATGTACCACCCCAAAATGTTAAGAGCCCGGTCAGATTGTATTGTAACCCATTTGCCTGACCCAAAAGCTGCCACAAGAGGTTTGATAAATCCAATTGATATATGCAGCTATTTCTTTCCTGATTACAAGTTGGATGTTATTGTAGAAAATACCAACAAAAGAAATGAATTAGTTAGAGGCAGTTATTGTCATGATCGCGATGTCCTATGCACCAATATTGTAGAGCTGAAAGCACCAATTGGAGTAATTTATCTTGCTGGAGTTAAAAAGTGTGCTCGCACGAATTTGGAAGAGCTGTGGAAAACGAATGAATGAGGTGTGGAAATTTTCAGATTAACCCTTTCAATCTCAAGATTTAAATTTCTTCTAAGACATGTCAGATTTGATGACGCGGAAACTCGTGAAGAACGAAAATTAGTTGATAAGCTTGCACCCATTCGACAAATTCTTGATACTTTTGTTAATAAATGCATGTACGCCATCTGAGTATGTTACATGCAGTGGACGAGAAACTGGAAGCGTTCAGGGAACGTTGTGGGTTTCATCAATATATCCCAAGCAAGCTCAATAAATACGGGATAAAAATATTTGCCCTTTGTGACTCCAAAACTTATTATACATGTAATTTGGAAGTTTATATTGGGAAACAACCACCGGGGCCATTTGAAATCGATAACTCCCCTGGCGAAGTAGTAGAAAGGCTGTCAGGAACCATTCGGGGAACTTGTAGAAATATTACCATTGATAACGGGTTTACAAGTATAGACCTGATTAATAATTCAAAAACCAACTTATCATATTGGGAACAATCAGGGAAAATAAGAGGGAGCTTACTCTTCAATTCAGTAACCCTTCAAAACGTCCAGAAAAGACATCAATGTTTGTTTTCCGTAAAAATTGCTCATTGGTTTCATACATTCCAAAGCAAAAAAAAAATGTTTTGCTCGTCTCAAGTATGCACTATGAAGATGGTTTAGATAAAGAAACGGATAAACCAGAAATGATTATGATGTATAAAGCACAAAAGGTGGAGTGGACATGGTAGACAAACTTTGTTCTGTTTATAACTGTGCCAGAAATACACAAATACATTGTAATTTTCTACTCGATGCTAAATGTAGGTGTTATAAACTATTTTCAATTCAAATAACTTTCAAAGTGAAATCCCCAGAAGAGAATTTATAGAAAAAATAGCTTCTGCACTAGTCTCCCAACAATTGAGAACTCGCATAACGATTAGCAACATTCCGAATACCATAAAAGTTCGTATTCAGGAAATTTTGAAAATTCAAGTTCTTGATCATGCAGAACCGACTCCGGAACGACGAGGAACATGTGCCAAGTGCGACAGAAAGAAAAAAAGACCAGCTAGATATTATTATATCAAATGTACGACTGCCGTCAAAGTGCATGGCAGAATTAATTTTTTTTTTCACTTCTATTAAAATTGTTTGTTGCACATGTAGGTATAATTCCAAAATACTAAGTTCAAAAATGTTAATATTCTAAAATTATTTGTGAAGTTTCTTTTTAATAAATAAATATTTAATTGTTTTGAAACAATAAAAAAAATAAACTCTTATATCTTTGAATTTACTGTTTGGACCCTTACTTTGTGGAATCTACTCATATTACTTTTTTAAATGAAACTAAGTGTTTCTAATTAATTCCACTATTTAATTAAAAAATTTATGAAAATTATTAAAGGATATGATAATTATTTCGATATTGACATATCATCGTCAGAATGACAGAAGTTACATTGTATGTGATACCTACTTGATGTTTAATATTTTGGCTAGACCAAATAGTAAGTGACCTATCTTGTGATTGACTTAATATATATGAATAGAAAAAAGAAGAAGATATGATTTTACAAATATTAAAGCTTAGGTATTATTAGCCCTATAGGGATATCCTGGATATCTTTTTCCCATTTAAGATCAGTATAACTGTGAAATGATATAGGAAACCAAGGAAAACTATATCTGTTGATCTTTACAATTGTTACTTAAGAAGACAATTCATTAGTGGAGAGCTCCCTGGATTTATCTGTTCATTGACAACTTCATATTGTGGGTCTCTTAAGTGTCTTCTTATTTCTAGTTCTTCAAGGAAATCTAGTTCTTGTTTCTTATCACAAATATGCAATACTTCTAGTTCTGTGTTAGGTGTTAATGAATGTTTTGTGTCAAGAAGATGTTTTGCGTAATGTGATTTATCTGGCTGTTTTAATCTGTATGCTCGTTGCGAGTGTTCATTGTATCTAATTTCAAAATTTCGAATTGTTTGACCAATATAGACAGCATTACATTCTGGACATTCAAGTTTATATATTCCAGACTTTTTTAATGGAGGTATTTTTGTTTTTACATTTGACAATTTTTTTTACTGTTTTAAAAGAAATTGCTGTATTTGTTGAACAAGATATTATCTTTGAAATATTATTAGAAATATTACCAGCATATGTGATGGTTTTGTAATTTTGTATTTCCCTAGTTTTTTCAGGAAATATTAATTGTAATGCCACTTTTTCCTCTTTTTTATTATTTAATTTATTTATTATATGTAATGGATAACCGTTGGATGTGGCTATTTGTTTAATTATATTAATTTCTCTATCAAAATTATATTTGTTCATAGGAACTGAAAATGCTCTATGTATCATTGAATTATATGCTGCTAATTTAGGTGACATGATGATGATTGGAATTATATGGTATAGTCACATCAGTATGTGTTGGTTTTCTGAAAATTGAAAAATCAAGTATATTATTGACTCTTTGAATTTTAATATCAAGAAAATTGATCGAGTTATTTTCTTCAACTTCTAATGTAAATTTAATTTTTGGATGTAAATTATTAATATGATTGAACAATATATCTAATTGTCGTTCACTACCTACAAAACAAGCTAATAAGTCATCTACATACCTATACCAAAATAGGATATTTCTTTAAATGTTGCATTCATTTTTAATATATACCTTATTATCAAAAGTAAAATAATTCTGATTAATACATACATCAAATAAATTAAGTATATCTGATATTTTTCCTGGATTGATATTTTTATCCTCTAGTAATTTTTTAACAAGTGTTATGCACTCTTTTGGAGGAATTTTAGAGAACATATTGGTAACATCAAATGAAATAAGTTTAGAGTTATCTTGTAATTTGTATGTTTTTAATTTTTTGATTAGTTCTATTGAATTTTCAATTGAGTATTTAGATATACCTCCATAGCCATTAAGTATATTGTTTAGTTTTTTAGCTAACTTATTATTAGGAGTATTAACGTAAGAAACTACAGGTCTAATTGGTTTCGATACTTTATGTAATTTAACAGTTCCATATAATTGTGGAGACTGAGGATTTTTATTAATGATGTATTTTTTCTCATAATCATTGAAAACATAATTTGAACTATTGACAATCTCTGTAACATTATTAGAAAACTTTTTTGTTGGGTCAGCTCTTGGAATTTTTACATCCACTATTAAATTGTCTTCTTAAGTAACAATTGTAAAGATCAGCAGATATGGTTTTCTTTGGTTTCCTATATCATTGCACAGTTATATTGATCTTAAATGGGAAAAAGATATCCAGGATATCCCCATAGGGCTAATAATACCTGAGCTTTAATATTTGTAAAATCATATCTTCTTCTTTTTTCTATCCATATATATTAAGTCAATCACAAGATAGGTCACTTACTATTTGGTCTAGCCAAAATATTAAACATCAAGTAGGTATCACATAAAATGTAACTTCTGTCATTCTGACGATGATATGTCAATATCGAAATAATTATCAATATCCTAGATTTTTAATAATTTTTTCATTAAATAGTGGAATTAATTAGAAACACTTAGTTTCATTCAAAAAAGTCTCATATCTTTGTTTGTAGTCCCTAAATTTTTTTTATTTGCCATGCGGAGTGCGAGTCCGCAGCGACCACTCGTGTTTCAATATAAAGCGCGACTCCTGCTGGGTTTCTTGTTCAACTTTTGTGCAGCAGTTTATTGATGTAGTTGGTATCTATGTGATTTATTTGTTAGTTTGTTGATGGTCTGGATGTTATTAAGAAGAGGGCTTGTTATAATTCTATCATGTATTTAACTTTGTTGTCATAATTTCTGTATTTTTTTAATATTAAAAATAATCGACTTCCCATCATACTTTTGTCTA
This sequence comes from Lochmaea crataegi, assembly GCA_947563755.1. Taxonomy (NCBI): domain Eukaryota; kingdom Metazoa; phylum Arthropoda; class Insecta; order Coleoptera; family Chrysomelidae; genus Lochmaea; species Lochmaea crataegi. The sequence continues at coordinate 25,825,267 of OX387425.1, forward strand.
CCATTGACTATCAACATTGAAGAAACGTCATATTTTTGTTAAGTTTAACACCTCATTTGTGCCTCAAACTAAATTTAAATAAAAAAAAATAGAAATAATGCTTAGGAAACTGGAAATAATTTAAAATTAATGAATGAGAGCGTAAACAATGTAAACATAATTCTCAAGTTTAAATAAATATACCTACACGCATTTCTAATTTATCAGCATTCATCAATCGTACATTACCAAAATTACAAAACATTTCCCCTCCGCAGGCTGTTTTATTAACCGTAATTACGAAAACCCACGTTTTGGTATGAATAATCTAAATTAAAAAATTAACAGAACTTCAAAAATTTAAAATTTTTATTTCTAAGTATTCATCAACTTTTGCGATCCGAATTATATAAAAGAAATAACAATTACCTAACCGAGGCTGGTTACTCCGAAGACTGGTCAAGAAATTATGTCATTGGAAAGCTCTCACTTTCTATGAATGTGTAACACTTGTAGGTGAACTTGTAACACTTGCCACTGCACCGGCACTGTAATAGATATTTAAAAGGAAATTGAAACACTGCTCGATGTGTTCGTAAGTTGTCTGACCGACTCTCGATTGTTTACAGGTGGACACCTATCTACGAGGAACGTGCAAATTGAAAATGAACGATATTTTTAGTGAAAGTTCTAAGCATGATAATCTATTGATAAATAGAAGTGAATGAGTTAATAATTGAAACAGGGTCAACATGAATAATATTGAAATCGTAAATCGTGAGTTTTATTTTATATAGAGCTGGAAATTTCGCAAAGAAAACCAAATTTCACAATATAGTGTCTCCTTTTAGTAGGTGCCTTACATCCAATCTCTAAAATATTATCACTCGATGTATTGAGAAAGAAATATAAAGTCGAATTGAATAGATGAGCCTTTTACTTGATGAAGATCCATACTAAACGATGAAATAAAACAATTTAATTTGTTTAAATCTCAATTTTATCTTGATAAAGCTACTGTGTAGTGAAACGCGTTACTAATTTTAAATTGTACATCAGTTCAAAATAAAATGGAGATTTAAATAAATTAAAATATAAAGCCACCTTTGACAACACTTAAATTGTAACTGATTTGACGTTTACAGATTTATAGTTTGGCAAACATAACTGAAGCTGTGAAAGGAATGCCGTCGAAAACATTCGATATTGCCACGTTTAACTATGAAAAACCTAAAGTGCTAAGTATGTAGTGATAATGATTGGAAAATGGACTTTTTATTATTAAAAATATTCAATAATGATTAAACGTTAGTTCTTTAATGTGCTTGTTTCATTGGATTTTGTCTATTAACATTATTTTTTCAATTTCTGAATATTAAAAGATGAACACTTTTCCAAATATGTTATGGGTTTCCTTCAAGCCGGCAACGTCTCCTACTAACTCAGTTGGTGAATATTTATCGAACCCTCGTTGCTAGGTAACCACCTGACTTCCTATTGACAAGCGCGTGCGTGTGTTCTTCCCTCTCACTTCGACAATTGATTATCTAGTGGCGTTTATAATGTCAATATTTTCCTTCGTATTTTCAGTATTACTTGGTATCTTATTATTTCGTATCCATATTGAGTTCAAGTACGATTTTTAACAAATAGGTACCGTGTTTTGAAAAATACCTTACCTTTAAAGCAAAGCATAAATCAGTTTCTAAATATAATTATTATATAATAATAATTATTATTTTTAATACTTTTATAAAATAGGTACCGTACGCTATTGGTACGTTTATGACAGATATCGGCCATGTTTCCTCCCCCCTTACGGATGCCCCGTAGCTTCAGATAGACTTGCCAAACTATAGTTAGTTATTTACAATAATTACGAAATTAAACAAAAATACACAAATTAGTTGTTTTTTTTTTCTACAATTTCCAATTCAATCGTTATGCATTCGCTATTACTGAGGATTCCAAATATATTTACTTTGATTTTATTATTTGTATATAGGGCTGTAGAAAAAATATTGTAGGGTAACCTGGTAACCAGTGATTTTCCGAATCAGATATCTCAGCAACTATTATGTATATTATGGCAAAAATTTAACCAATTCTTCTTCTTTTATTATGTAGTACCAAATTATGATACTCGTCAGGATAATACTTCGCCACAAAATGTAAAAATCCCTTTTTTTCTTAAGACTGATCCATTGTGCACCATGATGGTATACAGTGGATTGTGTGGTGGTTCACATTGGATCATTTAGTGATGATTTTCTTTTTAATTGGAAAATGTACTTGATAGAAACAATTATGGTATGTTTTAACGTAATATTTAAAAAATTAGAAAGAAAATACAAAACAATATAACAAAAAACTTATAATTCTTCCTATTCTGTATTTGGCTACAAACTTAAAGCTCTCCGTGTTTCCAAAGTAACTATTTACTACAAATAATGGTACCTATTTATCTAAATGAACTGATCTCAATTATGAAAATAATATGTTATGTAAATCAACGTAAGTTTAAGAGCGACAGGTTAACTTGAAATTTATAATAAGACTGCTTCTTTATTGATCCACTAACCAACGGCTCTGGAAGAATAAACTTTAAATCCTGCTCTTGAACAAACGAGATATCAGCCACATTAGGCATACAAAATTGTTGTGTAGATTTCACACTCAATCTGAAAAAACTAACCTTATATTCCAATTTTTTTGTTAGTGTTTCTAAAACGTTTGCCACATAGTAAACTCTCTGTTTCTTTGTACAAAGTACAACAAGAACATATTGATCATCCACTTCCACTTTTCTCAATAATTGATTTTGCAGACGTTCTTCAGTCAATATTATTTCATTATCCACATTTTCATCTTCAAACCATTCTTCATCGTCATCAGTATCTTGGTAGACCACCTCATCACAGCCTTCTACTGAATCGCTCTGTAAAACTTCACGCTTTGTCGATTTATATCTTCTAGCTTCTTTCTTTCTTCTCGAGCTACAGCAATTTTATTTTTCTCCAGAGTGTCAGTAGCTATCATAGTTCTACTAATTTCCGAGGTTTTCTCTTGTTGGTTCTAGGTCCAGCCTTCAAAGCCAGTCTGAATAGTTCTGGTCTCGTTGGATGGTCCAGCAACCGAATCTTCTTTTGGGAGATCATGGTGGTTATTTTGAATAGTGATTAGGAAGTCAATGTCGGAACTAATTGGCTTTTGAGTAGTACGACTCTGAACAAACAGCTTTTTGGAAATAATTTTCTAATCTATTTGAGGACTGGTCTGAAATTAACTGCTGCATTTGGTCGATCGGTTACTGTGCTTGGTGAAAAATCATCATTTGAGAATATATCCTTTTCAAATGGGAATATACCTGTTTTCCTAACAGCTCCAGTTATATTTTGTATGGTCATTGACTTGGTGAATGCAATTCCAATTAATTCACCAATCTCGTTTATTGTTACTGGAGAACCTGGATGACGCATTAACAAAGAATCCATGGCGTTGTGATAGTACGTCTTAAATTGACCAAAGATCCCAACATCTAGTGAGTGAAGTGTGAGAATAATTACACCAGATTTTTTCGCCAAATCCAGAGCTTCGATACTTAGATATGACTCGTGATTATCCATGATTAAAATTGATGGGTCGTCTGGCGTGCTGTAACTATATTTAATGAAATGGTCCATCACTTGAATAAACAATTCACTGTTCATCCAACCCGTTGGTGTCGCTAAAATTAACGAGCCAGGAGGAGAACCAGTAGCCATTCTGGGATTTATAGTCTTACGGGGAAAGATAATGCCAGGCGGAAGTGCAGATGCACTAGCACTAATTATACAGCAGGTTGTGCATAACGTTCCCTCAGCACTGGTGACCTTAGATAGATTTTTGTGTCCTTTGGGTCCAATAACTTTTTGTGGTTGTTTCAGTTTCGTCTAAATTAAATATCCTGGTACCATCTGCAACAGGATTTCTCTGAATTACTTTTTCCAAATTATTAAAAAATGTTTTAACAGTCTCTTCGTTGAAAGATATAGCCCTAGCAAGACTACAAGCTTCTGGTTTTCTAAGACTTAAATCGCAATGACGTTCTCTAAAGCCTCTGAGTCAACCACTGCTAATTCAATAACATTCCAAGTATGAGGCATTTTAATATTATTAAGCTTTGCCATTTGGTGAGCCTCTTTTGCCGAAAGACCGTAGAATAACAAGGCATAAAATGTCTTTTTTTCACTAATGGAAGTATCACCTTATGCACCTGTTGCATAAGTTACTATAACACCACGGAGACCTGTATAGTGCACAAACTCGAATTAGGGATGGACTCATCAACTTTATCACCCCTTCCAGAAGGTAGTTTTTGTACCGTCCCAAGAACGATACTAGAATCAGTTGGAAAGCGAAAGAAATAGAGCACTTGCGCGAACGATACCGAGAACGGTTCTATCGCCAGTTGGAACGAACCTCATATCATGTTTAGCTGAAGGTGCACATTTTGAAATTTGCTCTTAAAGGCCAATTCTACAATGCCAGTATTCCTCGGTTGTACCCTGAAACTGGAATAGATAAGTTATACTCTGGTTTATACTTGGAATAAAGATATACCTCTATAGACGTCAAAAAATAATAGTTCAATACTATTATAACGCTTTACAAAATTATAAAAATAAATTTCTCGTACTATATATTTTGGTTTGTGATTAGATGTGGAGATGTCGCTGATATCGCATTCTTAGCATTTCCTTTACTGAGGTTGATGTATTGGTGTGGTATCAACGTAGTCTCCAGTCCAGGATTATGCTCTCAGAGCTTTTGGACGAATGGTATCTACCTTGTACTGATGAGGCGCAAATACTCCGAAACCGGTCATCGCAAACCAGAATGGTTAGTTCTATCCTAACAGATATACCAACCCCGTTTACTTTAGAAGTGTAATTCTGTCGGGGCATATAGCCCGAGAAGTAGTTGTTGCTTCTTAATGAACGATCTGTTCTTTATTTTTCTAATTTTGTGAAGCGTTTAATAGTATTGAACTATTTTTGACGTCTATAGTAGGTATGCGCGATACAATCCGATATTCCAGTGTATCGATACTTTTACTTCCGATACTCCATATTTTGTATCGATACTATGCTTTTCGATGTATTCCAAGTATCGATAAATTTGTAGTGTATCGATACCTTGCGATACGGGATTTTTAGTGGTAGCGGCAAGTGGCGTTTTCTATAGTGATGATCGATATCGTGAGTTTCTAATCACGTTTTTGCGTTTTTCGAGCTAATTTTGAGGTTATGTGAAATAGTCACTGATGAAAAAGGTGTAGATTTTCACAAGATCTACAACTTTTATAATCAACTTTTTATTCTAGGAACTCAACTTTGGCCGGAAATCGCAATAATGTCTTTTTCCACCCCCCCAAAAAAAGTTTTTTTTACCGAAAAAACGTCATAACTCGAAAATGCCCAATATTTTAATTTGAAATTTTTTTTCATGGGTTGTGACTATCAAAGCTGCCTTCTACTAAACTTTCATCAAAATCGAACATTTTTTAACGAAACCAAAAATAAAAAACGGAAAATGTAGTTTTTTTCGTTTTTCGAGCTAATTTTGAAGTTATGCGGAAAAGTCACTAATGAAAAAGTTGTCGATTTTCCCAAGATCTACAACTTTTATAATCAACTTTTTATTCTAGGAACTCAACTTTGGCCGGAAATCGCAATAATGTATTTTTCCACCACCCCAAAAAAAGTGTTTTTTACCGAAAAAACGTCATAACTAGGAAAATTTCCAATATTTCCATTTCAGAATTATTTTCATTGTTTGTGACTATGAAAAGCTACCTGCTACTAAATTTTCATCAAAATCGAACATTTTTTAACGAAACTAATGATAAAAAACGAAAAATGCAGTTTTTTGCGTTTTTCGAGCTAATTTTGAGGTTATGTGAAAAAGTCACTAATGAAAAAGTTGAAGATTTTCCCAAGATCTACAACTTTTATAATCAACTTTTTTTCTAGGACTTCAACTTTAGCCGGAAATCGCAATAATATTAGTCTTTTTCCACCCACCCAAAAAAAAGTGTTTTTTACCGAAAAAACGTCATAACTCGAAAAATTTCCAATATTTTAATTTGAATTTTTTTTTCATGGTTTGTGACTATCAATGCTACCTTCTACTAAATTTTCATCAAAATCGAACATTTTTTAACGAAACCAAAAATAAAAAATCGAAAAATGCAGTTTTTTGCGTTTTTCGAGCTAATTTTGAAGTTATCTGAAAAAGTCACTGATTGAAAAGCTCAACTTTGGCCGGAAATCGCAATAATGTCTTTTTCCACCCCCCAAAAAGGTGATTTTTACCAAAAAAACGTCAAAATTAGGAAAATCTCGGATCGTTAACGTATCGATACTTCGAGTATCGATAAATTAATATTCGATATTCTACTGTATCGATACTTTAAGTTCCGATCCGTATCGATACCTAATATCGATACTTTCTAGTGTCGCGCAACCCTAGTCTATAGATCACGTTTCACTAATATGACAAATATTTATAGGTAACTGTAATTAAGTAAATATATACCTCTATTGTAGAACGCAATGGTCACCGATATCCTACGTATAGCGAATACTAGATTTATACTCAATTTATCGAACCGGCCTTTAATGTACTACTTTTATGTTTATGTTCATCACAATGTTATTGCTTCTATTAAAATAAAAAAACATTGAGTACCACGTATCTTATTAACGATAAACCTTACCACAAATGTTGATTATAGGAACTTTTTGTCTTAAAATTGAATGACTAATAGTACACAACAATCTGTAATTGACAACTTCACTGAAAGGTCCTTACGAAATATCTGAATAATGTAAGAGGAAGTTATATATTAGTTGTTTTTTTATGCAGCAACTTTATTAGCAAATTAGAAATCGCAAGTTGGCCAATGTAAAAAGATTACCAGAGATGGGCTGATAAAAAGTAATCTTATTCAGTGTAACTATTTGCACAGAAATTGGTTATATTAATTATAGTTGTTGAACATTAATCACTAATAAGAAAGTAATACAAAAATAGTTGAAAGCAGTGATATTTCATAATATTAACAAGCCAAAAAATATGAGTGGAAATTCCCAATGTTATATGAACAACATGAAAAAGTAACACAGAATTAACCAGTCAGTAACCGTCTCTACAATGATGATCTTGCATTACAAACTAATGATTGAAGAAGGTCAGTGCTCAACTGAGCGAGTTGAATGCTACAAATTGAGGCATTTAAGAAGAACAAAAAAACAATACGAGCCAGTCTTAGAAATGTACAGAATAAAAAAATTACGATCATAGAATTAAAAGATTATTTATTTGCATAAATTATATTTGATTATTAAAAAATATTAATGCTAAGGTAATCAGAAAAAATAGACTTGGAAGAAATAGATCTTGAAAAAAATAGACTCTGGCCGTACCAATTTCTTTCAAACCCCTAATATTATTTTTATGATAAAAGAGCATTTCAATATGGGGTCCAGAGGCGAAGAAGCCCCGGTGGGGTAAGGTTGGTTTTTGATAATTCGGTTATTTAACGTCGGTTTATTTCTGCAACGGAGGCTAATCACCGAAGCCAGGAGCACTCTACCCCTAACCGGAAATTTTGCCGAATCCACTAGTGTTCCAACCAGTCACCAATCCCAACATCCATGGACTCGGGACCTCGGTTTTACGTCTCATCCAAAAGACGGCATATCTACATTATACCTCGTTCTCATTGGTATAATGCCTGCGAGATGTGATATGCTACTCACCCTAGTAGTCTAAAGTATTTCGCTGCAGGCTGTACGGTTTGTACGACGGTGTTTCCCCAGTGTTCACCCATCCAAGTAATAACCTCGCCCGACTCTGCTTGGCTGTAGTTATCGCATCAGAAGCTGGGTCGACGCTCTTAGGTTAGGTTAGGTTAGGTTAGGTTAGTTATTATTAATTATAATCATGTTATCATGTTATAAATAGTTATTTCTTATAAACAATTGTTGTATAATTTAACTAAGATTGTCTTATTTATATACACAAGTGGATCTAATATAATTTCTAGTTCCATGCTTTCAAAAATCTAATGTATAAGACTTGGTTCTTCTGAAATCATTTTCTCAAGTCTGTTTTTTCTGGGTCTATTTTTTCCAGTCTTTTTTTCCGGGTCTATTCCCAGTAATTAACGTGTTTAGTTATAGTGAGGCTTTTCAAATTATCATCAACGCAAAAAGTGGAGTTGGATCGAGAATAATCACAAGCTGTGTTAGCCCAAGCATGATTATGGAGGTTAACTGTTATGACTAGTACTTAGTAGAATTTTACTCTTAGTACGTAAGCCTTATTTTCCACGATTTTCATTGGGAAATAACATCATTGCAGGCTATGAAACTTCGAAAATCGGAATTTTAACAACGAATCAGCTGCTCGTGAGAGAAGGTGAAACAAAAGGAAAAAGCTACACTGATGCAATTGGTGGAACTACCGTACATCATGTTCTCCTAATATCAGTAGAAGATCGTTAAACTGGCAATGCTGAGTGATGCACAATAATTTTGTTCAACTTAAGCTCTTCAAAGTGTTCCACAATGTTTTTCGGACAACAATGAATACATATTTAAGAAGTATGCTGCAATAAAACGGCTGTAATTGCAACTGACACTCGATAACAATTATTTCTTAATTGCTCTCAACAACCCTATCTCTGCGTTTAACAAAAATCCCGAGACGATTCTTCATAAATGCTCCGCTTCACCCTACAATCTATCAGGTCACATCACAAAAACTTCTCAATCCTGTGCCGACCCATTCAAGGACTGGTACGATATTTGCACGACAAAATAAAATCTTCTAGAGTAAATGTGATATTTCCTTCCCTAAAAGTAAAAATGAGAAATTTGTGTCTTTTTCTGGAATTGAATCCGTAATACATTAGTCTTCTGTCAACTTCAACAATTCAGATCATGAAGCATCCCTTGATTCCCTAATTATACTTCGTTTTTCTCTACGAAATGACGGTATTGGCCGTTGAAACGATTGTAATATACAATGAGTTCACTACTTTGTACAATATTCACAGAAATTTAAACAATTAATGTTTTATTAAAAATGGTCCTGTACCTTTTCCCAATGTTCGAAATGTATGTTCATAAATATGCAATATATAATATCATTCTTCATATAATGAAAAAATAATAGAAACTGACGTCAACTTTGATTTATTTTTGTGACTGAAGCAGTGTAAAATATCGCTCCTCAAAAATACTGTTTCGTCAGTGCACATACAATACAGCCAAGTAGAACAGATTGAAATCCCATTTTTCTATGACTTTGAAATTCATAAGTAAGAAGCTGAGTCTTCCAAGAAAATCACAATAAACGACCAGAAACTCATCAACAGGTGCAATTACGTAGGTATGAAGAACAGGCAGAGGGAAAGAAATAATAACCAAAAAATAGATAAATGGTAAAAAAATTTGATTTTTATAGGATTAGAATTTATTTATTTTTTTTGCAACAATCAGTAGGTACCTTAGTATAAAACTGATATTCAGTTAAAAAGATTTAAAATAAAACATGCAATTTCATTGCACTATTTCAGTAATTAAATATATTTCGGGTACCAAACCTAATATTCAAATTACGCAAGTCAAAAATTAATGTGTATAAACATAGTTGGAATTATTGTAAAATGAGTGATAAGCCACGTTTTTATTATAATAATCATTAAAAAGCTTTTAAATAGACCATTAACCGATTTATTATTGTATTTTAGATGTCCTTTTTCCAATGGTATCGTTTCAAGTGGAAATATTTATAATTTACAAATTACCTATATTTTTATTTGCTCGAAAAAGATTTTGCTATTGAATTTTAAATTATCCTTCATTGGATATTGCAAAATTTTCAATTGTACCCTGTTATAAGAGATTTAGTCCTCTTCAGGGTTCGATTGAATGAAAAAGCAAGTAAATTGACGGTCACGGTAGGTACAGCTGTGCAATCAACCTAGAGACTGAACCTTTAAGGTAGATTTTTGCCGCACAATTGTCAGGCAGTTGCACTTCCTGGGTGACAGAATCCGCTCATGGTTTCAAGAGTATCAACCCCATTAGCTTGGCGTGTCTATTAAGTTCACATTGCTCCGTTAGCTTACCTACTATGTACTGAGATGGTCCTTTTCACCAGGAAAAGAAGAATATCGGGCTCAAAACCTCCCGAAATCTTCAATACCAAATTAAACTTCTCTGAAGAAGTGAAATACCTTGGTATTACCCTCGACAGGAAGCTAACATGGAACCCTCACCTACAGAGCAGAGCAAACAGAGCATATGTGACTTATGAGCAATGCTGGAGAACAGTGGGACGCACATGGGGTCTTTCACCCCGTATGGTCACCTGTATTGCAGTGTAGATTCTACACTTCAATCATAAGACCTATGCTAACGTACGGAGCCATTGCATGGGTACCGAAAGTTCTACAAGCAAAGGCCATCCAAAAATTATATGAAATACAGCGAATGGCTTGTTTAAACATCACAGGAGCCATGAGAACAGCACCAACCGCGGCAATGGAATTAATTACTGGTCTGACCCCTCTGGACTTGTACGTCAAAGAGGTTGCTTTAATGGCCATGTTACGTGTAAACCCCGAAGTAGGAGTGGGTCCATTGAGGCTAAGCCTATGGCGAGAAGCGCTTGCTGCGCTAACTCTGCTGCAGGCGGCCAATGATGCAATTGAACCCAAGTTTGTGTTTAATAAACCCTTCAAAATACAAATAAAACAAAACACAGAGCCAGATGCTGCAAATGCAATACGCATATATACAGACGGCTTAAAAACCAAAGAAGGCTCAGGATGTGGAGTTTACTCCAGATCACTTAGCCTAAGAATTAAGTGGTGAATGGGAAAAAATACCAGCATGGTTCAAACAGAACTGGCTGGTATCTCAATTGCCACAAAAGAACTAACCAGAGAAGGAATTTCTGGCAAAAACATAACAATCTGCACTGACAGCAGACAAGCCCTATTAGCCTTGAACATACAAGGTGTTACATCAGGGCTAGTATTAGCGTGCCACCAAGATTTAGCTAACGCCACGGTAGATAACAATATTATCCTGAGTTGGGTTAGAGGGCACGACAAGAGTAAAAGTAATCGCATTGCCGATTCTTTAGTCAGGGAAGCGGCTGGACCAAAAATTTCAGGACTCGGTGACACCTACGGCCTGACGCCTTCGACAATTGCGGAGCTAGCCAAGCGTTACACCCATGCTCAATCCCTAAAGAGGTGGGATGGAATCGAAGGATGCAGTCTTGCCAGGATCACCCTGGGCGACCCTGGGAAGCTGGCACCGAAGAAATATTTGGCGGTGACCAGGAAAAACCTACGCTTAACAGTAGGATTTCTGACTGGCCACTGTCAACTAAGGAAACACCTCTATACTATGGGGCTAGTGGACACGCCTCTATGCAGAATGTGTGAACAAGAAGATGAAACTGTCAGGCATGTCTTATGCGAGTGCCCGGAGTTATCATCAATAAGAGAGTGTGTGTTCGGCAAGTCTTGGCCTACACCTGCCGATATAAAGGAGATGTCTCTTTATGACCTGTCCACCTTCCTGGAAAGGACAGGATGGACGATAACCTAGGAGGACAACTCCTCGGGAGGATGTACAATGGGTCACACGTGGCCCAAGTGCTGTGGGCCTAAACTCACCCACCCCACTCTACAGATACAGATACCTACTATAGATTTGACAGTTTTCCTGTCTTACTTATTGTGTCAGTCGTAGATTTTGTCCTTTAATGAACTGTTTCTCCTGTCTCTGCCCTGTTGAGATTTTCCATCATTTTAGAAATTTCTGTGCCACCAATTTTCTTGTGACGATTTTGCGCCGCCGCAGAAGGGTTCCGGTCTGACTAATGACATTATTGCGCGTTGTCTGTCTATTTCATCCGCCTTTTCGTTGTCCTTATGATCCTCTTCCCTTGGTACAATAGATCTTTTAGGACTCAGTGAATGTTCATCCCAATTTAAACATACATACCTCCTGCTAAGATCAGGGTTTAACTATTATTTCTTATTAAAATGGTTATCTAGTATACATATACAATGGCTTGACACCCCATGTGGGGTTACGCCGCGTATGCTTTCTAGATCCGCTTAATTGGGGTTGATCAGTCCCCGTTGTACGTTTAAATTCTTTCACTTATTTCCCTTCATAATTTCCTATTTTTTGCTTTTTCTTTCCAGTTTGCTACTCCTGCTCTATTGAGGTCCGCCTCTACCTCATTTTGCCACTTTGACCTGGGTCTACCGCGTCTCCTCCTTCCTCCTGGGTTCCACTGCAAGATATTGTAGGTTACTGATTTAGCTCCTTCTCTCCATACGGTTGCTAGCCATTTAACTCGTTGTACTTTTATTCTTTTTACAATGTCTTCTGTTTTCCATTCGTCCAAAATTTCACGATTCGTTTTAATTCTATATTCATTCTCATTTATTTTTACAGGCCCCAATATTGTTCTCATGATCTTCCTCTCAGTTATTCTCAATTTTTCCTCTTTCTTCTTCGTTAACGTCATTGTTTCTGCTGAGTACATCATTATTGGCCTTATTAGCGTTTTATATATATTTAATTTTGTTTGTTTTGTTAACATTTTGCTTTTAAGTAGTTTCTTATTAGCGTGGTAGGCTCTATTTGTAGCGATTATCTTTTCTTCAATTTCAGTGCTTCTATCTCTTGCGTTGCTAATCATGACCCCCAAATATTTATATTTTTTAACTTCTTCAAATTCATAAGCGTTAATTTTTCTTTTTGGCTTAGGTTCCCCAGTCTCATTAGCTTTGTTTTACTTTCATCAATTTTCAGCCCCATTTTTCCTCCTTCTGTGACTATTTCCTTCAGCATATTTTCTATGATACTTCTTCTTTTGGTTACAAGCACGATGTCGTCCTCATAGGCTACCACTTGTTCTTAAGCTACCTTTGTGTAGTTTTCTCATTGTGTATTCTAATGATAGATTGAATAGCGTTATGGACAATGAGTCACCTTTTTTTACCCCTTTATTAATCATAAATTCGTTTGTTTCTTCTTTTTGTGTTATTATACTAACCCTTGTATGATTGTCATTTTGATTAACCTTCTTAGTTCTGCGTCTACTCATTGTTCTTTTAATGCTGTCATGAGTTCACTTCTTCTGATTGAGTCGAATGCTTCTTGAAAATCGATGAAGAGCATTTCTATGTTTAATCTGTATTCATGGGCTTTTTCCATTATTTGTTTTAATGTGTGTATAGCATCAGTTGTTGATCTGCCCTTTGTGAAGCCGCATTGGTACTGCCCTATCACCTCCTTTGTACTTCTTACAATTCTTCTGTTATCTAATGATATCTTTTGAAAACCATGTTTTTCCTTTTGTGTTTTATGCGACCTTAATTCTCAACTCAACTCAACAGAGCATGGAAAATTAGAAACATTAATATAAGAAAATTTTTAACAAATACATAATCTTAATTATGATGAAACTATCTATTAAATACACGTTTGTATTAAAATTGAAGTGTTTATATTAAACAAATAAATTTTTTTATTTAATTGTAAATGATAATTATTTTTCAAATTGTATACAATTATGCAAAATTATTTACAACCTCAAACAATAATTAGCAATATAGTTTTTATTGCTTTGTTCATATATTATGTAGAAGTTTGGAGTTAAGGTCGTAAACAAATATCAAGAAAGAAGAAAATAAATTAAACGTATGCGGAAATACATTTTGGAATAAATACCGGGTGTAGGTTGAAATAATTAAAGATAAATATAAATAAATTCAATAAGAAGATGTTAGGAAGACAAAAAAAATGTATTTAAGAAAGTTAATAGTAACAGTTAAACCTACAGGAGAGTCAGAATGGGAAGCTCCTCCAAATAATTTAAAAAAATAATTAAATAAGCATTTAAAAAAATAAAGTATACCTACTATACATATAGTATAGTATTCCTCTTTAATAAAATTTACCTAAAACGTTTCAAGACCCCCGTCTAAACGTTTTTCAAGACCCCCGTGTAATCGTTATTCCGCATCAAGCATCAAGTACTCGGCGAAAACCAAAATTGGAAAGCGGGCTGGTGGCCACCGTTGACCTCAAGGTGTTTTATGGGAACGGAATTTGCTGAGCGCTGACGATCTGCACGGCGTGAGAGAAACACGCCCGAAGTTTACATATGATGGGTCAAAAGCCCAGTATAATATCGATGATGAATCGACTCACGTCGGCTGATTATTACACGCTTAGAAAAGAGATGATTAGAAGGGTTGGCAGGCCGCACTATATTTTGATTTAAAGGAGAGCATTTGGAGCGAAATAATGAGAATAATGAGCTGTGTTTTGACGTAATAAGTTGTTGCAAATACAAAAGATCGAAGGCTTCACTTAAATATTAAAAATATTTAGACTAATTATCATTTAATTTAAGTTTGTCATATTTAATATGTATAGAAATGAATAAAATATGGTTGTTTCTTAAGAGAGCATTATTTTTATATAAAACAAGCGTGGCCCAAGAAAATGTTTTGCCTCTGGGGCTTTGGAAAGGAACTCCACAAATTTTGCTATTTTAACGATTTTAACGACTGCTGGGCAGAAATTGGGAGTGATAACAATATTAAAGTTCTATATCTGTCCATATCTCATTTTTCTGGGAAAGCGTATTTCTGCTTACATCCTCTACAAAGGTAAACAATTATCCTCATTCAATAAAAAGCAGACAGTGGCTGTTTGCTATAATTGTAGAAAAAAATTCAAGCTCCATCTATTCATTGGTAACGTATGCTTCCTACGAGTATTATCAGTAACGTGGAGTTCTTGGTGACACTACATATCTTTACATTTCATGAGGGCGAGGGCATTTTTTTATTAGAATAGTATCAAACCAACCAATAATTTGTTTTTTTGCGCTTGACGTCGCCTGCCAGCTGATACTTGACACCTGGAAGTATAATAGAGACCTTAGGACTATTCCTCAAAAGCAAAGTGACAAAACAAGCCGAAGATAGATAGAACTGCATGCTAAAAGACCGAATGATCTTCTGAACCTTGATGAGTGAAACATTATTTAAGAGGATGTCCCCTAATATGGAACTTTTTAATGGACGGACTGATAGAGAGACTCAAAGAGGAGCACCACATTGTCTTGAGATATGCGGACGATTTGGTCATCATATCACAAGGTAAATTCAATATCATAGTCAGAGAGCGCATGCAGCAGGCTCTAAACATTGTAACAAAATGGACGGAAGGAATGAGTCCCACCAAATTGAACATAGTGCCTTATATGAAAAGAAGGGACCCAATGGGATTGGGATCATTATTCACCAAGGTACGGAGATTCTAATGGTGAGGGATGGAAAATATCTCGGGGTAATTATTGATTCGAGATTAACATGGACCAAACAATTGGAAAAAGCTGCAGACTTTGTAGTATGCATAACGAGACCGTAACCCATATATAATCTGACTGTGAGACACTGAACTCAAGTTCTCAAGTTCTGTTTCGTTTTGTCTGGTCATCCTGTATAACCGAAATATATCATACATTTACTAATTTATATTTTGAGTTACGATTTTATTTCTATGAATCTTCAGCAAACGACTAAGGAGAAATCTAGAAATTGTGAAGAATTGCGTACTTCAAGTAGTTGATTGCATTCCTAAGCAATTACGTATTTAGTTGTTAGATATGGTTTTATTTCTTAAGCTTTAATATTTTTTTAACGAGGTAATATTAAGCCTACCGTTTTACATAGCTTCTACTGGATCGCTTGTGGTGTTCGGTTCATACTTATCTATTTTACGAGTTAACCACAAATCTTATATAAAAATATGCTTGTTACATGAAAATTATTCTATTTAAAAAAAATAACGTTACGTTGAAACATGTTAAAATAAGAATTGTTTTTATAGCATAGAGAGAATTAGAATTTTGTTCCAGTGCTGATCTTAAACATTTTATATTTATGATAATATGGTCAAAGAATTACGAAAAAATACCTGTACATTACAAAAATTATATAATTAAATTTCATTTTATTTACTGACCCAAATTTGTTGAATATAACAGTATAATTTTAATTTTATTTTACAATTGGCTGCTATTACATACAGTGAGGACGGTTAGGTTGGAATAAACTCAATATTTTTCTGTCAAGCTACTTGAGCAGGTCAATTTTTATTTTCAACTGCGCATCGTACTCTCTCATTGGATGTACGAATGACGTCACCACTTTCGCGTACATGACATCATTGTTATTTTTTTAAATAGAACAACATATTTTTCTATACATTTTTAAATTCCACAAAAATAGACGATCGCAAAAATGTATAATACTTAAAGACCAAAGCATTGGTTTGTGAATTAGAGACAAATTTTGTATCATAAAATTGTAATATAAAATTTTTATTGAAATGACTGGGCTAATAAATTTTAATTTCTTATTATTTTAAATATTTAATATTCAAAAATTAAATTAAATGTTCAAAGTGCATACCGTTCTGGCAATAACCAAGATGGTTTCTAAATTCTTCCAACACTTTATTTAATGTTTCCTGGCGAATGAGAGGGGAATTCTCTCTTTTAAATCTTCGATATACTCAGGACACTTTAGATTTAAGTAAAAAAAGTAAAAAATTAAGGGGGGCTACATCAGAAGATCTTGCTGACCTCTCTATAAATCCTCTCCTACCTATCCAGCTGTTGGGAAAAATGGTATCTAAATAATCAGCGCATATTGTGGCGATCCACGAAAAAGCCAAAAAGTTAAGTAAAAAGTCTTGCGACCCCGTCACTATTTTGTTGGGAATAGATTAATAATAATAAAAATCGAACTGGCAACCCTAGCGAGGCCGAGCTTCATTTTTAGGGAAATAGTATAGGCCAGGGAAGCAAGTAGGTACATACTAGTTAGTGATGAGCGATATCGTGATTTTTTAATCACGTTGTGAAATGATAATATATAATAATGTCTTTTTCCACCCCCCAAAAAGTGTTTTTTACCGAAAAAACGTTATAACTCAAAAAATTTCCAATATTTCAATTTGAAAATTTTTTCATGGTTTGTGACTATGAAAACTACCTTCTACCAAATTTTCATCAAAATCGAACATTTTTTAACGAAACTAAAAATAAAAAACGAAAAACGCAGTTTTTTGCGTTTTTCGAGCTAATTTCGAGGTTATATGAAAAAGTCACTAATAAAAAAGTTGTAGATTTTTTCAAGATCTACAACTTTTATGATCAACTCTTTTTCCTAGAACCTCAACTTTGGCCGGAAATCGCAATAATGTATTTTTCCACCCCTCCCCCCCCCCCAAAAAGTGTTTTTCACCGAAAAAACGTTACAACTCGTAAAACTTCCAATATATTAATTTGAAATTTTTTTTCATGGTCTGTGACTATGAAGACTACCTTCTACCAAATTTTCATCAAAATCGAACATTTTTTAACGAAACAAAATAAAAAACGAAAAACGCGGTTTTTTGCATTTTTCGAGCTAATTTTGAGGTTATGTCAAAAAGTCACACATGAAAGAGTTGTAGATTTTCCCAAGATCTATAACTTTTATATTCAACTTTCTTTTCTAGGAACTCAACTTTGGCCGGAAATCGCAATAATGTCTTTTTCCACCCCCCAAAAAGTGCATTTTACCGAAAAAACGTCAAAACTCGAAAAAAATTTCGTTCGAAATTTTTTTCCATTGTTTGAATCTTCGTCGAATGAGAACGATGAAGAGGTCAATATTATGTTCGAGTTCGAATATTTCGATTCATTGTCGTTTTCACGTCATTCTTTAGATTTTCTTATAGGAACTGTGACTGACTGTGATTTGTTCGTATAAGTGAAAAAGTCACAGTTTGTGAAATATCTCTCATCACTAGTACATACCACAACTATCTTATCTCACTCACACTAAAATGCATTCCTTTAATAAACGAATCTTTTGTACCTATATGTAGTTTTCAACAGGCTGCGACCCCCTTTAAAAACATACTCAACCCCCCCAAAGGTCGCGACCCCCCGCTTGAGAAACGATGATCTAGATATATCGTGGCAATATAATTTTGTCGCATTTCTAAATATCTTTCAGCAGTCAACGTCCCTTTAATAAAAAATGGCCCCAAAATGTTGTTGCCAACAATTCCTGCCCAAACATTAACTTTTCCAGGATACTGAGTGTGGGCTTCATCCTCCAATAATAATTAGTGTCTGACCAGTATCTACAGTTTTGCCAATTGACAGTATCATTTAAATACAATGTTGCTCCATCTGAAAATGCTCTACAAATTGTGGATCATTCACAAAATTCCATCCTTTGATCAAAATCATCATCTTTGAGTTCATGAACTAAATTAACTTTGTACGGGTGAAAGAAACAGAGGTGCTGTTTGGGGAGGCATTTGTTTGAATGGGCGGACAGAATTATCAGTGCTTGATGGGAACATGACTGCGCAGATTTACATACAAAAAGTTTTTAACAATATTATACGTTTGTTTCTTGCTGCTAATGGACCAACTTTCCTCTTTTTAAACGATAATGCTCGACCTCATTATGCAAGAGTAGTCGAAGCCGCTTTGGACTTCCATGGTACCCCGCATTTAGCACTGCCCCCTCGATTGCCTGACCTCAATCCCATCGAGTATGCTACAAATAGCCTTGAACTCCCATGAACCACCACCAAAGATACTCAAAGAACTAAGACAACTTTTTCCCCAACTTTGGAGACAAATCGTCCTTATTGAAAGTAGCCTCAGGCGTTGTTTAGCTCTAATTGATATTTAAGGAAGCCTAGAACCAAATTGGTTTTAGATTTTAAATTACTGGCGATTTTAGTAGATACTATTGCACTCTTGTGGAGACACTTTAATGTATCCTTAATTTTTACTTCGACCACTATCAATTTAAAAATGATGGTCAGTTTTGCCTTGGCGGTAAAATCCTAAAATATTTTCACAGTCAACAACTAAGTAAAGGTCAAAAAAATTAGTGTCCCTCATTTATAAAACAATAAAAATACATTTACGTGGATAAAATTTCCTGAAACAACAATCGGTAATCAACTATTATAATAATACTTAAAATTGTTTGGAAATTATCTGTAGCTAGCCTTGGACCGTAGTTGTCAAAATATTTTTGCTGGTTTTTTTTACGTAAACTATTAGATACCTTTTAAATATTCATTATTTTAAAAGCTCGATATAATGTATCTAATTATAAAATAGGAAACGATTACAGTTGATTTAACTTTTATAAAAAATATATGGGTACATAATTCAATAGTGCCAGGTAGGGTGAACCATACGAAATCGCGAGTTTTTGACTGATTTTGCAAAAAATCGATAGTACTCACCTATTTTGAAGATTATCCGTGAAAAAATTTGCCGTAAATTCTGAATTTCCTGGGAAATTTATATATTTTTTTTCGTCATTACAACCATTACTTTTTTGATATTTTATACAAAAAACAGTTAAAATGTGTCGCTCTTCACGGAAAACTGTTCAGAAAGATATTTTTCATTTAATTATAGAAAAAATCAAGTTTTTTCATTAGAATATACTTTAGATAGTTATTTATTATACAAGGGAAAAAACTATCAGATTTTAGCACGAGGTTATGTTGTCTCCCGACGCGAAGTGGAGGGAGACAAAAAACCGAGAGTTAAAATCTAATATTTTTCCCGTGTATAATACACTATTTTTGTCTGTGGCGGGAAAAACGACGATAAGTAACATATTGAAAAAAAAATCACTTTTTATGAAATTACTTTTTTCCCCAGGAAAAAAATGAGTACTTTTTCCCGCATATCTATATATACATACTTTTTTGCGGGGAAAAAAGTAATTTCATAAAAAGTGACATTTTGTTACCTGACAACAGTGATAAAATGCCAACCTTTTTCATAAGTACATTTACTTATTTATAACCTTATTTAAATGGCAAATGTCAGGAAAAGAATAAACTAGAAGTGGGCACATTTTTAGTTCCGTTATTTTAAATATTTCAATATATAGATATATTTATGGAAGACTTACTTGGAAACGAATTTAAATTTTGCATTTCATCTCGACAATAAAAAAAACAGGCAGTATACTTACTACTTCTTTTATGTGTTTCATAGCAGAATATACAGGCTAATGATTGAATAGTATAGAATGAATTAAGCCAAATAGTATGTTTTGAACAAAAACAAACGTAAAATCTTAAACACTCGCTGCTGTTTCATTATTTGGAACAGTTTATTTTTCAATATTTTAGGGAGCTCAATGATAAATCACACCTCTACCTATAGTTACAGTTGTCTGACATTTGATAGGCAAATATTTTTTATGTCACTTATTTATCAGAAATATATACTTTTTTCATTAGTTTCCTGTAAAAATTGTCATATTTTAGTAAAGCGTGTTATTAATAGATGTCAAAGATAATAGTTTAATACTATTAAAACGCCTTACAAAGTTTGTGAAAAATATTTTTCAAACAACAGAGACCGTTCGCTAAGAAGCAACAACTACTTCTCGGGCTGTATGCCCCGACAGACATTGAATTACACTCCTAAGTGACACAGGGTTAGTATATCTGCAAGATATAACCAACCATTCTGGTTTGTAATTAGAAGGAGCAACATCCCGTGTAGACCGGTTACGGTGTATTTGCGCCTCATCAGTACAAGGTAGATGTCATCCGTCAGAAGCCCTGAGAGCCTACTCCTGGACTGGAAACAACGCTGAAACCACATCAATACATTAACCTCAGTAAATGAAATGCTAAGAATGCGATAACAGCGACATCCCCACATCTTACCACAAACCAAAATTGTATGTCGGTTTTGTAGTTATTTACTTAATGATGAGTCGCAAATACACCGAAACCGTTCTACAAGTGATGTTGTCCCTTCTAATTACAAACAAGAATGGTTGTTTACATCTTGCAGATATACCAACCCCAACACTTAGAGGTGTAATTCAATGTCTGTCGGGCATATAGCGAGAAGTAGTTGTTGCTTCTCAGTGAACGGTCTGTTCTTTGAAAAATATTTTTCAAAAACTTTGTTAGGCGTTATAATAGTATTAAACTATTATCTCTGACATCTAAAAATAGGTACATACCTTTTAAAATACTTTCTTTTGAACAATATTGAAGAGAAAATAGAGTTTTTCCTGAAGGGAAAAGAAAATATCATTTTGAATAGTTTCATGTACAATGTAACACATTTAAACTGTTTTTTACTTAAAATATCGGATGCAAATGTTTTGCCATTGAAATGGTGGCACTTATTTTGGATACTTCTGAGGAAATTCTGAATTTATGGGAAATACTATCGATTTTTTGCAAAATTAGTACAATAACTCGTGGTTTCGTATAGTTTACCGAACTCGTGCCAGTTTAATGAAATAGTTTCGTGCCAAATCTTTCCACCACATTTTTTATTATATTCAATCGAAACTATGAACATAGTCACTGAATGTCTTAACCATCTTCCTATAATTAACAAAATATTTACTTAATTAAAGTTTCCTGTTACAATTGTCATATTTTAGTAAAGCGTGTTATCAATAGATGTCGAAGATAATAGTTTAATTCTATTATAACGCCTTACAAACTTTTTGAAAAATATCTTTCCAAAAACAAAGACTGTTCACTGAGAAGCAACAACTACTTATCGGGCTATGTGTGTAATTCAATGTCTGTCTTAGCATATAGCCCGAGAAGTGGTTGTTGCTTCTTAGTGAACGGTCTCTGTTCGTAGAAAAATGTTTTTCAAAAACTTTGTAAGGCGTTTTAATAGTATTAAACTATTATCTTCAACATCTATTAACAAAATATTTGTCAAAATCAACCTATCTCCTGGTAGGATGAACAAAAAATATAATTTGAATTTCAAATGTTTCATGGAAATACCAACTTCAAGGATGCAACCACTCAACTCAGCCAGAATATTTATTGCGTCTGACGGTCAGACAGCTTCAAAGTCTCTGAAGTCTGAGTTTAAAATAATTCCTTAAGCAGCTGGCTAGATAGAGCAAAGTATCTCTGCTATGGATGCTAGGGTATAGGGAAACTGTCGAAAATTATATTGCTGATGGTCTCGCAAAAGAAGTTGTTTATACTAATTTTATCGGACCCGAACCATTTTGTGGTATCCCAAAAAGCCTCATCGTGAAAGAAGTCCGAAAATGGGAAAAGGAATCAAGTGCAGCTTACTGGATAAATACTCCATGCCAAAGAGAGACAAAAAAGGTTATTACGACATTATGCACGCTACGCTAAATTGCTCATGAAGCTTCAGAAATCTGATCACAGAATAATCTCAGTCTGTAATTTGGGAAAAGTGAACAGTGGAAGGTTCTGCGATGATGCAGAAGAAACGGTGGAACACACTATCTGCAATTGCTAGGTAATTGTTCGCCAACGCATTAAGTTCCAAAAGAAATAATAGGCTTTCTCAGAAGCCCAGATCCTTTGGACTAAAACATAGAACAAAATATATTATAGGTCGTAGTGTGGTAAGGTCAACTGATCAAATCGAACATCTTATAACCTACAGTCTACAAGAGAGTTTAAACAACAAATAAAGAAAAACCTCTGCAATAACAGGATCAACATACATCATGCTGAAATCCAAATTTGGGAAATCTGTTAAGAATCTTCTAGATTTTTTTAAATAGTTTAAAAACAAATTAAAATTAGGAAAGAGGTTGTAAATGACAAATTAATTTTCTATAAATAAGAATGACAGCAAGGGATATTATGGCGCCAATTATAATATTGTCTCTTAAACTTTTGAACAACAAATTGTTTTGGTAATTACCTACTTGAAACTTTCCTAGCGCGCTGGCTTGTCTACATTTCTGGGTTTTCACAATTCGAAGGAGCCTTTTTATAAATATTTTAAATATTTTTGTAAACGTGTAAATTTTTTCGGTACTTATTTTTTGTTTTTAAGAATTTGATTAGCAATATTATATCCTTATATTCAAAGTACTAAGTAATCAATGTTGTTCAATTCATTTTATGCAAAAACATCTCCGAACAAGACTTACATTCACATCGAAAGCTCTAAATTTTAACACTAAAGAAACATCCATTTTTTTATATTTAATTTGTAGCTTCCAATATCTGAATAAGTCTAGTCAACGTGTTAATTATTGATAAAGGTCCTAAAAATATGAGAAAAATGTATCGAAAGTATGTATAAGCACATAAAAAATTGCAATTGTTATTAAGAAATTGAGATGAAGAAAAAGATAGCCTTTAGTTTTTTGCTAATAACTCAAAAACTATTAATATTTAAGTAATTTTCAAAAAAGATCCCAAAAGAGGAGGAAATTTCCGATAAAAAAGTTCCGACTATAATTTTAAGTCAACGCCAAATATAGGTCTCCGCGAGTCATTTTTGGTATGCGTGTGCCTCGTCAAAAGCAAAGAGGTCACATTAAATAATTTTTTTTTGGTAATAATTGTTAATTTAAAAATTTGGAAAAAATACGGTGTATTCGGAACACTGCACTTCGAAATTCAATGCCGTTGGAAAAAGTTTAAAATACAATTTTTAACAAGTTAGACAATTGTTAATTAACAAAATGTTCTTGAACTTCCTTGTTTATTGTAAACTAAAGAAAATAATTGTCTTGAAAATGTTTCGCGCCGTGGAGCCCTTCCCACATACATACTTAACAAGATCACGTCATAGAAGTTCAAGAAATTTCAATACTTTGTTTATAATAAGTCATATGAGATAGCAAAAAATGGCAAATCAGTCATTTATTGTTAACTTGAAAAAATTATTATTATAATGAAATTTCTTGAACTTCTATGACGTGATCTTGTTAAGTATGAATGTAAGAAGGGCTCCACGGCGCGAAACATTTTCAAGACAATTTTTTAAACGTTTTTTTCTAGCTTACAATAAACTAGGAAAGAACATTTTGTTTATTAACAATTGCCTAACTAGTTGAAAAATTAACTTTAAGACTTTTTTCCAACGGCAATATATTCTTTGAAGTGTTCAGAATACACCATAATTTTTTAAAATTATAAAATTAAAAATTAATACCTTAAAAAAATTATTTAATGTGACTTGACGAGACGCACGCGTACCCAAAATGACTCGCGGCGATCTATTTTCGGCGTTGAATTAAAATTATAAATAATAGAGATAGAGTTCCGGGAGTCGGAATTTTTTTTATTGGAAATTTCCTCCTATTTTAGGATCTTTTTTAAAAATCCCTTAAATATTAATAGTTTTTGAGTTATTAGCAAAAACCTAAAGGCTATCTTTTTTTTTTCGGGGGTAATATCCCTAGTGCATTTAATTTTTCCGGAAAAATTCGGAAAAACGAGTTTCTAAGTAATTTGTTTTAACAAGCATGAGCGAGAGTGGTTTTAAAAATCCGAGTCAAAGACGAGGATTTTTCCACTTTATTTCCTGAGTTAAATAAAAATTTTATTTTAATACATTTTAACAAAGCAACTTGTCAAACTTGCATGAAATTTTTTTTTTCGGAAAAACTGCTGACAGCTAAGTTGACAGTCGTTAAGTAATGTTTTCACTTAAAATTTATATTTGACATACCAATTCTTGATAGCGATTGGTCAAAATTAATAGGAAGGAAATAATCATCATAATTTGTTAATAACAATTGCAATTTTTTATGTGCTTATACATGCTTTCGATACATTTTTCCAAACGTCATTCCGAATAAAAAAATGTTGCAAGAACTGTCAAAATATTTATTTTTTTTTAATTTGGTCTTCCACGCAACTTCATATAATTTAAAAAAATTAAAATACCAAGCACACTTTGAAAAGCCACTTTTAATTTCATTACCCTTTCCAATATTAAGTAATCCTCTGGTATTCTGCCTCAAACCAACAAATTCCATACACTTGTATGTATCACTTGCACTTTTTAATTACATATACGTATATTTGCATAATATAATACCTTGATTTCGTACGACACCAAACAATAGAATAAAACTTTCATAAGACGCGCGCACCTCACACTTACTTGACTACTAAGATGGTCAGTTATGAAACTTAGACTCGGACCGACTGACGAGGAGTTTATAATATTTGTTGCAACTCGACTTCGTTTTATCCCCGCTATCACAGTGGAGTACCTTCTTCAAAAGACAAGCTAATCGTTTTTTGTACCCATGCGAAGTTTCTACTTTTCAATGTTACGTTTTACCAACAAGTTTCATTACCTCAAAATAAATTTTAAATAAAAATAGTTTCAAAGAAAAGTTAATATTTCACGTAGGTAAGTATAATGTCTTACAGGATTAAGATCCTCTTCAAATTTTCTTGACTCTGGCGTTCAGGGCCTATTTTATCACTAGGCCTACTAGGCCCGTGCCTAGGGCCCAATGATCAGAGGGCCCGAAACGGCGAGCATAAAAAATGCAAAAACAATAATACTACTATAAGAAATGCGATTTCATAATATACTTACAATAAGAGAATCTTCCATCCTTAGCTGTTTTAAATGTCCAAAGCGATATTTTGGATAAATTAAACATAGATGGGATAATCAATAAATTCTCCGAAATAAAAGTGAGGAAGAAAATTTAGACAATTGCCTAGCTAGTTATTAACAATGTTATTAAATCATAAATACTCGGGAACTTGGGTTCTTTTATTTCTTATTGGCCATGCTTAACTTTTGAATGAAAATTTTTGTTTTGTTATTTGTTTTATATTGTAATGTTTTTCTTATTTATTTAAATCGTTTTTTAATTGTGGGATAAAATTATACCCACTACTATGGCTAGTTACTATTTATTTATTTAAAGAAACACACACTCAGTGCTATTCTGTTCGCAAATAGCAATATTGCTATAGAAAATATATTGCTATCATAGCAATATTCCAAAAAGTGGTATTCTGATCATCATGTTAAGCAACACATGACCTGTCAATTTTAAAGATATCTTGTTATTTACCTTGTTATCTCAGCAACCTCATTTTTGTACTTGCTAAATGCATAACAAGCTTTTTAAAAATGGCAATTAATCCATTGTTTTTCCATTATTAGTTTTTTCAGGAATTCGAGAATATTGAAAATAGGTGAATTGTGAATGAATATTATTTTGATAGGTTTATTTATATGAATCATTTGTAGAGAAACTATTAAATTGCAATTTCGTCAAATTAGGGATAACAGCAATCCTTTTGAATTGCCGAATGAGAAATTTATAAAATTATTTCGCCTAGATAAGTTAGCAACCTTCAATTTAATAGAAGAGTTGATTGAATTTGTTGATGAACCTACCAGAAGAGATAGTGTCCCTTTTTCATTACAGGTAAGTTTGAAAAATATTGTTCTCATTGACATTTTCCAAACTTCAACTGAATATTATTTATGAAGGTTTTTGCAAGTCTTCTTTTCTTTGGCTATGGTAGCTACCACACCGTTGTTGGTGAAGATCTAAATATTGGAATGAGTCAGCCTGCTATAAGCAGAGCCATAAATAAAGTCAGCATTCTTATTTCAACATATCTGTTACCACGATATGTTAAATTCCCTTCTACTGCTGATGAAGTGAGAGAGACTAAGCAAGGGTGAGTTATTAGTTCATATATGTAGACAAAAAATTATTCATTCCAAATTTGCCCTTTCCTGGTGCAATAGGAGCAATAGATTGTACCCATATTGCAATAGTCTCTCCAAAAACTGATGACCCTATTCATCCCGCCGTTGCATATATCAACAGGAAGGGGTTTCATAGTATGAATGTTCAAGCTGTAAGTACTTAGAAATGCCTGTGGTCCACCATCAACCTTGTAATGTATGTATTATTTTTCAGATAATTGATGTAAACTTGATAATAACTAATATCAATGTACAATATTCAGGAGCCACCCACGATGCAGCTATTTGGACTGTATCAACAATTCAGCGTCACATGAAAAGGAAATATATGGAGGGTAGAAGAAATTGTTACCTTCTAGGAGATTCTGGATATCCTATACAGCCTTGGTTGATGACACCATTTCTTAATCCTCAACCAAATAGTCCAGAAGAGATTTACAATAATATGCATCGCCAGGCTAGGAATATTGTTTAAAGGGGGTTTGGTGTATTAAAAGCACGCTTCAGATGTCTCCGTGAAGATAGAGTCCTCCACTACAGCCATATAAAGGCAGCTCAAATTATTTGTTCTTGTGCAGTTTTGCATAATATCTGTAGGAAACACAATTTGCCACTTAATGATGATGATGACCATCATGCTCCTGATCATGTTGATAATGCTATAGATAATGAAGCAAATATAATCGATGATGGTATGCTTGCTGAATTGATTCCTCTTTAAAATCTTGTATCACAAAAATTCCAATATATTCTCTTGAATTTAATGTTCTATTTTTTAGATATTGATGAACTCACTGAAGGACGATTCATTAGAGGACAAGTAGTGGGACAAATACAGGAAATGTTTGAATAAATATATTAGATTCGCTGATATTGACAACAAAATAAATTCATTATATTCTAAAAAAACAAAACAAATACATTCTATCAAAAAATCAGTCTTTCAATTAGTCTTCGCTGTTAACATATTGGCAAAATTCATATACATCTATACATAGTAACAAAAAAAATCAGTCTATCGTACATTTTAGATGTAAATAAGATAACAAAATAAAGTTATTATATTCTAAAAAACAAAATTATATTCTAAAAACACAAAACAAATACATTCTAGCAAAAAAAACAGTTTAAATTTAAATAAGATAACTAAATAAAGTTATATTTTAAAAAACAAATGAAAATTATATTTTAAAAAATAAAACAAATATACTCTTACAAAAAATCATTTATGAATCAGCCTTAGATATACTGTGATTCGATAAAGCATTGGCGATTTGTGTAAAGGCTTCGGCCAAATGAGAAATGGCATGAGCCATTTCTTTTATAGCCAGAGCCATTTGCTCTGTACTCTGGCTGTATTTTTCAGCAGCACTATCCAATTTCGTAGCATTGCTAGAAATTAATCTTTTCTTCTATTTGGCCTAAGAACCCTTCTATTTACACCTAAAAAAAAGTAGTAAGATATATATATCTTACAATATTTATGATAACTATACCTGATTTTTTTGTCCCATTCAACTCTTCCACTTGAGTGGCTGGGTAGTCTTCCACAATTACATCTATAATTTCAGTTTGCTCTTCATCTGCAAATGAAATGTCATCAGGAAGTGGTGATTCAGCAAGATGTACCTGTTCTACGATGGGTTCAGCATCTGGATCAACCTCCTGTGGAGTGCCAGGACATCCTATAACATGCACCCATCCAAAAACTGACATGAGTCGATTTTCGAGCTCATTCAGTTCCACACATGTGTATCCACCATCTCTTGTTTGCTGGATTGATTTGTTATTGTTCCGACATTTTCTTTTGGTTTTTGATTGCCATTCATATAAAAACTAGAATATGAAATGAAAAAGTTTGATAAGATGATTGATTTGAATTATACTCGAATATACACTATTATATAGTTAGGAATTAATAGATACTTACAGTTTTCCACTGTTTTTTATTTTTTCTTGCTCCATTTTCCACCATATTCAACATATTGGTTAGCTCTTCCCATTTATTGTCGACTTCTCCAACATTCAAGGCGTGACATTTCCCAGTAATTAATATTTTATTTTTTTCTAAATAATTAATTACTAGCTCCATTTGTGCTTTACTTGTCTTACGACTACGCGACATTTTTTTTAGTAAAATCAGAGACAACCAGTAAAATAAACGAATCAGTTTTCGCGAAATTTATAGGTTAAAATCAAAATTAATCTTCTTATTTTCTTATGGAATGCCGAAATACAGTGTTGCCAGTACTTAAATTCACGCTACTGGCAATAACATTGCTATTGACAAAACCATGAACCATTCTTGTTATGAACGGAGAAACAGAATACACAATTTCTTGACCATATTGCTGTATGTTATAACCATAACAATATTGTTTATACAACAATGTTTTCAGCAATATGCAAGCAGAATAGCACTGACGGTATTAAACTTAATTTATATACACACTTCACTTAATGTCTACTAATTCGTTTACACTCTGTATATTAGTCCTAATTTATTTTCACCACTTGAATATTACACTATTTATCTTCACCATTTCATTCACTGTCCGATTACTAAGAACTTCGGCAAACTGTCTGTGAACTCTTTGTATTCGTTTCACTAACTGTTTCAATAATCCTTCACGCACTCAAAAATCCGCGTATATATAGTCCTTCTCAATATAAATATAAATATTTTGTTCAGTGTGTAGGACTTTAGTTTCTTCAAATAACATAATTATGGCCTGTTTCAAAGCAATGTTGTGTTAATGCACATGACTTTTTGTTAAGTCTTATATCAAGTGACATTGAAAATCTTAGCAATGTTTATAGCTACCTCCTGACTTTGGACTAAAATAAATAATATTCGATACATTTCAATCATCTAATATAGATTTGTATTCTTATTTCATAAAAAATAGATTTATTTTTATAAATGTCAAAGTGTCTAACAAATTATTTGTCAAAATCATTTTCTTAGGTTATAATCTAACCTGAAATTTTCTTCAAACTTCAATAAAAAAACATAACCTAAAAGATATAAATAATTGCAGAAATAAACAAAATTATTTATTGATTTGTCTGTGTGAAGTATATCACCATTTATAATTTATAATTTTTATATTTTTTTCAACATTTACAAATTTTTTAATAATTTTATGTATCAAATTTAATTAATTTTTACTTGTAAGTACTTGTATTTATTTTAAATCATGTTATTTTTCAATATTGTATATTTTAGTGCCCTGAAGTCCATCACAAACCTAAAATAAACGTATGAGTTAGAAACATTTAGAAGAAAAAAAGAATAATATGTAAAATTAGTTTTGATACACCCTGTATACTGAATAATTAAAGTCATACAATGACAAACAGTAAAATAGGAACACAAACTGTAAAATAAAAGATTAACAGAGTACCAACTTAAAAAGTGATGATTGTAAAATTGAAATATGAATAATAAAATAAACACCACAATAGAGAAAATTATAACTTAAAATTGAACTATAGAAAAAATAAAATAAATCATATAATTTAACATAAATAAACTATCAATATAATTATTGAAAATAGCAATAATAATTTAGTAAATAAATCTTTCATAGACAGTCATTGGTAGAAATAATTTTAAAATAAAATCTAAGAGCGTTTGTTAAAAAAAAACAAAAAAAAATCAACAACGGGTTGAGATTTTGAAAAGGAAGGAGGTTTGTTCAAAGTAAAAATTTAAAAAACAGAAATTATGCAGAAATATTCAAAAAATAATAAAAAGTTGTAAATATAAAGTAAACTCAACTAATACAAAGTGATTGTAATAACAAATAAGCAAGTGAAAAGTAATAATTACCATAAATACTCGGTAATAAGTAAACACGGCTATAAGCCATATAATATTCTTATGACCAAGGCATATTTTTTAATTAATTAAAAGTGGAAAGCAGAAAATATTGAAATCGTTCATCCAGCACAGAAAAAAACTTTCCAAGTGATCCAGAATTTTAATCCAGGACTGCCGAGCAATGAAACTTCAGTGTGACCTTCAAGAGAAGAAAAGAAATCAATGCTTAATATGAAAGACAATCAGGTATCATTTATCCATATAATTTAATGTTGAATATATTATTGTATAAAATTCAAATTGTTCAAATATAAAAAAAAGTATTACATAAGATTATACTTACTGATAAAAGAGATATCGACCATAATTGATTTAGACGCCATTTTATTCTAGAAACATTGTGTCGAATGTCACGTCTTCACGTATAAAAATTAAGAATCTTCTTTGTAGTTTTTAAATCATAGAAATATAAAACCATAGACTTTGATAAGTATAATCTTAATTTCGTTATGAATGAGAGAGTGAATGAATTTTAGATAAAAAATAATTATAGTTTATTTCAGAAAGGTATAGAGTAATAAAACCTCATTAGGTATGCAAAGGGAGCACAGAGTGACCCAACGAGTATTTGAGCCACTTTTATAGTTAGGCATTGATTTCATTGTAAAATTCTTTCTTTTTATCAAGTGCAGGTAGTACCACCCGGGTTGGGGTCAATATATGGGTTTTAGCCTATTGTTATCGATTCACAAACACTGAAAATAGTGTGCCAAAGGCGTGCCGGTAGGATACTCGTGAAGAGAAGAGAATTTTATTTTAACAGAATAAAAATTAGGCATTATGTACATAATATTAGGTACACTTATTTTTTATTGAACATTATACAAAAAATACATTATACAGAAATTAAATTATAAAAATCATAATATTCTTATTAATATTATTATCCATATTACAAACAATACTATTTCAAGACCTACGCCTATGGCCGACACCGAAATTGAGCCGAACTGGACGGAATTCCCCATTTTATTACTCTATACCTTTCTGAAATAGACTATAGTGTTAACCATTTTTTGAACATTTTTGTTGTTGATTAAGCCGTTAAACAGAATTAAATAATAAATCGAACGTTTCATTTGTTGAACATTTATTTAAATTGGATGTGTTTGTTTTCTTTTATATCTATGATATAATTTGTACAATTAACACTGGTTATTGGCGTTGGAACCTTTTGAAGGTCAAAGGACAGAGTTGGCTTTACAATAATTTGAACTCACAAACAAAAATATAATTTCCCTGAGATAATTTTAATAAATTTACAAAATAATATTCAAATAACATAATAGAGTCCCATTACAATCATAATAAAAAAATATAATCAAATTAAATATTTTGATAATTTTCGACTAGTTTGATAAACAAAGATGAGAATTAATAAAACTAAAAATAATACATAAATAAAATTTTAATTTATAAAAAGGTATGGAAGTATTATTATTATTTATTACCATGCAAACCATATCAATATGTATCTATATATTTTTCATTTTATTTTGTTTTTTTTTTACATGGACGACCTCATAACAAAAATTAAAACGGAATCTCTAAGCCTATTGGTTACATTCCAATATACGGATCAAGACAGGGCCCGAAAATTTGATGGTGCCTAGGGCCCAATACACTAAAAAAATAGGCCCCGCTGGCATTTGGTACAGATGAGGAAAGTTGAGGGAAATAAAACTATTATAATTATGTTGCAGAAAAACCATACAAGACCAATATTTTCCATCCCTCACATTAGTTTAGATAATTGTCAGGTTATGTTTGTATGCAATTTTTTTGTGCTTTATGTATGAAATGAGGCGAGGAAAGTGTCTTCATAAACATGAATTCGATCTTCTATCATCTTCTTCTACTTTCAGTCCTGAAAATATGTATAGAAGGAACGGGATTGGATGAAACTCTTAAAACCATTTCTCTGAATAAAGGAAGCCTGTTCATGATCACCTTCAACCAGTTGAAAACAAATGAATATCTAGGCCAGAGTAATAGTGCACTAATAGTTTTGACAGATGTCCTCTCAGGACACTGCCGCCTGATTGGGCACCTCGGGTAGCTCAAACTAGTGGAGCAAGAAGAATATAGATTCTGTGGAATGGAAGAATAAAGCTCCATTCCCATATTTGTGAAATGCATAGAGGGCACAAGACCTGGAAGACTGCTGGATAGGAGAGGAGAGACTTAAACTGTTGACAGTGGATATTCTGAAATTCCTTGAGGAAATAGGACTGAAGAAACCTCACCTCTGAGACTTTTCTCAGGAACTGAGTAGAAGAAAGAGGAGATAATACATACATATATAATAACGGTGAAAAACATCTTTTGGGAACTGAATGTTTTGGAATTTCTTATATTTGTCATTGAGTTCTTCGCAAGGTATTATTTGAAGATATAGTATTAAGTCACATAGTCCATACTGAAGGGATCGATTTTAAATAGACGCTCGTTTCTCAAGAAGAATTTGATGAGTGTTTGAAGTGAAATTATTTTGTGTTTCTTACAGAGAAAAATACACATCATTCAGTTGTATCCAGCGTCATGCTGAACATTTTTTCACAAATGCTTTCAGTCGATGAGTTGTGGGATTTTAAGGAGGGGTTTTGATGTAAGGATAGGTTAGGTTAGGTTTGAGGTAAGTATAGTCTACAGTAGCTTATTAGACAATGTAGATCGTGCCTTCTATAGTCCAGCAGTTGTTAGGAGACTTTCTTCGAAGGATGTATAAAAACCTTTGACTGAACCAATTTGGGTAAATTATGCTAGAAGTCTAAATATCTTCTTGCTGTCCAGGTATTTACCATATTTGGCAAAGCTTAATGAGATGCCAATTGCAGGTACTAGTATGTTGAATGTGGGGGTTGTTCCAACGGACGTGGTACAAACTATATCTCCGCGGCCGCTTGCTCTCCGTCACAAGTTAAAAATCAATAAATATTTCAAACAAACAACAAAAAGAAAAGCAAAGAGATATACCAGAAGAATCGGAACAAAAATAAATAGAAAATCAAGTGAAAAGTTATGAAACAGTTGGAATCGCTGAAGAAGTTGAAGATGATAAAGTGGTAGAGACAAATAACTGCATCAAACTTGAAGATGACAATGAACCCAAGGCATTTGAAGAAGCAATGAAAATGAGAAATAGGAGGAAATGGATAGACGCCATGGAAGATGAAATAGAATCTATGAAGGAATGTCAAGCATGGGAGTTGGTGGATTGTCCAGAAGACAGCCGAATAGTTGATTGTAAATAGATATACAAAATAAAATTTGATCCGAGTAATGGAAATGTTAGATATAGGGCAAGACTTGTAGCGAGAGGATTTTCACAATAATATGGAGAAGATTACGACGAAGTATTTGCTCCAGTTGTGAAACAAGCAACTATCAGAGCCCTTCTCACGATAAGTGGATTGAAAAACAAGATAGAGTTTGGAATAATAAAATAACAGAAGTGCTAATGAATATCAGATATGAATCTCAGATATCAGATAATTTCAAAATAAAAATGCTTGGAAATTTGAAGTTTTATCTAGGAATTGAAGTTGAAAGAAGAAAAAATGGCATATTTCACATACATCAGAGAAATTACATAGGAAAAATTATGATTCAATTCAATATGGAATGGAATATGGAAGGAGAAAAATGTCGAATATTCCACTTGATACAGTATATTTCAAAACAAAGGAAAATGAAGCATTACTGGGCATTACTGAAAAATAATAATCAATTTAGAACAACAATTGGATCTTTACTCTATTTAGCTGTTAATACTAGACCAGATATAGCAGCAAGCATTTCAATACTGAGTAGAAATATCGTCAATCCTACACAGAGAGATTGGAACGAAGTTAAATACGATACGATACGATACGATATTTGAAAAACACAAACAATTTGAAATTGATTTTAGGAAAGAATGCGAGTGACAAGATGATTGAAATGTATGCAGATGCTGATTGGGCTGGTGATAATAGAGACAGAAAATCGACGAGTGGATTCATAATAAAAATATTTGGAAGTCCTATTTAATGGAGCAGCAGGAAACAATCCACGGTATCATTGAGTTCAACGGAAGCTGAATATACTTCACTGAGCGAAGCTTGTCAAGAGCTGCAATGGATCAGACAATCGATGGGGGACTTTAAAGAAGATATTAAAAAAATAACAGTATTTGAAAGTAAAACCAATCGTTCGAAACATATTGATGTGAAATTTCATTATATAAGAGAGCTAAAAAGAAGTGGAGATGGAGAAGAAATGCAAGCAGATATGCTTACCAAACCATGGGGAGCTATAAAACTTGAGAACCTGCGAGAGAAAATTGGTTTGGAGATTATGAATATTTAAATCGAGAAGGGGTGTTGAAATCGACTAAATATTACATTTATTTTGTTTATCGTTATGTATTATTTTTCAATAATTATGACATGTATTACTAGTTGTCAATATAATTAAAAAATTTGTCACATGTTAAAAATCAAAATTTATTTCATACTTTGGAAATAAAGATAAAATCACAGCCTTTAACAAACTAGCTATTCGCAACAATTTTCCAAAGTATTTTGATTAATGAGCATTATAATTAAAAAAATCTTGCCAAACTACCTGCTTATTGTGTATTATTCAAAAAACATGTTGCGTATTTGAATAATAAAAATTTTATAAGCTTGTCGAGAATAGTTGCAGTCGTTTAAAATTTTTATTAACAACAAATCCTTCGTTTTTTTCAAATTAGGAATTCAAATAATTAAAATGCTAAGCTCGTGGCAATTCTGCGGACATTTTACTAGATGATCTTATAAATAAACTAAGCTGAAAAGCCTACAAGGTAACTGTCTAATAGTTAGTTATTCATTGTATAAGTATTAGATAGTGTTTTGTCCAAGCAAGAAATTAATTTTCGCAATTGGATAAAACGTAACTAAAACAAGAATGCAATCAGATTTAATTAAAAAGTGATTTGATATTTCACTCTGACAGCAGCTGAAACATCAAAAATTATTGGTGTTGAATGGTTGCTATTCAGTTTCGATTGTTTATCGACCGCATTTGTGAAAATTTGTAAACTTTATGAAAAATGCAAGAAAGCGATTTTGTTCCCGAGATAATCCTTCAGGAAACTGAAGAAGCGACTCTCCAATAAAACGGAAACGGAAAAAAAATCAATGGATAATACAAAAAATGGAAGAAATTGAGCTAAATAACAAAGACAAGTTATTCACAAATATAAAAAGTAAAAGAAAAACAACCAATGTAGCAAAAATAGGACTGGAAAAATGGGAGAGTCATTTGAAAAACCTACTGACCGCAGAACACCAGACTATTTACTTTGAGAATAGGGAAGACATGGAGCTGGAGGAGGAAGATAAAGATGATGAGCCACGATATGATGAATTTAACGAAGCAATAGAAAAATTAATAGATAATAAAGCAGCAGGAGTCGATGAAATTAATGGGGAATTAATAAAAAAAGGAAGAACCATGCCCAAGGAAATTTTATTCGAATTAGTGAACGAAATATGGATAAAAGAAAAGATGCCAGCAGAATTCCAGGAGTAATTATACCGATCCTTAAGAAAGGGGACCCGCTTGAATGATCCAACTACAGAGGAATAACACTATTAAACTCGGCCTATAAAATTTTCACAACAATTTTAAACGAAAGACTAAGAGACAAGATAGAAGGAAAGATAGGTGATTATCAATATGGATTTAGGAAAGGAAAGTCGACTATAGACCCAATTCACATAATGACACAAATTATTGAAAAAAGCTATGAATACAACATTGATCTGAATATAATATTTATAAACTTTAAACAGGCTTTCGATAGTATAAACAGAGAGACGCTTGAAGAAGATTTGAAAAACATCGGGGTTCCGAGTAAAATGAGAAGACTAATAAATATGACGATGGAACGATCGGCAGCAAGAGTATTGACAGAATCCCTAATTTGCGTTACATGCAGAATAATACAAGGACATATAATGCGGCAACAGTAAGATATTGTTTTGATAATGAGGTTATTACCCTTCTACCATGACCAGCACTTTTGCCAGACCTTAATCCCTTCGAGCACGTATAAAATTGCTTCAGGGACGGATCGCTCCTCATATATATAATGTTCATACTCACCAAGGTCTTTAACATTTTCTTATATAAGAATTATAATTTAATTATGTAATTAATGCTGCTGGAAAAAATACATATTATTGGAAACATCTTAATATTATGAATTTTAATCAAATTAGTACTTTTGTTTGATTATTTTATTAAAGTGAAAAATCATATTCCCCTGAAATTGATGAAAATACGACGAAAACACTTTCTGTACTTGGAAAACAATAAAACTATGCTACAACAAAGCTAAAACTATTATTTTTGCAGGACTATAATTCTTCTAATTTCCAGAGGATACATAAGGGTAATCGCACACACACCGATTTTGGACGGCCGATTTTATACCGGTTGTCCAAATTCCAATAGTGAACCACATGTAGGAACGGGACCTGGCACACACGCCGATCGCTGACCGGTGCCGGTAAAATGCCGGTAAGCAGCCGTCCACTGCCACTGTACCGTCGGCAGTACCGGGATGTAGTGGCGTACCTGACTAAATACACGCTTGCTCACGCACCGATTGCTCACCGACCATTCCAGTCGACTTTCTCGTGAAGGAAGAGTTTCTCATTGTGTTGGATTTGATTTTTCCATTTCTCATGGAGTTCGTCAAAGAATACAATAGACATTCTGAAGAAGTTGAAAATCTTACTACCATCACGCCTTCTTATTCAAGAGTGTAGAATGTTGCCGTGTAATCTCCGCTTTGATTGATAGGATGAATCCAGCACTTGCGCTTAATACGGCGATAGAATAACCACATAGCAGCAACTCATTAGGATTCATTATTATTCAATAACCTCGTGTCACGACAACAAAGCAACTTGTTGTTTGTCCGGTAAGAAATCCGATGAGTCTGCTAGCACCTGCTATCAATAAAATATCGTCCGATTTTATACTGGCCGTCCAAAATCGGTATGTGTGCAAATAGCCTAAGAGCGTAAGATCAGATAATCATGCTGACTATTATTCTATACAGTTTTAACTATTATAGGACATATATATTATTGTTGTAATTGAATTACTTATGTTTTATTTTAGTTTTCCAAACTTATCACCATAACATTTCTAACGGGAATGGTACCTAAGTGTCATTAATTGTCCACACAAAATTATCTTCTGACCTTTCATAATATTCCTATGATGTATGGAAGTTTTTGGGAATTCTTTTTCAGTTTTCTAGAGAGTCATTTAAATTTAAACGACATTTTAACTACTTTTAAAACGGTGGTTTTTGTAACAGAATAAACCTTTTTATAACACAATAGTCTTCCAAATCAACAACACCATTACCACTAGCAAAAATAAAAACATGCAAATACGGACACCAAGAGTATTTTAACAAATGAGTCAGACAAATGGAAAAATTCAAAACAAAATTACCTACACCGTCCAAATCGAATAGGTTTAACCGTTGAGCGATAAATTATCACTCAATGGTTTAACGCACTAGTTAACAATGTGCTTTTTGCTCGTTTACAATTTCATTGTATAACATAAAAACGATAATTAAATAAATTTGAACTGAACAGCTGTGGGGTAATAAAATTATATACATTTAACCAATTTTGTCAATTTGTATTATTATTATTAATTGCCTTATTTGTCTGTAAAATAGAAACAATAATTACAAGAGACTACTCTAGCTACTTTACTTACCTCGTGTTTAAAAAAAAATACTAATACAAAACATACAAAATACAAAAAGTTTATAAGACAAAAATATTTACCAAAATATACATCACTTGGAACTAGAAAGAAAAACAATACAGGGTGATTCATTAGTGCGATAAAGTCCAATATCTTGTATATCCTCAAAGATATTCGACTCAAATTTTTACTGATTGTAGCCAGCCAAAGTTACATTTTACAAAAAAAGGAGATAAGGAAGTCTGCAAAAACTATAGACCAATAACCCTACTTAATACCACCTACAAAATACTTGCAAATATAATAAATCAAAAACTGAAGGCATACACAGAAAAAATGATAGGAGACTACCAAAACGGGTTTAGACCAGGAAAATCAACAATAATGGCAATACACACTGTTGTAGATTTTACCTGTAAATATATATGTGTTATCCGGCTAGAAGTACCGAATATTGAAATCTGTAAAGAAAATCTACAAAATTACTATTTCTTTCAAAATTTTATTTGTTATGACAAATCTTGACAACTGTCTGATTATAAATATTACTTGATCACATAACATAACAAAATATCAATATATAACAATATTAAAAAACAACCGTAACATTCTCTTCCCCGTAATTAAAGTGGATATAATTCAATTACAAATCTTCTTCCTTCCTAACATCTAGTACTTATACAAATTTTGTTAACAGGACGTCGAAATGTTCCATTTAAAGTTTTAACATCAACAACTCGTATAATTCCATCTTTCCCAAGATAAAGTTCTTGAATTATTCCTCTAGTCCAAGTATTTCTTGGACTATCTGGATCAGCGACTTTAGTGACATCACCATTTTTTCTGTTCTTTTAGAAGTTAGCCATTTTTCACGTTTATCTAAACTAGGGAGATACTCTTTCAACCATCTTTTCCAAAAGAGGTCGGTTAGTCTCTGGGCTGCTTTCCATTTTTTCATTCACACCATCGAACAAATTCTTGAAAAATCCCTGGAATACAATGATGCTCTACACGTCATTTTTGTAGACTTCAGGAACGCATTTGACACAATCATAAGACACAAGATTATAGAAACACTAAAAATACTAGGAATCCCAAAGAAGCTTAGGGAATTGGTGGAAATGACCCTACAAAACACTAAAGGGAAAGTAAAATTCCAAGGTGAAATTTCAGAAGAATTTAAATTGAATAAAGGTGTAAAACAGGAAGACTCAATTTCTCCAACACTTTTTAACCTAGTACTTGAATCCATTTTAAGGAATGCAAACTTGAACGAGAAAAATATTATAGTGAACGAGACCCAGTTAATTGCTCATGCCGACGACCTCACCATAGTGGCTAGAACTAAGAAAAGTCTAACAAAATCAGTAGAGAAGCTAGACGCAGAGGCACAAAGATTCGGGCTATGAATAAATGAAGACAAAACAAAATGTATTCGAGTGGGGAAAGAAAAACAGAACGATGATACTCACTTAAGAATAAAAAATTACAAGTTTGGAATTGTATCAAGCTTCAGTTATTTAGGAACATCTATAGGACAAACAAGACAAAGATAAAAGGAAGAATAATGAAAGGAAACCAATATCTTGGCATAAATAAGAAATTATCAATATCTAAATCGATCAACAAAAAAACAAAAATACAAATCTATAAGACTTTGATCAGACCAGTCATTACTTACGCACTCGAAACAACAACTATAAACAAAAAAGAAGAAGAAGATCTAAAAATCATAGAAAGGAAAATATTGAGAACAATACTTGGACCAGACATAACAAGAGATGGAGAAATAAGATTAAAAAGAAACATAGAAATAGAAGAAGAAGCAGGTGGAGAAAATATAGTCCGATATATAAAAGCAAGGAGACTGGAATGGATGGGACACATTATGAGAAGAGCACCAACAGAAATATTAAAAAGAATAACAACATGGGTTCCATTGAAGACGAGAACAAGCGGAAGACCACGAAGCAGATGGTGGGATCAAGTAGAGGAAGATATAAAAGCATTGAAAATCAGAGACTGAAAAACAAAATGAAGAGACAGAAGAAAATGGAGAACTATAACAAATGAGGCCAGGACAGATAAAATATTATAGTCGGACTGATATAAGAGGAGTGATCCACCTCGTCAATAAAGGCCCATATTTTAAAATCAGTCGCAATTGTACAGCGTGTTCCAGAACGCCGTGCCAGATCATAGTTTCATTTTTTTAAATGGGACACCCTGAATTCTGCTTGACTTAACAATTGCAATTCAAGTTAAAAGTTGACGTGTTTCGGCATTTATTTCTAATATTTATGTCGCATTTCTGAAATATTAAGGTGGTTCCTTTTCAAATAAACACAGTGTATATACAAGTTATTAATGTTTAACCACCCAAGTTGTTTTATTTTACTTGATACGCGATACGTGATATTTTCTTATACCAAAGACAAATCGACAATTGTTTTGAATCCTTTATAATCTGAATTTATTAACTTTGTCTAAGCAAGGATAAAACACCAAAAGCCCATAATTGAGAATTGACATAACCATAGTTTCACAATGTGATTTGCGTAATCTAAAGTTCAAAATACCTCCACTTATATGTAACTGACGTAAAACTAAATAAGATTTTTTTACTAGAAGGGTGACGCGCCCTTGAAAACGAAAGCTACAATCATAAATGATTCCTAAATGTCTGCAACTATTTACTGTTTTCAATGGTTCATCTCTGATAACTTAAATTTTCTTGGACTATGTCTTTGGAATTATAAGAACAATATACCAGTGAATTACACTTTTTTCCATTAAGTTTAAGATTATGTTTTTTTGCATTGTCACAAATAGCCTCTAAATCCCTATTTATTATCTGAGTAGCTGAATTTACAAACTGAGGTTTCGAAGGAAAAATATAGTTGTTTATCATCTGCAAATGAATGTAATTTTAATTTACACAAAGATTTACAAATATTACAAATATAAATTGAAAAAAGAAGAGGCCCGAGGACAGAACTTTGAGGTACACCTGAAGTGACTGATGTAAATTTTGAAGTATTATTGTCAATAATTACTTTTTGATAACGGTTTGATGAATAACATTTAAAAAACCTTAAGGAAATCTCGTCAAATCCATAGTATTTGAGTTTAGCGCAAAGAAGAGTATGGTCTATACTCTATAGAGTCAAAGGCTTTGGAAAAATCAAACAGTTTGACTGACGTAGCTTTACCTTCGACTGATGATCGAAGTACGTTATCTGTTAAATCTAGAAGTAAGGTAGTTGTACTAAACCCTTTTCGAAAGCCTTATTGTATATGTGTAACTATATTAATATTAAATACATAATCGTACATTTGTTTATAAACAACTTTTTCCAAAATTTTAGACAGTACTGGGAGAATGTTTATTGGACGAAGATCACTAAGAACTTCGGGTTTAATAATTAATAATATGTGTTATTGTATATGGAGCAGTGATAGGGAGGGAGAGTTGAAGCATCTTTGCAGAAATGTAGTCCCTTCCAGAATCGTTCGATTTTAAATCTAGTACAGCAAGCGCCAAACGTGATGGCGATCGATCGCGCAGGTATAAACTCTCCCAACTGAATTACTATTGGATTACGATAAGCCCCTTGCCGGTCAGTGTCGTACCTATAATTAGTTTTAATTAGGGTAGCAAATGGAACATGATTTCTTTGTCATTTCTTTTCATATTTTATTCAGTATTATAGGTAGTAGTACAGTTAATTAAAATGTTATATAATGATATACTTATTAAAAAATAAACTTTAATCAGTCATTATCTGAATACAAATTTTCTTCATCTTCACTGCTGCTTGTGCTTGTGCTGCTATCGTCATTTAAATTTATAAACACTGTATTTACCTATCTTTGATCATCTGTGAATGTTTCATTTTCCCAATATTTCCGCTCTATATCTACTACATATCGGCAACGCTTTTGCCATTCCTCGGAAGTGATTTGATCAAACTCGTGCTCCGCCAGTTTCCTCACATCTTCCAGCTTGAAAGTTACATTCTTTTGAGACACATTGTTTTTGACAGTAGCCCAAATGAGTTCAATGGAATTCAAATCCGGATGGTAGGGTGGATGACGCAAAACGTTATGTCCGTGTTCAAGCATAACCTAATCAAATTTGTATCTAATATGATGCTTTTTATTTCTCTTGATCAACTCGTATAATTCGGGTTTGAGCATGTCATGTTTTTTTCGTGCAGCCACTTCACCATGTCAGCCTTCCTAGAATTTGTGTTGGGGGCTGGATTAATTTTAATATTATGGTATGGAGCATTATCGGTCACGACTATCGAATTCACAGGTAAATTTGGGATCAACATTTCTTGTAACCATTTACCATAATTTTCAGAATTCATTTCTGAATGATAATCCCCTGATTTTGTGCCTGATTTAAATATAAGCCGAAAATTAGGTATAAAGCCCAAGTCACCTCCTGCATGCATGGACAATAATGAGTCTTGGTCCCTTCGAAATATTTTTAAATAACCCTTTGGTTGATTCATCCGTCCAGTTCTTAGAAGATGTATGTCCACTATGAAGGTA
This sequence comes from Lochmaea crataegi, assembly GCA_947563755.1. Classification (NCBI taxonomy): domain Eukaryota; kingdom Metazoa; phylum Arthropoda; class Insecta; order Coleoptera; family Chrysomelidae; genus Lochmaea; species Lochmaea crataegi. The sequence goes on from OX387425.1 coordinate 25,868,153, forward strand.
TGTTTCATCAAAAAACACAATTGGTCGCTGTTGGCTACGAAAATAATTAATTTTTGGTAAATACTTGATCCTCAATGCTCTGATTTTCTCTATTAAAATTTTTCTATTATTTTCAGTCCTTCTCCATTTGTAACCTATTTTCTTTAAAATTCTACGAATTTCTACGTCATTAATTTTGTGTTGTAACTTTTTTACCGTAATACGACATCCTTCCGTCTTATGAAAGTCGTAAATAATCCGTCTAATATTGGAATACTCGTACTCGGGAATATCAGTTATTGGTGCTCTTCTAGGCCGCTTCTTTCTTGGGGTGGAAAATTTTACTTGCACGTTATTTGCAGAAATTAATTGCTCCCCTTCTTTAACCACCCTTTCAATGGTTCTTATCGAAATACCTGATACAAAATAAAGATTTGTGTTTAAATAGTTATTTTTGAAATCTATTTAATGTTATCTGTAGCGAGAGATGTTTTATTTTTCACATTTGATAACGTATGCGACTCACATTTGACACTCTGAAAATAATTGAACACTTTAAAAATTATTTTACGTGCCTGACTCTTGATAACTCGTTTTTTGTTAGGCGATGACATTTTTTCAGAAACAACACAAAAATATTCAGACAATACCAAACGCCAACAGACAACTAATGATCTGTACAGAGCATTTATATATCTTGCAAGAGCTGTAATGGGAGGTAACATTGAAAATGAGTTTGTGCGCATGGGGGCGGGGGGGCTCGCCATCGCGTTTGGCGCTTGCAGTACTAGTGATTTAATTTCATCAATGGTAGTCAGTTTAAAAGAGACAATAATGTTGGTCTTAAATATATTAGACTGATACCATTGAGATGTTTCAGGACAACAATTTATAGGTCTAGATGTGAAATGATATGAAATAATTATTTATGGCTTTAGTCTCTTTAAGCTCCTGAGGGGTCTCTATTACTGGTTTATAAACAACTTCAAATAATTTCATTGCTTTCCATAATTCTTTTTTGCTCAAAAGCTCAGATTGATAACTTCAATATCCAATTATCTCTTCACGGATTGCGCTTGTAACAGAATTCCGGAGATTTTTATAATTATTATAAACAAGAACATTTTTAGAGTTTTTATATTTGGATAAAGCACCATCTCTGATTTTCATCATGTTCTGTATTGTAGGGGTGAGCCAAAGTGCATGGGGCTTTCTAATTCTTGATTCCACAAAAGGAGCATATTCATCAAACAAGAAAATTAACATATTATTGAAAACCCTAATTTTGTTTTCCATGAAATTCTCATAGAGTATGTTATTCCATGATATGATTTTGTGTTCCATGTTAAAATTAATAAACGAAAAATTCTTATAATTTCTATAAAATTTCAAAAATGTCTTATATTCAATGTTTAAATCAAATTCACAGTAAACTGCTCTATGTTCAGATAATTCATGACATATTAGTTATACGGTTATTAATAAAAGAAAGAACAAGTATGAGACGGTTTTGGTGATATCTTCGTTTTAAACATTCATTTATACACAACTCGCCAAAATTATCGCACCACCTAAATTATGCCTTAAGTATAAATTTATTTTTCTCTGAATCGATGGATGGACTGTGCCGATCCTTTCTTCACGGAGTAGATTGATTTTTAAAGATTTTCTGATAAATATCAACGTCTTACCTATATAAATGGGGGGTGAAAATAAAGTGTTTTTTCTTGTAATTTTGCAGCACCCTGCGGAATTTATCAAAAACATTTACATTACGCTATAATGGTATCCCTTCTCTACATTTTCGTTCAGGAATAATATCGATATCTCTGTTATCAAAGAAGAAACACAAGTTTAAAGGTAACGAATTTTTATTAACATATTAAACAAGTAGTTAGAAACTAAAAAAACACTACATAATTCTCAAACAATTCTCTCAAAATCACCTCATAACGTGTATTTCCGCCTCTCTTACTAATCACTTCTTCACAGCGACGAGGCATACTTAAAAAGAGGCGGCGTATTTCATCTTGATCAATTGCATCCCAAACCATCCTCTGAACCTCGTTCAGAACGACAGGTGGTGGATGTCGGCTCCTCGACTGACGATCAATATTATCCCACAAATTCTCTACATGGTGGCTAGTCCATTGTTTGTAAACCAGCTCAATCCAAATAGTCACGGACCGTACGGGCAGCATGAGGTCTTGCATTATTATTATTATTACATATCTGTAATATACCTTTCACTTGTTAATGAACCTTTTCGTAAAGAAACAAGGTCTGTTTGTGCTGTAAGCGAAATTTCACCCAAAACCATTACAGATCCTCCATGGTTTGCTGCACTGTGCATACCATCCATTGGGCCGTCTTAAACGTCTATCTGAGCTATATAAACAAATTTTTGATTCATCTCTGAACAGTATTTGTTCCCAGTCATCAGCATTCCAGTCAAGATGCTCTCTGGAAAATTGCCATCTCCTTCTACGATGATTTTCGATTAAATTTGGTGCTCTGTCGGGAATCCTAGCAAGCAAATCATCTTCGTAGAGACAACTTTGTGCAGTGTAATAATTCGAATATTATGAACGTCTGCTACTTGTATCTGTAAATTTCTCATTGTGACAGAACGTTCCGTTAAAGCACGAAATCTAATAAAACGATCTTGGTGTGGTGTTGTGATTCCTTCTTTCTTGTCTAGGTCGTCTTGTATGATCATACGTCTCTTTAAATCGTTGAATGACTCGTGATATTGTTGTATGGGAAACTCCTTACCTCAAGCCTATTTCACGATAACTTAGTCCTTCATTGGCTAAAGTAACTGCCTCTTCACACTCAACGCGGTTTAGTTTAGATGTCTTGAAATACGGTCCATGTCAAATAAACTCTTAATTACGCAAAGCAGCAATTTGTTGAATGCAGTTTTAAACATTTCTGTCCAACTTGTTGATATGTATTTCATAACATGCCTGTTTCATTAGTAAGTACATTTCAATAAAATTATGTCAGATTTTAAACTTCTTTGATAACAGATATATCGAGATGATTCTTGAACGAATATGTAGAGAAGGGATACCGATATTCCAACCTCTCAAACTTAAGAATGACTTAATAAGATCTTCAAATTCGATTAAGTTTCTTGGTATCCATATTGACGGTTCCCTTAAATGGTATGTAGGTACATGTGGAAATTTTAGCGAAAAAATTAGCCTCTGCTTGTTTTGCCATTAAATCTGTTTCTAATCAGCCTGATTCTTCTACTGCTTTAACAGTAGAATTCAATCAATCAGCTACCTTTAGAATTAGAAGTGACAAATACATTTTGACAAAGGCTTTTCTGCTTGAAAGACCTTATGATTCAGTGGCAGAATTCTACAATCTACCCTATACTTTTAAGTTACATTGGCATAATTCAATATTTAGTATGGGATACAATTATTATAGTCTAGTTCACATGTACGATTTTCCTCAAAATTTTTGTATATTCACCGAAAATTACGATCGAGGTGTCATGTAGATAGTTATGTAGATAGTTTAAGAAGAGGTTCCGAAAGGGGCCAAAAAAAATTGCAAAAGTTATAAACAATATAGTAAAAAAAAAAGTGTAGGTTTAGTTTTTTTTGAATATCTCGAAAACTATTGAAGATTTTCGAAATAAAAAAAAAGATCTAAAAAGATCATTGAATTTACTAAAAAAAAGTTCCGACTCCCGGAACTGTATCTCCAATATTTATAGAGCCAAAACCGGGTAGTCCGACTTTCACGGGCGGTCCGTCACTCGGGCACAGTAACTTAAAAAATTATTTAAACATATTAAATATGAATATTAAGGAATAATAAAATTCAAGTACTATTGGGATACATAAATAAACAATAATCTGCGGTAAAAAAAAAATTTATCCCAATTTTTCCATTATTTATCCATTTGTTAATTAACAATTTTTTCTACATTAAATGTTAACAGAAAAACCGCGATAATTATTAAAATAAAACCTTAAGATTTTTTTTTCACTTTGTGGAGTTATTCTTAATAGGCTAATAAATAGATCACCGTTGTAAAAATTTTGATTTTCCACTTTTTTATTAACTATTGAAAATACGTAAAAATTAAAAATTACAAAAAAGTAATTGATAAATTTTTTCTTTATATCTTGAATGTTTCGATTTTTACATGTTAAAAGATACATGAAAATTTTTTTTTATCACCATTGTTTAAAAAATTGTTATAAACAAATGCATTGTTTATGAGCTAATCAAAAATTTTTTTGCGTAATCTATTGGTTGATACAATTTATGATTTTTAGAGAAAAAACGGTTTCTTAAAAAAATTTATTTGTTGCTAAAAAATGCTTTTGTTAATTAACAATCTATTTTTGCGACTAAATATTAAAATTAAGAAACCATTTTTCTCTAAAAATCATAAATTCTATTTATAACAATTTTTTAAACAATGGTGATAAAAAATAAAAAAAAAAATTTTATATATCTTTTAACATTTAAAAATCGAAACATTCAAGATATAAAAAAAAATTTGTTAATTACTTTTTTGTAATTTTTAATTTTCACGTATTTTCAATAGTTAATAAAAAAGTGGAAAATCAAAATGTTTGAATTTTTCCAATGGTGATTTATTTATTAGCCTATTAAGAATAACTCCACAAAGTAAAAAAAGTCTTAAGGTTTCAGTTTAATAATTATCGCGGTTTTTCTGTTAACATTTAATGTAGAAAAAATTGATAATTAACAAATGGATAAATAATGGAAAAATTCGGATAAAAATGTTTTAACCGCGGATTATTGTTTATTGATGTATCCCAATAGTACTTGAATTTTATTTTTCCTTAATATTCATATTTAATATGTTTAAATAATTTGTTAAGTTACTGTGTTCGAGTGACGGACCGCACGTGAAAGTCAGACTACCCGGTTTTGGCTCTATTTTCAGGGCTCTGTAAAAATTATAAATATTGGAAATACAGTTCCGGGAGTCCGAACTTTTTTTTAGTAAATTCAATGATCTTTTTAGATCTCTTTTTTAATTTCGAAAATCTTCAATAGTTTTCGAGGTATTCAAAAAAACTAAACCCCCACTTTTTTTTACTATATTGTTTATAACTTTTGCAATTTTTTTCGGCTCCTTTCGGAACCTTTCTTTAAACTATCTACATAACAATCCGAATCGATTGACACCTTGATCCTAATTTTCGGTGAATATACAAAAATTTTTAGGAAAATCGTACATGTGAACTAGACTATTATATAATATATTAAATTTGTATATTATATTATGTTTTGTATTATTAGTATAGTATAGTCAGTATTTTTTTTAAATTTTGTTGTGAATTTTTATAGTTTATCTATTTTTAAATTATGTCGCTTTGTCCATGAAATTCTAAAATTTTTCATGACGATAAAGCTTATTCTCTATAACGTCATATAAATGGGATGTAGCGATTGTCTCTGAAAAATTCCATATGGTGTTGCAAAATTAAAAGAAAAAACAAAACTTTATTTTCACCCTCCGTATACGAGTCAGACATTGACATTTATCAGAAACCATCAATACATTTCTTCCTTAACAATCAACCTACACCTTGAAGAAAACATCATAAGAATCCATCCATTGATTCAGAAAAAAAAAACTTTAAACTTAAGGCATAATTTAGGTGGTGCGATAATTTTGGAGGGTAGTGTATTATTTGGGATTACCATTGCATACCATGTTTTAGCAATAATAAACAAAATGAATGGGTTTATTGTTCATGGGTTTAAACCTAATTCTGAATTACTTTTTCCATTTTGAATAAGGAGCCTATAAAGCATACGTATAAAGTGCAAAAATGGTTGGTCTGATTTAGTTCATCTATTCTCTAATACCCATAAAGTAAAATGCTGTTATTATTTCTGAATATTAAGAATAAATTCAAGAAAGAGAAGACTTTAAGCTTTAAAGATGGTAGTGGTACGAAGGGTTGCAGCGTAGTAACTTCTCCATAAAAGTTAGGAAAGTTCACAAATATTGTGTTTATGTTAAAAACTATCAACTGTTTTATTCACTAAGGTTTTGTATGTGATATATTGAATGTTCACTTGCTTATCTGACTAGTTTTTTTTTGTTTCCAAGTTGATACGTTTTTAAGTATAAGGCAAGCTGCTTTATTTTATATTTTCAAGAATCTTACATCAGTTATTGTTTCCATTTAACTCAGTTAACTGTGATTTAAAATTCACAATTTTGTTTTGAATAATGCCTAGACGTTAACTTGGTGCGAATGATGCTAGTAGTGCTATTGGTATGATTGATTAATTGATTATTTCGGCACCACCAGTCAGAGGATTCGATACCTTGGCACCGCAGCCTTTAGGCTCTTGGTTGTACCGTTTATGTGAAGAGACAGTAGCCCTTATCACGCTCAACAATCTTTTCACAAGGTCTTTCTTGGATAAATCCTCCTTTGGATACTCTAGTCCTAGCAGTCTATATCTCCAATGAGATAGTGCTTCACATTCGAAGATAATGTGTGAGGCTGTTTCCTCCTCTTCCATGCACAACCGACAGATAGGTTCCTCCCTATATGTATATGCCAATTGTATGCCTGGACCCTGCTGAGGTTTAATATTTCGTTAGTCAGCGACTCCGAGGGTTTTTTGACCAGGAGTTTGCTGTGTGTTCCTGGTACGTGTCTCCAGTACGTCTGATGTTTAGTTTGAATCCACCGAGATGTACGTGCAGCAGTTTTTGATATTCCAAATACTGGTTCAGGACCAGTGAATGCAGTTTCAGACCCTGGATTTGCTGGGGTGTCATTGTTTCATTGCCTACAACTCCCTTGTGCCCCGGTACCCACTTAAGAGTTACTTTATTATGGTTTGCCAGGGTTAAGAGTTTTTGTAGGCAGTCCCAGACCAGTCTAAATCTGATCTGGGGACATGCTAAAGATTTCATTGCTGCCTGACCATCTGAGAGTATAACGATCTTTTGGCCTCTATACCCCCTTTCGATGTTCATTTGCAAACACGTGTCGGTAACGTGGATTTCTGCCTGGAATACGGATGCGTGAACATTGCACCTGTTTCTAGCACCTTGCATTCCAGCTTCTGTTCTTTTGTCAGTTTTAGAACCGTTCCCAACTGCATCCGTCCAACCCATACCGGTTTAGCTGGATATGGTTGGTTGGTTGTCGTTTATTGTGGCCAACATGTTACCACTTCTCATTTCAAGAAGCGAGTTTGTGATAACATCTGTGATTCTGGAATGACTATGTGTGTTGGTTCCTTCGTGCCAATTCCCATTGCATTCCAGCCTGTATGCAGACATTCTCGCTTCCGCCTTAAAATGCAGAGTAAGAGGGGGAAGATTGAGAATGGCTTCCATTGCCGCAGTCGGGCTGCTTCTCATCGCACCCGTTATGCACAGACAAGCAAGTCTCCGAAGTTTTGATAGCTCCAGTTCGGCTTTCCTCTGATCTGGTTTTGGCCACCAAACTAAATGGTATGATTGGGGCGGGTCGTCTTCAGAGAGAAGTTGCGGACATTCTGCAAGTCAGTGAAAGTGACATTTCGCGGCTTCTTCGTAGATATAGAGCAACTGGAAACGTGGGAGGAAGACTTAGAAGTGAACGACCAAGGGTTACCACTCCCGCACAAGATCGTTATCTCACTATATACCCGTAGAAAACCTCTGAGTACTTGTTGGATCATACAACAGCCTCTTTTGAATGTTTCTGGTGTTTCGGTTTCAATAAAACCCATAAATTAACAAGCCACAGCTAACACACAAGAAATTCGATCCACTAAAGTACTTCCCAAATTCCATAAGACTTGTAAAAAAGTTCCTGTTAGATGTTCCAAGAAACTTCATATCCAATATTTTTTCAATATCAAAACTTTCTTGAATTCCTGAGTGTTATTATTATGTTTTATTTTTGTGTATTTTTATCCATTTTTTTATTTATCCACTTTATCCATTTTACCTATTGCATTTGATCAATTCTCAAAACAAGTGGTTGGCACTTATTGAGTATCAATTTATTCTTATTGTTGCGAGGTCACCAAACTCAAATCCGGCACTGTTTCCCGACTGTAAATTTTGGTGGATGCGCTCCTTTCTAGAACATTCTGGAAAAAGGTTTTGTTTACGCATACGACGAGCGTAGAAAACTGTAGAATTTTCGAGAGTTGATAAAGACTATATATACGAAGGTTTCTGAGTGAGTTCTTGGTAATCGGACAGTGAATTAAATAGTGAAGATAAATAGTGTAATATTCAAGTGGTGAACATAAATTAGAACTATTAAACCGAGTGTAATAAATTAGTATACATTAAGTAGAGTGTATATATAAATTAAGTTTAAGAAATAAATCAGTAGATAGTAATTAGCCGTAGTGCGTATAATTTTATCCCACAATTAAAAACTATTTAAATAAATAACAAGAACATCACATTCTTTTATTGTGATGTGATGTATCTGTGTACTTTTTAAGAATAAATTATTATTATTATTATTATTGAAACAGTACGACGGAAATTACACGCCGACTCTTGAGAAAAGTTCCATTACCAGAAATTCAAATGCATGCTCGATTGGCAATACTGAAAATAAACCAATTGAATGCACATTTTTTATTAATTTATTAAGATATTAGTATTATTATTCCCTGCGATGATTTACCGAAAAAAACTGGATGTTAAAGTGTGAAGAGAAAAATTGTATTTGGATTGAAGAATTTATTGTCAGAGGTATTATTTTAAATAATAGTTATTTACGAAATGCCATTGTTTTTACAAACAGTGCAGCTATTATTCTAGAAAATGTTATTATATTTAATGACAGAAAATTGTTGTTTTTTTTTAAATCTTCTGCTAATGTATATATTGTTGAAACGTATAATTTGCACCAATCTTTATTGCTCCTGCCGAAACTAATACTTGGTTATGTGCACATCAGTTTACTACATTCACAGGAAATTTGACAATTATTATGATTTGGAAGTAGAACTTACATGCGATACAAGCAATTTGTTATTGAAACAAATTCCACTTTGTGACTGAAACAAAAAGTTAATAATTTCTTCTCAATGATTTCGCCATTGAATTGTAATAAAATTTGACAAGTCGCACACGCTGGCAACACTCGAGAAGAATTCGCAAGCTGATATAACAGTTAGGTAATAAAGAAACGGAAATCCCCACAAGAAGTTAAATTTACTTTTACGCACATTCTGTAGATATAATCGTTTCAACAACACAAAAAATCTAAATTAATATAAAATAGGTTTCGCAATACGTCAAGCGTAATTATAAACTAATAGTTTTTGAATGTATAATACCTACTTAATAATTTTTGTTTTGTGAGAAATATGAAACAGAATATTAATATTTGGGAATTGGTATTAACGTTTATTAAGGGAAATTTTCATTTTATGTTTTGTTAAAATGTAGATGAATTCAATGGAAGAGTTTTTTGAACGACGACCTATTTGAAAAATAAAATATGATATATTTTAATAGTATATTATGCAATGAGCACAAAATGATGCCCATGTTGTTGCGAGTTGCATACTTTACTTTTTGTATGACAATATATCATAACATACGATTTTGTCTTTTGATCTACCTTCCATTCCAAAAAAGGTTATAAGCTCGTTGATACATACTCTTCGACGTTTCCGGTAATAAATTCAGTGTTGTTACCTTCGCTGCTTCTATTATGTTCGGAGGTGTCAAATTTAAGTCAATATCACTATCAGTTTCCATTTTAATTAATAGTTTTTATAGAAAACAACTATGAAATTACTCGTTACCTATACTAAAACTTTGACAGAAACGATCTCATCAATTTGTCGCTGGACGTCATAATTTGACAAGCCGTAGTCGTCGTGATTTTAGAGTGAACCTATATAAAATTAAAATTAATACCTATTTAGAGGTACCAGCCGTTTTAGTAACTTAACGTATGCGGCTTCTTGAACCATCTGAATCCGCATGAAAAAAATTAGGTTATGACCTTTGTCATGTCAAATGCTCGACATATTTCTTATTGCATTGGCGTAGTGACTTGAAATTTCATATTATCAGTGGCGGTTTGTAATAATACAAATTAATTTTATGAAATTCATAAAATTCTAAAGATGTTGACATAATAAAAGAATATAAAAGAAGCGCACTAATTTTAAAAACATTGTTTTATTAACTAGATACATAGTTTTCTTAAAAAAATATGGCAATTCAGAGTTCGATTAAGTACAAATTCTAGATTTAAAAAAAATGACAACGTGATCTTCAAGGCAAAGTTTAATTAGTTTCTAAATCAGAATAACTTTCGGAAAGTGATAGTTCATCATCGGATTCATTGGATACAGAGATCACCATAGGTTCGATGTTTAGTAGGTCCAGTTTGTTTTCTACTTCCCATGCTTCAGAAATAATTTTCTCTGTATGATTTATGTAATTCTGCCAGTGTTGCTCCGGTACATTTTTTACAACGTCATTCCATACTTTTAAGACTTCAGTAGGTGACCTTGCAGTTTTCGTAATAGCTTGGTCATAATGCCTTTTAGTTTCTGACCATACCATTTCGATGGCATTAAAATGGCAATGATAGGGTGGTAGCCTGAGAACACAATGACCATGCTCGGCAGCGTATTTGTCTAAATGATAATTTTTTTCTGGCAAAACTTGCTTTTCAATTATATTCCAAACAGCATCCTTTAAAATGTGATCTGGAAAAGGAATATTCTTTTTTTTTGAGCCATTCTAACATGCGTGTTTTACTCCAACTTTTTCTTGGGATTTCTCCATCCAGGCGACTGTGATACGTTGCCTTATCCATTATAATTAACGATGGTTCTTCCAAGTTTACAATTAGTTGCTGTTTAAACCAATTTTCAAAATTTTCGGTGTTCATATTATCATGGTAATCGCCTGTTTTTTTATTGCATTTAAAAATAAGCGATGCATTTGTCACAAAACCTTTTTTATTACCGGCATGAACAATTACATATCGTGTCCCACTTCCAGTTATTTTTAAATCACTGTGTTTAGTACCATCTTGCCACATTCTTCTGCCCCTGCTTTTACTAAAAACCCATGTCTCATCCAGAAAAACAGGTGTAAAGAGCTTTTCGCTTTTAGCAGCATGGTATTTGTTCAAAAATAATATTCTTTTTAATCTGACTGCAGGCATTTCCAATAAATGTTTTCTTCCATCCTGTTTTTTGAAATGAAAACCCATTTTTTCAATTCCCAAATATAACGAACCTTTGGAAATCTTAGTTTCTGGAGACTCTTCGATAAATTGCCGTGAAATAGTTTCTACTGTGATTTTATCCTTTCGCGCATACATTTTATAAATTACTTCCCTCAAACAATGCAGGGTATTTTTTGTAATTCGGGTTTTGCTCCGGGAAACGCTTGCAGACATATTTCTTCTAAATTCGAAATCTGTAGCTCTGTTTGGTTTTTCAAGATTATATAATGTGCTTTCTGGAACTTTTAGTGCTTCGGACGCTTTTTGAATTGCCTTAAATCGAGACCCTAAATCGTTTTGAAAATAGTTTACTACATTAAGCATAAGTTTTTTGGATTCATCAGAATATCGCATTTTTATATCTTATTTTGCGTTATGACATTAACATGAAATCAAAATTTGACGTAACTTCAAAAACGTGACATCTAATAAATTAGTTATTTAGTTATTAGTTATTTCGATATTGACATATCATATCGAAATAATTATCAATATCCTTTAATAATTTTCATAAAATTTTTTAATTAAATAGTGGAATTAATTAGAAACAGTTAGTTTCATTTATAACATTAATACGAGTAGATTCCACAAAGTAAGGGTCCAAACAGTAAATTCAATTATCAGTTATGTTACAAAGTTGTCAGTAATTTTATGTTAGTTATTCTCTGTAGAATAAAGCCTTATTTTAAAGGTAATCATTCGTAATTCACTACACTTACCAGCATAAAGTTCAAAAATCTATGACCATAAAAGATATCCAAAAGTTCTGTGAGAATAACAATCTGACTTATAAAGACAATATTGGTTGGAGACAAAATGTGACTTACAAAACGCCCCCGTTACGTTGGCATCAAAAGAAAGTGTCAGAAACAGTGCAGGTAGAATCTCCTGTAACATATTTCAGTAAATATTTCAAATAAATATCTTTACCATTCCATTGCTGATATGACTAATTTGTAAGCTGTCCAAAACAATGTTAATCATTTTACTCCTACAAATGTATCATAAATACCTAAAGAAATTAGTAGGTATCCACGAATTGATGGGAAATTCACATTATCCCAGATCTAGATTCTATTGGGATTAAAAAAATACTTTTGGAAAATAAGACCATTGGTGGATAATATCCGATCTAGGTGTCTTGAGCTAGATCTTCAAGCCGATCTGTGTATAGACGAACAGATTGTGCGCTTCAAAGGGCAGCTAAACGTGAAACAATATTGTAAAGGAAGGCCAAGTCCTTGGGAAATAAAAATATTTGCTCTGTGTGGCAAGAGCGGACTGCTTTACGATTTTTTAATCTATCAAGGAGCAACAACAGAACTAAACCAAGAATTTACTTTGGGTTTAGGAGCTTCTACAGTTATCAAATTGTGTGAACGTATATCAGAACCTTACATAAAACTTTATTTTGATAATTATTTCTCAAGTTATACTTTGTTACAATTTCTTCGAGAAAAACGAATATATGCAGCATGTACAGCTAGAGCAAACCGATTTCCAAGAATTCCTTTTACTTCCGACAGAGAAATGGCAAAAAAACCTATATGGGACTTCAGAAGAAATCATAAGTTTGGATGGAGAAGTAATACTAACAAAATGGTATGACAATAAACCTGTAACAATGGCCTCCAATTTTGTAAGAATTGGTAATTCTGATCAGTGCAAAAGATGGGACAAATCTGCTAAAAAGTTTGTTTATATCCCTCGTCCTGAAGAATTTCAATTATATAATAGATGCATGGGAGGGGTTGGCAAACTTGACTTCCTAGTAAGTATTTATCGCACTTTTATAAGAAGCAGGAAATGGACCCTTAGGATGTTCACCCACGCAATCGACTTAGCTTGCACAAATAGCTGGCTAGAATACAAAAGTAAATGTATTACCCTAGAAATTCCTAAAAAAAATTATGGATCTCATATCATTGAGAATGTATATTCGTTTCGACAATGTTGATCATTTGCCAATTTTTGACGAAACCAAAGAAGGAGCAGGATGTAAAAATAACAAAGGTTCTAAAAAAACACATTTTATATGCAAAAAATGCAATGTTCACTTATGTATCGAGATTGAAATTGTTACAAAGATTTTCATAGCAAATAAAGATTTTTAATGTATTTTCTTATCCTTCTTTTTTAACCTTTGAGTCGTTCGTTATAACGAACAAGATTTTTTTTTTCGAAAATAAGGGTGATGGAACTTTAAAAATATTCTTAAAAATCTTTAAAAAAATATACTATTTACTTCCTAAAGTTTCAGAATTTTATCTTTAATAATAAAAACTCGTGACTGGAAGAATTAAATCTTAGGAACCTTTTGCAAAATGTGTTTCAAAATTTACGCAATAGAATGTGGTTTTAATTATATGGTACCACATTATCAATCAGATGTCCTCAACTTCAGGATAGCTGGATTACGATGGAACATGCAGTTATTTTAGCCCGTATACAGTTTAATCAAATACTACCTAATAAAAAGGACTTCATAACATATGCGACCACTGACTTTTCTAAAGTTAATGATCAACTATCTTAGATTAGGACTCATTTTTCAATGACTTAAGCCCCTCATCAATGTGGAACGCTCTGTACCAAATGATTCTCGATACAGTTTCCATCCATACTACGAACCACGAGGCGTATAAAAACAACCTCAAACCCTGGATAAATAATATGGCGACACGAAAAATACAACATAAACGACATCTCTGACGCAAATACAAGCAGACAGGTCTTCTTATCGATTTTCAAAATCATCGAAAGTTTTCTAATAATCTACAATCGTTTTTCAAAAATGTAAGAGAAAAATTTGAAGAAAATATTGCTAGTGGTAACAGCAAAATACATACGATCCTCTTTGATATCAAAAGTGTCCTTACCCCTACTTCAAAAACCTGACGGGTCTCTATGTTTTTCTGATTGGGAATCCTCCGAAACGCTTTCGTTGACTTTTACAGATGTTTTTACTAAAGAACCCACTACTAAGAACCTTCCAGTAATTAACTGTCCTCGACATTCATCCTTAGAACATGTAACTGGTGTTCACCGTAGGTCGGGTGAGGGAACATTTACTACGCTTCTCCTGGTTTAGATGGCTTGACCCCAAACCTATTAAACAGATGTGCAAATACACTCGCAACACCCTTGTCTTTAATTATGCAAGTCTCTTTCGTTCAGGGCTCCACCCCTTGTTGGAAATTAGCATCCATCACTCCTATTTTCAAGAAAGGCAATACACTTGATTCAAATAATTATCTTCCAATCAGTCTGCTACCAGTAGTCAGTAAAGTCATGGAATCTAACATTTCAGAAAAAATAACCAAATTTCTTCTCCAGGAAAAGATTATTCCACTACAACAGGGGTTCCCAACCGGTGGTTCGCGTACTACTGGTGGTACGCGAAAACGTTTCAGGTGGTACGCGTGAGTGATGTGAGCAACATGCTATTAATAGCTTCTCCAGGTGTATTGGCTTGTGTACAGAAGGGGCAAAAGCTACGTCAGGAAGATTGACAGGACTAGCAGCAAAAATAAAGGAAGTTGCTCCTGAATGCAAAAGTAAGCATTGTGTCATCCATCGAGAAGCATTAGCTGCTAAAGGCATGCCAGAAAATCTGCACTACAACAACTCGGATTTCTCAAAGCCCGCTCAACCTTAACTAATCTGTTATATTGTGTCAACAACTGGACATTGCCGCTTAAAAAACAACAGCCCGTCGATGTTGTATACTTAGATTTCTCGAAAGCTTTTGATCGGGTTCCTAAACGAAGACTTCTACATAAGCTTGAGCACTTTGGCATAAGAGGGCATCTGTGGATCTATAACTTTTTATCGGATAGGCGTTGTAAAGTTAGAATAGGAGAAGCATTCTCAGAAGAACAATTAGAGGAAAGTGGGGTGCGCCCCAGGGTTCTGTTCTGGGATCTTTGCTATTTATAGCTTACACCAGCGATATTCCTTTTTACGTTTCAAGCAATATCTTTTTACGCAGATGGCATGAAAATTTATTTAAATCCAATAATGAACCAGTTACTTCAGGACGATTTAAACTCTATCTCGTTATGGTGTTCCCAATGGTTGCTTCCTCTCAATGCTCAATGCAAAAGTGCTAACACCAGGCTAACACCGGACATGTTTTTCGAGAAGTACGTTTCAATCGTTTTGTAAACTTCACATCATTTATGTAAGACCGTCACAACTTTCCTAGCGGAAGTGACTGCGATTCACAACAATCAAAAGGCAGGAAAAGTTGCCATCTTCACCGACAGCCAAGCTGCACTGAAGGTACTTGATTGCATTATAAGCCAGTATGGGATTGCATAGGTGCCTTAAACGCACTTGGAGACCATTGCAAGGTCATGGTAGCCTGGGTATCAGGGTACCTGTTAACAGTGTGAGACTGTGTGACACAGCAAAATATCATACAGGGTGTCCTCGTGAACGAAAAGAGATTTGAAAAAAATTTCGAAACCGTTTCTATGGTAGAGTGGGGGAACTAAAATGACATGAGAGAGAACGCACCCCCATCAACCCCCTATGCCCCACCTACTCCAACTACAAAAATTTAAATTGCAACCAACTTGTGATACGTCGTTAGAAAGCCCGTAAAAAATGCTTTCCAACGGTCTAAATCATAATTATACAGGGTGTAACAATAAAGCAGAAAAATGTATTTGACAACAAAATGAAAAAGTGTTAAATGTCGAACTACAAAAATGTTAATTAATTTTTTAAATGGTTTCCATTGTTTTGTAAACAAAGTACAACCTATTTTCAAACTCCATACGAACGTTGGCAAATTTTCTTTTAGTAATATCACGACATGCTTGACTAATTCTTCGTCGTAAATCGTCGATTAAGGTTGGTTTAATTTTATAAACAACCGAATTAAGGTGACCCCACTGAAAAAAGTCAGGTGGCGGTAAGTCTGGTGACCTAGGTGGCCACTCAATAGGACCGCTCCTTCCAATCAATCTATTTGTGTTCTAGGACTAAGTCAGTCAAAGATCAAAAGAACGCAAACTAGTAAAACAGGAAGAACGTTGATTTTGTGAAATGGAAAAAGGAATCTCCATTCACTTAGCTGCTAAATGCTATTACTACAGAATACCAGGGCACCTCACCTGGGAGACTACTGGTTAGAAGAGAAAGCGATTGAAGGAACTACTAGTAGCTCAAACAGAAGCGAAGTAGAAGAAGAGGATCAATATACATCTCAATATATATTTCAGTGGATGTTCATCCCAATTTATACATACATAGACAACTTTCCCATAGAGGCAATGTTGTAGTATCGATATCAATTTGTTGTGAAGTTTTTTGCTAACATTTCAATACTTTCAACAATTCATTTTTTATCACATACATACTATAACTTGAGCACGTTCATCTGGTAATTGGTATATTTTTCCAATTTGCTAATAATTGTAATTGCGTTATAAATGAAACAATTTTTCAGTGGACTTAATTTCAACCTTGTAGAATAAATATATCTTGCTTGAGTACTTAATTGGATGTTTAGAGATAATACACTTTTCTCTGTGTAATTTTTTAGGTAATTTAGAAGTTAATTCAGCGTAATTGCAGACCAGTTGATTTTTAAAATAGAAAATAAGTTAAATAGGCTAGTCAACAACTTCGAAAACGTGTTAATTCTTGTTAAAGTTAGTAAAAATATGAGCAATGGCTCATTCGATTCGGAATGACGTCTAGAAAATGTATCGAAAGTATGTATTATCACATAAAAAATTGCTATTAACAAATTAAGATGAAAACAAGATTGCATGTAGTTTTTTATTAATAACTCAAAAACTATTAATATTTAAGGAACTTTGATAAAAGATCCTTAAAGAGGGGGAAATTTTCAATAAAAAAGTATCGTCTCCCGGAACTCTATCTCTATTATTTATAATTTAAATTCAACGCCGAAAATAGATCTCCGCGAGTCATTTTGGGTATGCGTATCACATTAAATAACTTTTTAAGGTATTAATTATTAATTTGAACATTTTAAAAAAATATGGTGTATTCTGAATACTTCAAAGAATTCATTGCCGTTGGAAAAAGTACTTAAAGTTGATTTTTCAACAAGTTAGACAATTGTTAAATCACAAAATGTTCTTGAACTTCCTTGAGACCTATTTGCGGTGTTAAATTCAAATTATAAGTAATAGCGATAGAGTTCCGGAAGTCCAAACTTTCCTCCTCCTCTTTAAGGATCTTTTTCCAAAATTCCTCAAATATTAATAGTTTTGGAGTTATTAACAAAAAACTAAATACTATCTTTTTTTCATCTTAATTTGTTAATAACAATTGCAATTTTTTATGTGCTAATATATACTTTCGATACTCATATTTTTGGGAGCTTTATCAAGAATTAACATGTTTTTTAACTTGTTGACTAGTGTATATTAGCGACAAGGTATTCTTTAAAATTGTGAGGATTTCATTCATTCCACACGATGCATGGCAGTGACTGACAAAACCACCAAAGTAAGCTGATTGTAAATGTAAATGTAAATGTAAATAAAATGAATCACGACCAACGGGACGGAGGATTATAGCGAAACAGTGAAAGCTTTAAAATTTTTGTCACTTCTTTATTACATTTTAAAATTATTTTGAAATATACAGTATGCCCCAATAAAGTGTGGCATATCAAAGTTATATTTTTTCTTTCTGGATACCATATATTTTATGGAATTTTCTGATAATCCGTGAAAAAAAAGATGAGCGGTCGTCGGACCGCCGACAGAAGCTTGCTTCTTATGCACAAAAGAATGACCATTTTTCGTGAATTTTTCACCATTTTTCAAAAATTTTGACAATTTTTGACAGTTTTTGGCGAATTTTGACAATTATTGACCGTCTTTGACAATGATTGACCATTTTTGACAATTTTCCAAAAATTTTTACAATTTTCAATAATTATTGACCATTTTTGTCAGTTTTTTATAATTATTGACCATTTTTCCAAAATTTTGACAGTTTTTGACAATTTTTGACAATTTTTCCAAATTCTTGACAATTTTTGACCATATTTAAAAATTTTTGACAATTTTTCAAAAATTTTAACAATTATTGACCATTTTTGATAGTTTTTGACGAATTTCAACATATTTGGCAATTATTGACCATTTTTTCAAAATTTTGACAATTTTTGAACATTTTTCGAAATTTTGACAATTTTTGACGAATTTTGATTGGTTTTGACAATTATTGACCATTTTTGACAATTTTTCAAAAATGTTGACCATTTTTCCGAATTTTTGACAATTTTTGACCATATTTAAAAATTTTTGACAATTTTTCAAAAATTTTAAAATATTTGGCAATTAACCATTTTTTCAAAATTTTAACAATTATTGACCATTTTTGACGAATTTTGACAATTATTGACCGTCTTTGACAATTATTGACCGTCTCTGACAATTATTGACCATTTTTTAACATATTTGGCAATTATTGACCATTTTTTCTAAATTTTGACAATTTTTGATCATTTTTCAAAATTTTAACAATTATTGATCGTTTTGGACCATTTTTGACAATTTTTGACGAATTTTGATTGGTTTTGACAATTATTGACCGTGTTTGACAATTATTGACCATTTTTGACAATTTTTCAAAAAGTTTAACCATTTTTCAAAATTTTTGACAATTATTGACCATTTTTGACAGTTTTTGACAATTTTTGAAATTATTTGGCAATTATTAACCATTTATTCAAAATTTTGACAATTTTTGATCACTTTTCCAAATTTTTGACCATATTTAAAAATTTTTGACAATTTTTCAAAAATTTTAAAATATTTGGCAATTATTAACCATTTTTTCAAAATTTTGGCAATTTTTGACCATTTTTGAAAATTTTTCACACCTATAGGTGTGCGAGCTCAGTGCGGCAAGAGAGATTGCGCACAGTCGCTTGAATGAGTTATCGCGTGACGAACGTTTTTTCGTAACATCACACGTTTCACGAGTTCACTAGCCTTCCCAAAAAGTCCTATGTCGTGCAATAAGAAGCAAGCTTCAATAAGCTATAAATAGTTTAATGAGGATTTCCTATACCTGAGAATACAGAGTGTTCTGAGTTATGTCGAATTTTCTTAAAATGGAAAGCTCTAAACAAAAGTTAATCAATTAATCATAACAAATTCACTTCTACGTCTTAATGTTTGGACATTAAATATCTCTTTCAAGGGTGTTCAGTTTCATTATTAGATCATTCAATATGTAATTTGGGGCGTATTTTAAATGGACCCTCATGTAGACTGACTATCAAAAAAGTCCGGCTACCAAAAGTTTGACACATTTCCAAGTTGAACTATTCATGAGTTAAATTTGAAAATATATCTTGAATATGTTTTAACATCCTGTGGAATGCAGCAGTTGCAACCAGTACCAACTGGTGTCAAAACGTAGCACCATGCCTTATGAACATTTTGTTTTTTGAAGCTTGCTTCTTATTGCACGACATAGGACTTTTGGGAAGGCTAGTGAACTCGTGAAACGTGTGATGTTACGGAAAAACGTTCGTCACGCGATAACTCATTCAAGCGACTGAGCGCAATCTCTCTTACCTCACTGAGCTCGCACACCCATTGGTGTGAAAAATTTGTCAAAAATGGTAAAAATTTTGAAAAAATGGTTAATAATTTGCCAAATATGTTAAAATTTTTGAAAAATGATCAAAAACTGTCAAAATTTTGAAAAAATGGTTAATAATTGCCAAATATTTCCAAAAATTCTCAAAAATTGTCAAATATTGTCAAAAATGGTCAATAATTGTCAAAGACGGTCAGTAATTGTCAAAACCAATCAAAATTCGTCAAAAATTGTCAAAAATGGTCCAAAAGGATCAATAATTGTTAAAATTTTGAAAAATGGTCAAAAATTGTCCAAATTTAGAAAAAATGGTCAATAATTGCCAAATATGTTAAAATTTTTAAAAAATTGTCAAAAATGGTCAATAATTGTCAAAGACGGTCAATAATTGTCAAAATTCGTCAATAATTGTTAAAATTTTTAAATATGGTCAAAATATGTCAATAATTTGGAAAAATCGTCAAAAATTGTCAAAAACTGTCAAAATTTTGAAAAAATGGTTAATAATTGCCAAATATTTCCAAACATTGTCAAGATTTCGAAAAAAATGGTCAATAATTGTCAAAGACGGTCAATAATTGTCAAAGTTCGTCAAAAATGGTCAAAAATTGTCAAGAATTTTGGAAAAATCGTCAAAAATCGTCAGAAATTGTAAAAAACTGTCAAAATTTTGAAAAAATGGTTAATAATTGCCAAATATTTTCAAACATTGTCAAAAATTTGGAAAAATGGTCAATAATTGTCAAATTTTTTGAAACATTGTCAAATTTTTCGAAAAATTGTCAAAATTTAGAAAAAATGGTCAATAATTATAAAAAACTGTCAAAAATGGTCAATAATTATTAAAAGTTGTCAAAATTTTTGAAAAATGATCAAAATTTTAGAAAAATGGTCAATAATTGTTAAAATTTGGAAAAAATGGTCTAAAATGTTCAAAATTTTTGAAAAATTGTCAAATTGTCAAACAGTCAAAATTGATCAATAATTGTCAAAAATGGTTAATGATTATTAAAATTTGAAAAAATTGTCAAAATTTTGATAAAATGGTCAATAATTGCCAAATATGTTGAAATTTTTGAAAAATTGTCAAAAATGGTCAATAATTGTCAAAGACGGTCAATAATTGTCAAAATTCGCCAAAAACTGTCAAAAATTGTCAAAATTTTTGAAAAATGGTGAAAAATTCACGAAAAATGGTCATTCTATTGTGCATAAGAAGCAAGCTTCTGTCGGCGGTCCGACGACCGCTCACCTTTTTCTTGTGTCGTAAACCTGAAATTGCTCTATTTCACAACTCGACTAAAGGGTGAGTCGATGTAAATGATAAAATGTGTGCTATATACGACGTCGCTAGAAATGCTAGGCGATGGCCAATGGTAATTTTTTTTCATTTAATGAATATTGCTGGCATTAATGCTCAGATAATCCATGTTGCAATTAACAATGATTCATACACAAGAAGATTGTTCCTCGGGAATCTCTCATTTGCCTTGACGGGGGATCATTTAAGACGTCGTGCACAATTAACCAACTTACCAAAAGAAGTGCGACAAAGAAGGCAAGAAGCAACAGGAACTAGTACTACAGAAGCAGAAAAGGCTCAGGTTCCAACTGGAGTAAAAAAAGGTGTTACTTTTGCAAAAAAGACAGTAAAACGCGATATTTTTGTAAAAAAAGCAACAAATTCATATCTTACTCATGCCCAAAAATTATGTCCAAATTGCATTAATCTGGATCCTTACTGATAAAAAATAATTATAAATTTAACTGTTATGTGTTTCTCAAAAAATAAAAAGGCAATACCTATATTATTGACTATCATGCTTTTTTATGCCATGTGCCAAAAATGAGTTTAAATGAATTAAAAAATAGTTTTATTTTACATAATTGATAAAAAAAATGGTTCAATTTTCAAAAAGCAATAAAAAAAATATCAGGTATATGAGACCAGACGCGAGTTCTAACGTCACAAAAGGAGGCGCGAGAGCCGGAAGGTTAAGTTCCTGCACTAAATGTATTTTTCTACACCCTCATGTATATTATCCATTTTCTGCACAATTTACAGAATGTAAATGTAGGCCATTCCGGTTAACTGAACGGATATGATTTCATATACATCCTAGAACGTATATGAAATCCACCAATCAGCATTTGCGTTTAGTACCCGCCAACTAATCTTTTTTCAATTTCATAGAAACGTCAAAATAACTTGTCAAAATATTTCTATAGTTTTTAAGAAAAATATTAGTAAAAATGACTGATTCCAGTGATGAATCAATAAATAATTTTCCACCAGATATTCGCTTAGCCGCAAAGGAGACGTATAACGTATAGAAACAGAATAAAATGAATATTTAAGGGTACTCACAAACGTCAGTTTTTATGTAATACATTTGACGGTATAGATAGATGATTAGTATATTCATCGGTAGTCCAGTGGTAAGTATCCCAGCCTCTCACGCGGTAGATCAGAGTTCGATTCCCCATTGGGAAATTTTTTTTAAATTTTAATTTTATTTCTAAATAATAATAAAATAATAATAATAGTAAAATTATCAAAAAATTTTAATTTGAAGTTATATTATAGTTTAATAAAATGTTTATTTTATAGATTTTTTCTTAAGTGGGTCGTAGAAAAAATATACTGTTCGACTCGTGTGGATTGTCCATATCGCTCTCGGACGATTGAGCACTCCGCCTACGGCGTCGTGCTCAAACTTCGTCCTCGTGCGATATGGCCATCATATCCACACTAGTTGCACAAACTACTATTAATACGGGTGGAATTTGTTCTTCTTCAAAATGAGTTGAATGCTAGTGTCTTGTACTTAACGTAGGATCTAGATGAACATGTCCCAAAACTACAATTTCAATAGCAATTTCATTAACTACAGGCGGTCTATTTTCTCGTTTTTCATTAGGATTTCCAGTCTCCTAAAATTTTTTCACTAACTATAGAACATACTTCATACTGACCTGTTTATCTTCATATTTTTCATTAAATAACTGAGCCGTTACATTTGCACACTTATTGTTCAGGGAAATGATATCTTCCCTATCCGCAATGAAACAAAACATGGTATTTAATTTTCAAAAACACAATTAAACAAAAATTCGCTGCGATATACGAATCCACTAATTTCTCGTTCTTTGTGTGTCCGTAAAGTATACATTTGTCTTTTACAAAAACAATGCAAAGCAAGAAAATCAACATTTAAACCATTGGCGTACTCAAAGATCCATGTGTCATTTTCATTATTTTGACAAAAATGAAAAAAATCCAATTTAAAAAACTCTCATCAAAAAATAAACAAGTATGTACATAATTTAAATTTCAAAATGTAATTTATTAAAAACACCGGCACGCAAAAAAAGTGGAATGTGCATTTGACAGAACCGACCTAAGGGTACGTATTTCGACTAGAGATGCATCAAGTCAAACTAGTTTGTTTTTGCTCAACAAACTTGACTTGACTTGAAAATCAAACTTTTTATGAAAAAAAGTTTGACTTGACTTGATTTCTGTATCTTTAGGTTTGACTTGAAACCAAACTTCTTCAAACAGTTTGAAGTTTGAATATCATATTACGCAACGTGTTTATTTCCAATTCTAATAATTGAGAGCGTACCGCCTCCTACCGCCATTTGTTTTCATGTCTGAACCTGAACTCTGCTACTCTGCAAATTAGTTATAGGGATGTGAGATTAATGGAAAAATTGTCAAAAATGGTCAATAATTGTCAAAAACTATCAAAAATGGTCAACAATTGTCAAAAACTAACAAAAATGGACAATTATCGTCAAAATTGGTAAATAATTCTCAAAAATTGTTAAATTTTTGAAAAATGGTCGATAATTGTCAAAAACTATCAAAAATGGTCAAAAACTGTCAAAAATGGACAATTATTGTTGAAAATTGTCAAAATTTTGAAAAATAGTTGATAATTGTCAAAATTTTAAAATATGGTCAATAATTGTCAAAAACTTGGAAAAATGGTCCATAATAAAATTGTCAACAATTGTCAGAATTATCAAAAATGGTCAATAATTTTGAAAAACAGTCAAAATGGTCAATAATTGTTAAAATTTTGAAAAATGGTCAATAATTGTTAAAATTTTGAAAAATGGTCAATAATTGTCAAAATTTTGAAAAATAGTCAATAAATAATACGAGCCGTTTCCGAAAATCGATTTAAACACTTAATTTATAAAATCGATTTACTAAAAATTGATTAATATTATTATAAAAATCGATTATAAGAAAATAATAATCGATTTATATAAAAATAGATTATTTTTTACCATCCCTAATTAGTTATAGTTCATATTTAGAAGGGTACGCTTGGCTTGTTACGTTTGTTTTGAAGTGAGTGCGTTCTGCGATAATGTCTGAACCTGAACCTTTTTCATGTAGCGGCTCGGAATACGTACCAGAACAAAGTGAGTTTGATTTTGAAGATCCCCCGATCCCCCCCTGCAAAAATTATGAGAAAAAAATCCGTAGACGAGGCAAAATTAATCAACAAGAAAAAGAAATATACAGATTTTTTTATGTTTGCGGCAGGCGATTCCAAAACAATGAAAATTGCAAAGTTCAAATTATGTAAAAATAAAGAACAACGGTATAAAATGCCAAATAGTGGAACTAGTTCTTTAAGAGGACATAATTTGATGAAGAGCCACAAAAAATTGTATGAAGAAGAATTTCGTTAAACTAAACCAAGCATGATTTTCATGTTTTTCGGTCCGCTGAATACTAATACAAAGTTTATTTAGGCCATAAGCCGTTTTAAATGTAAGAAAATTGCACAAAACTTTTGAAAATTACGAAAAAATGCAGTTTTTATTTCAGGCATCGAATCGTGTTTAGTCAATTTTTTTTCTATTGTATAATGGCAATTTTTTACAATTTTTTTTTATTTTTAGAGCTAAAAAATCAAGATGCGATTTCAAGATATAAAAATACATAGAAATCGTATTTGAATTGGAGCAATTTTTTTATCATAAAAACTGCATTTTTTGCAATTTTCAAGAGTTTTGTGCAATTTTCTTACATTCAAAACGGTTTAATGTCTAAATAAACTTTGTATCGGTATTCAGCGGATCGAAAAACATGAAAATCATGCTTGGTTTAGTTTAACAAAAATTTTTATATCACTAAATTTGCTGATTTTCGTCGATTTTTCAAAGTTTTCCCGATATTTTGAGGGTGCATAGGTCAGATTGACCTTGAATTCGGATTCAGGGGGTCGAAATACGTACCCTTGGGTCGGTCCGATCAAATGCACATTCCACTTTTTTTTTGTGTACCGGTGAAATTATTAGGCCGAATTTCAAAATTTAAAGACTGTTGTAAAGAGAATTGAAAGGGCTTTAAAATGCTACCTTACTCGACCCCTAATGCTATTTAAATTTTTTGAGGTGATGCTTATCCCCGCTAGGGGGTGAAAGTAGCGAAGACAAAAATACCGGAAATAAGTGTCTCCCTTTGATCAAAAATCGACAAGTGTCTGCGATTTCTTAAAACGTTGACGCAGTTCCTGATAATGGCTCTGTTTCGTCTTCGTCTGGCCACCCTGTATTATCATTATCAAACTAGCTTATATCTAGAATCCTATTTGTGTCGCTCACCAAATAGTTCAAACAATAATGCTTAATTAAATTTGTACCTTCAATTATCCTGATTGTTCTATCGGAAGGCATGTCGTACTAAATCAAATCAATCCATCATTAGATCTTGGGTTTAACACAAATTGAATCAGTGAACGTCACACTTCATTGTTTTCAATTAGTTGCCACTTGAATTGGAGACGACAGATGGACATGTATTGTTATGTTGCATTAGTATTATCATGCTATTATTAGCTTCACCTTTATGCATGTAGGTATCAATATAACGCAATAATTTAATAACCAGGATAATCAGGATTTATGTATTCACTCTCCGTCTTATTATAATAACATTAAATTATTCTCGTATTACAGAGCAATTGGCAGAAACGATAAGGCATTGAGCTTACAACTAGGGAAACTTGGGTTCAATCCACAGCCAATATTTTTTTTCATTTTTCCAATTTTTTTATATACATATATTTTTAAAATTATTAATATATTTAACATTAACATATTTCTCGGAAAAAAAATATATATATATAATTCCTATGCTAATCAAATAATTACAAAAACATTTTCATATACATCGTTGCTGAAAAGTATCGCTCCAAGGAACTATCTTTGAAACGGATAAAGGTCTACGTCCACCATCTTGGATTTTTTGAAATGGCAACCTAGTTCGAGTGACGTATCACAAAGAAGATGACCTTGTAGGTTTTTAAAATTGAACAAAAAACAATAGTAGGCATTAAAAACGTCAACCACATCTTTATTTATGTACAAATTGTCAAAACTGATACTAATTTCAAATTAGCACTAAATTTAAAAGTAAATTGAGAATAATGGCACATTTATCGGAAAAACAACTAAACGAAATCTTAAGGTTAGTCCGATATGGTTATCGTAAACGTTCCCATGACGAAGCAGCTCATGTTTTTAACGATTTAAATCCTCCTCCCATAAGTAGATCTACAGTGAGATTAATAAACAAATTTAATGAAACTGAGAGTGTAAATTGGCTGTGGATGATTTTGATAGACGATTACAATTTTGTGAAACAGTAACAGAGAAAATTGGGATACAAAACAGTTTCTTAGATTTTTTGGTATTCAATGATAAAGCCACATTTTGCTTGGACGGATCTGTTAACAGACATAATTGCCGGTACGGGTCAAATTGTAATCCGCACTGGTTTGAGGAGGTTTTCACACAGCGTCCACAAAAAGTTAATGTGTGGGCGAGTTTGTTGACCCAGAGGTGTAGAGACATGAATATGAATGTATTTGCATGTTTCATAGACTATCGAAAGGCGTTTGACTGTATTAATCATCAGAAATTCTAAGAACAAGAGATGGAACAATCAACATCAGAAGATATGCAGATCAGTCGGGTCGTTCGACAGGGATGCGCCTTGTCTCCACTCCTGTTTATTCTGTACTCGGAAACTATATTTAGAGAAACACTGGATGGAGTCCAGGGGGAAATCAAGATCAATGGAACCACAATAGACAATATCAGGTACCTACGCCGATGATACGGTTATAATAGCCAACGATGTTCAAGAACTACAAAGCATTATAGATCCCGTAGTTCACTATAGTGAGATGTTTGGATTGCATCTCAATGTCTCCAAGACCAAACTATTGGTCTTTTCTAAGACTCCAACAAATGCACATCTGCGTCTCAAGGGACAAACAATCAAAGAAGTGACCTCAATACAATATCTGGGAGCTAACATCAATAACCAGTGAAACCCGAAAAGGGAAATACTTTCAAGGATTGAGCAAGCGAGAAAAATCTTCATTTTTTACAAGACTGGACCTTAGTTTGGAATTCAGAACTCGAATGATCAGATGCTACGTCTTCTCTGTCCTACTCTATGGATGTGAAAGCTGGACCCTAAATTCACAGATTGAAAAGAGAATAGAAGCCTTCGAAATGTATGTGTATAGTACGGATGCTGCGAATTTAATGGGTACAAAGGATCACCAACGATGAAGTACTTCAACGCATGCACAAACAAAAAGAACTACTGAACACCATCAAGGAAAGAACCTGGGTGATAAATACGAAATATTACGCCTCATAATAGAGGGCAAAGTTCAGGGGAAAAGATCAGTAGGAAGAGAACAGAACTCATGGCTAAAAGCGTTAAGGAGATGGTTCGACCGCTCGTCTGCAGAAATCCTTCGTGGTGCAGTTTCCAGAGCTACAATTACCATTTGGATCGCCAACCTTCGGCAGGAGAGGGCGTGATAAGAAGAAGAAGAAGAGTTTGTTGAAAAACCATTTGATCTTGACACCACTAGATTTTTTTCTCTGGGGCTTCCTGAAAGACCGCGTTTATGTTAACAGACCAATTAACTTGAACAATTAGGATTGCATACTTCTCGAAATGCAGGGAATTACTCCAAAAATGATCAACGATTCTATTCGTAGCTTCGAAGAGAGATTGTATCATTGTCAACAAACAAATGGCCAGAATTTAGAGCAGTTATTGTGATGAAGTATTTGCAATTTAAATGAATGTTTAGTTTATACATTTCTATAACATCCAGTTTTGTTTGAAATTACAATTTTAATATTTTTTTCTATTATAATTTCCGAGTAAGGTGTACATTGCTATTCTTTTTGGAGAGAGAAAAAAATAAGCTTCTTTGTGAATTAGAAAAATTCAAGATAGCGGCCGTATGCTAAACGCTGACGTCAAAAACATTAGACATTTGCTCTAGAATATGCAGAATATAATCCCTTTCCCTTTATCTGTTTCAAAGATAATCCCTTGGTGCGAGACTTTTGAGCTACGCTGTATATAATTTTCTAAGTACTTTTCACTAATGAATTTGTTCACTCAGTCCCTCCCATGCAATTACAATTACTTTTGTCCATTAACTTGATATTAAAATTTCTTTATAATAAGTTTTAAGTAATTGTTTCCAATGTTGTGGTAATGTTATTATTAATGACTTCAAGCTAATTGTATATCATATGAAAGTTCTCGACAACCATTTATCAACTAAACTTGTAGGAAATAACAGGATGAATCTTATAATTAGGTGTAGAACTGCTACAATAATGTTCCATGTTCATTTTTATAATCATATTAAATATAGTGTAGCTTAACAACAACCGGAGATTTAAAACTTTACGTTTTATTAGTAGCATTTAGGGAGTTTTTTTCAGTTGAATTTTTGCAAATCATATATGATTTTATCGTTGCATATCAATTGCACAACAAATTGCTACTTCGAGTGATTCTGAAATTAAAGAATCCAATAGTACCTACTCGTAGATTCAACATCTTGTCGTATTGTTCAGTATTATTATTTATTCATTTTTTTAGTGTTTATGTTTATTGCAACTTTTTGTCATGAGAAATTAACACTATTAGAACAAATTTTTTTTTAAAAATTATTCAACCAACAAGAGGATTAATACCTAAGGGCTGTTAACAATCGATATACAGATTGTGAAAAATCTTAGCTCGACATACGATTTACACAAGTACGACAAGGATAGTATGAACAACACTACTTGAAAGAGAGAGAAGAATTGAATCTGTGATGGGCGTGTGCGAACAATTCTTCTCTCTCTTTCAAGTAGTGTTGTTCATATTATCCTTATCGTACTTGTGTAAATCGTATGTCGAGCTAAGATTTTTCGCAATCTGTATGTTAATGTTTGAGATTGTAAATCGCCCTATTAATACTCGTGTTCGTTACAAAACTTTTCCGTCGACTATACAAGTTGTATTCTTTTTTCTCAATATTATTTAAAAATTAAAAATATTTATTTGTTTCATAGGCAAGTTGTGTCAAAAATAAATCATGACCTTGAAATGTTGCAGAGGTCGCCAGTTCAAATGTAACTGTCCTCGTTATTCTTAAATTCGTTTTTGGATGTTTTAACACTAATAATTCTTATAGTTTTCGTAGAGTAATACAATAAAAACTGTAGGCAAGTCAAAAACTAGAAGTATTTTATACTAGAAGTCAGTTTTACGGTTCTTTTAAAATGTATTATTGTATGTTTAGTGGCCTATACTATAATCGTTTATTAATGGAAAATCATTCATTAATAGGGGTCATTGATGAATGATTTTGTTTATATTAATATAGCTCAAAACTCAAAAACTTTCTGATAAACCCTTAACACACGGTATTGTTATGATCTTAAAAATTATATTAGTTGAATTATTATTATTATTGGTTATCAACAATGAGCTGTTCTCTATGTTCCTAATGTCTTTGTTTATAAATTCTGTCGGGTAATTATTGTTATTTAAAAGTTTTGTCCTTTATGAATTCATTATTATTAATTAGTTAATAAGAACAAATGATTTTGTCCCTATCGTATAAAGATTCAAGATCAAATACCTACTAGTGTGTGTTGATTTACGGTAATCACTTGTTTCATACCCTGTAGATGTGTTATTGATAAGATCATCTAAAAATGGCAAAACATTTTCAATTTCAAATTTTATAGATTTTTCTCTTTCATTTATATTTGTTAAATAATCATTTAGAGATACTAAATCATAAGGCCATATTGCGAAAATGTCGTCTACATATCTCCACCAGACAATAATTGGTTTTAATTTTTGATTATTTACTATTACTATTTGGGCTTCAAAATGTTCCATGTAGATATTTGATAAAATTGGTGAGAGGCAAGAGCCCATGGCAAGACCAAAATTCTGTTCATAATAGTGTATTATGCAACTATCATGTAATGATAGTTATTAATACACAAGCATGAACCGGGATACGAAACGAGCCGAATGCCGAAGGCGAACAAATTGTAATTACCCCAACTTGTCTTGTTTCACTTAAACCATCAACGGTAAGTTTGTCGACCACTCACTTTTATGTGATTATATTCTGAATACTGGCTCAATATCATTCACTTACGTTTATTCCTATTTCAGGCCTTCATCTTTCACCTTCCATTTCATCTTTCACCTTCCACTTCACCTTTCACCTTCTATTTCAAATTTCAACGTTCACCTTCCATTTCAACTGCAACCTTCAACTTCCATTTCAATTTAAACTTTTCCTTCAAATCCATTTTTCACTCTTCTGACTTTAATTCTTATTTTGGGATTCGACTGGTTCTCATATCGTTGAGGTCTATTCAAGATCCACCTTCTCATTTGGCCACCCAATATCGGTTTAAGGGTGATCGGAACCTTCTAAGAATCTGCGTGGACCTCTGGAACATCATAGGACAATTATTACCCCGATATACACGTGCGAGGACAATACTTTTGTTATTCA
Source organism: Lochmaea crataegi (assembly GCA_947563755.1). Classification (NCBI taxonomy): domain Eukaryota; kingdom Metazoa; phylum Arthropoda; class Insecta; order Coleoptera; family Chrysomelidae; genus Lochmaea; species Lochmaea crataegi. Next base: position 25,898,877 of record OX387425.1, read on the forward strand.
ACTCCTACACGTCCTAACCTTTCGCAAGTGGTTATCCCAGGTAACATAGGTTTAAGTAAATCCCTAGGACTTCTCCTCGACAACTTCGTATTCTACCAAGAATAAATTGAACAGGATTTTTATTGTACATTCATACCTTTTTAAATATTTACCTTCAGTAATATTTGTATATTCGATATATTAATTTTAAGTAAATCATAAATACTGTGAGTCCTAGGTATGCATACTTTGGGTAATTTTCAATAAATTCATATCTATTATAATTATATTCATCTAAACTTTTCTCAAACGTGGTTATAATTTTAGACATAAGTCAACGCCAAATTTGATATTTGAAGTTTAATTATATCGGTGGTTCTCATCATAGATAAACCACGTGTTCCCTAGCTTCCTTTCATAAGAGCCCTTTTTGTGAGTACCTACATATAAATACTTGTTGTCTGTATGGCCTACCACCTGTTAGGCAAAACCATTATATTCATTAATCATATATCTACATAACGTGATAATTTTATTTGTCTCCTTAAGAACCCCTTCCTTAACCCTGAGATACTCAAAGGGTGTTTAATATCTTTATTTATACCCTTTCACTGTTTAACATCCTTTATAGCAGGTGTTATAAATTTCTGTATGGTCAATGCGAGTGTATTAATAACTATTACCTGAGAGTTGCATACACTATTTTTTCTACGAACAAGAAATTTTATTTGAATTCAACAACATTGCTTTTTTTATACTTCTGTTGCTACCCTCCAATCCATAAATTGACCATAACATTTATCATATACCTTTTTTGATTTTGCAGCTAAACTACTGGATACATTTTTCGCATTTTCAGCGATTTCAGGTGGTGTGTATGAAAACTCTTCGTCGCTCGACATTTCTTTTAAAAAGTGGAAGGTGTTAGATGTTTCCTGTATGTCAAATGTAACTACTGTATGTAAGATTAACACTGACATTTGATAGATGTATCCTGTATGTCAAATGTAACTACTGTATGTAAGATGAACACTGACATTTTGACATGACAGTTGACAGTACTAAATAAGAATGGTTTTGGAATCTCTTAGAAACTGTCAAACATTCTACAGAAAATATTGGGTCTGCCTACTTGGTTATTTAAAAATCTAGATTTTTATTGGTCAATTTTTCAGTTTCATAATGAAAACCAGTGCTATAATGAGTATCATTATGAAACTGAAAATTGGCATTTAATTAACAACTTATAGTATAGGAGTAGAAAAAACTCGTTATTGAATCGAAAATATACAAATTTTGATAGTTCTATTATTGTTGTTACGCTCAATTTGGTCCGCTCTATAATTTAATTTTGATTTGATAAGTTCTATTGTTTTTTGGACTGGAACATTTGTAAAACGGCTAACTACATCAAAACTGATTAAAAAATGATACCACATATTGGTAGATGTTAAAAAAAAATTGAAGACAATTAGGTTTATCTCAATATGTTTGAAATAAATTTGTCGCCTTCAATTATTTTTTTACTCTCAATGTTTTGTGTGTCGTATTATCTAACTATTTATTCCATTTACCTTTTCAATTTTTTTGTATTAGCTGAAATTGTGTGTAACCTTGAACTACAAGTTTTCCATTTTTACCCAGTAATCCATAAGTGATGGTACGTGGTAAACTCACCTGGAACAAAAAGAAAAAAATTATTATCTCAAAATAAATGTTTTAGTAGTTACAAATGAAACAAAATTTAAGTTAATTTCTACCGGACGGCTGCGAAGCAAAAGTCAGGGTTATGATTTTGACCGGTATATATATATATATTCATTATAACTTCTAAACTACTTAACATAATTTGACAAATGAGGTATTATTAGAAGCGTCTTCATCGTACGTTTGTTATAGGCCACATTAACAGACATTAACAGTCGCACTGGGACCCTAACTGGGTACCCGGAGAATATGGAACAGGGGTGTTAGTGACTAACCCCAGTCTGGATCTATGTAATCCATATGCAAATCATCATCGTCCTCAAGAAGAGCTGCTTCCAAGTCAAGATCATCAAATACATGATGCTCAGAAAATGTCCTTCGTGGTCTGCTACTTTGCTCTGAAACTTGTGGTCGCTGAAATGATTATTTCTTTTCAAGTTTACTTTTCTTCCTAATAACTCTACATCTAGAGAACGTGAATTTATCTTATCTTTCTATAACTCTATAGTTAACTGAAACCATTTTTTTTTATTTCATCTTATTTTTTGAACCGATCCATAGAAATGAACTCGCCATTTTATAAATTCCATAAATTTGTGGTATGAGAAATCTTATTGCAATCTAAAAATGATAGATAAGTACTATCTCAACCAAAAGTTTTCTCACATGCATTTAAACAGATGTGTGAAACATTATATTTATTTAATATGCAGATTTTTTACAATCAAATATGAAAACAGTTCAAAGTTCTTGTTTGTGTATAATTACTAGACAACCTTGAGAACTGAGAAAAAAAATGCGTGACAACCTGATAACAGTGTTGAAATTTGTAATAAGATAGATTATTCGGCAATGTGATCGTCAGTATTTACAATTATTCGGTGCGATTACCGATTTTAACTCCAATTTAACACTATTTATGCATCATAATTATGCCTCCTTTTACTTGATAAACTTTTTTCTCCAATCCGTTTCAAGATTTGCTTCATGGAGACTGGATAAGGAGATCGAACCCATGCAGAAAAATTGACAAAACCTGTCCTCAAAATCGTCAACCTAAACAGTTTGTTTTTTAACCGCGGCGTCGCCACTGCAAATCCAATAGACCCTTCCAGAATGACGTCACTGACAGGTCGGCCATATTGTGCTGAAGGGCACACATTCTATTTAGTTTTCATTGTTTACTGGTTATATTTTAATTAACAATTAGTTCTTAAAGGTATCTAAAATGCCATCGTTTTGTAGAGTTGTTAAGTGTGGAATTCGGGGAGAAATATCAGGTATCTTCATGTGGATTTCCGGGTGTTTTAACGAAACAAGGTGACTAATTAATTGATCTCTCTATGTAATGCCGTGATGCTTGGATTAGCTTTAAAACGGGGCCTCCTCAGTGAAACACAACTTTAAACTTGTCGTGTGTGTGTTCTCGACATTTTATCGAAGGTTAGTTAGTGTACCTATATCAGTCAATTTTTGTTCATAAAACACAAGGTTCAACTCCAAGATGAGAGTTAACGGCTACTCGGAGACGGTTAAGCGGTGACAGGTGACGATCACGCAGTGACATTACCAATAATAAATTTTGTCTTTGCCAAAAATTGCTCAACGTAACTAAAGAAGTTTCCACTTTCGAAAGAAAGTGAACAATTTGACAGTGGAAAGAAAAATATACAAATTTCATTTGAATGTATCAAAGTGAGAATAAAATGTTCAGATAGACTCCTTAGCAGAACACCGGCGATGTGTGTCCCGGGAGTTTGATTAAGAGAGGTAACCCGCTGTATCTCAGAAACTATTTTAAACTAACAATATGAGTATAGGTGGATAGGAAGAGGTAGCATATTCCCGTGGCCGCCAAGATGTCCCGACCTTGCTGTGTGATTCAGTAATTTAGTATTTCAGACAAGATCTGCAAATGGAGCAGATGTTATTCAACGAATACAAAACGCAATTGACAGTATTCTCAGGGCTGAAATAGAAGATGCTGTCTTTTCTATCACGCAGAGATTGAATATCTGCATCGAAAAAGATGGAAAGCATTTCGAGAAGTATCTTTAGGTTACTTTACTAGGTCAATGTAGTTTATTTTTGCCGTTTTTGTTGCGTTAATTATTGTTGTGAAACGTTATCTTTGACGATATTTCAAGTGCAAAATTTTTTTTTTTTCACTACTAGCCTCTAAACCTAACTTTATTGACTTTTGTTGAGGTAGTAAAGTTGTTCATTAATAACCAAGGTAGAAAAATACAGAGCCTACTTGATTATAACTAAATCTGAATCCATTTAATAGAATGCAGTGTTGCCAACACCAAAATGTGAAATTATACGATTGAGGAAACAAAAAGTTACGAAATTATACGATACTAAAAAATCGAGCCCTAAGAATCGATTCATTAAAAATATTTGAAGGTCACATATAGATGCAGGCGATTCTGAACCCAATTCGATATATAGTTTTAAGTTTAAGATCGTCTGTTGTGTACCCCTTATGCGTATTCGATTCAACGATTCAGTCGTTCACCCATATCGAATATCGCGGCTATTATTCGAAATCGAATCGTTTTTGTTTTTTTTAATTTCCTCATAATATGGAAAAAATCGAAATACCATTTATGGTATATGTGAAAAATAAATGAATAATGCAAAAATATACGATTATATACGGATTTTTATTAGGGTTAGAAAATTATAAGCACTCTAGTCCAAAGATACGAAAATCGTATAATTATATGCCAATTGGCAACACTGATAGAATGTGAGGTTAACTTGTGCACAGCTGTCATGTCATGTGAAACGGGAGTCGGCAAACTAATATTTAAAAACATAAAATGCCAGTTAGTAGTGAAGTAGTGAAAAAAATGCTATATGAGCCACGGTAGAAAAGTATATTAATGTCTCGGATCCATTAAAGACCTCGACAATAATACCTCACTTTTCTACCTTGGCGCATAATTACTATTATCTCACAATTAATTTTTGGTGGAATAAACAACCAGTACTTATATCCGATAACATTTTAAAAATAAAAATTGAAAGAGTTTCTTAAAATTTATCTTTTGGTGGAATAGACCATATGTCTATTCGGTCCAAAAATCTATAATTATAGTTTCGGATGCTAACTTCACCGCGAAATTCAAATAATTGGGCTTTACATATACAGATTGCGAAAGTCCCTTTCGTACGCTGCGACTTAAACAAGTACGACAAGGAAAATATGAGCAAAACTACGTGAAAGAGAGAGAAGACTTGTTAGCCCAGCGATCAGTCCCCTCTACCAAAACAGTTGGGCGTGTATTCATCGCCCCACTAGTTCAACCGCTGTTGCCAGAAGCTCAGATTAATTTGTAAAAATGATATTTTTGTCACGTTATCGTCAACTGTTTTTTGAGCTGATACACTATTAGGTAAAATTAAATACCTTCATCCGGCAACAGTGTCCTTTACATAGAGAACTCACATTTAAATGTATGTGATCTTTACGCTACAGACCTTGATTAGCGCAAGCCGTTGTATTTGAAAATAAAACATTTTGCAATGCCCACATTAAAATATAAAACCTGCGAAAAAGTGCAAATTATAAAATGGTATTTTGGAGGTCATTCGGCTGATGCAATAGTCAATTTGTTTATTGTGGCATTTGAAAATCGCCCAATTCCTTCACGAACAACAATTTTGAACATAATTAATAATTTCGAGAAATATGGACGTGTTTCATACTGTAGAAAATGCCAAGCGCGGGAAGATCCAATCGAACGTCCGATAAACGACGAAAGGCAAACTAGAGAATTGAATGTTTGTTTAGCGGTTGAAACAGGACAACCATGTTCTTCAAGACAAATTGCTGAAGAGGACAACATGGATAAGAGAACTGTACAGAATATTTTAAAACGGAACGGGTACCATCGTTACAAGGTTCAGACAACGCAGGAAATTTTTCCCGAGGACAATATCAGACGAATGGATTTCTGTGACGAAATGATGGAACGTCAAAATGCTGACGAGAACTTTTTAAAAAATATTTTATTTACGGATGATTCAACCTTTTCATTACATCAAAAATGCAATCTATCCCGCAAAAGATATTGGTCTCGGGAAAATAAACATCTAAGCATTCCAATCCGAACACAGTATCCGCAGTAGATAAATGTTTGGACGGGTATTTTAGGTGACCACATTATTGGTCCTTTTTTTTATTAAGGGGAACTTAAATTCCGCCAAATATTTAGACTTATTGCAAAATAATTTTTGTAGTTCTTCTTATACCCGATGTTGATCTCAACAGAATTTGGTTTCAACAAGATGGTTGTCCAGTCCATAATTCAAGGATAGTAATGGAATTTTTAAGGTTTACATTCCCCGGCAGAATTATTAGTACTAATGGTACAATTAAATGGCCTGCAAGATCACCTGAACTAGCTCCAAATGATTATTTTCTTTGGGGATTTTTGAAAAGTAGCATTTATCAACATTAATTTGAAAGAGCTAATAATTTAAATGAATTGAGGGTGAAAATACAGCACGTTTGTGCTAGCATTACGCCAAATAATCTTAGGGATATGAGATCAAATCTTTATGACAGATTTGGTTATTGCCTGGTACAGCAAGGTGGTTTATTTGAGCACTTAATTCATTAAAATTATGTTTACCTTTAGAACGGATTTTTAGTTTAATTTTTTCCAGAAGTTCATATTTTATGTTTAGAATAAGTATCTACTTATTTTTTTTTCAATTCAATTTATTAATGGAATCGATCTTTAGCTTTTTATACCCAATTACTATATTATTTTTATCTCAAGAATAAATGTTTTATTTTCAAGTTACAATGGCTAAAATAATATATAATATCCTATTGTAGTTAGAAATTAATTGTCAGCTTGGTCAGAAACGATCAAGTTGACAAAAATGAATTTTAAGATGTACAGGTTACGTAATAACGAGTGTATTTTTTTATTTCTTTTACAACCTCACTCCTTCCATGTTGGGAAACTACTGAACCAGAGTGAACGTACTCACAGAGTGGGGAGTCAGTCTCTGCTGCAGCGTTGCCAGTTTAGAATGTTTGGTACTTTCTAAGTAATAAATAACTTATTTTGCATTTGACTTTTAACACCGGATATCGGTGTATTTAGTGGGAGAAAATCGGGATTGGTAATATTGACTTTTGAAAAATAAGTGAGATCAACACAAATAAGAATAAAATAATGGAGTTCAAGAAAAAATTTGGACAAATTACAATCTGCAATAAATAAAATCCGTACACTGCTTTCGATTTAACAATTATTGGTATTTAACATTGTTGCAGCTTGAAATGCCGTTGAAAATCTTAAAACAACGATAGACAAAAATTAGGAATAATTTTTACAGATAAGTACATTTGGCAACACAACAGATAAAATAAATAGGAGGGGACTGAACACACGCCCAACTGTTTTGGTAGAGGGGACGAATGATCGTTGGGCTAACAAGTCTTCTCTCTATTTCACGTAGTTTTGCTTATATTTTCCTTGTCGTACTTGTATAAGTCGCAGCGTACGAAAGGGACTTTCGCAATCTGTATATGAACGGAGAGGCATCCCGCTAGTGGTTGATCACTGCTTTTAAAGCGACAAGGTATTAAGGAAGTGTGCAGTAGCCCTAATATCTACGTCTGTCTATCTAACTGGGCTCCCAGTTCCTGTGCACATAGGTACATTCCTGTGTCCGTACCGTTCCTGAGCTCTGAAACCCACATAGTCCGATTCAGAGAGTAGAAAGTTCCTAGCTTATACCATGTCTGGTATATACCGTGCTTGAGGAAAGAAATCGGATTGAGAAAAAAGAACAGTTTCCCGTTTTGAAGTCCAATACAGAACTCCCAGACGTTAGGTTCCTGTATTCAGCTCCAAGATTAAGGTCAAGGAAAGTTAATTTGTAAAGTTTTTTTTGACGGCTTCACCTATGTATATTAGCAAATTTAGAAATTTTAAGTACTAGCCCATCTTTGCTTAATGTAATATGTACAAATGTTTCATTATATATATATATATGTAAGATGTAATCTTCTGTAATTTGTGTTTTATCGAATAAAGACACTATTGAGTTTCTCCTGTAAAAAGAGGTTTTATTTTCAATTACAAACATTAACATTAACAAAATCTTACCTGTAAAAAGAGAAACGACATTAAATGTCTATTATTCCAGTCTTTTCTCTAATTACAAATTATAATTATTTTTATAATAAAATTATGACATTAATATTTTTCACTGTCATCAGTTCGTAACTATGTCATTTCTATCAACACTCGCCATGATAGAGCGGGTGAATAAAAACCATTAAAAACAAGGCTTAGAATATATGAGGTATTTTCTTACATATATATATATATATATACAGGGTGGGGCAATCTTCTGACATCGGAGGATTACATCGTTGTGGTACGAGATAAAACTTTAAGGTTTTGTGTGAGCTAATACAGTTACTGAGGGCACATTTTGAAAATACTTTCGATTCTACAGGGTGTTCCAAAACCACGTAGCAGCACAAACTTACATTTTTTTAAATGAAACGTACTATATTTTGTTCAAGAATCGAAAAGATCTCACCGAGAGCGTTACAAAAATATAGCATTCTAATATATTATATGGGTGTTTTAAAAAGATATGGCCAATTATTGGAAAAAAAGACCTCCTCTTTAACACTCTGCTAAACAGTAAATCAAAATAAATCAACAGGTCTGTGTATTCAATTGTCATTCACATATCATTGGCTGTACTAAGTATTAATTACTTTTTTTATCTGTGGCTTCTTTAATACAGGGTGAAACAAAACGCAAATCAAGCAATATCTCAAAATTTTCAAATGAATCACCCTATAAGTCTTTTTACAATTTGTTAGTACAATTAATAATCTTTCAAACGATATAGTGCATTTAGGGTATAAGTTAATGGAAAACCGTAAATATTTTATGATAATGGTCAAAAACAAGTATTTTACGTACACAAATTAAATGGTATTAAATTTTTACATGCAACGTCTAAGGCATAAATTTTAATCCTAATGTTGGATGCATCTAAAATATCTTTCACTTTTACTCTTACCATTAGAGGAAGGAAAGACTTAATGGGAATTATGTTGGAAGCAATATTTTTGTTTACTGTGAGTAGGCTAATGTCATTATAGTACTAATAAATATAAAAGCAGTTTGCAGTCTTTACGAAATAATTAAGTCATCACAAACAGTATATCAGAGTTATGTAAGATGCAAGATTGTATTTATTTTCCAACTTTTTCTATTTTTAAAAAACTAACAATTATGGAAACCAACATTATAAAAACACTTACATTTACATAAATAAACATTTACATTTCCTAAAAAGTATAGTTTATGCTAAGTGTTCAAAATGGCGACCATTTACTTCCATACACTTCTCAATTCTTTTCAAAAACGAGGATCTTACTCTTTCTAACATAGCTGGAGTTATTGTGGAAAATGCGTTACGAATCCTTTCTTTCATGTCTTCTCTGGTAGTAGGTTCTGTTTAATACACAAGCTGCTTGATGTGTCCCCATAAAAAGAAATCCATCGGTGTGAGATCTGGAGATCGAGGAGGCCACGAAATTGGTCCACCACGTCCTATCCACCTGTCGGTAAAATGTCTGTTTAACCACCGACGTACACAACGAACGTAATGTACAGATGCTCCATCTTGTTGGAACCACAAGTTAACTCTTGTGTTTAAATCAACTTCCTCCAATAATTCTCCCAAATGTTTTTTTAGAAAATTGTAATACCTTCTTCCAGTGAGGCTACCTTCAAAAAAGTATGGCCCTATAACTGTATCTCCTACGATTCCTCCCCATACATTTATGGACCATTTAGTTTGGGTTGTTGTACGAAACAAATGTGGATTACTTTCCGAATAAAAATGAAAATTATGGCGGTTGACGAAACCATTTCTGTGAAACGTGGCCTCGTCACTAAATAAAACATTTCTTAAAAAATCTGGATATCCATTAATTAATCCACTGAACCACTCGCAAATATTTATTCTTATTGGAAAATCTCTCTCTAAAAGCTCTTGGTGGATCTGTATTTTGTACGGGTGAAATTTATTATTTTATATTATTCTTCCTATTGTTCGTCTACTAATGTCTAATTCGGTACTAAGTTTTCTAGTACTTGTATTAGAATTCTCAACCAAATTTGTCATTACTAAAAATTCGTTTTCCTCATTGAAAACACGTTTTGGAAGAGCATGAGGTTGATAGGAAACATTACCTGATGTGTCGAATCTCTCCTTAAGTCTTAAGAAAGCTTTTTCATTTGAATGTCTTCGATTAGGATATCTTTCACGATATACTCTTGAAGCGAGTAAACAATTTTTTGAACATTCTCCTAACACGTAAATCATATTGATCAGGTTTTCCTGCGGAAAATTCATTATAGTTATTTATTATTTAAACCTAACAACACAAACGAAGAAAACGGCAATATTTCTTTGACATTTATTAGTAGATTCTATTTTGACAGTAGCCCACTTGATATAATCAAAAATATGGCTTGATTATGTTCCGCCCTTTCTCAAACAAGCCTATAAAAACTATTCTTGAAAGTGAAACATGAACATAAAAATTTTGGTAATTCCAGGTACCTACGGTATTAACAAACATTTTATATCAGTGATTAGATATTGTAGATGCATCCAAAATTACGATTAAAATTTATGCCCCAGAAATGTTGAAATTTACAAGACGTTGCATGCAAAAATTTAATACCATTAAATTTGTGTACGTAAAATACTTGTTTTTGACCGTTATCATAAAATATTTACGGTTTTCCATCAACTTATACCCTAAATGTACTATATCGTTTGAAAGATTATTGATTGTACTAACAAATTGTAAAAATACTTATAGGGTGATTCATTTAAAAATTTTGAGATATTGCTTGATTTGCGTTTTGTTTCACCCTGTATTAAAGAAGCCACAGATTAAAAAAGTAATTGATACTGAGCACAGCCAATGATATGTGAATAACAATTGAATACACAGACCTGTTGATTTATTTTGATTTACTGTTTAACAGAGTGTTAAAGAGGAGGTCTTTTTTGCCAATAATTGGCCATATCTTTTTAAAACACCCATATAATATATTAGAATGCTATATTTTTGTAACGCTCTCGGTGAGATCTTTTCGATTCTTGAATAAAATATAGTACGTTTCATTTAAAAAAATGTAATTTTGTGCTGCTACGTGGTTTTGGAACACCCTGTAGAATCGAAAGTATTTTCAAAATGTGCCCTCAGTAACTGTATTAGCTCACACAAAACCTTAAAGTTTTATCTCGTACCACAACCATGTAATCCTCCGATGTCAGAAGATTGCGCCACCCTGTATATATATATATATATATAAAATAAAATTAAGAAAGAAATCTTTTTAAGTAAAAAAATTCTTTCTTTCATTCACGGGGAAAGCAGCCAAAAAACACAAAATATATTACTTACTAAAGTGAACTCTTTTATACATTACCATATATATATACATGTTGCGAAAAATCTTAGCTCGACATACGATTTACACAAGTACGACAAGGATAATACGAACAACACTACTTGAAAGAAAGAGAAGAATTGTTCGCACACGCCCATCTGCGATGGGCGTGATGGGCGTGTGACAAGGATAATACGAACAACACTACTTGAAAGAGAGAGAAGAATCTCTGTGATGGACGTGTGCGAACAATTCTCTCTCTTTCAAGTAGTGTTGTTCGTATTATCCCTGTCGTACTTGTGATAATCGTATGTCGAGCTAAGATTTTTCGCAATCTGTATATATATAAATAGAAACTACGCTATTCAATTTTCAATTTTTTTATTAACGCAGAACGCCGAGGGTACACATTTTTGTTTCAGTAGGTTATTGTTACAATGATACTGTGTTTGTCAAAATCCTATTTTTATTTATACCTATTTTTTCTGGTATCTTCGCTTGGAAAATAGATATCGAGATACAGATTTTACCATTTTTTTCAAATTCCTTCCTCTTTCAAGTTAATGATAAAAAAATAAAGCATTGCATTCGAAAATTCCCAAAAAAAAGTTGTAAACAAAACAATTGTTTAATCACCGCCACCTAGCGACCGTTAAAGCCACTGGAGTATAACGATGATATAATATTTTATTAGGCATTGAATTCCATTTCAAATGATAAGTTTATCAAAATCCATAAAGCGGAACAAAAGTTATAACAGTTTTATTGAGTCAGCATTCCCACTCACCCCTACCAGTTATTTTACAAGATAGAGGAAAAAGTACTGGAGCAAACTTACGTAAAATGATCCAATTCTTACGAATATTTACATTTTGTGGTACTAAAACGGTACATTTATTATAGATAAATATTTTCAATGGCCCTATTTTGTGTTATATTGTTTTCTTCTTCATTTACTCTGGATTTCCTTAGAATATTTTCGAGTTATGGTAACATTTTTATTCTAGTTCACCGCAAATAAAAAACGAGCTTATTTTGTATATCCTCACCCCAAATGAACGTGTTCTAATTACGGACTTTATTGATTTTCCACAGTTCACTTGAAGAATCAATATAATATTTCGCTTACCTCATATTGTTCACAAAACTATTAAATCAAATATGACTGTTTTCTATTAAAATGTACACCAATACCGTACTTTTGAATCGGCGAAACTAATAGACGTACATAAATGTATATCGTGATGTATAGACTCGAAAAAGAAAAGGAAAGACCACTTTATGTTATTGCGTAGTTCAGTTGTTGTTATAGTTGCAGCAATTGGTACAGTGAAAAAAACGTTGCCGCCAAAGATTTCGTTTGTTAGTAAAACGTGCTTTTATGCGAGAGGGATCGACTCTAGAAGGAGAGCAGCAGACACATGTTCTTTGTACGTACGCCTGGCTAAGTTATTTCTCATTTCACAGCACGTTAATAAAAAAAGAAGATTTTGTTGGCAAACGTTTGTGTCAGTATGTCGATTCTTTCAACTATACATTATTTGAAAAGTTTTTTCAAAATCAATTGCAGAAGTTAAAACATCTACCTATTTTTGATCCCAGATTGAGTGGTATAATTTTTGTTACACACTGTATTTAAGATCTTATTGAAACGTGGTTCTCGACTAGATTTTTCCTTTCCATACCTCTTCACACAAAATTCATCTTTTGAGATGTTAAAATCGTGAAAAATTAATATTTTGAAGTAACAAAAACAATATTACAAAATAATAATGAATATTATAACTCTATCGTTAGTCACATCATGTTTTCGTTTACTCGATCCAAGTGTAATTTTGACATTAAGCATAACTGTCACGTAGAAATGTGTAATTTGGCAATACAGTTTGGTAAGTTCGCCTCGTCTTATATCATTTAGCATTGGAATAGACAGACAAAGTACAGAGATACCTGAATGTCCTCGGATACTTGTCACTTCCACTTAGACATTGATAAGTTAATAATTCGTATTTACAGATGAGAAGATTAATGTAATAATTGCAATCATGGCATAAAGGTTGCCAAGCTAGTCGTTATTCATTATAGAAAGTGATATGCGTTCTTTTTATAAAGCCATTTATTTTATAAATAATGTTTAAATATGTTTATTATCCAGAACAAAAGGACCCGACAGACGTTGTCCTGTGCCAAATATTTTTTCGGAATTTGATCCTTTTTTTGAAAACACCGTACCAAACCGTACATGCAAAATGTCAACAAAATCGGACCAGCCGTTTAGGAGTGGTTCAGTAAGAATCCGATTGCAGCGCCGTCTACCGGGACTAATAATTGTGAATCTTAACCATTCTCGAATACACACAAAAAATTTCATCAAAAACGGTGCAGCCGTTTAGAAGGAGTTCAGTCACATACACACGGACAGAAGAATTATATACAGTGAGGACGATTGGGTTGGAATAAATTCAATATTTTTATTAGGTATAACATGCATGAGTCAATTTTTATTTTCAATTGCGCATCGTACTCTATCATTGGATTTGTACGAATGACGTCACCACTTTCGCGTACATGACATCATTGTTATTTTTTTAAATAGAACAACAGATTTTTCTCCACATTTTTGAATTCCACAACAATAGACGATACTAAAATGTATTATTCTTATAGTCCAAAGCATTGGTTTGTGAATTAGAGACAAATGTTGTATCAGGAATCTTTAACTATAAAATTTTATTGAAATGACTGGACTAATTAAGATGATAAGTTTTCGTTATTATGGTTTCGTTTTCTATATTTCAAGTGAAAACTTCTTTAGGCGCGTTGAGCACTTTTTTGGGAGAAGAAAAAACATGGATTATTCGTAATCGTCACGCTTTTATGCAACACACAATACTTTGGTCATTCGTCACTTTATTATGCAACACACAATACTTTTGGTTATGCAACTCAACTAACAATGAAGCGAATATAGTGTTGCGTAAATCATCGTCACGCTTTCCATGTATACTGTGTATATATGTGCACTTTTTTGTAAGAAATTCCATTTACGATGGGCTTACGATAAAATTTTTAAAAGGGATTCATTTATTGGTGTTTTCACTTCTGTCGGCAGTCCCATGACTGGACTCTACGTTTTTTTGACATATTTTGTTTTTTCTCCATGAATAGTACGTTTAAGCGAAAAAGAAAGAATTGAAATTTCAATAATGAGTGGGTATGGTGACAAGTTCCGAACCCAGCGAGAAGTTTGTGAATTGTGGAATGATAAGTATCCAGATCGTTCTATTCGTCAATCCATTGTATCGAAAATAGAAAAAAAAATTAGAGAACGGAGCCGGAAAGCGGCAACTTCGCTTAGCGCAGCGGCCCGAATGTTGATGTTTTCCGGCCGGAAGACAGAAAAGTAAGTTTCACCCGTACTTACTAAGTTAATTTAGTTCGTGAACACAACGATGATGATTTTGATCGAAGGATGGAATTTTCTGAATTGGCGAAGGAGCGATATAATAATGATCCGCAATTTGTAGAGCATATAGTATTTTCAGATGAAGCAACATTTTATTTAAATGATACTGTCAATAGGCAAAACTGTAGATACTGGTCAGACACTAATCCTTATTGGAGTATGGAGGCCCACATTCAGTATCCTGGAAAAATTAATGTTTGGGCAGGAATTGTTGGCAACAACATTTTGGGACCATTTTTTATTGAAGGAACGTTGACTGCTGACAAATATTTAGAAATGCCACAAAATGATATTATTCCAGCCATTGCCGCGTTATTCTAGATAATCAAAATCCACACATGCCTACTAATTTGATATGGTCTAGACAGGACGGCGCTGATAGTGCGTGATTATTTAGATACTATTTTTCCCAACAGGTGGATAGGTAGGAGCTGATTTATACAGTGGCCAGCAAGATCTCCTGATGTAGCCCCCCTTGATTTTTTCTTTTGGGATTATCTTAAATCTAAAGTGGCTTGAGTATATCGAATATTTAAAAGAGAAAATTCTTTATGAGGTAAGACTAGTTCGCCGGGAAACATTAAATAAAGTGAAGGAGGAATTTAGAAACCGCCTTGGTTATTGCCAGGTAGTCAAAGGGAAGCACTTTGAACATTTAATTTAATTTTTGAACGTATTTTCTTAATTATTTAAAATAATAAAAACTTATTAGTACAGTCATTTCAATAAAATTTTATAATTAAAAATTTATGATGCAACAGTTGTCTCTAATTCACAAACCAATGCTTTGGACTATAGGTATTAAACATTATTGTAATCGTCTATTGTTGTGGAATTCAAAAATTTAGAAAAAAAAATATGCTGTTCTATTTAAAAAAATAACAATGATCTCATGTGCGCGAGAGTGGTGACGTCATTCGTACATCCAATGAGAGAATACGAAACGCAATTGAAAATAAAAATTGACCTGTGCAAGCGTTTTGTTATAAAAGCTTAAGACAGAAAAAAGTTGAATTTATTCCAACCTAAACTTCCTTAGTGTATATAAAGATAACCTAAATAATTTAAGTAATTCAGACGAGATCCGAGAGCTGGCAACGACAAGAAACAGTTTATTTTGGCATGGATAGTTTTTTATATTATTTTCTTTACCTCAGTTAGATAGAGACACCGTGTGTCTGGCACCTGGGATCCGTTGCATTTTCCTGTGCGCATCTGGTTTTTATTTATTAAAATTGAAGAATGTAAAATTGTTTTATGACGCTTTTTCTTTTTTTCATAATTTTTGGTACCTTTCCCCGAATGTAATTGTGGGGCCAGACAATTTTGTTATAGATAACATCATTCAAGATTCCATTTTAATTCATTTTGGGACATCCACCCATTATATTAAAAGTGTAGTAAAATTATAATTTAAAATCTGTCTAGTTTGATCCTTTGACAGAGGCATACTTAAAGAAGTATTAAGCAAAATGCTACACATTATAAACAAATCTCTTATAAATATTCTAGACATAGATATGCGTTACAAACAACGTATGAAAAGTTATCCAATTTATATGCAAGTCTCACTCCTCACAACGGCCTTTAATAGTTTGCTGTTTACCAAGTTCTGCAGACATCAGTGCGAGTAAGAGAAATTATTTAATACACATGATTAATAATATTGGGAAACAAAAATTATAAAATGTTCTCCCCACGTATGCTTGTGGGACATTTTTGA
Organism: Lochmaea crataegi; assembly: GCA_947563755.1. NCBI lineage: Eukaryota > Metazoa > Arthropoda > Insecta > Coleoptera > Chrysomelidae > Lochmaea > Lochmaea crataegi. The sequence continues at coordinate 25,915,225 of OX387425.1, forward strand.
CATTTCCCTGACATTAAAATTACTCATCTCCTGTTTTTTCTAGCGACGTTGTATTTGTTTGAAATTTTTGTTTTGTTAAGATAATGAACAATAAAATTATTTTCCTCCTACCTCTATAGAAAGTTCACTCTTTCCTCCCTCATATCAGGGAGGAAAATCATACTTTCCACCCTAGGGAGGAAAGTACACACTTTGCTCCCTAGAGAGGAAAAGTAATTTTCCTTATTTTAACTAAGTATGTTTTAAATGAAGAAACTTGTAAATCAATTATATTCAAATTGTTTCTGCAATTTCTATACATTGTAAATCCTGGATTCTGGTGAAAATTGATTGAAGACAAGGAAAACAACGAAGCCAGGAGTCAGCTACGCCTAAGCTGCATCCAACAAAACGACGACGACAACAACAACAACACCGACGAAGCAACGGATTCTCGAGCAGGAGACAAGTCTATAAGCTCAGCTAATGGCCTGAAGTCACTTGTAAGAAATCTTAAGAAAAGAAGACCCACCTACGAGAAGTCCCGGCTTATCCATAAAAAGATGAGTCGGGATTTCAACTAGGACAGCAAAAACAAGTGTATTCACTCTTTAGCCGCAGTTCGTCGGCTAAGGATTCGCCCCTTGTAGAGGCAGCACAAAAACACACACAACGGAACACAAAAGCAAGTTAGAAGTTCGCTGAAGAAATAACCACCGTGGTTACACAGCCAAGAAGAAGACAGCCCGACCCCAGCCATCAGACATCAGGCTGAGGACTATTCTCTGATCGTTTCTGATTGCGGTTGGAGCAGACCTGATATATACAATTGACTGAAGACAATAAAATAAATAATAATTTAGAAAAAAGTTTGATAAGTGGGTTGTAGGAAAAATTATAAGTGTTACACTGGAGTAAAGTGCCTTTTCCTCCCTTGAATGATTAAGTAAATCCTGCGAGAGGAAAACTGGCACTTTCCTCCCTAGTGATACAAATAGCTATTGTTCAATTCATCCTAATATGGACATTTTTCACGTAAACTTGTATACACTGTGTTCATTTGAAATGACCACCGTTAACATTCAGGCAATAAAAATTGAAAAAGAGCCAATTTTAAACAACGATTAAATAACAATGGAAGGCTGGTATCAAAAGCAAAACAAAATGATTGAATAGAGATTTACCAGACCTTTTAAATGAGGTGTGACTTGATACCTAATGCCATTTGAAAAAATTCAAGGGGTATCTCCGGTAAGGAGGGGATGAATCTGACGTTTATGACATTAGCGCTAAAAAGTATCCCCCTCAAGTTAATAGTTGACGTGTTTTGGCATTTCTTTCTAATATGTCCCATTTTGGAAATATTAAGGGTGGGTCATTTTCAAATGAACACAGTGTATATACAATGGACATCGATGACACAAATCAACGTCAAAAGTCATCTGAACTATTGGGAAATTAAAGTGACGGATATTTTACACATTCTAATGGTAAAATTTTCTAAAAAATGCAGGTTTTATAGACTTTACGTCTACTCAAACGGATAATTTATTGTGAAACGTTTAATTGGAAACATTCAAATGAAACAAACAATTTATTGCAATACCATTTTTTATAACAAAGAGCATTAAGTAATATCATTATTAAAAAAAATAGATTAGTATAATTACGAAGCACAATTTATAATAATTGTGGATTATTATAGAAATTAGTGATTAATAATAAATTTTAATGTGTTTTGTAGATGAATTGCGTTATTTATCGGTATAATGTCCATTCAAGGGCTAAGCTATAGACACAACTTGACATTTCAATAATAAGAAATACACACAACCAAACTTATATATAGTATATGTAACTAAAATATTTTGTAGGAAAAAAACTTGGTATGCTAGTCGAAGATAAGGTTTTTTTGCTGTAAATAAACATGATAACAAAAAATAAACGACTGCACATTAATTATAATCTTTTAAATTTTGTGTTCAGTAGTAAAATCACGCTATTCCTGTAATTTTATTTCGGTCCAAAGAAGATAATAATGCCTTATGTTGGACTAACAGATGTGCAGAGGGGAAAAATTGTTGCTCTCATTGAACAAGGAATGCCCCAAAGAGACGTTGCAGAGGTAGTAGGCGTTGTATCAAAAACGTATGTAAGGTTTTTGGAATTATGAACTCTCAAGAATAGGCCTAGACAAAGTCCTCAAAAAGTTTCACCTGAACAACAGGACCGCTTTGTGTGCCAAATTGCTAGAAGAAATCCGAATGTTTCTCGTCCAGAGCTGAAACTACAACTTCTAGAAGCTACAGGTGTAAATGTGTCAGTTGAAACTATACGAAAAAGACTTCGTGCTCGAGGGTTGTACAGCAGGAGACAGTTACGGGTTCCAGAGTTGTCCAGGCAAAACAAAACTGACCGGCTAAATTGGTGTCTTCAACACCAAAACTGGACAATTGAAAATTGGAAAATTGTTCTCTTTTCAGATGAGACCAGAATTGGCCTTGGATCAGATGAGATGATCGTCGAATTCGGGTTCTCAGAGCTCCAGGAAGACAAGCTAGACTCCAGGCTGCCAGATCTATCCCAAAATATAAAGGAGGAACCGCAATGTTTAGGGGAGGTATTATGAGGGGAGCAAAAACACCTTTGCTACCTCTCCAACAAACTTTAACCGGTAGGAGGTATGTTGTTAGTTAGGCTTTGGCGAGGTGCAGTTGGGGATAATTTTATCTTTATGCATGATAATTTCTTGAAACGGAAGGTGTCACGATTTTAGACTGAACTGACCTGCATGTTCACCGGACTTAAATCCAATTGTAAACTTGTGGGACAAGCTTAAAAGAAGGATTAGAGCTCGTCGGGACAATCCAGGAAATATCGCACAGCACATTCAAGCTTTAAATCTTATTAATTTTCAGAAACCAAAAAAAAACCATTATGTTTGTTTTGTCAATTATTATTAATTCTTTAATTGGTACGTGAAAATTTTTTGATTCAAATATTGGGTAAAGAATGAATTTTATATCTAAATAAATAATTTTCATATATTCCATACATAATACAAAATATTAGGTGATTCCATAAAAGTTTGGTTGTGACAAATTAATACTATACTACGTGGAATCTTTCCATAATAATTAAATAATATTACTATTTTAAATGGAACTAACTGTTTCTAATTAATTCCACTATTTATTGAAAAAGTTGTTGAGAATTCTTAAAAATTATTGATAATTATTTCGATATTTCCATATTATCGTCAAAATGACAGAAGTTACATTTTATATAATGCCTACTTGATGTATAATATATGACATATCTTTTGGATTTAGAAAAACAAAATTTTAAAAATTATAAGAAAAAACGAATTACTATGGAGAATTTTTAAACAATTGAATTAAATTTGTACATCAATCAAATATATTTCAAATTTTATATTTTATATTGTTTTTTGAGTTTTTATATACAAATCTTCAAATTTATTACATTTTTAAAAATATTTTACCTATAAACTCACTTAGATATGTGAGTATTATTTAATTTTATCTGCTATATAATTTATTTGACCTTATAAATTTTGTAGTCCTTGAAAATGAGTACATATAGTTATTCGAAAGCTCGGAAATAAATTCTTAAAAGAGAACACTTTGGTATTATTGCAACATCCCCACATAAATTCATCAACTTTTTCATTAAATAGTGGAACGAATTAGAAACGGTTAGTTTCATTTAAAAAGGTAATATGAGTAGATTCCACAAAGTAAGGGTCCAACAGTGAATTTGATAAATAACAAATTCCACAACAGAAATATAACAAATACGAGTAGGTATTACTTGAGAATTTTCCTTTGTGCTCAATAATAATTTTTAGAATTAATCATTCAAATGCATAAACTTAATGGAAATAAAATAAATTTTTTATACTTCTGGATTAAGACAATGAGAATAGCAATAAATATCTATGTTTATATTATCAGTTTAACAAAACATAATACTGCACTTCAGATTTGAAGGATCTAATAATTAGATAATTTGTAAATTATTCATTCAAATTTTGCCTTTAAATTGTTGATAAAAATAAGGTCAAAGTTGTTTTTAACATGAAAAACATCTAAATTTGTCATGAAACTCAATTATTTATTTTTTATTGCAATTTTCTGGTAGAAAGGAAATCGATAAGAAAATCGATAAATTGAATCTGGTCACTATATAATGGTAAATTTGGAATTTTAAGTGCATTTCTGAGGGGCACAAATGAATTTTTGGTATATTTGGTATTGCCATATGCAATCTGACATCTCTATCATGAAGATCACTATTTTGTTGTATTGTTTGTAGTTGTAAACTTAAAAAAAAAGAGAATTAAATCATGTATTGTTATGGATTTTATGGAATCGTGATACGATTGTATCAAATTAAATTTAAGATCACGTTTGTTAGAACAAATTATTTTTGAACAATTTTGATACATCCTGTATACATATTTTGTGTAAGGACGGATGTCAACATTTCATATCTAAAGCTTGATTCATTATAATAATTTTTTTGAATATAATGTCAATAGGGTACACAATCAGAAAGTAATGTTTGTATGTCACTATTGTAAATCATGGAATTATAAAATTATGAACCAGTGGTAATAATACTCTGATTTTATTTAATTTGTGAATTTTAGATAGTAATATTATAAATAAATATTTTATAGAAATATGTCAAGAAAATGTCAAAGTAAAAATTTAAGTACTTACCCGAAATATTAAATATTGGTTGGTAAGATGTTTTGAAAAGGAAGTGAGAATTGAAAAAAAATAAAAAAAATGGTTGTTAAGGGGAAACTAGGGAGTTGTTGGGTACCGTGGACGCGAGAGGTGCGTCAAATAATTTCGGCTGTGTAATTTTTTTCTGGTAGAAAAACCAGAAAAGAGGGAGTTGTTGACTGGGGACGTGAGAAGCGTCAGATAATTCCTGTGGGGTGTAAATTTCTTTTCTGGTAGAAAAACCAAAAAGAAAGAGTTGACTATAAAGTGCCAGGACGAGGTCTACGAGCGAGTTGTGGTATATTCGACCACATTAGGACAACCTACTCATGTACATGGTGAGATAACCAATTTATTAATATATTGAATTTGCGAACTAGTAAATTTTGTTCGAGCTATATGCTTGATAAATATTTGGAGGAGTCGAATGCTGTGCCAAGGAAGTTGTTAGTTATAACAATTTATTTGCTCCACGAATTTAAAATTTAAAAAAAAACTAACGCGTTGAAAGTGATTACAATTGTATAAATGAGGCATTTAATTGTAGGTTGTATTTTTTATTATTAATAGTTGCATATTTACGTTAAATTTGATATCAAATTTACTAATATTCGCATGATACTGAAGTAAATTGTATTAATATTTAATTTAGGTTACGTCCTCACATTTCTGTGAGGAAAGTTACAGATCAGCTGTTCAAGCGGAGCGAACATCACGTTCCGTAATTCGGAGAGGTGCGAATATTAGTGATAAGAGTATTTCTATTATTGTCGACACGACAAAATATTGTAGTTTTGTTTATACTAGTCGATGTTATTTTTGATTTCCATATTGTTTTGTTGGTAGTTATTTATTAAACTAAAATCAGAGTATATAACTATTTCATTCCCTACATACAAGAAAACATAAAATAAAAAAATTAGATTGGAACGCCAGCTATGACCGACATCTATAATATCCTTGAAACACTACCTTGAGGTAAGTAGTCGAATCTCTTTCTGAAAAGCCGTGGCTAAAATATATGATTCATTTGACAGATAATACGTACCACAACACTTAGACAAACATAACACAAACAATTAAAAATAAATAATACAAATTAACAAACACCAATATTATTATTCCATAATAGTATATTTCCGTATGATAATTTTCAACAAATATCCATGTCAACATTTATGACCCCGTTTGCATTCTTCCAAAAGTACTATGTACAACCTACAATTATTTATCCAAGTAATTTTCTCCATTACTCTGTTAGTATCTGAAAGTTGGTTCCCATCATAGAGCGTATTTGTTTCTCTTATCATATATACTTTTCTGTCAGGGTAGTCCACTTCACACATCACATCTGACGTAAGACTAAGATGGAGATGCAAATGTTGGGAATTACTTTTTTCACAATTTGTCTGAAAATATTATTATTGCTTAAAATGTAAAAAATTAAATATCTCATCGTTTTTTTACTTAAATTACGTGGGCAAAAATAATAATAAACATAATTAACTTCAACTAAATTATAATTAAAATAATTTTCATAAAGTTTTCTATACCATCCTTGAATAGAACCAGTTTTTGTTTCACACATTCCGAATGAATATTTTGTAGTATTAAAAACTTTACTTTAAGTATCGTTAATAATATCGTCAGTGATAAACAGGTTTTTCGAAAAAACTACGTCAAAAAAGGTCAGTTTACGCACTAGCTCTATAAAAACTTGGTTGCCAATCAAATTCCGAGAATAGATGACCAAAATAAAATTCATTAAAACTGGCTTTACTGTGTTTGAACATAATCCTTTCAACGAAGGCACGTAATTACGTAACCATAGATTAGAAGGTGAATGGGGTTGTACAAAGGAATGAACGGAAAGAAATGTGAACCTGTTTTTCAACAGCTTTTCAGGGGTAAAACAAACTCTGAGGGAACGTTAACTGTCAGATACGACCGGATCTATTATAGATCATAAATAATGATAACAACTGTATAATGCTGTATCGGAAGGAGCCGTGAAAAAGGGAATAAGATGAGGTCAACCAACAGAGCTAGATCACTGGCAAAGTGGCAATGTCGCACTATTGATTATGTTAATCATAATGTAAATAGTTTTATTAATTTTTGCTACCATCAATGTACAAGAATTGTTAATTTAATAAAGATTTATATGTTAGAATAATTCATTAAACAAAACTCAATTTCGGAAAAAAAATTGATATTAAATAAAGTTTGAATAGATGAAGCTTTTACTGGATGGAGATCCATACTGACCCGATGAAATAAAACAATTTAATTTGTTTAAATCATCATTATTATATTAGAACCTGTTCAACTTAAACTTGTGACGCGCTTCGCTAACACAGTAGCTTTATCAAACGGGTGAAAGTATAATGAAAAATTTTTAATTTAGACAGTGCATTAATACGGAATTTTAAGGATATTGACGAAATTATTAGAAAATGTTTAACTGGAAATAAAGTGCAAAAAAAAATTATTTAAATTTGAAAAGGTGTACCTGGAAAATCATTCACAACAATCCCTCCTGAACTATCTTCTAGGTAAATAAGATTAATAAAGGGGGGGGGAATGGTTGATATCTAATTTGGTCGTTGAGAAGATTACCTGAATATTTGTTTTTATTTATCTCAAGGGCTCCAAAAAGATTCAATTTGAAGGATTTAGGTTCTACATGTGAAATATCAGAGGTTGAATCGAAAGTGTTGGTTTGCTAATAAATGATTCGAATAGTTAGAATCAGATTTTTTCTTATCATAGCTGTTTGTGTTATGAAATTCTAGTTTTAAAATTTCTAAAAGTGAGATCTACCGATATAAAGTTTGTCACAGTTACCACAAATTAATTTATATAAGTAGTCCTGATTTGTTTAATTTTGAAGATTTAGATTTGTTATTTTAAATGAGTGTTATTTTAAATGAGCATATATTCATGTCTAAAGTTTCCAAAAATGATTTAATTTTTAGGGGTATAATGGACATTTAAATTGATTATTTTTATCAGAAGGAAATACTTGTTCTAAAGTCTGTTTTAGTATCTTTTTATTTATGTGTGTGTTGGTAGCAATGGCATCGGCTCTCGCTATTTGCCACACTCTATCTAATATGGATATTTTATCAAATATCAATATTAGTTGTCTTGACAAATTTTACTATTAAATCAGAAATATTCTTATTTCCTGTACCTAACAAAGATGTGATACAAGTTGGTGAAGTCTGTCCCAATAGAGTTGATAGCACGGATCGGGGGTTCGGACCATAAAATAGTTGTAAACCATACGCGCGACGGAACTACCTGCCCCGTAACCTATACAGGTACAACCCAATCTCATGTTAATATTTAAATCTAAGTATCTGTACTTTTGATGGATTCATTGGCGAACCATTGGTGAACCTTCTACCAAAAATAAATTTATGGAACTTTGTAACAGCGAATACTAACGCCAGCGCCTCTTTCTCAATTTGACTGTATGCTTGTTCTGCTTAAGTGAGTGAACGAGAGGCATGATAAATAGGTTTTTCTGTGCTTTCTACTAGATGGCCTAGTTTCCCAAAGTGCATCGAACGAGAATCTGAATTTTGTTAATGACTGCTGCTGCGGGTTTTATAGGTTCTCGTTCTGAATCAGTTGTGCAATATACGGTTTAGTATTTTGTCTTACAGGAGTTCGTATTGATGGAGAATTCCGTCCTGTTCTGGAAGCCGTTTTCACAAACCCTTATAGGGGATATATTGCTCTCAAACGATTGAAAGCGCCAACGTTGAAGTTATGACATTGGAGGTGTGCCACATGTTGTTGATGTTGGTTTATTATTTGTTGATTGCCATCCAGTAAGAGGAATATTTTGAGTACTGGACCCTTTTTGGGATAGGGGTTCACCTGGCCAGGGCCAGTGATAAAAGATATTATTGTTTATCAATAAAAACCGTAAAATGTAGACGAATTAAAAAAAAATAAGACAAGCATGTCGCCAAATTACTCCTGCAATGATTCAAGCCATGTAATCTTTATTACATTTATTTTTATTGTTCCTTTAAGCTCTAAGGCTTTCTTGATTAATTTAACAAAAATTAAAAATACACTGATATTTTCTTGATTACTTATTAACCCATTTTATTTTTTAAAAATTTCTTGAATATACGATGGAAGACCACATCCAAAATTATAAAAAAATGTACAGGGTGCTATTAAAAAATTTAAAACTAGGGGTTGTAACTAAGAGATGAATATTTAGTGGATGATTTTTTCTAAGCCGTATTAAAGTGTATTAGAAATGGAATAGATCAGTTTTTGTCCCATTCGAAAATCTCTATTAGTTTAAGAGATATAGCGTGGATAAATTAGTCTGGGACACCCTGTATAGTCATCTTTAGATAATACTATTACTGTATTTCCTTTATCAGCCTTTGTGAAAATAAGACTATTTGACTGTGATATTTGTTGAATTTATTCAAAGTTAGGTTTCTCTTTTAATAATTTCAGAAGCTTTATGTTTTAGAGTAGAATTATTTGGGAAATTATACAAGTTAATTTCTGTTCCTATACCTAGTTTGTTGAAGTTGTCAAATGAGCATGTAATTTGAATATTATTTTTTTAATAATTGAACTTCTTTATCTGGAAAAACTCTACTGTTATCAATATCCTTAACATTCCGTATTAATGCACTGTATAAATTGAAAGTTTTTCATTATACCTTCACCCGTTTGATAAAGGTACTGTGCTAGCGAAACGCGTCACAAGTTTAAGTTGAACATAGGTTCAAATATAATAATGAAGATTTAAACAAATTAAATTATTTTATTTAATCGTATTAAATAAACTGTTGATAATTTCACCCCCTTATAATGTAACAGGAATGTTGAAATAGAACAGGTGTTTAGTCACTGCCAGTGTACGGAAATTACAAAATTTCAAGTTTCCATCTTTACTTAAAATAAAAACTCAATTTTACTCAGCATGTTTTAGGGGTGATATCTCGGAAGGGGGTGGGCTGAGAAAATTTTGAGGAGATTTCTGTGCCACCCACTTTCTTGTAGCCATATTTATTATCGAATCTGCGATGCTGCAGAAGGGTTCCGCTCATTGATGAGCCTTGTTAGGCTATATCATCCGCCAGTTCGTTGCCCTTATGACCCTTGTGTCCTGGTACCCAGGCTACAATGACCTTGCGATGGTCTCCAAGTACGTTTAAAGTACCTATGGAATCCAATCAATATTGATGCTTAACCTGATTTCAACAAAAATTCTACTATAGTTTTATGATTGTACTTATATGATCAAGATGGACGAAAAATGTGAAGAAGCTCTATAATCGTAGCTATTTTTGAATAATTCATAAATAAATACAATTACGGGCTTTCCCACAACCGCCAATAGAGTAATGTCACTGCTCTCTAATACTACGAACTAATTCACATAACGTGCATTTACCTCAAGGCTACATTTCAAATTAAGGATTAGTCATATTGGTAAATATTTTATCTGGTTAATAGAGTGAACTTAAAAGAGGTCACGAATTCAATATTATTATATTATTGAATTATATAGTCTGTTCAGCTAGAAATACCCCATTTTTTCATGAAATTAAAGGATTTCTTCAACAAGCAGATACATTACTAGACACTTGGGCAATAATTAATATTTAAACGTAAACGCAGCATTTGACAAGAACGTGTGCGCAGTAAATACTTCTAGGACGGTAGAGTGTAGACCTCTGTTGTCCAAGTTATTCTCATCATGAAGAATGTGTAAAACCAAGACCTCATCCATATCATCATTTTCTTCATCTATTAACGCCCAAAATCCAAAATTGCTAACATATTTTACTTACAATACAAAAAAAAAGGTGAGCGGTCGTCGGACCGCCGACAGAACCTTGCTTCTTATGCACAATAGAATGACCATTTTAAGTGAATGTTTTGAGCATTTTTGACAGGTTCTGACAATTATTGACAATTTTTCAAAAATTTTGACCAATTTTCAAAAATTTTGACAATTTTTAATAATTATTGACCATTTTTGACAGTTTTTTATAATTATTGACCTTTTTCTCAAAATTTTGACAATTTTTGACCATTTTTGACAAATTTCCGAAAAATTTGACCATTTTTCAAAAATTTGACAATTATTGACCATTTTCCAAATTTTTGCAATTATTGACCATTTTTTCAAAATTTTGACAATTTTTGACAATTTTTCCAAATTCTTGACAATTTTTGACCATATTTAAAAATTTTAACAATTATTGACCATTTTTGACAGTTTTTGACAAATTTTGACATATTTGGCAATTATTGACCATTTTTCCATTTTTTTCAATTTGACAATCTTTGACCATTTTTCAAAATTTTAACAATTATTGATCCTTTTGGACCATTTTTGACGAATTTTGATTGGTTTTGGCAATTATTGACCGTCTTTGACAATTATTGACCATTTTTGACAAGTTTTCAAAAACTTTAAACATTTTTCAAAATTATTGACAATTTTTGAAAATATTTGGCAATTATTAACCATTTTTCCAAAATTTTAACAGTTTTTGACTATTTTTGATCATTTTTCCAAATTTTTGACAATTTTTTACCATATTTAAAAACAGTAGTGGACAAACAATTTGTGGCAGGGATTTAAGTTTTGAAGAAGCCTTATGACTAATGTGCCCGTTAACAGCGGATTAACTGGAAAATATTAATTAATTACTAGATGAGAACCTGTTAGATTAGTTATTGGGGACAACCAAAATGTAAACAAGACCGGTCTATCTTGAATACGCCATTGGAAATGAGATTTTCGATCAAAATATTTTAATTATATTATTTACTTGATTTTTGAAATTGTAAAAAAATAGAAATTTTACTTTTTCTTAAAAAATATACAAGTAAAAAAGGAAGTAAATCGTTAGAAATAAAAAATTCATAGTCTAATTTTGATAGATTATAAAATCAAATTAAATCAATAAAACTAAGCCAGTGTGAAAATATTCTTTGTGAATTTTGTTATTAATGATGTCAACCAATTAAAATTGTTGCTCCACTACTATCGTTTACGTATTCGATGACCTCTACGTTCTTTTTTCTTTGAAATTAACTCTCTTATCATGTCTACAAACAAAAGTACAGAATGCAAAGTATGGTAAAGTTATGTAAGGCGGATTATATCAGGAAGCCATGCTACTTTCTCCACGCCTTTAGGTTGGCTACATACTACGAAAGTGATTACTGATCGCACTTTACTGGTTTTTCAGAATAGCGTTTTATATTTATTATGAAATTGAATGACGATATTTTTAAGAGTATTCAATAATATAAATTTAGAAGGATATTATTAATTTGAAAATACAGAAATTAAGAACGCTAACTTATTTAATAAAAAAAAATCTACTTTAATTGTTTGGAAATATAACCACAAATCCACTGATAATTACAGGTAAAAAATATAATTTAGTGATGCTACAAAACGTAGTAAGTAGTAAGTGTGCGTATATTTTAGGATCGTTAATTTCTTAAAATTCTCATGATTTTTATGGATCTATAAATTATTTCGGAGATTTGTGACTGACTGGTTGCCCTGAAAGAATAATTAAGTAAATTTTAGGCTACATGACGCAACTGAATACTCAAGGTCATTAAAAAAAATCCTACCTAATGAGCAGAATTCTCGTTTAAAATATAATTTATGATAAAAAAGGCGAAGAACGGACTGGGTAGTGAAAACCTGCGGTTCTACTCAACAGATTCTGTTCCCAATGAACCTGAAAAACCAGCAATAATAAAGATTGCTATAATTAATAAGTTCAATTATGTTCTAGTACATTAGAATATTATTTATTTAATGACTTTATGGGCAACCTCTAGATAGATTAAAATATATAATAAAAAAAATTAGAGTGCTTAAGAGCGCACGGCAGAAGTGAAAACTGTATGTCGATGATCTGTTGAATTGAGATGTGGGAGCAACCGATGCATGTGCTTGAACTTGTAGTGGCGGTGAATTGTCATCATTGTTTATTTCGCAATTTTCTTCTTCGCGCTTTTTTGTTAAAATAATTATTATTACGTACCAATAATAAATATTAAATTAACAAAGACAATTATTAGGTATGAATTGGATATACTAAACAGCGACTGTTGTGTGAAGAGCAGCTGACTGTATCTTTCTCGCTCGGGTACACTCGGCGGTCCCGAGTTTGTATTGTTTTGTATAAGTTATATGCATAAAAGAACAGATTAAAAAAGTGAGATATGGAAGAGAAAGATGGGAGAGAGAGGAAGAAAGTGTATTGCGTGTGAATACAATCATTATTTTAAGTTAACAGAATCTAAGACGGATTTGGTAAGCTTCGCGACCCTCGGAATATTGTAAGACTTTTTTCTCTTATTAGACCATTTTTGACCATTTTTCAAAAATTTTGACAATTTTCAACAATTATTGACCATTTTTGACAGTTTTTTATAATTATTGACCATTTTTTCAAAATTTTGACAATTTTTGACCATTTTTCAAAATGTTTACAATAATTGACCATTTTTGACAATTTTTCAAAAATTTTGACAATCATTGACTTTTTTTTTTAAATATTTAACAATTTTTGACCATTTTTCAAAACTTTAACAATTTTTGACAGTTTTTGACAATTTTTGACGATTTTTGATTGGTTTTGACAATTATTGACCGTCTTTGACAATTATTGACTATTTTTGACAATTTTTCAAAAATTTTAACCATTTTTAAAAAATGTTGACCATTTTTGACCATTTTTCAAAAATTAACAATTATTGACCATTTTTGACAGTGTTTGACAATTATTGACCATTTTTCCAAATTTTTGACAATTTTTGAAAATATTTGGCAATTATTAACCATTTTTTCAAAATTTTGACAGTTTTTGACAATTATTGGCCATTTCTCCAAATTTTTGACCACATTTCAAAATTTTTGACAATTTTTCAAAAATTTCAACACATTTGGCAATTATTAACCATTTTTTCAAAATTTTGACAATTTTTGACCATTTTTGATAGTTTTTGACAATTATTTTAACTTGTGTCTCAAACATATTTATTTTTAGATACGGGAAAGTAAAATTTAACAGACAGTAAAAGATAGGTTAATTTTTAATTATATTACATATACATATATTTATATGTAAGCATGTATATATATATAAACATGAAGTGACCTACCTATACTCTTTATAATAACAATAACTGTATTTTTTATAATCTTTAATTTATAATATTTAATGTTTATAATGTTTTTTCAATATATAATATTAGCACGATATACTGCTAACTACATACACCAAGTGACGGATCAGCCTAACTTACTACCTACGGAAAAATCTGTGTGCGGTGCGCCAAAAGAAGTTTTCACTTCAAAAAGTTCAAAATAGTTATTTATGCAACAAGTGCATGAAGTGGTGCTTTTTTTCACTAGTGACGTTGATGTTAATTCCATGAGTGCTAAAAGTGACATTTTACTTAGCGTTTTGTCATCATGACAAACGTAAACATTCAAATCGACGCCATTTTTAGTCCAGTTTTTGCTTGTTTGTAGAAAAAATAGTGTATGCAGCATATGCATAAGGTGTCTTTTTTCTCTCGTGGAATTGAAGCATTCGCCTGCGGCTCATGCGTCAACTTTTCCACTCGTCAAAAAAAGCACCACTTTATGCACTTGTTGGATAAATAACTATTCTTTACACTATTAAAATCCCCACAAACTATTATTTTTAATGCCCCACGTTTGGTCGTCTAATTATAATGAATTTATATTTTAGTCAATATTTTAGTTTTAATATGCCCCTGCCCAAACTCCTCTCAGATCTTGGTTCTGAATGTTCCTGTTATTTTAATTGTCCAGAATATTTTTTAATCTGAATTATAATGTTACATTTGAAAAGTTACATTACATATGGTCTTTAAGTAAAACAATACCTATCTATTTCAATTTTGATATGAAGAATTAGTAGGTTTTGTTTTATAATTCTTATTATTACTATTATATTATATTATGTTACACCCACCCCAATCGTTTTATTTTAAATTTAACACAATTTTTTTTTAAATGTCCCAAATATTATTAAATTTTTTGTCTGTATAACTACGCACTATGGTAATTTGATTTTTATTTCGGATTTAAATAGCTTCAAAATTGTTATGTACTAATTTTAATGAATTGAAAGTTACTTCCCTCGATAACTACTTCCTTTCGCTACAATTTCAATTCTTCATACCATGAAGCTCTTTATCAATTATTTTTAATTTTCCTCTTATTCTGTTGAAGATTTATACATCCAACTGTGATTCTAACATTTTCTGCTCTGCAACAATCCCATGTCATTATTTTTAATTTCAGTTTATTTTAATTAATTTTTACTTTCATTCAAATTTTTTTAAATAATTTTTATAAATTAATTTCATTTTATCTATACAGCAATGCCCTTCAATTTTTCTTTTGAGTACCCCTTTTTCAAATTTAAATTTTTTTATTGGTTTATTCAACATTTTGACAAGCGTTAACATTTGAATTTGACTTTATCTTCTTTTTTGAATGATTAACAAAAAACTTCATTATCTGTCTTATCTAATAGATCAATTGCATACAAATATTTATTTTATTATAGTGACACATTGATATATAAAAAAAATGTATTCTAAAATTTCATATCTTTTCAATACATATTCATACTCGATTGTTGTTTCAGATCTATAGATTCAATACTTTCAAAACAAAGCGGCAACAGCGCTTGGGTCATACATGCCTCTGACGTCGAATGTTGGGATTTCGTGCGTTTCTAGATTTTGAGTAAATTCTCTAGAAATGCTATGAAGTAAAATGAAATAATCATCGAGAACTGATACAGAATGTTGGAAATTCAAAATAATTTTCAATCTGCAAAATGTATTAGTCTAATCATAGCTGTTCAAATCATAGAAGTTGACTTCTGACTATACGTAAGAGAGGTAAACTTGGGGTAAATTAGGTTGTGTTCGTTTAGTTTCTGGCCAAAACCAAATCAATTTAAATAAAACATTACGAATAATGTTTTACATCATTCGCAATTTTTGAAAGGCAAATCACCAGACACCTCATATTAATTATGTTAAGAATATTAATTCATAAATTGAATAAAATGAAAAAGAAAACTTGCTAGTGGTTTTTTTATTCAAAACAAAATTCCTACTCCAACTGGTTAAAAGATTTAGTAAGATTAATGTTTCTCATGTATTGTGAAAAGTATTTCTAAAGCTTGTTATACCATCCTTACCTGGAACCGCCTAAAAAAGATTAATAAAGTTTTGAAAGAGATATGAGAAAATCCAGTGATTTATTCCCATCGCCGCTTTCAACGTCAAGTGTAATTTCACTGTTGTAGAATAAATCTAAACGATAATTCCATTTTGTCTCGAAAAATCCCATTATGATTTTCATAATAGACCGGTAGCCCATGACACATGTAGGCTTCATTATTTCGAATGGAAGCCGTTTTTACCATCGAGATTCATGGGAAGAACAAGTAGAATAAGACTATTCCCCAAGGCCGAAACTGGATAGTCGACGCTACAGTGGACATTGAAAATCACGAAACTAGAACAATTACCTCATAGATGCCGAGTACTTGGATGTATTCCTTCCTACACTAAATTCATATTTCTCACTCGTATGGATAATGTCTACCTTATCCTTAAAGATTAACGTTTTATTTTTTTGTTTGGCATGTTGTGTGTTAACAATAACTAAATAGACTGACCATATTATTTGAGAAGCAATAAAATTTGTAAATAATATCCAATAACAAGCACATATTTTCATAAACATCTCACCTATCATAAAGAGGATTAGTGAGAAAACCAAACCCACCCTATCTTAAGCTCGAAACAAGAAACCAGTCAACTGGAAACCTGACCTTTTGCAAAAATATATAAGGGTATCCGTACACGTAGGTAGATTACAAATTGTTAACTTTCGTTGAAATTTGAAAAGGTGTCCGTACATGGAGGTAATTTTTAAAGAAATAATATATTTTGGTAACTAATTTGTATGTCCGCGTCCGTTATATAGAGGTTCCGCGATTGAGAGAGTGGTTTATACACAAATGGTTATTGCGGCATTCCGGACATGTGTTTATGTCCGTTACATAGAGGTGTCCAAAAATAGAGGTTTTACTGTATGAGCGTGAGCATTGAGTTGCAATAGCTGCGTAATGTGGCAGTCACTATACCTGTAAGCTATGACTAAGTACTTAGGTTGTCATCGAATTTTTTTTATTTGAAACATTTTTTGATAACATCTGCCAATTAAATGAAATAAATCAAATGTATACGGTGGGCCACCCTGTATGTTTCAACAGTTTAATTTGTTCAATTCCAATTAATGAATAAAAGTTAAGTTTGTTTTTTAAAAATTCAGTAATTTTCTCACAAAATAAATTTAATTTATGTTTTAGTATCTAAATTTTACCGATTACAGATCTGTTACTGTTTACTGTACAAGGAGGGATTTATAAACTTTTATTATTATATCCTTAGAGCCGGATGCCGAGTCAACGAAATATTGTGAAACGCTCTACTTTTAGGTGTAATTTACACAATAAAAACAATGTTTCGAAGGGAGGACATTTTAAACTAATAAATAAGCCATCAGGTCTAATGATGTGTCAGGTTTTTCAAAGGATTTTCTTGAGTTAATGAATAATTATCTCCTGCACTTTTAGATTCTAATTTTGTTGCCACGATTCTCCTACATATAACGAATGTCTCGCAATATATTTTCCTAGTTATTTAGTTTGTTTCAAATATCTGCTCCAATCTTTTTTAATATTATTATTCCAATTTAATTTCTTTGCTTTCACATACTATTTCCGATATGAGTAATTTATTAAAATGCTTTCCCCTTTGTTCCCAATCTTATGATATTCGTTATATCTTGTTCGATTATTAGCTGAACCCAGCTGTTAAACAGGAACAGAAATTGTTTTTTAATTATTTGTCTACTCAAAATAATTCTCTAGCGAAAAAGTCACAAGAAAGTCTATTTTCAGAATTTTATTTTCATTTTGTGTCAAGTATTTTTTTATTCAAATGTTTCAAATGTTTCAACAACCACGGCCATTAACACGTGAGCTGAATTATACAACATTCAGCTTGAACACTTTCTTCTTCCTGTATCAATAACTCCACAGTGTAGTTTGTCTTTCTAACATTATGTTCTGGACATACTTTTCCCCGAACTGTGCAAATGTTATTTTCTCGTTTGACTTCAACAAAGCCAATGGCATTATCACCATAAGACTATCTCATTGATCTAAAATATTATTTTTTAACAATATATATATTCTCTCAATATGATTAAACCATAAGCATTTTTATTTGATTTGAAGACATTTCTCAATTAATATACAATACACCAGGTATTATTAATATACATTTAATGTAAGATAAAAACTTACCGAGATGCTTTGGAACCTTTCACTTCTGATATATTAAATCTATCGTCCTTTTTGTAAAAAACTCATGCACCATAAAAATGTCTAAATATTGGAATTTGCCTGTACGAACCCAGTAATTCTAATAATTTACGAAAAATATCACTAACACTAAAATAACACTAACAAAAATGAAAAAACTAACTGTAAATACGTGGACGAAAACTTATAATAGTAAAAGTAAAATTTATAAAATGATCTTATAGCCGTAAAAACAATATAAATCGGAAGTAAATTTAAACAACTCCTAAGTCATTGAATAGATGAGGCTTTTACTTGATGAAGATCCATACTACTGATGAAATAAAACAAATTAATTTGTTTAAATCTTCATTATTTATTTTGAACTGACGTTCAAATTAAAATTAGTGACGCGTTTCGCTACACAGTAGCTTTTTCAAACTAGTTTGAAAAAGCTACTGTGTAGCGAAACGCGTCACTAATTTTAATTTGAACGTCAGTTCAAAATAAATAATGAAGATTTAAACAAATTAATTTGTTTTATTTCATCAGTCCTAAGTCATTCACTACAAAAGCAATATAACATAAACATAACCTATACTTCATCACTATTTTAAAAAAGAAGAAGAGAGAATTGTGGTCCTATGTCAACCCTTGTGTAGCTAACTTCTCTTTTAGGTATGTATGAAAAAGCATGAATGGCGGAATATTTAAATCATCCAAAAGTTGAATTTTCAAATCGACATAAAAACCTTGTGAGAATGAAAATATTAAAAATAATTGATTCCTCATTATGATTTTGTCCACCACTAACTATTAACAGTGAAAAAACATCATATTTTTGTTAGGTTTAACACCCCATTATTATATGAATATTTAGATACAAAACTGCGATTTAAATAAAAAAGGTGGGCGGTCATCGGATCGCCGACAGAAGCTTGCTTCTTATGCACAATAGAATAACCATTTTTTGTGAATTTTTCACCATTTTTCAAAAATTTTGACAATTTTTGACCATTTTTGACGAATTTTGACAACTATTGACCGTCTTTAACAATTATTGACAATTTTTCAAAAATTTCAACATATTTGGCAATTATTGACCATTTTTTCAAAATTTTGACCATTTTTTCAAATTTTAATAATTATTGACCATTTTTGACAATTATTGACCAATTTTGACAGTTTTGACAATTATTGACAATTTTTGAGCATTTTTGACAATTTTTGAGCATTGTTGACAGGTCCTGACAATTATTGACCATTTTTCAAAAAAATTTGACAATTTTTAATAATTATTGACAGTTTTTTATAATCATTGACCATTTTTCCAAAATTTTTACAATTTTTCGAAAAATTTGACCATTTTTCAAAAATTTTGACAATTATTGACCATTTTCCCAAACTTTTGACAATTTTTGAAAATATTTGGCAATTATTAACCATTTTTTCAAAATGTTGACAGTTTTTGGCGATTTTTCCAAATTCTTGACAATTTTTGACAATTTTTCAAAAATTTTAACAATTATTGACCATTTTTGACAGTTTTTGACGAATTTTGACAATTATTGACCATTTTAGATAATTTTTCAAAAATTTTAACATATATGGCAATTATTGACCATTTTTCAAAATTTTAACAATTATTGATCCTTTTGGACCATTTTTGACAATTTTTAATTGGTTTTGACAATTATTGAGCGTGTTTGACAATTATTGACCATTTTTCAAAAATTTTGACAATTATTGACCATTTTTGACAGTTTTTGACAATTTTTGAAAATATTTGGCAATTATCAACCATTTTTCCAAAATTTTGACAGTTTTTGACACTTTTTGATCATTTTTCCAATTTTTTGACAATTTTTGACCATTTTTGACCATATTTAATATTTTTTGACAATTTTTCAAAAATTTTAACATATTTGGCAATTATTAACCATTTTTTCAAAATGTTGACAATTTTTGACCATTTTTGACCATTTTTCACACCTATAGGTGTGCAGGCTCAGTGCGGCAAGAGAGATTACGCACAGTCGCTTGAATGAGTTCAATTTTTCACACCTATAGGTGTGCGGGCTCAGTGCGGCAAGAGAGATTGCGCACAGTCGCTTGAATGAGTTATCGCGTGACGAAAGCTTTTTCGTAACATCACACGTTTCTCGAATTCACTAGCCTTCCCAAAAGTCCTATGTCGTGCAATAAGAAGCAAGCTTCAATTTAAATTTCATTGGATTAGTGGATTATTCAGAAATCTGGCAACACTGTTGAGTGACGAATCCTTATTCGCTTTTTCGTAACATTACACGTTTCACGAGTTCACTGGCCTTTTCAGAAATATGGCAACACTGTTGCGTGACGGTTACACGTTTCACGAGTTCACTAGCCTTCTCAAAAGTCCTATGTCGTGCAATAAGAAGCAAGCTTCAATAAAGTTTATTAAGCAGGTGCGCTCCTTTGGGTAACTGGAGTACCAAGTGAATTTGGCCTGGGCAGCTCAAAATATCTCTGGGTTTAAGTTTTACTGGAATCATCTGGCTCTGTAAAATTGACATAAGGAAAGTACATGCTCCAATTGTAAGTGGAGATTGGAGATGCCATTAAGTAAGTGTGAGGTCTTCTGACGATGTTCATTTCTTTTCTTGTTGGGCCAGGTAAAGTTGATTGCCCAGGTGTGGGCTGAATTTCATGTAGGAGCTTGTTGATAGACCTCCAGTGTAGATTTTGTGAGTCGATCAGTGAGTTCGTTACAGGTAATGCCAACGTGCTATAGCTTTGGAGAGAAAATGTAGGTAGGAATCTTGTACGTTTTGAACAAAGGAATGGTCGGTGAAGGTGACAGTCAATGATTGAATTGAAGCGCAAATTGCAGCATGTTTATTGGGTGGATTAATGATCGTGTTTTGAGCAGTAGTTTTACTGAACAGTCTACTCCAGTGTCGCTTTTGGAATCATCAGTATAGAGTACTTAGCTATAGTCGTGTTTGTTCATAATTTTTGGGAGGACTTTTCGTATGACTTCATTTTGAGGTTTCGAGTTGGTTGTATTTGCAGAGGGTGAGGGGGATTGTTCGAGTGAGATTAATATTATTTATAATTGACGTTTTTAGACTTTGTAACTATGCTTGATTGGAGCCAATAGTGATTAGTGAAATTGAAATTCATACATATTTTACCACCAGGTTTGAATCAAATCCGGATTTTCCTATCTAGAAAGCCAACTTGCCATATTCACCCACCTCATGTATAGAATTTCCAGATTAATCTTATTTTCCTTACTCCTGTGGTGATCTCGAACAACTGCCTGACAGTTGACGTGAGACACAGGCGGGAAAGAAGGATTGTCATATCGTGTTATCTGTGACGCAGAGGTTTAGATGTAATGCGTAGAGAAATAGTTAAAATAAACGTTTTTAAGTACATCTGAGTTGTTAATACACAGCAACACCAAACTGTTCAAACTAACTTCTCTATATGGTAGCTGTTATCATTTTGAGTGATTTATGTTCAAATGTCAAATTTTTTATTTATCCCGCATAAAAATAATTACTTTTAATAAATGCGTAATTATGATAACTCAATTATTCAAATGGAATATTGATATTAAAAAAACAGAACATTGTTTATTTATGATAATTGCTAGGTGTCGCTATCAATTATTCCTTGATCATTTATTTTTTATTATGATCCATGAGGTAAATAACTCTCGAAATAACTATAATTTGCCGTATTTCATTTTTTCTATACCTTACATCTGCTTTACAAAATACAAACAATATCTTTGACGCTTGAAAAAACAATACAATAAAATAATAGCTTCGTTTCAACAGGCGTTAGAATAGGGATGGAAAGATTTTTCAAAGAATCGATTCTCGATTCCGATTTCGACTTTATATTTTTCGATTTTAAGTATCGATTACTCGAGCGCAAGAATCGATTCTTTTGATTTTAATCGATTCCAAATTAAAAGAACAATAATTTTTATAGTTAGTAACTTTATTCATTCAATTGCAATGCCATGAATGGATAATACAAATTTTTTAAATAAAGCACAAAAATAGTTAAGAACAAGTATATTTTTTCATTTATTAATTACGTGTCAAGTCAAGAATATCACATTAAAATTTTTTTTAATAATCCAAGTTATAACAAACTTTATAAGTTATTAACAAAAAATCAACTTTTTAGTTTTTTTAGTCACTTAACCGTAAAGTCGAAGTCGAATGCCAAGAATCGATTCTTGATCGACTTCAGAAATTAAAGGTCGACTCCTAAAAATCGATTATTTGACGAGAAAACTCGATTCTCGAGTAGAATCGGAATCGGGTTTACCATCCCTACGTTAGAACCGTTTTTGGTATCGTTCGCGCAAGTGCTGTATTTCTTTCACGTTCCAACTGATTAAAGTATCGTTCTTGGGACTGCTTGGGGCGGTATACAAACTGTACCTTCCGGAAGGGATGATAAAGTTGATGTGTCAATCCCAAATTCGCGTTTGCGCACTATACAGTACTCGCAACGATTCCAGTATGGTTCATAAATGCCAGTTGGAACAAACCTATCATTACCGGTTATTTCTTCTTTAAACTTAAAAATAATCTGTGATGGCTGAATTGCGGCGAGTACTTTGCTATAGATAGTTGAAAAAGTGGTGTTTATGCAGAAACTATATGAATGGCAGCAAAATGGATACCTACATTTCTTTAAAATGAAGTACTGGCAAGAAAGAAAAAAGTATATTACGTGATAAGTAGCTATGTAAATAATTTTTTTCTATGAATAGGATACTTTGTTAGTACTTGAACAACCATAAGACTCTTCCAAGACACTGTCATTTGTGATGAAAATTATTTTTCAATCCTAACCTGGGTTTTCTTGAAAACCTTATAAGGAATAAAAACGATTATGACAAGTTTTTGTTGTCCTGGCGCCAGGTGTGAGTTACTATTATTTAATGATCAAGTGATAAAGTGAATCACCGGCTGAAATAGACAAAAGCTAAAGATAATAATTCAGGTCGTCTTAAGATACTAAGGGTTGCAGCAACCCAATCCATGAAGATGTCAACGGACTTTATGTCTGCGAAACAGGATTTCGAACTCACGCTAGATGCGTGAGTTAACACAAAACGGAATCGCTCCAATCATGGGAGCAGTAGGAATATGGGTTACAGGTCTTAATACTAGGATATCAACAGCACTGAGAAACTCTCCAACAATATTTCAAGCGGAACTATTAGCAATAGATTTTTGTGCTCAAGAGTGCCTTAACTCAGCCAGAATGTTTATTGTGTCAACTTATGAGACTTAAGATGTTTGCAGCTGCAAACAATCCCTTAAGCAACTGTCTAGACATAGCAAAGTAACTTTGTTGTATGTGCCAGGGTATAAAATAATTGTCTAAAATGAGATTGCTGATGATCTCGCAAAAGAAGGAGATTGTTCTCTTTTATCGGACCCGATCCATGTTGTAATATACCAAAAAGCAGCATCATGGATGTAACATATTCAAATATAAATAACGATTTAAATCACTAAAAATGCTATTTTATTTAATACTTGTCAGGATCAGGAAACGCGACAGACGTGACATCCCAAGTAACAATAAACGCTGATTTATTGATCCGGTTCAGACAATAAGCTGATTAGTAGTTGGTTAAGGGTGTTAAACGCTGATTAAGCTACTGACCTGAATAATGAGCTGGATAAGCGTCGAATCAGTCAATGATGCCATTATTCAGCAACATCGATAGAGCTGAACTAAATACTCAACAAGTGCCTCTTCAGCCAACTTAGTAGATATTGTTCAGCAATATGCTTATGTTGCTGAACATAGGTTGAATAAGCATTTCTTCAGCTTATTTAATCTGGTGCTGTTCAGCTATTTATTACTAGCTGAATACAGACTGAAGAAGCGCTTTTTCTGCCCATCAAATATTTCATTGTTCAGCTATTTTAAAATCGCTGAACATGAGCTGGACAAGCGCTTTTACAGAAATCTGAACATCTGTAGTTCAACTATTCATAGTCAGCATAGTATGCGCTTCTTCAGTAAGGTTAAAAGTCAATGTTCAGCTATTATTAACAGACTGAAGAAGTACTTGTTCACCCCATTTTGATGATATTATTCAGATATACGTAGTAGCTGATGTGAACAAAAAATTAGATACTTTTAAATATACCTTCTTCAGCCAAGTGTGAGTTTATGGATGCAGCCGTATCATTCAGCGATTTTAAGGTTATGTTTTTCATTATATGTCACTTGACACTAAACGTTATATACAGTAGATGAGTGGAACTTACAGGAACAGAAAATGGAAAATCCAAGGCTTTTCTATTAAAAAAAAAAGATTTTTTCAAAACACCTATTTGCTCATCTTATTTACACATAATATTGTGCAGACGCATTTAACTTACAAATGTTAACATTTTACAATCCAGATGATATATTTTGTGAATTAGTAGCCATCCATTATAAAGATAATATTTTTCTTTTTATAACTTTACATCATACAATAGCCAACTATTGACAACCACCAAAATACGGGTATGTATACAAAAAAAAACAAATATATTAATTATAATATAATTAAGAACTGTAAAAAAGAACACAACATAAAAGTATTCAATGCATAAACAAATAAACATTTAAATAAAAATATTTTTAACCCACAACTGGGGTACAGTCATTATTAATTTCTGACCTGCCTCTATTGTTTCTACTAAGCAGAATCCTGAAATTATAAGAGTTAAAACTAGAAAAAGGCTATTGAATAAATAAATTTTATTAATTAAAATACTAAAATACTTTCTTACCCATATTGTTTGATTGCATTTTTATACACAAACTATAAACAAACCCAAATTGATCAATTTTGTAGAGGTTATAAATTTTACCCCCCTTCATCTGTACAGTTATTCAGCCAATATGCAACCATATAGCTTATTCATGAATACCATTATTCGCAAACACCAAGCATGTGTCCGAATGGCGCAGAGGCTAGAGATCACTCGATTGTAAAATGTTAAACCACGGGTCCCAGGTTCAATCCCCGCCGAAGAAAGGAAGAAAAAAGGGGACAGTAAAAATATTTGTAAATTTAAATATTGAGATAAATAAGTAATATAACATTCAGAAATTAAAAAATATATAATGCATATTAATTTGTTTTTGCTTTGAAGCTAAACTGAACAAGAGCTGAAAAATTGAGCTGCATAGAAGCTTTTTCAGCAATTTAAATACACCTACACGGCTGAGGCTGAAAAAAGACTGAAGATTAGTTAAAGAACTGCTTTTCATTTTATGGCTGCATAAAGGCTGAACTACAAGACTGAATAAGATCTGAAGAAGCTATTCTTCAGTCATGACTGGCAGCCATAAAGTCCAGCAATAGCTGGATAAATTCTCCACTTTTGGGTGAATAAGAGCTTAACAAGGGTTTATTCAACATAAGTTCGATACCAATATGCAGCTATAGACAAAACAATAAACCGCTCAGGCGCTTATTCAATCAATAATCAGCATAAATTGTTACTTATTGGGATTCCCATATCTATCATGTCACCCTTTATACATAGTGGCCTTAATTGCATATTACAATAGTTGTGTCATGAAGTGAACAGCAGACATCATACTTCTCACCCCCCACGCTTTAGACAACCTTTACAAATTTAAACGATTTGGAGGTTTAACATTACGGCGAGGTCTGCTCTTCTATAGTTATTATTAGGATATAATAAAACGTTCTCTGTTTTTCGTAATGTCAACACATGTTCACTTTGAGAAACCCTCCTCCGAATTCACAGAAATTTCGGACACAACACATGGTACCTGTTCATCATTTAATTCTGTACAGTCAAAGGAAGTGACATGCTGCTCAACATTTCTATCTTTAAGTATACATACTTTTGGATTGTAATGCCACTTAAATCTGTTTCCGATGTATCTAGCCCCTCGTAAAATCGACCCGATTTAATGATTTGATTTGAATGTGTCAACCACCTTAATCTACCATCCTCTATAGGACTACATCCATAATTCTCCCGCCCCAGTATTGCATTTATGACCGCCTTCGTCCATCCGGATTTATTTCTGTAGTCTCTGACATAAACTAGTTCCCTTAACGAAAACTCTACATTTCTATCACCATGATGATACTCGATTTGTCTTTGAATATTTTTCTCTGAAACTGGTAGGGTTAAAAAATCAAGTCGTGTTCTAATTTTACGGGATAACATTAATTTGGAAAGAGCTTCTCCTGTTCAACTATATGGAGTTTTCCCTTTATGAAAACAAATATTGATTTACAATAGTTTCCAAAGTCTGACTTTTATTTTTATTATTTTATTATCTGCTAGCAGTTTACTTAAAGCACTTTTAAAAGATTTCACTCCGTTTTCAGCAGCATCGTTAGTTGCTGGATGATAGGGAGGTGATTTAACATGTTTAATACCGTTTTTGACAAAAAATACCTCAAATTCAACACTAACCAGTTGAGGACCATTATCTGAAACAAGAGTATTGGGAAGTCCAAAATGAGCAAAACATTCCCTTAATTTTTCCAAAGTACTTGGAGTGTCCATTTTATCCATTTTATAAACTTCTGGCCATTTAGAGAAAGAATCTACAATTATAATAGATTACTTAAATTAATAAATAAACCTCATTTTTAAATGGCCATACAAAATCTATGTGTACTCTTATCAAAGGCATGTTTACCTTCCGGAAATTTTATGAGAAGTACCTTATTTGGTGAAAAATATTAATTATTTTTTAAGGATTTAAATGGCAAAAAATATACAGGGTGATCCATTTGAAATAAGAAGGTTCATTATTATTCCGGAAAAAGGAAAGATCTGACAACAATGTAAATACCATATCACAAGATCCTTGCACACCAAAATCTATAAAAATCGTGCAAAGCCCTTTCCGAGATAGTTGAGGCGTTCCATACTCAAAACTCACTCTGTAGATTTAAGATCTTATAGGTAGTACTGTGGTGAGGCCAACCGGGCCAATCGACCCCCTTGTAATCTAATATAATTTAGAGAAGAAATCTTCTGTTCCATTTTAAAAAATTTATATTTTATATTCAAAGATTATGCAAACTTCTACGACTTAACTGAAAAATTTTCACTCAACGGTGACTAGGAAATAGTATTACTATTACTCTTTTATGATTTTCTTAAAACTTACTAAGGTGCTCGATTACGGATGTTAATTGGAATTTTTATTTTGTCGAATTTATTTTGAATTCTCTAAAAAATATTTTTATCAATTAATATGTTAATAATAAACGCAGATACCTGTTTTTCAACAAATGTGATGTTGTTGGGTGAGGCCAACAACAATTTCTAGGTGGACCAGTCATGGTACTACAAAAAAGCGAATGATTGCTTGTCTGTAAAGGACAAACCATGTATTTAAAGATTACTTTGTTTTTGTTTCGAAATATTAAATGATAATTGGAATAGAATAGAATAGAACAATGTTTATTGCATCTCTAATACAAATTAAATGTATAATGCAAAAAGCGTTAACTAAGAAGTACAATCCTGTATAATTTTAACCTAAAATACCCAGCTATTGACGTAAAAAAAAGTCATTAATATTCAAATAGATACCTAACCAAAGAAAAATTTAAAGTCCCTAAATATTTACTCATTCATTATGAATATTCTTAATTTGAGAAAACTTGAAATAAAATGAAACAATTCTTTAAGATTTCTTAAATTTAGATTATCAATATAGGAGACAACATCGGTGATGATATTGAAATTTCGAAACTCTAAAGTTCTTATACTAGATCTCCAGACTTAGCATTTTATCTGTGGGGAAGATTGAAGGATTTAGTTTACCAAACTCGACCAACCACGCGAGACGACATGAAACAGCGCATTAGAAAAGAAACGCAATAAATAGTATATCAACAGCTGAGATGTTATGTCTCAGCGCGATAGATTACATCTTTGTGTGGACAACATCTTTGTGTGGACAACAATGGAAAACAATTCGAACATAATTGGATTAAGTTTTAATGATAGAGATATTTGTATGATCTTTCTTTCACAAATTTAATTTAAGTTATAATACAGGGTGAGTCAATACTATACTTACTTATGTTTATGCGTTTTTATTTATATCTCGAGTTCGTCAAAAGCTATCTACGGTTTGCGCCATTTTGTTACGAATTTAATCCAGTTCTATTATAATTTACAATAATTCGGTGTTTCCATTAAACATTTTTAGGAAAAAAAAATTTTAATTTTTCTCATTCGAAAGTTCGCTCTACCTATGACAATTAAAACTGAATGCATTTGTTTTATAGTAGATGTAATTAATTCATTTACACTCTTCCTAATGATACTAATTTCGTTAAAATCGGTTGATCCAAACCAAAGTTATAGGTGTTTATCCACAAACACTTCCCCACTCTCCCCCACCCTTTATTTGGAAAAATAAAAAAAGTTCTTAAACAAATTTGTGCGGAATTTAGGCCTCTTTCCAGTTTACTTATTTAACACTTGGTATAATTGGGCATATTTCACAAAAAACTGGTTTTTAAATTTCTCTTCACAGGTTTTGCCCCCTAGCGGTTAACCTAGAAACTTGAAAGTTATTTTCAGCGATTTCTCTTAGCCACTTTTACTGAGGAATTTTTTCTCCTAAAGTTATAACATGAATAGTTTCTGATATATAGCCGAGAGATCGGCTTATTAGACCACCCTGTATATTGGACTAGCTAGAAATATACGTTCCAACGTGATATTGGGCATATTAGGTAGTTAGGGGTTTGGTCTATCCTCTAGTTGTGTACTCAAGTTGGTTATTATTTATCAATTTAAAATGGGATGCCATTCAAAAAAGTTTCAAGAAAAAATAATAGATTTTCAAAATCACTTTAAAACCCATAATAAGTACAAAGAGCATGTAGGACATTCTTCTAGAGTTCATTCAGTCGGATGGAGTTGCGATGGCAAGTGATTAGCATCCTTCTCATTTGATAAATCAGTTTGTGTATATACTTTGGACCGAGATAGACTAAATAAAGAACATGTGTTTAATGGACATGGAGGCTCAGTGGATCAATTGTGTTAGCATCAAACTCATCCAGATTTACTCAGTACAGCTAGTAGAGACAAATCTAGCAGAATTTGGTTACTACAATTAATACCAAAGGAGAAAACATTAACATAACTTGGTCACCAAATGGTAATGCTATAGCAGTTGGAAATAAGGAAGATTTGGTTACTTTTATAGATGCTAGAACATACAAGATTGAAGCCGAAGAACAGTTTCATTTTGAAGTGGATGAAATTTCTTGGAACAATACAAGTAATTTGTTCTTTTTGACAAATGGCCAAGACTGTGTTCACACATTGAGTTATCCTGACTTGAAGAGACAACATATTTTGAAGGCACATCCAGGAACCTGTATTTGTATTGAATTTGACCCAACTGGAAAATATTTCGCTACAAGTAGTGCTGATGCATTGGTCTCTTTATGGGATATTAATGAATTAGCATGCAAGAGAGTTTTTACTAGAATGGATTGGCCAGTAAGAACTATCTCATTCAGCTATGACGGACAATTACTAGCGTCAGCTTCTGAAGATTTATTAATAGATATTTGTTTCGTGAAAACTGGCGATAAAATAGCAGATATTTCCGTGGAACTGCTACTTTTACAGTAGCTTGGCACCCCTCTAATTACTTACTAGCTTATGCTTGTGATGATAAAGATAATTATGACAGGAAAAGAGATGCGGGAAGTTTAAAAGTATGGGGGTTTCCCAACGATTAGTTTATTTTCATTTTTTTCATTTTTATATATGTTCCAACGTTTCTGTTTGATGCAGAATACAGATAGTGCACAGTTCTTGCTGATTAATTTTGTAAGAATGACCGTTTAAAAAGTACTATGTAGTATTTGGAGGAAAGTCTGGTTTGTGCCACAATTCTAATAAATTTTATTTGACATTTCAAATGTAAGTACATTTTGAGTACCTCTCATGGCTGAATACCTGGATAGTGATAATTTCATTATATCATCGTTATGCAGTATCTCTCTATACTTGAGCAGTAAGTTGTTATCTAATTCTCTTTTGAGTGAAGAGAGATTTAGGTTGTTCCAGGTTTCCAGAGAGTTAATTTCGATAAATAGTTTTTCAACCTGAGATACCCAGTTGTATTGTAAATTCGTTTAAAGCTGCTTTAATCTAATGAAACATATTTTTGGATACCTATCATCACCCATTGAAAGTAACTGCTGCAACCAGGAAACAGTTTGAAGACGATATGAGCCACTTTGACAATACCAACTTCAAGTCTGATCAAAATATCTGGTGTGTTTTGTGGTAGGAGTAAAAACCATTTGAAGAATTATTGTACTTGGTATCTTTCCAATATCGAATGGCACAGACAGGACAACAGTGCATGAATGTCTTTACAAATATTGAATTATAAAGCTCCCATGAATCCTTTTTAGATTTACTCATAAAGTCAATGACAGCATCATTAGTCTATTTGGATTTCCTGTAAGCTGCTTCCGCCATCCCAAGAAATGAGGACGAGGACGTGAACTTAACACCAAGGTATGTGAATTTATTGACTACATCGATTTGTTTTTGATTCAAAATGAATTTACGTCCCTGTGGGAATACGCGACCACTTCTGGAGAAGCACATGATTTTTGTTTTTGACTTATTAACTCTGATTTTATTCTCATTAGTATTATGTTTCTAGTAAGCGCAACTTCTTGGCTAAATCAATTTCAGACGTACCAATAAGTGCATATAACAGCATTGAGATGTCGGTGATATAATATTCACATCAATACCAACCATTCCATTCTGACTGAAGAAATGTTTTAAATCAGAAAATGATCATTGGGAAGATCGATTGAATATATTCATCAGCAGATGGATATTTGTAGAAATTTAAAAATGATTGTTTATCCCTAAGGCTTACTTCAATTATTTAGGAAGCTTACCTACTTCAAAGTAAATTTGATTATTGTGAAATTTAAAGATGGTACAACCTCGTTGTTTGGAAGAAAAATTGTAATTTATGGCGAAGCAAATATCTTAAATGTTCAATATGCGCTTTCCTTGCCGTCCGATAGACAGGCACTAGTTGAAATCAGTTGCCGGTAATTTTTTTTAGAATTCATAGAATTGCAGAATACGTTTAAGCCTTGAAATGAACAATTTTATTGAATTGATGAAATGACTTATTTTAATTACTTGACTTAACAAAATTATAATAACATATGTCAATCTTAATATAATTCAAAATATAACAATAACATAGAACTTCAAACTATAAGAATGACGTTAGTGGCAATATTAAGATAATCCAACACTCCTCCTCACGAAGGTCGTTCTTTCTTGCTACTGGATACCCATCATTTGTCTGAATCGTAGGTGCTTGGTTCCGGTCAAGGGTTTGGTCACAATATCTGCTTCCATAGATTCAGTACATCGGTATTCAATTTGTATGTGTCCATTAGATATTTCTTCTCTTATAAAGTGCTCTCTAATATCTATGTGTTTCGATTTTGAACTGACGATTGGAGTGAACGCAAGACTCTGAGCAGCTTGATTGTCATTAAAAATTTTGATTTTATCATGGCATCCGTCTAAATCGTTGGCTAATTTCTTGAGATGGATTGCTTCTTTGGCTGATTCAGTACAACGCCATGTATTCACTTTCCGCAGTAGACAATGCAACCGTTTTTTGTTTTTTAGCTTCCCAACTTATAGGTCCACCAGCATATTTGAAGACATATCCAGTGTACGACTTCCTGTCTACTGAGCAACTTGCCAAATCTGCGTCTGTTTGTCCATAAATTTCTTCACCTGTTTTCTTGTAATGTAGGCTTAGGTCTTTGGTCCCCTGTAGATAACGTAAAACTCGTTTTGCTGCCGTCCAGTGTTCTTGACTGAATGCTGAGTTGAATTTGTCTTACAGCAAATAACATTTTTATTTATCTTCTTTTCTGTTATGCTCCAAGTTCCATATAATAAATGCGCTTTAATTTCTTCTTTGATTGCATCGTGCCATTCTTCAGAATTTTCATCAGGCATATTATGACATAAATTTGACATGTCGTAATCAACAGTCCAGGGTGGCAGATGGATATTTCTTTGTGGTCTTAGGTTAACAGGCATATTGTCGACATCTTCTTCATCTCCCAGGTTGTGTATATCTTCTTCTTGATTTTCTAAATTTTCTTCCTCTTCATTCCTATTTTCTTGTATATTTTCTTCTTCTTCTCTGTTTGTATCTTCTTGTAAATTCTCTTCTTCTCTATTTCGATCTCCTTGGGATATTCTTTCTTCAACTTCTTGTTCGTATTCTGCCGGTAATTCTTGATTTTCATTATATTCTTCATATATTCGTTGATCTAAATGTTGTCTTCTGTGTGAAAAACTGATAAAATCTTCATTGGTATCTCTTCTTTCTTCAAAATTTTGCCTCAATAAAACGTTAATATCTTCATTTTGGTCAGAATAATTTTCATTTAATTTCTCATCCAAAATTTTGACATCTCGACTGATTATAATTCTTCGTTGATTTGGCATCCGAATTCTAAATCCTTTTGAAGTTTCTGAGTACCCCATAAATATGCCAGGGTCGGCTTTGGCACTCAGTTTACTTCGGTTTGGATTTTTGTTCAACATAAATGTCTTTGCTCCAAAAACATGTAAATGACGTACTGATGGTGCATGTCCTAACCACTTGTGAAAAGGAGTTTCATTCAAATATGCTGTTAATTTTTAAATCTTCTTCGACGGACATCGCTAGTAGAAAACGTATCGAACTTATTCTTGCTACAGGAGCGTAAGTTTCGGAAAAATCAACATCATGTCTTTGGGAAAATCCTTGGGCGACCAATCTTGCTTTCTTCCTTTCGAGTGCTCCATCGCTGTTGATAATATTCTTTGTATTCCATTTTCTTTCAGGTATCTTTCAAATTCATTATTGCAGTATTCTGTTCCATTATCTGATTGTAAAAATTTTATCCTTTTTCCAGACAAATTTTCGACTTCATTTTTGTATTCCTGGAATATTTCCAAAATCCTCTTCTTAGCTATGAAATATACTTTAGTATACCGTGAGTATTCATCGATGAATGATACGCTACGTAAGCTTCTTTTGAAGGAGACCAACAATTCAGCGATTTTCATTGGCACACGGCTGGCTTATTGGCACGTGCCAACGGTCGCGTCTACATTGAATCGGCTTTGCCAACCGGCCTCGCCAATTGGCGAACAGCGGCATAGTATGGACGCATCTTTATAGTTTGACAACCCTCTGGCATACCTAGTGCAACACAAGCACCACCCTTGAGAAGGGACTAATGCCAGCATCTTTCGGAAGTGGCCAAAGACTGGCACCGAAGCAACATAAAGTTACAAATTTCGCCTCATTATGCTGTTTTTCCGGATTTCCGGCAAGGTGAATTGGCAGTCGGAGACATATAGAGTGGTCACCTAGATCGCCTAACTTAACCCCATTAGATTAGACTTCAAATTTCATATAAAACAATAAAAATCCACTTCTAGCAAAAGTTTCTCAACGTAAATTTTCTCACTAAACATGAAAGTGTTATATATTATTCATTGAAATATCTTCCATACATTAATATAAAATATTATAAATAGTTCGTAAATTTTTAAGGTAATTGAATAATATTTCAAATTAAAATAAAATATTAATTTATTCAGAAAACGATAAAGTGATTAGTTTCATGAATATTTAAATGTACGCGGTGTACCAATTTTACGACAAAGTTCGGTACATGGGATATTTTGAGAGATATCAAACAATATTATGGAGAAAATTAGTAGATGTCCTTAAGGTGCATATTTTGAAATTATCTGGAACTATACAGTGTTAAATCATACCGTTACAAACCAAATATATGATTTTTTTAATGGGAACCCCTGTATATTTTACTGAATTCGGATTGCTCACATTTTTTTGAAGCTTTTGATGTAAGGTTTTGCGAAGTTATACAGAGTCCTTTAAAAGGTATGGACACTTTTATGTGAAAATCATAGGTAAATCAACGCTCTGTAGATTACTGTACGATGAAGAAAAAAATTTATTTTGCCCAACAGAGTTCCGTAATATGATGCAATGTCTCCTTATTCGATAAAATTTTAATTATTTTCTCTTTTGTATACAGGATGGACGGAAACTCGGACCTTTCATTTTCTCTCTACTTTCATATGGAACACCCTGTATTTTATAATCTTCGGTTATGTAACTTTCATTTTTGTTAAGCATTCCCTATACCCAAAGTTTATAAAAACAGAGTTATTTTGTAATATTTATTAGGTTTGTTCAAACTGGCATTTATGTACCGTACTGGAATCGTTTCGAGTATTGTATAGTGCGCAAACTCGAATTTGGGATGGACACATCAACTTTATCACCCCTTCCAGAAGGTACAGTTTGTATACCGACCCAAGAACGATACTTGCGCGAACGATACCAAAAACGGTTCTAACGCCAGTTGGAACAAAGCTATTGTAAACCGAAATTATTAACATATTTTGTGAAAGCAAGCGTTGAATGTAAAAAAAAATTAATAAATGATAACAATTTTCAATAAATTATTTATTCTAAATATACAGGGGTTCCCATTTAAAAAATCATGTTTTGTTTGTAACGGAATTATTCAACACTCTGTAGAGTTCGAGATAATTTCAAAATATGGATCTTAAGGACATCTACTACTTTTCTCAATCACATTTTTTGGTATCTCTTAAAATAACCCATATACCGAGCTTTGTCGTAAGATTGGTACTCCCTGTATATAATAGGTATAGTACCGTAGACAGAGTGTGCTTTCGTATTCGGTGCAGCATAATATGCAGCTGTAGGATTAAAATGAACACAAAACTTGACAAGCCATGAAGATTTAAATTTAATAAATAAAATTTTACTTTACTGTGAAAAAAACGAAGTTTCAAATTCACTTTATCTATTCTCAGTTTTCAGTACACGAGAACTCATTGCTAACATGTTTTGTTTTGATTAGACTAAGTTACCTAACCTGTTTTAGTTTATATTGCAATCGTTAAATTACCATCAGACTTCAAAAATAAACGGAATATTTTGAAAAACATTCCTCCATAATTTCTACACAGCCAGTTCGGAAAAGAACCAATAAAAAATAAATTATTTATTGGTACTATATAATAAATTTAGAAATAGTTAAATCAATTTTAATATTGCTAGGAACAATAGGGAACAATCTAAAAAAATTTGAATGTAGTCTGCAGATCAAAGCAAAAAGTCGGCACACGTGTTCGTCGCTTCACCGGTCTACAGCATTTTTGCGCACGGGTTATACATTAGTTATTTATGATACAAGTGCGTGAAGGGATACTTTTGCGCACGAGTTGCGAAAATGAAAGGCACGAGCGCAGCTAGTGTTCGCAACGAGTGCGCAAAAGTAATTCACGCATGAGTATCATACAATGTTTCATCTACGACCACATTAAACATAATCTTTCTTAATTATATATTCCATAACCTCTCTTTTTAATAATTGTGTTTGAATTATTGCCTACCTTCATCATAAGAAATTCATTATCTGGTTATAAAATCCAAAATTTTTTATTTTTTTGGTTTATGGCTCTCTGATTGTCGTTTTATGAAGGTAATAAAGTTTATGAAACTGTTTAAATTTAAATTTATGGTAGTTTTCAACATTGAATAATGGGACCATAACGTTGATGATTTTCATTGACTTTTCCGAGAAATATGCAATAAGAACATTTTCCGTCTAATTTTTAATTTTTTTAGTGTTACACCAATCCAAAAAAAAGGTGAGCGGTCGTCGGACCACCGACAGAAGCTTGCTTCTTATGCACAATAAAATGATCATTTTTGACCATTTTTCGAAAATTTTGACCATTTTTCAAAAAATTTGACAATTTTTGAGAATTATTGACCATTTTTTGAAAAATTTTGACCATTTTTGACTATTTTTTCAAATTTTAACAATTATTGTGACTTTAACCATTTTTCAAAAATTTTGACAATTTTTAACAATGATTGACCGCATTATTGAACATTTTTGCAAAATTTTGAAAATTTTTGACATTTATTGACCATTTCTTCAAAACTTTTGATAATTTTTGACCATTTTTTCAAATTTTAACAATTATTGACCATTTTTGACAATTATTGACCAATTTTTACAGTTTTGACATTTATTAAACATTTTTGAAAATTTTTCAAAAATGTTGACCATTTCAGACCATTTTTTCAAATTTTAACAATTATTGACCATTTTTGAGCATTTATGACAGGTTCTGACAATTATTGACCATTTTTGACAGTTTTTCAATAATTTTGAGAATTTTTAACAATTATTGATCATTTTTGACGGTTTTTCATAATTATGGACCATTTTTTCAGAATATTGACAATTTTTGACCATTTTTCCAAATTTTAACAATTATTGACTATTTTTGACAGTTTCTTACAATTATTGATCATTTTTGACAATTTTTCAAAAATTTTGACAATTTTCAACAATTATTGACCATTTTTAACAGTTTTTCATAATTATTAACTGTTTTTTCAAAATTTTAACAATTTTTGACCATTTTTCAAAATTTTAACATTTACTGACCATTTTTGACAATTATTGACCAATTTTGACAGTTTTGACAATTATTGAACATTTTTGAAAATTTTTCAAAAATTTTGACCATTTTAGTCCATTTTTCCAAATTTTAACAATTATTGACCAATTTTGACAGCTTTGACAATTATTGATCATTTTTGACAATTTTCCAAAAATGTTTACCATTTTAGACCATTTTTCCAAATTTTAACAATTATTGACCAATTTTGACAGCTTTGACAATTATTGATAATTTTTGACAATTTTTCAAAAATTTTGACCATTTTTTCAAATTTTAACAATTATTGACCATTTTTGAGCATTTATGACGGGTTCTGACAATTATTGACCATTTTTGACAGTTTTTCATAATTATTGACCATTTTTTAAGAATATTGACAATTTTTCCAAATTTTAACAATTATTGACCATTTTTGACAGTTTCTTACAATTTGATCATTTTTGACTATTTTTTCAAAATTTTAACAATTTTTGACCATTTTCCAAAATTTTAACAATTATTGACCATTTTTGACAGTTTCTGATAATTATTGACCATTTTTGACAACTTTCAAAAATTTTGACAATTATTGACTATTTTTGACCATTTTTTAAAATATTTAACAATTTTTAACATTTTTTGACAATTTTTGACCATTTTTGACAGTTTCTGATAATTATTGACCATTTTTGACAACTTTCAAAAATTTTGACAATTATTGACTATTTTCGACCATTTTTTTAAATATTTAACAATTTTTAACATTTTTTGACAATTTTTGACCATTTTTGACAGATTCTGACAATTATTGACCATTCACGTTTCACACTTCTTAATGACAGTACAAAATTATTACAATTACAGAACCTTTAACAGAAAACAAAACACAAAATTATCTAAGGTAACTTAATAAATATACAAATAATAAAAAGAGTGTTATAATGATTATCCCATTTAAAAAGCATTGTACTTTTTCGCACTCTTTTGGGTGTTATAATGAAACTTTCATTTAAAAAGCATTGTTCTTTTTCGCACGCTTTAGACGTTTGTATAAAATGTAATTTCACGTATTTAGATGAGTTTGTGAATGCTTCATTTTAATGGTGGTCCTAGATAAACGTTATTTTTATTGCTTTTATACCTAGAAATAAGAATAAGAACAAAAAATAATTCTGAATTTCCTTTTATGTGTACAAAATGTAAAAATTCAAATCAATGAAAACACGTAAAAAATGAACATAAAGATAATTTATTAAAAGATGCCAAACATCAAATTATAATTCATTCTTACAATAGAAGTTTTAAAATAGAGTCCAAATGTTTAAAAATCAGCAGTTTTACTTTTCCTGTCATTATGTTCATTAGAAGTTTCTCTTATCAACCCCCAAATATAGTCCCCTATCATGCTATCAGTATACTGGCCTTGGTAACGTTTCTCAAATTCCATTATATCTTGATGGAAGCGTTCCCCTTGTTCTTCCGAATAAGCTCCCATATTATCTTTAAATTTATCCAAATGAGAATGTAACATGTGCATCTTTAGAGACATTCTACATCCGATGATGGAAAAATTCGTAATCATGTCAGTGACAATTTTGACTGGTGCCACCTTATTCTTGGCAGATAATAATTTCACATTAATATTATCTTGGTTATCTATACATCTAACATAAATTGCTGCACAATATGCTTGGTTCGAAGCATCACTAAAGCCATGAAGTTCAGTTATTACTAAATTATTTGAAAGGACAAATCTTGGTATTTGCAATTTCTTAAAACAAATAATAGTTTCTTGAAAATGGTTCCATTTAGATGCTAGTTCTGAAGGAACTTCATCATCCAAATCTAGTTTCAGAGACCAGAGATTCTGGATCATTATTTTAACTAAAGTAATACAA
Organism: Lochmaea crataegi; assembly: GCA_947563755.1. Lineage (NCBI taxonomy): Eukaryota > Metazoa > Arthropoda > Insecta > Coleoptera > Chrysomelidae > Lochmaea > Lochmaea crataegi. The sequence continues at coordinate 25,953,972 of OX387425.1, forward strand.
CAACTTAATAACCCCAATGGGTCATAGATTCTTGCAATAGAAGAGAGCATAGATCTTTTAGTTGCATTTGAATGAATTGTTTGTTCCACATGGAAAGTAAATGAATCTAAGTTGCATAACCACTGAACACCTAAAGTTTTGATATAAGCGTTATCCCCTAAATTAAGTACACTGAGTGCATCTGAGTGCATCTTGAAAATTGTTAAGAAGCTCTTTGGCATTGGAAGAACATTTCCTCAATTTGAAACCTGCAGATTTTAAAATGGTATAAATCTGTGTACACATATAAATAGCTTCCTTTGTACAATAAAATCCTGTAATCAAATCATCTACGTAAAAGTCGCGTAGGATAATCTTGCAAGCATCTGGGTAAATAGCAGACCCATCGAACACAACTCGAAGTTTGGTCGTTATATGGTCATTTCGAACTGCACCATGGTGAGGTAGAAAATAAGAACGTTTTTTATCATCAGTAACGTTATTAAGAGACATATGCCTCATTTTCCGCAATTTATATTGTCCTCCAGTAGAAAATTCCAAAATAGACTGGCATCACTTAAAATATCAATCTGATCGGTAGTGTTGAAGGAATCGTCTGCCAACATTACATTTTTAGGTATGTTCCAACGGGAAATCAAACGAATAGGATGGATAAGGTTTAGTGACTGTTGGTACCACAAAGCATTTTACCATAAAAGAAAAATCATTAAGTCTAGAGCCTATTTTGATGCTACAATGTTTATTAATGGAGGAAGATAAATTGTTGACACTTAATACATGACTAGTTTCATTTGTTGTAATTTCTAATCCTAGAGTTTGGCACAGTTGTTCACTGACAAAGGAGCATTGACTTCCAGAGTCCAACATGATGCGGGCAATATGAGGCTGCCCGCATTTATCATAAACCTTTATTTTAGCTTTTATTCGTCTAAATGGCATTTGTTAATTAAAGCTAATTGATCAGTTGAAACATCATTTTTTACATGACTTACATTGGAAACCATCGGATTTGAAATTGGTGATTGGTTATCGGAATTACAGGAATCATTGGGATAGTTTGTTTCCGAAATTGCACGGCTATCATAATGTAATAAAGAACCATGCTTCCTCTTACAAATTTTACAACCAGATTTCTGGCATTGTTTACTTAGATGACCTGTACACAAGCAATTGCAGCATAGCTTTAAACGATTAATTTGATCCCAACGCTGGGACACTAGATAATTTAGAAATGTTTCACATACTTTCTCCAGAGCTAGAAAAAACAGTAGATAACTTTTAAACACTATTTTTTGCATTCTTTGGAACCAATTCTGGAAGCAGTTATTCCAGTCGCACGTTGTTACATTCAAAATAGAGTTTTTGAAGGCGTTGACTGCATCTTCTGTGGACTGAAATCTTTGACCACGCAGTTCATTCTTAATTTTTGAAAAAGTAAAAAAGTTGTTGAGACTGTTGGGCTTTTGAGACAAATGTCACCACCATCTCTTTGGAAACACTTCGAGAACGGATAACTTTCGTCGTTTTTGGTTCATCTTGGAATACCCAAACAGTCGACTGTCGTTTATTTTCGGGTTCATAAGAATAAATCCAGGATTCATCACCACTATATATATATTTTTGAATTTCCTCCGTTAAAGCGATTTAGAGTTTTTTACACTCATAGCTTTCCGTCAACAGATGCGGTATTGCAACAAGCTACTAAATTTTTTTCAGATAATTCTTCATGTAAAATTTTTTGAATTGAGATCTTCGAAATGCCCAATAATGCTCCAATTTTACTATATGTGATGTGGATCAGCTTACGTACAGTTTTCCTGGGTGACTGCCGTTGTTGGTGGATCTGCTCTTGGATCGTCGCTAAGATTAATCCGTCCACCTTTAAATTCTCCATACTAACGAGAAATTATCGACGGATATGGTGCTTCATTGCCGAGAACAGAAACCGTTCGTGCAATAAATTTTAGAAATTGTTGACAATTCCCAAGACGTCGAACGTAAATCCTTAGAAATTATTAAATAGATCGTATTAAAATTCGGGTTTTTCCAAAATATTCGGCTTCTGTGCATATCCAATATGTAGAGAAATTTTTTGGTTGCATAATATGTTCATTTCATAAAGTTTTGGGTACAAAATATCCTCGTTATTAACTGAAATTACTATGTCAAGTTTAGTTTACAAAATACAGTGCCCTTGACAAAAGAAACTAACGACATCTCACCTAGAGAAATTTTATATCTATATGCATTAGCATATTGACATTGATGGAATTGTAAATCGTTTATCTTAACTATTTAGATAAATAGTTGAGATAAATGATCATCAAAAACGTCGTTTTCAAGTATACATTTTTAGATTTTCGGATAGTAAGTATATTGTGTCTATCAGATAAATATTTTTTTGCTTGGGACAAAGACGCACTCAACAGAATATCTCTAAAAATTTTAAATAAATTAATAAATAGGTAAGCAGATTAAACTATTTTTAGATAAAGTGGTCAACCATTTATCGCGAAGAATACTTTTAACTTGAAAAATAAAAATTCGGAAATATATCTTCCGAAGCACGAATGAATAATAGAAAAATAGAATAATTAAATAAATTAAAAAATTAGTCTCAAATATTAATTTACCTGCCAAATATTTCAGTTGTGAAATAATCATACAATTAGGCATTATCTTTTCGCTTTTCGAAGAAACGAGTACGATTCTGTGCTATTGTTATCGGATTAACACCTACCTGCTGTGGGTTTTGGTCTTGAATCAATCATGTTGGTACAAGTCAAAACGAAATATCTTGGAATGAATTATACCAAAGTACAATATACTATAAATGTGTATTATGTGGCATTCCAATGATAGGAAAGCATAGACGACGGGGAAGATAAAGGTCAATGCTGAGAAGACCCAAGCAGTCTACTTCAAAAAGAAAAAGAAAATTCCAGAAGACAACATAGAAGTGGCAGGAGAAGAAATACCATGGAGCAGAAAAGCGAAGTACCTAGGAGTCATCTTGGACCAAGGATTGACCTTCAAAGACCACGTCGAATACGCAGTCAACAAAGCAAGACAAGCAAGAGGACGACTAGCAGGACTCATAGGCCGCAGATCCAACCTGGAGCTGAAAACCAAGACAAAGCTGATCAACATGATCATCCTACCCATCCTGACGTACGCCTCCATAGCCTGGCGACACACAGCACCCACCTGGCGAATGAAGATCCAAGCCCAGCAGAACATGCTGAGACATGCCACCAACGCACCATACTACGTCAGGAACGACCAGATCTACCGGGAATTAGACCAAAAGAAGATCCTAGAAGTCATGGAAGCCAGTGCCAGAAGAAGATTCGAAGAGCTGAGGACACACCCAACCACTCAACTGAGACAACTCACGCACTACACCAGACACCCACGACCGAGAAAACAGCTGGAATACAGGAAAACAACAACAGTAGCATGTAAGTAGAACGAGAACACTTACTTAGAGTTCCTGCGAGTCCATAAAAACGACAGACAGGAAAGCTAGTAAGGCCAGCTTTAGCAAGTGGATCCACTCTCTAAGGTTGTCTTTAATCGTAGTAAGTCGGCTACGGATTTACACTTTCTTGAGGCAGCGACATACACACACCCCGCGGACGACGAAAAATAAGAAGATCTATGAGAGAAAAGTGAACATCACTACCTCGAAGAAAAAGAAGACCGCCAGAACTTTTCCCTAAACCAAGAAAAGAAGATGGACTAGCCCAGCAGAAAGGACTGAGGCCTCATCGAAAGAGATGAGGGGTGGAGGAATGTTCTTCCCGGGATGCATTGCTCCCAGAGGAGTGCATCCTGGAAGGAACGGGTTTGATAGAGGTGTGTGAGTGTTCCAATGATAGTTGGGGACTTTACGGAAAATATCCCGTTTGAAGCGACAAGGCAATCACATAATTTGCCGTTGAACTTAGTCAATTATTTATGAATAACTTTGCTAAAATACCGAAGATCAAGCTGCATTCATGGTATTAAGTAGTTTATTACGTATCATATGGATAATGGCCCGGGCCTCACGGGCCTAGGGCGGCAAAATTTTTGAAGTGCCAAAATTTTAGAGGCGAAAAAAAGCAAAGACAATCAATTTTAAAAATTAGTTCAGATTAGTTTTTATAAAAAAATTTCTATAGAATATATTATAATTTAATTCATTAATTTACTTCTCAATCTGTATGGGTAAGATGTTAATTTTTTAATAGATTAATTATAGTTTTTATCGAGTTTTTTACTTTCTGTTTCATTAAGAGTATTTCTCAAACTCGTTGGTCTGCTCGCCATGATGCATGTTACGCATTAGAAAAATAGTGGTCTGCAATAATTGATGCACTGGAATTTATTGCCGAAAGCAAAGACGAGAAACCGACTACGCGATCTGAAGCTGCGGGATTGCAGCGAAAATTGCAGCATTTAGAAACAGCAATCCTAGACATTGTTTGGAATGTAATTTTAGATCGCTTTAATGCTGCTAGTAAGAAGATTCAAGAATCTTAAGCTGATTTATCATCCGTTCTTCAAATCTATAGTTCTCTGGCTCTATTTCTTCAAGACATGAGAGGTAGACAATTTTCTGAATATGAGGAAAAAGCCAAAGCACTATTCGGAGTACTCGTCGCAAAAAAACAGAAAAATTCAGCCAGATGAGTCACGGGTAAATGAAAGAACAACTGTTTCTAGACAAGAAAATTTTCGCACCAATGTTTATTACCCTATTCTAGACACTCTGAGTGTGCAATTGGCCGGGCGTAAAAGTGCATATGAAAAGCTTTACGAAAATTTATCTGAAATAGATACAAATGAATAAACTAGTCAGCAAGTATCCTGACGATTTGGAAGAGACGTTAGGCAATGAATGTATTCATTTACATTGTCAACTCAAAGATTCCTTAACAAATACGGAAGATGCACAAAAAATAATGGAGTCTTCGAGACGTTTATGTGGATATTGCTCTCCGAATTTTTTTGAGTATTGCGGCTGCTCTTGCATTACTGTCTCAAGACTGTCTCAACTAGTCAAATAAATAGATATAATCGACGTTTTTGCTCGGACCAAAGCGATGAAAAAGAAATTTTAAAATTGATTAATATTTAAAAAAATATTTATTATTTATCGGTCTAAAGTTAATAACTTATTTATTCTTCATGTTTATTGGTTATATTTAAAAATTCCATTTCAATAAATATAGTTATTTTTAAATAAAAATATTGGATCAAAATTAATAAAATTCATTTTTTAAAAAGGGCGGCACATCGAATGGGGCCTAGGGCGGCAGCCAGCCTAAATCCGTCACTGTACGTATATAGCAGATATAAATGTTCAGCTGATAATTTAATCTTGGGAAGTCAGTAACTTGATGCGATAAACGCGGATCGCACATCTAAGCTTCGGGTATTTGAATCAGTTTTTTTTCAAAATAACTTTGAAAAGATAATAACCTTGAAGCTAAAGCATATATATTTTATAATTTATGACGTGTGTGTCCCAAAGACACCATTCAGCTGGCAATTTCTCGCCAAGGCCAATTTGCGTATGGGCGCGCACTGACATCGACCGTGATCCCATCAGCTGAAGGACTTTGCAGCACCAAACTTTTAGCTGATTGTTTTTATTTGATGCATATTCCTATCATATATCTCCTCTCAGGTAGTGGTTCAAATCTTTCCTGTTATTTTAATAAAATTGTCCAGAATATTTCCGTCATGTATTAAAAATCCCATTTGAAGCGGGAGTTTTTCGGCGACAATTTAATTCATGTATAAAAAATCCCATAAGCCGCGTGATTTTGTCATTATGACAGCGAAAAAAGTTTGCCCTAACTTTTCCAGCGACAATAACGGAACCTAACTTTTGAAAGCATGACAACCAGCATTGTAAACAAATTTTTGATGACGTTATGTCAATTTTTCTCAAACTTGTGTTTGTGTTTTTAACAATTGTACTTTACCGTTAAATTAAATAAACTGATTTACATCTCATTTTTTAATTTATTGATTTACATATTCATTAAATTGTCTTACCGAATTACACTCTAGCTTTTTTTTGAGTCGAAGTAAACTTGACCTTTATAATTCGAATTTTGTTGCCATTAGGTAAATCAACTCAAAAAACTGCCAGAAAAAATTAGTAAATTAGAAAATTTCCCGCTAGCTATCGAAAATTCTCCTGCAGGTCCGTAACTACAGTAACGAGTGTTAAAATTGCGCATTTGTCATTTTGACATATGCCAAATTTTAAAATTCGTTGAAATGTCACGATTTGGACAAGATTCTTCAAGTTCTATTCAAGAAAAAGTGACCGAAAGTAAACCCAAAAATACAATTCTGAACCATAAATATATATGGAGACAGTTTATGGATTTTATTAAAGAGAGAAATTTTAGTTTTCACGAAAACACTTCAATACCGACGCTCGCAAATATTCTTACTGACTGGGCCTACAACATGAAAAAGAAAAACGGTGAGGATTACAAAGACTTCACTAACGTACTTTTATTTCTTCTACTCGAGAAATATTCTACCGAATTACACTCGTACATCAAAATAAACCTGATAATTTTTCATTCAAGCATGTTGTCAGTAAAAACTGCATTCGGTTATTTTCATATTTTGTTTTTAGACAACATGCTTTCATGAAAAATTATCGGTAATTTTGATGCACTTGTGTAATTACTTCCGAAAATTTTTAAAACTGAATTATATTGTTACATTTGAGAAATTACATAACTTATGGTATTTATGTAAAAAAATATCTATTTAAATTTTGATATGAAGAATTGTTTTATAATTGTTATTATAATTATTATATTATATTATGTTACACCTACTGTTGGTGCTTGTTCTTTATGAGAGCTGTATTTTGTCAGAATTTTTTGTAATTTAATTAAGCTGTCTTTTGCCATCAGTTTATTTTTTGTTCTGGTTGATGTTGTTAAGAAAAAATAATTTGTCATTGTATTGTCAATAAATTTGAAAAGATTTAAAATAGTCTTTAATTTCTGGACACGATTTCGCCTTTCGACCCGGGATTAACTGATATCTTTTAGGTAAGAAATCAACGCATAACACCCATCCCAATCAAACACAAAAATTTGTTTTCAAATGTCCTAAATATTATTAAATTCTTTTTTCAATATGTAATTCCTCACTATTGTAATTTAATTTTAATTTCGGATTTAAATAACTTTAAAATTGTTCCTAATTTTAATAAATTGAAAGCTACTTCCCTCAGTAACTACTTCCTCTCGCTACAATTTTAATTCTTCATACCATGAAGCTCTTTATCAATTATTTTTAATTTTCCTCTTATTCTGTTGAAGCCTTATAAATCCAACTATGATTCTAACATTTTCTGTTCTGCATCAATCCCATCTCATTATTTTCAATTTCAGTTTATTTTATTTTATTTTACATTTTTCTGACTTTTCTAATAATTTCCAAAAATTAATTCCTTTGTATTTATATCGCAACGCCCTTCAATTTTGCTTTTGACCAGCCGTTTCTCAAATTTTAAAATTTTTCATTGGTTTATTCAAAATTATGACATGCGTTAACATTTGGATTTCACTTTATCTTATTTTTTGAATAATTGACAAAACAACTCCATTATCTGTCTTATCTAATAGATGAATTGCATTCAAATATTTATTTTATTATAGTAACACATTGATATATGAAAAAAAAATTATTCTAAAATTTCATATCTATACAATACATATATCAATTTCAGCTGTGTAGAATTGACTTGAAAGAAAAAATAATTTTATTGATTTATCACTCAACGATTCTTATGTACACATAATATGCTACGGTTATACATAGTCGGACATTTAATATATGTAAAAATGCTTATTTGTGTCTGGTATAGCCTCCTCGCTCCAGAAGTCCTGGCTGGCTGGAAATTGTTCTAATATATTTCTACTATTATCAAAGTCAAATCGCATTCATATTGTCCCACAGTCCAGTCGACTAGACGTTCCTTTAATACTGTGATTACCTTACCTTACCTTAATTTATGCAACCAGCAGTGCAAACGTTCATTTCTTGTTGTGAAGTAATGTTAGCAGGATGTCTCTTCAAAATTTCGGTAAGTTTTGAAAAAATATCTAATATTAATTAGTAAATCATGTTTATTTGTTTAGATAACAATACTTTCTTGTGTGTTGGATAAAATTACGGGGCTCAATTGAAATTAAATGATCTAAAAAAGGATTTTTTTAAACTGTCCAGCACGATGGACATCAGAATTAAATTTGGTAACTGCAGCTATTGCTTTTTCGATTTCAGACCGTAATAAGAGACCACTAACTGAAGAGGAACTATTTGAGACTATAAACAATAGTGACTTCTATGATAGTGAAGACGAGGATGACAATTTTCCTGTTGGGGAAATTCAAATTATATGTAGGCCGAACTCTTGCTCTTGGGGGTAAAGTAGCCCCTACTGTTCCAAATGACGAGTTGGAGGCAGAAGAAGAAGTAGCGGCTGGTCAGCCAAAGAGAAGAATTCGATTGATGTAAGAAAAACGTCTAACGAGCATCTGCCTATATGTCGAATCAACGACAAAAATAATTTTATGAGATGCCGGAATGAAGGGTGTACGAAAAAAACAAGATTTTATTGTGTAAAAATCTTTATTTATGCATTAATCCAGATATACAATGTTTTTTTTGAATTCCATACTTAGTTTAATCGAATTTGTTTTTTACTTACTATGTTACTAGTGTCCGGTTGTCCAATATACTGGACACATCATATTTTTTTTCTGAATAAATATTTTTTCTTTTGATGTACTTAATGTCCTAAAATATCTTATTTTCGTTAAAAATTATACAAATTATATCTTTTTTTTCTCGGGACTGAAGAGGATAGTATAATAGTAACATACTAGTCTGATAATATACACTCAAAAGAAACTCAGTCCCTTATTCAGTCTAGCTGTATAACCTTGAATAGCATCAATCTGCCGACTCCTTTTTGAAAATAGCTCAGGCTCGACGAATGCTGTTCTTGCACGCATTAATTTCGAGTACGATTTGGTAGCTGCTGAGACTAAATAGTATGACAATTGCTCTTGAGGCCCAATAGGGGGGGGGGTAAGGTTGGCCGCCCTCAAGGTGAATTAACGAATGCTAAAATGGAGGAAATATTTAAATTTATCGAAAATTGTGATGAGGCCAATTTACACTCGATAAATTGAAAAATATTAGTGCAAAAATATCTTTAGACAACAGAACTATCAAAATCCGCCTGAAATTGAAGTATGGTCCTCGAATTATTATCACAGAAAAGCCGGGAAAGTCAACATTTGTTTGTTTCGTCGACTATCAACACGGAGTATTCAATCAAGCTTGGTTAAAAAAAAGTTCAATTGAAACAGAAGAAAGGTCAATTAGATTAAGTTAACAATAGAAATCGATAATACGCTAAATTAACGCATAATTTAAAAATTACCTCAAAACTATCTTTAACTCGGAGATTTTCAAAATTTTTCAAAGGGCAGTTATTATTTTAGGTACACTTAATATGTGTCTTACAATTTATTGAATTTCCGAAGCGTATTAATAAAAATACGGGGATAATCAAAAAAGTAACCAAATTTTTATTTTTTTATTTGTATAGCGGTCGTCGGACCGCCGACAGAAGCTTGCTTCTTATGCACAATAGAATGACCATTTTTCGTGAATTTTTCACCCTTTTTCAAAAATTTTGACAATATTTGACAGTTTTTGACGAATTTTGACAATTATTGACCGTCTTTGACAATTATTGACCATTTTTGACCATTTTTCAAAAATTTTAACATATTTGGCAATTATTGACCATTTTTTCAAAATTTTGACAATTTTTTCAAATTTTAACATTGATTGACCATTTTTGAACAATTTTGACAGTTTTGACAATTATTGATCATTTTTAACAATTTTTCAAAAATTTTGACCATTTTAGACCTTTTTTCCAAATTTTAACAATTATTGACAATTTTTAATAATTATTGACCATTTTTCGAAACGATTACACGTTTTACGAGTTCACTAGCCTTCTCAAAAGTCCTATGTCGTGCAATAAGAAGCAAGCTTCAATATGAAATTACAATATTTAATATCTTGTGTTGCCTCCCCTTGCCCTAATTACGGCTTCGCATCTCCTCGACATGCTTAAAATTAGATTTTGAATTTCAACTTGATCAATCTGCTCCCATATTTCAGTGAGCCTTAATGACAGGTCATTTAGGTTTTCAGGTGGAGGCATTAAGGCTCTAACACTTCGACCCATGTTGTCCCATAAGAGCTCTATGGGGTTGAGGTCAGGACTTTTAGGTGGCCACGGTAAAGTTGAAATTTCGACTTCATAGAGGTAATTTTGTACCACTCTTGCCACATGCGGACGTGCATAAATAAAAAAGATTCTCCAATAAATGGGGCGTATGGTACCACATGCGGCTCTAAAATTTATGTTATGTATCGGTCAGCAGTCAAACGACCTCCCTGAATCATAACCAGCTCCGTATGGGTCTCCAAACTAATGCCACCCCATACCATTACAGTCCCATTCCATAGCTTACTGTTTCTACAATTTTGCATTGGGCGTATCGCTGTCCAGGGCGTCGGAGTCGGTACACTCTCCAACGTCGATCATCACTAAAACGACAAAATCTGGACTCATCGCTAAACAATACAGAGCAGCCCCAGAGCTGGCGTTCTTGGGCAAACTGGAGTCACATCCTTCGATGGTTTGCGATTAGAAGAGGACCAGTTGCAGCACGATAGGGGGTAATTTCGGCTTGTGCCAACCTTCTTCGCACAGTATCTTGGCAAATTTGGTAATTATACCGACGAGAAAATTCTGCTGCAGTGAAGTGCTTGTAACAAATCGAGTTCTTAACGCTTGCAATCGCAAAAATCGATCTTGATTGTTAGTTGTGACCCTATTCCTTGTCCGGGTCTTCATTCGTTACTACCAGCCTCCCTAAATCGTGCTGTAGCCGTGGATATGGTAGATTGTGTCACTCCTAAACGTTGTGCCACTTCAACTTGTGGCAAGCCTTCTCCCACAAGTGCTAAGGCACTCACATTCCCCACGCGAAAGATTTCTCATCTCACGAGCGTTTTGGGCCATTTTGTGTTGTAATGCACTTATAAAATTTGAATATTGCCTATACAAGTGTAAAAAGCAAACTAAGAGCAAATAAACGACTGAACTTAATATCTAAGGAATTTTGTTAAATTTCTGTTTCGTAGTAATGCAAAAAAAAAATCTGATTTTTATGTATTCGACACAAAAGCGATTTCTTGAAAAATTTAAAGAACATCATAAATATATATTTTTAAACCTTGGCGGCCTTCAAAAAAATGTTTTATGGTCATTGTTTCACTATCAATATGGCCACTTAATATCAATATCATTCATTAATATGCAATAAATAGAATATAATCCCATAAACCGTCAAAACCGTTCGTGGAGTATGCCTACCGGGAAAACCACGTTAAAAAAACGCGCCAAGTATAGTTTGGCAAGTCTATCTGAAGCTACGGGGAATCGGTAAGGGGGGAGGAAACATGGCCGATATCTGTCATAAACGTACCAATAGCGTACGGTACCTATTTTATAAAAGTATTAAAAATAATAATTATTATTATATAATAATTATATATAGAAACTGATTTATGCTTTCCTTTAAAGGTAAGGTATTTTTCAAAACATGGTACCTATTTGTTAAAAATTGTACTTGAGTTCAATATGGATACGAAATAATAAGATACCAAGTAAAACTGAAAATACGAAGGAAAATATTGACATTATAAATGCCAAGTGAGAGGGAAGAACACACGCACGCGCTTGTCAATGGGAAGTCGGGTGGTTACCTAGCAACGGGGGCTCGATAAATATTCACCAATTGAGTTAGTAGGAGGGCGTGGTAATTATGATTTTCGCACGACGTTGTCGGCTTGAAGGAAACCCATAACATATTTGGAAAAGTGTTCATCTTTTAATATTCAGAAATTGAAAAAATAATGTTAATAGACAAAATCCAATGAAACAAGCACATTAAAGAACTAACGTTTAATCATTATTGACATATTGTTAATAATAAAAAGTCCATTTTCTAATTATTATCAATACATACTTAGCACTTTAGGTTTTTCATAGTTAAACGTGGCAATATCGAATGTTTTCGACCGCATTCCTTTCACAGCTTCAGTTATGTTTGCCAAACTATACACTACCTTCCAGGTGATGTGGAAATGTGTGCATATGGTATAAAATATAGCTCGTTTGACTTTTAGAATTGCGATATCGCAGAAATGGTGGTTTTTAGATAAAAAAGTATGAGACCCATTTTTGTAGATAATTTTATGGTCTACAATTTTGGTTTGAACTATTTTTTTGATAAAATGTACCTCTCACTAGAAAAATCCAAAAAAAAACGTTGACCTCGATTAACTTTTTTAGCACACATGGGATCGATGAGGACTTCATAATAAAATATGCAATACACTGAAATTAATTCTATAAATCAAATTGAAATTAGAAAATAAAAGGGTGGGTGAAAAATACAGAAACTTGAAATGAGTACAGGTAATGAGTATGGTACCGACGTTATAGTACCTAATTGAAAACGAATAAAGCAAATGGAAAAATTTTAAAGGAGGATTTGTTAACATTTCCAAAAATACTTAGTGATAATTAGTTGAGACGTTTTCAATACTAACAAAATTTCCATTTATACAATGACCTAAAAGGTATGCTTAGTTTTATTCACTATCTCTTAAAAGAATAGACTATCATACAGGGTGAATAACCTTCTAGTTTTTTTTAAATGAAACATCCCCTTTTTTCAATTTGCGAAATTCTCTTGCTCAGCCGATTCAAAAATGTATTTCAAATTGATATACTTCGTTCCAACATATTTCGTTTTGACTTGATGTTTAAAGACCAAAATCCACAGCAGGTAGTCGTTAATTCGATAACAATAGCGCAGTCTCGTACTCGTTTCTTCTAAAAGCGAAAAGATAATGCCTAATAGTATGAATATTTTACAACTGAAATGTTTGGCTGGTAAAATAATATCTGAATTTAATTTTTAAATTTATTTAATTATACTATTTTTCTATTATTTGTGCTCCGGAAGATATATTTCCGAATTTTTATTTTTCAAGTTAAAAGTATTTTTCACGATAAATGGTTGACCACCTTATCTATAAATATTTTAATCTGATTGTGTGAATATAAAAAGAGCTTTCATTACTTGTTTTTCGTTGTCTGACCTGTGCTGCATCTTCGTTCTTTTTCAGATATACGATCCATTGTGACTTTCAATAAACACCAACAATACTAATTTATTGAAATATCAAAGTTATTATTGTGACATCTAAATGTATTATTTCAATTTCGGTGGAGATAATGTAAATGTAGCTATAACTCCGAAATTATGGCATTTAGATATAGGGAACATTGCATGAAAAATATTCAGTATTTCTTAAGGATTTCAAAAGTCCATTTGAAATAACATAGTTCATTATTATTCCAGCAAAAGGAAAGATCTTTTTTTTTCTAAGGTTTTGGCACTGGCAGAGCCAACAGGCCAGCTATATTTTAGGTTGTTTTGTCAATTTTTCTTTTGAGAAGTCATGTTAGTTATTGTTAGTATATGCCTGATAAATTTTTTATTTTTATATGGATACTAATTATTTTTTTCCATCTTTATTTTGCTTTATAAACATAAACATATATTTTTTTGTCAAGTTTTTTTAATTTTTTTTTAATTTTTTTTTTTCGTTTCAGGCTTACAATAGGTTGTTTTGGGGTAGCACTGCTACTTACATATTTATGTTATCAGTTTTCACATAGTGATATAATATGTTTTAAATACTATTGTCGTCCAATGTCAGCAGATTTTCTATATTTATGGGCAACTTAATATTTTGAAATAATAAAGTTTGGTATAATTTGTCCATTTCTAGCTTTTTCAGAATTCACTCTAGTAGAGTGTGTTGTAAATCGGCAATTTCATCACAAACCAATTTTGTTTTTATATACAGGATACATTGCATGCATGCTTCGCATTCGACAAATCGTTCTTATAAAGGATCTGTTATGTTCTTGATGAAACCTTGATTTTTGACGCTCCCTAGGCTGAATCCGTTTGTAGAATTTTCCACTTTCTCCTTGAATATATTTTTGTTGCTATGATTTTTCCATTTGTTTCTTAAAAATATCATTGTAGCCTGTCATTGGAATTTTATTATTTATATTATTCCCAGTTCCAGTTCATCCACTATCTCGTTGTCTGGAATGCCAGCGTGGGCTTTCACCCAAGCTATATAGATTTCTTTACCTTTGTCAATAGCTTCATTATATAAATTCAAGATATCTAAAACTATGTGGTTTAAATTAGGATCTATATGTAATGTTCCAAGTTTTTCTACCGAGCTTCTGGAATCACTAAAAATAACAAAGTACATGTTAATGGCTTCTTTGATTGCCATTAATTCTGCGTTATATATTGATAGGATGTTACGTAATTTGTATAGTAGTCTGATTTTTTTCTAGGGTAATGTATTGCACACCCTACATTATTTTCAGATTTTGATCCATCTCATATAAATTCCACCTCGTGTTAAATTCTTGAAGATGAGCTCCTTTCACAATTATTTTGTTTTCGTTATTATATTCAAAATTTATGAGAGTTTTGATCGTTACAGAGTAATTTTGGTATGGATATGACCATAATGGTATACCATCTGATTCTAAAATATCTTTTACAGTTTCTGTATTTGTAATAAAGCTATCGACTAATAAAGGATTCTGTTAGTTAAACAAAGTACTGCCCAGTTTGATATTTTTATAATTAAATAAGATTTTTTACTAATTTGAGCTGTCAAAAAGTTTTCGCTTATATATGTTCTAAAAATGTGGAACGCTTCACGATTTTGCGTTTCCGAGATAATTGATGCGTTCGATACTTAAAACTAACTCTGTATGTGAATGATAGAGGAAGAAAAAATGACTTGTGGTATTTCTCTGACTAAATCAATTCAATTACATCATTTATTTTTCCTCCTCCTGCTCCTTTACAACATCAACGAAATAGATAATACCTTCGATAGAAGAGGAACATTTTAGATATTTTTGATTTTAGTTCAACTACGATATGAATCCCTCAATTTTTATAACCATTTTTAGACAGCTTTTGATATTTTCGTTTTTAAGACAAAACCATTCTACGACGCAAAATTATTGATTACCTACTCACCTGAATGTTACTTGCCATGAAAACATTTTCTTAGCTTTCTTAGGATCCATACTGTCTTTTGAAGAATCGTTATCCATTTGAGAAGTCATTATGAAAACATCCAATTTCGTTAAAAACTCTAAAACACAATATGAATACACTTAACTCGAAAGATGAGATTATAACATACTGCGAACCGAACTACAAATGTCAAACTGTCTTCAAAAATTAATAGAAATTGGCGGAATAATACACTGAATCCTTAATTGGTGTGACGCGAGAACTATACAGGTTTATTGTTTATATTTCGGAAAAATTGGTTTTTAAAAGATTTATTCGTGAAAACACTACGATTTAAGCTGAAGGTATTGACTAGATTCGCGTTTACTCGTTGAAATAGAAAGTGAAACATGCAATAAAACAATCCTTTCTAAATCTCTATTGGTTAATAGTGAACTCCGATACACGCGGTATATTGAAAAAAAGAAAGTTTACCGGCCTGGTCTTACATACGACAGATATGGAAATACTTTTGATTTCACGCAACGTATAGTCTCTTACAACTTAATCACGCAGTTTCTTTTATATTTACTGAACATTTAATATCATAATCAAATCAATTTTATCAGGAAAATGTTTATTAATATTTCGGTTTGGTATGTCATCGAGATGATATTTTAAATAACAATCACTTGTTAGATTGTTCTCTGATAAATCAATTTTTTTAGGCTTAAGTTCTCAAGTTGAATTTGATAAACCATCAAAACAAAATTAAGTTGCTGTTGTATAAAATCTTCCACTTTTTAGGTCATATTGCTTGAAAATCGAATTTTCATCATTTAACTTTTCTACAAACGTCAATAAAAGTATAATTTTTAACGCATGCTGTCAGTGTCTAAAATGCCATTTTATGACACTGGTGTTAAAAGTAAAATACTTTTAGCACTAGTGCTAAAAGTGACATTTTACTTAGCGTTTTGTCATCATGACAAACATAAACATTCAAATAATCGACGCCATTTTCAGTCCATTTAGAGCAGCATAAATAACACAGTTTTTGCTTGTAGTGTATTCACCTGCGGCTCATGCGTCAACTTTTCCACTCGTGAAAAAAAGCACCACTTTATGCACTTGTTGCATAAATAACTATTAACTGATAAAATACAAATTGATTATTTCAACGCTCACTACGTCGAATATTTCCATAATTATGAAATAAAACCAATAATTAAAAAATTCCAGATCAGGAATATAACATAACATCTATCTTAATTTACCATTATCCAAAAGTTCCTCCTAAGGGAGATAGCGCCCTTTAAAGATGATGGTGTTAAGCCAGTTCTTCAGGCATATTGTAATGTTTTTGTTATTTATCTAAATAATTTTTACTTGGGGGATAAAATTATACACACTACTATGGCTAATTACTATCTATTGATTTATTTGTTAAACTTAATTTATATACACACTCTACTACTAATTTATTTACACTTGGTATAATAGTTCTAATTTACTTTTAACACTTGAATATTACACTATTTATCTTCACTATTTCATTCTCTGTCCGATTACTAAGAACTTCTGTGAACTAACTCTTTGCTGTCCGCTTCACAAATTGTCAACTCACTCAAAAACCCGCGCATATATAGTCCTTCTCAACTTTCGAAAATTCCAGTACCTTCCGCGCTAGTCCTATGCACGAACAAAGTGTCTTCTCGAGAACGTTCTCGAGAGCGCATTCACCAAAATTTATAATCGAGAGACAGGGCCGGCATTGAGATGGTGACCTCGCAACAATACAACAACAACAACAAAACTGGTGCTCTTAAACCGTTAAACGCAGATAAATTCTTCCCGAAAAGGTAAGTTTATAGTCCAGTAATATAGTTACGGTCTTTTTTACTATCTTTTATTATTCAAACATATAAATGCATAATGTAAAATACTTGGTAAGCTTCCACGTTAATGAAGAATTTTTGCCAAAATACTTTATTTCGCATAAAAATTTTTGGTTTACTTGAGAGATTATTGTTTTCTTGTATTTACAACCTCAGAAAATTTCCATTCCAAAACAATGTTGCCATGTATTAACTAAATATAAAATTTATTGTATTGTGGGCAAAACAGGCCAGGCAAAACCGACCATGGTCGGTTTTGCCCTGACAATGTCGGTTTTGCCCTTACTACAAAAATGTGGTTTGTAGGTTCAAGATGATTCAAAGGAAATTATTGAAAGTACCGCATCTACTGATATCAATGAAGCGGATTCAAAGGAAACTCATAGAAGTACCGAATCTACCGATATGAACCAAGCGGATTAAATTGGAACTCCTAGAGTTGACCGTTGGGTCTATTGTGGCTGTGATATAATTCACCCCACAAGCCGGTGCTTCAGACGAAGTCCATGGTTGTATTTGGTGATACTTTTTTGAAGTCGCTCGGCTCTAAGGTACTAGAACCGAATATGTTATACGTTACCAGGCCCAAGCATAGTATGTGCTCAGCAGTTTCGTCCACCAAATTACAGAACCGACAATCCGAGGTCAGAACCAGACTCATCTTCTTCAGGTGGTAATTTAGTCGACAATGTCCTGTAAGCAGTCCCGACAGAATGCGTAGGTTTGTTCTACTCCATTCCAGGATCTGCTTATTTTTTGTACTCGGAGGGTTGTATATGAACGCCTTCGAGTGAGAGAGCCGCGGTATTTCTGCCCAGTACGTGAAGGTTCTCCTCTCCGCCCAGGTAGCTATGGCTGATCTAGCAGTGCTTTCCGCAATGCCAAAAAATGGTTCAGGTCCGATAAATAGAGACTCTGATCCCTTCTTTGCCAGAGTGTCGGCCTTCTCGTTGCCCTCCACTCCTCGATGCCCCGGCACCCAGGTCAATGTGACTCTGTTTTCCGTGCCTAGTATTTCAAGGGATTGTAGACAGTTATATACTAGCTTAGATTTTATCCTGTTCGAGCTCAGTGCTTTAAGAGCAGCCTGGCTATCTGACAGGATGTGTATGTTTTCTTTTAACAACAGGTTGATTTATCAGCTCTTTTGCAGCCAGTTCAATGGCGTATACTTCAGCCTGAAAGACGGTAGCGTACCTACCCAGGTTGGCTGTGATTTCAACTCTGGGTTTCCTGCTGAAGACCGACGCTCCAGCCCCGTCTCCGGTTTTGGATCCGTCAGTGTAAATCACGTAGTCCGTTTCTAGGAAGGAGATTTCTTCGCTATCCCATTGGTCTCTCGTAGGAATGAGGACCTTAAAGGGCTTGTCCACGTGAAGTTTTGAGATAGATAGATCCGAGGGCATCCCAAGAATGTGGTGATTTTGTATTTCCCTCAGCATTCCCGAGTGATCCCTCAGAGTCTCTCCATTTATTTGCCTCTCCACTGATAGCATTCTATGAGCTGCTCTCCTGGCTTCCTTCTCCAAATGAATGTGGAGAGGAGTTAGTTGCAGGAGGGCTTCCATAGCTGCCGTTGGTGTGGATGACATTGCTCCGGTAATGGCCAGGCATGCTGTTCGTTGCAAACCTTGCAGCTTTGCTCTAGCTGTCTTTTGCAGACTTTTGGTCCACCAGACAGCTGAGCCATACGTGACGTGACCATTGGCTTAACCATTGTTTGGTAAATCCAGTAAATCTGTTTGTGGTTCATACCCCAAGATTTTCCACATACCCTTCTGAGATTCCAGAAGAATAGTCTGGCTTTGTTTATCACTCCTTCCAAGTGGGCGTTCCAGGTGAGTTGTTTATCTAAAATTACCCCTAGATATTTCACCTCCTAATTTTTTCCTCTTTGTGGAGGGAACAATTACGGTTTTGAGGGGGTTCACAGACATCTGTTCCCTCTCGCACCACCTATCCACTATGTTTAGGGCCGTTTGAAGGATGTTATAAATTATCTCTCCAAATTGGCCTCTAATAATTATGACTATATCATCAGCATATCCCTGCACATTTATCCCCTGACTAGATAATTCACCCAGGAGATCGTCGACCATATTGACCACAAAAGGGGGGGAAGCACCCCTACCTGTGGGAAACCCCTGGCCGCCATATCCCTTACCGTGACTCCATTCAGTGATGTAGAGATGTACCGGTTTGATAATATGCTTTTGATCCAGTAACGGATTGGTTTTCAGATTCCTCTGCGCTCCACCGTTCTCCATATGGAGTCTGGAAGGGCGTTATTAAACGCTCCTTCCATATCTAGGAAGGCCGCCAGCGCTATTTCCTTGTTACCAAGGGAATGGCTGATTTTCCCCACTAGATTGTTCAAGGCCATCTGTAGATTTACCCGTTTGATAAGCATACTGGGAGGGATTTAGCGGATACTCTCGTAAGCTGCCTTCCCTAATATGCTTGTCTAAATTTTTTTTCTAGACATTTCATTAAGAACGAGGTCCGGCTGATCGGACGATAGGATTTGGGAAGTGAGTTATTCACTTTCCCAGTTTCCGTATAAATACAACCCTCGCCACTGACCATTCTAGAGGGACGTACCCCCACGCCAGACTAGCTCTCAGTAACTTGACCAAATGGGGTAACAGCTCTCCACTGCCCTGTTGTAGCAGAGAAGGAAAAATTCCATCCTCCCCAGGTGATTTGTATGGTGAGAATTCGTTCACTGCCCATACAATTGCCGATGGAGTGACTATGTCTGTTGCCAACTTACAATCTTCCTTTTTGGGTCGTTCTGTCGATCCTGTTGGAAGTGAAATGGGTGATTGGTCCTCCAGAAACCGACTACCGGGAAAGTGAGACTGAAGCAGTATAGGTGCCGTCTGGGCATTTTATTGCTCCAACGCCCTGTGCCGGATCTCTTGGGAGAGCCTTGAAGCCTTGAACCTTGAATTCTACAAATGACAGGTAAATCTGATATACTCTGACAGAAGTTTCTCCAGGACTCTTTCTTGGCTTTCCTAATCGCCTTATTGTACTCTGTTAAAGCCATACGATATTGTTCCCATAAGCCTTTTTCTTCAGCTCGGTTGAAGAGTTTCCGAACTTGTACTCTTTTCTTTTGCTCCACCACGGTGATCCTCTGTGGTTTTTCTTCTCCTTCAGTGGGCAGTTTTGTTGATAGGCCGATAGAATGGCGGTTTTCAATTTATTATTCGCCTCCTCTATCTCTGCTCTATTCTTAATAGTACCAATTATGTTTCCCAAGCCTTCCTGGAGGGTTGAGCGATAACCGCTCCAGTTGGTACATTTTGGGTTCCGAAATTGGACTATGGATCTTGCCCCTGTATTCACGTCTGTGGTATGAACAAGACGGCTCCGTAGATACGTGCCAGTTAACGATTTTAGTACTAATGAAATTTGTGCAACGAGTGATTAAAAATTATTAAATCTGTAGAGGAAAACTTACTAATCGAACAACCATAAATCAAGACAACGTTACTTCACCAGAAAAAAAGATCAATGTGATTTCCAATTTATTGATTTTAAGTTGATTTAAAAGAGAACACCCGAAAAAGAAAATCACAAAAGTCGGAAATGTGTACATCTACTCCGGTAAAAGAAGAAATTGCTCAGAAAGAAAACAAAAAACCAAATTCTTCAAAAAAACAGACTTTTACAAAAAAATTAAAAATAGAAGATTGGTTCAGAATTAAGAAAACACCAAATATAGAATCAACCAATTAGAAGAATCTCCAGGAGAAGATGTTAAATAATGTTTAGAATGCGAGGGACTCTTCTCCAACTCTCGTCCAGTAGAAGTTTGGATCCAGTGCAATATCTGCAGAAAATGGGCACATAAATTATGCACCTATTACAAAAGTGGGGATTTCTTATGTGACGAGTGCAAATATGATATAGTAGAATCAAATAGGCGAAATGTTTCTAAAAAATGATTTATAATTTATTAGATACAAATTTTTTATGTTTTCGTTAACAATTTTTCTGAAGTTCAGATTAGATATAAAAAGTTTAGGTTTCTGAATAATTAACGTACTAATAGATATAAAAAACTACTATTACGTTTAAGTTGGTGTAAGGCTGTTTCACAGGATTTTCCTGAGTGATAGGCATGTTGGTTATAATGTAGTGGCCTTTCAATGATAAAGTTTTCCCTGACATGCCTATCATAAAACCAATGATAAAAATACTTTTTAAATAAAGCTCTTGCTTTACAGTTTTCCAGCTCCATTTTATTCAAATGAATGAATATTTACAAATGGTAGGGTGGACTGTATTTAGTGCTTCCCAATTTTTCAATATTGTAGAAATAAAAGCAATTTGCCAATTTAATTGAAATAATACAAATAATTATTTAAACCATACAATTAAGCTATACTATACATTTATAAATGTTTAACTAATGATCTTCTATGGAATCCTAAATTTTATTACGATGTTGTTCGCCTTGAATAAACCAACTTTTGGAATAATTGTCTGTTTTTATGTTATTTGTTAAAACGTACGAAAATATATAAATAAAATAAAGAAAAGGTTACTCATCATTTTATAATATAATCAAATTATTTTCATTTAAATCTGAATACATTCAATAATGAATACCCAATACCCTGGTATATAAGTTCCATATAATCCAAGATGGTTAAGTATATCTGATTTTGATGTACAAATTACGAAATTGAATTTTATAATAAATTATAATTACTAGATCTTGGAAAATATATCTACATTTTAAAAACAATAAAATATGTTAAAAAATAGTCAAAATATTTCTTACTATCTACGTGTATTTATGCTTATAGATTTTTTATAAAATATTACAATATTTTTTCACTTTTTATTTTAAAAGCTGATTATACAAAAAACGCAGACAAAAATTAATAAACAATTAACAATAAATAGTTCGAATATTAATTATATCGATTTATTATTACATTTATAATTCATTATAGTTGAAACAATAAAATACTAGGTGTTTTTCTGTTTTGTAGGTGTTTTTCTAAATTGTCTAAAATAAAACTACAACTTCATTGAATAATAATGTAAAAACAACAGCATTTAGGCAAAATCCAGAATTATTCATTTTTATCCATCAAACGTGATAAATTATTTTTTTTCCTCACATACTTCAATTTTAGCATTAGATATATAGGAACAGTACTTTAATGATATCCAGTAAGTTACAAATTTTTCTATATTTTCACCTTTTTGGGAGTCGTTCTCATGCCGGGAGCACTGCAGCCTGTTGGCTCATTGTACCGGGTGTCTGATTGAGAGAGGTAACCCGCTGTATCTCAGAAACTATTTATCGTACAGCTTAGAGAAAAAAAATGTATTACAAACTCACATACGAGAATCTGCTGGAAATAATTTTCAAGTTTCCTTCTCCACCGCTAGAGGGCGTAGTTCACAATAATAACACAAAAACATCATTCTATAGCATCGCATTTGAAGATTCCCAAAAAAAGTGGAAAACAAAACAATTGTTCAATCACCGCCACCTAGCGACCGTTAAAACCACTAGAATTAAATGATGATATATTTTATTGAGCAATGAATTCCCTTTCAAATGATACTAATTTTGTCAAAATCCATAAAGCGGAACAAAAGTTCTAACAGTGCCTCATATAAATATAAGATATGGGTTACGGTCTCGATCTTCATGCCAAAAAATCTGCAGCTGAGTTCCCCGTCATACAGCCCCATTTTATGCAGGTGATCTTTTACCGAGATAAGATGTAATGATTCTTAGCTGATTCCTTCTGATATTCAGTAGTTCAGATTTTTCATTGAGATCATTGAATTTGTTGTTAAAAGATCTATCCAAAGTTGTATATCATACCAGTTTTCCCACTGAAAAAAATCGATGGAGTTTGTGATCGGAAATGAAAGGAAAACTGGAAGCCTTTTTAAAACAAATATAACTACCAGCTTCAACTGTTTATAACTGCCAAATTGTATACTTGTCATGTGTAAACTTTTCGAGATATTGGGCAGTCAAAACGTTATCGTACATCCAGTATACTAGCATTGGTCACGTCCATCCCAACAAACTTGATCAGGTAGCGTTTTTTAAAGTAATCCATCGTTTCTTAATTCTGCTAAACGTGCTAATCTTGATATAACAACATAACCTAATTTTATTTGACATATTCAATAATTACTTATTCATTTTCGATTTCAATTTAGTTTAATAGTTCCTATCATTCATTTTCAAGATACAAATGTCTGAAATATCTCCAAACAAAGATGTTTTGTCATTATATGTTTATTAACATGATATATGTCATAAATGACAGTTAATGCATCATTGATCGGTAGCGTAGGAAATGGCGACTGCTACCACAGCGCTCACATCAATCAGTTGACCAAACAGGCGTTCAGAAGGAAATTGATGATCGCTCGGGTAGCGCTACGTTGGGATGAACGCTACAATTAATTAAAGTTTGATTGGTATTATATTAGAATATTATTTGGTTTTGAGGATTTAGTATCTGATGAAGCAATATTTATTCATTTTATAACAAGTATACAAACGCTAAAATGACCCATATGCATTTTGTGAATGGTTTGGCAAATGGTAATTCTCTAGAAGCTAGACGAATTTATCCCGAAAAATATCCGCAAAAAGTGACGCCTTCTCATTTTTCATTTGCCCGTATCGGATACTTGAAATTTACAAAGATTTTCAAACAACACTGGTCGTTCCCGGATAGTTAGACATGTAAGGGTAGAACAAGATTTTCTAAATGAAACGCCCAGAAACAAGCACTAGAAACTTTTACACGGACACCAGACACCATTAAGTGTTAATTGTATTTTTACGGTTTATTGATTGATTAGTACGGTACCACCAGTCACAGGCTTCGCCATCGGTACCTCAGCCTTTAAGCTTTTTGTGCTCTTGGTGGTACCGTTTATGTGAAGAGATTAGTTGTCCTTATCAGGCTTAACAGTATTTTCACTATATCCTTTTTGGAGGAATCTATACTTTTCAATCATTAGACAAAATCAATACACTTTGATCATCTTTATCATCTAGTACTCGGTTTCAAATTAGCCACTAAAAGGTCTCTTTTTTTTAGCCAAATAACTATACATGAATATTCTCATAACTTATAATTATTTATTTTTTACAGGTAAGGAAGTTAATCTAAACACATCTTAGAAGCAATGTTTATGGTTCAGTTCCCAACAGACATGTCAGACGTAAGTAGATCAATTATTTTTATCCAGCCAACACCTTGAACGAAAGTGGCGCCCGCTTTAATATTTTCATCAATGTGCCAATAATTCAAGTCTCACTGTCAGATTACAGAGAAGCTCAATCGCCTAAGTGTCAAAATACAACTTTCTTTTCTTCCAATTTCTGGTCATGGTAGAGGGCGCCAGCTTAAATCCAATACCAAAAAACATCACACTGCAGAACAATAACAGCCAATCGTAAGCCTTGTATACACTTTCAGTTCATGGTCTTTCATTGGTTGCTAGCTCATTTGACAGTATGTGAGGTTAGGAAACAGAAATGATATGACAGAAAACCACAAGTAATAGTATATTACATACCTAGCGGGGAAGTAGATCGTTACAGATCGTTATTTTATTCACAATCACTTAGTTACAAGTTTTAAAAACAGTAATTTCAAGAAAATTTGTATAATTTAATATTTTTTTCGACAAAGAACTCCATGAAACTGTTACTAGGCAATATAACTAGTTTATGTTCTAGTTAAATAAGGACTGGTGAAGGAATTGATTAATTGCCGTACTTTAAATAAACTTAACATTTGTAAAACAAACCATTTATTGTTGCATCATCTATATACAACCATGTGCAAGTAACGAACTATATTTTTACATAGACACATGACATCTAAAAACTGCAACAGTGTTGCCAACAACATAAATCTATTATAACTAAATATCTTAACACACCCCCTCGATTTCAAACGTTTTAAAGTAAAGACATGAAATCGTATATCTATTAACATACTACAAAACTTAAATAAACATGACATTTACAAAATGCTAATTTTGTCTCTAAGGTAAACAAACTGTTCTGTATTTAAAGGTTTAGTCAGTATATCTCTTGGAGTTTTCATTACTTTTACTCATTAAGATTGAGCTTTTATTGTCACAGTAGAGCTGGTTTACTAAAAATTTTAAAGTCTGTTAAAATTCGTTTCAAATTTACAAGGTCTTGCGAACAAGAAGCCGCCGCCACATTCTCCGCTTCGGACGATGATAAGGTGTTACAGGTCAAAAGTTACATGCAAACACTCACTCAATATGCCAAATTTTACCAACAAATTATAGTGAAAATAAATAAATATGAGGACTTACTCTTCATATTTGTGTTTATTTTGTATTTTGATAATACTACTTTTACTTAGCATTCGTAATTGACCTACATTTCCTCTTTTAAATCTTACATAGACTACATCTTCAGAAGTTCATCTTCCAGACTTTCATATCCACTTCAATTCCCTAAAAATATATGTACCAATAGAAAATGATTCTTAAGTAGTGATTGCGAGCAAGATCAGTTCAGAATATAAGGTATTTAGTTTTAATAATAAAATATATATCTCAAAGGTTCAAATGTTTACATTTGGATCATCTAGGTTAAATTGACATCTGTCAGACCAAGAAAATAAAATAAAATTAATTGATTGTTAATCAGAGATGACTGATAATCAATCATTCATTAACAAAATGGGAGTTGTACAAAATCAGTACATTCTTTATCCTTTTCCATATTTGTAAATTCACATATAGCATATCTTTTGAACTCTTAGAAGCTACTGGTAAAGGAAAAGAACCAACCATTCAGGACAGGTTGTGATCAAGGGAGGAGAGATATTGATCCATTTTGCTTTTTGGATGCTAGCTAAGAGCACCTAACGTTAATTTAACGGATTTTTTTGTAATTTACAAAAAGTCAAAAAAGGAAAAGTTTCCAAGGTTCCTTAGAACTGGATACTCAACCAGTGGATTGGATTTATTCTTTCACAAACAAATTGTAATTACCCCAACTTGTCTTGTTTTTCTTAAAGGCACCCACCATCAACGGTAAGTTTGTCGACCACTCAATTTTATGTGATTATATTCTGAATACTGGCTCAATATCATTCACTTACATTTATTTCTATTTCAGGCCTTCATTTTTCACCTTCCATATCATCTTTCGCCTTCCATATCATCTTTCACCTTCCTCTTCATCTTTCACATCCCTCTTCATCTTGCACCTTCCATTTCAATCTTTCAACTTCCATTTCAATTTCAACTTTTCCTTCATATCCATTTTTCACTTAAAGGCCACCCAATATCGGCTCAAGGTTGATCGGAACCTTCTAAGAATCTGTCTGGACCTATGGAACATCATAGGACAATTGTTACCCCGATCTACACGTGCGAGGACTATACTTTTGGTATTCACCCCTACACGTCCTAACCTTTCGCAAGTGGTTATCTCAGGTAACATAGGTTTAAGTAAATCCCTAGGACTTCTCTCCGACAACTTCGTATTCTACCAAGAATAAATTTAACAGGATTTTTATTGTACATTCATACCTTTTTAAATATTTACCTTCAGTAATCTTTGTATATACGATATATTAATTTTAAGTAAATCATAAATACTGTGAGTCCTAGGTATGCATACTTTGGGTGATTTTCAATAAATTCATATCTATTGTAATTATAGTCATCTAAACGTTTCTCAAATTTGCACGTGGTTATAATTTTAGACATCAGTTAACGCCAAATTTGATATTTAAACGTCAAAAAATAATAGTTCAATACTATTGATATTTGAAGTTTAATTATATCGGTGGTTCTCACCATAGATAAACCACGTGTTCCCTAGCTTCCTTTCGTAGGAGCCCCTTTTTGTGAGTACCTTCATATACATACTTGTAATCTGTATGGCCTACCACCTGTTAGGCAAAACCATTATATTTATTAATCATATATCTACATAACGTGATAGTTTTATCTACCCTTAAGAACCCCTTTCCTTAACCCTGAGATATTCAAAGGGTGTTTAATATCTTTATTTATACCCTTTCACTGTTTAACATCCTTTATAACAGGTGTTATAAAGGCAACACAACTTTGCTTCTTTGAAGACCACAGTATTGGGTTTTCTCCAAATAATATAAGACAACCGCTTATACTCTTTCGATCATCTCTATCTGTTCCCCAATCTGAATCGGAAAATCCTTTTAGTGTAACGTGTTCATCTGTGTTTTTGTAATATTCTATCCCTAGTTTCTTTGTCCCCTTCAAATACCTTAGTATCCTTTTACCAGCGTTCCATACTTGTATTGTCGGTCGGTCTAAAAATCTACATAGATATGATAATGCAAATCCTATGTCAGGTCTGCTAGTTGTTGCAAGATACATTAATCCTCCTATTAACTCACGATATGGGACATCGTGGACAATTTCAGTTTCGATGTAGTGGAATCCTTTTTCCATTGAAGTTCTTTTGGGATTAAATTCTTCCATATTGAAGTTACATAGCAGTTTCTCTATAAACTTTTCTTGGTCGATTTTTACTTAGTTTTCTGTTCTAGCTATTTTCATACCCAAAAAGTTCTTAATTTCGCTTGAAAATATTGTTTCAATAGATTGACAGTTTTTTCGACATCATTTTCTTGTCCCGTAAGTAAAATGTCATCTACATAAATAAGTATCCAGACTTTATCAGTGTAATACAAACAACAGTCTTATCTTGACCTTTTAAATTCATTTCTAGTGGCAAAATCGTTAAATGTATCATTCCAAACCTTCGGAGACTCTTTAAACCGATATAAAACTCTGTTCAATTTTAATATAGGCGATCTTGTCTGTAGTCCCAATGGGGCATAAATAAAAACTTCGTTTTCCAATATTCCGTTCAGGAAAGCCGTTGGAATGTCTGTCGAATACTATAACCTTTTTGTAAGGCTACTGACAACATTAACCTAATTGTAGATATTCTGGCTGCAGGTGAATAAAATAGCTCAAAAGGATCTTCACCTTAACTTGAAAACCTTTGACTACGATTCTCGCTTTCTTGATGCCGTCTTCTTTGCTTCTAAAAACCCATTTTGTTTGTATTGCTCTTTGTCCTTTTGGTAGTTCTGTTTCGGTCCATGTATTTAACTTACTATGAGCATCCAGTTCTTTTTGAATAGCTTCTTTCCATCCTTCTTCTTTTAATGCTTCTTCATAGCTTTTAGGATCAGTTTCGTTTGTAGATATAAGGTATAGGTTTCGTATTCATTTAAATATTTTGGTGCTGTTATCTTTCTTATCCTCTACTTGTTTCTGTTATTGGTATATATTCTCTCAAATTCATTGAACTGGAACTTTCTGACTCTTTTTCTTCCACTTCAGGTATGTTCTCATCTTGTCTCGCTTCTGGTACTTCTTCATTTTCTCCTTCATGTATTATTTCATCCTGTTCATTTTCTTCATGCTCATATCGCATTTTATCTTCTTGAATCTGTACAATCGTCTCATTTTTCATATGCTCTATTATATCATCATAATTGGCCTGTCATTAAATCTGACATCTCGAGAACAAAATATTTCATTTTCTTCATAGTTCCATAGTCTGTACCCAGCACCGGTATATCCTACCATAATGCAAGGCTGTGCACGTCTCTCTAATTTGTTTTGTCTCGGTAATATAACAGCCCACGATTGACTTCCAAAAACCCTGAGTTTTGATAATATATCATTCTTTTTGTACCATCTTCTGGCTGAAAAGTCTCCATTATTTACATGTGTAGGTGATCTATTAATTTCATAGGCTGAACACAAAACAGCTTCACCCCATAATGTTCTAGGTAAGGTTGTTTCAATAAATTTTGTACGTACCTTGTCAAGTAAACTTCTGTTCATTCTTTCCACCATACCGCTTTCTTGTGGTGTATATGGCATGGTGTATTGAAGTTCGATACCCTTATTCCTGCGAAAATTTTCAAAATAATTCGAAACAAATTCTCCTCCATTGTCTACTCTTATTTTCTGTGTTTTTAAATTATGCTGTGTTTTAATTAACTTTACAAAATCAATAATATTTTGATCTCCTTCACTTTTATTTTTTAAAAGTTTAACTACTAGAAAATGAGAAAAATCATCTATTAGTACTTGAAAGTATTTATATCCTTCTAGGGTAGGAGTTGCTATAGGACCCGCTATGTCTGAATGAATCAATTGACCAATATTTGTTGTGACTTCAGTATAAAATGGTTTTCTAGTTTCTTTACCTTGGACACAAGCTTTACAAATATCATATTAAATGGTAACCCTAACTTCTTCAAGCTATCTCTATTCAGATGCCCTAACCGTCTATGCCAAATATCTTTATTAAAACTTTCATTTAATAAGCTAGTATCATTGGTATCTAAAAAATTACAATTTTCATGTCGAAAATCAATATTTAACAAGAATAGATCATTAACTGTATTGCAATAAAAAGAAAAATTATTTTTAGATAAGACTGCATACTGTTTATTAGGACTTTTGCTATTAAAAACAACCCTAAAATTTTTCTTTATCAATTTTGCGACATAAAACAGATTGTGTGACATATCTCGTATAATTATAGCATCTATTTTAATTTCTCTACCTTGACAAAATCCCTTAACTGTACCTGCTCTGTTAGCATACAAAACTTGATTATTTTTAGCTGTACCAATCTTGACGGTTTCAATGTCTCTAACATCTGTCATATTCTTCTCCACTTCACCCATTACCATATGTTGAGTGCAAAATAAAACTATTTACATTCTTCAAACCTGGAGTAACACTTAATGCTATGAATGCAATCTCATTTGCTTTATTTGCACGACTACATTGAGTTTGTTGTTGACTAGGTTGGTCATGACCTCTATTGTAACTTGAACTATTACCTCTAGTATTTTGGTAGAAATTTTTGTTGTAGCCTCTACGTCCACTAAAATTTCCTCTTGAATACCCTTTTGTTGCATTTTGTCGACACTCCGAAAACCTGTGGCCATTTTTGCCACATTTATAACAGGCATAAAAGGACATTTCATTGTTAACATTCTGTCCTTGTTTAGCTCTACCTTTTTTTGCTTCATCTAAGAATCTTGATTTTACGAAATCCATCGTGACACCCGTATTGATTGTCTCGATTGCTGTGATTACATATTCATATTCATCATTTAAAGATAAAAGCAAATGGCATACTTTATCTTCTTCTTCCATTTTTGATCCTGTACTTTCGAGGTCTCTAATGAGTGTATCAAACACCATAGAATGATCTTCTAATTTGTCGTTTCTTTTCAATTTTAACGTAAGTAATTTCCTTTTCGGAGTTAGTTTGGTAAATACGCTTTTTCTTTCAAACACATCTTGTGAAGATTTCATCATATCTTTTGCTGTTTTGGAGTCCTTCACCAAGTCTAAGTGTTTGTCAGTTAAGCATTGAA
Source organism: Lochmaea crataegi (assembly GCA_947563755.1). Taxonomy (NCBI): domain Eukaryota; kingdom Metazoa; phylum Arthropoda; class Insecta; order Coleoptera; family Chrysomelidae; genus Lochmaea; species Lochmaea crataegi. The sequence continues at coordinate 25,984,608 of OX387425.1, forward strand.
CGATGATGCTCTTCACTTTCGCATCTTTTAATTTGAAATTATTTTTTTCTCGATCTGCTGTAAAGTCAACTTCCGTATTTATTAATAAACTAGATATTTGTCTTTCTTCTAGTATGGTTCTCACCCGAAACTTCCAATTATTGAAATTGCTGGAACTTGTCAACTACGGCATATTTGCCACTGTACTACTTGTACTTGCCATATTTGAAGATACTTTTTGATCAACTTGAACTTGCTTTCTATATTTGTAATTTTAATAGCCCATAACCTGTTATTGTTAAATAAGGACTGGTGAAGGAATTGATTAATTGCTATACTTTAAATAAACTTAACACTTGTAAAACAAACCATTTATTGTTGCATTATTTACAGATACATTCAAACACAAACGGAACATAGGGATTTTAAGCATTGTATCAGAACTGCTTTTGAACTAGTCGACCAACATCCAGCTTCAACAGATTAAAAACACGATTATTACAATCGTTTATTTGGACACCTATAACATATCGTACAATTCCCACCACTCCGTATTCTCAACGGTGGGCGGTCCTTAATTAGCGTCAGACAGTCAGTGAGTCAGTCGATCGATGAGAGTGTTCAAGCTCATAACTTTGTTTCAATTTAAAGAATCCTATTTTGTTTTATTTACGAATTTATTTTTATTTTGTAAGCCGTTATGGCCAAAAGAAAACAAAACATATTATCTTAACTCGAAACATTGATTGTTAAAGAGAATTTAACAATTAATTTTCGATTTTAACAACATAAAACATAAGCATATTGTTTCAATATGTAGCGACGTTTACTACCCCCATCAAATAATGTTTTGTTGGTGGACTATTTAGATCGGCGAATACACTACATTCCCATGTTCCGTTTCTATTTGAATGTATCTGTGTATCTAATCAAAAGGCACAACTTACCTACTAATGACATCAGGGTTTCAATATAAAAATATTTTAATAATTCCTAACTCTGGTTTTCTTAAATTAAATTCAATTCACGTCTTCGTTTTAAATAAGCTGCACTAAATACCAAACGCTATTGCAATAATCTTTAATTGTAGGGGGTGGAGGGGGCACTTTCGACCATTTAATATATTTTGATTTGAAAGAAGTACTGACATCATATATTTTTTAACTAATTAAATTAAAACGATTATCTGATCACTTTTAGATATTTCGGATATTTCTCTTAAATTGTAAGTAATATTTAATTTGTTAGTAAAAATAAAAATGTTTACATATTGGCCGAATCTACACCAGCATGGGGTAGATTCGGCCGGTACTTGGGGCACTTTCGGCATATTTAAATTTAAAGCAAATTTTGAAAACATGGTGCATCATAAACACGATAAATTCAGAAAAATCTAAAGTTTAATAACTTAAAAAATGAAATACAAAATTATTCCTTAAAATCCTAAAAACAGAAACCAAAAAATATATTTAAAATTATGTAAAAAATAGTTATTTTCCTAACAAGTGCGGAAAGTGATACTTTTCCGCACGCGACTGCAGTTGACCCGAACGACGCGGAGCGGAGTTCGGGCAAGCGGTCAAGGGCGGGAAAGACACTTTACGCATGAGTTAGGAACATTATTTTTTCTACGGCCGTATATACCAACCCATTTTTCAAAAATTATTTTATTTCAACATACATACAGTGAACGGCTAAATTATGGAATATTATCATTATTTCGAGAACCGTCGAGTTTTAAGGGAAATCCCGAACCAGATCGATTTTTGTTGTAAAATACCCATGTTATAACGTACATGGAGTAGGGATGACGTCACCGGTGTAGGTGTAATGACGTAATCGTAAATTTTTTTAAATAGAAATCGGTATAAGGTGATACCTCATTTGAACGAGAATTTAATTCTCTATTTAACATTACATTTTTAACTAAAATATTTTTTTGGGTACGAAAACATTTTTTTTAATTTAAATTCAACCAAATTACAACTAATGATGTAATTAATAATGTACTTTAAAGTAACCAAATTATGCATAACAATTATTTTAAATTAAATGTTCGAAATACCATCCATCGGTTCCTTGACAATATGCGAATCTACGGACGAATTCATCAAGTGCATTGCGGATGACTTCTGGAGTAATAAGACTCATTTCATGCCTGATTCTATCTTTCAAGTCCTGTAAGTTTTGGGGTCTATTGACATAAACTTTCGATTTTATGTAACCCCACAGGAAAAAGTCTAGAGGTGTTAGATCTGGCGACCTTGCTGGCCACTCTATAAAACCTCGTCTTCCGATCCACCTCGCGGGAAAGCAATTATTTAAAAATTGACGTACTTCACGTGCGTAATGCGAAGGGGCTCCATCTTGTTGAAACCAGATATTTTCACTAGGTAAATTTGGATTATTGGCATTTGGATACATGTTAGCAAGGTCAGGTATAAGTTGATTTCTCAAAAAAGTTAAATACTAGTTGAATTTTGTAGGGATGGTATTTTTCTTTTTTTTCAAATATGTAATACCGATCTTTGGGAAACTCCAGCATATTCACCCATTTGTGTTGAACTACTGTGAGGATTGTCATGTACATTTAATAAAATATCAAGATTCACATTGTCTTCAATTTTAGGACGCCCAGCGTTTGGAATATGTTTAACGTTCCCAGTTTCTCAAAATTTTCGGACTATTTTACTTACTGTTGATTGGCTGATGAGTCTGTCGGGATATTTTGCATTGAATAAATTGCATACGTCGTTCTGTGTTCTTTTTTTATTTCCGCATCCGCTAAGGATTAATATTTCTATGCGATGTGTTTCATTTAGGTGAGACATAATTTACTATTACAATTGACAACTGATGACAATTCGCAAAATCAAAACACTTACGACAATAAATATTACAGTAACTATGCCACTATCACTTGCTTGAATTAACATTTGACAAAAAGTTTCAGTGTTTATGAGAGAACTTTTTGTGTCCATTATTATTTTTACTTATTTTTGCTTTTTTAAGTATTACTTCAGAAAGTCATGGATTCAAGCATTAATTGTAATTTGGTTGAATTTAAATTAAAAAAAATTGTTTTCGTACCCTTAAAAAAATATTTTAGTTAAAAATGTAATGTCGTTAAATAGAGAACTAAATTCTCGTTCAAATGAGGTGTCACATTATACCGATTTCTATTTAAAAAAATTAACGACACTACACCTACACCGGTGACGTCATCCCTACTCCATGTACGTTATAACATGGGTATTTTACAACAAAAATCGACCTGTTTCGGGATTTCCTTTAAAACTCGACGGTTCTCGAAATAATGATAATATTCCATAATTTAGCCGTTCACTGTATACAAAACTTTAACTAAAAACTACTAATTATTATAAATATTAATATTAAAAACACAATTACGTTACATTCTGTAAATTACTTAAAATTGCCGGTTCAGTGGAGTTATTTGAACAACTTTGACGTTTTAGTAACAATTACACGCCTGGGTTGTCATAGCAACTGATATCAAACCCTAGTGGTTTGATAGTTGTTTTGTGACACTACTTTAAAGAATGTACAAGGTTATATAAAAATATCTTCATTATTTTATATTTTCAAAAAATTAAAAATGCAAGAAAAAGCTAGAAAAGATGTAGATTTTATTTGATGGACTATTTCGTAAATATTCATTTACCTGTTGTAACAATAGTTATAACTTCCGAAGTAAAAAACTATCTAATAAGGTCAAAATTTGCATAATTTTACTTTCCCGCACTAGTGCGGGAAAGTGACACTTTCAAAACTAAAATGCGTGCGGGAAAATGGGTTAAAACGCACGGTCGTAGAAAAAAATTATTTTACATTTAGTTCTTCAAAATTGTAGTAAAATGTGACGGTTGAATCTCGTCTTGACGTCGAATATTTTTTTAAAATTCCTATTATATTCTCCTTATTGCATATTTCTACGTCCTCCACTTGGGGAAAGGAAAATTTATTAGTTGCTCCCGTTCTCCGAAAATATTCTACCTCAAATGAGTCACAACTTTTTGCACATGGCCTACATAATGCAAAACAGTATTTTTTAATACGAATTTAACCAAAATATAGTCATTTAACATTACACTACCAGCATCATTTTTAAAAGCTTCCTTTATGTTTCACTACAATATTCAATATCTTCTACATCGGATTCACTGCTGGAAGTATCAAAAATCTTCTTTTTAACTTGCTTAATTTTTTTTAGTTCAGTTTCATTATTTTTGTCTTCGTTACACCTTTTTCTCACTTGTTTTGCAGATTTTTGTGCTTGTCTTTCAGATTTTTTCGCTTGTTTTCTCTTTTTCTCTTCCTCAAGTTCTTCTATTCTAGTTTTCTCCAGAGTCTCTGTGTAGATCCTAGATTTTCCTTGGTTGGCCCTAGGCCGTCTAATAATTATAGGTTTCTGTGCTTTTGGGAAAGACCTTACAGCCTCAGGAGTAATGAAGTTAGTTCTTATATGTGGTTCTTCTGTTTTTGTATTTATTGTTTCTTCCTTATCTGGTGTAGTTTCTCCCTCAACTAATGTAATTTCTTTCTCAACTGGTGTAGTTTCTCTGGCAGCTTGTATAGACGACTTATCTATTTGATGATCATTTGCTCCCTGATTAGTTACTAAATGTCCAGGATCATTATAGACGTAGGTGGCATCAAAATCGGTGTCACTAAACGCTGAGGAATTAGGAGGCCAAATCCCTGGTAATTTCATAAATGAATTTGTTATGATACTTGGGGAAAATGAGTCTAAAAACGGACGTTTCGTCAGTTTTGGGATCAGCTTGACAGTAATGGTTCTTCCAGGGCTACTTGACATCCAGTCATTAAAAGACATCGCACATCTACTTTTAAATGGCCCAAACACCCCAAGATCTAGTGGCTGGAGTTTGTGAGATGTGTGGGGAAGGAATGACTGGAAAATAATACCATTATCTCTGGCATACGAAATCGCTGCTAATGATACATGCGACTCGTGATTATCCAATAAAACCGGTATTTTATTTTCTTCATTGCATTTAGTATGCTTGACAACATGTTCTAATGTTTTAACAAATAAGTCGCCTGTCATCCACCCAGACTTATTTCCAAACGCAACACTTGAAGTTGGACTTCCAGTTGATCACGAGTCAAACCGTAATAATTAATGTTTGCGCACTGTGTGATATACTTGACAATCATATCCTCCTGGGAAGTAGAAAAAATGATTCTGGTAGCGTATTTCTTTTTTTCTTATAGTCTAGTATAGTAAATACTTACTAGTTCTTGTATTAAGAAAGGTATAATGAAAAGTATCGTTCATTACACATCCATAAATGCTTTTCCCGTGCTTGCACGACTTCCCGTGTTCGGCTATGCCTCACACGCCTTATCTTGCTCGAGATTTTCCTCAGCGAGTTACATTTTGTGATTAGATAACGGACGAAATACAACTAAATTCTCAATTTCTAAGAAACATATTGTTTTTAGATGATCATAAATTTTCATAGTAATTACGTATGGGCAGAAGAAAACCCGCACAATATTATAGAGCACCGTTTTCAAAATTTTTTTCCAGTTAATATGTGTATTGGAATTATATGGAACTACTTAATTGGGCTACATTTTCTGCCTCAGCCATTAAATGGAATTGCTCACACAGTTTCCTCCAAAATGATCTCCCTGAACTACTTGAGGATATCCCACTCAATATTAGACAAAACATGTGGTTCATGTTCCAGTACATTTTAGTCAGATTTTTAGGAAATATATGTAGATGTATTTTATTCCAACCGTTGGATTGGTCGAGAAGGGCCGCAACACTGGTTTTGCTAACATGATCACTTCTGCTATCTTCTAGCTAGAAGGTACATGTTTTAATCTAAGTGCTGCATTAAATAGATATGTATCTATGTATTCCTTTCCTGGGTACATTTTTTTAAATCTCACCTGTGATAAAAAAAAACCTGGTGCTTTCTTTGGTTTCAAATTTGTTTTCAATTTTCACGTCGAGTGGAGTTGTAGTTATGGGTTTTTGAATTCATCTGCACAATTTATAACCGGTGGAAGTATCTGTTAAGGAGGTGAAAGCACAGTTTAAGAGAAGCTTAAAGAATTAAAGGTTTTTCATTTGTGGATATCGTGTATTTGTATGTATGTGGTTTTGATAAACTTATTGTTATCAAAGTTTAAAAAATATGTTTTTATTCAAATACCGGAAATAATTGGTTGGTAATAGCCTAATAGTTTGTACTTGAATATATATAATTAATTATACCCACGTTTAACTGAGTAAAAAAAATTAAACATCAAAAACGACATCGGTTAATGGAAAAACTTAAACACCTTTTTTCAATTAGCAATAAATATTTTACATCTATAAATATTAGTATCAAAGTTCAATGTTTTCTGAGTTACCTTGCCACAGCCAAACAACTTTGTGCACACAAATTTTATAGTTGTAAAAAATAGCCTTGAATTTACACGTGTTATATAATTAAGAAAATTTCATTTAGTAATGATAATAAATATAAATCCAGCTTAAGTACAGGGATAAGTAACCTAACAGGAAGTGCACGTCTAATGGAAGATTTGGAAATTTAGTCACATTAGTTTCTGCTTCATATAATATATTGTAATAATAGATGGCGCACAACGCGTGAATTTTATTTAGAATATTTGTAAGCGATTCACAGCAAAACAGCAAATTTATTGAAATTGACGGTAGATAATTTAGTCCAGGAAATATAGCCTGAAAATAACCATTTTGCATTGTTTCCATCAAAGTGGATGATTGTGAGTGAATAGAGGGCAAAATTGATGTAGAATGAGATGCACTTTTCCCGATCTTCGAAATCGTTTGGCAAAAAAATTTTCTGGGGTGAGTATGGTGCGATTTGAGTAAAAATAACGTTTTTCTTGTATATCTTTTCACCCCTCAATTTTACAATAAAAACGTTAGGAACTTTTCTTTTCCTCTTCAAAAGATCTACAAAACTAGACTTTGCACGTCAAAAAATATTAATTAGGTCCGAAGTTATGAGCAAATAACCATTAATTACAATATTATTAATAAACAAATTAAAAAACCCGATATTATTATCATGACGTCTTTATATTACACCTAATTATGCCCTCACATGTACAAATAACGTGTACAAAATCTGGAATCTGTAACTTGATTAGTTTGCAAATTATGTTGTTATAAACAAATTTATTTATTCTAGCCCTGTACAACATTGCCCATCACCCGTATTTATGCGGTTTGCTTTGTTGGCAGATGTCACTGTGATAAGTCATGTGTCGTTATTATTTTTCAAAAATATGCAATTCCGCGGCCGTGGGAATGATTATTTAAAACGACCTTAGTTGCAAAATGCAATATACCGCGTGCTCAACGAATTTTGCAATATATTATTACGTACATTGATAGAGCATAAACAAAGCTGTAATCTGAAAAAAGATTCGTTTAGATTGCTTGAAAAACAACGGAGTAACAAACCGTCAAAGTTAAAGGCTCATTGTACAACAATTTCGAGGTGCAGCGAAAAAAAAAATATATTCATGGTCGGAAAACGGACTACTTTCAATGTGCAAAATATTTATTCAAAGGGGAACAGATAACTAAGCCAAAAGCCATTTCCAAAGTTCAGGCGACGCTATCATTTTTGCTATCTGGCTCGTGACGACGGAGTGTGGGGAGCCGACTCGGACTCGACTCACTCGAGAAAATTTCTCGCTGCGCGACTTCAAAATCGACCACCGAGCTGCATTGGCACTTTTCTCGGGAACTATCCAAGATAAATTAATGATTTTTTTTTTAATTTCATACTACTCGACGAGGGGAATCTATTTTTATTATCTGCAATTATCAAATTTCACATCCCGAGTCGATAATGTCGCTTTTATGAAATGTCTGAAGTTTGCGGTATTTTTTTCGGCTGACATTAATAATTTTCATTTGGAATAATTGTATTGTAATAACATGAAAATGTAACTCATTAGCAACTATCCTTTTATTTCATATATAACAATTGAGTATTTTCATTAAATTATTTCAATTGTTCAAAAATTGTTATTTACGTTATGTATTTTGTACTTATTTCTCAAAAGTACAGTTAATCTGCGTTAACGTCTTCTGTTGCGTCAGCTCTCTGTATTTATAATGTGTAATATATTATTAAAAAAAATTAATAAATATAATGTTTCATACGTTTGTCTTACATTACCTATTACTATCCTAAATTTGAAACAAATTATGTTGTAAAAAATTCCAAAAAATTTACTGTACAAATAACTTTTTTCACAACTTATCATAATTTTTAATAATTGCTATACATGAAATAGACAGTTTTATTAATGTCAGCCGAAAAAAATACCGCAAACTTCAGACATTTCATAAAAGCGACATTAACGACTCGGGATGTGAAATTTGATAATTGCAGATAATAAAAATAGATTCCTCTCGTCGAGTAGTATGAAATTAAAAAAAAAATCATTAATTTATCTTGGATAGTTCCCGAGAAAAGTGCCAATGCAGCTCGGTGGTCGATTTTGAAGTCGCGCAGCGAGAAATTTTCTCGAGTGAGTCGAGTCCGAGTCGGCTCCCCACACTCCGTCGTCACGAGCCAGATAGCAAAAATGATAGCGTCGCGTGAACTTTGGAAATGGCTTTTGGCTTAGTTATCTGTTCCCCTTTGAATAAATATTTTGCACATTGAAAGTAGTCCGTTTTCCGACCATGAATATATTTTTTTTTTTCGCTGCACCTCGAAATTGTTGTACAATGAGCCTTTAACTTTGACGGTTTGTTACTCCGTTGTTTTTCAAGCAATCTAAACGAATCTTTTTTCAGATTACAGCTTTGTTTATGCTCTATCAATGTACGTAATAATATATTGCAAAATTCGTTGAGCACGCGGTATATTGCATTTTGCAACTAAGGTCGTTTTAAATAATCATTCCCACGGCCGCGGAATTGCATATTTTTGAAAAATAATAACGACACATGACTTATCACAGTGACATCTGCCAACAAAGCAAACCGCATAAATACGGGTGATGGGCAATGTTGTACAGGGCTAGAATAAATAAATTTGTTTATAACAACATAATTTGCAAACTAATCAAGTTACAGATTCCAGATTTTGTACACGTTATTTGTACATGTGAGGGCATAATTAGGTGTAAAATAAAGACGTCATGATAATAATATCGGGTTTTTAATTTGTTTATTAATAATATTGTAATTAATGGTTATTTGCTCATAACTTCGGACCTAATTAATATTTTTTGACGTGCAAAGTCTAGTTTTGTAGATCTTTTGAAGAGGAAAAGAAAAGTTCTTAACGTTTTTATTGTAAAATTGAGGGGTGAAAAGATATACAAGAAAAACGTTATTTTTACTCAAATCGCACCATACTCACCCCAGAAAATTTTTTTGCCAAACGATTTCGAAGATCGGGAAAAGTGCATCTTATTCTACATCAATTTTGCCCTCTATTCACTCAAAATCATCCACTTTGATGGAAACAATGCTCCCAACTCTATATTTCCTGGACTAAATTAACCTTGCCGGCCATGCAGTAAAATGGGCTTTTTATATCTCAAATTAAAAGTAATGTACAACGACGACCAAATCACAAAATGGTTAAGTTGAAATAATCTTAATTTAAAAGTGTTTTTTATGGAATTATTCTGTATTTTTTTATATAATGGAGATTTTTGATATTATTTTTTAATCACGAATTTTGTTCCGATGAAGTTGACGAAGTAAAACGAAAAAAAAAAAACAAAATATAGAATATTCAAACAACATAATAAATATAAAAATTGCAAATAAACAACATCTTACAATCAAAGAATAAACACCTAATAATAAATTACCTAGCATAGTTTATGAAACTCCTTGCAAAAATTGTGATAAGAAATAAATTGGTCAGTCAAAAAGGTCTCTTAATATAATAGAATAACATCCCGTAAAAGTGACAGCAAACGTCACCCAGAGAAATGTGCACTTGCTGAACACGTATTTTCTGAAGGTCACATAATGAATTATGAACATGCCAAAATTTTAACGACAGAAATTAATAATAAAAAACGGATCTTTTTAGAAACAGCTTATACTGGGTATCCCGTAAATAAGTACCGTCAACTAGAAGCATGATAGATCGTTAAGAAATATTTAAAATACAACTCTCTAACCTTCTTAGTTTGTGAGGGTGAGTGGAAAAGGCAATCAGAAGAATAAAGTGATACAATCTAACTAGAACTACTACAAAAGTATGGAAAATAAACATAAACGATTAAACGAATATCATCAAAAACAAATAACACTGACAACTGTCATAACTAGTGACATAATGACAGAAGTGAAATGGTGACTTACCAAAAGTCCCTAGAATTACTGGCCACCGATGCATTGAGAATTCAGCTAAAAGGTCACTTTAAATTTTAAGATTTATGCTTCGGGGGTGTATTCATTGTCTTAATAAAGCAATAGAGATGTTCGTAATGATAAAAAACCTGCAAAAATCTTATGTTTTGAATGGTAGACATTAACTGTCATTCTTGTCATAAAAACCACTTTTTGTTGGTCACACTGACCTTAAACTGAACTCCTCTATTCTGTCAAATTTTAATGAGCCATTGGCGTGGTACGTGGGTTTCATAAACTTTTATTGTACCATATTTTTGAAACACCCTGTATTTAGAGCTAAGACTTTTGTCTGCAATTCTTTATTAAATTTTTCACTTAAAAGGTACTCTTTGTTGAAATCGATACAACACTCCATTTTCAAGATTTTTAACTTTTTATTGCAGTAAAAGACCCTTTTTTATGTTGTAAATTTTATTAAACAATCAATTTGGTCTGACGAAAACCAGCACGCCCTGAAAGTTATACAGGTTTAAAATTAACGTATGGGCGGAATGTTTGGGGACCAGTTTATCGGGCCTTTTATTCCACCGGAATATTTAAATAGACCTAGATATATAAATTTTCTTAGAAATGATTCAATAGATTTTCTTGATGATAAAACTTATCAACGTAGACTGTCAATGTGTTTTATGCACGATGGGGCCTTGCCACATTTTACACTGCGAGCTAGGGAATTGCTAAATGAAAACTTTACGGGAAAATGGATAGGCCGTGGATTAGATGCACCAGTCAAATGGCCAGCACGGTCTCCTGCATGTGTTAGAAAGAAATATTCAAGATCGCCAGATTTGTTTATGTGATCTCTCTGTATGATGTTTTCGTTTTTAGTTGTTGTAGTTGTTTGTCAAGTTTTGACAATAAAAAGTAATTTTTGCAGTTTACGTTTCCGAATAGTATTTTATTAATAAAATTAGACTGTTCTTCCATTTAAAACCATTAGGTTATGGGCACAGGAATTGTTTAAGACAGTCTGTGTAAAAAGTGAAGCGGAAACATAAGGCTGCAGTAAAAACATACAGTAATGGAATAGTTTTCTGACAATTTGGAATTGCCAAATTGAATAACAGTAATTATCAACCATGGAAATTCAAAATGAAGATGATGTTAATCAGAGAGAGAACATGGAAGGTTGTCGACAAACCAAAACCAGAGACTCCAGATGAAAATTTGTCAAGTTTGGATGAGAAAGCACAGAGTTCTATATCCTTATCAGTAGAAAATAACCAAATAATCCACATCTGTAGTTGTTCATCAGCTAAGGATATATGGGATATTCTACAAAAGGTTCACGAAAGAGCGAATTTATCCAATATGCTTTATTTACTGAGAAAATTATACCAAGCCCAACTTGAACCTGGACAAAATATGTCGGAATACATAAGAACAACTCTGGAAATGGTCGAAATGTTAAGAGGTATCGGTGAAGAGATAAAAGACTTTCACGTAGTAGCACTTTTATTGGGGGGTCTCCCAGAAAAATTCGAAACTTTAGTTACAGCACTAGATGCTAGACCCGACGATGAACCCACTCTAGAATATGTGAAAGGAAAATTAATGGATGAGTTCAATAGAAAGCAAGGAAACGACAGTGAAAAAGGTAGAGAAACTGCATCGAAGATTCGATAAGGAATGTTTCATCTGTAAAAAGAAGGGTCATATTCACAAAGACTGTTATTTCCGTAAAAAGAATATTCAAAGCTGCAATGAAAAGTGATAAAAATGCAAATAGTGCAGTAGAAGAATTCTGTTTTTGTGAAAGTAACCGGAATTCGAACGAATGGTACATCTATTCTGGAGCTTCTAATCATATGACAAGCAACAAAAATTTCTTCGTTAACCTCCGATGTGCCGATGGAAATAAAATTTTTGTTGCGAATGGTCAAAAAATGGTATGTTCAGGAATTGGAGATGGATACCTTAAATGTCAAGTCGATGAAACATGTCAAAATGTTCATGTCACAGACGTTTTATATGTACCTCAATTACGAAGTAACCTATTATCAGTGAAGAGACTAACAGAAAAAGGATTCAACGTTGTTTTTGATCAACAACGATAAAATCATTGCTATGGGAATAATTGAGAATGGTATTTACAGATTATGTTTGAAGTCAGATGAGCGAGCAAATATAACAACACAAAGTCGGCACGAAAATTGTATTCACGCATGGCATAAACGACTAGGTCATAAAAATCCATTCGATATCAAAAGACTTGTGTCACATGATCTAGCCTCAGGAATAAAAATCGAAAATTGCAATAAAATCATGAATTGTGTGCGTTGCGTAAAAGGAAAACTAACAAAGAAATAAATGTCTAGATTTGATACATTCTGATGTTTGTGGTCCGATGAAAACAGAAACCCCAGGAAAGAAACGCTATTTTTTGACATTTATTGATGACCACTCCCATTATACCATATTATACCTCCTACATTCCAAAGATGAAGTATTTCAGAAATTTGAAGAATTCGTCGCTCTTGTTGAAAATAAATTCGGAGTGTTACCCAGAATGTTCAGATTTGATAATGGAGGAGAGTATTGTGGATCAGCTGTTCAAGGTTTTCTGAAGAAGAAAGGTATTTCCTTTCGAACTACAGTTCCGTATTCGCCCGAACAAAATGGCATAGCAGAACGTAAAAATCGAACCTTATGCGAAGCAGCAAGGTGTATGTTGTTTGATGCAGGATTGCCGAATAAATATTGGGGTGAAGCAGTTGCCACAGCGAATTATCTTCAAAATCTCCTTCCTACAAAAGCTATCGAATGTACTCCATCCATATGAACTGTGGAATTCAGAAAAACCAAGATTGGATCATCTCAGAGCTTTCGGCAGTGTGGCCTATACCTATGTTCCTAAAGAAACAAGAACAAAATGGGATGCTCGAGCACAAGCAGGGATTTTGGTAGGATATAATGAAACTTCCAATGGTTATAGAGTTTTGAATCCAGAAACCAATAAAATAACAATAAGTAGAACTGTAAAATTCTTCGAAGATAAAAACTACACTGATATGAAATCTGAATCTATCAAAATCTTGGATGAAGACAGTGAAATAGTTTTTGTAAACGAAGAGGAACAAAGTATCGAGGAAAAGGTTATTGCCGAAAATAATACTAATATTGGAAGTGAAGGGGCACGTTTGGATGATGAAGGGTTGGAGTATTTAAGACGATCTTCAAGAAATAATAAGGGAAAACCTCCTGAGAAACTGTCCTACTTTACTTCAAGTGAAACAAATGATGATCCTGAGACTTGGAACGAAATAATGGAATTACCAGAAAATGAAAAATTGAAATGGATGAAATGGAATCATTCAGGAAGAAAGGCGTATGGACGCTGACCGAGCTACCTCCGAACAAAAGAGTTATAAAATGTAAGTGGATTTTTAAGACAAAAATCAATTCAAATGGTGAAATAATTAAATATAAAGCTCGTTTAGTCGCAAAAGGTTACACACAAAAATATGGGGAGGACTATGATAGTATTTTCGCTCCGGTGATGAGACAAACGACTTTTCGAATACTGTTGTCAATAGCAGCTGTTCGTAAATTAAAAATCAGGCATTATGATATAAAAACCGCATATTTGAATGGTCTGTTGAATGAAGAGATTTATATGTCTAAACCAGAAGGTTATATAAATGAAAACGATTCCCATCTTGTATATAAACTCCACAAGGCAGTATACGGTTTGATGCAATCCGCGAAAGCATGGAATGATACTATAAGCGGAAAACTTTTGGAATGTGGATTTAAACAGAGTAAAAATGATCAGTGCCTCTATATGAAAATGAAGAAAGGGACTATACTATATGTATTGTTATATGTTGATGATTTGTTATATGTTGATGAGTGATACAATAGATTGGAGATAAACTCAATGAGAGTTTCGAAACGGACAACTTAGGAAATATTTCATCATTTTTGGGGATTAGGGTTCAAAGAACTGAAGATGGAACCTTTCTACTGGATCAAAAATCAAAAATTGATATTTTTCTCAAAAAAAAATTGATTGGAAAATGCCTCATGTGTAGCTACTCCAATGGATACAGAGTACCCCAAATTCGATACAAATTCCCCTTTATTACCCAATAATGAAAAATATAGAAAAGCAGTGGGGGCACTGCTATATCTTCCAACTACAACCCGTCCGGATATACCTCTTGCTGTAGGATATTTGTGCAGGCGAGTAAGTCAGCCAAGTCAGAAGGATTGGGATGCAGTCAAGAGAGTGCTCAAATGCCTGAAAGGTACAAGTAAAGAACGGATATGTTGATTCGGATTGGGCAGGTGATGTCTCTGATAGGAAATCTACAGCCGGTTTTATATTATTTCTCGGGAATAATCCTATATTATGGGCTAGCAAGAAGCAATCTTCAGTAGCCCTATCATCTACAGAGGCTGAATATATATCAGCGGCCTTGGCAAGCCAGGAAGTAGTTTGGTCAAGAAGACTTTTAGAAGATTTCGGAATACCTTGTGAATATGCAACTGTCCTTTATTAAGACAATCAAGGTTGTATCAAGCTAGCAACCAATGAAAAGTCTAGTTGCAGAACAAAACATATCGATGTCAGATTCCATCATCTACGTGATTTAGTTGACAGTGATATAATTCAATTCATCTATTGTGAAACTTCAAATATGATTGCTGATGCTTTCACAAAGCCTCTCCCCAAGGAAAAGTTTCAACGACTCAAAACATCAATGGGACTCATCGAAGAATAATCTGTCGAGTGGGGGTGTTAGAAAGAAATATTCAAGATCGCCAGATTTGTTTATGTGATCTCTCTGTATGATGTTTTTTGTTTTTAGTTGTTGTAGTTGTCTGTCAAGTTTTGACAATAAAAAGTAATTTCTGCAGTTTACGTTTCCGAATAGTATTTTATTAATAAAATTAGACTTTTCTTCCATTTAAAACCATTAGAATGTAATCCAATGGAGGATTCTGCCGTGTGGAGAATATTAAAACAAAAAGTAATCTACACCAGCCAATACGGTGGGAAAATTCAGAGAATGAATAGAAACGGCTTACAGTGAGTTGTCTCTTGAAATATTTTTGCTGAGGAAGATAACCAACCAAATGAAAAAACGTATGCAAAAATTAAGGACGTCATTTTGAACATTTAATTAAATATCTATCAAAAACTAAGATACGCCAACTAGTTTATTTAAATGGCTGTTCTAACCACGGTACGTTCTAACAATACAAAAGTATTTATTCGGAAAAAATAAATCGGTATGAAAAAAATTAAAATGAAATAATTTTTGTTATATCGAGTGTCCCAAATTAAAGCAAAACCAGTGTAACTAAATTTGTATTGTTATATCGCAAAGTGTGAATCTTAAACCAATAAATCGTTATTAACAAACAGATAATTGAGATTAAAGAAAAGTGTGATACATTTTTGAGTTCTGCTTTTCAAACTCATTCCAACGAAGTATCGCAAGACCCTCCTTGCTATTTAAAAAATGTGAGGGAGTAGCTGTCAAGTGTAAGGGGTAAAAGGGGTGACAATTTTTTGTATGTTATAAAACACCTCGAATAAAATAAAAATTGACAGGTTCGAGGATTTTTCATCTTTGTCTTAAATAACGGAGTTTCCTAGGGGAGTAAGACTTAATATCCACACCGTATGTACCATTTTCAATATAATAACTCCAAACTACTTTTATCAAAGTAACAAAGAATTTTTATTTTAAATTCGGCGAAGATAATGTAAATGTAGCTATACTCCGAAATTATGGCATTTAGGTATAGGGAACATTCCATGAAAAATTTTCAGTATTTCTTAAGGATTTCACAAGGCAAAAAATATACAAGGTGAACCACAACAATGTAAATACCATCATAATATCGGCCATATCACAAGATCCTTGCACACCAAACTCTATCCGTTTCCGAGATAATTGAGGCGTTCAATACTCACTCTGTATAAATGCTGGCGGCATTAATAAAAAGTGAACATTTTTTGCTTCCCTCATATAACACTCATTTGAGATATTTTTTTGGTCCTCTAAAAAGGCAACTTTCATTTAAATCTCGTAACTTTTACGGTTTCCAAAACTGCAATGCTGGTACCCTCTAAAATGATCAGTCTGTATATTGCAATAACACAGAAAATAATTGTAAAAATGACTATTTCCCGTTTAGGACCCAAATACTGTTCGTTCAAGCTATACAAAAAGTCGACATTCAATTTTTGCAAATTCCCCATTTGGCATCAAAAAAAGGAAGCACCTGGTCTGGTTAAATGCCTCATAAACACCGCATTTAATTTATTTAGCTCTTTATATGGAGCAAATCTGGCTCTCTCATAATTAAATGATATTTCAAGCTATGAGAAAAGTATATATAGCTACGATTTGTTTCCAATCAGAGTTTAAGAAAACATATTTGATTATTTTTTATTTATTATTACCCTAAGAGGGTAAATTGGGGGATGAAAATTTTAAATAAACGCACAGGCCAAACCCTTGGGACTAGAAACTTAAAATTCAGCACACGTACTACTCATATGACGAAGGCATTCACTAAGGAAGGATTTTTAAAAATTTATCCCCCAACGGGGTGGAATAGGGAATAAAAGTTTGTAGGAAAATTTTTATTCCTTGGACATAAGTATTTGTATGAAATTTCGTATGATTGAGTACGGCAAAAATAATGAGTTAAGTATTTCAGCGTTTTCTAAAATTCAACCCCTAAGAGGGTAAAATCGGGGAACAAAAATTTTAAATAAACGCACAGACCAAACCCTTAGGGCTAGAAACTTAAAATTTCGCACACGAATTCCTCATTTGAAGAAGGCATCCACTAAGGATGGATTTTTCAAAATTCAAATAATTTGTTTTGTATTAAACCTACTGCGTGTAAAGAAAAGTAATGTTCCACTCATTTTAGGATTTTTTAGGTATCTATAGGTAGGTAAGTTAAGTATGTTTTCATCACGACCCATCACCGCGCCGCGTCACCTGACAGGTTCGCACCACTGCTGCTCCCAGCGGGCGACAGAGTATTCAACCAGAACGAGGCAGACGCGTTAGGGCAGACGTTGTTGACGGTTGTATGCGAATTATAAAAATTTAATTTTTGTTATTGATTGGATTTACTTTACATGAGATTTGTTGTTGTTTGTTGTTAAGTAGGTATTTCTGTGTTACATACATAGCAATCCTAATAGGTAGGTATTGATATGAATTATAGTGTTGACATGTATACTAATTTATTTATTGTAATATATTTATTTGGGCGCCAATTAATATGAATTTAAATTTAAATTTTAGTGATATCATACATCACTCACCTTTTATAATGGCTCTTCACCTCAGGTTGGGTTCATGGCCCTAATGCTCACTTAGTTTCTTTTTTTTTATTTTATTATTTAACATATCCTCAGGCCGGTCCTGTGTCCTTGCCCTTGAATAATAGGAACTATCTAACTGTGAAGCAGTTTTGCCAACTTTATAGGAAGAAAACTCTTTATATTTGAAATTTATGAAAAATATTTTTTAATTTATTCTCTATTATGCGGCGTATTTATACAAAATTGATAAGTAAAGACATAAGGAACAATTCAAAACACTTATCTAAATGATCTTTCGCTCAACATTCACACTAAATGAGGTTTTTATATCTAATAAATATATATGAAATTATGCAACTCTTTTTACATGTATCACTAAAAACCAAAGACAAAACAGAACATCTGTTTCTAGCAGATTTTATATACAAAATGGACGATATTGTAATCGTAACGAAGAGGAATAAATATCAAGTTCTGGATTTATTCACACGCACGTAAGTTTAATGATTTAATTTATAGTTTATAGAATACCTTTTATCTTATTACTTTTTGGAAATTGGATAATTACTTCTTTTCTGTGTTTTAGACCTTTCTGGGCCTTGGAGTCCCTCGTAGAAGTGGCTTCGATATGGCTTCGGGGTCGGCTTGGAAAGATTTTCAGTTCTGCTTACCTCTCGGAGTTTTCACTCATAGTTTATTTGAGGAATTTAATATTTACAGAGGTTATTTAACATCTGTTTTTAACAGGCACTTGTAAGGAAGGTTAGTAACACAAATTCACTTTATAGTTTCACCTTTTAACTTAACGTAGCCTAATTTTAACTCAATTTTGTAACACGAAAAAACTTATACTTCTCAATTCTGTATCTTTTTTCGTAACTACCCGTTTCTAATCAATAGCAACGTATCAATTTTTTTTATTCAACAACCATATGTCTCTTTACTTTTAAGTTTTTCTATATTTGCTGAGCAATCAAATTCATTTAATAATTTTTGATTTCTGTTATTTGACTTGATTATTTTATAATTTGATCTTTTTCTGATATGAAAGTTTATTTTTAATGTCAATAATTTATTATTGTTTTTATCTTTTAGTTAAAAAAATATTAAAATTATTTGGCATCTGTTTTAATTTCAGTTGCCATGTCCTTTCTTCCGTTCGAGTTGACAAATCTAGATTCACACCTTGTTAAATATGTTCATAAGTGTACTTTTTCTATTTTTACCAGTGTCAGATTTTATAACCTAACCAATAATTTTTAATTTTCAGGTTCTTTCTTTTTAGATTTATGATGAGCCAAGAAACTTTTGCAAAGCTTTTGAAAATTCTGAAACTATGTGATAGGATTTCAATAAATTAGAGAAAAGTTATAAAGATTCCCGTTTAAAGTTTGGGTTGTAAACATTTGTCAGGTGATTTGTTTATATTTTATTTAGTTGAATGTAATTCAAATTTTATACTGAAATAACCCTTGTTTGGTGTATGTGTTGTATGATTCCACTTTCCATATCAGTATATTTAGTTTGTGGTATAGTTAGAAACTCAAAAACGCCTTTTACGTCTTGTGGCGCCATCTGCTGGATTTCTGCAGAAGTTTTCATAGTGATAAAATGAAAATAAATAGTTTGCTGTTACTTAAAATACCGGCAATTTTGAATTTACTATATTTCATTTTATTTCAATAAAAGGCATTGGGATAAAATAGAAAAAAAATGAAAGAATGTAATCTAAATAATGATACAAAAGACATATATGTTAACAAAAGTCAAATTTTATTCATAAAATAACTTTTGGTGGAATTAAAATTATCTTAGCCAAAATATCATTCGAACACGTATAATTGTTTGTTCTTTTATTAATTTATTTAGGTACGACATAAAAAAATTCATATTTTTAGTTGAGTTTCTTGTAACGGTAAATGTTGCTTTTAGTTGGGCGCCAATTTGTAACGGTAAATGTCTGTACCCCACAAAGGGCACCAGCTCGAAGGGCGGTGATTCGACCCCAAGTTTATGTCACACAGGGATAACAGAAGGGTTGTAAAAGTTGAGGGCGCCACTACCTTTTAACGATAAAAACTACAAAAAACTAAGGCGGAAAAGGTAGAAACGCCTTGTAAAATTTAAATAAGTTAATAATAAAAAAGTTACTAAAAATCACCCCGGGCGATATCTCCCTCAACTTTTATAGTTGAGGATTTAAAAAAATGAAAGATGCGAGTTAAAACAAATTTATTCTGCCACAGGGAATGAACAACGGAATTTAATAGAGGAATTTGTACTTTTATAGGTACTTAGCTTAGATAAAGTGGTTTCCTGGAGAAGAAGTTAGGTCTAGATCTGAACTGATGTGTTCTGTTCTAGGGCGGTATTTTGGGGTTCTATCCTGGGGTTCTATCCTCGGGTTGTATTCTAGGCTATATTCTTGGGGTTATATTCTAGCCTAGGGTTATATTCTTGGGTTTATATCCTCGGCGTTATATTCTAGCCTAGGGTTATATTCTCGGGTTAAATTCTTGGGTTATATCCTAGCCTAGGGGCTGTGCTTACCAAAGCAAAATTCATAAGATAGGTACTTAAGATATGAAAGATAGCGAAAGATGATCTGTCCCCTTAGGCGGTCGATAACAGAAAAGGGTGTTTTACGTGGCGTTATGCAAAAAATGGAAGCGTCCGTTGGCAGACGTCAATTGTCTAACGGTCAGGGTTGAAGAGTTTGGAATCACAGAACTATAATTGGAAGTGGCTAGTGACGACGAGCGCTAATTAAAAGGATTTATTCTGTAAAATCGAAACAGGTCGATTGACATGTTACATTCTCTTTAAAGTTGTGTTGATAATTATCTATACATATAAAATGCTGAATGCTGAATGCCTGAATAACTGACTGACGGATCAACGCACAGCCTTAACCGCTGATTGTACAGACCTGAAACTTGGAGGGTATGTTCTTTGTATGACGTAGGCATTCGGTAAGAAAGGATTTTCCGAAACTCTGCCCCTAAGGGGGTGAAAAACAGGGGCAACGTTTGAATGGAACAACGTGATTCCTTTGGTCCAATCTACTTCAAATTTTGAGTAAACATTATTTAACAGAATGGATCGAAGACGTGTTTCGTATTTTATTGAAAATGATCGCCTAGCGGGGTTAAAAAGGGGTAGAAACTTATTTTGGTGGTGATTTGCATGGAACTTGATATCAATACTCCTTAATGCTTTTGATTTAAATTACATTTTATTTTGACACGTTTGCAAACTCAATCCGATTTTATTCAAAAAACGTTGAACTCACTTAACAGCTTGGTGTAATGCAATGATCTTTAAAATTGGAATGTCAAATATGAAAGAATATTTAAATCGGATTAGAAGTAGAAATTTCAATTTTGTTTGTACTTACTTGAATATTTGAATGAAAAACTTACCTTAACATTTTAACGCAATAATTTATATGTTATAACAAAATTAATAACGTAAAAAACTAATTCAAAATCCTATTAGAACCATTTTCGACTACGCGGGCAAAAGCTATTATATTATATTTGTAAATATTATTTATAAAGCAGACAAACTAATATTTTTCTACGCCCATGTCCGTAAACTTCAAAAATCGCACTGTCTACATTCCTTGTAAGTGACATTTAACAATAACACGCACGTAATGAGATCTCATAACACACACGTGCGTTTAGATAAGAAAACTAAAATTTCTTCGTTTAATTTTTTGGTCCATATACATAAATTTAGTCAATTGGAAAACATAAAAGCTTTTAGCATTAGTGAAATACAGTTTAAATTAAAAGAGAAATGCCCCTAAATGTCGGCAACACATTATACAATTTCTCAAAAAATAAGTCGCGTTTTCTTAGCATGATATGGAAATAAACGTCATGTCATTTATGCTGTCAATTTTTGTAACAAAATATAGTATCTTCTATAGTGGCGGGAGGCTATGTGAATCACTCTCATAAAAATATAAATGACAACGCTTCACGAATATCGGAAGCGATTACCAATTATCAATCTTCATCTTCTGATGTACCGTGCAACTCTACAGTTATAGATAAACGTTCATCACCGTTAAGTGATGAGGCTTTAACGACTTACAACAATTGTTCAATTGTTATAAACAGCTATTATAATAAAGTTTAAAAAATTTCGATTTCCTTAATTTCATAGAAGAAAATAGATGGAAGTAGAAAAAGTATAGTACGTTACACGAGTTGTAATCCCATTACGCTCAGCTGTAAAGTAAATCGTACGGCTTCCCTAGCAACCACACGTCGCCACTTCATTCAAAATTCACTATTTACATATTAGAGGTTGAATTTTATTTTATATATAAATGGCAGAAAACATTTATTAGATTTAGGATTGCATTATTTAATATTAAGAGTTATTTGGAATTGTATTATCTATTATACTTCACAGGATGTAAGTAGGTATATTACTAATATTACTTACATCCCTTATAGTATAAATAACTATTTTGCCGTCGTTTTCCCTCGATTTTCTCAGTGGCGGTTCGTCGGGCGGGTCAATGCTCACCTTGTGAAGATTAAAAAAAGGAAAAATCAAAAAACAAATTTAGTTATTTATTCATGAAACTGCTTTGATTCCACTGTGCTCATGTGAAACATGATTCCTAAAACTTGTGATTGTTGTATTTGAAATTCCACAAGCTGCGCGAAGACTCACTTATTTAAAATTCTAAACTCACCAGCTTGTGCGAGGACTCGCTTATACCGAGAAATAGTGCAAACAAAAACAAACGCAACATAGGTGAAGCGCTTGAGATTTGCACACCTTAAATTCGAGCTGCTTGGTGGGTTAGCCCAAGCGATGCTGAAATTGCCTCGCATCTATTTAGAATAGGATTAATAATTATCTATTTCAAATTATAACATTCCATCAAATTTAATATTATACAATTACACATCAAATTTAAGCTGCTTTTATTTGAGCTTCATGGTCAACCTGGGGCTGCTTGCTGCTATCGACGTATTTTCCTTTCAAAATCATCTGTATATCCTCCAAAGATTTGCCTTTAGTTTCTGGGATATAAAAATAAGTGAAGATAGACGAAAATATACAGATTAATGAAAATAAATAAAATGGATACTCAATACCAAAATTATCCGTGAGACGTTGATAGACTAGAAGGGATAAAATTGAAGAAACGATATGGCAACCATCAGCTAATGCCATACCGTAAGCTTTAATTCTAGCAGGAAACAATTCAGCAGTTAGAACTATTGGTACCATGCCTAGGCCAATCTTGAAACAACAGGCGTACAGCATTACGCTCACAGTTGGAATCCAACTCACAGGAACTGTATTGTATCCGGAATTTTTTAAACTAAAATAAACAGCTATAGCTAACAAGCATACAGAAGTTAAAATAGAGGATAGTATCAATAAGGTTTTTCTGCCATACTTATCCATAGATAAAGAAGCTATACTAGCTGATGATAACAGTATTATAGAGAATAAAATAGCTGCAAATTCAGATTGCAAATATATAGAACCAGCTGCTTCTAAGATTACGTGTAAATTCATGAGAAGCACACCGATACCTGCAAAATTTTGTGAAAAATTGACCATGGCCATTATTAGAAATGCTTTTCTATTGCTGGGTACTGTAAAAAGATCTTTGAAATTTCCTTTCTCTGCTTTTTGCCTAGCTACGGCATTTCTTACACTTTCCAATTCTGTAGATATCTCCTTTCCGTGTGGTCTAAGCCTCTTAAAAACGATCTCAGCCTTTTCTGGTTGATCTTCATACAACAAATAATATGGACTTTCTGGCATAAATGGAAAACTAATTAGTTGAATACAGGCTATGCAAATACCAACAATGCAATGGACATAAAAAGGCGAATACGGCACTATTGTATACACTATAATGATTCCAGAGAGCATCAGTAAATTAATTAAGCTACTTAAAAATCCTCGTATCTTATGCTCAGCTATTTCCGCTATATACATAGGAACTGCCACAAATGCCATGTTTCCAGCTGCTCCAGCAAATGCTCGAGCTACATATAGATACTCAACTCTCGGTTTCATAGCTATAACTATCCATACTAATACTGAAACAAATGTAGCTAGTAATATAGATTTTTTTCTTCCAACTTTATCCACAAGGTACATGGATATCCAAAGTCCCAAGAAAGCTCCAATCATCAACGATGTTTCTAACCACTCACCGTCAGATTTAGTGATTTTTATTGGAGAATCGGGTTTCAATAAAATTGGTACAACTGGAGCGGACCAACCGTAATGCATCCCATCACTCATTGCAACCAAAGAACCTAAAATTAAAAAGAATGTACATTTACCAATACTACCGGTAAGTAAAATACACAGTTGGAAGATTTGCAGTGTGGTGGACGTATCTTGAAAGTAAGCAAACCAACAGACAGCCGATCTGAGAATTTTGGAACAGTTCAAATCAATATTTTATTTAAAAAAGACAAACATTATTTTATCCACAAACACAGGCTTATCCACACTTATGGAGCATATGAAATCTAATGATTGTGGATAAACGTAGTATTGTATAAGCGCTATGGTTTCGTTTTATCCAATTTTGAAAATTAGACCGTAGAGTTTTGCTCTCGGGCTCAAACTTTCTTACGTAGATCGTTCGAGCGCGCAAATTTGCTCTAATGAATACGCACCTTTAAAGATAATCTCACCCAGTGCTAACCTGTGTCTAAACGTAAATATACCATAATGTGAAACAACGAAATACAATACAACGGAATAGCATAGATACCTGCTAATACTGCTACGAATTGTGACAGCGTTCCTTTAAATCTGTTTGCATCTTGTACAGAAGCCGATATTGCAGTCATTTTTACTTTTATTTCTGGAATAAATGAAAGTAAATGAATAAATAATACATTACACAGGGTCATTCATTCATTCATTCGTTTGGGCTGTAATGGTTGTATTAATTCCTCTCCAAAGTGCTTCCGTCTAAGTACTTGTAAGTTCTCGCAGAAGCAGAGTATGAGAGTAGGTGTTTCATCGTCAAGTTCACATTATCTGCACATAGGTTCACAACTTTGCCCATTTTGTGCAGATGTTTCCTCAGGGTGCAGTGTCCAGTCACCAGGTCGGTAACTGTCTACAATTGTCTCTTACCCAGTTTCAATAGCCTGGTTGAGAATTCCTTGTCTACCTTGTTCAGTAAACTCTTTGTATGGAGGTGCCCTTGAGTCATCCTCCAATTGAGTTGGTATTCCCTATCTAACCAGTTCCCGATTTCCCCTCTTATGCAATCTTTTGTGATTTCACAAAACGGTTCCGAACCTATGAAGTCTCCTTTAGGGCCATCTTTAGCTAACTGGTCCGCCATTTCATTACCTGCAATCCCCTCATGTGCCAGCACCCATATTAGAGACACTTTTTTGTCGTCTCTTGCCAGCCTGTTAAAGGATTCTTTGCAGTTTTTTACCAGTCTAGACCTAGTTGTTGGATTACTGATAGCTTTATGCCGAGCCTTTTAATTTTTCATCCAGTATATCCTCTTCTGATTTTATCATCAATACAGGCTATAGCGGCAATCGTCTCTGTTTGAAACACAGTCGTATATCGACCAAGGCTCAAGAACATTCTCTTTCTAGGTCCTTTTATACAAGCCCCAATGCCATGGTTTGTTTTGGAACCAACGGTGAACCAGAAGATTTCTCCAGAATTACCTGGGTGCATCACCTGTTCCCTAGATGGGATGGGATTGGATTGGATGGGATCGCTCAGTGAATGTATTCTCGAGTGTCATGCTATCGAAACTCATGTGAAATTTGGGTTCATGTAGTATTGTCCCAGTTGTATCAGTGTGTCCTTCTCGAACATTGTTCGGGGACCATAAGTCTCCCGATTTCAGCAAAAGAATTGCCATCATAGCCTCCGCCCTTACACAAAGTTCCAAAGAAGGAAGTCCAATAAGGGCTTCCATTGATGACATCTCCGTGCTGTTCATTGCCCCGGTAATACCAAGAAGGGTTTGTCTTTGGATTGCAGTCAATATATTAACTGCAGGTCCTCTTCCACCAGACTATTATTCCATATGTAATCATTGGCCTTATCACAGTTGTATAAAGCCAGTGAACCACCTCAGGTCGTATTCCCCAGGTTTTGCCCATAACTCTTCTGCATTTCCAGGGAAGCCTAGTCGCCCTGGTAGGAATTTCTAGGTTCCAATTCAGTTTGGAATCAAGGGTCACTACCAGATATTTAACTTCTTTAGATATTTCTAATTCTTCTCCGAACATCAGTACTTTACCCTGCGGGAGAACTCTTCTATTCGTGAAAGCAACTAGTTTTTTTTTATTAACTGAAAGGTCCTCTTTAAGGCACCATTCCTCCACAATTCGCAGTGCTTCCTGTGGAACATTCATAACCACCTCCGGGAATTTCCCATTGGTGACAATCACTATGTCGTCCGCAAAACCCTGCGTCCATATGCCTTGATCATTCAATCTACACCAAAGTGGTGAAAGTACTCCACCTTGAGGACATCCTTTAGTTGTCCTAACGGTGTATGTTTTATCATGCATATGTGCTGTCATTCTCTTATGTTCGAGCATGGATCCTATCCAACAGCATGTGGTAATGTTAATCCCTATTTTTAAAGGGATCTGTTTATTGATGACATCGATGTGTTGCCAAAAGCACCATCGATGTCTAGAAATGCTGAAAGGGCTACTTCCTTATGATTCAGACACCTGTCGAGACCATATACAGGGTGAATCATAACTATTGGGACAGTCTAAGGGCGAATTATTTGGACCAAAATTTGGTGATAGCGCCAAATATGCCTCAATAAAATATGGCTGTGGAAAAAATACCTACAGTGCGTTGAATTTTGTTTTCATTTATTGCTAATAATTTCACTGAATATTTATCAATTATCATCAAAATCGGCAAAGTGGCATAACTGTAGACAAGGAATATTATTTTATGTATTATTTTGTTACAGGGGGGGTACCACGTAAATGATTCCTGACGATGAAAACAACTCGTTACTTTTTTTGGTTAAATTATTGAGTGATTTTGATTAGAAAATATGAAGTAAACATCATTTTTGTTAGTATTTTATTGTAACGAAGTCACCAACTCAAAGCCGGCCCTGTCACTCGACCATAAATTTTGGCGAATGCACTTTCTATACTATATTCATAAAGAAGAGAGAGTAATAAAAATGCAAATTTGGATAAATTTTGTACTGAGTGATCAATCACTTTTTCTTCTCTTTTAAAAACTTTCTAATGTACCCCAGGTAAAAATCCTTTATTTTTATATGCCTCACCCTGTTCGACCGGAGAATACAATACAACCCAAAACCGAGAACAATAGAAGGCAAGGGATAAACTATTCTCATAGGCGCCGCAATTGGGGGAAACTTACATTTCAAGTACCGTGGTATATAGGTATTAGTAAAGAAAATAGTAAATATGTAAAAAGTTCTATGAAATTTATTAAAACAAATTACTTTATTAGACAAAATTTAATAATAAAAATACATTTTAGGAATAAAAGTAATATTATATTATACATATATATAAAAAATCGAATTGGCATTTTAAATATAATTATTAAGCACACCTAAAAATTAAATTAAGGCTAAACAAATGGTTGGTACGTAAAAAAATGTTACGGTTGTCAATTATTACAACTACAAAAATAATTAAAATGAAATGGAGGTAGATACGTTTCTTTAAAAACAGTCAAAAAAATAGAAATAAATAAATGTAATAAAACATTAAACAGCACGTTCCTTCAAAACAGTCAAAAATAGAATTACAAAAAAAATTGTTATTAAATAGGTAGATACGTTTCTTTAAAAACGGTCAAAAATAAAATAGGAATAAATTACTCAGATTCAGAAGAACAGTAAATGCTCTCATCATCACTCTCATTTTCGTCCAAAGAAATAATTAACGGTTCCACAGTTGCTTCGATTAAACAATCAAGTTTCCACATTTTTTCTTCTACTTTTAAAACATGTTGTACACATTTATGCCAATTATCTGGAGTTATTTTTTTAACTGATTCTTGAAAAAGCACCTCCACATCCTTTAATTTATAGGTAGTATTATTCCTTGCTACATACCCTTTCATTTGAGCCCATTTTAATTCTATTGGATTAAGTTAACAATGGTAAGGCGGCAGTCTTAATACTGTTATGTTTCGTTTTCCAGCCATATCATCGACAACTTTCTCATTGAATTTTTCTTTGTGGCTATTTACAAATGATAGTAGTTCTTTTTTACCATATCTGCCTCAAAATTTATGTTTTTTTCTGTAAGCCACTTACAAATATCAGCTTTTCCCAATGCTGTGGTTGGTACTTTTTCAAGGTTTCTGGAATGGTAACTGGCGTTGTCCATTACTATTACCGAACCAGGAGGTATTAGGTCTAACATTTGCTGAAAGTATTCTTCAAATGTATCGCCATTCATGTCCTCGTGATAATCGCCAGTATGGTTTGACGAAAGACCTCCTTTTACAAACCCTTTTTCATTGCCAATATGGACAATTATCAAACGTTTTCCCTTTCCTGTCGGCGGCTTCATCCCTGTCGACCAACCTTCCATGAAAGCCTGTCGGGCACTTTTCACGTTTTTGTCTTGCCAGTGTTTGCCAACAGTGTGACCTTCATTTACCCAAGTTTCATCAAGAAAATATATATTTTTGCCCTCACTTCGAAATTGCTTAATTTGCCTTAAATATTTTCTTCTCCAGCAAACTATCTCATCACTTTCTATTAAAACCGCCTTTCTGTTATGTTTTTCCCAAGAAAAATTAATTTCTCTTAAAGTTTCCCAGAATTTCGTTCTCCCAATATTTGGAAACCCACCATCTTGTTTTATTGAAGCATAAACTTTATCAATAGTGGGAATTTCCTTTCTAAAATAAAAGGAATGAACTAACCTCCTTAATGCATTTTTTTCATCCCCATCAAATTTTATTGGTTTTCTCCCAGACTTTGATAGCGGCGATTTTAATGATTCTAATTTTCTTTCATTTAGTATTCTATAAATAGTTGATTTTCCAAATTGGGTAAAATTAGAACACTTCGTTACCAACTTATCCAATGTCAATGTTTTATAGTCTTTTTGCAGATTATCGAACACACTAAGAACTGTTTGTTTTTCTCTAAGCGTTAAATTCGCACGACTTTTATTTGTACTCGGAGTAGAAGCCATATTTTTTAACTTTCTAGATACACAAACTGCATACACTTTAAAAGTTAAAACTATAATAACAAGCAAAGCAGATTTGTAGTCAACTTTAATATTTCGGAACCGACTCATAAGTACCTATAATATCAGGAAGAAACAAAATATGCTAATAATCTAAAATTCTAAAAATCCTAAAATTATATTATTACATTGCTACTTAACCCTAACTTAAACTTAATCCTCTAATTATGCACCGGAAACGATTATAATGGCATTATCTGCATACCTACGTATTATAGTGCAAAAACAGAATACGCATAATAAACAATTTCTCTATCAGGTTAAAATATAACATATATTTTTAACTGCTGTCTTTTTTCTATTTTTTTTTAAATTTAAATTTGGCAAAACACCTACGCCAATGGTACGGTCGAAAAAATGGGGTTTTCATCGTTTTATTACTCTCTCTTCTTTATGAATACACTTTAGAACAGTCTACGAAGGTCGTTCTGTAAACGCATATGACGAGCGTGGAAAATTCAAGAATTTTCGAGTATTGATAAAGACTATATAAACGCGAGCTTTTGAGTGAGTTGACAGTTAGTAAAAAGATACAGAGTTAGTTCATTGAAAGTTTCAAGTAATCAGACAGTGAATGAAAGATAAATAAGATAAATAGTGTAATATTCAAGTGGTAAAAATAAATTAGAATTATTATACCGAGTTCAAATAAATTAATAGACATTAAGTAAAGTGTGTATATAAATTAAGTTTAATACAGTGTGCGTTTCTATGAATAAATCAATAGTAATTAGCCATAGTAGTGTGTATAATTTTATCCCTCCCGTAAAAATTATTCAAATAAATAAGAAAAACATTACACTATTGTAGATACTCATGACTGTGGAATTTTTTTGTCCTAAGTTAATTGGAAGGTAAAGAATTAAAAAATAATTTGGAATCAACAGCTAAAGAGTCAGGAAAAAAATGCTAGTAAACTACTTATCATGGAAAACGCAAAATTGGTTATTCTGCTTACTCCGTACTGTAAGTGGGATACCCCATTCGATGTAAGGGGTTCCGACTAAGCGTTCGCCACTGGTCCCCTATTGTCTGGGGGCGGGCCGGATGAGACACATAGTTTGCTTAAAGGCATAAACTGCCTCAACTCGAGAATAGTGCGATGGAAGTACCCTACTTACGTAGCAATCTGCAGGGTCATATCTGCAGGATCGAGCAATAGTAAACTTGGGTTTAGTATCCACACATCCCAATTTGTCAGTAGATTTGGCTAGTTCGAAAACCTGTAAAATCAACTCGACTGTCACATACTGTACAATCTGCAGGGTATTTGAGTGGAGAGCAGAAAAATCGACTGAACACCCAACTAGCTGATATCGGGGAGTCGTTAAAACATTTGAACAACTACAATACACAAGAGACAACCTGCAGGGATCCTTCAAATTGCTACGTGAGTAGGGTAATTTGGAATTCAATTCGGTTAGATTAGATAAGATTTGATGAGGTGGCTAATCGGCCTATTCCACTGCGACCTTTTCAGATCTATATGGTCCTCTGAATCTAGATTACATTCTCCATCCCGAGTCTTTTCAAGTAGCAAATCAGCATTGAGACTGAATCTTTCATGTAGTTTCTTGTCGGTGGCTTCTCATCGCCTAGTACAAGAAACCGCACATTCGCCAAATAGTCGCACTGGCATAGGATGTGCTCTGCAGTTTCCTCCTCTAGGTGACAGAATCTGCACATAGCTTCGTCTGTCAATCCCATCAGCTTACACTGCCCTTTTACGGCTTTGATTTAATACGGTTAGTATAATTTAGAGAATTATCAGTCTCAGCACTATCATTGCGCGCCTCTATTTAATCGGAACACACCTCTCATAAGCCACTCACACAAATACATAAAATTTAAGAAATATTGTTTTTTTCTACTTACCGGACTCAATAATATTAATTTTGATGGGGCTAAAGAATACGATAGTGGAATAAAACAATTTTCACATCGCACTTATTCTTGAAAACGTAAGTAATACGAAATAGACAATAAAAAGCGAGCTTATACTTGTGCATGGCTTTTTATTGGTTAAAATATTTACATATTCAATCTTGTCAAATATGGATGATAAAACAAACTTTCCAAATCCATACAACAATAGTTAATAACGTGTAGATAAACTATGAAAGTCCTAAAAGAGATTATTATTAAGTAGCTGAATAATATTTGACAATAAAAATATTGTAAAAACGGTAAGCGGAACATTTCAATACAGGATTGTTTCAGTGAAGATTTAGAATGAATGCATCAATAGAATCCAAAATCATAGCATTCTGATGTAAGCGCATTCTTTATAAATTCCTGACCTAGATAGATCGTGTGGAAGGTGGTGATGCATAAGAAGGATGACAAATAATATTTTTTCTACAGTCGCGCGTAAAATGACTAATTACTATATTCAAATGAAATCGTAAAGTCGACAAACGCCGAGGATTGTTACTTTACGCTCTAGCGCAAAAAAAGGAATTTTTTTCGCTCGCTTATTTAATCAAACCACGCCCCACGAATTAACTCAATTGGTGAATAATTAACAATTTATCAGATTAAAAATTAAATAAAATTTTATGAAAATTGTCAAAAATTTTGAAATATGGTCAATAATTGTCAAAAATGGTCAATAATTGTCAAAAATGGTCGATAATTGTCAAAAACTTTAAAAAAATTTTGAAAAATGGTAAAACATTTTCAAAAATTGTCAAAAATAGTCAATTGTCAAAAATTTTAAATTTTTTTTGGAAAATGGTCAAAAGTTATCAAAAATTTGGAAAAATAATAATAATAATTTGAAAAACAGTCAAAATGGTCAATAATTGTCAAAAATGGTCAATTTTGGAAATTTTGTATTATTTTAAAAAGTAAATGCTTTTCGTATTCCGATAATAAACCTAAGATATTCATTTATTAACAATTTATCAGATTAAAAATCAAATAAAATTATATGAAAATTCTCAAAAATTTTGAAATATTGTCAAAAATGGTCAATAATTGTCAAAAACTGTTAAAAATGGACAATTTTGGTCAAAAATGGTCGATAATTGTTAAAAACTATCAATAATTGTTAAAATTTTGAAAAATGGTCGATAATTGTCAAAAATTAAGAAAAAATTCCCAAAAATGGTCAATAATTGTCAAAAATGGTCGATAACTGTCAAAAAATTTGAAAAATTGTCAAAAATGGTTAAAAATTGTCAATTATTGTTAAAAACTGTTAAAAATGGACACTTATTGTCAAAAATGGTTAAAAATTGTCATCATTTTGAAAAATGGTCAAATATTATCAAAAATTTAGAAAAATTGTCACTAATTTGAAAAACGGTCAAAATAGTAAATAATTGTCAAAAATGGTCAATTTTGGAAATTTTGTATTATTTTAAAAAGTACATGCTTTTCATATTCCGATGAGAGATTCATTCATTAACAATTTATTAGATTAAAATACAAATAAAATTATATGAAAATTGTCAAAAATTTTGAAATATGGTCAAAAATGGTCAATAACTGTCAAATACTATTAAAAATTGACAATTTTTGTCAAAAATGGTCAATAATTGTCAAAAACTGTCAAAAAATGTCAAAAAATGTCAATAATTTTTAAAATTTTGAAAAATGGTCGATAACTGTCAAAAATTAAAAAAAAATTGAAAATGCCCAAAAATTTTCAAAAATGGTCAATAATTGTCAAAAATGGTCGATAATTGTCAAAAACTTAAAAAAAAATTTGAAAAATTGTCAAAAATAGTCAAAAATTTTCAAATATTGTCAAAAATGGTCAATAATTGTCAAAAACTATCAAAAATGGTCGAAAATTGTCAAAAACAGTCAAAAATGGACAATTATTGCCAAAATTGGTCAATATTTGTCAAAATTGGTCAAAAATTGTTAAAATTTTGGAAAATGGTCGATAATTGTCAAAAACTATCAAAAATGGTCAATAATTTTGAAAAATGGTCAAAATTTTGGAAAATTTGTCAAAAATGGCCAATAATTGTCAAAAACTATCAAAGATGGCCAAAAATTGTCAAAAATGACCACTTATTTTTAAAAATTGTCAAAATTTGGAAAAATAGTTGATAATTTGAAATATGGTCAATAATTGTCAAAAATTTTGAAATATGGTCAATAATTGTCAAAAATGGTCAAAAATTTGGAAAAATGGTCCATAATTGTCAAAAATTATCAATAATTGTCAAAAATGGTCAATAATTTTTTAAAGTGGTCTAGAATTTTAAAAAATTGTTAAAATTTTTCAAAATCCATCAAAAATGGTTAAACATTGTCAATTATTGTTAAAAACTGTTAAAAATCGACAATTATTGTCAAAAATGGTTAAAAATTTTCATCATTTTGAAAAATGGTCACTATTTTTGAAAAACAGTCAAAAATTTGTAAAAATGGTCACTATTTTTGAAAAACAGTCAAAATGGTCAATAATTGTCAAAAATAGTCAATAATTAATCGTTAAAATTTTGAAAAATAGTCAATAAATAATACGAGCCGTTTCCGAAAATCGATTTAAACACGAAATTTATAAAATCGATTTATTAAAAATCGATTAATATTACTATAAAAATCGATAACTAAAAATCGATTATAAGAAAATATCAATCGATTTATATAAAAACCCCTATTCAGTAGATCTTTTTAAGGTTAATATTATTCTAGCACTCCTATAACCTAAGATAATATAAAAAACTGTTTTAATTATTAAAAGGGCGACTGTAGAAAAAAGTATGTGTGTTTTTTGAGCGTAAAGTAAAATTGCCGCTTTCGAAAGATCGGCAACATTGTTTCTCAAGCGGCAATCTGTTACTTTACGCTCTAAATACACAAATAACTATTTTATCCTTAGTACTCCTCATCAGTCATTATTCCATACTTAGCAGCCTTTTCATAGAAAATGAAACTTCCAACTAGACATGCTCGCATGGGACCTTTCTGTCGAGTTATGAGACTTGAAGAATAGCACAAGGCAATAATGAACATTTGATCAGACACAAGTGACATTTGACGTGACACACGTGACCTTTGACATAATATTTTATGTATTTGACAATGCGTAGCACACGGAACATTTGACGTGACGCGTGATACTTGAGGTGACAACGTGACATTTTACAAGAGGCACGTGACGCGTAGCATAAGCTATATAATAAAATGTTCATAATCTGCAATTTACTTTCTTAAATTTCTGTAGCATTATAAGACATTCTAAAAAAGTACTAACTATGGATGTCTCCGCTGACCCCATAACGCCTCAAAATGTCTTCAAAACGTCTCATCATCCCTCAGAGGATATTAACATAATTCACAAATTTTTGAGATTGTTCACAAAAAAGTACAGAGCATTGAATAAGATGAGACGAGAGAAAAAAGGAAACACTTTTTGAACATGTACCAGAGCCAATCTTGAGATATCGCTGGCAAAGACGCGTCAAATGAGGATGTTGGATATTCAATGCACTATTACTGTTTTGCAAACGAAGGAAGACCCCTGAAATGCGCAAAAGAAAAACAGAGAACTCAGCTACAGTATTCGCCAGCTAACTTGATGTCCGAAATGCTTTCTAGGGAGCTATTGACGCCGCACATCCGATAACTGTTAACAGTGCCGTGCAAGTTCTGAGGATACGCTTTCAAATACGTTACAAATTAACACAACTTGTACAATTAATAAAGTAAAGTCCGTCCGGAAATATATGATTCTAACTTAATAAATAATATTTAATTCTTTGTTATAATTATTGGTATATTGATTTTAATAGAAACGGATCTGCTTTATACCTGAATTCTGAGTACATAAATAAAATTTTAACAATAAGGTACCCATCACAATAACATGTTATTTATCTAATTGAAGATTATAAAGTTTGGATCTTATATTTCCGGACGGACTATAATTAAAATTTGTTAGAATAAGTAGTAGATAATTTTTTTTTTCATATCGGATCATAATACAATGTTTTATACATTAGGTACAGCAAAGAAGCTTTCTCGGTATAGCTCGCAAAAATAACTAGGTTAGGTTGAAAGCTAATGTTTAACTAAAAAACCAACTACCTATTCCAAAAAATTAAGGTTTAATTTGGCACGTAACATTTTATTCGTAGGATCATTAAATTCGCAGATAAATAAGATAAGCTGTGCTAACTTGCTTGTGATGGCTTGCTAGCTAGCTGGCTTACCTGTTGCCTGTGATGTTTTAATTTTCACGTTTATTAAGGTATCTTCATCACTTTTTAACGTCTTAAAATAATTAAACACTCCATATATCACTTGACGAGTTTGTCCTTCGGTACATTTACGATTTTTTTCATTAACGGCTGACATTTTTACAAACACTTTATTGTACAAAGCAGAAACAATAACTGTGTGACGCTACGCTACTGAAAATCTTAACACCTGATAAGGTTCGATGCAATTGGCGTTTGTCAAAATTTTACCACCAATAGCAGCCGAGTAGGCAGGGCACTATTACTCTGTCTCTCTTAGTTGGTAATTTCTGGGACATCAAGTTAGCTGGCGAATACTGTTTGTAGAGGATAACAATACAATTTAAAAATGAGTCCTCTGCATTAACTAGGTAGTGGGGCTGGCTTGTCTACGGCGCATCAAAATCTCAGGGGCCTTCCTACGTTTGCCAAGTAGTACATCGGACCCTCTCCATCACTTCTTAGGCACCTATATCAGCTTTATTCAGGTTCATGCAATTACTGTTCTAAGACTGTCCGGAGTTTGCGCAGTCGAAATTGGCTTGTTCGGGATTTTAACAGGATGGTTCTGTCATCCGCAGTTTGGCGTTCGGGTTTATTTTAGAACAATTCTTGGACGGTTCTAAAACCGTCTAGACCAGTCCCCAGTCTCGCAAGGACGATTTTCAGATTATTTTTTTACGCTTATTCAAATTATTTGCAAAGGAGGAGGGTGGGAGCTATTTTAAAAATTTACTCAAAGCGGTTAGAGGTTTATGTTTTATTGGCGGATTGTGTGTTGTTTGTTTTGGATTATTACTTTTCAAATTTAATATTTACGAAATGGATTTTAATGATTTCATGGAAATATTTGAGCAGAGTTCATCATCATCATCATTAAGTGAAGATGATGGTCTTCTTGGTGTGATCAGCAATGTTATAATTCCAGAAGTCTTACAAGACAATGCCAAAAACTAAAACTTTGTGGAAGAGACTGTCCCTCAATATAATTAGAAGCATGTTTTAGGTAATTTTTTTGTTAATTTAGTATGAACAATTACTATTTATTACAAAGTGTCAAAAAAACCGATCAAACTTATATACCATATACATTTTTTCTTTTGTAGGCTTCCTAGAAATACAGTTGAAAATGTAAGGGTAGCTTTTGAAGAATCTGAGTATTTTCCAAAGAAATATACTGGTTTTAGAAGGATCAGTAGTGAAAAATGCATACTGGCATTCTTGAGGTTTGCCTCTACTGAAGCAATTTCCTTTAGAGATCGTTTTAATTCATCTGTAAGCACATGGCATACTGTAGTTGAGGATGTCTCAATATGTTTATCAAATTTGTCTCACCAAATAAATAGATGTTTGGCCTTCTCAAGCAGAGTGTTTACGCTTTTCAGAAGAGTTTTCCTAAAGTAATTGGATGCATTGATTATTGAACACACATAAGGATTGATGCACCATCAGAAGACCCTGAATCCTACTTAAATAGGAAAGGTTTTATTCTATACAGGTAGAACTTCTTAAAAATATTTACAAGGGCTTTACGATATAAAAAGTGTTGTGTCGGATCAAAGGTTACAGTGTAAATTCGCTTTAAAATACCATTTTATTAATCTCTATTATTTTTGTGCTGTTTTGCAAAAAAATGCCAGTTTGCCCATTTCCAAACTAAATTTTATTCTAAAATTAATTGTTTCAACCTGTGTACTTCATGAAATATTCCCATAATTATCAAATGAAATCAATTAAAATTCCACAACAGAAATATAACATTATATACTTGACTGTTTTCACAAATTACATATTTGCATCATCAGGAGTATAAATTATATAGTAGAAGATCCGAAGTAAGGTCGACCTTCACCGAGCTGATAATAGAATGAAACATGTTTTATAATAAATTTAGTATATTAGAAAATATATTAAAAATGGGTTGCCTTAAAAAATCCTGGACAGACTATTTTTAAATATTGAAAAAAAAAATTTAGGTTTTTTTACGAAAAGCAAGCAAGCAAGTTTCATCAGTAAAATCATTTAAAGAATCGTCCGAGCCACACAAAAATACTTTTTGCCATTTTTTATCACAACGATTCAGAATAACACTTGTTTTCGATGCAATAATAATAATAATATTATAAGTCATTAGTTACTCCAAAATGTCAAAATGTCATTCAAAGATAATATACACAAAATGTCATTCTCTGTCGTGTAAATACCGAGCATGCGTACTTTAATTTTTTTTAAATAATTAAAAATATTCTGTCCAGGATTTTTTAAGGCAACCCATTTTTAATATATTTTCTAATATACTAAATTTATTATAAAACATGTTTCATTCTATTATCAGCATATTTTAAATATGTATATATTTTAAAAAAGGTTTGAAATATATTCAAAGATAATATTAAAGAAATATGAAAGACAAAAAAACCCAAAATCATATCGATATATATTCCTGGCACTGGAACGACATTGCTACATAATAAAGATAGGAAAGTAGAAAACTATTAAGAAAGGAGAGTTAGTTATACATTTAAGCGAAATAACTTACCATTCAGATGAATGCACTTCTTAAAGATAATATACGATTCGTTAGAAAGGCTTCAATGGCACATGTTCACAGGAAAGAAGAATGAAACCTCTTTGCCACTGTTTAAATACAGGAAATCATATGAAAGATAACAGACTTACGTCTCATGTTCATGTCAAGCTCAGACGCCTTGACCAGGAAAGGAATTTACATTTCAATAGTGAATTCTTAATTCATATTTAATTAATAAGTGGTAGAAGAAGAGATACGAGGTCGAAGTGGGAATATCAAAATAGCAGTGACTATTTTCACGACAGGCGGAACTCGATGGGCCCGTA
Source organism: Lochmaea crataegi (assembly GCA_947563755.1). Classification (NCBI taxonomy): domain Eukaryota; kingdom Metazoa; phylum Arthropoda; class Insecta; order Coleoptera; family Chrysomelidae; genus Lochmaea; species Lochmaea crataegi. The sequence continues at coordinate 26,022,660 of OX387425.1, forward strand.
TAGAAACGTTGATTTCGACTCTCGTCGACAGTAAATATATTCAGCCTTGAAACATTTCTCGGTGTTGGGTATGAGAAAGGACTGGCTACTTGCCGCCCATATGATAATTTATTTTTAATTAAGTGAAGGAAAGCAAAGTGAACGAAATTAACGTTACATCTGGTGACTATTAGTGGTTAAGAAGAATGATTAGTCACTTTTATAGTGTAAATCGACCTTACTTTTCCACTGACAAGTCTGACAACTGAGAAAAGTGAGGTTAGAAGAATATTTTGTTATTAGTGGGGGTGTTCTGTGTTGTTAATAGGGCTATCGGTGACCGGAGCGTGTTATTTGTTTTATACCTACATAAACATTTTTTTATATTTACATTTTATTATATTTTTTTAAATTGACCTTCACCCATGTGAAATGGATTGCTCTGATCCCTGAAATTATTTCTCTGAATAATTCTGACTCGATCACTAGGAAAATATAAGATCTCATACTATATCTACAATTTTTAGTATATTTTTACTCATTGTGTATTTCATTAACTTCATGATCTAACAAAATTTATATAATCCACGGATCCATCTTCCTACCACCACACCTTTCTCTGACAGTTGCTAACGTTAACAACCACAAATATTGTGGTTGCCCAGAAACAACAATAAATTAACTTTCGTAACCACTGGTTGCCTCTACAGAATACCAATTGAATACAAGTGGCAACCTAACCACTGACCTTGTTCTAAACCACTTGCTCAGTAGCAACTTTGTGATACAGAATAGGGCCGTTAAGCAGATATTTAGGCAACTTTATCATTTAAAATCAAGAAGGATTACTTTTATTTGCCATTTTATACAAGCGTGTTATGTATTAAATAACATGTGCATAGATGATGGGTATGAAGAGGAGGAATATGTAGAAAACAATGTAAATGTAAATGATCCAATTCCAGAAGATGAGGTAAATGAAGTTGGACTCAATTACAGAAATTATGTAGCTGTGATGTTAAATATTTAAACAACACCAAAAATTTGTTGGAAATATAATGTAATGTTTTTGTTATTTATTTAAATAGTTTTTACCAGTGGGATACAATTATACACACTTCTATGGCTAATTACTATTGATTTATTTATTAAACTTAATTTATATACACACTCTACTTAATGTCTACTAATTTATTTACACTCGGTATAGCTATTGGTTGTAATTCATTTTTACCACTTGAATATTACACTATATATCTTCACTCTTTCATTCACTGTCCGATTACTAAGAACTTCTGTAAACTGTCTGTGAACTAACTCTTTGTCTTCGTTTCACTAACTGCCAACTCACTCAAAAACCCGCGTATATATAATAGCCTTTATCAATTCTGGAAAATTCTTATATTTTCTCGCCCGTCATATGCATAAACAAAACGACATCTCTAGAATGTTCTTGAAAAACGCGCATTCGCCAAAATTTGTAGTTGAGTGACAGGGCCGGCTTTGAATTGATGACTTCGTAACAATAATTTTTTTAACAATATACCTTCATAATATCCCTATTTTAAGCACTATATAGTAGAGATGTATTGAAGAAAAGATACTTATTAGAAAACCTATTACTTTTCATTACCCATTTCTGTAATATATATTTTGTAGAAGGTACCTAGTTTGTTTTATTAATAAAGACTGACATATTATGTAAATGAAAAGAAAAAAAATATTTAAAACTTCCTATTTTTCCCAATAAAAGTATTTATTACAAAATGTACACATAAACAAAATAAATGTGGAGAATGTATAAACAAGTCTTATCTAATCAGTACAAAAAAATCTATTGAAATCTCAGCATGATTAAAAATGAAACAAAATTAGTAACAAAAAAAATGAAATACAAATAGAACAGTTAACACTAAATAAATAAAAACTAAATACAAACCTAAGATACATTTGTTTACCCTTAAAAGTGAACCCAAAATTACATCACATTCTAAGGTAACTTGCCGACCCTTTGCCAAATGTCTTACTTTTCCTTTGTATTGTGACAACTGAATGTTAGAACACGATATAAACGAGCAAAATAAAAATGTACTTTTAAGAAATTAAATAAAAACGACTTTAAAATAATTATCCTAAGTAGTTTATGTAATAAAAATATGTTTTTGTTTGAAAGTTTTGAGGTTTAAATGAAACAACTGCCTGATAATAATTTTGTCTGTCTGAAATATGGCAACACCGAAAAAGGGCGGAAACCATTTTACTATCAATTTTACTACGAAGTTTCAATGTTCCTATTTTATTGAAATTATTGTTTTCGTGTTTCCAAGTGATATTTGTGTGGTTTTGTGGGTGCGTACAGATATAATAAAAATAATATTACTTTGTGAAAATCATGGTTCGTCAGTGCAAAATTTGCTAGAAAAGCAGTCGGAATTTTCCTAACCTCTCTTTTCACCTGTAAGTAAATAGTGCTATGCCAGTGGCGTTGGAAGAGCTTCCCTATTTAACTTTAATTTTACATTTACTTTATTATTCAGTAACAATTTTATCTTTATCGTTCTATTCTCCCCGTGCCTACGCTTTTGTACGGTCTACTTTCAATAAGTCACTGCCACATCCAAACACCATTTCGAAATGGTATACTTCCATTAATGGGAAACCAGGTTAAACAAAAGAAGCATTAGAAGCCCTAAAGATAAAATGCGCTCAGGGTAATAAAATACTATTTTAATAATAGTAATAATAATAATAGTAATCTTGTTATGGATGATATGGCAATCAGGAAACGGATAGAATGGGATGGCAGTCGATTTACAGGGTATGTAGATATGGGAGAGCAGATGGACTCGGATGAGCTACCTCCAGCAAGAGAGGCATTCGTTTTTTTAATTGTTTGCCTTAATGGTAATTGGAAATTGCCAGTGGGATATTTTTTAGTTAATGGAATAACAGCAAATGAAAAGGCGAATTTAGTAAATAAGTGTTTAGAATTCATTCATGAATCTGGTATTCGCATAACCTCATTAACTTTTGATGGTGCTGCATCAAATTTTAGCATGGGAGAAAAGCTTGGGGCAGATTTCAGTGATGTCACAAAATTACATACAAGTTTTAAGCATGTATAACGCATTTTTTACATAACGACTTCATTATGACACCGATCGTAATGTTATGTAATTTGCTGGTGGCCGCATTTACCTAACATAATTGTTCGGTGAAATACTATACCTATCTACTGTTTTTTTAGGTACATATATGCATATAATCAAATGTATTAAAATTATTTACAGTAAATTATAACCAGTTTTTTATTAAACGAATTTATTGTTTTATTTCAAAGATTTTTATCCCATATAATTTCCTTAAAAAAAACAAACCTTATTAAACATTCAATTATTTTCAAATTTCTCATTATATCGCTCAATAAAGTAAAACTAAAATTTTTTTAATAGAACATTTATTTAATTTAATTTCTTTATTTACTACGCCTATGGACATAAGCGGATGTCCGACCATTGTCCGACAGATTCTCCCCACTCCTTGAAAGTCATTCATGAAAACATATGTCTGGCGATAAAATGTTAGCCGTCTTTTCGGATAGTTTTATGAATGACTTACGGTCTCTATTTGTAGTTATACTCTAAGATACAAACAGAACACCAGTTAACACTTGAAATAAACAAAATACCAATAAAACGACAGTTAACTCTCGAAATAAACAAAAACTAATAACTACACAACATAATTAAGAAATTATAACACTGAACCAAAAATTTAAACTATCCTTTATTTTTTGTTGAAAAAGCTCGGCACTCAGTCCTTTGACCTTTCTATTTCACTATGAAATCCAAATACTCCCTCCCAAATACTTCTAATTTGTTGCTCTTCTCTTTTTAACTTTTTTATCATAAAATGATTTTAAATCATTTTTTATGTCCAACAATATGTCATTCCTCTTTTCATAGGATGATGACAGGCTTAACGTTTTTTTTTCTGTTAACCCACAATATTTGAGGGGTTGCATCAACATTTGATGTGAATGCAATGTCTGCATTAGAACATGATGGTTGAGATTCTTCTATTGTAATTACAGGCACTGGAACTTGACCCTGCGTTGGTAGTGCTTCTTTTGCCTGATGGTGTGAACTCGATATAAGAGTAAAGTTGGTTTCAATTTTTTTTTCTCAATAATCTCATCCAATTCCTATTCAAACTCACACTCACACGTCTTTCTGCTTCTTCCAGTTTGATTATTGTGGTCCATTGTTTTTTTATAATTTCTTTCTAAAACCCTAAATTTATTTTCACATTTGCTTGGAGCTATTGTTAATTGATACTCATTGAAGAGATCCTTGGCAATGACCTCCCATAGCTTCTTTTTGGACTTAATTTGATAGGAACCTTCAACATTTTTTCTCTGGAAAAATATGTATCCTCTTCTTTATATCTTTAATACATAATAATTCTTCCATTATTATACCTAAAACCAAAAACAAATATCAATTATTATATTGTAAACAGTGCAAACAACTGCTTACCTTTATTATCCAAGACTTCTCAATATTATTAATACCAAAAAATTCAACAAAATGGACAAAATGCAAGGGATACATGATACTATGGAGGGTAGAAGGAAGGAGCACCATCTGAATGTATTAAAAAGTTTCAATCGAAAGGAAGCAAATTAAGATGGCGCCATAGTAGCAAGTGGAAGGATTTTAAAAACAGCACCATGAATGATTAGGGTAAGATACGAAATCAAAAAAGGAAATATTACGTAAATAATTGAGATTTCAAATACTGCATATTTCTCAACTACACAAGTCACGAAAAATACTGAATTTTTTAACCCAGCACACTTCACTCGGTTTATAACCCTAAATTCACATCATTTCCATTAGCTACACGAGCGCCATTTCGGTGAATCTTCGAATTATAATTTGCTGTTTACAGGTGCACACTTTTTCAACTTGTCCCCCATACAAGATGGTGCTCCTTCCTTCTACCCTCCATACATGATACACAACAATAATTAGTTATCTTGATACACCATCCAAGCTAAAGAAAAGTCAATTTTCAAATTAGTTAGGTTAGTTCAGTTCTATACTCAGACAGCACAGGATATCCTTAGGATGCCCATATTGAGTCCTAAGTTGGTACCAATGTCCCAGACTTAATTTGTACGTACTAGGGACGTTCTAATTTGACGTACGTCCTGGGGACGCACAAATTAGAATAAAAAATTAGAAATAGAAAATATAATACACATCATTAGCTTCGTTCCAACTGGCGTTAGAACCGTTTTTGGTATCGTTCGCGCAAGTGCTGTATTTCTTTCACGTTCCAACTGATTGAAGTATCATTCTTGGGACTGCTTGGGACGGTATACAAACTGTACCTTCTGGAAGGGGTGATAAAGTTGATGTGTCCATTCCAAATTCGAGTTTGCGCACTATACAGTACTCGAAACGATTCCAATACGGTTCATAAATGCCAGTTGGAACAAACCTATTATTAGAAACCACAATTATTTACAATTTGTGCTGCAAGTAAGAGTAATTTCAACCGGAAGGACGTGGAGGGGGCGATGTATCTATTGAACCTATTGCGATGATCCAGCAGATAATCCCAGCATGCTATGATTCTTTTGCCAGAAATTTTTAAGAAAAACAGGATATTTTTATATTTTTTTTAGGAAAATGGTGTGATTGAATTTTTCATAGTTTTAAAATTTTTATTTTTAATTAAAGGTAAAAAAGGTGGAAGGCATAGAAAATTCTGAAAATTATCGTGTCGTAGTCCTAGTCCTGTGTCCATTAAAAAGATTCCAAGAAGGTCCATTAAAAAAATAAGAGGACTTACTTGGGAAGTCAATTACCAAAACTAAGGGGACGTACTTGGGATGTTCTAATTGGGATTTCCAAGGGACGTATGGTTTAGTAACAAAATATGTCCTCAGGATGGCTAAGGTTCTGAAACGGACGTACCTGGGACTTCGCGTGTCTGATAACGGACATCCTGGGAACGTTTTAGGTACGTACTTGTGCTGTCTGAGTAGACCATGAGGGATGTTCGGGTTTTTCAAACTCTGTCCAATTTCAAAGGGCCCGAGAATAGTTCTTAGTACTGAATAAAGTACGCAACTAGTTCTGCTTAATTCCAGATTGGTTTACGTACTGTCAAGAAACAAAAACCCGAATAAATCTATCATAATATGGAAATAGAACCAGTAGGTCACGCGCATAGCTAGCCATTTTGAAGATGTCAGCACCGCTTTGCATTACTAATGTTTTGCTCGCACTATACCTTCCATTTAGCATCACTCGCAGACAAAACGCTTCCATTGTATTGTAATTTCGCAGGTTTTATCCCTATTTTTATTACCAAATAATAATCCATCCTTATTTCTTTTTAAATATGTATATACATGTTTCATATTTTAAACTTACATGCATTGAAGGCTGGAATGTACGATTTAACAATAATATTTAAGTTGCTTTTACTTGAGCTTCATTGTCAACCTGGGGCTGCTTGTTGCTATCGACGTATTTTCCTTTTAAAATCATCTGTATGTCTTCCAAAGATTTGCCTTTAGTCTCTGGGATATAAAAATAAGTGAAGAGAGAAGTAAATATACAAATAAATGAAAATAAATAAAATGGATACTGAATACCAAAAATATCCGTGAGACGTTGATAGACTATAAGGGATAAAATTGAAGAGCCGGTATAGAAACCGTCAGCCAAAGCCATGCCGTAAGCTTTCATTTTGGCAGGAAACAATTCAGCTGTTAGAACTATTGGTACCATACCTAAGCCAAGTTTAAAACTACAGGCGTACAGCATTACGCACACAGTTGGAATCCAACTCACAGGAACTGTATTGTATCCGGAATTTTTTAAACTAAAATAAACAGCTATAGTTACCAAGCATACAGAAGTTAAAATAGAGGATAGTATCAATAAAGTTTTTCTGCCGTACTTGTCTATCGAAAAAGAAGCTGCAGCAGCAGATATTAACATCATTACAGGGAATAAAATAGCTGATAATTCAGATTGCAAATATATAGAACCAGCTGCTTCTAAGACTACGTGTAAATTCATCACAAGCACAGTGAGACCTGCAAAATGTTGTGCAGAATTTATAATGGCCATTATCAGAAATGCTTTTCTATTGCTTGGTACTATGAAAAGATCTTTTATATTCCCTTTCTCTGTTTTTTGCCTAGCTACCGCATTTTTTACATCTTCTAATTCTTCAGATATGTCCATTCCCTGTAGTCTAAACCATTTAAAAACTTTCTCGGCCTTTTTTGGTTGATCTTTATACAACAAATAATATGGACTTTCTGGCACAAATGGAAAACTAACAAGTTGTAAGCATGCTACGCAAATACCAACAACGCAATGGACAAAAAAAGGCGAATAAGGTACTATTGTATACACCATAATGATTCCAAACAGCATCAACAGATTAATTAAGCCACTTAAAAATCCTCGTATCTTATGCTCAGCTATTTCCGCTATATACATAGGAACTGCCATGAATGTCATGTTTCCAACTGCTCCAGCGACTGCTCGAACTGCATATACGTACTCAACTCTCGGCTTAAAGGATAGCACTGTCCAAATTAATAGTGAAACAAATGTAGTTAGTAATATAGATTTTTTCCTTCCAATTTTATCCACAAGGTACATGGATATCCAAAGTCCTAAAAAACCTCCAATCATATAAGACGTTTCTAACCACTCACCGTCAGATTTAGTGATTTTTATTGGAGAATCTGGTTTCAATAAAATTGGTACAATTGGAGCGGACCAACCATAATGCATCCCATCATTGATGGCAGCCAAAGAACCTAAAATTTTAAAAAAAACTGTACATATTCACAAATACTTACAAAGGTGGTATCGGTAAATAAAATATTTAAGGTAGCAAATAAATATTATGTACAGAGGAAAAAAATTGCTCTCTAATAGACCGGTAGCTCACCCGGTCTCCAAGGCCCAAACTTGATAATCGACACTACATTGGACATTGAAAATCTTATAATTTTCTCGAAACTAGAACAATTAACTAATGGATGCCATGTACTTGGATACATTCCTTGGGTACTACTTTATCATAAAAAAAACATGACATACAAATCCAAGTGATACTAAGGGTCGATAAGCGAGGGTTAAAAATTGATAAAAATGTGGAAAAACAACAATTAACTAATGTATGCCGAAGAGCTATCTTAGTAGATGTTAAAAACATTAGTGGCATCCATTTTGCGGCGATACTACAATTGTTAATAATTTTCCAAATATGATATAATAATAATAATAATAATACTTTTATTGCTCTTAAAACAAAGGAGTAACACATGTAATAAAAACAAAAACAATTATTAAAAAATATACGTCACATAGAGTTAAAAAAATCGAAGGATATTTAACAAACAAATTGCAACATAAAGCTTATTCGTTAATAATAAATGCTCTCGATTATAGTATATTCCAAATGTAACTGGAGATAGCTTTAGCAGTCAATGTGTTTATATTATCAAGTGCATCAATGAAGAAATCAAGACTTAAGTAACAGTCATGCTTTGGTTTCATAGTCGTATATATTGGACAGTCAAAGAGTAAATGGAATAAGGTTTAATTTACAGACAGTACATACCTGATTTGGATCAACTGTGTACGTCACCGCTCTGTACGTGAAACGTAACTTGTACAGGTTGACAAATTAATTTTGGTAGTAAATTAATTTTGCCGTAGCAAAGACGTATGCGGATTGCAAAAGCTCACCAGGAGCTCACTTCGCTGGCAGAATTAGTAATATTCGTTTCTATAGTACAGCATGCGGAATGTACGTCGCCTGTTCTTCCCGGTAACTGCGTTTAGAACGTTGTCAAGTTATATGGCTTTCTCGCGCATCCTCAACTGCCAAAACCAAACAGCACAAAGATATCGTAAAGACGTCTATAAGATGTCGTCTTAGGAATGTCTGTTTTCGCCAAAAAGGCATCTTAAAGACGTCTTAAAGACATCGGATGTTACAAAAGGTAACATCTTTAAGACATCTTTGGAAAGACGTCTTACCGATGTCGCTGTCTGACCATTTTAAGACATTTGCCCCCTCCCCCGCCCTTCAGTGTAATGTATTTATTGGTTGTTAAAATTAAAGCCATATCTAAAGAACTCAACATATATTATTTGTAAAAAAAAATATGAAAAAAAACATTACAAGGTTTAAAAATACAGAAAAGATACCGATGTCCCTTATCACCCCTTAAAGTATGTCGGTATCTGTTCGGGAAACCCGATAGAAATTTAGAATTTTTTTTTGGATGCGTTTTCCTGCTTCTATCTGATGCTTTCTAAACCAAATCTGCACCGCACATTCAGATACTTTTTGTGTTTCAGATAGTCCTGAAGTTTCTGCAGATCCCAAATCTCTCTAAATTTTCTTTTTCCCTTCATGCAGAGCCAGCTATACTTTATCGCTTGCTCGTTTGATAAAATTAGCTGCATAATCCTTTTAATCATATCATATGTGTTGCTTCCTCCTACTTTTGAAAGTTCTCGAGACTAAAAAATAGAAAAATCATTGGAGCATATTTTTACATAATTTTAAAATATTCTATTTACCGCATTATTGAATTCTTCTTCGTTTTGGAGGAAGCTTTCGAACTCTTGAAATTCCTCATCAGTTCTTATAGGGAAATTTAGCTCCATGTTTTGGAAGAGACTGGGTTTTTTCTGAATTTCTTCTTTCCCTTTTAATATTATTTTCTTAATGTTCAGTTTTTGACCATAATTGTCCATTTTTAACAGTTTTCAACAATAATTGACAATTTTTGATAGATTTGACCATTTTTGACAATTTTTCAAAATTTTAGACCATTTTTCAAAATAATTGACCATATTCCAAAATTTTTGACAATTTTTCAAGAACTTCAACAATTTTTGACAATTATCAACTATTTTTCAAAATTTTGACAATTTTTGGGAATAATTGTCCATTTTTGACAATTTTTGACCATCTTTGATAGTTTTTGACAATCATTGGCCATTTTTGAAAATTTTTCAAAATTTTTGACAATTTTCCAAAAATTTTGGCCATTTTTATAAAATTTTTGACCATTTTTACAAAATTATTGACCATTTTTGATAGTTTTTGACAATTATCGACCATTTTCCAAAATTTTAACAATTTTTGACCAATTTTGACAATAATTGTCCATTTTTGACAGTTTTTGAAAATTTTGACCATTTTTGATAGTTTTTGACAATTATTGACCATTTTTGAAAAACTTTGACCATTTTAAATTTTTTTTTTAAATTTTTGACCATTTTCCCTTAAAATTTCATAGTTTTTGACAGATATCGTCCATTTTTGACAATTATTGACCATTTTTGACCATTTTTCAAGTTTTTTAAAAAAAATTTGACAATTATCGACCATTTTTCAAATTTTTCACAATTACTAACAGTTTTTGACAATTTTGGATAATGAATAACCATTTTTGACAAAAATTGTCCATTTTTTACAGTTTTTGACAATAATTGACAATTATTGACCATTTTTGACCATATTTCAAAATTTTTGACAATTTTCATATAATTTTATTCGATTTTTAATCTAATAAATTGTTAATGAATGAATCTCTTAGGTTTATTATCGGAATATGAAAAGCATGTACTTTTTAAAATAATATAAAAAAAATCGATGTTTTCGCAGAAATCGATTTATTTTTATTAAAATAGATTTTTGACAAATCGATTAATTTTGAATAAAAAAAAATCGATTTTTACTTTATCGATTCTTTTCCATTAATCTCTCATCCCTACTAGAGACTAAAGTGAAAAAATAGTTATAATTTAGATCTATGCTTACCTCAAGTAGCCTTTGTCCAATATGTGGCTACAACACTGTATATACAGATTGCGAAAAATCTTATCTCGACATACGATTTACACAAGTACGACAAGGATAATACGAACAACACTACTTGAAAAAGAGAGAAGAATTGTTCGCACACGCCCATCACAGATGGGGATATTATCCTTGTCGTACTTGTGTAAATCGTATGTCGAGCTAAGATTTTTCGCAATCTCTATGTGCTCACAAGCCGTACGACTTTACACTATAGTCGATAGTCGAAATTCTGTAAAGTGACGTCATCGGTTATCTACCGATTTAAAGTGAACTCCATGAGCGTATCATAGTTTAAGGGTGCGAATACTGAAATATCTGGAATTTCAATTTTTAACATTTGAAATAATAACTTATCACAAGTTGTTCATAAGTAAGTTAAAAAAAAATAAAAAAATGTTTAAAAGTCAATTCCATCTTACTACTACTAAAACTAAAATTGAGGTAACATTTTCGTTATTTGCTAACCGGCATTATCATTACGTAAAAGAAAGTTGTTTGTCAAGACCAAAATAAATTACCGATAAGTATAGGTATGTTGCGAGGTCACTTGTAAAATGTCTGACTAACTGGAAGCGGTATCACTCCCTGACGACTCCTATATCGATAATGAGTGGTTCCGTCATTACTTCTACACGTATGTCTAAATCCCAAAACTTTATTTCTTCTTTTAATACGTGTTGAATACATTTACGCCAACTCTCAGCAGTAACGGTATGCAGCGCCTCGTCAAACAGTTTCTCAACGTCAGCCATTTTGAATGTACTGTTTTTTCTCGCAACATAATTTTTCACTTGGGCCCAAACCAGCTCGATGGGGTTTAACTCACAGTGGTAGGGAGGAAGTCTAACAACTGAGACGTTGAAATCTTTCGCCATTTCATCGACAACGTACTTAATATAACTGCTTTTATGTTTCCGTACGAGAGATAATAATTCAACTTTTAGCATTGCCTCGTTGTGCGGAATGCTTTTACTCTCTAACCAATCAATTATAACCCTCTTGCGGCTAGCTGAAGTAGGTATTTGCTCCAGTCGACGAGAGTGGTATGAAGCATTATCCATAACTATCACTGAACCAGGAGTTACCTTTGTTAAAATTGATCTAAACCATGTTTCAAACCGGTTACCATCCATCTCTTCATGGTAATCGACAGTTTTTTTGGACTGAAAACTTAGTAATCCACCTTCTACAAATCCTTCCTCGCTGCCAATGTGAGTGATAATCAGTCGACGTCCTTTCCCAGAGGGAGCTTTTAAACCGGAAGAGAAACCCTCCATAAAGGCTTGTCGATTGCTTCGTATATTCATGTCTTGCCACACTTTTGACACAGTGTGGCCTTCATTTAACCATGTTTCGTCAAGATAATATATGTGCCGTCCTTCGTTACGAAACTGTCGTATCTGTTTTAAATAATTTCTCCTCCATTCCACAATGTCATTTCGTTCAATTAAGGCACTGTTTCTACTTCTTGTTTGGTAACGAAAATTCATTAATTTTAAAGTTCGTCTCAAAACTTTATCACTGATGTTTGGTAAAGGTTCATCAGCTTCTATTACCTTGCTCAATTTAGCTACCGAGGGGATTTCATTCCTAAAATAAAAAGAATGTATTTCCCTACGTATAGCATTCCGTGTTTGGTCGTCCAAAACAATTTTCTTTCTTCCCCTACTTTCCGGTTTACAGTTTTCACCTCGTTCTCTTGTCAAAGATCCGTCCCGCGATTTCTTTAGAATATTGTATATAGTACTCTCAGAAACTTTAGTTAAATAACTGCACTTAATCACAGCGTCACTAACACCCAACTGTTTGTCCATGGCACGCAGTCCTTCGTACACATTTAATATGAGGACTTTTTCTTCCCGAATTAAATTGTTACGACGCCGTTTTTTATCGCCAACACCGCTACACTCCGCCATTATTGTCACTAAATATACCGATATAAATATTACAATAAATACCAATAATAACCGATTTATCACACAAAACCACAACACAAATACTGATGTTACGTTCATGAAGAGAATAAACACCTCACATAACTGTTTACTATCACTGTCTCATTCGCGTAGCTCGATCTATCTATCTCGTTCTCAAAGCCGGAACATTGAAGCGACTCTCCAACATTGTCAAATCGGCGAGTTTTTCACAACAAACTTTGCGTTCAAGAAATATACATAAACACTTTATTTCACATTTCAAGTAAACTAATTATTATTAGTCTGCTTGAAATTTGAAATAAATATATTAAATTGGTATTGACTTAATTACATTGCATCTTTTGTACCTGAAATATTGACACAATGGATTTGAAGTGTATTTATAAAATACAGCATTTCTCTCTAGAATACATATGGCAACTGCGCTTTAACCAAAGTGTTGATTAGATAGCTCTGACTCACTTTACAGAATTTCGACTATCGAGTATAATACAATTAATTATAATTATTCTTATAGTAATTACATTAAAAAACCCTGTGTATATTATCTCTGTTAAAAACGACGCCACATAAAAAAGAAAATGTTTCTTTTGAAATGACAAATGACAAGTCAATCCTGTCAATATTTTCGGAAACCGATCACAGATCACCTACCGATTATCCACCGACTATGTTTCTCTTTTTATTTAACAAAGTTAAAAAGAGATAAAAGATACGTACTGACATTAAAAGCTGATACCATAACCATACCATATACAGAAATGGAAAACGTGTTGCATAACTTTCGTTTTCTACATTTATTTATACATTAATTTCTCTTTATCTATTTTTTTATAATTTTTTGTTTGAAACATCCTGCCATCGCATTTAAAAGACATTCCGAAGACGTCATGAAATGGACATCTTATAGACATCTTTGAAAAGACATCTTTGGCATATCTGTTTTAAGTCTTTAGGCGTCCAGACTTGAAATGAACATAAACAAGACGTCTTTAAGACGACGTGTGCTGTCTGGGAAATTAATGTGCCAACCTGTACTTATTACATAGTCAAAACTGAGCAATTGTACGGCTGATAAATAATTACTTGGCTTCTTAGTAATGGTGAATGATGAATATAAAGACAAAAAGGAACAGCGCTGCATCAGTAAAATATCGTCATCATACAATTTATCATAGTACTTTTTAAATATAATATTTTCATTTTTTTTTCAACAAATTAGTATTTAAATTATCCCATACTTCAAAAGAATCGGTCATGATAAAGAGTTGTTTGACTTATGCCACCCAATTAAACTTCAAATTGCATGATTCAGTCATAAGCTGGAGTTGGCGCTTGAAACATAGAAAGGGAAGGCGTCTTTCATTAATAGCTAATATTTCAAAAAACCAATTATACGTCATTTTGAAAACATTATATGCAAATATAATCGTCCAATCTCCAGTCTCATGACATAATCGGGAGTATTGGTTTGAATTTGCAGGACTCATCAGGAAATAAATTTGAACTTTTTCCACGATGACAACGTGCCTCAGCCCCCATACTGGTATACAAATAGATAGTGTGCTAAGAGCCAGCGACTCAAACATTTTTATTCTGGGATACCAAGTATCAATTTTCGCTTTAGCCATAATTGGCTGCATGCTTGCCTTTTTCGGTAGAAACACAAGCCATCTCCTAAACAGGCAAAATGATGTGAGCATAACACCTAAGTAAACATATTTGTTAGTGAAAGGTAATTCAGATTTATTAAAATAATACCACTTGAAGTTTGTAGTAGTATGCGCGAACTTATCAAAACCAGTGCCATATGCCATATGCCAAATCAGTAGCATAACGTTTTCACATTTTCGGACTCGATAAAAGTTGCAACGTTTTTAAGAATCTGTCGGCCTTGACTGTGGATAATTTTTCCTTTAACACCAACAAGATAGGGGCATGGTTTTAGATCAAATGAAACACACAACGCTCACAGTTAAACTAGCTAAACGTCTTAAAATATTCAAAAATCAAAAATATTCGACAGTAAATGTCAATAATAAAATGGCTGTCGGAATGAAAATCGTTTGTAAGACCAATGGCATGAAACGGTCGTTACGAGGCGACATAGATAAACAAGACCGATTTTGGTTTCTGCGCAAGTCAGTTGGCACACTTCAAGTGCCTTCTTCTTATGTGAAACGGAGTCTACGCGGCTATTGCAACGCAATGTTCACGCTTGAGTATTTTTTGTAAATTGATTTTATTTATTATTAGAACATCAAATTGTTTGCCACATGAAAATAAAGAGTTGATTATTTATACTTAATGGCATACATTTTTCGAGAACGCTCAATATTTTTATTCATTAACAGTAGTTTATAACAATTAGTAGCATTAGGAATTGAAGCCAATCTGCAGTTAGCATTAGAATAGAAATGTTTCACTGTACAACAAGTTTCAAGCATTAGTTAATTGTTCTAAATTATAACTTTTACATAATATTTGAAAAATTATTTACAATTGAAGTATCGCCGCAAAATGTATGCCACTGATATTTTTAACATCTACTAATACAGCAAAATCTAAACTCTCTTCGGCATACATTAGTTAATTGTTGTTTTTCCACGTTTTTATCAATTTTTAAACCTCTCTTATCAACCATGCCATGTTTTTTTTATGATAAAATAGTACTTACCCTAATGCATCCAAGTACATGGCATCCATTAGTTAATTGTTCTAGTTTCGTGAAAATTCTAAGATTATCAATGTCGATTATCAAGTTTAGGTCTTGGGAAATAAAAATTGTTGATACCTGATATTACTGCTATAAATTGTGACAGTGTTCCTTTAAATATGCTTTCATTATGTTTCATTTTTCACTTTTATTCCTAAAATAAATGGAGATTAATACATAAATAAAACATACATGTAGTACATTAGAAAAAAAATTAGGCACACGAATATTAATAAAACTCCCTCGTCTTATAAATTGTATATTACCACATTGTTCAACATGGTTTTCTCATGGCATAAAACAACTGTGCAAAGGCCAACCATTTATGTGGCTACACTAAATTGTTATGTCGGCAGCTGTTAGGCGGGAGGTAGGAGAGACGGGAAAACGAGTGTTTTTGAATTATTAACGTAGGAAAATCGAGGGTGAAAAATACTTTAAGGTTGGAATGTACAGAACAGGTACTATGCTTTAAATAACTCTTGATATCACATCAAGCTGAGGAAGGAAGGTAAATTTTGACTGCAGCAGTACTACTGTGCAGGATCTCGTGAGAGGTTAGGTTTGTGGTGAGTGGGTCTATAAGGCCCTCCACTGCAACTCATAAGATTCTATAATCTCGTGGGAGACTGCGAGAAGAAAGTGTACGGGTGGCTAAACCAATCTAACCAAAGGAAACAGGGTTGTCGTGGGCAATTATTAAAAAAGTGGACTAGGTAGTTGAAGATATTGTTTGACTCAATTGTTCTGAGTTTCAGTGGCAACTTATGTGTACTATTGCGACAGTTAAGTCGTATTGATTTATTTATGTGATATCTTAGTTCTAAATTTTATACATACAAATACATAAAATTCACGAAATATTATGGTTTTTTTACTTACCGTATTTAATCTATATTTTTAAAAAATTAAATGGCATCTATAGAGTATTCTACAACAAAGAATAACTTTCACATCGCACTTATTCTTTTAAAGTTAAGTAATTTAAAATAGACAATAAAAAGTAATAATCGTAGGTACCTACATGAATTTTCATTGGTTAAAATGTGTAGGTACATACCTCTTTAATATTGTCGAAAAAAATGATGGTAATTAGGATTATTATTAAGTTGAATAAAATTTAATTTTCTCGGCATCTGGCTTTAAGCATTTAGTAATAAAAGTTTATAAATACCTCATTGTACAGTAAACAGTAACAGATCCGTAGTCGGTAGAATTTAGATACTAAAACATAAATTATTTTGTGAAGAAAATTCACCAAATTTAACTTTTATTCATTAATTGGAATTGAACAAATAAAACTGTTGAAACATACTGGGTATACGCTTTGATTTATTAGGTACATCTAATGGTAAGAGTTCCGTATCCGAGCATCTGAATTTTTTGATGAAACTCGGCATTTAGTTAGATCATGTAAAGACCTTCTCAATGATATATAACATTTTGCGCGGAAACGTTCCGTTGTGGAGATATAGCATTTTAAAGTTAGATGTCGATGGACCATTTAGATAGGGTTTTAGAAACTTCAATTAGTCCAATTTTAATGAAAATTTCTAAAAATAATCCTAATTACGTAAATAAATGATTGTAAAGGTTAAACCTAATCTAACCTAACCTAACCAGTAATTTCGTGCTGAAGTCTGTGTCTATTCCACATTATCTGCAAGGATTAAATTTTTTATAATCAATATTCAATACGTAATTAATATTCAATACAAGGTCATTAATTGACCAGGATGGCCAAAGGAATAGCTTTTATCATCGCCTGCTTCCCCTTAGTCCTACTTGCCTCCTTACTCCCTCACCGAAACTTGTAAATTGCAAAGCGGCCAGCGGGACGCGAACGCATACCCCTGACCCCTGAAGGCAAGCGACATACCATAAGGCTATTCCTGAGGCCATAAAAAGTAATCGGTTGATTTTCTATATAAATAACCCATACAAAAATTCTAACTTTGAAACGCTGTATCTCCGCACCGAAACGTTTCCGCGCAAAATGTTATATATCCTTGGAAAGGTCTTTACATGAACTATCTACTTGCTGACTTTCATCAAAAAATTCAGATGCTCGGATACGGAACTGTAGCCCATCTAATTAGCAGATGTTATCAAAAAACGTTTCAAATAAAAAAATATGTTGTTTAATAATGGCCACATTTTAACAATATTTTGTACTATACAGGGTATCTGCAAAACAGTTTAAAGTATCAAAGTTACATTTTTTAAATAATAACTGAGATGAAATTGAAATGCAGTCACCTCTATGCAGTGACAATCATCAAATTTCCATGAAAACTCAGCTTCTGAGGGTACGGGGTTCATAGGTTCAATGAATTTAAAAATTTCATTAAACGTCCAAATAAATTAATTTTGAATAAATGTTTTCAATGAATATAACTCCAAATTATTCAAAAAATCATTCAAATAAAATCTAAAGTTCAAAAAAAATTAAATATATCATCTAGTGTAGAATTGTCAATATAAATTTTATGTATAAGAAATATACAAAGTCAGGTAAGGAAAACTATAATAGAATTTACTGTTTGGACCCTTACTTTGTGGAATCTACTCATATTAATGTTATAAATGAAACTAACTGTTTGATATGTCAATATCGAAATAATTTTCAATATCCTTTAATCATTTTCATAATTTTTTAATTAAATAGTGGAATTAATTAGAAACAGTTAGTTTCATTTATAACATTAAAACTATAAAAGATAATGTTAATTTAAACTTTAATTTTACGAAACCTTTCTAAATTTTTAATAAATGATACGTCATTTTATACAAGTTAATTTATCTACAATGATCTTTCGTTCATCCTCATACACACAAATGGAATAATTTACTTCAAATAAAAATAATATTGATAGGCAATATATTATACTCAAACTAGTCTAATTATTTAGTTTTTGTACATTGCAAATCCTGATTCTTACTAAATATGTCAATAGAAATTTTAGTTTAGTAACATGAGTAACATGAGTACAATATATTCCCTTATGAGATATCAAAACTATGATAAAACTCAGGTATATTTATTTCTATTTAATATAAAGTTTATAGGAATACTTTTTTTTTCCACTATAGTTCGAAAACATGAAAGTTCACTTTTTCAGATCGTTATCGAATGTCCGATAGGCCCGTTGTCGTTGCTCCGGCTACCACAATATTTGCGTTGATCACAAATGAAGCTCGTGTCTAGATAAATTTTATATTACGATTGGAATTATTAAACTTACGGAAATCACTCGACATTTATTTACTTCCAAAAAAGTCCCTAATGGTTTGTTTTTTCTTTTTATACTACAATTATTTCCTTAAATTCTACAATATCTATTCTTTTTAAATGAAGAATTAAAATATATTTTCGTATATTTATTTTCTCTGGTAACTTCTCTCTCTGGCAAAAAACACTTTCTGTTTTCAAATAGTAATTATGCGCCAAGGTAGAAAAGTGAGGTATTATTGTCGAGGTCTTTAATGGATCCGAGACATTAATACACTTTTCTACCGTGGCTCATATAGCATTTTTTTCACTACTTCACTACTAACTGGAATTTTATTTTTTTTAAATAGGTATTAGTTTGCCGACTCCCGTTTCACATGACATGACAGCTGTGCACAAGTTAACCTCACATTCTATTAAATGGATTGAGATTTATTTATAATCAAGTAGGCTCTGTATTTTTCTACCTTGGTTAATAATGAACAACTTTACTACCTCAACAAAAGTCAATAAAGTTAGGTTTAGAGGCTAGCAGTGAAAAAATCAAATTATTTGATTGTCATTGACCAATCAAATTATTAAAAAGAAATAATTTAATGATTTCATCAAATAAATTCAATCTTTTTTAAAATGAAATGTTAGTTATACACTTTCTAAATATATCATTGCTACATTTTCCTTTTATTGTCAATATTCGACAATATTTCTCATATTCAAATTATGTTGGAATTTCTAGCTTTTTTTGTTAGTTCAATTATACAAATTTTCATGTTCATAGACCTGTTTGACATTATAGGAAACATTTTCACAGGTTAATAACCGTATTAATATTAAGCTCTTGAGCTATATAAGCTGTGTCTAAAAACGTAGATGTATTAACAAAAAAACTGATCTAAATAATCTTAGAATAATATATGCATATCTTTTGGATTTAGAAAAACAAAATTTGAAAAATTAGAAAAAATGAATTACTATGGAGCAAGTAAATGTTATAAATAAATCAAAAATATTTCAAATTTTATATTGTTTTTTAAGTTTTTCATTTACGAATATATTTTTGCCCTAGGACGCCATATTCTTAGTTTTAAATACAAGATCACTTTCGGAGTGAAATGTTTATTACAAACTAAAATTCTGAGACAATATTAAAAAAGGTTATCCCGAAATACCCACTTTCTATTTTATCTATAAATATTTTAATCCCACTACAACATGTAAATATAAAAAGGGCATTGGAAATAAAGTAGGTTGGTGCAGTACAGGTCAGACAAAGGAAAACAAGCAATGAAAGCACTTTTTATATTTACACAATCAGATTAAAATATTTATAGATAAGGTGCATGGTCAACCATTAATCGTGAAAATTACTTTTAACTTGGAAATATATCTTCCAAAGCACTGATAAATAATAAAATAAATTAAAAAATTAGTCTCAAATATTATTTCACCATTAAAACATTTCAGGAGTAAAATAATCATACTGTTAGGCATTATCTTTTCGCTTTTCAAAGAAACGAGTAGTATACTGTGGGCTGTGCCGAGTTCCGCAAAAACCTACCTGTGTCTTTAAGCCTAGGTCGAGTTCCGCAAAAGGTTGCGGGAGGATTAGACTCGACTAAAAAGAGGGTTATAATAAAATAAACACATTTCTTTTTAATACATTTATTTATCAAAACATTATACACATATGTTCTTATTATAAAAACGTTACACAACACTATTCTATACTCTATACATATCAGATTCATAGAAAATTATTTTATATTAACAGTAATAATTTTAAAACATTTTTATTAATGAGGCAAATTTTTATAAGCCATACCTCTGACAAACTGATAACGGCTAATGGTGTTCTTAGTCAATTCATCGATATTTGCAATAAAAATTGCTCTTTTTTTCTTAAATACCTATTTTTCAATTTTACAGTTCCATTTAACACTGATCTTATTTTACAAAAATTTAAATTGGTAAACAAGAAAATATTATTATTTTTGATCGAATACTCTTCATCTTGTGATTTCGGTAACTTAGGCAGTAATTTACGTGGTTCTTCATACATATTTTTCCTATTCGGTGAAGATCTTCGTGTGAGAGGTTTTCGGCATATTCGTTCGTTTTAAATTCCTGACAAATTAATTTGCTTGGTTTTTCTTGAATATTTTCATCAGCTTTTCGTTTCAATGAGTTGCTACAAGCCTGGCACTTAACAGTTTTTTTTCACCGTGTGTATGTCCGAAATGCTCATCTATGATTGAAGTTTCATTCGCGGTTAACGAATACAAATTTGCGGTACACATATTGTTCACACAACGCCACATTATTTTACCACTTTTCGACACGTAAGACCCGATAAGATTAAATGTGTTAATTTTATATACTATCAAAGGTTTAGCCCTTCTCGCTAAGCATTGTTTTTGCTGCATGGTGGTCTAACATAATAAATAATGTGCCTAGAGAAAGGGATGTGTTTTGACCATAAGTGTACCTTAATACTCTATTTTTGAAAATCACTAATTTATATATAATGATACGAATTTCGCAGAAACCTATATGCGTCTTTAATCATAGGTCGGTTACGCAAAAGGTCGCGGGAGAATTATGCTAATGATACGATAATCCCTCTTTTTTGGGGACTTTCTTGTAGTTTTGCGGAATTCGACCATAGCCGATACTGTGCTATTGTTATCGGATTAACGACTACCTGCTGTAGGTTTTGGTATTAAATCAATCATGTTGGCATAAGTCAAAACGAAATATCTTGGAACGAAGTTATACACAGATAACTAAAAAATATATATGGTTATAAAGATATTAAATGAATAGTGAGTGAAACATTCCTGCGCAGGATTGTTTTGGTGAAGATTTATAATGAATATGTCTTCAATGAACTACCATTTTGTATAATATCTAGTTACTGATTTAATGTATTGGAATATTTTGGTAAACCAGACTTACGACATTTTCTGCTCCTCTTTAGTTATCTTAGTATCAAAATGTACAATTTTTTTTTATTTAGTTACACTTAATTATTATAGGATAACTGAAAACTATCTGTGATTTGAGAAATGTTTGGCAAGCTTCACTAGTTCTTCACACTCCAACCTATCATCTAGTCTTTTTTAGAAACGATTTCTAGATTCATTTTTCCTTCAAAAATACTTTCCAAACAAATCCCTCTATCCCTAACTCATATAACAAATGCTGAGAAATGAACTTAGGTCATCTATCGAGGTTTTCTTGTGAGACTTACTCTGTGATGATGGATCCTTACAAAAAATATCTGCTAGTTATTCCAAAATTCAAATCGAATCTTGTCACAATGTAACATGTACTTTGTTCAAGCTAATGAAAATATAATTCTTGAAAAATTTATCATAATGTGATCTCACCGATAACATAAACATATTTATAAAAAGTTTTGCAGCATCATTTGTGGTTTCTTTCAATAACTTCCTTCCTTTCACACTTTCCTAACATAACGGAGTAGTTCCCTTTTCCAATCATATTAATGTAAATGCAAATAGTCCATTCTTTCCTGAAATTACATGAAGAAAATTGTATTAAAACCCTCTCATATTGTCACTGGCACACGGATAGAAGACCTGTTAAAACTATATAGAGTACTAATTTGTTCCAAGCTCTATTACGGAAGTTTTATTTACATGTCCTCTACTAAAACAAATTTAAACACCCTTAACACATAACATAATCCGCTTATGTCTAGAAGCATTTCAGTCGAACCAGTATAACTACATGACAACCCACCAAGTAACTCAATTACACGTTCTTTCCCTCTGCTTCTTAAATTCATTAAAGATTAAAGACATAAACTTATCCTAAACCAATTTATTTTCCTCTGCAACAAAACAAACATTAACCTCTTAGAATTGTTTTGCGAAAGGTATTTTTCAAATTGTTGGAAAATGAACAATATGGTGTGGTTCTCTAATGTGATAATAAAAATTAAATTCAGATTCTGTAATAACCGTACAAGAATCCATCGGATTCTATAAGTCTCGCTACTGTAGCGTCCATACGGGGATGAGTTTTTGAACATGTTCAGCATTTAAATACACACATTATTATACAGTATATCCCTTGCAATATTTGAACGATATCAACTATTTTTGTCATTCACAATAAATGACTCGAGAACTCGTTTCAGTTAGACATATTTATGGCAAAACAAGAAACTTAATCAAATTCGAAGACCTTAGTTCAAGAGGTTGCAAAGCTCATCTGGAAGATAAAAGTTATCCAGTGTTAAATCTGAGCCATTCAAGTAAGTCCAGTACTTAATTGTAATGAAATATTTGCAATGTAAAGTTGGCATATCTGAATTATTCCAGGTTACACTAGTATCAGCAAAAAAGAGACTACCTCAATGCTCACACCACTGTTTGGAGCAGTAACAACACCAATAAGAGAGGGGAGCAGCTTTTAGAAATATCCTTAATAAAAACCTTAATATACACAACGTAGGGAATACCCTTAGATATGTAACAAGGTGAAGGAAAAAGTTTTAGATATCACCTAAGGCATGCCGGATTTAAAACATATAGTGGATACTGGGGAGTATCGTGGGAATCATCTTTTTCTGATCATGGTATTATAACTTTAAAACTAGAGCCAGGAAGCCCGAGGTGAGTTTTAGTAGCAATCCAATTAAAACAGACTGGGACAATTATGACACCTGACTGAAAGGAGACCTGTTACAATTCCAGAAGAAGGGTTTGTATTCACCCAAACAACTACATGCTATTCAACGAATTCCAGCATTTATAGTTTAATATTGTTTACAAATACAAATCTATTGATAGTACAATCAGATTTTTGTGTCAATTAGAATTTTGGTTTGCGGTTGGAGGTGAAGCTGTCGCTGTTATCACAACTTTAACATTTCCTTTACTGGAGGATATGTATTGATTGTGATTTCAGTATCATTTTTAGTCCGGGATTAAGCTCACAGAGCTGTCGGACGGAGAATATATCTACCTTGTACTGATGAGGCGCAAATACGCCGAAACCAGTCTACAAGAGATATTGTCCTTTCTAGTTACAAACCAGAATGGTTGGTTGAATCTGGTAGATCATACCGACCCCGTTTAACTTAGAAGTGTCTGTCGGGGCATATAGGCGTATAGCCCGAGAAGAAGTTGTTTCTTTTAAGTGAACGGTCATTGTTTTTCAAAATATTTTCAAAACTTTGTAAGGTATTAATAGTATAAATCTATTATTCAATATCTATTGTTTACAAAAGTTGGAAGAATTCACCATGTTGTTACTAAGTTTGAAGTTGACGAGAAAGATCCACGTAAATTTTCGTACAATAGTATTGTTCGGAGTCTTATATTTTTTGCAATATTTACCAGTGGTAGCTTATATGGTTTTTATTGAGGTAATTTATAAACAAAAAACAGATGGCTGTTAAAGATAATTTAATAGAAACTGAAATAATGGTCGCCAGTTATGGAATACAAAACTAAGCCTAAATGACTAAGATATTACGTACCAAGTACTCAGTTTTAAATAAACGCTATATGTACAGAGTCCAACTGAATATAAACAAAAACTTTGGTGTTCTCCAGCTATCACAAAACAAAACAAAATATATGCATAAATAATTTTGACAACTTTATACATTTCCTGAGCATCCTCACTTTCTAAGAAATAAACATAAGATAAACATATTTATAAATTGTTACTGTACATTCAAATATAATTTTTAAGATTATGATACTATCCAGATTCGGCAGTTTATCAACGTATCTACAACTAAACTCGCAGTGAATTTTAAAACTGAAAACAAAAATCCTAATGAAAAGGATTGGAAAATATATTAACCATGTTGATGGATTTATATGCATTTCAAGTATTTAAATAGCCAACTGTACCATTTTGTTTTTTTCTACAAAGATTATTCAACTATTTCTGCATTTTGAGAACATTTTACAACATATATATCTCAGGCTCTATATCCGTATAAAAAATACTATTCAAAACTATACATCAAATTACATAGCAATAGGACTAGCATTTATACATTTCATTGAAAAGAACTAAATGTCTTTATTGCTTGGTAAACATCAAGTGTTACAAACAGCACAAACTTAATTAGATAGCAAAATCAGAAGTTACAGACTCTTTAAAATAATTACATAATTCGGTTTGCTGATACTCAGGTTTTACATCCTACCCTCCACGTGTTTTGAATGTATTGAGAAACCATAGAAAGATTACTATAATTTTCGTCAAATCTACGAAATCTTGCTTTGAAACTAATACAAAATATTCAAAATGAGTGAATAACTTTAATAACCTTCACTATTGGTCTTGACAATTTTCAGAAGTTCTTCGTGAACATACATACATACATTCTGAGACAAGTATGCACCTACAGTCGATTCGTTCTCAAGAAAAACCGCACGTAAATGAAAGCACGTGCATATTGAATGACCTAGTCAAGTTCCAAGTGTATAAGTTTGAACAGGGGCGTATTCTGTTCCCCTTCTGCTAATATTTTAATGCGAGTCGTCCAATACGCAACCGACTTAGAATAGATCACGCGTGGACTTTGTGTACATGCGGTTTTTCTTGGGACCATCCAGACTATAGTTTTTATAAATATGTATTCATTCGTAAGTGACTATAAAAAACATTTTTTTTTTAATTGCCCCATATCGACACCCTGTCTATTAAGCAAATAGGCTAGCTTTGAATTGAGACTTAAATTTTCCAAAATATATAATGCAGCAGTCTACTGATCACAAAGGTTAATACAAAATTTCTATATCTTACGACATATTTGTGTATCCATAGTTAGTGAATATCTAGATACAATAAAAAAATATTTATTTTGTAGCTTACAGTCTTCCATTATGCCTTACTATATCTTTTTACATTTTTACATTTATATACAAAAATCGAGAAAAATGAGATCAAAAAATAATAGTAACATTCATCTTGAATAATTACAAAAAAAGTTAACTTTAAATTTCAAGCACCCCTTCCATTCATTGGCTGAATAATTATATTAAACAGCTACAATTTTACTGGGATCTACTTTGACTCTAATAAACATAGTGTCATCTTTCATAAAATGCCTTTTCTTTAGCATTTCATGTGAGACAAACTTGGGAAATCCGAATCCCAAGGAGTCTGGTTCTCTGCTGGGTCGCTGGAAGTTTTTCCACGTAGGATCTGGAATGAAACTTTCAACTATGTTACACGCTTTTTCTGGGCACGTTGATTGGTCAAACAAAGTAAAGGATACGGAATGGGAAAATGGCCACCTTAAAAGTGCATCGTATTCGCCGGGCAGGATTTTTATGTACACTGATATATGTGAGTCTTCTCCAGCTCCGTTTCCGTTTGGAAAAAGGGATGCCTGTAATATTCAAGAATATATTATTAATTCATATGTAACAAAACTTAAATATTGTGTTAAAAAAACTACGAATTTTATTATAATGTTATACAAATAAAAATGTTCTCAATTGTGCAGTAAATAAATTAAAGACAAAAAAATAAATAGAAATTGTATCCTTCAAATATATAACAAAAAATAAATTTAAAAAATGTTATGCTCAAAAACTAGTTAGATATATTATATGTAAACAATTAATCACCTGTAGTTTGTATCCATATTGACTAGTATAAAACGGTGGAGATACTAGCTCCATGCCCTCTTTACTTTTGGCCTCCGTCATTTTTGCAGAAAAATCGCTAATCTTCCAAATCAAAGTACCAGAATAATTTAACGACAGCCTGGATAAGGCGCTCTTAAGTGAGGTAATTTGATGTTGTTGTTTTGAAACTACACTACACATAAGACTTAGATGTTGTTGGCAGTTCTCTTCTAAATGTTTTTCTATAACATATCTTGGACCTTTAAATCTACATCCTGCGTCTTTAAAATTACAACTGTGTACTGAAACTGTGCATTCTTCTTTAAGATGTGTATCCAGTTCTTCTCTTGCTAACACACTCACGTCACACCTAGAAAATAAAATGGTATCATTATTCAACAAGCCTTTGAGAATAGTTATTTTAATAAACCTAAAGATTATGTAGGTTATACATAAGTATAAACAAATAAAGTAAAAGCATATTATATACGTTTTTTGATTCGATACTTTGAGGTGAATCAGCACACTTATTTCAGGATTTAATTTTTATATATTGTTGTTTGTCTTCACTTTGTTCCATTCTTTTTGGTCTTCACGTTTTGATTTCCAATCTTATTGATTGATTGATTGGTAAGGCCCACCAGTCAGAGACTTAGAGACCTCGGCGCCTCAGCCTTTAGGCTTTTTGTGCTCTTGGTTATACCGTTTATGTGAAGAGACCAGTAGCCCTTATCAGGCTCACAAGGACCTTCTTGGAGAATTCCTCCCGTGGATACTCTAGTCCTAGGAGTCTATATCTCCAATAAGACAGTGCTTCACATTCGAAGATAAAGTGAGAGGCTGTTTTTTTCCTCTTCCATGCACAACCGACAGATTGGTTCCTCCTAATGTATGCCAATTGTATGCAAGTGCTTCCTTAGGGTACAGTGACCGGTGAGTAATCCCGTCACTTTCCTTTTCTGGCCCCTGCTAAGGTTTAATATTTCGTTAGTCAGCGACACCGAGGGTTTTTTGACCAGGAGTTTGCTGTGTTCCTGTTTTGGCACGTGTCTCCAGTACGTCTGATGTTTAGTTTGAATCCACAGAGTTGAACAACCACGTGCAGCAGATTTTGATATTCCAAATACTGGTTCAGGACCAGTGAATGCAGTTTCAGATCCTAGCTTTGCTAGGGTGTCTGCCTTTTAATTGCCTACAATACCCTTATGCCCCGGGAACCACTCTATTATGGTTTGCCAGGGTTAAAAGTTTTTTAGGCAGTCCCAGATCAGTCTAGATCTGATCTGAGGACATGCTAAAGATTTCATTGCTGCCTGACTATCTGAGAGTATGAGGATATTTTGGCCTCTATACTCCCTTTCGATGTTCATTTGCAAACACGTGTCGATAGCGTAGATTTCTGCCTGGAATACAGATGCAAACTTCTCCAACGTTGCGTGGACATTGCACCTGGGTCTGGCACCATTGACTCCAGCTCCTGTTCCTATGTCAGTTTTAGATCCGTCTGTGTACCTCACCAACGTTCCTTCCTGGCTGCATGATTCCAGCCCATCCCAGTTTAGCTGGGTATGGTATGGTTGGTTGTCGTTAATTGTGGCCAACATGTTATCACTTCATTTCAAGAAGCGAGTTTGTGATAACATCTGTGATTCTGGAGTGGCTATGGGTGTTGGTTCCTTCGTGCCAATTCCCTTTGCATTCCAGCCTGTATGCAGCCATTCTCGCTTCCGCCTTAACATGCATAGCAAGAGGCGGAAGATTGAGAATGGCTTCCATTACGCAGTTACGCTGCTTCTCAGCGCATTCCAATCTTAACGTCAGTACATCTTTTTCTGTAGTTTCTCAATAGTTTTCTCAGTATTTCGTCATTCCTCGACCAAATAGTGATCATCTGTATCATTTTTCCAATAATTTCCCTGATTTTCACCTCATTATGCTCGCTGCCCGTTACTTTTCATTATCATTAGAATCTGTTGTAATTCAGTGATGACTACCGTTTTCACATAGACTATTACGTTATCTCAGATTGTAATTTTTATAGTATTTTTTATAATTAATTACCTGTTAGGACACTGTACGGGTACTCTACCGCATTTAACATGATGTGCAGGTAAAGTATCAGCTACGAATTCTTTTGTGCAATATCTACAGGGTACCAGTCTCTTAGAACAGTCTCCTACTTTGTGTTGACCTAAATGTCGCCGGTGTATCTTTACTCCACATTTATTTTCACAGTAGAGGGGCTCATAACCACAATGTCCAACGTGATTCTGAAACAAAAAATTGTCATTTTAATTCTAAGTATAAAGAGACATTAAAAGAAATGTTATTATGGATATTCAGTAAAACAATTTAATACAGAAACAAATACCAGAAAATATATATTCAGCTGATTAAAACTTTGAATACAGTGGAAATGAACAAATACACTTTATTGTAAGATCTTTATTTTAATGGACAAACAGGTTTTTTGCACCACATTTTGTTGAAATTTGTTTAAATCAATTCGGTTCCAACACATACATTTTTTTGTTCGGGAGCTGTTTCTAACGCCAGCTTCAGCTAAACCTTTTTAAGATTTTTGGGCCTCAATAAATACATACATGTACACATAATAGGCATCTTGCATTAGTGAGAAAAAAGTCAGGAGACGAACACGTGCTTCAACTTTTGCAATTGATTTTGGATAAACTTGAACAGTTATATTTAATGAGTTCAAGATCCGCTCCAAGCATTTTTTTAAATTCCAATGTTTATACAGTGGGTGACATCTGGTAATTTAATTAATTACACTATAATACAATCACCATTCATGTTATCCATGTCTATGTTTATATTTAAAGATGTTCTGGTTTGCATATGGTATCTGCTTGTGAGAAATATAACAACTTAAATGTTAATGAACCTACATTTCATATGTTTGCATACTACATGGAAGTAGTAAAATTTGACATGATTTGTTTTAAATTTTTCTGTAGAAATATTGACTAAGAATATTTCCTAAAATTTAACTGTAATGACTGTCCAGCATGGTTATTTTAAATACAATAATCGAAAATTAGAATTGAGTTATAGAATAAATAATAACCAGAAGTCGCCAGCAATCGTCTTCGTTAGGGTAGAAACTGGGGTTGTAGGAACAGTTATGGACCATGTGGTAGCGATTATATTTTTATTGTAGTTTATTTTACACATTTTTGTGGTCGTGTTGGCGAACAAATAACTACCGGAAATGTATATATGTACTTTTAAAGGTTGCCAGAACCGATGTAGTGACAATAACTTTTATTCATTATCTGGTAGAATTGAAAGGTAGGAGATGTTTAGATACGTTCGCATTTTACATATATTGCAATTGCATTATATTTATGCCAGACATTGATTTTTGAATGCAAACAGACCGTATATTTTTTATAATAATTAATATAATATTTATGTGGTGCTTATAGCTTTTGTTTCCACATTTCATCCTTTTGTGCTTCGCTCCGAGCAGAAGGTCATGATACATTCTATATAGCACTCAAAGCCACATCAAAAGGAGTACCGCAGAGTGATGCTTCTGGTTATTAAGCAAATATTACAAAGTATGTAATGAAATAAGATCTTAGCCAGCTTCAAAATTTTATTCCAGGACTTAATTTTGTTCTATAAAAATTAAAAATAAAGCACTTACTTCCAACGCGTGTCCAGTAAACTCCTTATTACAAAATTCGCACCTAGTTCTCCTCTGTGGACAAGTGTATTTGAGATGATCTTCCATCAATACCCTAGGGATTTGAGCTCCACATTTACTGGTACATGGAATGGCGTCATGTTTACAAGTATTTAAATGACCCTGAAAAAAGAAACAAATTTTTTTTAAAAAGGAATATCCTTCCGTCATGATAACCGACTGTTGCAATATTCGGTTTTCAACTAACATTTTAATGAGGTACGTTTGACAATAATATATGAATGTATCCTTTTAGTTTACCTTGAATTAAATATTATATAAACTTTTGTTATCTTTCGAATTGTGTATAAGGATTATTATTACTACGAGAATCTGCTGCTGTAATTGTTGCTTTATCAACCTTAAGGCCGGGTCATACTTAGCCACACACGATCCGATCCGAATGTGATTATCACTCGGTGGAAGAATTGCACAAAGTTATGTATTAACATTAGTTTAGACAACACCGACAATACCGAGCACTTTAGCATTGTGCTTTCCATCCACAACACTCAGCCGACACTTGAATCGGGCACGGTGCGGTTATGTGTGTCATGGCCTTTATTTGTAGCATAGCATACCAACATCCATAATATTACTCATTAAATTTCTCACAAATGCGTGTATATTCATCAAATCTTGACAAATAATTCATTCTGTATTTTTTTATCCTGATGGCACTGGCTAGGACATTATGTTAAGTTATGAAAGTAAGTCCTCAAAAACAAGTTGGGTGCAGTTTCAACATCAGCAGGCTACTATTGAACTACCACTATTGAAAAATAGATGGCAGAACAGTTTTACAATATCATTCTTGCTTTCAAAGTAATTTAATGGCGGCCACGAACTGTTTCTACCACTTGCATTTTTCTGGAGATTCTGATACTGATACAGACAGAGATTATAGCTCTGAAGAAAGTGTGAGAGAAAAAGACTACACGCAGAGTGATTTTACTGTTCGCTTGAAATAAAGTATTATTTTTCATTGACCACTTTTATTTATTTTTAAATGCACAAATGCCCCTTTCTTTTCAAATTTCAGATTTTTATGAAGAAAAAAGTGTAGTAAACTTCCTTTTATATCCCATGCTTGAAAAAAAGGTGGATGTTTTTTTTGAAACAGTACGTTGTAATTTTATTTAATTCCTTGGAATTTCAAGATTTGGAAGGAAATTTCAAACGAAATTTTCTCGAAAAATAATCATTGTTGCCGTAAGGTCTTGTGCGTCTATGCTAGTTCTGATATTTATGTTTGAGTGTTCAGTACATACATTTATAGGTTTTTAATCCTTCATAATACATTTTTAATTGGACATATTTAGAGGGGAAATTTCTATGTTCTGTACGTTCTTTGTGGTATACTCATCATTTTTTTTTCAATAATTTTTTTATATATTTTAATTTCAACTTAATGGACGACACTGTACAGTTATATTAATTATTTGGTCATAAAATAATTATTACCTTAAGTTTTCTAAGTTCATCCGACCATTTGCAACCTTCCTTGTGGTGAATGCAATAGACAATTGAGCTCATAATAGCCTTCTCTGATTCAGGATCGGAGTAAATCTGCAACAATGAAAAAAAAAATGTAAATTCCACAACTCTCACACAACGGTACTTCTAACGCATTTTGCATCGACCAGACCTTGCAAAACATGTGAAAGAAATAAATAGTCAAAGATGGGCACTAAGCAGTTACTTTGGAACTGTTAAAAGTTGAATTAATAATATGACACTGACAGTTGTAACAATTATTAATCCAATAAAGTAGGTAAAGTACGACCAGGAATATAAGAAGGTCATAAATTTTTACGGATTTCTACAAACGTAGAATTTACATTTATTATGATTTGATCAAGTGGCTGCACCGTCTTAACCAAATATTTTACAAACAAATATTGAGGGACAGAAAAGTTTTAAAACAAAGGTTGCATTCCATTTTTGATTACACTTTATGATACAAAAACATGGGAGGGTCAAAAAAGTCGACCTATTTTTGACCCCAGATTAAGTGGTATAATTTATTACCAATCTTTTTGTTACACTCTTTATACACATCCATTCCAACTACGACAATTCAGGCCCCCGTTCTTCGTAATAAAAACTGTATCCGTTTGTTAATCTCATCATATTGACCATGAAGGCTATCTGGTTCTTGTGTAACATTTTCGTTTTCCTTTCGGATACCCGTTAAGTTATTTTTAGCAATCGAAAAAGATGTATCCATGTAGTATTAGCTAAGCTAGTTAATTGTTTTCAGTTGTCAACATTGATGAGTTACTTCCTGGAAGTTAAAAGTAATCGTTCCAATCGTTAACGTACATCTCTAGGAAAAAAGTACATAGTACGGCTAAGTACTTTAATTCTTATTTCTGATTCATTTTCTTCTCCGAATGCTAATTTAATTCAATTCCCACAGAAACCACCATTTGTGGACTTATCATGATTGTGATATGAGGTCAATTTGAGGGTCAATTACAAATAACATAAATACTTTCGACATTCCGTTTAATTTCCGGTCCGCCTCATTAAAAAACAAACCAGTTCCAAATATATTTATTAATTGTTGAGAATTTCTTCGGTTATATCGTCTTTAAAAATTAGAGAGTTATTTAAGAAAAATATTATTTAAAGTAGAAAAATTTATAGTAGAAAACAACTTTTCAGCAATTCAATCTGTTAATTCCTTTAGATAACTAAAAGACAATAGTTTTAATTATAAATAATCAACAAAACTATATGCGTTGGTGGTAGAAACTCCCACTAAATTTTCTTGATTAACTCATAGTGACTCACCGAAATCATCTACATTCTAATGGATGCATCGTATGTAAGCGATTTTTCACAATAATATAATTATGAATCACAAAATTTTTAAAACACAAGGTGCAACTACGACAATAATTTGTACTACTGTCTTCGTTTTTGAAAAATAAAAAATTTTACAGAAGAAAATGAAAACATGCGCCGACAAACAATGTACTACAGTTAACTTTAATCTAGAAGACACAAAACAACCCTTTTTGTTTACAGTCAATTTTGGATGGAATTCTCTAATAATTGCAAACAAAATATTTCCTTGATACTAATTATACTCAAGAATACCATAGTCCGTGTATATTAAGATGGCATATCCAAATCATAAGCCTGAGTTGTTTGATCATTACATCGAAAAAAAATAAATTATTGTTTCAAGCCTTCTTGAGAAACAATGGATTTGCCATCTTCAAATTTAAGCCAGTATACTTAACAAGATGTATGTATGTTTGTATATTATTGGAGTGACATTCACTGAGACCTAAGAGACTTATTGAGCTTCCTTCCTTTCACTCAGTTCCTGAGGAAAGTCTCAGAGACTGGTAAAAGAAACTTTAGGATATCCGCAGGCTTCAGTCCAAGTAAATGTTCCTCTTCTATCCATCTGCTCAGTCTCAGAGACTGAAATTTTAGGATATCCGCAGGCTTCAGTGCCCTAAAATTCTGTATTGCTATGCATTCCACAAGTATGCGAGTGGTGGCTTCTGAGGTGTCCATTCAGGACACTCATCAAGACTCTCAGTGCAGTTTTACTCTGGCTTAAGCAAGTTGTTTTCAGCTGGTTGTAGATTTCCAAGAATATCTTTGATTGTCTCAGCCTTACTAGATCTTTTCATTGAATAGATGAGTTGAATAGATGAGGCTTTTACTTGATGAAGATCCATACTACTGATGAAATAAAACAAATCTTTTCATTGGTCTGATCTCCATTTTTTCAGCGTTGTCTCTTTCTTCCAAAAGGGTTCAGGTCCCTTTATTTACTAGTTCATCTGCTCAGTCTCAGAGACTGGTGAAAGAAATTTTAGAATATCCGCCGGCTTCAGTTCAAGTAAATGCTCCTCTTCTATCCAGCAGTTTCCTAGGTGGTGTGCCCTAAAATTCTGTATTGCTATGCATTCCACAAGTATGCGAGTGGAGGCTTCCGAGGTGTCCATTCAGGACACTCATCAAGACTCTTAGTGCAGTTTTACTCTGGCTTAAACAAGTTGTTCTCAGCTGGTTGTAGATTTCCAAGAGTATCTTTGATTGTCTCAGCCTTACTAGATCTTTTCATTGGTCGGATCTCCATTTTTTCAGCGTAGTCTCTTTCTTACAAAAGAGTTCAGGACCCTTTATTCACTAGTTCATCTGCTATTCCATTTCCTTCTACTCCAGTGTGTCCTGGATTCCTCAGTAAGGTCACGATGTTGTTCTTGCCTACTACATTGAGTTCTTCTAGGCATGCCCATTTCCCATACCATTTTAGAACTGATTACACAAGAGCTTGGTGGCTTGATTATCCGACATGATAATAGTCATTTGCGTTCTATATATTTTATCAATATTGAACTGGCATATATTGTTTCTCGGGAAGGGGTGGAGAAAGAAAATTGGGTTTGGGACGAAAAGTCAGTAATTAAGATATGATCGCGATTGAATTCTGTATTCCAGTTTTTGATAATGATTTATTGTCAAACGATTGATTAACATCATCGCTTGTCTAAAGTCACGCCACTGTGCCGATTTTGATAACCATACATAAATATACAGTGTAATTATTAGCAAAAAATACAAATTTAACGACCTGCAATATTTTATCAAGGCATATTTGGTCTAGAGAATTAACGAGGCGAGATCTATCGGACCAATTTGTAATGAAGCAAAAAATTTGGAAATAACATCTTGTTTTATTAAGAATTTTCCAAAATTCTCGAGATACCCGAAAAATCCTGGTCAAGAATTTTCGTGCCTCGAGAAATAAAAAAGGTCGACAAACCAGAAACCCTAATTGGTCCCATCGCCATATCTTAGTCGAAATAAGTCGCCCTTAACCTATGTCCCAATTAACATGAATCACCCTGTATATTCTAGTAATCTAGTAAATCCGTATCTTTTAATATTTCATAATTAGATTAATAAGTTTGAATGGAAAGTTAATCGTACATAATTTCAAGGAAATAATAAATTCACTTGTTGTCTTCAACTACCAAGAAGTACAGAAACGGTATTTTGATGCATCTAGACAGAAAGTAGGTTGCAAGAATAAATCTAAATATCATTCTAAAAAGCAGATTATAACGGAGAAGATTGCTAGAGTATTAATTATTAAACTATTTAATTACAAAATACATTTAGACGTTCAACATAAAAGTAGTACCATCGCCAAATGTACTGGGTCGTTGAAAGTCCAAAACGGGTAATCAATTTTAAATGTCATTCGATAAAAGTGAACGTTATGCTAAATAATGAAATAACGTATCCAATAT
Source organism: Lochmaea crataegi (assembly GCA_947563755.1). Classification (NCBI taxonomy): domain Eukaryota; kingdom Metazoa; phylum Arthropoda; class Insecta; order Coleoptera; family Chrysomelidae; genus Lochmaea; species Lochmaea crataegi. The sequence goes on from OX387425.1 coordinate 26,058,078, forward strand.
TCTTTTGTTGGGAAAAAGTACTTATTTTGAAAACGTATCATAAAATTAGTAGAATAAAACATAACGTTCATTTATTCTCCTTTAAAATACCACAATCCACCACAAGTAGGTACTAAACGAGAGGCAAATCCGCCCAAACCATACCGACGTTGCCACATTTATAAAAGTAGAAACTGACAAAATCATAACCTTATTTTTTCTTGGTTAAAACAAATCACTGGTTAATTTATCGAGAAGGGCAAGGAAAATGATTGAAGAAGCCATTTTTCCAACACTGTATAGCTTCTTCGATCATTTTCCTTGCCCTTCTCGATAAATTAACCAATGATTTGTTTTAACCAAGAAAAAATAAGGTTATGATTTGGAAGAGATTGACAGTTTATACTTTTATAAATGTGGCTACGTCGGTATGGTTTGGGCGGATTAGCCTCTCGTAACTACTAATAACTAATAATGACTAATGACAGCACTGACAATTGACATTGACATCAAATAAGCACCATAGATATCTACGCCATAGATAACAGATGTAAAGAGTATACACTCTACAAGGAAGTTACAACACTTTATTAAAAAAATGTCATATATTATTTAACCAACAAGTGTATTAATGAGGGCCATTAACAATTGAGATAATTTAACGCACTCGCTCTGCTCGTGCGTTAATGTTCGAGATTGTTAATTGCCCTTTTAATACTCGTGTTAGTTACAAAGCTTTTCCGTCGACTGTATCAGTTGTATTCGTTTTTATCAATATTTAAAAACTAAAAATATTTATTTGTTTCATAGGTAAGTACTGTCAAAAATAAATAATGACATTGAAATGTCACAGAGAAGGTCGCCAGTTCAAATGTCACTGTTTTCGTTTTTCTTACATTATATTTTGGATGTTTCATTGTTTCAACACTAATATTATTATAATTTTGTAGAATAATAAAATAAAAACGATATGTAAGTCAAAAACTAGAAGTGTTCTATAGTAGGATTCATTTTTTGAAGACGTTATTGTATGTTTGGTTGCCTACACCACAGGTAACTGTCAATATAAATATAATGTATAAGATGTGCGTTGGGTTGCCTGCAGAAAATCGTTGATTAATGTAGGTAAATCATGCATTAATGGGGGGTCATTAATGATTTTGTCTAATTTTGAGAACGTTAATAGCAAATGTTGATACACGGTCGACGGAAAAAGTAAATAAATTAGCCACAAAAGGGTTTTGTCTCTTTTGTCAAAACATAAAATGTGCATGACCTAATGAAGAAGACCCATTTTGTAAGATGTGTTACTGGTATTCGAAACATTTCCGGAATGTCTTTTATTATATAAGAATTACGTAATGTATCGAACAAGTTCTGGTAATTGAAAAGCACTTAAACAATACCCTGTCGACTATTTGTAAGAACAGGAAATCACTCAGAATTTCGACACAATAATATTGTAGAATCTTATGGAGACAAATTTGAATGTGGTGGAACTTTAATTCCAAACTGTTGTTTATAAAATAAATGCTTTTATGGTAAACATGTTGATTAAATAAATTTGCGGATAATGGGGATATATAATATAATATACCAATAGTTCTCTCGAATTTAGAAAAAGTATGGCTTGCAACTGAATTTTTGAAATTGAAAGACGTTATAAGGGGAGGTAAAAACGGAGGATTTCGATCGGTTGATGTTTAAAATTTTCATTAACGTTCCTAGTAATCCCAGTCCCGTAAGTATGGGAACAAAGATTTCAATTGGTCGAAAATACCGGAAGATGCTTTCACGTGCAATATTTGTATGGTACGAGAACAAGACCGGCTAAAAACAAAGGAATAAAAATTGTTATGATGGTCGAGATGATAATGTAGGAAAACGCGAAAAAATAAACAAAAAGAAATAGGGGAGGTATCACAAATTTGCCTATTTGTAAGTGCCAAGCTGCTTTAAAGGCTCTAAAGTCTAAAACAGTCGAGAACTGCAAACAATACTTTTAGCGTGCCAGGGCATAATGGAATAGTCGGAAATGAGATTGCAGATGGTCTCGCAACGAAAGGAGCTACTCATTTTATTGGACCCGAACCATTTTGTGGTATCCCAAAAAGCCTCATAGTGGAAGAAGTCCGAAAATGAGAAAAGGAACTTTGAAGCCTACCGGAAAAATATTCCAGACCAAAGACAAACAAAAAGGTTATTACGACCTTCTGCTCACTACGATAAATTTCCTTTTGGGGCTACAGATATCTGATCTCAGAGTAATCACTGGAATTCTCACTGGACACTGCTCCATCTCTGCAAGGTAGACAAAGTGGACGCTGGAACAAGCAGATTCTACGATAATGCATATGAGACGGCGGAACACATCTGCAATTGCAGGCTTATCGTCCGCCAACGCCTCACTGGAACAGGTCTACTTAGAGCCTGATCAGGTTACAGACCTAGCTCCAAAACGGACAATAGGCTTGTTCAGAAACCTAGATCTCTTGGACTAGAATATAGATGTAGAGTATACACAAAGCAGGCGTATTGGGAAATTACAGTTACGATAGATGGCGCGCTCCGATGTCAACAAATACAACAAAAATGGCGGTGAAGACGTGATCTGTGTTTGAAGCTATTGGTCAGATTAGTGTGTTTACGAGTCTCATTGAATATTATTTACTCTCCTGCGAATATTTATCAAATATTGTGTGTTTTTATGTGTATGTGATTTGTAAGAATTTGTAGTCGAATAGTAAGATATGTACAGGTTAAAACAAAAACACAGTTATTACGGGCAAATTCAATTAGGAATGGAAGGAAGATCTAAAAATGATAGAAAGGAAAATATTGAGAACAATACTTGGACCAGACATAACAAGAGATGGAGAAAGAAGATTTCAAATAAACATAGAAATAGAAAAGGAAGCAGGTGGAGAAAATATAGTCCGATATATAAAATCAAGGAGACTGGAATGGATGGGACACGTTATGAGAAGAGCACATTTTAAATATAAAAAATGTTAATTTGTAATTTATGCTTCACCTGATAATAGATGTATTATCTTGGAAGAATTGTATGATGAAGCATTCATTTCCCAAATGATCCTCAAATTACAAGAAACATATTTTTGTAATATGCTACCATTGTTTTAATGATAAGTAAGTGTATTGTATTATTGTAGTATGATAATGAACATGGTTAATAAATGATAGTTTAAAAAAAAGTTTTGAATTCTTTATTTTGCCTTAATAATAATCAAAAGTTATCATCTGCCAAAATTGAATTTGATAAGTTGACAAGTGCAGCTGAAATAACACCAATGTCATCAATGTGGGTCAATAAAGATTACTTTCAAACATTGAATTGCCCTTTCCTCATGCACCATAGCTCTAGCAATACTAGCTGTGCTTTCTGCTTGTGATTTATTGAGCTGAGTTGCTTTTCTCAAGAATATAGGATGAATTAATGTTCCTGCTTCTAAACATTCTTTGTCAATGGCAAAACCTTTGTCAACCATTACATGATCAAAATAGGGCTCTAATAAATTAATAATTTTCTCATTATTGAATATTGCCTTGTCAGACACTTTCTGTCTGGACTCAAGTAAGTTATAATTCCTGCTGGGTTCACTCCAATCAAAAATTTTATGGTATGCATTGATTTATAATAAGAACACGACACTTCAAATATTTTGGTTGTTGCACAGCAATTTCAGTGCAGTCAAGAATTAATCTTACTTTCTTATAATGTTTGAAACACTGTGGCAAGTTCTTTATATTCTCCTCAAAAAAATTGCACAGTTCAATGTTGCAGGCAGCAGTGGTATTATAAAATCAAAAACTCGTTGGACTTTTTTGATCCAGATAACACAGTGAATGTGAGATTAAATTTGAGTTTGATCAACGCAAGTAATACGCTGTCTGTAATGTAATGCTCCCTCAATTTCATACTCGTCATAGTTTTTTCAACACACTTCACAATACAATAGAAAAGATCATAGGAAATTCCTGTGTATGCCACTAACACTTTATTTGACTTTAGGATACCATACACTGCTGTTGGGACTAATAATTGAACTGTATCAACTTGAACCTCCTTGTTCTGATTATTTGGCAGCTTTGTTTGATCTGTACAAACTTCTGCTAATAATTCTAAAGATGCATTATCACTTTCACTGAGTGGTAACTGAATTGTTTCAGTGACTGGCAAGTTATCTTCTATCAGTTCTTCCACAGAGGTTGATTGACTAGCAAGCACATAATTTTGATGATTTTGAAAACGCAGTGACCTTCCACTGTCAAATTTCTCTACATCATGCTTTCGCAATGGAATTTTGCAAGAAGGCACCACATTTTTCTTGAATACTTTTTTAGATTTCAATGGTGTAGCTAAAACAAAACATGAATGAGCAAATGACTGAAGGCTATGGTATAGGTAATCCAAATATCATTTTTGCAATAATCATTATTTAAAATACATTAGGAATATTAATACTATTATTTAATAGTCATATACATACTTGGATGGAAATCTTCTTCTAAGAAATGGAGTGATCACACTAACATATACTTTGAAATTGGTTTACCAATTCCTAGTATATGTTTTGGACAGCTTCAAATCTTTGGGGAATTTATGCAAACTAATACCTTTCCTGGCGTAACTTTTGCACTCGATTTCCGTTTCATAATAATTATTAATAAATAAATAACTCATTAAAGTAAATTAATATCAGAAATGATGTACAACTTTATATCCACTATGTTATGTTATTTAAACGGTATTCTGAACAGCTGATTTATGTTGTTCACGTCTTCATCAGTTGCTCATTCCTTCGCTAGGCGCCAACACTTGTCTTGCAGGTCTCCAATTTCATTTCGGTTCTGTATAAATATTTGTTATTATTTTTTTATATTATAAATATTATTCCAAATAATATTTTTTATAATATATGTACAAAGAAAAGTTGTAATACTCGTGTACTATAGAAAGAACCAATCAAGAATCATGACTGCAAAATATTTACCGAGATATAGAAAGAAATTCGGTCAACGGCGAAACGTCCATCACGAAGTTAATTGCAACTAATTTCTAGTTTAAAATGATTCAATTAATACCCAATTACTAAAGCGCCAGTCTGTAGAAACGTTAACAATTTTATTAACTTTTATTTGGAATGCGTTATGGCGCCGTTTACTAAGTAGGCGTTAAATGCTTATAAAATTAAAAATAGGCTAATTATGGAAAGAATGACTTAAGTCTGTTTATTTATATTTAGTGAATTTCTGCAAAGTAATGTTGAAAAACGCGTCTCACATACAGACTACTACTTCCTATCAACGAACGGATTAATGGATTACTACAGCGACGTTCTCACATTTTTTTAGCGTTACAAATGTAATAAATTACTAGATTTATGTTTATAACACTTTACCACTTCATACCATTTATTTACAATATCAAGTTTAAATATTATATATATGACATTATGGCTGGGAAACATTTTTGTTTATAGAAGGAAAAAAGTATTCATTAGTTAAATAGGATAATAATATAACACAAATACACAAATCAAGTTAAAAGGAATTAAGGAGTTTTTGATACATCACACCTATAAACAGCCCTAAAAACAATCCCTTGTTCAGCTGGCTAAACAGAACAAAGTAACTTTGTTATGAGATTGCTGATGGTCTTGAATAAGAAGGAGCTTTCTCCAAAGCCTAAATCTCTAGGACTAAAATATAGATGTAGGGCATACACAAAAGATCTTATAGGTCGCAATGTGTAAGGCCAACAAGAAAGTAAATGGTAAACTGGAAAATCAGGGATTTAATGGAAACCAAATAATCGATGAATGATTCTTCTTGAGTCTATCAACAGAGATGGTCAGGTAGAACTTGATTAACGGTGGAAACTAGAGGGAATCAGAGATGGTAAATAAAATAGAAAATCTAAGAATTAACAAACAATATAAGAGATCAAGTGGTAGAGAAAGGGAGAAGCAGAAGCAGAAGACAGAAAAAGGAAGAGAAGAGTACAAAGTAATACAGAAGGAAAGCAACGGTAAAAAAAAGACAAATAAAAAGGCGAGCGGTCGTCGGACCGCCGACAGAAGGTTGCTTCTTATGCAAAATAGAATAACCATTTTTCGAAAATTTTGACCATTTTTCAAAAAATTTGACAATTATTGACCATTTTTTCAAATTTTAACAATTATTGACCATTTTTGACAGGTTCTGACAATTATTGACCATTTTTGACAATTTCTGAGCATTTTTGACAGGTTCTGAAATTTATTGACCGTTTTTGACAATTATTGATCATTTTTGACAATTTTCAGAAATGTTGACCATATTAGACCAGTTTTACAAATTTTAACAATTATTGATCATTTTTGACAATTCTTGACCATTTTTGACAGGTTCTGACAATTATTTTCTATTTTTGACAATTTTTCAAAAATTTTGACCATTTCTCAAAAATTTCGACAATTTTTAACAATGATTGACCATTTTTGACAGTTTTTTATAATTATTGACCATTTTTTCAAAATTTTGACAATTTTTGACCATTTTTCAAAATTTTAGAAATTATTGACCATTTTTGACAGTTTCTGACAATTATTGACCATTTTTGACAATTTCTGAGCATTTTTGACAGGTTCTGAAAATTATTGACCATTTTTTCAAATTTTAACAATTATTTACCAATTTTGACAGTTTTGACAATTTGACAATAATTATTGATCATTTTTCAAAAATGTTGTCCATTTTAGACCATTTTTTCAAATTTTAGCAATTATTGACCATTTTTGACAGGTTCTGACAATTATTGACCATTTTTCAAAAAATTTTACAATTTTCAACCATTTTTTACAGTTTTTCATAATTATTGACCATTTTTTCAAAATATTGACCATTTTTTCAAAATATTGACCATTTTTCAAAATTTTAACAATTATTGACCATTTTTGACAGTTTCTAACAATTATTGACCATTTTTGACAGGTTCTGAAAATTATTGACCGTTTTCGACAATTATTGATCATTTTTGACAATTTTCAGAAATTTTGACCATATTAGACCATTTTTACAAATTTTAACAATTATTGATCATTTTTGACAATTCTTGACCATTTTTGACAGGTTCTGACAATTATTGTCTATTTTTGACAATTTTTCAAAAATTTTGACCATTTCTCAAAAATTTTGGCCATTTCTCAAAAATTTTGACAATTTTTAACTATCATTGACCATTTTTGACAGTTTTTTATAATTATTGACCATTTTTTCAAAATTTTGACAATTTTTGACCATTTTTCAAAATTTTAACAATTATTGACCATTTTCGACAGTTTCTGACAATTATTGACCATTTTTGACAATTTCTGAGCATTTTTGACAGGTTCTGAAAATTATTGACCATTTTTGACAATTTTTGACAGTTTTTGACGATTTTTGATTGGTTTTGACAATTATTGACCGTCTTTGACAATTATTGACCATTTTTTCAAATTTTAACAATTAGTGACAATTATTGACCATTTTTGACCATTTTTCAAAAATTTTTACAATTTTTAACAATTAATAACCATTTTTTACAGTTTTTTATAATTATTGGCCATTTTTTCAAAATTTTGACCATTTTTTCAAAATTTTACCATTTTTCAAAATTTTAAGAATTATTGACCATTTTTGACAGTTTCTAACAATTATTGACCATTTTTGACAGGTTCTGAAAATTATTGAACGTTTTCGACAATTATTGATCATTTTTGACAATTTTCAGAAATTTTGACCATATTAGACCATTTTTACAAATTTTAACAATTATTGATCATTTTTGACAATTCTTGACCATTTTTGACAGGTTCTGACAATTATTGTCCATTTTTGACAATTTTTCAATAATTTTGAACATTTCTCAAAAATTTTGACCGTTTCTCAAAAATTTTAACAATTTTTAACAGTGCTTGACCATTTTTGACAGTTTTTTATAATTATTGACCATTTTTCCAAAATTTTGACAATTTTTGACCATTTTTCAAAATTTTAACAATTATTGACCATTTTTGACAGTTTCTGACAATTATTGACCATTTTTGACAATTTCTGAGCATTTTTGACAGGTTCTGAAAATTATTGACCATTTTTGACCATTTTTGACCATTTTTGACCATTTTTGACCATTTTTGACCATTTTTGACCATTTTTGACAATTTTTGACAATTTTTGACAATTTTTGACGATTTTTGATTGGTTTTGACAATTATTGACCGTCTTTGACAATTATTGACCATTTTTGACAATTTCAAAAATTTTCGCCATTTTTCCAAATTTTTGAAAATATTTGGCAATTATTAACAGTTTTTGACCATTTTTCCAAATTTTTGACCATATTTCAAAATGTTTGACAATTTTTCAAAAAATTTAATATATTTGGCAATTAGAGAGAGAGACGCGCGATACTCTCTCTCTCTCTGTGTGTGTGTCTCTTTCTGTCTCTCTTCCGACAGTTTGGGAATCCCTCGTGCCGGCGTGTATGAGAGAGAGAGAGAGCGAGAGAGAGGCGTGCCGCTGTGTAGCCTACGAAAGAGAGAAGAAGAAGGCGGCTGAGGAAGCGCAGCGGGCGGCCGAGAAAGAGACGAAGAATGAGTCATCGCGTAACGAACGCTTTTTCGTAACATCACACATTTCCCGAGTTCACTAGCCTTCCCAAAAAGTCCTATGTCGTGCAATAAGAAGCAAGCTTCAATTTAAATTTCATTGAATTAGTGGATTATTCAGAACTCTGGCAACACTGTTGCGTGACGAACGCTTTTTCGTAACATTACACGTTTCACGAGTTCACTAGCCTTCCCCTATGTCGTGCAATAAGAAGCAAGCCTTAAAAATGGAAGGAGATGACATGGGAAAAAAATAAAAGAAGTAACAGAGATGAAATGAAAAAAATTGAGGAAGAAGGATGTAACGGAACAGAAAAGAAAAAGTAAGTAATTGAGAAAAAGAGTAAGTAGCGAGAATGATTCAACTATGCATTCTTTTTATCTTTGAAATAGTGTAAACTCTTAGCTTGTTTACATTGATGAACCGGTACCGCAAATGAAAATATGGATGAATATTCATGAAAAATAAAATAATTCAAGAGTAATTATCAAAAAGCAAGGAAAACATTTTTTCCTGATGAAAAGTTTCGACGTTCAGTGTAGCGAGTGTTAGTTTTCCCATATTGCAAATTTTAATATTAGTTTTTTGATACGCCAATGTTGCAATAATCTTTGAGTAAGAAGTTCTTAACCTCGGAGTATTTCTTAGGAGCTACTTCAGCGTAATATGAAATAATAAACCAGTCGAGCGTTTAAAATGTCAAGTGATAGGTGAAGTTGGGAATGGAATGTTTCTCTTCGATTTATGTTTCCGATACGTGATCGAAGATTAAATATTAAAATACTTACCTTAATGTAATACATTTGAATCCACATAAATTACTTTGAGGAAAACGAGCAAGGAAAAGTTGAAAAAACTATTCAACAATTAATACTGTTGAAATTTTACTTTAGTTAACTAAAAGGCAATAGTGAGATTGCAAAAAATGAATAATATTTCCTTTCGACTGCCTCTAAGAAGTAGTCATGGTAATTCATAGCTTAAAACATCGAACAGAGCTTATATGATCAGAAGTGGGATTTGATCTACGAAATCTTCACATTTGATATGATAGTGAGAAGGGTGACTGGAATAGGCTTAGGCGTAGCTGAGGTCCTGCTCTTTGATATACTAATACTAACTTGTTATATTTCATATTTCTAGAGTATTATATTTTTTGGACAAGACCCATTAATATGTCACCTTACTTTATTTATTAGACAAGACCCATTAACAAAGATGTTAAACCGAGTTTTGTTCATCTCATCTCTTGTAACATATACACATGGCCAAGGGTCGAGGGGATCGGAAAAGGGAAGTTATCTGTAATAGTCAGTCGATGTGTAACCGTGTCATTGAAGAGAATAAATTCAGATTATTATCGAGATTTATTATACTTTATCCGTTTTGAGTCTTACATACTGGTGGTTGCATCTGACCAGTTTTAAAATGACTATTAATAATTAGATGTAGCAGAGATATAACAATTATTCCAAATAGGTAATTAGACTAATCAAAGAAAAGAGTATTAACTAAAGAATACATTTTTATAAACTAGTTGTATATTAATTTAAATAATTCAAAATAAAGATAGCTTGAAAATTTAATGGTGCGTAAAAAAGAAAGTGACGAAAGTACCTACCATAGTGTGCAGAAAGTTGAACTGGAAGTATAACATACAGGCAATTTAAAATTATTTATCTAGAGGATGTAAAAATTGAATAAAGAGTATAGAAATGAATAAATTCTCAAAACATTTTCAAAATTGCACCCAAGTGGCTAATAAATAATGCCGTTCACAAGTTAGAGCAGTTTGAAAATGGAGTAGATAGAATAGAAATATTATACATGAGATTGTTTTTACATATTGGGATTTCACAACTATCACACCATAGATCCAAAATTCAAAGCTTGTAATAAGTATGGAAAAATCAAATAGAAATCGAATAATTCAAAATAAATTAAACATGACTAAGCACTTATAAATTTTACGTTTAATTTTGTCACTATTTATACTCTCAAAATATGTTATTATAGATCTGTAAAAAGTCTTAAGCGTATCGTATACCTGTCAATCTTTAGAATGTACAACTTTTTAGGTATGTTCAGCGAAAGCATCAAAAAGATTATAAAAATTCGATGCGGTAGGTCTTCATCAAACCCTAAATAACGCTTTCATAATGTTCCAATACAAGCTGCCAACACCGATAATTGAAAAGTTACCCTTAAAATTATCTATGCTAGCCCATAAATTTTCAAAGCATGTCTTTTAGAAATGAACGATCGCCACCCCGTGTATAATTAACAAGTAAATTGTTACGTTTCACCAGTGGCGTACCAAACAAATAATATTTTTAAAATATTGAAAAAACCAAATGCGATCCAGCTACAGAAATTATGTACCAGCTTCCATAATGAAAATGTACCAGATCTAGAAATTTATCAGAAAATTTTATTAAAACCTTTATTTTCCTTAAAAGTACAAAAACTGAAACAATATTCAACTGAATAAATAGCACCACCAGACCTCAGCCTTTAGGCTTTTTGTGCTCTTGGTTGTACCGTTCATGTGAATAGTCTAACGGTAATTGGGTGCCAATTTGTAACCTTATGGGGTGCCAATTTGTAACGGTAAAGGCTCCAGCTTGAAGGGCTCCGGGGAGAGACTCTTCTCAATGGTGATTCGACCCCAAGTTTTTGTCGCACAAGGATAACAGAAAGGTTGTAAAAATTGAGGGCGCCACTACCTTTTTGACATTGATAAAAAATACTAATGAATTTAAAAACTAAGGCGGAAAACGCCTTGAAGAATTTAAATAAATGTTAACCAGAAATCAAATAATAAAAAAGTTACTTAAAAAAATAGAACACTTAAAACTTTACTCCGGGCGATATTTCCCTCAACTTTTATAGTTGAGGATTTAGAAAAAGATAAAAAAAATAGATTTTAAAACAAATTTATAGTTATTCTTCTGCCACAGGAAATGGAACAAATGTGAAGACTTGTACTTTTATAGGTACTTAGCTTATGAAGTGGTTGTTTCCGGAAAAGGTAGGTAGATCTTCCCTTTACGAAGTCTTGAGAAGACGGAGACTAGATTTTGAGAAGATAGGTAGATAGAGTATTGATTTGAATCCTAGCAGCTGTGTCCTGGTCTAGGGCGGTATCCTGGTCTAGGGCTTGTATCCTAGTCTAGGGGCTGTGCTTACCACAGCAAAATTAATTAAATAGGAAAGGTATAAAAGCGATAAAAAAATGGAGGTCTTTCCTCGAAGAGATTCGATAGCGGAAAGGGCTGTCCCTCGTGGCGTTGAAAAAATGGAAGCGACCGTTGGCAGACGTCAATTGTCTTATGGCCGGGGTTGAAGATTGGGAAGGCTAATGAGATGACGAGCGGTAATTAAAAAAATTTATTGTATAAAATCGAAACAGGTCGATAGACATGTTACAAGAGACCAGTAGCCTTTATCAGGCTCAAAAATATTTTCACTAGGTCTAGAAATCCTCCCTTGGGTACTCTAGTCCTAGGAGTCTATATCTCCAATGAGACAGTGCTTCACATTCCAAGATAATGTGAGAGGCTGTTTCCTCCTCTTCCATGCACAACCGACAGATAGGTTCCTCCCTATATATGCATGTGTTTCCTTAGGGTACAGTGACCGGTGTGTAATACGGCACTTTCCTTATCTGACCTCTGCTGATGTTTAATATTTCGTTAGTCAGCGACTCCGAGGGTTTTTTGACCAGGAGTTTGCTGTGTTCCTGTTTTGGTACGTGTCTCCAGTACGTCGGATGTTTAGTTTGCATCCACCGAGATGTAAAACCACGTGCAGCAGTTTTTGATTTGAAGTACCTTAGCCTAATGCAATATACATATTTTATATTGAAGATAATAAAAAATGTCAGTACTTTGGTTTTCTAGATAAGGCGTCCATCTATTGTATAAGTGCTTCCACTATTAATTAATAATTCACAAACCAACATTATTGTATTATACCATTTTTTTCTGAAGTGTGAGAAATGTAGGTAGGTACCAGATCAACACAACATGTTGTATTCTACCAGTGTACTTTAAAGTCAACGAATATACTAAATCTGGTAATACAGTAATTGTACCAGCTCTGGCAACACTGCCATGAAAAAAATAGTTTCGCATCGCGTGCAACGAGTGCACCAATGGAAACGCCTACCGCTAGAGCTGTTGTCAGTTGGGAATAATGTTGTGACAAGGCGAAAATGTAATTTGAATAGAGTTCAGTAGTTGTGCGTTGAAACATCAAGAACTTTTTTATTTTTAATTATTTTTCCTATTTTTGCACATCAAAAATAAACTGAGTCAACGTTTTCGACGCCTGAAGAAGCTGTTGATGCTTGTTTTGAAGATGCCTTAATAGACGTGGAAAAAGTGGTACAAAATTGATCTTCATGGTGAGTATTTTTAAAAACCAATTAACACTTTTTCGGCTGCTTTTTTTCCATTCTTGAAACTCAGTATCTCAACTAATTAAAACAAGTTCACCAACTTTTCTAGAAAGTCTATAAATGTTTCAAATTAATTAACCAACGAGCTTAAACGGAATTTGTGTAGGATATGTTACCATCAGTCTCTGAAGAAGATAACTTGGGTATCGAAACGAGCGTAAGTGTAAAGTGTTAGTGTTGGTGTAGTGGTAGTGTAAACTGTGTTCAGTGTCGATTATCGTCATCAGTTCCAAACTTAGTAGTCATAATATTATGAACCAATTTTATTATTGCATAAAATATCTCCAGATGAGAAAGACACAGTTAATTCTTCTCTACAGTTATCTTTCCACCTGTTTAGTTTTCATTAAAACAAATTACATTATTGTTACATGGGAACAACGTAGGTATTCGGAGATAAAGTGAAAGCAATTTATTGCTGAAGACATTTTATTTGACCACCATTAACATCCTTCTGTCCCACGCATTTTAATAGCTTCAATTTAGGCTAACTGATAAAAATATATATATGTAGGTGTTGAATGTGAATGTACCGGTAGAGATATAAAAATGTCGTACCAACAAATAAATGTAAAATTAAATTTGTTTATGACCAAAGTTACCAACTCGTGTGACCATTTCGATATCATAATTTTCTTGTTTCGACCTTTTTGCTATAAGACAAGTAATGTCTGTTTATTTTAAAAATTTGAAGTTATTTTCCTATGTATTCTTTAAATTGTTAAAAAAGGGCCGAAAAACATTAGCAACACTCCATGCCTTGCCACGCCACGCCACCGCACGCGACTTGCAGCCTAAACTCTCAGATGCTTCCTACGCGAGTTAATAAGTGTGAGATGTCTCCTCAGCCTCAGCAATCTACTTTGGTAGTTAGAGTAGTTTTGAAAATGACTAATTTTTGGAAATTTCCAAATAAAAAGGGTACAGTATTCGCCAGCTAACTTGATATCCCAGAAATTACCAACTAAGAGAGACAGAGTAATAGTGCCCTGCCTACTCGGCTGCTATTGGTGGTAAAATTTTGACAAACGCCAATTGCATCGAACCTTATCAGGTGTTAAGATTTTCAGTAGCGTAGCGTCACACAGTTATTGTTTCTGCTTTGTACAATAAAGTGTTTGTAAAAATGTCAGCCGTTAATGAAGAGAATCGTAAATGTACTGTGAGTCAGATTCTTCGTAAAGATAAAAACTGTTTAAACCTATTCTTAGGAATATACCTAGCTTAAATAATTTCCCATTATCTTGTGTTTCTTTTATTCTCATTACTACCTGGAAGAAATCATTTAGTTTCTAACAAATTTTAATTATAGTCCGTCCGGAAATATAAGATCCTAACTTTATAATCTTCAATTAGATAAATAACATGTTATTGTAATGGGTACCTTATTGTAGGTATGAAGCAGACCCGTTTCTATTAAAATCAATATACCAATAATTATAACAAAGAATTAAATATTATTTATTAAGTTAGGATCATATATTTCCGGACGGACTTTACTTTATTAATTGTACAAGTTGTGTTAATTTGTAACAGAAAGCGTATCCTTAGAACTTGCACGGCACTGTTTACAGTTATCGGATGGACGGCGTCAATAGCTCCCTAGAAAGCATTTAGGACATCAAGTTAGCTGGCGAATACTGTACAGCAGTACGAACTGCCCACTTCTCTGAATAATACATAAAAAGCACTATATTTTTCATGATTTCTCTTGATTTTACGATTAAAATCATTTTTTTTTCTCTTGCTCTGTAAAAAAATTCCATGTCATTAGCTTATATATTTTTTCTGATTAAAATGTTTAGGGTATCATCACGTGGCGAGTTACAAATATGCACACAACATCACCAACGAGAACCCAAGTTGTAAGATGTGGAGTGGCGTGGCATGGCATCCCGTGTGCTAGTGTGTTTCGGCCTTAAAGCATCTTACAGGGAACCAAACAGGATGTAGCCCTAGTCTTTAAAATATTAATTTGCAATACTAACAAAATTGTTCTCAAAGCAATATATAAAGATGGTAACCTCACTTATCTTAAATAGGATATGTGGAATCAACCAATACGAGATAAATAAGGGGCCATCCAAAAATTACGTCACACGTTAAAGGGGGGGAGGGTATCACCGAAATGTGATATTGTGTGACAAGTCAAAAACTTTGTGACGTCACATGTTAAAATTTAAAATACTAAAAGTTTTGTACCTTTAATTATCATAATTAGCCATTTATTGTTTCCTAACTAGTTCTTTGTTTTCGCTGTTATCTAAAATATTTGACTTTATGTTGATTTTATTGAAGTTATTTAATAAAAATAAGAAAAAAAATGGAAATAACATTTTTTAAAATTATTTTTAAATACATGCATAAAATTGAAAAATTTGCGACGTCACATCAGGGGGGAGGGGTTATAAAAATGTGACAACCTGTGACAAGGATGGGTGGAAGTAAAAAGTCCTAAAATTCGTGTGACGTAATTTATGGATGGACCCTAATCCAAATTGTATGAGATCATAGAAAGTTTGACGACTTATACAAAACACATACTTTACAATTACCAGTTATTGGTCAGAAACGAAAGAGGTCATCAACTGAAAATTTAACATCATGCAAAATACATACCATAAATATGACTCATTTTTCAATTTGAATTTCACAGTGTCAGCATCAAGGATTATTTGCATTTTAAACACTAGAATTAGCAAAACCATGATGCATGACGAAGGTATTTATAAAAATGTTAGAACGTTAGAAATTGTTACCCTAAAATGGTTTTTCAACAAAACAGTTATCAAAATGACACACCACCTATTATAGGATCATTATTATTATCTTGTTTTAAGAGTTGTGTATGTATTATGTTAACCTTTGGATACTCCTTATAGTTGAAAGAAATCTAAAGAAAGCTTTACTTTGAATAATAAATAACTGGGCTCATAAATAAATATGTGTATACAAAGCAATCCATAGTTAAAAACTTGAAATAAATAAAGTCAGTCGTCTAAATTTAGGTGAGTTCAATGATTTAGTTTACCATAATGTGCGCTTTTTATTCCCCATAAAATATTTCCTCTAATGTAAAATACAGAGTGGAAAGTCTAACTGGAACAAATTCTGTAACTTGATAAATAAAGGTTTATCGCAAAATTCCTGAAACACGTCAATTTTTATATTCAATGGGGCATATTACAAAGAGATTTGTTTATCTTTTTAATTATCTGGGGGGTTGCAGACACCCCCAACTTTTTTTTTAAATGGAAGGGTAGGTTGATTAATTTTTTATTTGCAAATACAATTCCATTTTTTTGTTACTTTTTATGAGCAATGTGTCGGAAAAAAATGAAATAAGGAAATATTTACTGAAATTACTTTAATGCAATAAATGTTCAAAGTGCTCTCCACCTTGTTGCTGACAATATCCTAATCGATTATAAACAGCATTCCGAATATTTTGTAACACTTCCGGCGTTACTTGCCTACTTTCGTCCCTGATTCTTTGTTGAAGCTCGGTGAAGTCGTTGGGTTTAGTGGCATAAACCTTGCTCTTTAGATATCCCCCAAAAAAATCTAATGGAGTAAGATCGGGTAATCTTGCTGTCCACCCAATTGGGCCCCTTCTTCCAATCCACCTATTTGGAAGCACTTAGTTAAGATAGGTCCGTACATTTTGAACAAAATGTGGTGGTGCCCCATCTTGTTGAAACCACATCCATTGGTCAAATAAGTTGGGATCCAAATTATTGGGGAATAAATTTACTAAAGTACGAATCAGTTCACCATCGATAGAAGCCATAATTCGTTCGCAAAATTCGAGTCTACGATCAGGATCATCTTCGTTAAGCTCCTGCAGGTTTTGCATCTTATATGGGTGCTTTTTGACTTCTTTAAAAATTTTTAAAACGCTTGTGTGACTGACACCATGAACGCAAGCTTTTTGCCTAGCTGGAGTAACAGGATTTTCTTCAACTTCCAACAATATGTTCAACTGGGCTTCTTCGTCGACTTTTAAAAGATTTTGTCGAGAAGCATCCCTTACGTGGTCCAACTCCTAATATCGAGTTTCAATTTTACTAATCGTAGGTACTTCGATTAATTGAAGGTAATTCTGGATGAACTTCACTAAACAAACGAGCGACTTCAGCCTGTGTTCGACTTCTGTCCCCATATCCGATTATCATTAAAATTTCGATACGATGCGTCTCGGTTAAATAGGGCATTTTCTTATTTTTCTTTTTTAATTTACACGTTGAAATGCAAACAAGTACTAATAAATCAATCACATTCAGTTCAAATTGACCGAGAAACTATCGAGCAGGTTTTTTATTGGGCTTACCAAGTAAGAAAAAATGTACCTATACATTAAAGTAATTTCAGTATATATCTCCTTATTTCATTTTTTTCCGACACATTGCTTATAAAAAGTAACAATAAAAATGGAATTGTATTTGCAATTGAAAAAGCTTTCAAATAAAAAAACTAATCAACCTACCCTTCCATTTAAAAAAAAGTTGGGGGTGTCTGCAACCCCCCAGATAATTAAAAAGATAAACAAATCTCTTTGTAATATGTCACATTGAAAATAAAAATTGACGTGTTTCAGGAATTTTGCGATAAACCTTTATTTATCAAGTTACAGAATTTGTTCCAGTTAGACTTTCCACTCTGTATAAAATAATATTTTTAGATATTCATAAAACCTAATAATTGTCCTCGAAAAAATGTAATTTAATAATGTTACCTACAGTAGAAACGGTGAAGCTTTTCCATCACGTGATCCAATCTACGATTTATGCAACACATATTTCCTACATTCTATCTTCTTCTATCAATATAACAACGTTCGATCGATTGTCTTCTACACAAGACCAACTACAAGACATACGTAATAGTTTCTTTAAATTTGCCGTAGTAATCGTAAAAAGAGACAACGATATAATTGACGTAACGTAACGTAACGTACTAAAAGTTTAATTTTGACACTACCGCATTTGAGGTTAGTTTACTGTCTTGTTTTCAGCGATTTTTTGGATTCAAAGTATATCAATTGTTAAAATCAGTTCTTGTAAGAACTAATTTGACTTTTTATTCCATTTAACATTGGTAAGTACTAATTTATTACATTAACAACTTGTAAACTTTTGACATTTCATAACACCTAAAATGCCGTGAGACGGGAATATTACAATGCTTATTTTACTACTTATTGGTGGTAAATAGTATTTATAATTCTCTACAATTTGTAAATCTCTGCAGAATTTTCAAATTTGCATGATACAAGTGTCTGATTGTACTTGTAACGGTATATTAACCAACAATTATTTTTAGAAAATGCCTGGAAAATGGTTTAATTCACGAGCACAAGAGTTTGTTATAAACTTGACTGAATATTTTGAGATGGAAAAAAACAACGGCGGACCCTTCCAACCTATTTCATCTGTTCAGGAGGTATTATTCTAAAGTTAACATCTATTTAAGGACATTTCTATTTAATATTATATTTCAGATAGTGGCAACTGCATTGAAAATATCTGTGAAAACGGTATGTTCCCTTAAAAAAAGTAAGGAAAATATTCCAACTTTCCCAACGTTACTCAGTCAAACACCTCGATTAAAACTAAAAACAGAGGATTTACCCGAGGGAACCAAAATGGCAGTACGGAATACCTTATATAATATGTATGAACAAAGTAAGTAAACAAACATGTGAAACAATAATACAAGAACATGGGAGTTCTTAAGCCTTACATTACAGTCAGCTTACACTTTAAATAAAAGGAAGTGAAATCATAGTACCTTAATAATTAGGATTACACATCATAGTGCATGTAGTATTATCCATACAGTGAGATTTTCCACCAGCAGCTTATAGTGTGGTATATGAAAATCTTAGAAAACTACTAGGTAATTTAACGTAAGTTCGATTATAGAAGTTATGAGTAATGAAAGTTTTAGAATACAGAAAGTTGTGCATATTTTTAATTTGAATGTGATAAAATATAGCTTCTACATGTGCTGATTTCTAAGTTGAGTACTGTCCATAAATGTTTACCAATTTGAATGGTCTGAGTGTAGATGGTGTTTTTCACAATTTAGTTTTCTAATTTGAATTTTTTGATGTCACATACGGGGTTGTTCTACACATTATTTGGTACAAATAATGAAAAAATCTGAATATAAAAAATTTGTGTTCAAGTTTAGTATGAAGTAAATATAAAAAAATCTTTTTTTTGTTTGAGATAATGATAATTCCAATTTTTTTATTTTTTTAGGGACACATGTTACTGTTAAAACCATAAATGATGAACTAAAAAATAAGGAAATTCTTTCTGTTGGAAATACCTCTTTATTGGTATTATTGAAACATTTGGGATTTAAATATAAAAAGGAAGACAACAGAAGAGCATTAATAGAACGAACAAATATTGCTAGCCAGAGAGCATGCTTTCTTCGAAAATATAGAGAAAATAGTGATAGTGTTTTTTCAAGACAAATTATATTTTTAGATGAAACATGGATATATGCAAAAGGAACCAAATTAAGTTCTTGGCAGGACAGTAATGTTAAAAGTGTACGTAAACCAGGAGGTTATGGTGGTAAACGTTTTATTATTGTTCACGCTGGTTCATCCAAAGGATTTGTGGAAGATGCCAGCTTAGTGTTTTCCTCTAAATCATCGTCGTCAGATTACCACGGTGAAATGAATGGTGAAATATTTATATTTAAGTCGGTTACGACACAGTTAATTCCGAATTTAGAAGAACCGTCGTTAGTGGTAATGGACAATGCGCCTTATCATAGTATACTAGCAGAAAAGCAACCTTCCACTTCGTCAAAAAAAGATGAAACTATCACTTGGTTAAAAGCCAACAATGTTGACTTTGATGAAAACCTCTCAAGACCTGAACTATTACAAATTGCTAAAATGAACCGGAAAGAAAATGTATATGTTGTTGATGAATTGTTCCGAAAACATGGTCATGAAGTCTTAAGGCTACCGCCCTACCATTGCGAATTTAATGCCATTGAGCTTATTTGGGCCCACTGCAAAACATATTATAATAAGTATATTGGCAGAGACGGATACGGCGATGAAAGGGTCTTTAGTATGTGGAAAGAAGCATTGGAAAATTGTAGTGCAAATGTTTGGGATAATTGTGTTAGGCATACCGAAAAAATAATCGAAGACTGGTTTACTCGAGTACGAAATTTGGTGAACATACATATTGAACCAGTGATAATAAATACTGGTGAAGACGGCTCAGATTCCGAAATGGATGAACTATAAAGCAAGATTTGTCATATATGATGTGTTTTTTCGTTTCTAGTACCTATATGTGTTTACATTTTATTTTTGATATCTGTTGCGGATATCTCTGTTTTTTACTTTTAATTTGACAGGGATTCCATTTGATGTGTTGCCCTGATGATGGTAATATATTTATCGAAACGTCCACCTTCAAGCTGTGTGGGAATCTTCTATTTACAATCTATAGCCCATCCAAAAAAAAATTGTTCTAATATAATCAGTTTAGAAAGTGTAATTTTAAAAGTTTTGGAGGACACCCTGTCAGTAGACTAAACATTACGTCAGTTTCATGAACTTCATAAATTGTATGTACTTATATAAGATACAAGACATCCTACAAAAAATCAGCTCTCCACCAATAAGCCAGTATGGTTAATATTAATTTTGGATTTTGTAACTTATTCACCCAGTATATCGATAGTTTTAATAAATATGTCAATGTTAACCATATGAATGAAAAAAATACATTTAAAAAAGTTAAATTTTTTGTTTAATTACCAATTCGTAAAACGCCGACCTTTGGAATATTAGTCATAACGATTATTCCTATTGAGTTGACACAAGTTTTGATTTAATTCATATGAACAATATTGCTGACGTAACAGTCACGTGATGGAAAAGATTCACCGTTTCTACTGTATATATTTCTTAGACCTTTGACTACAATATATTATTCGACCCTGTAGTATATGCACATATCAATCCACGGTCGGTATTCTAGACCGTACCGACCATATTCTCACTATAACAACCAGGTGTTTGTCCTTCTTTCTGTACGAAACAGGATATCGGCCGACAAGATCAGCCTTGAATTCATTAACTAAATATTACATCCAATTTGTGCAAAACTGCACTACTCAACTTTCTAACTGTGGTTTTATTAAAAGAACGATAAATATCAACAGAGATTGATTATATTTTGTTAAATTTCTTTTATACACAACTAGCAATAATTAGTAGTGTTGAGACTTTCGTTTCAACCGCGTATTTTCCGCGAGGACACTAATTTCGGCATTAATTATGTAAGACAATTTTTTTTCTCACCCCGTTATTCTTAAAATAGTTTTCGTTTCAAGTAAAATGAATTAAATTATGGGTATACCCTAATATTTCAGAAATGCATTTCACGACAAAACAACCAATTGTCTGAAACAGTTAAGTAAAGTATCATAATGTCACGTCGGCGATTACGTAGTCTTCGAGGCCACGAAAGGGGAAAGAAAGTTTTAAGAATGATTTGAGTTTTAGTTTCTAGAAAATAACTAAAGTGTTCACTTGAGATAAATAAATCTATTAAAATATAGTGTGTATTGTGGTGCATATCAGGAGTTAAATAGGTGAGTCTATCTCACAGAGTAATTCAGTTTTGCCTGTTATTTGATATTTGAATTTAAAAGATATTTTATCACATAGAGATATATATTTGCTAATTATTTTTAATAATTACTTTGTTTAAAGTTCTTTAATATTCAACGTTATTAAGAACATTAATTTGTTGTTGCATTTCCTATTCATCCAATCCTACTGTACTGTGGAGGGTTTGTGCCACTTGCAGCTTAACTCACATACCTATACTGTACTGTGGAGAGTTTGCGTCACTTGCGGTTTGTCCATTCCTGATATAGGGTGACTTCTCACGTCACCCATACCTCCTTCCACCCCCCTGTATTGTGGAGAGCTTGAGCCACTTGCAGTGTAACCTTATTTTGCTGTACTGTGGAGAGTTTGTGCCACTTGCAGTTGAACTCACATACCTATACTGTACTGTGGAGAGTTTGCGCCACTTGCGGTTTGTTCATTCCTGATACAGGGTGACTTCTCACGTCACCCATATCTCCTTCCACCCCCCTGTATTGTGGAGAGCTTGAGCCACTTGCAGTGTAACCTTATTTAGCTGTACTGTGGAGAGTTTGTGCCACTTGCAGCTTAACTCACATACCTATACTGTACTGTGGAGAGTTTGCGTCACTTGCGGTTTGTCCATTCCTGATACAGGGTGACTTCTCACGTCACCCATACCTCCTTCCACCCCCCTGAATTGTGGAGAGCTTGAGCCACTTGCAGTGTAACCCTAATTTGCTGTACTGTGGAGAGTTTGTGCCACTTGCAGTGTATTATTATTTTGCTGTTATGTGGAGAGTTTGTGCCACTTACAGTAGTTATAATATTGTTTGTGGAGAGTTTGTGCCACATATTCCTTACATGCACTGGGGAGAGCCTGCGCCCCTTGCACCTTTCCTAATAACCCTAAATATTTACTATTAGGCATTTATATTTGATCAAGTGAAGTTTTAACTTTACTTTAGTACTGATATGCATAATCACAGTTCAAACACATAAGATGCACCTTGTATATTATTAATACTATCATTAATTTTGGGGATTTCAACTATACTAATCGTTAGTTAAATAATTAATAATTATTTATGGCAAATTGAATACTCAGAGTGTTTTTCTATCTAATTCCAGGTACGTCATCTCGGTTGTTCCACCTGCTTGGACCAGGTCCATAGTGATTGTTCAATTAAATCCAGGCATCACGTCCAGTGTCTTGTAAATAATTATTTTCAACATTTAGATTTGTTTTATTATCTATATTATAAACAATATAATGTAAGTACACCTTACAATTACTATACCTCGATATAGTCCACTATTTTGTTTTTGTTTTAGGTAAATAAAGTTTATGTAAAATTTGATTCAGTGAGTTAATCCACAAAAACACCTCAAGCATGTTTGCAATTAACTGACATAAAACTCCCTATCTTTAATATTATTTTTATGTTCATTTATTCTGTTTTTAAATGGTCTAGAATCTAGATGTTTCACCTAAATAAAATTGTTGGAAAAAAAACAAAACTGTTATTTAAAGCCCTTGGCAAGTGTTGTCTGAATACTTTTTATACGGTTTGTTACACTTATTTATTTATTTATCTTGAAGTTGGGCAATTTTATTTTGTTGATCATTTGATAAATTTTATGGTTACAGATCCCAGCTTGAGTAATAGGTAAATAAATAATCGTACACGAACTAGTAAAAACTAAAATTAACTGAGAGATTTGTCCTTAATTAAGTATACCACTTACAAATTTTTCTTATTAATAATTATGCTCCAGCTTTATCAAACAATTGATCGAAGTTCAATGACCGAAGACGATGTTACGTTTTGTTTTTTATTTACATAACAAACAACAAATAAAGGTAAAAAATATAATGGGCGTCAATTTTCTTAGAAATGCCTAAACAACTAAATAAAGATTAAAGTGACAATAAAACAATAAGGTATTCATGTGGTTGGGATTACTTTTAAGTAAAGACGTGACCTGCGAGGTATAGTAGTCAAAACCAGGGAACAAAAGAATTAGTTTCATTGGAATTCGATTTAAAAACGAAGAGATAAATTTAAGTATGAAATATTTGTATGACTCGTAAAAACCAAACAATTGCTCTTTTATACTTTCCCTTGCAATAAATAGGCGATTTCTCAGGTAATTTGTGTTGACACTCACTCTCCCAATAAAAAGTAAAGTCGACAACATGTCTGGTCGTCCTTGGTTCGTAATTCGGATCCGATGATAACGAAAACTTCAACCACATCTACTATTTGGAAGGAAACTTTGTAAATATAGGTATTCTAGGCTTCTGGTTATTGAAAATATTGCTGTTTATTTCGGAGAGCACTAAGCTACGTCTCATTTTTATAGAACGAGCATAAAAGTCACTAGATGGTTTTAAAATTGTTACTGTTTTACTATGCATATCCACCATAGAATAAAAATATCATCACATATTGGCAGGGAAGGTTGTTCTCGAGCTGTCGAAAATTGTTTATAGGGTGAGTGCTTTTAATGCTACTTCATTCAAATAGGTAAATTCTGATTGATTATTCCAGTTTTTTTAAAAACAAACCATACCGTAAATAAAATATAACTAGTGTAAATGTACCTAATTGTAAATTAAAACTTTATAATTTTGTTAGGTTTTTCAGATCCTCTTAATCTTGTGGCCAAATGGCGCCATAATTCAATTCGCACCTACTCTATATAAAAGGATCTAATTCAAGTCATTACATAAGGTTATTAACCTCAATAAATGGAAGTGACACAATGTTTGAGACGATTACAGACCAATTGAAGGAAGAAAATGTGCAATAAAGATTAAAATGTTGTGGAAAATGAGTGGAAAGAAAGAAAAAAAACTTTTTATGTAGCATAGGGGTATCTGAGGTGTTCGATTCCTAATGATAATAATAATAATAATAATTGTTAAACATAATGATATCCTAATGCTTTTTAGTTAAGTCAAAAGTTGGGAACGTCAACATATCAATTATTTACTTTTACTGAGTTATTAGTTACTAATATGTACATTAAAATTTTGTTTGTTCAAAATTACCAACATTTGGATCCCCCTGAACCTGGCACCCTTTTTGACAGGACCCTCAACTTTTTTTGGAGTTCTGGGATCTTTACGAAGAGTTCCCGCAGGGATGCAGAAAGAGTTCTGCCATTTTTCCGCCTTTGTTTTTTAAAACAAATTTTGGAGTGCCAATTTCATGCCGCACCCCTTTTATGTAAATGAGGAGTTCTGATCACGGGATTCACAAAGGACCAAAGAGTTTTAGAGTTCTAGATGGTTTTGAGAAAGAGTTCTAACATAATTGTTGAGTTATAAGCATTTGAAAAAAGTACGATCGAAAATCACATCCTCCGATTTTGAAGCAGATGATCCCATAGCGCTTATGATATTTTCCTTTTGTACAACGTATACAGCCCCAGAACTCAGGGGTGCTATCCGAAAAATTACTCCCTAACCTGTTTATTACATTTGACTATCGTTGAAACCTAGTAATTCTTATTCAAATTTCAAAAAAAGGCTGTTACTGATCAGCACCCCACGGAACTCATTATATACTGCACTCATACAATATTTCCAACCCTAGAACTCTAGGGTGCTGTCAAAAAAATTACTCCTTAGACTGAAAATGCAGAAAACCTCATTTTTATTGCAATTAAATGTCCTCGATCATTAGCACCCCACAGAACTTATGATATTTTCCATTTGTACAACGTTTCCAGCCCCAGAACTCAGGGGTGCTGTCCGAAAAATTTCTCCCTAGCCTGTTTATTACATTTGACTATTGTTAAAACCGAGTAATTCTTATTCAAATTGCAAAAAAGGCTAAGGAGTAATTTTGTTGACAGCGCCCTAGAGTTCTACGGTTGGAAATATTGTATGAGTGCAGTATATAATGAGTTCCGTGGGGTGCTGATCAGTAACAGCCATTTTTTTGCAATTTAAATAAGAATTTCTGGGTTTTAACTTTAGTCATATGTGATAAACAGGAAAGGAAGTGATTTTTTTGGACTGCACCTCTGAGTTCTGGGGCTGGAAACGTTGTACAAATGGAAAATATCATAAGCGCTATGGGATCATCTACTTCAAAATCGGAGGATGTGATTTTCGATCGTACTTTTTTCAAATGCTTATAACTCAACAATTATGTTAGAACTCTTTCTCAAAACCATCTAGAACTCTTTGTTCCTTTGTGAATTCCGTGATCAGAACTCCTCATTTCCATAAAATTTGTTTTAAAAAAAAGGCACCCCTGCGGGAACTCTAGAACTCTTCGTCAGAAGAAAGTTGAGGGTTCTGTCAAAAAGGGTGCCAGGTTCAGGGGGATAGCATTTGGATATTATCACTGAAATGTGTAATACTTAGGTGTATTTTTTGTTTTTTTCGGAATTTTTTTTTTAAATCGGTTGAGTCAAGTTTCGTTGGAATTTTATAGTAGGTATTGAAAATTGTATATTCACAAATATTTAAACGATGATTACTTAATTCGATTTATATGATACGTATCTTCAATATTTACTTCTTTATATCATCATCGCTCTAATTTATTTAATATAAGATAACTGTGTTTACAAACATAACGCAATTACTATTACGATTTTTTGTGTATTAGACTCTTTTAATCGATATATTTATATAATACTCTCTTCGTGTGACTAATAAAATAAAATATAAACAATTAATATTGTAGTAAAGTACCTTTTCCTTATTTTTCGGGTAACATGTAAATTGACAACCTTTTTATTCTATTCTGAAAAGTATATCCCAAAGACATTTCGTCCATTTTCGTATTGTTTTCGTCCAAAGGAAATCGCGAGAAATAATATTAATTGAAAAAAGAATATAATAATGTAATAAGAAAAGTAGGTATTTTTGTTTTCATCAGAAATTATTGATGGATATCGATATCGAGAGTTGGGCCATTTAAGGGATTCTCCTCGACAAAAGCTTTTAAAAGTCGACGAAGAAGCCCAGTTGAACATATGGTTGGAAGTTGAAGAAAATCCTAGGCAAATAGCTCGCGTTCATGGTGTTAGTCACACAAGCGTTTTAAAAATTCTTAAAGAAGCCAAAAAGCACCCATATAAGATGCAAAACCTCCAGGAGCTTAACGAAGATGATCCTGATCGTAGACTCGAATTTTGCGAACGAATTATGGCTTCCTTCGATGGTGGACAAATTGCTTTGGAATGGGTGCTGTTTTCTGATGAGGCTACGTTCACATTACATGGGCACGTCAATCGACAGAACTGCAGTTATTGGGATGACGAAAATCCCCGTTGGATGCGTTAATTCCATACCCAAAGGCCTCAAAAAACAAATGTCTGGGCTGGAATTATTGGGGATCGCATAGTAGGTCCTTTTTTTCAATTAAGACGTAACTGGAGGAACATACCTTAATATGCTCCAAGAAGAACTGATTCCTACTTTAGTAAATTTATTCCCCAATAATTTGGATCCCAACTTATGTACGGACCTATCTTAACGAAGTGTTTCCAAATAGGTGGATTGGAAGAAGGGGCCCAATTGAGTGGCCAGCAAGATCACCCGATCTTACTCCATTAGATTTTTTTATGGGGATATCTAAAGAGCAAGGTTTATGCCACTAAACCTAACGACATCACCGAGCTTCAACAAAGAATCAGGGACGAAAGTAGGCAAATAACGCCGGAAGTGTTACAAAATGGTCGCAATGCTGTTTATAATCGATTTGGATATTGTCAGCTACAAGGTGGAGAGCACTTTGAACATTTATTGCATTAAAGTTATTTCAGTAAATATCTCCTCATTTCATTTTTTTCCGACACATTGCTTATAAAAAGTAACAAAAAAAAATGGAATTGTATTTGCAATTGAAAAATCTTTCAAATAAAAAATTAATCAACCTACCCTTCCATTTGAAAAAAAAGTTAAAAAAATAAACAAATCTCTTTGTAATATGCCCCATTGAAAATAAAAATTGACGTGTTTCAGGAATTTTGCGATAAACCTTTATTTATCAAGTTACAGAATTTGTTCCAGATAGACTTTCCACTCTGTATAATAGGGACCCTATTTACCAAATAATTGGTGTCAGGGTATGAGCCTTTAACTTAATGCTTATAAAGCTTTTCCAATTTTTTCGGTTTTTTGCCATTTTTTTGCGTCCAGTTTCTCTTTAATTTTCCATATTTCTGAAATAGTTTTATTCCATGTTTGACTTGGTCTTTCTTTTCTTTTATTTTTAAATATTTTTTAGCTTCCCAAATTCTTTTAG
This sequence comes from Lochmaea crataegi, assembly GCA_947563755.1. Classification (NCBI taxonomy): domain Eukaryota; kingdom Metazoa; phylum Arthropoda; class Insecta; order Coleoptera; family Chrysomelidae; genus Lochmaea; species Lochmaea crataegi. The sequence continues at coordinate 26,086,090 of OX387425.1, forward strand.
TCTGTCTTGTATTTTCTATTCTTTGTAAATGTCCCCACCATCCCAATTGTCTGAATTCTATAAACTCTAGTATTGATTCTATTTTTTGATGACTTCTTATATCTGTGTTAATAATTTTGTCTTTTTTGGACCCCGGGCTCTTCTTAAGTATTTCATTTCAACTGCCTGTATTTTGCTCTTCTGTGTTTGCTTTAGCACCCACGTTTCACATCCATAAGTTAATATTGGCCTATATATTGCTTTAAATATTTTTATCTTGGTATTTTTTGACATTCCTTTATTGTTTATGAATGTTTTTTATCATATACCTAGTAGAGTTTCATTGTTTTTTCTATTCTTTTATTAATTTCTGCTTCTTGTGTTCCTTGTTGATCAATTGTTATTCCCAAGTATTGAAATATTCTTGAGTTTAAAAAGGCTCAATAAAAAAATGGGTCAAAATTCACGTTCTAAACATTTTAAATATACCTAGGTACCTACCATCCTACGTTTCAAACAAAAAAAAGGAACTGTATCCCATAAATATATTTTTTACGCATATTAATTATTGTATTATTTATAATATACAATTTTTAACTATAATAATTTATATTCAAGCATCCTATTCCAATTTCATTTTGTACCTTTTTAATAAATAGAATGGTCATGTCTACAACTTTTTAACAAAATCAAGAAATATGAACCAATTTCTTTCGCTTAGAATTTTTCTTTTTTTTCTTTTGTTATTATCATCGGTCTATTTCTGCAACTGAGACTAATCACCGACACTGCGCACTACCACTAATCGCTTAGAATTATTTTTTAATAAATTAACATTTATATTTTTTAATAAAATTTTCTATTTTGTATAATTTTTTAATAATTACAATATTAACACTTACTTGATTCACTTCCGTCAAAGAGGCATGATTATTATTCATCATATTGTTGAAATCGTTATTTTTCGATAAAGAATTGTTGCTTAAAGTTGGTGTGATACTAACTTGATGAATATTGATACTTTCTTTCGAACTTTTATTAGGCGAAATTCTCGCGGGAAAACTCAAAGTTTTTGTCCACTGTGATAAACTACGGACCATTTTGTGTCAAACTGCCCACTAAAGTCACTAAAATCGTGCTCAGACTTGTCACTCACTATTTTTATTTGATACATTCACTTCCTTGCTACTCTGGGTGTGAACTGAAACTGAACTGTTTTGAATTGTTTGTGCTCAATCGGCCTTTCTGTGGCCTTTCTCCCACTATTCATTCACAAACAGCTGTTCCTTTTGAACGCTTTCAGCAGCTGTGTTGCCGGATGTATGAGGTTATTTTCAGGTCTGCTGAAGATACGATTAAAGTCGGTAAAAAGAAGTAACATAACTACATTTTTTTACGTAAATATCTAAACTTTTAACAGAAAATTAACAAAAATGAAACTAGTAATTTTCTGTTAATGAATATACAGTGTGTACTAAAGTTCCCGTCATATGAGTAACTTTTGACCAAATCACCAATTTATTGTTATCAAGGAAATTTATTCAACTGTAAATTAGTGATTTGGGCTGTGCCGAATTCCGCAAAAACCTATCTGCGTCTTTAATCCTAGGTCCAGTTCCGCAAAGGTCGCGGGAGGATTAGAATATGGCGAACAGCTAAAGGCCAGTTTTACGACAGCTTATTACTTACTCGGCCATTTTTTCCACACTGTATACCTTCTTCAATCATTTTCTTTGCCCTTCTCGATCAATTACGAGAGCTTCTATTCCCACTTGCTAATAATACGATAATCCCTCTTTTCAGGTAGTTTTGCGGAATTCGACCCTAGCCAGTGACTTAGGCAAAATACTTCAAAACTGCAAGATTTTATTGTGCGTAACAATAATTTAAACATTAAAGCAGCATATGCTTCTGAATTTTTATAGGTGTGAGACTTTATATAAAATGTAGAATTAGTATTTCAAAACAATTTAGGGTATTTGATGTACCTAATTAAATCAAATCGCTAGAAAACATATATACATATATATTTTTCCTACCACTTTTTTTTCTTTTTTTTTCGCTTTATGCTTACAGACCTTTTGGGTAGAAACGCTACTTTATTTGTCAATAACGTCAACATACACTGAATCTCCATTTCTCCAAATACCCAGGGTATTTAAATATTTATACGGATGCATCCAAGCAAGAAGATGGAATTGGCTGCGCTTACTATATTCCATCACTAAATATCAAAAAGCAATTTAAATTAAATAAATCAACGTCAATTTTTTCTGCCGAAACACTTGCAATTATTCAAGCTATGGATTTCGCTCACGTAAGCTCTTGTGAGAAAATTATAATTTTATCAGATTCATTGTCAGTTCTTACCTCCATCTTGCTCCCAATTGATGTTAACGGCCCTTTTAAAAATCCCTTCACTCTAGAATTAAAATTGGCGATAAATAATCTTAAAAGACATCAGGTTAATATACATTTCATCGGGAATTCTTCATAATGAAATCGTTGACACTCTAGCTAAACAATCCATTTCTGCGGGAACAGTTATTAATAGCAACACCTCTGCTTCACCCAAATAAAAGAGATGTCTAGAAAATCATGGAATAACCTTTGGACCGAATATAAAAGAAACCACTCTACACGATACACCTTAACTCAACCCATCATACCTAATGAGCTTTGGCACAAAAATACCAAATTGTCACCATCTCTCGTCTAAAATTTGGACATGCTTGCTACCCCTTGCATCTTAACAGGATAGGCCTTAAAGATTCAAATAAATGTGACATCTGTCTAGAAGTGGCTGATTTAGACCACATATTTGTCAACTGCAACAAATACCGTCAACAAACGCATAAACTTTTTAGTAAATTACTACGCAACCGAGTTGAACTGCCCGTAAACTTATTACATTTACTCTCGTTGAACAATAAAATCGTATATGACTCGCTTATATCTTTCGTATGTTTATGTAAGTTGAATTTATAGTGCGTTTAGTCCCTTTTTTGTTCCAATTGAACCCTATAATATAATCCCTCCTATCCGCGGACCACCTGATCTGTCTGTTAGTCACCCTGATCGGCCCCTGGGTGTGGAGTTTGTATTCCAAATCCATCCTTTTGATTTTTTCTTCTATATAAGTATAATATAATCGATTAGGGAAACCTTGACGACTTACATAATAACACTAAATTTACACATCCTAGTCTTAGTTACTGGCTGAAAGGACATAGATTTCCAAGTGCCAAAGACAGAAAAAAACGCTACTTTAGTTTTTACATAGTGATATAATGAATACTATTGTCCTCCAGTGTCATCAGATTTTCTAAATTTATAGAAAACTTAATGTTTTGACCTAATGAAGTTTGGTATAATTTCCACCTTTTTCAGAATACACCCTAGTAGAGAGTGATGTAAATCTGAATATTCGTCACATAAACATTAATATCTAGATTATTCGTTACTGTAGTTCTCGAACTCGTTCAAATACAAATAGTGTAGTACATATTGTAGTACATATTGTAGTACATACAATATTATTAATATTCTCATATTATAATAATAGCTTTTACGTAAAAATCTGGAAATCGGTTGACCCTAAAGGCCATCCCTGCAACTTCCCGCTAAATTCAATTTTCAAACGCATGCGATTTTGTCGCTAGTTGCGATGTTTATTATTAATTTTTGTGCTATTTTTAGCTCTCCGAGCTCAAAGTTAAAGCTATTTGATGCTTTTGAGCTCAAAAGTCTTATCAAGGTTCGATGAAACACGATTTTTTTAATTTTCAAACTGCTATAACTTTTGAATGAATTAATCGATTTTCACTCGGTTGGCGGCGATCGATATAGTTTTTTGAGCTTTATAAAGAATTTGGAACAAAAAAATTGACCTGATGAAACATTTCGGAGTTATTACAAAAAAACACTTTTTTTCGATTTTTTTCGACAACTATATCTCACGAACGCATCAACCGATTCTGACGCACTTGGTGGCGATCGATGCGGGTTTTCAAGGTTAAGAACTGATTCGTTTTTGAGGTCGATCGGTTCAGCCAATTCGGAGATATTTTGAAAAAATGCAAAAAAAATAACACACACACACACCCATACATATACACAGACGTAGGGACATCATCGTAAAAATAGTCAGGAAAGCTTCTTAGGGCTTCAAAACGTCGAGATTTGTTGAAACCTCGTTTAATACTATTATAATGCTTTACAAAATTTGAAAAATATTTTCCAAAGAACTAAGAAGCAACAACTACTTCTTCTACACTTCTACCCTTCTAAGTTAAATGGGGCTGGTGGTATATCTGCAAGATATTAAACTATTAACTTTGACGTCTAACGACTTAAGTAATTATATTCCGGATAATTCCAATGCTGATATTAATAATGAACTCATATTATTTTTATTCCAAGTACATTTTAAAACCAATAAATTGTTTTTAGAATATTTAAAACGGGAACTTTAGTGAGTTATTTTCTTGGGAAAACTTAGCCTAATTATAAGTTAGAAACATCTAATTATAAAAGATATTTTTTTAACAACGCTATTACGAGTTACTCAGTTATTTGGTTTGGAGTAACAGTTTAAAAAAATTGATTCACCCTCCAACATGTTTCATTGTTTATGTTTAATCAATTATTTGCAGTAAAAAATAATTTTTCTTGTATCTATGTTAAAACCATTAAACCAAACTTTTCTTGAAAACAGACCGGCAACGCTGCAAGCTAATCTCTGCTTCAACAAGTGGAAGGAGATTTAAATTGAAATATCCTCTAACGTATATCTTTGAATTCCTCAGGCAATTCGAAATCTATGCGGATTTGCTGGTACTTTCTTGTTGACACAGGTTGAATCATGTTGTGTTGCCACTGAACAACAATAGATATAAACATAAAGTAAAATAATTGAATTTTACTGAAGGAAGTAACGAACGTAGTGGAATTATTTAAATTAATAAAAAATAATATAATTAAACTTTATAAACAGGTAAAAATACGACAATTGCGCCTGTTAAAAAAATATGAAGTCGTCAATGAGTAAACCTAATACTTAGTAAATTTTCGACTTGTGAAATATTACAGGAAGAACATCATTTAACAAGTCGTTAATTCTCTTATTGAAAATGTGGTGTAATTTTGTCGCTGCTGGGTGTCTTCTTCAATAGTTGTATAAGTAGCTTCTAAACCCTTAATTATTATTCCATCGTTTATCTACATATTGCAACTTTCTAAATAATCTTCTATACAGGGTGTTTCCTAAGCAATCTAAAATATTGTAGTGGGCGCTTCGTCACTCCATTTTAAGACGAAAAGTTCTTATAAACATGTGAGATAAGTCTTGTCGTTAATGAGATACAGGATGTTGAATTGTTTGTAATAAATGAGCTCTGACTGCAAAAGAAATTTATTTTTCCTGGTGAAGCTACTGGTTTTTAGAAGTAATACGAAAGAACATGCTTATTCTAAGTGGCCTTTGGAATAATGTTGACAAATACTGTGTCAAACCTAAAAACCAACGAATAAGAAATTTTTATCATAAGGATTTTTTGTGTTAACTTAACAACGATCCTGCGTTTACTAATGCTGAAATGGCTAATCTAATATGCAATTTTTGTATGGATTCTTCAAAGTATTGTCCAACATCTAGAAACGTGTACCAAAAAAATTGCTGATGAAGTAAATGTTAGTAACAGAACTGTTTGGAATAGGAAGCACCCTGTAGGTATATCATTTTATTATAATTTCATTCTTGAGTAATTTTTAGATGTACCTACCTAATACTTCCGCCTCTGCCATATTTCCGTAACAATAACAGTTGTAATATTACCTATTTATTGTTAGTTAATTTCCAACTGTTGTTTTTTTTTCAAATCATGTTTTAGTGCTTATTTATTATTATTATAGAATTACTGTTGGTCCTAGTTTATACGATTTCAAATAGACAAAAAAAATATTCCTTGCTGGCAAGGGCGAGGAATACGTATATTAGCTTCTGCAATTGATTTTGGACCAACCTTACGATCAATTTCAAGGTGCCGCCAAGGTGAACTTTTGACTTTTGGTCACGTAAACATTCGAAATTGTCATATCGTATTATTTAGTGAATGTTTATAAACAGTTTGTAAAACTATGAAGATTTCAGTATTTTTTAGTAAATGTGTCAACACAAGTTTTTGGAGTACACCATCAATGTTAGTGGGCATTGTAGATAAAAACTTCCCAATTGGGTGTAAATAGTAAACGAAATTTGACTTGTCAACACACTCGTGCAATATATTCAACTAAATACATAAGGTAATTAAATTGTTCGTTAGGAATAATTAAATGCAAAAAATAATAATTAGAAACCGTTGTGGGCTGCAGTAGTGGCTTAATATGTAGGTACAGGGTAAGTATGAATTAATAACAATACTTACAAGGAGACTTGTGCATATTGGAGATAATTATGTTACTTTTTCAATGTTATAAATGTATAATGATTTATTCATTTTTATAAAAATCAATTATAAAAGAAGGTCTTGGAAAAACATTATATACGATTCGTTTGGTATGAGACGTTCAAATAAAATTAAGTAACACTTTTTATACTAAAACTATTTATACTAACAGTTTTAAAAGGATGCCCATTTTTTCGGACTAACCCTGTATTTTACTTAAAAATTTAGGTTTCGCTGCAGAGCAAGAGCAAGATAAGTTAATTTTATTTCTTATTAAAACGAATATCATCTTCTTCTTCTCTTCTCCTTCTACCTTTTCAGGTGTCGGACGAGGATTCCGGTTCCTCTTGTACTCAATGCTTCCACTCTTTCCTGTCTCTTGCTAATCTTTTCATTTCATCCAGAGTTTTTCCTTTCTTATTCCCTATCTCCTTTATTTGGTCTATACACTTTCTTCTCGGTCTACCCCTTCTTCTATGAATAGTACTTCCAGCTTCCATCACCTTTCTTGTAATTTTATCTGTTTCCATTCTGACAATATGTCCATACCAATTTAATTGCTTTCTCTTTATTTTTCTTATTATTGATTCTTGTTCCGTTATTTCTCTTATCTCTTCATTTCTACATTTGTCCCACTTTGTTGTCCCTGCTATTCTTCTTAGGTGCTTCAGCTCAATTGTGTTCAACTAGGCTTCATCCTTCTTTCTCAGTGTCCAATTTTCACTTGCATATGTTATGATTGGTATCGTTATTGTATTGTGGATCTTCATTTTCACTTCCCTATCAATATCTCTATGTCCCAGTATTGTCTTATTTAGTGGGTAGTACAGCCTCGTCGATTTATTCTCCCTATTCGTGATTCTTGCTTCTATCTTCCCCTATTCTGTCAATATAGTTCCCAGATATTCATACGTCCTTGCTCTTTCCAGTGTCTCGTCTTTACATTTTATTTCATTAGTAATTTGATTCTGTTGTTTACAATTTATGATCATTTTAGTTTTCTTACTATTCACTTCCATTTTCATGTTTTCTATTTCTTCGGTCCATATATTCACTAGCTTCTGCATCTTATTTCTGGTATTTGCCATCAATACCACATCATCTGCATATAGTAGTGAATTCATTTTTACTGGTTTCAGATTTGTGCAGCCAATTATCGTGTTCAACTGCTCAGTTTTGTTTTTTATTCGCTTCGTTATTTGATCCATTATTAATATAAATAAAAGCGGACTTAAGCTAACCCCCTGTTTTATCCCTTTCTTCATTAAAATATCTTCTGATTTCATTCCTGCTATTTGTACTTTAGCCCTTACGTTCTCGTATGTGCTTTCCTTCCGTTTTAGTCTCCTAGGTATTTCCATCTCATCCAAGCATCTCCAGATTTCTGTTCGTACTCTGTGTCGAAGGCTGCTCTTAGGTCAATAAATGTTTTTTCTCTTTCTTCTAGTTTTCTTTCTATTAGGTTTCTTATTAATCATATATTATCATTAGTTTGTTTGTCTGGTCTGGATGCTGCCTCTTCTTTTTCCAATTTATGTTCTACATATTATCTTAGTCTCTCTTCCAGAATTCTGGTGTATAACTTATAGCCCGTTTGTGCTAGGCATATGGCTCTATAATTATCACATTGCATCTGGTCCCCCTTTTTATATATTGGTATTATCAAGTTATTTTCCCAGTCTCTAGGTATTATTTTTTCTTTCCATGCCTCTTTACATACTTCCCAGACCCATTGTTTTCCTTTCTGTCCCAGCCATTTTATCATTTCTGGACCAATGCCATCTTCTCCACTTGCTTTTCCTGTCCCTATTTTATGTGTAGCTTCATCTATTTCTTCTATGCTTATTTCAAGCTCTTCTTGATATTTTCTGCTTATCCTTTCTTCCTGTGTTAATATCAAAAGCAATAATCTCCATAGAACTAGATTTTTTTTTTAAATGGGTGACAATTTAAAAATTAGAAAAATAATTAGGTACCTGATCTACTACCTATTTGAGAGAATAAATGTAGTGTTAATTATTTGGAAAATGACAATAAATTAAAATTCACAATATTAAGGCATGTCAAATTTTTAATAAGGAAATGAAATATAAATAAATGAAAAATAAATAAAAAGTTAGAGATTTTTTGTTTCGAGCTATTTTTTGAAAGAAGGTTTTTCCTCGAAGAATTTTGTTACTATAATAATGAAACTAAAGAAAAAAAACATATTTGAGTAATCGAATGCAATTAATACAATCTATATTAAAATTAACAATGAAATAACTGGTATAACCAGCAGACCTGCAGGAAACCTTATTTTAATTCAAATTGTTGACAAAACTGTATGATAATATGAAGAATTTAATTATCAGTAGAAGAGAACAAAGAAAAGGGAAGTAAAATTTTTGTTTGAAAGACAATTTAATAAACATTTACAGTATAAACAAACTTATAACATACTATTTCGTAGTTATCAATTAATAAAATAAAACACAATTGCTTGAATTCAAAAACATTATATTAAGATAATCTTAGGCTTTAATAATATTTGGACAATTTTATTTAAATTAATATATTATCTATTGGGGATGTAGAATAAAGAAAACCAATTAAAATAATAGTTCTTCATATATAATTTAAATAACTCTTAAAATCGAATTTGTATATATTAGATTATACACAAAATTTAAAATATGGTATATATAAAAGACATGAAGTGTCTTACAAGGGGCAATAAAATTAAAAATAAAATAAATTGATTATGAAATAATAATAAAATAATATTTCTGGAAAGCTTCGCTATATAACCATGAAGCAACGGTTTTTTATGTAATAATATTCTTGAAGAGATTAAAAATTTGTGCTCTGATTAATTCTGTTTTTTAAATTGCATGTTTTGGCATTAAGAAATATTAATTAATATTTTCATGTATTCAGTGCAAACACCGTTAATAACATTAGCAGTTATAGGAACTCACTGCGCCACTGACGCGTCGTAAGTCCGGACGGATCTTTGAGCCATTTGTGTGCAACATGGAGTTATTTGACAAGAAGCAAAAAGTATATTTTAATTCCTATATTAGTCTAAAAAATAAAATAAGAAATTATAATTATTGATACCAATTTTCCAATAATACCTAATGATGAAGATATATTCGCGTTTTTTTAAAATAAATTCACTGAGAGAATATTTAATTAATCGAAGTGACTATTTGTACGGGTAATGGACGAATAAATTATATTTATTCGTACATGTATTCAATTTTTTTTTTAATTAAGAATGAATGGGATGGCATGAGTATATTCATACGGATATTATTATTTTTTATGATTAAATTTATTACTAAGAATTTTTTTTAATAATTAATTTATTCTAAATAAAGGTGAGTATGATTGTTGTGTGTTGTTAGTGGAACGCACCCTATGGAATTATGATGTGATTGGTGGAATGTATATTTGTGATTGGTGAACGAAAGGAAGTAATTATAATTCAAATACTCAATTTTAATTTTAATAATAGATATTGTAAATTATTTTAAAATGAATCAATGAAATAAATTTCAATGGAAAAGGTAAGCTATTAATTATTTTTTGAAGTTGTTCATTCAGATGAAGCTGCTGATGAGAATGACAAAGTCGAGGATGAAAATTTATTGAAGGAAGGTGACAAATATGATTCTTTTGAAAAGTTAGAGAAGAAAGTAAAAAATTCGGGGCTATACTTGGGGGGTCGATTTTGAAAAGAAATATTTTGCATTATAAGCACCCCAAATAAGGAAGATTCCCCGAATATTTTTGTTCCGAGTTGATATCTTGGCGGGTCTTGTACCCCAAAAAAATGGGGAGGGGTGGGAAAATTTAGGGACGAAGAGAGTCCGATACCCCCTCCACCTGGGCAATTAAAAAAAAATTTGGGTATCACTTATTTTTGACTATACTCTTATAGTATACTTTTTCAGGTTGACCCCCCTTTTTTTGGATTCTATAGACTCGGACGATTTTTACGAATCGAATAGTTTTTCTTTGATTTCGATAGCTCAAATAATAAAAAAGCTCGTACCGCTTGGACTCTAGAACTCTGAACGGGGGACACGTTTTTTTTGTAACCGTATCAATAATTATAAATTGTTCGTACAAAACCCGTATGAATAGACTCGGCCTTAATTAATTTCATTTCTTTCTTATTATCTCTTATAATCCTCACTATTCAAATTCACGTTAACCTAAATAAATGGACCTAAAAACCTTGAAGGTGAAATAGCGTAACATTTACCTTACAGGTGCTCATAAAAAATATGTATTTATCTAGTCGTCACCAGTTGAGCCAAATTGGATACTACACCATAAAAATTGAGCGACAGCTATTGTAAATCACTCTCAGTTTTCAAATCATTCGTTGTTTCGTTTCTAAAAATTCACAATTCGAAAAGTATTGTTTGTTTAGAAAATGCCGCTTAAAGTCAGCTGGTCAACATCTCTTTAGCATCTCGAACGTTATTTACAATCTTACCCCATTTCTCTTTGTGATAAATATTATGGTGACCGACGGTATATAATGGCGAGGGTCCGTTTCCCATTTCTCGTGGGTATTTTTACACTTATCGAAAACTTGTTTGTTGAACTTAGCGCGCAAATTAGATTAGTCGTTGTTCTTCCAGGACCGGTTTAACCGAGATATTTTAAAAGAGACCGAGCCGTGGGATTATACAGGACATTTGCTTATGTTGAATTATAATACATATTCAGCTATTACCGATTTGGATGCAGCGACGGATTCAGGATTTAACTTGTTTTGATTTTTTGGTGGAACGAAACGTCTTAATTGGGATTGTAAGACAATTTTTTTTCTCACCCTGTTATTCTTAAAATAGTTTTCGTTTCAAGTAAAATAAATTAAATCATGGGTATACCCTAATATTTCAGAAATGCATTTCTCGACAAAACAACCAATTGTCTGAAACAGATAAGTAAAGTATCATAATGTCACGTCGGCGATAACGTCTTCGAGGCCACGAAAGGGGAAAGAAAGTTTTAAGAACGATTTGAGTTTTAGTTTCTAGAAAATAACTAAAGTGTTCACTTGAGCCAAATAAATCTATTAAAATATAGTGTGTATTGTGGTGCATATCAGGAGTTAAATAGGTGAGTCTATCTCACAGAGTAATTCAGTTTTTGCCTGTTATTTGATATTTACTTTTAAAAGATATTTTATCACATAGAGTATATATATTTGCTAATTATTTTTAATAATTACTTTGTTTAAAGCTCTTTAATATTCAACGTTATTAAGAACATTAATTTGTTGTTGCATTTCCTATTCATCCAATCCTACTGTACTGTGGAGAGTTTGTGCCACTTGCAGTTTAACTCACATACCTATACTGTATTGTGGAGAGTTTGTGCCACTTGCAGTTTAACTCACATACCTATACTGTATTGTGGAGAGTTTGCGCCACTTGCGGTTTGTCCATTCCTGATACTGGGTGACTTCTCACGTCACCCATATCTCCTTCCACCCCCCTGTATTGTGGAGAGCTTGAGCCACTTGCAGTGTAACCTTATTTAGCTGTACTGTGGAGAGTTTGTGCCACTTGCAGTTTAACTCACATACCTATACTGTATTGTGGAGAGTTTGCGCCACTTGCGGTTTGTCCATTCCTGATACAGGATGACTTCTCACGTCACCCATATCTCCTTCCACCCCCCTGTATTGTGGAGAGCTTGAGCCACTTGCAGTGTAACCTTATTTAGCTGTACTGTAGAGAGTTTGTGCCACTTGCAGTTTAACTCACATACCTATACTGTACTGTGGAGAGTTTGCGCCACTTGCGGTTTGTCCATTCCTGATACAGGGTGACTTCTCACGTCACCCATATCTCCTTCCACCCCCCTGTATTGTGGAGAGCTTGAGCCACTTGCAGTGTAACCTTAATTTGCTGTACTGTGGAGAGTTTGTGCCACTTGCAGTGTATTATTATTTTGCTGTACTGTGGAGAGTTTGTTCCACTTATAGTGTATTATTATTTTGCTGTACTGTGGGGAGTTTGTGCCACTTGCAGTGTATTATTATTTTGCTGTACTGTGGAGAGTTTGTGCCACTTGCAGTGTATTATTATTTTGCTGTAATGTGGAGAGTTTGTGCCACTTACAGTGGTTATAATATTGTCTGTGGAGAGTTTGTGCCACATATTCCTTACATGCACTGGGGAGAGTTTGCGCCCCTTGCACATTTCCTAATAACCCTTAATATTTACTATTAGGCATTTATTTTTGATCAAGTGAAGTTTTAACTTTACTTTAGTACTGTTCTGCATAATCACAGTTCAAACACATAAGATGCACCTTGTATATTATTAATACTTTCATTAATTTTGGGGATTTCAACTATACTAATCGTTAGTCAATAATTAATCATTATTTATGGCAAATTGAATACTCAGAGTGTTTTTCTATCTAATTCCAGGTACGTCATCTCGGTTGTTCCACCTACTTGGACCAGGTCCATAGTGACTGTTCAATTAAATCCAGGCATCACGTCCAGTGTCTTGTAAATAGTTATTTTCAACATTTAGATTTGTTTTATTATCTATAATATAAACAATTGAATGTAAGTACACAGTAAGTAATTAAAAGTTAAATTCTAATTAAATATATCAATCTTTACAAATCACTCATTCTCCTCAAGTCAAGTTTTTCCTTACAGGATAATATTCAATTTTAAGACATTTTCATATGAATAAATTGGATTTCTAACCTAATATTATTGAGTTATTGAGTGGACTGGACACCAGATGTTTTTATTTTCAGTTTGGTAAAGCTCCGGCTTTAGAGATTTAATTAAATATTTAAATAAATATCGAAATTTTTTCTTCTAGTAGGGTAGCTATGAATTGGTCTCTCAGTTAAATTGTGAAAGTGTTTTCGAACCAAACACACTACACTGCTAGTTGCTACACTTGTTGATGACCCCAAAACGTGTGCAATTATGGTGTTTATAAACGGTTAAAATTTTACTAATTTCCAATAAGCCATTTAATAATTATAAATAAAAACACAACTTTATAGCCCTCTACTTCGTTAACGAAGGGCGTAAGGAAAACATTTTATATGAATTACTATAATTATTTTTAGTCTCTTTATCATCTTTTAAGTTTTTGGTACCAAGAAAGAGAATCACATTATATTAGCTCCACAATCGCCAGCAGACAAAAAGTCTCCCTCAATAAAGAACAAATCAACCAGTTGGTTCGTTAGACGAGTATTTTTACCGCTCGCTGTATGTGCTCTATTTGGATTCGTTTTCATCTTCATTAGAGACGAGACCAATCACCAGCGTTTGCTCTTACAGCTCTAAAATTGAGAAAATATGTATAGAGGAATGAGGAAGTATCCAAATTTTATGAATTAGATGGGATCACATCTGAAGCTGAACAACTATGGCGCACTTTTTGGATAAACAAGCAGGAAGACTTCGAAGATTTGGAGGTAACTGAATCCAACAAGCAGAATCTTTTTATCCGAAAATGAAAACAGCCTTAGAAAGTTTACTGGCAATACCTTTTCCACGGCTACAATTGAAAGGTCATTCAGTACACTCAGACGCGTAAAAACATGGCTGAGATGAACAACGATCAGGTTAAATGGGCTTCGCATGCTCAGTTTACATAAAAAACTTGTAAGCAGTAAGGGCGATTCTTTCACGGGAGACGTCAAAAACTGTTTTGCTGAAGATAGTTTCAAAATAGAAGTCGAATTTAACAATTAGAGTTAAATAAAAATACCTTTAGATGTATTTCGATTTTTGCTGCTAGAAACGACCCTGTACCCATTGGCGTTTTGTATTTTTTATGATTGTAAATGATTGTTGCTGAGGCTGAGGATGAGTCATAAAGTGATTATACCGAAATCGGTTGATGAATATAAATAAGAGAGACCTCAAGACCTACCGGTTTGTGTCGAAGAATAGTTTTCTATTTTTAAAAGTTTACACAATCTCGGCTATGATCTTAAGACTTGACATTGTTATGAAAAAAGAATCACTGGTCTAGCCGTCCTTTTTTCTATAAACATCTTTGTATACGATTACTCGAACAATTTAAATCTTTTATAAGCAAAAAGGCTTTGATGTTTTGTTATTGATTGATAATACTCTGAAAATTATGCAATAAACGATAGGTTGCTATTTTTATATTCTGGGAATTGTCAATTGTTTTTATGATAATCTCATACAGTGTGGAACAGCCAAATGGAATAAATTCGATAACGAATCAATGAGGGTGTGCTGGGAAAAATGCTTGGGCGTGTCACGTGACAGTGGCCAATACCAACTTTCTTATTTTAAATGCAGCCCCCTGTATATTATTTATTTTTCGGATTCTTCAAAAAATTCTAAACATAATTCATGTACAATGTCCTATACCTATCTTCAACTGTTTCGGAAATATTAAGTGTTTTCAGATTTATTACAAAAATTAACATTCAAAAATGAAAATTATTTTATTTCACAAATTCGCTACATTACACTAAAAACCTAATAAGTAATTCTGATTATTTCTTAATAATGTAAAAAAAACAAAAAAACATTAATGCCAATGTAGGAAATGTTCAAAATGCTCGCCGCGAACGTCTTGGCAACATGCTAATCTGGTATAGAAATGTCTTCTAACGTTACTCAACATCTCAGGCGTGACTGATCTAATCGCAAGCGTGATTCGTCTTTTTAAGTCATCTATGTTTTTTTTATGGAAAGTAGTATCACACCTGGTCAAGAACAACGACCAACTAGCAATTTTATCTTATCCTAAATTATATATACAATCCTTAAAACTAAGTTATAATCTATTGATGTTATTCAGTTCTTAACTGTGAGCTTTCACTTATCACTGTGCTCTGCTTTCAACACTTACACCAGTTCTGAAGGTTTCGTCCTTTTCAATCTTCTCTTTAGGTTGTGTTGATCGAGTAGCTGGAGCATATCGATGTTAACATGATTATGTAACCTGTCTTCGTGGTTTTGGGCATATCTCATAATTTCTTCCTTAACTGTTGGTACATCGAGGTCTCTGTGCAGATTTGCATTTCGAATATAGTATGGAGCGTTCACAATAGTAAGGAGTACTTTGTTTTGAAATCTTTGTATGGGTGCTATGTTGGTTTAACTGGCACAGCCCAAAGCTGTAGTCCGTATGTCCAAATGGGTTTCAGAATCTGCTTATATATGAGCAATTTAATATGTGTTGACATTTGGGATTTTCTACCTATAAGCCAATACATTTTTTTATATTTTGTATCTAGTTCTTTCCTTTTCTTCTTTACATGCTCCTTCCATCTTATTCCGAGATATTTTGCCGTGTTTCCATATGGTACCTCCATTCCGTTAACTGCGATTGGTTTGTTTTGATTATTCGTTTTGTTTGTAAAATTTATGTTTACCGATTTTGAGTCATTAAGTTTTATTCTCCACCTGCTTTTATTTGTTTTAGTTCAGAGTATTCAGTTTCTTGTTTAACTCTGAAAAATCGATCTGTTATGTAAGATTCCAATAACTTTGCATATTGTTTTGGGAGAATTTTTTCCATTTTCTTTAAGAGCCCCTCGTGTCAGACCTTATCTAACGCCTGGGCTATGTCTAGGAACAGAGCAGCGCATACTTCTTTTTCTTCATAGACTTTTTCTATTATATCTGTGATCCTGCGCACTTGATCTATTGTCGAATGTTTTTCACGAAATCCAAACTGGTAGTCTTTTATGAGCATATTTTCTTCTATAATATTTTTAAGTCTCTTCAGAAATAGCTTTTCAAAGAGTTTTGATAAGAGGGACATTGGCTTGTAAGATTTAGCTTCGCTTGCGTTTTTCCCTGGTTTTAGGATCATAATCAACTCAGCTATTTTCCAGACCCTTGGAATATGCTTCAGTCTGAAAACTGCATTGATCAAATTAGTGAGTTTCACAGTGCCTTTTCTTGGTAGTTGTTTTAATATTGCTCCTGTGATTAGATCGTATCCAGGCGCTTTTTTTGGATTCAGGTTTGTTTTTATTTCATCGGCCACTTCTCTGGCAGTGACCAATTTGATATATTTTTCTCCAGCTGATTGTCTTCCTCCAAGAGAGTTATCTGTTGGTAGTTCATTAAGTTGGAATATCCCTTCAGGGTGTCCTGCAAATAGAATTGCTTTTTGCATATTATTTTTTGCCCAATCTCCCTCTTCTTTCCGAACTGCTGGCGTTTGGGTGATTGCCCTTTTAAGTATTCTTGTTGCTTTCCAGAGTGAGTATTCTGTATTCTTGTCCTCTGTAAGTTCGTTTAGATATGAACAAACTTTATCGTTTTTTATTTTTTGTATTTCCCTTTTTAACTGTTGGATACTGTTTTGTCATTAGGGTTTCTAGAAGTTTGCCATTTCTTCCTTGCCTTTCTTTTTTCTGAGTCTAATTCACATATTTCTCTTGGGTGATTGTTTCCAGACATTTTTCTTTTAACCTCGATTGTATGATTCCAGGCTGATTGTTGAACATCTACCACAAACTTTTCCACTTCATGTTCCAGTTGTTGGATTGTTTTAATGGTACATTGAGTTCTATTCTATTTTCTAGTTATTTTCTAAAATGTTTCCAGTTTGTTGTTTTGTTTGTTAATGTTGGATTACTATTCTTCATATTTTCACTAATTGTCATTATTATGGGGGAATGATCAGACGTTAGGTCATACGCTTCCTCCATTTTGATGTAATTAGCAGAGATATTTTTAGAAATAAAAAGTCTAGCAGGTCAGGAATTTTATCTGGATCGGTAGGCCAATACTTTGGTTTTCCGGTGGAATGATACTCGCATCCTAGACTAGATGCTGCTTTATATAGGTTTCTACCTTTTGTTGTGGTTAGCCTAGAACCCCATATTGTGTTTTGGCGTTATAGTCGCCAACTATAATATAACGCCCTTCAAAATGCTGCAGAAAGTTTAAATAGTCATCTATGTGTTTTGTATATCTTGGAGGTGAATAGACTGCTGAAATAGAGAAGTTATATGGACCAGTTTCAATTTTTACTGTGGTTGCCTGGATACGTTCAATTTCATATTTTAAATCCTCATAGTGTGGTAAGGTTTCTTTGCACTTCCTCCACGAGCTGCATCGTGTGAATGGATTGTATGATAAATTACATATCCTCTTATTTTTATATACATTTGTGTAGTTATACGAGTCTCGGAGATTAGACATATAGCTATTCGTTGTGTTAGGAATACTTCTAATTCCTCTCTTCTTTGGAGTATTCCATTTGCATTCCATGCTGCTATTCGTAGATATTTTCTATTCATTTCCACGAGATTGTAGCTCTGTTGCTACAGCTCTCAATCTTTGTTATTCTATCAGTCAGTTTATTAATTAACTCTTCTTGTTTGTCAAATGTCTCTAGTAGATTGGATAATATTTCAGTGATTGTGGCCTGGCTACTTGTTGAAGGTACCTGTTCCTCTCCTCTTACAGCTTGACTAAATGTTTTCCCTTCTCTCATGTGGGGATTTTGGTTGCCTGTTGTTTTCATGACGTTTTGCTCCTTTTCTCGCTTTTATTGTTTGGTTCTTGATTTCTTGCATTTTTTTGGCTACTTCACAGCCTCTATAACTTGCTGGATGGGATTCACCGCAGTTTACACATTTGGCAGCTCCATTTGCTGTGTTTTTTGTACACTGTGGTGTTTCATGTTTTCCGGCGCATTTTACAAACTTGCAGTATCTAATAGTATGTCCAAACTGTTGGCATCTTTTGCACTGCGGAATAATGTTCGATTTTCTCAGAGCTTCTACTGTAACTTTCATGTTTTGTATTTCAGTTATCTCAAATACTTTCTTTATGTGTTCCTTGCTTTCAAAATGTAATCATGAAAAGTGGAAGTGGAGTTTTATCTCTTTTTTTCAATATGTTCACTGCACTTACCGCAGCAAATCATCTGTCTTGTAGTTCTTTAACTATTTCGTCTGGTTGACACGTTGGGTGCAATCTTCTGACCATTACTTTTAATGATCTATTTCTCTTATCTTCATATGAGTGCCATTCGTAGTTTTCTAATTTTGCTACTGCCTTTTTATAGTCCTCTTCGTTTTGGACGTTAATTTTTATTTGGTCATTATTCATCATTGTACCTTGATGTTTGACACTTTCTTCATTGAGCTGTCTTTGAAGTTCATTGTAGGTTTTTATTTTACTTACTATTATTGGAGGGGGCGCTGGAGGCTTTTTAGGTACCACCTTTTGGATATTGGAAGTGTTTTTGATGCTGGAAGGAGCTTGTTCAATGGGTGATTTCATTGGAGAGGTATCCATTTTCTTCCTCTTTTTCCTGCTTTCTTTCAGCACCCATTCTGTTTCTCTGGCTAATTCCTAATTCATCAACTGATATTTTGTTTAGCCAGTAACAAATTTTTTACATTTTTCTTTGATGTCATAAATATCTATGTTTTTTTCTATTCCTCACTATCTTTTCCTGAAATAATGAATTACAACTACTACATAATAATATTAACTTTTCGAATTAAAAAAGTTATTTTATATAGGCATAATAGAATGTTCGCATGACATACATTTTATTGGCTTGAACGTGGGTTTGTCTTTGGACAATTTAAATAGTACAAAATTAAACGGTTTTAAATAGCTGTAACCTCAATTGACATGCATAAATAATTTTAAATTGGTTTCTGTAGTTAAACGGAGATATATTTATTGCAACTATCGTTATCACATTATGAAACCGAATAAACGTAATAAACGATCTTCAGCATCCCTAAAATTTATTCAGTACCCAAAAGTCACAAAAAACTTGTAATAATATTCAAAAAAATCATTTTTAATGAGAAAATATGTATTAGAATGATATTTCTCCACGATCATCACAGAATTTGCCAATTCTGAAATCAAATTTGAATGCTGGAATTCTCTCTCTCTCTTTAGATTGAAGAAATATTCTGCAACACATCTGCCCCCACGCAATTTAAATATATTTACATTATCTCTCTAGTGATAGAATAATATTCTCACACTGGTTAGCAATAATAACATCAGCCTTGACGCAGTTGATTGTCATCTTAGTGGCAAAACTTGAATAAGTGTCAAAATTATTACTGTCACATTGAGTGTTTACCTAATATAATTGAGTTCTGTAAAATAAATTATCTTTTGTTCATTTCCATTTAAAATCTTTGATCGTGGAGAAAGTATAGTCTGCTACTCGGTTAGAATGAAAATTCGTGATGCTCGTGGTGCCTCACGCTCGCCTTCGACTCGCGCTCGGAACTTTCCACTCGCATCGAATTTTCATTCTAACCTTGTTACACAGAATATACTATTTTATCCCATGCTTGTAAACAGAATAATTTTTGCAGTTGAGCGAAAGTAACTATGAAATACTGCTCCCGTCAACTGCCATCTACAGTAGAAACGGTGGAGCTTTTCCATCACGTGATCCAATCTACGATTTATGCAACACATATTTTCTCCACGATCATCACAGAATTTGACAATTCTGGAATCAAATTTGATTACAGAATGCTGGAATTCTCTCTCTTGAGATTGAAGAAATATTCTGCAACACCTCTGCCCTCATGCAATTTAAATGTATTTACATTCTCTCTCTAGTGATAGAATAATATTCTCACACTGGTTATCAATAATAACATTAGCCTTGACGCAGTTGATTGTCATTGTAGTGTCAAAAGTGTCAAAATTATTGCTGTCACGTAACCGTAACCTAACATAACCACACAATTGTTGAAAATACCCCCAATAATGCAGCAGTTTTTTATTTCGAGTACAAATATAACAATTAATACAAAGTAGAATGTTTCTTGGATTATTGATTTATTGATTAATATAATAATTGTGATTCAGTTCTGTAATATAAATTTACTTTTGTTCATTTCCACTTAAAAATGTATAATTAAAATCTTTGATCGTGGAGAAAGTATAGTCTGCTACTCGGTTAGAATGAAAATTCGTGATGCTCGTGGTTCCTCACGCTCGCCTTCGGCTCGCGCTCGGAACTTTCCACTCGCATCGAATTTTCATTCTAACCTTGTTACAGAATATACTATTCTACATTCTATCTTCTTCTATCAATATAAATCAAACATAACAACGTACGATCGATTGTCTTCTTCACTAGACCAACTACAAGACATACGTAATAGTTTCTTCAAATTTGCCGTAGTAATCGTAAAAAGAGACAACGATATAATTGACGTAACGTGAATAACTGATCGTACTAAAAGTTGAATTTGACACTACCGTATTTGAGGTTAAGCAGGCTTAGTTTACTGTCTTGTTTTTAGTGCATTTTTGAAATGAAAGTGTATTTATTGTTGAAATCAGTTCTTGTAAGAACTAATTTGACTTTTTATTCCATTTGACAGTGGTAAGTACGAATATAATACATCATCAACTTGTAAACTTTTGACATTTCATAACACCTAAAATTCCGTGAGACGGGAATATTACAATGCTTATTTTACTTCTTATTGGTGGTAAATATTATTTATAATTCTCTACAATTTGTAGACCAATGAACAGTCAAGAAGAACTATTGAAAAGCAAACTCGAAGTCCAGAGCAAAGTTTTCCCATAACTTAGAAGTAAATGAATGTTTTGGTTCGGAAATGAAAACATTAATATTTTGGATACATTATATAACAACATAATTATTAACAAAACGATCTTTATTTAGAAAACAAAATCTTCAAAATAACAACATTATATATGTTAATGTAAGTCCATGGTATTACCACATAGTACGTGGAACATTTTGTTGTGCAGAGAGGGGTGTCCACCAGACTTGGGGTACTTGTTGAAGATTCCATCGTCGAGGGTATTGATTACGGTTCCATTGCCATAATTGTGGTACATCTCTTTGAACACTCCATTGTTGTGGTAATTCAGTTTGGTCAACATTTACTTTTTGGTTCCAGTCATGGCTCCATGGAAATCTCCATTCTTGTCCGGCTGGTACTTTTTCTTGGTTTAAATGTGCCCATTGTTGTGGTAATTCTATTTGGTCAACATTTAATTTTTGGTTCCAGTCATGGCTCCATGGAAATCTCCATTCTTGTCCTGCTGGTACTTTTTCTTGGTTTAAATGTGCCCATTGTTGTGGTAATTCAGTTTGGTCAACATTTAATTTTTGGTTCCAGTCATGGCTCCATGGAAATCTCCATTCTTGTCCGGTTGGTACTTTTCCTTGGTAGTAATGGGTCCATTGATCAGCTTGGGGCTGTTCCCAGTTTTGGTAAATTTGTTGATTTTGATTTTGCCTTTCTACAATGTTTTGTTTAAGATTCTGGAAGAAACGAGCCCATGGGTTCAGTTGTTCAATTTTTTCATAGCCCACTGTTTGTTCAGCTTGTCTTTGGTTTGTTAAATTAATAAGGGATTGTAAGTGGTGGAAAAATTCAACCAATTGCTCTAATTCTCCTTGAGATACATAATGATTTGGGAAGTCTTCTACGTTATCCATGATATAGTTCAAAATTTGTTCACGAGTGTATGGAACCTGTCCCAAATTCTTATTCAATTGTTTTAATGCTCGCTGCATAAACTGTGCGGGGATAGAAGGGATTTGCATTGTATTTTGCACAGCAAGTAATTGTTTCTGTGGGATTTGTTCAAGATATTGTTGCAAAATTAGTAATACTTGTTTGTAGTTTAATTGATTTTCCTGTAGATATTCAGGAGCATGTTGGTTCAACATTTTCTGTAGATATTCCTCATCAGAAACGTCATTGTATCTTTGAGAGTCTGATTTATGAGAATTGAAATGGATCAAGAGAAGTTCAGCAGGTGTGAGCTGTGCGAATTCCTTGGCGTTCCTGAAAATACATTTGACTTTGTAATTTTTTTTAGTTTAAAACTAAAACTAAACAACAAAAATTTAGACACAGCATACAACTGAATAGACGTTATTATAGTGTGGAAAATACAGGGTGTCCAAAACTCTCCTGCCAAACTTAAGTTACAGATACTACATGTGATTTTATGTCCATCTAACATAATTTTCCTCAAACCAAAAGTTCCTCCTAAGGGAACTAGCGAACCTTGAAAATGACGCTGTTAGGTCAGTTTTTCAAGCATATTTCAAAAAAGCCGCCTCCCACAAACTTCAAACTTGATACATTATATAACCCTGCAGTGATAAATCTTTTACTACAAATCCGCGTTTTTTGATTCCGTCACAAGCGTTCAACGTGGGTGGGGCAACGGGTAAATTTGGTAACATTTTTTGTGCAATCTAGTAACTGTATTATGGGTTTGACAATAGCGTTTCTAGACAACCTGTAGATGAAGAAATTCCTTGTCTACATTAAGCCCCTTGGTCATTGGCTTTAACTGTAATGTCAATGAAATAGAGAAAAAATTCGCAGCTGCAGTTAACTCAAATTGCTTTTTAAATTTTTGATCTTTCATTTCCACAGCTCTTTTTGAAAATTGTTTTAATAAAAAAAAGTGAAGATTTAGAAAGGAAGTTAAAAAAATTGTTTAAATTAGGTCAACAAAAATCATATTATTTTTTACCTGTATTGATTCCAAGGGAAATTAGCACCATAGGTAGTTTCTTTAGTCTGGGCCCATGGTATGTTCTGCTGCAAATATTTTTGATACAAGTTATTCAAGAAATCAGGAGTTGTTTGTTGGTATCTTGGCTCTTCAGTAAGATGTAGCTGGTTCCAATAATTTGGTTTTTGCCAGGATTGGTCGAGAGTTTCATCTGGACGTTCAATATTGACATCTACTGTAATATGTTTGCTTATTGTTACTGGCACGCAAGTGCAGTAAGCTACCAAAGAAAGAAGAATCAAGCACTTCATCTTGATGCACTTTACAGAAAGTGTGTACTGTTTACAAAGTTTACTGAGCGTTTTATACTTTTTTATTGACAGTTGACCTGTTTTTGATATATTATCACCCTTGGTAACACTTTCAAAAGTACGAAATAAAAGATTATTTTTTTCTTAAAATAGTTACTGAACAAAAAGTATTATCACTTTGTTTATGTTATTTGGTGTAAGTGATGAATTTATCGTAAAATTGGATGTCATTTATATTTCGTAATTTTTATGTCTTAAGAATTTTCCTATAATTTAAAAAGTTTAATAAAATATTTCAAACGTCCAACAGTAAGTATTCTCCGGTAAAATATTGTAATGTTTTCTCTGATTTATTTAAATAGTTTTTACCGGTGGGATAAAATTATACACACTATGGCTAATTACTATCTATTGGTTTATTTACTAAGCTTAATTTATATACACACTTTACTTGATGTCTACTAATTTATTTACACTCGGTATAATAGTTCTAATTAATTTTTACCACTTGAATATTACAATATTTATCTTCACTATTTCATTCACTGTCCAATTACTAAGAACTTCGTGTCTGTGAACTAACTCTTTGTCTTCGTTTCACTAATTGTCAACTCACTCAAAAACCCACGTATATAATAGTCTTGATCAATTCTGGAAAGTTCTTGTATTTTCCGCGCTCGTCCTATGCGTAAACAAAACGACCTCTCTAGAATATTCTTGAAAAACGCGCGTCTTCCAAAAAGTTCTCGGAAGGAGCGCATTTGCCAGAATTTATAGTCGAGAGACAGGGCCGGCTTTGAGTTGGTGACCTCGCAACAATATAAAAATTCTTCATCTCATCATAATCCTTATAACTTTCAGAAGATGGATTAATTGTCTTTAGTTTTCTCATTGTTTATTTTATTTATTTTGTCTATACATTTGCTTCTTATGTCTACTTGTTCATAGATATAGAGGGTGCTCATGAATCAATCAACGCCGTCGCTAAAGCCACATGTATCCAACCTTCCCTAATGGAGGTCAATCGACTACTATAAATAAAGTAATAGGCGGTCCTCAAGGATGAGTTTTATCGCCTATAACGTGGTCACTAGTAGTTGACGACCTTTTAGCGAAGCTCAAAAGAGAAGAATTTCTTGCTCTGGTCTATGCTGACGATTTGACAATTTAGTTATAGTGGTTAGAGGCAAAACGAACATTTCATTCATTCATATATTTGGGTTGTGCTCATCACCCCAGGCACTCGAACTGAATATTTGTCTTCGTGTCTTCTATAAAGCCACTAGTTTGACTTGAAGGATTTTCAGTAGTTGTGATGGTTGTATTAATTACTCTCCAAAGTGCTTCCATCTAAGTTCTTGTAAGTTCTCGCAGAAGCAGAGCATGAGAGTAGGTGTTTCATCATCAAGTTCACATTTTCCCATATTGTACAGATGTTTCCTCAAGGTGCAGTGTCCAGTCACCAGGTCGGTAACTGTCTTCAAATGTCTCTTACCCAGTTTCAGTAGCCTGGTTGAGAGGTCCTTGTCTACCTTGTTCAGTAAACTCTTTGTATGAAGGTGCCCTTGTGTCACCCTCCATTTGAATTGGTGTTCCCTATCGAGTCAGTTCCCGAATTCCCCTCTTATGCAATCTTTTGTGATTCCACAAAACGGTTACGGACCTATGAAGTCTCCTTTAGAGCCTTCTTTAGCTAACTGGTCCGCCATTTCATTACCTGCAATCCCCTCATGTGCCGGCACCCATATTACAGTCACTTTATTGTCTCTTGCCAGCCTGTTGAGATATTCTTTGCAGTTTTTCACCAGTCTAGACCTAGTTGTTGAATTACTGAAAGCTTTAAGCAGAGCCTTGCTGTCAGTGAATATTTCAATTTTTTGTCCGGTATATCCTCTTCTGATGTTTTCATCAATACGGCAATCGTCTCTGCTTGAAACACAGTCGTATATCGACCAATGCTAAAGAACATTCTCTTTCTAGCTCCTTTTATACCAGCCCCAGTGCCATGGTTTGTTTTGGAGCCATCGGTGAACCAGATGATTTCTCCAGAATTACCTCCAGTACTCTACCCTGCGGAAGAACTCGCCTATTCGTAAAATCAACTAGTTTTTTTTTATTAACTGAGAGATCCTCTTCAAAGGAACCATTCCTCCACAATTCGCAGTGCTTCCTTTAGGACATTCATAACCACCTCCGGGAATTTCCCATTGGTGACAATCACTATGTCGTCCGCAAAGCCCTGCGTCCATATGCCTTGATCATTCAACCTACAGATCAAGTCATCCACAACTAGGTTCCACAAAAGTGGTGAAAGTACTCCACCTTGCGGACATCCTTTAGTTGTCCTAACGATGTATGTTTTATCATGCATATTATGTGCTGTTATTCTCCTATGCTCGAGCATGGATCCTATCCATTTGCATGTGGTGCTGTTAATCTCTCTTTTTTTAAGGGATCTGTTAATTGATGACATCGATGTGTTGTCAAAAGCACCTTCGATGTCTAGAAACCTGAGACCAAATTATGCAGGGCAGCTTCACCTGATTTTCCTGCTTGATAAGCTCATTGTAGTCTATGTAGAGGGATGCTCTTAAGCTCTCCTTCTTGTAAGTACATGTATAAGACCTTTTCCATGGTTTCACCATGAATGATGTCAGGCTGATTGGTCGGTAGGATTTAGCCTGGGTGTACGTTTCTTTTCCTGGTTTAGGAATAAACACCACCTTTGACTTTGACGAACATTTCATTAACTAACAGGAGGAAATTAAAAATACAATCACCGAACATGAATGGAATAACCCTCTCTTTCGCACAAGAGGTTGAGTACCTATACTCTATTTGAAAAAGGTAGAGAGCAATAAACCTTTGTAAAATGACCATTCCAAGGGCGTACCTGCTAGTGATTCTAAAAATCTCAATAAATATGAATTTTATATTTAAGCAATATCCTAAAATCATGTGAAGTTCTTTACACGAAAAATGGTTCTGATTCAATAATAGCTTATTTGGGTTTCACCAAAAATATGGCAAGATAAAAATGTAACATTTTCCTGTCAAGCGTACGGCTATGCCTGGAATCACAAGCGACCCGAAGATGGGATTTATATTGTATACCGTTGTACAGGGTTGGATAGTCAAATAAAGGAATAAAGATGTGAATTATAATATAGATTGTTTTAAAATTTTGGAGTTTTAGTTGCTCTCCTGGTAAGGGTTTTACATGTTAAATTAGGTTTTATTACTTTCTACCTTAAAAGCAACAAGAGCTCTCTGGACGTGCCTTAGGCTTTTTGGAAAACTTGGGACAGGAACAATTATTACCTATGCTCCAAACCCGCGCAACAAAGGGCAAAAACAAAGTTTCAAAAAGTGCAACGAGTCGCCTACATGGAAATCACGGGAGCAATGAGATCTAGCCCCAGCGCATCCTTAGAGCTAATACTACACTTTCCTCCACTACATCTACATGTAACGAGGATCGCTCTTTAAAATGCCCGTGGCAAACTCGAGCTAAATCTTTGAAACCCGGCGATCTATCGGGACTGAAGTCTACAACTTATGAGTCTGAAGCAGCTGCAAACAATGTCTTAAGCAGCTGGCTAAACACAACAAAGTAACTTTGTTATGGGTGCCAGGGCATGAAAGAATTGTCGGAAATGAGATTGCTAATGGTCTCGAAAAAGAACTTGTACTCATTCGATCGGGCCCGAACCATTTTGTGGTAACCCAAAAGGCCGCATCGTCGAAGAAGTCCGAAAAAATACTCCAGGCCAAATGCAGACAAAATAGTTATTTGTGTATTTAGAGCGTATAGTAAGAGATTGCCGCTTGAGAAAGAGGCAATTTTACTTTACGCTCGAAAAACACACCTAATTTTTTCTACAGTCGCCCTTTTAATGATTAAAACAGTTTTTTATTTTATCTTAGGTTATAATAGGAGTGCTAGAATAATCGTCATTTTCGCTATTCATCATGATTAACCTTAGAAAGATCTACTGACTATAGGGATGTTAAAAAATAATAGATTTTTATTTAAATCGATTATTATTTTCTTAAAATCGATTTTTAGTTATCGATTTTTATAGTACCATTTTTCAAAATTTTAACAATTATTAACCATTTTTGACAATTATTGACCATTTTGACTGTTTTTCAAAATTAGTGACCATTTTTCAAAATGATGACAATTTTTAACCATTATTGACAGTTTTTGACAATAATTGTCCATTTTAAACAGTTTTTAACAATAATTGACAATTTTTAACCATTTTTGATAGTTTTAGACCATTTTTGACAATTTTTCAAAATTTTAGACCATTTTTGACAATTTTTCAAAATTTCAGACCATTTTTGACAATTTTTCAAAATTTCAGACCATTTTTCAAAATTATTGACCATTTTTGATAATTATTGACAATTGTTGACCATTTTTGACCATATTTTAAATTTTTTGACAATTTTTAAAAACTTTAACAATTTTTGACAATTATCAACTATTTTTCATAATTTTGACGATTTTTAACAATAATTGTCCATTTTTGACCGCTTTTGACAATTTTTGATATTTTTTGACAATTATTGGCCATTTTTGACAATTTTTCAAAATTATTGAGCATTTTTGATAGTTTTTGACAATTATCGACCATTTTTCAAAATTTTAACAATTATTGACCAATTTTGAAATAAATTGTGCATTTTTGACAGTTTTTAAAAATAATTGACAATTTTTAACCATTTTTGATAGTTTTTGACCATTTTTCAAAATTTTAGACCATTTTTCAAAAGTATTGACCATTTTTGATAATTATTGACAATTGTGGACCATTTTTCAAAATTTTGACAATTTTTAACAATAATTGTCCAGTTTTGATAGTTTTTGATAATTATTGATCATTTTTACAATTTTTCAAGATTTTTAACCCTTTTCCAAAATTATTTACCATTTTTGATAGTTTTTGACAATTTTCGACCATTTTCCAAATTTTAACAATTTTTGACAATTATTGACCAATTTTGATAATAATTGTCCATTTTTGACAGTTTTTGATAGTTTTTAACAATTATTGACCATTTTTGACAATTTTCCAAAATTTTTTCAAAATTTTTGACAATTGACCATTTTTGACAATTTTTGAAAATGTTTGACCTTTTTTCAAATTTTTTTTAAAGTTTTTGACAATTATTGACTATTTTTGACCATATTTCAAAATTTTTGACAATTTTCATATAATTTTATTTGATTTTTAATCTTATAAATTGTTAAATATTCACCAATTGAGTTAATTCGTTGGGCGTGGTTTGATTAAATAAGCGAGCGAAAAAGATCCTTTTTTTGCGCTAGAGCGTAAAGTAACAGTCCTCGGCATTTGTCGACTTTACGATTTCATTCTACGCGCGACTATAGAAAAAGGTTATTACGACCTTCTGTTCACTACGCTAAATTACTCTTGGAGCTTCAGAAATCTGATGTCAGATCTGATGTAAGATAGGAAAAGTGGACAGTGGAACTTGCAGCCTGAGCAGGCTTCAGACCTAGCTCCAAAACGGATAATGGGCTTTCTCAGAAGCATATATTTTTTGTATTAATATTGCTTATTTGATTGTTTTCGTGCATTCGTATTATCAGTATTGAATACTAACCAAATATGTTTTAAAAGATGAATAATAAAAATAGAAAGTTATGAAATAAGTTTGTCAATATCATGTTAATTAGAGACACAGCTATCGACTAAAAATTTGACCGGTCAATGGCACTTATCTTTTTTTAAGGTATTTAGCTGGCAAAATTTTATAGTCGATTATTATTAGCAATTATATCGCGAATAAAAATTTGTGGATGATTTCTGCAAAAGTAAGAATCATTTAAATTATTTAAAATGGTGATATTTTAAAATAAGATAAGTGTGAAATAGTTATTTACATTACAAGCTGCGAAAGCTTACTTTTAGGTGCGAGGTGTATTTAAATAGCCGAGGCGAAGCGAAGCGTAGCCGAGGTTATTTGAATACTTCCGAGCACCTGAAAGGGCTTTTGCAGCGTGTAATGTATTAAACTTTTCATTCTTCCCCCGATTTTATTATTAAAACACACAATTTAAAGTTGCAAAAAATTCTCTGTAGACTGTAATAAAATGGGTAGAAGGCGTGAGTTAACGTTACTTTGGTAACATTCGTGTCAACAAAAACTAATATTTTGACAGTTGTCAAATAATTATTCTTCCATAACGTCTACATCTTTTAAGTTTAATATTTGGCTAGAATCTAGTTAAAAATGAATTCCATTGAAGAAGCAGCAATTATTACGTGCAGAAGTTTGTTACCGAAAAACCTAAAGACCGTTACAATCAAGCCTATGAAAATTTCATCAAATGGTGTACAACGAAAGATGTGTCCACAATAACTGAAGATGTATTATTGGTATTTAAATCGACAAGCAAGTCAAAATTTCCAGTGACGTTGCTTTCAAACAAGATTTCAATCAACATTTGCCGTTAAATCTTTCAGGAACATACAACAATTGTAATTTTACATTTAATTTCCAATCTAAATAAATATTTGACATTTTATTTGTTCGTTGTCCAGGGCACGAAAGTTTTTCATACTTAGCAACCGATAACCTAGCATGTTTTACTTTCGCTTTCGCTTGCGTATTTAAAATAAAAAAGTCAATTTTCGTAGGGGGGAGAATGAAAAAATATTTGAATCTCAAGGAACGCGTTTATAATTATTATATAGGCTTTCCCAAAAATATTGGTTATGAATTATACCACATATTCGGGGGTCAAAAATAGGTTGATTGAATCTCACTTACCTATACACAAAAGTGCATTCAAAAAAGTTACAGGGTGATTTATTTGAAAAATTAAATTCATTTTTTTAAAGTTCCTCTTAACCTTTTAGCTGCTCTGAACGTATATATTATACGCGAATAAAATAACTGCTCCAGATGTATATAAACGCAGTACATTTTAATTAGTGTAAAATGATACTAGACCCTTCTACATTGTCAATATTATATTTTTATCATCAAACATGTCGACTGACATCCATATTTTGTAAAAAAAAATAGTTTACTGCTCGACTGCTCCAGACGTATAAATACGCCGAGGATTCCCCACCCTTGCATCTGGGCCGTATTAGGTTTTTTGGCGCTAAGACGGGCGGCGGAGTTGACGAATAGATGCAGTTTGCATTCATAGCAATTATTCTGTTTGTCTGTGGCTCTTTGTAATATTATTTAGTTGTGTATTTTCGTAATGGCGCGTTATAATAATATTACACTGACAGCGAATCGGAGGACCTTTTAGCAAATAGTGAGAATGAATCGGTTGCAGATGTGCTTGAGGAGTCAGATGAATACGCCGAAGATGAAATGCCCACACCAGAACCTTTATATGTGCCTCCTGGATCGTCAGATAGTTCGGACAGTAAAGATTCCGTTGAAGAAATCCACTTCATTTTAGAAAGAGACTTGGAGATAACCCAAAGAAAAATACGAATGATTTTATGTGGCAAGAATTTCTTTTTTAGTTACATACATTACAGTTACATACATTTAGTTTTTATATTTTGTTTGTTCATTTTGAATATATAATATATATTTCATTTTATTATACCAAATATAATAAGTAAACTAATAACCATTGATTGTTTTATTTTACCTCTGCAAAAAGTAAAAAAATCCGGCCTTGAACATAACCGTAAAATCGGGTTGTTTAACGATTAACTGCTGCGGACGTATATAATATATATGCTATGGAACTACTCTGTTCCCGCCGTATATATACGCTATGGAACTACTCCAAAGATTACAAAATAAATATAAGATAGTTCACTTGAAGGCGGTCTGATTCTTCTTATTGTTTTAAACGATCGCCGCACTCATAAATCATATTTACGGCTCGCTTTTGTTGTAAATAACGACACCGCTAGGTACCAGGGCATTAGAAAAGTATATTTTATTCCAAGCTATACAGGGGTAACTTGAGAAATATATATTCAAAGTAATAGGGTAAAGGTTTTTTTTATATAATATTTTTAAATGTTAATTATTTCGAAAAATGTTCAGGATATGAATTTGAAAAGGAAAGTTTAGGTATAAGTAAAAAATACATCAAAATTTTTAAAATGAATCAATTAACAGTTTTTATCCAACATTTCAGCAATTTTGATGATCTAGCGGTTATTTATACAGAATATCACAAATTCAATTATATATACTCACTGGCCACCAGAATAATAGGACCACTAAAACAATTTTGATCTTTAAATTGGACACCCCGTATTTTTTGGATTCACAAGGTTAAAATATATTATGCAGCTGCAGGATATATTTATTAATAAATTAGATATGTTAATTTTCAAATTTCTATGAATACCCAGTACCTATAAGTACTAAATAACTAACTAATTTTTTATTATCAAATATCTTTGTTACAATAGTTTTGAAAAAGTTGAATTCCGTATTTGATAATAACTAATTTAATACCCACCTCTCAACCTCTTTGGGACAACGATAAAAGGATATTTCTGGTTTTCCCACCTTGCTGGAACAACCCATCACAGCACAACACACAGGCATTTTAAAACCACAATTATAATATTATTATTGTTACTTTTGGAAGACAGGAGTTAAAATAATGCGAACAAGAAATTTTACTTCCGGAACGTTTCCCGAAAGACTAAATGAAATACTTATACAAAGTTCCTAGAGATTGTAGGCACATTTCTGGCCCTTAATTGCTTCTCTATATTTTTATTTTTGTTTACATTATAAGAACTTAATACCAAGACTGCATTCAGAATTCGTGGGAAAGTGATAAACTCTACGATTTATTACGTATACAACTAAGACTATTAACAAATATAACAAAATATTTATTTTATAAGTCTTGCTATTGAAGAGAAAAATATTAATATTATTTTTTCCTTATTGCAATAATTAATTAATAAATTTAAAATATCTATTGAACATAAACATAAAACACGAACAACGAATTCTAAAATACCAGCGCTCGATAGGCGACGACCCGTATAATATGCAAAATTAAATGCAAGTAAGGATTTAGCGACATACTGTAGCATAGCGCCAACCGCTAAGTCACCAGACAGTAACCAGCGGTATGAATCCTTTGAACGATAGAATTCGTACGAGTGAACAATCTTATATATTTTTTGTAATCTTTGACTACTCTGCTCCAGGCGTATAAAAACGCAGCGCCAAAATTTGTGCGCATACGAGAAAGGACTGAAAACTCAGGCTTAGCAGTAGAAGGATTAATCGGTGTAACGTAAATTTATGAAAATTTATATGAGACCATAAGCACGCATCACACTATCGCGGAACGGAATGGAACGGAACGGGATGGAACGGAAAGGAATGGTAATTTTGAATCTCCGCACATTATCGCGGAATTCAACGGAAAAAAATATTTGTATATGAGTAAGAGACCTGCTTTCCCAATCAAGTTTTAGGGTGTATTGGTCTTTCGCAATGGACAGTTCAGACGGAGAATTTGTGGCGCTGTGTGTAGTTGTTGAAGAAGAAGAAATTGCGAGAGAGAACAAGTAAAAGCGCAAATGGATCCATCAAATAAACCTCAAAAGTCAAGAATTTGGTGAATTTCATCATCTATTCCCAGATCTTTTAGAAATTTCTTCCCAGGCATTTTCTTTCATTGATTGTGATAATTTTTATCAGACAACAGATGAAGATGTGGATAAGCACGAGTTTAATTGATTAATAGATCTTCATTCATTTTTAATCAATCAAAAGGGAAACAAACACAAAACGGCGTGATATTGTCACAGGAATAAACACGTTTTGTTGTACTGATTAGTGGCTACGGGCTGGAGGGTAGTGGAGGGAGCTGCGGAATCGTGGAAAAATTCGCTCAGTGGGCAATCCAATAAATTCCGTTCCATTCCAATCCAATCCGCGGTGTTCCGATCCGCGGGAGTGTGCGGCTACTAATCTAATTCTATGCTTCCGAAATTTCCGTTCCATTCCGTTCCGTTTCGTTCCGCGATAGTGTGCGACCTGCTTAAACTGGAAGTAGTAGCGCTCATTTATTTTTATTTATTATGGATTTTCAGAGAGTGTCAGCACCCTTTTGACTCCTCAACATTCTTTGAGGGTTACATTTAACAAAATATGGAACGCAACTGTAATAAAATGTCTATTCTTAAACTTTTTTGTCTGTTTATATTTCTTTGTAAACATTTTAGTTTGAAAGATACAGCCACCCTTAGTCAGGTGACACACTAGATAAATTGATTGCGTGAAACTTATTTGTGAAACATGTTTATATGAAACTAGTTTCTTGTTAAGTGCACATTGTAGAAACTATTTGCGTCTAGTGCCACCGTTTAATTTTCTAGCCCGCATGCACGTATGCGCATTTCATGATCAGTTTGCCTTCTAATTTATCGAGAAGGACAAGAAAAACCATTGAAAAAGCTGTACCGAAGGGACAGGGTGAATGGAATGGTTATTTTTCCTTCCCCTTCTTCAAAAATTAACCTATGATCTGTTTTAACCAAGAAAATTATGAAACTTATTAGAAACAAAAACAAGTATTCAGGGCCTATTTTCAACTCAGTTGGGCCCTAGACACCATCAAATTTTCGGGACCTGTGTTGCTCCGTATATTGGAATGTTACCAATAGGCTTAAAGATTCTGTTTTAATTTTTGTTATGAGGACGTCCATGTAAAAAAACAAAATAAAATTAATAAAAATATATTCAGATACATAAAACAAATAACAGGCGTAGAGGTAAAATAGGCCCTGCAAGTATTAGTTCCCAATTATTCTAACCTAAAAATTCAAAATGACAAGACAAGGCAAACTGATCATGAAGTGCGCATGCGTGCATGCGGGCTAGAAAATTAAACGGTGGCACTAGACAAAAGTGTTGAAACTATTTTCATATTTAATATTACTAAAATATTAAAAAAAGGTATTTAAGAAAAACATACGCTTTTGAGTACATCCTAGTAATCAAAGAAACCTGCAGTATAATGCGACCGCCATTGGGGAAGAACTCAAACAATACCCAGATAAGTTTCAACAGTTTTATAGAATGAACCAGGAAAATTTGTATCGCCTATTAGCACTGATTATGCCGTTAAATGAGAAAAAGTAAACTCATTGGAGGATGCCTATTCCGCCAGAAGAAAGACTGCTAATCACACTATATCTGATAATTATATAAACAAGGGTGCTGTTCGACAATTTTCACAAGTGTAATATCAAAATCGGTTTTTTCTTTTGGAATTTTGATTAGCTACTAGTAATAAAATCCGTAGAAGAATGTGTCCAATGTTTCACCCGCCTAAATGTCATTGACATTTAAAAGGGTGCCTTGAGCTTCCAAACTAAAATGTTTACAAATAAATACAAAGAGGCAAAAAAGTTTAAGAATAGACGTTTAATTCCGGTGAGGCCCCATATTTTGTTAAATGTAACCCTCAAAAAAAGTTGGGGGTCAAAAATCAATAATAAATAAAAATAAATGAACGCTACTACTTCCAGTTTATGGGATATCGTATAATAGTGTCTCTAGTGTTTCATAAATTTACGTTACACCGTTTTAGAGCAACGTTAAAAAAATGAATCTAAATTTTCAAATGAATCTCCCTGTAACTTTTTTTGTATGCACTTTTGTATATAGGTTGTAACGGTAAATGGCTGTTACCTGAAAGGGATCCGGCTAGGGACTTCTCTCAAGGGTGATTCGACCCCAAGTTTATGTCACACAAAGATAACAGAAGGGTTGTAAAAATTGAGGGCGCCACTACCTTTTTAACGATAAAAAGTACTAAAAACTAAGGCGGAAAAGGTAGAAACGCCTTGTAAAATTGAAATGAAAGTTAATAATTGAAAAAATTACTAAAAATTACCCCGGGTTATATTCTTGGGGCTGTGCTTACCACAACAAAATTCATAAGATAGGTACTTAAGAGATGAAAGATAGCGAAAGATGATCTTTCCCCGTAGGTGGTCGATAACGGAAAGGGGTGTTTCACGTGGCGTTGGGAAAAATGAAAACGTCCGTTGGCAGACGTCAATTGTCTTACGGTCAGGGTTGAAGAATTTGGGATCACAGAACTATAATTGGAAGTAGCTGGTGACGACGAGCGCTAATTAAAAGGATTTATTCTGTAAAATCGAAACAGGTCGATAGACATGTTACAAGGTATCAACCTATTTTTGACCCCAAAATATGTGGTATAATTTATAACCAATCTTTTCGGGTCACTCTGTATATGCAAAGGACTAGAATTGTATAAAAACGTATAAAACCCCTACCTATATCTACTTAATCTCACATACAAAATTATCACCTCCGTTCCTTCGAGATTTGTTACGTATATACTTGTGTAAAATTGTTTTTACGGACCAAATTATTTCTTTTCCTACAGTCGCGCGTAAAATGACTAATTACTATATTCAAATGAAATCGTAAAGTCGATAAATACCGAGGATTGTTACTTTACGCTCTAGAGCAAAAAAAGTAATCTTCTTCGCTCGGTTATTCCGTCAAATTTGGTGGGATTAGCCATGACGACGAAAAACAATTAAATGAACGTCAAGTTACCAGATAATACTATAACCATTTTAATCGGCTAATTAATTTCTCACATTATAATAATTTTTATAACAATTTATATAATAATTTAAACGAAATTAAAAGGTGAATTTCAAAAGTCATTGTTATTGTTGACATCTCGGGCACGCCTCTACCTAGAGCGACGGCGAATCAAATGTCGACAGGGGAGGGAGGTATAAGCGCTCTGCAGATTCTGACAAGTCTGAACAATTCAGTAGATCTTTTTAACGCCATAAAGAGAAAGCATTCAAATACTCAAATTGAAATAGGCACTTAAATAGATAATAAACCAGAAAAACACAAAAAACGGTTTTCAATTATTAAAAGTATGACTGTAGAAAAAATTATGTGTGTTTTTCGAGCGTAAAGTAAAATTGCCGCTTTCAAAACATCGCAACATTCTTTCTCAAGCGAGAATCTGTTATTTTACGCTCTAAATACACAAATAAGTATTCACTGTCTAGGCAGTCAAAGTGTTACTTCTATGATCGATAAATGTCACTAAAACTGACGTTTAATGTCAATCGGAGAAAAATTATTTTTTCTCACTATGGCAACACTGAACTAAACTGACAAGTTTGACCTACGACGTGCGTGACTTTAGACGTATGTTAATATATATTATTATACCGAAGGGAGCTGAAGAAACATTTTATGAATGTCTGCTACCTGAGGTAAGGAGAATACAAAAAATCTTGCACTCATTAAAACAGCTGCAAAGCTGTCTTAGCAACAGAAGACGAATCTATGTTTATTGTAACTGCAATTAATATTAGTGCTAATTTTTATCATTTCAGTAAGTTACTCGTTACCTACAAAGTAATACGAAATAAATATTGCGACAACAGGAATCCAATGTTTTGAAATATAAATAAAAATAGAAATAATATCGTGTTAATTGGACGAATCTTTAATTTATCGACCAACTATTTAACCGGTCAATGGTCTTTATCTTTTTATTTTTGCAGTTATTTATAATTAAAATTTTTTCAAATACGGTGCTAAACCTATATTTTAAAATAAATTTAGATCACTTCAAATGCTTGGATAGCAATATTTTATATTAACGTGTGGAAATAAATCGATGTGGGTTTCTGGAAAAATATTTGAAGTACAGGAAGTGTTAGATAGGAGATTTATGGGCAGAGATCCATTGTGACCTAAGCAAATTTGTTATAAATAAAACCATTATTCTACAATATCTTCTGTATGTTCCTTGTGGTATATTAATTATACAGGTCTACAATGATTTTGGTGCCGCTAAAAGTAAAACTGATTTCAAGTAGGGACATTCGGTACCCTGATAAAAACTTGATACTTATTCTTTTAATCTTACGTGTAGTTTTCGAGATTTCGCAAGGGTAAATAAATTAAAAAGCATTTAATTAATTAACAAAAGAACATTTAATTCAAAACATTTGATTACATTTAATTACACAGTATTTTACAGGTTAGCTTCCCTTTTTAGATTTTCTCCGATGGATGTCTTCAGGACATTCCAGTGTAATACTCCAACAGTAATCTGCCATCATATGCTCATCCCAGCGACCTTGGTATCTATCTTCCATCACCTTTAAATCTTGATGGAAACGTTCTCCTTGTTCTTCGCTATACCCTATACGCTCCAAGATTTTCAGGAAACTTGTCTAAATGAATGTCACTACATATTCACCACAAATGTAACAAAATGTATTTGGATTATTCATACAACACCCACTAGTGCGGAAAAGTAAAATTATGCAAATTTTGACCTTATTAGATAGTTTTTTACTTCGGAAGTTATAACTATTGTTACAACAGGTAAATAAATATTTAGGAAATAGTTCATCAAATAAAATCTACATCTTTTCTAGCTTTTTGTTGCATTTTTAATTTTTTGAAAATATAAAATAATGAAGATATGTTTACATAACCCTGTACATTCTTTAAAGTAGTGTCACATTCAATTATCAAACCACCCGGGTTTGATATCAGATGCTATGACAACGTGTAATTGTTACTAAAACGTCAAAGTTGTTCAAAGCGTCTTCGAAGTTACCGAATATAATCTTCTTCTAAATGATACCACATTAAACCGAATCCGAAGCAATAAATTAATGGATTCATCCGACGAAGAACTTCCCGAAGCCATTTTGAAGGCTGCAGATAAAGCTAATTCCTAGCTGTTACCTGCCAAATCCAGACTAATGTATGAAAAGCAATACGACCATTTTGTTACATGGTGTAAGGAGAAAGGGGCCAAACCATTGCCGTCACCGTCATCGTCATCTTTATGCGACCTGCAACCGATGCCATCCTCACCGACGTCATCTACTTACCAGTTAACACCAAATAACTCCACTGGACCGGCAATTTTGAGTAATTAACAGAATGCAACAAATTGTGTTTTTAATATTAATATTTATAATAATTAGTAGTTTTTAGTTAAAGTTTTGTATATGTATGTTGAAATAAAATAATTTTTGAAAAATGGGTTGGTATACTTCTTTGTATATACGGTAGAAAAAATAATGTTCCTAACTCATGCGTAAAGTGTCTCTCCCGCTCTTGACCGCTTGCCCGAACTCCGCTCCGCGTCGTTCGGGTCAACTGCAGTTGCGTGCGGGAAAGTATAACTTTCTGCACTTGTTGGGAAAATAACTATTTTAGGTTATTATCGATCGATACAAACCTAAACGTAGCTTCAAGATTTTGACTGATAAACAATTGAAAATCATGCATCGTATAAAAAAGGATTCTGACACATTGAATAAAACGAAAATTTTAATGTTTTGTATCTAAACAAATATTCGTCTCAAAAAAACCTTTTCTGAAGGAAATAAAATTTTCTACAAGTTTGTCGCTTGCTTTATTTTTATAAATTAAGCCACTTTCGAAATAACTTGTGAGAATGAGAATTTTCCACCAAAATCAGATTTAGTGACTCGAACCATCTTACAGGTGCAGATTGTAGCTACGCCACACTGATCACTTTAGTAGATCTTTTGATATCGAGTAATTCTCATTCTAGGACAATTCGATAGCATAAAATGAGGCTGAGATATTAGACACTTGAGGCAGCACATACACCAATACGTTTACGTATTTCATTGTGAGTGAGTTTGAATTTTTTTGTAGCTTTTTCTGTATTTTGTTGGTAATTTTGGATTTTGGATTTTGGAGCGATAATAGGTAGATAAAGAAAATGATGATGATATGGGTGAGGCCTTGTGTTTACACATTCATGATGACGAGGAGAGCTTGGACAACAGAGGTCTACACTCTACACTCTATTTATAATAAAAATAAACAAGTGAAGTGACAGGTGAAGTAAATGTTCGAGTGTTCCGAGTGCCTAGCTCGGCTCAATAAATCCTACGTTTACGGTATACCTAGAAACAGGCAAGTTTACGTTAAAGGCCGATTTATAAACTTGCAGTTGCCGTTTCCGCTCGCAGTTGCCGTTTCCGCTCGTTTGGCCGGTCGTTTGACAAGAATTGGGCTTAACATAACCTTAAATATGTTATTAAAAGCTGAGTAGCTGAATCACATTGATTAAGATTTATTTTAGTTGATTTGTGCTTTGTGACACAACACAACGGCAGCGAACATCAAACGTCAGGTTTATAAAGCGAAAAGATAGTCGTAAAAAAACACCCTAGGTACTCAATTTTTAATAAAAAAATCAACTTTCACTATAAATGAAAAGCTGGGCAAAATAATTCATATATTTCAAAAAACTTTTCTTGCAAAAATTTAATTTTTTCTTCAACTAGTACCACCTCTAGTTTTAATGAAACAAGCGGTCTAGATTATTTCCATAAATGGCATTCACTAGCTGTTTCGGAAAATACTAAAACATCGCCCTCAGAGTAGGATTTAACTCTCCCAAGGCCTGGGACTAAAACGTCAGAGCCCACTTAAGGAACTAGACATCCTGGAAAAACTCGGGTGATAGTTAAAGTTTTACAGTTTTGATGAATTATTTTGGAAAACGTTGTAAGTCACAAGATATGATGATATAGGAAGGGTCCCGGGGATATAGACCCCCCAAGCCCCTAGCTAAATGCAGCTCTGATCGCCCTGTATAATATTTCTTCATTGATTCATCGCTATTGTCATTTTATCATATTCTCAGAATATCGTTTCGAAAAAAAATACAGTTTGATTTGTTTTTAATTAAAAAAAAAAAGAGAACATTGAAAATGAACCAATTTATTTATATAATGAAAATTTGAGAATACACAAGAATAGACAATTATTACTTAAAGCGTAAAAGCACAGAAGCGACTTAACGAAGCCCAAAAGAAACATTGTAGAGATTCGTAGCAGATTTTCGAAATAAAATCCACCCGCTTCTATACAACTTCTTTGTTGAATTATCAAATGTTTAATTGACTTTCTGAATGTTTATCAGTCACATTTTCCAGTTTTTAGACAGAACATTTCCAGATCTATGGATCTGAAGAAGGGGAACAGAGGAATGACCCACTAGATCACTCGATCTTACCTTATAATACTTATTCTTATGAGGTTAATCGATATTAAAAATCTTCACTAGCAGACCTGAGAATAAATCTGTGACCTGAAAGCCCGAATGAGGCAAGAAATGCAGAAAGTGATAAAATGAATGTTAAAGACGAATTTATTACCAGAAAAAATCATTGCTTGGTGATCATTGAGAACAATTTAGGCAAGAAAAATAAAAAAATATTTAAGTGCAGAATTTTTATTATACACAAATTATATTAACAAATAGTGAACGGAGTATACTTAGTATACGATTTGGTATCTTTGATAAATATTATCTGCAGGTAATACATCCCATTGTTGTTGTTGTTCTTGTTCAGGCAATAACTGATGCAATGAATTCAATTGTTGTCTTGGCTGATATTGCTGTTGGTGTTGTTTTTGTAGAGCTAACAAATTCCACTGTTGTTCTAGTTGATGTTGTTGTTCTTCGGCTTGTTGTTGCTGACGCAAGAGATTCAATTGTTGTTCTTGTTGAGGTAACAAATTTCTCTGTTGCCATTGGGGTAATACATTGTATGCTTGTTGTTGTTCTTGTTCAGGCAATAACTGATGCAATGAATTCAATTGTTGTGCTGGCTGATATTGCTGTTGGTGTTGTTTTTGTAGTGCTAACAAATTCCATTGTTGTTCTAGTTGATGTTGTTGTTCTTCGACTTGTTGTTGCTGACGCAAGAGATTCAATTGTTGTTCTTGTTGAGGTAACACATTTCTCTGTTGCCATTGGGGTAATACATTGTATGCTTGTTGTTGTACTGGTCGAAGAGCCCACTGGCTGGTTAATCCTTGAGATATTTCTCTAGTTTGTTGAGACATTTTATTCTCTTTTATCAATTGTACAATTTGTTGATGGATTTGTTTTTGTTGGTAATACAATTGTTTGGGAACAAAATCACCTTGTAGGGCCAATTGGTGTTGGAGATGATAGAAGTTATAATAACGGTTAATAGTTACTTCAGGGATGTTTTCTCCTTGTCTATTGGCCAAAACCATTAAATTTCTTAAAACTGCTTGTTGGTACATCAATTGTTGGATCAAGATTGGAATGAACTGCTCTACTTGTTGATAAGTCAATCTCTCAATAGCTCTCAATTCCTGTGAAAGGACATCTTCATGTTGGGAGAAAAATTGAATTTGTTGTTTAATGTGGAGGTGTTGGAAATATACTTGTTGAATCAATTGATAAACTTGCTCAGAGAGAATCTTATGCTGAGCGAAAAATTGTGGATGAACATATGAATTTTGTTGAAGCTTTTCTTGAATCTTTTGATCGACGAAAGATTGTTGATGAGACAATTTTTCGATTAATTGGTGAACTTGTTCATAGATGATTCTTTGTTTGTTAACCAACACGCTAGAAGCAATTTGTCCTTGTTCAATTAAACTTTCAATATTGTATGTAATGCGAGCTTGTTGGTAAACTAGATACTGAATTAATCGTTCAGCTTGTTGGTTAAGAAGTGTTTGTTTGTTAATTGTTTCTCGGACCAATTCTTGAGAGGGATGTTCTATTAATTCAATTTGGTGGTTGACCAATTGTTGTTGTGTGAACCATGATTGAAGACGTTGATCAAACGTGTTTTCTTCAGAAGCTTCATTCTCAGATTGTTCTACATAATATTGTTGACCTTGAGTAGATTCGGGTGCCCAGTAATTTTGTTGAGGATAGTAATAATCATTTAATTGACCTTGTTGGAATTGACGTTGGAGTTTAATTTGTTGAAGGAGTGCTTGGTATTTTTCAAGAGGTGACCAGAATTCTTGGTTGAGATTCCTAAAAAAATGCAATTTTTACATCTTATCTGAATAAAAGGACTTTTCTAGTTTATTATTTGGTTTTGACAAGTCATCAATCTGTAATATATTTTTAGGCAAGTAATTCCTAGAGAAGGGCTAGGTTGAAAAATTGTCATTAATATTGAAGAGAAACCACCAATAAATTATCAATCTTCAACCAGATGGTAGGTATAATCGTAGAAAATTGCCATACACGTAGTATTATACATAGTATAAAGGACTAAGCAGCCTACTTTTGTCACATTACTGCGTATACCAGGTCACACTGGAATAGACGGGAATGAAATAGCAGATGAACTAGCAAAGAGAAGGGCTGAAATACCCTTTTAGGGATTCAATCTACCCTTCAATTTATTATTTTCCATGAGAAGGGAGAATCATGATACATTTTGAACTTACCATTGTCCTTGAATTCCATGTTCCTCGTCTTGTGAATGAGCTCCTTGGAATTTTGATGATTCGTCTTGAGATAATTCTTGTTCGGTTAGAACGTCACTAAAAAAATAGTATCAGAAATCAATAATAAGTTTTTCCACCAACCATGCGAATGCATGTATAAAATATTTAAGATTAAATGGAAAACAACAAAAAGACTGATGATGATTGACTAGGGAATAAGATAATCATAATTAAGAAAAAAAAATTGTGACAAATATTAGAAATCATTTATATTACCTAACTTGGTGTTGACGACTCTTGAGGTCCCAATCACGCAACACATCCAACAAACTCTGTTTGAAAACCCCAGCTTCAACCAAAAGTTGAACTCTGTTCAACAAACTGTAATATGAAGTCTGGTCTAAATTACCCTCAAACTGCCTCAAAATAGCACGAAGAGCATCAAGTTGATTGAAGTCTTGGTAAGAATTGAATTTATTTCCTAAGACATTCTTAAGATCTATTTCTTTGATGTTGCTGGCTTCATCTACTTGTAGTGCTCTTGTGGCTACTCCTGGTGCTTTGATGACAATGTCTAAAGTTCTTGGTTTGGTAACGCTGCTGAAAATATTCAACTCGTAACCATTACCACCGTTGAGAATGATAGTACCATCTTCCCCATAGGTCAACTTCCTACCACTGAAAGCAGGTAGAGCAGTGCTTAAGGCTACTAAAGCAAGAACTATAAAAATCTTCATGTTGGCACGCTGTAGTCAACTGGTCTTCCTTAGTGAGTTTTTTTGAATTTATATCAAATTTTCCTTACATGTATAGTTATTTTTACATTATTATCAACCCTTAACGACGGCGTTTATAATAATCGGGTATGACATAGGTCAACGTGTTAATTATAAAATACGATATGACTAAGGTCGACTGTATGTAACGATACTGTGACAATTAATATAGATAAATAATTATTTTTAATTTAATCAATCGGAATATAACTTTTCTTTGGCAAATCTGGAGTAGAGAGTTGGAAATAAAATGACTTGATAGATAATGCACTGCCATTAACCCCCTATGCCCACTTACCCCTCCTACAAAACTTAAATAACAACCCCCTACTTGTGGTCCGTAAAATTTCCGTGCACTCGTAATGACCATCCACTGGTATTCTTTCAGCATTCTTGTGAAAGGGGTGAAATTATCATCCCTTATTTTATTTAAAATTTTTTTCGAGATTGAATTTTGTAAAATAAAAATATTATTTAAAAGCTGTTGTCTTAAAAAACTTTTTTTTTCTTGAAGTTTTTTCCTAGAACTAATAGATTCGGAGAAAAAAAAATAAAATGCAATATTATAGAGCACCGTTTTAGAAATGTTTTTTTATTTAATGTGTGGTTTGGAATTATAGGGGACTACTTGATTGGGCCACATTTTTTGCCCAGCCATTAAATGAAATTGCTTACACCACTTTTCTCCAAAATGAGCTACTTGAGGACATCCCCTCACTATTAGACAAAAAATGTTCATGCATGATAATGCTCCAGTACATTTTAGTCAGATTTTTAGGCTTCAACTTATCCCAACCGTTGGATTGGTCGAGGAGGGCTGCAATACTGGCCTCCTTGATGTCCAGAATTGAATACATGTGATTTCTGGTTATGGGGTTACCTTAAGCCATTAGTTTATAGCACACCGACCATTGATATCAATGATTTGAAGAATAGTATGCGGACATCGTGTGATACTATAAGAATTACGGATCAAATATTTGAGCTTGTTCGATGATCGATAAGACGTAGACTACGTTAATGTAATTGGTCTGGAGGCGATCTAGTAAAAAAGACAACAGGGATTTTAAATAATATTTCTTTTTCACAAAACTCAATCTCGAAAAAAATATTTGATG
Source organism: Lochmaea crataegi (assembly GCA_947563755.1). Taxonomy (NCBI): domain Eukaryota; kingdom Metazoa; phylum Arthropoda; class Insecta; order Coleoptera; family Chrysomelidae; genus Lochmaea; species Lochmaea crataegi. Next base: position 26,130,556 of record OX387425.1, read on the forward strand.
TTAAATACAGTAAGAGTTGATAATTTCACCCTCTTATAATGTAACGGGAAAGTTGAAAACTACCGGTGATTAGTCATTGCGAGTGCAAGGAGATTACAAAATTTCATGTTTCAATTTTCACTTAAATTCAAGAAAAAATAAATAAAAACTCAATTTTACTCAGCACCTTTTAGGGGTGATATATCGGATGGGGGTGGGCTGAGAAAATTTTGTCATAGGAAAGGTTTCGAAATCGAAGGCATTTGCACACGAAAGACCATATCATACATCGGTAGAATTCAACATTGTAAGACTTATGAGTAAGATTGTTATTGGAATTGGCATTGGGCAGTATCTACTGAACATTCGTGTTCAGATCATAGACATATTCAATTCAACATTGAAATAGGTCCAAGGCCAGTAGTAGAATATCACGACTCAAAAGCTACTGATTGGAAATGGATATAAAAATTCCCCCCAACTGTACATTGAGGACGGTTTCACTACAATTAACAGTTGTGATGGGATAGATGCTGCAGCGGAAAAACTTCGTGAAGCTGTGATCTCCTCGAATCACGAAAATTGTCCACTCAAGACAAAAAGAGATAATCGCAACTCTACTTGGTGGAACAAATGCATAGAAAAGCGAAGAAAAGAAGTTCGACGACTATTTAACCGAGCTAAAGAGCCAGGCAATTGGGAGCCTTATAGAACTGCTCTAACAAATTACAACAAATAAATTAGAAAGGCGAAGCGGGAGAGTATTTATGATATACCTCGCAGTACTAGAATTCACAAGATTCTCTCTAAAGAGTCGATTGCCAAGATAGGGTCGTTAAAGCGACCTGATGACACTTTCACGACCTCTAGAAAAGAAACGTTACAGCTTTTAATTAAAAATCACTTTCCTGTAAGTTTGACTCTGGATAACTATCGACCACCCCACTTTGAAGGCACAAGGCGTCCCAAAAAGAACGATTGGGAGGTCGTCAAGGAAGTTATCACAGCACCGGCAATTGAATGGGCAATAAAATCTTTTCAACCCTTCAAATCTCCCGGTGAGGGTGGCATTTTTCCAGGTCTACTGCAAAACGGGCTGAAATTACTTTTACCCATCCTCATTAAACTGTATAGAGCTAGTTGGTAGTGGTTGGCGGCTAGGGTGGTTTACATACCAAAAGTGGGCCGCACAGACCCACACCCTAAATAGGTTAGACCAATTAGCCTAACATCTTTCCTGCTTGAAGGACTTGAAAGAATACTGGTTTGCTACATCAGGCGGGTAGCTTTATATAACTTCCCCCTGAGCACCCACCAATACGCTTATCCAACTGGCAACTCAACAGATTTAGCGTTACACAACCTTGTTGACAAAGTCACACAATCCCTTAACAACAAGGAGATTGCGGTGGCCATATTTCTTGACATCGAAGGAGCATTCGACAATGCACTACCGACCTCCATTGGTTCAGCATTGCCGGCCAACCATTACCGGCTGGATATATGCCATGCTTACTAATAGAACAGCCACTACTTCTCTTCAGGATGAGGCCATTAGCTTTAAGGTTTCCAGGGACTGCCCACAAGGCGGAGTACTATCTCCCCTACTGTGGTCACTCTTAATGGATGACTTGCTTAGCGCTCTTGAAAGAAGAGGGGTGGAACTGCAAGCGTATGCAGACGACCTTGTCATCCTGGCAAGGACCAAGTCAGGAAGGATAGCATATAATATCCTCCAAAAGGCGTTGGATGATGTCTACAGTTGGTGCCAGAGGGAACAGATGTCTGTTAACCCTGGTAAAACTGTAATAGTCTCCTTCACCAGGAAAAGGAAATTGCAGGATCTTTCACCACTTTCTTACAATGGGGAGGTTATTCCATTTGCAGCGGAAGTAAAATATTTGGGGATTATCCTAAATACAAAACTTACATGGAACGCTCACTTGGAAAAAGTTATCCACAAGGCCAGACTATCTTTGTGGACATGTCGCAGGATCTGTGGAAAATCTTGGGGCTTGGGACCCATACAAATCCATACAAATCCATTGGATATATGTGATGATTGTTAGACCAATGATCACATATTATGGAGCTATTGCTTGGTGGTTAAAAGTTTCACTTCGAACGGCCCAAGCAAAGCTCTCTGGCATACAGAGACAGGCTTTGTAACGGTTTCAATTCAACATTGGGTATTGAAGAGATCTTTTAACTTTGACCATACAATTGTTTTAAGATAAATAGTATTTATGAATGTAAATGAAATCCACCACTCACCTTGTATATATTGCTCTAATACCATTTACTAAAATAATTAATAGTTAATAATCAATAGTTCAACATCATTGCCCAAACTTTATTTGGTTATGTTTACATTTTCTGACAATGAATCTTTGATAAATTCTCAAGAGGCCTTCGACCTATTAAGTCAAGTTCAATGAACTATACAGCTACTTGTTAGATTTACCTTTGACCTGCTCACCTGTTGCTAAGGGTAAATAAATAGAAGAAGACCGACCTTGACCTTGTGAGGCTTGGACTGGTCCATAATCCTCCATTCTTGTGCTGGTGCTTTTCAAGAGGTTACATGCTCTTTCGAAGTTATTTCGGATTTAGCCCAGCTACAATCGTAATCTGTTAGGAAAATTTAGTGATACCTTAAGTGGTTATTTAAACGCATCTAGCGGATTTCCTCCTAACAGGAAAAAGGATATTACTTTGAGGTCACCCTCCATCCATGGTAAGTACCCACTCTTCTCTCTTATTGACCTAGGCATCATGGGAGTTTCGTATCTCAGATCTCTTATTCGTCGTTTTATTCATCGTCTTATTCATCGTATTATTCACCGTCTGGTACATCATCTTATCCACCCTCTCGTTAACAGTCTTCAACAACATCTTCAGTCTTTTTCATTGACTGCGTGAGAGTTTTCTTCATAGACCTCTTCCTAGTCTGTAACAAAGCCGTGTAAGTTACGCAAAAGGAATACGAGTGGCAGAAAACTTACCAGTAGAGGATCAGCCCCCTTCGTCCAGCTCCTGCGACATATTGGAAACACACTACCTGATACATTCAAGTAAGATCGTTTATAGTACTGTGCCTGCTGCTTGTAGGTGTCTCAGATAGTTTGTCAACAACTCTATCAGGGTTTACTGTTATACTTCATTGCACCATTCGTTAGGAAGTTGAACCTACATAAATGTAACCTATTGTGACAACTGCTCATAGATATTTCCTAGTTAATAATTGAAATACTAACCCCTTAGTGTAATCCAAAAGTATACTCTTGGAAGCCATTCTACCATCTGGTATATTAGTACATTGTCATTTATACTGTACATTTTAACCATCAGCGGTGCCCACTTGTACATATTACTTTTAAACATAATCATTTTATATTTTAGTTTTGTATTAGGTTAGATTAATCTTTAACAACGTGCTTTCGATTGTTCCTTGACAGCGACAGCTGAAAGTAGGTCAACGGCGTGAGCCACCTTCTATTAGACCTACTCTACACCTAGAAAACTGAAGGACATAAAACTGGGTGACTATCAATGATTTAGTAAACGTAAAATAATTTGGTGAAACCGTTAAATAATTCTTTTATTTTACCTCGACCCCTCATCTCCATTGAGAAACCGGCAATCGTTATATATTTTTTAAGAAACCCCCCCCCCCTTTTGTCACCTCAACTCCAGTAAAGGGAGAAAAGGGGGTGACAGCTTGTCTGGCAATTACTGGTGCCATCAGTACTACACCGTCAGCAGCTATGGAAATCCTTCTAGAACTACCTTCTCTCCATATATTTCTGGAAAGGGAGGATAGATATACAACATATAGAATTGCGCATATTTCTAAATGCACAAAACAGGCTTATATAGAGCAAAGCAGAATGCTAGTGGAAACTGAAAGTCATAGTATTCTGGGAATGACCTCTGACATAATGCCTCCAACAGTAAACTACGTCCTGCCTTATACCGTCTCAATTCCAAATAGAGACTAATCGGTCCTCCGTAAGGATGATTTATTAAGAGGTACACAGATGGATCAAAAACAGCCTCAGGCTCTGGTGCAGGTGTATACGGGCGCAGACCTAGGACAGAAATTTCAACCTCTCTAGGATCCTATGCAACCGTATTTCAGGCGAAAACGTACGCCATTGCTTCATGTGTGGAGAGATTGGAGCAAACCAATCTCACACATAAATCAATAAAAAATTTCACGGACAGCCAAGCGGCTTTAAAAGCACTTAGCTCTTACCTTGTAACGTCGAAACTGGTTTTAGACTGCCAAAAAAGACTCTCCTCAATAGGAGAACTCAATAGAGTATCGCTGGTCTGGATCCCTGGCCATTCTGGCATAGATGGAAATGAGAAGGCGGACTCTCTTGCAAGGGAGGGTGCCACACGCGTTTTTATGGGACCAGAACCTTCAATTAGCATCGCGATAAGCTTTGCCAAACAAACACTAAATACCTGGACAGCAAGAGAAGCTTTAGACTTCTGGCATAATATACCAGGATTGGTTCATTCAAAGGCTTTTATACATCCTTCGAAAAATGTCTCCAAACAAATGTTAAACTATAGCAGGCATGACCTACGTTATCTAATAGGTCTTTTAATAGGCTACTAAGACTTGGACTGTCGGAAGATCCGAATTGTCGTCTTTGTCTGGAGGATGATGAAACAGCAGAGCATATAATTTGTGCCTGCCCCGCCGCGGCTCGAATCAGGTATCTAATGTTTGGCAGGGTCTCTCTCTCTCTCTCTTTCTCTCTCTCGCCCTCGGACCTGAAATATCATTCACCAAACAAACTAATCGGCTTTGTTAAGAAGCCGAATTTGTTTGGTGAAACATGAATAGGTATGAGCCACAGTAGACACTTACGAGTCGCAGTGTAGGGACTCATGGACCCACTCACCACAAACCTAACCTAACCTAGATTTTCATTAATTTAATAATTTTATGACTATTTTATGTTATTGTATTATTGATGTGTAACATCTTTCCGCGCAGCTCACTGTAATTTATGGCAGTGTAGCTTTATTAAATTCTGAAGTTAATTTCTGTCACTGTTTGTTGGAGAAGATTCCGAATTTTTTTAAATAATGAGCTCGAGCTTCCGAAATGAACACAGATCGAAATGTTTCAACAACTAACAGTGGTACTGGTATTGACGGAGTTTTTCAATGTTTTTTAAATATTTTGAAATCACAAGTACACGTCTTATATTTTAGTTATCATAAGTATATTCGTACTCTCGCTTCCGATACAGTTTTTCATTATTACTACATACCCTCGCTTTCGATACATACCCTGGCTTTCCATACATCTTTCCATTATTACTACATACTCTCGCTTTCGATACATATACTCTCTGCTCTCCCTCCAAATTATAAAAAAAAATTAGAAATATACTTAATAAAAAATTCTATTACTCACACCTAGTTCTAATTAAGTAAAATACAATTTTCATTAAAAAAATGATTCTTCGTTACAAAAAATTATTTCAAATAAAACCATTTTTTTCCAGATTTGATTTTCAGATGTTACACGTTATATGCGACTTAGCCTTAGGCTCGGTCGCTTCTTATTTATTTTATCTTATTATTTTTTTGATGTATTTAGTATTGTTATGTTCTATTACTTTATCGCTTTGTCTATAAAATTTCCTTTACTTCTCGATGACAATGGAGCATATTCCTTTTTTCTCTTTCTCTCTCTACACTCTCTCTTTTAAGTTTGTCACTGACACTCACTCAATCATCGAAATTCTAAGGTAATTCTAGTAGACCTACAAGCTTCATATTTTAAACACAATTTAGTGTATTATCTATAGGGGAAACTGGTACACATTCGGCTATTGGGAACATTCGGCAACCCTCTAAAAATCGCGAATAAATTTAAATTTGCCGCGAAATATGACGGTATGTCATTAAACCATTACTGAGTTGAATGGCGAGCACAGAGTGATAATTTTTTGATCTGCTTTTATCTTGTGCATCAAGACATATTATTGCATTTTTAAGGTAAGATTTTACATATTACCAATGATACATTTAGTTGTACTAAAAATGATATTTGAATGCTCTGTGGGCACATTCGGATAGCTGACGTGGTTATGTTTCGGCTGGTGGCCAAATGTTCCCCTAATGTTTAAATACGCATTAATTTAAACGAGGATTATTGTAGATGCCACAGAAATATTTGAAAAAGACAAACCGCTGTGAAATCAGCGAAACTAGGTTGAAACTGGCAACAAAAGCCGTTTTGTCCAATCGCTTGAGCCAACATAGAGCAGTCAGTCTCGAATTAAGAAGCTATGCAAAAAAACAAAGGAACAAATATTACAGGAATTAGAGCATTTTGGTCATGAAAGCGATGAAGAATTTGCGGTTTCAAGTAAATACACGTCCCAACAAGTATTTAGCTCAAGTCAAGAAGTAGAGCTTGAGACCTACATAAAGCGCTGTTGTGATTTGAACTATGGTTGGAATTACAAACAAATTAGAACACTGGCTTATGACTACAGTCGGAGCATAGTCAACTGTAAGACACCAAACAACTGAGAATTAAATAAAATTGCAGGTTTGAATAATAAATTTCAATTATATTTTCTCGGCTCAAGCAAGTATGTTGTAGGACGCGATTGGCTCCGTGGATTTATGGCAAGACATGGTAATGAGCTATCTCTGCGTAAGCCAGAGAACACTAGCATTAGCTTTTAACAAGCCAGTGGTTGCTCAATTTTGTGATAAATACTCATCTGTTTTGGAAAAATATAAATTTTCTCCAGGACGAATTTACAACCTTGACGAAATTTTCTTGAAAACTGTCACGCCGCCAGTAAAAGTAGTAGCCACCAAAGGAAAGAAACAAGAGAGGGGAGAACTTGTAACTTTTGTCGAAATCATATGTGCAGAGTCTGCAGTTCCACCAGTCTTTATTTATCCCAGGGTTAGGAATCCTCAACAATATTTAGGTAGTGAGTACCCGAATTCAGCTGTCGCTCTAGGTAATAAAAAAGGATGTTTCCCAAAGTGATTTTACACTTTATGAATTATGTAAAGTGTTCTCCTGAAAACAAAGTGCTTCTTATGGTAGATAATTTCGGTTGAATCTATTAAGCTTTGCCGAGAAGAATGAGTTGTTTTAATGTCATTTCCGCCCCATACCACCCACAAAATGCAGCCACTTGATGACGGGGTGTATGGTCCGTTCAAATTCTACTTTGCTACTGCCCAACATGACTTCTTTCCAATCCGACCCAAGTGATAACTATTAGGCGTTTAGCATTTCTTGCCAAAAAAACTTTCGAAAGTGCTTTCACAATCGAAAATATTGTAAGTGCTGATTTTATTGCTAATGAGGTAACCGAAAAACGATTAAACGAGAATAATCCACCACTAAATGTTACTCAGGATAATATCAACTTACAGTAGGAAACAGGGTCAGCATCACCAAGACCTTCCACATCCAATGATGATCAAAATAACTCAATCAATAATAATTCACTAATTAGCGATTCTAGCGTTACTATAACTTTAGACGGCAACAAGACGTCACCATTACCGTTGATTGATAAGTTTGGGAAGATACGCAAAGCATTACATTTATTTGTAGCCGCTGACCTTTTTTATTCCCCTTACGCCGCTTGTCTCTTGGCCCTAATCACGGCACTTGTAATTTCTATGATATGGACAACAGTAAGGGATTCGTACTTGGCGCTTAGCGTTGATTGAGACAATGACGTTTTGATGTAGTTTTTGTCGTCGATTTAGAACGGTTCCATCTAAAGGAAAAAGAAGTAAAGTAGGTAGGTACCTCCTTAAATAGTAAATTAAACAAAAATCTGTTCATGTTTCGCTTTATTGAATTTACTTGAACAAGAATACCTTGACATCATACTTGTCTATTATTAAGTTGAAAATTTCACTGGACTGTACGGGATTGTACGAACTGATAGCAAAGAAAATGACAAACATTGTCTTAAGAATTTATAACATCCAGGTGACTTATAATAAACTGAAAGAGCTAAATGTCGTTCGTTTGTTTTCCATACTTTTTTTTTAATTGAACATAACTTCATGTTGACAAATGTTTTCACAGAAGGACTTTTCTCTTTTAACAAATTGGCCAAGAAATTTTCAGTCGTTAGCTTTGATTTTCTTTTCAATCGAAAATATTGCGTTCTTTGAGCTCTAAACTTTTTTCTCAATGAACATAACTTTACACTCAAAATACTAGACCTTTTTTTCACCTCAGATTTAGTTGAAGATGAAGTATCTGCAAATTCTATTGTATAATTTCGCGCTGCCCCAGTAGTTGGGCTTTGACAACTTGGACTGTAATTAACAGATTGTTCAAGTTGGTCAACATATATGTCATCATCATGGGGCCTCTTTCCACAATGGGTTTTCAAGTATTCTTCTGAAATATAGAATATTAAATTATTACTGTTATGAATGAAACTAAATGTTTCTAATTAATTCCACTATACAAGTTTTTTTCACAAAAAAAATACAACAAAAAAATGCATTCCTCACATCTGCATGCTATTGGACGGAACTGCGAAGTATCATCTTGCATTTGAGAAGTACCAGGAATATTTTTTGTAACTGGAAGCAACAAAAACATACTATTTCTAATTACCTCTATACTTATACAATGTGATTAAACTAGAAAATTAAGTTCAAAAGTAGTCAAAATAATACTTGTCCTGTATGATTTTAGGCGAGAAAATTTGACACAAAAATCCCCAAAACCAAAAAGAAAATTTGCGCATTGAGACGGATTGAGATGCGGTTTTTTTGCATTCTCTTCGTTAGTTCATTTTATTCAAATCCGAAATAGCAAACAAAAATATAAGTAACCTACATACCTTTCCAAGAAACGGGTACTGCTTATTTTTTTAGTAGTTTTCTTTTACCACTGAGGTAAACATCATTTTTTGAAAAATGATTTTCGCATATACGAGATTTTTTAGCAATGTCTCCTCCATCATAAAAAGATCCATATTTCCACAGTTATGTATCCACCGAAAAAGTATATTTGATTTAAACACTGGGAATTTAAAAAAAAACTGATTATATTATCCTTATTTTTCTTTTTATTACAACATCCCCTATAACAACAGGTATTTTGTTTTTTCTTATCCATAATTTAATAGATAATAAATGAGAATAATAAATTTAAAAAGCGCAACGAAACTAAAAAATGCAAAACACTGCTGATACCAATCAACTGCCGACTCAAAGTGCAAAACCGAGAGTATATTAGCGAAGTGAACTGACAAAACGTACCGTGTCTACTGGTCAGAGCTCGCCTGACAAAAGTATCGCCATCCCGTTCTCGGGCACTTTTCGCGTTACATTTTGGCCCATAAGGTTGCGTATCTTCCCAAACTTATCAATCAACGCAATTACTAAGTCAAACGCCTTCCCTATACGAATTCCGACCTTACCCAAAAGCACCAGTTATGCAGAAAACCAAGAAGGTAAGACAGAAATCAAAAGCTTCTATTTATTCTGATACACCGGAGTACGAAAATAGGCAGCGTACTGAAGAAGAACGAAAAAAGAAAACTACATTGAATGAAAATAAATCCTTACTTAAGTCAGTAAAAAGGAGTTTAGTGGCAAGTGCTAAAGAGCGGCATGAATCGACATCTAGTGAGACAAGTGTGAGGTCGAATGTTTACATTTCAGAAGAATCATCTGGCGATGAAGACTTTTGGGAGAATTCAAAACTTCTAAGCGAAGAAGATAAGATATCTGTTGGACATTTTGTCTTAGTTAAGTTAATTGCCAATAAAACAAAGGTTTATTATGTTGGTAACGTAATTTCTATTGATAAAGAATATGAAGTGAAGTTTTTGAGAAGAAAAGGAAAATCTAACTGCTTCCTATTTCCTGATGTAGATGATATCTCAACTGTACCATTGAATGATATCGTGGCAATTTTACCACTTTCTACTGCTCAAGGAACATCAAGAACATCTTGTGTCTATAAGTTTAACATAAATTTTTCTTCTTTGAATGATCATTAAAAGCTCGTTGGATCATATAGAAGAGCAAATTGACAACATTGATTCTTAGCAGAATATTCCTGATGACGAGGAAATGGTAGAAGAAAGTCTTTTTTGGGAAAGGATATATAAAGTCATGTGTTGGAGAAACGTCGCTTCACAACCTACAACAGTTAAAACACTGCTAAAGAATATCGTCAAACGTTTGCCGGGATCCTCATTAGCAACAAAAAACTTATAAGGTCTACTAGGACTACTTTTGGGACTACTTTTTCAAGGACGAAATAATCAGTATCACTGTGGAATGCACCAACGAGTACATTGAATGTGTTGCTAACAATTTTGCTCGAAAAAGAGATGCAACCCCAACTAATCGAATTGAAATTCGTGCTTTCTTTGGAGTCATTTATATGTCTGGTATCATGCAAATCGTCTCTATCCCGAAGACTTATGGAGTAGCGATGGGTCTGGTGTAGATTTTTCACCTCACCATGAGCTTTCAAAGATTTAGATTCCTTAATCGTTGTCTAAGATTTGACAGCAAATCCATCCATCACTCAGAATTTGTGACCGTGGAAGAGATGCTTGCAGGATTTCGAGGAAAGTGCGGTTTTCGTCAATATATCCCTTCAAAGCCGAATAAATATGGGCTAAAAATTCTAGCATTGTGTGATGCCAAAATGTTTTACACGAGCAAAATGGAAGTTAACGTCGGAACACAACCTGAAGGGCCATACAGAGTTTCAAATGGTCCTTTCGATGTTGTTCTACGACTCTGTGAACACATTTTTGGATCTGGTCGCAATGTAACGATGAACAATTGGTTTAGGTTTGTACCTCTTGTAAATAAGCTACATGACCATAACCTCACAGTAATTGGAACCATCAGAAAAAATAAAAGAGAATTGCCATTACAGTTTTCTCAACCAGCTGAGCGACAGGAACATACCATCATGTTTGGGTTTTCGTGTGCACTCTTGTCTCCTACATTCCCAAGAAAAAGAAAAATGTGTTGTTGCTTTATAGTATGCATGATAATGATGACATTGATACAGGAACAGATGCAAATGAACCAGTCATGATTATAGACTATAAAAGAACTACTAAAGGGGGAGTTGATACTGTGGATAAACTGACTGCAAGCTACGAGTGTTCCAGAAATACGCGCAGATAGCCCATGGTACTTTTTTACAATTTCTTGAACATGGCTGGCATCAATTCGCAGGTCGTCTATGCTTCAAACAATCCTAACAAAAACATTTTGAGAAGGCGTTTTTAAGACAATTGGTCAATGATTTAGTCAAGCCCCATTTGCAAGTACGCTATGAGCAACATTCCTAGAAGCCTAAGGTTGAGACTTCAATAAATGTCTGGGTCTAATATCCAACCTGATGTTCCACAGGATGCCTTACCAGGAATATGTGTCTACTGTAGTTCAAAAAAAATCGCAAAACCCGCTTTCAATGTTATAAGTGCAATAAATATATGTGCTTAGAGTATATTATTGGAGTTTGTGAGGAGTGCCAAGAAAATGCCCTTCACTAACTTTGGTGATGATTGTTTAACACTTATTTAGTGTAAGAGAGTTATGTTTTTGTTCGATTTACTGTTCGTATTATTTCCATTTTTGGTTTTTTGTACGTGACCGAATGAAGTGCAGTATTAAAAAAATACCGTTTTCAAAGATTTCGTGGTATATTTGGAAAAATTAGCCAAATATACCTCATTTTCTTTTTCTTGGTCATTTATGCGTTGCTAAAACAAACGTTCCCACATGTATTTTTTGAAAAGTACGTTCCACTATTTATTTGAGGGTTAATTAGGATACGACTACCCACGCTGAAAATTTTGACGCGACTATCGGAAGGTTAAATAATGTAACTTGATTTGATGTTGTTATTTTTCAATATATTATACTTACTTCACTAGATTGGATTTGTTTTATTAAGTTTAGGTTCATTTTGATAGAACAGCCGAATGATCCCCTAGTGCTAGCCGAATGTTCACCCGTTGGGAATGATTGAAATGATGAAAAAGTAAAATGTCTAGTTGAACAGAAATTTGAAAATACGGAATATCAATACGCAATTATATTACAATTCATTGACATAAAACAGATGCTCATTCATCCAACGGTCATTGAGATCTTGCTTAAATTACGTAAATATGCCGAATGATCCCCACTCTCCCCAACTACAACATTTGGAAATTTCAGTCCTGTTTTCAGGGTGTCTCAAACTAATTCCTCCAAGCTTTATCTCATAAACGAATGAAGTTGAATCCTATTTTCTAAACAACTGAAAAAGTAAAGTACAACCACCATACTTGTTGAAAATGAGTTTACCATTCTGTGCTCATCAAACAATTTACTATTTCGTTACAGTAATTTTGATGTCGAACACTAAACGAAATTGTCAGCTATTGAAATTTTCGAAAAAAAAAATCATTAAAAAACTTACGAAATAATCATGTTTATCATTTATGGTTATAAATAAAAATAATAATCAAGCTCAATGACCGGTATGACCTACGCCATCACAGATTAATGTAAGAAAAAACATCATTAGGGATAATAATGAACCCAAAACGTGTAAACAACCACCTATAATTTAGTATAAATTAAAACAAATTTCACCAAATCGGCACATTCACTAACAGTGTACAACCATGAAGGTACTAGTTCTTCTTTCTTTAGTGGCTTTCTGCGCCTCCATCCCAACTTTCTTCGGAAGGCACTTGATAGTTGGCGAAGATGGAACTATTACCCTCAGAAATACCAGGGGCGAATCCATGGATATTATGAGAAGTATTCTGGACCCAAGCAAAGTAGACATCACCTTAAGAAGCCCAATGACCACACCAAGGACTTACCAATTAGATGATATAACCAGCAGCTTACCAGAATCAACTCTTCGTAATATCCTTGGGTCTAAATATCCCATTTCCAACCAAGCTGATACTCTTTTGGATACTCTCCGTCACCACGAAGGCGCCGTTGATGAAGAGTCTTACAATAGATTATTGAACAAGATACAACTTTTGACTGAAGCTGGAGTTTTACCTAGAGCTACATTGGATATTTTAAGGACCTGGGATGATGAACACACTGTGAATGCCATTGGGTAAAAAGCATTTTATTTATTAATTATATGTATATAACTTTTAAATATTTAATGGTGAATTTTTCATTCTTTCTTAGTAGCTAAATTTTATGAACAAAAATCTCAAGTTGCTATCCCTACTCCACAATTTTTTAATTATATCCATATTTTTTATTCGAAAATTTTCACGTTTTTTTCAGTTATTTTTAATTTTTTTTCATAAATCTCGTTTTATGCTTTACACCATTGTGGCAATAATAGCAGCACAGAATAATAGTTACATTCACTTTCCTTGCCTTTTCGCATCTAGTTTTTCATCGTATCTTCAATTTTATTTTGATCCAAGCATTTTTTTAAAATCTCTATTTACTCCACTACTATCTTTCGGAAAACTTGGCTAGGGATCAAACGTTAATATTTTTATAATTGCCAATTTAGACGAATAATTTAAAAACGTGATAATTTACTGACATGGTGTAATAAATAAAATAATTTTATATTGTATGTGTTTCAGTGATATTACACCTCTTCAGGGAGTTGTAGGTATTCGTCAATTAAATGATCTTGAAGGATTAAACAACTTGTGGTCTGTTCAACAAGACAGCAAACAAGGACAATGGTAAGTAGATTAAGAGCGGCCTCTAAATTTATATTTCCGCATACACTCTTTCCACGAGTATTATTTTTTTAAATTGAAAATTAAACTACTTGTCTCCATGTGCAATTGACATTTATTATTTTAAAAATAACTTTTTACAGGAACCTCAACCAAGATATGCTGAACAGTTGGTCACCCGTCCAACGTTTACAAACCCTCCTTGAACAAATCAGACAAAAGCGTCAATTCCAACAAGGATTGTTAAAGGGCGAATACTACCCACAAGAAAACCTTCTCCAACAATGGACACCTGAATTGGTTCTTGGCCAAAGAGAAGAATCACTTCCAATTAGAGACACTTTGTACCAACAATTTGGAAATGTATATAACCGTGCTGACCTACAGGATATCGTTTCAGAACAAGGAACTGTTGCAGAACGAGTACAACAATGGAGTGCTCAACAAGAACTGATTAACCAAAAAGTAGATCAATTCATTGAACAAAGAACAGCTGGTTCCCCAAAACTGGTATATCAACAAAGATTCCTTAACCAAGAAGCTCAAGAAATAATCAAGCAATTGGTTTACAAACAGGCACTCATCACTCGTCAAATCGAGCAATTGGTCAAACAAAGACAAATTGTTTCACAAGAAGTAGCTGTCGAACAAAGAATCATCTATCAATTGGTACAACACATGCTTGAAAAACTGACTGAACAACAAGCTTTTATCAATAACAGACTCCCAAGAGCTTTCGCCATCGGCACTGTTTCTCTCCAAGAATTCTTCATCCAACAAAGAATCATTTACCAACAAGTCCAACAATTAATCCAACAATTGTTCGTCCAACAAGTATATCTTAGACAACAAATTCAAGTTTTGGTTCAAGAAGGAAACGTTTTCCCACAAGAATTAGTTTTATTCCAGAAACTTACCTACCAACAAGTAGAAAAATTCATCCAAGTATTGATCAATCAATTGGTTAACCAACAAACTTCTTTTAAACAGTTGATCCAACTTTTGGTCCAACATAAGCAAACCATTCCACAAGAACTCATTTCTCAATACTCCATGATCTACAGAGAGCTGTTGCAATTGATTCAACGCGGTGACTTCGTCTCCCAAGATCTTATTAACGAACAAGAACGTCTTCATTCACAAATTGTATTTTTGCTTGAACATAAGCAAACCGCTTCCCAAGAAACAGTTGACCAATGGGGTCTTCAAACATTGCGTAACCAATGGTTATCTCAAGAATTACGCAACCAATTGGTCTCCGAACAAGAACGTATGCACTATCAGCAGCCAGAGTACATCCAACAAAGAGAATTGATTGGCTATTAAAACTTTTTTGTTAATTGTTGAATTTAAATGAGTTTATTTAAATAAAATGTGAATTGTTTTTTTGCTGTTTGAATTAACGTACCTGTAGGAGTCTTTTCAAACCCTATGGGGATTTTTCTACCTCATTGATCACATCTTTTTACCCACTATCAAGAAATAATTACTAGTTATGAAGAAGACATTGGTTCCATGTTAAAAAAAACACTGAAAGCATACAAAGTGGGGGCTAAAATTTAATAAAACTAATGAAAAAAACACGCTAGGGTCAAGAAGTTACAAATAAACAATATTTTCTAACGCCTGCTTTGAAAATTGACTTTTTCAAAGCAGGCCAAAAATAGGACGGAAAGAATGGTTTAGCAGCCCAATTCTGAACTATCAGATGCCTTCTAGGGCTGCTAAAGCTCATTTTCTGCTCTTGTGACACAATATACTATTTCCTCCCCAGTTTTAGGTTTAAGAGGCACTTTTCCTTCCTAAATTAAATTAAGTGCACATAAATACATGTATTTTTTTAGTTTATATTTTCATTATACACTTCCCGTCAAAAAGAACCGTAAATTATATTTTGTGGTCTGTCTTTAAGTTTAATTGAACCTTTTTAGATTCTACCCAAAGGTATATTGTTTGTTTGTTAATATTATGATTATATCTTCAGAAATACTTGAATTGGCGATAGCGAAACATTGAGCTGGGAAGAAAGTAGAGAAATGCTATTCTTTGAAATTTACAGCTTTCGAAAAAAAAAAGATTTTTTCTACAGTCGCGCGTAAAATGACTAATTACTATATTCAAATGAAATCGTAAAGTCGACAAATGCCGAGGATTCTTCCTTTAGGCAAGCGCGTGCGAGGTGCGAGTGTTCTCCACTCTCACTTCGACTATTGACTGATATTCTGACAAGTCTGAACAAGTCAGTAGTAGGGATGTGAGATTAATGGAAAATAATCGATTAAATAAAAATCGGTTTTTCTTTATTCAAAATTAATCGATTTGTCAAAAATAGATTTTAATAAAAAATAAATAGATTTCTGCGAAAAAATCAATTTTTTTTGTATTATTTTAAAAATTACATGCTTTTCATATTCTGATAATAAACCTAAGAGATTCATTCATTAAGAATTTATCAGAAAAAAATCAAATAAAATTATGTGAAAATTGTCAAAAATTTTGAAATATGGTCAAAAATGGTCAATAATTGTCAATTATTGCCAAAAACTGTTAAAAATGGACAATTTTTGTCAAAAATGGTCAATAATTGTCAAAAATTGTCAATAATTGTTAAAATTTTGAAAAATGGTCGATAATTGTTAAAATTTTGAAAAATGGTCGATAATTGTCAAAAATTTTGAAAAATGGTCAATTGTCAAAGATTTTGAAAAAATTTTGAAAAATGGTCAATTGTCAAAAATTTAAAAAAAATATTGAAAAATGCTCAAAAATTGTCAAAAATTATCAAAAATGCTCAATAATTTTGAAAACTTGTCAAAGATGGCCAATAATTGTCAAAAACTATCAAAAATTGTAACAAACTGTCAAAAATGGACAATTATTGTTAAAAATTGTCAAAATTTTGAAAAATAGTTGATAATTGTCAAAAATTGTTGGATTTTTAAAAAATTGTCAAAAATTTGGAAAAATGGTCAAAAACTATCAAAAATGGTAAATAATTTTGAAAAATGGTCTCAAATTTTGAAAAATTGTCAAAAATGGTCAAAAACTATCAAAAATGTTTAAAAATTGTCAATTATTGTTAAAAACTGTTAAAAATGGACAATTATTGTCAAAAACTGTCAAAAATGGTTGTTGTCATCATTTTGAAAAATGGTCAAAAATTTGGAAAAATGGTCACTAATTTTGAAAAACCGTCAAAATGGTCAATAATTGTTAAAATTTTGAAAAATGGTCAATAGTTGTCAAAATTTTGAAAAATAGTCAATAAATAATACGAGCCGTTTCCGAAAATCGATTTAAACTCGTAATTTATAAAATCGATTTACTAAAAATAGATTAATATTACTGTAAAAGTGATAACTAAAAATCGATTATAAGAAAATATTAATCGATTTATATAAAAATTATTTTTTAACACCCCTAGTCAGTAGATCTTTTTAAGGTTAATGACGATTATTGTAGCACTCCTAAGATCCTAAGAACCTAAGATAATATAAAAAACTGTTTTAATTATTAAAAGGGCGACTGTAGAAAAAATTATGTGTGTTTTTCGAGCGTAAAGTGAAATTGCCGCTTTCGAAAGATTGCCGCGCTCCGCTCATGCTTTATTTGGTCAGTACTGATGTATTCACGACAAGATATAACTGGTAATAAGATTGAAAATTCTAATCATCTATATTTTCATGCACTTTAAAAGGATTTTAGTAACGCTGGAATCTTTCTAGAAGTTACAAGAACCTAAAAGCAATAAACAACATTAGTTATCAATAATATCAATGAAATGTATGCTGACCTCCTTTTGATTCTCCTTTGTACATATATATATATAATTATTATAATAAATTGGTGTGTTTATCATATTGGCAGATGTCAGTGGTAGGAAGGCACATGCATATAGCATATTTGTAGGTTAGTACTAATGTTTGTTCGATTAGTAGTCGTGTAGAGTTCTGTCATCGAGTTGAGTCTTAGAAGTTGGTTAAGTGTCGTTGTCGAGTCTCTTCAGTTGGCAGCCGTGATTAATATCACCTATCTAGTTGGTTTAGTTTTTTTCTAGAAATTAATTCTTTAATATGTTATCATGAAGGAAGAAAGGGTTTTATTTGGTGTTCTACTATTAGGCTTAATAGTCTTTCTGTTTTTGGTGTCCCCTTCATTGAGAGAGAGAGAGAGTAAGTTTGTCCTAGGAATCACTAGTTTCCAGCTGATCTAATAATTTTCTATTGGGGTCACCGCCTTAGGGAAGCCATTTTGGCTGGTCGCCATAGTGGCTTGGCCCGTCGCTATTTTTGTTGGTCCAGATCAAGGTCCGGGAGGTGAGAAAGCCGGGAGTCAACAATATTGTTACCTCCAGAATAATGTCCCTCCGGTCCAAGCAATTTTTTTGAAGGAGCCATACGTCCGATCTCTGATGAAGCCATCGTGCGTCCTGTTTGCTTTTTAGTTCAAGAAAAAGCCAACGATGTAACTCCACTCCACTACTAGCAGTCCTTATGGTTGCTTTTTGGAGGATCCTTTCCGATCCTGAGATACAGGTTTCATTTTTTTTATTTTCTATATATGAATTTTCAGTTGTATTCAACCATAATTTTGAAGTTTTTTCCTTGCCTAATACATTTATTATATGAAATAGTTTATATTTCAAATTTAGTTTGTACCATTGAGTACAATATATTTAAAAACATTTATTTCAAGTACCTTACCTACTTTCCAAGTTAATTTTTGATAACCAAGTTTTATATGCATTGATACATTTATTGTTAAAGGTATTTTACTATTCAATTTTTTTTATATATTCAAGTGCTATATGCTTGGATATATTTATTTTAAGTACTTTGCTATTCAAACTTAATGTAGTGATAATTGAGTTCTAGATGAATATATTGGTGTCAACATAATTATAGCTATAATCTGTGGTAAATTTTTTATATTATATGTTGAGTAGGGTTATCAATATATAAATGTCTTAAAAAACTTTAGTTGACTGCAAGAATTCAAATATTTAACATATTTTTTTGAATAGGTATCCTATTTTTGTTAAGCTGTATCAACACTCACATTTTTTTCTATCTAATGAATGTTATAGAAAACAACTAAATTGTGTTTAGTCTTTTCGGTCTACACTTTTAATATTTTCATTTTTTTTTTTTTGGTAAATGTACTAAGATATATTTTTGACATTACTTCATTTTTCTCTATTTTGACTATACTGTTTAAAATAAAGTGGCGCTCAAGGGTAGACTACTTTTTAATCGTATAAAATTCCACGAATAAGCAACAGTTCCTACGACTTATGCTCACTGACGAAAAGCTGCCGTTCTCATTTATGTAGTAAACTTTCCAGTTGCTAAACAACATCAATAGTTATTTATAAAAAAATATTGCAATAGATCTGGGTTTTTTAAAGTCTCACAAATAATGTTTGAAAGAAAAGCCCTTACTTATTGGTTATATGAATTCCTGGGACTAGAGCTCCCTAGAGAAGATTATTTCAAGGATCTAGTGGAATGACTGTTAAGCCTGATAAGCCTAAATAGTCTCTTCACATAAACGGTACCACCAAGAGCACAAAAAACCCAATGGCCGATGTTCCGAGAACTGGAAACCTCTACTGAATGTACTGTAATAAACAATCACATTTTTCAAAATTACTGATTACAAATTTAGAGGTGATGAACAAAATTGGTCTCAGTATTTCAGTCTGGTCTTGCGATTTTGCAAGAGTAAGACCAAGACCAAGAATGCAAAAACAGGACCAAATGGACAAAATTAAACTAGAAATTCTAACTTAATAATAATAATAATAAAAATCTAGTTGTTATTTTATTGAAGGAGTTCAATGGAAATATTCCAAATTACTATTTTGATTTTATTATATGTATAGGGCTGTAGAAAAAATATTGTATGCAACATATGCATAAAGAGTCTTTTTTCACTCATGGAATTTCCGTTCGTGAAAAAAGTACTACTTTATGCATAAATTACTATTATTTTTTTAAAGTTTGAAATTTAATATTCCTCTCTACAATTTAGGGATTATCCTAGATAAAAAGCTTACATAAAACGCTCACTTGGCAAAAGTTATCCACAAAGCCAGACTCTCCTTGTGGACATGTAGGATTTGTGGAAAATCCTGGAGCTTGGAACCCAAACAAATCTATTGGGTATACGGCGTGATGGGCGTGTGCGAACAATTCTTCTCTCTCTTTCAAGTAGTGTTGTTCGTATTATCCTTGTCACACTTGTGTAAATCGTATGTCGAGCTAAGATTTTTCGCAATCTGTATATGTGATGATTGTTAGACCACTTTGGAGCTACTGCTTGGTGGTCAAAATCGTTACAGCGAACGTCCCAAACAAAACTCTCAGGTATACAGAGACAAGCTAGTCTGGCAATTACTCCAGCACCCATGGAAATTCTTCTGGACCTACATAGATGAACAACATATAAAATTGCGTATATTTCTAAATGCACAAAACAGGAGCCTAGCAGATTGATGTTGGACACAGATGCCCGATTTCACCAACCAATTCCTAAAGTTAGGTAATACCTTCCCTATCACATTTAGGTACCACTTAGAGCGTGGCGAAACGTATATTGCATTTAGAAATTCCTAAATCCGATTTAGGTATTACCTAACTTTAGAAATTGGTTGGTGAAATGGAGTATGAGAGTCACAGTATTCTGGGAATGACATTTGACATAATGCCTCCAATGGTAAATTACGCCCTGCCTTAAACCGTCCTAATTCCTACGTAAGGAGGAACTACTACGAGCAGATATCTGTTGGTTCACGGGTGGCTCAAAAACACCCGCTGGTTCTGGTACAGGAGTATACGGGCGCGAAATATCAACCTCCCTAGGATCCCATGCAATTATATAAAAAGCGGAAATTTACTCCTATAATTTATATGAGGAGAGATTAGAGTTAACCAATCTCACATAAAACGATGAAATTTTTTTTCGGCCAACCAATCGTCTTTAAAAGCACCTAGCTCTTCCCATGTAACGTTGAAGCTGGTATCAAACTGCCAAAACAGACTCTCCTCAAAAGGAAGACTCAACAAAGTGTCTCTGGTCTGGAATCGTGGCCATTCTGGTATTGATGGCAATGAAAAGGCAGACTCCCTTGCAAGGAAGGTTCTAAAACGCTACATCATTCTAAGAATGCCAAACAAGTGTTAGACTATAGCAGGCATGACCTACGTTGTCCAACAAGTTTTTGAACAAGCCACTGTCCTGGTGAGACCTGGACTGGAAGATACGACCTGGAAGATACGACGTACCTTCCTTTTCTGGAAGATGACGAAAAGGCAGAGCAAATACTTTGTGTCTGAATGTGTTTGGTGAAATAAGAATAGTCTCTTGCGAGTCGCACTGGAGGGCCTAATAGATCCACTTACCTGAAACCTACCCTAACCTAACTTACAATGAATTATTGGACCTTAAAACCAAATACTTGATGGTTGTGTCCTTATCCAATTAAATACATTGCATACTTTGTACATTCAAAACTGCCCTTAACAGCATTTTTAACCTGCGCATAGCGGTTGGCGGGCCGTACGCTTCGGCGCGGTCGGTGGGCGCGGGGAGTGCCGGTGCCGTGTGCCTATAAATAACGCATCCATGGCCGCGCCTCGCCCTGTAGTATTGTATAATTCCTTCTAAATGGCGTGACCGATTTGGATAAAATTGTGTGTGTGTTCAAGTGGATTCGAAACTGGTTTAGATTTACAATTGGTCCCGGTAGGTGGCGCTGTAATCCGGTTCACACTGAATTTATTCTAAACCTCTGGACCTATTTTGATAAAATATTGTGTTTGACTGAATTCCTGGATGGTTCAGATTCATAATTGGTTCGGGTAGATAGTGTTGCAATGAACTTCCCCTAAGCAACTGAACCTATTAGCAGACAAGCCAAGGTTTGGACAGGACAACGTTTGTCGGGTCCTTTAGTAATATATAATTTGTTATGGGTTATGGGTGGATTAATTTAAAAACCAAAATGTGATCTACAAAATCTACATTTTATTTAAATATACTCAAATTTAACAATCCTCAAAAAAGTTTTAGTAGGCAATCATTTCTCTTTGTTGGATGAATTCAGGTTGCTGGGAAACCCATTGGCTGCGTAATTCTTGAGGTACCCATTGGTAAGGCAATTGTTGACCACCCCATTGGTCAACACCCCATTGGTTAACTGTTTCTTGGGAGGAAATTTGCTTATGTTCAAGCAAAAGTAGAATTTGTGTATGAATACGTTCTTGTTCAGTAATCAGTTCTTGGGGGACAAAGTCACCGAGTTTAATCAAATGTACCAATTCCTTGTAGATCATGGAATATTGAGAAACAAGTTCTTGTGGGATGGTTTGTTTCTGTTGGACAGAAAGTTGGATCAACTGTTTGAAATAAATTTGTTGGTTAACGAATTGCTTGATCAAAATTTGGATGAAGTTTTCTACTTGTTGGTAGGTAATTTTTTGGAATAAAACTAATTCTTGTGGGAAGACAACTCCTTCTTGAACCAAAGCTTGAATTTGTGTCTTGAGGTATACTTGTTGTACAAACAATTGCTGGATCAATTGGTGGATTTGTTGGTGAACGATTTGTTGCTGAATAAATAATTCCGTATCAGGAGTGGTGCCTAAAGCGGAAACTTTTTGGATTCTGTCATTGATATAAACTTGTTGTTGAGTCAGTTTTCCAAGCATGGTTTGTACCAGTTGGAAAATAATTTTTTGTTCTGCAACAACTTCTTGGAAAACAACAATTTGTTTTTGTTTAATCAATTGTTCAATTTGGCGAGCAATAACTGCTTGTTTGTAAACCAATTGTTTGATAATTTCTTCACTTTCTTGATTAAGGAGTCTTTGTTGATATATTACCTCCTGGGGAGCAAATAATCTTTGTTCAATTACTTGATCTACTTTGCGGTCAACTAATTCTTGTTGAACAACCCATTGTTCTACCCGTTCTACAATATTTACTTGTTGGAACATAGTGTCTCTAATTGGAACTGATTCATCGCTTTGGCCAAGAACTACTGCAGGTGTCCACTGTTGGAAAACGTTTTCTTGCGGGTAGAATTCTCCATTTAACAATCCTTGTTGGAATTGACGTTTTTGTTTGATTTGTTCAAGGAGAGTTTGTAAACGTTGGACAGGTGACCAACTATTTAACATATCTTGGTTGAGGGTCCTGTAAAAAATTATTTTAAAGAATTGTGATGGAATACATAAAAAAATATAATAAATACAAATGATTTGAAGTAAGGTGCATGTAAATATGCGGCAATGATAATCTAAATTTAGAGACTGTCCTTATTCTACTTACCATTGTCCTTGCACTACTTGTTTGGTATCTTCTTGAACAGGCCAAAAGTTGTTCAAACCAACAATACCATTTGATTGACGAATACCTACAACACCTTGGAGAGGGGTGACGTCACTGGAAAAAAATAATTTAAGACTATTTTATATTTGATTAGGGTATAGCTGGGTAGTTATAGTTCACCTTCCTATGGTATGACAAAATGCTCACAATTAATATGTTCTTGGGGGTGAAAATGCTTAGAAAAATATTGTCCCATTGCAGTATTATTTATGTTTTATTTCATTTAGAAAAATGTGAGTCCAAAGGTAGTTGAAGTTTACATTGGAAGTCGGTAAAGTACGTAGTACAAGTACAAGATTTTTATATTCGAAAAAGTAGAACAGTTTTTTTTTTAGAATGAAAACGGTTTCTGCTCAAGAAGGTTTTAATTAGTTATTTATGCAACTAGTGCAAAAGGTAAGTGTTTATTGCACGCAACGTGAAATTGGACAACACGTTGAGTGCAATAAACACTTTTTGTACGAATTGCATACAATATTTTTTCTATTTACATGCAAAAATCAAAAAATGTCTTATTTAGGTTGCTCTAACTGGACTAAAAATGGCGTCGATTTGAATGTTTATGTTTGTCATGATTACAAAACGCTAAGTAAAATGACAGATGTATGCAATAAAGAACTAGTTTTTCCACTAAATAGAGATCAATAAAGTTTTATTTTTTGCATGAACATAGAAAAAATAATTAAAAAACAGTTTATGATGGAACAGCGACTTCGACAGGAAATATGGATAGCCTCTTTCATGCATCTCCATAGGATTTAATTATTTCTTTCGTCTATTAAATATCAGTCATCAACCAATCATACTTTTGTGTCCTGTTTGATAAGACCAATCAACACGCTCTATTAGCGACTATTTGCAAGGTGCACAATAGTCACCGACTATTCAGCATGATACTTATACCAAGGAGTGTATGTATAGTAAAATTAATACCTATTTAGAGGTACCAGCCGTTTAAGTAACTTAACGTATGCGGCTTCTTGAACCATCTGAACCCGCATGAAAAAAATTAGGTTATGACCTTTGTCATGTCAAATGCTTGACATATTTCTTATTGCATTGGCGTAGTGACTTGAAATTTCATATTATCAGTGGCGGTTTGTAATAATACAAATTAATTTTATGAAATTCATAAAATTCTAAAGATGTTGACATAATAAAAGAATATAAAAGAAGCGCACTAATTTTAAAAACATTGTTTTATTAACTAGATACATAGTTTTCTTAAAAAAATATGGCAATTCAGAGTTCGATTAAGTACAAATTCTAGATTTAAAAAAAATGACAACGTGATCTTCAAGGCAAAGCTTAATTAGTTTCTAAATCAGAATAACTTTCGGAAAGTGATAGTTCATCATCGGATTCATTGGATACAGAGATCACCATAGGTTCGATGTTTAGTAGGTCCAGTTTGTTTTCTACTTCCCATGCTTCAGAAATAATTTTCTCTGTATGATTTATGTAATTCTGCCAGTGTTGCTCCGGTACATTTTTTACAACGTCATTCCATACTTTTAAGACTTCAGTAGGTGACCTTGCAGTTTTCGTAATAGCTTGGTCATAATGCCTTTTAGTTTCTGACCATACCATTTCGATGGCATTAAAATGGCAAT
The DNA here is from genome assembly GCA_947563755.1 of Lochmaea crataegi. NCBI lineage: Eukaryota > Metazoa > Arthropoda > Insecta > Coleoptera > Chrysomelidae > Lochmaea > Lochmaea crataegi. Next base: position 26,155,283 of record OX387425.1, read on the forward strand.
GATAGGGTGGTAGCCTGAGAACACAATGACCATGCTCGGCAGCGTATTTGTCTAAATGATAATTTTTTTCTGGCAAAACTTGCTTTTCAATTATATTCCAAACAGCATCCTTTAAAATGTGATCTGGAAAAGGAATATTCTTTTTTTTGAGCCATTCTAACATGCGTGTTTTACTCCAACTTTTTCTTGGGATTTCTTCATCCAGGCGACTGTGATACGTTGCGTTATCCATTATAATTAACGATGGTTCTTCCAAGTTTACAATTAGTTGCTGTTTAAAACAATTTTCAAAATTTTCGGTGTTCATGTTATCATGGTAATCGCCTGTTTTTTTATTGCATTTAAAAATAAGCGATGCATTTGCCACAAAACCTTTTTTATTACCGGCATGAACAATTACATATCGTGTCCCACTTCCAGTTATTTTTAAATCACTGTGTTTAGTACCATCTTGCCACATTCTTATGTCCCCGCTTTTACTAAAAACCCATGTATCATCCAGAAAAACAGGTGTAAAGAGCTTTTCGCTTTTAGCAGCATGGTATTTGTTCAAAAATAATATTCTTTTTAATCTGACTGCAGGCATTTCCAATAAATGTTTTCTTCCATCCTGTTTTTTGAAATGAAAACCCATTTTTTTAATTCCCAAATATAACGAACCTTTGGAAATCTTAGTTTCTGGAGACTCTTCGATAAATTGCCGTAAAATAGTTTCTACTGTGATTTTATCCTTTCGCGCATACATTTTATAAATTACTTCCCTCAAACAATGCAGGGTATTTTTTGTAATTCGGGTTTTGCTCCGGGAAACGCTTGCAGACATATTTCTTCTAAATTCGAAATCTGTAGCTCTGTTTGGTTTTTCAAGATTATATAATGTGCTTTCTGGAACTTTTAGTGCTTCGGACGCTTTTTGAATTGCCTTAAATCGAGATCCTAAATCGTTTTGAAAATAGTTTACTACATTAAGCATAAGTTTTTTGGATTCATCAGAATATCGCATTTTTATATCTTATTTTGCGTTATGACATTAACATGAAATCAAAATTTGACGTAACTTCAAAAACGTGACATCTAATAAATTAGTTACGACGTTCATTTTTGTTGGTAATTTTTTGTTTCAACCGATTTATTAATAATAAATAAGGATGGTCTTATTCTAAATGGGTATAAAATTTACTATATCTGACAGTACTCTAAATAAATACATCTTAAACGTCAAATTAAATCAATCGTGCTGAAGCTGTTGAAGTGTTTAAAAATGAATCGGTTTGGAGAAACCAAAAACGATATGGTGATCGAGACTACAATCCCTGATAATACAGTGAGGAGTAAAAATAGCGTATGGAAACAGTTTACCAAATTTTGCAAGCATCGTCAATATGAATTGAATGAGTCGATACCATTCACAAAACTGAATGATATTTTGAAATGAGCCTTTAATATGAAAAAAGAAAATGGGCAAGATTATAAAGAATATACTGTGAAGTGTATGTGGAATTCTACAGCTAAAACTCTTCAAGAGATGCATTTCAAGAAGAATAACATAAAAATAGATCCATTTCAAGCGTGCGAATTCAAAAGTTCTCGAGAAGCGCGCAATGCCAAGAGACGGAAATTGCAGAAACCTCAGGGAAAACGGAAACGGAGTTCAACGGCCTCAAGTATAGAAAATATGTTTGCTATTATTGACCAATGCGATGAAAAAACTCCAAATGGACAATTTGGCTTCAGTAGAATTAGCGTGGCATGGAGGCGAAGGTTGTTCAGCTTTGATTGAACATTTCAAATTTGAAATTCAGAATGATGATAATGAATCAGGTAGGATAAAATACAACCAAATTTTTACAAAAACCTGTCAAGGAGGAAACCATAAATGCGCAGACAGCAAGTGGCTTACTAAAAATGAATGAATTCCACAGCGCTGTCCAGTTAGATTGTCCAAAGAATTGACTGTTTGTTCCTAACTCCAAATACATTCTGGCGAAAAGGAAACTCATTGTAGTACAACAAACTTTCAGAATCGACTAAATTGGGAGCAAAGTCTATTGGTTTAGATACCAACCAATTGAAAATTACAAACCATTCTTGCAGATAAACTGCAGTTTCTCAATTGGCAAAATCCGGAGTACCAGAGCAGTAACTCATTCAAATGGCCACGCTAGTACTTCTTCAATTCAACCTTACTTGCAGATGGATGAACAGCATCTCTAGGGTATTTTGAACAGATTGAGAAATCAGAATGAATGTGGACCTTCTAGTGCCAGTTCTTCAAAAGCTGAACAAATATCACAAATTACATATGGTGAAAATGTCACATACAATAATTTTGTTTTCAACTTCAATTGTTGTTTTGTTTGACTGATATAAAGAATTGGATTCAAGAAATAATCTTCATAAATATAACACGACCTTGATAAATTGTCGACTATTTATTGCTGCTAAATTTCTCTTATATTTATTAATTTGACTCGACATTATTTTGGCAATAATAATCAAAGATCAGATTATTAATGCCAAAATAATGTCTCGTTAAATTATTATAAAATACAGACGAAATTTAGATGCAACAAAATCAAGGTTTTGTTGTATTACCCTTAACGAATCGTTTTTATCGAGATCGACACTTATTGGATAACATACGTTAAAAAAAATTGCAGCACCTTTTACATTAGAAATATGGAGAAAAAATACAAAATATGCAATATAAAAATTAGAATAGTTTTAATAAATGAAATGCTTCTTACCTAATACCATGCACACGACGTTCAACATCCATTGTCCTTAAAAGGTCGATTAAAGCTTCAGGGAAAACTCCAGCTTCAATCAAATGTTGGATCTTGTTTAATAATGTGGTGTAAATTTTCTCATTAACAGCACCTTCGTAGGGATGCATGATGTCAAAAAGAGTATCGGCTTGATTGAAATCTTCCAAAGTAGAATATTTAGTTCCCAGGATGTTACGAAGAGTTACTTCTGATAAGTCGTTGGTCATATCATCTAAGCGGTAAGTAACTGGGCTTGTTAATTGTCTTCTTAGGACGATGTCTACTTTTCTCGGGTCGGTAGTTCTTCTTACGATGTCCATACTATCACCATAGGTATTCCTAAGAGTGACAGTCCCATCTTCTCCAACGGTCAAGTGTTTTCCGAAGAAAGTTGGGACGGAGGCACAGAAGGCCACTAAAGAAAGAAGAACTAGTACCTTCATGTTTGTGCACTGTTAGTGAATGTGCCGATTTGTTGAATTTGATTCAATTTATACCCAAATGTCTGTGGCTGTTTACACGTGTGCTTCCAATTATCGCCCCTAGTGATGATTTTTAATATTAATCTGTTATGGCATAGGTCGTTGCGGTCAAAAGCTTGATTATTGTTTCTATTTAGAACTATCAACGATTAAAAGGTGTTATCACATGGTATTATGGTAATATTTTTCCTTACGCAAAATAACACTTTAATAGAAATATACTTTAGTTTACTGTAAACAAACAGTAATTTATGGAACTTGGAATTTATGGGCGTAAAGTAGCCTGGTCAATATTGTATACTATACATGCAAGGTCAAAGATGAATTGGTTTCCAAAAAAGAGAGCAGCAGTTTATTTCGATGTGAAAAACTGAATTTGACGAGCAATAGAAGAATAAAAAACTTCATGAAAAAAAATCTATATATACCGTGCCCAAGTTATCGTTTACAGGCAATATCTCGCTTAATTCAAAAGATAATCCAATACTGTAAAAACTGTTGTGAATGGCATCAAAATTCCTTCCTAATTAAACTTTATTTCACTTAACAGTCCTTTGGTAGCCACCCCTCATTTTATATTTTCAAATGGCACCCCTTGTATATTTTCGTAGAAAATTGCTTGTCACTCTATTTGTTGGTTTTTTATTAATTAGCACCAAAAAAAATTAACATTTTATGATATTCTGCTTTACCTAATTATGCTTATTGCTTCCGCCACTGTTTTTAAAAACTTCACGAAATAGAAGTAGATTAATCTTTTGTTTCAAAAAATGATGCTTATTATGTCAAAAAATTAATGACAGTTAATAATAATAAGTGTAGAACAACAATCATCAAAATTATTATTCTTGTTATAAGCACAAAGCCATTTACATTCAGTCCAGACGAATACATTGATATGCTATTGGTTTATGGTGAATGCAGGAAAAATGCTCGACGAGCGGCCTGTTTATACGAAGAACGGTTTCCTCAACGTCCTTAGGAAACATGCTGTTTCCTAAATTAGAACGGAAGATGCGCAGCGGTTCGTTCCCAAACAAAATCCGTGCACCTCACCGATATCCAGTGAGAACTGATGATAATGTAATTAATGTACTTGCGAATGTTGGTATCAATCCTCATACCTCTGTTAGAAACAAAGCTGAAGAACTGGGAATAAGCAATAGCACGATACAGAGGATTTTAAAGCAACACAAATTTCACCCATTTAAACTACATTTAGTTCAAGGACTGAGGCCTACTGATTTCGACAGAAGATTAGAATTCATATCTCTAATCGATGTTATGATTGCCGACAATTCCTTACTACTAAATCAAATATTTTGGAGTGATGAAAGCCGCTTCCACAACAATGGTGTAGTTAATACACACAATGCCCATTATTGGTCGAACGAAAATCCTCACTGGGTTCGTTCAACTCGTTTTCAAACAGTTTGGGTTATAAATGTATGGTGTGGGTTATTCAATGGTCATTTGATTGTGCCAAACTTTTACCAGAGCACATAGACTGGACACGGGTATTTAGATTTTCTTTAAAACAAATTACCTGAACTTATGGAAGACATTCCTTTGGCAGAGCGAAATACAATGATCTGGCAACAGCACGGTGCTCCACCTCATAATGCAGGCATTGTTGCGGAGTATTGTAACGGCTTCAATTCAACATTGGGTATTGAAGAGATCATTTAACGTTGAGAATACAATTTTATTAAGATAAATAGTATTTATGAATATAAAGGAAATCAACCACTCACCTTGTATATATTGCTCTAATACCATTTACTACTTCAGAAATAATTAATAGTTAAACATCATTGCCCAAACTTTATTTGGTTATGTTTACATTTTCTGACAATGTTTTAATCTTCGATAAATTCTCAAGAGGCCTTTGACCTTTTAATTCAAGTTCAATGAACTATACAGCTACTTGTTAGATTAACCTTTGACCTGCTCACCTGATGCTAGGGGTTAATAAATAGAAGAAGACCGACCTTGACCTTGTGAGGCTTGGACTGGTCCATAATCCTCCATTCTTGTGCTGGTGCTTTTCAAGAGGTCACTTGCTTTGTGCTCTTTCGAAATATTTTCGGATTTAGCCCAGCTACCTGTTAGAATAATTTAGTGATACCTTAAGTGGTTATTTAAACGCATCTAGCGGATTTCCTCCTAGCAGAAAAAAGGATATTACTTTGAGGTCACCTTCCATCCATGGTAAGTACCCACTCTTCTCTCTTTTGTCCTAGGCATCATGGGAGATTCGTATTTCAGATCTCTTATTGAACGTCTTATTCACCATCTTATTCATCGTCTTATTCACCATCTTATTCACCGTCTTGTACATCGTCTTATATACCTTCTCATTAGCAGTCTTCGATATCATCTTCACAGTCTTTTCCACTGACTGCTTGAGACTTCTCTTCTTAGATCTCTTCCTAGACTGATACATAGCCATGTAAGTTACGCAATAGAAATACGAGTGGCAGAAAACTCACCAGTAAAGGACCAGCCCTCTTCGTCCAGCTCCTGCGACATATCGGAAACACACCACCTGATACATTCCAAGTAAGATCATTCATATTACTGTGCTGTGCCTGCTGTTTGTAGGTGTCTCAGATAGTTTGTCGACAACTCTTTCAGGGATTATTGTTATACTACATCGCACAATTCTTTAGGAAGTTGAATCTAAATAAATGTAACCTTTTGTGACTACTACTCATACATATTTCATAGTTAATAATTGCAATACTAACCCCTCAGTGTAATCCAAAAGTATACTCTTGGAATCCATTCTACCATCTGTTATATTATTACATTGTTATTTATACCGTTCATTTCAACCATCAGCTGAGACCACTTGTACATATTTCTTTTAAACATAATCATTTTATATTTTATGATTTTATTAGGTTAGTTTAATATTTAACAACGTGCTCTCGATTGTCACTTGACAGCGACAGCTGAAAGTAGGTCAACGGCCAACTTCAATCAGGCCTTCTCTACACCCAGAAAACTGTAGGACATAAAACTGAGTAACCATCAAATTAGAGTAAACGTAAAATAATTTATTGAAACCGTAACATAATTGTCTTTTTATTTTACCTCGACCCCTCTCTGTTGAGAAACCGGTAATAATTTTATTTTTAAGAAACCCCCCTTTTGTCACCTCAACTCCAGTAAAGGGAGAAAAGGGATATGTGGATAGGTACTTACGGACCTCCCCGCTAGACCGATTTAACCCCACTGGACTTTTTTTTGTGGGGTCATCTCAAAGAATTAGTATATCCAACACAGCCTGTAGATTTAGATGATCTTTAAGATCGCATTCGTTAGGCATGTACTTCGCAAACGCAACCAAAGAAAAATCTAGGGGAAGAGCAAGTGGTGGTTTATCAACATGTTGTGTGGAAAAGTCTATTAAATTGTGCGTTATTGACAGTTGTGATTTTTGGTTAGCAAGTAGAATTTCTATTCATAATTTTAATTGCATTATAATAAATATTCATTTTAAGCCTTTGGTTGATATAGGATATATCTTAGAATTATTCCAAATTACTTTGTCCGGTATTCTTGACAATTATGTCGATTACCCCTGTATTATATGTGGTGACTTTAACGGCAGAATTGACGAATAAAATTATGAACCAGTTGATTTATTTGAAAATATCTGCTTATTTTATACAAGAATGAGCAAAGATAAAACTTTAAATTCAAAGGGACAAAGTACCTATTTTGGAATTTATGAATATTAATGGTTTTGTTGCAATAAATGGCCGAACATCTTCAGACAGACCAGCCGAATATACCTACTGCAGTACTGCTGGAAGTTCCGCTGTTTACAGTTTTTACAGTATTGGATTATCTTTTAAATTAAGCGAGATATTGCTTGTAAACGATAACTTGGGACACGCTGTATAAAGAACATTGTCTAATGCAAATATAGATTTACGAGTAAGCTCGATATTTTAGAAGATGTAGATATTCACAAAGACATGAAATGTATAATTTTATAGATTAAATTTCAAACGTGAAAAATCATTGTGACAAATACTGTGGGGGGATGTTCACTGTTGCGGAGGGGTGGGGGTGGAAAGGACTGGAAAATGGTTTTTTGCAATTTTCGGCGAAAATACTTATTGTATCAAAAATAGTTGAATTGGAAACTTATAGATAATTAAAAAATACACAACCTTTGCCTTGTACATTTTTTACATAAGTTCAAAATTTGGGAGTGAAACGCAAAAATCTAATTTTTTCGTTTTTTATTACCAACTCTTCCAAAAAAATCCAAATACTATTAAAAATCAGCTTTTTGTATCCCAAAAAAGTAGACTTTTTGTTTTTTTTGCTACGTTAATAGTCTTTGAGAAATTCAGGATTTTTGGAAAAAAGTATGGTTTTCTTTATTTTCTTGAATAAATTGTTATTTTATTTTAATTTGAAGGAATTAATATTATTCAATTGCCTCAAAAACTTATAAATAAGAGTATTTATTATATTTTATATTTATTTATTCCAATGAATTATGACACTCTCATGTATAGAGAGAAAATTTACGTTGAAAAACCTATTTCAGTTTTTCGCAATTTAATCGATTTTTTCGGTGGAAGGGGTATATTTTCATTGTTTTATATGAAAGTTGAAGTCTTTACGAAAAAAATTAGCACCGTATGAGTTACGGAATATTGAGCGTCTTGAAAAAAACGTATTTTTTCCGAAGATCATCGATTTCTCAGAGCAGAAAAAAACAAAAATTCTATTTTTTTGGTACACAAAAAGTAGCAATTGTGCAATTGTTTTCATAATATTTGGATTTATTTTGGTGGAGCTAAAATTTAAAAACGAAAAAATTGGATTTTTCACGTTTTACTCCCAAATTTTAAAGTTATTGAGAAAAATGTTTAAGACAAAAGTTGTGCATTTTTTAATAATCTACAACTTTTTGATAGATACAATAAGTATTTTCGTCGGAAATCGTAAAAAAAACATTTTCCACCCCTACATTTTGAGACACCAGTTTTAGTTGTATTATTACCCTTAGTAACACTACGCAGTATTAATCTTCCACGACCTTGGTCGAGTACCGGTCAATAGTAATTGATTAAAAGTTTAATTTTAAACTACTATTGATAAAAAAACTAAGCACTAAGGTTAATTACTTTTCGTTAAAAATCTTCGATAGTTAAACTTTCAATGATACGGTATTCAGTTTTTGTATGTTTCCACTCATAACAAATATTACTGGACATGAGCAACAGTGTTGATATTTTCATTAGATATTAACAATACTCTATAGTTAAATGAGGTCCGTGGTCAAAGCAACAATAATTGCCTGATGTATGGTACATAGTCCAGTAAATAAAGGATGAAAAGTTGGCAAAGTGTACAAAAATTCTGCTGGACCTTGAATTTTCCGTTAAGGTTAGGCTAGTAATTGAACATCCAGAAATTTCACACACCTCATCGCCATTTTGGGGGGTATTCCCAACCCCAAAGTTCCAAAAATTGTTTTTCCGCCAATATCTCCTAACATATGGCACTTAGAGAATTTTTATATAGGGGAAAAATGAAGAGTAACTCATTATCTACAAAAATGGTCTAAATAATATTTTTCGCAAAAACCGATGTTGAAAAATTCATAATTTTGAGGTTTCATGGATTTCTGAAAAACCACTAAACTCGAGAAAAAAAAGAGGGCACAACCAAAAGGGAGAAATTCATAGCTTTAAAATGACGTATCTTGGAAGACAATCCGATAATGTACAAACTTTTCGACAGTGATTGTTTGCTAAATATTCCCAACCTCGAAAAACAGCAAAAATTTGGAAATGAAAACACCAATTGAAAAATCGATGGGCAAGAAAGATGGCGAATAAAAATTTCTGAGATCAATAAAGACCTTTAAAGGACTCGTAATAACAAAAAGCGAGAGTATATGTCTATTATTAAGAAAAATATGAGTAATTTCCCGACACTCGAAAAAAAAGTTATTACAAAATATTTGACCCATTTTATAAATATGGCGGAAATATAAAAATGGGCCTTGAATCATTGGATATGATAGCTGTGGATTTCCCCTTTCATCTGAATTTTGAATCGTAAAAAAGATGCAATAATTTGTTCGCCCGGTCATGAGTAAGTGCAAAGAACCCGCTCTTTCGACACCGGAGCGGGTGCTCAAGGATCCCCCTTGAGGGCCATTATCTCGAAAACTATGGAGTTTTCGTCAAAAATCATAGGGACCATTTTTGTAGATAATTACCTGATCTTCAGTTTTCACCTATATAAAAATTCTCTTAATGCTATATTTTAGGAGATATTGGCGGGAAACCAATTTTTGGAACTTTGGACACCCCCCCCCCCAAAATGGCGATTAGATGTGTGAAATTTCTGGATGTTCAATTACTAGTCAAACCCTACCCTTCACGGAAAATTCATGGATCGGCAGATGTAATCACTTCTGGGGCCCTTTTATTTACTGGACTATACAAGTATGCTCCAGTATCGCTCGCGTTTCATTGATTTTCCGAATGGACGGGCTTTGGCGATGTATTTTCTACAGAAGTTCGATAAAAAGTCTGTATATAAAAAATTAAAAGTGCACAAAATATACGGAGAAGAGATTTTCTTGTAGGAAAAATCTTATCTATATAAGATGTTTAATTTTCAGCTTTTGCTGCACCTGTATAAATAAGAAAAATATAAATATATGTATAGACTATAAAAATACAAATTCAGGTGAATATAAAAAAATAATTAAAAATAGGTAACAACTGTAGGTCGGAGCGATTCGAATCTTCGAATTATGGAGCTTAAAATAGTGCACATTCACAAAAGCTGAAATCACTCAAGGCTTAACATCACTGAAAAAACTATACTAACTAATCCAATTTGTTTACATTTAATGAACATTTCACAATATTTCGTTGACTCGACAACTGGCCTTAAGGATTTGATAATAAAAGTATAATATGATTGGAATTTTCACAAAATATACCCCTATGTAGGTTGGTAAAAAATATCAGCTTTAGAAACTACTGTTCTTATTCTACAACTTTTGTTAAAATCTTCCGTTGACATATGCCTGGACCGATTTTCAAAAATATAGACTCCATACTATCTGGAACAGTCACATGAACAGAACTCTCCCAATGCTAGTAAGTCAACACAAGAAAGCTGCAAAAAATACAACGACAAGTTTATTCAGGAATAACAGGAATGAGATGCTGCTACCAAACAACTGTCCGTAATATACTATTGCCTCAATTGGCCTTCATAACGTGCAAAAACTTTGAGAGACATCGATTTTGAAGCACCTGAAGAAGAAGTGCCAGAAGAAGATGACAATGATAATAATAACGAAGTTGGACTGATCCATACTAGTGAACATTTATTTTGCATCACAAGTGACTTGCACATTCAGTGTAGGATGACCTTTTCGATTGACATACTCATCACCATGGAGATTTGGTTTTAGTATTCCTACGTGGGTACCTACAATCAACTACGCCAATTGCTGTCGGAAACTTATACTTGCTTTGCTATAACTGTTTCGCATCCATAAGTTCATTGTTGGTAGACGGAAAATGTATCCAGTAATTTGATTGCGCGTCTATGCTGTCAATTACGGAGGTCACTGTAGCTTGTAATTGACTTACACCCAGTTCTTGACCAATGCCTTTCTGATACCCAGGGTCACTGAGATAGCGTGAACATATCCACATTTTTAGGACAAATGATAACGCACCTCCTCGAGTGTAGCATTATTTATGACCAAAAATCTGTATGCAAGCCATTGCACATTTTCCTCTTCAAACCGGTATAATTCTTTGTAATCACGAACAAGTGTTGATAAATGCTGCTTGTAGTGTTGAATTTCTCTCAGTTCCACATCTGCCATCGCTATAACTGATCACTACACGACTGAGTTTGCTACGGACTACACTCGAAATTATTCAAGGATATCCTTTTTATTTAGGGCCGATTCTACAATGCCAGTATAAAAGTCAGTATAGTTATTCCTTCGATATTTTATACCTAGATTTATACCGAGAATAACTGGATGTCGGTTCTACAATGGATTCCTATGACAGGTACTGTTATTCCGAGAATATCTCGCAGGTAGTTCCAATGAACCAACGTTTTGACGTTTGACGCTTTGAAAAGCGGGAAATTCTGATATATTAAGGGCCGATTCTACAATACCAGTATAAAAGTCAGTATAGTTATTCCTTCGATATTTTATACCTAGATTTATATCGAGAATAACTGGTTGTCGGTTCTACAATGGATTTCTATGACAGGTACAGTTATTCCGCGAATATCTCGCTGGTAGTTCCAATGAACGTCCAATGACGTTTGACGCTTTGAAAAGCAGTAGATTCTGATATATTAACTAACCATAATTCAAATTTCGGTAAAAGTCTAGTTTAGTGAACCAACGCGGATTTTGACAAAATATTTTTTTTTAAATTAATTCGAGGTCGCTGAACACGAAAATGAAAAAAGAAATCGGCGCTCTCTTACCAAAAACGAGTTATGAATTTTTGAAGATGAGTTCAGATCAGCACTGCACTGGTTTTATTGTCATATAACAACTGATTTAAATGATGCATTATAAAGTCTACACAATGTTAATTACACTATAATTACTTTTTACGATATTCCTCTCACACACACATTTAAAAAACACTGATATTGATATTCATTTCTTGCAAATTCGTTTTTTAATTCCACAATTATTATATCTTTTGACATTTTCATGTAACATGACTGACATATAAGTTTTGGTCTGTTTCCGCTCAGTCGCACAACTTGTACCTAATAGCAAATCCAGCCATTAGATATTTAGCCACTTGAATTAGTTGCTGAATATTTTCGATTTCATGATCGTGACATAGAAGATATAAACAAGATGAACATCATGAACATACACCTATTTTTCCGATAGCTGGCGCTGTATTTGGCTCAACTTTCGTTTAACTGAAATCGGTTATGGAAAAATTATATGAACAGCCATCTACATACTGTGAGAAAGGCGCGCCGGATCGACGTTTCGCAATTCGCGCGCGCGAATTGCGAAACGTCGATCCGGCGCGCTCGCTTCGCTCGCGATAATCAATCTACTTCATTATTTCAAACGGAAATCCAATCTAATAAATGTATCAAGATGATAAGAAGCGATTGCGATTTCACTTTGATCGGTGTTAGTTGGTCGGGAAGCGATATTAGTAGAATTTTCAAATTTTCTAAAAAGGGGAAACAGCTTCTGATAACCAAAGTCTTATAATATTAGCAGTATGTTAAAAATTTGATTTGGAATTACACCTGCAGCAACTATTTTCGTTGTCAGCAGTGTTTATAGAGGCCGAACAACTGAGGAGGTGATTTTTTTAAAGAATTAATTGATGAGTGCAATTCAGAGAAAAAAAATTGTTCAGCATCCTCAATGATCAAATTGAATGGTTCATTATCCTTCAAATAAATGATAAATATCAACCAAACTTATCTCAAAACTAACCATCTTCCTAAAATCAACATCTCTCAAAATTTGAAAAAAAATGTTTCAGCTGTAATACGGCGCTAGCTATCGGAAAAATAGGTGTATGTTCATGATGTTCATCTTGTTTATATCTTCTATGTCACGATATGGTCACGATCATGAAAACGAATATACTCAGCAACTAATTCAAGTGGCTAAATATCTTTTATGGCTGAATATGCTATTAGGTACAAGTTGTGCGACTAAGAAGAAACAGACCAAAACTTATATGTCAGTCATGTTACATGAAAATGTCAAAAGATATAATAATTGTGGAATTAAAAAACGAATTCGCAAGAAATGAATATCAATATCAGTGTTTTTTAAATGTGTGTGTGAGAGGAATATCGTAAAAAGTAATTATAGTGTAATTAACATTGTGTAGACTTTATAATGCATCATTTAAATCAGTTATTATATGACAATAAAACCAGTGCAGTGCTGATCTGAACTCATCTTCAAAAATTCATAACTCGTTTTTGGTAAGAGAGCGCCGATTTCTTTTTTCATTTTCGTGTTCAGCGACCTCGAATTAATTAAAAAAAAAATATTTCATCAAAATCCGCGTTGGTTCACTAAACTAGATTTTTTCCCAAATTTCTTGGATTGTTTTGATAAATTAGAGAGTGGAAGAGAATTCACTGATTTCAGAATGTTAGTTTATTTTTCTTATTTTGGTTATAAATAAAAAGGAAGTTAATCAATAAAATTGATGTGCTATTTTACTTAATGGAAGAGGTGAAGAGGTTCAATTTTTGAAGTAGGTATTTAACTTTCATATCATTGAATTTATTTCAGAATGCAAAAAACTGACACAGTTATTAATACTAGGGAAGATTAAGGCCTGCAGACAGCATGTCTGTTTCTGCAGCCAAAAGCACATAAGAAATTCCAGTTCATCATATTCTTCAAAATAATTCGGTCTGAATACAAATTTTTCAAATTAGAAACTTCATTTAACTTATGCTATACTTTACGTAACTTTAAATACTTTAGGATCAGTATAGTCTTATATTTTCAATTTCCTTATCTTCTGACGCGAGACATTACAGCAATTGTTGTTGGTATTTTCACGCAAAACCAACCAATAGAAATGCAGAATAAGTTTATTCCTCGGTTATACCCTCAAATTGGAATAGATAACTTATACTCTGGTTTATACTTGGAATAAAGATATACCTCTAATGTAGAACGCATTAGTGACTCGTTATCCTACGTATAGCAAATACCAGGTTTATACTCAAATTGTAGAACCGGCCCTTAGAGTGAAAGGTAACGTTTATGAATAACCAAATACTTTTTGTGAAGGATATGCTCATACTCTATAAGTGGAACGTTTCACTCGGAATATTATGAATGCGAGCTGAAGGATTTCCTTTATATTCTGCAAGTATAAGCATATCCTTTTTTTTATGAGTACGGCCCAATATATCTGCGCAGATTTGTAGGTAGAAAATCACTTTTACTTTTTCGAGTATTTAAATACACAGCAATAATTTTGCAATGTTTATTAATAAGTAGTATCCATAAATGATAATTATTTTCTAGTAGGTAATATATTTTTTTATTCCAAAGCTGCAGCGACAAAAACGAAATTTAACCATTGTCGGTGCGTACTTTCAAAATATTTATGAATGTATTGTTTTTAAAATAAAAATGTGGATAAGAATTTGAATTGAGTGGATATTAGTTTAAAAGTAATAAAAAGCTTCGTAAGTAAGAATTGTAAAATAATGAGTACTAAAAGTTTAATTTGTATGGTGTACCTGCGGCAAATTGTAGATTTTTATATCAACTCATATGTTAGCAATGCAGGTAAAAAATTAATGAGCTTATAAGTTAATACTGAGGATTGGAGTTTTAAGTAATTGATCAAAGTTAGGTTATTATTCATTAAATTTGTGCTACGTTACAAGAGATATTTCAAAAGTTGTTTGGCTTTTGGATTCCTTATAATTTGTCCTCTAAAACATAGTAGCGTGCTTATTTCATATTCTACCGGGTGGATCAATAAACCGAACTCTCGGCTGTATATCAAAAACTATCCATCTTATAAAAAAAGTTTGGTAAAAGTGACCAGGACCCGGATCTTTGAACGTTCGTCCATTTGCGAGAACGTCGAATGGATTTTGTTCGTACGAATGATTTCACCCGAATCGAACGTTACTCGAAAGTTCAATAGCAATATCTTCCTGGCGAACAACTTTGTAGATCTTATGTGTACTGTAGAGTAGTTTAAAAAGCAGCTTCTTCTGCGTTCATTTTTGTTTAAAAAACTTAAGTATAATGATTGCTATGATCTACAAGCTACAGCCACAGGTTATGTTTATTTGTTTTTCGGACGTTCTGCACAAGACTCTAAACGCATACTCCCATGTAGGACTCATACGACTGATAAATTCATTCGTTTGCAAGTCGAACATTCGAGGTTTTGAAGATACTGCTCGAACTCCACTCGCATCACATGAAATACGTGGGAGCATTTGGTCGACCGTTCAAAGATACGGGTCCTGGAGATATCTCCGAAAATATCTTCCGAGTTTCTAGCTTCACCGGTAGAGGACGTATTTTATGAAGAAAAATTTAAAAACAAAGTTTTCCATTAAATATGCCTAATTATAGTGGGTGTTAAATAAGTAAACTGGAAAGGGACCAAGATTTCGACAAATTTGATTCTGTACATTTTCTTCGATTTCTTCAAATGAAGGATGAGGGAGAATGGGAATGTTTTTGTGGTTAAATCAAAACTGGGTGATTCATTAGTGCGATAAAGTTCACATGTACATTTTTTTAAATGGGTTAGCCTGTATTTTACTTTAAATTTGAAATCTGCTTGACGTCGCTATTGCAATGATACTTGGTTGTAATATGTTACACAGTGTATTTAAAATATTCTGACCACTTGGACAAAATCCTTCAATCTTTCCCATACAAGTCTGGAGATCTAGCTGGCCATGGGAATATACTTAAAAACCTGAAAATATCGCAATATTTTGGATACTGTCGCAATAAATGAACGCAAGAAAATACAAGTTGAGCTTCAGCTTGATCTATTTAGACTTCAGTCAGCCCAACTGACCTCAGTAGAGTTCAAGTTTTAATTATATTTCTAAAATGTCTAGTCGTGTATCGTCCTAATCAAAACTATCTATTTATGCTTACTAATACTTTTATATCATTGTTGATAAACATATCTATCCAATATTATAAAAATGTTAATCAAGCTATTTCGTGAATAACCTTCTAAATTAAACGAGGGGCATTACACCTCCCCCCTTTTGGAAGAATGAACTTCACTCAGCCGGTGATGAGAGTACTCCGCATTGTGGGCAGGCCCTGGAAACCTTGAAGCTAATGGCCTCATCCTGAAGAGATGAACGGTGCTGTGATAACTTCCTTGGCAACCTCCCAATCGTTTTTTTTGGGGCGCCCTGCGCCTTCAAAGTGGGGTGGTCGATAGTAAAGAAAAGGAAGACCAAGACAAACATGGGATAAAACTATTTCAGAAATATTAAAAAGTAAAGGGAAAACATGACAGGATGCAAAGAAAATGGTAAAAAGCCGAAAAAATTGGAAAAGCTTGGTATAAGAATTTAGCTAAAGACCAATTATTTGCTAAATAGGCTTTTAAATTTTTTTTCATAGAATATTCCTTCTAGCGGTCAAGCTAGAAACTTGCAAGTTATGTCCAGATAATTTTCCTGATCTCAACGAATTATTTTTTTCGAAAGTTATAATATAGATAGTTTCTGATATACAACCAACAAATCCTACCTAAGACTAGGTGTGGATATGATCCATCTAGATACTCTTACACAGTAATTCTGATATTGAGATGTTTCGCTACAAAGATTAAAGATACAAACTCAAATGATAGGTAAAAGAAATAGCTACATCATTCTAAGAGGTATATTTACTAAGATAATTGTGTAACAATGTAAACATTGATATTTAACAATAAATAAGTACTTTTTAATATACTAGTTTCATAAGTACTTTTCAATATACTACTATCATTGGTAGGTACTTTTAGCTGTTACCTCATGATGTACATGTTTTGTGGTTAATACTTCATATCTTCCATCATATACTCATCCATCATACCTTGATGCATCATTCGTTGTTCCATTAACCTTTGGTTTTTCAATTGTTCTGCCATTTTATTTGAGATGAACGGTGTCATCGTTTTTTGATGCATCATTTGTTCTTCCATCATTTGATCATTTTGCATATGTGGTTCCATAATGTTCTCAACCATCATTTCACTCATGCGTGGTGTCATCATATTTCCAGTCATCATATTTCCAGTCTTCATATTTTCAGTCATCATATTTTCATTCATCATATGTTTCATCATTGGATCGTACATCATGTTTCTGTTCATCATTGTTTGTTCATTAATTTTTTCGTTCATCATTTTCTGTTCAGCCATTTTTTCGTCCATCATAGGTTCCTCCATCAAGTTACTCATAATATATTCTGAAACTTGTCTGGAATCTTTTTGAACTGGATACTGGTACATTAAATCTTGTGGAACAGTACGTTGGAACATCATATTCTTCAACATCTGTTGTTTTTGTGTTTGGGGTACCATAACTGTTTTCCAGAATCTGTTCATTGGTGTCATATAGGTTTGTTCGTACATACGGTTCATCATTGGTTGGAAGTTCCATCCTTGTTCCGTACCCTGGAATTTTTGAAGGTACATGGGGGTTACATATTGTTGGTATAACATGTTCTGTGGTCGTTCCATCATTAAATCACGTTGGTATTGATTAATTGGCTGAGAAATCATTTGGATGCGTTGCATAGGAGTTACAATGTCTCTGAAAAATAATATTAAAAATTAAAATCAGATAGAGATAAATAAATAAAAAGCATAAGTCGTAATATCGGTTATTTTGAAAAAGTCCTTAGTTTATTTCAACAAGTACATAGAGTATTGAAATTATTGTGAAATATTTCGTCAATTTTGAGTACAACTCTGTAATATCCGATAAACACCTGTTAGTTAGGGGATTATTGCATTCCAATACTCTATGAACTTGTTGAAACAAACTTTAACAGTTCCAAAGTAACTGTTTAGTGCCCATTTTTGGCTATTTCTTTATTTCACATGTTTGCAAGATCTGATCGATGCAAAATGCTTTAGAAGTACCGATGTGGAGTTTTTTTTCATTGTTGCAGATTTACTCGGATCCTGAATCAGAGAAAGCAATTATGAGCTAAATTGTCTATTGCATTCACCACAAGGAAGGTTGCAAATGGTCGGATGAACTTAGAAAACTTAAGGTAATAATTATTTTATGACCAAATAATTGATATAACTGTATAGTGTTAAAATATATAAAAAACTGTGTTTAATTTCTATTGCAACAAAAATAAAATAATGAGTATACCACAAGGAACGTACAGAACATAGACATTTTCCAATACTCTATGTACTAACTATAATAAGATACATTTGAATTGCTGGATACCCTGTATAAGGAAAAGTTCCTCTAAAACCCCCTCTTCATGGTTCCAGCGGTATGAATTCAAACTTTTGGTATAAGTAGCCTCTGGGCCAACAAAATACCCTCTGCTATAGCAAGCGCCAAACGTGATGGCGAGCGATCGCGCAGGTATAGACTCTCCCAACTAAATTACTATTGGATTACGATAAGCCCATTGCCTGTCATTGGAGGACAACTAATGATACGCCTCTGTACAGAGCATTTATATGTCTTGCAAGAGCTGTACTGGGAGGTAACATTGAAAATGAGTTTGTGCGCATGAGAGCGGGCTTACCATCACGTTTGGCGCTTACTGTACCTGCATTGAATGCTTAGAAAGCCAGTCAGCTCATTTCCAGTATCTAAGGATACAGTGGCTTAAATCATTTAGGATTGTTAAGCAAAATCCAATAACAAAAAATGAAACTGGCAAATAATGCTGGTATTTTTAGGACAACTGATAATCTTCGAAATAGCAAATAATGTGTGTTCCCAGAGTAACTAGTAATTATAAAATAATCTTGCCTACTCACAAGTATTTCTCGGCTCCAATGAATTTCGGTGAGATGTTTTTTTGAAGAGGGACAACAGTTAATCTTTCTTTTTGTTCAGATTTGTTTTCTCGCATGTTTTCAGCTTCTTCATCACTAAATTGATTAAAAAGCAAAAACAAATTAACACTACATTTGCAGAGAAGGGTAATAAAAAATTATCCCTTTTGGGTTTTCCTTTGAAAAAGTGGGATAGGACGCAATTTTTTGACGGATAGTTTAAAAAATACTTGACTATAATTTAAATTTAACCAGAGGCCTAGCCTATTTTAACACGTTGAGTGCCACAATGGCACCAAATAATTCTGGTTCTATGACCAAACCTGTTTTTTTCTGAGCTTGGTAATAAAATATTATTTTGAAGTTGAAATGCAACAAAACTAATGTATGAAAAATGTAGATGCTCTAGTAACATGGTTTTGAAAATGTATCCATGTTGGATACACGTGGCCAATATATCACTTTTGGACATTATACCCACGTATATCCAACGCAGATACATTGACGGAACATTGCAGAGCCTTTTGGTATTGCACTCTGCTCTCCAAAATATTAGTTGCAGGCAGGTGCAGTGTTCTCAGAACCGGCAGAAGCCACGTAAATTAGTGCTACAACAATTTCTCAAAATGGCGTACGAAAAAGAACAAGCTAAATTAGTAATAAGCAAGAAATGCCATCTGACGATGAGAATTCTCTTTTCGGGGATGTTTATTTGTCACACGAGTATCATGCAGAAAGCAGTGTTTGTACTTATTTATGAATCTCTCTGTATAATAAAAATCAGAAATAAAATCTGTAGGCCAAACGGTTTTTGGGTACCCCAGGCCGCCATATGAAAGATCCCATAAGAATAAGTGCAAAGCCTGCATGCAACGCGGACACATACGTCTAGAAATATTTGTGGCCCCAGAAACATTGTGTGTCTAATGTATCCATGTTGGATATACAGATACATTCAAACACAAACGGAACATAGGGATTTTAAGCATTGTATCAGAACTGCTTTTGACCTAGTCGACCGACATCCAGCTTCAATAGATTAAAAACACGATTATTACAATCGTTTATTTGGACCCCTATAACATATCGTATAATTCCCACCACTCCGTATTCTCAACGGTGGGCGGTCCTTAATTAGCGTCAGACAGTCAGTCAGTCAGTCAGTCAGTCAGTCGATCGGTGAGAGTGTTCAAGCCCATAACTTTGTTTCAATTTAAAGAATCCTATTTTGTTTCATTTACGAATTTATTTTGATTTTGAAAGCCGTTATGGCCAAAAGAAATCAAAACATATTATCTTAACTCGAAACATTAATTGTTAAAGAGAATTTAACAATTAATTTTCGATTTTAACAACATAAAACCTAAGCAGATTATTTCAATATGTAGCAACGTTTATTACCCCCCATCAAATAATTATTCAATACTAAATCGCACTTCGCACATATCTAACAAATTTTGGAAGGTGAAGGGGCGGGCTTTTTTTACAGTGATTATGAATCCAGCTATCCAGATCAAAACTTGATATTCATTGAAGTGAACTTATAGAAATGTTTTGTTGGTGGACTATTTAGATCGGCGAATAAACTAAATCCCTATGTTCCGTTTTTATTTGAATGTATCTATATATGGGTTTCAACATGTTAATTTGTTTATTTGTTTGTAATTGAGGAACTTCACCTCTGTATCTGTAATAATATCACACTTTCAGGTATGAAAAGTTCATAAATTAATGTTTTTTACGTAAACTGATATTTTATTTCAGCATTTTGTTGTGTATGAAACACCTTTTCGTTTTCCAATATTTTTATTATAAAACATAACAATATAACCAGAAACTATTTTACAAAGTATTAAAATCATTCAGAACAAACTAAACAAAACACGAATTGTACCTCAAAAACGAGAACCAAGAAATATTAACAAATGAGACTGATATAATGGCTAGATGGAAAGAATATTTCCAAGATTTACTGGGACTACAAACGCAAAGTACTGAGGAAAATATAGCAGAACCTGACCACCAAAATAACTACCAAGAAATTTAAATTGAAGAACTAAAGAATGTAATAAGACAACAAACTAAAAATGGAAAAGCACCAGGAAATGATAAGATATCGGCTAAAATGATCAAAAACTTGGGAGAAATAGGAATTAAAAGTATACTCACCATACTAAATAAAGCTTGGAAAAATGAAAAATAGCGGACGAATGGGGAATAGCATTAGTAACTCCGATAAATAAGAAAGGAGACCAAAAAAAATGTAATATCTATCAAGGAATAACGTTACTGAACACTATTATGAAAATATTTGAACAGTTAAATAATAGACTTAAACCGATTTTAAACCCACATTTATCAGAAGCACAAATTAGACCTGGAACGAGCACTAAGGATCATATTTTCACGATAAAGCAATTAACAGAAAAACGTCAACTATATTTAGCGTTCATAGACCAAAAAGCTTTCGACACAGTACCCAGAGTAAAAGTATGGAGCGGCCCGAAAGAAGGAGGAGAACACAACAAAATGATAAGAATTATCCAAAACCTATACAGAACATATATAACTAGGGCTTCCAGCTTTTTACGCGATTGCTGCATAATAAGACCCTTTGGGACCCGGCTAAATATTATTATTTAATGAAAAAAATTAATGGAAGGTTTAAGACGCTATTATGAAAATTTTTGTAGGTAGTTAAAAACAAAAAAAATACAAAATTGGCCCTTTTGGCTTCTTAGGTGCCCAACTTTTTTTATAGCACTTAGGAACATAAATCACAGCTTTTTTGCACTACTGTATCATATATTTTTTAAATCGTTTTTTTTGCTGTTTTTGGCCCACCCTATTAGATAGGTGTCTTACATACATAGCAATACTAATAGGTAGGTATATTTAGTTTGTGGTATAGCTAGAAACTCAAAAACGCCTTATACATCTTGTGGCGCCATCTGCTGGATTTCTGCGGACGTTTATATAGTGATAAAATAAAAATAATTAGTTTGCTGTTATTACTTAATATACCGGCAAATTTGAATTTACTATATTCCATTTTATTTAAATAAAAGGAATTGGGATCAAATAAAATAAAAATGAAAGAATCATACTCAATGTTACAAAAGACATATTTGTTAACAAAAGTCAAATTTTATTCATAAAATAACTTTTGGTGGAATTAAAACTATCTTAGCCAAAATATAATTCGAACACGTATAATTTTTTGTTCTTTTAATAAAAAGATTCATATTTTTAGATGAGTTTCTCTTTAAAGTTGTTTTGATAATTATTTATTATAAAATGCTTTGTCCGGAATGACGGATCAACGCACAGCCTAAACCGCTCATCGTACAGACCTAAAACTTGGAGGGTTGTTCTTTGTATGACGTAGGCATCCGATAAGAAAGGATTTTCTGAAATTCTTCCCCCTAAGGGGGTGAAAAACGGGGGCAAAGTTTGTATGGGACAACGTGATATTCCTTAGTCAAATTTACTTCAAATTTTGCATAAACATTTTTTAACAGCTATTCACTTAATTACAGTTACCAGTAAAAAACTGTCATATTTTAGTATTAAACTATTATCTTTGACGTTTATTTTTTAACAGAATTGATGGAAGACGTGTTTCGTATTTTATTGAAACTGATCGCCTAACGGGGCTTTTTAACCCCGGATAGAAAGTTATTTTTGGGGTTATTTGCATCGAACTTAATATCAATACTCCTTAATGCTTTTGATTTAAGTTACATTTTAGTTTGACACGTTTGAAAACTCAATCCGATTTTATTAAAAAAACGTTGAACTTACTTTAAAGCTTGGTGCAATGCAATACTCTTTAAAATTGGAATGTCAAATATAAAAGAATATTTAAATCGGATTAGAATTCGAAATTTCAATTTTATTTGTTCTTGGATATCTGGATGAAAAACTTACCTCAACATTTTAACATAATAATTTATATGATAACGCGGATGAAGATGCGGGAAAAAGCTAGTTATAATATAAAATTTGTCTTACCTAGTTTTGATCATACGAGTAGGAACTCCATCTTTCATTGGCATCACCATATCACCAATCATGGTTTTTGGCTTAATAACATCGCTTAGCCCATACACCTTCTGGTTGTCTTCAAATGCTTCTAAATATTTTAAAGTTATTAACATATGTTTGTTTAAAATTCCATTGTTAGTCAACATTTCTATTCTGTTAAGAATTTTTTTGTAAGTAACATCATCCACCGGACTTCCGTACTGGGTGAAGATGAGGTTAATAACTTCAAAATTAGTGTTGCCTAGTTCCAACTTGTCGAAGTTTTCCCCCAAAGTTTCGGTTGAGTCAGTGGATTCTAGTTTTGTTGGTTCACTCATTTCAAGGTCGCCTTTCAATCCAGTAATCTTGAATACAAGCTCAATTTTCCTAGGATCGGTGGATCTCATAATGGAAAACTGGTATTTTGATGAAATGACGGTAATAAGACCATCTTGTACAACAATTTGTTTGCCAGTGATTGGCAAACTGGCGCAAACAGCGATGAAACAAACAAATACCAGTACCTTCATATTTGCACACTGTTACTTAGAATACTTCAACAATTTTCTGTAACACATTTTATACTAACCGGTTTCGACATTGTTTACTTGTTTGAAAATTTTTATCACAGTCAAAAAATATTGTCGGGGCATCAGTCAAGTTTTAATCACTAGGTTATAGTTTTTTTAGATATCGTATTGACCGGCTTGATAATTGTTTAAAGTATCAACAAATAATATATCTTTACAAAACAAAAAATAGTAAATTTAGCTGAAAATAAAAATAATAGTTCTAAAATATAAAAATCGCGTTTTTATAGCAGATCGAAGTAAGCTATAATTTATTTTAACATATGCAATAATCCCCAATCTAACAGGTGTTTATCGGAGTTGTTACGAAATATTTTACAACAATTTAACCCTCGGGAGGTGACGTACGGTCTGTGAGACCGATGACTATGATAAATTTAGTTCATTCCGCCTACGATAGGCTGAACTTGAGTCAGATACAGAAAAAGGAAATACATTGCAATATGACGACAACAGTGATGATAACGAGTATGGCTATATTGAACAAAGAGATGAAGATTCTGAAAGCGAACAAGACTTTGGTGATACAAATATAACCTCAGAAATCAAAGAGGATGTCCCTGAAAGAGAACAGAATAAAGAAGGTGAAACTAAAGTACCTTCTCAAAACTGAAAAGAAATCCCAGCAATCTGGTATTTTTTATACTGGAAAAAACATTGCCCACCAAATAATCTGCGAACCTACAGGGCTAAGACAAAAAAAACATTATTACTCAATTACCTGGACCAAAACCTCCTACCCGGAATTTGATTGATCCTGTGGAAATCTGGAAAACTTTCTTTGATTAACCTGTTATTGAAACTATTGTAAAATACACAAATCAGCACATCCAACTATTTGCAGTTGGAAAGTATACCAGAGGATCTTATACAATACTCCTATCCGTTAATAGGCTTGTTGTACCTGGCTGGAGTGAAGAAGATGGATAGACTGAATTACCATCGAAACCGGCTAAGTATGGGGTTAAAATATTTGCATTAGCAGATGCCGTAATATTATATACGACAAATATGGAAGTCTATCTTGGCAAGCAGCCCAAGGATTCCCCATACACCGTAAGCAACTCCTCCATTGATGTAGGAAATAGGCTCGTTGAGCCCATTAGCGGAACTCTTAGAAATTTCTAATGGAACACAAGTTAACTCTTCTAGGAACAATTTGCATAAACAGGCGACAGCTACCAGCACAATTTATAGTTGGCCAAGATCGGTAAATTCCATCAAGTATGTTTGCATTCAGGTAAAATTGTACTTTGGTATCACATGTCCCAAAACCTAATAGAAATGTGTTATTGATATCGTCTATGCACGATGATCAAGATTCTGAAATCAATCAAAAGCCTGTGCTTGTCATGGATTATAACAAAACAAAGATAGGCGTTGATATGGTGGATCAATTATCGTCAAACTATAATGTAGCGCGCAATACTAGAAGATGGCGTATGCTGAATGTGACTGGAATTAATTCGTTTATAATTTTCAAATGTAATCAAGAAGAAGATAAAATGTATATCAGGAGTTTTTAACAAATATGTCCATTGGCCTTACAAAAAATCATATGATGAGAAGGCAAGCTGATCATCATATTCCTCGCCACATTCGAGATAGAATTCAAGAAATGTAGAAACTTCCAATTGAAACCCAAAAAAATGCCGATCCAGCATGTACTGGGCGTTGTCAAGTTTCCACATCTGTAATGTTGGGATTTAAAGGTGTGGATAGGCCTCTTTAATTGGTGGTATTGCTGGTCACTCGGTGGGTCATCTTACTTGAATAAAACAACTACTTCTGGCACTGGGATAAGTTCTATTTATTAAATTACTTCACTGCTACACATTAAAACTACTTAATATTACTAAATATATAAGTATCTAGCCATATAGCATACTTATAGTTTAATGATGACTGATAGATTACTGATCTTTAATGACTGATTGCTTCATCATGGATTCATCTTCTATTGATCATTGGTGACTGATCACTCATTGATTTTGAATGTATTGTCACCTGTATATTTATACAGCTGTTCAAGTTCACCGTAAGTAAATATTAAATGTTTATTTACTACATGTTTTATTTAAGTGCTGAACTTGACTTCGTACCTGTCGACCTTCTTACTCATATTTATGTAATATTTCAACGTTCTAATGATTTTTTGAAATTAGTTTCAAGGGAATTTATTCCTCATTTTAATATTATTATTATATTAGGCCAAAAGGCATCACACATCTACACAAAACAGGAACACTAAAATTATTGCAGAGTTTGCAATAAGTTCGTTTGTCTGGAACAGTTGTGATTTCAATGGTCGTTGAAACCCATATGGACATATCGGTCTGTTGGACCGATGTCACCGGTGTTGTATAAATTAACCACGTAACATCCCGATGTTAATGGTACAAAGATTCAGTTCAAGTGCCTGGGCTGATGAGCACAACCCAAATACTTATATGAATGAATGAATGATCCCGAGGGTTTATAGTAACTGTTTGAAAGTAATTTATTTCGCTGAAATGATTGAGTGATGAGAATAATCACATAAAAATTTAAAAAACAACATAGGTACTGTGAGAATAATAATTAATTTGATAAAAAACGAAAAAAAAACACCATATAGTGTGTATAGTGGGGCATTATCCTCTTAAGGCGTTATTTGAAATGCGATGCAAAAATCACTTGGGACCTGAATATGACACCAATAAAGCTACATTTTAAAATTATTCTGGCTTCTACAGAGTGTTCCAAAAAAAAAAGATGCCACGGAAAAACTTTTTTTTTAAATGTAATGGTGGGGTTATTTTGGTACTTTCTGAATCACTATTGAGGTCTAGATTACTGGTCAATTTTTTTGACTATCCTGTACTACGTTGCCAAGTTATTACGAAATTCGTCAAAATTTATCATTTTACATAACCTCATTTAAACCTAAGATATCTGTTAAGTAATTTAAAAACTATTTTGAACATGAACTTATGTAATAACCAAAAAAACATCGATAGAAGTATATTTTATTTCAGACATACAGGGTGTCCAAAATTTAATGCCAAAGTTTCCAATATTCAAAATAAATTCAGGTCCCAATTGATTTTTGCATCGCATTTCAAAATTTCAAATAATGCCGTAAGATTTTTTTTGTTCGAGCATAATTTTACTATTTGAATACTAATTCATCCTTCATTGGATTTCCATAAAAAAATATTAAGAATTTTCCAAAAAAAAATTATTCTACCCTGTTTTAGGATTAAATCCTCTTCAGGGTTTGATTTGAAAAATAGCAAGTGAATTTAAAGGTCGCGGTTAATTTCCACAATGTATCGCAGAAATTAAGATGCAGGGAAAACCACAGAAAACCTGCATCCATCATCCCAGTAAGGAAGGAAGTGGGTAAATAAATTAAAGCGAAAAAATTTTTATTATTGGAAGTATTTCATAGTTGAAATTTTCTCGGGAACTGAAAAGTACCCGAAACAATACACTGAAAAGTGCTTTTTGTCAGTTGTCGGTGCTCCCCCTAGCTTGAATCGTCTAACTGCTTTCTGTACACTTTAGAAGTCGTCGCGTCGGCCGACGCCGTAAGAGGATAGTGCCGCACTAAACGGTCACACCATATAAGTAGAAAGCTACTGGACGTCATCGTTATCAGTGTCACTTGTACTTAATTCACTATCACTTGTGCTCTAACTATCTACAATGATTTACTTTCACATTTTCAATGACATTGTGTACGTTATGATCCATATTCCACATGTCCTTATCAATTTTTTTACTAATGCACTTTTACCACGTTTCTTCGTTAATATTTCCAGCTTCATTGGATTTTTTCACTTGTCGTTCTGATTTCTCCTTTTGTTCGCCCAAAACCTGATTTGTTTTTTATTCACGCATTACTTTGTAAATAGTCGATTTTCCTACTCCAGTAATCTGTGCACATTTTTCTATAATGCTGTCAACACTGTTTTGCAAACAGTAAGTACTAGAAGAAGGCGTGCTTAACGGCATTCGATTTTCTTTCTGTGCATACCGAAATACGTTTAAAATCATCGTTTTTTCGTTTAGAATAAATGGTCCAAATTTCAGGAGTTTAGTACAATGTTCAATCATTTTCACGAAACATTCACAAGTCCAACCCTTCTCAAACACGGTTATTACAGAACTAAAACCATTATTAAAACTAATATAAGTTGTAACGGTAAAAGTTGCTTTTAATTGGGCGCCAATTTGTAACTGTAAAGGCGCCAATTTGTAACGGTAAAAGTTGTACCTCACAGGGCACCAGCTCGAAGGGCTCCGGTTAGAGACTCCTCTCAAGGGTGATTCGACCCCAAGTTTATGCTGCACAAGTGATACAGGAAGGTTGTAAAAGTTGAGGGCGCCACTACCTTTTTAACGATGAAAACTACAAAAAACTAAGGCGGAAAAGGTAGAAACGCCTTGTAAAATTTAGATAAAAGTTAATAAAGAAAAGTGACCCCGGGCGGTATCTCCCTCAACTTTTATAGTTGGGGATTTCTAATAAAAAAAGAATTAAAAACAAATTTACAATTTATTCTGCCACAGGAAATGAACAACGGAATTTAATAGAGGAATTTGTACTTTTATAGGTACTTAGCTTAGATGAAGTGGTTTCCTGGACAAGAAGTCAGGTCTTGATCCGAACTGATGAGTTCTGTTCTAGGGCGGTATTTTGAGGGTTCTATCCTTGGCTATATTCTTGGGGTTATATTCTCCGGTTAAATTCTTCGGTTTATATCCTCGGCGTTATATTCTAGTATAGGGTTATATTCTCGGCGTTAAATTCTTGGGTTATATCCTAGCCTAGGGTTATATTCTTGAGTTATATCCTAGCCTAGTGGCTGTGCTTACCACAGCAAAATTCATAAGATAGGTACTTGAGATATGAAAGATAGCGAAAGATGTGTCCCCTTCGGTGGTCGTTAACAAAAAGGGGTGTTTAACGTGGCGGTGTGCAAAAAATGGAAGCGTCCGTTGGCAAACGTCAATGGTCTTACGTTCGGGGTAGAAGAGTTTGGGATCACAGAACTATAATTGGATGTGGCTAGTGACGACGAGCGCTAATTAAAAGGATTTATTCTGTAAAATCGAAACAGGTCGATAGACATGTTACAAAGTTAACCAAGTACCTATAGGTCATAATGACGTTACTGTACATTAAGGCCGAAACTCACTTAACAGCACAGCACCTGACAAGCATCGTCACAGCAACTTAGAGTGGTCAACTTAACGGGTATGTATGGGTTCACTTAACGCATCGACACGGGATCAGCACCACCGCGATTCCCGACTATAGGTTTCACTTCATGTTGTCAGAGATATTGTATATGCCTATAAAACAATTTGTAAACACTGAGCTAACCGAAATGTGCTGTACGACGTCAGCAAAGAATCAGCACGCCGTCCGCAAAATATTCTCTCTGAGAAATGTGTTGTTGTTGAGGCATTGGCGTGCCTTGTCGGTGCTGTGCTGATGTTGTTAGGTAGGCGAGCTTACATTTAAATACACAAGAAGTAAAATCTGCTGGTAATGATCAGTCGCTGTTCCTATGCTATGAGGTGATGATAAGTGAGTTTCGGCCTTAATATTTCTCAAAACTCGTAAGCAGGTTTTTATTTTTCTACCTGCGAATTGGAGAACAATAGAGGGGTAATCTTTCTGCGTTTATTCATAACATGTCAAATCGATAGTGAAAGTTTGTTTACAAAGGGTAACGAAGCTATAATATTTTATTGTACATAATTCATCCACCACAAGTTTTCTTTTATAAACTTAAAAATTGTGGCACTTAAAATTATTTATTTTTCAAAAGTACCCACCTAAAGTTACTATTAAATTATTGTACTATTGTATTATTGACAATTTTGAGTACAACTCTGTAATATCCGATAAACACCTGTTAGTTTGGGGATTATTGCATTCCAATACTCTATGTTTTTGGCAGAGCCCAAATAAATGGCATGTAACAAAAATGGCCAGATCGGGATTTGTAAAGTATTTCTTATGTTTTCAATCTGTAGTTCATAAGCATGTTGAAAATTTTGGTTGGTTTGGTTTCTGTGAGTGATCTGTTCGGAACTGCGCACTGCGACAATAAATTACCCCCCCCCCT
The DNA here is from genome assembly GCA_947563755.1 of Lochmaea crataegi. Classification (NCBI taxonomy): domain Eukaryota; kingdom Metazoa; phylum Arthropoda; class Insecta; order Coleoptera; family Chrysomelidae; genus Lochmaea; species Lochmaea crataegi. The sequence continues at coordinate 26,184,858 of OX387425.1, forward strand.
GTAAGGGCTATCTATATACTCATTGCACACAAACGCAGTTACTATTATCTGTAATTTGAATTGTTCAGCAGCCACACAGAAACACAGAATGTGTTCCGCAGATTCATCTGGTACTACACTGAGACTACACTACTCGGTGATTGCGACCAGGCCTATTCTGCCCAGATTATAGTTTGGTCTGCAGTCTTCCATAAGGATTCCAGTTATAGACCTGATTTTCTCTATCTCCACGCTCAGCAAGATCATTGGCTTGCTTTAAACTTGGTAGCTTATTCCAATGAGCCCTCGCTTTTCAATCTATCTGATCCGAAATAGTTTTATTCGCTAGATTTAAAGGATTCCCAACCGGGGATTCGGGCCTATAAATTTGGACAAGGCAAGTTGGTCTACTACTTCGTTACCAGGGCAGCCTTATTGATTGGACCCAGTTGGTTTCGGAGTAGTCTAGTATTACACACCAGTTTAGAATTGCAGCTGTTGTAGCTCAGTGTCGTTATTGCAGCCTGGCTGACAGAAAATATTTCTATTGAACTGTTAGAGTAGCTGTTGTCCAGCATCCACCCAACGCACGGATCAATGACGGAAACTTCGGCTTGAAAGCACAGCGTCAAAGATTCTCAACAAGTTCAGTCTTTGGTCGGCTGTACCAGGAGGCTGATCCAACGTGGACGTCCGTTTTGGATCCGTCTGTGAACCTGCTCATATCCGCCACAAGTAGGGAAAATTGATTCCTCTCCCATTCTACCACAGATGAAAGAATGCAGCTGCTGTGAATTTTTATGGGCGTGTGATCCGAAGCATGACCAAGAGCTCACATAGTATGGTACTTTTCCCAACAATTTTCCCCCATTCATCCATTATATTCTGTAGGTGGTCATTCAGCTGGAGAGGAAGGGGCGTTATCTTGAGAATGGTTTTCAGCGTCGTTGGAAGATTTGAATACAAAGCTCAGTCTTATTTTTAAGATTTGTTCACTATTGCTCAAATAATATGTTTCTTAATGCAAATTTGATTTTTTACTCTGTATTATAAACACAACTATTTACAATTAATTCAATTTATTCAATTTTGAAGTACATAGTAATATTATAAAAAAAATTTGTATCAAAAAGAGCGATGAAACAGCAAAAAAGAGCAACTCACCTAGGCAAAATTGCCTGTTTTGTTTATTGCTCCTTCTGCTAGTTTCGGTACATTTGATTACAAAAATTGTGATATGCTGACATAAGTCGATCGAAACAATGAGAGAAAAAAAAAGAAACAGAAAAAAAGAAAATAAAATAACTGACTTTTCATTGTTTAACGTTTTTTTAATGTAGGATTGAGTAACAAGAGGTAAGTAGAGAGAATAAAAATACATCTTTATTCATTTACACATGGAATGGATCATCTGAATTACATTGTTATTTCTAAAAATTTAAGTTGATTTGTTACTATGTCATTTTTAACATTGATTTTAAATGACTTTAATTTTGGAATTTGCTTTAGATGTAATGGAATTAAATTAAAGAACCTGGGTCCAAGGAATAGGAAAGATCTCTGCGTTAGTCTTTCTACATAACTCAGTAAAGATATCATTGTTGGCTGCAGACCGGGTGATGCGAGTATTTCTATATATTAAATGCTTACAATTTATGTACATTCTCAAAATACATTGATAAATAAAAAGCAATTGAGCATTTAAGATATTTGCTTCACTATATAATTGTTGAGTAGAGAAAAGTTTAGGTATTTTAAATATAATTTTCAGTAAAGTATTTTGAACAGTTTGTAGATAGCTTAGATTACTTTGGAAAGCACCCCCCCCCCCCCCAAGCAACAACACAATAAAGAATTATTAGGGTTTTTCTGGAAAGCATATCTCTTAGCGTGTAGAATTTATGACACAAAGCTCTTAATCGTTTATTAACATGAATTATATGCTTAGACCAACGTACATATTGTTCTAATATAAGTATTTTATAGAAGTTATTTTTTTCAATAGAAGGGTAATGCCAGTTATTATTTTGACAGTTATGGTTATGAAGTTTTATGACAATACCATCGGGTTGCTTTATAATAGTTGGGCTGAATGTTATAAATTTGTTTTTTTTTTAACATTTAATGTTAGTTTATTATGATTTAACCGCAAACTTAATTTTCTTAAATCTGATTACGCGAAAATTTTGGATTCTTCCCAATCATTACCAGTAATAATTAAAGCCGTATCATCGGCATAACATATCTCCAGACATGTATCTTGATTTTTGCAATATTATTTATGTATACAAGGAATGGTATTGGTCCCAATACCGTTCCCTGTGGTACTCCCTTTTTCACAATGGATTTAGTACTGAGTATATTGCCAATTTTTACTCGTTGAGTTCTGTTGGTTAAATAGTTGGACACTAGATCTAATGCAAGGCCCCGAATGCCATATGTACTTAATTTAGATGATAAGATTTCATGTCAAACGCCTTGGACAAGTCAAGAAAAACCGCCAGGCATGTCAATGACTTGTCCAGTTTTCTTTAAATAATCGACAACTGCATTCTCCGTATTAGAGTTTTTGATAAATCCAAACTGTCTATCAGTAATGATATTATGAGTATAAAAGAACTCAATTAGTCTATTTTTTAAAGTCATTTCAAAAATTTTTGCAAAGTTATTAATAACTGATATGAGCCTATAATTAGTAAATTTACTTGGATCATCTGCCTTAAAAATAGGAGTGACTATTGAGTCCTTCCATTGTTGAGGAGTTTTTCCATGCTGAAAACATAGATTTATGATGTGTTTTATTGGTAACGCAATATATTCATGATATATTTAAAATCTACAATGTATCAATTTTATCAGGGCCAGTTTATTTAATTGAATAAGATGGTTCAATAAATTATTAATATGACCTTCATGATACAAACATTGACTTTGTTGTTTGATTAAAGTTCTCATTTTTTTGTAACACCTAAAAACAGTACGATTAGTATTCGAAAAATCAATTAATCTTGAAAATAATGAAGGGTAAAAAATTATGACCTTTCTGAATTATTGCTTATTGAATACGATAGAAAGTTAATTATATTTCGAGAATTGGTAGTACTGGTAATACGTAAAATATATATACGTACGTTTTGCCGAAATGTTCGAACAATCATTTTAACCAACTTTCAACGTAAACTATCTCAATAGCAGTACATCGATAAATGTGCCAATCAAATTAGAACTCATCGAGGAATTAATTTCCAGTGAACTTGCAATTGCTTTAATACCTTCATTTAGTCCTAAATGCTTCAAAACTAAGTTTACACAATCCCAGGAGCTGAGCATAATTTTCAAAAGCCAAGTTTTTGCTTCTAACTCGAAAACGGTGTACCAGGCGAAAAATGTCATGACATTTAATATTAAAGAGGGTTAATTTCTGCGTCGAATGAACATCCAAAACTCCACATTTGATTCAGTGATAGCCGAAATCAAAAGTTATAAACCTGGGAAATTTCTCAACGCGTTGTAAACTTTCGTTTTGCTGCCTTGCCAAGACTACGTCTTTGATGCTTCAGATACTCCTATTAAGAAAACTTATAGAATAAAAGTTGTAGAGAATAAAATTTCGTGGTTTTAATCTGTTGAAAGTTCAAGACAAAAGAGAGACCTTTTTTTCGGGTCGAGATGGGAAACTCATGTTCGAATGGGTCCAGGACCAAACAGTGTTGGGCTCATCCCCAAGGGGATGCCTACCAACCAAACCCACCTCAAACTCGCCGTTACCCCCGCCTTGGAATCGCTACCCTAGAATTCTTCGAGACGGGCGGCGGTCCCTCGCACACTTTCCGCTCACGCCGTCGTCTTCTCCCTAACTATCACTCCTACCTCTCATGCCAAATCGAGTCCTTCTCTCCCCCTAACCATGCTCTCTATATATATTTTCTCCATCATGTTCTCCCAATACACCGCCTCCCTTAGTTTCCTCTCCAACTTCTTCAGTACTTCCTCGTTCCTCCAGCATCTAAACACATTATCCTCCACTTCACACCTCTCGCACACTCCACTCTCTTTTCCCGATACCTACACTCGACCCATGTCCAGTGAACTCCTGTATCAAGAAGTAGTTCATCTCCCCGAATTCCCGGTCCATCCAATCTCTCCTATTCCCAATCGCTCCTTTTAGCGCGCCCTCATACTCATCCCACCTTCTCTCCATTTCCTTCCTTCCTTCTGGTCGCACCCCTCCAGCGTTTATTCCTGGCTCTAGCCATCGCGTCCAATGGGTAGGTCCTTGCCAGCACCGCTGCTGCCAGTCCACCCACTGTCCTGTACCCCTGCACCACCCTCAGCAGTATCCCTCTCTGCACCCGCAGGAGTGCCTAGCCCTCGCATTCACTCCCCGCTCTTTCACCCCACACCTCCGCACCGTACAGCATACTCTGCTCTACCTTCCTACCAATTACCCGGCCCTTTCACTTTACACATGCCCCAGCCATGCTGTCCTCACTTTTCCCTTCTCTACCGCCTTCAACATGTGTGTTCTGAAGGATAATTGACTATCCAACCACAGGTATTTCACAGACTCCTCCATCCGAATTCTCCTTCCCTTCACCATCACCACCACTTCCCTCGTCTTGCTCCGTCCCTTCACTAGCAACCCCACCGTCTTATCTTCCGCCACTTCTAGTCCTCACCGCTTTATCTTCTCCACAATCTTCCTACACATTCTCTCCGTCTTTCTTTCTATCTCCGCCTAACCCTTTGCCGTACATACCAGACACTCATCGTCCGCATACACCGTAATCTCACATCCCTTTTCACATACTATCCCACAAACCTCATCAAACACACACTTCCATAGCGAGAGACCTAGAACCTAAAAAGTCCCGAAAAATTAGCTATCGCATACTAATCAAAATGGTTATTATGTCGTTTTTGAAAATATCACTTTTATTGTTTCCTCGTATGAAATTATGACAAGAGGTATTAGTATTCTTCCTAGTAAGACTAAACGAATCTAAAGGAATTTTTACTACGAATGCATAAATCATCGAAAAAATTGTGTTTAAATGCCTTTTTACCGTTTTTGGTTTAACAGTTGTCTATCAATGTCAGTGGTGAGCAATCAACATAAAACAAACATCCTTTGAAAGTTCCGCATACCGATTCTTGTTGCCATATTTCACCACAATTCTTTCTTTTCGAAATACATCAAAATACCTTGTATGCATTAGGTTGACACCGCTCTTTATAGTGCTTTAAAAAATTCACCTCAGCAAAAAAATGCAATAAAATAATTAAATCTTCAATATAAATTATCTCAACATTTTTAAAAAAAGAAGGTATCGATTGGTTTACGGAAATTTTATTAAAAAATACGTTATGGTCGTTATATTTGACAATAACGCGTTGTGGACAATGCTGTAACCATTACTATGCGTTATGTAATTGTTTCTACATTAAAACTTTGCAGGCACTGGTCCTGCGACATTCAGTATTGAACATTACCGCATTTGACTTGCACCTTTTGGTGGCGCAGTAATATTTCCAATGGCAGATGACAAATCCTTGTTTTGACCCAGATTAGAGAACTGAAGCCGACCTCAAAGTTAATAAAGACATCCGATGGTTTCATAAAATTGGTATCGGCGAAGGTGAATTCATTTCTACTATAAAGTTTCACCAGTGCTCATTCTCTGATTCCCAACTTATACAGACCGGACTCATTGACGCGAAGAACTACGACTAGAAAATTTCTAGGATCAAACTCTCTCCCTCTCCCTCTCCCTCCCGCGTTTTTTGCAAAACTGGAGATTTCCATAATCTTCGCATACAAAAATAGATACGACTTCACTTTTCACCCTAAGACTGTGGCAAGCATAATGACTACACTGGTCTCGACAAGAAAGGTCGTTGATCGGTCGATTTATGAGCGTTTCTAATTATCCATAACGCGTTATTGTCCACAACGCGTTATAGTCTTTATCGGCAAAGAATATTGAGGACTGTTTAGCCGATTATCATGATGATACTACGGCGGAATTATTCGAAGACTGGTTCCAAAATCCAAATATTCCACCCAACAGTATTAATTATCGTCATGGATACCACAGTCGAAGACTAGATAAAGCACCATGTTCAAATGACACCAAAGCCACTATACAGGAATATACAGATACATTCAAACACAAACGGAACATAGGGATTTTGAGCATTGTATCAGAACTGCTTTTGAAATAGTCGACCAACATCCAGCTTCAACAGATTAAAAACACGATTATTTCAATCGTTTATTTGGACACCTACAACATATCGTACAATTCCCACAACTTCCTATTCTCAACTGTGGGCGGTCCTTAATTAGCGTCAGACAGTCAGTAAACAGCAGTCGGCCAAGTTCATAACTTTGTTTCAATTTAAAGAATCCTATTTTGTTTTATTTACGAATTTATTTTTATTTTGAAAGCCGTTAAGGCCAAAAGAAATCAAAACATATTATCTTAACTCGAAACATTAATAATTGTTAAAGAGAATTTAACAATTAATTTTCGATTTGAACAACATAAAACGTAAGCATATTGTTTCAATATGTAGCGACGTTTACTACCCCCATCAAATAATTATTCAATACTAAATCGCAGTTCGCACATAACTAACAAATTTTGGAAGGAGAATGGGCGGGGTTTCTTACATTGGTCTGAATCCAGCTGTCCAATACTTGATATTCATTGAAGTGAACTTATAGAAATGTTTTGTTGGTGGACTATTTAGATCGGACAATACATTAAATCCCTATATTCCGTTCGTGTCTGAATGTATCTGTATGTTGAATATGTACTATAAGGAAAAACAGTTACTAAAAGTTTCATGCTGTTATTCGATAAAGAAGAATTATTTTTGTGAAAGCTTGGGACATGCGGTACTCAGACTTCCTCCTTATCACTGTATTTTTAACCCAGATGAACATATTTGGCATTAGGTTAAGTTAGCAGTTCGAAGAAATAATTCTCAATTATATTCAAGCGATTTTTCCTAATAATTATCTCAACCCAATATCATTATACCTACCTATAAAACAATATTTAATGGCTAAGACAGATACAACTCTGCGTACACTCGATCGCCTGCTGGTAACTCAAGTGCTGGGTGATTTAAGACCCTTTTAGATCTCTGGTCGTACTTTAACATGTCTATCGACCTGTTTCAACTTCTCTAAAATTTATATCGCAAATCCTTTATTCACGCTCGACGTCTCATTAGCCACTTCAAACTTCCCAGCCCTGACTATAGTCTATTTCAGAAAGGTATAGAGTAATAAAATGGGGAATTCCGTCCAGCTAGGCTCAATTTCGGTGTCGGCCATAGGCGTAGGTCTTGAAATAGTATTGTTTGTAATATTAAAATTTCAAGTAATTGCGTAAGAGAATTAGGAAAAGAATGTTTTCTGGCCTGAAGTGTCAATATCGAAATATTGTGTAGGGATTACTTAGTTAGTAGATTATACAGTTACGTTTTGCGTTTAACAGGTACCGTTTAACCTTCTATTAGTGCCTCTGCCTAATTCCAACCCCGTTTCAGATTCGGCTCAACCATGCACCGCAAGGTGCCTTACCCAAAATTTTTAGACCTTTTTAAGTATATTTGTTTAGTTTAACGCATCAGTATTTGCTGTTAAGCCGTAAATAGTGTTCACAGAATTATAAGATTAGTAATAAAATGGCGACATTTACACCAACGAAAAGATGTTCCAATAATTCTCCACTATCAGTGAATGAAAAACTTATTATTTTAAATGTACACGATTGCATAAAATACGATTACCCGAAATTTACTGTACAAGAAACTGTCGACCGATGTTCCCGAATGACTGGAGTTGGAAAGTCCACCGTTTTTAAATTATTGCGGGGGAGAAAGATAGCAGGCCAAGTGGAGCCTCCCAAGAAAAGTCCAGGCAGACCAGTAAAAGTCCTTGATGAAGACACCAAAAGTGTAATTCGAAGAAAAGTTCACTCTTTTTATTTTAAAAAAGAAATACCCACCCTAGATAAGATTTTAATGGAGCTTGGCCAGGATGGCAGTATTCCGTTGATAACTAAAAAAACTTTTATGGACCTCTTTGAGAAATATGGATTTTGCCTGGGAAAAGCATAACCGTAAAGCACTTTTACTGGAAAGCGATGAAATTGTTTGCTGGCGACGAAAATACTAAGAAGTATAAAGCAGTACAGAACAGAGCAGAAGAAAATATTTTATCTTGATGAGACGTGGATCAATGAAGGTTATACAGTACCAAAAATGTGGCAAGACAAAAATATAACCAGCCAAGCTTTCATAGAAGGCCTGTCAACGGGTATTAAGGTGCCTTCAGGTAAAGGGAAAAAACTAATAATCGTCCATATTGGAAGCGAAGAGGGATTTTTAAAAGAAGGTTTGCTAACCTTTCAGTCGCGCCATACGAGAGATTACCACGAGGACATGGATTCGGATGTTTTTGAAGACTATTTTGGTGAAATGATGAAATATCTTCCGGCTGATCCAGTAGTAGTTATGGATAACGCGAGTTATTATTCTCGACCCATAGAGAAGACTCCAACTTCATCTTGGAGAAAACAAGAAATTATTGACTGGTCAACCACCAAAAGTATTGAATTTGAAGATAATTTGATAAAAAAAGAACTATTAGCTATAGCAAATTTACACAAACATCGTTTTATGAAATACGCCGTGGAAGATATAGCAGAAAAACATAGTGTAACTGTGCTGCGCACACCGCCATATCATTGCGAACTAAATCCTATAGAACTTATAAGGGCGCAAGTGAAAGGATTTGTAGCAAGACACTACACGACATTCAAAATGAAAGACGTTAAGCTACTGTTTCATCAAGCCATTAAGAAGGTGACACCAGAGAACTGGCGAAAAGCAGTCCAGCATGTCATTAAAGAAGAGGAGAAAATGTGGGATCTTGACTACTTGATCGATCGGACCGTCGACCCGTTAATTATAACGTCAAGAGGAGATGACAGTTCCTCAGATGACGAAGAATATTATGATTTTTCATAATTTAATTTCTGTAAAATGTATTTTTTGTATAATGTTCAATAAAAAATAAGTGTACCTAATACTATGTACATAATGCCTAATTTTTATTCTGATAAAATAAAATTCTTTCCTTTTTACGAGTATCCTACCGGCACACCTTTGGCACACAATAGGCTAAACCCATATATTGACCCCAACCCGGGTGGTACTACCTGCACTTGATAAAAAGAAAGAATTTTACAATGAAATCAATGCCAAACTATGAAAGTGGCTTAAATATTCGTTGGGTCACTCTGTGCTCCCTTTGCATACCTAATGAGGTTTTATTACTCTATACCTTTCTGAAATAAACTTTAGTCTTGAGTATAATCGGTCGCCTTTAGGAGCGCTCAATTTAATTCTATTGCGAACTAGTTCGTTATTTCAGTTCGCTAGTTCTTTTGCAATAATGCGAGTGCTCTAAGATGGAGAAAAAAATATCTATTCTGTTTCCTATCACTATGATGTTGATGATTAAGTGTGAAGTTGGTTAGTAACGAATATCTCGAATATCTTGTGGCCTCCAATTCCTTATCGGTTAAAAGGCGCGCAGTTCAAAATTCTAGTATACTTTATTAATAGATCTGGTGTAAAGCAAACATGTAGTTGCAGTTGGTTGATAATGCAGCGCCACTCCATAATAAACAATAAAGTAGATGTCAGAAAAATAAATTAAACATGAAGAACTAAGAGTGGGATCATCGGCGAACTAGTTCGCATAGTTCACCTAAGAGAGCGCTCTTCCCACCTAGGTCGTTCGCGAACTACCCAAGCCTATCTCTGACCATAAGACAATTGTCATCTGTCAACGGCCTCCATTCTGGCAACGCCAACGCAGAACTTCCTCTGACCGCTACGACCAAAGCTCCTTTTCGCTATCGACTAAGACAGGCTTTTTTTATTTTCTATGATTTCTTACATTTTTTTGCCCCTATTAATAAATTGCTCTGGTAAGTCCAAAATTATATTTCATAATTTACTAGATTCATCTGAAGTAATCGTGGAGGTAATTTTTATCACATATCTTATAGGGCTTTCTACATAATTAGATCAAATACCATTCGCACGTTGCCATCTAGCTTTCTGTTTTTTGAATTCCTGTACATTTATTTTTCAAACTAAATATTTTTAATTGTAAAACTATTGTGTAATACTTTTGTGCAAACAAAATAACAGCAGAATAACTCTTTTTAACCATAGATTGGATTCATTTTAAAACAACACGTCCCCGATATAAATTGTACATTCAGATTCAATTGTTTTATAAATATGAATGTTTATTTATTTCAAACTAATATTATTACAATTGTGTTGTAATTCTGTGAAAGTGTTCACAAGTTTTTTAAAGTTAATTAACATTTTCATTACAGAATGAATTTATTTTAACCTATAAAATATTCCCTTCGTGTACTTAATTAAAAAATTCAAATTCAGTAATAACTTATTAATATTACTATTATAACATAACGTTTTCTTATAATCTAGATCATTTTTAAACGTACTGCATATTTTCGTCTTGAGATTGTTAACTTCATTCATGCATTCATTCATTTTGTAGTGTCTTTTTAACCTCAAAAGCTGAACCAACATTATGTGCACCATTACATTGAAGTTTCCAACATATCCCTAATTCTCCTGAAGTTTTAGGTAAACACATCCCCAAGATACCTTCAAGGATACCTCCTAAGACATCTCAAGATACCTTCAAGGTCAACTTTTCGGTCCAGCTTTCTAGTAGGAAAAATATTCAAAAATAATTACCTACCAAAAAGTACATGCCTCATTTATTTTTACTCCTTTCCTGGCAAAATGTTTTAATTTTTTTTAATTCAATTATTCAATTACCCTGCTGAAAGAGCTACCGTTCCCCTGGGTAAACGTGAGTTTTTATTTTTAATGTCATCTTTATTTAAATTCTACAAGGTGTGTTTCTCCCTTGCTCACCTTAGTTGTTTTCTTTTATTTGAATTCATTCTTTGTTCGCCGATGTCTAAAAGGTAGTGGCTCTCTAAAGCTTCCTAGTTTTCTCTTCTTAATTTCTGTACATTTTAACAAACGAGATAAATGATGAAATAAAACAATTTAATTTGTTTAAATCTCCATTTTATTTTGAACTGATGTTCAATTTAAAATTAGTGACGCGTTTCGCTACACAGTAGCTTTATCAAACTAGTGAAGATGAAAAACTTTTAATTTATATAGTGCCTTAATACCGAATTCTAAGATATTGACAAAAGTATTATAATATGTTTAAATGGAAATAAAGTACAAAAAGTGCCTAAATACGGAATTCTACGAATATTACAAAGGTATTGAAAAAGTTTAGCTGGAAATTTATTCACAACCATCACAACTGAATTTTCTTCTAGGTAAAAAGGTTTAATAAGGGAGAATGATTGATATCTATTTGGTCGTTAAGAAGATTGCCTGAATATTTGTGTTTATTAATCCCAAGGGCTTCTAGAAGATTTAATTTTAAGGATTTGGGTTCTACATGCAAAATTTCAAAATTTGAGTCGAAAGTGTGTTGGTTTGTTAATAGATGATTTGAATAGTTGGAATTTAATTTGTTGTTGTCATGGCTACGTTTGTGTTCTGAAATTCTAGTTTTAAAGTTCCTAAAAGTTCTACCTATATAAATTTTGTCACAGTTTTCGTTACCACATTTCAATTTATAAACACCTGATTTGTTTAATTTTGAAGATTTAGATTTGTTATTTTTAATGAATTTGGATAAATTGTAATCGGTTTTAAAGCAAATATTCATATTTAAAGATTCTAAAAATGATTTGATTTTTAAGGATGGCGTTCCAAAGTATGTTAAGCTTTTAAATTGATTATTTTTATTTTTATTAGAAGGAAATACTTGTTCTAAAGTGCGTTTCTTTATCTTTTTATTTATGATATTGTCAATTAAGTTTGGATCGTAATTATTATTAACTGCTATTTGTTTTATGATATTTAGTTCTTTGTTGAAATTATTAGTAGCAGATGTCGAAGAATAAAAATATATTATTCTACGCTTCACAACTAGTTTTGAAAAATATTTTTCAAAAACAGTGACCGTTCAACGAAGAAGAAACAACTACTTCCCGGGCTACTTGCCCCGACAGATATTGCATGTAGCATGTAGCATGTAGCCCGGGAAGTAGTTGTTTCTTCTTCGTTGAACGGTCACTGTTTTTGAAAAATATTTTTCAAAACTAGTTGTGAAGCGTAGAATAATATATTTTTATTCTTCGACATCTGTTGTTAAAACGCTTTACTAAATACGACAATTTTACAGGAAACTGTATTAATTCATCGAAATTATTAGTGTTTAATGGGACTGTTAAAAGTCTGTGTATCTTACTATTGAAAGCTGCTAATTTATGACTGAATGGGTGGACCGAACTATTATGAATTGTAATGTCTGTATGTGATAGTTTGTGAAATATAGAAAAATCATGATTATTGTTTTTATTTGAAATTGTAAGGTCTAAAAAGTTTATAGACTCATTTTCTTCAAGTTCTACGGTAAATTTGATATTGTTATGAATAGGGTTAATATAAGTAATGAAGCTGTCTAATTGTCTAGTTGTGCCAGTGAAGCTCGCTAAAATGTCATCTACATATCGGTGCCAGTACATAAATTTTTTACTAAGGGGGTGTTTATGTTTCAGGGGACTGAGGGGGTTGCCCATAATCAAACCATCTTTACTGTTTTAAATATCTCCGTTGAAATGAAAATAATTTTAATTTAAGCACACTTTTAATAAATTTATTATATCAGAATGAATTATAGGGTTAACATTATTGTACGTGAGCAAGTTATCAACAAGAGTTAAAGTTTCTTTAGGTGGAACACTAGGAAATAGATTTGTTACATCGAACGATATGAATTTAGAATTGTGAGGTAGTTTTATATCTTGAATATGATTAATTAATTCTGTTCAGTTTTTAATTGAAAATCGAGGTTTGAATGAACAATATTTAGAAATTATATATATGAGAATCTTTGAATGAAAGTGCTGTGAAAAAAGAAACAGCCGGTCTAATTGGGTACCCTTCTTTATTGAGTTTCTTTAATGAATAAAGTTCAGGGTGTTGTGGATGGGGTAAAATCAATTTATATTTTTCTTTGTCGCTAATTATTGATTTGGCGTTATCAACTGATAATTTTATTTCCTTCTGAAATTTACTAGTTGGGTCTTTTTTAAGAATCTCAAAATTGCCTGTCTGTATAAAATTGTTGGTCTTTAATATATAATCGTCTTTATGTAATGCTATCATCGTATTTCGTTTATCTGCTTTTGTAAAAATAAGACTATTTGACTTTGATTTTTGTTGAATAGATTTGGCGACTGATAATTCAAAGTTTGGTTTGTTAAAATTGACAAATTCTTTTTTAATAGTATCGGAAGCTTTATGTTTTAGATTAACATTATTTGGAAAAGTATACAAGTTAATTTCTGTTTCTATACCTAGTTTGTTAAAGTTATCAAAAGAACATGTGGATTGACTATTATGTTTAAAACCTTTTTGTAATAATTGAATTTCTTTATCTGAAAAAACTTTATTTGAAAGATTCACGAATCTATGAAAAAATATATGTTCTGAAAATTTGGTTTGTGGGTTTTTAAATACTGGTTTATTAATTAATAATTTACGTTTTTGTACTTGGTACTTTTTGCGAATTATTGATCTAATTTTATCTCTCATCTCACGATCTAAAATGTCAAACTCTCTGGGGTGTAGTATATGTGATAGCTGTAAAACCTTAACATAAATATTAAAAATGTATCTCTTACTATACTGAGTGTTCTTATCTTCTTTTGACCATTTTTCTTTGCCATGGATACTTGCTTTGATGGATGAACTGATGTTGTTGTCGGTATTCAATTCCATGTATCTATGGAATACATGATTTCTGGAACACTGTCCGAAGAACCACAAATTTTGTGTACACACTATTTATATTAACTCAATTCATAACAATATCAAATTTAGCGCAGAACTTGAAGAAAATAAGTCTATAAACTTTTTAGACCTTACAATTTCAAATATAAACAATAAACATGATTTTTCTATATTTCGCAAACTATCACATACCGACATTACAATTCATAATAGTTCGGTCCACCCATTCAGTCATAAATTAGCAGCCATCAATAGTATGATACACAGACTTTTAACAGTCCCATTAAACACTAATAATTTCAACAAAGAGCTAAATATCATAAAACAAATAGCAGTTAATAATAATTACGATCCAAACTTAATTGACAATATCATAAATAAAAAGATAAAGAAACGCACTTTAGAACAAGTATTTCCTTCAAATAAAAATAAAAATAATCAATTTAAAAGCTTAACATACTTTGGAACGTTATCCTTAAAAATCAAAACATTTTTAGAATCTTTAAAGATGAATATTTGCTTTAAAACCGATTAAAATTTATCCAAATTCATTAAAAATAACAAATCTAAATCCTCAAAATTAAACAAATCAGGTGTTTATAAATAAAAATGTGGTAACGACAACTGTGATAAAATTTATATAGGTCGAACTTTTAGGAATATTAAAATTAGAATTTCAGAACACAAACTACACATTAAAACTACAAATTAAATTCCAACTATTCAAATCATCTATTAACCAACCAACACACTTCCGACTCAAATTTTGAAATTTTGCATGTAGAAGCCAAATCCTTGAAATTAAATCTTTTAGAAGCCCTCGAGATTAATAAAAACAAATATTCAGGTAATCTTCTTAACTACCAAATAGATATCAATCATTCTCCCTTATTAAACCTTTTTACCTAGAAGAAAATTCAGTTGTTATGGTTGTGAATAAATTTTGTAACTTTGTAATATTCGTAGAATTCCGTATTTAGGCACTTTTTGTACTTTATTTCCATTTAAACATATTATAATACTTATGTCAATATCTTAGAATTCGGTATTAAGGCACTGTATAAATTAAAAGTTTTCCATTGTATCTTCACTAGTTTGATAAAGCTACTGTGTAGCGAAACGCGTCACTAATTTTAAATTGAACATCAGTTCAAAATAAAATGGAGATTTAAACAAATTAAATTGTTTTATTTCACCATTTAGTATGGATCTTCATCATGATCATGATATTCTATTGGGAGATGGATTTACATACTTTTTCCGCTTGTAGGCTCTTCGTTTATAGCCTGATGATGGTAATTGTTTTCCGAAACTAGTTGCAATAATATATAAAATTGGTTAAAGTGCAAGCAGAGTATCTAGTGGGAAACAATAATTTCTGTTTAAGTTCTCGAAATTACTGCCAGCAACTCAGGTATTCATTGTTGATTGTTTTCGACTTTTCACTTTAGTTCACTTCAATAACAAAACCGTATTTTTATAAATATCAGATGGCCTTTTTGGAATAATCATAAATATTTACAAGAATTTGTGTTAAAATGTTTATTTTTAGAAAGTTGAAAAATCGGTACATAAAAACAAGTTATCATTGATAAGGTGTTTTTAACACGCTGTAAATATGATTATCTTAACTGCATTTGCAATTTTACGTTAATATCTTGTTTCCGATTTTTTGCAACCAATATTTTTATTATTGAAATATTTACTTCTAAAATATTTCCATATCAATCTGCGAGATTAAAAACAGGCGCAATTGATGATGATCCCATTTTCCGCTACTACTACTATATCAATTTCACCGTAAATATACAAGCGAAAAGCGACACTTTCATTTCATTTCGCTTCAATTAGCGCTTAGAAACAATAAGTAAAATTTCAAATGATGTACCGGGTGTCTCTATAAGAATAGCTCTCGTCCATATATCAGAAACCGTTTATAGTACAGCTGCGGGGAAAGAAATTTTGGCAAAAGTGGCCTCAGGAAATTATTTTTAAGTTTCTATGTCTACCGCTACAGGGCGTAATTGAATAAAAATAATTTAAAATCCAAATTTCACAAAATTAACCTAATTAAGGCATGAAAATAATCATCACATTCTTCAAAAAATCTAGGTATATTTCAAATTATTAGTCGATCTAACCATTGCTCTTTTCTGCCAATATAAGAATTCAACAGGGTGCTGAGGGAGGAGGAGTTCCCGGAAGGATGGAAGGTAGCCAGGGTCATACTGATGAAGAAGGCGGGTAGAGAGGGGAAGCGGGCGCGGGACTACAGGCCTATCAGCCTGCTGTGGGGTATGGGTAAATTGATGGAGGGGACAATAAAGGATAGGATTGAGGAGGAAATTAGTAGGAATGGGGGTTTTACGGTAAACCAGCACGGGTTCACGAAGGGGAAATCTTGCATCTCGGCACTAGGTAAGGTGATGGGCTTGGTGGAAAGAGCTAGGGAGGACAGCTGGAGGAAGAAGAAATTGGCCCTACTCGTGTTCTTCGACGTCGGGAAAGCGTTCAACAGTGTCAGCAAACGGGCAGTGTTGAGCGCGTTGATGAGGCTTGAAGTGGGGCAGGGGTTGGTTAACCTGGTGGAGGACTACCTGACGGGGCGTGTCATTGTAAGACGTTGACTAGAGTGCCTCAGGGCTCGGTTCTTGGACCGACGCTCTGGAAGTGTGTGATTGATGAGGTTTGTGGGATAGTATGTGAAGAGGGATGTGAGATTACGGTGTATGCGAACGATGTGTGTCTGGTATGTATGGCAAAGGCAGAGGCGAAGGTAGAAAGAAAGGCGGAGAGAATGTGTAGGAATCTGAGGGGGTGATGGTTAAGGGAAGGAGAATTCGTATGGATGAGTCTGTGAAATACCTAGGGATGTTGGATAGTCAATTATCCTTCAAAACTCATATGTTAAAGGCGGCAGAGAAGGGTAAAGTGAGGGCAGCATGGCTGGGGAGATTTATGTGTAATGTGAAAGGGCCGGGAGAGTGGAAGAGGAGGGTGATGGTAGGACGGTAGAGCAGAGTATGCTGTACGGTGCGGAGGTGTGGGTTAAATGCGAGGGTTAGGCCACTCCTGCGGGTGCAGAGAGGGTTACTGCTGAGGGTGGTGCAGGGGTACAGGATAGGCAGCAGCGGTGCTGGCAAGGTTCTACCCATTGGGCGTGATGGCTAGAGCTAGGAACAAACGCTGGAGGGGTGCGACCAGAGAGGAAGTACAGGAATGGATGGAGGAGGAAATGGAGAGAAGGTGGGAGGACTGTGAGGGCGCGCTAAAAGAAGCGATTCGGAATAGGAGAGATTGGATGGACCGGAAATTCGGGGAGGTGACTACTTCTTGACACAGGTGTTCACTGGACATGGGTCGAGAGTAGGATGCCTCCACAAGATTGGGAAAAGAGAGACTGGAGTGTGCGAGAGGTGTGAAGTGGAGGATGATGTGGGGAATGTGTTTAGATGCTGGAGGAACGAGGAAGTGCTGAAGTTGGAGAGGATTCGAAACTAGGGGAGGCGGTGTACTGGAAGAACATGGTGGAGATGATGTAGAGGGGGGAGGAGGAATGGATGGAGGTGAGTGGAGTAGTAGAGAGCATGGTTAGGGGGAGAGAAGGACTCGATATGGCATGAGAGGTAGGAGTGATAGTAGTGAGGAGACGACGGTGTGAGCGGAGAGTGTGCGAGGGACCGCCGCCCGTCTCGAAGTATGCTAGGGTAGTGATTCCAAGGGATTCCGGGGGTAACGGCGAGTTTGAGGTGGGTTTGGTTGGTAGGCCTCCCCTTGGGTAATATGCACGCTAGAAGGCGCTATTTTTTTCCAATCTAGTTTTCTTTGGAGAATATTGGATAGGAGTAGGCAGTTTAAATCAGGGATTATAAAAGTAGACCTAATTAGCCATAGATAAGCGAAAAGCGCATGTTGATAACTTTTTCCTGTCCCGACATATATTAAAAAAAGTGTAAATTTTAAGCATTTTCCTTTGAATAAAGATTACGTTTTATGGATTTTAACAATTTTCAACTAATTAAAATTGACGTTCCCAGCCTTATTGTGGTTTATTTACGATAAAAAGACGATGACGTTGTAAAACAAAATTTTGTGATGTTGCCAGCATGTAGATTTTTTCTTTATTCAAAGGAAACAGGTAAAATCAATGTGACAGTTCTTCTTCAATTCGCTTGTACTTCGTAAGACATAAATCCAATGTGTTAATGCAAATTGGAATAATAAAATATTAGGTCAAATTTTTTTATTTATTAGAGTTTTCTACAACTGGTATGACCTATCCGCTTTTTGTTAATATATTCAAGATCCTGTTGGACAATTACGGTCAGTTACTACCTATCTGATTTTATATTGTATTTTAAGATTTCCGTAGAAATTTATTCCTTGAATCTTATCTATGTTAATAGTAATATCAAGAATAACATGTTGTGAATACACATTTTATTTAAAATAGGTAAATGGACTGGCTATTACTTCCCAAGTATTCAATCAAACATTTATGTAGTTCACATACTGATAGTGGTTTATTCCTACTAAAATGAAAAAAAAATGTTAAATATGTTCAAATTTTAAAAATTCTTTAGAATTTAAAAAAAAGATATACCATGATGTATTAACCAGCTCTGTATATCAGATTTTTTACTAGTTGTTGTTGGCAGTTCATTTACCATCATACTATGATAACTTGCACTATACGTAACTACTGTGGCATATTCCTCCAAGTTCATTAAAAGTTGGTATTCAAACAATTGATGGTTGTAATGCTTAGTTGCAAAGCTTCTGCAACTCTTTAAAATATAATTTAATTTATGAAAGAATATCACAAGTTTTAATAATATAACCTATTATTAAAAACATTCAACTTTATAAATTTAATAATCAGTTACGGAAATAACTATATTTTTTCAATATTGAAGAAACAATGAATGCAGGAGTTCCAGAAAAACTTGTAAAAACTAAGACGATGATCGATGCCAAAAACATGCTAAACCTAACCTCAAGTGTGTCAAAACTGCTAAATTTTTCGAATTTATCTGACAACGTCTTGAAGTTCTGCCAACCCGTAAGCTGTAAATTGCCCTGGCCATTAAGTATAAATTGTATTTACAGCTAGTAATTTTATATTTATTCAGATAAACAGGAAAGTAACTAAAAATGATGTCATCGTCTTTTTATTGTAAATAAACCATAAAAACAATTTCATATAGCCGAGAGCCATTCTTATTGGGACACCCGGTACAATTTAGAAGAAAAAACCAGCTAATATTAATAATTATATTCTGTCATATTTGATCATAGACCTACTCCTTCACTATCAACTGTGCATAATTTGAACCAGAATTTTGAACAGCGAGTCTAACCGACACAGAAATTGTCGTTATCTATTGAAAATCCTCTCAAAGCTGCTCCTTTCGCTAGTATTAATTAAAATATAACAGTTAAAACGAAATATAAATTCAACAAATGAGCTATTTATACATAATAATGGCATCTGCTTTTCTCTGAAACGTATCCGCCATTCGTGTCGTAGGTATCTCTAGAGTGACCGACATCCTTTGTACGATTCAGTTCAGTTGTTGCTTAACATCACGAAATCCGGACATGCAGGTGATTGTTGGTGAAACGACACTGCGAATATAAATACAGAACAAACTCGAAAGATTAGAGATTCAAGATCGAGTTATGCCTCGCGGCAAGGCCACTTTCCATTCAACTAAAGCAGGAACTAACAAGAAGAAGAAATTACTATACATGTCGATTTTAACTGACTCGTTCTCTGGCCAAAAATGGACATTTGATGGCGCTGTCGTGTTGATCAATCTTTATAGTTATGTACGATTCTTAAGTAGACAAAAAAACTCTGCTTACATTTTTAATACTTCAGAAAACCTAGAATAGTTCACGATCTAAATCGGATATATAAAGTTAACATTACTTAATAGGTATCAGGCCTTATTTAGAAGTTTTTCTTTTTATTTGTAAATCTTTTATCAGTCATTCATAAAAGTAATTTCGATTGAATATATATCTACTTATTCCATCATTTATATATTGAGATTCTCGAAATTGTTGATTATTATCATCAAAAAGAAGTTAAAAGGTGTATTAGCTAAGTTCGCGGGCTACAATCCGAACCTATTCCAAACCAGTTCGGAATTAACTCTGAATTGTATAGAGCGCATACCTAGTTACGAATTTAATTATACCGCGATCGACTTCAGAAAGAGAGATCACCTCCCACAACCTGAACGAGAACACAACAAGTAACTGTAGCTTTTTTGATATTTGCTCGCAACGCTCCAACACAACAAACGGAACAAGAAACAACCGTAAGTAACTAAAATAAGAGAACAACTCGTATATCATTCATTTGCGCATGAGCAGTCAAACCGAACTTTCAGTCCTTACCAAAATCAGATAACCGCTAGGACTGATTCCGAATCGATAACGAACCAATCCAATATGATCCGCGAACAACGAACTATTATTAAAAATTCAGAATTATTTAACCGCGAACGCCACTTTTTAGAATGCGCATGCGAATAGTCCCTGAACTGGTTCTGAATTACACCCGCGAACAAACCTATTATTACATCATAAATACAGCCTACGAGCATGAATGGACAGCCCTCTCTTTCTCAGAAGAGATTAAGTTCCTAGGAGTCATCCTTGACAGGATACTCACGTGGAATGCACGCACAAGGACGGGGAGGACGTGCCGCAGGCTTTTTGGAAAAACGTGGGGACTGAAAACGAAAACAATCTACTGGTTATATTTAACGTTTGTCAGACCAATGTTCCAAACCTGCGTATCAAAAAGCAAAAAGTGCAGCCACTCGGGAATCATGAGTGCAATGAGATCGTTCCCCAGCGCAGCATTAGAGGTAATGCTACACCTTCCTCCACTACATCCACAGGTACGGAATATCGCTCTGGAAAATGCCTCTAGGCTGAATCTTTGAAACCTGGCGATCTAAGGAGGCATCTTGAGATACTAAGGGTTAGAGCAATCCAATCCATGAAGGTGCCCACGGACTCTATGTCTGCGGAACAAGATTTCGAACTCACGTTATTTGTTACCAATGAGCGTGATTTAACACAAAACGAAATCGCTCTAATTACGGAATGGTCCTTCATTTACCATACTGATGGGTCTAAAACAAACGGAGTTGGAATGTTACAGATCCTATTACTAGGATATCAACAGCACTGAGAAACACTCCAACAATATTCCAAGAGGAACTATTAGCAAAAGATTTTTTTGGGCTCCAGAATTTTTATTGCGTCTACTAGCCAGGCTGCTTTAAAGTCTACAACTTATGAGTATGAAATAGTCTGGAGCAGCAAACAATTCCTTAAGCATTTAGCTAACTAGCCAGGACATAAAGGAATTGTCCAAAATGAGATTGCTGATGATCTCGCAAAGGAAGGAGCTTGTACTCCTTTTATCGGACCAGAACAATTTTGTGGTATCTCAAATTGCATCGTGGAAGAAATCCGAAAATGGAAAAAGGAACTTAATGCATCCTACTGCAAAAAAATATTCCGTGCCAAACACAGGCAAATAGGTTATCACAACCATTAGCTTACTACGCTAAATTGCTCTTGGATCTTCAGAAATCTGATCTCAGAATAATCACAGGAATTCTCATTGGACACTGCTCACTCAGATACCATCTATGTAAGATAGGCAAAGTGGACAGAGGAACATGTACATTCTGCGATAATGCAGATGAGACGGCAGAACACATTATCTGCAATTGCAAATATCTGGAGCAGGTCCACTTTAAGGCTGATCTGGTTACAGATCTAGCTCCTAACCGGATAATAGGCTTTCTCAGAAGACTAGATCCATCTATCTATCTCTTTGACTAAAATATAGATGTAAGGTATACACAAGAGATCTTATAGGTCCATCTCATTGGACACTGCTCACTCAGATACCATCTATGTAAGATATGCAAAGTGAACAGTGGAACATGCACATTATGCGATAATGCAGATGAGACTGCAGAACACATTATCTGCAATTGCTAATACCTGGTGCAGGTCCACTTTGAGCCTGATCTGGTTACAGACCTAGCTCCTAACCGGATAATAGGCTTTCTCAGAAGCCTAGATCTATCTATCTATCTCTTTGACTAAAATATAGCTGTAAGCTATACACAAGAGATCTTATAGGTCCATCTCATTGGACTGGCCTGATCTGGTTACAGACCTAGCTGCTAACCGGATAATAGGCTTTCTCAGAAGCCTAGATCTATCTATCTATCTCTTTGACGAAAATATAGATACAAAAATTAAAAGTAAAATCGCTTGAAAAAGTATATATTTATGATGCGACAAAAGGAAGTTCTTGAAAATGATGTTAATGTAAAATTTTCTTAAGTGAAACTTTCATTACATCGCCTTAAAATTTTTCGTCCATCTATCACATGTCGCGTTACAACCGGCCGTGGAGTAGGGGAGAAGTGAAAGGCGCAAGGCCAATATGGCGGCGCCCAGGGCTCGCATCAGCTGACCGTGTAGTGTTTATATTCTCACTCATTCGTGTAAGTGCTCCGAAGTATTTGTGTATTTTACCACGTTTTATTTAACTCGCTTTCTTATATGTCGAGTGGAACTTTGTAAATGATATTAAACTTACTTTCCGATGGGTTAGAGACTTAAAGTTTTCAACATAATTCAGAATTGGATGACAATGAAAGAAAATATGGATATCGTTGGAGATCTTGTCTGCTATTGATTTCCCATTATCATTCCCATTTTCCAAAAAAAAGATTCACTTGCATCATGGTTTCATAAAACAACACAATGATTTTTTGTTGTTGTAAATAAATGGATATTTAAAAGTTTTCGCTCGATGTTTTTAAATAACAGGAAATCGGAAGAAAAACATAAACAAAAAGGTTTCGTAGAATGCATCAAGAAATGGCGTAAAGATGATTTAAATGTTCCATTATATGCTAATTAAAGAAATAAATGAATTGTATTAAAGTAGCATAATAAACAAACATGTCATTCGTAAGGAGAACAACAATGTTAACGATGGTTAGGGTCAGACACGGTGAGAATTTACTTCTAAAGAATTTTTTAATGTGGGAAATTGAGAAAATTAACTTTTTTTATTTACCATTTCTTGTGAAGTACGGTATAGATAAGAAAAGGTCAAGTTTGATTGTATAACTCATTGTATACTCAAATCACTTTACAAAAGATAATAATTCAAGATAGTAAATCTACTTTGGTTCGTTTTGGGGTGCAGTTGTATTAAAAAAAGGGTACTCGTATTAAAAAGAAACGTTAACGTCATACTATTTGTGTAAAAGTAGCTCACAAATCTCATATAGCGCTATAAGCCTATCTGGCCCTCGGCTTCGAGATCTTTCACTCTCTCTTTCCATTTTTTCCTGTTCCTCGCCTCGTTTTCCCAGTCCCTTACTCCCACTGTTCTCAGGTCTCTCCTAACCTCCTCCAACCATTTTTTCCTTGGTCTTTCTCTTCTCTTTTTACCATTTTCTCCACCTTTTAGCACTCGTTTTGCCCATCTATCTTCTGTCATTCTACCTATATGTCCCAACCATCTCGCTCTCTGTGTTTTAATTATACACTGTGTCCGTAAAGTACGGAACAAATTCATTTTTAGCTAAACAGACCATTTTAAAAAATTATCCTGAAACACGTCGATTTTTGATTTTAATTTACCGTATTTTAAAATAATAATCTAATATACAGGGTGGATTACTTTCGAGTAATGACGTCACCGTCATTTTTTTTAAATGGAACACCCCCATTTTGTCTCAATTTTCGGATTACTCTAGCTGAGCTGATTCCAAAAATGTATCACATGTTGATTCCAATTGGTACAGGGTGGTCAAAAATACAATAGTTTTTTTTTGGAAACAGCTCATTTTTATTAATCTAAAAATGTAACAAACTACAGGGTGTTACATTTAAACCAATTGCCGCTAGACAATAACTATTTTTGATAATATTGTTAATTTAACTAATAAAGAATGTTACGCGTTACTTTATGAGCACACACAAAACTATTGTATTTTTGTCCACCCTGTACCAATTGGAATCAACATGTGATACATTTTTGGAATCAGCTCAGCTGGAGTAATCCGAAAATTGAGACAAAATGGGGGTGTTCCATTTAAAAAAAATGACGGTGACGTCATTACTCGAAAGTAATTCACCCTGTATATTAGATTATTATTTTAAAATACGGTAAATTAAAATCAAAAATCGACGTGTTTCAGGATTATTTCTTAAAATGGTCTGTTTAGCTAAAAATGAATTTGTTCCATACTTTACGGACACAGTGTATATGGGTTATACTGGGGTGCTTATACAATTCTGATAGTTCTCTGTTTGTTCTTCTTCTGTACATTCCATTTTCTTTAATTCCGCCATAAATCTTTCTGAGCATTTTACGTTACCATATTTCTAGTTTATTCTGCTCTTTTTTGTTCTTTGTCCAAGTTTCACAAGCGTAGGTAACTGACGGTCTTATTATTGTTTGGTACATTCTTATTTTAGCTGTTCGTGATATGTCTTTTGAGTTTAACATCTTTGATAACGTTCCTGCTGCTTTACTGACTTTTGTTAATCTTTTTTCTATTTCCTTTCTTCGTCTCCTTTATTTGTGATAGTGACTCCCAAATATTCGATTTGTTCCATTTTTTCTATTCTGTAGCTATTATTTCCATTACAATTTATAATAATATCGATTACTTCATTGTCCTTCATTACGATGTATTTTGTTTTTTTCTCGTTGATTACTAGACCATGTTCTCTTCCAGTAGCTTAAATACGCTTAGAAGTTCTTTCCTGGATCTTGCCATGAGTACTATGTCGTCTGCATATGCTAGACATTGATGTTTATTCCCATAAATTAAACCTCGGGTTTTTATACCACTTTCTCTTAGTTTGATTTCTTGAACTAGGTTAAAAAGGGTTGTAGATAATGGGTCTCCTTGTCTCAAACCTTTCTCTATCTTGAATTCGTTAGAAGTACTGCCCTCCAAAGTTACTTTGCTCTCGGTTTTTCGGATGGTCATTTCCACTAGCCTTCTCAATTTAACTGGTATATTTAACTTCCTCATTCCCTCATAAATTTTTCTTCTTTTGGTACTATCATAGGCCTGTCTGTAATCGATGAATAGCATATGCAGACTTAGATTTTGTTCGGAAACATTCTCCTGAAGTTGTTTCATAACGAAAATTTGGTCCATTGTCGATCTACCTGCTTTAAAACCTCCTTGGTATTCTCCTACATTTTCTTTGTTGCATTTGTCTAATCGATTTTTAAGTATTTTTGTCAGAACTTTGTATATTACATCTACGATAGCTATTGCATTCTTCCTTGGTACCTCTTTTGTGGATTGGAATGATTAATGCCTTGTTCCAATTTTCAGGGATCTTTTCTTCTCGCCATACTTGTTTCAACAACTGCCATATTCTCTCAGTTAATTGTTCGCCTCCATATTTTGAAATTTCTATTGGAATATTGTTGTCTCCTGCTCTCTTATTATTCTTTACATGTTTTAAACTTTCTGTCACCTCCTTTTTTCTGGGACCGCTATGGCTAGATCTTCTTCTTCACAATTTTCTTCCTCTGCTTCATTATCATTTTCACTTAGTTCTTCCTCGCCATCAAATCTCATAGATTGTCAAATTAGAGCCTACATCTATGAGTTGCATTTTTGACAACCCATGACATTTTATCTCCAGCCGGTTTTACGAAAATGGGATGACGTCTCTTTCTAATACTTATAACCTTTTTTTTAATACAACTGTAGGTACTTTTATCTATCAAGGTAATCTTGTACCGTTTATATCAAAATATCCAAATAAATTATGTTTGTAAACAAAGTAGTATTTTCTCGAACAATGTTTCCCATTAATCAAGTCCAAATTGATACCATGGGGTTGATTAAACAATAATAAGCGGTATACCACGCCATTTTTTGTCCTCAATCCTACCTTTATCTGGTTTGTAGATTTTTTTGTAAATACTTTTTGTAAATACTTTTTGTAAATACTTTTTTGCTATTAAATGGGAATTAATATTTTGTATTGCTAGTGAAAAAAAAAACCAATCCAAACAGAAGATAAGTTTTGGTTAGTTAAATAAATTATCAATAATTATTTGGTCATTTACTATATATAAAATATAACCTTCAATTAGAAAAAATAAGATTATCTAGTAGTTTTATAAACAAAGTTGTCATAGTTATCAATAATTAATAAATAAAAGTTTCAAAAGAGCCGAAATTATATTTAACTTAATTTCCAAAGTATATTAGGTATATTAATTACGTGTTACTAAGAGGATAGTGACGAAAAATACAACTTTGTAATGCTTATTTCAATATTGATTACAATGATGTTTCATTTGAATTTTAGTTTAGTTGTTGTTGATTTCATTTAAAAATAAGTTCATTTTATGATAGTTGAGAAGAAATCTGAGGAATTTGTTGTGTTTTGAAATCTGGTTTCTCAAACTACTGAATTTGTTAATGTAACTGTGCATTCTAAAGGACCCAATACTCAAAATTTCATCCTAGAATTCTAAAAAACCGTGGACTATATTGAACCAACATATCTCAGAAGTCATAAAAAATAGATTTTTTAAACAGATTTTGAGTTGAAAACACGCGTTGAATAATATTAAATTCAGGTCTATTATAATGTATTGTAAACAGAAAAAGATTAAAATAAAAGATAATGTTATATGTACATTTGTGTGTATGAATGCCTATGTTTATACATTATGTATATCCATACATTGGTTTAAATTACCGGGATGTCAGTAGTTAATTATGTGCATTAAATTTGAATATAAATATATGAAGGGCTACTTTATTGTATCATATTTTCTGTGTTTTAGTGTTTTCGTGTTATCTTTTATATGATTTTTATTGGGTTTTTAAAATCTATTGAAGTTTCAAGCAATACCAGAAACATTTTAGCAATTTTACATCACCATTCGATAAATTTTAATATTTACAGATGTTTTACTTATTTACTTATTTATTGTTTGTTATACTATATTTCTTTTCCCGTAGGAACAAAGTGCCTCATTATTTATTCAAAAGTACTATAAATATAGGGTGAGTCTTTCTTCTTTCTATGTGGAATAAAATGATAAAACAGGTCGGTTTTACCAAAATTAAATCGACACGTCCTGTATCGCCTCAAATACTATAGGGTCGTAATAAT
Organism: Lochmaea crataegi; assembly: GCA_947563755.1. Taxonomy (NCBI): domain Eukaryota; kingdom Metazoa; phylum Arthropoda; class Insecta; order Coleoptera; family Chrysomelidae; genus Lochmaea; species Lochmaea crataegi. The sequence goes on from OX387425.1 coordinate 26,212,032, forward strand.
CGGTACAATGGTTAAGGATTCAATAATATGATAAGCCGGTGGCCAGTGTCGTGCAGTCAGTTTAAGAGTTCTGCCGAGTAGGGATGGGTCTTACAGTTTTTTTTATTATGGTGAATAATTTTGTGACCGCATAGTTGTCAAAACTTTCATTGTTTAGCAGTACCTAGAATACCTAGTTAATACCCATTTTAAGTAACGGATTATAGCAGGTATTTTGGCCCAATTGAATGGTCTCCGTAAAATCGGCTTTTAATACCGGGTGTCCCAGAGGTTTCTGACCCATTTTAACTAAGTCGTGCTACTTTCAAACACATTCGGTATTTCAAACGTAGGTATTAAATAGTAGGCAAATTTTGTTATTGTTTTTTAATTTATTGAAACGTATGTGCCAGACATCTTTTTCTAATAAACAATCATCATTAAAAACCAAATAACTCATTTTTCATCTAAACTTCAATAAATTATACATTTTCGGAACGGGGAAGAGTTCAGCTTTCAGATAGAACAAAAATATATAGGGTGTTCCATTGTAGAAATAGACGATATTTGCATTTGAAAAATACCATTTTTTTAAAATATCCTATATAATATTTCACTAATTTAACATTTATACTGAAAAAACTGGAATAATGGAACAAGACAAAAGAAAGATATTCATAATAGGAGATTTCAACAGCAGAGTAGGTATAGGAGATGACAAATGCGAAACAATAATTGGAAAACATGGAGAAACAACTAGAAACAACAATGGAAAACGAATTCTGGACTTCTGCCTCATAAATAATTTGATTATAACCAACACATTTTTTACACACAAAGATATACATAAGTATACAAGGGAAGTTAAAAGTAGAAATGAAAAATCAATAATAGATTACGTAGCCATAGAAAGCAGATACAGAAAAACAATAATAGACACAAAAGTAAGAAGAGGACCGGAAATTGGTAGTGATCACTTTGTAGTAATGTCTAAGTTTAAAGAAAATACATTAAAACAGAACAAAGAGAAGTCTATACATCAGCAGAAAACACAAAGTAGCACTATCAAATCATATAAATTAAGATAAAGAAATTTCAGAAAAATACCAACAAGAGATAAAGGGAAGACTGAAAATATAGAAACAAACAATGGAAGCATAGAAGAAAACTGGAACTACTTTAAAGATATATTACTAGAAACTGCAGGGGACGTATGTGGCACAAATAATAAAAACAATAGCATACAACAAACACCTTGGTGGAAGGAGGAAATTAAAGAACAAATAAGGTTAAAGAAAAAAGCATGGAAAAAGTATCTAGCGAACAGAACAAGAGAAAACTATGAATATTACAAAACAGAAAGAAAGAAAACAAAAGAATTAATAACAGCCTCTAAAAATGATAAATGGGAAAAATTCGGGGAAAAACTGGAAAAAGATTGCACAGGAAACAAAAAATTATTTTACCGAATGCAAAGGTCGTTAAGAACAGAAAAAAAATTTACAATTTATAAAAAACAAAAATGAGGAGATACTAACAGAAGAAAGAGAAATTATGGAAAGAGGGAGAGAGTATTACCAGGATTTTCGCAACGGACCCCAAGAACTGGAGGAACACATAGGGAACAATGGCCGAGTTGAAGACATCAACAAAACAATAGATAAAGAAGAATTAGGAAAAGTTATCAACGAGCTAAAAAATGGAAAATCACCAGTCAGAAACTTCTGGGACACTAATAATATGATACTTGCCTAACTTTTGCACTATTAAATAAACCTGACAAATGAGACCATTCAGGTCTTTACCGAAAAATGTAACGCCAATGGTTTATTGCCGCTTTATGGCTATCGACCCTTTCTTGTGATCCTATGCAAAAGGAAATCTAGAATAATAGTAGTTATTTATGTACCAAGGGCGAAAAATTGTCTATTATAGTCGATCCTGCAAGTTGATAGCCGAGGTTAGCAATCAGGCAAGACACTAGACAGTTCTTCGCCGAGGTGCATATTACATTTTTTCGTCTACCTTTACAAAAAATTACTAATTTCTGATTGAAAAATCGACTATTTTTGAAGGCAAGTACTTTTCGTCCGCAAACTCGACCGCCGTGCAAAAGATAAGTTTCATCTGGAGCATCACGAAGAAATCTATCTATTTTATCTCTACTAAATACTCTAAATTTTTTCGCTTTGTACCGACACCTTGTTTTTTCATGTCTGCGGACGAAAAATACTTGCCTTCAAAAATAATCGATTTTTCATTCGGAAATTAGTACGTAAAATGTCATTTTTTTGTAAAGGTCGACGAAGAAAGAATTTATAATATTGTACGCAAACATTTATGAAGGACCGGTTTGTTATATCTTATGATTTCTAATATAAGGATTGATACTGTAGAACCGGTAATCTCAACGTTAGAAGCTCGGATTTGACCAGCCCGTCGCTTTTTAACAAACGTATTATGTTTTTTTCATTTAAACAAATCACCAAATATGTATTTTCGAGATCTAAGTGTTTCCAAAATTGAAAATGACAGGGTGTGTAAATTATGTAATGATAATTATTATACAGTACGAGGGAGAAAATTTAAAATTAGCTATAACCGATAAGTGTTAAAAAAACAAGACTATTTGGTAGGGATACGGGTATACAAACATAACATGCGGGAGAGGTAAGCAAATTTTAAAAGCGCCTCTCCTAGTTAAACCCTAATTTTATTTAATTTTATTTTCAATCTACATGTTGAAGTTCGTTAGTGTCAATACTATGAAAAATATTTGAGGCACATGGCGTTATAGATGTGTTAGGAAGAGACAACATGTGTTTCCAGAACTATAGAGGCATAAGAGTAATTAACTCAATGGGGAGGCTGAACGGTAGGATAATGGAAATTAGAATATAGAATGGTTGACCTGGAAAAAGCATACGACAGGGTTATAATCTACAATCTACAAGCCGCAGAAGGGACTTCAAAAAAAGATATTTAGAACATTTTCCAGCCAGGAAGGAAGGTAGCAAGGCTCTGAATTTTTTTTTTATATTTTTTAACTGAATTGTTTATAGCTTTTGCAATTTTTGCCAGCTCCAATTTTCCAGTTAAACAGATTGAATACACCCTAAAACATAATTTTCGGTGGTCCAGGTCAGGTTTGAAATGAAATTGCAATTGTGAACCAGTCAGTGCAAAAGTATTTACTGGTTTAATATAACAACCTAATTACCAAGATACATTTTTTATGATTAAAAAGGTATATATTTATTTAAAACATCATTATATACAGAAAAACGGTTAAAGTGTAACAAAATCTAAAAGCGTTTGTGGGCCAACAATTTATGTATTCATTTCTTTTGACTTTATTCAATATATTTAGCAAACACATTATCATATTTTTAAAAATGAGTTTATTGAACATTTACTATTAGATTAATAAGTTCAATGAACCACAACCTAAGATAACAAGCCTTATTACACAGTTTTAATATACATCTAATAAAATTATATAATATTTATAAAACACACAAGTTTAAGGTCAATGCTAATATTTAATCATTACAAATCGAATTATGTTTCTATGATTACAAAATTTGGTAAATTGGTGTATATCAATGCCAAAAAGCGACTTATATAAAAATTATTTCGATAATAGTTATTTATGTACCAAGGGCGAAAAACTGTCTATTATAGTTGAGCCTGCAAATTTATAGCCGAGGCTAGCAAGCAGGCGAAACACTAGACAGTTTTTCGCCGAGGTAATATTACATTTTTTCGTTGACCTTTACAAAAAATTACTCATTTCCGAATGAAGGCAAGTATTTTTCGTGAGCTGTGCAAAAGATAAGTTTCATCTGGGGCATCACGAAGAAATCTATTCATTTTATCTCTACTAAATACTCTAGATTTTTTCGTTTTGTACCAACGCCTTGTATTTTCAAAAATGCTATAAGTTTCGGAAATTTGGATATGTTAACGTTTTAGCGGACAAAAAGTGTCTGCGGACGAAAAATACTTGCCTTCAAAAATAATCGATTTTTCATTCAGAAATTAGTACGTAAAATGTCATTTTTTCTAAAGGTTGACGAAGGAATTTTTTTAAACGTCAGAATTTTTGTGATGTTTCAAAATAAGTAAAACTTAAGTAATAAACTCATATGTTACAAAGACAATCGCTTAGTACAGAATTACGCAAATCAAGTTACGATTAGCTCCAAATTGTTTTAATGACATTGGAGTTGTAGTACAAACGGATAAGTTGGAGAAAAATGTTCAAGTTTGCCATTAAGGTGGCCAGAAATATTTGAAATATTTTTTGCTAATGTCAATTGTTGAACTGTTTTATTTTTAAATATGATCATAATAATAATTTTTTTTCACTACTAGCCTCTAAACCTAACTTTATTGACTTTTGTTGAGGTAATAAAGTTGTTCATTATTAACCAAGGTACAAAAATACAGAGCCTACTTGTTTATAACTAAATCTCAATCCATTTAATAGAATGTGAGGTTAACTTGTGCACAGCTGTCATGTCATGTGAAACGGGAGTCGACAAACTAATATTTAAAAAATAAAATGCCAGTAGTGAAGTAGTGAAAAAAATGCTATATGAGCCACGGTAGAAAAGTGTATTAATGTCTCGGATCCATTAAAGACCTCGAAGCTTCGCTTCTCGGTCTTTAATGTACCTCGACAATAATACCTCACTTTTCTACCTTGGCGCATAATTACTATTATTTACGAAATATGAAAAAGTGCAGTGTATAGATTTAAAAAAATGTAAACAAACAAACAAAATCACTGAAGTTGTAAGGAGCTGGACGCTTGGAAGTCCAGTGGTGTAGGATGCAAATGGCATATATTTTGTTTTATCGACATTTAGTTGTATTTGAGCCATTCTGTTACAGTTTGGAAATCATTTTCAGTTGCATCCTTGAGCGCTTTCCACGTTTTTTCGGTATAAAATATGGCAGTGTCATCAGCAAAACTTATGATTTTGCCTTTAGAATTTAGATGTAGTAAGCTGTTAATGTACACTGTAAATAGTACTGGTCCTAGTACAGTACCTTGAGGTACACCAAAAGTAACAGTTTTTGCTTCGCTAATTACATCAGCAACCTGTACATAATGTATGTAGTCTGTCACTTAAAAAACTTCTGATAAAATCATATGCAACACCTCTTATTCCATAAAAATGTAACTTTTTAAGCAATAGTTCATAATCCACTGTGTCAAAGGCTTTAGAGAGGTCAAAAAAGACACACAATGAAGGTTCTCGTTTTTCTAATGCATTGTAGACATTTTTCACCAGAGACATGGTCCTCTGTGGTTTTTCCCTTTCTAAAGCCATACTGGCTAGTAGAAATTATATTATATTTTTTTTAAATTAACTAAGCGATTTTTAAATATTTTTTCCAGAAAGTTAATGGCGTTACAATTTCATTGGATATTTCTTTAAGTGTTTCTGATCTTATTCCATCTATTCCAGGTGATTTTTTGTTTTTCAACGATTTTATAATGTTTTCAACTTCCTCCTCATTTGTTGAGAAAATGTAAATGGTTGGATCAAGATTTTGAATATTGTCATTATAATTAGGTGCAGGGACGATTTTGTCGGCATATTTTTTTCCTATACTAGCAAAAAATTCATTGAACTCATTAGCTATATCTTCTTTATTTTCTATTACTACATCATTTTTCTGAATTTTTTGAATTTCATCATTTGGACGTAATGGACTACATATTTTATTTACACATGTCCAAAGAATTGAAGATGAATTTCCATTTTTAGCAATTATATCATTAATGTAAGATTTTTTTGATTTTTGTATTTTTGTTAAATTATTTTTATATTTTCGATATTTATTTCTTAGATTTATATCTTCTGGTTTGTTTTTAATTTTTACATATAACATATTTTTTTCATTGACGGATTTTAATAAAGCCTTTGTAATCCACGGTTTATTTTTTAATTCCCCTTTAAAAATCTTCACAAAATTTGTGTTTGCGTTTATAGCTGTGTTTAATATATTGATAAATTCATCAGTCATTAAATCAATATCTAGTGAATTGTATACATTTTGCCAAGTTTGGTTTTGCAACTGTTTTTTTAACTTGCTGTAGCAAGCTAAAGCTATCGGAAAGTGGTCAATTATTTCAAAATAATTATAATTTGCTTTTTTCACAAAGAAGTGATCCAAGCCTGTTTTACTAGTTGGTCTAGTGACTTGATTTATATACGATACAAAATTATTTGTATTCAGTATGTTTTTGTAATCCTCTACAAAGTCATTATCTATTAAAAGATCTATATTTATGTCTCCTAAAAATATATGTTCGTCTGATTCCATAGTATTATTTAAGTAAGTATTTAGATGCTTATTGAATTTCTTTGAACAAAAATTTATTCTTAATAGTTTAATTAATAAACCTTTCAAGGTCCGAGTATTTATTGCTAAGCAAAACATAAAATTTACACAACATTTTGAATAACTCCTAAATTAAAAGATGAAGGCTTACAAATAATTAAAAAGTAATAAAATTTATTACATACTTGTAATAATAAAAAATACAGGTATGAAATAGGATATTGAATGTCATGTCAAATTTATATTAATATTTACGCTTAAAATTTGTTAGTTTAGTTCTAAATTATTCGCAATATAGATGATTTTTCCACTTTTCCAATATACATATGAATGACAGAAGTCGCTCGTCTCCGTAGAGGGGTACTAAAAACCATTCGTTTTATTCCGTTGAATTGAGTCTATAATGAAAATAAATTATTCGTTTTCATATATCCTACACTTTTTTTATATTGCAAACAAATCACTTAACGAAAAACCTGTTTGGCAGACCGTTAACAATTAACGGTGTAAGTTCGCGGGATTTTAGATTCTGTTCACTATTTATTCCTCCTAAAAATTTTGGATTATATATCAAACAGGAAATATAGTAATTATTGATGCTAAAAGATATTTATTAATTGTGCAAAAATATGAAGAGTGGAGGGATGGGAGGTTAACTCGAAACATGAGGAAATGGTAAGTATTTTCTCTACTTTCTGATTTCGCATCACTATGTATTTATCACTATTCAAAGCAAACCGCCAACGTTGAAGTTTTGGCATTGGAGGTGTGCCACATGTTGTTGATGTTGGTTCATTATTTGTTGGTTGCCATCCAGTAAGAGGAAAATTTTGAGTACTGGACCCTTTTTGGAAAAGATATGTCTTATAGATTTGTAGTATTTTGTAAGTAGAACAGTTGGTGGTAAAATACTACCTGTTGAAATTTTTAATTCAGAAGGCTGTAAGACACTCTATTCTGTTACCCTGTGTATATTCTGTTTTTCGTCTCTGAAGATCCATCCGAGTTACCAAAAGCCAGGAAGAATCACGTTCAGTTCGGTTGGAAACAAGTGGGAATAAATATTTGGATTTGACAAGGCGGAAATAGTGGAGAATGTGTCCTTCTAAGTTCTAATATTTATTGTTTTTTCTTTTAGTCATTGAAGTCTGTAAAAAAGAATTTATTTATTGGGTAATTTTCTATATTAAATTAAAATTATATATGTTATATAAAATGGATATTCTTGTTTTATTTTCCCCACTTCAATATACGAGCAATATCATTCAAAATTTGAGTTACTTCGTATTAAATGTAAAAATTTTTAGTAAATTTGAATATGCAGCCAAAAACTGTAAAATAATACGAATGTTCCGACTGTATTTGACGTTAGCATCAGGCTCTAAAGATGGCGGCACTCGTAAATTAATGATACAAAATGGCAATGAGTCACAAAATGCTTTCCAAGATTATGTAACAGACATTGTTTTTTTTTAATATATTTTACAATTTTTCAACATAAATCTCTATCATTAACATTCTTGGCACTTTTATTCGATTCAGACCGCCGAGATAACTAATTTTGCCGTAGTAATCAAAATTTATCATTCAATAAACTATATCTGCGACACTGTATCGATTCTTAGAAGAATGCAGAGTCGCAGCTTGAGATTTTTTGAAAGGGCAAAAAATACGGATTTAAAGTAGTGTGTTCCGAAAATGTTCATTTCGTTATTGTATCAAGCGTGAATAATAAACCTTAATTGCTTTTATATACAACGTCGGCTACGTTGATAAAAAAGGCATTATAAAATCACAAGACTTGTTGATTCCAGAACAAGGTCAATGAAATATAAATTATTTGCTTGTAATTAATAATTATTCTCAGTACACTTGTTAATTGGTCATGTTAGAGTTAAAGTTAGCTGCAGATATTACAATTAAATTCAATAAACCTACCGGAATATGCAATTTCTTGAAATTTTAGTTTCTATGAAAAAGAAACCTAGCTGTGGTTGGTATTGCTGAAAAAATACACGATACAGGCAGTGTATTGTGTGGAAGAAAGGTACTATTCATTCATTCATTCGTTTGGGTTGTGCTCAACAGCCCAGGCTCTTGAACTGAATCTTTGTACCATTTCCCATGTTATCTACTTCCATCCCAGAAGCTTCGTGTATTATATATAAGCCACTAGTTTGACTGGAGGGATTTTCAGTAGTTGTAATGGTTGTATTAATTCCTCTATAAAATGCTCCCGTCTGAGTCCTTGTAAGTTCTCGCAAAAGCACAGTATGTGAGTAGGTGTTTCATCATAGAGTTCACATTTTCTGCACATAGATTCACTAACTTTGCCCATTTTGTGCAGATGTTTCCTCAAGGTGCAGTGTCCAGTCACCTGTCTTCAAATGTCTCTTACCCAGATTCAATAGCCTTGACTACCTTGTTCAGTAAACTATTTGTATGGAGGTGTTCTTGTGTACACCTCCATTTGAGTTGCAATCTTTTGTGATTCCACAAAACGGTTCCGGACCTAAGAAGTCTCATTTAGAGCCTTCTTTAGCTAACTGGTCCACCATTTCATTACCTGCAATCTCCTCATGTGCCGGCACCCATATTAGAGACACTTTGTTGTCTCTTGCCAGCCTTTTAAGGGACTCTTTGCAGTTTTTCACCAATCTAGACCTAGTTCTTGGATTACTGATGAGAAAGGTACTATTCGACAGTGGTTATCGAAAGGGCAAGTGGTTATAGAAAGGACAGAGTCATTATTGCAAAAGGCAGATTCGCAGGAACAATCTTGCAGCAAAACATCACTGTGCAGGAAAAGTATTAAGGCAATAAACTCGTTTGGGACTCCTTGGAAACCTTAGGACAATCAAAACAGGTTACGAGGGCAATGAAGAGCCAGATTCCCTAGCCCGAGAAAGAGCACGATGTGCTCTCATTGGTCCAAAATAATTCTGTGGTATAGCGAAAGCGCTGCAAAAAAACCAATAGCAGTACTTCGATCGAAAAAGCAGTCTCGAGAATGGTGGGACAAGGCCTCAAAAAGTCAATCAAAGAACAATTTCCAAAATTCACGGAGTACCTACTAGACAAGGAACTCTAACATAACATGGGGGCATACACAATGTAAATGTCTTAGTGGATGGGCTCTTAGAAGCACATAAGATTAATATGGATCTTAATCTTAACTAGACATATCACTCTATAGCAATGGCACAAGAAACGAAAGTAAATATTTGGGGAATATTAAGTGTTACAGATCTACCTGCCACTGTGAATACATATCGACTGTAAGACGCAGTCGCGGTTAATGGTAACTTATAATACCGATCCGAACATCGATAGGTAGGAAACGACGTAGCGCTGGGCTTGGCGTAAGGGCTTGCAACTGAGGGGTCCCGGGTTCGATTCCCCTATGGTTTTGCTTTTTAATTTTTCGGAATATTCAGCTTATATATCAGAAGTGGGATTTGATCTACGGAATGTCCACATGAGGCCATAATGTGATGTGATAGTGAGAAGGGGTGACTGGAATGGGCGTGCAGGCGTCAGGCTCACCAGGAGAGCGAGATAGGCGTAGAAAGACAAGGCATCAGGCTCACGAACGCGTAGGTGAGGTAGGTGTACGCACAAAAACGTCAGGTCCAGCACTCGAGGACGAGGACGAGGAGAGGAGCAGGATGACCGAATGTAAGTCGCAGTCGCGGTTAATGGTAACTTATAATACCGATCCGAACATCGATAGGTAGGAACCGTTGTAGCGCTGGGCTTAGTAACTGAGGAGTCCCGGGTTCGATTCTCCGATGGTTTCGCTTTTTCAATTTTCGGAATATGTAGCTTATACGATCATTCACGTTTTTGAGGAATCTGTAACAATTTTTGTTCTCGAGTATGTTTAAAAAAATCTGCCTGACCCTAATGTAATAATTATAAAAATTTTTGTAATACTTCACTGTAAATACTGAACTATTCTCGAGGAATTCGTGATCCTCTCGACCCAGCTCGTAGGACGACAAAGTCGGAACAATTTAAAAATTGGCCGACAATAGTGACGTGATCATCGAAGAATCTCCGTTTTAACGTTCTTTAAAACATTCCTTTTTGTAGATACTCGAGATTGCAATCGCAAACCACTACCAGCGGCTGGCGCTGGCAGGTTAATACTTATTGTGTCATCACGTGTATTGTCTTTTTGTAAGAGACGTGCTGCGAGAGCGTAGAAATTGAATTGATTGATTTTTACTTGGATTTCTCAGATTATGTTTATGTAATGTAACCTATTGTTATATCACTGAAAACACTCAGTTTTATCAATAAACAAAAAAAATTAATTTGGCAATAATGTTGACCCTTTTGAAAGTATTTTTTGTACAATATACACTAGAGATCCAATATAGAAATATATGTTCTTGTTCAAGCCATTAAGGGACCTCTGAAGAGAGACAGCATCCGTTTCAAGGTACAGGGGACAGAAGTTATCCCCAAATGGACGATTAAGTACCTAGGAGTCCATGTGGATGACAGGTGGAGGTTAACACATCCGAGAAGCGTGCGATAAAGCCAGCGAGCGAGCCAGCATACTCATGAGAATCTTTCCAAACATAGGCGGGTCCAGCACTGGGAAGAGGCGGATGCTACTTGGAGTGGCTAACTCCATCCTGCTGTATGCAGCACCGGTATGGGAGGAAGCGCTCAGGTTCAGAGCGGAAAGAGAGAGGCTGTCCAGAACTCATCGGAAAATGACCCTGAGAGTGTGTTGTGCCTACAAAACAGTCTCGACTGCAGCGGCACAGGTAATAGTGGGAGCGGTCCCATTGGAGCTACTGACAAAGGAGCGCGCGAGACTCCACAGACAAAACGACAGCAATCGTTATCTCAGAAAAGCCACTGAGAGGCATATTACACTGGAAATGTGGCAGGACCTATGGAACAAGGAGGAAAGAGTGGCGCAGTGGACCAAAATACTAATCCCTAATATAGAGCCCTCGATCAGCTGTAAGTTTAAAGATACAAATTATTTCCTAACTCAATTCTTGAGCGGACATGGGGCGTTTGGGAGATTCACCCACAAAATTAAGAGGTCACCTAATGACACGTGCATGTACGACGATAGCGTAAAAGATGCTGAGCACACAGTATTTTACTGCAAACGTTCCGAGGAGAAAAGGGAGAAATTGGTGGACAACTCGGGAGAGCCACTAACGCCAGAAAATATCATCGGGTTCATGATTGGAAATGAGGTCTAGTCTAGTATAGTCACAGACATCATTAGAACTAAGGAGAAGGAAGAGAGTGAGTATTAGGCAATACATAGATAGGTTCTGTACCTAAGCAAGGTCAACGGGGAGAAACGACAAGCCAACGACCCTTTATCCCTGATGATATGCCTTCACTGCGGTGCCGGGGATAAAGGCGAAGAGGTGGTTAGGGTTTAGCTGGTAGGCGGCTGATTGGTGGCAGCGAAAGCTGTGTAGTGACTCTTCCTGGCTAGCAGACAAAGGACGCAACACCTCAACCGAATCTGTAACTAGGGATAGGGACATCTTCCCTAGGTCTTCTGAAGATTCCCCCCACCAAAAAAAGGCTAAGCCATTTAGGAAGTGAAAATGATTCCTTTCTCTTCTTAAAAAATATTATACAGGGTGAATCATGAGGAACCGTACATACGCCTACCTCCTGTGGAGACCCCTATGGGAAATGTCAAATGGCCATTGAAAAGTGTCTGCCTCCCATATTTTAATAATATACAGTTGTGAATTTTTACTGATGTGCAGTTCTTCATGACTCACCCTGTATGGAATACAATTAAACAGTCTGACCTAGGACAAACTGTGTCTTGCAGGTGGTTCTAGAAACGAACAATGGTATGGGGCGTCGATGGCAAGTATACCGAGAATGATGGATTGGAAGAGGTGGTCCAGTTGCTTGGCCAGCAAGGTTTCCAGATTTTAATACATGTTTGTGTGTGGGGATATCTCAAATCAAACCTATAGAAACAAATTCAACACTTATTCCCTTCCCCTTCTTTAAAGACTTCATGTAGGACTCAAATATCCAATACTATATTTTTCGGGAGGGAGATTTTGGCAGTACTTTTCGACCATTGCATTTGCCGGAATCGGTGTATTTATAAAACAATAGCTTCGATTGGTGAAGTAGTTCAAGTAGTAAAAATTATGACTTAATTTTATTTCAGTGTTTTGTTGTAGTGTCCCTCGTATAATTTAGTAGGTAATCCACGAAATAGCTTAATTAACACTTATTGGATATATATGTTTATCAACAATGTGTTAGTAAGCATAAATATATAGTTTTGATTAGGACGAGACATTTTAAAAATATAATTATAACGAACTATACTGAGGTCAGTTGGACTAAATATATCATAGAGTTGCACAAGTTTGACTTGAATGTTTGAGATTGACTTGAAATTAAGTCAAACTCAAGTCAATCTCTCTGACAAATAATTCAAGTCAAATCAAACTGGGCAATGGTTACAGGTTTGAAAATTCAAACTGTTTGTCAAACTAGTTTGAAAGAGTTTGAAAAATAATTTATTCAGTAGATATACCTTAAATGGGTGAAATATTTATGTTAAATATAGAAAGTAGGTACAACAAATACATTTATTTGAAACAAAAAGAAAATACATTATTTTAAACATTCTTTTTAATGAACTCCAACTTGTCACCTCAAAATTCTTCGTGAAAAGTGAAGTTCTTACAAATTAATTGAAAGCAACAATAAATATATATAGATATATATAGATAGTGTCCTATTCCTGCGATCCTTGTGTGATATTTGTTATGGATTCTTGTTGAAGCCACGAATCTAAACACATTAATTAATGTTCTAATAGACTGGTCATTTAATCGGTTTCGTTTTTTTGTTACTGCCAAAGAAGCTCTCGAAAAATAGCGTTCTATGCAGGCTGATGTTGCTGGGGTGGCAAGAAAGTCTCTCGCCATTTTTGATAAAGTTGGAAATACAGTTTCGTGACGTTTCCACCACTTTATTATGTCATCGGTACTGCCAGCTCGTGATTCAGCTGCGTATTTGTCGATTTCGTATCTCCATGAATTTTCGTCTATATTTATTTTTGGAGATGATTGGAAAAGTCCAAACAAGTCTAAATCAAAATCGGTAACTTCATCAGACTTTTTTTCGAACACACTTACTGTACATTCAGTTTGGGTTTGGGTTTGGGTTTGGGTTTGGGGTGACTCTTTGACAGTGTAAGGTGAATAATAATTTTCTTTATAAATTTCTTCAAATTTCTTGATGGCTTCATCTTTTAAAGATTGTCCCCATGTCGTTAAAGAAAACGTTTCAATTTTATGACGAGGCTCCAAAATCAAAACGATACAATACATCCAGTTAGTCCTACTGTAATGCTTAACAATTTTATCGCGAGCTGCCTGAAGGGCAAGAATTATTTTTGCATCAAGTTCGTCTGTATTTTCTTTATTATCTAGTTCATGCTCATCGAGTATCATATTGATCCCAATAACCACCACATGAAGGGTAGAATATTTCAATCCTTCTCCTTCTCCTTCTCCTTCTCCTTCTCCTTCTCCTTCTCCTTCTCCTTCTCCTTCTCCTTCTCCTTCTCCTTCTCCTTCTCCTTCTCCTTCTCCTTCTCCTTCTCCTTCTCCTTCTCCTTCTCCTTCTCCTTCTCCTTCTCCTTCTCCTTCTCCTTCTCCTTCTCCTTCTCCTTCTCCTTCTCCTTCTCCTTCTCCTTCTCCTTCTCCTTCTCCTTCTCCTTCTCCTTCTCCTTCTCCTTCTCCTTCTCCTTCTCCTTCTCCTTCTCCTTCTCCTTCTCCTTCTCCTTCTCCTTCTCCTTCTCCTTCTCCTTCTCCTTCTCCTTCTCCTTCTCCTTCTCCTTCTCCTTCTCCTTCTCCTTCTCCTTCTCCTTCTCCTTCTCCTTCTCCTTCTCCTTCTCCTTCTCCTTCTCCTTCTCCTTCTCCTTCTCCTTCTCCTTCTCCTTCTCCTTCTCCTTCTCCTTCTCCTTCTCCTTCTCCTTCTCCTTCTCCTTCTCCTTCTCCTTCTCCTTCTCCTTCTCCTTCTCCTTCTCCTTCTCCTTCTCCTTCTCCTTCTCCTTCTCCTTCTCCTTCTCCTTCTCCTTCTCCTTCTCCTTCTCCTTCTCCTTCTCCTTCTCCTTCTCCTTCTCCTTCTCCTTCTCCTTCTCCTTCTCCTTCTCCTTCTCCTTCTCCTTCTCCTTCTCCTTCTCCTTCTCCTTCTCCTTCTCCTTCTCCTTCTCCTTCTCCTTCTCCTTCTCCTTCTCCTTCTCCTTCTCCTTCTCCTTCTCCTTCTCCTTCTCCTTCTCCTTCTCCTTCTCCTTCTCCTTCTCCTTCTCCTTCTCCTTCTCCTTCTCCTTCTCCTTCTCCTTCTCCTTCTCCTTCTCCTTCTCCTTCTCCTTCTCCTTCTCCTTCTCCTTCTCCTTCTCCTTCTCCTTCTCCTTCTCCTTCTCCTTGAAACTTTGAAAATACTCACATGTTCTTTCAATAACATCCCATTCTGTAGCATGTATTCGAAAATTTAAGATTATCGGTATTGTCACAAAGAGTATTAATCGAACGTTTGAATTGTAACGCTCAGGACAGCATTTCCAATGTAGAGTTCCATCTAGTTTTTACCTCCAGTTTGGGAATGGTCATGTGTAAATTGAATGAGTCGCAAAATTTTGCGAAGTTTAATGTTAACATTTCGGAGTTTTTAATTTTTTTTACAAATTATCTTAACCTTTGCAATTGTTGCAGTATTTTCAGATATTGTACTTTCGTTATCACTAGTATCAGAGTCACGTTGCGCAATATGATATTCAAACTTCAAACTGTTTGAAGAAGTTTGATTTCAAGTCAAACCTAAAGATACAGAAATCAAGTCAAGTCAAACTTTCTTGCCTAAAAAGTTTGATTTTCAAGTCAAGTCAAGTTTGTTGAGTAAAATCAAACTAGTTTGATTTGATGCATCTCTAATATATCAAGCTGAAGCTCAACTTGTGTTTTACTTCATCGCCCCGTTACTACTGAACCTTTACATTGTTATATTCATTGAAATTTAATCCCACTATACCTACCATACTTTTTAAACTCGTCTATAATTTTAATAATGTTTTATTAATAAGTTACGACACAGCATCATCTGCTAGTATTATCTATATTGCAGAAATCGTGATATTGTGGTGGCGGCAGTTACTTTTTACCTGATTACATGTGGGTAATTATTATTATTTACAGTGTAACCTTTCTCGATAAATGTAGTCAACAGTGATTGTAAAATGAAGACGCCTTGCAAAACTAGGTGTCCATAAGCGTACTTTGAAATTATACTAATAGGTTGAATAAAGTAGCAACTTTCGCGAGCAAATAAATGAGAACAAATTTCAAATTCAATATTTACTTATTAATTATTTATTTTTTGTGTAACACAAAATTATAATACTTCCTTAAATGATGTTAACTTTCTATTGGTGCTCTTCGATATTTCAAAAGTCAAAAATACAAAAGTACTATCTGTGTGTAGGAGTGGGGACAATTTTAATATTATTATTTCAACTTTTCAAAGGGTATATGTAATTTGGTTCCCATATTAAGAAGGGTCAGAAAAAATGTGAAATTTGGTTCCCAATGTTTTAGGTTTTCCTAATTTTTATGTTTAATTTGGTTTCCTACGTTTCACTCCTTTTATTACTCAATAAAACCTCTAGAGGTTTGGATGTTGGCCTCTGTTGGCCTCGTCCAGGAAGTCAAAAGTTTTCTCGATGGTTTTCGGTAACCTTGGCTGAATTTTTCTACGAACGGTGTAAATGTTTCTTCTGACACAAGCAACGTCATGTGTAGTAAATGTTGATAGTACCGTAAAACGTGGCGAATAGGATCGATGGGGTCAAAAAGGGTCGAAAGTTCATTGGAAATAATAGAAAAGGTGAGCGGTAATCGGACCGCCGACAGAAGCTTGCTTCTTATGCACAATAGAATGCGAGGTTGGGAAAACCATCAATAAAAATACGCGCAATAGAATGCGATGTTGCGAATTACATTAGGCCCAGTACGTTCTACTAAGTTTTATTTTATATTTTATTGACCATTTTTTCGGAATTTTTGACAATTTTTGATAATTTTTTCAAAATTTAGACAATTTTTGGCTATTATCGACCATTTTGTCCAAATTTCTAACAATTTTTGACCATTTTTTCAAATTTTAACAATTATTCACCAATTTTGACAGTTTTGACAATGATTGTTCATTTTTGACAATTTTTCAAAAATGTTGACCATTTTTTCAAAATTTTTGACCATTTTTTCAAAATTTTTGACCATTTTTTCAAAATTTTGACAATTTTTGACTATTATAGACCATTTTGTCCAAATTTCTGACAATTTTTGACCATTTTTTCAAATTTTAACAATTATTGACCAATTTTGACAGTTTTGACAATGATTGATCATTTTTGACAATTTTTCAAAAATGTTGACCATTTTTGACAATTTTTCAAAAATGTTGACCATTTTTGACAATTTTTAACTATTATTGACCATTTTTTACAATTTTTGAGCATTTTTGACAGGTTCTGACAATTATTGACTATTTTTGCCAATTTTTCAAAAATTTTGACCATTTTCCAAAAATTTTGAATATTTTTAACAATTATTGACCATTTTTGACAGTTTTTCATAATTATCGACCGTTTTACAAAAAATTGGACAATTTTTGATCGTTTTTGATAATTTTTCGAAAATTTTGACAATTTTTGACAAATATTGACCATTTTTGACAATTATTGACCATTTTTGACCATTTTATCAACATTTTTGACAATTTTTTACCATTTTCTTACATTTTAACAATTATTGACCATTTTTGACAATTATTGACCAACTTTAACAGTTTTGACAATTCCTGATCATTTTTTACAATTTTTAAAAATTTTTGGCTATTTTTGACCTTTTTTCCAAATTTTAACAATTATTGACCATTTTTGACTATTTTTTAGCTTTATCACAGGTTCTGACAATTATTGACCATTTTTGACAATTTTTCAAAAATTTTGTCGTTTTCAAAAATTTTGACAATTTTTAACAATTATTGACCGTTTTTGACAGTTTTTTATAATTATTGACCATTTTTTCCAAATTTTGACCATTTTTCAAAATTTTAACAATTATTGACCATTTTTCAAAATTTTAACAATTATTGACCATTTTTGACAGTTTCTGACAATTATTGACTATTTTTGACCATTTTTGACCATTTTTCAAAAATTTTGTCCAGTTTTCAAAAATGTTGACAATTTTTAACAATTATTGACAGTTTTTTATAATTATTGACCATTTTTTCCAAATTTTGACCATTTTTCAAAATTTTAACAATTATTGACCATTTTTGACAGTTTCTGACAATTATTGACTATTTTTGACAATTTTTCAAAAATTTCGACAATTTTTGACTAGCTTTCCCAAAAGTCCATTGTCGTGCAATAAGAAGCAAGCTTCAATTTAAATTTCATTGGATTATTCAGAAATCTGGCAACATTGTTGCGTGACGGTCTGTTTCGTAACGGTTGCACGTTTTACGAGTTCACTAGCCTTCTCAAAACCCCTTTGTCGTGCAATAAGAAGCAAGCTTCAAAAATATGATGAAACTACAAACATGAGCTATTCATCTCGGATTTCAGCTACACTTTGCTAATAGATATCGAAGATCATTTCCACATGATTATACTTCCTGAAATCCGGCAACACCGGATATGACAGTTCTTAACCTACAAGACCAAATTTGGCGCTTAAATCGTGGTCTCGCAAAGTTGACAGGTTGTGAAGTTCCCAAATCGAAAAAAAGTATATAAGTTATCGAGATCAAATACTATAAGCAATTTTATGAAGAGAACAAAAAAATAGTAAGCTGTTTTTTTTACAGCCCTGTCAATTAACAAAACACCTGTTGTCGAGATAGGTGGGGTGAAAAGGATCACATGCCGCGTGTCTACAAGCCCGATCCGCATGGAAAGCGGTACCGAAAATACGACGACGAGGTCATTCAGAAGGCGAAGGATGCAGTGGGTGGTGGAATGAGTATCAGAAAAGCTGCGTCCAAGTACAGAATACCATATACAGTGTTGCATCGTCGAATAAAAAATCGCCAGATCAAAAAGCAAGGTGGGCAGACTGTTCTGAGTCAAAAGGAAGAATCATTATTGGTGGAAAAACTACAGGTATGTGCGGAATGGGGATATCCGTTGGACTTGTACGGCTTAAGATTAATAATAAAGGGATATTTAGATAGACAAGGCAGAACCGTGTTGAAATTCAAAGATAATCTACCTGGTAAGGAATTTGCTACTGGTTTCATGAGACGACATAAAGAAAATTTAGCTGTACGACTTTGTCAAAATATCAAACGTTCAAGAGCTCGAGTGTCACCTGATATAATTAACGAGTATTTTGATAATATCGAAGAAACATTGAAAGATATTCCTGCATCTCATATAGTTAATTATGATGAGACCAATTTGAGCAATGATCCTGGTAGGAGCAGAATCATAACAAAAAGAGGTTGCAAGTACCTCGAGAGGATAATAAATCAGACCAAAGCAGCTGTATCACTTATGTTTGCAGTTGCTGGTAATGGTGAAATGTTACCCTGCTACGTGGTTTATAAAGCTAAACATGTATATGCTACCTGGGTCGAAGGTGGACCCAAAGGGACCCGATTCAATGCCACTGATAGTGGCTGGGTTGACAATAGAACTTTTACAGATTGGGTCAAAACAATTGCGGTTCCCTACTTGTCAAAATTGGATGGTGTGAAAGTTTTAATAGGAGACAATTCATCATCTCACTTATCCTCAGAAGTGATTTGTTTTTTTGCCAGGAAACTCTACACACCTAACACAACCCTTGGACCTTGCTTTCTTCAGACCACTAAAGGCAGCTTGGCGTAAAATTCTACTAAAGTGGAAACGGGGTCCAGGCATGAAGGAACCGCCCATTCCAAAAAGTGTGTTTCCCAGGCTCTTGGCAAAATTAATAAAAGAAATTGATATTAATTCTTCTAAAAATGTTCAAGCAGGATTCTGTAAAGCTGGACTCAATCCTTTAAATAGAAATAAGGTATTAGACATGATTCCTAAGGAAATTACCGAAGATGAAGAAATTGGAACCAATGTAGAAAACTCCTTTTGAGCTCTTCTGAAAGAAATGAGATATGGAGATAAGCAGATCAAGAAAAAAAAATCTGGAAAGAAAATTGCAGTGGAAGCAGGGAAAAGTGTGCAGGGCAACGAGGATTCAGAAGCTGACAATGGAGATTCAGGCGAAGAACAATTCCTGATTTAAGAGGGGATGAGAATCACTTCTCTAATGAATCCTCTGAAAACTCAAATAATACTGATGAAGAAGATATGCCAGAAGCAACTGATGCTACAACAACTGTTCACAAATTTGGCAAAACTTTTGCTAATGTTTCTCCAATCGACGAAAATGAGATAAAACTGAATCTATGGTTGTTAGTAGGATTTCCAACAGAAACAAAAAAAGCTGGTTCAAGCAAGACTGTTACATTTCCTGTATGTCAAGTACAACGTATCGTAATGACGAATTTGTAGGCAATTTCTTGAGACAGAAGGAAACTAAAAATAACTGTGGGTACATTTATCAGTTTTCTGCCATCAAGGAATTGACAGAATTTTCGTTCGACCAGGTGGTGGGAAAATTTGAAGAACCGGAAAAGTACTTGAGAGGGTACCTGAAGTTTGCAGTAAATTTTAAAACTTTTTAATTCTTTATTCTTGTCTACTTAGTCTTTGTTACCTAATGAGAATTATTTTATTTTATTTTATAACTTTAAGTTGTAACTTTTATCAAAGAATCCAAGTTCCTTTATTGTTGAATATACAGATACATTCAAATACAAACGGAACATAGGGATTTAGTGTATTCGCCGATCTAAATAGTCCACCAACAAAACATTTCTATAAGTTAATTGCAATGAATATCAAGTATTGATCTGGACAGCTGGATTCAGAATCGCTGTAAGAAAGCCAGCCCCTTCTTTTTCCAAAATTTGTTAGTTATGTGCGAATGCGAACTGCGATTTAGTATTGAATAGTTATTTGATGGGGGTAGTAAACGTCGCTACATATTGAAGCAATATGCTTACGTTTTATGTTGTTAAAATCGAAAATTAATTGTTAAATTCTCTTTAACAATTAATGATTCGAGTTAAGATAATATGTTTTGATTTATTTTGGCCATAACGGCTTTCAAAATAAAAATAAATTCGTAAAAAAAACAAAATAGGATTCTTTAAATTGAAACTATAGGCTTGAACACTCTCACCGATCGACTGCTATTTACTATCTGACGCTAATTAAGGACCGCCCACAGTTGAGAATACGGAGTGGTGGGATTTGTACGATATGTTATAGGTGTCCAAATAAACGATTGTAATAATCGTGTTTTTAATTTATTGAAGCTGGATGTTGGTCGACTAGTTCAAAAGCAGTTCTGATACAATGCTTAAAATCCCTATGTTCCGTTTGTGTTTGAATGTATCTGTATAAATTTACGCTTGTACTGAGTAGTAAATAAAAGTTTTGAATTTGTTTAAAAGACAATTTGGGGTTCTATTGGTTTTTGGTTCGCAGGAAGAATGAACGATTTCGCGATTTGAGTCCTGGTCAACTGCATCATGTACATGTTTTGTAACTGTCATCCAGTCAAAATTATTTCGGGATTCATGGCGAGAATTTAACAGTTTAAAGAAAAGTGATTGTCACTGAGCAAGCACAATTCAAAACAAAACTGAACGTCACAGAGATAAAAGTAAAATACCTAGAACAAGCACATACTAGATAATTACTGTGCAATATACTATAATAAAATAAACAAGGAATTATGCAGGTGCCTCTTGTACAGCAATACCAAAGACCATTTTGGGGTTGGGAACCAAATTACATAGTATTAACAGGCATCTTAAATTAATATCTAATCTACTACCTAGTAGGAACCAAATAACCAACACCCTTTTCAAAAGTTGTACGGAATAAATCGTTATAAATACCCGTAGATACACCTGTGGTGGAATTTGCATAAATATAAATGTCTCTGGTAAGCGCAGTAGAAGGCAATAATATGCAACACAACTTCGTGAGAAATCATTTGATAAAAGAAGAAGGAATGAAATAAAAGTGAGGTTAGTGACATCGATGGAGTAATTGCTCGCCTTCGCTGAGGTATTAGCGTACTAGATTACAATATGCAATATAATACACATAGTAGTAGTTACATTGAAGCATCGTTAAAAAAAATTTAATTTTAGTAGGCTGAAGTAGGAATTTTAGGTGCAGTTTCTATATGTATAGATTTTTATTACTGAATTAATTATATATTATTTTGTAGTAGATTTAAGAGATGGAAACATTCACCAAATATAGGATCTTCTTGTAATTAGCCATAAGATGTAAAATTGAATAAAAATTGGTAATTTCATTATCGAATTTTCGGTAATAACATTGTTAAAAGAAAACATTGGAATTTCAATAAATCATTTTGAGCATGAATCTATATAGTTTGGCAAACCTATCTGAAGCTACGCAGTGTCGGTAAGGTGTGAGGAAACAGGGCCGACAATCCGACAATTAATATCAGTCAATAGTCGAAGTGAGAAGGAAGAAAACACGCACGCGCTTGCCAATAGCAAGTCAGGTGGTGATCGGGCTGATCTTCACCAATTGTGTTCGCTGGAGTACGCGGTAATATGATTTTCGCGCGGAGTTTCCGGATTGAAAGAAACCCATAACATCTTTGAAAAATAAAATGTTAATATACCAAATCCAATGGAACAAGCACATAAAAGCACTAACGTATAATCATTATTAATTTATTGTTGATAATCAAAAGTATATTTTCAATTAATTATTACTACATACATACACAATTCAAAATACAACTGAACGTCACAAATGGAGTACAGCTCTAAATAAAACTAAAATTCTTAGAACAATAAGTCACTACATTGCAATAAACTATAACAAAATAAACAAGGGATTGCGGAGGTGGTGCCTCCAGTACAGGAATGCCCGGGAGCCAATTACCAATGACCCTTTTAGGATTGGGAACCAAATTACATATTTACTTAATTATAGTTTCCTGTAAAAATTGTTATATTTTAGTAAAGCGTGTTATCATTAGATATCAAAGCGTATTTGCGCCTCATCCTAGATGTGGGGATGTCGCTGTTATCGCATTCTTAGCATTTCTTTTGCTGGGGTTAATATATTGATATGGTTTCAGCGTTGTCTCCAGTCCAGGATTATGCACTCAGGTCTTCAGATGGCATCTACCTTGTACTGAAGAGGCGCAAATACGCCGAAACCGGACTACAAGTGATGTTATTCCTTCTAATCACAAACTAGAATGATTGGTTCTATCTTGCAGATATACCAACCCCGTTTAACTTGGAAGTGTAATTCAATGTCTGTCGGGGCATATAGCCCGAGAAGTAGTTGTTGCTTCTTAGTGAACGGTTTCTGTTCTTTGAAAAATATTTTTCAAATACTTTGTAAGGCGTTATAATAGAATTAAACTATTATCTTTCACATCATCTATTAAATTACATATTATTGGCAGGCATCTTAAATTGATATATAATCTACTAACTGGCGGGAACCAAATTACCAACACCCCATTAAATGTATGGACGAAATATACGAGTCATAAAAAAAAGGTTAGAACTTTTACTTAAGTTAGTGAGTTTCATTTTAGATACAGCGTAAGTGATACTACTTAAAAGTGTCACTAGGTATACAGTTTCGATAGTTTCTTATAGGTAATATCCGTAACTTACTATTACAGGAATGGTCCAGACTAAATTTAGTTTACCTGAAACAAAAAAACGAAACATTATAAAACAAATAAGTATTATATATATTTCAATAACCAGTTCCTAAAGTTAGGTAATACCTAAATCGGATTTTGGAATTGCTAGATGCAATTTATGTTTCACCACGCGCTATCTATGAATGTATGTTGGGGTAACATTCACTGAGACCTAAAAGATCTATTGTGCCCCTTACTCCTACTTAGTTCCTGATGAAAGTCTCAAAGACTAGTGGCACCTTTAGTCCTATTTACCGGAGGAATTTTAGGATATCTGCAGGCTTTAACTTAGGCAAATGTCCCTCTTCTATCCAGTAGTCTCCTAGGTGATGTGTAATTCGCAGCTTTCCACTCTCTGGAAGAGCAAGCTAAACGCATGCAAAAAACCTCAAATGACATTCATCCGTCAGTAGATAAAGGAACATCAGTTTGCATTCCTGTCCCCGATGTTGACCGCGGAAGAGGAGATGCTAGATCTATCCTTGGTGTAGTACTGGAGGTTTTCGATGAAGGATTTTATCCAATTGGCACAAGAAATGGGATTCTAAAGCAGCTTTTCTCAAGGTTATTAGAGATTTTTCTCTCTACTATTTCCCTACCCATACCATTGGATTGTTCAGAGATAAATGATCATATTTTTTTAGGTCTCAGTTCAGTAAATGTCCCACCAACATTATTCAAGAAAATGAAGTTCCTATGGATAAAACAATATCAGTGAGGACTGTTGCTACTTTCCAATCACTTGGAAGTGGGCAAGGATTTTTCAAATGTTCTTGCAACACTAAATGCGAATCATTGAGATGCATGTGTAAGAAGAAAGGTGTGCTTTGCAACACAAAATGCCACAAATCTTTTCCTTGTTGTAACAAATGACATTTCGATTAGTTTTTTTAGTATATAGTATTTTTTCTTAGTTTTTTAACTTTTCTATGTTCACTTAATTAATTACTAATTAGGTTCTGCTTTTTTATTTGTTGTAGACCTGTTCTTTGCAAAAAGTCTACTTTTACTACCTCCAGACAGTGAGAGTATACTTTATCTAGATATAGTCAACTCTGACTAGTACATGTTGATCAAATTTCAATACTTTTGGGTTTTTATAAACTTTTACTGAAAAGACCAGTAATAGTCGACTTTACCTAGGGAGAGTCAACTCTTGCCGGAGGATCAACTTTCCCTATAACATACATATATAATCTGTCCATTCAGGCAACGGAGTGTTCCAAAACAGTATCATGCATAGTGCACGTCATCTCTCCGACTCTGTACCGATGTACCAAAGACAATGAATTCTGCCGGCCGATTGCAGTTAAATCCGATTGGAAAGCTTAGGGAGGCATATTTATTTTAGCCAATAGATGATCATACTTCGATCACGCATCTATTGTTGTTTGGGTTGCTCTGTTTGTTCGATGAATATACTTTAGAGACTATGGACCATAATATGATGAGTATATATCGCATAAAGTGAATATTCTAGGAACTACTGTTAAAAATAAGAACAGGTACAATAGAACCCATATAAAAGTAAAAGAACCACTTTTTGTTTAGTTCAATTCCAAAATTGATAAGCAATATACATTGTTGAATTAAATATAAAGTAATTATACAGGGTAATACAAATAGCAATATGTATGCATCACAGGCAATAAACTGAACATTTTCGCTAAAATTATTCCGAAATTATCAATGGTAGGCAAGAGAGGAATCTGCTCCACTTGCTGAATACTTGAGAGAAGTATTTAATGTTGAAATGAAAAATGATATAAATATACCAACCACGAGATATGATAATACGATCGATGCGGTTTTTTTCTAGATATAGTGAAAAAATAAGATGTAGGTCATTGTTTAGTTATTTTAGTTACCATAAAATATTAGTTACAGTTATAGACTGTGAGACTCAAGGCGAAGATGAAGTTATTGATTGAATAATTGAAGTTCAATATGATTCAATTATTTAAATCAATATTGTTCTGTTTTTAACATGCATATTCAGAATTTTGAACAACGAAGGTATCGACACAGAAATTGACGTCGTGCACTTGAGGTGGACAGAGAAATGTTGCATACAAGAACCTACACTTTCTAAAGGACAAATTACTGTTACAGTTAATTTAAGTGCTACAGCTGTTGAATAATTCTAATGAAAAATGAATATCGGTTGTATTAAGTACGAAAACCCATGAAATTTTGAATATTGATGCGACAAATGCTGTAGATCCGTTGGTAGTATAGGGATGATAGTGGGATGTGGGACAAAAAGTCGGAATCAACATATTTCACTCTGTGATTTATATGTCCCTAACAAAACATAGAGATGTGTGCCCTATCCTCATTCTAAACAATGTCACTTTTTCTCTTCTGGTTAAATACTATGACCAATTTTTTACACTATTTTTAATAAGCATCTGTTGGCTTGAGTAATTTCTCTTTCTAAAACCAATAATTTCATCCTATGAACGATACATCCAATTTTTTGTATTATTAATTTCAGTCGTCTATACACAAACTGTGAAAGCAGATAATCACACTAATTTAATCTTCCTATATACTACTTGACTAACCTAAAAATTAAATCAGTAAAATTCAAGTGATTCATACAAACGACCACCTAATGTTTACGATTATGAAATATTCCGTCTTTGTTTACCACGACTACTCGAAGTACCAACGTCCTTGCGACTCACGTTGCAAACGGGTTTGAACTTGCGTGTCCACCAGTGACCTGCCGCGATTCACTTGATTCTTTACTGACTACTTTAAGTGCCGCTAACTATATTTCTATTTCTAATGGGTGTTAATCAATTTAGCACTGGTAGTACCACGAAGATATTGAATATTATAACAGTAGTTTCCATTTTACAAATGCAGCACGTTAGGTAAATGTTTAGAAATACAATTCATTAATTAGTAAATGCAAATGAAAAATATTGATCCGTAGTGATAGGTAGGTATTAAAAAAATGATATTTTCGGAATAAATGTATGTATGTATGTATGTATGTAAATTGGGGTGACATTCACTGAGACCTAAAACATCTATTGTGCCCTCTTACTTCTACTTAGTTCCAGAGGAAAATTTCAGAGACTAGTAGCTCCCTTAGTCCAATTTCCCGGAGGAATTTTAGGATATCTACAGGCTTTAACTGTCCCTCTTCTATCCAGTAATCTCCAAGGTGTTGTGTCCTAGGATTCTGAATTGATGTACAGTTCGCAAGTATGTGGATGGAGGTTTCTTCTTCCATGCCACAGAATCTACATTCTTCTTCCTCCACTATTTTGAGCTTTTTCAGGTGCCCATTCAGGCGACAATGTCCCTTAAGGATGCCTGTTAAAACTCTTAGTGCAGTTTTACTTTGACTTATGCATTCATTTTGACCTCAACAGGTTGTAATCACCCAGAAGAATCTTTGATTGTCTTTTTTCTAATGGTCAGATCTTCTCTTTTCTTCGGCTTTGCCTATTTCTTCCAATATTACATTGGAGCTAATACCGCAAAAGGGTTCCGGCCCCCAAAAGAGTGTTCCAGTCCCCCTCTTTGCTAGTTCATCTGCTATTTCATTTCCTTCTAACCCAGTGTGTCCTGGAATCCACAGTAAGGTGACTATATTGTTCTCACCTAGTTTATTTAGTTTGCCTAGGCATTCCCACATCATTTTGGAACTGATAACACATGAGCTCAGTGCTTTAATGGCTGCTTGACTATCCGACATTATGATAATCCTTTGCCTTCTATATCCTTTATCAATATTGAACTGGGCACACTTTCTTATGGCGTGAATTTCCGCTTGAAAGATACTTGGGGTTTTCCCAAGCTTTCAGGGTGTTTGGTTCCTGGCCCGTACACTCCTATCCCAGTTCCTTCTATTGATTTTGAGCCGTCTGTATACCATTGCATTCTTTCCAAGTCTGGTAATGGTATTTGGATCCCATTCCTTCTTGTTGCTTAATTCCGTAACGAATTTCTTTGAAAAGTTATATTTTTTCATCATACCATCTTGAGGCATGTCCCAGGTTTTCTGATTTCTAAGAAGTAAGGAGGTGGTTTTTTTTTAATCTCTACTTAGTCTGTATCTTGTTCTTTCCGCAATTCTTTCCACCACCATATGTAGTGGTGTGAGGTTGAGAATCACTTCCATGGCTGCCGTTGGGCATGTTCTCATTGCTCCTGTAATGCACATACAGGCTAGTCTTTGAATTTTGGAGAGGTTTTCTCTCGTTGTCAATAGGCTAGTTCTACTACTCCAAGCAATGGCTCCATAAGTGATAATTGGTCTCACTATGGCAGTGTACATCCAGCTCAGGATTTTTGGGTTACAGCCCCAATTTCTCCCTGCCAGATTCCTGCACACCATTAGAGCCATTTTTGCTTTGTATATAATCTCCTTTTCGTGTTTGTTCCACAGGAGCTTACTGTCTGGAGTAAAACCTAGATACTTGACTTCTTGTCTCCATTCAACCTCGCTCCCATCAAGTTTAATGGTTTTGAGGTTGAGCTTTCTTTTCTTAGTGAAGGCTATTAAGATGGTTTTGGTGGGGTTGATGTTAAGTTCCACTTGCCTACACCAGCTATTTGTATAGTTCAGACCCTTTGGTACGATGTCACAAAGGGTATTTTCGAATTTTTCCCTGGGTGTTATGACAAAATCATCAGTCAAACCACACAGGAGTTCGTCAACCGACAGGCTCCACATCAATGGGGATTCTACTCCTCCCTGTGGACATCCTCTGGTTGTACAAATGGAGACAATGTCTTTGCTCGTCCTCGTCTCTGCTACTCTAGTAGTGAGCAGTTCCGATATCCATTTGGATGTTGTACTGTCCACACCTCTTCTATTTAATGCTCTTTTGACAGCCTCATGAGGAGTATTGTCAAAAGCTCCTATATCCAAAAAGGCGCATACTACGGCTTCTTGGTTGTCTAGAGCACCTCGGATATCCTCCGTCAGTTGTACCAGTGCAGTCTCCGTAGATCTGCCTGACAGGTAAGCATGCTGATGCGGGTGGAGAGGTAGTCTCTCTAGGATTTCCGCTCTAATATAATTGTCAATACCTTTTTCCATCGTTTTGAGCACAAACGATGTTAGGCTAATTGGTATGAAGGATTTGTTGTGTCCCTTTTTCCATCTTTTGGAATGAAGGTTACTGTTGCCCTTTTCGATTCTTCTGGTATATAACCCAGTTCTAAGCTGCTTCGACTGATCCTAACCAAATGTGGTAGAATTTCGTCTTGTCCTTTCTGGAGCATTGCTGGGAAAATTCCATCGGCTCCCAGAGCCTTCAAAGGTGAAAAGGTGTTCATTTTCGGAATGAAAGTAAATGAAGCAATATTTATTTCTTTTTAATTAATTATTATTACTTTTCTCATATTTCGCCAGAATATCCTCCAACCCACATAATCAAATATCCAAATTATCAACTTTTGACAACACACCTGAAACATTGTCCTCAGATCCACAACATTTATATCCCCTTCCAGGAACCGTTAAACTTACCGTAACAACTCCAATAAATTTCTCTATAACTCCCCCTTGAACCAGAAAACTCGCTAAGCAGCTACATGTATAATCTATAGACAAAAAACCTCTTACCCAACAAACACCAATCAACTCGACAAAATCGTTTATACTGGCGCTTCCAAATAAGACCACGGTACCGGGTGTGCTTACACCATATTCCGCAAAAGCAGCATACAAACTTCCTGATGTAGTATACATACTGCAGAACTGCATGGAATACTGCATTACCGGAAACTCCCTATTTCACATATCCAGTTTCATCGATTCATTCTATTAGGGACAATTACACTCAGCATACATTGGAACAAGTCATTCTCGATACCTACCATCGCCTTAGTTCTAAAGAGGTCTCAGTTAACATCATTTGGATTCCTTTCGATGTAGGGATTGCTGGCAACGACTAAGCAAACCAAGCAGCAAAACAAAGTTGTTCCGTGGAGATGACATTAGAACAAATGCAACTAAAAACTACAGCTCGAGATATGATTACCAAAAAATGGCAAACCTACAGCCCTGGGAAACACTCCAAAAATATTGCAAGCTATTTGCGATGGATTTTTGTGCCCAAGAGAGCCTCAATTCAGCCAGAATATATATCGCGTCTGATAGCCAGGCTTTAAAGGCTTTGAAGTCTACAACTTATCAGTTTAAAACAGTGCAAACAATAACTTAAGCACCTGGCTAGACACAAGAAAGTAACTTTATGTTGTGTGCCTGGGCATAAAGGAATTGTCGGAAATGAGATTGTTCTTTTATCGGACCCTAACTATTTTGTGGTATCCCCAAAAGCCGCATGGGAAGAAGTCCGAAAATGGGAAAAGAAACTTAGTGCAGCCTACTGGAAAAATGCTCCAGGCAAAATGGTTATTACGGCCAAAAGCTGATCTGATCTCAGAGTAATCACAAGAATTCTCACTGGACACTGCTTACTTAGATAACATCTCTGCAAGATAGGCAAATTGGACAGTGGAACATGCAGATTCAGCGGTGATGCAGGTGAGGCGGAGGAATACATTATCTGCAATTGCAAGGTAATTGTCCACCAGCGCCTTGAATACCTGGAATCTACATAGAACTTGATCAGGTTACATACCTAGCTCCAAAATGGATACATTTCTCAGAAGATACATTGTGCCCGTAACACCCAGATGCATAGTGGTCTTGTATATAGATATTCTATTATTCCCCAGCTTCATAATTCGAGCAATAACTGCAAATTTGGTGATTATTGACCCGTTAGCAAGATGACCACCCTCAAATTAGGTACCTACAGAGCTTCTATCACCATTAATTAAAATCAAGATAAATTCGTTAGTCCTGAAAAAGATCCCAGTTCTATAACAGGGTAACCTTTAACATATATGTACTTGAATTTTTGTTAAGATACATCATCACACAAGCTATTCAATCAATCCTTAGCGATTGCAATAAGATAACATCGAATTATTATATGAACAGACAATACTTGAATGACTCGTGATATGCATAATGATACTGTATTAATATTGTAACATGTCATTAAATACTTTTTTGGCATTTATAAACTGTATGTGTCACGACGAGAATAAATTATCTGTATATCAAAACACAGTATTCATAGAACTTTGTCGGCAGAGACAATACTAGGCTATAGTGTACTTATTAGTATCCACAGCTAATTCTTCTCTAATAAGGTCCCTCAATTTGTAAACCATGCCGAACTTTGAATAAAGGATTAACCTCACTGAAGATTTCCTTACCTTCATTCCAAACTCGATAGGGACTGCTTGGAGACGGTGCAAGAGCAGGGCAGTCATAATAGATTGCCCTTAGCCTTAGATCACAAGGACAATGAAGAGGCAGTCTCACTAGCCCGAGAAGGGGCACGATGTGCCCAGAACCTTTCTGTTGTATAGCGAAAGGGCTGCAAAAAACAAATAGCAGTATTTGGATAAAAAAGCAGTGTCGAGAATGGGTGGAACAAGGCGCCTAGAATGAGGCAGGCCAAAGAGTTCATCAAAGAACCCTCACCAAAATTCACGGAGTACTTACTTAGCCAAAATAGGAGAACAATCAGGATCCTGGTTGGGCTCCTCACAGGGCATTTTGGATTGAATATAAACATGAATAACATCAGATTGGCAGACACAACCATATGCAGGTTTTGTCAAGAATATGAGGAAACCTAAGCACACATACTGTGCTACTGTGAAAGCCTGACCAGGCTAAGGTTTTTGGCGATAGTGGGGGAAAAACACAACCCTCTCAATATATGGAGGACCTGAGGAACTCTAGCATAACAGGAGGGCACACACAATAGATCTGCATAGGTCGTAGTTGAGAGGCTCTTAGGAGCTCATAAACCCCATATTTATATTATCTTATCTTACTTTTCATTCAGCTCGAGTCTAAGCTATTGATATACTGCTTATTGCGTTTCATTGGTCGAGTCTGATAGACTGAATCATTCTTTATTTCTCATACGTAGAAGTATAGACATGGTAAGAGTGGAGATCTAGCTAGTCATGGAAATATACATATTCTGTTAACGGTTTTGCCTTCACCGTTTTTTTTAGTTTTTTGTTATTTTTGGTTATTTCTTGTAAAAATTCCCTAATTCCTCCTGATTCAAATAAGGAAAAAGATGAATATATGCATTCAATTTTGAGCACTTGGTAATTTCCTTTAAATTATTTTGCGGTCAAATTCAATCAACGTCATTAGATTCGATGTGAATAAAATCATCTTCAATATCAAAATAACAGCCTTAGATTATTTAACGCACCAATAACAATAAAATTACACAATAATATTTACCCACGCATATTTAAAAAAACAAAACGACCGTTAAAAAAATGTTAAACAATACAGCTTGTTTATTTATTATTCTCTAGATATTATGCACTTGAAGTACCGTTTGATAATCTTATTCTATATCTGTGGTAGATTTCAGTAAAGAAACTCCCACGTATTAAGTTTCATTGGTATTATGCATCGAAAAGCGACCGACAAAGTGAATTTAAAGCAGTTACCGATTGTTCACCATATACTAGAAATCTCTTTTCTTTCATAAAGAATTTCTAAAGTGCAAAAAATTCTTTTTATTTCTGAGTATAGTATTGTTTCTGCTTGATTTCTAGTATTATTAAAATTGTGCTAACATTGGATTGGCAATGTTTAGATCATCATTTCTCAACCATTTTTATGTGGCGACCCAAGAAAAAGCCAAAAGTCTTGCGTCACTATTTTTTTGGGAATAAATTAATAATAATAAAAATCGAACTGGCAACCCTAGCGAGGCCGAGCTTCATTTTTAGGGAAGTAGTATAGGCCAGGGAAGCAAGTAGGTACATACTAGTGATGAGCGATATCGTGATTTTTTAATCACGTTGTGAAATGATAATATATGATAATGTCTTGTTCCACCCCCCAAAAAAGTGTTTTTTACCGAAAAAACGTTATAACTCGAAAAATTTCCAATATTTTAATTTGAAATTTTTTTTCGTGGTTTGTGACTATGAAAACTACCTTCTACCAAATTTTCATCAAAATCAAACATTTTTTAACGAAACTAAAAATAAAAAACGAAAAAAGCAGTTTTTTGCGTTTTTCGAGCAAATTTTGAGGTTATGTGAAAAAGTCACTGATTAAAAAGTTGTAGATTTTTCCAAAATAAACAACTTTTATATTTAACTGTTTTTCTCTAGGACTTCAACTTTGGCCGGAAATCGCAATAATGTATTTTTCCACCCCCCAGAAAGTGTTTTTTGCCGAAAAAACGTTATAACTCGAAAAACTTCTAATATAATAATTTCAAGTTTTTTTCCATAGTTTGTGACTATCAAAGCCATCTCTTCCCAAATTTTTGTCGAAATCGAACAATTTTTGATGAAACTAAAAATAAAAAACGAAAAACGCAGTTTTTTGCGTTTTTCGAGCTAATTTTGAGGTCATGTGAAAAAGTCACTGGTAAAAAAGTTGGAGATTTTTCCAAGATCTACAACTTATATAATCAACTTTTTTTCCTAGAACCTCAACTTTGGCCGGAAATCGCAATAATGTTTTCTTCCACCCCCCAAAAACTGTTTTTTACCGAAAAAAAAATTTTTTCATAGTTTATGACGAATTTTCGTCGAATGAGAGCGATGAAGAGGTCAAAATTATGTTCGATTTCGAATAGTTCGATTTCGAATATTTCGATTCACTCACTCGATTCATTGTCGTTTTCGCTGGCTGTGATCACGTCACGCTTTAGATTTGCTTATAGGAACTGTGACTGACTGTGATTTGTTCGTATCAGTGAAAAAGTAAAATATCTCTCATCACTAGTACATACCACAACTATCTTATCTCACTCACACTAAAATTCATTCCTTTAAAAACGAATCTTTTGTACCTACCTATATGTAGTTTTCAACAGACCGCGACCCCCTTTAAAAACAAACTCGACCCCCCCAAGGGTCGCGACCCCCCGCTTGAGAAACGATGGTTTAGAGAAATAAAAGAGAAGATAAAAGTCCAATCAAACGATATAAAGTGTATTTGAAATGCTAAGGATAGGAAAAATAAATAAACAATAGAAATCATTATAGTGACAATCTAATTAGAATTGTTATAATTATGAGTTAGAAATATTCAAGCTGTTGAGCTGGGACAGATTTTAACGGCATTAGAAAAGTTTGGTACAAAGTAGTTAAGCACGGAAATCGTAGATTACAGAACCATAAAATGCAGATAAAAAGAGTCTAAAGAAAAACTAGAATCGTAGATTACAAGGGGTCAATTGCCCTATAATATCTTTTGTGTAACTGTAACGAGTTATTTTTTTGGCAAGTTGATTTTTATTTTCTCCGTAATGTTTTTTATTTTACCACTAGGTTGTATATAACTCGTTACTTACTTTCCGACCATTTCTATTACCGTTATAATATATTTTAGTATAAGTCCGAGGTACGCAAATCCAAATTCTACCATATACGATTTATTCATTTCCGATTTTTAAATTTTCCAACTGAAGGGTCGCCCGGTACATACCCTATTTCAATTAAAACCGAAGCCATCCGGTATATGTAAAATTTTTTGTTGTAAGTAGATAAATTTTGCGTTTAATTCCCTTACCACGACTAAGGTCGAAAAGTGTAGGTAGGAATTTGGATATAAATTGGTGAACAATTGATAGGACAGAGGTTCGTCAATCTGCTCTCGACTTTCTGCCGTTAGAAACCCGAAATTATTGTGAAAATTAGTGATTTCAAATTTGTGTATTCCGGTTTTAAAAAGGTAAATTATTTTTCAAATAAACTGTATATTCGAAACTCCGTATCGCCGATGTATTCTTTGGAAAAAATTTTGCATTACGAAAAACGTCTAAGACTGATAAACTGTTCGGCATTCGGGGATAGAAGGTTTCCCGGCGATTTAATAATAGTCTACAGAGCTTTAAATAATAAGTTTGGTAGTGACTTGTCATATATTTTTCCTCTGAATACCGATACCAGGCTTCATGGACATCGCTTCAAATTAAAAAAAACAATTTCGAACTAAATGCCGCGAAGGTTTTCTATAAAATCGAGTGTTTGACATTTGGAACTCTCCCATCAAACGTTGTTAACGCTTTAACAGTAAACTGTTTTAAAAACAATTATGATGCCTACAAACTAATTGCGCTAGACTGACTACTTTTTATTGTGTATTTATTTTGTTTACTTCATTTCTTTGTAATTATTGGTAAATTTTGTATTCTATTCGAGCTATATAGGTCTTTGACTTCGGATCGTTTAAACTTTTATAATAATAATAATCATCTGCATAATCTTAGAATCTATATGTTCCACTGTCCACTTTGACATCTCACAGAGATGGTATCTGAGTGAACAGTGTCCAATGAGAATTCTTGTGATTATTCAGATTTTTTAAGCTACAAGAACAGTTTAGCGTAGCGAGCAGAAGGTCGTAATATCCTTTTTGCGTGTCTTTCGCATGGAGTATTTATCCAGCAGACTGCACTTGATTCCTTTTCCCATTTTCGGACTTCTTTCACGATGTGCCTTTTTAGGATACCACAAAATGATTGCTTCCGATAAAAGGAGAACCAGCTCCATCTTTTGTGAGCAACCCCAATATCATTTACGAGTTCCTTTATTTCGAACATCTGCTAATTCATTTTTTAGCAGATTGCTGATGACTCTGAGAACGCGATGATCCAGAAAGGGATCATCAATTTGATTAGTGCGACGGTTTCGCCCTTGTCCTGTGCTGAAATGATGTCTTCCTAACTAACCAACATCATATCGCATTGAATATCCTTCATCCAGAAGAGTCGATACTCGCGCTACCAAACGTGCGTGTGATAAAAACAGTCACCATTAAAAGCATGCCATGCAGGCATTTTGCTGTAATCAGTTTACTAATTACTGTAAAAACAGGGTTATGTGATGTTGTACTCAGCTTAAATAATAACTGTCACAATCCAACAAGGTCCATGGCCTGATTGTCGTTCATTTTGTCCAGACGTTTATAAAACACCACAGATAACAAACAAAAATCAGTTATAATTTTTTCATGAAAATCTTGAAATGTTAATATTGTCGAATTCATTCTGGGTAATATTGGTTTTTCAAATTGCATTTTTCAAAATTTTTATTGTTAAACTTGATTTATACAGGATAATTCAATACACAATCATAATTATAACGCTTCTCTTTGAGTTGTAAATGATGTATCATCACTTAGCTACATAATATGTCTGATATTTTTCTTAGAATAAAATAATATTATTCGCTTTAAATCATGCAGCTCTTAGCTTTTAAAACGACGTTTTTACACATTCAGCTTATCTGCGGTACATAAAAGTCTCAATTCATCTACAAAAATATGCGGAAACTTCTTCCAATAAAAGAAGCAATTTAATGTCAACCGATTAAGACTTTATGGTTTTTTCCAAGTAACAATTTCGTGTGTTGTTTGATTTTGATAAGTTGACATTCCTCGACCATGTGGTGGGTAACGACCATCTCTTATGTATTATAAATGTCATAGGCGTAGACCCAACTCTACAAACCTAAAAAATAGAAATTACCACTAACTGTTTAGGAAATGCAGAATGTATTTATGTCTGTAAGTATGCTGGAATGACATTCACTGAGATCTAAAATATCTATTGCGTCCACTTACTTAATTACAGTTTCCTGTAAAAATTGTCATATTTTAGTAAACCGTGTTATCAATAGAAGTCAAAGATAATAGTTTAATACTATTATAACGCCTTACAAAGTTTTTGAAAAATATTTTTCGAAGAACAGAGACCGTTCCCTATGAAGCGACAATTACTTCTCGGGCTATATGCCCCGACAGACATTGAATTTCACTTCTAAGTTAAACGGGGTTGGTATATCTGCAAGATATAACCAACCATTCTGGTTTGTAATTAGAAGGGAGCAACATCACTTGTAGACCGGTTTCGGCATATTTGTGCCTCATCAGTACAGGGTGGATGTCATCCGTCCAGAAGCCCTGAGAGCATAATCCTGGACTGGAGACCACGTTGATACCACACCAATACATTAACCTCAGTAAAGAAAATGTTAATAATGCGATAACAGCGACATCCCCACATCTAACCACAAGCCAAAATTCTATATTGACAAAAAACTATTCTGGTTGGTTATATCTTGCAGATATACCAACCCCGTATAACTTAGAAGTGTAATTCAATGTATGTCGGGGCATATAGCTCGAGAAGTAGTTATTGCTTCTTGGTGAACGGTCTCAGTTCTTTGAAAAACATTTTTTTCTAACTTTGTAAGGCGTTATAATAGTATGAAACTATTATCTTTGACATCTATCTATTGCGACCTCTTTCTTCTACTTAGTTCCTGAGGAAAGTCTCGGAAACTAGTAGTTCCTTTTCTCGAAGATTTTAGGATATCTGCAGGTTTCAGCTTTGGTAAGTCTATCCAGTAGTCTCCTAGGTGTTTTTCCCTAGGATTCTGTATTACCGTGCATTCAGCAAGTATGTGAATTTAAGATTCTTCTTCCATTCCAGAGAATCTACATTCTTCTTGCTACACTAGTTTGAGTTTTTGAAGAGCCCATTCAGGCGCCAATGCCCTATCAGGACACTTGTCAAAACTCTTAGTACAGTCTTACTCTGACTCAGGCATTCAATATTCTCAGCTGGTTGTAGTTTCCCAGTTTCATGTTTTTAGATGCGCACAAACTAGCAACTGAGTTTTCGCAATTAGGTTCATGATTATTAACAAATTTTTTAATAGTATCTGCGAACGCCACTGTTTCTGTACCATTGCTCTGTAATACGTTGCTTTTTTTGATTTTTTTAAACCCTATCCTTTCTATGGATTGCAGCATTATTCTGGTGAAGAAGCCTCTCCAGTGAGAGAGGGTTGTATTCTATCAGTAAGTATAGGGGTCCTTGAACACTGTTTACACTACCACTACACCAACACTTTACACTATCAAACGCGCATTTCGATAACCAAGTCATCCTCTTCAGAAACTGTGTTCGTGTTTGTGTAGTGGTATTGTAAACAGTGTTCATTGTCAAGAATCGCCAACGGTAAAAGAATTCTCAACTTAAGTATGGGGGTGTTTTCCCTTTTTCTTTTCCCTTCAGAATCGACGCGTTTAGCTCTATGCTGTACAGGTGTTGATTGAGTTTACCATGTTCTGTGAGAAAACCACCAAGGTTTTTGCTAAAGGTCAACAGTGCCTTTGATCTCTTTCCCGAGAGATTTTTTGGTACGTTACTTATAAATTGTCGCTATATTATCAAAGTGTACAATGGAATTGCCATGGATATGAACTCTGCAATTATCGGTCTACAGTGCAATTATCGCAGGGCTCTTTCGCTTTCTACAATGCAATTATCAGTAGTAATAACCCAAGGACATTGATAATTATTGTTCGAAAAAATTTATAACAGATTTCGAAAGCTTGTTGCTTGGAAACAGCCAATAAGCAACAATCACGAGAAAGTTGTTATAAAATTTTTGAGCATTTATCAATGTTCGAGGGTTATTCGAATAGAAATTTTTTTGCAAATTATAGAAAAAAATACATAGTATATTTGGTTCTATAATTTCATTAATGTTCTCGTCAGTATTATGACAAAATATTAAATATTTGAAACGTCAAAATCGAAATAAATGAAAATGTATCCATGGCAACGTACCTAATAGAGTGAATCCAATAAAATCAGTTAATTTAAGGTCATTTGATTGAACACAACCAATCAGAACAACATTACACTGAAAACAGGCCATGGTCTGTTTTCAGTGTAATGCTATACTGATTGGTTGTGTTCAATCAAATGACCTCAAATTAACTGATTTCATTGAATATCTACTAGAGCAAAAAATTTTCGCTGTAATTTTGCTATAGTTGCACGCCATTTACATGGGATTTTTGACAGAAGGGAAATATTCATTACAATTTATTAAATACGTTGTAGCTCCGCCACTGATACATATACCTACTTTTAATAACTTATTTCTTTCTCAGAACCCAAGTATACGACTCTATTGTGTATAAATTGTATATGAATAGTAATGTACACATAAGATATCTTTCGAATGTGAAAAAAAGAAATGCGATACGATCTTCGTTAGAAAAAGTAATCCCTTAAATAAACATTTCAACGGTGCCATCCTATTTAAGTTTTATAAAAAAAAAAACTTTTGTAAGTAGGTTATTGTTGGGGTTAAATTTCGAGCGCTGCAATTGATGATCAAGATGGATTGTGACGGGTCCGTCCAAGCTAGTTTTTAACTAAACTTCATTTAAATATCAAAAGACACGAAGAAGTTTTGGATCTGGGTGGTGAACTGTTTTTGACAATGTAAGAAATGAATAAAACGATTCAAGTCGTAAGAGAGCAGGGGTCAATCTTTCATACATTTTATAGGAGCCTACTTTCGAAAGGTTTTTTTTTCATTTTCCTATCAGCATTTCCTCTAATATTATACAATATTTTCAGTTGGTAGATTCAGCACAAGAATGTTATTTCCTAGTCTCTCAAGACCTGGCTTCATCATCATCATCATGGCCGTTCAATCCCGAGGGATTATGGCTAGCTCAATAGAGCTGTGCTTAATCCTATTAACGAGGTGGATTACTCCTCTTATATCAGTGCGACTATAAACTTTTCATCTGTCCTGCCCTCATTTGTTATAGTTCTCCATTTTCTTCTGTCTCTGCATTTTGTTTTCCAGTCTCTGATTTTCAATGCTTTTATATCTTCCTCTACTTGATCCCACCATCTGCTTCGTGTATCATCTTTCTCTTGTTCTCGTCGTCAATGGAACCCATGTTGTTATTCATTTTAATATTTCTGTTGGTGCTCTTCTCATAATGTGTCCCATCCATTCCAGTCTTCTTGCTTTTATATATCGGGACTATATAATCTCAAAATAACAGTGAATAAGCTACAAAAACTTATAACATAATAGTGAAATGGCTTAACAGATGTGGTGTTGAAGTCCAAAGCCTTAAAACTCAATGCATAATATACAATCTGTTCAATAACAATAAAAAATACAATATATTTTATAGGAAATACTCCACGAATCTTTACACTGCTGTAGTTCTTTTCGCGATCTAAAAAACTGACCTGACGTGAGATGGGATAATGACATACAATAAAGCCATAAAAGTATTAGCCGTGACAGGGTCGTATTTATTTTGTTGTTGGCTGATAATAAATTATTACCTGAAAACTCTATAAGACTTTTGGGTCATTCTTATTATAAATACTTTATTTTATTGCAATATATATTATAAAATATAGTATTACTACAAATTTTTGTTTGTTTATTTAATTCCCAACCAACTTTACACATTAGTAAGGGGAATATAAAAAAAATAAATTAATAAATTGTAAAAATTAATTTACTTAGTACTTTTTCTTTTTCATCTGGTATAGTGCGGCCCTGCACGGTAAATCCGAAAAGTTTTATGGTTTTATTGCATCTCAAGATTTTCAAGCCTAAGTCAAGTTTAGTCAGTTTCTTAGATCGTGAAAGGAACTATACCTTTATTGAGACGAGCACTGCGACCCTAGCGAAGATAATGAAGGGAACCTTTTTGTGGAGTTGTTTACATATTTGTTGAGTATCTCAATATTAGTTCTTGAGAAAAGGGATAGTTAGTCTATTTCTGGCATTTGTAAAGTAAATCACGATTCTTTATTGTACTGACTGTTAATTTCGCATTGTTTTGTATATAAACTATTCAATTTGGAGGAGTCGTTTTATTAAATATCTTAAACATTATCAGAAGTGGGATAATAAACTCAGATAGCGCCTACGTGCCTCGGAAATTTCCTTCAGTTTCTCAAAATTAAAACCGAGTACGCGTAAGTGTAAGTCAGTGTAGAGATTCGTGGCGTATTCCTACAATTTTTAATCAATAGGCTCAACTTACTAATAACATGTAATGTTTACTATTTGAGTATTGTCAAATATAAAAAATAAGGATTTAAAATGGTACCTACAGAAGTAGCATTGGTGACCAGTGTGGCCAGATGTTCAACAGTTCAACTGTCTTAAGCGCCAACTCGACCAGCAAATGTCGCCAAAAATCGCAACATAATCCAACGTTGCCATGTCGCCCAAAAATCGCCAAAATATTTATTATCTTTTATAACTTTATTGAACTACTCAAATATATCACCACAAAGCTCTATGACGTAATTTACCACGAAATATGACTTCCTGCTCCCATTCTTTTTTATGGCACTTCTTATATCTGTCCTACTTTCTCATTTTTTTGTTAATTAGGAATGCTACAATATTTTATTTTCATAAACAATATAAACTGTCTATTTTCTTCGATATTTCAATAATTTGTCAAAACTGTCACGTCATTTGTCATTGCTCTGTGAACGTAATCGTTAACTGACCGACAACATTTTTCATAAACTAAATTGCTTGCCACTTTTCTCGAATAAAATATAGCCAAAACGGTAGCTCAAAAAAATAAAATATAGTCCAAAAATCGCTTGGCGATTTTCGTTGGCGACAAATCGTCCAATATGGCCACACTGGTGGTGACGCTGCGGTGAAAACACAAACTGCTAAGAAATACGATTTTGAGGACAGATTTTGTCAATTCTCCCGTATGAGTTCGTTCTCCTTATCTAGTCTCCATGTTTTAATGATTCGTACATTTCATAAACAAAAAATTCTTTAATACGTTTTCCGACTGATGTTTTACAAAATCGACAAAAAAACATTCAACTCCTACAACCGTATTAATTCATTTTCTACGCTCACCCTATATGCTTTGTATTTTGTTGCATTCTTAAATTATTCTCTTCTCTAGTATATAAAACAAAAAGTATGTGAAGCGTGAACCCCTTCGTAAATAATACATCATAAACAGATATTAACTAAAGTAGCCCCGATGAGAAAACTAAATTTACCTCGTTTATTTTACCCCAACTGGAAGTTCCCGTTGTAATTGAAAATAGGGGAAATTAAGATTTCTATCTGCAAACATTAATTACACTATTCACTCCATAGTTCTCGTAATTGAAACAATAATCCGTTGAATCATCCACTTTAAATAGATTATTACTACCTACCCTTCTAAAATAGAACTTATGAGTACAAATAAAGAACTAAAGTTGACAAAATCAAGCAGTTAATTTCATGAAATATTTCTTTTATATAGATGCAGAGGTTCAAATAGCCAATTGGATACTCGTATGAAAACGTTTTTTCTTACAGTTCACAACTTAACGAGAACTTTATGGTGCACATAAATTACACATAATGTTTTAGAATTTTTTCCTTTAATAAGTCCATAATATTACTTTGGCACCGTTCGCGCTGTCGCCCTGTTTATTATCACTTGATGACGGTCAGACGTAGACACCGTAGTCTCCTCCTTAGTCTCTAGTCTTCTTGCATATTATGGAATGTGTCGGGCAGTCACCGGAAGTCTCT
Source organism: Lochmaea crataegi (assembly GCA_947563755.1). Taxonomy (NCBI): domain Eukaryota; kingdom Metazoa; phylum Arthropoda; class Insecta; order Coleoptera; family Chrysomelidae; genus Lochmaea; species Lochmaea crataegi. The sequence continues at coordinate 26,253,704 of OX387425.1, forward strand.
CAGTCCGATGTTCACATGACAGTTAAAAATAAAATGAGTTTTATTCTAATTTACATAATATAAGATGGCCATACAAAAAGCATTAATTATTATTTAGTATTATCCGGACATTAGTGCATCGAATAAATAGGGATCGTGTTATATTTTTGTAGGAAATCAAAGGTGGTTACACTACTTTTAATTATCTTTTCTATCCCAGGTCAGGGTGGCAGGTAGATATATGAAGGGTAAACCATCTCACAGAGTCGTACTCTCCTCACAGATTAAATATAGATTTTGCGTAAGGTTGAAAAAATAATAATATAGATAATGTTCCTGAAATATTCACTAAAAATAACGATGTTGAATGTAGTAAACACACACACACACACACACACACACCTCTATCAAACCCGTCCCTTCCAGGATGCACTCCTCTAGGAGCAATGCATCCCGGGAAGAACATTCCTCCACCCCTCATCTCATCCGATGAGGCCTCAGTCCGATCTGCTGGGCTAGTCCATCCTCTTTTCTTGGTTTAGGGAAAAGTGCTGGCGGTCTTCTTTTTCTTCGAGGTAGTGGTCTCTCTCGTAGATCTTCTTATTTTTCGTCGCTCTCGGGGTGTGTGTGTGTCGCTGCCTCAAGAAGTTGTATCCTTGGCCGACTTATTACGACCAAAGACATCCGTAGAGAGTGGATCCACTTGCTAAAGCTGTCCTTACTAGTTTTCCTGCCTGTCGTTTTATGGACTCGCAGGAACTCTAAGTATGTGTTCTCGTTCTACTCACATGTAGTAAACAGGGTAAAGATTGTGCTAGATTATTATAAAATATTTATCAAGTAGGTATTTACAGGTATTCAGGACCGGGCCGCGACCTTTGGGGGCCCTGGGCTAACGATATCCGGGGGACCCGCGAATTGATTGAAATATTTGCTATTTTCCTAAATAAAGGATTATGCGGGAAAATTAAACATACGGAAGGTTTTTTTTTTTATTTTAAACGGAAATACATTATAAACTCAGGTCAAAGTAGATAAAATAAACAGGTACCTTCTTTATCTTTGACAAACAAAAAATTAAAGCCATAAATGTGTTACCCTCCGCCCTTTCTGCCTGGCTATTGTCGATATAGGACGAGTGGGGAATCGAATTAATCGATCCTCACTTCTTTCGGTCGACTAAAAGGTTAACTCGGTAGAGTGGGGGGTAATGATAATAGATAAACCAATGAAGACAGATATCCTAAAGTTTCTATTAGTCTAGATAAGGTACTCTAAAATACAAAGCTAGTTGCGGTTCTGAACCGTGGATATATCCTCTACCTATAAAAGTATCTCTATGGTTGAAATTTATCAAAAACTGTATATATGGTTCACGCTAGAGTTCATATAATAGCCTTCTTGGTGTGCATCATTGATTGTTAATGTCCTTCTATCACATTACGTTGGAAGAAATGGAAAAAAAGGCAGGTCTGTGATTAATCCTAATCAAAATATCACAATAATGGACCGTTTAAACGTATTACAAACGTTAACCCCAATCTTTGACTTACGAAAATTTGATTGGTTGATGTTTAGATTACGCGCAAACCCGACCTATCAATCGGGCGAAATTACATCGTTCAAAATACGATGCAGACGTTCCTTTCGTAGTGGCAATGTGTCTTACGTCTTTTTCTAATGTACCACTGACAGTTCTCGTCAGGTCTGTGCTTTGTTGTTTACGGTCAATTATTATTTATGAAAAGTAAATATTAATCTTATTGTTAGCATTTTATTTATTTAAATAATACAAAAATTTGCCTAGATACAAGGAAAAAGAGCAGCAACTTATTTTGGAAGTTCTCAAGTATTTTCAGTTAGAAAAAGAAGCTGGTAAACCATTGATACCTTTAACTTCAGTGCTCCATTTTTTATATAACAATGAGTGAAATTAATATAAAATAAGTTAATCCTATATAATTCACTAACAATACGAATTATAAGTGAAGAATAACTTTTTCCATAAAACTTAAGGTAACATATTATGGTGCAGACTTAATTGAAAACGCTGTATAATTCTTTTGCAGGACTATATTTACTAATATTAAATTATTTTAATATGTAAATTGAATATACAATTTGTTTTATTTTGCAGTGTTTTGATATCCAAAGTATTATTAATTTCATAGCCTTTTCGAATTTGGCTGAATACGATCCTGATGATTTTATTTATCAAATTAAAGGTAAGCTATATGTCAAAATAACAAATGAAGTATCGACATACCCAAAACCCGGATATACGTCACAAACGATGACGCACACCAAGAAGGCTATTATATGAACTATACCTATTGGTAATCTCTATGGTTGACGTTTGTCACAAATTATTTCAACTTTACGTCGTTACACTGTCATAATAACGAAATAACAAATTTCAAGGCGATACACTAAAAAGATAATTCTCAAGTTGTTTTATAATTTTACACTACCATACTATGCTCTCGACTACCCCCCAGAGTATATACACTGTGTTCATTTGAAAAGGACCCACCCTTAATATTTCAAAAATGGGACATATTAGAAAGAAATGCCGAAATACGTCAACTTTTAACTTGAGGGGGACACTTTTTGGCGCTAATGTCATAAACGTCAGATTCACCCCCTCCCTACTGGAGACACCCCTTACATTTTTTCAAATGGCATCAGTTATTGTTACGCGAGCTACTGCAATAATATTCTCACTTAGTGCCCCCAGTGAAATCCCCGTATGAGACGACTATGGCTCCTCCGCCCAAACTTCGAGAAACATCCAGAACACCCGGGTGCATCCGCCAGAATATCGAGAATATCCAATGCGTCCGCGAGAACGCCGAGATACTTCTAGAACTACGGAGCACGAGTATAAATAGGCCACAAGCATCGCTGCAGTCAATTAGTCAATCAGTCAGTGTTGATACCGAAGGAAAGTAATCGCGCATCGATAAAGTGTTTATTAAGTGACTCTCATATAAATTATAATTAGTGTGTTTAGTGTATGACATAAATTATTAAATAAGGACTGAATTACATATAAATCTGTAAAAATAAATTAATTGTAAATATAAATTAGAATAAACGTTACATTATGGTTTACGTGGTTCAACGAATTTGCGGAAAAAATAATATTAGAGAATGAGGGAGTATAGACAAAGGCACAATAATGGGTGGGTCAAGCCATTTAAAAATTGGGTAATAAATACAGCAAGCGTTGTCATATGCAACCTTTTGTTTAAGACCAACAAAAGAATTAGGAACATACCAATTATTTGTAATAAAAACAACCCTTATTTACATACTATTAAATTATGATTATTATTTTTATTGTTATTATTGATTTATATGATTTTGGTTATGGGCAAAAAACCCTCTTCTTTTCTGCTACTTTTTGTACATAACAAGGGCTGTACTAACTTTTAGGCAATTTTTATTTTGTATTATTTTGTATAAATAACTAAAACTACGTAACATTTTGGTCTGATAATTATTAATTCTACTGTACATTACCATATGCAATATTGGATTACATCATTACATTACTGTTACTGTATTGCATCATTTGGAAAATACTACAGGCAAAGTTTGTTTCTACTCTTTAATTTTTGGTGGCGGGAACTATAGGGCAATTAATATTGTATAAATAAATGGAAAAAAAGGGAAATTTGGACCCCGTTAAATTTTGGAGTGCGGTTGATGGGATAGGTTTCCTTGACAGGGATTCCGCTGGATATTGCGTAGCCTCAGGTCATATGCCGAAAGGTAGGTTTGGTTTGGTCCCAGCACCCCTGAGGGGAAGCTGGAACCAAACCCAGAGGCATAAATGATTCCTTCTCTGTTTCCCTATTTATCACCAGATTTTCAAAGGTTCTTCTTTTCGGTATTCCTAATGTTCACAATGCAGCTCTGCAGCATATTTTACCAATAAACTATTTCTAAACTCAAATTGTTATTATTAGAAATTATATCCCAGTTTCATTATTCATGTCCTCCATCCAAACGTCTCCTATTTTAATGCTAAGGGCAATGAGAAAGTACAGACTAAAAATGGTGCAACCATTGACTTACCCTCTAAATTCCTCACAAAATAACCTTAGCTGCTACAGCAAGTGGTATTGCAATGTTTAAATTCTGTTTGACCTGTCAAACATCTTACAAAATTTAAATGAAGTTACAATTCTAATAAAAGCTAAATTTAAAGAATAGTTAGTGTGTGGTCACTTTAAATAAGTTAATAATGTAGGTGCTCTTACGAAAGTTTACTGTGAAATTATGACGATGAATTATTCTCTTAGAAGAGTGATAAAATACTTATATTGCACGTTATGTCGACATGATAGGAGCAGAATGAAATAACGAAACACAATTCGTTTTTTTTATTTTCAATCAAATTTGAACAATTCTAAGTACTGCTATTTCGCTTTGCCACAGAAAGGATCTGAATCAATGGGACACACATCGTCGTCCTCCTTCTCGGGCTAGTGTGTCTGCCTCTTCATTGCCCTTTTGATCTAAATGGATTCTGTCAAAATTTGGTTTGAAGCCATAATAGTTATTTATGCAACAAGTGCATAAACTGGTGCTTTTTTTCACGAATGGAAAAATTCAATTCCATGAGTGAAAAAATACACTTTATGCACTTGTTGCATACAATATTTTTTCTACGTGCATGCAAAGACCAAAAAATGTGTTATTTAGGACTAAAAATGGCGTCGATTCGAATGTATATGTTTGTCATGATGACAAAACGCTAAGTAAAATGTCAGATGAGTGCAATCTGCAGAGCCATTAGCGGAAATATTTAAAATTACCGTTAAAAAAAGTACTTTATCTCACTCTAATGTCACTTTTTAAACTGTTTATATATGTATAATATGAATAAATTTGTTAAGTTCACTACCGTCAGCTATAAATACTCAGTGGTTTTTATTATTTTGCATTTTTAATTTTCTCTTTTCCGATAAATAAAGTGTAAGCTATACGATATATTTTTTTATTGTTCATTTTACAATTTTGGTCCGTAGATACTTTAAAGTTTTGAACCAGAATCAAGTTTTTGTGAGCAACGTTGTTATTCTGGTGGCTTTCTTTACTGACATTTGTTTTATCTTTATCGTTTTGTTTATAGAGTTTCTTTATTTGGTTTTAAGAAATAATATTTGATTACTGGACGTCTCGCAAGTCTCGTTCAGGAATTAAATTTATTCTCAGCGAATCGCCGACTGACTCGGGTCTTGTTGAGATTTCTTTCTTTTCTTTCCGTTGCGTTTGCGTACATATTCTATGTACGAAAATCGATTTAAAAAACGTCACTTTTATTAATGATTGCAGAAAAAAATTATTGTTGATTACATTAATGACTATTGAAACATGCACTAAATACTTTTGGAAGTATTAGAATGTTGAACTTGCTATGTTCAAAAATATCATAAAATATTGTCCTACTATACTAAAAAATTAAGCTCTGGTGCTTTTCTAAATTATTAAAAATATATTAGCTCCGTTCGTTTCGTTTTTATCTGGCTACCATGTATATAAACGATAAAATTTCAACCAAATCGAAGTTTAAGTAGGTCGCTTCTTTACAGGAGACACAGTTTAAAACATCTGGAGACCATCATTTCCTATTAACTGTTGTGGCCCCTTCAGAACAATAAGCGAAGCAGTGAAAAAAACAAAACAAAAGAGGGTGAAACCATGCAAAACGAGACACTTGGTTTTATACTTATCTTCGACTTATGGTAACAATATTACTTACCGGAAGACGAAACAAAAAATGAGTGTAGCGCACATTTTCAACACGTGCATTCATGCCTGGATGGCATTAATTTCCGATATGACATTTAATACCATGATGTTTTACAACCAGCAAATTTTTACAAGAAAATATCTTACGATTTGAAGTTTATAAGAAATACTTAAAAATATGAATTATTACTAAAAAAATAACATTTCAAGTGACAAAGAAGTAGGCAAACGTTTTCTGAATTTATTGTAAGTTGTGATAGAATCTTGACGCAAACATGTGTTAACCACCAAAATGGAAACCTTTCTGAACTAGATACATAAAACACGCCGGTGTTTCGGAATTCGGTCCCGCTACCTGCGGAAGGGACTACCTGCTCACAGGGATTTTGTCCAAATCCGAAAGGGTGATTTCGTAATTCGGTCCGCTGTCGAATCTAACTGGGGTTGGGGTTAGGTTTTGTTAGGTTGGTCAAATTAAACAAATAGTAGGTACATGGGACCCAATTCCGAAATCGCACTTCGAATTTTTCGTAATTCGGTTCGCTGTCGAATCTAACTGGGGTTGGGGTTAGGTTTTGTTAGGTTGGTCAAATTAAACAAATAGTAGGTACATGGGACCCAATTCCGAAATCGCACTTCGAATTTAATCCGTTACAGGTAGTCCCTTCCGCAGGTAGCGGGACCGAATTCCGGTGCGTCCAAACAGGCTTCTCGTCACTAAACCCTCGAGGTCCCAATCTTAGAACGGCCAACTGGTCACCATTCAAACATTGGAAGCAGGTAGTTTTCAAGATAAGCCAACTGGACACTTGGAGCTAGAGGATTATTTTCCCATTATCCTTGGTACCCACCCCTAAAATGTGAGACAGGTTTTTTTCTTATTCTTAGTGTACACTCCATAGAAAATGGTGCTAGTCACTGATTTTGACAAAAAAGGCTTGTGGTGAATTATAATTAGTAGTGTCAAGTTAGCGGTTCTGAAGTGTCGCATTGACAAGTTTCTGTTTAATCTTGGTGTCCAGTTGATCGGTCGATGAAGGGTTTAAAGTTTATTTAGGTGCACTAAAGTGCCCGGTTGGCGTCCGTCCACAATTTTTTTTGGGATTACAGCATGTACATACCAATATTTTTTCATTAATGCATGACAGTGAGCTTAAACCGTACAGTTTCAGTCATCAAAATCCAGGCTATTACAGGAGTATCTCCCATGGATCTATTGGTAAAAGAAAGGTGTAGTCTGCATAAGAAAGTCGACTCGAACAACGAACAACTTAGCAACAAAAGCGGAGGAAAAACTCATAACTCTGGAACACTGGCTGGAATGGTGGCATTAGGAACATTAATCAGGGATGTCAAAAGTTGGACGAAGTGTAATTTCAGAAGCACTGATTATCTTACTCATCTTCCATCTTGAACGTTTGGCTTATTTACGGAAAATATAAAAAAGATAATAGCAGACAACTGTATCTATCTAGGGAACATGACTCTCCCGAGTGCACTAGTGATGAGCAAAATTGGTCTTGGTCTTGCGGTCTCAGTCTTGGTCTAGCGTAAAAGCAAGCCCAAGATTATCATTAGATTAGCATGACCAAGACCTAGACCAAGTCCGAATGAACAAGAACAAGACCAATACCAAGACCGAATATGCAAGACCAAGACCAACTAAAAATTCTCACTTCAGATCGTATCGTTCCCTTTCTACGAAAACATCGTAACTACATTTTTTTCGAATTGAGATTATTAGTGAAATACACTCCTCAACACTTCTAATAGTTGTTTTTGATAATTTCCCGAAAATGGCCACTTTTCAGATACGAGGTTTACATAGAATGGGGACGATATATGAGTTGAAATATTTGTAACAGCGTCAACCTATGCTAGGTCTTGTAAATTCTTTTAAATTTATAATTATGACCATCTTTAAAAAAAAAGGTCGGACCGCCGTCAGAAGTTTGCTTCTTATGCACAATAGAATGAATTCGTGAATTTTTCACCATTTTTTTTTAAATTTGACAATTTTTGACGAATTTTGACAATTATTGACCGTCTTTGACAATTATTGACCATTTTTGATAATTTTTCCAAAATTTTAACATATTTGGCAATTATTGACCATTTTTTCAAAATTTTGACAATTTTTGACAACTTTTTCAAAGTTTAACAATTATTGACCATTTTTGGCAGTTTTGACAATAATTGATCATTTTTGACCATTTTTCAAAAATTTTGACAATTTTAGACCATTTTTCCAAATTTTAACAATTATTGACCATTTTTGACAATTTTTGAGCATTTTTGACAGGTTCTGACAATTTTTGACCATTTTTGACAATTTTTAATAATATTTGGCAATTATTGACCATTTTTCAAAATTTTAACAATTATTGATCATTTTTGACGAATTTTGATTGGTTTTTACAATTATTGACCGTCTTTGACAATTATTGACTATTTTCGACCATTTTTCAAAAATTTTAACAATTTTTAATAATTATTGACAGTTTTTCATAATTATTGACCGTTTTTTATAATTATTGACCGTTCTTTATAATTATTGACCGTTTTTTCAAAATTTTGACAATTTTAGACAATTTTTCGAAAAATATGACTATTTTTCAAAAATTTTGACAATTTTTGACAATTATTGACCATTTTTCTAAATTTTTTACAATTTTTGAAAATATTTGGCAGTTATTGACCATTTTTCAAAAACAATTATTGATCATTTTTGACGAATTTTGATTGGTTTTTACAATTATTGACCGTCTTTGACAATTATTGACTATTTTTGACAATTTTTCGAAAATTTTGACAATTATTGATAGTTTTTGACAATTTTTGAAAATATTTGGCAATTATTAACAATTTTTTCAAAATTTTGACAGTTTTTGACAATTTTTGATCAGTGCGACAAGAGAGATTGCGCACAGTCGCTTGAATGAGTTATCGCGTGACGAACGCTTTTTCGTAACATCACACGTTTCACGAGTTCACTAGCCTTCCCCAAAGTCCTATGTCGTGCAATAAGAAGCAAGCTTCAATTTAAATTTCACTGGATTAGTGGATTATTCAGAAATCTGGCAACACTTTTGCGTGACGAACGCTTTTTGTAAAATTACACGTTTCACGAACCTTTTCAGAAACCTGGCAACACTGTTGCGTGACGAACCCTTATTCGCTTTTTCGTAACATTACACGTTTCACGAGTTCACTACCCTTTTCAGAAAGATGGCAACACTGTTGCGTGACGGACCTTTTTCATAACGGTTACACGTTTTACGACTTCACTAGCCTTCTCAAAAGTCCTATGTCGTGCAATAAGAAGCAAGCTTCAAAAAATAATAAGACAGATAAAATGACCCAGACCAAGACTGGATACGCAAGGTCAGGACTAAATAAGCAAGACCAAGACCAAGACCGGACATATTTGACCAAGACCAAGACAGGATCAGCAAGACCAATATTGTCCAAGTCTTGGTCTTGGTTTGCTCATCACTAGAGCGCACCATATTTAGGTGTAGCAGAAGACGGGTGGATGGTCGAAGTATATAGTAAGGGTTGGAGACACTAGATACGAGAAATATGCTAAGTAAGATGCTGAACAGACGATACAATACTATGACAGAATGGTCGTAGGAGTGAAAGAAGCAGAAGACAGAAACAAAACCAGAGGAAATACAAAGAGTACAGCAAATCATCGAAGCTGCTGAAGTTGAGTCAAGATTATGACTTTACCAACAGTATTGAGGTAGTAGAGTAGGGGTTTTGGCTGGTTGGTAGGATAGGTGGCCTTTTTAGCATGAATGTTCCTGGACAAAGTTTGGGGGTTTTAAGCACCCCTGGGATTCCTTCCCAGACGTCTTTCTGAAGAATTCCGCTCCATAAAAACTGTTACGTTAGGTTAAACTGCAGTTTTATTTCGACTGCAATTAGTATACACCCAATAGAAGGAGCATTTTTTGCTTGTTGAAAAATAATAAGAACTATTCACAGAATTTTTCCAGATAACCTGGATATCTTCAAATGTATCATACAAAACGTTAACTCCGTTAACTGTCGATATTATTCTTATTTCTGCTATCATTTTTATAATTTTTTTTATTCTCCGTCCGTAACATGTATTTCATTGTAGTTTTGAATAAACGTTTTTTTGTCTGCAATACAACTTTAAATGTTTGATTTCCATTACAGTTAACAAATAACAGCAAATGGAAACTAATAAAGAAATCCGATTCGGTGTACAAATAAAACTTAAAAAAAATAACCCTCCACAAATTAAATTCCACTTGAACCCAAATTTGTACTTCAGACTACCTACCCTTGTGGAACCCGACAATCGCAACTGAAGGTCGCTCGTCAAGCACTACCATCTGGGCGAAAGATGGGTGAATGTTATATTCACAGTAAAATAGGCCTGTTAATTTTAATTCAGATTGATGGATTTATATGTTTTTTTTATTATAATTAATTTTTTTAAATAAAATTGATCCGAACGCAGAAATAAGAAAATAAAAATAAAGAAAAACCTGGAACACAATTAGTAGTTCCATATTTGATATATTTTGTCAATAGAACAACTGGTCTCCAGATTATCAAAAAATTACTCTTTTTCGCTTTCCAGGTGTAACGAAGGAAATAAACAAATATTTTTTTAATAAATGCTTGGTAAAAAATGTAATTAAACAGGTCCTTACAGGTACAAGGTTGATACAGATGTCGTGGAGTGGGTCACACACAGAGGGACTGCAAGCAACCGAATGCTGACAAAAAATGTTTAAACTGTTGGCAGGAAGGCACATCGTGAAGGTAGAACAAAGTGCCCGGTCTTCAGGTATGCGGTCATGGAAGTGAGGGAGAGAGCCAATACGGCAAGGGCGGCACAAAGAGGGTCTTCATAAAGATTCTCCAAGTGAATATGGGGAGGTCTGCCAGAGCCCAAGATCTCATGTATAAGACTGCCGAGGAAGAGGGTGTGGATTTAATTTTAGTAAGTGAGCCAAACCTAAAAGGAGCAAGGGCAAGAGGATAGATACTAGATCGAAGGGGAGATGTGGGTATTTACTTCAGGAATTAGCAAATTCAGGTAGAAGATTCAGGAGAGGGAGAAGGATATGTCAGGATTAGCTTGGAGGAATATGATTTTTTCGGCTGTTATATATCGCCAAATGTGGGGTTTGGCCCTTTCGAGAAAGTGATTAATGAAGTGATGGATACTGTAAGATGCTGTGGTGGCAGGAGACTTAAACGCCAAAGCTAAGGAATGGGGATCACCGTACAGCGACAAAAGGGGATACTTCGTAATGGAATGGATCTCACAATTAGGCATGATTGTAGTAAACGACGGTAAGAAGCCGATCTTTATAAGGGGGGACTCAGGTACATATATAGACGTTACCCTGGTTACGGGAAAATTGTCCAAGAAAATTTCGGACTGGAAAGTGCTAGAGACTGAAACCCTCTCCTACCATCAGTACATTTCGTATGTGATCAATGGAAAGAAGTCCAAAGAGAAGAGGAAATACCAAACAGCATGGCAAAATTCAAAAAAATTATAGAGAAGGAGCTAACGGAAAGGAGACGATGGATAGGATACGAGGAGATGGATAAAATAATGAAAAAAGCATATACAGGAGGGAAGACAATACTTAAAACAAATGTGAACGGCCACTATTGGTGGACACCACAGTTGGCAGATATAAGGAAAGAGTGTATCCGAATACGAAGAGTATGGACAAGAGAGAAAGATGCTGTACAAAGAATGGAATTTTGGGACAATTATAAGGAAAAAAGGAAGTTACTTAAACGGGAGATCCAGATGGAAAAAAGTAAAAATGGAAGGCACTATGCGAGGAATTGGAGGACGATATATGGGGTCAATGGTACAAAATTGATGTTAATGGCTTGGGATATACTGGAAACCCTTACGCTCTATCCAGAACTAAGAAGGCTGAAATAATCAGGGTACTTTTTCCACACAGGCATACATATTGGGAGAAAACAAAGTAGGTCGGACAAGCCGAACCCTACACATTACAAGAACTTAGACAAGCAGGAGATAAACTAAAGGGTAAAAAGGCACCAGGACCAGACGGGATACCTCCGGAATGTGTAAAGATCGTAGTGGAAGAACACTCAGAAGTTTTGTTAGATATGGCAAACGATCTATTGCGAAGAAATATTTTCCCCAAGGAGTGGAAAAAATCGAAATTGGTTCTTATATAGAAGGCAGGAAAACCCACAAAGTCATACAGACCACAGTGTCTGACAAATGCAACGGCGAGGTGGTACGAGCACCTGATAAAGTATAGACTAGAGGTAGCTTTGGAGCAGAATGGAGGACTAGCCCCAAACCAGTATGGCTTCAGAGCTGGCAGATCTACCGTGTTGGCGGTGCAGGAGGTTTATAACACTGCAATAGGAGTAATGCTGAGTGACAAGAGACAGAGATGGTGTGTACTGATAACAGTGGATGTCAGAAGTGCCTTTAATTCTGTACCAGTCGGGTATATATTGAAAGAACTCCAGGATAGAGATATACCGAGATATCTACAAAACATCATAGCGGACTATTTTAAAGGAAACAGGATTGAATTAGGAGAGAGGGACTATTACCATGTTACGGCGGGGATACCACAGGGATCGGTACTTGGACCAACGCTGTATATGAAAGGACGAACATGGAAAATGAGCTAGGACAGGTCATCACCAGAGAAAATTTAATTCGGATAATGGTTGCAAAGGAGAAGGACTACGAATGTGTAAGAGGATATGTAAGATCAGTCATGGGAAAAAAAGAGCAAGAAGAGAGGCATAGAAGAGATTTGGGATAGGAACAGACATTAGGACCTTGGGCTCTGACGTTATACTCGCAAGGGTGGTTCCAGAGCTTAGGGATGCGAACGGTGGAGATCGGGGTGGTTTTGGTGCGGTCGTCTTTGGTCGGGGATCGACGGTGCTCGGCTTCCCTGCGTGCGGGGTAGCCGAGTTGGGTTGGGACCCGGCTAGAGAGAATCCCACACTACCGGGAAACGGTAGAGCAAGTACCCGTTGCCTGTGAGCAGGTTTCCACCTATCAAAAAAAGGTCCTTCTTTATAAAATTATTACCCTTTACTTTATTTAATATCAAATATTTTTTCGAGATTGAGTTTTGAGATATGAAAATATTATTTAAATTCTCTGTTGTCTTGAAAATGTTTTTTACTCCTGAAATTTTCTCCTAGAACCAATAGATTCGGAGAAAAATAAAATACAAAATATTGATTTTATCCTTTATTAAATAGCTACTTATTGAGAGTGGATAACAGTAAATATAGGAAATGCAGGATTAAATAAATGGAAATGATCGCCTCCAGCCAAAATACATGAACGTAGTCTACGTCTCATCGATCATCGAACACGCTCAAAAATTTGAAGCGTATTTCTCATAGTACACACGCTGTTCGAAAGGATAGGGTCGAATTCCGCAAAACTATCTGGAACTACCCGAAAGAGGGATTATCGCATTATTAGCAAATGGGACTAGAAGCATTATCGTATCATTGGCAATTGGGACTAGAAGCTAGAAGCTCTCGTAATTTATCGAGAAGGGCAAGGGAAATGATTGAAGAAGGTATACATTGTTGAAAAAATGGCCGCGTAAGTAATAAGCTCTCGTAAAAATTGGACTTTAATTGTTAGCCATATTCTACTCCTCCCGCAACCTTTTGCGGAACTCGACCGAGGATTAAAGGTAGGTTTTTGCGGAATTCAACAAATCATTGATATGACATATAGGTGTGTTGTAAAGTAATGACTTAACGTAACTCCATTACCAGAAATCACATGCAACATTTTTTGAGAATATTTTCAAATAAAATTTAATATAGCTACTAACGCAGCGAAAGCCTGGAAATATTGAAAAAATTGAATTATTGATTAAACTGAAAAGCGATTATATAACTGGCCTAAAATATGGGGCGTTGTTTCTTTTACAGAATTTTGAATCCTACCAGCACCCGGCAGATGTGCACACGCCGAACCGGAAGATGATAGATGAAATAACACACCTCCCGCTTTACCCGGTATCGGTCTTCTACTCTCTTGAAACCGTACATCAACCCTCTACAAACCATCAACATGTGCTGATAAATCATAAATTTTGTTGAATGTCTAGAATCGTAGGTAGGTTTAAGTTACCAAATAAATATTGTAAAATGCCATAAATGTTTTATTGATTATATCGGATATGCAGAGTCCTTATTTTTAAGCTCTTATTCTAAATTTTCAACATGTGCACCACAAAGATCATAGCAATTCTGCAAATGAGTGAGATATTTATGTTGAATGGCTGATGTGTTTCATCATTGCTAAAGGCTCGTTTAGACGGTGATGCTGATAATGTGACCAGTAGTCACTGGTGTTGTATAAAGGTTTGTTCCAACTGACATTTATGAACCGTTCTGGAATCGTATCGAGTACTGTATAGTGATCAAACTCGAATTAGGGATGGTTCTTAAACATACGCATCAACATTTTCACTAGGTTCGTTTCAACAGACAATCAGGGTTGCATTATTCTCAAACTTGATTTTGCTGATGCGGGCCTATGGGGTAATTTGAAACTAAATTGCTGTTAAAAAACCTGGATTTATCAAGAAAGAACGTGCTGTCTCCGTCCCTCATGGTTTTATTAAACTACTGTTCTCTGCTCCGGAGCACCCTACGATATGATATGTAAAATAGGTTTAGTTAGATGAAGGAAAAGTTTCGAACAGATTTTAATACACCAAGTTCCTTTGCGCTTGCGTCTGATTTACAGTTCCTGACAAATGCACAAACTCTTGCGACATTTTCCAAACCGTTTGTTTTTAACATTGGAACAGCTTACTAACAGTCACCAAATGGTCACGGATTGTTGATGGAATGCAAAAATGCATCTGCACATGTTCATAACAATCTCTGATAGTTTTGGAGTCATGTTGGAACGAACCTTTTCTCCCTTTCAGTTGGTACAGTTTTTATACCGTCCCAAGAACGATACATAATCAGTTAGAACACGAAATAAATACTGCACTTGCGCGAACGATACCTACCAGTTCTACCGCCAGTTGGAACAAACCTATAGTGTAAGAAGAACTAATTATTTTAAAGTTGAGGAGCATTAAAAAGCTGCTGAAAATTACAAGTGTAAGACCTAAGCTCTTTTTTTATTGTTGTTTTATTGTTGGAAGTTTTTGCCAAATTGACAGACAATGTCTGACAGACATATATAGCAGGCATATAGCCCGAGAAGTAGTTGTTGCTTCTTAGTGGACGGTCTGCTCTTTGGAAATTCATTTGTCTAATTTTGTAAAGCGTTTGATAGTATTGAACTATTATTTTTTGACGTCTATATATCACGCTTTACTAATATGACAATTATTTACAGTTAACTGTAATTAAGTACATTTTGCCAAATTGCTTTCACATTTTTTAATTCAGAAATTTTCAAAAGCTCATACATTTTGTTACATCTAGTTTATTTCTAATATATTATATTCTGGAATCTCTGGAGTAGTCCCAAAAATGGAAGTAGGTATACTAAACTAGGAGATGATTATACCACTTGACATTATGATGATGACAATATGTACAAAAACTTGTAAGAGCATGCTGGTTTGTGGACCTGTGTCACATACTGCCACCATTGTCCATACTAGGACAGTCCTATTTCTATTTATATACTTTGTTTTTTTAATAAATCAGTAGTACCAAATCATTAAACAAGTTTTTATTATAAATATGTGCAACGAACTGAAAAATTCTTGGTTAATTATACTCATTCAATAAGTCATGTGAACGTATTTTAAATGGCACACTAATTCGAGTCAATTGAACTACAACACTTGGTAAAAAATTTTAAAACATAAGTACTACTTAAGAGTTATTCTACTCGTAATACTTTAAAACCATTATAAATAATAACAAAGAAGCAAACCAAACTTTTTCTTTTATGCTTCAACTGTTTTGCACCCTATCGTCGACATGTGTTCGAAATTACTAGTTTTGTTAAAGATAACAATAGCAGTGGTAGTAAAAGGCTTTAGGTACAATGAACAGAAATGACTTTAGCAGATGTGGTAAATTTTACTTATAAAATCAAATGGTCGCGTATTGATTGGGATTTTGTGGCACAGGATAATTAAGACATGTTTTATTATTTTGTTATAAATTATTCCGAATAACACACATGCAATAATTGGTGATTTGATATAAATGCCCAAAATAATTTTATAATGCAGTTTAAGAAATCCCTCGAAAATATGTCTCATTGACGTCAGCAGCTTTGGCGCGCTATTATAGAGGTCGTTTGAAATTATTTTAAATAACACGGAACTTTAAGCTATGTTTCCAAGTTAATATTGATTTTAAAAAAAGGCTTGGGGATTAGGATTCTTAGACGCCACTTAATGATATTATTGGATAAAAAAAAATTGGAAAGTTCCCTATTTTATGTGTAGAATGAAAAAAGAGTATGTTTCGTTTTCTACCATGTTATATTATCATTCTTTTATTAGCTGCAACTATAAATATATATACAATCTTACCCCATTATACCTATAGGTGTCGGGTTTACATTTCACTATGAGTTTGTTGTGTTTAATATTCATAGCCTTCATTGTTATCGCTGCTCCCTCTCTTGTTTTTTCCTATTAGTTTTTTTGTTTCGTTATTTGGTTCTCTGTACGGTCTTCTTCTGGTGATTTATTACTAGCTGTTCTTTTGTTTTTACAACTGTCATTATCCGGTTCTGTTATTATTTGATTGTCAATCATATTTTTGTGATATTCTTTATTCTTGTTATATTTAATATGTGCTATATGTCCCCGCGATCTAGCTTCATTCAACTATAAATATGTATTTTTATAATTTAATTTTAATACGCACGTCCATGCTCTTTTTTAAATGTTGATATTTAAAAATTAAGGAATATTTTATTTTACATGCTTTTGTGATGCTAGAAATAAAAACCAACTCGGCTTATCAGTTAACTAGTTTTTTTGACAAAAAACGTTACGACTGTGAGTATGAGTAACAGTTGCTTGCATTTTGTTAATACAGTTAAAGAAAGAGGTCGAATTTATTTCTAATAAGAATTTTACAATCGCCGGTTTGTATTTCGGGAGTGTGTTTAAAAAAAATACTTTTATCATGTGATTTATAAATTTTACGAACTGTTTAGTGGAAATGATGGTAACATTGCTGCACAAAGAATGCCTTTCGTCGATGTTTGCTCTGTAAGTTTTCAAAATTGTTATATTTTTATAGTTATTAATATAAAACAAAAATTATAGAGATTATTAGAGGCTTTTTAATAATCTAAACTTTTTATAACGCTTTCATTAGCTCTCCTATACAGGGTGCTACAGAATAACTAATCCTAATTTTCATAAATGACAGAGGGCACTTAAATAAACATTTTTTATGGTTATATGTATTATATTGAATTTAATTTATTCAATATTTTTAGTTTTAGTATTTTAGGTGCCCCTACTGCTAACTACTTTCAGGTTGTGTTTAAAAAGTGTTATTTTTTAATAAAATTGTCCAGAAAGATTTCTTTTATGGAATTATATTGATGAATGAATTGATGAATATATTACATCACATGGTCTTTATATTTATATATAAAATATCTACTCAAATTTTGATATGAAAAATTATAATTGTTCAATTATTTTTATTATTATTATTATTATTATATATGACGAAAATAGAAACTATCAATGCGCGGCACCTCTTAATATAAATATTAAGAGTTCAAACTTTTACGGTATTTTATTTTCATTTCCAACAACATTTTCAGTATATTTAAGGACAAAAAAAGTAATTGATTTTCTTGAAACTGTCTAAAGTGGATATGTATATTAAATTTGTTTGTATAAAAATCGGGTCCGGTGAACTAGGAATTTTCGACTGATTTTGATAAAAATCGATAGTACTCACCTATTTTGAAGATTATCCGTTGAAAAGTTTGTCTGTAAATTCGGAATTCCCTGAGAAATTTATTTTTAACATTTCAATGGCACCTATTTCGTCTGATATTTTCAGTAAAACTCAGTTCAAATGTGGCACACCACACTGAAAACTTTTCAAAATCATCTTATTTTTTCTTCAAGCATAAATTCCTTTATTTTCTTTATAATATTGTTCTAAACATAATATTTAACAAGATTTATAATTTTTATCCACAATCACATTATAATTGTAGTTTTATCCATACTTATGAAGCATATAAAGAACTACTTTATCCACTATTGAAATAATAAAAATACAATCTTAAATAGCAACCATTCAACATCACCCAAAATTTTTAAAATTAATTTCAATAATTTTTGACGTTACAGCTGCTGTCGTAGCGAAATGTCAAATCACTTTTTGATAAAATCTGATTCTAAATGACTGTGATTGTAGATAAAACGTTGTATTGCATTCGTGTGTTGGTTGCGTTTTTTCCACTTAAGAAAATTAACTTGCGTGGATAAAACACTATCTAAAACACTTATACAATAAATAACTATTATTAATAACTGATATCAAATAATTTTTGTTGAATGTCGGAAAGCTGTAACTATAAGTAGAGGTGGGATTATTCAGCTCCCTAGAACTAAACTGTTCCAGTTAATATAATGTAAAAACAACGTTTTCAAGTTTTCACGATTTTTGTTTTCAAAACATACAGTTTGGCTCTTTTCATTCTATACTGTCTATGGCACAGAAATAAAATGATAATCTTTAAATTCATTAGCCTGCATATGAGTACCGTTATGCAACTCATAAGAGAAGTAGTTAATATGTTTGTCTGTTGTGCTGATGCCAAATTTACACCAATGTTCCTCAAGAAGGGGTAGGATGAATGAAATGATTATTTTACCTTCCTCTTTTTGAAAAAAAATTAATATTATTATGCACATCAAGTGGAGGAAGGGAAAATAATGATTTCATTCACCCTTCCCCTTCATGAAAAACTAAGTGTATAGATATTTTTCAAGAACGGGAAGGGTAAATGATAAATTATTTTCCCTTCCCCTTTATGAAAAATATTCAATAATTTATAACACACATTACGTTTTTTATTGTTTCATAAAATTTAAAGGAAGTATTCACGCTAGTCTTCCAGAATTATATCTATAAATTAAAATATTTAAAATAACGGAACTAAAAATATGTCCACCTTTATTTTATTTTTTTCCTGACATTTGTTATTTAAATACACAAAGTAAATATGTTTTTCTAAGCAAAACTTTATTGATATTGTAAAGAAAATAATTGAATTTTTTGTTATAATTTAAGAGAAAATATATTTTTGAATAGTTTCCCATGCAGTGCGACACATTGAAATCTTTTTTTGGATTTTTCTCTGGAAATTCTGAATCTACCGAAAATTTTTCGACAGATAATCTTCAAAATCAGTCAAAAACTCGTGGTTCCGTATAATTCAGCGGACCCGTATGTTTGTTTTTAAGGGAATCTTCAATACTTTTGATGAAAATTTAACAGGAGAATCGAATCTGTAATTTTTTGCAAAATTAATTAATTACTGATTTCATCCAGCTTCTCCCTGATATCCAAATTGCCAACATTTTGACCAGAAAATATGATTTTTGTAATGAATTAAAAAGCTGCTCGATAATTAGACACTGGCGACCATGGTGGCGAAAATTAGCATCTACTGTGGGAGATAAATGAAATATTATAGAGACCAGTGCTGAAGCCTTTGAAAATGGTAAAAAGTGAAAAAAAAATTTAGTAGGATGAAACCTATTGGAAAAGGAAGGGATTACAACAAAAATAAAAGGAAAAATAATTTACGGGCGATCTGAGGTCGGGAAATGGTAGGGGGTGAGTTTTTCAGGGTAAAAAACGACTAATCTCGATTTCCGGCTAAACTACAGGTCTTATGGAAAAAAGTCGAAAGGCAAAGTTGTAGGTAATATAAAGATCTACACTTTTGTAGTTACACTTTTTTCACATAACCTCAAAATTCATGTGAAAAATTCAAAAAACCAAGTTTTTCGTTTTTTATTTTTATCTTTTACCAAAAAATTTTTTAACAAAATTTGGTGAAAACTTACCTTTTTATGTCCCAAACACACTGTAATTTGTTTGATTTGAAATATTTATTTTTTCACCTTATTTTGATTCGATATCGAAAAAGCACCCTAATTTTCAATCGAAAATTCTCTCGTCAAAGTATCAGCTTTTTCGAAAAACTCGGTAGGCTTTTTGTTCGTTGAAATCTCTATTTTCTGATGGTAAAAAAAATATACATTACAATGGTAAATCTTCTCAGAAAATGAAAAGAAACGTAAAATACTCGAATTCGAATTTTTTTAAAATCTTTATGTACAATTTTGAGCTATTTCTTAAAATAGTATCGTAAATTCGTTATTAGACGATAGAAATTTGTCAAATTTGGCTAATATTTTTTTTAAAACCGATGCAAACAAAAAAGATATAAAAAATGGATTACAATAATTAATCAAATCTATTTATAAATGTAAAAATAATAATATAACACTGAATAAATCAAGATTTCGAAAATATCAATTGGCAAAAATTAAATCATCTTTCATATTGGCAAATCTCCCACCCACAGAAGGTGCAGCAGAACAACATTGTTAGGGCATATTCAGCTTCAAACTTGGCTGGGTAACGAACTGACAGCAATAGATTGAGGCTTGGGGCTGGAAGCAACATCAACGTGGCATTATGCCGAAACTGGATGTAATAGTTTAAAATGTGGCTGCCGAACACATGGTTTAAAATGCACAAATTTGTGCTCAAATTGTCATAGTTCTAAAAAATGCGCCAATGAGGAAGTTAATGATTCAGATGAAATTATGGATAAAGAACCTATGCAGACTGGAAATAATGTTGGAGACGAAGACGGTGATGGTCTTGACGATTTCGAAGATCTACTAGAATCTACTAGAATCGGGAAGGTTTGCCGAATCTAACGATGAAGAAATACCATCAAAGAGACAGAAATTAACAGATAAGTGATTAGAATTGAAGATAATGTATTGATAAATAAAAAGATTAATGTTTTTAAAAATATTATAAATAATGTAATCAGTATAAAATATTTTAATTCAATAGTACGATTTACATGAATATTTATATATTATGAGATTTTCTATGGCATAAATGTAATGAGAATTTAATAAAACAACTTTTTTTAGTGAAAAAAAATAGCAGCATTTTTTAGATAAAATCCCCTTACAATCAATACTATCTTTAATTTTTAGAACAACTATGTTTTTTGCAATCTTTATGTTTTATGGATTTGTAATTTTTATATTTATCAATGTAACATGGAATCTTACGTTTTCCAAGCAATTAAAGTATACATTTTAAGAAATAGCACAAAATTGTACATAAAGATTTTTCGATTCTTTGCATTTTCTGAGAAGATTTACCATAGTAATGTATTTTTTTTACCATTAGAAATTAGAGATTTCAACGAACAAAAAGCCCACCGACTTTTTTGAAAAAGCTGATATTTTGACGTGAGAATTTTCGATTGAAAATTAGGGTGCTTTTTCGATATTGAATCAAAATAAGGTGAAAAAATAAATATTTTAAATCAAACAAATTACAGTGTGTTTGGGACATAAAAAGGTAAGTTTTCACCAAATTTCGTAAAAAAAAATTTTTGTAAGAGATAAAAATAAAAAACCAAAAACTGAATTTTGAGGTTATGTGAAAAAAGTGTAACTACAAAAGTTGTAGATCTTCATATTACCTACAACTTTGCCATTTAACTTTTTTCCAGAGGACTTGTAGTTTAGCCGGAAATCGACCGTTTTTTACCCTCTACCACTTTCCGACCTCAGATCGCCCGTAAATTATTTTCCTTTAATTTTCGTTGTATTCTCTTCCTTTTCCAATAGGTTTCATCCTACTATAATTTTTTTTGGTTTCAAAAATTATCGACCCTGGTCTATTATACTAGTTACTATACGAAATATAGAGAAATTATTAAATAAAAGAAAATTTCAAACGCTACAATATTTAAAAGCAGATCCAAAAAAATTAATGTATGGGACTTACGACTGTCATCTAGCAAGTAAGGTGAAAATTTACTTAAGAGTAGCCATGTAAAAAATGTTGAAGAGTGGAAATCAGATAGTACAAGTGTGATAAAAGCTCGCGTCGTACCTCAAACTTCTATTAAACAACATTTTGATGTTTTACTTGATGTAAGTTTTTAATACATTATTATGATTATTATTAATATATTTTATGTCATACCAATACATTATTGTGTTTTTATAACTTAGATACCATCAACATAATGGATTACTTTGGCCCGCAAGGCATTAAGGCACAGAAAACAGTGTTCGATTAAATTATTCTTTATTAACAAAATATAAATTTACGTTTATATATTATTTGGTTTTATTTACATAGAATGGCATTTCTGGAAGGTTCCGCTGATAGCTAAATTTCCTGTAGCAAAGGTTGACTCATGATTCATTGTCTGGGCTCTAGTCTCTGTAAGGAAATGCAAGCACCGGATGGTACGTCTGCCAACATCCTTGAAACCTCAGTTTTTGAGGGTATGCTGTCCTCCAAATATCCTTCCCCAATTGTGGTACTCTTCCATCCACCATGGCGCTTCAGCATAGTCATACTTGTTCCAGCTTCTGCTAAAAGAGTTGCCGACGTCCTACGTAAACAATGACCAGTGAACTTTTCGGGTTTGTTCAAACCCAAATATTTTGCAATAATGCAGGGAATTTTCCCAAATGTGTTTTTTCCAACAGGCTGTAAAGTACAGCGGCCTTGTCTGTAGCTAAATTTTAGGACATTTTCTCTACACTCTGGATTTTTTTTGGTTGGTACCCTTTTGACCTTTGCTTTAAATACTCGCATAATTTGTGAATATTACAAATACTAATATTCTTATCTACCATTAAAGTCTTCTTTATCATCAATATTTAGCCCACAGAGAGCTCGGGGAAATTTTTTCGGAGAGATCATTAAAGTACCTCAACAGCACAGTTTCGTTAATGTTTTCTACAGCACTTTCTGACATCCATTTCAAAAATTGGTCATATTCTCTGTCGTATGAGTCTCTGGATTTTCTCGGTAACAGATTTTACGTTGCCTTTTCAGCCTTTATTTTTTGCAATTTCATCGGGAATTTCAAAATCTTGTTTCATTTTTGGTTTTTGACTTTGACACATTAAACATTTTAATACTTATCTTCCTAGCAAAAAAACGCAGACAATAATAATGTCAAGGTAAAGTCGCAGGTAAAAAGAAAATTGGTATATCAAATTAAATTTTAAAAAATATATTTATTATTCAAAACGAACTGGTATGACATAAAAGTTTGTATGCACCACGGGTACTAATAGATATATACCCTCGGGCGACTTACGAGCCCCTGGGCCAGAGGCCCTAGGCCTGGGGTTGGTACATGTGCAAGATGTAACCTACCATTCTGGTTTGTAATTAAAAGGAACAGCATCACTTGTAGACCGGATTCGGTGTATTTGCGCCTCATCAGTACAAGGTAGAAGCCATCCGCCCAGAAGCTCTGAGAGCATAACTTAGAAGTGTAATTCAATGTCTGTCGGTGCTTATAGCACGAGAAGTAGTTGTTGCTTCTTAGTTAACGGTCTCAGTTCTTTGAAAACTATTCTTCAAAAAATTTGTAAGGCGTTATAATAGTATTAAACTATTATCTTCGATATCTATTACTATTGACAATTTTTACAAGAAACTGTAATTAAGTAGATTTTAATTTTGATACTATTATCAAGCAAGGATTGCATTTACAATAATAATCTGCTAGGACTCTCTAGGACCTGTCTTAGATATCCAGGTTTCCTTTAATGCCCTTATACAGTCATTATTCGATAGCAACAACTGATACATAAATCATAATCTCGACCATAAATTACGAATTCTAATAGCTCCGGCCTATAAGATTCAAATAATTAAATACAATTCAAGCGTGTAAAATCTTATTCATAGTATTCGAGTCATACCAATCTTTATGTCATTCTCGGACACGTACAATTCACCAAACAGATAAACAATATTTATTGAGATTAATAAATTCCACCGCTTTGATAGAGACTAATGGCCGGCATTTGCGATGTATACCAGTCGCAAGCATATAAAATTAACACAGAACCTAACCGGCCCATAAGTAGGGCTGAAAAATGGAAATTCCAAACATACCCAGAATTTATCTCGGGTTTTTCTCGGATAAGGCCTCAAAACGCGACCATAGAGAAACCCTGTCTCGTCAAAAAATTTTCGTCTCTCTCGATCTTTCTCAAGAAAAAAATGTTGGTTTTATTATTTATGTTTTTGTATGTTTTATTTTTCAATTAAAAATATAAGTAACCTGAAATTTATAAAATTTTAGTTTAACAGGATATCAACAAACAGCATAATTATATATTTTTATTTCTAAACTTTAGATGCCTATAACTCAGAAACGAAGGCTCGTATTACCAAAAATTTGTTTAAACTTCTAACATGATTTTTACCTCATCTACCCCATCCCGAATATTAGACATCAAGTTCCTGGACACCTCGTATAATCTCGGCGAAATTTTATAATTTTTATTTCCTTCAGCATTATGCAATTGAATGAATGAACTTATTGGTGGTTGAAAAATAAATATTTGGGCATGTCACTACCCCTAGAACACTAATATGATTTTAAAACACATTATTACTAATGTGTCGTAAATATTACGATTTTTAGGAAAAAACATGAAATACACAATCAAATTTATAATTTTTTTTAAATAAGGTGCATTCTAGTCACAATTTAACATATAATGACTAACAAAATTTATCATTTTTGGCAATTCTGAAGAGCATACAGTGCAGACATTACCCCTATGATTTCCACAGGCGCGTTGACACTGCCCACAATAGTTGGTTGTGTTTCTTTCATATTTTCTTTTATTGTCATCCAATTCCGAATTTGAAAATTTTAAGTGTCTAACCCATCAGAAAATAAGTTTAAAATCATGTTTAAAGTTCCACCCGACATACAAGAAAGTGAGTTAAATAAAACGTGGTAAAATACACAAATACCGCGGTGCACTTGCACGAATGAGTGAGAATATAAATACTACACGGTCAGCTGATGCGAACCATGAGCACCGCCATATTGGCTCTCCGTCTTTCACTTTACCCCTACTCCACGGCCGGCTGTAACGCGACTTGCGATAGATGGACGAAAAATTTTGAGGCGATGTAATAAAACTTTCACTTCAATAAAGTATAAGTAATAATCTAAGCTAATGCCTGTGGTCATATCTGTTATCTATCTAATACCCCTGGATTGATTAATATTTTTCAAAAATCACATTGAGAAGACTTACAATCGGTGCATTTGTGTTTTTTAAGTCAGTACCTACTTCTCATCAGTCTACCAAACAGATTAATGGGACATATTACTATCAAATTATATATTTGCGTACTCTATAATGAACTCCTATATAAATACGATCCAATCCTGTTTAATAATAATATGTACTTAACGTATATATTATGTTCAAAATGAAATCCGAACGTGACAGGACAAAAGAGATTCCAACAGTAGATGAGAACACAAACCCGAAGATAATATATCAAAAGAGACTTTTGGAAGAATAGGAGAGTTCAAAATTTAATGACAAGCTTAATGACAACCATTTAAAAGCGTCTATATAGTAAATTTTATTATATGATTTGTTCCCGTACGTTAACTGCTCTATATCAATCACTTAGACTTGGAGGACACGCAAATGTTTTCCAGTAATTTGTTATAAACATTTAAAACGAAAAAAGCGTAGTAGTACTCAAGCAATCTCAATGGGATATCGTAGGTAATTGGAATACGTACTAAATGAGGGATCTGGCGACTTGATAGAGTAATTAGGAACCGAGGAAATTTGGAAAACAGAAAAATGAGTCATTTTTTTGAAAATTCATATATTCGTCATTTTCCAATTTCAAGAGCTGAAACATTGTACGAAATAAGTACTTTATATGTGTGAAGAGTAGACGCCAGGCGATGGTTACTTTTAACGCAAATGCAATTTTAATTTTTTGATGCGATAATTTGAAAATTATACATAGATGTAGAGCAACAAAACGTATAATATATTTTTGATTTGTAATAAAATGATGCGAGGATATGGATTTTCAAAAAATGTCTCCTGTTTTTCCGAATTTTCTCGGTTTCTGATTATCCGGTCAAGGCGCTCGACCCCTCAATTTGTTAATATTTTACTTACCTAGGTTTTTTTTCGTAGTTCACAAGTTTAAAAACGTGTTTCTTCTTATTATAGTTCCTTAAAATATAAGCGATAGCTCATTAGATTCGGGAAAACGTATGGAAAAATGTATCGATGTGTTTTATTAGCAGATAGAAGATAAGCAAAAGTTATAAACAAATAACTTTACCTGGTAAAGATGGCATTAGTTATGAGTTTTTGAAGCACTTACCACAGAATTGGCGGTTATGTATTTGTCATTTATATAATTAAATTTTAGATTCAGAAATTACAACAAAGGACCCTTAGAGGATCCTAATAACTATCGAGGTATATCACTAATTAATTGTTGTGCCAAAGTGTCTACGTTAATTCTATTAAATCGCTTATCCAATTGGTGTGAAAATAATTTCATTCTTCCCGAATCACAATTCGGATTTCGGCGTTTGGATAATATTTTTATTTTGACTTTCGTTTTGCAAATAACTCTTAGGCTTCCTCGTAGGAAAGTATATGCTGTTTTTGTAGATTTTCGTAGAGCATTTGACAGTATAGATCATGCATTTCTTTGGTTAAAACTACATAAGTTCGGAGTTAGTACTATATACAGGGTGCGGCACCGAAAACGAAACAGATCGCATATCTTGAAGACAAATTTTTTTTTTGGAGAAAATGCAAAAAGAGGTCGATTTTTATTTAAAGGGTGACATCTTTCCCCTCCCCTCTGTCACTATTACCAATGAAATTTAAATAGGGAAAGTACTAAATGTGACACATCATTGAAAAGGTAATTTTTGTAAGGAATTTGACACTGTGACATGTGACAGTTCAAATAAGGGTATTTTCATGTGAAAGCCAAATTCAACAATTTAATGCATAATTACCTTTGGAATAAAATTTAACTTACTACGCCTATGTTTTCGTAAAATAAAAATAAAGGTTTTTGTTTCCATAACTACCAGGTCTGTTTTTTAGTTTAGCGTCATTGATACTTCAAGTCTATTAGCGAGTAAAACATAAAAATGGTTTATTCTATTCAGGAGAGAGTAAAAAGTGTTGAATGTTATTTAAAAAATAACGAATGAGCTAACACTGCCTGTACAATTTTCAATGAGCGACACCCAAACAAACAGGTTAAACGTAAGTTCCTTTTTGGAACTTATTTCAAAATTTCGACAAACAGGATCTGTTCAAAATTAAAAACGGCAGATTCAAAATCCAGTAGGAAACGAAGAGGTAGAGGTAGCCGTTTTAGGACAAGTTGTTGCAGATCCAGCTCTTAGTACAAGAAAGCTTGCAGAATTATCTGGAGTAAGTCAACGTACCGTCGGGCGAATTTTGAAAGCCAACAAATTTCATCCCTATAAAATTCATTGAGTTCAGGAACTTAACGAAGACGATTTTGATCGCCGCTTGCAATTTTGTGAAATCATGAGCGAGCATGCTATACAAGATCCACATTTTCTTTATAACATTTGTTTTTCGGATGACTGCTGTTTTTATGTTAACGGGACTGTCAGATTCCAATCCAAGAGTATTTCATGAAACGCATACTCAATACCCAGAAAAGTTAAACGTTTGGGCTGGAATATTTGGCGATCGTATTGTTGGTCCATTTTTTTTACCAGGTAATTTAACTGGGGGTATGTATTTGGAATTACTCGAAAACACCGTTGATCCAATGTTAACAGACATAATAGAAAACGATAACCGATACCTTGAAGATCACCTAATATTACAACAGGACGGGGCTCCTCCACATTTTGCTGCAGCGGTTCGTCAGTACTTTAATGAAAACTTTCCTAGACATTGGATTGGACGAAGAAGATTTATTGAATGGCCCCCACGATCTCCTGATCTGTCCCCCTTAGATTACTTTTCATGGGGATATCTGAAAAGTAAAATATACGGCACCAGGTTCGTTAGAAGAGTTACGTGAACATACTATTACCGAATTTCGTCAAATAACTCCAGAAATGCTCCAAAACGTCAGACAAAGATTCGAGAATAATTTATATTCGTGTATGAAAGTTAATGGACAACACTTCAGCATTTACATTGAAGTAATTTAGTTTTTATTTATGGGAGTTGTTCTAAATTTTCCAATTTAATTTTTATGTTCACTTTTCTATTATTTTTAATTTTTATTATGAATTGTCTATTAAATAGTTGAGATTTGCTTTTAAATGAAAAATCATTGTTTAAAATAAATTATAAAACATTTCCCGCAAGATGGCGCCAAAATCAAAAGTTACGTAATAAACTTCCACACAGTCAAATTACCTTTTCAATGATGTGTCACACTTAGTACTTTCCCTATTTAAATTTTATTGGTAATAGTGGCAGAGGGGAAGGAAGGGATGTAGGATAGTTGGGGATATGATCGAAAGATGTCCCTCTTGAAATAAAAATCGACCTCTTTTTGCATTTTCTCCAAAAAAAATTTGTCTTCAAGATATGCGGTCTGTTTCGTTTTCGGTGCCGCACCCTGTATAAGTATCAGAATATTAAAACACTTATCTGACAATGCTATACATTTTTAATTAGGCATCAAAATATATATAGTAAAAAATATGCTATCTCTGAAGGAGTTCTTCAAGGTGAATCGCCGAATCCATTGTTTTTCTCTATTTTCATCTCTGATATTGAGGATTACTTTCTGCGGGATTAATATCGATGGCAAGAATGATGTCTTAATGTCTTAACGCAGATGGTATAGTAATCCTGGGTGACTCTCCAATGGACATAAAACGTAAACTGAGAATACTCGAAACTTACTGTTCTGACAATAAACTTACAGTTAACACTGATAAAACAATAGCATTAACATTTGCAAGAGGAGGGCACAAAGATAATTTAAATCAAAAGTTTTATTACAATGATCTCAGATTAGAAATAGTTAATCAGTTTTCGTATCTAGGTATCGATTTTTCCTCTACATCTTTGTTCTGTACTATAGCTAAGAATACTAAAATAAAAGCTTGACGCGCCATTGGAGCAGAAATGGATATTATGTGTCGATCAAAAATGAATACATGGGATTCCAGAATCAAATTGTATAATTTTATTTTCTCTTTCCTTTGGAATTGGCGTGTGGGGATTACTCTATACTGATGTTATTGAGCGCATTCAGGTTAATTTAAAAAAAACTGTTAAATTTGTAATACTCCAGATTACATTGTACTCGTCTCACTTATCATTAATCATTTTTAAACATGCTTTAATATGGGTAAATAAACTTAAAATAATGGATAATTCTAGGATGTCTAAAATCTGTCATATGCGACTTTTACAATTAACTACTGAGAATGCTAAATATAATTGGGTCTTTAAAGTTGAAGAATGGTTCCCTTTTGCAGAATGTGAATATTTATGGATAAACTATTTAAATACATGTTCAAATATGTTGGATGGCGTTATTCTAGGAAGTTTTTAAAGAAAACTCCACGAAATTAATATATCTAGGAAGGTTACGTCCAGTTATTCTTTAATAGGTATACTCTCAGTTGTTGATTGATGAAACCAGAAAGAATTATTTGCGAATTACCGCATCTATTTATATAACGAGAATTATCGCACAAATCAGAACTTCCAGTAAAAAGATACTGAAATTTTCCTTTAAAGGTAATTTGAAAATATAATTGATTGCAGTTAAATCTGTTCCGTTTGTAATATGCATACACCAGAGTCGTTGGAGCACATTCTCTTCAAATTCCCAATTTACAGTCCTCTTAGACATAACAAATTTTTTAATGGTGTGGATGGTATTGATGGTCTAGTACATTATTTAAACGTCAATAATGACAATCTCTCCGAGCTCTCTATTTTAGCCCATAGTGTCATTGGTAAATTGGTAAAGCTTTTGCATGCGGAGAATAGTTAATTACACAATGCATATTATACTTACATACTTATTGTACTTAATTTATGTACCAAACCCTTGTGAAAAGATGTATATAAAACTATCTATCTATCCATAAACAAATAAAAATGAAAAAGAGTCATTTAGTTTTTCGCGAATAGATCAGAAATTATAAAAAATAATAGAAATCTGAAAAAAAATCTTAAAGAGGAAATTTTCAATGAAAAATTTCGAACTCCCAGAACTCTATCTCTACAGCAAATAATTTTGAATTAATGCTGAAAATAAGTCTCTCCGTGAATTTTTCCGGATTCGCGCGCGTCCTCCAAAGCCAATACATCACAATATAAATTTTTTTTAATTGCAAATATCAATTTAAAATACATTATGCTATGTTCCAAACACTTGAAGGAAGTTGGTCCGGTTGAAAAAATCGATCCAACTTTAGATAGGCGATTGTCAATTAACTAAAGACGTTCTTGTTGATTGAAGGCAATGTAAATTGTTTAAATAATTCAAGTAAAATTTTTCCGTTTCTTGGAAGCTTTCTAATATGTATTCTCAAGAAGATTACGACAAAAAATGTCATAGGCCTTATTATATTACCGCAACTAAAAACTACTATAATATTACCACGCCACTGAAATTATTGTAATATTAACCGTTTGCGTTCAAAACAGAGACTGGGGTCCTCCATTTCAGTGAGTCTCGAGCGATCGGATGTTCTACCGCGCATCTCAAAAGTCCAAAGTCCAAGTGCCAACTTACACTGGGCAAGTTATAATACACTTTTTGGTTAAATAACTATTTAAGTAAATTGACATATAAACAAATAATTTGATGCTTACCTTGCTGTGATCAAAACAAACCTCGCCAGCCTCAGTGAATATGTGTTCACTAAAAATAAAACAAAAATAATTAAAACGAAAATTTTATACCAGTCATCATAATAATTAGATGATTTATTTCGACATTGTTGCAATAGTAACCAGCAAATTATCTGAAAATTGTTCCACCACATGAGCATGTAGACGTAAAATTAATAATTGGAAATTTCACGGCACATGACAGCTATCATCTTTCGCTATACGAATGTATCCAATTTCATTTCTAGTCTTTTGGTATTTGAAATTTTTCACCTCTTTTCTAAGTAACTCTGTAGTTTCCTTTCCAAATCGCGACATTTTTTTTTCAAAGTAAAAAACCCTTAGAGTGTTAATGATAGTCAAAACTTGCGTTATACACAGGCTTCTATTTATTTATGGATGACGTCTGAATAGATAATTGCCAAATGTTTTCCTTTTAAATAATTCTGGTATAAATTAATAAGTGGAAATTTCCCGGCACATGACAGCTATCATCTCCCGCAATACGTATCCACTTTCATTTCTAGTCAATATTGACTTTTCCCTGAAACCTAGTTAGAAAATTGTATGTAATCAAATAATTTTATATAATAATTTATCTGATATTATACAGGATGAGGATGCAGGATCTTACAAAGAACACAAATAGACAACAAACATGACGTATTTATTTTTTTCTCCACGCGAATGCTCAATTTTTGTTGCTTTTAATTTATAGTTAGATTTGATAAAAATCGAGCAATCGTGTGAGTAAAAAATAAATACGCAATTTTTGTTGTCTATTTGTGTACTTTGCAAGATATTTATTAGAGTTTTGTAAAACCGTATACAGGGTGAAATTTTTTAAATGAACAAAACGAACTAATTTTTTGAGACTGACCCTGATTTTTTCTAGTTTGAATGAATCAGTTAATTAGGTGATAGTAGTGTAACGTTTTACCAAAATATGAGACAAATCGAAATTACCGTTCAAAAGTTATGATCAAAAGAAATATCTGTCAAAATTCATAACTCCCACTCTATATTATTAAAATATGCGAGCAGACACTTTTTAATGGCCATTTGACATTCCCCATAGGGGTCCCCATATGAGGTAGGAGCACAGTTCCTCATAATTAGTGTTTTATCATATAAAGTACCACTTTATCCACTAGTGGAATCATGAAAAATACATGCAAACTAAATAGCAACCATTCAACATCTCCCATTTTTTTAATTAATTTCAATAATTTTTGACGTTACTGCTGCTGTCAGAGCGAAATGTCAAATCACTTTTTGATGAAATCTGATTCTAAATGACTGTGATTGTAGATAAAACGTTGTAATGCATTCGTGTTTTAGTTGCGTTTTATCCACTTAAGAAAATTAACTTGCGTGGATCAAACACTATCTAATACACTTATACAATAAATAACTATTATTCTACTAGGGCACGGGGAAAATAAAACAAAAAATTGCTCTATACGATGTATCCCCCCATAAATACTAAAAAAAATATTGCATGAAAAAATACTTCACACAAAAGTATAATTAAATGCCTTTTTACACTTAACTCTGTAGTTTCCTTTCCACATCGCGTACTCAAAAAATTTCCGGCAATAATTCAAGCAATAGGGATATTACAAGTGAAAATTCCACACCTCTACTTTTCAACCAAAAATTTTGACCAGTTACCATGGCAACTAAAAAAAAATTTCCGGAAATTTTTTCGGGGCGCCACGATATTTAAGTGGAAATTTTTTGACAGTTGAAAAGGTAAATTAAATTAAATTAATTTAAAATGTCAGGTTGGATTAATATTTTTTTTCCAAATTATTGTGTGAAATTTTCTTACCGAATACCACGCAGGCTTAAATTATTCCTGGAAATTTTCTTTCGGGCACGAATGTTTTAAGAAAATTATCAATAATTTGTTTCAAAATATTCGTGCCCTCAAGAAAATTTCCGAAAATAATTTAACCTCTTGTGATATTATAAGTGAAAATTTCCCAAGCTGAATAATAAAAAAAAAATAACGGAAGGAGGTGAAATTATTATATAGAGGGCATTATTGTAACTAAGTTCGAAATTAAAATATTCCAACAATTAACCTGGTTAGTTTGATTTGTTGAATTATTGTCTTATTAGGTACCTCTTAGTTAATTGTATGTGTAAAGTTGATTTATGTAATTCCGATTCTAGTCCAATCAAATTGGAAGCGAGCTGGAACTTGTTTTAATACCTTCATTTGGTCCTAGTAATCGGAGTTTGCACCATTCCCGGAGGTGAGCATAACTTTTGAGAACCAAAGAATGGCGAAATATTTGCACATTTTTCAGTTTTGAAAATTTTTATGTTGAAAAAACGTGACACTTTTTTCATGACACTTTTTGAAGGTGAAAATATTATTTTATCAAAAAACTGAGTCAGCAGGTTGATTTCTCGTCACAAAAATCCCTTATCATGGATTTTTAGCATTTTTCATGTCACAGTGTGGAAATTTTGCACAAAGTAGGTAGTAGTAGGACATTTTCCCGGTTAAGTCTCTCAATGCTCAAAAATAATGATTCAAAATTCACTCATACAAAATTTTTCCCTGAATCGATTGGTGATCATAACAACGTGCTTACCTACTCTAGAATTGTAGTTACGCGTTGTGTTTTTTACACAATTTTTTTTTGGTGTTTTCAATGATTTGACTTTGCCATTTATAAATTGAAAACCCTTGAGGTTGTGGTCTTGTGAATTTTTCCCCAGTATACTGGTCTTTGATAGTACTCTCCTAATATTTCAATTCAATATTCTTAATTTTGTGGTATTTACAAGTCTTTTTATGTTGAAAATGCGTTTTTTCGAAAACATCATTACACTATTTGAAGGTGAAATAATGATTTTAACAAAAAAAATTAAGTCAACCAGTCGATTTCTCGTCCCAAAAAACCCTTATTACGATTTTTTAGCATATTTCATGTCACAATAAAATTGAAATTCTTCGTCGAATAAACATCTTAAACTCCATATGTGCTTCAGTAGTATAGCCGATATCAAAAGTTAGAAACCTGAAGCAGTTCTCAATTATGTGGAAACGTTTAGCGACTCTCCAAGACCACATACTTTGGAGCAGATACTCCTATTAAAAAAAACTCATCGAATAAAAGTTGTAGAGGTTAAACTTTCATAGATAAACACCTCAATTTTAATTTGGAAAGCGGTTTCGACGTTGATTAAAATTAACCTGCATACAAAACTCATAAAATTTATAATATAATTTTCAGTAAATAACATCACAGATCACCATGGCAACGGATGAATTTGAATGGAAAATTTTCCCTTGTGGGCACCCAACAGCGAATTATACTGAACATTTTTTGACGTTTATAATAACAGAATATTTTTTTTACAGTCTGGTTTTTATTTCGTCTTCGACTCGGGATAATTTTCAAAATATTCATGAGCTCGAAAAAATTTCCGGAAATAATTTGACTAGTGGTATTACTAGTGATAATATTTATCTACTACACAATTCACGCACACCCCTGGACGTTCTAACCCAGGTCAGGCCAGATGTTCAACATTTTTATGTCCCAGTTGCCGAGTTAAAACTGTCCCGTTACTTCGTTATATTATGCCAAATACTGGACTGGATGTCTTAGCTTTTCATTGCAGTGATGCTATATTGCCAGCTATTCAAAATTTTCTTAAATATAGAAACATTGTGTATATATTTTTAAATATTTCCAAACTAGCTTTCCAAGAACATCACGAACTAACAGTTTACTGAAGTAAGGAGAACATTTGTATAGTGAGCCTAACAATTCTAGAAAATATATCTGACAACATTGCTTTATTTTATTGTCGTTACACTGACTTTGGATCCACTTTATAACAAAGAGGCTGTCACCATCCTCAAAGTTTGCCCTCACTACTCCCTGCTCTAAGTAGTCGACATATCTGCAGATAATTGTTGAATTTTTTTACAAATTCAGTCTTACAAATCGACTGAATTTAAAAATTGAGGTGGAATTTTATTCCTCACAACTCCTTGGGTTTTTTTAATAGGACTAACTATTAAGGACGAAAACGTTCAGAACAATAAAAGGAAAAAAATTAATGAATTATCCGGTGAAAGATATAAAAAATTGTAATAGCCAAAAATTTGGGTTGATATGTAGGTTTAAGACTAACCGTAGCTTCAAACGGTAGCTTCAATGGGTTTTGATGTTAATAAGCAAATTATATTCCTTATACAGGCTGTTTCATGACGAGCTTACACTATCTATAAGTGAAATGTATGTCAAAATATTTTCCATAAATTCGCCATAACTTATTCTCCATCTATGTCGTGTGAGTAGTCTCCAATATATAGATAGTGTAAGCTCGTCGTGAAACAGCCTGTATACTCGTATTATTATTCATTTGAAAACCGCGAATATTTCTTACTCTATAACCTGATTAGAGACGTTATAATTATTCTAAATACAATATATTTATATGGTAACTACCAATAGAGTTAAAGGTATTGGAAACCCCATAGAAAATAAGTACTTATTAACATCATTAGTAATCCAATTAAGAGAGCAGTAGAGCACAACTGAAATTATTAAACTGATCAAGTCGAAGTAGAAGATCTTCAGTGGCCATGAAATTATTCATGGTTCCAAGAAGGTAGGTATGGCACACGTTCGTTGCCATTGTGAAGAAAAATATAAGAAACTGGTATAATTAGAATGGTATGTTAGAGTGAATACATACATATTGAATAAAAGGAGATATGGTTCACTGTTACGTTGTTTATTTCAGCTTATAGTAACTACAACGATATGCTTTCTTTTAAAATGGTAACATTTTCATTTAAAAAAAACAATGTTAGAATGATTTGCATACATTTCTACTCTCATCGAGGCTTAATACAATAATTTGAAAACATAAAATACTCTAATTCACTAACACCGCCAGAATACGAAAGTTGCATTTTAAACTTACGTAATCAGATAAATTCCCGCACTGCACAGAGTGTCTCAAATTGGATGGTTTTGCAAGGTATCTTGAAAATTAGAGGAGATGACTTATTTTTTTTTTGTTAAGCGAGCCATGGTCCAACCAGATCTTCAGTAAGTTGTTTCATTTCCGAGTTATAGGGCAATTATCCACAATTTACCCAAACCGCTATCAAATATATCTTACTAGATTTGGAAAAAGTGCAGAACAATAGGCAATAGTGCAGTATACAATTTATTTTTAGGGGATTTAGGTTAGTAGGTATGACATAAACTCAGGTATTTTTAAATACGAGACCCTGTATTTTTTTAAGTGAAACTCTTATTACATCCCCTCAAAATTTTTCGTCCATTGATCGCATGTCGCGTTACAGCCGGCCGCGGAGTAGGGATAAAGTAAAAGGCACGATGCCATCGTATATAGACAATGAATAGTAGGTTCACTCGTCATCATTGATTAGAATAGATTTTACTGCATTATATAAATAAAATATTTGTTTCGTCAAAAATATACAAATATATATAAAAATAATGTTGTGGTTTTATGAAACAACGATGCAAGTGAAACTTTTTTTCGGATTGTAGGCAATTAACTGAAAATTTTCTATTTAGGGTATTAAAATCGCGTTTTTAATCTTGACTTAATAATTGGAAAATGGGAAATCAATAGTAGACAAGAGAGGAATCTGCTCCACTTACTGAATACTTGAGAAAAGTATTTAATCTTGAATTGAAATACCATCCACGAGATATGTATACGATGTATACAGATTGCTATTTGTATTACTCTGTATAATCACTTTATATTGAATTCAACAATGTAAATTGCTAATCAGTTTTTGGAATGGAACTAAACAAAGAGTGGTTCTTTTACTTTTATATGGGTTCTATTGCACCTGTCCTTATTTTTAACAGTAGTTAATAAATCTCTGAAATGAGAAGTCCAGTAATTATTTAATTCCAAGAATATTAACTTTATACCCATCATATTACGGTCAATATATTACAAATCCGATAAAAAGTTTCACTTGCATCGTGGTTTCATAAAACCATACAATGTTTTTTTTTTGTTTACTTTTTTAATCCACTTTCATCTGATATGACACATTATATGTCTATTTATTATAATTTCTACTACAGGGTGACATCAAATGTCCCAGTAATGCCAAATCAATATTTTTTTTAATGATATCAACACTACTGTCGCTTTCGTAATCAATACCATATGCAGTCCTGCTCGTTGAAGGTCTTTCGAGAGTGTACTGTCGCAAACTGGGTACTGAATGCAAGATTTCATTTTCGTTATATTTTTCGGGAACAGCAAAATTTGGTAATCGTTTAGACGTTAAATTAAAACATTTTTATTGAAATGCTGCATATAAATTTTCCCCTCGCTCGCTAAGGAAGCGTTTTCTGCAATATAAATAATCAGTATCAATATAATTCAAATATAATTACTATTATCGTACCCAATTAGCAATGCGAAATATTTAAGTAAGTACTAGTGGGTGATTATACAGATCGACCGTGCGCAACCTCGACAGAAACAAGAACCTTGTACGAAGACATATTATATCAATTGCCTATATCAATCTTAAACTAGATAAATATTTATAATGCTGGATATTTGGAATATACGCTTACTAAAAAATATAAATGGGATAGTTCGATAGTTGTAAGGCATATAATATGATAAAATCTGATGTTAGTGAATTTAAATTTTTATTTTGTACAGGATGGTCTTAAATAAATTTTACATTCCAAAAACTTCTATGGAAGTTTTTTAGTTTTTTCAAATGGAACACCCTGTATAAGTATTCGTCAATGGATACTGGATTTTATCCCCTTCAACTTTGCTATTTACTCTCTGTACCTATTTTTCGTCGTTTGAAAGTTATTAAAAAAACACATTTTTGGTAAAAATCTAAGTTCGTTAAATCGGGTAAGCAATTTTTCAAAACTCTTTTCATCTGGATATCGTTGATTATCAATTCTTTTTGCTAATGCAGTTTCTGTCGGATTCTCCCAAAAAAAAATCATGTCAATTTATTAATTTATAGTGAAATTCATTGTTACTTGACGCACAAAAACAAAATAATTCAGCAAAAGTGAATACAAGCTGTCACTATAGAAACAATAAACCTTTGAGCATCCCTTATGTTTTAAGTTACCAAATAAAAAAAACACTTGTTAAATGAATATGCAAATCTAATACGTATTTGTATCTGTTGAATAAACTTCAATTATTGGCTTAACTCGAAAAAAAGAAGAATTTTCCTTCCTAAATATTTAAAAAAAAAACTATAGTAAATGTTCAAAATGTCCTCCATTTTCCTGGATGATTAATTGGCCTCTCTTACGTACAGATCTACAACATTCAGTATTTGAGTAGTTCTTAGTTTTACTGGGTGTCCTGAAACGTTATCTTTGCCGATAACATCTCAAGTGCAAAAATATTTTATATCTCACAATTAATTTTGGGTGGAATAAACAACCAGTATATCCGATAACATTTTAAAAATAAAAATTGTAAAGAATTTCTTAAAATTTATCTTTTGGTGGAATAGACCGTATGTCTATCAATAAATATAGTTTCGGATGTTAAATTCACTGCGAAATTCAAATAATTGGGCTCTACATACAGATACATTCAAACACAAACGGAACATAGGGATTTAATGTATTGTCCGATCTAAATAGTCCACTAACAAAACATTTCTATAAGTTCACTTCAATGAATATCAAGTATTGATCTGGACAGCTGGATTCAGAACAATGTAAGAAACCCCGCCCATTCTCCTTCCAAAATTTGTTAGTTATGTGCGAACTGCGATTTAGTATTGAATAATTATTTGATGGGGGTAGTAAACGTCGCTACATATTGAAACAATATGCTTACGTTTTATGTTGTTAAAATCGAAAATTAATTGTTAAATTCTCTTTAACAATTATTAATGTTTCGAGTTAAGATAATATGTTTTGATTTCTTTTGGCCATAACGGCTTTCAAAATAAAAATAAATTCGTAAATAAAACAAAATAGGATTCTTTAAATTGAAACAAAGTTATGGGCTTGAACACTCTCACCGATCGACTGACTGACTGACTGTCTGACGCTAATTAAGGACCGCCCACAGTTGAGAATACGGAGTGGTGGGAATTGTACGATATGTTGGTGTCCAAATAAACGATTGTAATAATCGTGTTTTTAATTTATTAGAGCTGGATGTTGATCGACTAGTTCAAAAGCAGTTCTGATACAATGCTTAAAATCCTATGTTCCGTTTGTGTTTGAATGTATCTGTATATATGAACGGGGAGGCATCCGGTTAGTGATTGATCACTGCCATTAAAGCGATAAGGTATTAAGGAATTGTGCAGTAGTCCTAATATCTATGTGTGGATTTTTCTATAAATATGTGGTTTGGATTCTGCAAAATCTACTAGGATTACTGCACAATTCTGGAGATAAAATAAAAATAAATTTCCGATGATAGACATTTCCAGTGAGATACAATTCTGGGGATGTACAATTACTGGGATATACCATGTGTGAGATAACGTTCCTGAGAGATACCATTTCTGGAATATTAAATACCTGAGCAAGATAAGTTTCTTGAATATACAGTTCTTGCGAAAGACAAGTTTCTTGAATATATACCGTTGCTGTGCAAGAAGAGTTCCTAAATATACCGTTCCTTAGCAAACTCCGAGATTATACATTTTCCTGCAAGAATCCCGAAGTATAAGTTGGAAGAACTTACAGGAAAGTATTTGTAAAATTTGAAAGGCTTCACCTATGTTTTTTTATATTTCATTACTAACCCATTTACCTAAACTTGACATCATTGACAACATTGACATCAGTGTACCTTAGTATTTTTTTTATATGCAGATAACAGTTAAAAGTTAGCTGATTTTTAAATTTTTCTAATTTTGTTTTAAGAAATTAATGGCGCCCTTTTTGTTAACTTATAATATCTTTTTTTTTCAACTTAATTCCTCAGGCAACAAAGCCCTGAGAACTGGCTTTGTTATCTCCAAATTTAAATTCAGTTGAACCTACGCTAATCATTTTTCAATTTTTTTATTAACGCACAATGCCTTTTATTTCAGTCTCGTTTAAAATGGATATACATTTTATATCTCCCTGTAGTAGAAATTATAAGAAATAGTCATATAATAGGTCATATCAGATGAAAGTATTAAAAACTGACACGAAAAAATCCAAAATATACATGGTGTCCCATTTAGCAGTTTGAACCAATTTTGAAAAAACGCCCTATATCTGGAAAATGAAAGATCGTTTACAAAAAAATAAGTCATGATGTCTCAACTTCTTTATTTCTCTCTTGTGGATCGTCTACTGCCGACAAAATTACATCTTGTCGAAGATTTGCATTAAGTGAAGGTCACCAAACTGGTTAAGTAGATTGAGAGATACGTTCACGATCTGGATGCATTCCATGAAATAATGTGCATACCTTCAGTTAAATGCATTTTAACAAAATTACATAATTGTACTTGGATATTTGTGACAGTTTTTAACGTAAAAATCAAAAACAAATACAGGAAGTATTTTAAAACTTTTTCTGTTAGTCAAGCGGCTAGAATGACTTACGAAAGTGGATAGATACTCTGTTAAAATAGCGAACAACTTTTGTTTTGTCCACCCTGTAACAATTTGAGCTTGTGATACATTTTTGGTTCAATTCAGCAAGGAAAATCCGCAAATTGAAAAAATGAAGGTTTCATTCAAAAAAATACTTTTGCCGACGTAATCATTTACCCTGTATGATAGACTTTTTTTAAAAAGTGGATTAAAATAAAAAAATCTACCTGTTTCGTTATTTTTTCATAACACTGTTTATTTATGGACGAGCTCATATGGTCACCAACATCGTTATAATGATGTTCATTTTTCCGTTTTTCTTTATACTTTCTTTCGTATTGTACGATCATTAAAAATAAGTAATAAAAAAGTAGAGCCCTACCCCTTATAATTTACCACTCACTACGCCTTTGTTGATTATGTCCTTGTGTTTTTCATTAAAATAAATGCAATTGCAAGTTCACGACTTAAGTTATTAATTAAAAAATATAATTAAGTGAACCACGACATTCTATTTATATATTTCTTAATTAAATCCGTTTTGCAATGCTGCAATAGTTCAGAAGGACAAACCTGTGCAAGATTAATTTCTTCTGTCTATACAGTCATAGTATTAATCAATAATTAATTAATTTTATACAGAAAGATAATTGAGACAGAGACAACCAAATTGAGAGAAGATAAAATAAATCTTTCTCTTAACATGTACATGTCGATTCCTTTCCTTAATTCTCACAATACTTTAATGCTATTATAATAATTGAAGCTTGCTTCTTATTGCACTTTTGGGAAGGCTAGTGAACTCGTGAAACGTGTAATGTTACGAAAAAGCGTTCGTCACGCAACAGTGTTGCCAGATTTCTGAATAATCCACGAATCCAATGAAATTTAAATTGAAGCTTGCTTCTTATTGCACGACATAGGACTTTTGGGAAGGCTAGTGAACTCGTGAAACATGTGATGTTACGAAAAAGCGTTCGTCACGCGATGACTCATTCTTCGTCTCTTTCTCGGCCGCCCGCTGCGCTAACTCTCTCCCCTCTCTTCCTCAGCCGCCTTCTTCTTCTCTCTTTCGTAGGCTACACAGCGGCACGCCTCTCTCTCTCTCTCTCTCTCTTATACACGCCGGCACGAGGGATTCCCAAACGGTCGGAAGAGAGACAGAGAGAGAGTATCGCGCGTCTCTCTCTCTAATTGCCAAATATGTTAAAATTTTAGAAAAATTGTCAAAAATGTTCAAAATTTTAGAAAAATTGTCAAAAATGGTCAATAATTGTCAGAAACTGTCAAAAATGGTCAATAATTGTTAAAATTTTGAAAAAATGGTCAATAATTATAAAAAACTGTCAAAAATGGTCAATAATTGTTAAAAATTGTCAAAAATGGTCAATAATTGTTAAAATTTGGAAAAATGGTCTAAAACGGTCAAAATTTTTGAAAAATTGTCAAAAATGGTCAATAATTGTTAAAATTTGAAAAAATGGTCAATAATTGTTAAAAATTGTCAAAATTTTTGAAAAATGGTCAAAAATGTCAATCATTGTCAGAACCTGTCAAAAATGCTCAAAAATTGTTAAAAATGGTCAAAATTTTTGAAAAATTGTCAAAAATGATCAATAATTGTCAAAACTGTCAAAATTGGTCAATAATTGTTAAAAATGGTCAATCATTGTTAAAATTTCAAAAATTTACGAAAAATGGTCATTCTATTGTGCATAAGAAGCAAGCTTCTGCGTCCGACGACCGCTCACCTTTTTGTGATTTTTGTCGATTATTTACAGAGTGTTTCTAAATACAAGCGAAAAAATTCAGGAGGTGATTGCCCGTATAAAATTATGATGGGTCTTCCCTATGGCATAATTTCCTTGGTCCATCATCTTCCGAGATACCACTCCTAAAAGGTGCTGAGTAAAATTGAGTTTTTATTTTTTTCTCTATTTCATATCGCCGTCAGCCAAAGTACATAAACGTACCTAGTCTACGTTTCATCGATCGTCGAACACGCTCAAATATTTGAGGCGTATTTCTTATAGTACCACACGCTATTCGCATACGATTCTTCAAATCGTTGATATCTCGGTGTGTTGTAAATTAATTGACCAGAAATCACATGGATTTAATTCTGGAGATCGACGAGGACAGTGTTGCTGGATAAGTTGCATCTAAGTATTGCCACTGAACATGAACAAAACAAGAAGGGTTACTCTAAGCTCCTTCCCCTATGTTGTCTTTCTCGCTTCCTCTGAGATACTACTATTCCTCAGCAGATTTCAGCTTCCACTTGATGCGTAGATGGGCTATACCGGTGTGCTTTAAAAATCACAGTATATTAACGTGTTGTTATCTTTCCGCTCGATTCTCTGCAATTTGTGTCAGTAATTACGTGAAATGAGACGGAAGTGTGTAACAGGAAGCCAGTGAAGCGCGCGCTATTTGATTTGACCAAAGAACGCGAGCGGTGGTAAATTTCGCCGTCAGATGGTAGCAACGAATTTACCGAGAGGTCGGTATTGTCAGCCAATAGTGTATGCATCAGCTGTGCGTTAAGCTACAGTTTTGTGTATAAAGTTTGTTGTTATATGAACTAATTTATATGTGAAAACTATTTCAATAATTTTATTTACTTGTTAATAAGTGTTAGAAAAAAGTGCAGATCATTCTATTCTTTCCTGGCAGGGGGATGTAACTGCACCCCCTGGCACCCCCCTGCCGGCGCCCATGGCTGCAACATGAAACAAGAAATGGGAAGATCATTTTTTCGATGCGTTGGTTTACATTACTGGCTATTTGCTTAAAAAAAAATTAGTTGGTACTTAATAAAGACTTGATGTTTGAATTTTTGTTTTGTTTTTTAGTATATTATTATTTATATTTTAAGAAATACTGTCTTATTTTAACACAAAAAACGGTTAAAAAGCTTAATAAATAATTATCTGTATCGTCTGTACTTTCGAATTAATTGCAATCAACCCCCGTATTAGTCGCTCAGTTAAAATACTAGACCCATGCGACGGTTTATTTAGTCTGAATACGGTGCCGACGGCTCGCTTTTGTAGACCCAATATCAAAGTACCGACGAAGTGACAATTCTTGTCTTGTTTACGTTCGGTGCTATTGCCCAGAAATCTGGCTGAATGTACTGGACAACCATCGTGCATGAACCACGTGCTTTCTCTAATATTGAGTGCAATGTCCTCAAGTAGTCTAGGGAGATCA
The DNA here is from genome assembly GCA_947563755.1 of Lochmaea crataegi. Taxonomy (NCBI): domain Eukaryota; kingdom Metazoa; phylum Arthropoda; class Insecta; order Coleoptera; family Chrysomelidae; genus Lochmaea; species Lochmaea crataegi. Next base: position 26,297,235 of record OX387425.1, read on the forward strand.
TTTTTGAGAAAATTGGTGTAAGCAATTCCATTTAATAGTCTGGTTCACATGTACCATTTTTTGTAAAATGTTTATGTATTCTCCGAAAATTACGACCATGGTGTCATTCGATTCGTATTGTCACGTAAGGAAACGTCCGAAAAGGCGCTGAATAAAATTACAAAAGTTATAAACAAATAAGTGAAAATAAGTAGGGGTTTGGTTTATTTTGAATATCTCGAAAAATATTCTAAATTTTCGAAGTTTTAAAAAAGATTCAAGAAGATCATCAATTTTTATAATTTTTACAGCACCCTGAACATAGAACCAAAAACGGGTGGTCTGGCTTCCGCGCGTGATGCGTCAATCTAACGCAGCAACAAAAAAATTATTTAAACATATTAAATATGAAAATTAAGGAATAAAAAAAATTCATGTAGTGTTGGAATACATCAATGAACAATAATCCGCGGTTAAAGAATTTTTATCTCAATTTTTACATTAATTATGCATTTTGTGAATAACTTTTTCGAAACTGAAAGTTACCATAAAAACCCCAATTATTATCAAACTAAAACCCTAGAATTTTTTTCACTCAGTGAAGTTATTCTCAATAGGCCAATTTTTTTGTATTATATTTATTGATGAAAATGAGGATTTTTAGAAAAAACGGTTCCTTAAAAAAATGTATTTGTTGCTAAAAAATGCGTTTATTAATTAAAAATCGTTTTTTTGCGACTAAATATTAAAATTAAGGAACCGTTTTTTTCTCTAAAAATCATAAATTCTATTGTTCTTTGAGTTTAAATTTTTTTTTTCGTTTTCATTTGTTTATTTAAGAAACAATTTCTTAGAAGCAAATTAATTTTTTCCATATATTTTTTTAAATACTTAATTTTCTAATAAAAGTAGCCATGTGTGGTTTTTTTTGAAAAAATGTTTGATGAAAAAAAAAGAATATTAAAAGCTATATTTATAAAAAATAAAAATAAAAATTTTATTCCTTAATTTCCATATTTAATATGTTTGAATATTTTTTTGTTGCTGTGTCAGATTGACGCAACGCGCGCGGAGGCCAGACCACCAATTTTTGGCTCTATTTTCAGGGCTCTGTAAAAAATATAAATATTAGAGGTACAGCTTCGGGAGTCGGAACTTTTTTTTTAGCAAATTTGATGATCTTTTTGGATATTTTTTAAAAATTCGAAAATTTTGAATATTTTTCGAGATATTCAAAATAAACCAAACCCCCACTTTTTTTTCACTTATTTGTTTATAACTTTTGTAATTTTTTTCAGCGCTTTTTCGGACTTTTCCTTAAACTTTCTACTTGACAATACGAATCGAATGACGACACCATGGAGACTATATAAAATTTTTACAAATAATGGTACGTTTGAACCAGACTATAATGGCTGCGGCAGAATATGTGGCCCAATTAAGTAGTACCCTAAAATATAGTGCGAGGTTTCTGCCCATACGTGATTTTTTAGAAATTGTGGATTTCGTCTGTCATCCAATCACAAAATGTTACTCCCTGAGGAAAATCACGAGGTAAAAGAACTTGAACACGTTGGGAAAGGGTACAATTATTGCTGGTGTTTTGAAACTTGTCAAACATATGTGTGGCTGATATTTAGGGTATTAGAGCAATTTTTCTAGTGCTTGTTTCGGGATGTTGATAAATTTAATACAGAATATCTTGTTCTACCCTCACATTTCTAACCGTCCGAGTACGACCAGTGTTGTTTAAATTTCTTTGTAAACTTCCAGTATCCGATAAGCGTTGGTGAATACTTGCAAATAAATATTTTTCAGCATTAAGACATCTAGCTTCTAGAGAATTAACATTTGCCAAACCATACACAAAATACATATGTATCAGTTCAACGTTTGTATAAAAGTTATAAGATGAATAAATGAAACTAGGGTGAATAACCTTTAATTAAAAATCCCAACAAAACTCAATATTTCTGCGCACTTCTTCATTATAGTAGACCTTGTATCCTGATAAACTAATTTTCATTGTACAATAATAAATATTTCACCTGCAAATAAATGTATATCAATGTCATCCATATTTAATTTAATTGTTTTATTTACACCAATGATCTCGTAATTAGACCCAACCACAATTGAGTGTAGGTATCTATTATGCACGACCTTCGCAGGTGCCATCTCTGGCATGACGATTAGTATAAAAAGTATCTTCCTAACGAAAACTATCAACACAGAATTTACTAGAAATAATTACTGCATTTAACTTTCACCTGCCTGTCCACTGCGACAATGAACCCATAAAATGGGCGCATTGTATTTAAACTCGTTATGGTATTTTCGTTAAACAAACATTACCTTAAATGGCACTAATTACCTGCAGAGTTCACGAGTATTTACAGTTATAGTGTGCATTTCATAACTTGGAGACAAATCATTGTAACATAGTATTTTTTTGTTGTTGAAGAACTGGTTTTGGGACTTGAAGTTTATTATTAATCTGAATGCAGGGACGAGACGACAGAAGCTTGCTTCTTATGCACAATAAAATGACCATTTTTGACCATTTCTCTTAAATTTTTGACCATTTTTCAAAAATTTTGACAATTATTGATCATTTTTGACAGGTTCTGACAATTATTCAAAAATTTTGACCATTTTTCAAACATTTTGATCATTTTTCAAAAATTTTGACAATTTTTAACAATTATTGACCATTTTTGACAGTTTTTTATAATTATTGACCTTTTTTTCAAAATTTTGACAATTTTTGACCATTTTTGACAATTTTTCGAAAATTTTGACCATTTTTCAAAAACTATGACAGTTTTTGACAATTATTGACCATTTTTTCAAAAATTTTGACCATTTTGACCATTTTAACATTTATTGACCATTTTTGACAATTGGTGACCAATTTTGACAGTTTTGACAATTATTGATCATTTTGACAGTTTTTCAAAAATGTTGACCATTTTAGACCATTTTTCCAAATTTTAACAATCATTGACCATTTTTGAGCATTTTTGACAGGCTCTGACAATTATTGACCATTTTTCAAAAATTTTGATAATTTTTAACAATTATTGAGTATTTTTGACAGTCTTTTATAATTATTGACCATTTTCCAATTTTTGAAAATATTTGGCAACCATTTTCTCAAAATTTTTACAGTTTTTGACAATTATTGACCATTTTTCAAAAAATTTGCCAATTATTGACCATTTTCGGCAGTTTTTTATAATTATTGACCATTTTTTCAAAATTTTGACAATTTTTGACCATTTTTCAAAATTTCAACAGTTATTGACATTTTTTTATAATTATTGACAATTTTTTCAAAATTTTAACAATTTTTGACCATTTTTCAAAATTTTAACAATTATTGACCATTTTTGACAGTTTTTGGCAATTATTGACCATTTTTGACAACTTTCAAAAATTTTCACAATTATTGTAAATTTTTCAGAATATTTAACAATTTTTGATCATTTTTCAAAATATTTAACAATTATTGACTATTTTTGACCATTTTTGACAGTTTTTGACAATTTTTGACAGATTCTGACCATTTTTCAAAAATTTTGATAATTTTTAACAATTATTGAGTATTTTTGACAGTCTTTTATAATTATTGACCATTTTTTCAATATGTTGACAGTTTTTGACAATTATTGACCATTTTCCAAATTTTTGAAAATATTTGGCAATTATTGACCATTTTCCAAATTTTTGAAAATATTTGGCAATTATTGACCATTTTCCAAATTTTTGAAAATATTTGGCAATTATTAACCATTTTCCCAAAATTTTGACAGTTTTTGACAATTATTGACCATTTTTCCAAATTTTTGACAATTTTTGAGCATATTTCAAAATTTTTGACAAATTTTCAAAAAATTTTACATATTTGGCAATTAGAGAGAGAGAGAGACGCGCGATACTTTCTCTCTTCTGATCGTTTGGGAATCCCTCGTGCCGGCGTGTATGAGAGAGAGAGAGAGAGAGAGAGAGGCGTGCTGCTGTGTAGCCTACGAAAGAGAGAAGAAGAAGGCGACTGAGGAAGAGAGGGGAGAGAGTTAGCGTAGCGGGCGGCCGAGAAAGAGACGAAGAATGAGTCATCGCTCGTAACACTACACGTTTCTCGAGTTCACTAGCCTTCCCAAAAGTCCTATGTCGTGCAATAAGAAGCAAGCTTCAAAATACCCCTTGGGGTATCTCCCTGTAACTAAAACTAGTCTTATAAGAGTAACCATTAATTTGCATCTAACTATTCCTGACCATTTTTGACAATTTTTCAAAGTTTTTGACAATTTTTAACAATTATTGACCATTTCTGATAGTTTTCTGAAATTATTGACTTTTTTTTCAAAATTTTGACAATTTTTGACAATTTTTCAAAAATTATGTCAGTTTTTGACAATTATTGACCATTTTTTCAAAAATTTTGACAATTTTTGACCATTTTTTCAAATTTTAACATTTATGCACCATTTTTGACAATTGGTGACCAATTTTGATAGTTTTGACAATTATTGATCATTTTTGACAATTTTTCAAAAATGCTGACCATTTTTGACCATTTTTCCAAATTTTAACAATTATTGACCATTTTTGAGCATTTTTGACAGGTTCTGACAATTATTGACAATTTTTCAAACATTTTTAACAATTATTGACCATTTTCGACAGTTTTTTATAATTATTGACCATTTTTTCAAAATTTTGACCATTTTTGACAATTTTTCAAAAATTTTGGCAATTTTCAACAATTATTGACCATTTTTGACATTTTTTATAGTTATTGACAATTTTTTCAAAATTTTAACAATTTTTGACTATTTTTGACAATGAATGTGAATTTTTCAAAATATTTAACAATTTTTGATCATTTTCAAAATATTTAACGATTATTGACTATTTTTAACCATTTTTTAATATATTTAACAATTTTTGACCATTTTCGACAATTTTTGACAGATTCTGACAATTATTGACCATTTTTGACAATTTTTCAAAAATTTTGACAATTTTTAACAATTATTGAGTATTTTTGACAGTCTTTTATAATTTTTGACAATTTTTCATAAATTTTAACATATTTGGCAATTAGAGAGAGAGACGCGCGATACTCTCTCTCTCTCTCTCTGTCTCTCTTCCGACCGTTTGGGAATACCTCGTGCCGGCGTGTATGAGAGAGAGAGAGAGCGAGAGAGAGGCGTGCCGCTGTGTAGCCTACGAAAGAGAGAAGAAGAAGGCGACTGAGGAAGAGAGGGGAGAGAGTTAGCGCAGCGGGCGGCCGAGAAAGAGACGAAAAATGAGTCATCGCGTGACGAACGCTTTTTCGTAACATCACACGTTTCTCGAGTTCACTAGCCTTCCCAAAAGTCCTATGTCGTGCAATAAGAAGCAAGCTTCAAAATACCCCTTGGAAAATCTCCCTGTAACTAAAACTAGTCTTATAAGAGTAACCATTAATTTGCATCTAACTATTCTTGAAACTCTATCTAACATCTAGAGTCAATCCAATGATGTCTTCCAAATTTTTCTAATCCATAGTATACACTACACTCATGCTCTGTACACTGGTTTACACAAAACACACTACACAAGATCGATTGGCTTGGTCTTTTCAATCTTCGGACATGATGTTGGTCGTCCAGCAGCTGAAGAGCTTCAGCATTCACATGTTGATGGAGCCTGGCTTCATGCTTGCCGGTTAACCTTTTAATCTCTTCCTTGACGGTTGGTAGTCGAAGATCTCTGTGAATATCAGAGTTACGAACATACCAGGCGACATTCACTATGTTTTGTAACACTTTTTTCTGGAATGTTTGGATGCACTTGATATTGGAATCGCTAGCACAACCCCAAAGCTGGATACTCTAAAGCCACACCGGTTTCAAAATCTGATTTTAAATCAATAACTTGTTGTAGATTGAAAGCGTGGAGTTTCTTCCAATCACCCAGTAGTGCTGTCTGTATTTTAGGTCTAATTCGGTTGTTTTCTTTTTGAAAAGTTCTTTCCACCTGAGTTTGGCATCAAGAGTCATGCCGAGGTATTTGGCATTCATCGAATATAGTACAATTGTTCCGTTAATATTTAGAGGATAAGGTTCTGGTACTCTTTTGTTGGTAAAGTTTACTTGAATAGATTGATTGGTCCAGTCTAGTACTTCATTGGTTGCTATATCTGCAGTTTTCTAGCAGATTTTTCTTGGAGATCTCGGAGATCGTTTTCAAAATTGTCAAGGATTAAAAGCAACTGTAGATCGACTATGAAACAAGAACGTTTGAATGTCCTGTCCATTTGACATCTGGTATGTGACATAATAAGAAATGTTACTTATTGCGAAATTATTAATTATTTTGTCGAAGAAAAGTCGATTAAGTAATATTTTAAACTTGTTTTTTATAATACCATCTAATACTCACTCACTTTTGATGTTTACTATTAAAAACACTGTTTTATAGTACGAGAAAGAGATATAGTGATGCAAAGCGTTGCCGACAACATCTTAAGTTTGTTATTAGCTGTTAACAGAATCAAAATGTATCAGTGTTTGCAAAATAAAACGTTGAATACATTTTTTAACGAACATATTTTACACTGAAAATTTGAAATCTGATTCCAGAAATAATACTTCTTTACTCACATTTATTTATCAATTTCTACAACGTTTTAATGTTTTTTGTCAAAAATTTTCACTTAAAACTACTCAATTTATTAAACGCGCAAGCCTACGTTCGGATCTCGACAAATTAAAGTAAAGTCAAAATTTTGCCCACCACAATGACGCCCCACTGTAGGATGCAAAGATAAACGAGCGAACATGACGGTTAAATCCAGCTCTGCGTTGCAGCAGTATAGTACTGTGGCTCTGCTCTCAAAATGGATCCTTCTTGCTTTACTGCATGTGTTAATAAAATGTCGGCATAGCTCTGTATGAATATATCTCTTGTTCGTACTATACCATTGTGTATCTTGTTTTGAAGTTGAGACTTTTTCAAATAAAAAGATGTACCCATTATAAAAAATAGTATTAGTGAAAATACCTTATTCCTAAACCAGGAAAAGAAACGTACACCCAGGCTAAATCCTACCGTCCGAGCAGTCTGGTGGAAACCATGAAAAAAGTTATACAAATGTATTTGCAAGAGCATCCCTCTACACAGTCTAAAACGAGCTTATCAAGTTGGGAAATCAGGGGAAGCTGCCCTACATAATTTGGTCTCAGGTCTCGAAAGGAGTCTGAATCATAAGGCAGTAGCCCTAGCTAGCAGCATTTCTAGACATCGAAGGTGCTTTTAACAACACATCGATGTCATCAATAAACATATCCCTTAAAAAATGAGGGATAAACAGCACCACAGGCAAATGGATAGGAGTCGTGCTCGACCATAGGAGAATAACAGCACATGTAGCGTACAAAGCACCTAACCGGTGAATTGATACGCCTCAAGGTCCGGAGTTAGTTTCGAAGTTGAAAATATACAAAGAGTTGATGATATCTTTTAAAAACTTATATTTTTCAATATACTTTGACAATCTGTCTCAAAATTAAGAATGACAAATATTGACAACTACTAGATTAAAATAAAATACAAAGTGTCAAAAAAATACACAAACACTAGCATTTTCCAACAGCACATATGCATGATACAACTATATAAGAAGGTTCTAAAGCAGACTTCATAGGTCCGGAACCGTTTTGTGGAATCACAAAGGTTTGCATAAGAGGGGAAATCGGGAGCTGGCTATATGAGGAACACCAACTCAAATGGAGGTTGACACAAGGATACCTCCATACAAAGAGTTTACTGAACAAAGTGGACAAGGAACTCCCAACCAGGCTGTTAAAACTGGGTAAGAGACATTTGAAGACAGTTACCGACCTGCTGAGTAGACACTGCACCCTGAGGAAGCATCTGCATAAAATGGGCAAAGTTATTGAACCTAAGTGCAGAAAATGTGAACTCTATGATGAAACATCTACTCACTCTGCTTCTGAGATAACTTACAAGGACTCGGACGGAAGCACTTTGGAGAGGAAATAATACAACCATTACATCTACTGAAAATTACTCCAGTCAAACTAGTGGCCTATATAGAAGACACAAAGCTTCTGGAATGGAAGTAGATAACATGGAAAATGGTACAAAGATTCAGTTCAAGTGTCTGGAATGTTGAGCACATCCCAAACGAATGGTACCTAGGGTACTAATTTGCCAAAACGCGGACCTGTCTGAATACCCGTATTGTTGGTGTTATATAAGTGAGAGTTTCCATACAGCTTATGTTTTTATACACCTGCAAAATTTATAAAACTATATTAAACCCGAATTACCCGCCAACGTAATATTTATGGAATTTGATGGTAAATCCCCTGCACAGCAGCTCAGAACCTTACATAAGAGTTTATTTCTTATTGGACAATAAAACAAGATGATTCTAAAAAAGTGTGACAAAAAAGGAAACATACCACATTGCATGTTGATCAGGACCTCCTACTCCTATTGTCACATGTCACAACTACACTTATACTCGACCTTGAATGAACTCAAAAAATTTTGTATTTTAAATGGTAAATCTCTTTACGCTATATTAATATTAAGGGCTAAAATTTTCAATGGAATTTTATTGGACATATCCAACAAGATTTTGAGTAGAGAGCGAAAATATAAAAAAAGAGACTAAAAAAATTCCCTTCTTTGTCCAATATACACATATACACACAATTGATATATTCAGTGCTATTCTGCTTGCATATTGCTTAAAACATTGTTGTATAAACAATATTGTTATGATAACATACAGCCATATGGTCAAGAAATTATGTGTTCTGTTCCTGCGTTCATAGCAAGAATCATAGATAAATACGTTATTAGAGACTTGATGCAAGAATTAGAATGGTTCATGGTTTTGTCAATAGCAATGTTATTGCCAGTAGCTTTAATTTAACTACTGGCAACACAGTATTCCGGCATTCCATAAAAAAAGAAGATGATGTATTATGATTATTTTAACCATTTAACCTATAAATTGTTCGAGAAATCTGGTTTATTTGTTGTATTACTGGGAAATATTAACCCTTCAATGTCGGCGATCTAAATTATAAATGTGAAGAGCTTACTAATATATTGTATAAGGTAGAAAACTGAGCTAGAAAAAATAAAATGAAAATTCAGACAAATTGTAATTCAATAGATTCTCTACAAATCATCTATATTGGGGTGACACAATAAAAACATTAGTTTTATTATGAGAAACGTCAGATATATGAAAAATGAACGTTTTCAAAGAAACACAAAGTACCTATACATATATAAAACACATTAATAAAATCGACGAAAACATTTTTCAGTTTTTCCCATTGGATAGACAATACAAAACTGACCAGCTGTCCAAATCGTTTGCCCTGGTAGGCCCTATTAGGACACGTGATTTGCATTGCCTAATTATGGTTGTCACACCGAAATAAATTTTTTATCTTCAAGTTTTCTTTCATTAATTGAAACAGCACAAATTATAAATAACCTATCAAAATAAGATCCGTTTACAATTCATCTATTTTCAAGATTCTGAAACTTCTGAAAAAATAATAATGGAAAAACAATGAATCTATTGCCATTTTGAAAAAGCTTTTATGCATTTAGCAAGTACAAAAATGAGGTTGCCGAAATAACAAGATATCTTTAAAATTGACTGGTCATTTGTTGCTTAACATGATGATCAGAGTACCATTTTTTGGAATGCTGTTATGATAGCAATATATTTTCAATAACAATATTGCTATTTGCGAACAGAATTGCACTGATTGAATGGTGCGCTTAGATGATCATAAAATAAAATTTGAAATAAAAATATAAAAATAGTAATAAATGGAAATAAAGTTAACGGAATCATAAATCAACAGGCTAAAATTTACATAAATGGATAATATGAAAAAAACGAATTCAGCAAATTTAACAATTACATCGTCGTAATAATATATTAAATGACAGTTTCTCAAGACCCTTATAAACTACAATAAATGTATTATTACAAAATTACTAAAAGAATAAAAGTATCATCTTAGTAGATTTCACATAACCTCTCCAACAATATTAATCATTAATCATATTACTTTTACATCTTTATATTTTTATAAAAACTGTATATTCCGTCGGATTATTTTATACACAAGCCTTTGTATTGTATTGTATTGTATTGTATTGAGCTACCAGTCGATGTAACATTAACTATCATTAAATTGAATCTTTAAAATTGATATACAGGGTGTTTCTAAATTCATGCGAAAATAATTCAGGAGGTAAAATTATGATGGTTGCTCCCTATGACAAAGTTTCCTCAGCCACCACATTCCGAGATATCACCCATAAGAAGTGCTGAGTAAAATTGAGTTTTTATTTTTTTCCTCAAATTTAAGTAAAGATTGAAACTTGAAATTTTCTAAATTCCGTGCACTGCAATGACTAACCACCGGTATTTTCTCAATATTCCTGTTACATTATAAGTGGGTGAAATTAGCGCGTGTACTTGCGATTATAACTAAATTTAACCCCACTATTTGAGTTTTCAAATTTCCAAAATCGGAACTAAGTTTTTTCCGACACTTTTTCATATGGAAATCCACTTATTCGACCCCGTAGATTCTGAAAATCCCCATAAAGTCCTCAATAAAAAATTATTTTTTTCGAAATTTCGTTCCACTCACTTTCGGGTACCACTGTATACAAAATATCATAGATACGTTTTCGCTGATTTTTTTCCATATTTGTTTATATCTTCTGAGAGTATGTCTCTGAAATTTCAGCTCAAAATTCCCGTTATTATGGCCTCTACCCTACCATATTTTGACTTGGCGCGTGTACTTGCGACTATTAATTATTAGGTAAACCCATTTTTTGAATTTTCAAATTTCCAAAACCGGAACTAAGTTTTTTCCGATACTTCCATATATGGCAATCTACTTATTCGACCCAGTAGATTCCGAAAATCCCCATAAAAATTTTATAAAGTCCTCAATAAAAAGTTATTTTTTTCGAAATTTAGTTCCCCTCACTTTCGGGTACTACTGTATACAAAATATTATAGATACGTTTTCGCTGATTTTTTTCCATATTTTTTCATCTTCTGAGAGTGTGTCTCTAAAATTTCACCTCAAAATTCCCGTTATTATGGCCTCTACGATTTTTTGACTTGGCGCGTGTACTTGCGTCTATTAGGTAAACCAATTTTTTGAATTTTCAAATTTCCAAAATCGGAACAAGTTTTTTCCGAAACTTTCATATATGGCAATCCACTTATTCGACCCAGTAGATTCCGAAAATCCCCAAAAAAATTTTATAAAGTCCTCAATAAAAAGTTATTTTTTTTCGAAATTTCGTTCCCCTCACTTTCAGGTACTACTGTATACAAAATATTATAGATACGTTTTCGCTGATTTTTTTCCATATTTTTTCTACTTCTGAGAGTGTGTCTCTGAAATTTCAGCTCAAAATTCCCGTTATTATGGCCTCTTTGATTTTTTGACTTGGCGCGTGTACTTGCGTCTATTAGGTAAACCAATTTTTTGAATTTTCAAATTTCCAAAATCGGAACTAAGTTTTTTCCAACACTTTTTTATATGGAAATCCACTTGTTCGACCCCGTAGATTCTGAAAATCCCCATAAAAGTTTTCTAAAGTCCTCAATAAAAAATTATTTTTTTCGAAATTTCGTTCCACTCAATTTCGGGTACCACTGTATACAAAATATCATAGATACGTTTTCGCTGATTTTTTTTTCATATTTTTTTATCTTCTGAGAGTGTGTCTGTGACATTTCAGCTCAAAATTCCCGTTATTATGGCCTCTACGATTTTTTGACTAGGCGCGTGTACTTGCGTCTATCAGTTAGGTAAGCCCATTTTTTGAATTTTCAAATTTCCAAAACCGGAACTAAGTTTTTCCCGATACTTTCATATATGGAAATCCACTTATTCGACCCAGTAGATTCCGAAAATCCCCATAAAAATTTTATAAAGTCCTCAATAAAAAGTTATTTTTTTCGAAATTTCGTTCCCCCCGCTTTCGGGTACTACTTATACAAAATATTATAGATACGTTTTCGCTGATTTTTTTCCATATTTTTTCATCTTCTGAGAGTATGTCTGAAATTTCAGCTCAAAATTCCCGTTATTATGGCCTCTACCCTACCATTTTTTGACTTCGCACGTGTACTTGCGACTATTAGTTAGGTAAACCAACACTTTTTTATATGGAAATCCACTTGTTCGACCCCGTAGATTCTGAAAATCCCCATAAAAGTTTTCTAAAGTCCTCAATAAAAATTTTTTTTTTTCGAAATTTCGTTCCACTCACTTTCGGGTACCACTGTATACAAAATATCATAGATACGTTTTCGCTGATTTTTTCCATATTTGTTTATATCTTCTGAGAGTATGTCTGAAATATCAGCTCAAAAATTCCCGTTATTATGGCCTTTACCCTACCATTTTTTGACTTGGCGCGTGTACTTGCGACTATTAATTATTAGGTAAACACATTTTTTTAATTTTCAAATTTCCAAAACCGGAACTAAGTTTTTTCCGATACTTTCATATATGGAAATCCGCTTATTCGACCCAGTAGATTCCGAAAATCCCCATAAAAATTTTATAAAGTACTCAATAAAAAGTTATTTTTTTCGAAATTTCGTTTCCCTCACTTTCGGGTACTGCTGTATACAAAATATTATAGATACGTCTTATATTTTTTTATCTTCTGAGAGTTTGTCTCTGAAATTTCAGCTCAAAATTCCCGTTATTATGGCCTATACGATTTTTTGACTTGACGCGTGTACTTGCGTCTATTGGGAAACCATATTTTTGAATTTTCAAATTTCCAAGTTTTTTCCGTTACTTTTCATATAGGTCAATCCACTTATTCGATACCGTAGATTCCGAAAATCCGTATAAAAATTTTACTCTGCACCTTTTCGGGGTGGGCTGAGAAAATTTTGTCACAGGAAAGAACATTCGTAATTTTATACGGGCAATCGCTTCCTGTATTTTTTCATATGAATTTAGAAACACCCTGTATATTTTTTGTACAAAAGAGAGGTCCTTATGTAATATAATCTGTTACACGATTTTGTGACAAATGGATATATTTCCATACCAATTTCCCTCCGTTTTTTTTTATAAATTTGCAATTATATTTTATTTATAATTAGCGGGTTCTGTATCAGACTAACGCAAACAAACGTCTTACCTAGCAACGACAGCTCCCAGTGGCATCCTCAAAACGGTAAATCCCCGCTCGAACTCACTCACCAAAACCCCTCGCTCATTTCAACTATTACTTTTCAATTAAAAAATTCACTTTATCTCCCGCCTTAGCGTCACGAATCACACGTTATTCAAATGTTTAACAGTCACAAAACGCACACTATAATATCGTAGAAACGACAGTGGACAGGTGAATAGTTGGAAGCAAAATACGTGCAAAGTCAGGTGGATTGAAAACTGAAGGATACGAGGCCGGATGTTTGTGTTATGGCGGGGTGTGCACTTTGACGTTTTACCGTGAATATGAGGGAAATTATGGGTGGATTACTTGATTCAATATGACATGCAAAGGAAATGTCTGGTCAATGTTCTTAGTTGTTATATGCATTGAAGAAAAATAATAAACTTCTAAAATTGCACATTACGTTTAGTTTATGAAATCGACAAATTTTAAAACAACAATGAAAAACAATTTCCTGTTTGTTCACTTGTGGAATTAATAGACAAGTAAATACAGTGTGTAACCGATATAATTTTAAGTAGGGACTAAATTGTAACAAAACAAGAAGACCTTAGAAAAGAAATGGAAAATTAAGAGATAGAAAAGAATTAGAGACTTAATAGCAGTGATGTTAGTAAAATCACAAGTGGTTCTCGTTATAAAACCTAAAATTGAACAGCAGCAGTAACATGGGACTTATAAGTGAGTGAGGAATCTAATATAACACCAAGGTCTTTTATTTGTGAAACACAATTTAAATTTTCATTATTAATGCTGTAATCAAAAGCTATTGGGTAATGCATTCGATGAAAACGCATAATATGTTACTTGGATGCATTTAGATTCATATTATTTTGTGTACACCAATTTGATAAGCTATTTAAATCAGATTGTAGAATTAAAGCATCATCATTACTATTAGCTACTTTGAAACATTTGAGTTCGTCAGCAAATAACAAATATTTGCTACCTTGAATGCAATACATTATATCATTCATAAATAAGTTAAATAATAATGGTCCTGGACGAGTCCCTTGGGGAACTCCAGAAGTTACTAGAAAAGAATGAGACTAGTAATGATTAACTCTGACCATTTGTAATATATTCTTTAGATATCTACTTAACCATTGTAATACAAGACCTTCCACACCATACAAACAAAGTTTATGTAGCAAGAGTTCATGATTGAGCCTGTCGAAAGCTTTGGAAAAATCAGTGTACAGCACCCAACCCCTCTCCAAAGCATCAGACAAAACGTCAACATATGTGAGTAAACTCAATTCTGCAGACCTTTTAGAGGTGAAAACAATTTGTTGCGATGTCATAATACTCGAGCAGTCGTAGGTAAGATAATCTGTAATAACACTATCAAATATTTTGGGAATTATGCTGAGGATAGATATAGGACGATAAATTGTGATGTCAGATTTTCTACCTGATTTATAAACTGGAGTGACATATGATGTTTTCCAGTAATCCGGAAATTCAGCAGTAACAAGAGACTTAAATTAAATATATGAAAGAGCGGACGAGATAAAATGATGCTAATTTTCTTAAGAAAAGTGGAAGGTATTCCATCAGGAACAGAACCTTTTTTAACATCAAGCTTTGACAATTTTACATAAATGTTCAAGATTTAAATATGGTAATCGAATACATTTACTTTTGGAGACATCTGAACATCTTACATATCCAGAACTTGATGATTTAAATAAACTGATGAGAAATGTTTGGCAAATAGATTTGCAATATCATTCCCGTTACAAGCATTGCAGTCTCCAAGAGTTCCGCAGAAAGAAAATGCTTTCCACAATTGTTAAAGTTAATGTATGACCCTTACAGCTTGTCGGTGTGACCATAAAATGTTCTAATGCATCTTCTCTCCTTATACACCTCCCAAAGTTTAATTCTAGAGTCCATACTAGCAGATAAAAAGAAATGTGCTGTTTTGGGAAACCATCTAATTGCAGCCACACCTTTGTAGTGTCCTAAAAAAATTATCCTCACTATAAATTCTCATGAAGAATACTGCAAGTCTCCATTTTATCAGGTATAGTGTTGTTCTCTCTCTTACTGCTTACAAATTTCCAAAAAAATTAAACATTATTTGTAACAGAATTTTCAGTATACACTGTGTCCCACGACGTTTTGACAGTCAAATTCCCGAAAACTGTTCATATGACATGTATGAAATTTGGCAGATATTAACAGTCGAAACTGATGATTTATTATAAAATGTCTTCGGTTTTTCCTGTCATTTCGGGTCACGTGTCCCCAAAATCATTTTTTTAAATGGGACAACCGGTATAATATTACAATTTTGGATATATCATTTAAAAACAAATCTAACTATACCACACTTGTCATCATTGTATTGTGTAGTAACGATAATAAGGGCTATTTATTTTGACTAAATTTATTAAAGCAATATTCTGCACTCAAAAATTTAGGTGGCTATGAAACAAATAACTAAGTAGCAACAACAAAGGTTGTTGTCATTAATTATTGTTAGGTGAAGTTTATTCAAGAACTGTCATTAATTATTACTCATAATATTGTGAAGACACTGTAATAATAAGTAAATAATGCCTTAAATTTTTACTTACGATGAATGTGTTGACATGCTACTTATTTAAGGAGAATGTGGAAAAATCAAAACTCATGCTCAAGGTTTGTACAGAAATCGTTTTCCTCATAGAATAACTCCAAGCAAATAGTATATTGTGCAAC
The DNA here is from genome assembly GCA_947563755.1 of Lochmaea crataegi. Lineage (NCBI taxonomy): Eukaryota > Metazoa > Arthropoda > Insecta > Coleoptera > Chrysomelidae > Lochmaea > Lochmaea crataegi. The sequence goes on from OX387425.1 coordinate 26,313,216, forward strand.
AAGTGGGGAAAGTTCAACTTTTCTCACGAGTGTGGAACAAACACGAGTGAGAAAAGTACTTAGTACTACACTATACTTTTTCTACAACTGCACAAATTTAAAGAATACAAGTAAAGTAACTTAATATTTATTTTTATGGTTAGTAAAACAAAAAGAAAAGGTGAGCGGTCGTCGGACCGCCGATAGAAACTTGCTTCTTATGCACAAGAGAATGACCATTTTTCGTAAATTTTTGACCATTTTTCAAAAATTTTGATAATTTTTTTAAATTCTAACAATTATTGACCATTTTTGACAATTATAGACCAATTTTGACAGTTTTGACAATTATTGATCATTTTTGACAATTTTTACAAATTTTAACAATTATTGACCATTTTTGACAATTTTTGACCAATTTTCACAGGTTCTGACAATTATTGACCATTTTTGACAATTTTTCAAAAACTTTGACCATTTTTCAAAAATTTTGACAATATATTACAGTTATTGACCATTTTTGACAGTTTTTTATATTTATTGACCATTTTTTCAAAATTTTGACAATTTTTGACCATTTTTTAAAATTATTACAATTTTTGACTATTTTTTCAAATTTTAACAATTATTGACCAATTTTGACAGTTTTGACAATTATTGATCATTTTTGACAATTTTTCAAAAATTTTGACCATTTTAGACCATTTTTCCAAATTTTAACAATTATTGACCGTTTTTGAGGATTTTTGACAGGTTCTGACAATTATTGACAATTTTTCGAAAATTTTTAACAATTATTGACCATTTTGACAGTTTTTTATAATTATTGACCATTGTTTCAAAATTTTGACAATTTTTGACAATTTTTCGAAAATTTTGACAATTTTTGGCAATTGACCATTTTTGCAAATTTTAACAATTATTGACCATTTTTGACAATTATTGATCAATTTTGACAGTTTTTCAAAAATGTTTACCATTTTAGACCATTTTTCCAAATTTTAACAATTATTGACCATTTTTGCCAATTTTTGAGCATTTTTGACAGGTTCTGACAATTATTGACAATTTTTTCAAAATTTCCACAATTTTTCAAAATTTTTACAATTATTGACCATTTTTGACAGTTTCTGACAATTATTGACCATTTTTGACAACTTTAAAAAATTTTGATAGTTTTTGATCATTTTTCAAAATTTTAACAGTTATTGACTATTTTTGACCATTTTTTGAAATATTTGACAATTATTGACCATTATTGACAATTTTTCCAAATCTTTGACAATGTTTAACAATTATTGACCAATTTTGACAGTTTTTTATAATTTTTTCAAAATTTTGACAGTTTTTGACAATTATTAACCATTTTTCCAAATTTTTGACAATTTTTGAAAATATTTGGCAATTATTAACCATTTTTTCAAAACTTTGACAGTTTTTGACAATTATTGACCATTTTTTCAAATTTTTGACCATATTTCAAAATTTTCGACAATTTTTTAAAATTTCAAACATATTTTCTAATATAATCTGACAGTTTGTGACAGATGAGAAGACAGATGAGAATGTGATCAATAATTTTTGGCTTATCTTCCGGTAAATCCACACACCTCAATACGATTTATTGATCAAGAATTACAAATAAGTAGAAGTTCAATACAAAGAGTATTAAAAAATCACAAATACCATCCTTATAAAATACATTTAACACAAGGCTTAGTTCCTGCAGATCCTGAAAGGAGAATAAATTTTATTGCTGAAAAGAAAAAGTTGTGATGACCCGTTTTTAGTTATGAAAGTAGATTCTAGAACAATGGTATTATTAATCGTCATAATTGTCATTATTGGTCGCAGGAGAATCCAACGTGGATGCGCGAAACCAATTTTCAAACAGTGTGGGGAATCAATGTTTGGTGCGGTTTATTTAACCGTCGGTTGATTGGTCCCTATTTTGATGAATAAACATTAACGGGGTAAAGATACTTAGATTTTCTTCAAAATACTCTACCGGAATTACTTGAAGATATTCCCTTTTTTGGACCAGAAAGAATATCTTGATAACACATTTCCTGAAAAATGTTTTGGTCGAAATGGTACGATTCTGTGGCCACCCCGTTCTCCGGATATTACACCCTTAGATTTCTTTCTCTGGAGTTACTTAAAAGGTCGAGTTTATGTCACACACACGATTGATTTAGATGATTTAAAGATAAAATAAGACAGGCATGTCCCACCGTAACACCCGAAATGATTACAGCAGCACAAGAAATCTTCTAACAAGATTTGAACATTGTGACAATGTACATGGTCATCAATTTGAACATTTTTTCAATTACTTATACCTTTTAAGTCCCTATGTTACGTTTTTTAATAAAATAATTTATACATATGTTGATTTAATTGCCCCTAATATAATTACTGCACAATACAATGATGACAATTGTGGTATCGTTGAAATTGTTTTTGAATGATATATCCAAAATTGTAATATTATACCGGTTGTCCCAATTAAAAAAATTATGTTGGGGTCACGTGACCCGAAATTACAGGAAAAACGGAAGACATTTTATAATAAATATAAGCATCAGTTTCGACTGTTTATGCCTGTCAAATTTCATACATGTCATATGAACAGTTTTCGAGAATTTGGACTGTCAAAACGTCGTGGGACACCCTGTATATTATATAATTCTGTAGCACTCTCGTGATAAAAGTTTACACTGAGCTCTTATTCTACTAAATTCTATATAGTTTTTCAGGACACCTAGTAATCTTGTAGATTTTGTGAGCTGATTTCTTCTCGCTTAACAGTCTCTTTAGCTCTGGAGAATACCAACATGGAAACTTCTTCTTGCAAACCTTTTTGAGTGGAACAAAGTAGTTTATTATAGAATACAGTATGTCGTAAAATACGGATACCATTTTAGAGAGAGCTTTATTATGTTTCATCAACAGTTCTAAATGTACCCCAATCACTTGGCCTTATTTTATGAACTATAGGTTTTTCTACTATATCCTTTATTGAAAATAAAGGGGTCTTTGAATCAAAATTTCCTACCAGCAAAGATTCGTAAACATTTCTTATTACATCTTCAGCATCAGGATGTAAATGTTTTCTTGTGATGGTTTCACTACAAGATTTCTCATTATCAGCACTGTAATACAAAAAAGGTTATGTTAAACTTTTTAAGGAGCGCCATCGCCCATTCTATTTAGATTTTATTACTATTTCGGAATTTCACGTTTGTTTAATTGTAGTTTTATTTGAAATGCTTAATACTATAAGATTATGTAAACATTTTCCCATAAATAAACTTTCTATGTTGTAAAACCGAAAAACAATAGCGTCAAAATGTAATGACTGAAATTAGTACTGAGCGGATACGTTTATGTGGGATGAGACCTTTTATGTTTGTATGTACGCATTCCATGTCGCAGTTTCTTATCTATGTGAGAATCAAATGAATAAGAATGGATTTTTGATTGAACCGTCTCACTATTTATCTAACAAATAGAAGGGACTTCCGAATTAACATTAACATTCCAGACGGTTTCGCTTTTTCAATTTTCTGCTTATATATTATATGTATAAGTGGGATTTGATCTTGTTAAAATATACCCAAAATGTAATTCACATCTGGTTTTAGTTAAAGCAGATCGGTATTTGTAGTTTGGAGCGTGTACCTGCGAAGGGTCTCTTTTACCAATTGAAACTATTTTTGGTTCGTCCTATTTGTTCTTAATAAAGTTAGTCTGCATTGAAAATTCAACCGAGTCGTTTTATTTCATCAGATCTACGAAATATCCACATTAGGCCGTGTTGTGATAGTGAGAGAAGGTGACTGGAATGGGTGTGTAGGTATCAGGCTCGCCAGGAGAACACCAGGATCACGAGCGAGTGAGTTGAGCGAACGCACAAATGTCAGATCCAGCATTCTAGGTCACTCGAGGATCAGGATGGTCGAGTGTAAGTTGCGCGGTGATTGGTAGCTTACAATAGGTTTGTTCAAGCTGGCGATAAAATCGTTCTAATTATCGTTCGCGCAAGCGCTGTATTTTTTTCGCGTTCCAACAACAATCAGAAAATGTCATGTTGGTCATTGCATTCAGTGTTAGGAATTACGCAAAAGTAAACTAGTTGTTTGTTCTGACCAGCTTTTTTCTGATCGTTGCTGACATTTAGTGATTGTTGTTGTTGTTGGACGATACAAAAACTCAAGCAGTTGGAAGGGGTTGATTTTGAAAAAACTGGAATAAACTCACTGATTTCAATGCACTAAAGCACAGAGTGAACAAAGATTTCTATCTGTAAGGCAAGAAAACCCACTGAAACAGGAGGAAAAGTGATGAGAACAAGCGTAGCAAGAATTTGGAGAAATGGACAAAAAATTCTTATTCGAATTTAAATGTTGATAGTAATAATTACACAATTCATTCACTTGAACCGATCCCAAAAATGGAGAAAAATAATATAAAAATACTGTCACGAAAAGAAAAAAGTGTATTTTTTTAATTCAAATTGTAATGTTGGGGTTTAAAGGTGTGGATAGGCCTCTTAATTGGTGGTGTTGCTGGTCACTCGGAGGGTCATCTTAATGGAATAATACAACTACTCCTGGCACTGGGATAAGTTCTATTTATTAAACTACTGTATTCTATACATTACAGTACTTAAGATTACTAACTATATATATATATATATATATAAAGTACCTAGTTATAATAAAGGATTACTGATGATTGATTCATCTTAGATTGATTTATTATTGACTGATCACTGATCGATCTATTATTGATTTCTTAATGCGTTGTCGCTTCTATATTTATACGACGAGTCAAGTTCACCGTAAGTAAATATTAAATAATACATTGACTTCGTATCTGTCGACCTTCTTACTCATATTTATGTAATATTTCAACGTTCTAATGATTTATTGAAATTAGTTTCAAGGGAATGTATTTCTTATTTAAATATTATATTAGGCCAAAAGGCGTCACAAAATTTTATGTGCATCGACAATTATGGCCTTAGCAAAATGCAAAGGTAGTAACAGCGTTATATTTTATTAAGTGTCTTCCTTCAGGAACTTGATGATACAGTTGATCTCGTCAGGGCGGCTGAGTACGTCTTGTATATTTTGCATCAAACTGTTTCTTCTAGAGGTTAGAATATAAGAGAAAATTGACAGTAGTCGCATATACGCCTATCTCCCCCGGACATCAGATGACCATGTGTAAAAGTTGTATGGCTAGTTTTGAGTTCTCTCATAATGACACCCTCTCTCCTTGGTTGGTTAGAGAATGATAGGCTACCATAGTGGGTTGGTGCTGTTTCCCAGGATTCGTGGATTATACTGCTTACTTTGTGCTTAAAGCCCTTGATTAGTTGAATTTGAATTTTATTGGAATGTTGCTGTTTTGGCGTGAAGATCATGTCTCCAAATTTTGGCACGTCGCGACCCACCCTGTATACGAATGAAACGATCCGCATAAATATATTATAAGAAGGTTTTTTGTTATATAGTTCTTATGCATGAATTCCATTCCAAAAGTTGTTAAAATGATTAACAACATTAAAAAACTAAATTTAGAAAGAATGTTGTTTGGTTAATAGTTATCTTTTTTTGGAAGTGAATGACTGGTTTCACTTTATTGCAAAAGTAGTAACCAAAGCTTGTAATATACAGTATGGTGCAAATGAAAGGAATAAATTCGTTATTTCGTAAGCCGGTCGATTTTTATTTTTAAACAGGCTATTCGTAAGGATACCTTTTTATTCTTGATGTCATCGCTATGTGAGCGTGATGACGTCATCGCTAAAATTTTTAAATGGAAATGTGGGTGCTGTAATTCATTATTTGAAACGTCTTTTAATTACCTATTCAGCCATATCAATATGTACAGTAATTGATTTTCGTTTTGTCACAAATATTATTGATGAAATATCAACAGATTTCTCAATAAAATGTATTAAGTATTGGTATGATGTATTTATTGACACCCAAAAATAAATGTTGTAAAGGCCGTCACTGGTAATGAAATGTCTTATCTATCTACTTTTTCCCTTTTTAAAAAATCTAGTTACCTTATCAACATCAACATTGATACTTGTACATTCAAACATAATTAACTTTCTGTCAAGTGATTAATAGTATCATTGTAGTAGACGTATTCAAAAAGTCTTTGTATCTATCAAAATGAAGCTGAGTGAATTGAAATTCTAATAATGATTGGTTGTGGAGATAAAACACGTACGCAGAAAGAAGTATGTACGTTATTTAATAATAGCTTTGTTCGCGGGTCACAATCCGAACTGATTCCGAACCAGTCTGGAATTAACTCTGAATAGTCTAGAGCGCATGCCCAGTTCCGGACCAGTAAATAATTTTAATTATACCGCGAACGGTCTTAGAACCAAAGATCGCCTTTCAGAACAGGAAGACCAAACACAACACTAACTTTTTTCGCCATTTTCTTGTGAGTAGCATCTAATTCTTATTGTTTGGACTTTTAAAGAAAATAATTATTTAAAATGTACGAAGCGGAAAGAGGTAAATAATTAAGTATCTGTGTAATTTATTGTTATTTTAACAACAAATATTTTTAGATGTATTAGCCGAATTCTTGGTCCTTTCATAAACCTCAGAACACTCGGAAGAGAGTCACAAATGCCAATGGACACACCAAAACACTCTACTATTTCTAGAGATGTATAAGAAATACCTGGACCAGGTGGGTTCATTAAAAATTAAAAATTTGAAGAGGATGTTTGAAGAAGTTGCAAAGGAAATGCAACAAATAACAAAAACAATTATAACAGGAACTCATTGTGAAAACAAATGGAAAGTCCTCGAAAGAAATTATAAAAAATTTATAGACAATTCGAAATTAACTGGTAGGGGAAGAAAGACGTTCGAATATGCTGATATAATGCATAGCATATTGGGGAAAAAAAGAAATATTCATCCAGTGTTACTGCTATCCTCAGACACAGTCAATTCTCCACTGAAAGAGAATATTGAAATAAGCACCGACATTGACCCAAATGTGCCAGAACAGGAGACCGATATTGTCACTCCAGTCAAAAAAAGAAAGGTGATACAACAAACTTCAAATAAAAGACTGAAATTTAATATTCTTAGAGAAATAAGAAACGATAGAGCAGAATATTACAAAAAAAGATTGGAAACCGAAGAAAAGAAAATATTAATAGAAGAGAGAAAAAACGACTTGTTAGAAAAACATAATAATTTATTAGAAAGGTATTTGGAGAATAATATTTTCTTACCAAGAATGCCAGGGAAATAATTATTTATATTTTGTATTTATATGTATATTTTTTTGTTCCATAGTTTTAGTTTGTTATTAGGATAGTACAAATCTACATACTTTTATTATTTCATATTATATTTTATTTTTTCTAGGAAATGTATTTATTTTGTTTGATTATTTTTCAGTTTACAGTTTATTTTGTTATTTTTCTTGTTTAAATATTAAAGAATATATGTATAGCAAGAATTTTTGTTGTAATCGTGATTGTTTTTAATATATTTTACCACTTTCATACTAATTTCCGCCTCATCCATAGATCCCAATTGTAAATATTAAAATATGTTTCATTGCGAGTAAAAAAACTGGTACAACAAAATTTTTGGCATTAGACTATGACAAAAAAATTGTGGTTACTATGTTTTGATGTTGTTGAGTGGTTTGGAATGTTAAAGACCTCCCAAAAGGTAGTGAAAAACCAATATCTGAAAACAAACAACTAGATGTTCTGTTAGCCTTTCAAGATAATCCCCATACCAGTTTAAGGCAAGTAACATTAAATAATAACATGGACCATTCAACAGTTCTTACTGTTCTTAGAAAGCTAAAGAAGAAAAAGTGGCGTCCCCACAAAGTAAGTTTAGTACAAGAACTTATGGAAGATGATTTTGATAGACGAATTGAATTTTGTGAAATTATAATGGAACCAAATAACAGAGATCCGATATTTTTAACAAAGGTTCTTTTCTCTGATGAAGCTACATTTCTACTAAACGGTCATGTCAATCGTCAAACTTATCGGTACTGGGCTACGGAAAATCTACACTGGATGCAAGAGTACCGTACTCAATACCCGGAGAAAGTTAATGTTTGGGCGGGAATAATAGATAATAGGATTATTGGACCATACTTTTTCGAGGAAACCTTAACAGGTCCTCGATATTTAGACTTTCTTCAAAACCTCTTGCTCCCCGAATTGACCCGGTTGTTTCCAAACAGAAATGATTTATGGCTGCAGCAAGATGGTGCGCCTCCACACTATGCTGTCTTGGTGCGCAACTACTTGAATAACGTCTTTCCAAATCGATGGAGGAGGAAGAGGAACAATAGAATGGCCGCCTAGGTCACCTGATTTGACTCCTCTTGATTTCTTTTTATGGGGATACTTGAAAAGTAAAGTCGTTGATTGATAAGTTTGGGAAGATACGCAAAGCAATACATTTATTTGTAACCGCTGACCTTTTTCATTCCCCTTACGCCGCTTGTCTCTTGGCCCTAATCACGACACTTGTAAGGTGGAGCCTCTGGTAGCCCATCAAGAAAACGCTCATTTTATTTTATGTCTCGCCAGCTGTAGCATAGCAGAAATTTTAAAATTTCATTTCTATGACATGGGCAACAGTAAGGGATTCGTACTTAACGCTTATCGTTGATTGAGACAATGACGTTTTGAGGTAGTATTTGTCGTCGATATAGAACGGTTCCATCTGAAGGAAAAAGAGTAAAATAGGTACCTCCTTAAATAGTAAATAAAACAAAAATCTGTTCATGTATCACTTTATTGAATTTACTTGATCAAGAAACCTTGACATCATACTTGTCTATTATTAAGTTGAAAATTCCACACCTACCAATCAAAACGTGTTTTTTGACAGATCACGATGGCAACGGATGAATTTTAGTGAAAATTTTTCACCTCAGATTTAGTTCTAGAATGGGTTTTCAAGTGTTCTTCTGAAATATAGAATATTAAATTATTACTGTTATAAATGAATCTAAATGTTTCTAATTAACTCCACTATATATTGAAAAAATTAAGAAAATTCTAAAATAAGTGTCTTAGCAGTAAATTATATTAAATTATTGATTCCCTTTCTAAAAAAATTGTTGTTAGAAAAATAAAAAAGCAATTTAACAGATACCCTATTCAAAATACAAAAAATTACGCATTAATAGAGATGCAGAAATGTCAATTTTTTGTGACAGTTGTACAAAAATGAATTTTTTCTGCAATCATTAATAAAAGTGACGTTTTTTTAATCGATTTTCGTACATAAAATATGTATTTCTTAAACAGTTTAAAAAAGTGACAGAGTGAGATAAAGTGACATTGGGGTGAGATAAAGTGACATTAGGGTGAGATAAAGTAGTTTTTTACCGCTAATTTTGAATATTTCCGCTGATGGCTCTGCAGAGTGCACTCATCTGATATTTTACTTAGCGTTTTGTCATCATGACAAACATAAACATTCAAATCGACGCCATTTTTAGCCCATTTGCTTGATTGTAGAAAATATAGTGTATGCAACACATGCATAAAGTGAAAAATGAAAAACAGCACCACTTTATGCAATTGTTGCATAAATAACTATTCAAATCGTTGCAAAAAATGAGCACAAAGTTTTTAACTGAGCTAACGAAGAGAATGCAAAAAACCGCATCTCAATTCGTCTTAATGCGCAAATGTCCTGGGTTTTTTTGCCAAATTTCCCCGCCTATTTAATAAAAAAGTAAAATACTTATTTTAAAACGGAAAAATCAGAATTAATTTATCATTGTTTAGATAATTTTCATTTTATTTAAACCAGAATTTGCAAACAAAAATATAAGTAACCTACATACCTTTTCAAGAAACGGGTACTGCATCTTTTCTTAGTAGTTTTCTTTTGCCACTCAGGTAAACATCATTTTTTGAAAAATGATTTTCGCATATACGGAGATTTTTTAGGCAATCTTAAAAAGATCCATATTTCCACAGTTCTGTATCCACTCAAAAAGTATATTTGATTTAAACACTGGGAATTTAAAATAACTGATTATATTATCCTTATTTTTCTTTTTATCACAACATCCCCTATAACAATAGGTATTTTGTTTTTTCATATCCATAATTTAATAGATAATAAATAAGAATGATAAATTTAAAAAGCGCAACGAAACTAAAAAATGCAAAACACTGCTGATACCAATCAACTGCCGACTCAAAGTGCAAAACCGAGAGTATATTAGCGAAGTGAACTGTCAAAACGTACCGTGTCTACTGGTCAGAGCTCGCCTGACAAAATTCTCGGGCTCAACGATACTATCGCCATCCCGTTCTCCGGCTTTTTTCGCGCTACATTTTGGCCCATAAGGTTGCGTATCTTCCCAAACTTATCAATCAACGGCAAAGTGTACCAAAATAGACCACAAAATCAATGAACTCAAAGAAAGGATACGAATTGAGGTCGCACAAATAACTCCGGAAGTTATGGAGAAGTTCGTGGCACGACTTTCGCATTGTATTTTAGCTGAAGGTAAACAATTTGAGCACTTAATTTAGGTTTCGTTGTATTTAATGAATAATACATAATAAAAATTTATTAATTTTTTAAACAAATACAAACATCAATTACTCAGACATATTGATATGGCTGAATAGGTATTTAAAAGACCTTTCAAATAATGTATTACAACACCCACATTTCCATTCAAAAATTTTAGCGAGGACGTCATCACGCTCACATAGATGACGAATAGCCTGTTTAAAAATAAAAATCGACGGGGGTTTCAGGATTTTTCCTAAGTCGCCGGTATACGAAATAACGAATTTATTCCTTTCATTTGCACCATACTGTATATACAGTATGTCTGAAAAAGTTGGGAAGATATGAGAAACTTTTTTATTTGTAATGTTACGAAAAAAAGTTATTCTTTATAAAAAGTTCTGCATAGCCCATAGAGTATAATAATATGAATTTGATACAAGAGTAAAGTACCTTTATTTTTTACAATATCGAAAACTTTAATTATGAAAAGTTGTTCGAAGTAGAAAACTATGTTTTAATATGCAATTAGATCATACTAATTAAAAAAATTACCGTTTCTTTCTAAGCATTTAATTGTTAACAGATATCGAAGAATAAATATATATATATTTATTCTTCGATATCTGTTGGTAACGCGCTTTACTAAATACGACAATTTCACAGGAAACTGTAATAATTCTTCATTTAATTGTTCTTTTAGAAAATACTTTCATACATTTCTAATAACAGCCGGAGTAACATCGTCACATGCTTCCTGGATTCTTCTTTTCAAATGATCAATATTGTCGAAGAGTCTTTTAAGGTACACTTTTTGCTTTAGGTATCCCCACAAAAAAAGTCTAGTGGGTTCAGGTCTGGAGATCTTGCAGGCCAAGCAAATTCCACAAATCTTCCTAATACTCGTCCATTAAAAGTTTGCAGTAGATATTCTCGAACATTTCTGGTACTATGACATGGTGACCCATCATGTTGGTACCATATGCGTTGTCTTTCTATTATTGGTAGGTTATCAATAAAATCGGAAATTTTGTCATTCAAAAATTCTAAGTAACGTTCAGAATTCATAGTATTCTAGCTATTATTATTACTTATTTATTACTGATTTAAGTTCATTGCTAAAATTAATAAACATTTGAGTTGTGTTGACTTGTTAAATAAGATAAAAGTTTCACGTATTTCACAACTAAAATTTGCAAAATTTAAGTTGAAATTGAAGTGTTCAAAATATTCCTATTAATCTTTTGCAATTTGTGGACTGTATATCTAATGTCAAATGTAAATACCTGAATATTATTATTTTCGAAATCAGAGATTTTCATAACGAATAACTTTTTTTCGTAAAACTTACAATAAAAAAGTTTCCCATATGTTGTCAACTTTTTACTGTATACATGATTTGTATATACATAAGACAGTAATTTCATTTTCTTAACGTTAGAAACACCACAGTCTACCCCATACTTTATTAAAAAGTGTAACAACCGGTTATGACGGAAATTGCTGTTTCTACGTATAGTTAATAGTAACGTAAGTAAAGGACGTTAACTTTTTTGTAGAAACTAGTCAATCGAACACACGTATACCTAATAATTTACACCATCGTGACGAACATCTAATTATAGTAACCAGGTACCTACTGGTTTTATACACATACATACATACATTATTTGTTGTCACTTTTATTTGTTCATTTTCTGTACAGGTACAGTGCGATGAAATAAGTGTTATTTTTATAATAATCATAGTGCTACTACTATACAGGCTGTTTCACGACGAGGTTACACTAACTATATATTGGAGACTACTAACACGATTTCTATAAAAATTGGCATAGATGGAGAACAAGTTATGGCGAATTTATGGAAAATATTTTCACATACATGTCACTTATACCGAAAGTGAACGACAACTTTGTTATTATCAACTTTTCGAATTCTACATTAAATTTTAATGTCACTTTGTGTCTAAAATTTATACTTATCGAAATATTAATTTTTTTAATAAAAAGTTGACAGGTGCCGACCTTCATATTGAAAGTTCTGTGTGAACATCCCCAATACCAAATAAAAAACATCCTGTATGGTTGATTAGTAGGACGATCAAGGTAATTGGTGACGTATCGAAAACTTCTTTTTTGTATACAGGGTTGTTAAAAAAATGAGGAAAAGTTCAAGTTCAAAAATGTCAAATATCTTCATTTTTTTTAACGGCACAATCATATTTTTATACTTTTACTTAATTTTAAGGCCGAAAATAAGGGCAGTGTTCACTTCCCTATACCCAATCTTAAGCGTTTTTGAGATATTAACATGTATTTAAAAATATTAATTATTTCAGCCTTATTATTGCGTAGACGTAGGCCGTGTTATTTATTCTTTTATTTTGGCAGGCTGTGTAGATAATAGTAGTGATCATGAAATCAATGTTCTTGGATACTATGCTGCTTATCCCGGAGCGTCATTACGTTGTGGTGCGAGAGATTTAGGTGTACCAATGGCATCCATTCAACGAATTTTCAAAAAACATAAGTTTCATCCCTACGCTTTTAACCCAGTTCAAAGTTTAAAGCAATCAGACTATAATAGAAGAGTACAATTTGCAGAATTTGTGTTGGTAAAATGTCAAGAAAATAATGAATATTTGATGAATATTATGTATGGTGCGATGAATCAAAATTTACGAAAAATACCTTGATCACATGTAGTATGACAAAACCACGTAGTTTCAAGGTAAACTCTTTATTAGAAATCAACTACAAAAGCTTAGTGAAAAATGTATTGCATGTCTGAAATGGCAACTTGTCAATCTGTTAATATCTATCCCCAGTCATATCATGTCATATTAGAAAGTCTATCAAAATGACAGTGATGTGAAAACGTCTATATAAATGGAGTGTTCCAATATTGTCCAGGAGCATGATCAGAAATACCACATTTCTTCCCTAAAAAGAAATGCTCTAGTCCGAGTATCGTCGTGGAAGTTTTCTGTCTCGTGGAGGATTTCTTCTATAAACTTTAGGGTCATTTTTTAAAGGTGAATCTTCTTGTAAATCTAATTCGTCTACGTCAGAGTGGTGGACATCTTTTGAAGTAGATGGTTCACATTGTTTTGGGTGGTTTCTAATGGAAAATTTTGAAGTAGAGGGTTGTTCTAGATCTGGAGGAATTCTTAGCGAAAAGTTGGCATTTTGATTTTCATCGGAGTCATCATTGGAAACTGAATTCGGTATAGGCTCGGTTCTTCGTTTTCTTAGCTGCTCGCTATGCTTACGTCGAAGCTGCCCATCTATGTTTACATGATACGAAAGAGGACCTTTGGTAAGTGGATTATTTCCCAATACATATTCGCCTTCATAAAAATTTGTTTGTGGTCTTATAAATTTTTCATGATTTTTCTTCTGTCTAATACATTCCATATCGATATTTTTGCCTCTAAGGTTAAGACCAAACATTAGTTCACTAGGTGTTCTGCCGGTTGATATTCTAATGGTATTTCTATAAAAAAAAAACAGAAATGACTGAAGCCTGTCGAATTGACTATTCTGTTCCAATAAGGAAAGAAAATTTAAAATTAGAGATGGTTAAGTAATACATCATTTCAAAAGTTATGATCTTTGTAAAATCATATTGGACGGACAAGAAAAAAAGTAGTTTACATACTTTTTATGAAAAACGAGATGAGTTATCGATTGGGGTAGACATGCTTTTAAGGAAAGGACGCGTTTGTACACCTACATCTTTACAATCAAAAATCTTAGCTATGCTACATGATGGACACCCAGGTATCACAGCCATGCAATCATTAGCTAAGTTGCATGTTTACTTGCCAAATATAAACAAGGGTTTGACTAGTGTGACTGAACAATGTATTTTCTGCCAAGAAGCACGAAGGAATGATCAGAAATCTCCATTGTATTCTTGGGGTATTCGTGGTCGCGTCTTCACCTAGTTTTTGCAGGACCATTTGAGGGCAAAATGTGGATGGTACTAATTGATTCTTATACCCATTGGTTGGAAATAATTTTCATGACAAATAAATATTACATCAGAAACTACTTACCATAAAAGTTTTAAAATAAACTTTTGCACGTTTTGGTTTACCAAAAATAATAGTAACCGATAATGGTCCTCAGTTAACGTCCGACAATTTTGAAGACATCCCACATAAAGGTTACACCATAATCATCCAAAATCAAATGGCTTAGCTGAACGAACAGTGAGAACCTTTAAAGAACGAATGAGATCTAGCGACCAACAGAATAGTCAATTCGACAGCATTCAGTCATTTCTGTTTTCTCATAGAAATACCGTTAGAAGATCAACCGGCAGAACACCTAGTGAACTAATGTTTGGTCGTAACCTTAGAAATAAATTTGATTTGTTGAAACCTGATATGGCTAAAAATATCGATATGGAATGTATTAGACAGAAGAAAAATCATGATAAATTTATAAGATCACAAACAAATTTTTAAGAAGGCGAAGCTTTATGGGAAAATAATCCACTTACCAAATGTTCAGTTACTGGTCAAATTGTTAAACAAAATGGTCCTCTTTCGTATCATGTAAACATAGATGGACAGCTTCGACGTAAGCATAGCGAGTAGCTAAGAATGTATTAAGACGAAGTAAATGTTACCTCAACTTGTGTCTCAAACAGAACTTAAATTTTTGCACTTTCGCTACATTTTAACTGCTCACTTTTTATCTCTGAATCTATTTTAATAACGTTTTTTTCTTTTTTAACGATTTTGTCAGTTTAAATAAAATTCTAATAAGACTCTTGTGGCTCCTAACACTTCTACCGGAAGCTCGAGGTTGACAAAGGTCGTTGTCATATATCTAGCACCATACGTACCGTACAGTTTGTAAATACCGGAAAAGTGATTTGCTGACCGGAACCTATATCGCCATATCAAGCATATTAATGATATTTTGAACATCGTTATTAAGTTATTGCTGTTTGCAATTGTAACCGTGTGATTGTGTTACGCACGGGTTTTTAATGCGTGTAAACATTTGGTTGTATTAGTGGTTTTCTTCTTCCTTTCGTTGCCACTAGTTGAATTTAAATAGTAGGTACATCGTGTTATTGGTATCTGACACAGAAAAATATAAGTTTTCCTTTCAAATCGGTATTCAAAAAGGCATGCTGAAAATTTTATGTTCCCAGATGTGGATACTGAAAGATTGAAATAAAAGATATAAAATTGGGTCTATTGTCTAGTCAACAAGTTGAAAATGGTGAAATATAAAGATACAGATCCTAAAAATATATGTGATAGCTTTTTAGATACCAAATGATGTATAATAAAACGTATCGAGAGCACATGAAAAATTTCAAAAGTTATAAAATAAAAAAAGATGAAAAAAGAAATTATTTCGTTTTTTACCAATATCTCCAGAAGTATTAACATTTAAGAAATTTGACGTTGCCCACTATCGATCTGTATTAGTATTCCCTATATCTCTTGCAGTTTTCAAATAAATCAACTTTATACATTTTTGTCACAAATTTATTTATCAAGTTAGATATTCTGACTGTAACATAAATCATAAGCTACTTCTGGCTGGCATGTTCTATGCCCAGAGAGACGTGACATGTCAAAAGACAGATGTCATCAGTCAACCAGACAGACCAGGTTGAAAAAGATAACCTTAACGAAAGCTGATTAAAGTTACGTTAAATAACTAAAACAGGTTGTTTTATTATTATACAAATAACTAATAAACATAACATGGTGTCAGAGTAGTGAAGAACCCGAAAGTTGAAAGGCCGCACTTCGAAGGAAAGATGGCATCAGGAGTATTCAAACCGCCCAAAAGCATAAATTTTGATAGTCATGTTGCTCAGAATTTTGAAAAATTTCTCAGTAGTTTTCAAATCTACCTGAAAGCGTGTGGCCTTGATAAAAAGGATAGTGAAACAAAAATAGCATTGTTTCTCAACCTTGCCGGAGAAGAGGCACAAGATGTGTTTGAAACTATGAAATTAAGTGAAGAGGGTAGAAAAGATTTTGATATTGTTATAGAAGCATTTGGACAGTATTGTAAACCCATGAAAAATGAAACCTATGACAGATACAAGTTCTTTATGAGTACAACAGGAAGATGAGGATTTTGACTGAAATAAAAATGTTGGCAAAAAACTGCAATTTCGGAGATTTGCAGGACTCCCTAATAAGAGACTGAATTGTGAGTGGAGTCAGGGACAGTGCATTGCAAGAAAGATTATTAAGAATTTCAAATTTGACATTAGAGCAAGCAGAATCAGACTGCAGGGCTGCATGTTCTATGCCCAGAGAGACGTGACATGTCAAAAGTCAGATGTCATCAGTCAACCAGACAGACCACGTTGAAAAAGATAACCTTAACGAAAGCTGATTAAAGTTACGTTAAATAACTAAAACAAGTTGTTTTATTATTATACAAATAACTAATAAACATAACACTGACAAATATCAGTTATTGTTCATGTTTAGTAGTAGCCTTATTGTATGCCGTTGGATGACAGACATAATAATAATTTGCCTTTGTTCACAAAATAATAATGGCACATTTAGGATATACAAGTGATGATTTTTTAAATTTAAATATAATTTACGGTGAGTATAACAGAATAGTATCCAGAACTTGCCGTGTTTTTGCTGAGAGTTATCCTGAAAAGCCTCGATCAAATCATAAAACAGTAAAACGTTTGCTAAACAACTGTTCCCAGTTTAGTCAATTTATAAGTAATGGAAATAAGCCCAAGACGATAATATCGATAATGAAGACTTACAATTAGAAATCCTGGAATATTTTGCAGCTCATCCAAATTCATCATTACAGGATTGTGAGCAACTGTTACAGGAGTCGACTAGAACAATTCACAGAATTTTAAAAAAACATCATTTGAACCCTTATTCCTATACACTAGCGCAACATTTACATCCTGGAGATTATATAAGACGTGTAGAATTTTGTGAATGGATTTTAATGGAATGCCAAGAAGATGAAGACCACAAAAAAATTATTTGGTGTGATGAATCGAAGTTTACCAAAAATGGTTTGTTTAACCACCATAACAGTCACTTCTGAAGTGACGAAAATCCTCAAGTCAAATGGGATAGTAAATTTCAAGTGTCCTTTTCGTTTAATGTTTTTTGTGAAATGAAAAGTAATAAGATATTCGCTCTCATGATTTATGACGAAAATTTAAACGGAGAGAGATACTGCAACATTCTACGGCAAGTAATTGTACCAACAATGCACGCTTTACCTAATAATGCGACTAACAAAGCTTGGTTTCAACAAGATGGTGCACCGGCTCACACTATTCCAGGAGTAGGTTCATTGCTTGATGAATTTTTCAACGATAAATGGATAGCTAATAAAGGTCCGTTTTCTGACCACCAAGATCCCCACAATTGTCACCGTTGGGGATATGTTAAAAATAAGGTAATCTCTGAACTACTTCACTTCTTTTTTTCGGGTGAGATGGGAAACTCATGTTCGAATGGGTCCAGGATCCAAACAGTGTTGGACTCATCCCCAAGGGGATGCCTACCAACCAAACCCACCTCAAACTCGCCGTTACCCCCGCCTCGGAATCATTACCCTGGCATACTTCGAGACGTGCGGCCGTCCTTCGCCCACTCCGCTCACACCGTCGTCTTCTCCCTACTATCACTCCTACCTCTCATGCCACATCGAGTCCTTCTCTCCCCTTAACCATGCTCTACTACTTCACTCACCTCCAACCATAACCCTCGCATTCACCCCCGCTCTTTCACCCCACACCTCCGCACCGTTCATCATACTCTGCTCTACCCTCCTACCAATTAATTACCCTCCTCTTCCACTCTCCCGGCCCTTTCACATTACACATCAATCTCCACAGCCATACAGCCCTCACTTTCCCCTTCTCTGCGGCCTTTAACATGTGAGTTTTAAAGGATAATTGACTATCCAACCACACCCCTAGGTATTTCACAGACTGCTCCATACGAATTCTCCTTCCATTTACCATCACCCCCACTTCCCTCGTCTTGCTCCGTCCCTTCACTAGCAACCCCACCGTCTTATCTTCCGCCACTTCCAGTCCGCACCGCTTTATCTTCTCCACAATCTTCCTACACATTCTCTCCGCCTCTCCTTTTGCCGTACATACCAGACACACATCGTCCGCATACACCGTAATCTCATATCCCTCTTCACATACTATGCCACAAACCTCATAGAGCGTCGATCCAAGAACCGAGCCCTGGGGCACTCGAACCTGTCACTACTAAGCAAGATATGATAAACAAAGTCCTTCACGTTTTTAACGAAATAGATAGAGGATCAGTATCAAGACCTACTAATGAAAATCTCATTAAGAGGTCCCTAAATGTTTGGAAGTTGATGACATTTCGAACATTTGATGCATTAACAAGCTAGTGCCTATTATCTTTGATAGCATCTGTTCAATGTTTAACTTACAATGTGAAAGTTGTAAATTAATACAACATAGTCTATAAAAAAATAAAATGACAAAATTGTATAAAGTTGATTTATTTGAAATCTGCAAAAGATAGGTATAGGGAATACTAATATAGATCGATAGTGGGCAACGAATCATATACAGGGTGTCTCATTTAAAAAAAGGAATTACGTGAAGATTTTGGATGCCGTTTTCATTCCAATTTTGACAGCACCCTGTATAATAAAAAACGTAACTCCACAGTGTAAACGATAAAGCGGTATGTGGTAAATAGTTCCTAAGGAATTTAAACTTTTACTCAAATTACATTAAAGGATATTGAATTTCATGTGCATGGTAAAAAAGTGTAATTTTCGTAACACATTACAAAAAATGTTCATAACAACGTAAATATTTCTAAAAGTGAAAAATATAACCGTATTCCGGTATAACCGGAAGTAGCAAATAGATGGCAATATCTTCATTAAACATCTCACTCTTCAAAACCCCTTCATTCCAATTTTCCTGATTCAGTTACATGTAGATCTTGATATATTTCTAATTGACCGTTTATCCGTCGCACCCTGTATACATAATTAACAAGATCACGTCATGAAAGTTTAAAAATATTTATACTTTGCTTATAATAATTTTTTTTAAAGACTGACTTTCCATTTTCATTTAGTTTACAATAAGGAAGAAAATTAGAGAAAATTTTATTAATTAACAATTGCCTTGTTGATAAAACTAAGAATTTTTTCCAACGGCAAATAATTCTTTGAAGTATTCCGAAAATTTGTATGTGCCTATAAACGCTCTCGATACATTTTTCTAGACATAATTCCGAATCTAATGAGCTATCACACATATTTTTAGGAGCAGTACCTCAATTTTTCACCATTTTCAACTTGTTAACTAGACTACTAGTGAATTGAAATAAATAATTCGGAAACTGGCACAAGCTGCTTTAAATTAAATCTCACAGATCAGTTTATTAGCAGGAATATTTTTATAAACATATTTATTTGTTTATATCGACAGCACATTACGACTCTCCATATTTGGCCACCTAAGAATACTGTTAAATTGATTATTATTAAAAAAATCGCGTTTTAAAGTCGATGGTTCTGTGTGGGATGTAGGATATGTGGATCATTAATAAATTCCTTTACATATAAATATACACGTTGTTAATTGATCATAACTAAAGGAATTTCGTATCATTGTCACTATTATATCTTTAATAGATTAAAACTTATACGGAAACTTGATTAAATACTGAATTATAAAGAAAGAAGTTTTTAATACACACCTAATCAAACCATTTTTTTTATTATTCACAATACCGGGTGTCCCAGAAGTTTCTGTCCCATTTTAACTAGGTCGTGCTTCTTTCAAAAACATTCAGTATAATTTTTTTTTTCGACGTAGGTTAAAAAGAATTTTTTTAGTGACGTACTCGCTTTCGAGGCCGTGCGCGCAACCTGAAAATGGCGCGCGGAGGGCTATTTTCAGCGTTAAATTAAAATTATAAATAATGGAGATAGAGTTCTGGGAGTTCGGACTTTTTTATTGGAAATATCCTCCTCTTTAAGGATCTTTTTTCAAATTTCGAAAATATTTATAATTTACGAACAGTAAGCTACAAACCAAACACTTTTTTTTTTGGTGTTTAATTGTTTATAACTTTTGGAATTTTTTGTGGGCTAATTTAATTATTCGGAACAATGATCTAGACATTATTCCGGATCGAATGAGCTAAACCACATAATTTTAATAACAGTATGTAGAATTAACACCATTTTAAGCTTATAGACTAGACTAGATAACGAGATCATCAGCATACAGGAGTGTTAGTACATCATTTTTATTATCGACATTTACACCTTGAGTATAAAAGTAGTCTTCCAAATCGGCGACAAACAGTGCAAATAAGAGGGGACTCAGGGGTTCACCTTGTAGAACACCTAAAGTTAGATCGTATAATTTTGTCAAGCCATCAGAGCCTTTTATTTGAACAGTGGCTTGTGAATAAAGTATTCTTATTGAGCGAATAATTTTTGAAGAAACTCCAAGATCAAATAGTTTCAGCCATAATAAATTATGATGTACTGAAACAAAGGCTCTTTTGAAATCGACAAAAATTGCAGACACTTTTCGGTTTTTATGTCTAATATGTAAATGAATAACAGAGCTCAAGGTGAAAACATTGTCAATACACCCTCGGCCTACACGAAAGCCAGACTGGCACTCTGGCATAACTCCGCAGTTATCAACCCATAAAGTTAATCTGTTTAGAATAACAGTTGTGAAAATCTTAGTACAGGAATTTACCAAAGCCAAACCTCTATAATTATCAGATGGGCCTCCTTTATGCAACATAGACAATAAAATGTTAGACCACGAATTGGGAATTATTGAGAAATCGAAGATTAAGTTGAACAAAGAAGTTAAATATATAACCCAGTTATGTGGTAGGTTCTTGAAAAATTTAAAAGAGATACCATCAGCTCCTGGAGATTGATTATTTTTACATTTATACAGTACATACTCATTTTTTAAGGAAAAAATGTATACAAACTAATTTATGTACGTTTAAATTTGACATCAACTGAGAAGTATGCAAATAATAATGAAGAAAATTTTTAAATTCCCAAATTCGACAAAGTTAAAAAAAGGAAGAAATTTTTTATATTTTCTTGCTTTATTGTTACACCCTGTATAATTGTTACTTATATACCATTGGAAATAATGTTTACGGGCTTTCCAGATAGGGGGTTGCCATTTAAATTTATGCCAGTCGCTTTCTCGTCCCAAAAACCCCTTACTACGAATTTTTAGCATTTTTCATGTCACAAAAATTTTTTGTTGTAAATTTTGAACAAAGGGTTAAGAAATATGGAAATATTTCGGGATTTAAATGTTACTTTGTTAATTCCCCTAACACTTGGAAATATCGATTCAAAATACACTTGCATATCTATGTAAAATTTTACCCTGAATCGATTGGTGAACACTAGAACTTTCTAGCTTTCCAATTAGTCGAGATTTTTAATTTTTTTTTAGTTTTTAGAAAGTGGGTTTTCGAAAATGTTATGACACTTTTCGAAGGAAAAAGAATGATTTTATCAAAAAAACTTACTGTGCCAGTCGATTTCCCGTCCCAAAAACCCCTTACTACGAATTTTTAGCATTTTTCATGTCACAAAAATTTTTTGTTGTAAATTGTGAACAAAGGGGTAGGAAATATGGAAATGTTTCAGGATTTAAATGTTACTTTGTTAATGCCCTTAATTTTACTCTGAATCGATTGGTGAATACTAAAACGTTGTAACTTTCCAATTAGTCGAGTTATAAGTAATTTTTAGTTTTAGAAAGTGGATTTTCGAAAATGTTATGAACCTTTTCGACGGCGAAAGAATGATTTTATCAAAAAAACTCACAGTGCCAGTCGATTTCCCGTCCCAAAAACCCCTTATTACGAATTTTTAGCATTTTTCATGTCACAAAAATTTTTTGTTGTAAATTTTGAACAAAGGGGCAGGAAATATGGATATTTTTAGTTTTAGAAAGTGGATATTCGAAAATTTTATGACACTTTTCGAAGGCGAAAGAATGATTTTATCAAAAAACTTACTGTGCCAGTCGATTTCTCGTCCCCTTATTACGAATTTTCAGCATTTGTAAGTTAATAATGATTTAGTCTCCTGACCAATAAAGATAGGATAGCAAACAGTTTATTAAAAATCCTTATTCTTAACTTAGTCCTATCTTAGCTCTAGTCCTAAGTTAAATGATGTAGGTAACCTGGTGGTCTATTCTCAAATAGTTACATTTTTCGTCTCATGCGAGATTGTACTTTTGCCGATCAAGAATTATACAATCTCGCATGCGACAAAAAGTGTCACTGTTTGAGAATAGACCACCAGCCACCAGGTCTTGAAAATTTCAACTTTTAATTTCTAGGGCCAAGACTAAGTGCCATCGATTTGATTGAATACGAGTTGTGATATTATTATGTTTATCTTAGTTTGTACTTTGCTAATGCCTGAAACAGACGATCAGTTTGACGACAAATTCTAGGACTAAATTAGGATAGGACTACGGCTACGTTAAGACTAAGGCTAAGATAGGACTAAGAATTTTTTATAAACTCACCATTATACATTTGGAGTGAACTATACCTTCGCTTGGAGCTTTAAAATGATGAATCGAAAACTCTTAATTATTAGGTCACGTGGCTTATTTCTCTTTTTTTGTATGGCACTGTATATTAAGTAAATGTAATGTAAAGGCGCTCCCTAATACGTGTTTGCATGGTAGGTACCTTTTAAAGTATCGGACCGATGGAAATGCCCAGCTGGACACGCGACTGGCAGATGTTTTTTGTTTGGCTATTAACATAATTCTCTCGCCCACAAATATTTCATGAATTTAAAATCATTGGCAGGACGTTTAGTTTATCGTTATTTAATTAAATTATATTTTTGTTACAACAACTGAAAAATCTTAAAAAAGTGAAAATGATTATGTAAATTACTGAATAAAATAATAATTTGAAACTGATTTGGTCTGTTAACTTTAAACAGTTGTAGTTTCTCAAGTTATTATTATCTTTGAAGCGTCAAGTCTGCATAGGCGTGGAATTTATATTTGTTGCTATCCTATTCGACCGTTCTCTCCTGGTATCAATAAAATTAACTTTTTAAGTATTTTATACTGGGTACGTTAAAAGATCAATATATTTCTTGAAAAGAACGTTTCACAATATTTCGTTGACTCGGTATCTGGTTTTAAGGATTTAATAATAAAAGCTAATAAATCCCTCATTGTAAATGAGTGAAATGTTTATTACAAACTAAAATTCTGAGACAATATTAAAAATGATTATCCCGAAATCCCCACTTTTTATTTTAACTATAAATATTTTAATCCCATTATATGTAAATATAAAAAGGGCATTGGAAATAAAGTAAGTAGGTGCAGACAAAGGAAAACAAGCAATGAAACCTCTTTTTATATTTACACAATCAGATTAAAATATTTATAGATAAGGTGGTCAACCATTTATCGTGAAAAATACTTTTAACTTGAAAAATAAAAATTCGGAAATATATATATTCCGAAGCACAAATAAATAATAGAGTAACTAAATAAATTAAAAAATTATTCTCAAATATTAATTTACCAGCCAAACATTTCAGTTGTAAAATAATCATACTATTACGTATTATCTTTTCGCTTTTCGAAGAAACGAGTACGATACTGTGCTATTGTTATCGGATAACGACCTGCTGTGGGTTTTGGTCTTAAATCAATCATGTTGGCATAAGTCAAAACGAAATATCTTGAAACGAAGTATACGTAATATTTTTGGAATTCGTTTTCGATAGTTAATTGTAACTGAGATTCTGAACAATATAAAAAGCTTATTCTCCACCAATCCTACTTATTACTTAAATACTCACATCCATCTTACCGCCAGATTCAACATAAATCCCGCGTCTCCAGCTTCAGAAGTGCATAGCTCCTTCTTACTACAATCACTGCTTCCTTTTACGTAGTTTTGTGCCGTTTGTAATAGTTTAAAATTGCTTTAATAGTTTTAATTAATTGAAGGAAATTTCCATTTTCTAGCAGATTTGATGAAAAATTTACCATACTAAAGACAAGGAATTTAATAAATTAAATCAAAGTTTTCCAGTATTTTTTCAAAATGAAATCCTGGAGGCGCCGGGCATCGATCCCGGTACCTCTCGCATGCTAAGCGAGCGCTCTACCATCTGAGCTACGCCCCCTGATAATTCTTAAGATATTGCAAGAAGTGATCTACTTTCATTCTAAATTAAACAATTCAAGGGTGTGGCCATTCATTCAATATTCTCGTCGACTTGCTTAAAATGGTGGATGCGTAAATAGTAAATCGCGGTAATGGTGTGTGTTCCTTACAAACGCTATAAACAGAGTTCCTTCAAAATATGTTGAGGGGTTGTATTATATAATTAATAATATTGAAACACTAGTAATGTATGTAAAGTATGCAACATGTGCATAATGTGGTTAGGTACTTTTTTTCACGAATGGAAAAGTTGAAATTCCATGAGTGAAAAAGACACATGCCTATGTTGCATACAATATTTTTTCTACAGCCCTATACAAATCAAAATAGTAATTTGGAATATTTTAATTAAACTTCTTCAGTAAATTTCAACTAATGACTGAATTGAAAAATGTACACAATAATTATTAAGAAAAATTAACAACTATATTATGTATTTTAGTTTTATGTCGCAATGTGAATATTGAAAACGCAATTGTTTGGTTGACTAATGTGAATTTTTTATCCAGTCACGTTTGTTTCTGATTGATTCATGGGTAAAACTTCATTTAAATTGTGAATATTTGGAACAGTCAAATTCGTTTCTGCTTGATTCTCACTGCTGACATTAGCCCCTTGTAAAGTTCGTGAAGGACAACAGCAACAGCAGTATATTTCCATCCCTATGTTGCTTTAATTGAAGAATGTCTCCACCCGAATCAATTAGAAGCGATGATGAAGTAGATACGTCGAAACGTGTGATCTGTATATTCTTCTGGATGCGGTTAACTTGAATATTGCGCATTAAGCAATGGAATTTTCATACCAACTACTTGTTTGGTACATTTGCCATTTCTATTTGGTAAAAAGGAATGGTTGCTGGTTGCGTTTTTCGGTCTCAGATTAGCATAATTTTGATATAAATGTATTAAATTAATGTTTGTACCTACTGGATTTTCCAATAACCGTAAAACTCCGACTTGTATAAATTTTTGAATCTGGAATCGTGATGAGTAGAAATTCCCCCTTATTTTCAATGTCATCAATTTTCATTGTATACAACTCTTCTCTTCAACAACCTCCAGTATTAATGATACCTACAAATTTATAAATAAAGTAAGCAAAAAACAAATTAACTATTTAAAACTTTTACGATTTTCGTTTCAAAAATGCTATTAGTTTAGAATAGCTGGACCATAATGAAGAAGACTTGAATTTTCTAGACCTTTCTTCAAAAAAAGCTAATAGCACCTGCTCTGTAAAGCTATGAATACTGTTCTGGTTCCGCCATTTCATAAAAGTGTCATATTCTTTTATATAATTTTCTTTGGATTTCTCCGGCAGCAAATTCAATGTGGCCACATTTGCCTTTTCTATAATTTCTTCGGAAGTACATATTATTCCAAACTCGGAATCAACTACTAAATCATGTAAAACAAATCGAATTATTGATAAAAACTAACGTCAAATCAGTTACAGTTCATATGCTGTCAAAGTCAAAGGTATAATTTTATATTTTTTTATCGGTAAAAGTGTGGACTATTAGCACTAATTAACTGTATTGGCTTATGGAAAGCGTGACAGAAAGTTAACGTTTTGGCACTCTTACCACAAACAGCCGTTTTAAGCGCTGCAAACTGGTGAAATACAAGATACTTTAAAGATAGGGCGTAGAAAAAATAGATGCTTGTCACGCATCTACTGGTTCAATTAAGCCGTACTTACAACTTGATGAAAAACATCATGAATTCAGGTTTGTTGCCCAAAAGAAACATCTTGCATGTATTTGTGTTGTTATTTTCCCTTCGAGCTGAGTACTTTATTATCAAATAATAAAAATGCATTCAAGCTATTTCTAGGACAAGAGACCTTCAAGCATGATTTTCAAAAATTGTACATGCACTTACTTACTACCGTTGATAATATCATTTGCCAGCTTTTCCCAAAATAATAAAATAATTGGAGGCGCCGGGCATCGATCCCGGTACCTCTCGCATGCTAAGCGAGCGCTCTACCATCTGAGCTACGCCCCCTGATTACTAAAAGCAAAACAATAAAAAATAATCGATCAGATTGATCTACTTTCATTTAATTTATTAATTCGAAAGAGTGATCGTCATTCGAGATGCTTTAAGAATAAATTTCGATTCTAAAAACCCCCATTAACGCACTACACTAAAAAAGCGAGCATGCGCGAACATTTGTTCTTGTTTAATTGTAATAAACAGCTATGAAGTGTTGGCAGTTGGAATCTTTTTAAATTCAACTATTAAATGATACCAGTTAACTTTTTAAATAGTGTTTGGAACTATTTTCATTATAAATAAAATGACTATAACTTCCGTAACATGTCAATTTATCCGTTTTCATTTTAAGTAGTGTGGACCGACCCTTATCCTCTTCCCAAAATGTCTCCTGTTGATCAGATAGTCTGTTTGCTGTTTAACCAATTCGTCCAAGATTCTCTACATCTACCAAGATCTTCTTATATCAGTAGTTGGCTGGTTTTCTCAGGCTGAATTATCTAAGTCTAAGACCTCCTTGTGTTGCCAGCTTTTCACCTACAGGTCAAGTGGAAAACTTGATAAACCCTCTTAAAACCACGATAGTTGTTTTTACCAAGAAGAAATTACTGAGAGAAATTACTACTCACCAGTTCTTAATAGGGTCGAAACTGCTATTGCACAAGAGGCAAAATACTTGGGAGTCATATTTGACCACAAGTTGAAATGGAATCAACACCTACAGATAATAATACAAAAAGGTACGATAGCCCTCAATCAGTGCAAAAGAATGTGTCGAAACGATTGGGGGCTACAACCAAAATGATTATATGTTTATATACCATAGGCATCCAAAGGCAAGCTTGCCTGGTTACCTTGGGAACTATGAGGACAACCCCAATTGTTGCACTAGAAGTCTTGCTGAACCTGCCGCCACTTCATGTTTACATACAAGGCGAAGCAAGGTCAATCACTAATAAATTGACTAGAAGACAAGGACCCATTAGTAGATTACACGGTAAAGTGTATAACGAGCTATACAAAGAGTTGGAAATCGATCCCATAATGAGAATGCCATTGGACGAGATGATTCCCAAGTATAGCTTCGGGAAAAACTTCAAAACAGCCATAACAGGCAGAGAGGCATGGAAGGAAGGACCTCCAATTAATGCAGAAATGACCTGCTACACCCCTTTTCTCTGACTCCTCACTTCTCATTACATTCTGATCTGAGCTTGGTTGTCGAAGGTATTTAAATGTATTATTTGCCACGTTTCTATAATACGCCTCGTATATTATAGTATTCATTGTCTTGAAACATTTAATCATTTCACAATGAATCTGGTTGAAAAACCGACCGCGTTATCAAAGACATAATATAAATAAAGTAAACTGTCGGACGTCGTTTTTAATTTCCTCTAAACTAAAAACACATCATCTTCCGGTGACGGTCATCACGGTTGACTTATGTTTCAACAAAGAGTCCACATTCCACACATTCCTTCCCACAGTTTATCCACATTAATACGATTAATTGTGAGTTTTAGTCGCTCGCACATATTGTTTTTTTATGTGAATAGGTTTCCAAGATTCTATTTGTTACAAGGAATTACGGTCATTATAAATTGCAAATTAATTATCAATCATTAACAGAAAAATGCAGCATTTAACGGTTGGCATAAATTAAGTATTTGTGACCTCAACCCAAGGATATGTTTAAATTAACAAGCTGAAAAACAGTTACGATTCATACAATGGTTGTTGGGATGTAAAAGCTTTGTCTAAATGTGTCATTAATATTAAAGCTAATTAAGCGACATCAGCCATGTGGTTTCCATTTTGTTTTCCTTTTTTGTACTCTTAATTAATTTTTCTATTTCCTCCCATGTTATAAACATCCAATCTGTCCGGGGGGTGTACCTTCTACGAATCTTGTATATTCATGTCTTGGACGTTTTGCAAACATGTATATTTATCAAAATGCGGTAGGAATGAATTTAGAACTAACTTCAAGCTGGAAATAACAGGACGATGTAGTAGTTATAATGGTCAAGCTATTGATTTGAGAGCCAAGCTGCTTCATGATTGTCTGGACTGCTAATGGCCTGTTGCACCGACCTCTATTAAACCCAGTTTAAGCATAAACCTGGTTTAAATGTAAATTTTGTATTGCATGGTATTGTTGAGCCGGTTTAATACTAGGAACCCACAGAACTTAAACTCGTTTAAGAATATAAACTTGGATGAATTAAACAGCGTTAATAGTATAATGGTGCAACTACCCCTAAGAGAAACTAAACGAACTCTCCAATAATAAGATTCGAGGTATACTTGAGTAGAGGTACGATATGTGGCATAATATACAACACTGAATTGCGCATGTCTGCTTTGTGACGTATGATAGTGGTAGCATCAAGTGTTTTCAGTAGTGCAAAGAACGTTGTTATGTGATGTTATAGTTGAGAATGGCTCTCACGACTGAGGAAAAAGTGTTTCTTGTTGAGCATTATGTTCGTTGGTACGGAAATGGCATGCAAGGTAGACCGAGTTCATAAAGTGGCACCAGACAACGCAGTTATGTTTTCTGTTATTGAGAAATTTTGTCGTTCTGGCAGTGTATTGGGCCAACGGAAGGAAAGGTCTGGTTGGCCAGTAACTGTGAGAGCAAATGAGAACCATGGACGTGTCGTCAATCAGGTTTTGCAATCACCGAACCGAAGTCTTCGGCGAACGTCATTGAAGTTGAATATCAGCAATACGTTGATCCGGCGGTTTTTCATAGACATAGGTGGACATCCGTACCGAATTCAAGCTGGACAACGATTGAAAAAACCAAGATATGAATGCCAAGGTTGAGTATTGTGGACAATGTTTAGCTATGCTGTACGAGGTTCCAGATTTCTTGAATAATGAATGTGTGGCTCTCAGACGAAAGTCACATTCACTTGGAGAGTTACATTAATAAGCAAACAACTCGCTTCGTTGGTGTCGATAAGCCAGACGTTATCCAAAAACAGCTGCATACTCACCATGTGACGATATGGTGTGCGAGGTCAGCACACGGTGTGATTGGTCTGTATTTCATTGAGGATAATGATGGCAAACCTCTTACTGTTACTCAGGAACTCTATAGAAACATGGTGGTAACGCCATTTGTCCAGGATTTCAGAAGGTTTTGTCGTGCCAGGAGCTTTCGGATGGTCAACCAGTGGTTTTAACAGGACGGGGCGACCAGTCACACTGCTCGTCAATCGATAGCATTACTGCAGGTAACTTTTGAAGGGCGCATCAATTCCCCAATTCCCGCAGTTCTAATTTGAACTACTTATCACATTCCCCCGATCTTACACCACCGGATGCCTACGTATTGTATATGTTGAAGGAGAAAGTCTTCAGCAGTACAGACCAACCCAGAAATGTTCATGATTTCTCTGAGAAGATCGTCTCGTTTTTCAGGAATATGCAGCAACCTGTATTCTTGAATATGTTTGAAAATCTGCGTGACCGTTATGAACAGTGCCTACAGCGCAATGGTACACATTTTGAACATGTATTGTATAGAAATAATAATGAATAAGTCATAAGTAATATACTTCAGTATTTTAGTATTATATATTTTGGCGCATACTGTATATATTCAAGTTACGTAAATCTTCTTGCGCGACTAACAGTAAGACATGGAAAAGCCAAAAAAGAGAAGAAATTTAAAACATCCACTTGGTATAAGGTAAACGAAGATTCTCCTGAAAAGCATCAAAGAACCCCGCATACTTTTAATGACATTTCAAAAATGGCAGAATTCGATAAAATTTTAGTATATTGTACACAACACCTAGGAGACTACTGGATAGAAGAGGAACCTAAACTAAAGCCTACGGATATCCTAAAATTCCTTCGGGAAATAGGTCTAAAGGAGCTACTCAAGTCCCTGAGTCTTTCCTCAGGAAATAATTAGGAGGAAGGGGGCACAATAGATATTTTAGGTCTCAGAGAATGTCACCTCAATACACATACATCTCCTTCATCTGATAAAAAAATATCATGAGCCCAAAGCGATCCTACGGAAGATTTTCGAGATACAGTGGTGGGTATGGGGTAGCTTGGAAATCGGGAATTAAATGAAAATTAATATGAGTAGTATTTTATTCAACAAAGTAATATAAACAATTTTATCTTGGGGGACTTTTTTGTCACTAATGCCAATAATTAAAGTTAGTTCAACAGACGTTACGTATTAAATTTGCATATTCATTAAACAAAAGTGTTTTTTTATTCAGCAACCTAGAATATAACAAAAAAAAAACAAAATACTCAGTACCTTTTTTTAAATGAAACTAACTGTCTAATTAATTCCACTATTTAATGAAAAAATTAATCAAAATTCTAGAATATTATTGATTATTTTTTCGTTATTGATATATCATCGTCAGAATGACAGAAATTACATTTTATGTGATGCCTACTTGATGTTTACCTAGTTACCTATCTCGACTTAATATATATGGATAGAAAAAAGAAGAAGATATGATATTACAAATATTATAGCTTATCACACAAGATATGTTACTATTTGGTCTAGCCAAAATATTAAACATCAAGTATTAATCACATAAAATGTAACCTCCGTCATTCTGATGATGATATGTCAATATCGAAATAATTAATTTTTTCATTAAATAGTGGAATTAATTAGAAACAGTTAGTTTCATTTAAAAAAGTAATATAAGTAGATTCCACAAAGTAACGGGTCCAAACAGTAAATTCAATTAAAATATTCAGAGGTTCCTGATTAAAAATTCCCAAGTTGATGTCATATCTACTAACCTTACTCCCAAAAAGGAATTGCGTACTGCACTGAGCTCTCCGTCGGTTATTCTATAAAAATGTTGTTGCACTTTTTTCATATCTAGTAATATGAAGAAGATATTTGAGGTAGCAGTTTAGATCAATTTTGAAAAATCTATATCTCGGAAATGAAACAAATCAATGAAGATCTGGTTAAACCATGGCTTGTTTAACAAAAAAATAAAGCATTATATATCAATTATTTTTTATCTCCTATAATTTTCGAAATAAGCAATCAATTTGGGACACCTTGTACAACAATGCAACTTACATAAAACAATAATTTGATTGAATATTACCCAACCAATTAGCACAATAGTAATCTAAGTCGGCTTTTTTATGACAATTGCACTCACAGATCTTTTTGATTGTTTCAATTTTTTCAACAATTTCTTCAAACCCAACTTCACTGTTTTCTTCCAAATACCTCCATAGCTTCATATCCTCAAAACCACCAATAAATTTTTTCTTCAACAGGTTCTCATACTCTTCGCCAAATTTACAAATCTCTGCTACATTTTTAACACGTTTTGCCCAATCTTCAATATTTTCTTCTTCATCTTTTTTAAGTTGATAAAATTGCATCCTCTTAGTAGCAATGGAAGATCCAGACGTAAATTCTTGATCAAAAAGTGCCAATAAATTATCAAAAGGAGTGCTGTCGGGACGTACTGGAACACACAACGTCACTAACAGTTTATAACTCTCAGTATCCAGAACGTTTAAAAACAAAGCACGTTTCTTAATGTCTTCATTTATATTGTTAATTATGAAGAAATTTTTAAGTTGACTCTTAAATACTCTCCAGTCACTCACGTAAAAATTAAACTCTCTTAAGAAACCGAGAAACATATTTTATGAGAATGAAGACTATTTAGTGAATAGTACTGATAAATCTGAATACCAGTTTCAATTTAACTCTGGGTGAGAATTTTTGAATGAATGATCTTTTATAATAAAAACGGATAATACACGAAACTGTACTTCATCTAAAGAATGAAACAATGAAATTAATAATTCAGCGTGTACGAATTAAATTGATACAACATTGTATATACATTTTAATATTCAATAGTAGTTTAAAGTGCGTGTCGCGGCGATGATGGTAATTCTTAGGCTGAAATCGGGAGGCATATGGTCTCCGAACAATGTTCGAGAAGGACACACTGATACAACTGGGACAATACTAGATGAACCCATATTTCACATGAGTTTGTATAATATGACACCAAAAAGACTAAACTGGTAGAAAACTGTAGAAAATCACTTGATAGGTTGGCTAGAGACAACACAGTGTCGGGACATAAAGGAATTGCAGGTAATGAATTGGCGGACCAGTTAGCTAAAGAAGACTCTAAACGAATCTGCATAGGTCCGAAACATTCTATGGAATCACAAAAGATAAAAGGGAAACTGGCTAGATAAAGAGCACCAATAGGCCTTTTCATCATGTGATGAGCGCAAGCGCAGCCGCTATATTGAAACAAACTGTTTTGATAAACAATGGCTGGCATAGCAACATTATCTCTACAAACAAATGAATTATTAAAAAAAAACATTGATGGTGCTACACTGGTTTACAACTCTGTGGAAGCACATAATTGTGAGCAATTAAAGAGGTGGTTAAAGCGTCATGGACGTTCGCAAAAAGGAAAAAAAAGTGAGCGGTCGTTGGACCGCCGACAGAAGCTTGCTTCTTATGCACAATAGAATTACCATTTTTCGTGAGTTTTTCACCATTTTTCAAAAATTTTGAAAATTTTTGACCATTTTTGACAGGTTTGACAGGTTTTGACAGTTTTGACTATTATTGATCATTTTTGACAATTTTTCAAATATTTTGACCATTTTAGACCATTTTTCCAAATTTTAACAATTATTGACCATTTTTGACAATTTTTGAGCATTTTTGACAGGTTCTGACAATTATTGACCATTTTTCAAAAATTTTGACAATTTTTAATAATTATTGACCATTTTTGACAGTTTTTTATAATTATTTACCAATTTTTCAAATTTTTGACAATTATTGACCATTTTTCCAAATTCTTGAAAATATTTGGCAATTATTAACAATTTTTTCAAAATTTTTACAGTTCTTCACAATTTTTGAGGATTTTTCCAAATTCTTTACAATTTTTGTCCATATTTAAAAATTTTTGACAATTTTTCAAAAATTTTAACAATTATTGACCTTTTTCGACAGTTTTTGACGAATTTTGACAATTATTGATCGTCTTTGACAATTATTGACCATTTTTGACAATTTTTCAAAAATTTTAACATATTTGGCAATTATTGACCATTTTTCAAAAATTTTGACAATTTTTAATAATTATTGACCATTTTTGACAGTTTTTTATAATTATTTACCAATTTTTCAAATTTTTGACAATTATTGACCATTTTTCCAAATTCTTGAAAATATTTGGCAATTATTAACCATTTTTTCAAAGTTTTGACAGTTCTTGACAATTTTTGAGGATTTTTCCAAATTCTTTACAATTTTTGACCATATTTAAAAATTTTTGACAATTTTTCAAAAATTTTAACAATTATTGACCTTTTTTGACAGTTTTTGACGAATTTTGACAATTATTGATCGTCTTTGACAATTATTGACCATTTTTGACAATTTTTCAAAAATTTTAACATATTTGGCAATTATTGACCATTTTTTCAAAATTTTGACAATTTTTGACAATTTTTTCAAATTTTAACAATTATTGATCCTTTTGGACTATTTTTGACAAATTTTGATTGGTTTTGACAATTATTGACCATCTTTGACAATTTTTCAAAAATTTTTCAAAATTTTTGACAATTATTGCCCATTTTTGACAATTATTGCCCATTTTTGACAGTTTTTGACAATTTTTGACAATTTTTGGAAATATTTGGCAATTATTAACCATTTTTTCAAAATTTTGACAGTTTTTGACAATTTTTTAAAAATTTTAAGATATTTGGCAATTATTAACCATTTTTTCAAAATTTTGACAATTTTTGATAATTTCTCACACCTATAGGAGTGCGAGCTCAATGCGGCAAGAGATATTGCGCACAGTCGCTTGAATGAGTTATCGCGTGACGAACGCTTTTTCGTAACATCACACGTTTCACGAATTCACTAGCCTTCCCAAAAGTCCTATGTCGTGCAATAAGAAGCAAGCTTCAATTTAAATTTGATTGGGTTAGTGGATTATTCAGAAATTTGGCAACACTGTTGCGTGACGAACCCTTATTCGCTTTTTCGTAACATTACACGTTTGACTGGTTCACTAGCCTTTTCAGAAATATGTCAACACTGTTGCGTGACGGACTTTTCGTAACGGTTACACGTTTTACGAGTTCACTAGCCTTCTCAAAAGTCCTATGTCGTGCAATAAGAAGCAAGCTTCAAAAAGTGAGCTGATTTAGCGGTAGGTATTAGTACTTGTTTACTATGTCCAAAATAATAAAAACGAATGACAGTTACAAAAATATTGTTACGTCTGACCTGTACTGAGGATATGTAGAGATCCCTAAAGAAAAAGAAGAAGACATACATCTGGAATCATCGAGAACTGTCATTGAAAAGTCTCCCCCAAGTTGGGCGCCAATGAAACAAAAAGTACCTCTCGGAGTTGGGCGTTAATAAAAAAATTAATACTTATTTAATATTGATGGTTCTTGCCAAACTGATCTTAAAGTTTTGATATAACAAAGCCCTGTGAACTGCGGAATTAAGTTAAATATACATATTATAAGAAAACAAAGGGCGCCACTAATTTTATTTCTAAAAAAAATTAGGAAAAATTCTAAATAAAAATCAGCTAACTTATAACTATTGTTTACCTGCCTATAAAGAATACTAAGGTACACTAGAGAAAAAGTTGTTACAGTATCTGTGTGTTAAATAAAACTTAATAGATAAAAAATATGTATATATATAATGAAAATACTTTTACAATTACAATTTTGCAAAGATGGGTTAGTAAATTAAAATTACAAACATTGGTGAAGCCATATAAAATTTTACAAAGTACTTTCCTTTATCATCCAGGAGCAGAATATAGGAACCTCACGACTGGGAGCTGTGTCTTCCGGGAAGTTTATCCAGGAACTAGTAACTTAACAGGAAAGTCAAGTGCTGGAACGTTTTACTACAGGAACTTTCTTATTTCACTGTATCGGTAAATAGATGTAAGAGCTGAGGAACTGAATGTGCCCAGGAACTGTATGTGCACAGGAACTGTATGTGCCCAAAAACTGTATGTGCCCAAAAACTGTATGTGCTCAGGAACGGTATAAAAGTGTCTCCCAGGAACTATATGCCCAGGAACTGTACTAAAATACAATTTTTACATTTACAAATAATGAAATTTACAAAGCGGGACAATCGACATTAGTTAATTAGTTTTAAAGTTTGAGTTCTGTGTTCTGATAGTGAGACGTTATTTGTATTGAATTGTGAAAGTTAAAATCGAATAAATAAAGAAATATTAAGATAGTAAAAGTGGTAAATACTAGATCCACCGCATACGACAGAAACATGGATAGTTCCGGACCCCCCGCATGTTTTTAAAGATGGAAGTAGAGAAGGAAATACGCAGAAAGGAGGAAGAAGAAGAAAAGGAAAGACGCAGAAAGGAGGAAGAAGAAGAGAAGGAAAGAGGAGAGGATAAGGAAAGACGCAGAAAGGAAGAAGAAGAGAAGGAAAAACGCGAGGAGCAGAAGTAAAGACGCAGAAAGGAGGAAGAAGAAGGAGAAGGAAATACGTGAGGAGGAGAAATAAAGACAGAAGGAGGAGAGGCGTAGACAAACAGATGTAGATATTATGAATGGCCTAATACAAATTCAGGAAACATTAAAGCTAGAGGTAGGATAGCTTAATAATAGAGTTGACCATTTAGAACAACAACAAGAAAATTTAAAATCTAATTCAGAAAAACAACAAGAAAATTTAAAATCTAATTTGGATCAACAAGAAAATTTAAGATCTGATTTAGAGAGGCAAATTAGAAATGAAATAGTTAATTTAGTAAGAAGAATTCGTACCCAAGCTTCAGTAACTAATATTGAAATTGAAGGCACGAACGAACTCGTCCCCTTCTATCTTCCACAAGACACGCCAAATTATGCGTCCTTCGTATAGACTTTTCGATGACATTTCTAGATGATTCTAGCTGTATGTTTTCTTCTTTTTCCTCAGTACAGTTACAGTTTTTAATAAACCGGAATATTTTAGGTACTGTTTAAGCTATTCTTTTTCTAGATGGGAACATAAATGGCTTCAATTGATTGCTAAATTCATTGTACAAAAAATAAACCCAAGCTGTACATATTTTTGAGACATTTTTGACTCTCGACTACCCCAATACCTAGTCTAAGTTTTCTCAAGCTGGACTTAAAAATCTGTACAAAGCAATGTGTACTTTGTCTGAGGATTTAATATTTTTTTGGGCTTTGGAACATTTATAAAATGATATGTCTCGTTCATAAAAATAGACTATAGCTTGGATGGCTTATACCGTGTATCACTCCTACATACTCCATAACAACACCGTTTTGTTGTTCCTTTTCGTACAGATAACATGATTATAATCGATTGAAAAAATTTATTTTTAATTAAGATACTTATTATTTTATTAAAGTGAAACTTTTATTAAATCGCCTCAAAATTTTTCGTCCATATATCGCATGTCGCATGGCGGAGTGGGGTTAAAGTAAAAGGCGCAAGGCCAATATGGCGGCGCCCATGGTTCGCATCAGCTGACCGTGTAGTATTTATATTCTCACTCATTCGTGCAAGTGCTCCGCGGTATTTGTGTATTTTATTGTAAACACGTTTTTATAAACTCTCTTTCTTGTATGTCGGGTGGAACTTTGTACATGATTTTAAACTTATTTTCCGATAGGTTAGAGACTTAAAATTTTCAACATAATTCAGAATTGGATGACAATAAAAGAAAATAACTGCTTCGGCTTTAGAACTATTGAAAATCCCTCCAATAAAACCAGTGGCCTATATAGAAGACACGAAGCTTCTGGAATTGAAGGAGATAATATGGCATATGGTACAAAGATTTAGTTAAAGTGTCTGGGCTGTTGAGCACAACCCAAACGAATGAATGAATTTGGATGTAAATTAACAATGCATCATAGGTGAAGATGAAACTTAACTAAATTCTGATTTTTTTTTATAAACAAGTCCAAGAAAAGAACATCTCTGAGTTAGCTTTTTAATTAACTAGGAATCCCAGGAACTAAAAGCCATTCGAGAATTGTAGTTATCTTTCTTCTATAAAGTCTAAGGTTGATTGTATTCCTAAAGTCTTTTCTTATATCTATGTTTTTCATTATATCCTCTTTTGATACACATCTTACTTTTCTCAAATATTTCATCTCTGTCGCCCGTATTTTTCTTTTTTGTTGTCCTGTTAACATCCATGTTTCGCATCCGTAGGTAAGTATTGGTCGATATATTGTTTTAAATACTTTTAAATTCGTATCTTCAGAGATTTCTTCTTTATTTATAAATTTAGTATTCATGGCATAGTATAGTTTGTTAGTTTTAACTATTCTATTATTAATATCTGCTTCCTGTATTCCGTTTTTCTCTATTATTGTTCCAAGGTACTGGAAATGTTTAACTTGCTCCATTCTGCCTGTATCAATTCTTACATTTATTTCGTCTTTGTCTTCTCCAATGACCATGACTTTTGTTTTGTTTTTGTTTACTTTCATTCCCATGTCCTATCATTACTGCATTCAACATATTTATGTTTTCTTGTAGCTCTTTTTCATTTTATATTAATATTAATATAAACATCGTCTGCAAATGCTCCCTCACTGATGTTTACCCTACACAATTGCATGTCCCACACATACTTTTTTACTTACATACAGTTCCTGGGACCTGTACAGGAGTAAGCTTACTCACTATAATAAGGAGATCCGGAAGGCCAAAAGGGACTCATGGAGAAGGTTCTGTGAGGAAATTACAGAGACCACAGAATGCGCCCGAATCCACAAAGTTCTGGCCAAAGAAGGCTCCAATGAAAAGGTGAGTCTCCTGAAGAAAACGGACGGGAACTATGCAGAAACGGCTCAGGAAAGCTTGGAGTTGCTGACAAGAGCACACTTTCCAGGAGCTATCATGTATCTAGGTCGGCAGGAGGTAGCCAGAAATCTCCAAGAGGTAGGTAGACCCAGTCGAGAAGACTGGCAAATTTCCACTGCTATTACAAGACCAGATAAAATAAGATGGGCGATAGATGAATTCCAACCCTTTAAATCACCGGGAGAGGATGGAATCTATCCAGCCCTACTGCAGAAGGGTAAAGAGGCATTAGTGCCGCAACTAAGTAAGATCTTCAAGGCTAGCATAGCTTGGAAATATACTCCGGTAATATGGAGGAAGGTGAAGGTCATCTACCTTCCGAAAGTAGGTAGAATATCAGACCAAACGCCCCAATCATATAGACCAATTAGCCTAACGTCCTTCCTGCTTGAGACTTTGGAAAAGCTAGTAGATAGGTACATAAAGGACAACGCTCTGACAACTCGCCCTCTAAGCGAGCGTCAGTATGCCTACCAACAAGGCAAGTCAACAGACTTGGCTCTGGATGACTTAAACAGGCTACTTTCCAAGTCGATCGATGACAAGGAAATAGCAGTAGCTACTTTTCTGGATATAGAGGGAGCATTCAATAATGCGTCTCCAATATCTATAACCAGGCGTATGGAAAGAAGAGAGATCGAACCCATCATCTGCAGGTGGCTTGCAGTCAATCTAGGGAATAGGATAATCACATCCACCCTGGGAGAGGCAACCATCACGGCGGGGGTGGGGAGGGGTTGCCCTCAGGGAGACGTGTTATCGCCCCTTTTGTGGGCGATTCTTGTAGATACTCTTCTAGTACGGTTGTCCGATGAAGGTATTCAGTGCCTAGGGTATGCGGACGATCTTGCTGTCGTCATAAGAGGACGGTTTCCAAACACGATATCAGAGCGCACCCAAATGGCGCTTAATATAGTAAGTGGCTGGTGTAGGGAGGAGGAACTGGCAGTGAACCCTCACAAAACTACACTGGTACCGTTTACAAAAAAGAGAAATTTGCAAGGTCTACAAAAGCCACAAATTAACGGAGTGGAAATTCCATTTGCTAAAGAAGTTAAGTACCTAGGGGTAATCTTTGACCAGAAGCTTACATGGAATTCTCACATCGAAAAAACCACGCACAAGGCCAGAATCGCTCTCGGAAGGTGTAAGCAGATGTGTGGGAAGAATTGGGGATTGAATCCTAACATGACCAAATGGTTATATACACAGGTCATGAGGCCAATGATAACCTATGGATCAGTAGTCTGGTGGCCCAGGACCCTGCAGATTGGGGCGCAAAGGCAGTTAAGTGGTATCCAATGCAAGCTTGCCTAAGTATCACAGGGGCCATGAGAACGACGCCGACTGCAGCCCTGGAGGTAATACTGAACCTGCCACCACTGCATATCTTCGTTCAGGGAAATGCAAGATCTGTAAGTCACAGATTATTACAGGGGCCTCCTCCGATAAGTCAAGGACAAGGTAAGGTCTACAAAAAGCTATATGAAGAAATAAAGGCAGATCCAATACTGGGAATGCCAAGGGATCAGATTGCCCCACAATATAGTTTTAAAAATGAATACACAGTAATCATTCCAGAGAGAAAGGACTGGGATACAGGGTCTCCTATAATAGCGAATCTCAACTGGTACACTGATGGCTCTAAGGAGCCGGAATATATGGGGTACAAGAGAAGATCACGATCTCTCTAAGCCTTGGGAAACATGCCACTGCCTTTCAGGCAGAGGTAATGGCGGTGCAATGCTGTGCAGAAGAGTTGATGAGACGGGAGGTAGATAGCCAAAGAATCGTCATCTACTCCGATAGCCAAGCAACACTAAAAGCGATAAGCTCATATCGGACGACGTCAAATCTGGTGTGGGAGAGTCGCAAGGCCCTCAACAGACTAGGTAGTCATAATAGAGTGACCCTAGCCTGGGTGCCAGGCCATCAAGGAATAAAAGGCAATGAAAAGGCCGATGAATTAGCCAAGCAGGGAGCGACGGAGGTCATGATAGGGCCAGAACCTTCCTGCGGAATTGCTAAATGCCTCACCAAGGAGAGCATCCACCAATGGATAAACAACCAGGCGTTGCGCTGGT
The DNA here is from genome assembly GCA_947563755.1 of Lochmaea crataegi. Classification (NCBI taxonomy): domain Eukaryota; kingdom Metazoa; phylum Arthropoda; class Insecta; order Coleoptera; family Chrysomelidae; genus Lochmaea; species Lochmaea crataegi. The sequence continues at coordinate 26,354,068 of OX387425.1, forward strand.
GGCATGAAACTCCGGGGCAAAGGCACGCTAAGCTATTCCTTAAAAGCCCTTCGGTCAGACTGTCACGCGACCTACTATGTCAAAGTCGAGAAACGACGAGGATGATGGTGGGAATGCTGACAGGGCATTGTAGGCTAAGGAAGCATATGCACACAATTGGCCTAGCAGATGACAGCCTATGTAGGTTATGCCAGGAAGAAGACGAAACCGCGGAGCACTTACTCTGCGAGTGCGAAGGTCTAACAAGGGTGCGGTTTCACCTATTCGGAGAAGAAAAACCGAGGGCAGAGAGCAACGCAAAGGAGGCGGTATCCAGGCTAATAGGTCTAATAAAAAGAATAAAGCTATATATCGAGCTCTAAATATGGCGGAGGACCACAATAGATCTGCAAAGGTCGCAGTGGGATAGGACAAAGAGCTACTCCAATTCTAATCTAATCTAATCTAGCTTTTTAATTACATTTTTAGGATCGCTAACATCCATAATAATATTAGATTTAATAAAAAAAAGTAACAACCTATTCAAATTTAATTTAAAAGTGCCTTTAACCCAACCAAATAAATCGTTCTTAATGTAAAATAGCAGATGCAAGTCAGCCACTAGCGCATAGGCGGTGTCTTCGAATGCATATTAAGTAACATTAAGAATACGATAACGAGTTGCATATCACGAACGTGCGTCGGGATTTTAAATCCTTCAAAACAAGTGATTTCTTCACCTGCTTGGTCTGATCTCCATCTGTCGTACCATTTTTTATAGGCGAACGGTGTAAGAAAATCAACCTACTCAATACTTATCAAAACCAGACGATGGAATTATATAAAATTTAGCGCACGTATCCGAAACTTTTTACTGGTATTTTTTTAATATATACAGTGCGTACATAAATTAACGCATAAATTTATTATTGGCTAAATGAACAATCATATACGAAAAAATAAAAAAGTACTGTATACATTGAATACAAATTCAGTCCATTCTTTTATATTTATTGCTGTTCTCTTTTGCTCCTCCCCATGTGGTGCCTCTTGTCTTTAATATATGTCCAATACATTTATCCCTTGATGTATTGGGTCTTCCTCCTTTTTTGTTTTTACCTATTTTTGCCTCCCAAACTTTCACTGGTCTTGGATTCTCCACTTTTGGTAAGTGACAACAGTACTCATTGTTTCTTATAAAAAATGATGTTTATTTTCACGGATGTTACTGTATTTTTTCAAGATTCAAATCACATTAAATTGCTTTTAAAATTTTAATCATACAGGGTGTTTGATTAGTGCGATAAAGCTCAGTAGGTCTGTTATCATAAAAGTTGTGCACAAAAATTGTAGCTAGGTTTAAGCTTCATATTTCAAAATTAGTAACTCGGACTCAGATAAAAGTTATGGTTTTTTAAATGTAACACCATATATTGTACTGTGTAACTGAAATCCTCTTCACTTCCCCATTACAACGATATGAGGTTGTAATCTGTTTGAATAGTTTTAACCAATTTTCCGTAAAAATCGTAAAAAGTCCAATGCCCTGTATAACTGAATTGGAGTATGTGAATAATAATCTATCGAAGCCAAAGATTTTTAATAATTATCAAAATTTATGCAACGGCTACTCAGTTTAGAGAGCACCTCAGGTGTAGATTCTGAGACCAAACTAGTGAAAATTCAGAGAGTAGTCTTACCGGTTCTCGGGTTTTCCTACTTGAAATTTATTTTAATTAAGGTACTGAAGGAAGTTAATTATTAATCAAGTTACTGAAATTAATAATTAAAAATTATGAAAGTTAAGAAAGGTAAGTGGGCGCCACCCTGAATAATACTAGTCTATTTGTTACTCACATCAGCATTATAGCGACAAATCCTGGAATATTGGAAGGGAAAATAAACTTTATGAACAACGTTATTAAATTTACAAGTTGTATATTGACTTTTAGAAAAACAATTAAACAAAAAAAAATAAATGACTAGTTTTATTGAGTTGTTCTATGTTGAAGAAGCGATCGGTGAAATATATTATGTTACTCCCCATGGTTCCAGATAAAGTTCTGGTAATCTTCCAAATATAGGTAGTGATATCCTGGATACGGTCCTGGTTCAGATGGAGTCCTTGCTAAAGTTCTTAATCAAGGTACAGATGAGGTTCTGGTTTCAGATGGAGTCAGTCCTGGTTACAGTTCCAGGTAAAGTGTCCCAAGTAAAGTTTCCCAAGTGAAGTGTCCCAAGTAAAGTGTCCCAAGTAAAGTGTCCCAAGTAAAGTGTCCCAAGTAAAGTGCTAAGGAACAATAATAGTATCAAGAACAAATTTACCCAACTTTACAAAATCCAGGATGTCTGAAGTATGAATTTGATAACAATGTTAAAGAAAATCATTTAAAAACGTGGTTCATACATCCTGTATTTTAATAAAAAAAATAAAATAAATAAAAAGAAATCAAATAAAAAAACAATAAAATCGAATAATTGATTCTATAAAGGTAAATATAGACATATATTAAATATGTATATATTTTAAATAGGTTTGAAATATCTTCAAATATATTCAAAGAGAATCTGAAAAGAAATATGAAAGAACCAAAAAAAAAAACAAAATCATATCGATATATATTCCTGGCACTGGAACGACATTGCTACATAATAAAAATATGAAAGCGGAAAACTGCTAAGAAAGAATAGTTAACACACATTTAAGCGAAATAACTTAGTTAACATACATTTAAGCGAAATAACTTACCATTCACATGAATGCACTTTGTTTAGATACGATATGTTTGCTTCAATAGCACATGTTCACAGGAAAGAAGAATGAAACCTCTTTGCCACTGTTTAAATACAGGAAATCATATCAAAGATAACAGACTTTCGTCTCATGTTCATGTCAAGCTCAGACGCTTTGACCAGGAAAGGAATTTACATTTCAATAGTGAATTCTTAATTCACATTTAATTAATAATTGGTAGAAGAAGAGTTAAGAACGAGGTCGAAGTGGGAATAACAAATAGCAGTGGATATTTTCACGACAGACGGAACTCGTTCGGCCCGTATTAAAGCGTTGATTTCGACTCTCGTCGACAGTAAATATATTCAGCCTTGAAACATTTCTCGGTGTTGGGAATGAGAAAGTACTGGCTATTCGCCGCCCATACGATAATTTATTATTAATAATTAGTGAACGGAATTAACGTTACATTTATTAACACGAATGATTTTGCTAATACCTATTAAATCATATACATGGTGATTCAAAGTACAAAGTAGTAATTAGGTATGTGATGTTACCAGATGTTAGTTTGCAGTTAAAGGTTTACTGGAGAAATAAGATACGACACCCGAAAAGACAACACTATTTTCACTAAAATAAAGTAGGTTCTAATTACATTACATCGGGTAAACCATTACACTTACACACCTTAATGATACTTTGCATAGAAAAATGAAAATATCTCAAAAAGTAATAACTTAAGGTTGAGGAAATGCTTGATAAAAATAGATGTATGGTCATTGTATACTCTTCGAATTTAAAATTACTGTGAAAATAATGTACTTGAGTTTTGACTCACCATGTATTTGATTCAATATATATTAGCAAAATAAATCGTGATTATAAATTTTGATAATCATTAAAAATCTTTTGCTTCAATAGATTATTATTCACTTACTTATTCCAATTATACAGGGAGTTGAACTTCTTACGATTTTTACGGAAAATTGGTTATAACTTTTCAAACACCCAGTATAACAGATTACAACCTCATATTTTTGTAATGGGAAAGTGAAGCAGATTTCAGTTTTATAGTAGAATATAATATAGGGTGTTTCATTTAAAAAAACATAACTTTGATCTGGCTCCGAGTTATGGAATACCCTGTAACATTGTAACTAATTTTGAAATATGAAGCTTAAAGCTGCTTACAATTTTTATTTTTTGAACAGACCTATTGAGATTTATCACACTAATCAATCACCCTGTATAAAAAAGCATATAAGGATCGCCGAAAATATTTTCAAGAATACCATTAAAGGCGGATACAGACTAAAACAAAGAGTTCGTGAGCTGTTCGTACAACAGCTCGCGAACGATCCCGAACAACTCGCCATTTGTTCGAGCAAGTTCGTCGTTTGTTCCAGATTTCTTTTTATGTGTCTTTCCCACACAAATAATTTTCATACAGTATAAGGAAATGATCACTGTTAAATTGCTCCTCCTTAGTCCTTAAAGTATTGCGTGTTTCATACAATTCCCTAAATAACCCACAATCATTTCTGTTTATTTCCAAAAAGATTCCGTTATTCTGTATTATATTTTTAGATTGCTTTAAGCTCTTTTAAAGTTATAATAATATAGATCACTAAACAATCAAAACAAACAACGCCTCTCAACTTGCCTATTGTGGTAATATAACGGTATTATATTGTTTAAATAATGGCACGGACTTTATTATTTCGAATAAAGCTTATTTGGTACTTTCAATTCCAGAGCTGTGAACGATACAATTTTCGAGGGGAGTGCATGTAATATTTCATTTTTACCTTGACAGTGATGTTCCTTTATTAAAATAAATACACCGAATGTGCAATTATTAGAGTCACATCTATCAACTTGTATTAAACATACACTTTTGCCAAATTTTGAAAATATTGGTCAAAATAATTTACAATTAATTGATAGAGATTGCTTTTGAGAATCAACCTTTTGAGATAAGTTGAGGCTGTGACTAAATAAATAATATCCGACATCTATAATACCAAATTAAAATTGAATAAATAGATAATTTACTATAGCTCTCAAAACAGGCCGTGGATTCTGTTTTCTGTTATATGTTCTGCTTCGGTGTTTCTGGTTTTAGATTTAGAAACGAGCGAGATTTGACAAAGTGGAGCGAGCAAGTGAATTCGATAAGAAAGGATCGAGATCTCGTTCAATTGAGCGAGCTATGGCAGCACTGTTCCAACAAACTCATATGCGTGTCTTTGTATAAATCTAGAGGTGGGAATACCATTCCTCTATGGTCGGCAAAAAAGTAACCAGATCTGTTACTTATACCTTTTACTTCTACTTAGTTCCTGAGGAAACTCTAAGATACTAGTGGCTCCTTTATACCTATTTCCCGGAGAAATTTTAGGAAGTCTGCAGGCTTTTACGTAAACGTCCCTCCAGTAGTCTCCTAGGTGTTGTTCCCTAGGATTCTGAAATTGCTGAGCAATCCACAAGTATGTGGATGTAGGTTTCATCTTCCATACCACATTCTTCTTCCTCCACTATTTTGAGCTTTTTCAGGTTCGCATTCAGGCGACAATGTCGCTTTAGGACCACTGTTAAAACTTTTAGTGCAGTTTTACTCTGACTTAGGCATTCATTTGTTCTCAACAGATTGTAGTAACTTTGATTTGATATTTCTTTAAAATCCGGAATAAATTATCTTGGAGTAACAATAGACTCACATTTAAGATGGAGCTAAGACCTATCTGGTATAGCTAAGACGTTAAGGTTTTTATTACATAATAATTTTAAAAATAATGTATTATAAAATTTAAATATTTAACTCAAATATTCTTTTTAAAGATATCTTGATAGTTTAATTATTTATTTATTCCAAAATCGCACTAAGCTGCAAACACCTGATCATCATTATCATACTAGAACTAAAACAAATAATTATATACAAACAAATCCTTCTAAAAAAACTATAGGTACAAGATATTTCGGTTTTTTAGCTCTACGATTATTTAACTACCTACCTGATATATATATATATATATATATATATATATATACATATATACTATTTCCTATACTATTTCCTATATATATATATATATATATATATAAAGTTATAGCAGATATTTGCCGAATAATAATGTACAAGGACAGGAATATTGGGGAAGCGGCAAAATTGTAAAATGAGTACTCTTTACACTATTTTCCAAGCTTTCGGAATATCTTTATTTCCATTCTCAAGGACAGCATTCGAGATTGTATTACAAGTTGTTTCAAATGGTAAATACATCTAATAATAATAATTTTGATTTGAATTTTTTTAAAAGTAAATGTCAAAATGATGTCAAACAAAATCGTTTGCTTATAGAAAAAGAAATAGTATATAATTATAACTAACTTATATCTAAAAATATCAAGATTGGCTAGGTTCGTCTTCTTTTTTTTAATTTGTTTGATGTTATTTTAACCTCAAATGTTTGAAATAGACGAATTTGAAATTTGATGACACTCATGCTCCCCATCAATAGCCAAAAGGTAGTAATAAATATCACTCAATTTTTTATGATCACTCTTTCTATTGATGATATTTTGTTCTTGAGATATGTGAGCCATTTCCAAGAAAAGTCTTTTTTTGGTATTTGATTGTATATCTAAAATACTGACAGAATCAAAATCCATAATATGGTCTTTATCAATTATATGTTTGGCAAAAGCACATCTATCGGGATATAATCTGGAATCACTTTTATGGAGAGAAATTCGGTTTTTTAATTTTTGGCTAGTGTGACCAATATATTTATCCTCGCAATTTCTACAAGGGATACAGTATACTACATTTGAAAGATTAAGAATATCAGTTTTATCTTTAACTCTTGTATAAATTGATTTGATCGTTAAACATGTTTTATTTGCAATTTTTACGTTAGTAAGTGGTTTGAAAGTTCTAATTAATTTTGGTGTAATTTCTCTAATGTATGGCAAAGAAATATAGTAATAGGGAATTTCAGCATGTTCTGAAATAATGTCCAAATTTGGAGAGTTATTATAAAATATGTTTTTTATCAACTTGTTTGGATATCCATTATCTAAAAATAATTGATGAAGGATTTTTAAGTTTTTTTCATGAAATACAGGATCTGAAATATTAATTATTCCATTTTTCATTTGCCTTATCAAATTAATTTTCATAGAATACTTATGATATGACCAAAAGTTCATGAATCTTCCAGAACTCATTGGTTTCCTATACCAATCAATAGATAAAGTGTTATTAGAATTTCTTATCATTCTAGCCAATCTTGATATTTTTAGATATAAGTTAGTTATAATTATATACTATTTCTTTTTCTATAAGCAAACGATTTTGTTTGACATCATTTTGACATTTACTTTTAAAAAAATTCAAATCAAAATTATTATTATTAGATGTATTTACCATTTGAAACAACTTGTAATACAATCTCGAATGCTGTCCTTGAGAATGGAAATAAAGATATTCCGAAAGCTTGGAAAATAGTGTAAAGAGTACTCATTTTACAATTTTGCCGCTTCCCCAATATTCCTGTCCTTGTATATATATATATATATATATATATATATATATATATATATATAAAATGTATATAAGAAACCTATATTCAACCAATCTTTTAAAATCGATATTCAAAACATATATAAAATCATTAGGTTCTAGAGATATAGAAAAAAATTATTGAAAATTGACAACAACAAAAAAATATAAAATAATATTTCTTAAATTAAAAATCAATGGAATAAACCAAAGTAGCGTATCCAAAAGTATTCCTTTTCATCACTTGTCATCCATGCTCAACCTCTATGGTCTTAATGGGTTACTCTGATGAAAATACTTTTCGTTTTAGTGTTATGTAGTATTGTTGTTTTTTTAGTTCAAAGTTTTACTACTTTTTTATATGTATACAATTTGTTAATTCTTCTTCTAAATAAACGTTATTAAACGTTATTGTTTAAGCCCTACTAGATCTTTATAATGGTCAGATCTTCTCTTTTTTTCGGCTTTGCCTATTTCTTCCAATATTACATTGGAGCTGATACCGCAAAAGGGTTCCGGCCCCCTTGAATATCCGACATGATGATAATCCTTTGCCTTCAATATCTTTTATCAATATTGAACAGGGCACATTTTCGTATGGCGTGAATTTCCGCTTGAAAGATACTTATGGTTTTTCCCAAGCTTTCGGCTCGTTTCCCGTTCACTCTTATCCCAGTTCTCTCTATTGCATTTGAGCCGTCTGTGTACCAATGAATGGCATTCTTTCCAAGTGTGGTAATGGTATACCTTTTGCATAAACGAAAATCTATTTATTTCGATTAGTATCCAACATAACTGCAATCTAGACCATAAAATACCTAGAATACCCAATATATTGGAAAATGTATTGTATGGTTCTCATTTTTCCACTTTACACACTAATCACATTAGTGAATATTTTAAATACATCATTAACCTAAAAATCTCAATACATTTCATCGGTGTAATTAATAATAAGTGGTATAAGTTTAGAAAACGTGATATCATGAACCATTAATGCAATTATCGAAAAGTTCAAGAATTACGCATTAGTCATTATGTTTGAAGATTAGCTAATGCATTCCAATTGTTGCAGAGCATAAGTGTCCAATAAATACTTCTATAAAACCATATTTATTAACGGTAGATTGCTTAAATCAACGGTTAAAGAAAAAATACAGGTTTGCAATTAGATAAATACATTGTAGATAGGTTTTACATTTGTTAATGTGATGGAAGATTAAAAATATGGTTAATTTTCTAAATGTTCTTTGGAATCTAACACATTGTTGATTAGAGTGTACCTATTGATGGCATTCAACGAAATTTGACAAATAAGACAGATTCTTTCTTTCATAAAAAGTTGATGTTGTGACCATACATATTTATGTTGTTAAGATTTTATTTATTATTTCTGATAATTATCGATCTTCGTGATAAAATAGAATTATTATTGAAGAGAATTTAAAAAATACGCTTCCAAAACAATCTGAACTAAAAAGTAATATATAATTTTAAAATGGAAAACAATATAATTTAATGTAAAAAAAGTATAGGGTTTGTCCCGATTTACATTATACAGGCTGATCATTTTTAATGGACCAGCATTGCAATTTTGGAAACCGTTAATGTTACGAGATAGCTTAAATGAGAGTAAAGTTGCCTTTTCAGGGAACCAGTGTAAGGGTACCAAAACATGTCTAAAATGTGTGTTATTTTCAGAGTTATACGAGGGAAATAAAACATGTCAATTTATTAATATTGGTAGATAGATAGATTGATAGATAGATTTATTGGCCTTTTTGTATCATTTACATGACATAAGACAAGTCACGAACATAGTATAAACATAGGTAATGTAAGTTAGTTAATAAATAGTATTACTAAGGTCAAAATTAACTTAACAAAAAAATAAAATAAAAATCTTTATTATATTGACAGAATAATATTACGAGACTGAGATTCGTCTAGAGAGTAAAAACAATTTTCAGTTAAAAACAACCTTAAACTGGTCTTGAATTTATTAAAATGTCTGATTTCTTTGATAGAACCTGGTAGGAAATGAAATAACTGTCCTCCACCATACATTTAGTTGAAATCGGTTGAATCTGTTTAGGTGAATATCACTTTTATTTCTCGGATTGTAATTATGGACGTCACTATTTATTTGAAACTTATCTTTATTAAGAAAAGTGTAGGTTGATAGTTTGAAAAAGTAGATGCATGTGCAGGTCATGATATTATTATTTTTAAATGTCTGTCTACAAGATTCATTGTAATCGAAGTTAAAAATTAGGCGAATGAATCGATTTTGAAGGCCCAATTTCCGTTGCTCTCCCCCACACAATTATATTGCAGCTGATGGCGGAATACGTAAATGCATAATACAGGTTAAGTAGGTGAGATTGATGAAAGTTTTATTTCAAATTATTGAAAGCAAAGAAGAGTTTATTTAGTTTTTTACACAGAGAGTCAATTTGATGATTAAAATTTAGTTTGGAATCTAATTCCATTCCAAGAAATTAATGTTTCGACTGTCTCAAACTTAGTGCAATTATTTAATGTAAATGTCAAGTTGTTTCCTTCCTTAAGTGGAGATGTGAATTGTATAAAAATGTTTTTATTTTCATTGATAATGACGTGTTTTTTTTTACACCAATGGATGAACTCATTTGTATTTTCTCAAGCAACTCTTCTAAACTGTTAGCCGCAATTACAATTGTTGTGTCACCTGCATATATAAAAACTCGTCCCTTTGTTATACTGAAAGGTAAGTCATTTATGTAGAGGAGAAATAGAAGTGGTCCTAATTCCCCACCTTGCGGAGTTCCAATAAAAGTACTAAACTCATCCGATAGCCCATCACCAACCTGCACTCTGAGTGTTCTGCCGGACATGTATGAGTTAATCCATATGAATGGGTAGATGCAATTAAACGTGTCAAATGCACGGGTTAGATCGAAAAAAATTCCCACTAAATAGTTGTTCTGATCGATCGAGCAGATAAGATTGAGTAATTTTGCCGAAAACCATGCTGGAATTCAGTGATTATTTTATTGTGGTCTAAATATTCAATTAACTGCTTGTACACGTCTGATTCTATAATTTTAGAGAAACAGCTAAGTACCTATATCATTCTGTAATTCTCGACACATTGAGGATCATCTTTTTTAAATAAAGGAATTGTTTTACTTATTTTTAGTTTTTTTGGAAGCTGGCCTTGAGTAACAGATAAATTGGCAATGTGAGGCAGTTGGACAGAGATTATTTCTACACATTCTTTCAATACCATACCGGGTATTTCATCAATACCTGCCGAGTATTTATTTTTAAGTGTTAGAATTATCTGTTGAATATTGTCCTGAGTAACTGGTGAAAAAAGCATTGAATGGGGACCTCCCATCTTACTTGATGTGAAAGAATTAAGGGGTAGATTTAAGCTGTTGATCTTATCAGAAACCGAATGTGTTAGCGACCTCTTTTTTTCAATTAGGGTAGTCCCATTATTTGATAATATTATTTCTTTTTGTTTTTCTCTATCCAATTTTGAGTTTACCAAATTCCACAGAGATTTAGCTTTGTTATTTGACTTGTTTATTATATTAGAATGGTATAATTTTTTATCGTTGCATATTTTTGTATCTAGAGATTTTTTTGCTTTTTGTAATATTCTGTTAAGGCAGGATCTTTGGCTTTTTGTCTTAACCAATTTAGATCTTTTAATTGTTTAAGTTCAGAGTGTAGTTGGCTAGAGAAGGGTATTTTATTTCCGTGTTTAGCATGTTGTACTATATTTTGTTTTGGAAACGCTACCTCAAAGCACATGAAATCATCAAAAACACCAAGTTTTCCCGTCGTATAAGGTTTGAAATTCTAATAACGAGTTTTTATTAAATTTCCTTATTATTGTTTTTTCATATGATGCTTGCAATTTGGGTTTGTAAAGACCATGATCGGACTTGCGCTCGATGATCTGATGTACCTAGACAGATCACCTTGGAGGTGTGATTCCTGATGTTACTAACAACGTAGTCTAGACCACACCACTTGATGTTAGTTTGTCACGGTCACGGGCGCTATATGATGTATAGTTGTGAGTAAAATTAATTTGCATCGTTTCATGTTAAAATATCAGTATACGACAAGGTCTCTGTGAGTATTAAAAAGCCCCCCCCCCCCCCCCCAAAAAAAAAGCCATAAATAATTTCTAGTCTTGATCCACCCACAACCGAACAATGGATTCTCATTGGCGCAATGTAGCTCATAATTGGTCTTTGCAAAATTTACTTCAACTGCGAGTCCACATGGACGCGCAAAGTAGGCTTAGTTCATTATTGTTATTTACGAGACATTGTGTTCTGAATAAGAATTATATATCTGTTAGCTGTTTCTGTGATTAAGATTTTGGGTGATTAGAACTATTTTATTGATTAAGACTATTTTGTTAGTAATTATCCAAATTATGGCTTTTTGGCGACCATTCGAAGAGGAAGATATTGTTATAGGTATGAATTTTATAAATATGGACAGGAAATATTTCTCCTTTTATACTGAAAAAATGTATTCAACAAATGCAACAAAATTAGGTTCTAATTGTTGATATATTGTATTCTAGAGCCTGAAATAGTTCCTTCTGCTAGTAATGATGTGAGCTGCAGTAAAGATAGTGAGTTGATTGATTGTTGTATGTACAAAACAAGAATATTATATTGTTAAAATATTTTACTTAAGGTTCTGAAAGTGAATTAGGAGGGATTTGAGACAATAGACAAAAAGAAATTTGGTATGTTTTTGTCGCCATCTACGCAAAAAGTGACGTAAAATATGTACAGGCAACTGAAACAAGAGAATAATGGGTCAAAACTTGCTAAAAGAATACACAAATTGACAAAAGTTTCAAAAAGATCCATTATTACAATTATCGGTAAAATAACTATTACTCATCGGAAAAGGAGAGTAGAGAAATCGCTAGTGCGTGTGGATCCCGCAATAATGGAAAATATACGAGTTTTACGCCAGTAATATCGTTCCTACATTTAAGATGATTAAAGAAAAATTAAAGGAAATTCCTGGTTTTCCTTACAAAGCAGTTGAAACCGTTAAAAAGATCTTGCACTCTTGTGGGTTTCAGTTTAGAACATTAAATAGCCGTCAAAAAATTATGGAATCTTCGAGAATACATTCTTATTTAGAAAAAATTACGCATTGTAAACGATTACAGAAAAATATAATATATCTCGATGAAACGTGGTATGATACCCATGATGTTATCAAAAAAGGTTGACATGATGGGACTCCAAAGTGTTCATTAAATGCCCCTTCGAATAGAGGAAAACGAGTTATTATTGTCCACGCGAGTAATGAACATGGTTTCGTTAAAAACGGTTTATTATGATCTGTCAAAAATATTTCAAGCTGTTCAGCGGATTACCATCGAGATATGATGAATGCTGCGTTACTTGAGAAATGGTTCGAGGAACAGTTAATTTTAAACATCCCGGGAGGTTCTGTAATAGTTCTGGATAATGATCCTTACCATTCCAGGCAAACTGAAGAAATTCCTAAACCAAAGGCTAGGAAACGAGTAATTGCAGATGTTCTGCAAAAAATGGATGTCAACATTCCAACACAGTGTCTAAAAAAAGATTTGCTAAAATTATTACGAGAGCTCAATTTAAAACCCAAATATGTAGTGGATGAATTTGCCAAGCAGCATGGTCATGAAGTGGTTCGTTTACCCCCTTACTAATGTGTGTTTAATCCCAAAGAGTTAATTTGGTCTAACATCAAACAGGGAATAAGAAAAAAAATGTTTCGCCAACTGTATCTGAAAGTGTGATTAAACTTATTAGAGATATTTGTTCTGAAGTGAGCCCCGATGTGTGGTATAATTGTGTTAAGCATGTAAAAGATGTAGAAGAAACCTATCGACAACATTTTCCTGTTCATGCATTTGTAATTGAGCTGGATGACACATCGAGTGAGGAAGAAGGCTCACCGGATGATTAACTAATTTTTCTACTATTATGGGTACCTATTATACTTCTTGTAATATTTTCTGACATTTGGCAATCATTTTTCGCAAATTCACATTATGAATCTGAAACCGGCCCTGCTTCTAGATTTCTTTACTCGCCGACAAATTGTGAAACGACGCAAATTAATTTTACCTACAAGTATAGGTAATGTAAGTTAGCTTATCGAGAAAGATCTGTGGACGAGACTTTGTACAGGATTATAATATTATTGGCTGCAACAAGTTTATTTTTGAAATTATCGAAAAATGGTAAAGGAAAATCTCTCATTTAACCTATTTCGCCACTTCTACGGTTTCCAAATTTGCAATGTTGTTACCATTTAAAATGATCGGTTTGTATTCTTCATCACTAGCTATCTTAAAAGTCGGTTTACTATATGAAATCATAGAAAGCAGTCCATGTTTTTTTACATTAGAACCAAATTAGGTCCGTAAAAAATTAAGTTGATGGTGGTTTTGAAGGAACGAAACGTCTAAATGTGAATTTTAATTTATCAAACCATAGTACCGTTGATTTCCATGAAAATGTTGAGGTGAAGTTTTTTGATAATTTTTGCTAAAGTGAATTTAAAAAATTATGGTTTTAGGATTTAGTCGATTTTATCCGGAACCACTCGATAGTAATAAGCACAAAAATTGGAAGCTTTTATCTGATTAAATTTATTCCGTATCTCCAACGGTTTAAAAATTACCCATACAATCCCAATGAAATGCTAAAACACAATCTAGTAATGGAGAATGTAAAGTATCTATCTGTTGATTTATAAAAGTATCCTTGAACATTTTTTTTATATTTTTAGAATCTAAGAAATTAAGCCTGTGATAATATTTGTCAAGTATGTAAAAGTTCAATTGTATTATTTGGATTCAATTGAGTCTTTTGTATAATTTGACTTATCTGGATGTTTATTTGTAAAGCAACTAAGATGTTCACTATATCTTGTGTTTCACCGATATAGTTTGCATTAGTAAGGGTTGAACCAATCAATAATCTCAGTTTGTCTCAAGTTTGAACTGAAAAGATACAAATGGACCACCCTGTATGATAGTTTTAACACGTTTCTTCATTCAAAATTCTTAATTTTAACTAAATATTTTACAAAACGCACAATTTATAACGGGAAATCATTAATATTAAACATTATTTACGTATATTTCTTTGTTACAGAAAAATTCAGTTTGTGGTTTTGTTAAAATAATCCAAAACACTTATGAAAAGAATAATAATATTGGAAGGAGCAAAAAGGCCGAAGGAAAATAAGCACCTGGTGAAAAGGAATTTATCGTACATATGTCGAAGCAGATGTTCGATGGACATTCACCGGGTTGTTTTGGGCTGGCCGATCATTGGGACTCCATCCGGCCGTCGCGGTAGAAGATGATGGGCTTTCAATAGCGCTGTTGAGGGGGTTCCAAAGGGGTAAGTAACCGAGCACTTGGTTTTTGTATAGTCTTCTTAACAAATTGAAAAAATATTACTATATTTCTAAGAGATGTATTTCTTTCAGTCATTAATTAGGATTGAATTAAATTTTTCATTTAAAGCATGCGGAAAGATGTGCATATTTTTTACTGGTACCTAAATTCTTAAAAAACTGTTGATATGAATAAATTGTGCAAACTTAGTTATACAAGCTGATCATTTTAAATGGTACCAACATTGCAATTTTGGAAACCGTAGAAGTTACGAAATAGGTTAAATGAGAGTTAAGTTGCCTTTTTAGGGGAACAATGTAACGTTTACGGTTTCCAAAATTACAATGTTGGTTCCATTTAAAATGATCAGCATGTATAATATGTGAATATTATCGAAACGGTATCCAAAAAATAAAAAGGGTTTTGATTTTTTTGCGGGATTTAAAAAAAACGTTTAAATTGCACAAAAGTTATTTGAATTTTTATTATTTTCTTCTCTCTCTTTTCATTTCAATTTATCAATAACTTTTATTTATTTTTGATACGGAATTATCAGTAGTCAATAAGTTAAACTATTTGTGGAATTATGTAAATACATTTTCCACAACTATGATACAACAGCATTTGGTGGTTTTTTAGATGAAAAGAGTTATTAAATATCCCACAATTTAGATAGCCTGCGAGGTGTAATTAAACTTGTGTATATGTCGTATTTAAACGAAATATTTTGACTTGCTACTTTTGGTTATACCGAAAGTGAATAGCAGCTTTGTTATTTCAAATATTTTGATATTCTACACATAAAACTTTTGTGTGAAATATTTTTTCTATACTTATTAAGATTTTCATTGAAATTATTGACTGATAGAGACATTTATATTAAATATTATACAGGGTGATTGATTAGTGCAATAAAGTCCAGTATCTCCGTTGTTCTTCTAGATATTAGAATAAATATTGGATGGATCATAGCCACCATATTTTAAAATTAGTTTCAATCTTACAGGGTGTTTCATAACGTCGTACCAGACCAAAGATATATTTTTTTAAATGGAACACCCTGAAATCTTTTGCACTTCCTCATTTACACATTACAACAGTATAAGGTTGTAATGTGTAATCGTAAGAAGTTCAACGCCATGTATAATTTAAAAGGAGCTTAAGAACAATTGAAGAACATGATACAGGAAGGGGATAAGTAGCAATTCTTAGATTTTCCAGGAGAGGCAAAAAACTTTTTTTAGGTGGGTTTTAATACTATTCAAGGTATAGATAGAAAAGTTAAGTTTTTTCGTCTATATTAGATAAAAGTACTGGCGTAAATAAGCTAGATATTTAGGAAAAAAGTTTTATGGTGCGAAAAGCATATATGTTAACCCGTTTCTAGTTTCTGATTTATAGGAAGGTGCAAGAAAGGGATAGGTAACAAATAAACTACTTTTATATGAAACTTCAGATTTATTATTTTAAATATTAATAATTTAAACCCTTTATAGAAATAAGCGAAACTCTTAAGAAATAAAAACTGAAAATGTGGTAAAGGGATAAATTAAATGCATTCAAGTACAAAGTTTGTAGTATTAGGTATGCAAACAGGCAAAAATACATTTAAATGAAAAAAACATTGTGTGTTGAATGAAAATCCTTATTCTGTCTATCAGAACTACCAGAGTCACTGACTTCTGAATCTTGGTCCTCTAAACATTGATCGGATTTAAGAGACAAGTAAAAGTGCCTGTCACTTTTGCTCACATATTCATTGGCCAATACCATCACGTTTCTATATTTCAAGTCTTTTAAAGTCAACTTATGTGAATAAGCCTGTTCCAAGTCAGTCAATGTAGGGTTTGCATTGTTTTTCAACAATACATTTGTGAGAAGAGCATTGGGGCAAGCAACAGGCAAGCCACCTATATTTTTGGAGTATTTAAAAACACGATTGGAAGAAATTGCAAACTTTTCTTTTGTTTCAGATTTTGGGGAAGGTTAAAAAAAACTTTTCAAATGCTCGGTGTAGTTAAATACCATAAATTGGGTAACATAAATGACATGAAATTTGCGTGACGATGACTTGACAATCTCCATATGCTCTTTCGGTAAAAAAATTCTATCGATACGACGTTTTTTCTTCTCTATTATGCCCAAACACCTGTCACAGGGTAAAAAACTGTGCCCTGGCTCGGAAAAATGTCAAATCTACCTGTACAACATAAAGTTGCTAAAAATCGAACCAATAAAGTTTTCACATCTGAACTAAGTATGTTCTCAATATAATATTGTAGAAAGATTAAAACATCGTTGGCCCCTTTTTACAGATAGTTTCGACATACATGAAGAAATGTCACGTTTTTTTTTTTCGCCGAGTATATACTAAAATTTTGAACGCAAATGAAAAGCATCCCCAGATGGGAAAAGGCATGTTCTGCTGAAAGTCAAAAGACAAAGTTTCAACATGATCATTATCTTCTGCCTCTTTCGATTTGTCTTTCAGTTCCTTGTAGAACCACTCAGACTTGAAAATGTGTAGCTTTTTTTGGGTTTCGAAACTATTCTTCTCTTCTTCTGATTCCGCTCCGTGTACCTTGTTTTCTAATATGTCACATTTCTTGCACGTGTCTTTCCTTGTACGGCCAAAGCTGATATTGAAATTTTCTCGAAAATATCGACCATAAAAATCATAGCAAATTTTAGCTTTAAACGGTAGTTTCTCTTGTTTCAGTTTGTAGGTTTCTGGTTCGAATTTTTGTAGGTATAAATCGTACATGATTGTAAGATTTAAATCGGGAGACAAATATTGCCTACTTCTTCTTGTTCGAGAGAATAATGCGACATTTGTTTAGAAGAGCTCTCAATATGTTCATGAACTTGCATTTTCAAACCTTCCGAAATCATGTTTGGCCTATTAGCATGCTTACCTCTTTTGTCTTGGACAGGGATTACACTTGATGTCAAGTGACTTGCAATACGTTATAAGCGCTTTTTGCCGATTCCATGGATTAAACATAGAGCCTGCTTACAAACTTATTGAAACAGTAATTATTGTTTCTTATATTAACGTTAGAGTGGTAGCAGACATTTCCAGGAAATTATTGATTTTTACATGTGACCTGCGCTTCTGTGGTTCTGCGCTAAGACAGAGAGGAAATTGTAAAAGCAGGCTTAGGTGCTCAACATGATTTAGTGGTACATTGTAACTCGAATGCACCATTTTTCAGCTAAAACAAAAATTAAACACAAATAATGAAAAAATTCAAAAATAAACCCTAGTACAATACCTTATACTTGTAGCTGTAATTTCGTTGGAAAATATTATTATTGGCGTTCAAAACATTTTTACGACGTCTTTTAATTTTAGTAACTGTTACTAAACTTGATAGGTATGAATCTTGTTTTTCGTGATCTGCAAGAAATTAAATGCTGTAAATATTTCATTTTTTTCATCAGGAGATAGCTTTTTTAATCACTCTTTTTCACATTTGCAGTCACTACCTTGTTTGCGTTCCGGTACTATTTTGTCCGAGGAGATGGACTTATAGCTTTCTCCCCTGGCTCTTTTTACTTATTGCTCATTCCTTTTCCAACAACTCACATTACGTTTTTTTTTCTAGCACATGCGTTGTTAGTTTCTTGCCCTTCTATGGGTTCTACAAGTTCATTCTTAAATACAGTAATAATAATTCATTACAAAAAGTGTTCAAAATGACCTCCAAGGACATCTATACAGGCCTGAATACGATGATTAAAAGAATCGAAATTGAAATTTTGAAATGCGTTTCTTATTCGTTCCTTCATGTTTTCTCTTGTTGTTGGAGGTATTTTATAAACTTCGTTTTTCAAGTAACTCCAAAAAAAAGGAGTCCATTTTATTAAACTCTGGTGATTTGGGTGGCCACCTCACTTGTCCACCTCTTCCGATCCATCTTCTATGGAACTGATCATCAAGTTCACCTTCAATTAATAAATTATGGTGAGCAGGAGCACCGTCGTGTAAGAACCACATATGTTGCCGTATATGCAGTGGAACCTCTTCCAATAATAAGGGTTACCTAAAAAATCTAAATATATCTCGGCGTTTAAATGGTCTTCAAAAAATATGGTCCTACTACATAGTTACCAATTCCTCCCCACACATTTATTGACCATCTGGTTTGACTATGTGTTATTATGTGGTAAGGGTTAGATGTCGAATAATAATGAAAGTTGTGTCTGTTGACACAACCATTTCGATGAAACGTAGCTTCAACACCAAATAAAACATTCAGAGTAATTTAGTTGATTTATTTTTTGTCCCATTAACCATTAACAAAATTGTAATCTTTGCTCAAAGTCAGTTTCAAGTAATTCTTGGTGCAATTGTATGTGGTAAGGATGCTGTTATTAAGATTTTTTTGCACACCGTAGTAAGTGATTTGCTGATCTTTGGAAATACTTCTTATACATGGGTTTTCTGTAGCTGCCAACATCACATTCATTTCGTTTTCCTCTTCTGTCAGGAAAACGTGAATTATAAACTCTTACTAAAAGCAATGCGTTTTAATTGCATTCTCCCAATATCCAAATCATATTTATCATTTCCTCTTGCGAAAAATTAATTTCTGTCCTAGTTAAAATTTTTAAAAATAGCAACAAGGATACAACTTCACTGAAACTGATTAAAGAGACAATAATGGTAAACTGTCAGTTTTTGACAAATAAGTCATGGCCATCTTATTGGTTAACATTCAGATACTTATTCAATACTTTCAATATAAAAATCAAAATATCTCAAAAAGTAATGAATTTAGGTATAAGGAGTGCTGAACAGAAATTAAAGTTTAATAATAGTTCTTTTCCATAGTGATATAAAATACAGGGTGATCCATTTGAAAAAAGAGAGAAAATAATGGATTTGCGTTTTGACTCACCCTGTACACAATTTCATGAATATTGAGTAAATCAATATTTTTTATAATTTATGACAATAATTAATAAGTAACTGCTGCAATTGATACAACCTTATATTGTTGTAAAGGTGAAGTGGAAAAGATTTCAAATTTAAAATAAATTACAGGGTGTTCCATTAAAAAAAAATATAACTTTGGTCTGGCACGACGTTATGAAACACCCTGTAAGATTGAAACTAATTTTAAAATGTAACGCTTCATAATGACTATGGTACATCCAATTTTTATTCTAATATCTAGAAGGACATAGGAGATACTGGACTTTATCGCACTAATCAATCACCCTGTATACATTGCGCCCATAAATTAA
The DNA here is from genome assembly GCA_947563755.1 of Lochmaea crataegi. NCBI lineage: Eukaryota > Metazoa > Arthropoda > Insecta > Coleoptera > Chrysomelidae > Lochmaea > Lochmaea crataegi. The sequence continues at coordinate 26,374,036 of OX387425.1, forward strand.
CGCATACATTGATTAGTAACTAAATAAACAATAATATGAAAATATCTGCCGAGTTAACTTCAAAAAATGTACCACAAGTTTATTTAAATTGGTACAGGGTCGACAAAAACTCAGAAGTAAGTTAACATTGTATATATCCACTTTCATGAGCAATCCTAGCCGCTCGGCTAAACAGGATAAGTTAAAAAGAATTTCTTGCTAACTGTTTTTAATTTGACGTTAAACATTGTAATAAATATGCAAGTACAATTTCCTATTTTTAAATAATCTAATTTATCATAACGTTTTTAACAAACAGTTTTGTTAAAATACTTTTTAAGTGAAAGTGAGAGAATTGAAATGTTAATGATTAGTGTTGGCGATAGGACTGATCAAGAGGTATGCACATTATTTCATAAAATGCCCCCAGATCGTGAATATGAATAAAACGCAATTAAAACACGAATGCAATACAACGTTTGTGAGGAGGGAAAACATGACTTGAGGAGAATGAGTGATTTGTAAAGATTGATATATTTAATTAGAATTTAACTTTTAATTACTTACTGTGTACTTACATTATATTATTTATAATATAGATAATAAAACAAATCTAAATGTTGAAATTAACTATTTACAAGACACTGGACGTGATGCCTGGATTTAATTGAACAGTCCATGTGGACATGGTCCAAGTAGGTTGAACAACCGAGATGACGTACCTGGAATTAGATAGAAAAACACTCTGAGTATTCAATTTGCCATAAATAATGATTAATTATTTAACTAACGATTAGTATAGTTGAAATCCCCAAAATTAATGAAAGTATTAATAATATACAAGGTGCATCTTATGTGTTTGAACTGTGATTATGCATATCAGTACTAAAGTAAAGTTAAAACTTCACTTGATCAAAAATAAATGCCTAATAGTAAATATTTAGGGTTATTAGGAAAGGTGCAAGGGGCGCAAACTCTCCCCAATGCATGTAAGGAATATGTGGCACAAACTCTCCACAAACAATATTATAACTACTGCAAGTGGCACAAACTCTCCACAGTACAGCAAAATAATAATACACTGCAAGTGGCACAAACTCTCCACAGTACAGCAAAATAATAATACACTGCAAGTGGCACAAACTCTCCACAGTACAGCTAAATAAGGTTACACTGCAAGTGGCTCAAGCTCTCCACAATACAGGGGGGTGGAAGGAGATATAGGTGACGTGAGAAGTCACCCTGTATCAGGAATGGACAAACCGCAAGTGGCGCAAACTCTCCACAATACAGTATAGGTATGTGAGTTAAACTGCAAGTGGCACAAACTCTCCACAGTACAGCTAAATAAGGTTACACTGCAAGTGGCTCAAGCTCTCCACAATACAGGGGGGTGGAAGGAGATATAGGTGACGTGAGAAGTCACCCTGTATCAGGAATGGACAAACCGCAAGTGGCGCAAACTCTCCACAATACAGTAAAGGTATGTGAGTTAAACTGCAAGTGGCACAAAATCTCCACAGTGCAGTAGGATTGGATGAATAGGAAATGCAACAACAAATTAATGTTCTTAATAACGTTGAATATTAAAGAACTTTAAACAAAGTAATTATTAAAAATAATTAGCAAATATACTATACTCTATGTGATAAAATATCTTTTAAAATCAAATATCAAATAACAGGCAAAACTGAATTACTCTGTGAGATAGACTCACCTATTTAACTCCTGATATGCACCACAATACACACTATATTTTATATATTTAAATTTATCTGGCTCAAGTGAACACTTTAGTTATCTTCTAGCAACTAAAACCCAAATCGTTCTCAAAACCTTTCTTTCCCCTTTCGTGGCCTCGAAGGCTACGTGACATTATGATATTTTACTTATCTATTTCAGATAATTGTCGAGAAATGCATTTCTGAAATATTAGGGTGTACCCATGATTTAATTTATTTTACTTGAAACGAAAACTATTTTAAGAATAACAGGGTGAGAAAAAAAATTGTCTTACACGTTTTATCCACAATCACAGTCATTTAGAATCAGATTTCATCAAAAAGTGGTAGTTGCTATTGATTTAAGATTGTATTTTTCATTATTCCACTAGTGGATAAAGTGGTACTTTATATGCTTCATAAGTGTGGATAAAACTCCAATTATAATGTGATTGTGGATAAAATATATTTTTCATTAATTTTTGAATTTTAAAAAATGGCAACATTGATATCCTCATCACTTTTACAATCGGCCGAGATTACAAACCGAATTTTGGGGCGTCTTTTAATTGGGAAGATTATAAATCCTTAAGCGGCCGAGTTTACAACTGCCCGATTGAACATCCTCTAAATCAAATAAAAATTATTACTGTGGTGGTTAGTAGAAAGGTCGAATGTCATTAGTGATAGGTATGTTAAAAACTTAGTCTAAACAGAGTTTGTAAAAAATCAAAGATAAATTCATAAATGTTAAAATGTTATTATAAATAGTTTAGGTCAATATAAGTCGTCGCCTATACTATTTATATTATCTTGAAAAAATTCTTTATTCTTAAATCTCCTTCAAGTGTTGATGAACTACTTTGCGTAAATCATATCTTCTTGTTTTTTATGAACTTGATTTGAAATAGTAGTTTTTTTTATTTATGACCGCTCTTTAACCAACTAGAGAAAATTGTAAAAATAACGTTAAACAAAATGATAACATCTTTATCGGTTTAAAATCTATGTTGCATTGTTATACAAAAGGCTCTTCACATGGCTAACTTCACCTGTGAATTACTGACTTGTAAACATCAGGCCAATCCACTTCATTATGAAATTTTACAACAATTAACTACACCATATGCTATATTTACATCAATTCGGTATAAACTTGGTAATAATGCGTACAAATATATGGTTCAACAGCTGTGGCACGTATTAATACTCGTATGTTCAAATGACCAGGGAGATCTTTTGTTGCCGCTACGAAGCCGTATTTGTGCTAAAATTCCAGATTCACTTATCCCCCATATTCAGGGCAATGTAACTACATGTTTATTTTATTAATGTGTCGTTATATACTTTCAATATATTGTGTATCCCTACTAAGTGGACCAGTCGATTTCTAAACCCAAAAAAACCCATGTTACAAACTTTTAGCGTTTTTCAAGCCTAAAACAAAATTTTTGTTGGAAATTTTGAACAAAGGGGTGGGTATGGAAAAATTTTGCTATTTAACATTTTCATCGTTTCTCCTCTTATGCTTGGGAATAATCATTCAAAATTCACTTATATATTATGTAAAAGAATCGATTTTACAGTTAAAGAACATTTCACAATATTTCATTGACTCGGCATCTGGCCTTAGGGATTTAATAATAAAAGTTTATAAATCCATCATTGTACAGTAAACAGTAACAGATCCGTAGTCGGTAAAATTTAGATACTTAAACATAAATTAAATTTATTTTGTGAAGAAAATCACTGAATTTTTAAAAACAAATTTAACCTTTATTTATTAATTGGAATTGAACAAATTAAACTGTTGAAACATACAGGGTAGCCAAGATGTTTCAAATAAAATATATGGCCAGATTTCAGAAACATTTTGTACTATACAGGGTATCTGCAAACAGTGGAAGGTATCAAAGTTACATTTTTTAAATAATAATTGATATAAAATTGAAATAAAATCAAAAAGGAGCAAAGTGAGTAGTCCATGAACACTGACTGTAAATAAAACAAAAAAGCTGGCAGTAAATAGAAAAAAAATCCCCGTTTCGTCTTTAATTATACTATATTTCTTTTTCCATAGGAGCAAAGTGCCTCATTATTTATTCAAAAGTAGTATAAATATAGGGTGAGACTTTCTTTTTTTCTATGTGGAATAAAACAGGCCGATTTTACCAAAATTAAATACAATAAATTCGGCACAATGGTAAGGATTCATTAATATGATAAGCCGGTGGCCAGTGTCGTGCAGTCAGTTTAAGGGTAAATAATTTTGTATTAGGATAAATATATATATTCGATAAATTTATATATTTGGATTGTTTTTATTAGATAAAAGTATAGGCTGAAGTATGGTTGGTAGGTATTTAATAAATTACAAAAAAGAATCTTAAAGATCTAAAAGTTATATAAAAAGCCAAAGATAAAGATAATAATTATTTCAAAAAAGTCACAAACAAATATTCTTTAACAACATACAAAATTGTGAAAAATTAAGAAGTGCAATGATTAAAATTATAAATAAAATTGGTTTTTATATACTTAGATGTAGATTTTAATAATAATATGACATTGTAATATTTTAGAAATTGTTTTGACATTTATTTTTCCATACCTACCTTAGTAAATGTAACCAAACTATCCCGACATATTTTTCATACAGTGATTTCATTTCGGAAAAATAATCAGCTAAACCACCATCTAAAAATCCTTTATCGCTACCAATATCTGTAATTATTAATCTGCGACCCTTACCGGAAGGAACTTTCAAACCAGTCGATAAACCTTCTAAAAAAGCCTGGCGAGAGCTTTCGACATTTTTTTCCTGCCAATATTTGCTCACGGTGTGTCCTTCGTTAACCGAGGTTGAAAAATGTTTCTCTCTCCCCTTCGGTACTCTTTAATTTGCCTTGAATATTTTCTTCTCCAACAGATTATTTCTTCTGTATCTATTAAAATAGATTTTTCTATTTTGCTTTTTCCAAGAAAAATTCAGTTCGTGTAAAATTTGCCTCTTTATGGATATCGACTCTTTCTTGTGCTCCTATGCAATAGGAAATCTAGTATAACCGCTTTTTTATACAATCAATGAAAGCTGTAATAACGGCCTGTACCTATTACGGGCAAAATAATACTGAGATTGCTAAAATAAAATAGATGTCGAACTTGTGCACTTTTATTCAACATATCTACAATCTACAAGCAATGATACATCTTAACCATAGATCTTAACAGTCAAAAGAATGACAACGAGTTCTCTTCTTCTTTTTCTTATAATACTTGGTCACAACCCAGGTAACCAAAGTTACTACAAATACCCCCACTCAAAGAGTCAGTCTAACTGGAGCTGGCGTGGGCGGCTGTTAGCAATATTTTTTTCACAAGATTTGTCATTTGCGCGCACTTCATTATCCGGATTTTCCGCACTTTTGTCACACTCTACATTTATTGTAGGATTGTCAGTAGAAACAATAGGATTTTCATTTTTTTCTAACATTTCATTTCTACTGGCATTACAGTGATTTGAATTTTTAATAACTTGGAATGGCTCATCGATCAATTTGTTAAAATTATGATTTTGACTGTTAAAATTATGATTTTGACTGTTATAATTATGATTTTGACTATTATCAATAGTGTCATACAATTCCATTCCAGATTCATTTTTGGACCTAACAATTTGATTGACGTGCCGTTTCCAAATAAGATTTTCATCGAATATTCCACTCATACATGTTGTATCAATGCAACGAATGCTAAATTATTAAATGGAAATTCAAAAATTACAGCGGAAATTCCACGTTGCCATGACAACCGTTGACTGACAACATTAAAATAATAAACATGAAACGCCAAAGAACAGTTTCTTAGAGATATAATAGAACGGGAAATTGACAAAAATGTCATTAAAAGTGTACATATATACTAATCCTAATATTTTGTCTTTTCTTGTTTCTGATCTTATTTTTAATGCATCAATAGGTACCACATTTTCTAAAAAATTTAAATAATCAAGATTTTCTTCTTGGTTGTCCTTAATAGGCAAAGGCAATCGGTTTAAAGCATCTGCTCTGTTTTCAGATCCTTTTATATATCTAATGGAACAATCGAAACCTGATAGAAAAAGTGACCACCTTTGTAAACGTCCCGACGCCATTTTAGGAAGACCCTTGCGTTCCCCAAACAAACTTTGCAATGATTTATTATCTGTTGTTATCTCAAACTTGCTCCCTGCTAGATACTCGTACAACCTACTTACAGCCCAAAAAATACTTAACGCCTCTTTACATACCATCGCATAGTTTCTTTCAGTATCACTCAAAATTCGCGAGATAAACAAAATTGGTCTTTCACTCCGGTCAGGCATAACTGTCACATGCTAATCTCAATGACTTATTTGGATCAAAATGAACCAAAACACGATCAGAAACCATTTCGTTTTTTACTGCTTCAAATGCTTTCTTACATTTCAAAGACCAGACAAATTCCGTATTGTTCTTAAGCAATTGATATAATGGTTGAAGCTTATCTGCTAAATTAGGTATAAATTTTGCATAATAATTTGTCAATCCTGTAAAAGCCCCTAACCTCGCTTTTATTCTTTGGCTCAGGTGCCTTTAATATAGCTTCAATTTTCTATTCACTTTTTTCTAAACCCTGGGCAGTGATATTATGACCCAAATAATGAATTTTATCCTGAAAAAATTTACATTTTTTTATGTTAAGTCTAAATCCTGCATTTAATAATCGTTTTAAAACTTCCACTAAATTTTCCAAATGCTTCCTTTTATCCCCACCTGTCCTAATAGTTAACAGTTCCCTTACAGCCTTGTAACCTTTTTCTACAATTTGCTGAAAAATTTGGCAAGCAGGTTTTGTACCATATGGTAAATGACTCCTGTATATCCTAAATGGAGTGCTCCAAGTAAGCTGGTCTTCAGTTTCTGGATCTAGAGCTATAATAGGCATTGAGAAAATCTAACTTAGTAAATTGCTGACCCCCTTGTAGAGCCTGAAATATTTCCTCAATCCTTGGCAATGGGTGATTAAAATCTTCTAAATACTGATTAATCGTAATCTTATAGTTAGCACAAACCCTAATATCTACCCTATTAGGCTTTAACACAATTATTAAAGGTGTTCCCCATAGTGAATTTTCCACCTTTTCTATTACTCCCTCCTGCTCTAACCTAGATAACTCCTTAACTACTTTATCTCTGAAAGCAAATGGTATGGGCATAGGTTTTTTTAAAATGGGTACCGCTTCCCCCTTCAATTTTAGCTTGATAAATTCGTCTCTGTAAGTGCCAAACTCATTTTTAAAAAGTTCTAATAAGTATATTTTTAAATTGTCTTAATTGATCGGATTTTTCTACGCATTCTCCTTCATTAATGTTTACCTCATTTAAAGAAAACAGACCCAAAATGAAGTATCTCATTGTTAAAAAGCTCCACAGCATCCGTTTCAGGATCTGTAATCTCAACAACATGATTGTTGAATGTCTTAAATTTACACGCTTTGGCAATATGCCCTTTTTTATTGCAATTTTTACACAAATACTTCTTATATATACAATTTTTGAAATCATGATTTTGGTTATTGCAATAAAAACATAACACTTCTTTATTGAAATTGAAACTTCCTTTATTAAGTTGGCGCTTACCTTGAACTTCTAGTCCTTCTTGTCGATGCTGGGCCTGTTGAATTTTAAATTGTTGAGGTTGACTCTTGTACTGTTGCGTTTTAAATTTTTGTATAAAGTTTACTGCTTCTGATCCCCTGGCCTCCCTCATGGCTGCTTCTTTTGCTAATGCAATTTCTAATAAGTCCCAATTCTTTTTTATTGGGGTCCTCTTCGCAAAGCCTGTCCAATATTGGGCCTTGTTTCATCCCTACTACAAATTTCTCTTTTACTCTATACATCAGTTTATCTCCAAAATCACACTCGGTTGCTATATTCTTGACCTTAATGTACCAACTATTAATGGATTCTTCACCTTGTCTCAAAGAATCAAAAACGAATCTTCTTCTAAATATCGAAACTCGGGGTTTAAACAGACTGGCTAGCAATTTAATTATTTCGTTAAAACTCTTAGCATTGGGCTTAACTGGTACACATAAATTTTTTTAAATCTTGTAGATATCTTCACTGACCAATGTTAATAAAACGGCCACCTTTCTCTCATCATCTACTAAATTTGCCGACAGGTACTGCTCTAGACGTTACTCGAACACCTCAAAATCTTCTTCTTGTTTGAACACTGACGAGGATGAAATGTTATCTGTATTCACAATCGTTAGCTGTGGGCCTACATTTGTGTCGTCAGCTGGGCCTTGTGCCCCATTTTCTCCTTATGTCAGCATTATTAACCTCAAAAACACTTTTTAATCTTTTTCTCTGTAAATACCAATTTATCTCGTCGCCAAATTAATTGTAATAACGGCCTGTACTTATTACGGGCAAAATAATACAGAGATCGCTAAAATAAAATAGATGTGCACTTTTATTCAACATATCTACCATCTATAAGCAATGATACATCTTAACCATAGATCTTAACCCAGATAACCAAAGTTACTACAAAAGCTTTATATTTACACAATCAGATTAAAATATTTATAGATAAGGTGGTCAACCATTTATCGTGAAAAATACTTTTAGCTTGGAAATATATCTTCCAAAGCACAAATAAATAATAGTATAATTTAATAAATTAGTCTCAAATATTATAAACATTTCAGTTGTAAAATAATCATACTATTAGGCATTATCTTTTCGCTTTTCGAAGAAACGAGTACGTTACTGTGCTATTGTTATTGGATTAACGACTGCCTGCTGTGGGTTTTGGTCTTGAATCAATCATGTTGGCATAAGTCAAATCGAAATATCTTGGAATGGAGTAGGTATACATTAATGTACAAAAAAATCGGGATAATGCATTTCGAAAATATCTAAATATGACAATAACTTGTGTAATAAAAATATTTTATAACGACAGGAATTTTGAAATTGAACAATATACAAAATATGTTACGTGCATAGTGATAGGAGATGATGAAGTTAATGGATGTCTGCAACAAATATAAATGCTAGCGGCAATACCAAAATATTGCCCCTTATTATTGTGTTTGAAGAAGTTTTATTTAAAATCTAATATGTTCTGCAGCCTTGGAAAGCGATCAAATTTAAAAGATTCTCGAGTAACATACAATCCTGCATTCAGGATACCCTCCGCACACAAAGTTAATGAACTACCTTTTCAACATTGTATCAAACTATACTTCGGTCTGATAACTTCTGTTACTAATTTCTTGCACTTTTCTACAGCTATCATAATTAAATCCATAATATTATTTCCGATTCGCTGAATAGCAAAGAAAACGGGCGTATGATTTGTAGATTAACATTACTTAAAATGATAATTATTTTTCTATACAACAATATGCTGCGCTACGAGGAGAAAAAGAAACAGATGACTATTCAAGATAAAATATCCGAGTGTGCCGAGTTAAATAAAAAATATATAAGGGTTTATTAAGCATTGCATCTGTAATTTGCTTACCGATGCGAAAAGCTGTAAGAAAAAGTAAGCCAAGTGAAACAAACGCTAAAAATACGAGGGTGGAATCGAAACTAGAAGATTTTCCGAATTTATTATGAGCGAAGTACTCCAACCTAAAACAAAGGAAAATTAATTTCAAATATCTGTTAATCAAAAACTACCGATGCCAGTGATGAGCGAGACTGGTCTTGATCTTGCGGTCTTGTGAGTAAGACCAAGTCCAGCACCAGGTCTGCGAGACCAAGACCGAACAGTGCAAGGTCGAAATATAGAGAAAATGCAGGAAAATTTATATAATAATAATGAATAAGAATGTATTCAAATAAAAAAAAGCTGTAAAATTTTAAAAAATAGAAAATGATACTTAAAAATCTGGGATATTTGGATTTTAAATAAATTACACAAATGACAATAAATTGATCCAAACGTTCTTGTATATTGACCAGGAGATAATGGACAAACGGAAGAGATTACCATTTCTAACACCCGTAGGTACTGTATTCTACAGGTTATTTCAAACTTATAAATGCATCAAACATATTTATACGGAGCATAGCAGACTGCAAGACCCGTATTCTTGACTCCGGAACGCTCCCAGAAAAGCTAGTTCAATTTCACTTCCGGGAACAAAGATGTAAACGATCGAGATTGTCAGATAGGAAGTAATAACTGTGCACAGTGTTGCCGCGTATTCAAGTTCAGGAACCGAAATAAACGGAGAAGGAGACGAAGTGAATCAAAATGTAGGTTAGGTTAGGTTTGTGGTGAGTGGGTCTATAAGGCCCTCTACTGCGACTCGTAAGAGTCTATTGTGGCTCATACCTATTCAGATTTCACCAAAAAAATTCAGCTTTTTAACAAAGCCGATTAGTTTGTTTGGTGAATGATATTTCAGGTCCGAGGGCTAGAGAGAGCCTGCCAAACATCAGATACCTGATTCGAGCCGCGACGGGGCAGGCACAAATTATATGCTCTGCTGATTCATCATCTTCCAGACATAGACGACAAGTCGGATCTTCCGACAGATAAAAGGCCTATTAGACAACGTAGGTCATGCCTGCTATAGTCTAACATTTGTTTAAAGACATTCACCGAAGGATGTATAAAAGCCTTTGAATAAGCCAATCCTGGAATATTATGCCAGAAGTCTAAAGCTCTTTTTGCTGTCCAGGTATTCAGTGTTTGTTTGGCAAAGCTTATCGCGATGCCAATTGAAGGTTCTGGTCCGATAAAAACGCCACCCTCCCTTGCAAGAGAGTCCGCCTTCTCATTGCCATCCATATGCCGGAATGGCCAGGGATCCAGACCAGCGATACTCTATTGAGTTCTCATATTGAGGAGAGTCTTTTTTGGCAGTCTAAAACCAGTTTCGACGTTACACGGTAAGAGCTAAGTGCTTTCAAAGTCGCTTGGCTGTCCGTGAAAATTTGTATTGATTTATGTGTGAGATTGGTTTGCTCCAATCTCTCCACACGTGAAGCAATGTCGTAAATTTCCGCCTGAAATACGGTTGCATAGGATCCTAGAGAGGTTGAAATTTCTGTCCTAGGTCTGCGCCCGTATACACCTGCACCAGAGCCTGAGGGTGCTTTTGATCCATCCGCGTACCAATAGCAATAAATCATCCTTACGGAGGACCCATTCGTCTCTATTTGGAATTAGGACGGTATAAGGCAGGTCCTAGTTTACTGATGGAGGCATTATGTCGGAGATCATTCCCAGAATACTGCGACTTTCAGTGTCCACTAGCATTCTGCTTTGCTCTGTATAAGCCTGTTTTGTGAATTTAGAAATATGCGCAATTCTATATGTTGTCCATCTAGCCTCCCTTTCCAGAAATATATGGAGAGGTGGTAGGTCTAGAGGGATTTCCATGGCTGCTAAAGGTGTGGTACTGATGGCACCAGTAATTGCCAGACAAGCCTGTCTCTGTATGCCAGAGAGCTTTGCTTGGGCCGTTCGCTGTAAAGCTTTTGACAACCAAGCAATAGCTCTATATATAATCATTGGTCTAACGATCATCACATATATCCAATGGATTTGTTTGGGTCCCAAGCCCCAAGACTTTCCACAGATACTGCGACATGTCCACAAGGATAGTCTGGCCTTAAGGATAACTTAAGGATAACTTTTTCCAAGAGCGTTCCATGTAAGTTTTGTATCTAGGATAATCCCCAAATATTTTACTTACGCTGCAAATGGAATAACCTCACCATTGTAGGAAAATGGTGGAAGAACCTCCAATTTCCTTTTCCTAGTGAAGGGGACTATTACAGTTGACCAGGGTTAATAGACATCTGTTCCCTCTGGCACCAACTGTGGACATCGTCCAACGTATTTTGGAGGATATTATATGCTACCCTTCCTGACTTGGTCCTTGCCAGGATGACAAGGTCGTCTGCATACGCTTGCAGTTCTACCCCTCTTCTTTCGAGAGCGCTAAGCAAGTCATCCATCAAGAGTGACCACAGTAGGGGAGATAGTACTCCGCCTTGTGGGCAGCCCCTGGAAACCTTAAAGCTAATGGTCTCATCCTGAAGAGAAGTACTGGCTGTTCTATTAAAAATGTAACCTCACATTTCAGTTTTGTGCGTGTCGGTCATATTCCTTGAAGAAAAAAACGAACTGATAATGATAATGTTACCGGCAAAGTCCGTTATGCAGTCATATCTAGGTTTGTCTAGAAAAAGTCCGCATTGTTGGAAAACTAATGGTATATTCGCTCTCCCTTTTTCTTTCCCCTTTTCGAAAATTTTGGAAAACTTCATGTGGAATACAAATTATTTGAAGTTGAAGGGAATATACCATTAGTTTTCCGACAATGCGGACTTTGCCTAGGCAAACCTAGGTATGACTGCATAACGGACTTTGCCGGTAACAATAATACCAAATGAGACAGCTTTCAACAAAAAAGTAAAGTACCCTAGTAAATTTTGTATATGCAGAACATCCTTACTTGTTTCTATTGCTTCTGCATCATTTTATCCATACCTTTGAGGATGAAAATTCAGAGTAACGAAAAAAATTAAATACTATTTAAATGATTTTGTTCACTCTCATTCATTCATAAATAAACAAAACTTTAAAGTCTGAAGATGATATAACCGAAGATAGCTGCTAACATTATAATTGAAGTTATTATACGTTTTGTGGTCTGAGTTTGCATTTCTTTGGAAATCCTTATTGGATTTAATTAACCACATTCGAGAAATGGTTGAACTCCTAGATTTATTTCAAAATCTTGGATTACCACGTAACCACCTTCAAGCTGTCACTGACAACTGTTTTTTTTTAATACTTATATTTTATTTATTTTATTCTTAGTAATTAATCAATATTATTTCTTTACATGAAACTAAAGACACAAAACTAACTTTTTTTTTGATTTCAAATGGAACTTGTGATTATATAACAATAATTTTTTATTTAAAATCGATTACTAGGACAACCAATTGCATCATTTGAAGGTACAGGCTCACATTCGTCGTCATCAAAATCACAATATTTAAGATCATCATTGTAGTATAAAAAGACACTGGGTACGTAATAATTTTGAGGTAATCCTAAGCGTGTAAACGTGTCTCTTTCATCGGGAATGTCGTTTTCCTCCATAGTTTTATTCATATTCAAATTCTTTCCCATGTACCTACAACAGAATATTTTATATTTCATTTGAAAATTTTATTAATTGACAGTTTCAAATAACTCGGCATGCACGAATTCTGCCCAAAGATCTTTTGATTTAAAATTTCAAACATACACCAACTTGTTTATTATATATTTATTGATATTCAAACCATATACTAAATGATAATTATTTAGACACATACATGAATTAAAGTAAAAATACCATTTGGATGTATTGAAAATTGAGAAGAGAAAAAACTGTATTCCAGAACCTAGAAACATATGTGGGCTACATCATATTTCCTTTTTCCAGTGTGCATTTCTTGTTCTTTGACCTAATCGCAGGATGGTGGGAACTAATCGTCCCATAGATCTGCTTTTTCTTATAGTCACCAACTTCAACATTATCATCATCATCTTAACTCAATCCCTCAATCTCTTAGATAGATATTTCATACTAGATTTTTTTTTTATTTTGACTATGCTACTTAATATTAAATTTATGCTAACGCATTGTACTTGATTTTGTAAAACAAATATTATCAATATTACCTCCAAGTATAGCTGTCAGCATCACTATTAAATAAAGTGTATCTTTCCTGAATTCTATAAAAAGTATCTTCGCAGCAAACATTAATTAGAACCTCTCTAAAGAATGGACATATCATATTAATGATTCGAATAGGTCTTACTCTTTTAGTTAATAATCCAACTTGATATCTGTAAAAAATTATATAATAATAACAATAAAGCTTAGTCTAGGAGTGATCAAAAGTTAATATGTTAACCCAATCCGACGAAATGAAATCGTCACAAAATGGTCCGGAATCAGTTTTTGTTTGCTCGTTAGTTTTTTCTTGAGTGAGTTCATGTCAACGAAAATTTGCTTTTGTGATTTCACCTTCTGCTTTCCACAATAACGATACAATTACAACGTATTTGGATCTTGAAACCATTTGGTCTCCGTACCATTTTAAAACAAGCCCACTTAAAACCCGGAACTTATTACCAAGGACCATTCTGTCGAGATCCATTAGTGGTTAAACCAATTTGTCGAAAGCATGCTGTCATACAATAATAATAATTTATTTCAATGAGTAGGTACATCACAGATATTTCCATTGCGTTACGCCAATAATATAAGGGTAAAAACAGAAGTGTTTCTATAATTAGTAAGTTTGGATTTAATAACATTGATGGAATTGAAGTATTTGATGGAATGCATAAAAAGTATATATGCTACTGCTTCACCTGAGAAGAACATACTACACTATACGGTACACCATAAATACTGTCTACTTAGTGCGGCGCGCGCTTCACATGTCACTACAATCTGCTAGTATTCGTTTTTGTTTTAAGTGGATCTATGAACTCTGTTGTTCCCATTGTTCGTTGCTCGACGTGTTTTCCTCGTTGCTGGTGATTCGTTATTTACAGTCATTCCCGAGTCGACTAATTTATATCGGTTTTCGTTGTTGGTGTTTGATGTTTAAAATTCACAAAGATGACGCATGTCATACGACTGAAAAATTGACATGACAGATATTTTAGGTTTCGTTATTGCTTTCCGTTTTTGTACCAATATATCAAGAAAGTAAGATAGTAATAAGTTCTTCAACAGCAAATATAGTGGAGCTGGATACGATTAGTAGATATCAAGTCACATGTCACTAACTTCAGTTTCCATTGGCGGAGATGCCAATTAGGAATAACAAGAGCAACGACGAAAAACGTGGAAATAACGAACAACACGACAACAAATGTATGTGATAGCGATATTTTATTTCCGAGCAACGGGAATCACGAACAACGAGTAGCGAACAGTAGAGATTATAATTCCAGCTTTAGTATTGCCTGCATTAATTTTTCGTACATGTACCGGGGAACCAATAATCTCTCGGCAGTCAATTTGCACTAGCTTATGTTTCTGAAACACCAACTTCACTCAAACTAGAATAAATACTACTAGGCGACCAGATACTTGAAGCATTAGCATGTTCTACGTTTTATGCATTCCATTCATTGTCTGATAAAGACCCTTCCAAGAAAACAGTCTTACTAATCTGATGACAACAATAATTTGTCCAAGAAAAAATTTCCTATCCTGAAAAATGTAAATAAAAATGACTATGCCTCTTAGGTGTGCTTTAAATTGTAATACCTAAGAAAAACTAAAGAGGTTCATTTCTAATAGCTATTGAGAACAGCATTTCGAAGCTAAGGACAATAATAAACATTTGTGAATAAGTAAGAACTAATTTGAATTCTCTAATATTTTCCAAAAATAAATCCTGGAGGCGCCGGGCATCGATCCCGGTACCTCTCGCATGCTAAGCGAGCGCTCTACCATCTGAGCTACGCCCCCTGATAACAATTAACATATCAGTATGAAATCAGTGCAAAAACTGATCTACTTTCATTTTAAATTAAGCGATTCAAAGGTGTGGTCATTCTTTCAATTTCTACATTAAAATGGTGGATGCGCTAATATATAAATCTGCATATTTTTGACAATTTGATTCAAATTTTAAATGATATGTTCTGCTTAAATAAATAAAACTTTTTAGATAGTGATATGGAACAGTTTATCTTGTTTTGACTCATTGGACATTATTCCAGAAACTAATTCACAGTATTGAAACAATGTGACTATTTATAATTTCTTAAATTTTGGTCAAATATCTAGACAAGCAACTCTCATGGACTCATTTTACTAAAATAATCCGAGTCTTCAACTCTTCAATATACATCTTCATTTATATTATATATTGTAAAATGTGTCAATAAAAATTACCTACTGGTCATCCATCCACCATGGTGGTCTATTCAAAGGTCTCCAATCAGTAGCTGGAACTTGCACATTTACATCAGGGATTGGTCCATGAGGACAATAGGGAACATAACATCCTGTTACAGGATGGATGTAATGTTGAATATCTCCCGTTTTTTCATCAAACCAGTAAGAAATATCCTTGCCGGCCATTGCCAAAAGAGTTTGAACACATCTTTCTTTTATATGGCGTTCCACCACTGGAGTAACATCAAATACTTTACCCAAAAAAGATACCCAACAGTCTTCAGGGGTATTGTGAATTACTACCTCAAATGGTGCAAAATACGGCCATTTTCTGGAAATCTCTAGTTTACTATCCATATTTATTTTGTCAAAAGATGGTTTCAAAACGTGTCAGATTTAGCTGTCAAATTGACAGAAAGGCAATTGAGAGGTTAAAATTCTATGGAAGGTAGAGGTAAGGAGCACCAACTATGTATATAAAAAAGTAACCGTCGAAAGTCATTTAATTAGTATGGCGCTGCTGTAACAGATGTAGAAGTTTTAAAGGAAGCCAAAAGTTATTAGAGTACGAAAGAGACGTGAACAGCATCATTTCATACTCCTAACTCCTACCCTAGGCTAGCGTCATTCTAGTGGGTTTTGGACCTGCTATTTGCCAAAAATTTCGAATCGGTATTTGTCTATTTGTATTCAATATGACGTAATAATTGGCTTTACTTTTCCAAATTTTTCAAAAAATGTTAAATCTTATGATACTGATCTTTAGACCACATTCAACATTACAAAATAAAAATCTGTCAAATTATTGTCGCACGCTGGCAGCTCTAAGTTCGTGCTATTTGCATCGTGGATAGAAACGAAAGGTACTAAAACATTGACTCAAATAAATGTATTGCATTGTTATTGTTAGAAGAGCAACTGGCAATGACAACTGACAAAGTTTCCAGCAATTAGGTAAAAATATGTATATTGCGCCAAATGGTGGGTGTGGTCGAACGAAGAGAGGACTTGTTATCCATTTACCGATAATTCTGCTTGAAATTAGGTCACAGAGATCATATCAAACAAACATGATTTATCACAAAAAAAGTAAAGCAGGACACGTACTGAATCGACTCAGCTCGGGTCGGTACGGCACGGCCAATAAAACATTGATTCATAGACAAATCGATTGGAGTGCGCGCATTGCTTCGGATCGGAACAGTCAAGATCTTTCGGTTTGGCACGGCAACATCGGCATATTATGGTATAGAGGGCAACTTTTGGCGGAATGTCCGACGGCCAAATTAATTTTTTGTAGTTTGTCTATTCAGACTATCAGTACCTACCACATTATCAGTAATGTGCATTTCTTGAAAATTCATCATCCGAATCTTCTGGTGAACTATCCATTTTTATTTATTCATTTACTATTTTTAACTTCCCGCTAAGAAAATCAATGATTCTTCCCGCTAAATGATTTTCGAAAAATCGGGAAGTTATTGGTTTTACCCCGTTTTGCAAATATCGAGGTTTCAACAAATCTCGACGTTTTTCTGAACATTTGGCTGAACCGATCGACCTCAAAAACTTATCAGCTCTTAACCTTGAAAACCCGCATCTACCAACCAGAATCGGTTGATGCGTTCGTGAGATATCGTTTTCGAAAAAAATCGAAAAAAAGGTTTTTTTTTGTAATAACTCCGAAATGTTTCATCAGAACAATTTTTTTGTTCCAAATTTTTTATAGAGCTCAAAAAACTACATCGATCGCCGCCAACCGAACTTTGATAAGACTTTTGAGCTCGAAGAGACGCTCAGACCTCTAGACTGAAGAATATGATTTTCGGCAAGCCTGCATTATCTCCGATCTAGAGAGTCAACGCGTGACAGATAATATCGTCTCTGAGTGGTTTAGGAATACCGTATTTTACTTTCTGGCTAAGCAGCAGCTCAAAAACGTTTTGACCTGCCAGCTCCGCCAATGTAACAGTTTCAGCAGTAGACTCCGTTTCACATAAGAAGCCACGTGAAGTTTGCCAACTGTCTTGCGCTGAAACCAAAATCGGTCTTGTTCATCTATGTCGCCTCGTAACGACCGTTTCATGCCATTAGCGTTACAAACGATGTTTCATGCCGGCAGCCATTTTATTATCGACATTTGAGGTTGTGTTTGAAGCAATCATTTACTGTCGAATATTTTTGAATATTTTAAGACGTTTAGCTAGTTTACCTGTGAGTGTCAAAGCAAAAATTAACCACAGTCGAGGCCGACAGATTCTTAAAAACGTTGCTGCTTTTATGTTCCTTTAAAAATCATCGGTAAGTCAAATAAAAAAGTATAATAATCTAATATAATACGTATATTACTCCTGGCATTCAGATATACGCATACGACTGCAACTTCACGTGGGTTGTTCTTACGTGAAACGGCGTCTAGCGATCTCACAATGGGTTAAAAAAAAGGTGGGATGAAACAAATCCAAGGAATTAATGTGCTATCCGGACAGCGCAGCTACAAAAATATTCTCGACGATGACCTGGTGGAACCTACGTTTTGCAACAGGGGTTCTGACTGGACACTGTCAACTAAACAAACATCTTCATAGAATTAGGCTATCAGACACATCCTTATGTCGATGCTGTGAACAGGAAGATGAGACGGTAGAGCAATATCCTTTTTGATCTATCTCTAGCTCTATCATCCATTCGTAAATCCGTGTTCGGCGAGTTTTGGCTAATACCAGCCATGCTGAAAGAAGTTCCACTTGGGAACGTTATCAACTATATTAAAACCATAGGCTGGCTGACTTACTGAGAAGGACTTCCACGAGAATGCACAAAGGGCGTAACGAGGCCTAGGTGCTATGGGGTTGCCCTTCCCTCCCAACTTATCAGATCAAACCAGTCCCATCAAAATATAATGGTTGCATATAATCGCCACAATGCGACAGAATGTTTTCCTATTTCGGAAATTAAAAGGGACGGTTAAAGAAAGGTGTTAGCAAATAAAACACAGTGGTGTCCTTTTACGGTTTTTATTTTGTGCTGAAAAGTATTATAATTCACAAAAAAATAAATAAAATTAGCAAACTAAAGGACAAACGCGATAATAAAATTTCAACATTAAAACAAAATCTTAAGTATAAAAAAAATATGTGTAACTATGAATATTATCATCGATGAAATTATTAAATTCCTTTCAACTCAAAAAACTACACTTAAAAATACTAAAAAGGGGAATACGGTTAAAAAGAGGGTGGGGGTAAATATTAAATGTATAAAATGGTTAAGTATCTTCAATAAATTTTTGCAATGCATAATAAAAGGCCAATACGGTGAAGTCGCTTAAGAAATTACTTGATAATTTTTGCAAAACAGTATTTCATTAGATAAAAAGAAAAAACGTTATGTTCCTTTTTTCATATTGGAGACCTCAACTTGTATAATAAAACCAATAAAATCAACTCATTTAATAACTTTACCGCTTCTACAATTTCTCCGTTATCAGATCACGTAATATATGTAGTCGATTAGGTCTTGAGCCGTGTACAGACTTCACAAGACGCGCGCGCGAACACACGCGTGATACTTCAAAAGAGTGTGGGGAGCGCCACCTGATCAAAGTAAGCACGTGTGGAGTAGAGGATGCAAAAGTCATTAGATCAGTTGCAGTTGCCGAGATGGATGCTTAGAGTGAAGAAGATGCCCAGTTGAAACTAATAGATTTAATTAAATCAAAATTCACGAAACAACGAATATTTCAAGAAACACCAAAATATAGTTTGCTCAATCTTTGGATAATGGCAAGAAAATAGAGGAATGTGTAAGAATTATCTACTTGGAACATACTGACAGAAGAAAAAAGAAAAGGTCAGTCCAATCCTACGCTAAACCTCTTACTGTCACTTTATCAATTGTCTCAATTCCATTTTAATACTTTTTTTCCAAATAATTTACAAGTTTGAACATCGATAGACGCTGATATCATTATATTATTCGATAAATGAAACGAAACAATAAAATACGAATACAAAAAGAAGATAGAAGACCCTAGAACAATCATATTTCGATATATGCATTTGTACTTTCCACACATTTTCTTCATAAGGTACATTTTTTTATAAAAACGCCGATGAATAAACTGCGATTTTGTACAATGTTAACATTGTTACACTGTAGATATATTGAGTAATTTCAATTTATTTTCTTCAAACAATTTTCAACAAAATATTTGAAATTCAACTCAACGGCAAACCAATTAACGATATTTTTCACCTTATAGCCGGTACCAGAAACAAGAATTGCTAGAAGGTCGTTCAGCAACTGTCAATTTTGTAATCCATACACAATTTCTTTCAAATAGGCACGTGTGTAACCAAGTGTACGTTCGCAAATTCTCTCTAGACATGATGATAGGGCAGTTGAACCACTAGCTAAGAAGCAATTCACACAAAACAGAAGCGTGTAACAAACATGTGCTACTCGCATCGTAACCTACAAGGAAATACTGACAGAGGAGATGTGGTATTGGCGTTGTGACACCCACCGCCGCCACGCCACTTCAACGCCATCAGAAAGAAGTCTATGTGCGTGAGACACGTTATACGAAAGTGTGAAATTCAGTGTCCGTTTTTCGTTATTAATTAACTTATTCGATCGGATGACTGCAACAGAAAAGAACAAGTCCTGGCATGAGAAAAATTACTTTTTCTCTTGTCTAACCACAGTAGGTGTATGTTGAATAAAATTCAAAAAGATTAACTCTGGTTATCTTATTTCGCATGGTCCGAGAGCATTGACCAGTGACAATTGTTGGTATGCCTTCCATTTGTATTGAACCTGCCACGACCTCACCACAGTTACACCTCGACAGCTCCACGCACCCATTCTGTGTTTTTACCTAGCAATGTAGGAGATGCAGATGAGATGAGATGAGATGAGAACATACATAATTACATTCAAAATGTAAAACCCTTTCACGATAATTTTCTTTGGAATACTGTTTTATATCATCACAAGTAGCGCATACGCCAAAAAAATTTGATGAATAAGAGGCCGACTTCACTACAATAAAATTTAGCACCCAATCATAAAATTTACGAATAAACTTTAAATACTTTTTAATTATATACAGAAGAGTGCACAGCAATCACATCAGCACACCTAAGCAGTAAAAAGCTCAACTTAGGATACATATGTAGATATTTTTGTTGACATTTTATATGGTCAAATGGTTTAATATTAATAGTTTATGTATATTAAACTTAAAAATATATCTCGTTACAGTAAAAGTCCTTCTTTTATCCACACCATTTAAATATCCGTTACTAAATATTACCACAGCTCTATACACGCATTAGTTAAAGAACATCTAACATGAAATATTTTCGAAAATATCTCTCAATATATAAAAAAAATACAAATGTCAGGCGAAAGGTTTTGCAAAAATTGACATTTTTAAGTGAAATGTAAAAACAGTTTAAGTAGAATTCCTTCCCAATCGTCTGAAGTGTATTAACTGTGCAGTTTCGAAAATATTTCATCGGTACTATCGTTTTCACACCGCCAGATAAAACATTTTATAATAAAAGGGGCATAAAATGCATATAAAAAATTTTAAATATAACAGTTATTTCGTAATTATTAAATATAAGCTAAGTAAATAATAAATCGTTTAATTATTACTCTTTCAGTCTGCGTTAGTTTCAACAAGTTGAGTAGTCTCAATTAGTAGTTTGTTATCGACGGGTGAATTGTCCTTTATCAGTTCTGGTTCATGTTGCGAGGTCTCAATGACGGCGTTTGTGTTGTTTACGATGGTTATTTCTTCAGTTACTACTTCGGATACGCCGTTTTCCTTGGGTTTTTCTATTTTGGTTGTTTTGGTTTTCACTGGACCTCTAATGATTTCGGTTGGTTTTTTAGCTGTAGTGGATTTCATTGTGGTCGTGGTCGTTTTCGATCCTGTCGTTCGTGTACTGCTGACCTATAATTAAAAAAAAACTTAGAAGATAATCCCAATGTTTACCGATGATAAAAAGTATCTATTAGAAATTAATAAAACCACGGCTACATCAGATTTAATACCCTATTTTAGCAACCACACATTCAAAACATTTGGAATACTCAATGCAAATACCGGAGAGGTAACCCGCTGAATCTGAGAAACTATTTATCGTGCAGCTTAGAGAAAAAAATCTGTATTACAAACTCGCATACTAGAAACTGCTGGAAATTATTTTCAAGTTTTCTACTCCACCGCTAGAGGGCGTAGTTCACAATAATAACACAAAAACATCATTTTTCTATAATAAATGTACCGTTATAGTACCACAAAATTCAAATATTCTTAATCATTACATGATTTGTTCCAGTACTTTTTCCTCTGTCTTGTAAAATAACTGATAGCGGTGAGTGGGAAAGCTGACTCTATAAAACTGCTATAACTTTTATTCCGCTTTATGGATTTTGAGAAACTGTATCATTTGAAAAAGAATTCAATGCCTAATAAAGTATATCATCGTTTTATTCCAGTGGGTTTAACGGCCGCTAGGTGGCGGTGATTGAACAACTGTTTTGTTTCTGGGAATCTTCAAATGCGATGCTATATTTTTTAATCATTTACTTGGAAGAGGATGGTAAAATCCGCATCTCAATATATATTTCCGCGAAGATACGAGAAAAAATAGGTAAACTAGGGAATCGAGTTTTATACTTACGTAAATTTGAAATTTTACATAATGTAGTAGGCGTCCAGATATCATAAATTGTTGACAACTTGCAATGTAAAGTGAATTTATGAACCTGTAATGGTTAGTAATTTAAAGATACGTAATGCCTTACACAAATAGCGAAGCTTATGATATATGTTAATAGTGTATTTTGAATGTTTTGAGAATGCTCCTATTCCAGCAACAGAATATGGATTAAAATATTCCTTGCAACAACATTTTTGCAGAAGAGCATTTAAAAATTTGGCTAAACGTTTAAAACAAATTCTATACAACTGCGAAGAAACAATACAGAAATAGATGAAATAAATGTTTTAGGATATAGTGCTGCAGATCCACAAGTTAGTGTAAGAAAACTAGCTTGCGACTTAGAATTTGTATTGTGTTCTCTATTTAAAAAAATATCATTTTTATCCAAATCGTGTATCTCTTCATCAAGGATTAAAAGCTACAGATAACAATAAAAGACTGGATCATTGTAATTGGATTAAGGATATGCTGAATAAAAATCCAAATTTTTTATCAGTTATAATGTGGTCCGATGAAGCTACATTTTCCAGTAATGTATCTGTAAATAGACAACACTTTTGGTCTGATCATAATCCACACATTCAACAAGATTTTAACCAGGGTCGCTGGTCAGTTAACGTATGATGTGGGATTTTAGATGGTAAAATTGTAGGCCCTTTTGTTTTTGATGAACATTTAAATAGCGAGTGTTACTTAAGGTTCTTAGATGAATTGCCCATATTATTAGATGTTCCTTTAGCAGCATTTCTAGACATCGAAGGTGCTTTTGACAGATCAACGATGACATCAATCAACAGATCCCTTAAATAAAGAGAGATATTAACAGCACCACATGCAAAATGGATAGGATCCTTGCTATGATTGTCACCAATGGGAAATTCCCTGAGGTGTTTATGAATGTCCTACAGGAAACACTACGAAATGTGGAGGAAGAGCGTCTTAAAAAGGACCTTTCAGTTAATCCAAAAAAACCAAACTAGTTGCTTTTACGAATAGAAGAGTTCTCCCGCATGGTAGAGTACTGTTGTTCGGGGAAGAACTACAAATATCCAAAGAAGTTAAATATCTGGGAGTAATCCTTGATTCCAAACTGAATTGGAAGGCACACCTGGAAAACATTACTACCTGGGCGACTAGGCTTTCCTGAGGTGGTTCACTGGCTTTACATAACTGTAATAAGGCCAACGGATCACCTATGGAACAAGTCTCGTGGAGGAGGACAGAAGTGTCCTCTACAGTTAATATATTAACTGCAATCCAAAGACAAGGTTTGGTATTATCGGGGCAATGCGGCATCAATGGAAGCCCTTATTGGACTTCCTCCTTTGGAACTTTTTATAAGGGCGTAGACAATGAAGGTAATTCTTAGGCTGTAATCGGGAGACTTATGGTCCCCGAACAATGTTCGAAAAGGAGACACTGATACAACTGGGACATTACTAGACGAACCCATATTTCACATGAGTTTTGATGGCATGACACCCTAGAATATATTCACTGAACATCAAAAGAGTATACCGTACAAAAAATTAATATATTCACTGACAGCAAGTCCTGCAAATAGAGCAGATCTTATTCAACGAATACAAAACAATTGACAGTATTCCCAGGGCTGAAATAGAAGCTGCAGTCTTTTCTACCACGGAGAGATTAAATATCTGCATCAAAATAGATGGAAAGCATTTCGAGCAGTATCTTTAGGTTACTTCACTAGGTCACTAGTTTCATTTTTGTTGTTTTTGTTACGTAATTAATTGTTGGTTATTGTTACAATGCTACTGAGTTTGTCTAAATCGTATTTTTATGAATACCTATTTTTCTCGTATATTCGCTTTGAAAATAGATATTGAGATGCGGTTTTCACCATTTTTTATTTAAATTTCATCCTCAAAACAATTGTTCAATCACTGCCACGTAGCTATCGTTAAAACCTCTGGAATGAAACGATAATATAATATTTCATTAGGTATTGAATTCCCTTTCAAATGATACTAAGTTTCTCAAAATCCATAAAGCGGAACAAAAGTTATAACAGTTTTATTGAGTCAACATTCCCACTCACCCCTACCAGCTATTTTTCAAGATAGAGCAAACTTACGTAAAATGATCTACTGATTACGAATAATTAAATTTTGTGGTACTATATCGGTACATTTATTAGAGAAAACGTATGTTTTTGTGTTATTATTGTGAACTACGCCCTCTAGCGGTGGAGTAGAAAATTTGAAAATAATTTCCCTTATGCGAGTTTGTAACACAGATTTTTTTTCTCTAAGCTGTACTATAAATAGTTTCTGAGATACAGCGGGTTACCTCTCTTAATCAGACAAGCTATACATCTTAACTCCAGCAAGTAAAACCGAACATAGAAAAATGGCAATGCAATGGCTACACAAATAAACGTCGGTACCAGTTTATTTCCACACGACTGCGTCGGAGATACTTGGATTCTTGAATGAGGGAGTAGAGCTTCCCGAGAGAACAGACATTTTGTCTTAGTCACTGCAGTGACGATAGTAAACAAGATAGAGAAGAGACAAAATATGTGTTATATCGGGAGAGAGTCCGGTCTCTGTCTTAAACACAAACGATCTACTAACCAATTTAAGCAAAATGCATACAACAGTACGATGTTTCCTGCTCTGATTGGTAGAATCCAAACACTGGTACGTTTTGCGAAACGCGTCTAAAACGCGATTCATTTTGCCATGTGCCCTTTCTTATAGCGCAATGGGACCAAATGCGAGGACGTGGTGCATTATGCCTCAGACGAAAGTGGACTGATGTTACCCTGGTACACAGACGGAAAGGGACAAGAAGTGTTTAGTGAAAAGAGGAAAACAAGAAGTGTTTAGTGAAAAAAGGAAAACAAGATGTTCCTTCTTACTAAAAAAACATACTTCCGCATTTCAGGTGGAGATACTATCCTACAATGTGTCAGAATAAACAAATACAGGGCAGACAATCGTAGGATAAACATGTTAACTGCCAGCCAGACAGCCCTTGGTGCTTTAAATAATCGCAAGCAGGTAAAATATATACTGGTAGAGGAACGCCGGAAAGAACTAAATGAACTGACAGACTGCACTAAAGTAGGATTAGTGTGGGTGCCGGAATATAACGTCTGGAAATTATCAAGCTGATGAATTCGATAAGTCGTTCGATAAGACGATGTTTCTGGACCACCCTTTTAATTATTAGATTGTTTTATATCTATCCTGTACAGTGTATACTCCTGTCATTGTCTATTATCTACCAAAACCTTCTTTATTCCCCCATCTTAGTCTGTTGTTACTTCTTAGCATACTTAACTTACCTTACTTTCTATTTTACGAGTGGAAGTGAAAGCAGTTCTCGCATTTGTAGGTCCAACAGATTTAGCGCTAGAAATCGTTCGCGATGCCGTTATTTTGTTGGCACTTTCTTTTATCTGTTTCTCGGTATCTGGTGGAGCCTTTGCCACGGTTCTCGCTGCAGGAATTCTCGGTTTTGATATTGCGTTGGTTGCGGGTTTTGGCTTCGGTGGAACATTTGTTGTTGATTTTGGCGACGTCTTTAAGCTTGTCTGAAACAACCATATTAAATATCATAATTTTGTGGAGTTGGTATGTCCTATCGACATGGTATGAGCTGTAACTTTTGGAATAAAAGACCTATCATATTTAAAGCAGGTAGTGTTGATTCTGGTTATCAGTTGTGCAATTATTATTAGGGAGAGTACTTTCCATTTACTTGGATTTTGGTAGAGAATAGTGCAAGTAGAGGACTAGCTGAAAATTTTCGATGACCTACTATTTTTTTAAATCCAAAAAATGCATTTAAACGGGTAAAAGATAATTCAAATTTAAGCTAACTAGATCCCTAAATCCCTTATATATAATTTACATCATGAGTCCAAAGAAAAATACGTACCTTCACTGCACTTGTAATTTTATCAGGAGATGATGCTCCACTTTGTGATTTACTAGTTAATGTTGTAGGTCTCTTAGCAGTTGCACTTGAAGCCTTTGGAGCTAATGGAGCTGAACGTGGTGGAATGGTAGTTTTCGAAGGAGCCGCTGGATTTGGTTTAGTAGTCAATCTGCTCTGAGATACCTATAACAAATTATTTGTCAGTGTTAATCATAAATGCAATATTATATCAATTATTATATGGGTGAAGACAGGAGCAATTCAAGTTGAGGTCCTACATTGAAAAAATATATTTAAATTTCTCTGCGCTAAGGTGTACATAAGCTTGTAGATTTTGAAAGACTTTCAAACGCAAATTCAAGAAGAAAATGAGAAGGAAATAATAGAAATGTTGAGAGTCTTTTATATATACATTTACGCGAGGGGTCAACCACCTTGGAATTATGTTGTACAAAAATGTTGGATTCCAGTGGGATTCCCTATGATTTAAATGAAATTCCTTAGTTTAATCGCCATTGTTTATGAGTTCCAGTCGACGTTTTTAGGTCGTATAGCAGTGACGGCTAAATTGAAGAATAAAATTTTATTTTCTAAAAATGTAAAGTAAACAAACGTTTGTTAGCTAGCGAGACGACTGGCGTTTGCGTACTCGCGTGCGTATTTTAATTAATAGTAAATATAGTCATTTAAATTTCTTTTGGTAAAATTATTATAAAAGTTATTATTTTAGCAGTTAAGTGTTCGCGTGTATCTCTACATATTCAAGGTAAATATAAAATTTCAATCTCTGAAAGGTAGCTTATCCTTATAACATTTTAATCAAGCTCAATTTGTCAGGTTCGAGGATTTCGCTCACCTCCTCTCCTGCTAAATAAAATCGATATAGGTAATATATTTAATGTGGACAATTTCGCCGAGACCGATAATGAGACTGATACGTTTATTTTAAGAAATATGGAGAGACATGTGTTGCAGAGAAAAATTTTACATGATGAAGAAACATCGAAGAGACAATCAACCCTGGAAGATCTAAAAGACCTGGCTGAAATAGGTTGTATTAAAGGAGACTTAAAGTTAAAAACATTTAGTACTGAAAACAATATTATTTCACAAAAAAACACATAATAAAGAAGTCCTCTTTGTGTTGGCTGTTAGAAAATCCTGACGGAAAAGTAAGTATGGACAGTATTAAAAGATTCATAGTAAATAACTCCTGTAAAAGAAATGATTTGCTTCAAAAAACGCAAGAAAATGGCAAAACAGAGGAAAAAAAGGGACCACTTTTAAAATAGGGGAATGATGTATTTTCAGAAGCAATCATGAATTCTCTTTTGCTTCTTGTAATAATACTCTAAAAACTCATGTACTAGAAGTTCGATTATATGAATAAAGCAAAAGCATCAAAAAAGGGTTCTAAAAATAAAGGTGTTTCCATAAATAATATTCTTGTACCTACTCAAAAAAACAAACACGATAATATTGGATGCAGCATTTGCTCATTTTATTATATGTAAATGCCAAACGGAATAATTTCATTATTTATGTTACTGTACATATTTATAAAAAATCCCGAAGCACGTCAAATTTAAATTATAAATTGACATTCTTCAACGTGAAAATGCGATCCCTACCTTCAATCCCCTTCAAATGACAGGTACAACCCCCAATTTTTTGAATGGGAAGTATAGGCTTGTGATATACAGTTTGAAAGGTCTCTTCATTCTCTATTCAAAAATGTTATCCTTTCCAAGTTTATTGCAACAATTAAGATAGAATAAAATAAAATCATGTGGTTACCGAAATTCGATATAATATACTCGAAACTTATTTCCCGTTTAGGTCTTGAAAATAAGAAAGTTAGCTTTTTAGATGGTACCCGTTAAAAATACTTCAGAGTTACCGTGGTAACGTTAGTTGGTTTGAAACGCCTTAGCAAATTGTTTGGTAAATTATACATAAGTTGTCATTATTATCATTTTAGTTTGACAGGCATCCACTACATTCAATGTTAAATATTAAAATAAAATAAAATGCATCCCTATAACATAATACATACTCAGGAGCTGATGGAAGACGATTTTGTTAGGAGCGAATGATGGACATGTTGATAACAATATTATCCAATTAGAAGACGTTATGTTTTCTGATGAGTGCACTTTTTCACTAAACGGTCATACTAATCCGCAAAATTGCCGCTACTGGTCAATAACAAACCAAAGCAATATACCCGATGCTTCTCCCTACAGTATTAAAAATTACAGAGGAACGATTAATCCCGATAAAATAAATGTTTTAGAATCTCTTTCAACTATACAGGTAGAAACACAAAACTTTTTAGTTTCTGCCGAGTTTTCTGAAGAGATTTCCGCAAAACGCATCGGAAACAGAAGTACTTATGTATTGATGATTCAAGTGATACATAAAGGTTTATGGACGATGCGGGCTATATGTAAAACGATAAAAATGAAATTCAAATGTCCAGAGAAATGTATTATGCTGTCCATTACGATCAAAAATGGTTTATTGGCAGAGTCATCAACACATTAGACAATGAAAAATACAAAATAAAATTTTTACGTAAAAACTTGGAGGAGTATTTTTGGCCCAAAGAAGAGGACTATGACATCGTAAATAAATTATATGTTTTTTATGGTCCAATCAAAATGACTGGTATTGAGCCACTTAAAATTTCTTGTCATGACACTGTCAAAATAGAATCACTTTATAAAGAAATTTTTTTATCTCGGCTGTTACCAAAAGTTGTAGTTCAAGACAAAATAAATTGTTAAAAAACTTCAACCGTTTTTTTGCCTTATATTAATCTACATTCAAAATATTTGATAAATTTCTGACCTGTGTAATTTCATGTAATTCCGTGGAATTTCATGGAATTCTGTGGATTTTGGTGGAATTCCAATGGGATTCCAAAGTAAGCTCGAGAAATTCCACTAAAAATGGGATTCTGGTGTACTCATTTTTCAAGGTGGCTTACCCCGCGCTTATACGGGACTAAAAATAATATAACCGTTTGCAGAAATTGTAAAACTTACTTTAGAAAGAGTAGTACCACTTGCCGGTCTAGAAGTTGCAGATTTAGCACCGTTTACTTCCGAAACGATCTTTTTGACACCCAAGTTACTCCTTGCTGTAGTTTTCACTTCACCATTAGTTAATGAACTTTTTTCTGTTGGTTTTGATGATGTAGTTTTTGGAACTGTCGATAATAAAGTTTTGGGTTTCAACAAATTTGATCTA
Source organism: Lochmaea crataegi (assembly GCA_947563755.1). NCBI lineage: Eukaryota > Metazoa > Arthropoda > Insecta > Coleoptera > Chrysomelidae > Lochmaea > Lochmaea crataegi. The sequence continues at coordinate 26,403,630 of OX387425.1, forward strand.
GGACTAGGTTTAGGAGCAGTGGTAGCCGATATAGGTGGTTTAGTAGTTCTGCAAATGAATAAAATAATCAGCTTATATAAACTTAAATGTTCCTACAAGGATATTTTTTGGTCACACTATCATAACAGTAGTGGCAAATTATTTTTTTACCTACATTTATATCTATTGCACATTATATTATTTAAAAATGATTGAGAAGTCTGATTTTATATTCAAAAACTTACCCTGTCTTTGGTGTAGTTGCCCTTAATGTTGTGGTTGTTTTGCTCGTAGTTTGTTTAGGAGCAGAAACACCTAATTTTGGTGACGTTTTCGATATTGGTGCCGGGCTCTTATTTGTGATAGTTTTTGTAGCGGTGGTTTTCTTTATCGACGATACACTATAAAAGAAATAGGAGATTGAAACATGGGTTGTACAAAAAGCAAATGTAATGCAATAACAAATTGTGTTTACAATATAAAGTAGAATCTCACTAATCCGGCAATCTGATACATCAATACGTCCAATAACCCGGCACTAACCTCAAAACTTATCAGAACGTTTAGAACATTAATACAAATATATCATATTCTTTTTATGAAATGCTCTATTTTATGTATTATGAATTTTTCTATATAATCCAATAATCCGAACATTCCAATGATCCGACACCCTCTGGTTTTTGATAGTGCAGGATTAGTGAGATTGTACTGTACTTGACAATAAAAGTAATTTTATATTTTTACAAACGAAAATGGAAAAATTGAAAAAGAATACGTTATAGTATAGACAACACGCCAAACGCCAATCATTACAGTACCGTTAGAATACGATGAGTTAGTGGACTTAAGTATCAGGTATTGAGTCTAGTATTGAGCAGGAGCAAACTAAATATGGTGTAAATACGACCAAGACAAGCTGATTTGGACCAAAGATTGGTCAAGTAAGTTATATGCCAAAATATGTATAGATGAATCCAGACGAGTTGAAATAGGTTATCAAACTGAATATGCAAAACAATACAAACTCAGTCAGTTAATTAAAATGTAATGAGCGAAGTTATAGTCGACAGAAGCAAACAAGTGCCCTGGGTGGGGGTGTCCATGGCGCTATAGTTGTATTTTTGTAGTAACAATCGATATTCTGAATCGAAAACCAATTATCGAAACCACACGTGTCAACTGTCAGATATGTCAACAAAGTCGACAAAATTTCTTAATAAAGACAGATTCTTTTGTAATTTATGGAGCAAATATACACATCAAAATAATCTAGGGAACAAGATTTAAATTTTTTGGCAAAAAATGGCAAAAATATGGTAGCAGTGTTTTCTTGTTGGTGTCAGTGTGTACAAAGTTTAGAGAGATGTTTGTTATTCGAATTAGTGTTCAGGTCGAAACACTATAGAAGTGTAGCTGGAATCCTTAACTCATCACCCAGTGTTATTTGTCATTTGATGAGAAGATACCGTGGGACTGGCGATGTTAGAGAAAGACGTATTAAATAATTTTTTTTTGCATTTTTTTCAATTTTTTCAACTGAATGCATAATATCTCAAGAATATTGTGTCAAAATTTCAAGTCGATTGGAGCAAAATGGACGAAGTTAGGAGTATTTTTATACCTGTCGGATTTTTACACCTACCCGACCTGAGCGAGCTATTGTTACCTGGCAGATGTTTCCCTCTCTATATAATGCCTAATCTTACCCGCCAGTTTTATTTATAGAAATTTCAACGTAAGTACAAACGTGCTTATACCTGTACTGTATATTTTGTAAGTGTAGAGTATACAATTTAATGTAGCAGTAAATATGTCAGATGTTTCACGCAGAACAACAATGAGAGTTTGAACCAACTTATTTGGAAAATCTCACCAAAGCACTTGAGTGTCATCGTTGAAATTGCAGCTTATGTGGCAGCCAGTGTCTTCAATGAAGGTTCTTTTGCTTCACTAACCTTCATGCAAGACATGGGAATCAGTATTGGATCACGCGCTCATGACTGGGCGCGATCAACTGACTCTCCATACGTATAAGCCGAGCTGAGCAGGAAGCTGTAAGACAAACTAAAGAAGGCAGGATTATTTGTAGACTGGAGAAAAAAGGTGCTTTAGACACCATGGATGATAGCAACACCCTTTATGGACCTGGCATTGATGATTCAGTGAGAGGTAAGCCGATAAAATTCGCTTATGAACGTTTTATACCAGATTTTGAAGTGTTCAAAACTTTAAAGCGTTTTCCCCACAACTCACGTTTTCAAAGTCGGTGCCCCCATAACTTCAAAACTACTACACCTATCCTTTTGAAATTTTGAACACTATTTCTGTACATAATTTACGAGGTAATGCTGGAGAGTTTTTTTCAAATTTTTTAATAATTTTCATTTTTTAATAACAAATTAGACGATTTTTTTCGAAAACGATTTTTTCTCTTCAACGTGTTCCAAAAAAGTGAAATTTTGAAATACCCTCCCAGCGTTACCTGGGGAAAACTGCTATCTAACGAATGAACTTTGATTTTTTGATTTCAGATGTTCCAGCACCGGCACCGCAATTCTACTTTTTTCCGAGACTAGTCCGAATAATTGCTGCCATTGCCATATTTTTCAATATTTCTTCGTGAAAATTTCACAAAATATTTTTCGAATGTCATACTTTAATGTACCATTGGTTTTAATGAAGAGATCTTAACATGCCTTTTTTGTACGAATTAACCTTACCCCCCTTAAAAATACCCCAATACAAAAGCCGTTTTATATATCCTTTCTGCAAAACACTTGAAAAGTTATACGATCCAAAAATTATCTGGTTTGCGAAATTGTCCGAAAATCGGATAATTATCCTCAACATCACTGATGCAGCCACTAAAATTGACGTATATTGATAAAATCATTCATATTATCTCGATTATGTTTACAATTACTAATGTAAAATCGTTAACATTGGTTCCTGATTGGCTGGTTGCGATGACCTTTCTTTTAGTTCGCATATTTTTCGGGGCTTTTGTTTGCTTCTGTCGTCTGTAGTAGCTCAAACGACTCTGCCGTAGGTTCCGTTTGTTATTAAAACGTGCAGTGAAGCAAGAAAGTTCTTTTCCGAAAGGAGTGCCGCGGACGCAACATGTTCTTTGTACGTACACTCGGCTTAATTCGTTCTTGCTTTCCAGCACATTGATAATAACAGATGGAAGATTTTGCCGGCAACCGTTTGCATCACTATACTTATTGCTGCTACTATAATTATAAGATATACTCCAAAAAACCAATTCCTCCTTCAAATTGAAAATCCTGTTGGAAACTACTAGGTTATAAAGTTTATAATATGTTTTAAAATACGGGCACGGCCTGCAAGCAATTCATAAAGAAGATTCAAATACTTTCAGATTAATAACCCCTAATAGATGATTTTTTCATTGTTTTGTTACCCCATAGTGCTAATCAAATAGGTAATATAAACGAAATATCTTTTAATAAATGTTTTTTTTTACCTTGGAGATTTCTTCTTTTCCTCAACCTTTGTTGCTGAAACAACAGCAGTAATCGCTGCTCCAGCCGCTACTATTGCAGCAACACCGACAGCGGTCATTTCATTTTCAAGGTGTTCGACTTTTTGCTCTTCTGGTTGTGGCTCTTTAACGGGTTCAATTATTTGTGGCTCTTCAACGGGTTCAATTATTTGTGGCTTTTCAACTAAATCTTCTGTTTGTGGCTCTTTCAAGAGTTCTTCTGCTTGTTGTTCTTTAACGAGTTCTTCTGCTTGTTGTTCTTTAACGAGCTCTTCTGTTGGTGATACTTTTAGGAAATCATCTATTATTTGTTGTTGAATTGACTCATCTGCTAAAAATGCAAAAAATATAAAAACCAGTAAACAAAAGCCTTATCTTATATTCAAAAGTGAAAGCTATTTTTCGACTTGTTTTTTAGGCCAAGCCCACTTGTCAGTTTCCGATATGTAACATTTCAACAAAGTTTCTTTTAGTTTGGCTACCGCGTACAGTAGTAATAATAATGTTATCAAGCTTAACTGACTGACTAACGTTTTAGTTGAATAGTTTGACAATTACCTGTAGCAGCGATATTTAGATCTTCAGCTTTACTTTCCTCGGACGGAGTGACTACTGTTGGTTCTGCAAATTCAGGGGAGATAGTTTCAGTCTTTACATCAATTGGAAGTTCTTCGTAATCTTCAGGAGGATACCTCTTAAGTGGATAATTGCACATTTTTAATGGTGATTTTACCCCAGATAATGAATCTAGAGTAGCATTCTGAAAAAATTGTTATTATGTTTCAAAGTTTTATAATGAAGTGTTTGATGAATAGATAGAAAAAGTTTATTTAAATTTTTCATCAAGAAATATGAATGTTTTACTTGCCAAATTGATTAGCTTAACTCTCTTGTTAAATTTTAATACCAAAGTACTTGATTGACTTCACACATTTCTCTTTTAATAAGTGTTGACAATGACAATTTTACAGGAAACTGTAATTAAGTAAATAACTACAAAACCGAGATGGTTTTTTGTCAATATGGAATTTTGATTTGTGGTTAGATGTGGGGATGTCGCTGTTATCGCATTCTTAACATTTCCACTAACGGGGTTAATGTATTGATGTGGTTTCCGAGTTGTTTCCAGTCCAGGATTATGCTCTCAGAGCTTCTGGACGGATGACATCTACCTTATACTGATGAGGCGGAAATACGCTGAAACCAGTCTGCAAGTGATGTGGTCCCTTCTAATTACAAACCAGAATGGTTGGTTCTTTCTTGTTTAACTTAGAAGTGTAATTCTGTAGGGGCATATAGCCCGAGAACTAGTTGTTTCTTCTTAGTGAAAAGTCTGTTATTTGATAAATACTTTTCAAAAACTTTGTAAGGCGATATCTATTGGTAATATGTTTTACTAAAATATGAAAATTTTTACAGGATATTAATTAAGTAAATGTATAGTATATTTATCAAATTAATAATTTTCTCGTTCGTCCATTACATTTGAAAGCACGTGCTAACTGGCAGACTGTCTGAATCACAACTGAAGTCGCGAGAGGCCAGTGCGGCACGTCCCCACTCTCCGTTCTCATTGGCTTCCTTTGAAAGAGACCGACACCTCAGCGATTTTCATTGGCAAACAGCGGCATAGTGTGGACGCGCCTTAAGCCTCACAGAATCCAACCTATGCAAACTAGCCAACTACGGATATGCGAAGATATTGGTAGAGAGAGAATCTCGGTAAGTTCAAAGGTAAACTGCTGGTACACCAAATATACAATTTGACCTCCAGGAGTAACTTTGGTACTAAGATAAGTTAGTAAATTTCTCAACGAAAGACGACAGGGGTAAGGATTCAATACTGAAAGAAGGCGAAATCTCAGTATTTACAGATGGCTCAGTCATGAAGACTGGTATAGAAGCAGGAATATAGTCCAAAAGATCAAATATCCAGAAGTCACATACTTATTAACGGATGCGATGTCTCACTAGCAGAAGTTCTTGCAATAAAAAAGCGGGAAAGAGGTTAGCAGATCAATAAGGAATGATCATCAGTTTTTGATAAAAGCAATAATGGACCACAGTTCAAGAATACCTTTTTGTGAATTTGATTGAGCCACACACACTACCTCTTTGTTTCATTCTATTGACGCCAAGAGGAGGTGCTTAAGAAGAAACGGTTCCCAAAGAACATCAAGTTAACCAGTCAATCAATAAAAAAAGGCAAATGAGTATAAATATTTCTCAACATTGTGGAAAAATATCCAATTCTTATTGGATTAGATGCATATCGGAAAAGATTTCAATTTTAATTCAAACACCAAAATGGTAAAAACCTTACTGCATTTTTATATAGGAAGACTTAAAATGTTACACTTTTATTATTTGAACAATTTTACATACTAACCTCTAAGGATAATGCTTCATCTGAAACAGTGTTCAACTCGCTAGAAAGCACAGTGTTAATTTCCTTATTTACAGCTTCCTCCTCGATCGCTTGATCTGCAATAGGTGATTTACTTAACAGATCTTGTACAGGGGATAACAGGTCATCCTTAATAGAAGAAGTGGCGTCTTCCTCAGGTGATTCTAGTGGTTTACACAATTCTTCGAATCGTTCTTCGGCTTCTTCTAACAATTCTTCATTAGTAAAATTGGGAGTCACAGGCGCTTCTGGCATTGGAGATTTAGGTTCTGGTAAATCACAAACAGAAGATTTTGATTCCCCTTCTGGATATTCTAATTTGAAATGTTCAGGAATTGGTTCGGGTGTAACAGCCAGTTCAAGTTTTTCTGATTTTACAGGCATAGTTTCATCTACTGGCAATGGAGAAACAGAATTTTGTACAAAGTCATCCTTTGAAATATCACATACTGGAGACGTAGCTTCTTCCAAACTTTTAAAAATTTCAAGTGGAAGTCTACAAACAGGTTTTACAGGTAAAAGTAGTGGAGTTGGCGACGGTGCGTCTTCTATTAATTCTTTGAAATCATCATTTTCCGTTACTGACGGAGACCGTTCGAATTCTAAATCATCGCTTAAAACAGATTCCACGTTGTTGGTTTCTAATCGTGCAAACTCTTCTAGCTTAGGTTGAGCACTTTCATTAATTGGTTCACTTTCTAAAAATTTATTTAAAAATTCTGCATCTTTTGTATTTTTAGATGTAAAATCAATATTTTCGGCCGCTTCTTTCAAATATTCTGTATCCGTTTTCAATAGATCACTAACTTCAGTTGCTTCTTTCAAATAATCTGGCGTATCTGATCTTAAATCATCACGTGCTTCTTCTTTTGGCAGAATTTTATTGTCATCTGTTTCTTTTTCTAAAATATCGCTGGATTCTATTACTTCTTTGTTTAGAAGATTATTACCTTCGGTTTCACTTGTGTTCAAAAGGTCTTCAACTTCAGTTGCTTCTTTGTATAAAACATCTCCAACTTCGGCTGCTTTTTTGGTTAAAACATTGCTAACTTCTGTCGCATCTGGTAAGGGTGATGGATTGGGGGATATTAGTTCTACATCATCAGGCACTACTGGGTTATCTTCTGTTTTGATGCCACAATGTAATTCCCGAATTAAATTTCCAAAAGTCGGTTCTGGAGTTTTCGAAAAATCGGTCTCTTCTGTGGGCGATGCCAGTTCTTTTTCATAATCATAACATTGTTTGTTTATTTTAATGGCGTCGTCGTTATTCAAAACATTCGTTGCATCTTCTAATGGATTGTGCTCTGGTAAATCCGAAATTGTTTCATTAAAAGCTTCGTTATCAGGTTTATTTAAAAAGTCATCAAGATTATCAGGTAGCACTTGAACTTTATTTAAATCGAAAGGATTTGTATCTCCTTTATCTGCGTAAAATGACATTGACATGGGATCTGATTCTTTATTTAAAATATTTAAATCCTGACTTAATGATTCGTTGAAACTAGTGTCGAAAGTTGCTAATGTATCGTCTCCATATACAGCTTGTGTAGATAGAGCTTCTGATTGATCCAAACGTTTAGGAGTGAAAGGGGCAGCATGTGGTCCAAAATGGAATTCATCACTAGTGAATTTTTTCGGCGTACTACCCGGTTGGAATTCGGGAATTTCGTCAATATTTTTGTTGTTTAAAATATTCTCCATTAGTTCTGTGTCCAAATCCTGAAATAAAAAATATAAATAATTAACACAATTAACATATATATGAAAAAATAAAACTGATAATACTTTTTAATTTTCAACTAGGTACATTTGTAGCTGGGTTCTGTGAAACATTTATAAATCTTCAATTAGATTCCAACGCCATAGTATACTCCTCAGCTACAAGATCATCACTATTATAGATCAATTAGAATGGATACAGAATGCAGCTATACATATAACCACAGACGCTTTTCGAACTAGACCAGTCAAAAATTTACAATGCTTAACATGAGAACCACCACTGTGTTTGAAGAGAAAACTATGCTCATCACAATGCTGCATCTATTATGGTTAATAAATCTCATCCAAGCTATTCAAGCACATTATCAAATCGTTTTGTTGAAATACAGGACAAGCATCTTTCATTTTATTCAAGAGTCAGAAAAACCCTTACCAATCAACGAATTACTTTCCCAAAAGTTACCTAGTACATTACAATAAAGAAGAAACCTTAGCAGACCTCATTAAACAATTATTCCTAAAAGAAATGGAGGAGTACCATTATATATACAGATGCTTCTAAAACCGAAAATAGAGTCAGGGCAGCAGTTATTCTTTCTAATCTATCCGAACTGTTTAAATTAAATCAAATTACTATCATATACATGACTGGATTATACTCCATATTGCTAGCTATAATTGATGTCAAAAATACTCAACAAAATCTTTGTTTAATAATATCCGATAATAACAATATCCACCAGTTTTCTCCAAACCATCCAACAACTGTATACTAAACAGCCAATCGCAATTCAAATAAAAAACTTTATCACCTCCAGCGATCAGATTCGATTGCAAACTTTTTGTGGACACCGTCCCGCTTCGGAATCCGGGGTAACGAAGAAGCAGATAAGAAAGCCCGCGAAGCTTCGTTTTAGCGACAACTCCATACAATAAAACAAAGTGACAAAAAACTAAAGTGATCAGTGCGTGGAATGACACATCACAGATGTATTGTCCAAAAACCATATCCACAAGCAAATTCAATTAGACATCAACTTGTAAAAATTCAACGCCTGCGACAGAAATGGAAGAAGTAAACAAAACTATGCATTCACCTCGAGCAAGCTTTTGAAGACGTCCCAAGACAGAAACTATGGAAAGTTAGAGACAGAGGACTAAATGGTAAGAATTATAAGATTAGTACAAAAGCCCATAAAAATAGCAGTATATACAATAGTATACCTTAAAGTAGTTCTAATGAATATCGTAAAATATCCACTGCAAAATCAACTACCTAAATAATACCATAGTGAAATTTTACATACCAATAGTTTAACACAAAACCCGCCTAGAGTAACATATATTGGATAACTACTTTTATTATGAAAAGTGTAATGTGCAAAAACTCGTATCTAATCATCAGCGTTATATTTAGCAAAGTTTATGGTAAGTTGACACAAAACAAACAGATAAATTGTTATATATTTTGATGAACTCACAATATTAACAATGTGATATTAAAAAAATATATGTAACTTAATTGTTCAACGGTTCTTTGTTAATAAGATGTATGTTATTTAAGAGTGTGAATATTCTAAAATTGTAATAGGCATGATGATTGATTTTGGAAAACTGCTTTTCAAAGTTTATACTTTATCCAAAATAAATGTTATTCCTGCAGAAAATAAGTTTTAATACTATGGAATACAATTTAAATTTCGCGACAACATGTTAGAATAGTAATGCCGTCTATTATATATACAATGGCATCACGCTTTCGTAAACACTTCAAACACTTGACAGCTTGCAAATTAAAAGTTTATTTAGATACATAATTATTTTGTGCTACATATAGTCATGAATAATTATTCATCTTAGGTTTGAGTTATAGATTAACTTCTAATATATGCAATACGAAAGATGTTTACAAAAGCGTAACGTCACTCGCTTCTGATCGGTATTTAAGCTAATATGGCGGATTAATATTTTTTTATTTATCTTTTTACTAAAATAAATATAAACGAGTACAAAAAACGAATAGATTAACCTCAAATCTAACCGGTCGAAAGTAATAATAGAATATTGAATATTCAGAACCGTAGTATGTACAAACGGAATCTCATGTGGGAAGTGGAAGAGAAGGCAAAAGAGATAAACAAATAAAAATATTAACAAAAAAGTAAAGAAAAAGAAAAATAAGGGAAAAAGTCGACAGAGAAAAGGGGAAGACAAAGATAAAGATGAAAGATAAAAAGGAAAAAAAGTGCAGAAAAGAGAAAGAATGGAGACAAACAGCAAAGGGACTTAAACAAAAAGAGCGAAAATAACAAAAAAATAAAGAATAGTGAAAAAGAAAAAGAAATGGGAAAACGAAGGAGAAACATTTGAATAGTTAGACTGTTATTCTTAAGCAGAAAATAGTTGAGAAGTAAAAATATACAAAGAATACATCCGTACAGAGATTCAATTTTAGTTCATCGACATTATTATTACCCTTATCGTAAATGTTTCATATATAATGTATTTTAAATTACAGTGAATACTATCATGTTATCACGGAATCGGTTCTTTACAAGTGAACAATTCCGTTGATTACAGACTTTGAACTCTTTTTGTTGTTTAAAGTTAGTCCGGTCTTAAAATTATTGCAATGACGAATTCATTGTAGATAATATCTAGGTCCACCTTATTCGATCAGTCGTTAAATAGTATTTTCGAGAATGTATTTTTGACAAAATAAAGTTTACAATTATTTGTTTTTCGGTAAAAGATCAAAAATAGCCATATCAGCAATGTTTGATTTTCTAGATCAAAGATCTATTTTATAGTAGTTACTTTTCAAGATTATGATCGGTCGTCCGTTCAGAAAATTGACTACTTACACTTGGTTCGGCATGGCCGTTTGCATCAATTTCACTAGGCCTTGATTTAACTTCATTTTCAAAGTCCTTAAGATTTGGTACACTAATATCTACATCGTTAGCTTTTTTTGGCGATTGCGATACAATTTGGTCATTGATTAACATACGGCAAGAGGGGGATGGAACACTCCTCGTTGGTGAAACCGGTACAAATTCTGCAGCATTAGGGTTCAACTGTGACATGGTGTCGTCCTCTTCGGGTATGTGAGCAACCTAAAAACAAGAAAGTGTGTCAATCACATTTTTGTGTGAAACTTTCATTACATCGCCTCAACATTTTTCGTCCATCTATCCCTATCGCATGTCGCGTTACAGCCGGACGCGGAGTAGGGGTAAATTGAAAGGCGCAAGGCCACCGTATATAGACAATGAATAGTAGGTTCGCTCGACGTCGGCACTTTCATATAGCGCTTATAAAGACTTGCTGAAAAACGGCCGTTAGAACACACGTGTATCGTATATACAGGGGTCGCGCGAATATTGCAGTTTTGGAATTGAACTAAACAAAGTGGTTCTTTTGCTTTCACATGTGTTCTATTGTACCTGTCCTTATTTTCAATAATAGTTAATAAATCTCTGAAATGAGAAGTCTAGTAATTATTTAATTAACTTTATGCGATATATACTCATCATATTATGGTCTATATTACAAATCCGAAAAAAAGTTTCACTTGCATCGTGGTTTCATAATACAACACAATGATTTTTTTTACAACACAATGATTTTTTTTACAACACTTTACGACCACAATAAGTTACGGTCAAGGTCATCCTCCAATTTATAATAATGACCCAATTGAATTTTTCCCTATACACATACGAGTAGACAAATTGCAGAGTTAAATTAGGTTACTAAATCATATGTTTCAAAAGACCTCAACGAGGAAGATAAGGACAGAGTAATGTGATAATAAAGCTGGATTTTTAAACAGATGAAGCAAATTTTATTAAAGACATTAAACTCAGTTGTTTGGACAATGTTGTCAATATTGTATTCGAGCGTTGATTAAATTTGAAAATGCACTATCAGAAAATACTACTCAATCAAAAGCAACAAGGAGTCTCTGGATGTGTCGCAGTCCTTTTGGAAAAATGTGAAATCTGAAACCAAAAACTGTCTACTGGCGGTAGTCAAACAAATAATTGGATTGGCAAAACAACACCAAAAAGGGTTGGAACAGAGAAGGATCGCTCTGGAAAATGACTATAGGCTAACTCAGGTTTAATCTTTCAAACCTGGCGGTCTAACGGGATATCTTGAGATACTAATTCATGAAGAAGTCGACGGACTTAATAAAATAAAAAAGTCCAAGCGGAACTACTAGTTCTCAAGAGTGCCTTAAAAACCGCCTTAACTCAGTTAGAATATTTATTGCGCCTGTTAGTCAGGCAGCTTTGCAGACTCTGAAGTCAACAACTTATGAGTCTAAAACAGTCTGGAAATGCAGGAAATCCCTAACTTTATTATCAAAAATGAGATTGATGATGATCTCGCAAAAAAAGGAGCTTTTATGGGACCCGATCCCAAAAAGCAGCATAATGGAATAAAATTGGAAAAGGAACCTAGTGCAACCAACTGGAAAAGTACTCCATACCAAAGATAGGCAAAAAGGTTTTAACGACCTTCTGCTCACTACGCTTAATTGCTTTTGGAGCTTCAGAAATCTGATCTGAAAGTAATGACAGGAATTCTCACTGGATACCACTTCTCACTCAGATACCATCTCTGAAAGATGGGCAAAGTGGACTGTTAAACATGCATACTCTGCAATTGCAGGTTAATTGTTCGCCAACGTCTTAATTACCTGGAACAGGTCTACCTAGTGCCTGATCTGGTTACATACCTAGCTCCAAAACTCAGAAGCCTAGATTTTTTGGACTAAAACAACAATCAAATTTCAATGATGCGTATAGAAAATAGAACATTGTTTGCGGAAAATAATTGCTTCTTGCGGCTCCCTAATTCAAAAGGTAACGTCCAGAGATCCAGAGAAATTCCTCTTGGGGACGTTATTAACTATGTTAAAATCATAGGCAAGCTGATGTACTGAGAGGGGCTTCCAGGAGGAAGCACAAAGGACCTAATGCCTAGGTGCCGTGATCTTGCCCCATCCTCCCAACTTCAGATCAGTGCCGGTCCAATCGACCCCCTTGTAATCTCCAATCACAAAATATCACACACCTTTAAAATAGCAAACTGTTTTTCATGTGGAGAATCACAAAAAATTGGTGGTGCCTTCCAAAAGGTTGTCAAAAAATGTGTTTTTGTAAAACACCCAGTTATTCATTAGAAGAAAAAAAAACGTACTAAGAGAGAATATTTTATGTCTATTACATTTACCTCTTTTCCCGGCTGCGGCGAGAGATTTTCTTTATTAGCTTCGTCTCCTTTAAAATAATCCCACTCGTCTTCCGACTCGCTATCGGCTGGATTTTCCACTAGCCCACTAGCATCGTGAACTGAAACAAAAAAAAACAATTTCAATTTTTGAATTTTATTTACTCCAATTAACAGTTTCCCAACAACCTTATATAAGTGAATAACAGAGAAAAGTAAAAAACTAAAAATTATGAAAATAAATAAATTTGTTAAGATAAAGTTTTTAAATACGAGGTACAGCGATTAAATATCGAGACAAGTCGCGTGCGGAAGGCGTCCTAGAGGAGCAGGGGGAAGGAAAGAATGCAGCGTTGGATAGCTGAAAGTATCTACTACAGTTTCTTTCGACATCAGCGGCATCAAGATTACTGAATTGATTCCAGAGGGTCAAACTGTACACCAAACTTACTATTTCAAGTTTTGGCAGCACTGCGAGCGAGTTCGCAAAAAATGGCCAGGAAAACGCGCTTACCCATAACACAAGTCTGCCTTAAATGGAACCCGGTTCTAGTCGATGGAAGAGGTGAAGTGAAAATCTGCGAAGCTCTTAAATGCTCTTACAAAAGAAGACTTTCAGCATTGCTTTGGCCAATGGAAAAAACTAATGGAACGGTGTGTGGAGAGGGGAGCATTCGATTGTAGAATAATTTTCAAAATAAAACTCTTTTTCATACCTTGTATATACACTTAATTTGTCCATAAGATGCAAGGAAAATGTCAACAGGTTGTTGTAAGTTTATTCAACCATATTCGACTATATTCAGTTCGCTGCTGACTTGCACTAATTTGAGCAAAAGTGTGTCTGCTACCCGCTATGTCGCGGAGATTCCTTTGACAATTACCGACATTAGGCCGCTGACAAAACAGGCCGGTGGTATATGCCTAGACACCTTTTTGAAGTTGTATTTTATTTTAGTCACATACTATTATAGATATTTTTACTTTTTGTAACTCATTTTTTCCCTACCAAAATCAACTTAGCAAAACCTCAGTATATTATCAAACGGTTGAGAGATTAGTACACTTTTATCTTGATAAGATGAAAATATGATATCATTAATACAAATACTAGAAATCGATTTTCAATCACATTCCATTATTATTACAATTTCAATTGAACCTATTTAATTCTAACAGGATTAACGATTAATTTCAAGGGCCACGCCTGCTTTGCAGTTAATACTTTGTAACGGTAATTGAGCGCTAAATTGTAACGGTATTTGGGCGCCAATTTGTAACGGTAAACGCTCCAGCTTGAAGGGCTCCGGCTGAAGACTCCTCTCAAGGGTGATTCGACCCCAAGTTTATATTACACGAGGATAACAGAAGGGTCGTAAAAATTGAGGGCGCCACTACCTTTTTGCCGCTGATAAAAAGTACTAACAAACTAAGGCGGAAAAGGTAGAAACGCCTTGTAGAATTTAAATAAAACTTAACCAGAAATCAAATTAAAAAAGAATTACTTAGAAGACAGAATATTTTAAAACTTTACCCCGGGCGATATCTCCCTCAACTTTTATAGTTGAGGAATTAGAAAACAAAAAAAATAGATTTTAAAACAAATTTTCATTTATTCTTCTGCCACAGGAAATGGAACAAATGTAGAGAGAATTTGTACTTTTATAGGTACTTAGCTTATGAAGTGGCTGTTTCCGCAAAAGGTGATGGTTGAAGAAGGTAGGTAGGTCTTGCCTCTACGAAGTCTTGAGAAGATGGAGACTAGATCTCGAAGAAGATAGAGATGTCTTGATTCGAACGGTATCCTATCAGCTGTCTCCTGGTCTAGGGCGGTATTTTGATCTAGGGCTATTTCCTGGTCTAGGGCTTATATAGCCTAGGGGTTGTATCCTGGTCTAGGTGCTGTGCTTACCACAGCAAAATTAATTATATAGGAAAGGTATAGAAGCGATAAAAAAATGTAGGTCTTTCCTCGAAGAGAGTCGATAGCGGAAAGGGCTGTCCCTCGTGGCGTTGAAAAAATGGAAGCGACCGTTGGCAGACGTCAATTGTCTTATGGTCAGGGTTGAAGATTGGGGTGGCTAATGAGACGACGAGCGGTAATTAAAAGGATTTATTCTATAAAATCGAAACAGGTCGATAGACATGTTACAACTTTAAGGGTTTAAACAAAACGAAACAAACATTCATAAATTCAGTACAGTTATAAATAACTTTAATATTTATACCATGAAATCACTTTTTCGTTACACTAACAAAAACAGAAAAAGTGATTATATTTTATATAGCTTGACTGGCAATAAAAGTATGACTATACTATCAAGGTCTTATGACTATCATATGAAATATTATGGATTATTAACTTGTAAATTTTCAACAGGAAGTTGTACATACATCAACACAAACTATTTAAAGAATTAATAAATTGGTATACATGATTTGTATAAATATGTGTATCCATTTTAGGATCATATTAATCAATCGAAATGCCGAATAAACAAAAAGCAACCCAGGGGGTCTAGTTCCAATCGGTGACATATTGTGTCGCATGCAAATTTTTACCTTGTCGAAAAAACAACTCAATCTCTAAGACAACTACAAGGAACCGAAGCGACAAAAAAACTATAGGATATCCATCGAACAAACAGAGCCACCCAAACAACGATAGATGCGTGATTGAAGTATGATCACCATGTTCCTTTGCATCTATTGGCTAAAATAAATATGCCTCCCTACGCTGGCCAATCGGATTTAACTGCTATTGGCCGGCAGAATTCATTGTCTTAATATCTTAGTTACCTCTACTAACAAATATATCACGTCAGTCGCAAACAATTTCAGTAGAAAGCGGGATGCGCATACTACGGACGAGACAGAAATTCGAGCATTATTTGGACTCCTTTATTTAGCTGGAATTTGCCATGGGAATCGTATAAATAGTGAAGATCTTTGGAGACGAGATGAATATGGAGTGGACCTCTTTCATCTTACTATGTGTGAACGAAGATTCAAATTGTTACTGCGTTATATTAGATTTGATGATAAAGATACACGACTAGAACGACTGAGTCTTGATAAATTGGCTGCTATTCGATATGTTTTTGAAATTTTTGTGAATAATTGCAAAGCAGGATAGTGCTTATCAGAATTTGTCACCATTGATGAACAACTCCCAGTTTTAAGGAGGAAAATGTAGTTTCAGACATTATATACGGTCAAAGCCCACCAAATGTGGTATTAAAATATTTTTCCTTTGTGATGCAAAGATGTTTTTCCCAAGTAATATGGAGGTGTACCTAGGCAAAAAGCCTGAGGGTCCGTATAAGGTTCCATACACAGGAATGGATGTTATCATGCGACTGAGTCAACACATTTACCAGTCTGGCCGTAACATTACCACGGATAACTGGTTCACTTCGGTACCTCTAGTAGATACTTTGTTCCGGGACCATAAGTTAACTTTAATTGGAACTTTGAAACAAAATGAACCGGAATTGCCAATTGAATTTACAAAACCGAAAGGAAGACCTTTATATAGCAGCATGTTTGGTTTTACCGCCGGAACTACCATTGCGTCTTATATTCCTAAGAGAAATAAAAATGTAGTTTTAATTTCAAGTTTACATCATTCCGACGAAATTGACACTGGTGATCAAAATAAGCCGTAAATGATTACCGACTATAACAATACTAAGGGTGGTGTAGATGTAGTGGATAAACTATGCAGTGCCTATGGTCCTTTTTTACCACCTCTTGAACACAGCTGGTATTAATTCGCAGATTATTTATGATGCGAATACTTTTGATCCAAGTAAGCTATGAGAAGAAATTTTTTGAGGCACTTGTCAGTAGTAATAACCCAAGGACATTGATAAATGCTCAAAAATGTTATAACAACTTTCTCAAGCTTGTTGCTTATCGGCAACAGACCGACGCCGCAGGCGGAGGTCTGTTTCTATATCAGTTGTTATAAAATTTTTGAGCATTTATCAATGTTCGAGGGTTATTCGAATAGAAATTTTTTTGCTAATTATAGAAAAAAAATACATAGTATATTTGCTTCTATAATTTCATTAATGTTCTCGTCAGTATTATCACAAAATCGTGATATTTTGAAATATTAAATATTTGAAACGTCAAAATCGAAATAAATCAAAATGTATCCATGGCAACGTGCCTAATAGAGTGAATCCAATGAAATAATGAAATCAGTTAATTTGAGGTCATTTGATTGAACACAATCAATCAGAACGACATTACACTGAAAACAGACCATGGGCTGTTTTCAGTGTAATGTTGTTCTGATTGGTTGTATTCAATCAAATGACCTCAAATTAACTGATTTCATTGGATATCTACTAGAGCAAAAAATGTTCAAGTGAACTGACTGAACCTTATATAAAGAAACGTGCAAGTCTGACTAATTTACCTAAGGGTCTCAAAATGCGACTACACGCAGCACGTCGGACGCCCAAGAAAATGTGAGACCAAGTAGGTGTCATTATTGTAGTTACAAAAAGAATAGAAGAACCAGATTTACCTGCTTCAAATGCAATAAATTCATGTGCCTGGAACATATAACTCCAGTATGTAGAGAATGCAAAGAAGAAGTCTGTCACTTATGATTTTATTTTATTTTATTGTAACAGTTGAAAATAAATAGTTTTGAAATTATGTTTTTGTTGTCTTACAAGAACTAATCTTTTTTAGTTGCTGTAGAGAACCTTACTGTAGATTTAAAAAATCCGGGGCCCTCTTTATATGATGTACGGTTTCATAGACCAGCGCGACCTACTAAGTTTCAAATAATGGCGCGACCTATGGAGGGTTAACGAGGTAAGAAGGGTGTGATTTCAGTGAAAATAACGTTTTTCGTGCATATCTTTTGCCCTTCAATTTTACAGAAAAAACGCTAAGAAATTTTTTTTCTCCTCAAAAATCTACAAAACTAGACTTTGCATGTCAAAAATATCGACTAGGTCCGAAGTTATGAGCAAAAAACCATTATTTATAATATTATTGATAAACAAATTTAAAACGCGATGTTATTATTATAACGTCTTTATATTACACCTAATTATGCCCTTAAATTAACAAATAACGTGTACGAAATCTGGAATCTGTAACTTAATTAGTTTGCAAATTATGAAGTTATAAACAAATTGATTCTCTAGCTGTACGACATTGCGCATCACCCTTACTTATGCTGTTTGTTTTGTTAGTTGATTTCACCGTTATAAGCCATGTGTCGTTATTATTTTGCAGAAATATGCAATTCCGCAACCTTAGTTGTTAAATGCAATATACCGCATGCTCAATGAATTTTGCAATATATTATTACGTACATTGATAGAGCATGAAAAAAGCTCTAATCTGAAAAAAGATTCGTCTAGATTCCTTGAAAAACAACGGAGTGACAAACCGTCAAAACAATCGTTACTTTGGTGTTGCCATCGCATGATAATCGATAATTTTTTTGTTTCGTACGACTTGGAAGTCGAGAATACCACAATTTCAAGTTGTACAATTTTCATTTACAAATGTAAAATTCTACAAATTTTTTTCGAAATTAAAAAATAGACCCCCTGTAGTGAGAAAAGAATTG
The DNA here is from genome assembly GCA_947563755.1 of Lochmaea crataegi. Lineage (NCBI taxonomy): Eukaryota > Metazoa > Arthropoda > Insecta > Coleoptera > Chrysomelidae > Lochmaea > Lochmaea crataegi. The sequence continues at coordinate 26,422,095 of OX387425.1, forward strand.
CAAATTCAACTTAGATAAAGTAGACTCGTTCTAAAATCAATGTGAAGACATGAGAAAAAAGCAAGGTTGTCCGATATTTTTTCTAAATTTGCTAAGCTCACTATACAAATTAATTTACTTCTTACTTCAGTTAACTATTAGTTCGTGACGTTCTTAGAAAGTTAGTTTGGAAATATTTTTAAAAAATACATAGATATAAGTTTTTTAGCTAGAATTAAAATAAGGCCTGTAAAATTGCTGGAAAACGTAAGTAGTTAAAACAACTTTATGTATATTACTATACTTAAAAAACATGTCAACATAGCTGCTTAAACAAAAGAATAACCAAAGTGACCCTATTACAGTATTTTGTATTGGCACCAACTAAGTCGGTTAGTTAGTTATGCGGTCCACTGTTTGGTTAAAATGATTTATTCATTAGTTATTCCAGCCAGTGGCGCCGTGACTTGTGCTGTATTCAAGACTTGTAGAGCAGTATTTTATAACACAGTTGACTTACTGCAATTGTCGATTTTTTTAAATATTATTGTCTACAATTTCCAATGCAATCGTTTTTCATTCGTTAGAAGTAATTTACTGCAGAATAGTATATTATGCAACGCTCAGGTAATGATGGTTATTAATACACAAGCATTAACCGGGATACGCCAAAGGCGAGTTTCGTAAGGTTAATGCGAGTGTATTAATAACCATTATAGAGTTTCATACACTATTTTTTCTACGAACAAGAAATTTAAATTTAAATTCAACATTGCTTTTTTTTAATGTTTAAATACTTTTTCTATACAAACATTAAGAAATAAAATATGAAAGAAAAATAAGTTCTTCAACTTAATTTTTATTCCTACAAAATAACAAAATTGATTGAAATGTAATTTATAATTTATCTTGTTTAATGTTACATATGAATTCGCTTATGTTTATTGTTAATAGTTAAATTAAGTTCATAGTTATTATAGTGTTTATTTTGTTGGAATAAAAATTAAGTTGAAGAACTTATTTTTGTTACATTCAAATAAAATTTCTTGTTCATAGAAAAAATAGTGTATGCAACTCTCTTATAATGGTTATTAAAACTCGAATCTCTTAGAAACTGTCAAACATTCAACAGAAAATATTGGGTCTGCCTACTTGGTTATTTAAAAATCTAGATTTTCTATTGGTCAATTTTTCAGTTTCATAATGAAAACCAGCGTTATAATGAGTATCATTATGAAACTGAAAATTGGCATTTAATTAACAACTTATAGTACATAGGAGTAGAAAAATTCAATTAAAGTTTTCCAAATTTTATTTTGATTTTATTATTTGTATAGTATGCAACATATACATAAAATGCATTTTTAACTCTCATGGAATTGCCATTGATGAAAAAAAGTACCATTTTATGCACTTGTTGCATAAATTACTATTCTATAGTGGCAGTTCCAATGAAAATTATAAACAAGTTGAACTTGACATCGTCGCGAAATCATTAAATTTGTAAATAACATACAATACAATACACAATATCTATTGTTGGTAATGTTAACATCGTATTTTATAATGATTGCTAGTGCTTATCACTGGAAATTTTATGTTTTACTTTTATAAAACAACTAAATAATTACTAAGTAATATAGATTCAAATACCAACAATGTATAAATAGTATATTGTATACCTAGAGGGTAAAGTGGCATTTTTCAGGCCGAAAGAAGATATGGACACTGGCCACTTCTCGAGGCCTGAAAAAAGCACTTTACTGCCGTGCTTTACACATAATTTTTTATCCTACACAATAATTCTTGGTAATATTTTTTCTATAAAAAATTTTATTTTATAATATGAAATTCATTACTGTTTTTATCCTACATAATAATTGTTGGTAATAGTTTATATAAAAATTTTATTTTCGCTATATTTTTTTACCAGTCCATAAATAGCTTGTATTAGAGGTTGTATTTCGATTTTTCCGGCAATAAGTCAAGCGTGACCTGGTTAGCTTTATCTGTTATTTTAGGCGGAGTGAGATACATTATTTCATCTGATTCAGGCTCCATAATTGACAAGTTAACTCTTAGATATTAGTTGTAATAACGACAACTTTTATAATAGTTTTCTATTATATCTATTTTATTATACTCCAAAGTGACAGTACAGTTTTTACAATAAATCAAACATCTAACATGACTAGTCTCTATTCCGAACGGTCGCGTTCTGTTACCTTTAAAGACAGTTATGATAAAGACAACCCTCGTATTATTTAGAAATACTACATTCGAATGCTTTTAGGTACGTTCAATTCAAAGTATTTTGAAAACTACTTTGTTTAAATTCAGTGTTTGCGTCTTTTCAATATTTGTTTTTCTTTTTATGTCAACATCTAAGACGAGAAAAGTATATTTATGAAGAAATCCAAAAGGAAACTTTACTTTTATTTTTGAATGAATAGATTTTATCCAGATGCTTCATTAGAATAACAAAAATATTGTTCCTACTAATAACAGGAACCACGAATAATTTAAATCAAGAATCAAATTATTCATAGTTAATCAAATAAATTGGAAGCAATCTACTTCCATTGTTCATCTGTATATGAAGAAATACCCAAAACAAATTGAACTTCGACTTGAGGACAATCAATACGCGTTGCGGTCCCCTTTATTTTCAAGAACAATCACAGACAATTTGCATACACCGCTAGTCAAATTGCCATTTTACGAAACCCTCCTATAGACAAAAGGCGATTTCTGGCAGACAATTAAACGACACCGAATAAATTCTTTCCTGTGCATCTCCTGTCGATCTTACAATACAGAGACGGATCCGTCAAATTTTAAACATTATTTAAGGCAGCGCGCAGAATAACACAATTAATTATCTCAGACAGTGGCGTAACTAAGGGGCCTCACAGGGGGTTCCCGTAGTTTTGGAGACACCGAGGGCCCCGGGAACCCCAGGCGTCCGCGCCACGAAAAAGTACTAAACCAAAAACTCGTTCTTTTACAGACTTGTTCGTAGTAGGATTGGAGAACTATCGATGGTTTATCGATAACTATCGATATTTTTGACTATCGAAAAAAATCGATAGTTTTCGGTACTATCGATAGTTTAGATGTTTAGGTGAAGAATTTATTTTGAAAGTTGTTATGGAATAAAAATGCTATCAAAAAATGGGACAGAGAGAGAGTGAGAGAAATAGGAAAGAGAAAGGGATGGGAGAGAGAGATGCGAGAGAGAGCAATAGGAAAGAGAAAGAAAAATGAGATAAAGAGAGAGGGATGGGAGAGAGAGATGCGAGAGAGAGAGAGAGAGGGAGATAGGAAAGCGAGAGAGGGAGAAAGAGATATGAAAGAAAGAGAGAGATGTGAGAGAGAGAGAGAGAGAGAGAGAGAGAGAGAGAGAGAGAGAGAAAGATGGGAGAGGAAAAAAGATGAGACAGAGAGAGATAGAAGAGAAAGTTAGGAAAGAGGAAGAGAGAGAGATGGAGGAGAGAAAGAAAGATGAGAGAGATGGGAGAGAGAGAGAGAGAAGGAAGAGATTGAGTGTGATTACAATCATTATTTTAAACTGTCAGAATCTAAGACGGACTCGATAAGGTTCACGACCCTCGGAATATTGTAAGCATTTTTTTCTTATTAGACCGTTTTTAACAATTTTTCAAAAATCTTGACCATTTTTCAAAAAATTTTACATTTATTGACCATTTTTCATAATTTCAACAATTATTGACAATTTTCCAAAAATTTTGACAATTATTGACCATTTTTTCAAAATTTTTGACAATCATTGACCATTTTTCAAAAATTTCGACAATTTTTGACCATTTTTCAAAAATTTTACAATTATTGTCCATTTTTTCAAAAATTTTGACCATTTTAGACAGTTTTTAACCATTTTTTAAAGAAATTTGACCATTTTTTCAAAATTTTTGACCATTTTTCAAACTTTTTGACAATTCTTGAGCATTTTTCAAAATTTAGACAATTTTTGAAAATTATTGACCATTTTTTTCAAAATTTTGGACAATTTTTGACCATTTTTCCAAATTTTAACAATTATTGACCATTTTTGACAATTATTGACCAATTTTGACAATTATTGACCATTTATGACAATTTTTCAAAAATTTCGACCATTTTTGACAATTATTAACCATTCTTTAAAAATTTTGACAATTATTGACCATTTTTGACCATTTTTGACAATTATTGACCATTTTTCAAAATGTTGACAATTATATATAAACAACAGAGTGACAGATGTCAGATGTCAACTTAACCGATGTAAAACTATCGAAACTATCGAAAATTATCGATAATAAAAATAGCACTATCGATAAATATCGTTATTCGGGACTATCGATAGTTCTCCATTCCTAGTTCGTAGAGCGATCTCGAGGTCCCGAGACCATGGATGCTGGGCTCGATAAAGATCCCTACCACTGGTTGGAACCCTAGTGGATTCTGCAAAATTTCCGGTTAGGGGTAGAGTGCTCCCAGCGTCGGTGATTAGCCTCAGTTGCAGAAATAGACCGACGTTATATAACCGAATAAAAAAAATAAAAATACATTACCATTATACCAGTTTGGGCCTTGGGGAATAGCCTTAAGGTCGAAACTCACTTATCAGCACCTCATAGGATCAGCGACTGATCATCACCAGCAGATTTTATTTCTTATGTGCATTTAAATGTAAGCGCGCCTACCTAACAACATCAGCACAGCACCGACTAGGCACGTCAACGCCTCAACCACAACACATTTCTCAGAGAGAATATTTTGCGGACGGCGTGCTGATCCTTTGCCGACGTCGTACACTCACTTATCAGCACATTTCGGTTAGTACAGTACAATACAATATCTCTGACAATATAAAGTGAAGCTTATAGTCGGGTATCGCGGCGGTGCTGATCCCGTGTCGATGCGTTAAGTGAACCGATACACAACCGTTAAATTGACCACTCGACGGTGCTGTGACGATGCTTGTCAGGTGCTGTGCTGTGCTGTTAAGTGAGTTTCGGCCTTTATTCTACTTGTTTTTCACATGAAACTCGATGGTTCCATTTAAAATAATGTGTCATGGACTACCGATCTATACGGGATTTTCCCTATCTATCACTATGTTTCCTTTTATGGTCTGAAACTAGTGACAAGACAAACACTTCCATATTGTAGTCAAATTATGCATTCTGTGGTCTGACCACCGTACACCAACTAACGACAAGTAGATTCACTTGCGTCGGAACGTTTGAAATTTATGGTACATCATCTCTCTGGCGCCGTACTCCCCGTTATTGCCGCGCAACCCCTGCACTTCCCACTTTCTCGATTTAAACTCGCCAGAACTCAGCAGACTATAGGCGGGGTAAGGAAATCTTCGGTAACCACTCAATCGACGAAGTAAATTTACTTACTGTACGGTGGTCTGACTTCGAGTTTTATTGAACCTTTTTGAATTCTATCCACATTTGAGATATGGATGAACTCCTTGAGTCTAGAATAACTTAGTTGGAAACTGGAGACCCTAAAGGGCCCAAATCTAAATAAATAAAAAAAACAATTGTAATTCTATGTAGTTTTTTTATTTTATTTTAAAGATGCTAAATAGTAAGCTTCTGTGGAAAAAACACGAAAAAAATATTACACAAAGCAAAAATGGCTCTAATGGTATGCAGAAACCTTACAGGGAAAAATTAGGGCTGTAACCCAAGGATCCTGAGGTGGATATACACAGCGATAGTGAGACCAATTAACACTTATGGAGCCATTGTGTGGAGGTTGGACTAGTCTATTGATGACGAGAGGCAACCTCTCCAGAATTCAAAGGCTAGCCTGTATGTGAGAACAAATGAATGCTTAAGCCACTAAGAGTTTTGACAGGTGTCCTAATAGGATACTGCCGCCTGAATGGACGAAAGAAACCTCTATTCACATACTTTCGGATTGCATTGCAATATAGAATCCTAGAGCACAACCACTAGGAGACTATTGGATAGAAGAGGAACATTTACCTAAACTGAAGCCTCGAAAATACTGAAATTACTTCAAGTAATAGGACTAATGGAATTACTAGTCTCAGAGACTTTTCTCATGAATTAAGTAGAAGAAAGGGGGTACAGTAGATCTTTTATTCCAAAATCAATTATATCGAAGAAAAAACCTCTTTTGAGGTGAAAATTTAAGATGTATAAAATGTCAACACTTTATTATTCATCAGAAAAGTTGCATTATTGTGTTAAATCCCAAACCAAACACAAATAATGCGATTTCAGCAAAGATTTATCATGAGTGAAAGTATGTTTACATTTTTTTACGAACAAATTCAATTGTTTACTTTTTTGGTTACTAAATAAAACAATTTTGTGGGTCGTATTTTGATTTCTTCATTCAATTTTTACCTCGACAATATTTGCGAAGTTTTACGCTTCTATCAGCGAAAATAAACAATCTAATAAACATAAATTATCAATTCCCAGATTCACAATTAAACCATAAATACTGACCGCTGAACTCAATTATTTAATGTAGTGTATAATTTATTGATAATCCGGTTCTGATTCTTGTAGTCTATCCAAAACGACCCTCTTGTTTAATATAAACGAGACAACTGTTGAATCATTGTTCTATGTAGGCATGCCGCTTGTCCTGGGATAGGGTTCTATTGCTGTGCTCTATGCGGATCGATACCGAAATTTTAAAATATGCTCTCATCTGTCGGAGCTCGGAGCTGGTCCAGATGCATACGAGGGTTGTCTTTTATATTTTGCATATAGAGCTAGAAAAAAACAGTAAATAACTTTTTTCTACAGTCGCGCGTAAAATGACTAATTACTATATTCAAATGAAATCGTAAAGTCGACAAATGCCGAGGATTGTTACTTTACGCTCTAGCGCAAAAAAGGAATCTTTTTCGATCGCTTATTTAATCAAACCACGCGCTCTGAATTAACTCAATTGGTGAATATTTAACAATCAAATAAAATTATATGAAAATTGTCAAAATTTTTGAAATATGGTCAAATATGGTCAATTATTGTCAAAAACTGTTAAAAATGGTCAATTTTTGTCAAAAACTATCAAAAATGGTCAATAATTGTTAAAATTTTGAAAAATGGTCGATAATAGTTAAAACTTTTTGAAAAATGGTCAAAATTTTTCAAAAATTGTCAGTAGTTGTCAAAAATGGTCGATAATCGTCAAAAACTTTTTAAAAATTTGAAAAATGGTCAAACATTTTCAAAAATTGTCAAAAATTTTAATTTTCAAAAACTGTCAAAAATGGACAATTATTGCCAAAATTGGTCAATAATTGTCAAAAATTGTTAAAATTTTGAAAGATGGTCGATAATTGTCAAAAACTATCAAAAATGGTCAAAATTTTTAAAAAATTGTCAAAACTTTTGAAAAATTATCAAAATTTTTGAAAAATTGTGAAAAATTCACGAAAAATAGTCAAAAATAGCCAATAATTGTCAAAAACTATCAAAAATGGTGAAAAATTATGAAAAATGGACAATTATTGTTAAAAATTGTCAAAATTTTGAAAAATAGTTGATAATTGTCAAAAAATGTTAAAAGTTTTTGAAATATGGTTAAAAATGGTCAATAATTGTCAAAAATGGTAAAAAAAATTGGAAAAATGGTCCATAATTGTCAATAATTATCAAAAATGGTCAATAATTTTGAAAAATAGTCTAAAATTTTGGAAAACTGTCCAAAATGGTCACAAACTATCAAAAATGGTTAAAAAATTATCAATTACTTTCAAAAATGGACAATTATTGTCAAAATTGGTCAATAATTGTCAAAAATGGCCAATAATTGTCAAAAAGTTTTTGAAAAACGGTCAAAAATGGTCAATAATTGTCAAAAATGGACAAAAATTTGGAAAAATGGTCCATAATTGTTAACAATTGTCAATAATTATCAAAAATGGTCAATAATTTTGAAAAATGGTCTAAAATTTCGAAAAATTGTCAAAAATGGTCAAAAACGATCAAAAGTGGTTAAAAACTTTCAATTATTGTTAAAAACTGTTAGAAATGGACAATTATTGACAAAAACTGTCAAAAATGGTTAAAAATTGTCATCATTCTGAAAAATGGTCAAAAATTATCAAAAACTTGGAAAAATGGTCACTAATTTTGAAAAACAGTCAAAATGGTCAATAATTGTTAAAATTTTGAAAAATGGTCAATAATTAATTGTTAAAATTTTGAAAAATGGTCAATAATTATGAAAAGTTGTCCGTTTCCGAAAATGGATATAAACACGTAATTTATAAAATCGATTTACTAAAAATCGATTAATATTACTATAAAAATCGATAATAAGAAAATAATAATCGATTTATATAAAAATCGATTATTTTTCAACATCCCTAGTCCCTAAGGTTAATCATGATGAATAGCGAAAATGACAATTATACTAGCAGCAGTCTATTATAACCTAAGATAATATAAAAAACTGTTTTAATTATTAAAAGGGCGACTGTAGAAAAAATTATGTGTGTTTTTCGACCGTAAAGTAAAATTGCCGCTTTCGAAAGATCTCCGCGTCGCGCGGCAACATTCTTTCTCAAGCGGCAATCTGTTACTTTACGCTCTAAATACACAAATAACTATTAAACACCATTGTTCTTCAAATTATTCTCCACGAAGAGAAATGCATTTTTGAATCCTTTGTTGGAACCATTTCTGGAAGCAGTTATTCCACTCGCTTGTTGGTACATTCAAAACTTTTCTTGAATATAAGATAACACCTAAAATTCCTCCAGAAAATAGTTCTGAGGAAATACTAGCCTCTGAGACTTTCCACGGGAACTAAGTAGAAAAAAGTACTAAAGTTTCTTACTATAAAAAACTTTTTGTTCCAGGTTTACGAACGGGTCTCTGCTGCTTTAGGCATAAGTTTAAATTCTGTAGCCCGCATTGCAAAGGAGAAAAAAATGCTGGAAAAATGTGAGACCGAATTTTTGACAACCATTTAAAAAAAAGGCCTAGTATAAAAAAAATGCACTAGATGATTTGGAGAAAACTCAGCTCAGAAAAACACGTCTCTGAACAAAGAATACCTACTTTAAAGCAGGTTCGCGCAAAATTTCATTCCAGAATTTTGTGATGAAGAGGATTGGAGGTCCAGATGCAAGATGCTTTGTCGTTTGAAAATGATTATCAGAAAGAGCCTATGATTATGATTGATCAGATCGTCGAAAAGTGTATAATAAATTTAGCAGATGATTCCAGCGAAGGAAACGATCATTCGGGTACGGAGGAGGAATATGACAATCAGCATTACGAAACCACCAATTTTTTTTTAAATTTTGAAGAAAAAAAGACAACCTGAAAAATATTGAAGTCAGAAATAAACTACACAGATTTGTAAATATATAAAATAAAACTTTTGATTATTTGAAAGTGTTACTTATTATTTTATTTTATAATAATATGTTCTATCTTTCATTTCTGCATCTTCCCCTCTCTTTCTTCTCTCTAGCTGTTCTGGTCGTATTACACAGTTTTAACCCTTAACTACTGAGGTGGGGTCTATCAGACACTGACGGACTTTGCATCGTTTCCCCCACGAATAATGTTTATCGGATATTCATGCGGCCCTCAGAACCTTCCTATTTGGTGTTTTTCTGACAGTTAACCAAAGTTGAGTGATTTTTAGTGATTGTACATAGTTGTTCATAGACAATTAGCATCCAAAGAGTCTCACAGACTGCACATCAGTAAGTACGTTAGAAAATTAAAAAAAATTTGTTAATACTTATAGAATATGCTTTTTAGTAAAATAATGGATTCCAAACCAAGTACTTCCAAAAAAAGACGTCAGTGTGTTGGATGATAAGTTCGAAAATATTGTTCATGAGTGGTATGATAAAATCGATAGTGATTTCAGTGGAAACGAAAACAATCCCGATTAATGCATTTTTAGTGATCACGACACAAATTCCGAAGCATTTGATAGTGAAAATGACATTGACAGAGAAGATTTAATGGTGGAATGTGAAAATGAAACGCAAGATGATGACGCAATCGTAGTAAAAAAATATGCGTATGGAAAAAATCGTTTCAAATGGGCCTTGAATCCGCCAACAAAAGCTGTGCGAACCCCTCAAGAAATATTATAAAACTTCCAGTTTTACGTGGTGCAGTTCATTTATTGGAATCTGCAAGTGCAGAAAAAATTTGGAATGAATTATTTTCTGACAATATGATCTCACTCGTAGTTCAATGGACCAGTGTAAAAATGCGAGTGCGGCAGCCCAATACCAAGACAATAAAAGAAATGAACTAAGAGATACTGATGCGAAAGAAATAAATGCTTTATTCGGTTTATTATTTTATTGGGCTGTTTTCAAATCCAACCATGAAGATGGTTCGTTACTATTTACAACAGATGGAACTGGCAGACATTTTCGAGCTGTTATGAGTAAGGAAGGGTTCATAATGTTACTGAATCATCTCAGATTTGATAACCCTGACATTGAAAGAAAAGAGACCGATCCCAACAGCTGCAACCAATTTATAAAAAATTCATAATCGATATATTCGATAGGTTCATGTGCATTTATCTTATATAACAGTTATAAAAATAATTTTTTATTACCCAGAAGTACTTTCATGAAAGACTTAGCAAAATCTCTTGTCCAGCCATATAATGAAGGACCGCCTTATGAACCCTAGAATAAATATCAAGAGAATTACGAACACTCATTAGAAGAGTCCTATGCGTGGAAGTTCCTCAAGATGTAGAATTTGTCCTGGAAACACGAAAATATTGTTACATCTGTCCATCCAAATTACAAAATACCTATACAGTGACTAACAGAAGCCAATATGCCTCTCGTGTTCAAGAGAAATATGTTCACGGTGTCTCCGATAATCCTAAGGTAGGTAGATAAAAATTTGGTACGCAATTCGGTCAATGGGATTAAACGGTAGGCAGTTCGGACACACCGAAGTTAACTAAACATGACAGTCAATTTTGATATTTGTTGACAGACGCCACTTAAAAGACAACCCTCGTATACATAGATTTGTATGTTTCAATCAATCTGCAAACAATCCCATAATAATCTGCATGTAGAGTGTATCGCAAAGTATATCGTCTTGGTTTTTACCTCTATAAATATTTATTTTCTCACCTTCATTGTTATTAGAAAACACGTGTTGAATGCGTACAGCAAGCGCCAAACGTGATGGCGAGCCCGCCCCCATGCGCACAAACTCATTTTCAATGTTACCTCCCAGTACAGCTCTTGCAAGACATATAAATGCTCTGTACAGAGGCGTATCATTAGTTGTCCTCCAATTCTGTTGGCGTTTGGAATTGTCTGAATAATTTTTGTGTTGTTTCTGAAAAAATGTCATCTCGCCTAACAAAAAACCAGTTATCAAGAGTCAGGCAAGTGAAATAATTTTTAAAGTGTTCAATTATTTTCAAAGTGTCAAATGTGAGTCGCATACGTTATCAAATGTAAAAAATAAATCATCTCTCGCTACAGGTAACATTAAATAAATTTCAAAAATAACTATTTCAACACAAATCTTTATTTTGTATTAGGTATTTCGATAAGAACCATTGAAAGAGTGGATGAGGAAGGGGAGCTATTAATTTCTGCAAATAACGTGCAAGTAAAATTTTCCACCCCAAGAAAGAAGCGGCCTAGAGGAGCACCAATAACTGATATTCCCGAGTATGAGTATTCCAATATTAGACGGAGTATTTACGACTTTCATAAGACGGAAGGGTGTCGTATTACGGTAAAAAACTTAGAACAGAAAATTAATGACGTTTTGGGAATTGTGGCTTCCGGATAAGTGCATCATTATATAACATTTTAATGAACTGTACTACTACCTATAATACTGAATAAAATATGAAAAGAAATGACAAAGAAATCATGTTCCATTTGCTACCCTAATTAAAACTAATTATAGGTACGACACTGACGAGCAAGGGGCTTATCGTAATCCAATAGTAATTTAGTAGAGAGAGTCTATACCTGCGCGATCGCTCGCCATCATGTTTGGCGCTTGCAGTATCTAACTGTGATAAGAAACCGGACTTCTAGGTATTTTATGACAGAGCACCAGAGGCGGACTCCAGGTAAAAATAATAATATAAGTATTTACTAGCAATTTCTTTTCGAAGCATCTGTTTTATTGTAAATAAAATTACAATACTTTTACCTCAAAGTGTATTATGGTCTTGGTTTTACCTAATTAAACGATTTAAATAAGATATACAAATTAATGTCGTTATTATAAGTCTAATTCTGTTTCACTGTCAGAGTCCTCATTTAAATTATTCACTATGGGCTGTATATTAAAACTTTGCATAGACAAATAGGAGTGTTCAACGTTCAATTTTTCCAGCTTTCAACCGATATATTATTAATAACAGTTTTAATCAACTGTATTACACTTGCACTCAGGGTAGGGGAAACATTTTCCGCTCTTACGTTTGCTTTTATTTGGTGCCACATATGATCAATGGGGTTGAATACACAATGGTATGGAGGAAGTCGTAACACAGTATATCCCGTCTGTTCTGCTAAGTTGTCACATACATATTGTTTTTCAATAGTAAATGTATCATCACTTCCAGTAGTTGTTGTTTCTTGTAATTAAATTCAAAATAAATATCATTTTCTAACAAATACTCCTAAAATTCAGTTTCAGTACTTGCTATGTTTGGCGCTTTTTGCAGCTGACGACTGTTCAGTACATCATATTGTAAACGTTGAACATTCCTATTTGTCTATTCAAAGTTTTAATATACAGCCCATTGTGATAATTTAAATGAGGACTATGACAGTGAAACAGAATTAGACTTAGAATAATATCATTAAATTGTATATGTTATTTAAATCGTTTAATTAAGTAACACAAAGACCATATACTTTTAGATAAATGTATGGAAATTTTATTTACAATAAAACAGATGCTTCGAAAAGAAATTGCTAGTAAATACCTATATTATTATTTTTACCTGAGTCCGCCTCTGGTGCTCTGTCATAAAATACCTAGAAGTCCGTTTTCTTATCACAGATAGATACGCATTCAACGTGTGTTTTCTAATAACAATGAAGGTAAGAAAATAAATAAACCAAGACGATATACTTTGAGATTGCATATTTTGTAACTTTAAAACAATAAATTTTCCCTTCCATCCCATATGCCTCAATGATATCTAGGACACGTTTTATAAGTAGTGGTAACCCGTCCAAACTGTCAGATAAAACTTTAATGGCTGGAATGTAAACAAGTGTCTTAACAAAATTATACTCTTGTTTGAGATTACTACTTGTACTGTGTGGAAGTGAAATACCCTCGATGTATTATTGTCCCATAAAGAGCCACACAGAAACAGATTAAAATTGATGGGAGCTTCTATGAGTAAATTGTTTATTAATTACGGGGGCAGAAGCTTTCAGTAGCTTAATTATTACTGACACATAATAAATTAATATTAAATGTTTATTTTAGTTAAATTACACTATACAATAAGTACTCAACTTTGTAGTTTGAAATAATTTATCTTTAGAAATCGCATATTGGGGACTTTTTGTGTATCTCAAGATTAAATAATTATAGTTTGACGGGTATATCACAGATTACTTTTTGAAGGGGAAGTACTGGATTACAACCTAAAAAATACACCAGTAGACCACTAAAGTAAGGAAAGTTCACAAAACATATTGAAGTTATGTTAAAAATTATCAATAGATATAGAAGAATATTTTATTCTAACGCTTTACAGAAAAGTTTTGAAAAATATTTTTCAAAAACTGTGACCGTTCAAATAAGAAGAAACAACCTCTTCCCGGGCTATATGACCCGACAGGCATTGAATTACACTTCTAAGTCAAACGGGGTCTCGGTATGATCTACAAGATTTAACCAACCATTCTGGTTTGTAATTAGAAGGGGCAAAATCATTTCACAGTCCAAGGTATATGTTCTCCGTCCGAGAGCTATAAGAGCCTAATCCCGGACTGAATTTGACACTAAAATCGACCCAAATGGGTGTACAGCAATCGGTTTACACCGCATTCTTTAAATATTTAAAATTGATGCTGTCTACCCTAGTGGGTAATCAGATTTTTGTGTTTCTTTTTTCTTGTTATCTACTCACGAACCCAACGATATCTATAAAGTTATTATACGTTAACAAACAAAAAAGTTATACATGTGGCAGTTTGGGGTATTTCACATATTTTTCGTTTGGCAGAAGTGAGTCATAAGTCCACCCGATTGGGTGGACATGGCAGTCAACCTGTTAAATCTTGTAAATCATACCGAACAAGTTTGACTTAAAAGTGTAATTAAATGTCTCTCGGGACATAAAGCCCGGGAAGTAGTTGTTTCTTCTTAGTTGATCGTCAGTTTTTGAAAAAAAAATTACAAAACTTTGTTGTAAAGCGTTAAGAAAATACGACAGTTTTACAGGAAACTGTAATAATACTTTAAAAATGATGAACTGTATTATTCACCAAGTAGGGCTAACACAGGTAGTTTTCCAATTACAGCATTAAAGCGCATTATGCGGCATAGTGCTCAATGGCGAATGTTCCAACTACAGCATCACTTCGCACAATCGAGCACTCTGAACAGTACTGCTTTGGGGGTAATGCGCGCATTGATACCAACTCAGGAGCAGAAAATATGAGAATTGTTTTTCTTTAAGTTGGCGTTGATAGGAATTTTGTTTACACTATTATTAATAATATTGTTTATTGTTGAAATAATTTCTAAAACTTTCGACGTAATTTTTGTAAAATATTAAAAACCGAATTTAGATTGTGTTAAAGAGTAAATCTAAATATGGGTGAAGGTACACAACTTCTTGTTTTTTGGTATTATGTTTAAAGCGTAAATAATTTTCATTTGAATAATCAAATAGAAAATTGTCAATACAAATTTATTTTACTTTTGTCAGCACTGCAATGGTTGGCTAAGTCTATGAATGTTTTTTGCTCACAACACTGAACCTTGTGCACTCTGCCGGTGCACTTGCAAACTAATGGACGTTCCAATTAAGCATTAACACATCTCAGCATTGTGCGCCACTGAGTCGCATTATGCGCTGTAATTGGAAAACTACCACAATCTCCGAATTTCTGAACTTTCTCAACTTTTGTGGAGCAGTTTATTTAAAATTTCCATATAGATGATGAAAAACTGGCATGATAGAAAAATCTGGTATTGTTAATGTTTAAACAGGTGGATCTGGGGGAAAAAACAAGATAAAATATACGGTAGATGTTATTTTTTTAGATACTGAAGGTGTGTTAATGATATAAACATTACATATTTGCAACTAACTGACAATATATTCTGCCGTTTAGGGCTTGGTACGAACCACCCAAAAAAATTATGATTACCATGTTTCACTTTTGGGAATTTTTCATCCCTAATATATTTAATTTAATTAAGGGCGTATTATTAAAATTTTCAAATAAAAAAAATTGAAACCATGCCTTTAAATAAAAAAAAAGGTGTAGGATGTGAAAGCACGAACTGAGAAATGATAGATGATTATACTTTGAATAACTGTCAGTTTTAGAGTTTTGTTTTTATAGTGATATGCAAATGTTTTTGTATAATTAAATTTTGACTAACTAACATTTATTATTAAAGAGTAAGGGATATGCATTGAATTAAAACAAACAAAAGTCTGTAAATAAACCTAATGCTAATGAAATATAAAATTAGAAGTTTCTGGGAATTAATAGATATTTTTCCACTGAGTTGCCGGGGTTATAGGAGGTAGAACTTATGATAACTGATTCACACTTATAGAGGCTCGTAGAACAATTTCTGAAGCACTAAATTTGTGAAAAGGTTTGCTAAAACTCTATTTATATAAATTAATTTACGAAGCAACATTTAAAAACAAAAAATCCTTCGCAAAAGTACCAAACTTAAAATATTATTACGCCAACCTGCATGTATGTATGATTAAAGTCCGAAACTCACTTAACAGCACAGCACCTGACAAGCATCGGCGCATCACCGTCGAGTGGTCAACTTGACGATTGTGTATGGGTTCACTTTACGCATCGACACGGGATCAGCACCGCCGCAATAACCGACTATAGGCTTCACTTTCTATTGTCAGAGATATTGTATTGTACTGTACTAACCGAAATGTGCTGATAAGTGAGCGTACGACGTCGGCAAAGGTTTTTTTCAACACTATTTTCTATTTGGAATATTTCTAAAATTTTTAATTTTCTAATTTTACAAATTATAGATGTTTTATATGTTTTTTGGGACCTGTGGAGGACAGGAACTACTGCGATGCCAAAAAAACGACAGCTGCTCTAGCAGCAAAAGACGGACTAGCACAAAGAAGAAAAATAGCCGGAAACAGGACATATTATCAGACAGCGAAGACGACCACATGGAAATCAAGGAACTGCAGAGAAGGGTACAAGAAAGTCTCCTCGTGGGAAAATTCAGACAGGAAGCCAAGGAAGCACAAAAGGAAGCCGATGAAGCAAAAAAGGAATCAGAAGAGCTTAAAGGAACCATTAAGCGAATGGAAGATGATATGACGGGACTGAGGATTGCCTTGCAAAACATGGCAAAAGCAATTGAGGACATGCAAGAAGAAAAAAAAAGAAGACGAACCCGCTCAGAAAGCGTCCGAAGAAAGGCGCAAAGGACTGAATCCCCACGCAACGA
Source organism: Lochmaea crataegi (assembly GCA_947563755.1). Lineage (NCBI taxonomy): Eukaryota > Metazoa > Arthropoda > Insecta > Coleoptera > Chrysomelidae > Lochmaea > Lochmaea crataegi. The sequence continues at coordinate 26,438,780 of OX387425.1, forward strand.
CGACAACGAAAACGAGGAAATGGACTTCACGGAAGTGATGTTCATTCGAAACATACAAAGAGAGCAGAAAAAAGAAGCAGCCGCCAGAAAAAATGCAGACGATGAAATGATGGACGAAGCAATCAAACAAAACAAACAAAGACACACCGATCACCACCCGTCATCCTTCGGAGCACCCACCACTGGGGCTCAGTAAGGAAAGACATTTACCGTCTTGAGAAAGAATCGGGGCGAAAATCCCCTGCGAAGGACCTGAGGAACCTGAGAGAAGAGAGGAAAGATGTGGAATGGTACACCTACACACCACGAGAAGAACAAAAAGGAAGGATTATCCTCAAAGGACTGACAAGCAGCGAGGATATCAACGAGCTGAAGGAAGAAATAGAAAAGGAAGGAGTCCAAATAGGCAAAATAAGCCAAATCTGCTCGATTTGGCGAAAGAAGACCACTGCCTAACTACATGGTAGAAGTTGAAGAAAAGGAAAAAATCAAGAAAATACAATACATCCAACAAGTGAGGATAAGATGGGAAGAACAGAAGAGAAGAAAAGGACCAACGCAGTGCTATAACTGCCAGGGATACCACCACGGGCAGACGACGTGAAGAGTAAACACCAAGTTTGTCAAGTGCGTACGATCACACTGCTCCTGCGAGTGCCCAAAACCGAGGGACAAGCCAGCCACCTGCGCAAACTGCCAGGGAGAATACCCAGCGAAGGGATGCCCACAGGCCCCAAACAACAGGACGACGAGAAAGCCAGCCTCAAAGGAAACGAAGCCAGGAGTCAGCTACGCCCAAGCGACATCCAAGAAGACGACGACCCCGAAGAAACAAGAGATCCTCGAACAGGTGACAAGGCTATTAGCCCAGCTAATGGCCTAAAGTAATGTGTAGAGAATCTCAAGAAGAAGGCCTGACACATCCATAAAAAGAAGAGTCAGGATTTCAACTAGGTCAGCAAAATAAGTGGATCCACTCTATAAGGTTGTCTTTGGTCGTAATAAGTCGGCTAAGGATTTGCCCCTTATAGAGGCAGCGAAAAAAACACACACAACAGAAGACAAGAAAAAAACGAGAAGACCTCCGAAGATAAAACCACCGGGGTTACACGGCCGAAAAGAAGACAGCTCGACTCCAGCCAACAGCCATTCGGCTAGGGACGAGCTGTACGCGAAAAACGCGAGCGTCGACGATGAGGACCCATCGGATGAGATGGGGGTGGATGGAAGTTGTTCCCCGGGATGCATGTGTTGTGGTTGAGGCGTTGACGTGCCTTGTCGGTGATGTGCTGATGTTGTTAGGTAGGCGCGCTTACATTTAAATACAAATAAGAAATAAAATCTGCTGGTGTTGATCAGTCGCTGTTCCTATGAGGTGCTGATAAGTGTGTTTCGACCTTAAAGCTACCCCATTACCGACGAAAACCTTCTTGTTTTGTGAAGTGGGCTATCAAAAGAGATTTGTAGATAAAGTTGTTGTCAGGCTAGACTGAACAGTCCTGTTGTATTTGTATCAGAAATATTTTAAGTAATTTTAGAATGAGAAAAGGATTCAACTTGTATTTCCTTAACGATTTTGAATTCAAATTATAAAAATAAATATTTAAATAAAAAGTCTGGAGGATTATTACAGGCATATTAATATAAACATATTTTCTAAATTTGTAAAGACATTGTTGCTTCAAGTTAACAAATACACCCAACTTACCAGCGCCTGTAAGTCAGAACTATTAGTTATCTACGAGTTCCAGTTCTATTTTTCTGTGGGTCTAAAGTTAATGTGAAATAATGAGCATTTGCTTAAAAAACGCAGCCCAGTTGTCCCTGCTTACTGAGCACGACGTTACACCAACCGCACAGTGCGACAGCAAAACCAATCTGTTCCATATTCTGTGACAATATACTTAAGATATAAATAGTCCAGATATTACCAAAAGCAAAGGATTACTACAAATTCAACAATAATTGCAATAAATAAACAAAATTATTGTTTTTTGTCCGTTTTGATTGAGAATCTAGTGTGAATTATACAAATCAAATCAAATATAGCCTCGCTGAGAGCGATGTGGGAACTTTCTGCTCTTCGTACATCTGATAAATTTTCTGACGGATTAAATCAAAAGATTTATACTATATCCATCGAACAAACAGAGCGACCCAAACAACGATAGATGCGTGATAACCATGCGCCTTTGCATCTATTGGCTAAAATAAATATGCCTCCATGCGCTGGCCAATTGGATTTAACTGCAATCGGCCGGCGGAATTCATTGTCCATACAGAGTTGGAGAGATCACGTGCACTATGCATGATACTGTTTTGGAACACTCCGTTGCTTGGATGGACAGAGTATAGGTGCACCACTGCCTTTTCATACTTTTCTAGGCTTTACAGTATTATATACAATTTTCCACACTGTACTTTGAGGAACGCCGGCTAAAGTTGAGGTTTCCTTTAATGAAAAATATTTTTCGTGGCCTCGCGCTACTAACTTCAAATTAACACTTTTAACACTTATTTTTGCTTAAACAGGCAAACATTTTCGGCTACTGTTTGAAACGGCTTTTGCTCTGGACATCTTCAAACACACTATCACTGCAGAACTTAATAACTGACAGTATTTCAGAATGTGTCGAAATAAAGATTTCTTTTATACTTATATGTTACCATCAGGTATAAATTGCCATTATTGCCGGTATTTTTCGACCACCTGCAAATAATACATTGCAATAAAATAAAGTGTTTATAATAAGAATGAACCAAAAGTCTTATAGAGTTTTCCGGTAATAATTTATTATTCACCAACAACAAAATAAATAAATACGACCCTGTCACGGCTAATACTTTTATGGCTTTATTGCATGTCATTATCCCATCTCAGGTCTGGTCAGTTTCTTAGATCGTGAAAAGAACTATACTGCTTGTCAAACGTAGGAAGAGACTTTCTTTCTTTCTTTCTCTTATCCTTATGCCTTCTCAGGCGTCGGATTGGAGTTCTTCCAGTACCCATTTTTTTCATTCTTTTCTGTCCCTAGCCAATGCCTTCATCTCTCCTAATGTTTTTCCTTTGTTCTTTCCAATTTCCTTAATCTGGTCTATCCATTTCCTCCTGGGTCTTCCTCTTTGTCTTTTTCTTAATATTCCCATTTCCATAACTTTTCTCGCAATTCTACAGTATTCACCAGCTAACTTGATGTCCCACAAATTACCAACTAAGAGAGACAGAATAATAGTGCCCTGCCTACTCGGCTGCTATTAGTGGTAAAATTTTGACAAACGCCAATTGCATCGAACCTTATCAGGTGTTAGGATTTTCAGTAGCGTAGCGTCACACATTTATTGTTTCTGCTTTGTACAATATAATGTTTGTAAAAATGTCAGCCGTTAATGAAGAAAATCGTAGATGTACTGAAGGACAAACTCGTCAAGTGATATATAGAGTGTTTAATTATTTTAAGACATTAAAAAGTGATGAAGATACCTTAATAAACGTGAAAATTAAAACATCCCAGGCAACAGGTGAGCCAGCTAGCTAGCAAGCCATCACAAGCAAGTTAGCACAACTTATTTTATTTATCTGCGAATTTAATGATCCTACGATTAAAATGTTACGTGCCAAATTAAGCCTTAATTTTTTGGAATAGGTAGTTGGTTTTTTAGTTAAACATTAGCCTTCAACCTAACCTAGAAAATTTTTTTCAAACACGTCAGAAATGGTAAAAACCAAACATTAAATATATTGAATATTTTGAAAAATTGAAAACTAATAGTTATTTATTCTCATTACTACCTGGAAGAAATTATTTAGTTTCTATCAAATTTTAATTATAGTCCGTCCGAAAATATAAGATCCTAACTTTATAATCTTCAATTAGATAAATAACATGTTATTGTAATGGGTACCTTATTGTTAAAATATTATTTATGTACTCAGAATTCAGGTATAAAGCAGATCCGTTTCTATTAAAATCAATATACCAATAATTATAACAAAGAATTGAATATTATTTATTAAGTTAGGATCATATATTTCTGGACGGACTTTACTTTATTAATTGTACAAGTTGTGTTAATTTGTAACAGAAAGCGTATCCTCAGAACTTGCACGGTACTGTTTACAGTTATCGGATGGGCAGCGTCAATAGCTCCCTAGAAAGCATTTAGAACATCAAGTTAGCTGGCGAATACTGTATCTTGCTTCATTTTACTAGGTGGGGTTCTATATAACGTCTCAATTCGGATCTCTATTATTCTCGTATATATTTTAAAGCTGGTTTGGGCTAAACATATTGGTATATAATAATTATTATTGTACAGTGTCTGACCCCCTTTTTTATGTATTGGCAGTATAAAGTTATTTTCCTAGTCTTTGGGAATTTCTTGAGTGACCCATGCTTTCCTGCATATGAGTCACAGCAGGGAGAGACGCGAGTTTTTAAATATGGACACGTCCCTCAGTGCGCAGTGGACAACGGCTAAATTCATCAGTCGTTAGAGGTATACCGACGAGTAAAGATAGCAGAGTACTCTCAGTGGAAGTATCGTTAAGTTCATCAATATTAAATCAATAATTATTAATAATCACTTTAATTGTAAAGTTTCTGGCAAAGTTTTAACAAGCCAAACTAGGAAACTAATTGCAAACGTTAATCAATTGTAAGATTCAAAAAGGATAAAGTATAATAAAACTCGATAATAATTTACTGTTTTCAATACGACGGTTATGTATAGACTGCCCGTTCCAGCTCACTTCCCTTTTCAGACCTCTTAAACCCTTGGTCATGTGTATATGTTACAAGAGATGAGATAAACAATACTCGGTTCAACATTCAAGTGACATCTTCATTAATGGGTCTTGTCTAATAAATGTAATACTCTAGAAATATGAAATGTAACACACTAGGATTTCGTTAGGGGAAAACAGAATATAATCGTAAATTGCTTATGGAAAAGCACGGAATTCAGCAGCACAGGAAAAACTTTCTTGCAAACAACAAAGATTATCGCACATAAATCCGTCCTATAATGTATGGATGAAACGTACATCCACTCATCGCATACACACTCAAGAAGTTGAAGTGTCCATACTAATGAAGGCTGTTATAAGCCTGTGTCGAAAGGACAAAGATTAATTATAGTACACGTGAGCAGTGAGAATGGTTTTATAGAAAACGCATGTCTGAAGTCAAATACAAAATAATGTGATACGAGGGTTGTCTTTCGTGTTGCTTATAATAACATAGTTGGCGAAAATCAACAAATATCAAATGTCAAAATTAACTGTTTAGTTTCTACAAGCTGGTTTCTGTTTTCGGCAATGAAGCACCACATCAGTCGACAATTTCTCGTTGGTTTGGAGAATTTAAACGTGGACGGATTAATCTTAGCGATGATCCAACAACAACGGCAGTCACCCAGGAAAACGTCGATGCTGTACCTGATGCTGATACAAGAAGATCGACATGTCACATATCGTGAAATTGGAGCATCATTGAGCATTTAGTGGCGACATTTGTCTCAAAAGCGAGTCATGTAGCAACAATTCCTCTGCAAGATCAAAGAACTGTTACTGTTAATTGGTACATATCGATTTGTTTGCCGGAAGTAATTGCTGAGTTTGGATAAACCAACCACCAACGACGAATTATCCTCCACCAAGACAATGCAAGTTCTCACCCAGCTCGAAATACAATTCAGTTTTTAAAGCAAGAAAACACTGAATTGTTGTTCCATCCTCCATACAGTCCTGACCTAAGTCCTAACGACTTTTATACTTTTCTAAAAATTAATAATGAACTGCTTGGTCAAAGGTTCCAGTCCCCAGAAGATGCAGTCAACGCCTTCAAAAACTCTTATTTTGAATGTTCCAATGAGTGGTTCCAAAGGATGCAAATATAGCCCGTTCAGTATAAAAACCGTTGCACGTCATCAAAGTGTCGAAAAAGAGACGTTCGTTTATATCATGTCATTCGTTTGCTGCTGTCAATCCACTGTCAATCACTATGATTAGCCTCTCTAAACTCAATAAATATTGAAATTTGTAGGTCGCTTGGTATTAAAAAATATCAATATATGCTTAAAGAAAGGTTTCGTAATTAATTTCATATCAAATACAACTCGTAGGTTAATTATATATTAAACTCAAACTACGTCAGTCGTGCTAAAAACTTTTTATGTTGGCAAAAATGCGCGCTGTTGCCGCGATTAAAATGGTTTATTTCTGGTTCAGTTGATGTCTTGACATTTTTGGGGTTATGTTATATTGTGACAATTTTATATTGCTCATTTAATTTTTCGATTCTTTTATCTGCGTGTTATTAAAAAACTGCAAAGAACTGTGAGTAATTTTTCACAAGCAGTGATGGGTTATCAAAGTTAGAGTCACATCCCAAAAAACGTATAAATGAAATTTAATATTACTGCAATAGTTAATGCATTTACTCCTGATACTATTTACAGCGTGTATGAAACAAGTTTAATATTATACATTATACCCAATCAACTGAATTTATTATATTCTGTTACATTCATAATAATGGACATTTATTTACAGATAATCATGTCACTTTAGGAATGTTACTGCAGCAATTGAAGGAAGAACAATAATTATTCAATGTAGAATGTTCCTGAGTAGTTTACTAAAATATGATACACATCCACACAGACGACTTATGGAACTTTCAAGAAAAATAAACCACCGAATAAACTTGGTTTTATTAATGAATCCTGAATTTTCCAAAATGATGCTGTAGGCTGTTCAAGTCAAAAGGTATGTTACAATTATATAGGTATGTAAATTTTTAGAATGCAAAATCATTTTTATTCCAGATATTTTGTATTTCATGCAGAGAATGAAGATGGTTGTATTGATGGAGCAGAAATTATATTTTTATATGAATCTCAGTTGAGTGATTATCATGGGAAAATGAATGAAGAACATGTTTTTAAATGGTTTGAAAACCAATTACTATTAAATCTTTCTGAACCTTCAATAAATTATGGACAATGCATTTCGATAGTATTAGGTTAATGACACAATATAGAATTCAATCAACAAATGTTGAAGCTGAGCTTATTCATATTTTAGCCTAGTAAGTAGATACAAACTGTATTTGAACAGTGATATAGCAAATTATATGTTAGAATTCAGAAGACTACATAACTAATTTAATACATTTAAAATTCTTACTTCAAATTATACCTAATAGACAATAAATGCTGTTTTACTTTTATTTTTACAAAAATAATAATATAGGTATAATTGAAAAGAATTGAATATGTTATTTGAATACTGCTCTTTCAATAAATGTTTTTTTTTCAGAAACAAACCCCAACAAAATAGATTGTGGATTTGATAGAACAGTATAGTCACAAAGTATCACCTACCATATTTTTAAAAATCCTATTGAGTTAATACAGGGTACTGCCAAGCAAGCCGATAGATGCATCCCAGAAGTTGGTTTGTCTGTGAATCTCTTAAATTTAAAAGATTTCTACTTGACAATTATGGCTCTTCCTTTTTTAAAAAAATAGTATTACAATCTTTCTGGTGTAACTAATTTATAAATTTGCCATGTTTCTTTTTCATAAATTATCCTTGTTGAAAATGACCTGCACACTAAAGGTTCACATCCCAGATGTTCTAAAAAATTTTCAAGATTTATTTCACCAAAATATAAAACAAAATTGTCTACCTTTAAAAAGTAGGTAAATCCAGGTTATCAGAACTTTTTTATTTATAGGATGTCTGTAAACCTTACATCAATCTTTCATATTGTAGTGACAAAATTCTAGAAGCAGACATGTAGGTAATTGTTATTGTAACCTAAAAATTATATTAGATAATATTTTTTCCTTGATACTATATATACATGCATTTTAAATACTAGAATAGTTCCATAATTTCTAACTAATTAAGTGTGTGGTATAAACATACAAATAAAAGTGTTAATTATTTCATACATACCTTTTTAGTGCTAGAAATAATTCCATAGTATTTAAAATAGGAATTTCTTAGTTAGTGCTGTACCTACTGTTAACATACAAATAAAAGTTTTATATGTAACTGAAATTACTCAAAGTTTGTTTGCACACAATAACCTTCAATAACTAAACCTAACCTATAGCCAAATAAAAAGAAGAATATTTGATAAACTTGATTTGACATATACTAGATTCTCATACTATTTGAAGGGCTTGGCAACATAGGCCAGTTATGACAGATGTGGCGTGCAACGGTTTTAAATCTGCTATATGCATTTCTCTTCGTGGAGAATACTTTGAAAAAAATTGTGTTTAAAAGTTATCTACTGTTAAATGTAAAATATAAAAGACAATCCTTGTATTATAGCGAGATAGGGGAGATAGTACTATCGAAGGTCATAACAGACCTTCGAGAGAAAGCACTACAATGGCTAAGCACATCTGTAGTAACGAACGGTTAAAATGGGCTATGAACACCTTTTCACCATTCAAGGCACCGGGAGCTGATGGAATTTTCCCAGCATTGCTCCAGCAAGGACAAGACGAAATTCTACCACATTTGGTTAGGATTAGTCGAAGCAGCTTAGAACTGGGTTATATACCAGAAGCATGGAGAAGGGCAATAGTAACCTTCATTCAAAAAGCTGTAAAAAGGGACACAACAAACCCCAAATCCTTCAGACCAATTAGCCTAACATCGTTTGTGCTCAAAACGATGGAAAAAGCTATTGACAACTACATTAGAGCGGAAATCCTAGAGAGACTACCTCTCCACCCGCATCAGCATGCTTACCGGGCAGGCAGATCTACGGAGACTGCACTGGTACAACTGACGGAGGATATCCGGGGTGCTCTAGACAACCAAGAAGCCGTTGTAAGCGCCTTTTTGGATATAGAAGGAGCTTTTGACAATACTCCTCATGAGGCTGTCAAAAGAGCATTAAATAGAAGAGGTGTAGACAGCACAACATCCAAATGGATGTCGGAACTGCTCACCACTAGAGTAGCAGAGACGAGGACGAGCAAAGACATTGTCTCCATCTGTACAACCAGAGGATGTCCACAGGGAGGAGTAGAATCCCCATTAATGTGGAGCCTGACGGTTGACGAACTCCTGTGTGGTTTGACTGACCTCGGAATATCCTGCCAAGGATATGCTGATGATATTGTCATAACAGCCAGGGGAAAATTCGAAAATACCCTTTGTGGCATCGTACAAAAGGGTCTGAACTATACAAATAGCTGATGTAGGCAAGTGGGACTCAACATCAACCCCACCAAAACCATCTTAATAGCTTTCACTAAGAAAAGAAAGCTCAACCTCAAAACCATTAAACTTAATGGGGGCGAGGTTGAATGGAGACAGGAAGTCAAGTATCTAGGTTTGACTCTAGACAGTAAACTCCTGTGGAACAAACACGAAAAGAAGATTATATACAAAGCAAAAATGGCTCTAATAGTGTGCAGGAATCTTTGGAGTTGTAACCCAAAAATCCTGAGCTGGATGTACACTGCCATAGTGAGACCAATTATCACTTATGGAGCCATTGCGTGGAGTAGTAGAACTAGCCTATTGACAACGAGAGAAAACCTCTCAAAAATTCAAAGACTAGCCTGTATGTGCATTACAGGAGCAATGAGAACATGCCCAACGGCAGCCATGGAATCAACCTCACACCACTACATATGGTGGTGGAAAGTGTTGCAGAAAGAACAAGATACAGACTAAGTAGAGAGGGAATCATTAAAAAAAACCACCTCCTTACTTCTTAGAAATCAAAAAACCTGGGACATGCCACAAGATGGTATGATGAAAAAGTATAATTTTTCAAAGAAATTCGATCGGAATTAAGCAACAAGAAGGAATGGGATCCAAATACCATTACCAGACTTGGAAAGAATGCCATTCAATGGTACACGGATGGCTCAAAAGCAATAGAAGGAACTGGGATAGGAGTGTACGGGCCAGGAACCAAACACTCTGAAAGCTTGGGAAAAACCCCGAGTACCTTTCAAGCGGAAATTCACGCTATAAGAAAGTATGCCCAGTTCAATATTGATAAAGGATATAGAAGGCAAAGGATTATCATAATGTCGGATAGTCAAGCAGCCATTAGAGCACTGAGCTCTGGGCAAACTAAATGAACTAGGCGAGAACAATATAGTCACCTTACTGTGGATTCCAGGAGTCACAGGGATAGAAGGAAATGAAATAGCAGATGAACTAGCAAAGAGGGGGACTGGAACACCCTTTTGGGGGCCGGAACCCTTTTGCGGTATCAGCTCCAATGTAATATTGGGAGAAATAGGCAAAGCCGAAGAGAAGAGAAGATCTGACCATTGGAAAGATCTAGTAGGACTTAGGCAATCAAAGATTCTTCTGGGTGACTTCAACCTGTTGAGATCAAATGAATGCATAAGTCAAAGTAAAACTGCACTTAGAGTTTTAACAGGCATCCTTACGGGACATTGTCGCCTGAATGGGCACCTGAAAAAGCTCAAAATAGTGGAGGAAGAAGAATGTAGATTCTGTGGTATGGAAGAAGAAACCTCTATCCACATAATTGCGAACTGCACAGCAATTCAGAATCCTAGGGCACAACACCTCGGAGATTACTGGATAGAAGAGGGACATTTACCTAAGTTAAAGCCTGCAGATACCCTAAAATTCCTCCGGGAAATAGGACTGAAGGAGCTACTAGTCTCTGAGACTTTCCTCAGGAACTAAGTAGAAGTAAGGGGGCACAATAGATATTTTAGGTCTCAGTGAATGTCACCCCAATCTACATACATTATAGCGAGATAAAAAATAGCTTCAAGAAAAACTTATACCAAATCTACCACCAAATGGCCAAATGTCCAACTACGTGGACGAAATGAAAAAATGGCTTGGACAAAAAATATAATAATAAAATAAATCAACTTCTCCTATAATAAATATTGAATGCATATTTATAAAACCAGTCAAGTTCAAATAAAGCAAATAAACATATTATTGTTTTGACTTTCTTCACGTTTGAACTTGACTTTATATTAAATAACCTTCTTAATTTATATTTATATAATAATGAAATGTTCGAACGTTTTGTTGAAATAAGATCAAGAGAATTTAATTCTCATTTTAAATATTTATTATTATATTGGGCCAAAGCCAAAAGGCATCACATATTCATCGCCTTTAATTTTCAAGTTCGCGCTGCGTTAAAGGTACTAACTAATAAGAATAGTCAAGTGTCGAGGGTGTAGCATGATTTATCTATTCTGTCTGTCATCTTAATGGAACCATGGATGCAGCGAGTGACTGTTATAATGATGCACTTGTATTGCGCGTATTTAAAGGACAAATTTAACATTATTTCAAGTTCATTTAGTATTTGTCAAACGTTTGTGTACGACCGTCAGCACCAGTCATCGGGGTGAAATTCGAGGATCGACGCTTTGTTCGATGACGCGTGAATTATAGGGCTTTTTGTTATATATGCGAAGCCTTTGGAATTGTTTTAGGAAGTACACAACACTGTAAGCTACAAAGGGTGTTAAAATAGGAAGTATAATGAGGGTGGAAATATTATTGCTCAATATTTGTCAGACAATAAAGGAAGTGTTATATATTTTAATTATGGATAAGATATTAAGGAACGAACAGGAAGAAAGAAAGAATCATCGTAATTATTACCATTAGTGGTAAAATATAAGGCACAAACAAAATCACTCTAGGTTCATATTTGGAATGCAGTAGTCGCCAATTACTTAGATGTACTAGACAAGTAAGATAGCGAAAAAAAAAACGTTGCTTTTTCAGTAAAAATAACGCGTTACTAGTAACCTCATTACTTTTTGAAATTGGCGTAACGTAACGGCTTTATTCAAATTAAATTGAAATCGTTACATCGTTACAGTAACGCGTTACTTCAAAAGTAGCGCGTTTCTGCAAAAAAATACGCGTTACCTTTCCTGGACAATGTATGCTAACATCCCATTTACATTTTAATGAGAATATGTTTACTCGTTTTAGAGTAAGAGTAACAAACCACTTCTGAAATTTCTACTTTGACATGTAACATTTTTAAGTTTTTTATATAAGCAAGTAAGCATTGTGAGCAAATTAATATGCATAGGGTTGTTGGATTTTGCCACAGCAACATTATAACAATGTTACCTTGATTTTCGCTTTCTTGTTTTATTTAATCTAAAGGAGTGAGGTGTACTCGTAACTTTTTATTTGTTTATTGCCAAAAGTAACGCGTTTTTAGAATTTCGTAACGCCGAACTGAAAAAGTAACGCGTTACTGCAAATTAAACGTTACTTTTCAGTAACGCCTTACTTTAAAACTAACGAAGTTACAATATGTAACGCGTTACTTCCGCGGAAAGTAACGCAGAATTCGTTACTTAAAAAAAAGTAACGGTAACGAATACGTGACGCGTAACTTAGAAGAAAAAGTAACGATAGAGTAACGCGTTACTTTTTTTTAGTAACGATCCCAGCTCTGTGATATAGAGATATCAATTGTTTCGTATCGACAGTTATTGGATAAATATATTCGAGCAAACGCCCATCCAGTGTAAAGTACTCAGTAGCATGCAAGCTGTAGTAGTTCTATTCAATGTTTTATTAGCCATCATAATGGGTCCTTCAGTTGTGATACTTCGAAGAAGCCATGCTCTAGAGCATCGTTTCTCAACCATTTTTATGAGGCGACCCACGAAAAAACCAAAAAGTTAAGTAAAAAGTCTTGCGACCCCGTCACTATTGGGAATAGATTAATAATAATAAAAATCGAACTGGCAATCCTAGCGAGGCCGAGCTTCATTTTTAGGGAAGTAGTATAGGCCAGGGAAGCAAGTAGGTGCATACTAGTGATGAGCGATATCGTGATTTTTTAATCACGTTGTGAAATGATAATATATAATGTCTTTTTCCACCCCCCAAAAAAGTCTTTTTTATCGTAGGTAACTCGAAAAAGTTCCAATATATTAATTTGAAATTTTTTTTCGTGGTTTGTGACTATGAAAACTCCATTTTACCAAGTTTCATCAAAATCGAACATTTTTTAACAAAACTAAAAATAAAAAACGAAAAACGCAGTTTTTTGCGGTTTTCGAGCTAATTTTGAGGTTATGTGAAAAAGTCACCGATGAAAAAGTTGTAGATTTTTCTAAGATCTACAACTTTTATATCCAACTTTTTTTCTCTAGGACCTAAACTTTGGCCGAAATTCGCAATAATGTCTTTTTCCACCCCCCCAAAAAAGTGTTTTTTACCGAAAAAACGTCGAAATTCGAAAAAATTTCAATATTTTCGTTCGAAATTTTTTTCCATAGTTTTTGACTATCAAAGCCACCTTTTACCAAATTTTCATCGAAATCGAACAATTTTTGACAAAATTAAAAATAAAAAACGAAAAATGCAGTTTTTTGCGTTTTTCGAGCTAATTTTGAGGTTATGTAAAAAAGTCATTCATGAAAAAGTTGTAGATTTTTCCAAGATCTATAACTTTTATATTCAACTTTTTTTCCTAGGATTCTAACCTTTGCCGGAAATCGTAATAATGTCTTTTTTAACCTCCAAAAAAAGTGTTTTTCACCGAAAAAACGTCAAAATTTGAAAAATTCCCAGTATTTTCATTTGAAATTTTTTTCCATAGTTTGTGACTATCAAAGCCAACTTTTACCAAGTTTTCATCGAAATCGAACAATTTCTGACGGAACTAAAAAAGAAATTAAAAATAAAAAACGAAAAATGCATTTTTTACGTTTTTCGAGCTAATTTTGAGGTTATGTAAAAAAGTCACTGATGAAAAGATTTTTCCAAGATCTACAATTTTTATATTCAACGTTTTTTCCTAGAACCTCAGCTTTGGCCGGAAATCGCAATAATGTCTCTTTCCACCCCTCAAAAAAAGACTTTTTTACCGAAAAAACGTCAAAATTCGAAAAAATTTCAATATTTTCGTTCGAAAATTTTTTCCATAGTTTATGACGAATTTTCGTCGAATGAGAGCGATGAAGAGGTCAATATTATGTTCGATTTCGAATATTTCGATTCACTCATTCGATTCATTGTCGATTTCGCTGGCTGTGATCACGTCACGCTTTAGATTTGCTTATAGGAACTGTGACTGACTGTGATTTGTTAGTATCAGTGAAAAAGTAAAATATCTCTCATCACTAGTAAATAGCACAACTATCTTATCTCACTCACATTAAAATTCATTCCTTTAATAAAAGAATCTTTTGTACCTACCGATATGTCGTTTTCAACATGATTAAAATAGTACAGGTTAGTCCAGTAGCAGTTCGCGCATAAGCTTTTATTAAAAATATAGTGCCCAATGAGAAGTGGGGTTTAAAGGCAACCATCTTGTCGCGCAAAGCCAATTACAATCGAGGCGCTAGTTTTTAAAACTACAATTTATATTTATGTATATTTATATTCAAGTAATAATTAATGCAAAAATTTACTTTTATTAGTATTAAAAATTATCATAATTTAAAGTTTACAAAAATGTATTTTATTACCTAAACATTACAAATAGAAGTATTTTTTAACAAATTGGAATTTAAAAAAAGTATAAAGTATAAAAGTATAAAAAAGTTTTTTAGGATAGGATCAATGAAAATTGAAAATAATTGTAAATTATCAATAAAATTTTTTATTTTAAAATTAAAAAACTTTTTAATGTGGTATAAAATAACATATTTTTTAAAAATATAATGTTACAATATTTAAAAAAATAAGTCAACATGCTACATACTAGTAATTTTTTTTCTCAGTTTTAATAATGTACATTAATATATCTAAATCTTAAGAATTTACATTAAATATATAACATTTTAACAAACAGTACATGCTTTAAAATAAAACACACACATAAATGTATAGCAAAATGGCCGCCTTTAGCCCCCTGCGCAACAGATTTTTATTTTGGTTCCAAGGTCAAGCGCTACTGGACTAACCTGTACTATTTTAATCATGGTTTTCAATATACCGCGACACCCTTTAAAAACAAACTCGACCCCCTCAAGGGTCGCGACCCCACGCTTGAGAAATGATGCTCTACCAATTGCATGGAGAGAGTCAAAGGTGGTGTTTATTCCTAAACCAGGAAAAGAAACGTACACCCAGGCTAAATCTTACCGACCGATCAGTCTGACATCATTAATGGTGAAAACTATTACAAATGTATTTGCAAGGAGCGCTTAAGAGGATCCCTCTACTTACTACAATGGGCTTAACAAGCAAGGAAATCAGGAGAAGCTGCCCTGCATAATTTGGTCTCAGGTTTCGAAAGGAGTCTGAAACATAAGGAAGTAGCCCTTGCGACATCTCTAGACATCGAAGGTACTTTTGACAACACATCGTCGTCATCAATAAACAGACCCCTTAAAAAAAGAGGGATTCACAGCACCACATGCAAATGGATAGGATCCATGCTCGAGCATAGGTAACAGTACATAGGCATGATGAAACATACTAGTTGGGACAACTAAAGAATCTCCTCAAGGTGGAGTACTTTCACCACTTTTATGGAACCTAATTGTGGATGAGTTGATCTGCAGGTTGAATGATCAAGGTAAAAAACTGCAAAAAATCCCTTAACAGACAACAAAGTGTCTCTAATATGGATGCCGGCACATGAGGTGAAATGGCGGACCAGTTAGCTAAAGAAGGTTCTAAAGGAGACTTCATAGGTCCGGAAGCGTTTTGTGGAATCACATAGTTCATGTTGGAGGTGAAACGGGGTTTATTAAGGACATTTTATTATTATTTATATCAGGAAATAAGCCTGGAGATTCTTCTGGGTGACTAAAATATGTTGGGAACAAATGAATGCCCAAGTCAGAGTAAAACTGCAGTAAGAGTTTTAAAAGGGGTCCTAATGGACCTTTTAGGTCTCAGTGAATGTCACACCAATATACATAGATACATACATACAAGTCTGGAGATTATCACGATCAAAATTATAGGAAAATTATACCAAATTTACTTGCAAATAGTTTATCTGTTTTTCCTAGACATGCAATTACATTTTAGTTTAATATATACAATTTCAAACTAGGTACTCTTTAAAAATTTCACCATAAAGTGGAATTTTTTTTAATATAGTTTGCTATTCTTTATATCTTATTACTAAACTATAATTGGAACAATTTCACAAAGTACGTATTGGAACTATAAATAATGTAATTATAGTTAAACACAGTTAATCACAATGCAATTACATTCGTTTGCTATCGAAAATATTGGAAAACAATGGATTCTCGGCAATACTAAAATTATTGTAAATAATGTAAGGTATTGTTACCTTCTTACTCGTCCCCTGTCCATGATGTGGGAAAGGGTATATAGCAATGGGTTCGGAGTGCTTTTCGAAAGCAAACAGTGCAGGTTCTATCTCAAATATATATTTATATTATGACGTTTTATATAAATGATGATACAATTAAATAGAATCTACCTTCAAAAATAGTAATAATCAACAATGCTCAAGGCCCCTTTCAAAATATACAGGTTGTCCTAGACTAATTTATCCAGGCTATATCTCTTAAACGAATAGATATTTTCGAATGGGACAAAAACTGATCTATTCCATTTCTAATACACTTTAATATGGCGTAGAAAAGATCATCCACTAAAAATTCATCCCTTAGTTACAACCCCTAACTTTAAATTTTTTAATAGCACCCTGTATATTTTTTTATAATTTTGGATGTGGTCTTCCATCGTCTATTCAAGAAATTTTTCAAAAATAAAATGAGTTCATAAGTAATCAAGAAAATATCAGTTTATTTTTTATTTTTGTTAAATTAATTAAGAAAGACTTAAAGCTTAAAGGAACAATAAAAATAAATGTAATAAAGATTACATGGCTTGAATCACTGCAGGAGTAATTTGGCGACATGCTTGTCTTATGTTTTCTTTTAATTCGTCTACATTTTGCGGTTTTCATTGATAAGCAATATCTTTTATCACTGGCCCTGGCCTGGTGAACCCTTTTCCAAAAAGGGTCCAGTACTCAAAATCTTCCTCTTACTGGATGGCAACCAACAAATAATGAACCAACTACAACATGTAGCACACCTCCAATGCCAAAACTTCAACGTTGGCGCTTTCAATCGTTTGAGTAGAATATATCCCCTTTAAGGGTTTGTGAAAACGGCTTCCAGAACAGGACGGAATTCTCCAACAATACGAACTCCTGTAGAACAAAATACTATACCGTATATTCCACAACTGATTCAGAACGAGAACCTATAAAACCCATCAGGGGATGACTTCCCAGTCATTAACAAAATTCAGATTCTCGTTCGATGCACGTTTGGAAACCAAGCCATCTAGTAGAAAGCACACAGCGGAAAAAAGTGACCGACACTTCCTCAACTTCAGTACAGAATACTACCATAGAGAAACCTACCCGAAACATACATTCGAACTACACTGCTCACTATACCGAGCGTGTTCCGCACAGATCAAGTCATAAAGTGCTACACTTCCCTCTATGTAAGCCACGGCATGTCAAACGAACGCTTTTATCCAAGACACGACTGTCACGGCCAATTGTCAATGTCATCCAATAAATAATTCCACTTTGTAAACAATGGACAGAAATAATAAAGTCTGTATTAAGGATTATTCAAATAAATTTGAGCAATAGATAGTACCACAATACCCCCCTAGAAACGTAAACCCCCTGCCCAAAATAAAGCGTCAAGAGTTGACAAATCAGGTGAACGTGAATCAGGTGAACCTGGAAATTCATTCACAACAATCATTCCTGAACTATCTTCTAGGTAAATAGGTTTAATAAGGGAGTTGATATCTATTTGGTCGTTAAGAAGATTACCTGAATATGTATTTGTCTTTATGTATCTCAAGAGCTTCTAAGAGTTTAAATGAAATCTTTTAGAAGCTCTTGAGATAAATATAATCTAAATCCATAATAACATAAACTATGTTTTTTTACATTTCTATTGTATCACAAAGAAAAATATATGTATGTATATTTATTAACATTATATATTATACTAGTTTTAATTTATAATAACTCGAAATGTATACATTAATATTTATGTAGTACTGTATTTAAATGAAATTACACCAATAAATATCTTCAGAATTCATTTGTATTTTAAATTTTGTTTACATAAATGGAATATTAAAAAGCAGATAATGGACTGTACATTCAAATTTGCCGCCACTTCTTCAAATTAGTTTCTTCCAAACGAAGAGATGGCGCTGAAATTTAGGTTCAGGCCCTAACATTGGAGTGTCATATCTATCCGTATGTGTGTTATCTATGGAATGAAGTAGTGGGCGTTTAGTGGTCGACGACAAGAACGTCATTTATCTCAAAATGAATGAAGAAAGGCTCATTTTACTTGTTGTTTCTAACAAGGATAACATTCTTGAAATTTTTCATATGCCATTCTTAAATATTGAAAAAATTTCTCCTGATGCGTTATTAAATCCGGGAATAGTGTTTCGTATTCACTTTCTGTCTTCCTTTTCCTGCAAATTTCGTGAACTCATTTTCGCTTTTTCTTGATTACGTTCCTCTTCTTCGCAGAGGAAACTATTACGTTTACATCCACCTCCAGCAAAATTTTTGTTGCGAATGGCTGGTGGCTGGAGAAATTTTACCGACTAGTGGGCGTAGGAACTAAAATACGCGTTCCGTTGCCGGCCGGGCCGGTCTAGTGCACGCGAACCTTAATGTGACAGTTTAAATAATTAGCCGGCCCTAAAATCGTTCCCAAGCAGGTAGCAACCGATAATCCTACCCTTAAATTCATCCCATGCTAAGTAACGTTAATTAATTACATAAGTAAATTCGTCCCCGAGCAAAATCCTGAAAAATCTTATCTCGACATTCGATTTACACAAGTACGACAAGGATAATATGAACAACACTACTTGAAAGAGAGAGAAGAATTGTTCGCACACGTCCACAGATAACCAATTTCGCAATTATTCTTAATAAAATATTTTTTGGGGACGAGTTTAGTTGTTTATTTTTGTCGACTCAGGAACGATCTCAAGTATATTATGCTAGGTAAGAAATTGACCAAGAGATTAACTTGGAATTTGGGGAGGAGTTTAGGTAGGTACGTCCAAATAATTGTACCAGCTGATACATAATTTATCAGTGGGTATCAATTAAATTATGTAAATCCTCAGCTAGTTGCACTGGAGTGAGTGGGTAAGTAAATATTCTAAGGGATAATATTATTTTCCCGTTTTATGGAATTTATTGGAAGTACTGTTAAGACAGTGAAATTAAGATTGTAAAGTGTTTTTATCTACGACCACCATTAAAATTAAGCATTTACAAACTCATATAAATACGTGAAATTACATTTTATACATACGTCTAAAGCATGCGAAAAAGAACAATGCTTTTTAAATGGAAGTTTCATTATAACACCCAAAAGAGTGCGAAAAAGTACAATGCTTTTTAAATGGGATAATCATTATAACACTCTTTTTTATTTGTTATTAGATAATGTTGTGTTTTGTGTTCTGTCAAAGGTTCTGAAACTCATTAAGAAGTGTGAAACGTGAATGGTCAATAATTGTCAGAATCTGTCAAAAATTGTTAAATATTTTAAAAAATAGTCAATAATTGTCAAAATTTTTGAAGGTTGTCAAAAATGGTCAATAATTATCAGAAACTGTCAAAAATGGTCAATAATTGTTAAAATTTTGAAAAATGGTCAAAAATTGTTAAAAATTGGAAAATATGGTCAACAATTATAAAAAACTGTCAAAAATGGTCAATAATTGTTGAAAATTACCAAAATTTTTGAAAAATGGTCAAATTTTTTGAAAAATTGTCAAAAATGGTCAATAATTGTAAGAAACTGTCAAATAATTGTTAAAATTTTGAAAAAATGTTCAATAATTTGAAAAACCGTCAAAAATGGTCAATAATTGTTGAAACTTCTCATAATTTTTGAAAAATTGTCAAAAATGGTCAATAATTGTCAGAACCTGTCATAACTGCTCAATAATTGTTAAAATTTGGAAAAATGGTCTAAAATGGTCAATAATTGTTAAAATTTGAAAAAATGGTCGAAAATTGTTAAAATTTTTAAAAAGTTGGCAAAAATGGTCAATAACTATTAAAGTTTGGAAAAATGGTCAAAATTTTTGAAAAATTGTCAAAAATGATCAATAATTGTCAAAACTGTCAAAATTGGTCAATAATTGTTAAAATTTGGAAAAATGGTCTAAAATGGTCAAAATTTTTGAAAATTTTTCAAAAATGATCAATAATTGTCAAATCTGTCAAAATTGGTCAATAATTGTCAAAAATTGTCAAAAATTGTCAAAATTTTCGAAAAATTGTCAAAATTTTGCAAAAATGGTCGATAATTATAAAAAACTGTCAACTACTGTTAAAAATTGTCAAATTTTTTGAAAAACGGTCAACATTTTTGTCAGAATTGTCAGAACCTGTCAAAAATGCTCAAAAATTGTCAAATAATTGTTAAAATTTGGAAAAATGGTCATTAATTGTTAAAATTTGGGAAAATATTCTAAAATGGTCAAAATTTTTGAAAAATTGTCAAAAATGATCAATAATTGTCAAAACTGACAAAATTGGTCAATAATTGTTAAAATTTGGAAAAATGGTCAATAATTGTTAAAATTTGGAAAAATGGTCTAAAATGGTCAAAATTTTTAAAAAAAATTCAAAGATGATCAATAATTGTCAAAAATGTCAAAATTGGTCAATAATTGTGAAAAATGATCAATAATTGTTAAAATTTGAAAAAATGATCAATAATTGTTAAAATTTGAAAAAATGATCAAAAATTTTGAAAATTCGTCAAAAATTTTGCAAAAATGGTCAATAATTATAAAAAACTGTCAAAAATGGTCAACTATTGTTAAAAATTGTCAAAATTTTTGTCAGAATTGTCAAAAATGCTCAAAAATTGTCAAAAATGGTCAATAATTGTTAAAATTTGGAAAAATGGTCATTAATTCTTAAAATTTGGAAAAATGTTCTAAAATGGTCAAAATTTTTGAAAAATTGTCAAAAATGATCAATAATTGTCAAAACTGTCAAAATTGGTCAATAATTGTCAAAAATGGTCAATAATTGTTGAAATTTGAAAAAATGGTCTAAAATGGTCAATAATTGTTAAAATTTGGAAAAATGGTCTAAAATGGTCAAAATTTAAAAAAAAACTCAAAAATGATCAATAATTGTCAAAACTGTCAAAATTGGTCAATAATTGTGAAAAATGATCAATAATTGTTAAAATTTGAAAAAATGGTCAAAAATTGTCAAAAATTTTGCAAAAATGGTCAATAATTATAAAAAACTGTCAAAAATGGTCAACTATTGTTAAAAATTGTCAAAATTTTTGTCAGAATTGTCAAAAATGCTCAAAAATTGTCAAAAATGGTCAATAATTGTTAAAATTTGGAAAAATGGTCATTAATTGTTAAAATTTTGAAAAATGTTCTAAAATGGTCAAAAATTTTGAAAAATTGTCAATAATTGTCAAAACTGTCAAAATTAGTCAATAATTGTTAAAATTTGAAAAATGGTCAAAAAAGGTCAAAATTCTTGAAAAAATGGTCAATAATTGTCAACATTTTTGAAAAATGGCCAAAATTTTCGAAAAATGGTCATTTTATTGTGCAAGCTTCTGTTGGCGGCCCGACGACCGCTTGCCTTTATTTTTGGATTGGTGTATCACTAAAAAAATTAAAAATTAGACGGAAAATGTTCTTATTGCATATTTCTCGGAAGAGTCAATGGAAAGCATCAACGTTATGGTCCCATTATTCAATGTTGAAAACTACCATAAATTTAAATTTTTACATTGATACGACAATTGGAGAGCCATAAACCAAAAAAATCAAAAATTTTCGCAAGGGAACAGATAATGAATTTCTTATGATGAAGGTAGGCAATGATTCAAACACAATTATTAAAAAGAGTGGTTATGTAATATATAATTAAGGGAAATTATTTTTAATGTGGACGTAGATAAAACATTGTATGATACTTATGCGTGAATTACTTTTGCGCACTCGTTTCGAAAAAAGGCACTAGCTACGCTCGTGCCTTTCGTTTTCGCAACTCGTGCGCAAAATTATCACTTCACGCACTTGTATCATAAATAACTATTATTACTGAGTAAGATTTTGAAATTTTGTGTTACAAGTTGTTCTAACGTAAAGTTCAAACAAAATTACCTATTTAACACTATACGCAATTCCCCTCATTAGTTCTAATAGGTGCACATGGTTATTAAGTATTTAACTGAATGTTTAACGATTATAAGTTTATGAAGCTATCAGAGTGGCGTGGTAGTTAGTAACGAATATGTCGTTCCTTATGTTATGCCAACGATGAGATATAAAAAAACAAGAATAATCTTACTTAGCAACCCGCAGGCATTCAGCTAAATCCAAAGCAAGAGGTGCACTACAGCTAGTCACCAATCAGAGAAATTTTTCAAAGTGTAACATAAAAAGAGTGGAAGAGCAGTTAGATGGTGGCTAATTGAAATGTAGTTCGGTTAGGTTAGGAAGACTTACCGAAGGTGGAGTGGCTTTTAAGTAGACTATTTGTAAAGATCCCCTTGCGGGCTTTCCAAGACATGAAAAGAAAGAAAATAGTCCAAGAGTGATTTCCTTTTGCTTCTGGCTTCAAAAATCCGAAAAAAAATTCGTTCAACCTCATGTAGTCAAAATTGCAGCCATCAGAAAGAAAACGGAAGAGAGAGAGAGATAACATAGATTATTGACAGTATGTCAATTAAATGTGTCAGATAAGTAAGTCTAAGCACTTAATTACTGGTCATCAACTGGTCAGCTTGACACTTAGGTAGGGGTAGCCTTGTATGCTTAGACCGTTTAAAGTGAATGAACAATAAAAGAAGAATTTATTATATTGTAAATATGTAAATAAACAATGTTATGATTAAGTTTTATTTTTAAGTTAAAGTTTTAATTTAGTTTTGTTTGTTTTGTTCTTAATATAATAAGTGTTAGCCTCCCCTTAATTTATTATGCTCTGTTTGCTTTTAAGTATAAAGTAAAAAAGTTTGAACCCGTAACACAGCTTTTTTAAAAATAAAGTATAAATGATTTACGAAGCAAAAATTATGCAAAATGTCAAATAAGAGAAAAAGAATATTGAGAAATCATTAAGGTTTAATGAAAGTTTTTCTATTATAAAATACCTAGCATAGAACACGTTTCTAAATTTAAACTTTTAAACGTTAAGGAAAATATTCTAAATCCGTGCCTGTTAATGCACCTACCTAGTTATATTTAGAATCTCGTAAATATATTTTTTCCTAGAGAGGTATGAAGGTCGAATAAGTTTCACGAACTTATACACTATGTGAATGGATGATATGAAATTATAATTTGATTGTTTATCACTGCTAGAGGTGTTTGCGTTGTGAGATCTTTTTTATTTTTAGATATTTCTTCTATTTCGTGAATATGATTAAAAAGGTCGTACGGGTCAAATTGAAATATGAAGAGTTCTCAGCTATTTAATTATTGTGTCATTGTCATTTCAAATTTAATAATGTAAATGTATGTAGATTAGATGTCAAAACATTTTTAGATAATTAAAACTTATCCACTAAACTAAAGGAGAGGCAAAAATGATAAAGTCGAGAAGCTGTAATAATTATTTTCCTTTTACTAATATTTGAGAAGAAACTCAATTTTTCACGATTTTTCCAGTTCTTGAGCTTTTCCACATTTTACAGTTTGCTGACTGCTAAAATATTCTTTCAAGTATAACTTCAAAGACGTTTTCCGACGATAATTTCAACTGTGAATTTCAGATTATTCTAGCTGGGTATTTACAAACCGTTTAAAAAAGGAAACCACGGCATGAATTATTTTAAAGAAATTAATAGTCTATAAAACCGAGGAATCTTGTGGTAATTTCAGAACTTACAATGTTTTGTTAAATAGGATTCAACTCTACGCGTCCCCTCCAAACCAATTGAAAATTATTGATATTATATAACATATTTTTATCATATTGATAGCACAATTTCAGGTAAGCGACCCTAAATCCGCAATAAACCATAGGCGGACATTGGAATTTAGGCAGCATAAAATAAATCAATTGTATCTCAATTCTCCAAAAGCGAATAAATATGGACAATAAGTAGGATATTTAAACGTGGGAACCTAAACATAAAAATTACGCGCACATACTATCTACTTATACTAGAAAATAGTACTCTCATAGGCTCCGCCCAATTGCATCTTGCGCCTTGATTGGATGACAACTTACTTGATTTAATGGGCGGAGGCTACGAGAATAGTACTTTCTAGTATAAATAGAAGTCGTTTTCATGTAATGGTTTATTTTGCAAGTGTATATAATAGATACTTATCTGATTTCTTGTTTATGTATTGGCAGTTTATAAAGAAAGTTTGTGGAATCATGTAGAACTTACTTATTAATTAATTAAATTGAATAATCTAGAATTTCCGTTTCTATTGTTATCACTACCTGGAGTTCACTAAATAGCGTAAATACGTCGAAAGTTAGACGTCAAAAAATAATAGTTCAATACTATTAAACGCTTTACAGAATTAGAAAAATTAATTTCCAAAGAGCAGACCGTCCACTAAGAAGCAACAACTACTTCTCGGGCTATATGCCCCGACAGACATTGAATTACACTTCTAAAGTAAACGGGGTTGGTATATCTGTTAAGATAGAACCAACCATTCTGGTTTGCGATCAGAAGGAATAACATCACTTGTGGACCGGTTTCGGCGTTTTTGCGCCTCATCAGCACAAGGTAGATGCCACTCGTCCAAGAGCTCAAAAACGCCGAAACCGGTCCACAAGTGATGTTATTCCTTCTGATCGCAAACCAGAATGGTTGGTTCTATCTTAACAGATATACCAACCCCGTTTACTTTACAAGTGTAATTCAATGTCTGTCGGGGCATATAGCCCGAGAAGTAGTTGTTGCTTCTTAGTGGACGGTCTGCTCTTTGGAAATTAATTTTTCTAATTCTGTAAAGCGTTTAATAGTATTGAACTATTATTTTTTGACGTCTATAGATCACGCTTTACTTATATGACAATTATTTACAGGTAACTGTAATTAAGTAAATACGTCGAAAGTTATTAATTAAATATCTGTGCTACTTATAAAAATGAAATAAATATTGTAATAAAATATATCTATGATAAAATACCTAATAGGACCTTATTCTTACCCAACTACACTGCACTGTCACGGCAAATGGATCACTTCTAAATATATTTGAATGGTAATGGTATAAGGGTTCTATTGTCTTAGCTACCTGCGGTTCACTATACAGGAAGAATCTAGCGAAAGTTGCTAACTGAACACTTATTTACATGAAGAAGCGCTTACAATTCTGTTTAATTCTTTGAATCACCCTGAAGTGATTCAGACACGTTTTTGAATTTATAATGAGCTCTTTAGCTATCAATATCAGAAAAATACACCATAGCACAAATTTTATATTGCTACCCAAAACACCGTAAATCATTGCCAAAATAAACTGATAAAAGAAGCATGCTCATCTACTCCACTGACAACATCCTCTAAACAGTTTTAGATACTTCATCCTAGTTTACATGATGTTATTATAGTTCTTTCGCCATCAGAAGAGAGTAATAACACCTAATTATGTATGCAAACTACATCAGCAGCGGTGGCCCAAAAAAATCAGTATATTTGTAAATTTTTACCATAAAGCACTAACAAATTTCTTTTAGTTTAGCGGTGCCGACCAGAATACCTGATATAACAATAGAAGACCCTTTTGTAATAAGCGTGGTTCTGGGTTTAATAAAAGGGGTAAGATGAAACTACATTTTTAAGTAGCTATATGTATATTGACAAATTACTTTATTTGGCATAATCAAACCAACAGATTTTAATGGCTAAAAAAGTTATTGATAGTGACATCAAATTAACCTGAATATTTCAGCAAGTTTAGAATATTTTTTAACAAAAAAATATATATTTTGATTTGATCTATTGTTGTACACTGAAAGTCCTACTACAACTTTTGGAATCTGATAGGAACGTAAAATAATAACTTTCTGCTACACACATTAATTGCTACCGTATGTTCATTTTCAAATAGAATATTTTTTGTTATGAAAAAGCAGAATCAATTCAGCCCTAACAAATTCAACAGTAGTTTCCAACATTAGTTGACTGTTCTGTCAACAATTGTCATTTTGCTAACAAATATATTGAAAATTATTTTGTAAAGTATATTTCACAATATTTCGTTGACTCGGTATCTGGTCTTAAGGATTTAATAATAAAACTTTATAAATCCCTCGTTGTACACGCCCATCTACATGGGCGAGTGCGAACAATTCTTCTCTCTTCCTCAAGCAGCGTTGCTCATACTATCCCCGTCGCACCTGTGCAAATCGTATGTCGAGATAAGATTTTACGCAATCTGAATAAGCTACATATTCCGAAAATTGAAAAAAGCGAAACCATCGGGGAATCGAACCCGGTACCCCTCAGTTACAAGCCCTTGCGCTACGACGGTTCCTACCTATCGATGTTCGGATCGGTATTATAAGTTACCATTAACCGCGACTGCGTCTTACATTTTATAATTCAATATTGATTAGTGTGATACAGCTCAGTACGTTTGTTATCATAGGAGATACCGAAAAAAGTGATATATAAAAATTGTAGATATCAGAGGGTAAGGGGTGTTCCATAACTCGATGCAAGATCAAAGTTATGTTTTTTTTTAATGGAACACCCTATATTTGACTACTATATTGTATTGTCATAGGTCCATGACGAGTTTCGAATTAATCTAAGCGTTTAAATTGGGTAAAATTCGAATATGAAGGTTACGTTACAAACAAACAAGTGAAGCTATTATACAGCGTGTAAAAATATGCGCCTTTCAAGATATTGCTTAACATACAGGATGACAGTTTTAAAAAGTAACAAACAACAAAACAAACCAAACTATGAAAAACGTATCTTATTATCGACAACCGTACGGATAACCAAGCAGCATTTGGACGTTGCGAGAAAGTTAGGACAAAAACACACGAGGCGCCTTTTAGACCGCTCGGCTACCGACTGTTATAGCTCGCCCAGTGTAAGTTGGCACTTAACTTTGGACTAGGGATGGCGATCTGAAATCGATTAATCGAATAATCGATTCCTCGGACCGAATGAATCGATTTTTTAAATCGATATGTTGTATTGAATCGATTCAGTGAATCGATATTTCACCCTTGAAAATCGACTACCGATTTTTTTTTGTGTTTTTAGTAGAGCGGCTTTTTTTTCAATTGCCCCGGCAACATCGCAAGTAGTGATGAGAGCGGAACCGCTCGGATCCCAGTTGACTCGACAGACACTGTTGCTTTTTTTTCAAAAAAGCTTATAGGAAACTCTATAAGTAGGGATGTTTGAAAAATTAAGCGATTTTTATATAAATCGATTATTATTTTTTTATAATCGATTTTTAATGATCGAGTAATGTAAATCGATTTTGTATAAATTACGTGTGGATTTTCTAAAACGGCTCCCGTATTATTTATTTACTATTTTTCAAAATGTTGACACCTTTTGACGATTATTGACCATTTCTCAAAATTATTGATCATTTTTAACAATTAATTGACAATTATTGACCAATTTTGACAGTTTTTCCAAACTTCTAGACAATTTTTGACCATTTTTTTGAAATTATTGACCATTTTTTACAATTATTGGCCAATTTTGACAGTTTTTCAACAATTATTGACCATTTTTTAAAAATTATTGACCATTTTTCACAATTATTGACCAATTTTGACAGTTTTTCAACAATTACTGATCATTTTTTAAAAATTATTCACCATTTTTTAACAATTATTGGCCAATTTTGACAATTTTTCAACAATTATTGACCTTTTTTTTTAATTATTGCCCAATTTTGACAGTTTTTCAACAATTATTGACCATTTTTTTTTAATTATTGCCCAATTTTGACAGTTTTTCAACAATTACTGACCATTTTTCAAATTTTAACAATTATTGACAATTTTCAACAGTTTTTGACAATAATTGACAATTAATAACCATTTTTCAAATTTGTCTTAAAATTTTCGATAATTATCGACCACTTTTCAAAATTTTTGACAATTATTGACAATTTTCAGCAGTTTTTGACAATAATTAAGAATTATTGACCATTTTTAACAATTATTGACAGTTTTTAACAAAAATTGTCCATTTTTAACAGTTTTTGACCATTATTGACCAATTTTGACAGTTTTTCAACAATTACTGATCATTTTTTAAAAATTATTGACCAATTTTGACAGTTTTGCAACAATAACTGATCATTTTTTTAAAATTATTGACCATTTTTTTAACAATTATTGACCAATTTTGACAGTTTTGCAACAATTATTGACCTTTTTTCCAAATTTTTTAAAAATTATTGATCACTTTATGCAATTTTTGACCAACTTTGACAGTTTTTCAATAATTATTGACCATTTTTTACAATTATTGACCAATTTTGAGTTTTGCAACAATTACTGACCATTTTTCCAAATTTTTCAACAATTTTTGATCATTTTTTAAAAATTATTGACCATTTTTCAAAAATGATTGACCATTTTTCAAAAATGATTGACCAATTTTGACAGTTTTGCAACAATTGCTGACCATTTTTCCAAATTTTTCAACAATTATTGATCATTTTTTAAAAATTATAGACCATTTTTCAACAATTATTGACCAATTTTGACAGTTTTTCAACAATTATTGACAATTTTCAACAGTTTTTGACAATAATTGACAATTACTGACCATATTTTCATATAATTTTATTTGATTTTTTTTCAATCCGATAAATATCGTTAACGAATAAATCTCTTAGGTTTATTATCGGAATATATACGAAAAGCATGTCCATTTTTAAAACAATAAAAAAAAATCAACGGTCTTTTCGCAGAAATCCATTTATTTTTTATTAAAATCGATTTTTTCGACAAATCTATTAATTTTGAATAAAGAAAAATCGATTTTTATTTTATCGACGATTCTTTTCCATTAATCTCATACATTCCTAATCCGATACTTTGTGATAATAATATAGTAATAAAAAAATAATTGTTATTATTATCGAATTCCCTGAACTTAAAAAAAATCCCCAATTTTACTGATAAGAGATCTCGGAGAGAGATTGTTTATTTAGGGGTAACTTTCTTGTTGTTTTTCAATAAAAAAGATCGATCTATATTTACATTGTAAAAAATACAAACTTGGAAAAAATCGATTTTTTTGAAATCGATCTTTTAGACCTTGATTTTTTTATGTATCGATTCATCAGGTTACGATTCGAATCGATTTAAAAATCGCCATCCCTACTTTGGACTTCTGAGATGCGCGGTGGAACATCCGATCGCTCAAGACTCACAGAAATGATGGACCCCAGTCTCTGTTTTTTCCGCAAACGGTTAATATCGCAGTAATTCCAGTGGCGTTGTAGAATTCCTGTGCTATTTGTTATTAAATACATCTACAAGTTGTCCTCAACAGAGGGTAAAGACACCAGGAAACTAAGTTCCTCAGTAGGTATGACAAAATACTCTACTTACAATACTTTTCCATAAATATATTTGTTATTTCAGTCAAATGTGTTTTCTACTGAAACCCCTGGATTCCTTGTTAAAAGTAAGGTATGAAGGTTACCTGTTTACAATCGGGTGCTGTGGTGTGTCCCTCCAAAAGAACTGGTGGTGGCAGACTATATCCTAGAGGTAGAGGTGTATACAGGTGTATCCGATGTGATGACGGGGTGCAGATGATGTCGATGCAGGAATGAAATGGAGATAACGATGAATAAAATAAAGTCAAAGAAAGAAATACGAAGCAGAAAGAAGAGAAGAAAGAAGAAAGAGACCTAAAGAGGATCTTGTGTAAGTATTTGGTAATAATAATTAAATGTTATGAGGGTTGAGTATAGTAAACTGACAAATTAAACTCAACGTAGAAGTTGTATGGCCTCAAAGTGGTTTCGCCTACGGATGTGGAGACAGGAATTTAAGCTGAGCCAAATAAATATCCACTTATACAAATGGTAGAGCTCCAACAGGATCACTCTAATAAAATTTAAGCTCACTTAAATATATTTCAAAAAATCAGCAAAATTGCTAAACCATGTGGTCTATCACGAACCTCACAAGGAAGAAAAAAGAAATCCCATCTCCTATCTAGGTATGGATGGTGTTAGAAAAAAAGGTATGTTCTTTTCATTTACTTCTTTATTACCAAAGTACTTAACACCAGAGATAAGCTCTGATAACAGAAATTAAAAGAAGAAACTATTAATTGACAAGGAAGGTCAATGATCTTTAATCAGTAGATCTATGAATAGAAAAGTGACATTATGATGAAAGATTGAAATCACTTTGAGAGGATTTATTTTTAAGATTGACAGATATGACAAGATTGTCATCTACTTTGTACGCCATGTAAACAAAATAACCTTTAAGCCTTTGATATTTTTAAATCGGCAACTTTTATGATCTGGTGATCATCCTATGTTTAAATAAGATTCCGGTAACTTTAGAATATAAATATTTGATTATTATTATTCCTACTTGTTGTAAATAATAAGTGGTAAATACTTATTTATTATTTTTAGGAGCCCTTCAGGGAGACGCTTGAGAAAAGTGAATGGATTCCTGAGACTTTAATTGTATTAATCCTACTTAAAACAATCAGGATCTGTTTTTAATAAACTAGCAGTTGGTAGGTACAGAGTTTATTTTTGGATGTTTGAAAGAGAGGCACCAATAATTCTTTGTCCCGTAACAAAGTTGGCTCGAAGGCTGATTGACTAAATAGTCCAACTACCACAAGGCCAACCTCCTAACACCCTCATCCTAACTTATAACTGGATAACTTTTTCAAAGTAGTATTTATTATTGAATTAAACGAAATTGAGGTGCAGTTTCTTTGCAATAAGTACAGATTGTGCCATTGAAATATATAGATTATATGTCAATGGTTTGTGCAAATATTTGAACTACTTTTAAATGCCCGCCCGTGGGACAAATAATAGAAACCAAAAGTTTTAGGCGGGTTTTTATGACCAAAACTGTAGCATGCGGTTCTAAAAATTCTTAGAACGTCGTCTTGTTCCAGATTAGTTCAAAGAAACCAAAAAGGTAAAAATGACCGTCTGTCTAACTAAAAATAACGTTCGATTTACTGACGTCGAGTAGTCATTGGCCCTATCGAATTCGAAGTTTCAACGTCAGATTAAGTTATGAACTGACGTTGTCGGTGAACGTTAATATAAACAACTAAATAATACCCAAAACCGACGTTGATTAAAGTAAACATAATGTCGGAAGTCAGTATAATGTTGCTTGGATAAGCTTTTAAAAACAGTCAGTATAGAATGAAACACACTGTATATTATTATCATTGCCAAATCCTTAGACACAGTCAATTTACCAGTTGTAATTTTTCAATTTAATCAACACACCTCGTATATATTTAAATTTAAGCATATATTTTTAAAAAATAGTTCATGTGGTACTCAATTCACTTACCGCTCGATTACACGCCAAATTTATTCTCATTTCTTTCAACTAGCAAAGCAAAATCATAAAATCACATTCCAACCTACTAGAAGTGTATTTTTTTTAATGTTGTGGGGGCGCAGAGGTTTTAATATTTATTAGCCGCCTTGTAGGCATTGAATACTTTCTTATTTATTCGCCAAAGTACATGCTGGTTTTTTTCATTGCCAATACAAATAAGCAACCACGAATATCACTTTTACAAATCAAAGCGTTTTGAATAGAATTCATTTTTATAATAGTAAAGCTGCTTTAAAGTACTATTGTTGGTTAAAATTTAAATGAATGTTGTTGCAATACATTTATGAGATGATAAAACAATTTTTTTATATCACGGCTAAGTACTAAGCTAACCAAGAAAAAGGCTCACTCAATTTTGTTATGCTTCGGCGTATTGAATTTGCCAAAAAAAAAACCTTTTAAAGGCTAACGGTACGAAATGATAATGCAGTTTGAATGCGTGGGAAACTTACAACTATTAATTTCGTGATAAGAATAATTTTTCTTGATTGGGGCACCTGCAAAGCGCGTCTGAATTTCCGTTGATGTCAAGAATGAATTAAAAAAGGTGGCACTATATTATTATTTAGCTGTAGAATTAGAAAAAATTATTAGATTAGAAAGTATTATTACAGTTTCCTGTAAAATTGTCGTATTTAGTAAAGCGTGTTACCAATATATTAGATATAATCATTGAAAATTATGCTGTGGTACATGGTACCATAGAAATCTGGTTCCATCAAAAGCTACTTTTATTTAATATTTCAAGTTTATTTCAATTCAATATCAACAAATTATCAGTTTTAAATATTAATTCAATAAAAACAGTTACATTGGGGCCGCTGAACATCGGAGTAACAAACTACATTGAAGAAACAGGAAAAATAAAATATCTCGGTATTACAATTGATCCACATTTCAGATGGGATCTAAAATGTAATGATGTAGTAAAAAAAATAAGAGGTCATCTTCCAAAATTTAAGTATTTAAAAGAAATTCTTGAGCCTAAAGAATTAAAAGTCTTATATTACTCATTGGTGGAATCATTGATTTCTTATGAAATTGTCGGTTGGGGCGGAGTGAAAGACTGTTTCTTAAATAGAGTTCATATTTTACATTTTACAAAAATGGTTTTTAAGAATCATCTTTCAAAAAAATATTTTATATCCATCGAATCAACTGTATATAGACGCCCAGGTAAAAGATGTACGTCAACTTTTCATTCAAAAAAATATGGTTGTTTATATTTCAAAGTAAAATTTATACATCATGAACATTCTTACAAAACTAGGGGATATGAAGGGATCGTTTTCCCACGCAGTATGATATTGGGATAGAAATGCTAATTATTTAGTACCAAGAATTTACGTACTGTTGTCTGATGATATAAAAAGTTCAAAGAGTTGCAATTTATTCAAAAATCAAATTAAAAAATGGATTATGGAAATAGTCAAACGATTCTATGGCTATGTAGTAAATCAACCTCTATGATAATTAAAAGTATCCATTTCAGAAATATTCAGGTGTCTAACAGTTAATATGGTACCATCTAACAGTTTATTATAGAACTCGATAATTTACTGGATTTGTCTTATTACAGAATTTGGCAATTCACTAGATTTGACAAAAAACTGATTTGTTCATGTTCATGTTTTACGGTCACAATACAAGTAGTAATAAAAACTACATCTGCGACCTAAACTGTTTATTCAATTTAGGCTAACTATTTTCTGTGTATCAATGTATCTATTTTTTTTGAATTGAATAAATTAGTATTATTATTATATTATAATTATTACTGTTTTTTCGCTACCAAGTAGAGTATGGACGTATGATTGTGTCACAGGAATTCGTTCCAAAAACTTGGGGGATGATAGAGGGGCTAGAAATAATCAAATACTTTCTCAAACAAACACACAAAATTTCGTCAAAATCGGCACAGCGGTTTAAGAGTAGTTCAGTGTGAACTCGATTGCACCAGAACCAATTGTAAATCTAAACCATACTCTTTGATAAGTTCATCATAAATTGAAGCAATTTTTTTTCCGTTGAATTATGATTGAAATAATGATAATTATTGTTATCCTATAATTGTGTACTTCCATCTGAATGTGAAATCCACTACAGTATAGAGTATAGAGTAAAAAGTCTTGCGACCCCGTCACTATTGGGAATAGATTAATAATAATAAAAATCGAACTGGCAACCGTAGCGAGGCCGAGCTTCATTTTTAGGGAAGTAGTATAGGCCAGGGAAGCAAGTAGGTACATACTAGTGATGAGCGATATCGTGATTTTTTAATCACGTTGTGAAATGATAATATATGATAATGTCTTTTTCCACCCCCCAAAAAAGTGTTTTTTACCGAAAAAACGTTATAACTCGAAAAATTTCCCATATTTTAATTTGAAATTTTTTTTCGTGGTTTGTGACTATGAAAACTACCTTTTACCAAATTTTCATCAAAATCGAACATTTTTTAACGAAACTAAAAATAAAAAACGAAAAACGCAGTTTTTTGCGTTTTTCGAGCTATTTTGAGGTTAAGTGGAAAAGTCACTAATGGAAAAGTTGTAGATTTTCTCAAGATATACAACTTTTTATTCTAGGAACTCAACTTTGGCCGGAAATCGCAATGTCTTTTTCCACCCCCAAAAAAAGGGTTTTTTACCGAAAGTACGTCATAACTCGAAAAATTTCCAATATTTTAATTTGAAATTTTTTTTCATGGTTTGTGATTATCAAAGCTACCTTCTACTAAATTTTCGCCGAAATCGAACAATTTTTGACGAAACTAAAAATAAAAAACGAAAAATGCAGTTTTTTGCGTTTTTCGAGCTAATTTTGAGGTTACGTGAAAAAGTCACTGATGAAAAAGTTGTAGATTTTTCCAAGATCTACAACTTTTATAATCAACTTTTTTTCCTAGAACATCAACTTTGACCGGAAATCGCAATAATGTCTTTTTCCACCCCTCCGAAAGTGTTTTTTACCTAAAAAACGTTATAACTCGAAAAACTTCCAATAGATTAATTTGAAATTTTTTTCCATAATTTGTGACTATCAAAGCCATCTTTTCCCAAATTTTCATCGAAATCGAAACATTTTTGACGAAACTAAAAATAAAAAACGAAAAATGCAGTGTTTTGCGTTTTTCGAGCTAACTTTGAGGTTATATGAAAAAGTCACTGATAAAAAATAATGTATTTTTCCACCCCCCAAAAAAAGTTTTTTTTGCCGAAAAAACGTCAAAATTCGAAAAAAATTCAATATTTTCGTTCGAAAATTTTTTCCATAGTTTGTGACTTCCAAAGCCACCTTTTACCAAATTTTCATCGAAATCGAACAACTTTTGACGAAATTAAAAATAAAAAATGAAAAATCCGTTTTTTTGCGTTTTACGAGCTAATTTTGAGGTTATGTAAAAAAGTCATTAATGAAAAAGTTGTAGATTTTTCCAAGATCTACAACTTTTATATTTAACTTTTTTTCCTAGGATTCTAACTTTGGCCGGAAATCGCAATAATGTCTTTTTTTACCCCCCAAAAAAGTGTTTATTACCGAAAAAACGTCAAAATTCGAAAAACTTCCAATATATTAATTTGAAATTTTTTTCCATAGTTTGTGAATATCAAAGCCACCTTTTCCCAAATTTACATCGAAATCGAACAATTCTTGACGAAACTAAGAATAAAATAATAAAAAAACGAAAAATGCAGTTTTATAGTAAATTTTATACCCATTTAGAATAAGACCATCCTTATTTATTATTAATAAATCGGTTGAAACAAAAAATTACCAACAAAAATGAACGTCGTAACTTATTTATTAGATGTCACGTTTTTGAAGTTACGTCAAATTTTGATTTCATGTTAATGTCAGATGGTTCAAGAAGCCGCATACGTTAAGTTACTAAAACGGCTGGTACCTCTAAATAGGTATTAATTTTACTATATGTGTTTTTCGAGCTAATTTTGAGGTTATGCGAAAAAGTCACTAATACAAAAGTTGTAGATTTTTCCAAGATCTACAACTTTTATATTCAACTTTTTTTCCTAGGATTCTAACTTTTGCTGGAAATCGTAATGATGTCTTTTTTTACCCCCCAAAAAAAGTGTTTTTTACCGAAAAAACGGCAAAATTCGAAAAATTTACAGTATTTTTATTTGAAATTTTTTTCCATAGTTTGTTACTATCAAAGCGACCTTTTACCAAATTTTCATCGAAATCGAACAATTTTTGACGTTTTTCCAGCTAATTTTGAGGTTATGTAAAAAAGTCAATAATGAAAAAGTTGTAGATTTATCCAAGATCTACAATTTTTATATTTAACTTTTTTTCCTAGGATTCTAACTTTGGCCGGAAATCGCAATAATGTCTTTTCCCACCCCCCAAAAAGAGTTTTTTACCGAAAAAACTTCAAAATTCGAAAAAATTTCAATATTTTCGTTCGAAAATTTTTTTCAGCTTATGACGAATTTTCTTCGAATGAGAGCGATGAAAAGGTCAATATTATGTTCGATTTCGAATATTTCGGTTCATTGTCGTTTTCGATGGCTGTGATCACGTCACGCTTTAGATTTGCTTATAGGAACTGTGACTGACTGTGATTTGTTCGTATCAGTGAAAAAGTAAAATATCTCTCATCACTAGTAAATACCACAACTATCTTATCTCACTCACATTAAAATTCATTCCTGTAATAAAATAATCTTTTGTACCTACCTATATGTAGTTTTCAACAGACTGACCGCGACCCCCTTTAAAAACAAACTCGACCCCCTCAAGGGTCGCGACCCCCCGCTCGAGAAACGATGGTTTAAATTAAATAATATAATATAATATTGTATCTTATTCAAATCAAACCAAAATACAATTAATAATTAAAAATTAGATATTAGTAGGCAATTCAGCGAAGGTAAGCGAGAGATTATTTCCAGAAATATCCCATGTTGTTCCCTATACCTTTACCTTTGTGGCAATAAGACATGTGGTAAAGAAAACGGGAACGGTTTTACCTGCTCCTCAAAATTTAAAAAGTACAGAGTGTCTACCTTTGTGATGGCAAGTACAAAATTATCTTGTTAGATTATTAGTTTTTAAATAATGAACATGTTTTTTCGGTGAAATAGATACGAATAGGTTTACAAAACTTACAAAACCGGACATACGGTACTTTATTCTGAAATACCCTGTATATTAAATTACATCTAAAAAAAAAACTATATTTAATGGGTACACAAAGCAGTTTTATATTGGTTTTGATATGTCAAATTTCTTTTGCTATAAAATGTTCCAAATTAGGTACTAATGCAAATAAAAGTAGGTACTTACCATCAAACAGAAGGATTTTTTATATATAAAAAATTGTTATTTGGATAGGTAGGTATGTAGGTTGAGTTCTCTTCAGAGGTTTTAATGGCTTTTAGTTCCAATGAACAGAACTTTCTTTCATTTTAAAACGCAATCAAGGTAGGCAGGTTATTATGCAGATAACAAGAACAAATTGCAATTCTATATTTGAACATCCTTGCGCAATAATGTAGGTGTCAAAAGGTGTGACTCACTCATACCGGTATACCGAAAAATTAAGAAATCTAAATTGTCTCAACACTTATTTATAAATCAATGCTTTTTATGATAACAAACAGGAAATATATTTTTGGCAGCTGAACGAATATATATGCAAGCTATACATAAATATTTACACGTAAACAAAGAACAAAATGTTGGCCCACGTAGATATCGCTCTAAACGACTTTTTCAGATTGTTCGAATTTCGTAGATGGAGAACCATGCCGTGGTTCCTTTATGCTAAGGATACTACGACATGTATCACTAATAAACAATACTTTACAAACATAAACTTACCTTACTGTAGGTATAAAAAAACAAGCACACAATTTAAAGTACATCACAGAACACAGTGTAAAAAAACATACAAATCGTTAAAATATAGAGGCACTTAAAAGCATAAGAATAACGTTAAAAAGTTAAAACCTATCTCGAAGCCGGTGCAAGACTGAGAAATCGGGTTGGGCAACGGATTACGCTTGCGCGCTTTATCGAATCAACAGAGAGGTCGGAAAAGACGTATAGAGTTGGGATTATTTGTAACGGATTCATTGTTAAAAATAACGTTTCTATGTAACGTGATCGTACTTATTGTTGAGGGTTGTTTTCGGAATGGAAAATTACAGTAAATGTAAATATATACCGTGGAATTGAGAATTTTGTGTGTGTTGTGGGATAAAGATGATTTTTATCAATTATTGCTTTAATTTGTCATATAATTTACATCAATTTCTGTGTTGTTTTTTTAATTAATTCTTAGACAGGACGAGCCATAGGCGAGTCCTGGAAGTCTGCGAGTACGAAAAAACAGTTTCCGGGCGTGTTGCGTACATTTTTTTTCGGCAACCGTGTGGTAGGTATAACAAATCAATAAAACACGTTTCTTTGTAATATCTAAATGTACTTAAAATGGCGTCGATAAACTATTTTAGTGTTTTTATTCATAATTCATTGAATAAATTGAATGAATGTATAAAAAGGTACATTTTAGCCTGTTTCCGACCACCCGTCGCAATTCTCAACCACTTTAGAGTTGGTTCTTGACCGCTTCAAAAGAATAGGATTTTAGATACCCATACCTAGATCCTTTATAAACCAGGTGCACCATGTATCTTTTATTTTACTTGCTCAAATGAAACAAAAATTAGAACACAAAACAAAATATACACAAATTCTGAGATGATTTTTTTAAATGCTAACGATTTCTTATCATTGGTCACATTTGTAGTCCTTTGAAGCAGCAATAGTATAAGGGAGGTTATAAAATTCGGTACATTTTTTGTGGTACCATTTATCACAAAACTCGCAGCCTATATTTTTATGGTCCTCTTCCTCTCTGTCACTGTTCAAATAACATTTACACATATAACATGGTATATTTTTTTTGAAGTTTTGTCACTATCTGTTTTCTTTTGCTTCATTTCTGTTGGTACCTTATTTTCCTTCAAATTCCTTCTCTCTCCTTTTCTTTTACAAATATCCATTTGCTTTTGAGATTTTTCTGCATCTTTTTTTTCTATAAAATTCTCGCCACTCTTCGGAGGAAATAGCACTTGGAGCTTTATCGTCTGTTGTTTTTCTATTCGTTTTTTTCTTTTGATGGAATCAGGATATTTAAGATGAGTTTCAAATGCATTAGTAAGAGGAGGAAGTACTTTCTCTCCATTGTCATGATTTGAATTATTATTATTGTCAAATAATTCAATATCTTGATTGAGTCTGCGTTTATGATACATAATGGTTCGTCGGTAATTGGTTTACTTAATGGTTCGATGACTTTAATTTGTTTAATAATAATTTTCTCTTCTTCATCATTGGTACACGAGTGGACACTTTCTAAGGGTATCAGGGTTAACCATAATTGACTTATTTTGGGTGTCAATATATGTGTTAACAACTTGATCAATGTCGAGATCTGGGTTCCTGGACATTTGAGCGTTGATAGAAAATTCTTTGTTTTGAATAATATCGATTTGGGAAATATCTATGAGGGTTGAGGGTAATTGTAAAGAACACAACCTTCTCGTATTTTGAGCCAATTTTTGAAGAAAACTGTTTAAAATTACTGTAGAATGCGTTTTTTTCAAGTTTCAGTCAGCACACAAAAACGCAACTTGCTATTCTGTATGAATTTATGTTGTTTTTAAATAAAAAAGTTAAAAACCAGCAGCGTTATCTCAAAATATATACGAAGAGAGCAACAGTACCTAGTATTAGAAATAAAATTATCTTGAGAATCTTACAACATCGCAATTATTTCAAAAATGACCATCGTTTAATTTATCGAGAAAAGCAAGGGAACTGATTGAAGAACAATGTTGCCAAACATGTTTTTAAATCCAAATATAATGAAAAACATATTTTATTTCAACAAGACAAAAAACGTAACAGACTTTTCAAGAACAAGGTAATAATTAATTGAGACGTCAACAAATCAATACTCAGTTTACGTTTACGGAACTTGAAGCAACAGGAGCAGCAGCTATTACCGACATATCCAGTCAAAAATTTTTCTTACATAAGGATTATTCAACATACTCTGGCAAACTGTATGCAATATCTAAGGCACTGCAACAAATTCCTCATCAAAACCAAATGAGGGCAGTTATCTACACCGATTCACTTAGTGCAGTGGAAGGTATTCAAAAATTGTACCCTAACCATCCCATTTTAGCCCAAATATAAAAAGACTGGCATTCCATACAAAATTCAAATAAGGAGGTAAACATTGTTTGGATACCATCACATATCGGAATTTTGGGCAATGAGAACCAGATGGCCAAAAAAGCATGTACAACAGGCAATCTACAGGTACAATCTACTTCAATTCCTTACTGCGACCTCTTAAACTGCATAAGCAAGCACTCTAGAGAGAAGTGGATTGAACGATGGAAAAAAGTGAAGAACAACAAGCTGCAAAAACTTAATCCAGATTTAATACCAAACGCGGCAGACCCAGCAGATCGGCGCAACCAAGTAGTCCTTCACCGTCTAAGAATATGACATACGAAATTAACTCACGAACATTTGTTGAAAAAGGAACCAGCGAGTACCTGTTACGTCAGTGACCTGCCAATGACCGTCGAACATATAATTGTTGAGTGTTCACTGTTTCAAGCAGAACGAGAAGTGTCAAGTGAGTTGAAGTGTGCATTAGGCAAGAAAAACTATACCGGGACAATCAATTTCTTAAAAGCGATAAACTTATTCAAGCAACTTTAAATATTTCTCTAGTAATATACAAATTTTAACTTTTATCATACTGTAAACCAATGAATAACCAAAAAAATACTATTCCACCGCTAATAACCTTTCATGGTTGATGCGGGTAAGTGAAATTTAAAAAAAAATTCAATACTCGGGGCAAGTAATTTTCACTTTCTTGAAAATTGGGGTGGCCGAGTTTACATACCTGAAATCAGGTACACAATTTTGGCCGGCCGAGAAGTGTCGTGCTATTTGCGTACAAGGATTATTTAGTGCTATCTATGTACAAGGGTCGGTGATTTGATACCGGGTAGCAAAACAAATTTCGGCAGAGTGCTATTTGCGTACACCTAACTGAATAAATCAATTTACACAAATCTATACTATACATACAGATGTAGGCAGCAATATAGAGGGAAATCCTGCTTCCTGTTGCATTTGCTTTATTGCAAAACAAAACTCGGTCAACCTATTATAAAAAAACAGGACTAACCGTAATCCAATATCGGTTACTATAGATTTTGAAACCACTGTTATCTTCTTGAAGTGCAGAACTAACAAAATAATAATATTTCAACACTACCAAATATAGATAAATAGTCGCGTCATGAGCACAACATACTATAGCACAGAAATACCTAGGACTACATTGATAAGTGTACGCAAATGGCACTCTGCGAAACTTCTTTTGGTACCTGGTGTCTAACCGCCAACCCTTGTACGCAAATAGCACTATTTTGGCCGAGATAACATACTCATTAGTGAACATTACCTGATAATCGGTCCAGTTTACAATCGCCGGTATAGCTACCCTTTTTAGATAAAACTACTAGAACTGTATAATGTGCAAACTCGTATTAGGGATGGTTCTAAACTAACATATCAACATTTTTGACGATATGCACATGTCACTTCCGCCAATTCTAGAGCCAAGCAAGGAATCGTTCTATTATCATCCCCTTCCAATTGTTACAGTTCTTGTGCCGTCCCAAGAACGATACATAATCAGT
The DNA here is from genome assembly GCA_947563755.1 of Lochmaea crataegi. Taxonomy (NCBI): domain Eukaryota; kingdom Metazoa; phylum Arthropoda; class Insecta; order Coleoptera; family Chrysomelidae; genus Lochmaea; species Lochmaea crataegi. The sequence continues at coordinate 26,480,187 of OX387425.1, forward strand.
TGGATCTCGAAAGAAATACAGAACTTGCGCTAACGATTCTATCGCCAATTGGAATAAACCTAATAATATAATCAATAGTAAGGTAGGTCGCTCCAGAGAAATTAAGAAACAGCAACATCTAGTGGGCACATTAATTATCTTTATTTACAACTATTTATGAAAGGACGTCATTGGATCTCGGTGGAAAGTTTCATTTGTGTGGACGTGTCGACGAGGCATCGGTACTACATCCTACATCGGCATGCTTGATATACGAGGTACTGAAAGGTTAAGTTGTGTTTTTAACTATCCGGTGTTGCGGTGTGCGACTCATCAGATAGTTGTGTACCACATTGAACAATCGAGCTGTTGTAAACCATGCGACAGCGACATTGCGACGTCGCCAGTCGTCTCCGCGGCAAGCCAAAATCTCACAAATATCGGATTCCCAGTTCATTGAACAACTAATAGACATATAACGATCTAATCAGGAAAAGCTCTTTGAAATATAGGCGCTCGGAGGAGGTAGGAGTTTTACTCACTCGAAGACATTATTTCAAAATGATACAAACAGTTCTGCATGATTTTTTTACCAACATGTGCGTAGGTGTGCAGCATCCGCGCATGACATAAAGTTGCACCGCCACCGCACCAAGCCAGGAAAGGCATAAGTAGCGTCCACATGGGCACATACTGAATGGAATGGTGTGGGACGATCGACAATGTCGATCAAGTGTAGACGTGTCGCACGACATTGTCGAACTATATCGGGTCGAATCAAACGCAGCCCGAACCAAGTCGGTACATATCAAAGAAGGTCGAATTGACATAAATAAAACTGTTACGTAGTTAACGTAGTTACCGTTAATTTTGTCTGTTGTGCAGAATGTGTTCATTTGTTTTTGATTACCTACCCACTCTTTTATTGTGTATTTTGTCTTATGATGAATTGGAGTGAAGAGCATACAATGTCTTTTATTGAAATGAGTTTACTAGATCTTTTCACAGGTTGAGATAAAATATAATCTAGAAGATTTCTGAAACTCATAAATTCAGAATTCAACCTGTGGTATTATCGAACTCTATGTATAATGTCAACCTTATCTAAAATTGTGTGTAGCAATCGCACCCGGATATTCAGCAGTTTCGGCCGATTGTTCGCAGAAACGGCAATTATTTTCGAGTCATACCTCACGGGACCAATCGTACGTAACAAAATTAAGAACCTTTTTAGGTCTGGAAATCTTAAATATTCCATATTAAAGTGCTAGAGAGTGTGTGTATATAACTTATTCTCCTATTACGGATACTCAGATTTTTTTTTTCAATTGGCAGATAGAGACTGATTTTGAACAGTATGTTTCTTACAGAATGCATTTTTCTACAAAGAACTTAACTACTACTACTACTTCAAAAATATGTAACGTTACAAAAAACGCAACAAAAAATAACGATTCCATCTCTCTCATCCTCAAATACAGTGGCTACGTGATCCGTTGCGTGCCGATGGTTCGGCAAAAATAAAAATTAAAAATTTTGCTTTGCTCTCTATCTATAAAGGTAATGAAAATTATAAATATCAGTTAGTTTGGTTCATTAACAAGTAATTTGTATACATAATACCTACAATGTCGTTCGCTAATAAGTTTACTAGAAATATAGTGTCCTTACCTATGTTAATATTAGCCATTTCTAGTTATACTTAATTATATAGGGGAATCGGTGTTGCCAAATTGTAAAAAAATGTCTGCAGCTATTGTGAAATAGAAGATTCAGATTTTTACTAGATTGGGAGCTAAATATTAAGAGTTATAAGAACCAAATAAACAATTTTCGTGAATTATAGTAACTGATATTTTTATAAAGTATTTATAAAGGTTACACAATTATATAGGGAAATGCTTTGAAGTTTTATTGCAACACTTATAGTAAATTAGGTTTATTAGGGTTTTATGCCATTACTGTAAGTTCTAGATTTATAATGAAGAGTTGTAACTATTTATATAACTGTGTTATAAAACTTGAAGTAATCGTTACCTCAATTTATATAAAAAATTTATTTAAGGTTTGCCGTTACTTCTGTAATAAAACTAATGGTTTCTGAGTTTTATAATAGCATCGTTGTTTGCCTTTTTAAAACTTAAGTTTTTTTATAAATCAGTTATGAAACTTTTAGTAACAAGTTCTTATATAATTATGTTATGAAACTTTGGGTAACTGATATTTTCTCTTTGTGTTCTTAGTAAAAAGTTAACCTAAAATAGGAGTGGTCTGAATCGTACTTTATTAACTGTGTAGGTTTCTCCATAATAACACAAACAGTGTCAGCATCTTCTGTTAAATTTAAAAGTACCACTTTCGTTAATCGACAGGTATCTTCCAGTTCTACTTTATCAACAAATGACACAGAAAAGAAAAGTTTTGATAATGAAATTGAGACCACTGCAAACTCATCAGTGTTTTCTGAAAATAATGAGAATGCTAATGACAATGATGACTATAGAATGAAATGGCTAACAGAATTTGAAGATGCAGAACAAGATCGTATTCTTGATGCAGAACATGTAGAATTAAAAGAAAAAAATGAAATATTTATAAATGATTTGAGAAAATGGGCAATTAAGTATAATATTCCACAGCGATCTTTAAACGAACTAATAAAGATTTTTAATGATGATGTGCCAAATAACAATTTACCATTAGATCCCAGAATATTGTTAGGAACACCGACTAAAATTACACTTCAACAAATGGGTGAAGGCCAGTATTGTCATCAGGGTTTAGAAGTTAGTTCAAAAAAAAAATGAAGATTTAAACAAATTAAATTGTTTTATTTCATCATTAGTATGGATCTTCATCAAGTAAAAGCCTCATCTATTCAATTTTAGAAGATTCCATAAGACAGTGTTATGAGATCATTAAACATTTAACAAATATAACTATAAATATAAACATAGATGGTCTTCCTATTTATAAGAGTTCAAAGGATGAGTTTTGGCCCGTTTTATTTAATATTTTGAGATTCCTACTCTACATCCCATGGTTATTGGAATTTATAATGGTAAAACAAAACCACCAAGTTCTTCAGAATTTCTTGGACCATTTGTTGAGGAAGCAAAACGTATTCTAGAAAATGGCATTATGTTGGAAAATGGACATAATATATCTGTGAAAATAAACGCTTTATATCTGATTCTCCCGCTAGAGCATTGATTAAAGGTAGGTACCTATATGCAAATCACTATTCAAATAAACAAACTTAAATATTTTGGGCATTGCCAATTTCAATGATCAACATGGGTGCACAAAATGTACAACTGTAGGCGAATATTCATACATTACTAATTGTAATATATTTCCAAAGACTCAGTGTCCACGAAGAACAGATGCTAGTCTCTAGTTTGAACAATTTTAAACATTGTATTTTGTCTGACTCAAGACACCGACACAGAGAGATAAGTAAAAATGTGTGTAGTAAAGTTTTTCGAGGTTAAGTTCGTCAAAATTTCTTCTTTTTCTTCTTTACCGTTGAATATTACCACCAATAGTTCTCTAACCATCACTTGTGGTGTGCTGTGACACTCAACTAACACTTAAGAATTTATAGTAGTCTTAAAGTTTTATAGAATCACCATTTATGGATATACTATATAGTGTTACTTTAAGTTTTATAGTGTTAGCGACAGTAATTTTGTGGTAATTTTTATAAGAGTATTGGTTGTATCCGCCATTATAATTTTCTAAAACGCAGGTATAAACAGGAATAAAAAATTAAATATTTAACATAATTTTGGAAAACTGACTTCAGATTCGACTCTTATTTTACATTATATAATAACATATGATTGATTCCGTTTTATGAACAACTTTAAAAAAATTTAAAAAATTAATTTTTAAAATTTAATAATAATTTTTTTAATAATACATATTTGAAAGGCTAATGAATTTTTTAGAAGTGCCTTGCTAACATTTACAGTAAAAAATGAATGGCAATATAATTTTGGTGTAACCTTATGTGTGGAAATAATGTGACAAGTATTAAAGTGCACATAATCACATCATCCATCCTAATATCATATAAACATGGAGACAAAAATGAATTACTATACTGCCTGATGTTTAAAATTGTGGAATTAACGAAAAGAAACATAATATAATAACTAATGTAAGCTAAAAAGAGAAAACACATATTAGAAATGTGACAGATGGCAGCTTGACAAAGAAATAATTTAGTAATTGTAAGGTTACCAACATATAGGAAAATTTTATAAGAGTAACCAACTCAGTAATAAAACTAAATATCATTCCAACCTCTTCCTAGAAGAAGTTTTATAGAAAGTTTTATAAAGGTACCGGTAATATTTCTGTTACTTTTATATATATATATATATATAGTTATAGACTTATAGGTTGTATAACGTTTCTAAATAAAGGTGTTCGCAACTCTTATAAATTGCTCCATTCAAGTGTTGTAAAGGGTTTATAAGAGTTACAGAAATATTACTATGCTCAGCTTATATAAATTACAGTTTTATAAAATACTGACGGTAACTTTACGGTTACTATTATTTAAACGAAAATGTTTATTGGAAAGTAGGGAACTAAAGATATGAACAAACATTGCAGTGAAATGATCACCCGATTAGACTTCTTTTTATGGAGTTATTTAGAATCTTAAATTTACACTAACAGACCTGACAACCTGATATTTGTTTATTTATTTACCTAAATGAGCTCTTTAATTACAAAAAAATTTCCTCCTTTCATAGTAATATATAATACAATTATTTATCACAAACTATTTTTGCATATACCTAGAACTTATCAATAAGATGGTATACAATAATTAATAATGCTACGGTCGTTTCTGGTAGACTGCCTATTGCGTGTCTAAAACAAAGTTTCGTATCGATTTATATTCACCCTTATTCAATAAGACTTTATTATAGTTAAACTCAACAACTCTTTGTCTATATCCCATAGAACTGACTAATCTCGGCTGGATGAGTGTATTTGTTTTTTATTAAATATTCAATGTATTTTAATTAATTCAGTAACAGACTGTTTGAAATAGACTGAGAGTAATAAAACCTAATTTAACTTGCAAAACCCTTACCAGAATTTTAAAACGATTTACATTATAATTCAAATCTTTATCCTTTTATTTGCCTACCCAACCCTGTACAACGCCGGTATACCATACAAATCCGATCCTTCGGGTCGCTTGTAAATGCAGGCGTAGTAGGATGTCAGTAGGTATGATATTAAATGATAATCAGGATTGCGACAAAGACTAGCCATATAATACAATATCAATTAATAATAGTACGTCAATTATAATAATATTGTTATGTCAGACCTGTACTGAGGATATGTAGAGGTTCATAAAAAGAAGACAAGATGACTTAATAATTCAAAAAACCACCTCAATTATATTTAAAAGCAAAAATTATCGTGCAATTGAACCGTTTTCCATCCTCTTCCACTCAAAAACAGGCAAAAACACATAGGAACCCTGGAACAATGTAAAACACACTGCTACGTTATTTCATCCAATTACTCGTAATTTCACGTGATAATTCTCCCGAAGGGTCAATGGAACTCGGAATCACTCAAAAACCCTCAATTTCACAATGAAGAACACAAGATAATTAATAATTCACAAATCCACTCAAATATATCTCAAAACAAAAATTAGCGTGCAATTGGATCATTTTCCATTGTCTTCCACTCAAACACAGTCAAAAACACATTAGAAGCCAGAATAGGGTTTAAAACAATGCAAAAAACACAATGCGGCGTTATTTCTTTCAATTACGCGTAATTTCACGAAATAACATTCCAAAAGGGCCAATGGCATCGGAATCACTCGAGAACCCTCAATTCCACAATAAAGAACACAAGATTACTTCCATCCTCTTCCACTCAAATACAGACCAAAAAACACTGAATACAGTTTAAAACTATCGAAAACGCAAAATGCGACGTTATTTCATCCAATACCACACACTTTAACGTAATAACACTCCAAAAGGGTCAACGAAACTCGGAACCACTCAAAAACCCTCAATTCCACAATAAAGAACACAACAACATACATCATCTAGAACAGGTATCATAAAATCTAGAAATGTCATCGAAAAGTCTAGCAATGTCATCGAGAAGTCGAGAAATGTCATCGAAAAGTCTATACTATATCCATCGAACAAACAGAGCGACCCAAACAACGATAGATGCGTGATCAAAGTGTGCCTTTGCATCTATTGGCTAAAATAAACATGCCTCCACGCGCTGGCCAATCAGATTTAACTGCAGAATTCATTGTCTTTGGTACATCCATACAGAGTCGGAGATATCACGTGCACTATGCATGATACTGTTTTGGAACACTCCGTTGCTTGGATGGACAGAGTATAGAAATGTCATCGAGAAGTCGAGAAATGTCATCGAAGTGTCGAGAAATGTTATCGAAAAGTCGAGAAATGTTATCCAAAAGTCGAGAAATGTTATCGAAAAGTCGAGAACTGTCTGGATCAGGTGAAAAGTATAAATAGCGGTACAATAATTGACATTAGGGAGTTGAGTTTCTAATGTTTCCTGAATTTGTTTAGGCCTTTCATAATTTCTACATCTGCTTGCCGAATCCTCTCCTCTCCTCTCCTCTCCTCTCCTGTATTTCCTTCGCCTCCTCACGTTTTTCCTTCTCTTCTTCTTCCTCCTTTTCGCGACTTTCCTTCTCTTCTTCCTCCTTTCTGCGTATTTCCTTCTCTTCTTCTTCCTCCTTTCTGCGTCTTTACTTCTCTTCTTCTTCCTCCTTTCTGCGTCTTTCCGTCTCTTCTTCTTCCTTCTTTCTGCATATTTCCGTCTCTTCTTCTTCCTCCTTCCTACATCTTCCCGTCTCTTCTTCCTTCTTTCTGCATCTTCCCGTCTCTTCTTCGTCCTTTCTGCGTCTTTCCTTCTCTTCTTCCTCCTTTCTGCGTCTTTTCTTCTCTTCTTCTTCCTTCTTTCTGCGTCTTTCCTTCTCATCTTCTTCCTCCTTTCTACGTCTTTCCTTCTCTTCTCCTTCTTCCTCCTTTCTACATCTTTCTGTCTTTTCTTCTTCCTCCTTTCTGCATATTTCCCTCTCTTCTTCCATCTTCAAAAACCATGCTGGGGGTCAGGAAGTATCCATGTCTTTATCGTAAATGGAAAATCTAGTATTTACCATGAATAGATACTTTTTCTATCCCACCGCTTTCACCAAATTTACTCCTTTTACTTTCTTAAACTTTCTTTATTTCTACAACTTTAACAATTAACAATTCAATAAAAATAACGTCTCACTATCAGAACACAGAACTCCAATTTCTCAAACTCCCTAAACTCCCCGATGTCAACTGTGTCGCTTTTTATTCTTTTCACAAGTTCCAGACAGTTCTCGACTTTTCGATGAGAGTACTAGATGATTCCAGAGGTATGTCTTATTCGACGAAAGTTATCCGTTCTCAAAGTGTTTCCAAAAAAGATGGTGGCGACATTTGTCTCAAAAACGGATCATGTAACAACAAGCAAGATCAAAGTACAGTTACTGCTGAATGGTAGATATCGAATTGTTTGCCGGAAGTAATAGCTGAGTTTCAAAAAACTAGTGATGAGCAAAGCAAGACCAAGACTTGGGACAATCTAGGTCTTGGTCTTGCTGATCCAGTCTTGGCCATGCTCAAATATGTCCGGACTTAGTCTTGGTCTTGCTTATTTAGTCTTGGTCTTGCGTATCCAGTCTTGTTCTGGGTCATTTTATCTGTCTTATTTTATGGTCATAATTATAAATTTAAAAAAATTAGTACTTGAGAGAAGTGAAAATAGAGAAAAAAATTTAGTTTCCCTCTATACTTCAACCATGTCTTTTCCAGACTTTATGACAAAGAACATTCTTGTAGATCCTTTTTATTTTCAAACAGTGGTATTTAAAAAAAATTTAGTTACGAGGTTTTCATAGAAAGGGGACGATACGCTCTGAAGAGAGGATTTTTAGTTCAGTCTTGGTCTTGCATATTCGGTCTTAGTCTTGGTCTTGCTAGTCTAATGATAATCTTGGCGAAAAAGCAAGACCAAGACCGAGACTGCAAGACCAAGACCAATTTTGTTCATCACTACGAAAAACCAACCCCCAACGACGAATGATCCTCCACCAAGACAATGCAAGTTCTCACACAGCTCGAAAAACAATCGAGTTTTTAAAGCAAGAAAACATCGAATCCATACATACAGTCCCGTCCTCAGTCCTAATAACTTTTTCACTTTTCCAAAAATTATGATTGAACTGCGTGGAGAATACCTTGAAAAACAATAGCGATTAATTGTAGCAAATTTATGCCCTAAGTCTGTGACATCGTTAATGAATACCAAAAAAATAATTGGACCTAAAACTGAGTCCTGGTAAATTTTCCGAAATTTTACCTTTTGCTCGTAGTTGTTTTCTTCATTCAAGGTATGATTCGAAACATTTTAAAGGGATACCACGAATGCTATAAAATTGTAGTTTTTTTATCAACATTTCATGATCAACACAGTCGAAGGCATTCGCAAAATCACAATAAACCGAAGCCGTAAATAGTAGTTTGTGCAACTAGTGTGGATATGATGGCCATATCGCACAAGGACGAAGTTTGAGCACGACGCCGTAGGCGGAGTGCTCAATCGTCCGAGAGCGATATGGACAATCCACACGAGTCGAACAGTATATTTTTTCTACGACCCACTAAAGAAAAAATCTAGTAAATAAACATTTCATTAAACTATAATATAACTTCAAACTAAAAAGTTTTAATAATTTTACTATTATTATTATTTTATTATTATTTAGAAATAAAATTAAAATTTAAAAAAAATTTCTCAACGGGGAATCGAACTCGGATCTACCGCGTGAGAGGCGGGATACTTACCACTGGACTACCGATGAATATACTAATCATCTATCTATAACGTCAAATATATCACATAAAAACTGACGTTAGTCAGGAGTACCCTTAAATATTCAATTTATTCTGTTTCTATACGTTATACGTCTCCTTTGCGGCTAAGCGAATATCTGGTGGAAAATTATTTATTGATTCATCACTGGAATCACTCATTTTTACTAATATTTTTCTTAAAAACTATAGAAATATTTTGACAAGTTATTTTGACGTTTCTATGAAATTGAAAAAAGATTAGTTGGCGGGTACTAAACGCAAATGCTGATTGGTGGATTTCATATACGTTCTAGGATGTATATGAAATCATATCCGTTCAGTTAACCGGAATGGCCTACATTTACATTCTGTAAATTGTGCAGAAAATGGATAATATACATGTGGGTGTAGAAAAAAGTTTATTTATAATTGAGATACATACTTCATTAAGGAAAATCTGTTGCAATTTAAAGATTTTATGTTTAAAAAGAAAGGGCAGTGGAAGGTTTTTCGATAATATTGGTAATAAGGCAATAAGGTCTATAGTTACTAGTATTATTTTTTTCGCCACCCTTGTGCAGTGGAACAATTATAGCTGTTATCAGACAGTTAGGGATGAGACCATTTCCAAGGGATTCATTGACCAGAGAACATGAAACATTCATCACCACATCAGGAATATTTAAAAATATCTTATCATCTATGCCACAGGAATATTTGTTTTGAATACTAAGTATGGTTTGCTCTAGTTCAAATTTATCTACTGGTCTTATGAAGAAACTATCAGTGATTCTTTTAGAAGGAAGAAGGAAAGAAAGAGCAGCATCACGTCTTATTACCATGGTTACGAAATAATTGTTAATTTCGTCTGGGTCGAGATCAATAAAGTTTGATGAATAAACAATGTTACATAATACCTACTGTAATTATTAATATAAACTTACCAGATTTTAAGACCATTGTAAGATTAAAAAAGTGTTTTTCTTACCTGAAACCAAAACAAAATTAAATTAGAAGAACATTTTTCAGATGAGTGAGTTTAGATTTTATTATGATAATTTTAAATCATGTATTATCAGTAACGTCATCTCATAAGAATAGCATTATTTGGTAGCAATTTATATCTCCTGATATCTTTTACACACGTAAAAACCGAGAACGGATAGTCTACGATTTGCTTTGAACATTGAAAAAAAGCGATCTTTCTCTTTATCATCATTTTAAAATTATTATAGAATGAAATTCATACAACATTAAAAAAAATAAACAAAATAGATACAAAAAATGACTACTTTTTCAAATACCAAAAGTATGCTATAAACCATAAGTATATATACCTATTGCATGAAAACGTCTGTCATCAACAAGACTATTTTTTTGGTCACAAACAGCCACTAAAACGAATTTAAAATGCGGAAAAATTCAAATTATTCCAAGCGGGTATGAACGCTCTGGTATTGCCTGTGACGTTAAACCGTATGATCTCAGGACAGCCAAGGGTATAGGGCAAGTCCACGAACAGACAAGTTGACACTAATGACAGTCGCCCTAAAGATAAACAATTATTTGGATAGATTTTAGATTTTCTGTAATTTGGTTGTTTTGAACTGATTTAATGATCCTTTTTATTATAAACAGTTATACCGTCGCCTCGAAGTCAAAACCTCGTATCTCAAAATTCACAACTTTTCAGGAAAGACAAAAAACTTGATATAATTTTCTGTTATAATAATTTTTTAAACAGGGTATTGTCATACTGAAGGCCTGGATAAGAGTAAAATCCTAAATGAAGTAAATTTAAATTTTTTCTTTTTCTTTGTAACTGAAAAATTGTGAGATACGAGTTTTTCACTGTTAATTTTGGCCTTCCGAGGTTTTCTCACTGCAAAGTGAACAATAAAAATTGAATAAATTAAGAAAAGAATAAACATTTTATTTTGGTAATACCTTACAACAAACCATACACAAAATACAATAAAAATAAAATAAATATAGTTCAAAAAAACTAAAAAACACGCTTTTAAATAATATCGGGCGAAAAAGTAATTTTTAAAATAACCTTAAAGCAATAATATTAGTATTTTTTGTTCATTATTGCTTTAAGCTGATTTTTTAAAAATTATTTTGAACTTTTTAGTCCAATATTATTTAAAAGCGTGTTTTTTAGTTTTTTTGAACTATATTTATTTTTCACTTTTTAGTTTAATATGCTATGAAGCGGTTGCGTTACAAACAAACAAACATACATACAAACAAGTGAACCTTATATAAAAAAAAATGTAAATTTTAGCCGTGGACGGGATTAGAACCCTCAACCGGTGAATCCGACGTCATCGAAGACCCGCGCCTTAGCCCGCTCGGCCAACGAACGTACTTAAATTGTTTGGATATACTAACAGTAATAAGCCACTTGCTAGGAGAATTACAAACAAACTCACAAACTCATATACAGGTGAAGCTAAATAAAAAAGTATAATAATATTTTTTCAACACATGTTGAACCTTTGCTGAACGCATGAAAAAATTCACAAAATAATCAATGAAGTAGGGAATTAAAAAATCCATGATAATATTGATGAATCACCTTTTTCAAGGAAGATGATCGTATTTATCACCTTTGAGAGGCAATGCTATGCAGTCTTGTTCGACATTCTTTTGGGAAGGAAAGACCACTAATCATCAAACCTCAATTTTAAATGTATCCCACTATTTGTTTTGCCGTTCATTATTTCGACTCTCTCGTCCAAATGGGTGTTAGCTCTAAAATAATCAGAGTAATAAAAAATCCCTATGACAATGCTAAAATTTCTGTTAAAGTAAATAATTCATTTAGTAAGAGTTTCGACATTTTGGAAGGAGTATACATCTGTAGAGAGGGGATTTCTTGAATTTTGAATTCTTGGCAAATATTTTTCATCTTCCTCCTTTCCCGTGTATGTTTCTCTTGAGCTGATCATATCTAAGTGACAGTTTGCACACAGTTCACCCATCAGCCATTGTTAGAATATTATAACTTATATTTTCTCTTCCCCCAGAACTCGTTTCTATCCTCCACAGTCTCTTGGTTCCGTCTATTCCTATCCTCAGTCTTGCTGTTGCTCCTATATGATTATTTTTTTAGTGTTGCTATTGAAGTGGCTGTTTCTCGAGCTACCGAGTGTAGGTCGTCTGGTGGATTTGCGCATTTTGATCTGAGAGCGGCTGTCTCTGTCCCGAACTGGGACAGAAAGGTGTTGTCCATATACCAAGAGGTAAACTCTCCCAATCCATATCTGAAGAAAAAAGTCTTATATGGACTCAAGTTTATTCCTATCATGCTGAGGTTTCTTCTATTCATTTCAATATAAAGTTTGTTCATATCTGGGGTAAAGGGACATGGAGTCGAATGCTAAAACCTTCATTTTTTTGGGATCCATTCTATGGTTGACTGGTATTAGGCCCGCTGTTGTAGATAATGCGTTGCACATGCCCATTAATATTCCAGGACTTGTAAATATGCTCTCTCCTTCTTTATCTAGTAGGGTTTTTACAGCAGAAAACCATTCTTTAGTGAATTTGTTCAACTCTTCCTTTTGTACATCATTCCAGTTTTTCCTTGCGAATTCGGATTCGTTTTGTATCACTATCCCCTCTCCTAGTTGCACATTGAGAGTAGGAAATTTCCTACTATGGCTGTTTTTTGGAACAATATGCACATTCCATTTGGTACAGGCAATCCCTCTTTTATTCTGGTTTGGTCGTCAAACATCTAGTGATGTATGGCTGCAAAAAATGAGGGAGAGAGACACTCATTCCACTTTGTTGCATTTTCAGTGCCCTGTGTTATCCTGGGGGCTGGTCCTGTTTCCAATGATGCGTTGGCCATGTTGCTTCTTTTCTGCTCCTTCTATCCTTTTTGATAGTTCAAGATAGAATTCTTCAATTATGTATAAGAACATTAGTAGTATCATGTTCCCTGATAGTATGGCTCTTCTGCCTTTTTTGCCTCTTTCTTTGTGTTTTAAATATGATGCGAAACTGGTTGCTAGGTCTATTAGAACTCTATTTGTTTCTTCCTTGTTTGATGTTGTTTTTGTGTCCTTTGTCTTTATTTTCTTCCTTCCAGGGTAACCCATTTCTTACAACTCCATATGAATCTTTCTTATTTGATAATAGAAACGAGTAGTTAATGCAGTACCATTACCAGACTTGGAAAGAAAGCCTTTCAATGGTACACAGACGGCTCAAAAGTAATAGAAGGAACTGGGATAGGAGTGTACGGGCCAGGAACCAAACAATCTGAAAGCTTGGGAAAAACCCGAAGTATCTGTCAAGCGGAAATTCATGCCATAAGAAAGTGTGCCCAGCTCAATATTGATAAAGGATATGGAAGGCAAAGGATGATAACAATGCCGGATAGTCAGGCAGCCATTAAAGCACTACGCTCTTGTGTAATCAGTTCCAAAATGGTGTGGAATGCCTAGGCAAACTCAATGAACTAGGCGAGGACATTATAGTCACCTTACTGTGGAATCCAGGACACACTGGAATAGAAGGAAATGAAATAGCAGATGAACTAGCAAAGAGGGTGTCTGAAACACCCTTTTGGGGGCCGGAACCCTTTTGCGGTATCAGCTTCAATGTAATAGTGGGAGAAATAGGCAAAGCCAAAAAGAAGAGAAGATCTAACCATTGGAAAGATCTAGTAGGACTTGGACAATTAAAAATTCTTCTGGGAGACTACAACCTGTCGAGATCTAATGAATGCATAAGTCAAAGTAAAACTGCACTAAGAGTTTTAACAGGCATCCTTACGGGACATTGTCGCCTGAATGGGTACCTGAAAAGCTCAAAATAATGGAGGAAGAAGAATGTAGATTCTGTGGCATGGAAGTAGAAACCTCCATCCACATACTTGCGAATTGCACAGAAATTCAGAATCCTAGGGCACAAAACCTTGGAGATTACTGGATAGAAGAGGGACTAAGAAGAAGTAAGGGGACGCAATAGGTCTCAGTGAATTTCACCCCAATATACAAACATACAAGGAAAAAGGGCGACGAACACATGTTTAGCTTTTACAATTGATTTTGGACTAATTTTAGGTCCTATGATTTCTGTGTCATTCGTATCATCAGTGAACTATACAGATGAGATGTTTGTCAGTAGTACTATGTCTTCAAGCCAGTCTCATAAACTTTAATAGTGTTTGTTAGTTATAACATTGGGATACAATATTTTTTTTAAAATTATGGTTAACAGTAGATATTGTAAATGATCAAATATGGTTTAAATTGATTGAAAAGAACAGTCAATGGACCCGAAACAAGGGGTATGGGTTCTTTAGTCATTCTACTGTTTAAGTTGTATATGTCCAAGCAAGCAGATTTATTTAATTTAATTATTGCTTGTTTGACTTCAACCTCATTAACTGGACTGAGGAAGATAGCAGTGCTCGGTTTGGGGATATACGGGATATAGGACGAAAATCCATACTATGTTGAATCTTCCCATAATTAACGAATTAAATCAATAAATAACAAATTCCACAACAGAAATATATAATTAATTTGACAATGTATTTGTTTCGTTTTATTACTTGCCTTGTATAGACAGTATAATCAATGCAAATATTTTTAGACGTTTGTGTATGTGAAATACTGAATAAGTACGTGTTTATTATCATCTGACGTATTCAACATAAAAAAAACTACTAGGAACATTTTTACATTATCCGTTTTTTTTAATAAATAGTTAACAACTATTTGCCTGATAACTTTATAAATTAACCAGATATCTTGTAGGCATTGCAAAATCTGTAATTTTTCTCTCTTTGTGGAAAACTGAGTGGAGTTCGTTAATAGTTTCATCCAAGAAATTTTGCTCTTTGGCAAGCTTTGCATCTTGCATCTTCTCATTGAATATTTAATATTGAAAAACTGCAGCACGGATCTTGTGTCACGTCTTCTGATGAAATATTGTTCAATAAGTTTGTTTAAGCAACGAAGTAGTTTGTGGCATTTATGTACTCTTACCAAAAGCAACAGCAGCAGCGCAACGCGGTAGTAATGTTCAAATACAGGTGTTTCCTCCTACTAGAAGGCAACTCTATTGCAACGCAACCAGACTGGTTGCCTTCAATGCTGCATGCCGTGTCGCCGTCGCCAGTTGCTCTCTACACTTGACCTGTGCCATGGCAAACGTAACAGAGAAGTGTTTTTGCTTAATTAAGGTAAAATACATGGAATTTAACAGGATCATTATTCAATTCGTGTGCCACTAAATAAGAACTATGTCTCAAATTTATGAAATAAAAAGGGTTAACCCAAAAATGTCGGTATTTACACATTGAACAAGTGAGGATAAGATGGGAAGAACAGAAGAGAGGAAATGGGCCGACGCACTGTTACAACTGCCAAGGATACTACCATGGACAGACGATGTGCAGAGTAAACACCAGGCGTGCCAAGTGCATAGGATCACACCGCTCCAACGAGTGCGTAGGATCACACCGCTCCAACGAGTGCAAGAAGACACCGACGACGACCACATCGACAAAACAACAGATTCTCGAGCAGGTGACGAGGTTATTAGCTCAGCTAATGGCCTAAGTCACTTGTAAGAAATCTCAAGAAGACAGAAAAAAAGAGGATCGACTCTATAAGGTCGTCTTTAGTCGCAGTTAGTCGGCTAAGGATTCGCCCCTTATAGAGGCAGCGAAAAAACACACACAACGGAAGACAAAAGCAAGTGAGAAGACCGCCGAAGAAATAACCATCGCGGTTACACGCCCAAGGAGAAGACAGCTCGATCCCAGCCAGCAGCCATTTGGCTAGGGACGAGCTGTACGCAAAAAACGCGAATGACGACGATGAGACCTATCGGATAAGATGGGGGGTGTGGTGGAAGTCCTCCCCAGAGAGATGCATCCTGGGAGGGACGGGCTCATCTAGCACGTGTGTGTGAGTGTGTCGGTATTTAGTGTAGCTAGCAGCCGAGTAGATAGGACGTGTCTTAGATATTCAAAAGCAAGCGAAGCGGATTCTGAGAAAGCGATTGGACGGAGGATGAACTTGTTCAACCGAACCGGCGAAAGCTAATTGTAAGCCAAAAACAGCGTTTTAAGCGCAAATAGTGTTTTTCAAAACTATTTTTGAAAAAAAATTTTATTTCTAAATTATAGATGTTTTGTATGTTTTAGGACCTGTGGAGGAACATTGAGATGCCGAGAAAAAACGACAGCCGTGGTATCAGCCAAGCTAGCAACAGACAAGCAAACAGCTGGAAACAAGAATCATCCGACGAAGATGAGGGCAAAACGCATTCGCCAAAAGAATGAAAATAATGAGAGATGCTAAGGAAACAATCGAGAGGATTAATAGAAAAGAAGAACTAGAGAAAATTGAACAAGAGAGACTGAAAAGTCTAAGGCAGAGAGACAGACATGAAGTCGAAGAAGCCACAAAAGAAGCAGAAAAAGCCAAAGTCATAAGAATTAAAGAAAACTATTAGAAAATTGGAGGACGAACTAACATGACTGCGAAAAGCCATGGAGAACATGGCAAAGACGTTGGAAGCAATGCTGGAAGAAAAAAGAAACCGAAGCCGATCAGAACATGTCCGTGGAAAGACACAGAGAACAGAATCCACCCAAGAAGAAAAGAAGAAAACGAGGATATGGATTTCACGGAAGTGATATCCATAAAGAAGATCCAAAAGGAACAGCGAAAAGAAGCCGCTCAAAGAAAAGCCGAAGAAGAAATGATGGACGAAACCATCAGAGAAAAAAAGAAGTCGACACACGGACCACTACCCGTCATCCTACGGAGTACCCACCATTGGGGCTCCGTAAGGAAGGACATATACCGGCTAGGAATAAAAACGAGGTTTATTACCATCCGAGGAGCCGAATATTACAGGAACAAGGTACCTGAACGAAGACAGAAGAGAATGGTACACCTATACACCACACGAAGAAAAAAAGGAAGAATTGTCATCAAAGGACTGACAAACTGGGAAGACGTAGAGGAGCTAAAAGATTAAATAGAAAAGGAAGGAGCCCGAATCGGGGAAATAAGCCAAATCTGCTCCAGATTCGGTGAAAGAAGACCACTACCCATCTATATGGTGGAATTAGACGTGGAAGAAAAAGATAAGATAAGAAAAATCCAACATATTCAACAAGTGAGGATAAGATGGGAAGATCAGAAGAGAGGAAATGGACTGACGCAGAGCTACAACTGCCAGGGATATTACCACGGACAGACGACGTGCAGAGTAAACACTAAGTGTGTCAAGTGCGGAGGACCACACCCCTCCAACGAGCGCAGAAGACCAAGGGACAAGCCAGCCAGCCAACTGCGCAAACTACCAGTGAGAACACCATAAGGGATGCCCACAGGCCCCAAATAACAGGACGAAACCAGCCCCAAAAAGGAACGAAGCCAGGAGTCAGCTACGCCCAAGCGACATCCAAAAAGACAACGACGACGACCAGACCGACAAAACAACAGGTGACAAGACTGTTAGCTCAGCTAATGGCTAATGGCCTAAAGTCAGATATAGAAAATCTCAAGAAGACACGTCCATAGATGAATCGGGATTTCAACTGGGGACAACTATATCAAGTGGATCCACTCTATAAGGTCGTCCTTAGTCGCAGATCGTCGGCTAAGGATTTGCCCCTTATAGAGGCAGCGAAAAAACACACACAACAGAAGACAACGAACAACGAGAAGTCATCTGAAGAAATAACCACCGCGGTTACACAGCCAAGGAGAAGGAGCCATTTGGCTAGGGCTAGACTCAGGCTAGGCTAGGGCTCATCTTGCACGTGTGCGTGTGTGTGCCAGTATTTCTTTTTACGCTTTTTCACTAGCAAGTATGCAGCAGCAATTGTATGTTCATTATTATTTTTTCGGACGCCTTTGGTAAATCGTTTTGTTTTAAATGGGTCATTTTTAATGAATCACTCTGCACCATGTATACGTGCAATTCAATACAATGGAATTCGAGACATTTTTTATGAACAAGCGTGGTGCCATGCAGAGATTCCACACGGAGAAAGGTACTAATGTAAACACTTTCTTATAACTAAGCAACTAGTTGGTGGCCAAATGTGAGTGGTTCAAATCGAGGTACCGGTAAATGAGAACGATATAATTGTAGGTATTTATAGTAGGGGAGCCCACGATGCTGAATGGGGATTTAGGGATTATTGGGTTGCGAAGCTTAGATAATAAAATATATAATGTATACCCTTTCATCGGTGGAGAGAGCGTCTATAGATTTTCAAAAATGTAAAAAAAACTGTTGCATGGAAATACTCGAGCGAGTCAAATATTGGTAGCATCTATGTATGTCCCACGTATTTTTAATAATGTACGTATGTTAATCTGATGCATTGTGGGGGTGGTCGTACATAAGGGTTGAAAATGAGAAAAAAAAATTAATCGAGCGCGTCAGATATTCTAAGGGGATGGTAAAAGAACCTAAAAAAAAGCTCTCATTTAATAATCTTACGATTCGGATGTGATATAAACTCGCGGCCATTATTAAAATGAGCAAAAAAAATCCTGCTGTGCTGTACCATAATCTGACGATTATCTGGAGGTATTCACCTAATCTGACAATTTGACGCGGAGCGGGGAATATAGGCATCACGCAGCTGTACGCATTAAATTTTATCTACGAATTTTTGTTACTCCGGCTTGTGGAAATCGTCAGATTATATATTTTCCGTTATCCTTGAATTATTTCCTTCAAAATAAAATGTCAAAATGACGTTTTTTTACAAGTTTGTAACCCTCCCACTTCTTTACGTCACTCGAAAACTGTCACAATAATGGAATATACACTTTTTAGCATGTAAGTAGGTACTCAACCAGGTACAAGGAATCCCCCTGTATGTTACTTTGCAGCGCTTCAGTCAATCCCGAAATCCCTGCTTGAGCTCCCCTACTATTAGTAGAGTGATGGTTAAACAGTTATTTTACTTGCTAGTGAACAAAATAAAAACTACCGTTTTACAATAATGGACTTACATTAATTTTTAATTGAAGTATAAATATGTTAATATTAAATAGGTAACATTTCCTAGAAATTTATACACGATTTAAATTTATGTTGCAATTTAATAAAATTCTAATTAAAATTAAGAGAACGACAAGAGAAACAAGATTTGGAAAAGCAGATATTTCTTAAAAGCATAAAAATGGCACGAATACTTTTTCCAATTAGTGCAGGGCGTAGTGGCGCATTCCTTTGCAAAATTGTTTCAATTCCTTTTTTTTTTAATGTCTGGGAGGCTCTCCTGTTTATAAAAGTGTAAGATGATTATCCTTATTGTTTAAACAACGAAAAATTAAAAATGCTGCAAAAAAAGGTTTTTTTGCAATTAATTATATTTTTAATATTTTTTAGACTATTTTAAATAAAAAAGTCTTTACACTCATTTACCGTATCTTCAAACCATGAATTTTTATGAATTTTTGAAAATTAAAAATAGTACACGTTGTAACCCTATTTTTATCGTTACTATACTTTGTAACCACTTTATGAATGATGGAAAATTTCAAAAATTAAAGTATGACCATGACTAGTCAAATCTCGGTGTGGATCCTTTACAGAGTTAACTAATACAATTCCAGGGTAGATTTTACCGGTTCGCGGGTAAAAGTATACTTTAGATTTCAATTAAACAAAATTTCAAAGATAAATTATAAGGAAAGAAAAGTGGGCGCCACCTGGAAAATTATTAGTTGCTTCTCGTTCTACTCAATAGTTTCTGCACAATAACCTGATGAGGATTGTGGAAAGGTACTGATTATGAACCAAGTTATTAGATCTACAAATTTACTTTAATACAGGTTCAAAAAAAATTTTTACATAATATGCAATTTCCTAAATAAAAACATTACCTGAAGGGTCTATAAAATTACAACAACAAAATTCAGAGAGTAGTATTGCCATCTCACTCTCAGTAATTTATTATCAATCTCATAATTTTTCTTCTTAGTAGTTTTGTAATTTATGATTTTTATTCATTTTTTATTATGTTTTTCATCTAATGAAGTTAACAAAAACCTTTTGTCTATAAAAAAATCATTTTCAGGTGTTAATCTGAATAAAATATTCTAAAACATTATTTTTCAATAAGATAAAAAAAGACAAAAATACCTGTCGTGATCCGTGAAAACATTCTACCTGTTAGATCAACATAGTTAGCCAGCCTAGCTTTTTTTAAATTAAGAGTACGTACTATAAATGTAGTTTTTTTTATGATTGTTAATTTTCTGCAAAAATTGCTGAAGCGCACCATCTGCCTCTCTCTTACTAATGTGATACATAGAACTGGGAGTGAGATGACATACTACTACTAAAGAGCATATTTTATTAAGAATAATAAACATAATAATTAATAAAATATTTGAAATCTTATTACGTCATATTGTTTGTTATAGTTTAAATATTTGATAAGAAAATAGAAATCCCGGTATATCTTTTTTTCAGGTGTACTATTTAATCCAAGAAAATCACGATTTTCGATTATTTTTAATTTTCAAAAATTCATAAAAATTGATGGGTTGAAGATACGGTAATGAATGTAAGGACTTTTTTGATTTAAAATAGTCTAAAGAATATAAAAAAAATAATGAATTGCAAAAAACCCTTTTTTTGCAGCATTTTTTATTTTTCGTTGATTAAACAATAGGGACAATAGATATCAAGTGTTAAGTGTCTAGGACAGCATTGTTTCGACTACTTGGGTCTCAAACAAAAGTTCCTATAGAGTTAAAAAATATTAAACATTTCAAATCAAAAATTAAAAATTGGATAATAATTCTAGATAGAGATATGTTAAAGAAAATTATAAATAACCAGTAGAAATTGAATACTAACAGCACACAAAATATTATTCTCTATATATTTAATATTTATACATAAAAAGAAAATTTATTCACTTACTTGGTAATTTCAAAAAAAAACCGATGATGTACTTAAAAACCCGATGATGTCCTAAAACAACCCGATGATGTCCAGTAAAATTAACCATTTATGCGCACATCACGACGTACAAGCTGTAAAAAGCGTCCAGTTCCTTACAACTTCAGTGATTTTGTTTGTTTGTTTACATTTTTTTTATCTATACACTGTACTTTTTTATATTTCTAAAATAAACATTATTATTATTATTATTACTTTCATAACTAGGAGAGCCTCCCGGACATTTAAAAAAAATTACTAATTTAAAACAATTTTGCAAGCGAAAGCGCCTCTAAATAAAAAAACCTTTATATTTTAATTTGATTATAGTTTGAAGCTGTTACTCGAGGGGTACAATAATAAATGTAGAAAATAAATAAAAAAAGTTTCGTGACCAGGGCATTGGCATCGAATTTATTAAACTGCTCCACAAAAGTAAGGAAAGTACACAAATATTGGATTTATGTTAAAATCTATTAACTTTTTTATTCGCCAAGGTTTTGTCTGTAATATATTAAATGTTTAATTGCTTACCTGACTAGTTTTTTTTTAATTAAAAAAAGGTGAGCGGACGGCGACAGAAGCTTGCTTCTAATGTACAATTATTGATCATTTTTGACAATTTTTCAAAAATTTTGACCATTTTAGACCATTTTTCCAAATTTTAACAATTATTGACCATTATTGACAATTTTTGAGCATTTTTGACAGGTTCTGACAATTTTTGACAATTTTTCAAAAATTTTGACCATTTTTCAAAAATTTTCACAATTTTTAACAATTATTGACCATTTTTCAAAATGTTAACAATTATCGATCATTTTTGACAGTATCCGTTAATTATTGACCATTTTTGACAACTTTCAAAATTTTTGACAATTATTGTAAAGTTTTCAAAATATTTAACAATTTTTTATTATTTTTCAAAATTTCAACAATTATTGACTATTTTTGACCATTTTTTTAAATATTTAACAATTTTTGACAAATGTTGGCAGTTTTTGACAGATTCTGACAATTATTGACCATTTTTGACAATTTTTCAAAAATTTTCACAATTTTTAACAATTATTGACCATTTTTGACAGTCTTTTATAATTATTGACCATTTTTTCAAAATTTTGACAGTTTTCGACAATTATTGGCCATTTTTCCAAATTCTTTAAAATATTTAGCAATTATTAACCATTTTTTCAAAATTTTGACAGTTTTTGACAATTTTTGCAGTTATTGACCATTTTTAAAAATTTTTGACAATTTTTGACCATATTTCAAAATTTTTGACAATTTTTCAAAAATCTTAACACATTAACAATAAATAAATACTAAGTAGTATTACAGTAGTATTACAAAAAATTGTTGTTTTTTTCAATTTTATGGAACCACATGGGATGGACGATGAATGAAATAGTATGGTAGATTGATTTATTTTTACATAGTTATAATGGGAAATTTATATTGGTAATATGGTAGATTATATATAAATTCAATTTTAATGGAAGAAGGATTAATGAAATTATTATCATGAATGGAATTAGTTTTATGGATATTATTGATAGAATATTGAGTTATTATTGTGGAAATTATGCAATTATTATTTATTGAATATGTAATGGGTAGTTAATTATTTAGGTTAGAATTTATGCTTATTGTTAAATTATAGGTTATTAACTAGTATGTATGTGTTTAGTTATAATAATTATTGTAATCATAAAATATATCGACTAAGCAGTTTGATTATAATTTATTTATCGATATAAGTAACAATTGCAAAATAAGCAGACACGCGCTAGATTGAATGAATGTGTAGGCTGGCAATTTGTTGCTTTGGGTTTTTGTCGGGAAGTTCAAATTAAACAATTGTCGAAGAAAGATGTGTTTTATTTAAAGAACGTCAACCCTAATTAAAATTAATTAATTTTAATCTTGGATTTATCATGGAAGATGAAAAATTGTTTTATTGGTTATTAAAAATGGGGATGGTCCAAATAGGAACAGGAATATGGTTCTAAATGAAAATATATATTATATTAACATAGGTAAGTTCATTAATTGTTGTAATTTGTTTCCACGTTTTTATTCTTATTTTCCATTATTGATACAATGTCTTAAATAGTAATTATTATGTTTAGTGATAATTTTTATTTTTTTTTATCACATTTCATTAATATTGATTCAACTAACGAATTCTTTTTTTATTTATAATTTTTTTTACTCTCAATACTCACGCTATTTTTATTTATATGTATTATTAATTATTGATGGATCTATTAATTTTTTTTAAATCAGATTTTAATTTTCTCTCAACATGTTCGATTAATTCCTGATTTTGAATTTTTTCAATTAAATATATTTTTAATAGAATTTATAAAAGAGAATAAAGTCCTTATAGTAGAATGTCAGTCTTAAAATTTTAAATTTTAATTGCAGCAACTATTGACAATCATTTCACATTTCACAATTGCAATATGCAATTTTTAATGTGGATACCAGCATAGATGATACCAACCAAAAAATTTATTTGTGAGGTTAGGTTAGTGTTAACTATACGATGTTAATATTGTTGATAAACTAACTTTGTATCAAAATTATTATGCGTTGCGTTTGAAAGTACACAGTCAAAATTCACATGTGACACATCACCTCCCATCTCGTCTAGGAACTTTTGTTCTGTTGGTAACAAAAAATTACCAACTTTTTACAATACAAATTGAAACAGATCGATTTTGGACAAGAGCTTGAAATGGCAAGAGACTCGCCAAATTATCCTTTACTGCGCTTGCTTTTAATCAAGAATATTGCAAGTTGCAAGAAGAATTGCGAACTGTAAAGCGGAGATTCTAGTTAAGAATAGATTACTATTTTCTAGGAAAAAAAGTAAAACTCAGCTTGAATAAGGTAGATTATTAGAATGGGTTGTAATTATAAAATTATTAATACTGGTTAGACCCATTGATTGAAAGCTTGATGACCATTGGACACAAACAATTCTAATGAAAAGATGAAATAACCACAAAATATGTTGAAGCTTATCTCGAGAAGGTTTATGTTTGGAAGGGCCCATCGGCAATTTACTGTGAATACTGAGAGTGCAGAATGAGTGGCAATTTTATTCTGAATTTTCATATAATTGCAACAAAATTTTGTTTATCCTTACGAACTTTATCATCAATTTACTTTAACTTCTCATGTATATTTTTTTTATTAAACTACAAATACAGTGTTCTACTGGTTTATACCCTTTGTACATTTATGGACGTGCAAAATCCTCTTTCTCCTAGTATTATGAATTTATCCAGGAGCAAACAACTGCCACGTTAGAAAAGAAAATAAACCATAACGTGAAAGTAATTATCGTAAAATAATTACAGATTTAATCCCTTGTGGCAGCCGACCACCTGCAATGTTTGAAAATAAAAATAGCGGAGTAAATAAAATTACAATTTACATTAGCGGCGGCGCCATAAACATTGCTTTTTAATGTCCTTCCGCAAAAATTAATCAAAACTCTATGAATAATAAAAATCGTATGAAGAGCAATTTATAAACATACTAATTTAAGTTGAAAATTTACAAATTAAGTGTTGCATATAACAACATAGTATCAAATGTCAAAATAACTGTCATGTTTAACTTAACGCCAAAGTTTCAGAACGGTTTGTTTTAAGCTGAATCTAAACTAAATTTTTAAAGTAGATGAGTCGGTCGAAAAATGGAATTAAGCCGAGAAAATTTTCGCGAAATAATTTTTTACAATTAGCAAAGACAGTTTTCTCAACAAGAATGCCTTGCCGAACCGAGCACCACATCAGTCGACAATTTTTCGTTGGTATTGAGAATTTAAACGAGGACGGATTAATCTTAGCGACGATCCAAGAACAGGTCCACCAACAACGGCAGTCATCCAGGAAAACGTCGATGATGTACGTAAGCTGATCCAAGAAGATCGACATGTCACTTATCGTGAAATTGGAGCATCATTGGGCATTTCAAAGACCACAATTCAAAAAATTTTACATGAAGAATTATCGATAAAAAAATTAGTTTCTCGTTGGATACCGCATCTGTTGACGGAAGAAAAGAAAGCAATCAGAGTCAATTGTTGTGAAAAAACTAGGTTTAACGCAAGAAATTCAAAAAATATGTACAGTGTTCTAAGATGAACCATAAATAATCGACGTAAGTTATCCGTTCTCGAAGTGTTTCCAAAGGATGTAAAAATTATGAATGAATTGCGTGGTCAAAAGTTCCAGTCCCCAGAAGATGCAGTCAACGCATTCAAAAACTATTTTGACTGTATCAACAAGCAAGTGGGATAACTGCTTCCAAAATTGGTTCCAAAGGATGCAAAAATTCATTTCTCTTCGTGGAGATTACTTTGAAAAACAATAGTGTTTAAAAGTTATCTACTATTTTTTTCTAGTTCTATATGCAAAATATAAAAGACAACCCTCGTATAACTTCTATCTATAGCTCGAATTATACGTTTACCTATAATTAACCTAAACTCTCCTCATTTTTGGCGGAAGATTTGTATAAAAGAGGAAAAAAATGCTAGTTCCAATTTAAAAAATTGAGATATTTGACATTTCTGAAGTTGAACTTCCATCACTTTTTTACGAACCCTGTTTACAATAAAGCACTTTTTAACTTGTCGCCAACTACCTTGACCTTCCTACTAATTAACCCAAAGAAACCTTATGTTTGCCAATAACTTTTCAAATATAAAAACATTGCAATATTTCTTAAAATGAATCTTTTGGTGGAATAGACAATAATTGTATTCGGTCTAAAAATCAATAATTATAGTTTCCGGTTTTTAACTTTACCGCGGAATTTAAAATATTCAAATTTTTTATAAATACGGACAGAGAGGTTCCCGGCTTTCTGTTCATCATTACCTTTAAAGCCACAAAGTAGAAACTGTGCAGTAGTAGTTCTTAAAGTAGTAAGATTTTTCTTAAAAATATAAGACGTTGAATTTTACTAGGATTACTGCACAGTTCCTGGAATATACCGTTCCTTAGATAGAAAGTACCTGGACTAAGAAAGTTCCTGGGCAATACAGTTCCAGAGCTAAGAAAGTTCTGGGGTTATACAGTTCCTGTAGTAAGAGCCGCGATATAATTCCCAGATAGTTCCTAGGTTATACCACCGAACATATGCAAAAGACAAGAAGGGTCACTCTAAGCTCCTCTCTCAATGTTGTCTAAATCTTCATATTTCGTGCTAAGGTTTCTCCAGTTACTATATGGACAATTCTTAATGAAACACCCTGTATATCTATATATATTTTATTTCGCAAGATTTATTTATCACAACACAGTAACTATAACTACCTTTACTTCAGTATACCTTAGTATTTTTTTTCAATCCATAGACAGTTAAAAATAGTTAAACGTTAGCTGATTTTCAATTTGAATTTTTAAAAATTTTTATTTGAAATAAAATTAGTGGCGCCCTTTGTTTTTATACCTAAATGTAAAAACTGGCTTTGTTATCTCCAAATTGTAGTATTAGTTAGGCAAGAACCTTAATTAATTTTTTTGTTCATTAACGCCCAACGCCGAGAACTTAACTTTGTTTACACCGACAATCGTTTTTAATAAAAAGGCCTGCACCTGTCAAATGTTCATTGAAAAAATTAATATCTCGAAAAGTATACATTTTAGGTATTTCACACAAAGTGGCATGAATATTCAACGTAGAATCCAAAAAGTTAATAATATATAGGGTGTTCTATTTAAAATAACAAAGCTGCTGCTCACTTCCGGTATAACTGGTTTAAATATTTTTTATGAACTCGTCGTAACTTGTTACCCATATTCGATATCGTGCCAAAAGCTAAAAATAATTATAGTACTCCATATAAATGTTTTGCCTTACGCCCTTCGTTAACAAACTACAGAGCTCTAAATCTAGATGTGTTTTTTAACGCTGAGCAACTTTTCCAAGTAACATTTCCAAAATTTAAAAAAATCCGGACTTTACTCTTGCCTCAAAATCAAATTTTTGAAGGCTCCTCGTATATTACGTGTGCTTTACTATATTTTGTTGGTGCATAATTAGTTTTTGGAAATGCACAAAATTTTACTTAGAATAACTTTTTGTCGAAAAACTCTTAATAAATAAGTTTCCCATATGGTGCTTACTTTGGGGATGACACTGTATAATTAGCGGTTGTTTTCAAATAGTTTTCAAGTATTTACTAAATATTGTTTCGGATTCATTTTTGTAAAGGATAAAGCTATTAAAATTTGTTTATTTTCAACAACAATGACTAAGTATACTCATTTCCAAGATGTTTCGTTTTAACTTCACACCAACATGATTTGTTGAGAAAAAAAAAAGGTGAGCGGTCGTCGGACCGCCGACAGAAGCTTGTTTCTTATGCACAATAGAATGATCATTTTTCGTGAATTTTTCACCATTTTTCAAAAATTTTGACAATTTTTGACAGTTTTTGACGAATTTTGACAATTATTGACCGTCTTTGACAATAATTGACCATTTTTTCAAAATTTTGACAATTTTTTCAAATTTTAATAATTATTGACCATTTTTGACAATTATTGACCAATTTTGACAATTTTTTCAAAATCTTGACAGTTTTCGACAATTTTTGACGATTTTTCCAAATTATTGACAGTTTTTGACAATTTTTGACCATATTTAAAAAATTTTGACAATTTTTCAAAAATTTTAACAATTATTGACCATTTTTGACCATTTTTGACGAATTTTGACAATTATTGACCATTTTTGACAATTTTTCAAAAATATTTACATATTTGGAAATTATTGACCATTTTTTCAAAATTTTGACCATTTTTCGAAAATTTTAACAATTATTGTTCCTTTTGGACCATTTTTGACGAATTTTGAATGGTTTTGACAATTATTGACCGTCTTTGACAATTATTGACCGTCTTTGACAATTATTGACCATTTTTGACAATTTTTGACAATTATTGACCATTTTTGACAATTATTGACCATTTTTGACACTTTTTGTCAATTTTTGACAATTTTTGACAATTTTTGTCAATTTTTGACAATTTTTGACACTTTTTGTCAATTTTTGACAATTTCTTGTCAATTTTTGACAATTTTTGACAATTTTTGACAATTTTTGACAATTTTTGACAATTTTTCCAAATTTTTCCAAATTTTTCCAAATTTTTCCAAATTTTTCCAAATTTTTCCAAATTTTTGGCAATTATTAACCTTTTTTTCAAAATTTTGACAATTTTTGACAATTTTTCACACCTATAGGTGTGCGAGATCAGAGCGGCAAGAGAGATTGCGCACAGTCGCTTGAATGAGTTATCGCGTGACGAACGCTTTTTCGTAACATCACACGTTTAACTAGTTCACTAGCCTTCTCAAAAGTCCTATGTCGTGCAATAAGAAGCAAGTTTCAAAAACGACAGCAGGTTAATCCAATAACAATAGCACAGTATCGTACTCGTTTCTTCGAAAAACGACAAGATAATTCCTAATAGTATGATTATTTTACAACTGAAATGTTTGGCTGGTAAAATAATATTTAGTTTTAGTATCTAAATTTTACCGATTACGAATCTGTTACTGATGAGGGATTTATAAACTTTTATTATTAAATATTGTGAAAAACACTTTACATAAAATAAAATTCCACTAATGGAATTCTGTAGGGCGTAACAGACATTTCACTTACCCAGTATGTACACCATAAAATTTTGCGTGTATGCCGTCGCATTAGCAAAAATAACAGAGCAAATTAATTACATTTTGAAAATTACGCAGAAATAAATTACTTACACAAACGGTTTTATTTGTTAACCTGCGAGGTTGCATTACTTCATGGTTAAAAATATATAATTAGTTTTTATATTTATAATTACTATATTTTAAGGAAAATATTTACAGAAAAGTTCCACCAAACCTGATAAAATAAAACAAAATTATTCTATACATGACGAACTTACACTATACAGGGAGTCCCACGACTTCGTATCATAAACTTGGGAGATTATATAGAGAGATTGACAATAATTATAGTACTTCATTTAAATTGTTTTCCTTGCGCCCTTCGTTAACGAGCTATAGGGCTCTAAAGTTGGAAATTAACAATGGCTTTTTATTTATAATTATTAAATGTCTTATTGGATATTAGTAAAAAAGTTCAATGGTTGATGCGGCAATTTTTTGTCCAATATAACTGTTTTCAGTTATAAATGCAACAATTAACTTTTTAAGCATTTTTAAAGAGAAAAAGTCCTCTTGTGTCATCTCGATAAAATTAACGGTTTAAGAGATACAAGCAATTTTATGTCGCACTGCACTCCGTCAATTGAGCCACAATAGACTCTTGCGAGTCGCAGTGGAGGGCCTTATAGACCCACTCATCAAAAACCTAACTCCGTCACTTAGATGACCATGACTTTAAATCTAGATTTCATTTTTAATGCAATTTTTCTAAATAACATTTGAAATTTACTTTACTATTTTCCCAAAATCCTATATTTGACAGATCCTAGAATAATTCGTGTATTTTACTATATTTTGTTGGTGCAAGTTTAGTTTTAGGAGATGCATACTTTGGGGATGACACTGTATACTCTATTCAGATTTTATACACGTCCGATGTAAACAAAAGCACGTGGACAGGTAAATCGATTAGGTCGTACTTCATTTTACGGAATTAAAAATAAATAATATATTATAAGTAACAAAATTCATGCAGCACATAAACTAGCAAATTAATGTAAACTAGAAATATATTCAAACTAACGATCGGGGTAAATACTTTGGATAATACGTCGATTGTAATTTGCCTCAAACGATGCAATTACCAGCGAAGAGTGGTGAAAACCAAATTCTGGTCCCTATCTGACACTAACGAAAAAATTATATATATATATATATATATATATATATATATATATATACTTAACACGTTGAGTGCCAGCGTCCAGTATACTGGACATACCGGTTCCTTACTTGTGGCTAACTGGACGGGCATTAAACGGTGATTCTCTATAATTCGATTTATTCCGGGCTACCAGTATGGATCGGATAATTGTAGTGTGGGCTATAGTTGAAGAATTAGATAAAAATTTCGTGATTTTTCTCGTAATATTGAGCAGAAGGGCGATGACGTTTGGAAAAGAAAAGGGCCAGTTTTACTAACTACCTGGAGGGACTAAAGGTATGTACTGCTCACAAACATTCAATAGTCGAGATTCAGGGCAAGAGAGGTAACAATGAGAAAATAAAACCTGTGTGTGTTGTTGATTATATTATATTAAACATATGTCAGAGATTGATCGATCAGATCAGATGTTAGCATACTACTCCACCCCACGTAAAACTGTCAGATGGTATCCATTTGATAGATTTGTGTATGTGGAATGCCTGTTACATACATAATCTGCATCAAAACAAAAACATGAGACTTTTGAGCTTTCGAGAAGAGGTTATAATGAATATTTTCAATCACTCACAAGCTTTTTAAGTGGAAAATGAGAAAAATAACTGACGACAAATTCCACTTTTTAGAGTTAAATCCTCCTATTGAAAAAGAAAAAAGCGCCATGAAGAAATGACGTCAGTGTACAAAAACATCAGTGCACGAAAAAACAAAATATTATTGTCCAGTTTGTCCTGATAAACCAGGTCTATGTGTATATCCTTGTTTTAAAAATTGGCATGCTAAATCTACTTAACATTATAACTATTATAACCTGTTTCTTTTTCATTTTGAATAAAAAGATGAACAAATAATTTTAAGCAACACTTCTTGGTGTCTAGTAAACTGGACAGCGGTCCATTTGGGGTAAAATCATGTCTATAGCCCGAGGTCCAGTTTACTGGTCGGCCTTAAATGGTCTTAAAAATTTTGAAAGTCTGTTTAGAAAGGCAAAAAGTCTCGTTTTACACCTTAAAAACTATATATCCAAACGTTACAGCTGGTTTCTCAGAGGGGTTAAGGCGTTTGGGCCGTGGCACTCAACGTGTTAAATCCCTATCTTTAATATACTTTTTGTGTTCATTAGGGCTTCACACGTCTCGAAAAAGCGAGACGAGACGAGACATTTTTGAAAATATTATGGGCGATACCGAGACCACATACAGCGCAACCCGAGAGTCTCGTTAAATTTTTTTATTACAAAAATTATAAACGGTCTACATAGAGAACAATACATTTTACAATATATAAAATCTGGTGACCATCTGTAAAATATTTTAATGTAAACTTAAATTTTTTTCTATGTGTAATAAAATGATAAAACAGGTCGCTTTTACCAAAATTAAATCGTCACGTCCTGTATCGCTTCGAAAACAATAGGGTCGTAAAATTCAGCAGAATGGTTAAGGTCTTATTAATATGATAAGCCTTTAAATGAAATCTTTTAGAAGCTCTTGAGATAAATTAAAAAAATCTGGTAATCTTCTTAACGACAAATAGATATCAACAATTCTCCCTTATTAAACTTATTTACCTAGAAGATAGGTCAGGAAGAATTGTTGTGAATGAATTTCGATGTAAACTTGTTCAATAATTTTAATAATATTCGTTGAATTCCGTATTTAGGCAAGTTTTGTACTTTATTTCCATGTAAACATTTTGTAATACTTTGACAATATTCTTAAAATTCTGTATTTATGCAATGTATAAATTAAAAATTTTTCATTATACCTTCACTCGTTTGCTTTGATTTTTGGACTTCAGTTACATTAAAAAGTCAACGAGTGTGATTGTTATACTTAAATATAGTTTAAAAAAATTATTTATGGATTTTATTATCAATATTTAGAGCTAAGCGAGACGAGACAATCGGTAATAAGACGAGACCGAGACGAGACAACCGGTAACGAGACGAGACCGAGACTTGAACGAGACTCAATTTCTTCGGAATTGACGAGATCGAGACGAGATTTTTGATACTCTCGCCCACTCTTGTCTCGTGTGAAGCCCTAGTGTTCATTTATTCGGATTTTTAATGGTCTAGATGTTTAATCTAAATAAAATTTGTCGCATTCACAAGATATCTGATATATGCAGTTTTTTGAATATTGTTCTTAATTTTTTCGTTAGTGTCCAATAGGAACCAGAATTTAAAAACTTAATTGTTCTTGATAACGGTAGTTGGAACGCTACCGAAACGTTGAATTAAAAAATATTGTGGTTTAATTTCCCAAAATAATTAACAAAAATAACAAATACTTTCCTGTCGCATGCAACGAGTGCATAAATATGAACGAAAAAATCTACCGGTAGAGCTGTTGTCAGGTGAAGATATTGTTTTGACGGAGCGTAAATTAAAATTGAATAGAGTATAGTTATGTTAACCAATGATCTGGAGCTTGGGAACAAAAAAAAACCGTTGAAAACTTTGTGTGTTATTTCTTTGCCATAATTAAATAGTCCAGAGCAATTCAAGAATCTGAGAATCCGGTAAAGATCGCTACCTTCGGAATTTCGCAAATTTTTTTTCTATTAGAATGCCCTATTGCTATAGAAGAGTTCAAAAGAAAAAATCCTGGTTAAAGCATTTGAAACAAATTATGCTACTATACTATTCAAATTATTATCAATAATTATGAAATTAATATTACCCAACAATTTATCTAATATATACTTTATTATTATCAACACCTCATAAAATTATCCAATTCATTCTAGAGTGATAAATCCTCTTAGTTTCAGATGATTTAAATTTGTTTGGCAAGCTGTAAATATATATTTATATTAGTTTCCGGTAACTCATTTGTTGACGACCTTGCACTTAACCTTTATACAATAACTGAGTCATACGTTACTTGTTATTTTGTTCGGTTAATGCAATTTGTGTTGTGGTAATACGGATAAATCTACTATAATAGATAATAACCATTGGTACAATTGTAAAGAAGTACAATAATTAAATTTTTGTAGTAGTAATTTTTGATTGACTTGTTGGATGAGAACTTAGCTGGTTGACTTATATTTTAATAAATGGTTAAAAAATATATATATAAAATTCTAGACCAAACATGCATCAGGTATAGTGGATCCAAACTCAGTGTAACGACAATAAAATAAAGAAATGTTGTCAGATATACTTTCTAGAATTGTTAGGCTCACTATACAAATGTTCTACTTCAGTAAACTATTAGTTCGTGATGTTCTTAGAACTTAGAAAGCTAGTTTGGAAATATTTAAAAAAATATACATAATATGAATTAGTAAGCAATAAAATAAGTCGCTTAAAATTGCTGGAAAAAGAATAATTAATTAAAAACAACTTTATGTATGTTACTATATTTGAGAAAATTTTGAATAGCTGGCAACGTAGCAGCCTCTCATTCAAAAGCTAATACATCCAGTCCAGTATTTGACATAACGTAACGAAGTAACCGGACAGTTTTAACTCGGCCAACTGGGTTAGAACATCCAAGGGTGTGCGTGAATTGTGTTGTAGAGAAATATTATCAATATACTTGAGTGAGTTTAGTACTTAGTTGTAGAAAAGTGTAGTTAATCAAGAGTAGAAAAGTATTAATAATATAATATACATTATTTGTTGGTTTAGTAAGGTTAGTTGATTAAGTGGCGTGAGTGAATTGTTATTAATATAATATTTATTTGTTCGTAGACGTTAGGGTAATATTTACAAATATAATTTGTTAGTAATTAATTAGAATGGCATTTTGGAGACCATTTGAAGCGACAGTTCAAGATGATGTATCGCAGGAATCTAATAATTTGGCGCCACAGACAAATGATTTAGCAATAAATGATAGGGCCGAATTTCAGAACAAAGATTTACATGTTCAGTGTCAACGGGTTGTTTTAAATATGTACGCGTGTTTGAAAAAGGAAAATTCTGAAATTTCTGATAATGCGGTTATCGCGAGAATTCACGAATTAACGAAAATCGGGTTTACAACGATTTATAAAGTCATTAAACTAGGTACTGTTACGGATCATTCTTTAAAGCGAAAACGACCAAATCAAAAACTGAATAAGGTTGACAATGCTACGAAAAATGTAATTCAACGGATTGTTTACGGGTTTTACAAGTACAATATAGTACCAACTTTAGAACAGATTCGTGCTAAATTGCGGGGCAGACAATTTTTTCAGATTGTCTGGCTAAATGGGCATTATTTACAGAAGATTATATTACAAATTTTATGAGTTTTGTATGCAGGTTAATTTTAATATACTATATTAATTTGAATGAAAAACATTATTTCACAATATTCGAATTTATAAAAAATTTATATGCACGCCATTGGGCGGCACTTACCTTCAAAGTGATTAAAAATATGGGTCATTACATTATGCCTAGAAGAATTATAAAATGATTCTCCATAAAGTGTTAAGTGCAGGTCACACCAGGCTGGTTGCCAGCCGCGACTAGCCAACGGCGACTAGCGGGTCACGTGACTCACCAGCTAGCATCGCAGTTTGACCATACTGGTCATACAGTTCACGTGTTGAACTCAACAACTGTGTACTGGTGTCACAATGTGACCAGGTTGACAGTCGCTGCTTGTTGGTGCTACTTACAGCTGATCAACTGCAGTTGGCAACTAGCCTAGTGTGACCCGAGATTTAGTAGAGGTCCTACATGATAAAACTACATAGAGTCAACTGTTGAAAATATCCAAAGAAAAACTTTTTCACCCAGTGACGGGGTTCTTTGAAGAGGAAAATTATCTTTTCTATGTTATAGGTTCGTTCCAACTGTAAGTGCTCTATTTCTTTCGCGTTCCAATTGATTATAGTATCGTTCTTGGGACGGAACAAAAACTACCTTCTGGAAGGGGCGTTAAAGTTGATGTTCCCATCCCTGATTCGAGTTTGCGCACTATACAGTAATCGATACGATTCCAGAACGGTTCCTAATGCCCAGTCGGAACAAACCTTATAAGTTGAAAGGGTTTGTGTCTCAAAATATCACGTTTCAGCGTTGAGGTAACGTTGGGGTTTAGATATTGGCAACTATTTTTACGACAGAAATTCTTACAATCCACAAAAAGCTTGGTGTTTCATACAAATGATTGGAAATACATAAAATAGTAGGTTGTCAAAACTTTTGTCATATATTATAGAGTATGTGTGCATTGCTTATTTTTGAAGTGAACACTTCTTCAGTCATGTTGACCAATAGGGGCAAAACTTATGGGTGTATTGCATCTGTCGCAGTGTAACGTCACCTGTCATCGCTTAAGTGACACCTGTCACCGTTAAACCGATACCTGCCACCGATTAACCAACACCCGTCACCGACATGCTATAGTAAGTAAGCTTAGAATCTTCTTTTGCTTTATTGGTAATATACCAGCGGATAATTTGCCCTGATATACAGGGGATTCTAGTCTTGCTCTAGTATCTCCAAAAGAGAACACTTGAACTAAAACTTGACTAGTTAAATCAGCAACTTTTCAGACTAAAGTTCTTCTCGGGCGAGAATGTTGGTAAGGATTATAGAAAAGTTTAATTTGTGTGTTCTTACTGTGCATTGTTTAAATTGTAATTTATTGCATTAAAAACTCCTTTAGCCGCGTAGTGTGATTTTTTAAAGGGGCTAAGCGTTTCATTTAGAAAGGATGTTAATTTATTTGCAAAAATTTACTTCTACCATAGACATATAATATAATTTTTATAAGGAATTAACTCATCTGTAAAAAATTCTATATCATGGGAGTACGATAAAAATTTTAAAGGAAATTACCAATGGTGAGCGATAAAATTCTTAAAAGGGATTCTTTTATTGGTTGACATATGAAACATTTATGAATCGTCAAAATATATGGTAATTGCATTGAAATAGTTATTTAACCAACAAGTGTAATAATAAAGGCTATATAAACCATCGCGATACAGCTAGCGAGTTAATGTCCGTTTTAATACTTACCCTACTCTGTAATGAACGTATTATATGGCTAGTCTTTGTCGAAATTATGTTTTTCATTTAATATCACTGACAGCCCTACTTAAAAGTACGGTTATGTCTGCAATTACAAGCGACACGAAGATGGGATTTCTATTGTATACCGGCGTTGTACAGGGTTGGGTAGGCAAATAAAAGAATAAAGATGTGAATTATAATGTAAATCGTTTCAAGATTCTGGTGTCTTAGTTGCCCACCCGGTAAGGGTTTTGCATGGTAAATTAGGTTTTATTACTCTCTGTCTATTTCAAACAGACTATAGATACCTAAATATCGTAGAAGGCAAATTAGGTTTTGAAATGTCATTGTAGGGCTTCTTGGTGCAATGGAATATGAAAATGGATACTACAGTGAAGGTCGTCGGTTCAAATCTCACTGTTTTCGTTTTCTTTTTAATTGTATTTTGGATGTTTTAATACTAATAATTATCATAGTTTTGTAAAATAATATAACAAAAATTAAGTGTCAGTCAAAAACTAGAAGTATTCTATTAGAGAAGACAGTATTACATAAAATAGCTTTTTATTATTTTTAATATGACTGTATGCTTGGTTGCCTATACCAAAATCGTGTATTAATAGAAAATCGTTCATAAATGAATGATTTTGTGTACATTAATTTAGTTTAATGACGCACGGTGGACGGAATTAGTATATTACAATAGGAGAGTAATATCGTTACATACAAAGAGGAACCAATCTCACGTTTTTTGTCGGGTAAAAACACTTTGGGAACTTCTCTTTTATTTTTCTTGGCAGTTCTAACATACGTCAATTTTCGCTTTTGCAGCTCTTGCGCTAATTCCAGTAGTCGGCAGTAATATTTCTATTGCTTTTAATAATTGGGGAAGTCCATCTAAGAACAGTTTGTATAGAAATCGACAATTTTTTTTCTTCATCTGATAAACCTAAGCTATCTGTTCCTTTTCCACAATAAACATACGCGTTATACACATAACTAGTACGGGCGTATGTTAGTGCCGAAACTTTGAGGCCATATTTATTTGGTTTTGCAGCGCCCTCGAAAAGGGATAAGCATTTCATCAACGCAAGCATAATTCCCCAAGGAATACAGTTTCTGACAATTATTTATAAAGCGTTGAAATATACTTGTAATAGCAGCTGCTGGGTCACCTTTTTTCCTTTCTTCCCTGGTAGCTGCATTGTCAAAGCGCAGAGCACCTATAAGGATCTCAAATCTTTTTTCAGACATTACTGCGCGAAAAATAGGGCGTCCCGTACATTTCGTTGAAAACAGTGATCGCACGTCTTCGCGGTTAGACTTATAAATTGCTGTCAACATAAACAGACCAAAGAGGGCATTCATTTCCAATTCATCTGTCGCTCTAAAATTACTTTTCTGATGTTCGTTCATTCCAAGTTTAACGTTGGTCCAATGAATAATTTCCTGAACCATTTCTTGGTCAAATAAAAGTGACCAAATATCTTCCACTTGAGGTTTAGGGCCTAAAGCTCGTACAGTACTAGTGATTCCCGGAATGCCTCTCACAATATTATGTTGAGCTATTTTTTCAGCCTCGTTAGTGGCTCTGTAGTACTCCATTTGAAACCATTTTTGCCCAAGAAATAGTCCGGTAATGAATGGGGTTTGTCTTGCGTAGTATGGGCAGGTTTTCTATTTTGATTATCAGTCTCATCTGTTTCGCTATCATATCCATTTTCATCAGAGTCATCATTCCTATCGTGTATTTCTGGCTGTTCCTCGTAATCTGGATCATCGTCCGAATCATCTAGTGTATAATCGTCTTCTTCCTCTAGTTCTTCTAAACACTTCATAATTTTTGCTTCAAAATTAGGATAATTATAGTAAAAAACTTTTTCTCTACGTCGCTTGGAAGCACTACGAGCAGCAGAGGTACTTGGAACTAAATCCATTGTATGTATGGCAACAGGCCTAAAAAGTTAGTGTAATAATGTTGTGCAATTAAACAGAAACTAAATATTTTACCTATTATTTTGTTTCGAATCTAGAAGTATGTGTCTAACAGACACTGAAATTTTTTAACGTTTCGGGTAGTATGTGTCTACCAGACACCTTAACTATTCTAGGGATGTTAAAAAATAATCGATGTTTATATAAATCGATTATTATTTTCTTATAATCGATTTTTAGTTATCGATTTTTCTAGTAATATTAATCGATTTTATAAATTACGTGTCTACATCGATTTTCGGAAACGGCTCATATTATTTATTGACTATTTTTCAAAACTTTAACAATTATTTACCATTCTTGACAACTATTGACCATTTTGACTGTTTTTCAAAATTAGTGACCGTTTTTCCAAATTTTTGATAATTTTTGACCATTTTTCAAAATTATCGACCATTTTTGATAATTATTGCCGATTGTTAACAATTATGGACCATTTTTCCAAATTTTTGACCATTTTTGACAATTATTGACCATTTTTGACCATATTTCAAAATGTTTGACAACTTTTCAAAAACTAACAATTTTTGACAATTATCAACTATTTTTCAAAATTTTGACAATTTTTAACAATAATTGTCCATTTTTGACAGTTTTTGAAAATTTTTGAACATTTTTTATCGTTTTTGACCATTATTGGCCATTTTTCAAAATTTTAACAATTTTGACAATAATTGTCCATTTTTGACAGTTTTTGAAATTTTTTTACCATTTTTGATAGTTTTTGACAATTATTGACCATTTTTGTCAATTATTGACCATTTTTGACAATTTTTTACAATTTTTCAAAAAAAATTCGAATTTTTTGACAATTATCGACTATTTTTCAAAATTTTAACAATTATTTTAATTTTCTTAGTGTTACACCAATCCAAAAAAAAGGTGAGCGGTCGTCGGACCACCGACAGAAGCTTGCTTCTTATGCACAATAAAATGACCATTTTTCGAAAATTTTGACAATTTTTGACAATTTTGTCAAATTTTAACAATTATTGACCATTTTTGACAATTATTGACCAATTTTGACAGTTTTGACAATTATTGATCATTTTTGACAATTTTTCGAAATTATTGACCATTTTTGACTATTTTTGAGCATTTTTGACAGGTTCTGACAATTATTGACCATTTTTGACAATTTTTCAAAACTTTTCGACAGTTTTTAACAATTATTGACCATTTTTGACAGTTTTTTTATAATTATTGACCATTTTTGCAAAATTTTGACAATGTTTCGAAAATTTTGACAATTTTTGATAATTTTTGACAATTATTGACCATTTTTGACAGTTTTTGATAAAAATTGCACATTTTTAACAGTTCTTGACAATTTTTGACATATGGTCAAATGTTTAAAAAAAAAATCGATTAATTTTGAATAAATAAAAATCGATTTTTATTTAATCGATTCTTTTCCGTTAATCTCACATCCCTAAACTATTCACAATTGAGTTCTGCTGAACAAACGACAATCCACATCTGGTAGAATTTAGTGTTATCTGTCGCCTAAGGACACGTGAGGAGGATACCTTGAGGGTGGGGTAGACAAATGGCTGGGTACGTTCACATTGTTCACAACTGCAAAAGGGAAAACAGTATGTGTCTGTCGGACTAGTGTTCACTAAACATCGACAATTTAAACTATCGATGTTTCGATACCATTTTTTTTAAAGCATCGATATATCGATAGTACTATCGAGAGTACGAAAAAAACTTAAAAAAAAGCCAAAACATCTTATTTTTTTATTAAAAAATTAGTTTCAAAACAAGAATATATATATTATGTATAAAAAACAACTGAATTACAAAAATTCACAGTATACATTGCAACTTTTGAATTGTATGAATAGTAATGTGTACCAGGGTTTTTCTTATTGACATAGACATGTGTGCGGTGTACGAGAATTATAAATAAAATAGGTTAGGATTTTCTTCTAATTATGTTTTCGTCTTTCGAAATCAGGTTACCTCGCTACCTAACGGCACGGACAACTATCGATATTTTTTTAATACTATCGATGGTTTTCGATAGCCAACTATATCGATACTATCGATAGTTACTATCGTTGTTCAGTGAACACTATGTCGGACACATACTACTGCATAATATTGGTTGGTGTGCTACAAAATTCATCTTCACTATTCGATGATGATGAAATTCAGTATATTTACACTGACATATTATTAATTTAAATCTGTCAAAATAACGTCTATTAATTCGTTTCCATGGTAACTCGACCAACAGACTTACAAGGCTTATATGATATATTACAATTTTTATAGAACTGAAGCGTAATTTTTTTTATTACGTGTCAGTAGCTGTTATGATATATTTACTTAGCATCCAAATAGTACGTAATATGCAATTTACTAGTACGAGAGTAGAAAAAGATTTTTTAATCCAATGGGTGGCTGTCTTTGTGAAGACTTAATTGAACAAATTTGTATTGCATCTTTCCTAATTAGTCAAAATTTTTGTGCTCACTAGAAATACATTCTCATTATAGCACCCCTTGTAAAATAAAATTATTTATAAACTCACTTTACATAGTTTTTGTGATATTCATTGAAAACTGTATAAATTAAATAAAGCGGGGTAACTGCAAATAACCTAAGCCCAGAAACTTTGAATAACAAGAACTGCCAGATGTCTTTTAAAATTAACTGCTACCACTGCGTAAAAGTGGATCTGTTGCCATCCGGGAGGAGAAAATAGAAGAAATGCAACCGAAAGAAATAACTTGGAGACATTTATTTTAGTTTCGCTTTGTGTTAACGAACTTGCCGAGTGGATTTTCTAAATGTTCCAAAAATAACAAATCGTAAGATGCCATTTACAATAGATTCAAGTCTAGATACCCAATTTAATTTGTGAGTTTAATGAAACACGAATGGCTCTGGGAAGTTTTCGAAGTTAGTTAAAGTCGATATCGATATTATTTCAAATGTTTAATTAACAAAAGTTTAATGTTACACAAATACATTTAGGGTAGTTGTGGTACAACATCGTCGAAAAGTTTTTGTTCGTATCCATGGTAACAGGAGAGTAGCTTGTACTATATGCGCCATAATTTTTGTCACAGACTGTACTCATAGAAATACTACACATATCTCTCTCATAATGTGTACAGTATGTATAGGCAAAGATTACAAAATATATATAAGATAGTTCACTTGAAGGCGGTCTGATTCTTCTTAGTGTTTTAAACGATCGCCGCACTCATAAATCATATTTACGGCTCCCTTTTGTTGTAAATAACGACACCGCTAGGTACCAGGGAATTAGAAGAGTATATTTTATTCCAAGCTATACAGGGGTAACTTGAGAAATATATATTCAAATAGGATGATTTATTAAAGGTTTTTCTTATATATAATGTTTTTAAATGTTAATTATTTCGAAAAATGTTCAGGATATGAATTTGAAAAGGAAAGTTTAGGTATAAGTAAAAAATACATTAAAATTTTTAAAATGAATCAGTTGACAGATTTTATTCAACATTTTAGTAATTTTGTGATGCTTATTGATGATCTAGCGGTTATTTATACAGAATATCACAAATTAAATTATACATACTTATTGGCCACCAGAATAATAGGGCCACTAAAACAATTTTGATCTTTAAATTAGACACTCCGTATTTTTTAGATTCACAAGGTTAAAACAGTAAAAACATATTATGCAGCTGCAGGATATATTTATTAATAAATTAGATATGTGAATTTTCAAATTTCTATGAATACCCAGTATCTATAAGTACTAAATAACTAACTAATTTATTATTATCAAATATCTTTGTTACAATAGTTTGAAAAAGTTGAATTCCGTATTTGATAATAACTAATTTAATACCCACCTCTCAACGTCTTTGGGACAACGATAAAAGGATATTTCTGGTTTTCCCACCTTGCTGGAACAACCCATCACAGCACAACACACGGGCATTTTAAAACCACAATTATAATATTATTAATGTTACTTTTGGAAGACAGGAGTTAAAATAATGCGAACAAGAAATTTTACTTCCGGAACGTTTTCCGAAAAACTAAATGAAATACTTCTACAAAGTTTCTAGAGATTGTAGGCACATTTCTGGCCCTTAATTGCTTCCCTATATTTTTATCATTGTTTACATTATAAGTACTTAAAATCAAGACTGCATTCAGAATTCGTGGGAAAGTGATAAACTCTACGGTTTATTATGTATACAACTAAGACTATTAACAAATATCACAAAATATTTATTTTATAAGTTTTGCTATTGAAGAGGAAAATATGAATATTATTTTTTCCTTATTGCAATAATTAATTAATAAATTTAAAATATCTATAAAACATAAACACGAACAACGAATTCTAAAATACCAGCGCTCGATAGGCGACAACCCGTATAATATGCAAAATTAAATGCAAGTAAGGATTTAGCGACATACTGTAGCATGGCGCCAACCTCTAAGTCACCAGACAGTAACCAGCGGTATGAATCCTTTGATCGATAGAATTCGTACGAGTGAACAATCTTATATATATTTTGTAATCTTTGGTATAGGCTAGTAAAACGGTGCACAAAAAGGGGTCGAAGTGGATGAGACAGTTTTGGTGTGATTGTTTTTATTGGTTTATTCTATGTTTTTTGGGGGGCTGAACACCATACGTCGTATGGTTTCCATGCAAAAAAAGTGCTGAAATATGAGAGAAATCAGTAATTATTGGAAAAAACAAAA
This sequence comes from Lochmaea crataegi, assembly GCA_947563755.1. Classification (NCBI taxonomy): domain Eukaryota; kingdom Metazoa; phylum Arthropoda; class Insecta; order Coleoptera; family Chrysomelidae; genus Lochmaea; species Lochmaea crataegi. Next base: position 26,522,671 of record OX387425.1, read on the forward strand.
AATAATGAATGCATGAATTCATCTGCATCATTAGAATAGGTGGGTTTCACCTGCTGATGTCATTCTTGAAGGCTATGGGCTACTCAATGGATGGTAGTGGGTTGAAGGAGTTGTTCAATTTAATATATGCACTACACTCAACAGAGAAAATCCTTACGGGACACGCCTATTCGAGAGCTACTAGAGCACATATGTTGGCCCATGCCACTCTGGCGAAAATTATTTTTGAGACAATGGATTTAACCACAGTCCTTCAAGAAAAACTTGCAGATTTCCTGAACGATGAAGACAGATCATATATTTTGTTAGCAAACGAAAAAGAAGAATCAAAAACCAAGTTTTCTGAAAAGCTTCAAGCTATAGCTAACCGTGGTGCTACTTCAAAGCTATGGATTCAATACTTCGAAATGATAACGTTTGTTAAACTATTCATTGAAGCTGAAAGAACAGGAAACTGGAATCTCCAACTACAAGTCGTCTACCAAAAGCTCCCGTACTTCCATGCTAGCGGACATTTTCTGTATGCCAGATGTTGTCACCTCTACCTACAAGACATGCACAGTTTAAAAGATAAAATGAGCTCTCAGGAATACCAAATGTTCACGGGTGGCGGGTTTACAGTACGAAGGACTAGCAAATTCTGGTGTGGAACATGGACCGACATGACCATTGAGCAGTCCTTAATGGGGATAATGAAAATTGCTGGTGGTCGTGGGGTTAGCGAAAGTATCCTCTGTAGGTGCACTAAAGGAATGACTTCCCTTCAAAATATTTGTGAGGAAATGGAGAAGATGTGTGGAGTTAGCATTCACTAGCTCAGAACAACATGTGGAGATGAGAATCAAGAATTAAAAGGGATACAAGTGATTCAAAAAAGTTGATGGATTGGTTTACGCAACACCAATTAATGAATATTTTGCAATTAAGACAATGAATTTCTGTTTCAGACCTAGAAGCCCTGCCCTGCTGAAATCCTTTAACCCCCCAGTGTCTAAGAGGGCTCGTATTAGGTCATAAATACTGAATTGTACTGAAATTTTCCTCTTTTATTAATCTATCAAATAATGTTCACCTACATAAAATTAAAAATATAAACTAATGATGTCTTCTGCTATTTTTTTAAAATGCTAATCTCTCCCATATTTCAGCACTCTTTTGCGTGGAAACCATACGACGTACGAAAAAATGTTAAGGAAATTTTCTCGTTTTTATTTTACTAGATAACCATTTTTTGGGTAAATAACTTGCTTTGCAAGTTATAAGCTGAAAACCACTAAAAAACATGATTTTTAGTGGTTTTTTTGATGATTTCTCGAGCAAATTTTTGTTGGACAACTTCAGATTCGTGTTCAGCACCCCAAAAAACATAGAATAAACCAATAAAAACAATTACACCAAACTACCGTTTGATTGGACTAGTATACAAATGTCATAAAAATGAAATATCACAAAAACTATTCAGTTTGGGTATGAAGGGTGATCCATTTAAAAAAATTGTGAAACTGATGATTTCGAGTTTGGACTCGCCCTGTATACGGTTTCCTAGATATGGAAGCAAGTGAATTATGATACTAGAAGACCATCACAGACGTACGGGGGGGGCGTTCAGCTCATTAAGATGTTCATTGCAATAGTCAAGCAAAGCAGAATTCAAATTCAAGTCAAATACAGGGTGTTACAAGTACAATTGCGCTCATTTTAGAATAAGTGCCTTTAAGCTGGCTACAGCCTGTCAAAATTTTATTCGAATCAGTGTTACCACAGACCGACGTTTGATGGGGCGAGTCATTTTCTCAAAAACGGGCGAGATTTTTGTTTTAGGGAGCGAGATTTTATTACTGTTACTTTTTCTCAAATATCTCATTGACTTGTGTTTCGATTGTTGCGAACATTGTCAATTTGCGCAATCTTTACATTGTTTACATTATTGACATTGTTTACATTATTTACGCATTATTTACCTATTGTTGACGTAAACAATTGAAAATCAATTCTTTACTCGTAAACGCATATCCCTAGATAACACGTTATACCAAAAATGAAAGCTACATCTAGCGATGATAGAATTGAACTTCTTGCTCATTTGATGTTTGATTTGCAAGATGCGCACAGCGCACACAATAGAAAGGGATGGGATGGGAAGGGTTTCTACATATATTCATTGGTTTCGAAAAACTTCCGAAAATTAATTTGAAAATTAGGTATTTATTTCCAAATCTCCAAGGAACATATAAAACAAACAAAATAAAATAAGAATGTGAACTGCGGTCGTATCGTCGAAACGAGCGAGATACGAGCGAGATTTGTCAAAGGGGAGCGAGCGAGTGGAAGGAAAAGGTAAAGAGCGAGATCTCACTCGATCGAGCGAGCTGATCGAATATCATCGAGTATTTCCAAGATACTGGACTTTATCGCACTAATGAATCACCCTGAATATTAATGAAAAACTTAAAGTATTATTACAATTTTCTGTAAAATTGTCGTATTTAGTAAAGTGTGTTACTAAGAGATATAGAAGAATAAATATATTATTTTAACGCTTTACAACAAAGTTTAGAAAAATATTTTTCAAAAATAGTGACCGTTCAATTAAGAAAAAACAACTAGTTCCCGGGCTGTATGCCCTGACAGACATTGAATTACACTTTTAAGTCAAACGGGGTCGGTATGATATACAAGATTTAACCAACCATTCTGGTTTGCAATTAGAAGGGACAACATTATTTGCAAATTGGTTTTGGTATATTTACGCCTCATCAGTACAAAGTAGTTATTTCTTCTGAGTTGAACGGTCACTGTTTTTGAAAATTATTTTTCAACACTCTGTTGTAAAGCGTTAAAATAATATATTTATTTTTCGATATCTAATGAAAAACTTTTTGATTTAAGCCTCATAACTATGGTACTATATAACGAAATACATTCATTTTTTTTTAATGGGCGTACTCCACTGTACCTAAAAATAGGCGTTTCAGCATAATATCAAGAAGCAACTCGATATGTATATAAATTTCATTTTGCCATGCAGTATCTACCTAAGAGCAAAGTCAACATCAATATAATTTGCAAGTGTGCAACTATCAGGCGAACGCAAGCACTTTATTTGACATGTAAATTTAAAGCAAACCTCCTCGCCGCCAACTGTTTACTTTCATGATTTCTCCATTATCCAAATATGGTCGCTTATGCCCATAGAGGAACAACGTAAATGGAGACATTTCGCTTAGCATGTGCCCGACGACGAGAATTTCAATACCATTCTAGGCGACCGTCTACTGACTGCATGAATATGTAATTTACACGTAATTTATTATTACAAAATTATGTCATCTGGCCATACTGAGTCATATTTTGTATTATTATGTTGTCAAAAAAGAAGAAGCAGCCTCGCGGAATAATAATCGACTATTTTTCCAAAGTGGAAATTGATACATTTATAATTTGGGTAAACCACAGCTTATAATTATATACATTTATTATACAGGGTGGTTAAAAAATATAACAAAGAAAAAAATAAAATGTGAGAATACGATATCGATTGTTTCAAATCGACGGCTATTGGTTAAGCATATTCGAGCAAACGCCCAGTCAGTGTAAAACACTCAGTAGCGTACAAGCTGTAATCGCTTTAGAAAGTTTATAAGATGGATGTCCAAAATTTTTACACCAAACATTTTTATCCAAATTTTATTGTTAACTTCCGTCACAACTTCTAGTTAATGTTTTCTCCTAAAAGTGGGTTTACATTATAAGATTTTCCTTATGATCTCTCATAAGCAAAAATCATGTGAATCGCTTAAGGGATACTTAAGAGATGTGTTTACATGCTTATGAGTTTTGTAAAGATTACGTTAGGATCGGAAAAAAGTAAGGTTAAAATTGTTGACAGTATTCTAACCTAGAATTTAATGCGAGAATTGAGTTTTGTAGAACAGGTCGTTGTATGTATTTGTGTCGCAAACAGTTTGTTTTAAATGCTAAATTACAGAAACATGAAATTTTGTCTTACGAATTATTAGTTAATAATATAGTAGGTACTGATGTTTCGACTAAGTCGAGATATCGACTTTCTATCCCAAATTTGCAATGTTCCATTCGCTCTGCCATTGAGGATATTTTGCATGAAAAACCTGCTGCTGTGGAGGGTGATGGTGGTCCTTCAAAAATAATGATATGTCGAATTTGTCCTACCAGCAAAAGGCGGATGACAGCCAATTATTGCAAGGTCTGTCAACGGCCTTTTTGTTCGGAACATCGAGCCAAAATTTGTTCTATTTGTACCATGTAGTAACTTAAATAATTTCCTTTATTCTTAGTTTGTATTTAGTTTACCACAATAATAAATATTGTTGCGAGGTCACCAACTCAAAGCCGGCCCTGCCCCTCGAGTGTAAATTTTGGTGGCTGCGTCGGGATTCTCTCCCTGCGTTAGAAAGTACTCGAACATCCTGGAATAAGGTTTTGTTTGTGCACAGCACGAGCGCCGAAGGCACTAGAGTTTTCCAGAACCGGACTATATATACGCGGTTTTTGAGTACAGTACAGTTAGTTCGGAAGAATTAGTGAATTAAATAGTGCAGATAAATAGGGTAATATCCCAGTGGTGAAAATAAATTAGAACTAATATACCGAGTGTAAATAAATTGGTAGACGTTGAGTATAGTGTGTATATAAATTAAGTTTAAGTGGGTTTCTTTAAATAAATAGATAGTAATTAGCCATAGTGTGTATAATTTTATCCCACAAATAAAAACTGTTTAAATAAATAATAAAAACATTACAATATGAATAGATATGTATAATTTTCTTTCCAAGTAATAAAATACCTGATTGGAAACATAGAATGAAGTCTTTTTGCAACACTGGATACCAGTTTCGTTATTTTTAAGCCATTGCATTAAATGCCAAACTATTTCATAAGATATTTTAATCCGGACCTGGGAATCTTATAAGGGACACACACTTTTATTGCTTATCTATATATTTCGAACAATGGGTAATAATGAGGGTCGTCGGATTATATTGATTTACGATCTTCTTAGATCTCTGGTCGTACTTTACCCTTTAAAAATATAGTTTAATATTTTTTTATATCTTATTACTTAACTATAATGGAACAATTTCAGAGAGTACCTATTGAAACTATAAATGTAATTTATAGTTAAACACCAGTTAATCACAATGCAATTTTACATATCGAAAATATTGGAAAAACATGGTATCTCGGCAATTCTAAAATTATTGTAAACAGTGTAAGGTATATCTTTTGCAGATGGATCTCAGTACGTTAGCAAAAGAAACCTCATTTTGTACAATTTATTTTGTTAGTATAATAATTAATGAACGACTTGGCCGACGCTACTGCCTATCTTAATTTATTCGTCTGACGAATGGTTGTCGGTCGGGCGGGGTCTTAATCTCCCTAGGCTCTTTTTAGTATATCTAAGTACAAAGCTTTATCGCAGCATTGATACACTCTGTACATTCTTCTAATACTTCGTTTTCTTGTACGTTTTTTAAATCTTAATCATCCAATACTACCCCATAAATTGAATTTAAAACTGTTTAATGGTCAATAAAATTACATGAAACATTAGCATAATGTGTGTTCCTTTTATATACTCCGCTCTCTGTCTGGTAATTCACATATTTATTTGCAGATTTGAAATGAACTCTTTGATACAAGCCGTAATTAATCACATTAAAGTTTAATTAAACGTTTCTTGCGAAACCGGTTTTATTGATAATTGTGTTGTTGCTAAGTAGCGGATTATTTCAACTGAATCATAATTTCATGCTTTTACATGAAGCCTGAAATAACTAAGAGTAGTTTAGCAAGAGACATCCGTAACTGATTAGAATGTCAAAGTGTAAGTGATGAATTGATTTTATAACGATTAAGTTCATTCCTCTTGTACTTTTATTCATTTTTTTTTCTTGGAACTTATTGATTTTATAAAACGAAAATAAGAACGACACATACTGATAAATTCGCGAAATCGAATATTTCTGGTAATGATCTACACATTTTAAAATTTTTCTGTGTCGAGTATCGTCGACGGTTCCAAAATTCTCACCCTAGAGAACGAATTATTTCCGGAAATTTTCTCGAAGTGCGAATTTTCTTAAAAAATTCGCAACTGAGGAAAATTTCCGGAATATTAATTCATGCTCGCGGGAGATTCGGTAAGAAAATTTTATACCAAAACTTTTTTAAAATAGAAATTAAATTGGTGACATACTTAGATGACATATTATTATTATTTATGACAGCTGTCAAGCCAGAGGGAAATTTCCACTTATTAATTTCCCTCTACGCAGGGAAATTTCCGAAGAAATTAGGTTATTGCCATAGCAACATGTCGAAATGCAGGCATCTGATTGGCTAAAATTAACTGGTATAAAATTTTCAACTTAATTTACTATTTTTAATAAAATTTTCTACTGGAAACATATTATTAACAAAAGATTTCCACTTCTAAAATACTTTTTAAATTATAGTAAGTATATTATTGACACAAACAAAATTTCACAATGTCTAATTGTCACAATTGACAACCAATTCAAAGAAACACGTAGACACACAAGTAGACAAGGCGATAATGGATATTTTAAAGGAATCATGCCTTCCTTATCTGATGGGCATTGTATTTCACATTTTTAATTGAAGACATAAGTGGATAAAGGTGTCATGTCCCTTGTCTTTAAATTACTGATAGTTAAAGAGACATTTACGTGATAAAAATGCCATGTTACACTTACTACTAGTCCTTTTAGCAAATAAAGGTGTTATGTCACTTAGATATACAGAGCATTTCAATGAAAACTATCCACTCCACTTAATTCTGAAGGCGTCACTTTTATGGAAAAAATGAAAAAACACGTCAAAAATCATATAAAGGGGGACGTCTTTTTACTCATATGTAGACATTATAACTTAAACTCCCTCCCCCCCCCCATGGTCGCCTCACTCAATTTGTTAAATGGAACACCCTATACATTATTACATTGTTGGATTCTCCTCTACAAGAGGATTACAAAAATGTATAATAAATAAGTGAAAATGGTCTGTACAGAAGAATGTAAAGAGTCAAACTTGGATAATGCCTTTCTATTGACAGATCTTTGAAACCAAGTTCAATTTATCTTTTGGCTGTCCAAAATGCGATACATGTAGTGTGTGCGATGCTGGAGAGAATTTAGATTATAAAGACTGGGTATTTGCTTATGAGTCCCAAAAGTTGATAGGCAAGTACCATCCCTTGCCAAAAATGTATGTTACATAACGATGTATATTCAATAAGCCATGCCGTTGCCAAAGTTATCTACATCAAAGGCTTTTTATTAGAGACATATGGTGCTGTACAACTTGTAACATGTCTATCGACCTGTTTCGACTTTTAAATTTATATCGCAAATCTTTCTCTAATTCCCGCTCGTCGTCTCATTAGCCAACCCTGACCATAAGACAATTGACGTTTGCCAACGGTCGCTTCCATTTTTTCAACGACTAACGAAACCCTTTTCTCTACCGACTTTCATCGAGGTAAGACCTCCATTTTTATCGTTTGTATATCTTTCTTATCTAAATTGCTGTGGTAAGCACAGCAGCTAGCATACGGCTGACAGCTAGTATACCTTGAGAGTTAGAATACCGTTAAAAGCTAAGATACGGCTGATACCGTAAGATACCGTAGAGAACTAGGATACTATTAGCTGCTAGGATACCATTAACTGCTAGATTATTAAGACACCCTCAAAGACACCTTCAAGATATCTCCAGGTCCACTTCTCTACGCACTCTTCCCGGAGAAGCTATTTACTTAAGATAAGTACCATAAAAAGGCTACATACTGATCATTTTGTCCAGCTCCTGGCAGAAATAAAATTAATGTTTCAATTTATTTATTTTTTTAATTTCTTATCCACTTGGCTATAAGAGCTGTAGGGGATCGTGTCCGAGCTAACGTAAGTTTTTAATTTTTTTAAATAAATAAATATCTTAATTAATTTCTACATTTTTCACCTTAGTTTTCTTTTTGTTTAAATTTATTTTGTTCTTTCGTCGACGTCTAAAAGGTAGTGGCGCCCTAAAGCTTCTTATAGTCTGAAACCTGTGGCATACCTAGTGCAGCACTAACATGGAGTAGAACTACCCTTGAGAAGAGTCATTTGTCTCCAGTGGCCACTCTAGCGCCCAAGTCACGAACAACCGACGGGTACGGTTACAAATTGGCGCCCCTTAAGGTTACAAATTGGCGCCCCGTAAGGTTACAAACTATCCGTTGCGCTACAAATTCTGGTCACAAATCCTATTTTTCACGTGTACCGAGAACATTGCGGATAAAGGTAGAGACTTTGGTCGGATTGAAAATATCGAGGAATTATCGTTTCTGCCAGTACTAAATATAGCGTGTTTGTTGATATGGAGCATTTATTTTTTCACTTTGAGGCATTGCCATGCTTCATTTATTCAAGAAGGTGACATACAATTTCCGACAAAATATATTTATCGAAAGGGCTTCACACGATAGCGAGATTTTTCTCGGCTCGTTTTCGTCTCGAAAAAGCGAGACGAGACGAGACTAGGGCTTCACACGACCGCGAGATTTTTCTCGTCTAGTCTCGTTCTCGTCTCGAAAAAGCGAGACGAGACATTTTTGAAAATATGGGCGATACCGAGATCACATACAGCGCAACACGAGAGTCTCGTTTTTGGTCTCGTTAAATTTTTTTTATGAAGTTTTTATTAGAAAAATTAGAAAAGTTCTACATAGAGAACAATACATTTCACTATATATAAAAGCTGGTGATCATCTGTAAAATATTTTATTGTAAATTTAAAGTGGTGGAATAAAATGATTGGTTGGTTTTACCAAAATTAAATCGACACTGTATCGCCTCAAATACAATATGGTCGTAAAATTCAGCAGAATGGTTAAAGTTTCACTGATATGATAAGCCTTTAAATTAAATTTTTTAGAAGCTCTTGGGTTAAATTAAAAAAAATTCTGGTAATCTTCTTAACGACCAAATAGATATCAACCATTCTCCCTTATTAAACTTATTTACCTAGAAGATAGGTCAGGAGTGATTGTTGTGAATGAATTTCCAGGTTAACTTGTTCAATAATTTTGTTAATATTCGTTGAATTCCGTATTTAGGCATTTTTTGTACTTTATTTCCATGTGAACATTTTGTAATACTTTGTCAATATTCTTGAAATTCCGTATCTATGCACGGTATAAATTAAAAAATTTTCATTATACCTTCACTCGTTTTCTTTGATTTTTGGACTTCAGTTACATTAAATGACAACGAGTGTGATTGTTATAAATATAGTTTAAAAAAATTATTTATGGATTTTATTACCAATATTTAGAATTAAGCGAGACGAGACGAGACAACCGGTAACGAGACAAGACCGAGACTTGACTGAGACTCAATGTCTTCGGAATTGACGAGATCGAGACGAGATTTTTGATACTCTCGCCCACTCTCGTTTCGTGTGAAGCCCTATTTAAGGGACAAAGTTAAGTGGATACGTGTTGTACTATTTGGGTACCATTTCTATAAAAACAGTTTAGATCCTAACAATCCATATTTGGAAGTGGATTTACGTAGTAACGGCACAAGAGAAGTAGAAGTAGGAATTTGGTTACATTTAGAACAGTTACCCAAATGTGGAGGTCTAACAACTAATAAAATATCCAATTTACGAGACCAGTTCAAATTTATTGATCCCGACTATCAAGAAGTTTTAGATCAAAATGCAGACAATCCCTAGACAAAACTTGCACTTGCACACTTGTTACTTTCAAAATTACGTTTACCGTTTTTAATAAAGAATTTTTTTTGTTTTGTAAAAGTATATATATGACCTCTATATCTGCCAAAAAGCATATACAATTTCTAGTTTACAGTTAGTGGATAAAAGTGTTATGTACACAAAAATCAATTTCTTCAAGACATATAAATTTTTCTCTGTAATTAAAGTATATCGCAGATAATATCCTAAAGTGTTCTAATTTATAATATTTTACATATTTCAATGTTCCAGATCAAAACGCGTTTTATTAATTTACTTTAAACTATAAAAATGTCACATGACACCTTTATTCGCTTATGTCATTTTAGTGACAAAAAAAACAATCATTTTGTTGTTAATAGACGTTTTAAAACAATACGAGGATTGTCTTTTAAATATCAAATGTCAAAATTAGCTGTCATGTATAGTTTCACGTAAGAAGAAGACACGTGAAGTTTGCCAACTGACTTGCGCAGAAACCAAAATCGGTCTTCTTCATTTATGTCGCCTCGTAACCACCGTTTCTGGCGTTACAATTGATTTTCATGCCGACAGTCATTTTATTATTGACATTTGAGGTTGTATCATTTACTATTTTTGATTTTTTAATATTTTAAGTCGTTTAGGTAGTTTATCTGTGAGTGTTGTGTGTTTCATTTAATCTAAAACCATTCCTCCTAAAAAACTTGTTGGTGTTAAAGGAAAAATTATCTACATTATTCTAATTTTGTGTTAACCTGTGAAAACGTCACGCTACAATATGGCGCTGGTTTTGACAACAAGCTCGCGCATAAGACTGCACAACTTCAAGTGGGTTCTTCTTACGTGAAACGGAGTCTAAACAAACACATTCGATTTATGCCTTACGAAGTACAGGCGAATAAATTGGCTTTTCCAGTTTCCTTTGAATAAAGAATAAATCTACACTCTGGCAACATCACAAAATTTTGTTTTGCAACGTCATCTTCATTTTATCGTAAATAAACCAGACAACCTTGCTTTTTTCTCACCTCTTCACATTGACTTTAGAAAGAGTATAATATGAGGCTTATTTTAAATGGACCACCTTGTATTTTGATAATTCATAATGTAAGGTATCATATACCTGAATGTCGATGCTGTACGTGAGCTGATCAAAGAAGATCGACATGTCACATATCGTGATATTGGAGAATCATTGGGCATTTGGTGGTGACATTTGTCTAAAAAGCGGGTCATGTAGCAACAATTACTTTGCAAAATCTGTTACTGCTGATTGGTACATATGGATTTGTTTGCCGGAAGTAATTGTTGAGTTTCGAAAAACCAATCCCCAACGACGAATCCATCCTCCACCAATACAATACAATTTCCCACACAGCTCTAAACACAATTCAGTTTTTAAAGCAAAAAAACAACGAATTGTTGGACCATCCGACTTAAGTCCTAACGACTTTTTTACTTTTCCAAAATTTAAGAATGAACTGCGTTTAACAAATAAAACTCACCAGTATCAGCAGGTGGTGTAGGTGTTTCCTCTCTGGCCATTCGTTGTTCATCTTCAAATTCTTCTCGAGTTTCCCTCTTTCTAAAATTCTCCGATTCCATTGCTGCTTTTTCCTGATGTTCCATAAACGGATTATAAACTCCTTCTTCGGCAAACAGATTATTGTTAGGCGATGTTGAAAAAGCATCTGAAAAGTTCTTTGTACTCGATTCTTTGGGACCTAAAACAAAACACAATCATGCTGTTTGATGTCTTACTATATACTGTTAGTTAATTTAAATATCTTTGAGCTGTTACAATTTTTTTTAGCAGGATACCTGATGTCCAGAAATATGTACAATGAGCACTAAATAAAACTAAATAAGCAACTAAATAAAAAATTCAACAGTTTTACACTGTTATACTACATTGATTGAACAAAAACAAATCTGGAAGAAAGTTAATGAAAATAAAGCGCGAAAAAATACCTGGTGATAGAAAGTCGTCTAAAGCATCAACATCAGTTTCTGGACCGAAGTCTTCATCATCGAAGTCCGATTCTAAACGTTTACCATTTGCTTTTTCTTTCGAAAAAAAGTCTGTGGCTTGTAAATCTGTACCTAGAACAATATTTTTTATTTCAATTAGACCGTATTGGAAATATGAATACACAGTACTACTAGTCCAAATTTGTTCAAGTGTTTATTCTAAACAAACTGGGCAAACCAAAAATTGGGATTGAACTTTATCTCATCGCTAATGTTAAGAGTTAACTGCCAAAGCCGTAGTAGGTATGTTAAGGGGGCAATGTAAGCTTAACAGGCACGCAAAGCTAAAGAGGTTGACAGACTAAGCCATGTGCGGATTCTGCCATCTAAAGGAGGAGAGCACATCCTATACTAGTGCGACTGCCAGAGGACCACAATAGATCTGAAAATGTCGCAGTGAGCCACCTCATCAAATCTAATCTAATCTAAAAGTGGTTTTATATCAATAGAAATTTAATTTTTTTATTTTATTTTTACACTGCAACCGAATGGATGCTTGTGATTATTTATATCATTCAATCCAGAATATTCGTGTCCTGCACCAGTTCTGATTTATTTCAATCTGTTTTGGTCAGGCTGTGTGTCCTCTGACCTTGTTTTTTCAAGTTCTTTTCATTGCCCTCGATACTCTGGTGATCTGGTACCCCGAGGCAGGATTTTTGAACACATATTTTGTCTTTATCTTTCTTGCATACTTAGTTATTTCAATGACGTAGACAAAATATCTATTGTCTTCGGAAGCTCTACTCCCGCAGTCGAGAATCTACCCCCTGGTCAGTTCAATTTCTTCAGTTTTTTAGGCAATTCCATACCAGTCTAGGCATCACTTTCTAGTTGGAGATTGCCTTGAGTGCCGCCTAACTATATGACATGATATAGATCTGCTCGTCTTCGACAGCTTTCCTGTTATTTTAACTCGCACATTGCCAGATTAGCAACCAGCGTTTGGATGATCAGGATTCAAAATAAAATAAAATACATCATACAGTCTATCATGGTTTTATGAAAACGAGTAAAGATCGAAACACACCTATCAGCACCTCATAGGAACAGCGACTGATCACCAACTCGACGGTTGTGTATGGGGTCACATAACGCATCGACACGGGATCAGCACCGCCGCGATACCCGACTATAGGCTTTACTTTATAATGTCGGAGATATTGTATTAGCACGCCGTTCGCAAAATATTCTCTCTGAGAAATGTGTTGTGGTTGAGGCGTTGACGTGTCTTGTCGGTGCTGTGCTGACGCTGTTAGGTATGCACGCTTACATTTAAATACAATCTGCTGGTGATGATCAGTCGCTGTTCCTATGAGGTGCTGATATGTGTGTTTCGACCTTTAAACACACGTTTCTTTGTAGATGTTAGAAGGGAGTAAACTCGGTTAGTTAACTTTATTTGTGCAGGCGCTACAGAAGGAACTAAAAGGAAATCGTGCGTCTTTAATCTAAGCATGATTCAAACTTAATTAGTGAATATTTTATACAAGAGTGTTCCATTTATTTTGATCAATTTTTCCATGAAAATTTTTGTCCACATTGTACTCAAAATTTTGCTAGATCTTGGCTAATTTATGGTAAAATTAACGGTTTTATCTCGTTAATTAGACCTGTTCTCGCGTTTCCCACAATGGTCAACAGTTGCTTTTTAAGACGATCTTTTAGCAGTCATTCCTTGAGGTAATAAGAAAGTCTTGTAGCTGGTATTTCACAAAGATCATTGTTTTTTAAACCTCTTACCTTATAGGTACATAACATGTAATTATTCCGCAAAGGTACACTTACTGTTCTGGTTAAAATAAGATATTATTGTTAAAGCTTTCCTCTATGTAACCTACTTCTTCCGGCTGGTCATGATCGCTTTCAGAACCCATCTTAAAGAAAATATTCTAAAAAAACTTTCGGATGTACAAGTTGTGAAAATGAAAATTTTATTTTCAGAGAAATGTTGTTTTGTGGCCAAATTTGTGTTTTGGATATTTTGAAAACGTGGAAAAACGATATTGGCCGTGAACACTTTGGATACATTAAATTTAGTAGATACAAGCAAGGGGTTAGGTTATAATGGTTTTCTTGAGGTAGTTGACAAATCAAAAAGACCGGAAAATAAAATACGCGGACTTCAATTAATAAGCAATTTAAGTTGCATATTTGAAGAAATATGTAATAGTTGAAAACCTATAGGAAATTGGAATATTGGAATGAATATTTCCTATTTATATAAAGTTTTATATTTGTTAATACAAGTACACTATAAAATGAAAATGTTGACTGGTTGACAGCTACTTAAAAAAAAGGTGAGCGGTCGTCGCTTGCTTCTTATGCACAATAGATGATGATCATTTTGACCATTTTTCAAAAATTTTGACAATTTTTGACAATAATTGACCATTTTTTCAAAATGTTTGACAATTTTTGACCATTTTTTCAAATTTTGACAATTATTGACCATTTTTCACAATTATTGACCAGTTTTGACAATTATTCATCATTTTTGACAATTTTTCAAAAATGTTGACCATTTTGACCATTTTAGACCATTTTTTCCAAATTTTAACAATTATTGACCATTTTTGAGCATTTTTGACAGGTTCTGACAATTATAGACCATTTTTTCAAAATGTTTGACAATTTTTGACCATTTTTTCAAATTTTAACAATTATTGACCATTTTTCACAATTATTGACCAGTTTTGACAATTATTCATCATTTTTGACAATTATTCAAAAATGTTGACCATTTTGACCATTTTTCCAAATTTTAACAATTATTGACCATTTTTGACAAGTTCTGACAATTATTGACCATTTTTCAAAAATTTTGACAATTTTTAACAATTATTCACCATTTTTGACAGTTTTTTTATAATGATTGACTATTTTTTCAAAATTTTGACAATTTTTGACCATTTTTCAAGAATTTTGACAATTTTTGACCATTTTTTCAAAATTTTTGACAATTTTTGACCATTTTTACTGTTTTCAAATTTTAACAATTATTGACCATTTTTAACAATTATTTCTCCAAAATTTTTGACTATGTTTTCAGATTTTAACAATTATTGACAATTTTTAACAATTATTTCTTCAAAATTTTTGACAATTTTTGACTATATTTCAAATTTTAACAATTATTGACCATTTTTAACAATTATTTCTTCAAAATTTTTGACAATTTTTGACTACGTTTTCAAATTTTAACAATTATTGACAATTTTTGACAATTATTGACCAATTTTGACAGTTTTGACAATTATTGATCATTTTTGACAATTTTTCAAAAATTTTGACCATTTTAGATCATTTTTCCAAATTTTAACAATTATTGACCATTTTTGACAATTTTTGAGCATTTTTGAGAGGTTCTGACAATTATTGACAATTTTTGACAATTTTTCAAAAATGTTGACAATTTTTAACAATTATTAACCATTTTTGACAGTTTTTTATAATTATTGGCCATTTTTAAGTTGCATATTTGAAGAAATATGTAATAGTTGAAAACTTAGAGGAAATGAATATTGGAATGAATATTTCCTATTTATATAAAGTTTTATATTTGTTAATACAAGTACACTATAAAATGAAAATGTTGAGTGGTTGAAAACTACTTAAAAAAAAGGTGAGCGGTCGTCGCTTGCTTCTTATGCACAATAGAATGATCATTTTTGACCATTTTTCAAAAAATTTGACAATTTTTGACAATTATTGACCATGTTTTCAAAATGTTTGACAATTTTAGACCATTTTTCCAAATTTTAATTATTGACCATTTTTGACAATTTTTTAGCATTTTTGACAGGTTCTGACAATTATTGACCATTTTTGACAATTTTTCAAAAATTTTGACAATTTTTCAAAAATTTTGACAATTTTCAACAATTTTTGACAGTTTTATAATTATTGACCATTTTTGAAAGTTTCTGAAAATTATTGACCATTTTTGACAATTTTTCAAAAATTTTGACAATTTTCAACAATTATTAACCATTTTTGACAGTTTTTTATAATTATTGACCATTTTTTCAAAATTTTAACAATTATTGACCATTTTTGACAGTTTTGATAATTATTAACCATTTTGGACAATTTTCAAAAATTTTGACAATTATTGACTATTTTTTAAAATATTTGACAATTTTTGACAGTTTTTAACCATTTTTGACAATTTTTGACAGATTCTGACAATTATTGACCATTTTTGACAATTTTCAACAATTATTGACCATTTTTGACAGTCTTTCATAATTATTGACCATTTTTTCAAAATTTTGACAATTTTTGATCATTTTTCAAAATTTTAACGCAGCGTTGGTTATACAGTATCGCGCGTTATTTCAATGCGTCTCTCTCTCTCTTTCTAATGAGTCATCGCGTGACGAACGCTTTTTCGTAACATCACACGTTTCAAGAGTTCACTAGCCTTCCCAAAAGTCCTATGTCGTGCAATAGGAAGCAAGCTTCAATATCTAAAATCTAATTATTGTCAAAATATATCGTTTCTGAACGTTCACTACTGTCACTCACTTTTTAATTTTTCCATAAAAGAGAACTCTTTATAGCTTTCTGAAATTTAGAGGTAATCAACTATCAATGTTATATAGTAATAACACCAGATGGCAACAACGTATCTCACAGTTGACATTTTTGCGAGTGCAAGCAGGTTATACGTCAAAATTTTTGTGTTTTGATAAACTGTTTCAGAGTGCAAAATCTACTAAACATTTCTTGGAAGGAAATTACTGATTCTGAAATACGGTAAGAGTTACCATATTAGAATATTACTTAGTAACAATTGACCTTTTCCAAGTACGTCATCGTGACGAATTTCTGTCACCGGACAACCTTAACATTAAATTCTAATATAATCTCAAACCGAATAATACAACACAATAGCAGGTGTCTCTGGATACACATATGAATTCGAGATCTACATAGGCCAAGAAAGTAACATTCAAGTAGAAAATACTGAAGATTTAGGTTCATGCGCTAATATTGTTACAAGACTGTTACATGGTGTTCCTACAAATTTGAATTATCGTGTTTCTTTCGATAACTATTACTCAACCATCTCACTTATTGCTCAATTAGGACAACACGGAATTCCTGGCTTAGGAACAATTCGAAGAAATCGTTTGCCAAAATGTCCCCTGTCTAATGAAAAAGAACTCAACAAACAACAACGTGGGGCAATCGAAGAATATGTGTCAGAAATGGATGACGTGCCTTTGACACTGGTAGCATGGAAAGACAACAAAGTTGTGAATCTTATTTCATCATTTTCTGGTACTCTTCCGAAAGGAACAATTAGAAGATACGAGAAATCACAAAATGAAAAAGTTGTCATTGACTGCCCAGATCCGGTGAAAGCCCAGATCCGGTGAAACAGTACAATAGACACATGGGGGGTGTCGATTTAATGGACAGCCTTATTGGTCGGTATCGCATCAAAGTTAAATCGAGAAAATGGAATTTTCTAATGTTTTACCATTTACTGGATTTAACGTTAGTTAACTCCTGGTTACTGTATCGTAGAGTGAACAAAGAGAAAGGCATCAAAGAAGGTTTTGCACTTGCTGAATTTCGAACTGAGGTAGGTGAAACGTTTTGTACGACTCGTCACAGTGGCTCAAGATCCAAGCAGTGCTTTATCCCTAGTAAATAAGTTAGAACAGATGCAAGCTCCCACTGGCCGGTGTAGATGGAAATATCCAAAATGTGAAGGTTTTACATACTACGTTTCCTGTGAGAAATGTTCCACTGCACTTTGTTTCAATAAATCTAAAAACTGTTTTCGCAGTTTTCACGTTTAGTTTCTCTGTATATTTCAAGTGTTGATAAAAATTATAAACAGTCCACGACCACGTTTTTTTATTCCTCGTAAAATCTAATCCGAATGCGCATTGTTGCATATATGCTACTATCAAAAAAAATTCAAAAACACATTCTCATTTTGAGTTTAAATTTTTGAAGTTATACTTCCAACAAGGTTGCGTTAAACGTTAAAGATACACAAAGGTAGAAGGTAGGAGAGAGAAAGAGAGTGAGTCCTTCGGTATTCGATAACAGATGGCAGTGTAAGTACTCTTTTTAAAAAGTAATTTATTAAAAGATTGTAATTGTGAAATTTCCTTCACATGACCAAAATCTTCGGCATTTATCAACAAATGATAGTGTAAGTATACTTTTTTCCTTAAATAAAGTAACTTTTAAAATGTAATTCAGGAAAACTGCCTTTTTGGAATATTCTTCATATGACCAAAACCTTCGACATTCAATGACATATGGCAGTGTAAGTATTCTTTTTAAAAAGTAATTTATTCAGAAGCTGCAATCTTGAAATTTCCTTCACATGACCAAAATCTTCGGCATTCATCAAAAAAAGATAGTGTAAGTAAACTTTTTGTCTTAATAAGGTAACTTTTAAAATTTAATTCACTAAAAAATTCCTTTTTTGGAATTTTCTTTATACGACCAAAACCTTCGGCATTCGATAACAGATGGCAGTGAAACTTCTAATGCGACTTCCAACAAGGTCGCGTTAAACGTTAAAGAGAGAAAGAAATATACACAGAGGTAGAAAGTAGGAGAGAGAAAGAGAGTGAATCGGTAAATCCCAAGCACATGCGCGTGGTATTCTTGCATTGCAGCGACGATCAATTGTGAATTGTAAGCAATGTTAATAAAGTTTGTCTTAAAGAAACAATGAGATTTCACTAAAAATCAATTTCTACCCTTTCCTATTTTCATTTCCACATTACGAAGTATAACTTCTTCCGCGCGGAGGGACTGCACGCACTAATTTTTTTTCAAGATTTTTGCGAGAATTTAGAGTTGAAAAGACATACAATACTAATTTTTCAGTTAAATCTAAGAAATTGCGCATTTAAAGGTAAATCAAAATACAAACACAAAAATAAATAATGAAAAATTGGACCATGGAAGAAACGGAAGAAAAGAAGCCAAGAAAACTATACGAAATAGTAGGAGAAACGAAAATATGTATTTCCAATAATAAATATGTCATTTGCAAAGACAAATAGAAAAAATATTGTTACAGTCTGTTTCAAATAGTATCCATTTTCCCATATTCCATTGAACCAAGCAACCCTACAATGACAGTTCAAAACCTAATTTGCCTTCTACTATATTTATGTATCTATAGTCTGTTTGAAATAGACAGAGAGTAATAAAACCTAATTTAACATACAAAACCCTTACCGGGTGGGCAACTAAAACTCCAGAATTTTAAAACGATTTACATTATAATCCAAATCTTTATTATTTTATTTGCATTCCCAACCCTGTACACCGCTGGTATACAATAGAAATCCGATCCTCGGGTCGCTTGTAATTGCAAGCAAAGCCGTACGTTTAGGTAGGGCTGTGAGTAGGTATGATATTAAATGAAAAACATGATTCCGACAAAGACTAGCCATAAAACACAATAATTAATAATAATACGTTTATTGATATAATATTTTTATATTGAATTTACTGTTTGGACCCTTACTTTGTGGAATCTAAGAGTTTTCATAATTTTTTAATTAAATAGTGGAATTAATTAGAAACACTTAGTTTCATTTAAAAAAGTAATATTTATAATAATCAATTATTTTTATATTATGATTTACTATAGAACTTATTTACAACACAGGGTTATTAATATTATTCGAACACGAAATATTAGTTATCTGGTCCGAACTTTATAACCACTGGCTCTATGGTTTGTCCCATTAAATTGTCTAATTTCCACATTTGCTGCTCTTCTTTGATTACATGTTCTATGCATTTTCGCCATCTCTCTGCATTAACTTGTTTATGTTACGTATATTCACAGTTGCCAGCAGTTCTTTTTTCAACATATCCTCTCTAAATATAATTTCTTTATCTAAAAGCCACTGAATGATTTCCGCTTTTTTCCAAGAGATGGTAGGCAATTCCTCACATGTCCTTGAATGATGAGGAGCGTTCTCCAAAACAATTACCGAGTTGGGCAGAATTAGAGTTATCATCATTTGTGAAAAATAGTCCTCAAAAACATCAGCTTTTATATCTTCGTGATAGTCTCCAGTGTGAATTGGCTCAAATGCTAACAAACCATCTTTCAAAAACCCATCTGCGTAATGATTAGTCGTTTTCCGTTTTCATTGCGAAAATCCCTTATTGATCGCAAATAATTCCATCTCCAACATACAATTTCATTTTTTTCGATTAAAAGCGACTTTCTGTTCACTTTTTCTCATCTAAAATTCATTTCTCGCAGAATTTTCTACAATTTATCTCCTCCAATTTCCGAAATAATTCCGAAACCCAAATAAGCTATTATTGAGTCAGAACCATTTTTCGTGAAAATAACTTCCGGAAGAAGACGCCAACTTTATTATTTTAAATAGAACCTAATATTTTTTATTATATTTTCGAAGTCTACATGAAATTTTAGAAAAAATTTGTGCTCAATGTCCTATACCAAAAATGGAGTATTTTCGAGATATCTCGATTTTTTTTCAAAATTTTGAAAAAATCCCAGTCCACATTGAATAACGTTATCTCCATTAATAACGAAGCTAGTGACGTGAAATTATAACCAATAAACAACAAGCGCTTGCCCGTTAACTCCATATGCCCAACTCATTCATATTTCATACAGGGTGTTTTAAACTTGGCCGCCAACATGCACAATTTAAATCAGAACAACCTGTATTTTATTACCTTTTCCGCTGTATTTTTTAAGCCAATTCGTTTGGTATTCCCAATACATAAATCCAACCACTTTTGAGATAGTTCATTATCTTAGTTAAAACATTGTACATGTCTATCGACCTGTTTCGATTTTACAGAATAAATCCTTTTAATTAGCGCTCGTCGTCACTAGCCACTTCCAATAATTATAGTTCTGTGATCCCAAATTCTTCAACCCTGACCGTAAGACAATTGACGTCTGCCAACGGACATTTCCATTTTTTCCAACGCCACGAGAAGCACCCCTTTCCGTTATCGACCACCTACGGGGAAAGATGATCTTTCGCTATCTTTCATATCTTAAGTAAAGCCTGTTCATAGATATAAGAAAGTGACTGACTGAATCCTATTAGGAAGTACCCCTTGAAAAGATGAAATTGAAATATGACCGACCAGGTCCGTACTTAGTCGCTTGCACAAAGTATGCGTAGTATTTTTTTGTCAGAATATTGATTATTTTGGTTAGTGTAAATATATTTTATTTTCATAGTGACACTTAATGAACATTATAATATATAATATACAATTAAAATATTAAATCATGTTCATTCACTTAATATATCTAAATCACTATCGCTGTCGTCATCGGTTCTTATGATTAATTCTATATTATTTGCAATATGGATATATGATTTTTCCACTTTTTCAATATGAAACACGGAGTTTGCCCAACTTTCTACAGGGATATTGAAAACTTCGGTTTCTATTAGTTTTAGTACAGTGGTATTAATAGTGGGGCAAATATTATTTCGACAAATATACACATATGTTCAATAGGATTAAAGATGCAATGGTATGGTGGAAGCCTTAAAACTGTATGTCCCAAATCCTGCGCATAATTATCACAAACGTATTCCTTTTTGATATTCAAACTTTTCAGAACTTCTAACAACTGCTGTTTGGTGTAATCTTCGTCGGAATAAATATCATTGTCGTACATGTAGTTTTGAATAGTCAGCTTTGTATCATTTGAGGAAGGAGTTTCAATCAACTGCCTGCTATGGTAGCTTGCGTTGTCCATGACAATAACGCTATTCGATGGTATATTTGGAATGAGTCTATTTTCAAACCAATCCTCAAACAAATCAGCACTGGTCTCCTCATGATAATCCAATGAAGAATCTTTTATATTCTTCGCCGATAATGAAACTGCATTGGGAATCCATCCGTCTTTGGATCCAGCATGCAAAATTGTTATTCTTTTACCTTTGTTTGATGGTGCCTTCGTTTTACATTTACCACTAGAGTCAATCCATCCTTTTGCTGGAGTATCGTATGTGTCGAACCAGGTTTCATCCAAATAGATAATCGGCCTCTGCTGTTCTCTGAACAGCCTGATTTTTTGTAAGTAGTCCAGTCGCCATCCTTGAATTCTAGTGGACTCCATTAAAACTTGCTTTTTGTCTATTTTCTTGAATCTAAAACCCATTTGTTGAAGGCACTTCCATAGCTTTGTTCTGCGGCATTGTATTCCAGTTTCATCTTTTTCTAGCCTGTTCATGAAATTATCTAATGTCGGCACACTTTGTTCCTCATACATCGTGTAGATTTTACGTCGGATTACGTCTTGGTCAGCTCCATCGATCTTCGCGAAGGTTCCAGCATCTTTTCTCTTCTTTCTCGTTGAAATTGGATTATTCACAATTCTCCATACAGTTGATGCTGGAGTTCTCGTCAGTGCCGTCGTTTCTTCTATTGCTGTCTGCTTACTGACATTACCACGTTCCATAAGAGTTGAATAAACGTTGTAAATAATTTCCTTGGCATCAAGTGAAAGGTGTTTTCTACTTTTCGACGGGGTAATTGGCTGATATACACTAAGCTCCATATTTTCCATAACTATCACACGATCGACCACAATAAGCTCTATAACACACGAACACAACAAGAAGTATCAATAGTTACTAAGTTTAAAAATAACCGCCAAGGACATTTATACAGACGTTTGAGTAATTACTACCTACCTACCTTTCATTCGAAACTCACCCAATTTACTTATCCTTCTATTCTGAAACAAGGTAAAATGACAAACAACATGAATTATCATTCGATAAAGTATAGGATAAAGATTTAAATGGGTACGGACCATAGCCTACCTGCTCTAAAACTACGAAAATCATAATTTATAATTAATAAGCTTCTTCTAAAGTACTGTCTGATATAATTTTCGTATGCATTCTTTATTTTTTTACAGAGATAGACGAAATTAAATTCAACACGTGGTCATAAACTGTTCTTTTATACTAATATGGTAGTTTTAAGCCAAATATTCTTTTATAATTCACTGTTTTACTTTTATACAAACATTTTCAAGCTTTTTTCAGTTGCGAAATAACTCTTTTAATTATAAAATAACATTTTTATAAACCGTTAACCTATAAAATATTCTTTCGTAACGCCAGTGCCGGTTTCATATATTTCCTAAGCACGATATTTTTTGATATAACTAAATAAATAAGTTTTTGCTATGATTAGTTTCTTTCGGATCATTAGTATATTTTTTTAATTTAGCCGATAATTGCTATTTTTACTGTTTTAACATGGGACATATAATGTTGGAAAGCTTTCAGTAAATTAAATCAATTTTCTTACTTTCAAATAACTGCCTTCCTTTTTTTAACCCGAAAAGCTGACCAACATAATGTGCTATTACATTCAAGTTCCTATATATCCCTGATCCACCTGTACTTCTAGGTAAGCACAGCCCCAAGAATATAACCCCGACGATATAACCCGAGGATAGAACACCAGGATACAGCCCTAGATCAAAATACCGCCCTAGACCAGGACACATCAGTTCAGATCAAGACCTGACTCCTACTTCAGGAAACCACTCCATATAAGCTAAGTACCTATAAAAGTACAAATTCCTGTTCATTTCCTGTGGCAGAATAAATTATAAATTTGTTTTAAATTCTTCTTTACTTTATTAGAAATCCTCAACTATAAAAGTTGAGGGAGATACCGCTAGGGGTAATTTTTAGTAATTTTTTTAATTATTAACTTTCATTTAAATTTTACAAGGCTTTTCTACCTTTTCCGCCTTAGTTTTTAGTACTTTTTATCGTTAAAAAGGTAGTGGCGCCCTCAATTTTTACAACCCTTCTGTTATCCTTGTGTGACATAAACTTGGGGTCGAATCACCCTTGAGAGGAGTCTCTAGCCGGAGCCCTTCGAGCTGGTGCCCTGTGAGGTTTCAGCTATTTACCGTTACAACATAACAACAATACCATGTATATAAAGCAAAGGATTATTATCTAGTCGGACAGTCGAGAATCCATTAAAGCACTGAGTACTTGCGTAACAACTAACAAAAATTTTACTGATATAAAAATACAAATATTTTTATTTATAATAAATTAACTCACCATTTTGTTTGAAATTGTCCGTCAGATTCAGCAGTAGGCCGTCTGATTTTTGACTTAAAATATTGTCAGTGTTATTAGCGCCGTTCGGCATACCGAATGGATTATTGGAATTATCGAGGCCGGCCTCCATGGTTGCAGGATTCAAATTGCGGTTCGCCCAGTGGGCTTCCGCAGCAATTTTCGACGGTTCTCGAAGAAACACTACTATCACAGAGATGTTATCGGTGGAGCCTTGTTCTTTTGCAAATTGAACTAATCGCTGGCTGATTCTATCGACGTCGTCTGAAAAACAAAAATAAATAAAAGATAATAAAATATTTTTAGTAAATAAAAATGTCATCAAAGAAATATATAAAAAAATATCTATATAATTATTTTGTGTCTTATTAAATGAGATTTTTTATTCAATTTTCGCAAGCTCGTAGAAAAAATTTTGTTCCTAACGGGGAGATACAAAATATCACTACTCGCAATGTTTAGGAAAATAACTATAGGAAGCTTTGTTAGTGTATTTTGAAGACTTTCTTCCTTGTAATTTTGGGTTGTCGTTGCTACCTTTGAATCCATTCATCCCATGTTGTGCTTTGTGCTTGTATTTTAGATTTCAGAATATTTTTTTAAAAATAACAATGACTTTGCCTAAAGTAACTCAAGCAGATACCTAACTAAACAGATTATGCTAATAAAATAAATACGCAATTTTTAATCTTTATTCTTCAATCCCTAATTTTGCAAATTTCTACTATTTGGAATAATTTTAACTTATTCGGTTTTTTTCATCATATAATTAATGAAAAATTAATGCTCAGTTGTAATTTGACATTGCTTTATTAAAATTTTAACTCACCTTCAGATGAAAGTACTTGAAATAGCCTGAATATAAATTTTAAAGGCTTTTACCTTTAACGGATTTTGAAATTAATGCTGAATTTTTAGACATAACTTCGCACACAAGAAAATGGTTTTAAAATTATGGAACGTGAGAGCGACAATTATACAAATAATTTAGCATAACATAATGAATGACATAAATTTGACACTTAGGTGATATAGATACATTTACGTTCAAGTACGGTGAGTATGCTTATAGCCTTAATGTATTCAGCCGGGCTCAACGGTTGAAACTAAGCACAAAACATATTGAGTGCGATGGCATTCAACAACGGCTCTGTAGCAGAATAGCGTCAGTCAAAATAGCGCTGGACAAAATAGCGCTAGGTTAAAATAGCGTCAGTCAAAATAGCGTCGCAAAAAAATAACGCAGAACAAAAACAGCGGCAGACAAAATAGCTTATTCCCTTCCCATTTTTGGAAAACTTCGTGTGGAATACAAATTCTTTGATATATTTTCGAGAAGGTGAAGGGAATAAGCTATTTTGTCTGCCGCTGTTTTTGTTCTGCGTTATTTTGTCCGCCACTGTTTTTGTTCTGCGTTATTTTTGTGCGGCCTTATTTTGACTGACGCTATTTTCTCCTGCGCTATCTTGACTGACGCTATTCTGCGACAGAGCCGTCAACAACTGAGTCTGAACGCATTGCTAAGTTAGCTGTGGGACATAACCTAACTTTCTAATACTATTATACCAGTTTCATTGGATACAATCATTTTATTATTTATTACTACTCTATAATACTTCAAGGTCATTTCCAATATTATAGTTTATCACCAAAAAAATACAACGTAACCTAACCCAAAACTTTTACAGCGCTTAATAAACAAAGCATAAATAATAGGGAACTTTCCAATTCTTTTTTCGTCTAAAAATCCTAAACCCCAAGCCATTTTTATAAATCTATATTAACTTGGTGAACATAGTATAAAGTGCCGTGTTATTAAAAATCATTTCAAACGACCTCTATAGCGCGCCAAAGCAGCTGACGTCAATGAGTATGATGCCCAGCTGTGTAAACGTGTATCGATCGCCGGTCACAATAGTGATGCCAATTCGAGGAATTTTTGAAGTTTCTTAGGGAGATATTTTCGAGGGACTTTTTAAACTGCATTATAAAATTATTATGGAGCGGTAGCCCGTGACACATGTAGGCTTCATTATTTCGAATGGTCGTTTTCACCATCGAGTTTCATGTGAAAAACAAATAGAATAAGGCTATTCCCCAAGACCCAAACTTGATAATCGACGCTACAGTGGACATATAAAATATTAGAATTTTCACGAAACTAGAACAATTAACTAATGGATGCATATGAATGGAGAACTATCGAGAGTCCCGACTATCGATTATTATCGATAATTTTCGATAGTTTTACATCGGTAAAGTTGACATCTGACATCCCTATCACACTGTTGTTTACCTTGTTCGATTTTAATTTGAAGCGTTTTTGCGTTTTATTGTCAGCTTTTAGGTATTATTAATTTGTGTTATTTTTAATTTGTGTTATTTTTAATTTTTTTTTAATTTAAAAAAATATTTTTTTATGTTTTTAAATTTTTTGAAATAGTCAATAATTGTCAAAAATGGTCAATGATTGTCAAAATTTTGAAAAATGGTCAATAATTGTCAAAAATTGTCAAGAGTTGTCAAAAGTTGTCAAAAGTTGTAAAAATTTTGGAAAATGATCAATAATTGTTTAAAATGGTCAAAAATGGTCAAAAATTGTCAAAAATGGTCAAAAATGGTCAAAAATGGTCAAAAATGGTCTAAAATGGCCAAAAATAGCCACAAATGGTTAAAAATAGTCAAAAATGGTCAATAATTGTTAAATATTTTGAAAAATGGTCAATTATTGTCAAAAACTGTCAAAAATGGTCAATAATTGTTAAAATTTTGAAAAATGGTCAATAATTGTCAAACATTGTCAAAATTTTGAAAAATGGTCAATAATAGTCAAAAGTTGACAACATTTTTTAAAAATGGTCAATAATATTGTCAAAAATGGTCTAAAAAAAGCATTACAAAATTCCGAGGGTCGCGAACCTTACCGAACCCGTCTTAGATTCTGACAGTTTAATTGTGTGGTTGTATTTACACGCAACACACTCTCTTTCTCTCCCGTATTTCTCTCTCTATCTATAATATCTCTCTTCCATCTCTCTCTCTCTCTCTCTCTCTCCCATATCTTTATCTCCCATATTTCTTTCTTTTTCCTATCTCTCTCCCATCTCTCTCTCTCTCTCATCTCTTTCTCTCTCCCCCTCCCATCTCTCTCTCTTTCTCTCATCTTTCTCTCTCTGTCCTATCTTTCTCTCTCTCTCTCCCATCTCTCTCGCATATCTCTCTCTTCCATCTCTCTCCCTCTCTCTCTTTCCTATCTTTCTCTGTTTCTCTCTCTCTCCTATCCCCTTTCTCCAATATTTCTTTCTCTCTCTCCCATCGCTCTCTCTCTCTCTCTCTTTCCCATCTCTCCCTATCTATCTCCCGAGGTAATAGGAAATTCAATTAAATAAAAAATTCTATTCTCTAACAATATTTGTTAGTAATTATTATTAGTGTATCCTAAGCTATGTCTACTTCTTTTTTATTTTTAAACAAATGTTTGCTTAGTATTTTTATATTCAACTGTTCAATTGTCAATATTTAATGTCGTATAAATGGCAAATGTTTGAAATCAATGAACGCCTCGATAAAGTATACTGTTATAGTGATAAACATTCTTGGAGTATTAAGAATGTGTAAAGAATGCAGTTCAATACACATTCAGAGTTGATCAATATAATGCTTTATTTTATTTTTAAATTTACAGTTATTCGTTAATTATGCTTTTATCGAGGGGTACATGTAGTAGTTTTTTTAACCTAAATATCATATTTATTTAACGAGTACATAATATAGTCGCAGTTTAATAAACAAGGCGAATCCAATAAAATTCAATTACGTACTACACTCTATTCAAATTTCGTTACGCCCCGTCAAAACAATATCCCCAACTAACAACAGCTTTTTGTGTTCCTACTGGTGGATTGGCAATCCTGTACAATTCAACTATCAAGCTGCTTTTGTTCCCATCGGGCGTAAATGAAAATTGAATCGACCACAGCTACATACAAAGGTTTATGTTCGACTGCTAAAATTGTCACATTTTTCCTAGCAAGAAAGTTATTGTATACCTACTTTTCTATAGGGTAATTCGAGGATAGATGGCCCAGAAGGTGAGATGGCGCAACAGCGCAACCGCTAGTGACAAAGACAAGTAGACACGTCCTGATAGCCTTTAGTTCATATTAAACAAGCCGCCATATCGTCTGTGTTTACAAGTTACAAGCCTATTTAAAAATTATTTATTTTATGATCCGGTTGGGCCAAAAATATTAGTCCGAATTTTTCCTTGGTGCTGGTGAACTTTGGATTTAGCAATAATTTTAGTCAAGTTATCATCTTAGGTAGGTGAAAACATTCTAGTTTTGTTGTATAACCTTAAAATAGTGAATATTTAGAAACGTGTTCAGTTTATTAGGTGCGCCATCCTCTCATTCCTCTCAGCCTCTCATGACGAGGATAGATGGTTCACTCATTTTTGGGGTGAGATGGCTCGATATTATTTTTTTTTCCAGTATGCCTACCAATTACAAGCGCACTGGAAGTTGTTCCAGGGCTAGATGGACTGAGCAACAGTTAACCGAAGCCATTCAAGCCGTTAATGAAAACAGAATGGGAGTTGATGAGGCTGCTAGAAATTTTGGGGTACCGGCCACTACCCTACGAAGAAGGAAATCAACAGGAAATATAAAGAAAGGTCCTCTTGGACCCTCCTCTACATTAGGTGCAGCTGCCGAAGAAAAGTTGGTCAAACACATCTTCAAACTTCAAAAAAACGGATTTTCTCCTAGTCGATTGGACGTGCGAAGAATGGCATTTAAGTTGGGTATTAAACATCGTTTCAGTAAGGAATCAAGATTATCTGGTTTTCCATGGCTTCAGTTATTTCTGCAGAGAAATCCAAGGCTGTCAGTAAGAAAAGCAGAAGGAATGTCCATTAATCGATTCTTGGGAATGAATAAAAAAGAGCTGCTAGATACTTTGACCGAAAACAATCTTATGGGTAAACCTGGATATATCTTTAATATGGACGAGACTGGTCTACAACTAAATAATAGACCGGGCCACGTAATTGTTAAAAAAGGATCTAAAAATATCGCAAATATCAGCTCTGGTGAAAAAGGAGAAACCATCGATCACGGTTATAGCTTGTTGTAACGCAGAAGGAGTTTTTATTCCCACTTGCTGTGTAATGAAAGGCAAAAATAAAAAACGGGAGTTCGAGGATGGGATGCCCCCGGGATCTTTAGTGTACATGTCGGAGAAGTTAGCGTATGTCAATAGTGACATATTTTTTCAATGGCTTAAAGATCAATCTGTTTCCAGAAAACCGGAAGGGACAGTTTTGTTATTGCTTGATGGCCATGCTTCACACTGCAGTAACGTGGAGATGCTAGAATACTGTGTTGAACACAACATCATATTGTTTTGTTTGCCAAGTCATGCAACACAATTTTTGCAACCTCTAGATAGGTGTTTTTTCAGATCGTTAAAACTAAACTACTACTCAGCTTATAATTTATACATTAAAAATAACTCACTAGATTACAGTTTGGAAAGTTACTTGCTGAAGGATGGAACAAGTCTGCGACTGTAAATAATGGAACTTCAGCATTTAAGGCTATTGGTATTGTGCCATTTAACCCTTCTGCTATTCCAGATGACGCTTATTTGACTGAAAATGGCAAGTTAGCTGATGCAGTTCAAAAT
Organism: Lochmaea crataegi; assembly: GCA_947563755.1. Classification (NCBI taxonomy): domain Eukaryota; kingdom Metazoa; phylum Arthropoda; class Insecta; order Coleoptera; family Chrysomelidae; genus Lochmaea; species Lochmaea crataegi. The sequence continues at coordinate 26,552,311 of OX387425.1, forward strand.
AAACAAAATACTGCTGGTAGTTCTCAAAGTTTTCTCAAAGCTTTAGCTGATGATAATCAACAACCTTGATGTAGTTGGCATACTGTAGGTGAAACTATACCAGAAAAACAAAACGGACTACCTGCGCCTGTAGGAACCAATGAAACTACTCCTGTGAAATGTATCCCTGAAAAAATACTGGATATCATCTCGCCTGTTCCAGTTGTTTCTGCTAACGTCGATTCCGTTCGACGAAGGAGCAAGCAGCTGGCAGAAATATTAACCACAGAAATGACAATTGAAGAGAAAAAGAAAAAAGCGGCAACAAAATCAAAGAAAGGAAAGGTCATTAATAAAAAGGAACCAGTTTTAAAGAAATCAAAATTAATCAAAAGAAAACCTAACAAAGCTTCCAACTCATCTTCAGACGAGGATTTAAAAGCATCGACATTGGATGACTCTTCAGATGATATGGACGACGGTGACGAATCTTGCACTGGTTGTGGTGAGGTGTATTCCCAAACCACAAAATCTGACGAATGGGTTAAATGCTTACATTGTTCCAAATGGTTTCACTATTACTTCTCCAAATTTGTTAACTTTTGTCACGAATGTGGTGACTTGTTGGCGAAAATACCTTTTTTTCTAGTTGCGCCATCTCACCTCAGCACTGTGGGGGAGATGGCGCTGGTGAACTATTTTTATTTTTTCCATAAATTGTAAGTTTTATTTTTGTATTCACTTTTGTTACTCAATACATGTTCCTAACACAATAAAGTTTATTCTTGAAAAGAAACGGCAATTCTAATTCGACGCATAAAAATCTTAAAATGAAATTTCATAATCTGGGTTATCTATCCTCGAATTACCCTAAATTCAATCCTTTAAAAACAAAGTGGCAACAGCGCTTGGGTCATACACGTTTCCGACAACAAATGTTGGGATCTCTAGTGATTGTTCCATACGTCGACTTCAAAAGTGAAATTATTATTTTAAAAAACCAAAAATTAAAAAAGGAAAGAGTCTAAATTTTCTTTATTAAACAACAATCCAAGTAAAATAAAGTATTTGTTATCAATAAATACTTTCACAAAAAACACGGAGAAATTTTAATTATTCATCATCTTTGAACCGTATTGTTCGAAAGTATACCTGTTGGAATTATCACGAAATTCTTTCAATAAATTAAATCTTCAGGAAACATCCTAACAATTGGCAAAGAATAATAATAATAAAAAATATTGTTCACTCGCTCTAGTTGTTCTTCATTCATAAAATCGGATGATGAATTATTATTCTCCTTTCTCCATTTTAATCTAGCGACACCATCTATATTTCTACATTTTTTACTCCAGCTCTCTGTAAGAGACATCTCGGTGAACGTTTACCGTTATTTACTGATTCATTATTTAAAAAAGGTATAGATTGTAGGAGTGATAGTTGTATAAGAAATTAAACTATTTTCTTTATTGAACGCCCACAAACATTTTTTATGAAATTGGGACAAACAATTACTAGTAGTAGAACTATTTTTTTCTGTCGTATTGTTTAATTTATAACGTAGGCGATTTTCCATCTGGTACAATTTAAAATTACTAGTCTAGTTTCAATTCAGTTGGTTGACTCTCGAGAGTACTATTTTTGGCACTAGGGTCATTGATCAACAGATGTCAAACAAGTTTATTAATAAAAAATATTCTATATCAAATGTTGATGAAAAACTGTTTCCAGGTTCCGGTTTTTCTTTTAAAATAAAATTGAAGCCAAGGCTATCCTGAAAATACATTAACATCTGTTTGGAAAACCCTATAATTTGATAAATTTTGTATTTGTTCAACATTCCTGTTTGATTTTAAGGGGGTGAAACATGGGCGTACCCAGGGAGGGGTAGGGGAGGGCAGCTGCCCCCTGGAAATTTTATATGTTTAAGAAGAAGTTTGTCGAACTTGTGGGAGGTTTGGAAAATCTTTCTTTCTTAGACGTAGTATCCAAATTTTATGAATTAGGATGGATCACATCAGAAGCTGAACTATGGCGCACTTTTTGGATAAACAAGCAAGAAGACTTCGAAGATTTGGAGGTAACTGAATCCAACAAGTAGAATCTTTTTATCCGAAAGTGAAAACAGCACTCGAAATTTACTGGCTTGGTCCACGCCTACAGACGCGTAAAAACATGGCTGAGATCAACAATGATCGAATACAGGTTAATTGGGCTTTGTATCCTCAGTGTACATTAGTGATGAGCAAAGCAAGACCAAGACCGGCTTAGTCTTGGTCTTTGTTGGACATTATTGAATAAATTTAAAAAAAGCAAGACTGCAAGAGTCTTGCAGGCCGGTCGTGGTCTTGCATAATTCTTGCATAACTCGGTCTTGGTCTTGGTCTTGCAAGCCTTTAGCTGGTCTTGGAATTTTGTGAAAATATTATTTAAAATCTCTGTTGACTTGAAAAAAACCACACTCCGGCAGACAAAACCATCTATAATCGACTTAGTCACAAATTGAAGACAAAACTCAAAGAAATAAGGGATGCACAATTTGAAGTATACGTGTCTAAACTAAACTAAACTAAAATGTACTGGAGAGTTTTTTCTAATATTTAGTGGAATGTCCTCAAGTAGAAACACCCCTAGTATATTAATTTGTAAGATAATTTCCAACACTTTTAATGTAATTTCAACTTTAAATAGCAATGGACTTGTAATTGGTACATAGGAATTAGTCATTATGACTTATTATAGAAAATTGCAGTGCGCAGACAACCGTGATGTTTGTAATTTTATATGCAAATTTTGTAACGTTCTTTTTTTCTTTATTGTTTAAGCATTTAATGTGATTAAACATCATCTATTCGAAGATTAGATCAGTCTAAATGGCTTTCGGTTTGTGTTACCTGGCATTGAACGATGACTGTGAATTATAAATAATGTTTTAAATTATAAATAAATAAAAAAGTTACATCAAAAGACTTCTCAACTAGGAATTTAAACTACAGAAAATCTTTCTAACAATATGGAATGTTTTCACATTATCGGGCGTATATTTACACTTGATGTTAATTTTTTCGTCTTATGAATGGGAACACATGTTTCATTTTCTTTCAAGAAGGATTCTAAATAGTTTCAAAACCTTAAGGGGATTATCTTTTGATGAAAGACGATTTTCCTTTCACTCTTGATGTGTATTTGTATTTTCGGTTTACATTATTTGGTCGGTTGTATGTCAGTCATATTATGATGCAGAAACAGGATAACTTCCCGTTATCTCCGCCATCTATACCAAAATAACAAAACTAAATTAAAATGAAAAAAAAAAGGTGAGCGATCGTCGGACCGCCGACAGAAGCTTGCTTCTCATGCACAATAGAAAGCGAGGTTGGGAAAACCATCAATAAAAATACGCGCAATAGAATGCGATGTTGGGAATTACATTAGGCCCAGTACGTTCTACCAAGTTTTATTTCATATTTTATTGATCATTTCTTTTAAATTCTAACAATTTTTGATAATAATTGACCATATTTTCAAAATTTTGACAATTTTTGGCAATTTTTTTCAAAATTTCTGACAATTTTTGACCATTTTTTGAAATTTTAACAATTATTGACCATTTTTGACAATTATTGACCAATTTTGACAATTATTGATTATTTTTGACAATTTTTTAAAAAATTTGTCCATTTTCTCAAAAATATTGTCAATTTTTAACAATTATTGACCATTTTTTCAAAATTTTGACAATTTTTGACCATTTTTCAAAATTTTAACAATTATTGATCATTTTTGACAATTTTTCAAAAATTTTTACCATTTTTCAAACATTTTGACAATTTTCAACAATTATTGACCATATTGGACATTTTTTTATAATTACTGACAATTTTTTCAAAATTTTAACAATTTTTGACCATTTTTGACAACTTTCAAAAACTTTGACAATTATTGTAAATTTTTGACAATTTTTGAACATTTTCAAAATTTTAACAATTATTGACTATTTTTGACCATTTCTTAAAATATTTAACAATGTTTGACAATTTTCGACAGATTCTGACCATTATTGACAATTTTTCAAAAATTTTGACAATTTTTAACAATTATTGACTATTTTTGACAGTCTTTTATAATTATTGACCATTTTTTCAAAATTTTAACAATTTTTGACAATTTTTCAAAAATTTTGACAATCATTGATCATTTTTTAAAATATTTAACAATTTTTGACCATTTTTGACGATTTTTGATTGGTTTTGACTATTATTGACCGTCTTTGACAATTATTGACCATTTTTGATAATTTTTCAAAAATTTTAACCATTTTTCAAAATTTTTGACAATTATTGACCATTTTTTCAAATATTGACCATTTTTCCAAATTTTTGAAAATATTTGGCAATTATTAACCATTTTTTCAAAATTTTGGCAGTTTTTGGCAATTTTTGACAATTGTTGACCATTTTTCCAAATTTTTGACCATATTTCAAAACTTTTGACAATTTTTCAAAAATTTTAACATATTTGGCAATTAGATGCGAGAGAGAGAGAGAGAGAGGCGTGCCCCTGTGTAGCCTACAAGAGAGAAGAAGAAGGCGGCTGAGGAAGAGAGGGGAGAGAGTTAGCGCAGGGGGCGGCCGAGAAAGAGACGAAGAATGAGTCATCGCGTGACGAACGCTTTTTCGTAACATCACACGTTTCATGAGTTCACTAGCCTTCCCAAAAGTCCTATGTCGTGCAATAAGAACCATACTTTAAAAAGAATTGCTTACGGAACCTCTGAGTCTGTATTCTGTGTTGTGTTCTGATTCTGGTTTTACATTTAGGAAAGAGCGAGATCTGTCTCAATGGTGTGAGCTGTGGCAACACTGTTACAATAAACCGCTATGTTTGTATTCGTCTCGAAAATGTAGAGGTGAAGAATACTGTTCCGTTGTATAGTCGGTAAAAAAAGTGACCAGAGTTGTATAAGAGATAGTGATTGAAAAAGAAGAAGTATTATTATGAAACCTTGTTACCAATACTACAAAACTTTTCAGTTCGTATAATTGAGCGCGTTCGGGCGGGCTCAACGGTTGAGTTGCTAGCTTAGCGGGATGCTGTCGTTCTGTTGAATCTCAACCATTGAGCATCAGATGCAGCGGCAATAGGGAACTTGACTAAAATTTTAATTTCCAAAAATGTGCTATAAATCATAAGAATATAATGCATGAATACGAGTGGCACGAAAAAAAAATATTTTTTTATGTCAAAAATAACCATTATAACGAATTTAGCATGCCGAAAAATTATTTGAAGCTTTTGTAAACGAATTGCTATTGGTTGTGACGTCGAAGAGTATGATTTCGGTATTGCGCGTGCGTCCATGCGACAATTAACGGAGGTATACCATTAAAACAGCCAATATTCCCCTGTTAACTCGCGTGCTTCCACATGTTACTTTGTATTTTCGGTTAATTCTGATTAATTAGACTTTGTGAAATATTGTTTGTGTCCATAATATTCTTAACATGACGGAACATACAAAATGTCACAAAGAACTAACAGCAGCAGAACACAAATTTTAAGAACGTAAATGATACGAATAGGCGCCAAGCAATAGGTAAATATTATTGACAAAATTCCTAGTAGAAAACGGATTGTGCCATCATCTAAAATATATTACGTAGTACAATTTTGATTAATTTTTGGAAACGCAAATGTTTTTCAGTAATTTGTTATAAACATTGAAAACGAGATAAACGTCCTTTTTTTTAATTTTTTTTCATATAACGCAAAAAGTACTGGAGCAATCTCAATGGTTTGTATAGATAAATCGGGCATTTTTGGCCGACTTCGCATCATTTCATTACAAATCGAAAATATAAGTTTTGTTGCTCTACATTTATATTTTTTAAAACCTATTCGAAATTTAATATCGGACTATCGATAACGAATCCAGACACGTTGCAAATTATCGCATCAAAAATTGCAGGGACCGACGCTTCGCAGGGCGTCTGATCGTCGGATATACAAAGCGCATATAATAATAATAATAGTCTTTATTATTCCCAATGATATTACATTACAACTAAATCAAATTAATTATATACCAACTAATATGAAAATAAAGGGCGAAATTAATTTCCATTAATGAAACCAAAGTTTCATTACGGAAATGCTCTTCCATTTAACCTCAACCTTACATATAACACAACACAAATAATAAGCCTATCAAATAAATTTAAATAAAGACTAAAATAAGTAAGTTAAGTAAAATAAAATATTTAAAATATGTAAAATATCAAGAGTATAACATTAAAATTAATCACTCTTACCTATTTAGTAGTAGAGATCTATATTTATATTTAAAATTACTCAAACTGAGATATTTAAAGTCTTGCGGAACGGAATTGTATAATTGAAATATTTGGTAATTGAAATATTTGGTAAGTAAAAGAACGTCTATGAAGAACTTCTTTTGTACAAAGTGGCACAGAAATGAATATTCGAAAAATGTATAAATTTTTCTGCTTTTTCGAATTTCTGCGGTTCCTATTTATCCGATCAAGTCGCCCGATCTCTCATTCAATCATTACCTATGATTTGTCTATACATACCATTGAGTAACAGTACTTTTCAAGTTATATGAAAAAAATAAATAAAAAAGTACGTTTTTTTTCGTTTGCATGCTCTATTGCATGCCTAGTAATATATTACGAATTCGATCTCTTTGTGCAGTGTTGCCAACACAGTACAAGAAATCCCTCCAGTTTCGATTAATGTTACAGCTTCATAATATATATGTGTATAGTTTCAATGATAATTGAGACATTTTTTATTATTTGGATGTAAATTATTGGTGATTAGATAATAATACCCACAATAATTTTATAATGCAAATTAAAAAATCCCTCGAAAATATGTCTCTAAGAAACGCCAAAAATTCCCTGGTGTGGCCGGCGATCGATAAACGAGTACACTGCTGGGAATCATACTAAATGACGTCAACAACTTTGGCGCGCTATAGGTCGTTTGAAATGATTTTAAATAACAAAGAACTTTAAATTATGTTTGTGTTGATATTGATTAAAAAAAAAGCCTTGGGGATTATGATTTTTAGACTAGACGCCACTTAATGATATTATTGAATAAAAAAATTTGAAAGTTCCCTATTCAAATTGTTTTACTAACTTTAGTTCGTTTAAAATATTTTGATCATGAATAGTGATTTAATCGAATGCAAAGTTGTATAGATGTAAAAGACGCATACTCTTAAATGCAGCGCAGCAAATTTCCTGCTGGCCTCCTGTGATTTATTTTATATTTTCCGAGAATTTTAGCTTTACTTTTAATCAGAACCTCTTATCCCGACTAAAGTTGATTTACTTCAAAAATATCCACTGTTAGTATATTTCCATAAATCCATATATAAATTACCCTAAGATTTCGCATTATGCAACGTCTGTGAATGTGAAAACTTCATGCTTTTTTTCGCACTAATATTAATAAATCAAAGTTAGTCGTATGTTCTTCTCAACTGGCGGGTAATAGTTTCTTCTGCCCGATAAATGTGCATTCCTTGGCTCGATTCCACGCACTTTATTTATAAACGACCAACTCTCAAGTTCTTTGTCGTGTGTCGTATATTCCGGAGATGAGCTATCTACAGATACGGACTTAAATTTTCAAAGCCGTCAATTACCGTAAAGTATTAGCGAAATCTATTGGAGTGAAACTGTAAATTATGTGGGAAGCACACGTGTGTGGAATTTGTAACACAAGCTCTTGGGTGGTATAATTCAGTTTAGGCTAAGTTTAGCTAAATATGTATAAATGAGGAAGGAATAAAATCCGATAAGGTCCTTGTGAGATTAATGGAAAAGAATCGATTAAATAAAAATCGATTTTTCTTTCATCAAAATTAATCTATTTTAATAAAAATAAATCGATTTCTGCGAAAACATCAATTTTTTAAATATTATTTTAAAAAGTACATGCTTTTCATATTCATTAACAATTTATTAGATTAAAAATCAAATAAAATGATATGAAAATTGTCAAAAATGGTCAATAATTGTGAATTATTGTCAAAAACTGTTAAAATAGGACAATTTTTGTTAAAAATGGTCAATAATTATCCAAAATTGTCAAAAACTGTCAAAAATTGTCAAAAACTGTCAAAAATTTTGAAAAATGGTCGATAATTGTCAAATTTTTTTTAAAAAACTTGAAAAATGGTCAAAAATTGTCAAAAATGGTCAATAATTGTCAAAAATGGTCAATAATTGTCAAAAACTATCAAAAATGGTCAAAAACTATCAAAAATGGACAATTATTGTCAAAAATTGTTAAAATTTTGGAAAATGGTCGATAATTGTGAAAAACTATCAAAAATGGTCAATAATTTTGTAAAAATGGTCAAAAATTTTGAAAAATTGTCAGAAATTTTGAAAAATTGTCAGAAATTTAGAAAAGTCCTCAAAAATGGCCAATGATTGTCAAAAACTATCAAAGATGGTCAAAAATTGTCAAAAATGGACAATTATTTTTAAAAATTGTCAAAGTTTTGAAAAATAGTTGATGATTGTCAAAAATTGTTGAAGTTTTTGAAAAATTGTCAAAAATTTTGACATATGGTCAATAAATTTGAAAAATGATCTAAAATTTTGAAAAATTGTCAAAAATGGTCAAAAACTATCAAAAATTGTCAATTATTGTTAAAAACTGTTAAAAATGGACAATTATTGTCAAAAATGGTTAAAAATTGTCATCATTTGGAAAAATGGTCACTAATTTTGAAAAACAGTCAAATTGGTCAATAATTGTCAAAAATGTTCAATATTGTAAAAATTTTGAGAAATGGTCAATAAATAATACGAGCCGTTTCCGAAAATCGATTTAAACACGTAATTTATAAAATCGATTAATATTACTATAAATATCGATAACTAAAAATCGATTACAAGAAAATAATAATCGATTTATATAAAAATCGATTATTTTTTAACATCCCTATCCTTGGGTGCCATTACAGTATAATGTATCACAATCCTTCAATTTTTTCATTCGTTTTGACAAATACATTAAACATGTTTTCATGTATTAAAAAGAAAAGTCAATAAAATGTGTTCGATCACAGAAAAAGCAATAAACAATTCTGCTTTGGTAGGTATACTTCCTCTAACTTTGGTAACATGAATTTAGATGATGTCTTCGGCTGTTAAAGTATAGGGAATGGTGCAATTTATGGTTTTATATACCTCCATGTTGCGGTGGATCGTCAAGTGCGAACTAGCGGCGTGTGTCAAAGGTAGAAAAGTAGGTAACCATAAAGTGTAATTAGTGTGCCGCCACCTACATTTAGAAAATTTTGAAAGTTGCCGCTTTTTCTCTAAATATATACCAGTTTGGCAAACTGTCGCAAACATTTTGAATTTGCCATATGCACATGAGTACACAGGGCATTGTTTCCGTCGGTCAATTTTGGTTAATGCGGGGTGGATTTAATTGTTTTAAAGAAGATTGGGGGATTGAAATCCTCAACCGTTACTGAGGGATGCTTAGGGGTATCTTTTATAAATATAGTAGACATGGCAGACAAAATATTTAGAGGGGGAAGTGAAAAAGAGAATGACTTTTCAGATATAGTGATACAATATTTTGAAATATTGTGTGGATGGTTAAAATTCAAAGTTATTTTTGTTTACCTATTTGACATGAGCTTGACCATTCACTGAATGTTTATTCAACATCACCTTCAACCTGTCAACCTCTCTGTTCTTCGAACTAAAAGAATACCTTGTGACCTGTGACCCCGCAAGGTGGAAGCAAGTTCTGTCATTTTTGGACCACCATTTTTGTGGGGGTAAAAAAAACTTCCATCCTGTGCACATGTACTAAGTGTACCTTTTCATCAGAATTTTCTGGATATCGCCCAGGAAATGTTTAAAATTATCAGGAATAGCTCTGTTGGATGGAGAAACGATTGTAGCGGAATTTTTTTCCTGGTAAATAAACACATTACCCCCTTTGAAGGTCCACCATCATCTCAGCACCTTTTTTTTCTTTACGAATTGTCTATATCTATTCACCTTATTCTGGATTCCATTGACCTTTTCAAGATCAAAATACATTTCGAAGTGTACGAGTTGCTTTGGCCATCTCAAACATCAACTCGGGTGGGTACATCAACTGACGATGGCGGAGGGTGACAATATTCTTTTATATAATCTGAAGTTTGAAATATTCACAATTATAAACTTTTAGTCCCTTCGCAAACACCTGGAGGAAACTCTTGAATATTATCAGAGTTTTCCTCTAATACTGATCCTTGTTACTTTCCTGTGTGAACCTGAATTTTTAGCACAGAAGGGCTACTGTCAGATGAAGCACATAATGCCATACTTTTTATGCTTTTTGGAAATATACTTCTTGAATGAGTAATGCCTTCTAAACTTAACCTGCTTAAAGGAAAAGGAGAGTAGTTTATATGAGAATGCTTAGACAAACTCAATGAACTAGGCGGAAACAACATCGTCGACTTACTGTGGTTTCCAGCTGTAACATGTCTATCGACCTGTTTCAACTGTCAACTTTATATCGCAAATCTTTCTCTAATTCCCGCTCGTCGTCTCATTAGCCACCCCAATCTTTAACCCTGACCTTAAGACAATTGACATCTACCAAGGGTCGCTTCCATTTTTACAACGCCACGAGCGATACCCATTTTCGCTATCGAAAGACCTCCATTTTTATCGGTTTTATATTTTTTCCTATCTAAAATACAGTTAACAACTAGTATACCGTTTACAACTAAGGATACCGTTAGCAGCTAAGATACCGTTAACTGCTAAGATACCTCAAAGATATCTCTAGTTCAAAGACATCTTCAAGATACCTCAAGGACCTCTCTGAAAACCACTGAGATACCTCCAGGTCCACTTCTCTGCACACCCTTCCCGGAGAACATATTCAAGTTAAGTACCATAAAAAGTACAAGCCTCATTTTTTTGTTCTTTCCTGGCAGAATAAAATTTAAGTTCTAATTTTTTTCGAATTTAATTTCTTGTACACCCGACTGTAAGAGCTGTAGGGGATCCTTCCGGGCTAACGTAAGTTTTTAATTTTTCTAATTAATATTTTAATTTCTACCTTATTCACCTTAGTTTTCTTTTTGTTTAAATTCATTTTTGTCCTTTCGTCGACGACTAAAAGGTAGTGGCGCCCTAAAGCTTCTTATAGTCTGACAACCTCTGACATACCTAGTGCAGCACTAATATGGAGTAGAACCACCCTTGAGAAGAGCCTCATGCCGGCATCTGTCTCGAGTGGCCACTCTAGCGCCCAAGTCACGAACAACCGACGGGTACGGTTAAACAGGACACACTGGAATAATAGGAAATGAAATAGCAGATGAACTAGTAAAGAGGGGGGCTGGAATCCTTTAGCGGTATCAGCTACAATGTAACATTGGAAGAAATAGGCAAAGCCGAAAACATGAGAAGATCTGACCATTGGGAAGATTTAGTAGGGCTTAGACAATCAAAGGTCCTTCTCGGTGACTACAATCAGTTGAGAACAAATGAATGCCTATCAGAGCAAAACTTCACTAATCATTTCAACAGATGTCCTAACGGAAAACCTGTAAAATTTCAAAATAGTGGAGGAATAAGAATGTAGATTCTGTGGTATGGAAGAAGAAACCTTCATCCACATACTTTCACAGCAATTTAGAATCATAGGACACAACACCTAGGAGACTACTGGATAGAAGAGGGAGACACCCAAAGTAAAACCTACAGATATCCTTAAATTCCTCCGGTAAACAGGTATAAAGAAGCTACTAGTGAATATCACCCCAATATACATACATACAACTTGTTTATCTGCTATTATATACATTTCTACTGGATAACATCGTTTTAAAAAATTCTATTTCCACATTTCATATATTTCTCACATGTGTTATTTTTTCAATTTAATTGCAATCAGTTTTAGAAATGGTGAGAATTTTTATTAATACGAAGACAATTTTACTATTTGACTTTAATTGATAAAACACTTTAGGAAATTGTAAATTCACGTGAATGTTTGACTGTAGACAACATAATGGTAGAAATTTATAGAGATTCACACACTCTTAGTAGACAGTAATTCAGGAAGTGTCACACTATAAACGTTTTGCTAATTTTCCTTAAAGCCTTTGTGTTCATACCATTGAAATATTTGTCCCACGCAGTTAGCGACTATGAATATGTAATGAGAAGTAAATAAAGAAATTTTATTGTTCTAAAATCCTAAATCAAAGTCTTCGCCAAAAATAACTACGGAAGTTTGTTAAACTTCATACTTTTTCAAATTTTAACTTACATTTTGACATTGGAACACCAGAACAAATAAATTAATAGAGTATCAAGCAAATAAGATAAAATTGAATTAAAAATAATGAACTACTGTAAAGTTTTCAGTAGTAGATTATTTTCCAAGGTGTAAGGAGATTATTTTCTGTGGAGACCACTGTTATAGCTCGCACACCTACCGAGGCGACTATCATGATGAAATGAATCATAATAATTTCAGCAAGTGGCTTAAAGAAAAATTCATGGTAAACGTCACAAAGAAATCTGTCCTTGTGATAGATAATGCCTCTTATCGTAATGTTTTGGTCGAACCAATTCCTAATTTTTCATGAAAGAAAGCATCTATGCAAAACTGGTTAAGAGAAAAAACCATTTTTTTGGAAGAAAAGGAAACGAAGGCTGAACTGTATGCAAAAATTCAATTAAACAAGCCAATTCACAAACAATATGCCATCGATAAAATTTTAGCAGAACGGGACATTCCAATTCTACGTTTACCACCATATCATCCTGAGCTTAATCCTATCGAAAAATATGGGCACTGGTGAAACATCACGTCGCTGCATGTAATAGGACGTTTAAACTTCATGACTTGCTGAAATTGACCGAAGACAAATTTAACCAAAAGTTGGGAACGAACAATGGGAAAAAATTTGTGCTTACGTTGAAAAAATCGAAAAAGAATATATGCGAAAAGAATATATAATGGATGAAGTGGAAGATTTCGTAATTTCACTTCAGGACGACAGTCAATCTGATTCCTTCTTATTTTCGGATAAAGAGGACCCTGAGAATGAGGAGGAAGTGGACGATTTGGGTTGCCAACCATTAATGTAAACTTTCATGTTTGGCTATTTTTACGATATTCTGGAATTATTCTTTTTTTACATTAAAATTTTATGCTAATTAAATTTTTCAAGAAAACTTTAAGGTCTCCTAGTATGATTTTTTGTCAAACCCCGTATAAACAGATTTTAAAACTTTTGTTTTTTATTCTTTCTCTAAGTAACTATTTATTTTTTTAATAAAATTATAACATGTAATATGACAACTTTGTCAGGTATATAATTTTTTTTATAATAAATTTCAAAGCCACCAAAGCTAGTTTGTTTTTTACTTTTGTAATCATTAATGTAAATGCAGTTAAGCAAATGCATTTTACACTTTCAATTACAACACTGAAGTACACCTAGCCAATATTTTTGGGTTTCATTTACAGTAGGGGTGTCCACTTAGAAAAAACATCGATGTTTTTTTCGATTCGATAAATCGGAACTGTACATCGATGTCTTTCGATGTATCGGATGAAAACATCGACTTTTTTTGTTAACATCGAGTACTTTTTCTAAAGGTAAGAAAGTGGAAGAAAGGGACTTTCGGACGGTATAAAAAAGTCGTATTTTTCCGGCGTTTTCTGGAAAAAATTTACATTTGGCAACTATGTCAACAAAAATTTAAGAAGAGTGTCTCTTAAAGTGACCACACACGGAAAGGTGTCCACACACGTTTTTTACTTTTTAAACGAAAGTTCTTGACATGGTTTCATAAAAAATTTAATATTTCCCTAAAAACTCGAGTATATGCCGATGATGTATACATTTTTGGAAAGGGGAAGAAAGGGACTTTCGGATGGTATAAAGGTGTTTTATTTGAAATAAACCGATAATTCCGCTTCGAAAAAAAAAAGTAAAATATGCATTTGGCAACTATGTCAACAAAAAAATATAAGAAGAGTTTTTTGTAAAGTGACCACACACGTTTTTTACTTTTTAAACGAAAGTACTTGACATGGTTTCATAAGAATTTAAATATTTCTCTAAAAACTCGAGTATATGCCGATGATGTATACATTTTTGGAAAGGGGAAAAAGGGATTCGGGATCGATTCGATGTTTTATGAAAAAACATCGATACATCGAGTATATCGATAGCTTTTCAAAACATCGGATCGATTCGATGTATCGCATTTTAAACATCGATGTTTTTGATGCATCGATGTATATCGAATGTCCCTAATTTACAGAGTGTTAGCCGACTTGCCACTATCGCTTCGCGCAGGAATGGTCAAGGTCTGTGTTCACGAGATAATCCAACACCTCTACAAGAATGTGCAACAAAAGCTGAAGAAAGTGAAGCTATAAGACATCAAATCTACAAGAATTGGCGTTTTGGAAAAAAAAACATACAAACTCACCATTGACAGGTCGAAAGTAAGACCTGTCCATCAAGTATAACTTCGGGATATACTTTAAAACAGTAAGAGAGGCATGAAAGGAAATACCTCCAATTAATTAATGTATTTCTTATAATAATGAATAAATATTATCTTAAAAAGGTAGGTTTTTCAATATGTCGTTTCCATGCAAAAATCTGATAGCCAGGTTGCTTTAAAGGCTCTGAAGTGTGCAACTTATGAGTCTAAAAGAGTCTGGAACTGCAAACAATGCCTTAAGCCAGGGATTCCCAAACTTTTTCAGTTTACGGCGCACTTACAGGTTTAGTATTTTATCTCTACACTCGTAATTAGTCGAAATAGCGTACAATGATACTACTAGGTAGATAGGGACAACAATTCAAACACCCAGATAAAGCTGAACTTTTATATTTATATTGACAAACAATAATAGATTTATTACATAAGAATAATGAGAAACAAAATACAATAGCAACTTAGTCAATGTGGCGTGTGAACTTGGCAATCTCCACAAATTTTTTCAAAGCGTGGGATAAGGCTTGACACCGCTACTCTCATTTCTTGCTTCACATTGATCTTTGAGCGATATTTGCTCTTTATTGCAGCTACAGCTGGATATTCATTTTGAACCGTTATCCAAAACTCCACCAAATCTGAACACGTGAATCTTCTTTAAGGGTTACTGTCGCAGAAGAGTTCAATGAGACTCTCTTCTTCTTCTTGCGAAGTGAATTCTGGTGGAGCTTGTGCATGGAAAGGATCTTGGATCCAAGCAAATTTTTCGGCATCGTCTTCGGCAAATTATTTCGAAAACCATTCAGTGAGCTTCGAAATGTGTTCTGTGAAACGGGACATCAAGTCTTGTGAGACAACAAGCTCATTAGAGACCGCATATTTATGCAATTGCAAGTTTCAGCTTACTTTCGGACGATAAAAGTTTCAAACAAAGCACACAAAGCGGTCGTTCTTCATTGTTTACTTCTATCGAAGTAAAGCCAAATATCTATCATCTTATTTGCGATATTTCCGCTTCTTTGCTGCCCCGCCACTTGTAGATGCTTGATCACTGTCACTTGAATTACCGACTTGCTAATTTATTAAAAATCTATCCATTTTGCGTCCGATTTTTGACGAAAACAAAAATAAAGCGACACAATCAATACAAAGCATTCGACTTCTTCTCGTCTCGCTTTTAAATGAACTCGTCATAGCTAGTCACCTAGTGGGTAATTCAAGTCACGGGAGGAGAGGTGTATCGACGGTTTCCGAGCGTAAGCGAATGAGCGACGATTGCAGCGCGCGCGATTTGAATTTTTCGCTTTATACGCAGAGAGCCTCGAGGCGCCCTTGTTTACTCTCTACGGCGCACACTTTGGGAACCCCTGCCTTAAGCCATTGGCTAGACGCTATTTGTAGGTTCCAGGGCATAAAGGAATTGATGGTTTTACATACCTCCATACTGCGGTGGATCGATTGTGGTGCAATCTAGCGGCACGTGTCAATAGTAGGTATAAGGTAGAAAAGTAGATAATCAGAAACTGTAGGGTAAAGGGAGGGCAGATGGACCAGGAGGATAGACGGATTATTGGTGATATTTTGGAAGCTATGGCAACACCGATATGTTTGACCGGCGTATGTTTTGCGTTTCAGTCAGTTCAACCTTGAAATAGTCTCGAGCACGTGGTTATCCGCATTTATGTGTAAGATTTTTGGAAAAAATAGATTTTGTGCTAGTGAAAATTATATTTAAAGAAATATATTTGTATTTTTAATACACTTAGGTAAGTCTAAAATGCTTTTTTTGCTGCTGAAACTGTAAGTGTATGCATTAGTGTCTTCTAGGACCTAATATGTGAAAACCATTTAATCGTTTAGTTGCTACCAAGTTGTCCGTCTATCCTCCTATTTGAGGATAGATGGACCAACATGGGGGAAGAAAGCCGGGCCAATATGTTTTTGTTTTAGTACTATGCCAAATAAGTACGTACGAAAAAGACATGTTCCTGAACGAGGATATTGGACCTCTCAAGCGTTAAATGATGCCGTAAATGCATACAGAAATGGCGAAATGGGAGTCAATGAAGCCGCTAAGGCATTTGGAATACCGAAAACTACATTTAAAAGGCGATTAAAATCAAATAACCTCGAAAAACCCAACCGCCTGGGACCCGACGCTTCATTGGGTTCAAAGGCTGAGCACAAATTGGTAGACCATATCAAAAAACTTCAGAAATCGGGTTTTGCACCAACAAGAACTGAAGTAAGGATTATGGCATATAAATTAGCTAAACGATTAGAAATTCCAAATAGATTTAACAAAAAAGAAGGTAAGTAATAAATTGTTAAAACTTGTTTTAATATTAAGTATATTAGGTCCCTACCTATCCATCCATTTTTTTAGGTAAAGCTGGCAAGAAATGGCTAGAGTTATTTTTGCGTCGAAGGCCTGAAATTTCAATCAGAAAATCTGAGAACACTTCAATTGCACGAACTGTTGGAATGTCAAGAGAAACTGTTGAAACCCATTTCGCGGACCTTGAAAAAGTTATGACAGAACATAGCCTTTTTGACAAACCTGGACATGTATACAACGCTGACGAGACAGGTTTACAGTTATATACAAGAGCTGGTCAAGTCTTAGCCGCAAAAGGCTCTAAAAGTGTTCCGAGTATAAGCCCTGAAGAGAAAGGAGAAACTATAAGCGTCATAGCATGCTATAATGTAGAAGGTAGTTTTATATCCCCTTGCTGCATTTTTAAGGGCAAAAATAAAAAAGATGAATGGCTTGATGACATGCCACCTGGTTCGCAGGTCAAAATGTCTGAAAAATCGGCTTAATACTAGACGGACATACCTACCATATGACCAACCTCAATTTACCGGAATTTGCAGAAGGAAACGACATAATTTTATTTTGTTTACCCGCCCATACGACTCATTATTTACAGCCCCTGGATCGTGCTTTTTTTAAATCTCTGAAGGGATACTATTATGATGCATGTAGAAATATGTTGAGGAATAACCCAAAAAGAGTTATAAATAGACACAAATATGCGTAATATTATTTTCAAATAACCTTCGTCAAATGTAGAAAACAACTGACTTTTTCAGTCAGCCCTTGCAGGTCTCGCTTCTTGGAAATTTATGGTTATCTTAATGATGTTAATGTAAACATAGACTGTCTGAATATTTTGTTTTGGAACAATGAAACAACTAGTTTATAATTGAAACATGGCAACATTGACATTATTAGATGAGTGAAATGTAGATAGCTGCACACTAATTACAGTTTCTGATTATCTACTTTTCTACCTCATACCTACTTTCGACCCACAATACGATCCACCGCAAGATAGAGGTATGTAAAACTATCAATTGTCGAAAAAGATATTGCAGGTGGTCTCGCAAAGGAAGAAGCTTGTACTCCTTTTATGGGACTTTATGGGATTTTGTGGCTAAAAGCCGCATCATGAAAGAAGTCTGAAAATGGGAAAAGGAACTTAGCGCAGCCTACTGGAAATATTCCAGGCCAGACAGGCAAATAGGTAATAACACCTTCTGGTCACTTCGAGCTTCAAAAATCGTATCTCAGAGTAATCTCAGGAACTGCTCACTCAGATTCCATCTCAGCAAGATAGGCAAAGTGGACAGTGGAACATGCAGATTCTGCGAAAATTCAGATGAGACGGCGGAACACATTATCTGCAATTGCAGGGTTATCGTCTGTCAACGCCTTAAATACCTGGCATAGGTCTATTTAGAGCCTGATCAGGTTACAGACCTAACACCAAAATGAATAATAGGCTTTCTCAGAAGCATATATTTCTTAGACTAAAGTATACATATGGGGTTTACACAAAAGATCTTATAGGTCACAGTGTGGTAAAGCCAACCGGGCCAATCGATCCCCTTGTAATATAATCTAATGCAAATATCTGTACTAAACATACTTTCATTTTCCAGGCATATCTATCTCGACATTCGCACGATAACAGATAAATAATGTATCTTTAAGAAAAATATTTATTTAGAGGAAAATAATTACGGTCCTGTATTCGTTCCTTGTACCTTCTTTCGTTCTTCTCACTTGGGTGGTGCACAATTAAAGATGTTTATATAAATACATCGGACTTGGACAGAAACAAAAAAAACAATAACAGCGAAAAGCTGTCGCTTCTTAACGCCTGGACAAAAAAAAAGCTGACGTTAATGTACGAAAGGAGTCACTGCAATATGGTAAGCTTTTGCTAAATATATCGAATGGCGTAACACGTAATATTTACAATTTTAGCAGCTTCATAAGGAAGGAGAGCGTTCATTTGAAAGAGTTTACAAACAGTATTATGCTAATATTATGTTAATTAGTCGTTCCTAACGAACTAGTCGACAGATTGTTCTGAAATTTGGTAGTATGCATAAGTGAACAGTGAACCTGCTCTACAGGCTGTTTCAAGATGAGCCGACACTATCTATACAGGGTGATTCATAATGATTTTTACACAGAGCAACGGTAGACTCCTGACATCAAAATATGACGATTGGCCAAATATGACCTTAGTAAAATGTTGATAGATGGTGGTAAAGTTGGAATATTTTATAATGACTTTGAAATATTTCGGTGCGTGCTCTAAAATAATATTTTATTGTTTTCTCGAAAACGGTTGAATTTATCAAGTTGAAACAAGTTCACCTTTTTTATTTATAAATGTTGTCTGCACAAATTTAGCATGTCGCCATATGTTTCTTAATTAACATAAAAAACTTCAGTCATAAAAGTTATAGTATGAAGCGCCCCCTCGTGGAGTAGGCCAAAAATAACCGTATGGTGACATTTGCCACCTCGAAAAACTCCAATTACAAAAAAATTCATCAATATCAGTGAAGCGGCGACCGAAATATTTCAAAATCATTAATAAAAGATTCCAACTTTACCACCCTGTAGATAGTTAACTATCAACATTTTACTAAGGTCATATTTGGCCAATCGTCATATTTTGATGACAGGAGTCTACCACTGCTCTGTGTACAATTCATTATGAATCACCCTGTATATTGGAGACTACTGACACGATTTCTATACAAATTGGCATAGATGGAGAACGAATTTATGGAAAATATTTTCCGGTTATACGTTATATTCTTAACTTTTCGGATTCTACATTAAATTTTTAATAAAAGCAAAATGTTTTCGAGAATGCAGTGTTGCCGCTACAATTAGAAAATAGTTACTACTGGATAAATACCATTTATCATTTTTGAATTTTTTTTTTTGAAAATTCTTTCCCTAAAAGTATCTGATATTTTCAAGTTTGCTTGGGTGCTAGTTAGAGGCCAATCAAGTCTTATGCCGCCATAAGACTTTTCTCAAGGACGGTTCGACTCCATACTTGTTGCACTAGGTATGTCAGAGGGTTGTTAGACTAGACTTCGACGAACAAAAAAATGAATTTAAATGAAAGGAAACAACTAAGGTGAGAAAGGTAGAAACACCTTGCAGGATTTAAGTAAAAATAATATAAATAAAAAAAAAGGTGAGCGGTCGTCGGACCGCCGACAGAAGCTTGCTTCTTATGCACAATATAATGACCAATTTTCGTAAATTTTTAACCATTTTTCAAAAATTTGGACAATTTTTGACAATTATTGACTATTTTTTAAAAATTTTTGACAATTTTTGGCAATTTTTTCAAATTTTAACAATTATTGACCATTTTTGACAATTATTGACCACATTTGACAGTTTTAACAATTATTGATCATTTTTGACAATTTTTAACAATTATTGACCATTTTTGATAGTTTTTTATAATTGTTGACCATTTTTTCAAAATTTTGACAATTTTTGACCATTTTTGACAATTTTTCGAAAATTTTAACAATTTTTGACAATTATTGACCATTTTTTCAAAATGTTTGACAATTTTTGGCAATTTTTTCAAATTTTAACAATTATTGACCATTTTTGACAATTATTGACCACATTTGACAGTTTTGACAATTATTGATCATTTTTGACAATTTTTCAAAAATTTTGACCATTTTTCCAAATTTTAACAGTTATTGACCATTTTTCCAAATTTTAACAGTTATTGACCATTTTTGACAGGTTCTGACAATTATTGACCATTTTTGACAATTTTCAACAATTATTGACCATTTTTGACAGTTTTTTATAATTGTTGACAATTTTTCGAAAATTTTGACAATTATTGACCATTTTTTCAAAATTTTTGACAATTTTGACCATTTGACCATTTTTTCAAATTTTTACAATTATTGATTATTTTTGACAAAAATTGACCAATTTTGACAGTTTTGACAATTTTTCAAAAATGTTCACCATTTTAGACCATTTTTCCAAATTTTAACAATGATTGACCATTTTTGACAATTTTTGAGCATTTTTGACAGGTTCTGACAATTATTGACCATTTTTGACAATTTTTCAAGATGTTTGACAATTTTCAACAATTATTGACCATTTTTGACATTTTCTTGACAATTTTTTCAAAATTTTAACAATTATTGACAATTTTTGACATATTCTGACAATTATTGACCATTTTTCCAAATTTTTGACATATTTGATCTTAATTGATCTTAATTCATTGATATTATTAAGTGAGTGAAATATAGATGGCGGCACACTAAATACACTTTTCTACCTCAAACCTTCTTCCGACACGCGCCGCTCCATCAATTATGGAAAAATTCCACGTCGTAAGAGACAGCGGAATTATATTTTAAAGTAAATCATGCATCAAGCAGCTTGTACAATCCAAATGCTTGTGCAATATTATCATAGCTCTATAAGTTTTGAATCTGTCCAATGAAATTAATCTAGATAATCAAATCACGTAGAAAATGAAGTGAGGGATACTAAAATCTGCCGCAAATGATAATGTACAGTTCAATTGGCAGTTGGGGAGAACTAGTTATCGTTGTGATACATATTAGGAAATATGCAATTGCATAGTAATTTATGCAACGAGGTGTAATGTCATCATTCCATATTATTAGTTTATCTCGAAGACGTATTAAAGCAAATAACTTAAAGAAAGGTGTTCTGAATTGATGGATTTAGACGTCAAAAGTAACTAATTTCTGAAATATTAATATTGTTAGATCGTGTTCAAAAATTTAACTTTGGCGCTCTTACAATCATTCGATCGCTCACACATGTTAAAGGAACGACGTTTCAACATCTCGTGGCAGTCACTATTTGACATAGGTCGCGTTCATCCCAGCGTAGCGCTACCGTTCATCCCAACGTAGCGCTACCGGAGCGATAATCAATTTCCTGCTGAACGCGTATTTTGTCAACTGATTGATTGAGCGCTGAGGTAGCAGTCGCCATTTTTCACATTAGAATTGAAATACCTACGCTACGCTACCGATCAATGATACATTAACTTTCATTTATGACAAATATGATGTCAATGAACATATAGAATGACTTAACATATTTATGTTTGAAGATATTTTATTTCGATAAGAACTGAAAGATATGTAAATAGCTTTTTTGAAATTAATGGATAAAAGCTTATAATCAAACCACTTCTTCATTATTCGTAGGTCTTCTTATAATTTTGATTTTAATTCGTACCAATTCCTATCCTCGCAGAACAACACTGTATCATCTAGTAGGAATAAGTTATTCAGATATATATTATGGTATGGACCCTAATACCGTTCCTTGAGGTACTCCACAAGAGATTTTTTTTCCTTCACTTACAAAATCCCCTACTTTCACTGTTTGTTGTCTGTTGGTTAGGTAACTTTTAAATAGTGTATTTGCTGTACCTCGTATATCTATATCGTCTAATACATTCAATAGAATGGTATGGTCAACAGTGTCAAAAGCCTTTGCCAAATCTATATAGACACCAATAACAAATAAAATTAGGTTATGTTGTTATATCAAAATTATCACGTTCAGCAGAATTAAAAAACGATAGATTACTCTAAAAATCGCTAGGTACCTGATCATCTTTGTTTGGGATGAACGCGACCATTGGTTGGGAGTAGACATCAAAAAGAATAAATCTAACAATATATTATGCATAATAAACTTTTTAACAACAGTACCTGAAATCACACATATTTGCAGCAAGAATCAATGAATAGCTTTTTTGGAAGGAAAGATATTTTAAAAATGTCTCACTTTTTCCGAATGTTATGAGATCAATCAATCTAAGAAATTTTCCATTTTAATTAAAATATTTTCTAGTAGAATCTTGATTGTAAATTTCATTATTCTTTGGGAAATAAAACCACAATGTTTTTTTTATATTTTTACTTCGACGTTTCGGTATCATTCCAGTTTCAAAGTGTTTTTCCCGAATGGCAATAGACAATTGGCATCTTAACTATTAAAATAAAAACTATTTTTATCTATCAGCTTTAGGTTTTGAGATACAGCTAAGTAATTTTTTAGAAATACGCACAAAAATTAATTTGATTTTCAAAAGCTATTAAAATGGCCCTTTTAATGTTTTTTTAATGAGATGCTTAGGGTAGGTCTCGTTTCAAATTTCAGCAGTAATCGGTTATCATATGCTTTTATATCGTTCCTTCATTTGTGCGAATTTTTTAGAAGAATCTTTTTCTTTGTTCATCACTAAAATTATAAAATTTTCAGGAAAATGGCCAGAAAAATAATGAAGTTTGAAGGTGCCGGTTAAAATTTTTTGTTTTTATGCTTTTGTAAACAAAAAGCTAACTGATTTTAATTAAACACATCTGATTTTAATATATTTAATAACAAAATCTAACTGAAATAATTCAACAGATCTTATCTCCTTTTGAGATTATAAATTCGAAAAAAAAAACAATAACCGTGACTTTACTCCTATAGCATAAAACATACATGCATAATACTCAGGCCTGTCATTCACCCTTAATAGAGGAGTTCAGTTTAAGGTCAGTGTGACCAACTAAAAGTGGTTTTTATGACAAGAATGACAGTTAATGTCTACCATTGAAAACATGAGATTTTTGCAGGTTTTTTATCATTTCGAACATCTATATTGCTTTTTTAAAACAATGAATACACCCCCGAAGTGTAAATATTAAAATTTAAAATGACATCTTAGCTGAATTCTCAACGCATAGGTGGCCAATAATTGTAGGAACTTTTGACAAGTCACCATTTCATTTCTATCATTCTGTCACTAGTTATGTCAGATGTCAGAGTTATTTGTTTTTGTTGATATTCGTTTAATCGTTTATTTTTATTTTCCATACTTTTGTAGTAGTTCTAGTTAGTTGTATCGTTTTATTCTTCTGATTGCTTTTTCCACTGACATCTGACATAACTAGTGACATAATGACAGATGAGAATTGGTGATTTGCCGAAAGTTCCTAGAATTACTGGCCAACGATGAGTTGAGAATTCAGCTAAAACGTCATTTTCAATTTTAATATTCACGCTTCGGGGGTGTATTCATTGTTTTAATAAAGCAATATAGATGTTCGTAATGATAAAAAACCTGCAAAAATCTTATGTTTTGAATGGTAGACATTAACTGTCATTCTTGTCATAAAAACCACTTTTTGTTGGTACTGACCTTAGACTGAACTCCTCTATTGAAAACTACAACAAAACAAATTATTTTACATACTAAAAATATACAATCAGATTAAAACTGAGTAAAACTATGAAGTTCTGGAAAGTAGACACTTTTGTATTATTTGTCTATTAAATATATATGTTGGTGTTGACGACGAGTAACAAAATTAGAAAATTACTTATCTGGAAATTGTTAGCACAGCTGTAACAATTTTCTAAATATCCAACATACCAATGCTAAAAAATTATATTTTTCACACGGCAGAGATCTGTTACAGTAAATCTGTTACTTCTCTGCCTAGTTAAACAAATAACTATTTATATGTGAAAACTTCACAACCTTTTTTCCCTTTTTTGAGTGACTTTTATGTCATTGCTAGTCTACTTAGTTTTTCTCAAAGTTTATAAAAAAAATACCACCTATGGAGATGAATGTTTATCATTCATAATTTGAGAGATGCCAAAACCAATATTGAAATGAGGTTAGATTATTGACTTTTCCATAAATTTCATCATGATAGTTAGCTATAGGATGAAGTGGTACTATTTATACTTTACAACTGAAACATTATATAATTTTTATAATGTTGGAGCTACTCGTTCTCCAACAGCTGTATACAAAAATGAAAAGCTGATACATAAAAATGGCTGGTAGATTTAAATCCACGGTACCAAAATTTCAATGTAAATTTATGTAGTTTAAACAAGGTAAAGTAGGTACCTATGTGTCATCAGTTATTATAAATTTTTCAACAAACACCTTCATGAAACTAGTTTGAATAAAAATATATTATATAACTGCTTACTATCGTTATAATAAAATCAAACTTCCTGTTTTTGCGATAAAAAAATTTGTTAATATTTACAGAGTAAACAGCTATCTATTCGTAGCCTTTAAAATAATGTACATTGACCTAAAAACTAAGTTATTTCCTTTATATACCAATCAAGTCCCGTTTCACAATCAACTTCACCAATAGATCCATTTCCTAAGTTTAAAATGTATTTAATGCAGAATTCAATTGACATTCTTGACGGACATATTAATAACAGTACTGCATTCAACATTCAATACTCTGACCAAATAAAAAACTTGTGGAATGACTAATGAATTTGCAGTTACCTGACAAGAAGTAGTCTTATTCATCAGCTGTTTTATATAGAGTGGTATATAAAAATACAACTTTATTTTACTTATAAACAAACCTTCCAATGATTAACTAAAATTTAGTTTTTTGAAACGTTTACAAAACATTTTTTACACAAAATATTTCAGAAATAACTTGTATTGAGTGAAAAAACGAAAAGAAATATCCAAAAGGACAAGGTATATAAAATTTATAACTATAGAATATTTCGAGACAATAAAATTCTTAACAACCCTATCTATTTCACATTTTGCACACGACCCAAAAATATTTCTTTTCTAAAGATTTCATTAACTTAAAAATATAGTTTGTCAAGTTTGTAATCTTCGTTTGGAAAATGGTAAATAACTTTTTCTTTTCGTAACGCCGGCATAATACCTTTATCTAACGCCGCTTTTCGTTTGATGTCATGCATGCATTCATATAAACAAGGCAACTAGACTCTCTAAAATTAGTGGTGGTTCTGTCTCAGAAGAACAAACTAGGAATGGAGAACTATCGATGGTTTATCGATAACTATCGATATTTTTCGGTACTATCGATAGTCGAGATGTTTAGGTGAAGAATATAAATATATTTTGAAGGCTGATATGGAGTAAAAATGCTATCAAAAATGGGACAGAAAGAGAGAGAGATAAAGAGAGAGAGGGGGAGATGGGATAGAGAGAGATGGGAGGGAGAGAGATAGGAAAGAGAGAGAGAGAAAGGTGGGAGAAAGAAAGAGATGGGAGAGAGAGAGAAAGAGGAATGGGAGAGAGATGGGAGATAGAAATGGGAGAAAGAGAAAGAAATATGAGAGAGAGGGGGATGGGATTGAGATGGAAGAGAAAGATATATATGGAAGAGAGAGATGGGAGAGAGATAGAGATAAAAAAGAGTGAGAGAGATGGGAGTGAGAGAGAAGGGAGAGAGAAAGCAAGATGCGAGAGAAAGAGAAAGAGAGAGGAAAGAGAGAGATGGGAGAGAAAAAGAAATATGAGAGACAGGGAGAGAGATGGCAGAGACAGATATGGAAGAAAGAGAGAAAGATGGAAGAGCGAGAGAGAAGGAAGAGAAAGTGAGAAAAACGGTAGAGAAAGAATCAGAATCTAAGACGGATTCGTTAATGTTCGCGACCCTTGGAATTTTGTAACGCATTTTTTTCGTATTAGAAAGCCCCCATTGCTTATAGAACATTTTTAAAAGAAAAAATTCACTTTTGGAGGAGAAAATTGCTATTGAAAGTACAAAAAATCCGCCATTTTTTTTCAATTTCTGACAATTTTTGTCAATTATCGACCCCTTTTCAAAATTTTGACAATTATTGACCATTTTTGACAAATAATGACCATTTTTGACAGTTTTTGACAATTATTGACCATTTTTCAAAATTATTAACCATTTTTCAAAATTTTTGACAATTATTGACCTTTTTTGACAATTTTTGAAAATTATTGACCATTTTTGACAGTTTTTGACAATTATTGACCATTTTTCAAAATTTTAACAATTATGGACCATTTTTGACAATTATTGACTAGTTCTGACAGTTTTTGACAATTATTGACAATTTTTCAAAAATTTTGACAATATTTGACAATTATCGACCATTTTTCAAAATTTTAACAATTATTGACCATTTTTGACAATTTTTCAAAATTTCTGACAATTTTTGACAAAGTTGGTACGTTGTTTTGAAATAAATATATATATTTATGTATATTTTTAACATTTTGACAAAAATCGTACAATGATGTTACCGATTGTAAAACTACCGAAAATTATCGATAATAATCGATAGTAAAAATAGCACTATCGATAGTCGGGACTATCGATAGTTCTCCATTCCTAGAACAAACAGGCGTTGTTGTGGTGCTGGTAACGGAAATACCGGTAAGTTTCCATAAGTTTTTCCATTTGTCAAAGGTTGCATTATAAATACATGTTTAATCTGTTACCATAATTATAGTCCAATAAAAAATTTCAATTTCTTTTTAAAAAAACATGTTCTAGAATCAATTGAAACAAATGATTAAGGAATATGGCCCTCAACTTACACATATAACACTGGTCCTTAAAGTTATAATACCCATTGTGTTAAGTCACATTAAAACTTAATCTACAATTAACCGCCGTTTTAATAATTTAAATAAAAATATTGGTATTGTAAATAATTTATCATTAATCTCCAAAATTAATATTTTAATGAAACTAATATCTGATATAATATTATTTTTACCGATAATTATAATAACTTCTTTAATATTTATATTTATAAACCATCCATTATCTTGTGGATTAATATTATTAATTCAAACAATTTTAATTGCCTTAATTAGAAGTCTTATAAATATAAATTATTGATATTCATATATTCTATTTTTAGTAATAATTGGTGGAATATTAATTCTATTTATTTATATAACTAGAATTGCCTCTAATGAAAAATTTAAATTTAATTTTAAATTAACATTTATTATATTAGTAACTCTTAGATTAAGAATAATTTTCTTATTTTTAATCAATATTATTTTAATCTATTAAATCAAATTGTTGAAACTAAAATATTCAATTCTAATCAAAATTTAAACTTATCCATAATAAAATACTTTAATTTTCCTAATTATTTAATTATAATTATAATAATTATTTATTTATTACTTTAATTGCAACTGCAAAAATTACTAATTTTTTATATGGACCCCTACGTCAAAGTAAGTAGTAAAACTAGTCCTTTATTTAGAATTATTAATAATTCTTTAATTGTATTCCTTAACCATCAATTACTTCTTATACAGATACATTCAAACACAAACGGAACATAGGGATTTTAGGCATTGTATCAGAACTGCTTTTGAACTAGTCGACCAACAGCTTCAACAGATTAAAATCACGATTATTACAATCGTTTATTTGGACACCTATAACATATCGTACAATTCCCACCACTCCGTATTATCAACTGTGGGCGGTCCTTAATTAGCGACAGACAGTCAGTAAACAGCAGTCGATAGGTTATAGTGTTCAAGCCCATACTTTGTTTCAATTTAAAAAATCCTATTTTGTTTTATTTACGAATTTATTTTCATTTTGAAAGCCGTTATTGCCAAAACAAATCAAAACATATTATCTTAACTCAAAACATTAATTGTTAAAGAGATTTTAACAATTAATTTTCGATTTTAACAACATAAAACGTAAGCATATTGTTTCAATATGTAGGGACGTTTACTACCCCCCTCAAATAATTCAATACTAATCGCAATCGCAATACTAAATCGCAGTTCGCACACCTCGCTCATAACTAACAAATTTTGGAAGGAGAAGGGGCGGGGTTTCTAACATTGGATCTGAATCCAGATGTCCAGATCAATACTTATATTCATTGAAGTGAACTTATAGAAATGTTTTGTTGGTGGACTATTTAGATCGGACAAAACATTAAATCCCTATGTTCCGTTTGTGTTTGAATGTATCTGTATATGAAACTTTGGATCATTGTTAGGAGTTTGTTTAATAATTCAAATTTTTACAGGATGAGAAGCGTTATCAGTGACCATTTTAATCCAAAAACTAACAATGAAGGTTGATTTTACTTATCAGCTGTATTTGACTTGTCGCTACCCTTATTGTTTCCTATCCTTATTCGACGAGGGTTGCAAAGATCCGGCCTTGAGACATATTTTAACTGTTCCTGCGAACTTTAGGAAGTAACTCTATGGAAAAGTTACTTATCCGACGGATATGTCGCCGATTTACTTATTACAAATTGGCGCCCCACGTTGGGCGCCTTTTTTGTCCACAGCAATACTTGACTTCAAGCTTCCCCAATGTAATTTATTACAAACAATAAAAATCATCATAAAAACAGTGAGGGTCCTAATAAGTAAATTCAGTTAACCTATATTATTGTAAACACGCTAGTTATTCAACTAGGTCAAGTGTTTTGTTGCAATAGTCAATATTTACTTGTAGCTCGGTAAATTAGTCGGTATTCAATATTATTTATTATTAAACTAATCACAAGAATATGTTTGGGTCAGGTATTCCGGATACCCTTCAATTTGTTGTTATTTACCTTTCAAAGCAACCATCCCAGTGAGAACAGTTATATAAATGCCTAGCTCTGACTACAAACTGGAAGGACCTTTAATTTACAGAAACCTTAAACTGTCAAGTGCAGTCTACAATTATATGTGGACTCAATGTAAGTATAGGGATATACGGACATTGGAGAGAAAAAGCAAATGGCCTCCCCAAGAAATAACTTGAATCTCATTGTTATTTAATGAAAATCCAGTTAAACTAGTGTTACCTTGATTAAAAGGTCCTGTTAATCTCAGGGTGGGATTCGTAATAAAAAACTGATACAGATGTAATGTTGATTTAATATAAAATATTGTTGGTTGTCATATGGATAACCAAAAAATACAAGGCCTTGCCTAAAAAGTGGTAACGCTAAAAACTCCCTAAACTAGTTCCGCTGTACCTCACGATTTATATGAAGTTGGCTTTCACAAATTATTTAGGTTATTCTAAGTTAATAGAAAGCATGAGGAGATTTATAAAAAAAAAGGAAAGTTTTACACTATCCAATCTTACCTTAGGGGTGGTTGGATACAGAATTATATTAGGAACTACCTTGGCTTACAAACTCTAGTGATTGTGCAATTGTTATTAAATACTATACAAGTTGTCCTCCACAGAGGGTAAAGACACCAGGAAACTAAGTTCCTCAGTAGGTATGGCAAAATACTCTACTTACAATACTTTTCCATAAAGATAATTGTTATTTCAGCTAAATGGTTTCTACTCAAACCCCTGGATTCCTTGTTAAGAGTAAGGTATGAAGGTTACCTGTTTACAATCGGGTGCTGTGGGGTGTCCCTCCAAAAGGACTGATGGTGGCTTACTATATCCTGTAGGTAGAGGTGTATCCGATATGATGACTGGGTGTAGATGATGTCGATGCAGGAACGAAATGAAGATATCGATGTATGAAATAAAGCCAAAGAAAGAAGATAGATCGCAGAAAAGAAAGAAAGAAAGGAAGAGACCTAAAAAGGAGCTTGTGTAAGTATTTGGTAATAATAATTAAATGTTATGAGGGTTGAGTATAGTACACTGACAAATTAAACTCACCGTAGAAGTTGTGTGGCCTCAAAGTGGTTTCGCCTACGGATGTGGAAACAGGAACTTAAGCTGAGCGAAAATAAATATCCACTTATACAGAGTGGTAGAGCTCCAACAGGATCACTCTAATAAAATCTAAGCTCACTTAAATATATTTGCAAAAATTAGCAAAATTGCTAAACCATGTGGTCTATCACGAACCTCACATGGAAGAAAAAAAAACCCATCTCCTATCTACGTATGGATGGTCTTAGAAAAAAAGGTATGTTCTTTTCATTTACTTCTTTATTACCAAAGTACTTAACACCAGAGATAAGCTCTGATAACAGAAATTAAAAGAAGAAACTATCAATTGATAAGGAAGGTCAATGATCTTTAATCAGTAGATCTATGAATAGAAAAGTGACATTATGATGAAAGATTGAAATCACTTTGAGAAGATTTATTTTTAAGATTGACAGATATGACAAGATTGTCATCTACTTTGTACACCATGTAAACAAAATAACCTTTAAGCCTTTTACATTTTCCAATTACTAACTTTTATGATCTGGTGATCATCCTATGTTCAAATAAGATATTCTGTAAATTTAGAATATAAATATTTGACCTATTATATCTCATACTGTTCTAAAAAATAAGTGGTAAATACTTATTTATTATTATTTTTTTTTTAGGTGCCCTTCATGGAGACGCTTGAGAAAATTGAAAGGATTCCTGAGACATTAATTGTATTAATCCTACTTAAAACAATCAGGATCTGTTTTTAATAAAATAGCAGTTGGTAGGTACAGAGTTTATTTTTGGATGTCTGAAAGAGAGGCACAAATAATTCTTTGTCCCGTAATACTAGGTAGCATACTCCAGGACAGAGACGTGCAAAAAGAAGCCAAGTCAAACAGAGCTGAGGTAACTGAATTAATAATAAATTATTCAAACACAAGAATACTTTTCAGCTTTTCTGGCAATGCAGAAGTGTTATGGGCAAAACCTGGGGGATACGACCCGAGGTGGTACACTGGCTTTATGTTGACCATTTTTGACAAGTTTTCAAAAATGTTGACCATTTTAGACCATTTTTCCAAATTTTAACAATTATTGACCATTTTTGACAATTTTTCAAAAATTTGGACAATTTTCAACAATTATTGACCATTTTTGATAGCTTTTATAATTATTGACCAATTTTTCAAAATTTTGACAATTTTTGACCATTCTTCAAAATTTTTACAATTATTGACCATTTTTGACAGTTTCTGACAATTATTGACCATTTTTGACAGGTTCTGACAATAATTGACCATTTTGGACAATTTTTCAAAAATTTTGACAATTTTCAACAATTATTGACCATTTTTGAAAGTATTTTATAATTATTGACAATTTTTGACCATTTTTCAAAATTTTAACAATTATTGACCATTTTTGATAGTTTTTTATAATTATTGACCATTTTTTCAAAATTTCGACAGCGGCGCGCCTCTCACTCTCTGCACTGAACGTACACTATGGCCTGCGTCTCTCTCTCTCTTTCTAAGGAGTGACGAACGCTTTTTCGTAACATCACACGTATCACGAGTTCACTAGCCTTCCCAAAAGTCCTATGTCGTGCAATAAGAAGCAAGCTTAAAAAATAGTTCAGCTTCCCCAATTTTCGTAAAAATCTTCACAAGTGGACTAAATTATAGTTTAGTTTTTATTCATGAATGTTATCTATTCATTTCTTGTTGAAACATAAATATTTATTTTTTCCATATAAATAAAAAATGGTAACGGGATTCTTGAGATCATTTTAAAATAATGACATAATTACTCTATCATTATATTTTTCTTTATTATTTTCAAAGTAATTTCAACAAATTTAAGTTACGAAACCATAAACATTATTAATGGAAAAAACAGTATTATATTCGATTGGTTATAAAAAATGTCATTTCCTGGGGAATTTTGAACAGAACTTTGACCCTATGCCGGTCAAACGAAAAAGCCGGCAATGGCTAAAAACACGTGTTCGTCGCTTTTACAATTGATTGTCGACAAACTTCACTTAGATTAAGTTAAATGAACAATTAAATCGCGTTTGAAGTTATCGATATGCGGAACAACCTGTATAAAATTAGTAGATGGATAACGTGAACATCTACTTACCCGTTAGTTAACATCAAAAGAGCGCTCGGTTACTATTTTAACGATAATAATTTCCGATTCATTTTGAAAAACCACTCTGTAATATCCAGTTATGCGAGAAGAAATGATCTTATTCAATATTAGCTATAAATAAATTAAGATTAAGACGTTCTCGACCGAAGAATGCTTAATAGATATACACTGCCATTTGTTGAAGGAAATGAGAAAATTAATGATAGAAAGGATATAAAGACGGATATACTGTATTACAGGACTTAATATTACGAATATTTGCTCTATGTTTATAGTTAATCAACCGTAAAGATGAAAATAAGTGTTTGTTTTCGTTCCACTCTGCAACATACAATTGGCAATCGAGTTTATTTCAGTACGCGTAACGGAAAAAGCAATATGAAAATACTAGCAGGATTATCCAATCGGAAAAAAAACCTTTCTTTATAAATGTGTCCTTTACTCCCCTTTGGCAATGTCGATACGAAAGGAATTTCGCAAACATAAACTGGAGTGAAAAAACATTTTTATGGCAACAATGTGCTAGCGACATTTTATTTGAAGTCTGCTTTACAATATGTTTTATTTTATTTTTATACAAACACAATAGAAGAGCCGGCAGAAATAAGAACATGAAAATAAAATAGGTTTTTGGTTAAGCAGTTTTATTGGAAAAAAAAATAATGCTGATGTAGATAATGTACTAAAAGCTAAAAAAAAATTGGTAGGTCCTAGATACCAGTCATCACGCTACTCTCCCCATCAATCTAGGGCACTGATCAGTCACAAAAATAAAACCAACATTATTATTATGAATACTGAACATTGTTTACACTACCAATACACCAACACTTTTAACTATCTTGCGAACGTTTTGATAACAAGAATGGCCTGCTACACAATGGCTCAAAAACCAAGGAAGGTGTAGGAGCAGGAATATATATATAGCCAAGCCAAAGATGAGAGTCTCACTGAGCTTGGGTAAACATGAGACGATATTCCAGGCAGAAGTTGCAGCAATACAGCACTGTGCAGGGTAGCTACTAGGGCAAGAGTTTGAGGAAAAGACCATTGCCATATACTCCGACAGCCAGGCGGCTATAAAAGCAATCAGCTCCATGCAGATAAATTCCAAACTTGTTTGGGACTACTTGGAGACACTACAAGAGCTGGACAGTCGTGATAGACTGTCCGTAGCTTGGGTACCAGGCCACTCTGGTCACAAGGCCAATGAAGAGGCAGACTCACTAGCCCGAGAAGGGGCACGTTGTGCTCCCATTGGCCCAGAACCTTTCTGTGGCATAGCGAAAGCAATGCAAAAAACAAATAGCAGCACCTGGATAAAAAATCAGTCTCGAGAATGGTGGAACAAGGCGCTAAAAATGAGGCAGGCCAAAGAGTTCAAGGAACCCTCGCCAAAATTCACGGAGTATCTACTAAGTCAGAATAGGAAAACAATCAGAATCATGGTTGCCCTCCTTACAGGGCATTGTAGACTTAACAAACACATGAACAACATCGGATTGGCAGAAACAACCATATGTAGGTTTTGCCAAGAAGATGAGGAAACCCCAGTACACATACTGTGCTGCTGCGAAGGCCTGACTATGCTGAGGTTTTCAACTATAGGGGAGAAAAAACCACAACCCTCCCAATATATGGAGGACCTGAGGTATGCCATCCGTCTAGTAATAAGGACGGGTCTAGACAAGGAACTCTAGAATAACAGGAGGGCATACTCAATAGATCTGCAAAGGTCGTAGTAGAGAGGCTCTTAGAAGCACTTAAGCCCCATATTTGTCTTATCTTATCTTATAGGTTTCAGTGAATGTCATTCATTCATTTATTCGCCCAGGCACTTCAACTGAATATTTGTACCATTTCCCATGTTATCTATTTCCATTCCAGAAGCTTCGTGTCTTCTATAAAAGCCACTAGTTTGACTGGAGGGATTTTCAGTAGTTGTAATGGTTTTATTAATTCCTTTCCAAAGTACTTCCGTCTAAGTACTTGTAAGTTCTCGCAGAAGCAGAGTATGTGAGTAGGTGTTTCATCATCAAGATCACATTTTCTGCACATAGGTACACTAACTTTGCCCATTTTGTGCAGATGTTTCCTCAGGGTGCAGTGTCCAGTCACTAGGTCGGTAACTGTCTTCAAATGTCCCTTATCCAGTTTCAATAGCCTGGTTGAGAGTTCCTTGTCTACCTTGTTCAGTAAACTGTTTGTATGTAGGTGCCCCTGTGTCAACCTCCATTTGAGTTTATGTTTCCCATCTAGCCAGTTCCAGATTTCCCCACTTATGCAATCTTTTGTTATTCCACAAAACGGTTCCGGACATATGAAGTCTCCTTTAGAGTCTTCTTTAGCTAACTGGTCCGCCATTTCATTACCTGTAATCCAGTCATGTACCGGCACCCATATTAGATACTTTGTTGTCTCTTGCCAGCCTGTTAAGGGGTTCTTTGCAGTTTTTCACCAGTCTAGATCTAGTTAATGAATTACTGATAGCTTTAAGCAGAGCCTGGGTATCAGTGAATATTTCAATTTTTTTGACCGGTACTTATATCCTCTTATGCTGTTTTCAGCAATCGTCTCTGCTTGAAACACAGTCGTATATCGACCAAGGCTAAAGAAAATTCTCTTTCTAGGTCTTTTTATACCAGCCCCAGTGCCATGGTTTGTTTTGGAGCCATCGGTGAACCAGATGATATCTCCAGAATTACCTTGCATCACCTGTTCCCTAGATGGGATGATGCTGTTCACTCGCTCAGTGAATACATTCTCGAATGTCATGCTATCAAAACTCATATGAAATATGGGTTCATCTAGTATTGTCCCAGTTGTATCAGTGTATCATTCTCGAACATTTTTCGGAAACCATAAGTCTCCCGATTTCAGCCTAAGAATTGCCATCATTGCCTCCGCCCTTATAAAAAGTTCCAAAGGAGGAAGTCCAATAAGGGCTTCCATTGATGCCGTCCCCGTGCTGTTCATTGCCCCGGTAAAACGAAGAAGGGCTTGTCTTTGGTTATTATTTCAACTGCAGAAGACACTTCTGTCCTCCTCCACCAGACTATCGTTCCATAGGTGATCGTTGGCCTTATCACAGTTGTGTAAAGCCAGTGAACCACCTCAGGTCGGATTCCCCAGGTTTTGCCCATAACTCTTCTGCATTGCCAGAAAAGCCTAGTCGCCCTGGTAGTATTTTTTTCCCGGTGTGTTTTCCAATTCAGCTTGGAATCAAGGGTCACTCCCAGATATTCAACTTCTTTGGATATTTCTAGTTCTTCTCAGAACATCAGTACTCTACCCTGTGGGGGAACTCTTCTATTCGTAAGAGCAACAGGTTTGGTTTTTTTTTATTAACTGAATGGTCCTCTTTAAGGCATCATTCCTCCACAATTTGTAGTGCTTTATGTAGGACAGTGAATGTCACAAAAAAGTAACTCCCAAATTTTTCATTAACGAACTGACATTGTCAACTGATTTGGATCGGAAATATCTATGAACTCATAATAAATAGACATAGTTTGAAAAAAAACGGTACTCTTGTTTCTTCTTAGTCTTTGTAGTGATATTTTCAAGTTGACTTATATACATACAATTGCGTGGAATAAGTTATGTATTCTGCATTTCCAGTTGTTCTTCTTCTTGAAGTTATCTGATCAATCTCAAGAGATAAGCTATTCTATAAAGCATGCGTTGAATACCAATGACAAAGGAACATTAAGTTACCTAATTACTTTCAAGATTATCATAATCTACAAAAATTTTAAATATTGTGTTTCCCTTGTACCTATCGTTATTCAACGCGGTAGCATTAGCAAAGTAAGACGAAGTGTGTGCCACCTGCAGACTGTGTCCGCAGCGAAGAGTGACCGTCTGAGGTTCATCGAACTAATGTTCTTTACGGAGACTAATTCCAATTGCCATAGCAAATGTTTGGCCCCAAAATAATAATTGTTTCTAGAGCTAAATAGAACAGCATCTCATGCTGCGTCGGTATGTTCAATATAAAAATAGCTAAATTAAAACAAAAATAGAATACTGTATTTTCCGGAGATGAGGTAAATCCGTATAATTTATCGAATTACACGAATACAGAGAGATGTTTATCAATCAATAATACAGGGTGTCAAGAAACTCTCCTGTCAAAGCTAACTAACCTACAGTAGTTTATCTTTATCCAAAAGTTGTTCCCAAGGGAGCTTGAAGATGGCGCGTTTTTATTGCCATCCCAATCGTTCAGCGTGGAAGGGGCAACGGGTAAGTTTTGGTGTGTATTCTACAAAAAAAATGTGCTGTTGTTTCAATTTGCTATTATGCACCGTTTTCGAGAAAATTCAATTTTAATTTTTTTGCATTCAATGGTCGCGTTCATTCCATCAAAATTGATCAGGTCGCAATTTTTAGAGTAATTCATCGTTTCTTAATTCTGATGAACGTGATAATCTTAATATAACAACATAATCTAATTTTATTTCATATATATTATGACTTCAATGATTATTTATTCATCTTCGATTTGAATTTAGTTTAATAGTTCCTATAGTGGTGTCAGGGCCGGACTGCGACCTTTGGGGGCCCTGGGCTAACGATATCCGGGGTACCCACGATATAATTGAAATATTTGCCATTTTCCTAAAAAAAAAAGGATTATGCGGGAAAATTAAACATGTATTTTTGATTTGTATATTTTTTACTGGTTTATTACCTCATTATTCGGGGCCCCTGGAAACCGGGGGGCCCTGGGCTGGAGCCCATTAAGCCCATACATAGATCCGGCCCTGAGTGGTGTTCATTGATTTTCTTTTCAAGATACAAATGTACAAAAATATGTCATTGGATGAAAGCGACCAATATCATTATTTGATTACTATTCAATGTTTACAGTGCCTAGTTGACTTTGACAAATTAACAAAAATTGACATTACGTCAAATTGCTGCACACGCGGGTTTGTAGTAAATAATTTATCACAACAGAATTATTAGACCGGTAGCCCATGACACATGTAGGCGATAATTAAGAACAATTAACTTATGGATGCCGTTTGGTATATAAGTAAACATTATCGAATACTCTTCAAATATTCAATGGCAGATATTTTTTTTGGTATAAATTAGTGGCTGCCACGGTTAAGAGGTTGAAATTTTTTTATTTTTAGAACAATCAACTAATGGATGCTGTGATGCCTTTTGGCATACAATAAAATAAGAAATAAATTCCCTTGAAACTATTTTCAATAAATCACTAAAGGTTCCCTTCTAGGTAACGCGTCTGCTTCCATTCTAAGACGTTTTCTGAAGCGTTTTGAGGCATTCCGAGACGTTCTGAGACGTTTTCTGAAGCGTTTTGAGGCATTCCGAGACGTTCTGAGACGTTTTTTAGAGCGTTCTGAGACGTTTTCTGATGCGTTTTGAGACACACTTGTCACCTGTCACTTGCCACCTGTCACTTGCCACCTGTCAAATGTCATCTGTCTAAAGGCAATTTCGGTTCACCTCCAAGACTCCCCAAATTCCTCACCCACGCGTGACGTCTTCGACTTCTGAAGCGTTTTGAGACGTTCTGAAGTGTTCCTGCGTCTGCATTATCAACGAACATCTCGCAATGCCCGAAAGCACTTCAGGACGTCTCTGAAGTTTTTGTCAACAACGGAGTTATGCTTAGTTATCCTGAGGGTATTCTGAATAATTAAGTACATATTTTTTTACCGAAATTGAAAAGGTAGTTTTCTTAACAATTAGCTATTTCATTAATTATTTTCTATTCCATTCTTCTCATAACACAAATATGGTTTTGATCATCAAACACTGTTTTAATTTTAAAAAGCTGCAAATTACATAACATTTTAATGACAAAATATTTAAATTTTTATCTATTTTTATCGGGGCAATACTTTAACTTGAAGAACCAACCACATTCAATTAACAAATTCTTGAAATTTCAATATCCTTTTTTTTTACATAGTGAATAGTGATAAGCAAAATTGGTCTTGGTCTTAGTATTGCGAAAAAGCAAGACCAAGTCCAAGATTATCATTAGACTAGCAAGACCAAGACCAAGACCGAATGAACAAGAACAAGACCAAGACCAAGACCGAATAAACAAGAACAAGACCAATACCAAGACCGAATAAGCAAGACCAAATACACAAGACTGAACTAAAAATTCTCACTTCAGAGCGTATTGTCCCCTTTCTACGAAAATCTCGTAACTATTGAGATTATTAGTGAAATACTCTATTTTGTTAGATAATAAAAAGGTGAGCGGTCATCGGACCGCCGACAGTAGCTTGCTTCTTGTGCACAATAGAATGACTATTTTTGACCATTTTTCACAAATTTTGACAATTTTTGACGATTATTGACCATTTTTTCAAAATTTTGACAATTTTTCAAATTTTAACAATTATTGACCAATTTCAACAGTTTTGACAATTATTGATCATTTTTGACAATTTTTCAGAAATTTTGACCATTTTAACAATTATTGACTATTTTTGACAATTGTTGACCAGTTTTGACAGTTTCTGAGCATTTTTGATAGGTTCTGAAAATTATTGACCATTTTTAACGATTTTTGAATGGTTTTGACAATTATTGACCGTTTTTGACAATTATTGACCATTTTTGAAAAATTGTCAAAAATGACTAAATGCTAGATTATTAGTTAAATACTCTATTTTGTTAGATAATAAAAAGGTGAGCGGTCGTCGGACCGCCGACAGAAGCTTGCTTCTTGTGCACAATAGAATGATTATTTTTGACAATTATTATCATTTTTGACAATTTTTCAGAAATTTTGATCATTTTAGACCATTTTAACAATTATTGACTATTTTTGACAATTCTTGACCATTTTTGACAGTTTCTGACAATTATTGACCATTTTTGACAATTTCTGACCATTTTTGGAAGGTTCTGAAAATTATTGACCATTTTTGACAATTATTGATCATTTTTGACAATTTTAACAATTATTGACTATTTTTGACAATTCTTGACCAGTTTTGACAGTTTCTGAGCATTTTTGAAAGGTTCTGAAAATTATTGACCATTTTTAACGATTTTTGAATGGTTTTCAATTATTGACCGTTTTTGACAATTATTGACCATTTTTGACAATTTTTCAAAAATTTTAACCATTTTTCAAAAGAGAAAGAGAAAGAGAGAAAGAGAGAAAGAGAGAGAGAGAGAGAGAGAGAGGCGTGCTCTGTGTAGCCTACGAAAGAGAGAAGAAGAGGGCGGCTGATGAAGAGAGGAAGAGAGGGGAGAGAGTTAGCGCAGCGGGCGGCCGCTGGATTAGTGGATTATTCATAAATCTGGCAACACGAACGCTTTTTCGTAACATTACACGTTTCACGAGTTCACTAGCCTTCCCAAAAGTCCTATGTCGTGCAATAAGAAGCAAGCTTCAAAAACAAAAGGGCCTATAATTTTATCTTCTAAAATCCCACACCATACGTTAACTGACCAACGACCCTGGTTAAAATCTTGTTGCGTGACTAACGCTTTTTCGTAACATTACACGT
Organism: Lochmaea crataegi; assembly: GCA_947563755.1. Classification (NCBI taxonomy): domain Eukaryota; kingdom Metazoa; phylum Arthropoda; class Insecta; order Coleoptera; family Chrysomelidae; genus Lochmaea; species Lochmaea crataegi. Next base: position 26,592,326 of record OX387425.1, read on the forward strand.
TTTACGAAATCACTAGCCTTTCCAAAAGTCCTATGTCGTGCAATAAGAATAATAATAAAATAAATTGTAAATAATTTCAAATTTATAATTATGACCATCTTTAAAAAAAAATAAGACTGATAAAAAGGCCCAGACCAATACTGGATACGCAAGACCAAGACCAAGACGGGATATATTTGAGCCAGACCAAGACCAAGACTGGATCAACAAGACCAATACCAAGATTGTCCAAGTCTTGGTCTTGCTTTGCTCATCACTAATAGTGAAGTAAAAATTAAAATTTTCTGGATAGTTTTGGTCCTTACATTTTTATTACATTATTGCGTGTACACCACTGGCTTCAAATCGCTGCAGGGTTAACCAATTGGGATTCAGCAATCTCGATAATTCCCTTTTATTCAAAACGTCCAAACTAATTTGCAGCGTTTCAGGATTTTGATTTAAATTCAATTTAATTACTGCTACTTTATACGGAAACTGCTGACGTTCTAATGAACAAGGAAAAATTCATTTATTTTTAATTAAAAACATTAACTTGGCTTTATGTCAAATTCATTACACTGACATGAGTTTGGTAGGTATCAGGAGTCAGTTGCAGGTTGGTTGGCGAAGATAAATTATGGAGAGAGTATGACCAAAATAGGTAGAATATTGGAGAACGCATGGAGGAGAGTAGTGGATTAGAGGAATATATTAACAAAACAATAGATCGAACAAACGTTACATGTTCGACCATAATGTCTCAAGTAATATTGGGCAATACGTATAGGGAGGGACCGTACAAGCATCGAAACAAAATCTTCCTCCCTACAAACATTTTAGAGGCACCACCAAAAGGGACTCTAGGAGAGATATTGTTGCTGAAAAACATTTTTCCTCTTCCAAAGTTCAATCTCTAAACTTTGCATTCTCTGATAAGCAAGGTCAATTTGGCCAGTCTTCTGCTGTTCAATCCTGCTTCACGTAAACATCTTCTAACCGCTCACGTCGATATAGGGATATTTCGAATATTTGCTAATAGTTTTAAGTAGATTGCTGGTGCCTGGTTTGTCTTTGAGAGCACGTTGTCTCAAAAATCGATCATAAATTTGATTAGTGCAATCTTTTCTCTCTTGTTCTGGTCTTCGATGGTACGAGTCCGTCTCAAGTCGTCTCACCAAACGATTGATGTCTTCATAACAAACCATCAGCATATCGTTTTGAATATCCTCCATTCGGGAGAGTTGATCCTCATTTGACAAATTTCTTTAGCGCTACATTTTCCTTGTATTCGGAAACTAAGGTCCGAATCGTCGTAGTTAATCGAATGTCGTGCAAACATTGAAACGCGCATGCGTACCAACTCAAGCCATGCCATGCTCTTCAAACGACGCCATTTGCATTGGTATTGTCACAGTGTGCAAAGTACAGTGCTACATCAAAATGTTTAAAAACAATCGATCGGCCTGTCGACTGTGAAATACGGTCAGCGATTCGGTTTTTGACAGCAAAGAACGTTTCAGCAGCGGAAATTCATAGACAGATACAGTATTCGCCAGCTAACTTGATGTCCCAGAAATTACCAACTAAGAGAGACAGAGTAATAGTGCCCTGCCTACTCGGCTGCTATTGGTAGTAAAATTTTGACAAACGCCAATTGCATCGAGCCTTATCAGCTGTTAAGATTTTCAGTAGCGTAGTGTCACACAGTTATTGTTTCTGCTTTGTACAATAAAGTGTTTGTAAAAATGTCAGCCGTTAATGAATAAAATCGTAAATGTACTGAAGGACAAACTCGTCAACTGATATATAGAGTGTTTAATTATTTTAAGACATTTAAAAGTGATGAAGATACCTCAGTCAGATTCTTCGTAAAGATAAAAACTGTTTATACCTATTCTTAGAAATATACCTAGCTTAAATAATTTCCCATTATCTTGTGTTTCTTTTATTCTCATTACTACCTGGAAGAAATTATTTAGTTTCTAACAAATTTTAATCATAGTCTGTCCGGAAATATAATATCCTAACTTTATAATCTTCAATTAGATAAATACCATGTTATTGTAATGGGTACCTTATTGTTAAAATATTATTTATGTACTCAGAATTCAGGTATAAAGCAGATCCGTTTCTATTAAAATCAATATACCAATAATTATAACAAAGAATTAAATATTATTTATTAAGTTAGGATCGTATATTTCCGGACGGACTTTACTTTATTAATTGTACAAGTTGTGTTAATTTGTAACAGAAAGCGTATCCTCAGAACTTGCACGGCACTGTTTACAGTTATCGGATGGGCGGCGTCAATAGCTCCCTAGAAAGCATTTAGGACATCTAGTTAGCTGGCGAATACTGTAAGTGACGTGTATGGCCCAAATGCGATGAGTAGTGGCAAAGTGCGTAAGTGGATGGAAGCTTTCAAGGACGGACGGGAAAATGTTCATGATGAACCGCGTTCAGGTCGACCATCAGTGATCACGGAATATTTGGTCAATGGCCGGCGATTCACAGTTTCAACTTTAGCATTTGAATTTACGAATGTGGGTAGAACAAGTTTCCACAAAATCGTTTCCGAAAAGTTGAAATTTTACAAATTGTGCGCACGTTGGGTTACTGAGGAACACAAACTGAAAAAAATGGCTTGTGCTCCTGATTTTTTGGATCGATATCATAGAGAAGGTGATCAATTTTTAGAGAAGGGGATGAGATGTGGGTTTCACACAGAACCCCAGAGTCTAAACGTCGCTCAATGGAATGGCGTCACGCAACATTATTAGTCAGAGTCAATGCCAAGCATGGCAACCGTGTTTTGAGATAGAGATGGGGTCTTGTTAGTTGAGTTTATGCAGCAAGAGACAACAATAAATGCAACTGCTTACTGCGCTACCCAATACATAATAAGCGACGTGGTCTTCTGACGTCTGGAGTTTTGTTGCTGCTTGAGAATGCCAGACCCCATTCTGCCATTCACACCCAAAATCTGATCTTTTAGATGGAAGCAGATGAACCACCTACCGAACGTGTCCCTTTTCTATCCAGAAAAGTCTCCTAGGTGTTGTGCCCTAGGATTCTGTATTGCTATGTAATACCCAAGTTTGTGGATAGCGGTTACTTCTTCCATTCCATAAGCTTTTTCGGTTGGCCATTCAGGCGACAGTCTCCCGTCAGGACACCTGTTAAAACTCTTAGTGCAGCTTTACTCATTTGTTCTCACCTGGTTGTAGTTTCCCAGGAGTATATTTGATTGTCTAAGCCCTACTAGACCTTTCCAATAGTCAGATCTTCTCTTTTTTTCGGCTTTGCCTATTTCTTCCAATATTACATTGGAGCTGATACCGCAAAATGATTCCGGTCCCCAAAATGATGTTTCAACCCCTCTCTTTGCTAGTTCATCTGCTATTTCATTTCCTTCTATTCCGGTGTGTCCTGGAATACACAGTAAGGTGACACCGTTGTTCTCGCCTAGTTCATCAAGTTTCCTTAGGCATTCTCATACCATTTTAGAACTGATTACACAAGAACTCAGTGCTTTAAAGGCTGCTTGACTATCCAACATGATGATACTCCTTTGCCTTCTGTATCTTCTATCAATAATGAAAAGGAGACTGGCGTGACTTTCCGCTTGAAAGATGCTTTCGGAGTGTTTGGTTCTTGGCCAGTGGCTATTCCAGACCGTTGTATTGATTTTGATCCGTCTTTATACTACTGAATGGCATTCTTTCCAAGTCTGGTAATGCTGTTGGAATCCCATTCCTTCTTGTTACTTTATTCCGTATCGAATTTCTCTGAAAAGTTATACTTTTTCATCATACTATCTTGTGGCCTCTCCCAGGATTTCTGATTTCTAAAAAGCAAGAAGATGGTTTTTGAAGTGAAAACTTCTTTAGACGCGTTGATCACTTTTTTTGGGTGAAGAATGCTTTAGGTCATTCGTCACGCTTTTATGCAACACACAATACTTTTGGTTATGCAACACAACTAACAATGAAGCATATATAGTGTTGCATAAATCATCGTCAAGCTTTCCATGAGCTATATGTATACTGTGTATATATGTGTACTTATTTTTGTAAAAGATTCCATTTACGATGGGCTTACGATAAAATTTTTAAAAGGGATTCATTAATATTGGTGTTTTCACTTCCGTCGGCAGTCCCATGTCTAGACTCCCCTCTCTACTCTGTAGCTTGTTCTTCCTGCAACACTTTTCACCACCAAGGTCATGTGATACTATAGTTAGTTTAAATAACAACTGTCACTGTCAACCAAGGTCTAGTTATTGTACCGGGTGTCTGGTTAAGAGAGTGTGGTACTATCAAGGTACATTTATTATAGAAAAATGATGTTTTTGTGGTATTATTGTGAACTACTCCCTCTAGTGGTGAAAATAATTTCCAGCATCTTCTCGTATGCGAGTTTGTAATACAGATTTTTTTCTCTAAGCTGTACGATAAATAGTTTCTGAGATACAGCGCGTTACCTCTCTTAATCAGACTCTTGGTACAGTAAGTTATTAATAAATGAAAAATATCTAGAGAAAATGAGTGGTGTGTAAATTCTACCCAGGAGTTTAGTTATAAAATCTAGCAATAAAGAAAGATACATGGGGTTCCATGTAAAAGAGCATGAATAATCGAAATGGCTGTCACAATTTTAAAGTATTGTTTTGTTTTAACTGAGCTTTACGATTCGTAATAAAACACGGCATGGTGATTAATTATTATTCTTGGCACCAAGTGTTATAAAATTAGCTTTGTCGAGTTTATCGAATGTACGTCGGTGCAGTTTCATAGAAATTCTAGAAATAAAGTATACCAAACGACACATTACGAATAATAGTGCATAAATATAGACTCAACCACATCCGAGAATCGTCAGAATTTGAAGTGTTTTATAGTGAGTAGTCAATTAAAAATATAAGTTGGGGTTTTTTATTTAGTACTTCTGTCTTTTCAGGGGGATTAATACACCTTTAAAAAAAACATTTTGAATGTATAATTTGCACAGAACCTGGTAAAAATGGTGATAATTAAATTAATCGCGGCAATAAAAGAATACTTTAATGCAGCGGGTATAACAAAAGGAAACAGGCCTAATATTTTGAATCGAAAAGTTGGTCAGAAGGTTATTCTTAAAAGGCCAGGAACAGCCAGCAGAATCTACGTCCGAAAGGAGTCTAATTCCTATCCAGTGCTTTAACTCTTTTCTACTCATTCTCGTATTCTATCCATTCCGTTATTCTGTAGTCAACTTAAAACCAATGACTCGGAATCTGAAAATTCACTTCTTTTGAAGCTTGCTTCTTATTGCACGACATAGGACTTTTGGGAAGGCTAGTGTAATGTTACGAAAGAGAGAGAGAGAGAGTATCGTCTCTCTCTCTAATTGCCAAATATGTTGAAATTTTTGAAAAATTGTCAACATTTTTGAAATATGGTCAATAATTGTTAAAAGTTCTCAAAAATGGTCAATTATTGTCAGAATCTGTCAAAAATTGTCAAAAATGGTCAAAAATTGTAAAATATTTTAAAAAATGGTCAAAAATAGTCAATAATTGTTTAATATTTTGAAAAATTTACAATTGTCAAAATTTTTGAAAGTTGTCAAAAATGGTCAATAATTGTCAGAAACTGTCAAAAATGGTCAATAATTGTTAAAATTTTGAAAAATGGTCAATAATTGTTAAAAATTGTCAAAAATGGTCAATAATTGTTAAAAATTGTCAAAATTTTTGAAAAATTGTCAAAAATGGTCAATAATTGTCAGAACCTATAAAAAATTGTCGAAAATGATCAATAATTGTTAAAATTTGGGAAAATGGTCTAAAATGGTCAAAATTTTTGAAAAATTGTCAAAAATGATCAATAATTGTCAAAACTGTCAAAATTGGTCAATAATTATCAAAAAAGGTCAATAATGGTCAATAATTGTTAAAATTTGCAAAAATGGTAAATAATTGCCAATTATTTTAAAAAATTGTCAAAAATTTGGAAAAATGGTCAATAATTGTCAAAAACGTCAAAATTTTGAAAAAATGGTCAAAATGGTTAATTATAAAAGACTGTCAAAAATGGTCAATAATTGTTAAAAATTCTCAAAAATGGGCAATAATTGTCAGAATCTGTCAAAAATTGTCAAAAATGGTAAAAAAGGGTCAAAAATTGTTAAATATTTTAAAAGATGGTCAAAAATAGTCAATAATTGTTTAATATTTTGAAAAATTTACAATTGTCAAAATCTTTGAAAGTTGTCAAAAATGGTCAATAATTGTCAGAAACTGTCAAAAATGGTCAATAATTGTCAGAAACTGTCAAAAATGGTCAATTGTTAAAATTTTGAAAAATGGTCAATAATTGTTAAAAATTTTCAAAAATGGTCAATAATTGTCAGAACCTATCAAAAATTGTCAAAAATGATCAATAATTGTTAAAATTTGGGAAAATGGTCTAGAATGGTAAATTTTTTTGAAAAATTGAGAAAAATTGTTAAAAATGGTCAATAATTGTTAAAATTTGGAAAAATGGTCTAAAATGGTCAAAATTTTTGAAAAATTGTCAAAAATGATCAATAATTGTCAAAACTGTCAAAATTGGTCAATAATTATCAAAAACTGTCAATAATTGTTAAAATTTGAAAAAATTTTGAAAAAACGGTCAATAATTGTCAACATTTTTGAAAAATGGTCAAAAATTTACTTAAAATGGTCAAAAATGGTCATTCTATTGTACATAAGAAGCAAGCTTCTGTCGGCGGTCCGACGACCGCTCACCTTTTTTGTCATGTTTTTTGTAGATTTCTAAATATTTTGACTGAAATATCCAGTATGGGAAAGCAAATTAGCATTTCATTTCTTACGGTTTTTATGGGCCATTGCAACCCGTTTGATTTACAATTAAAAGGAAAAAATATTATTGAGCTGTTCAGTTCGGTGAATGCTTTCAAGTCAAAATTAAAACTGTCATCTCAATTTCATTAAAAAGGCGAAATTTTAAATATTTTCCATATTTAGAAAAACGTATTAAACTTTGTGGTAAATGTATAATATTGAAATTTGCAAATCCCAATAAACCGATTTTTGAATTTACTTCACTAGCGTTTATTCATAACAAGGTTTGTTTCCACTCTCCTCTACCTACAATTTGAGTAGATAGACTAAATGTGCGTTCATATTGGCAACGCTCAAGCGGTGAGCGTCGAGCGATGCCGCTCCATCGGTGTTAAAAAAATTTTCTGGCTATAGACTTTAAATGAATGTGTTACATTGCAAAAGAACACCGTTCAACGTAGCGCGCCGCTCGAGCTTCGATGTTGTTCTTTTTTTTGAGCGGCATCGCTTTGTGGTGTTTATATTTTTATTTAGTATGGACAAAGATTACAAAATATATATAAGATTGTTCACTCGTACGAATTCTATCGATCAAAGGATTCATACCGCTGGTTACTGTCTGGTGACTTAGAGGTTGGCGCCATGCTACAGTATGTCGCTAAATCCTTACTTGCATTTAATTTTGCATATTATACGGGTTGTCGCCGATCGAGCGCTGGTATTTTAGAATTCGTTGTTCGTGTTTATGTTTTATAGATATTTTAAATTTATTAATTAATTATTGCAATAAGGAAAAAATAATATTCATATTTTCCTCTTCAATGGCAAAACTTATAAAATAAATATTTTGTGATATTTGTTAATAGTCTTAGTTGTATACATAATAAATGGTAGTTTATCACTTCCCCACGAATTCTGAATGCAGTCTTGATTTTAAGTACTTATAATGCGTAAACAATGATAAAAATATAGAGAAGCAATTAAGGGCCAGAAATGTGCCTACAATCTCTAGAAACTTTGTAGAAGTATTTTATTTAGTTTTTCGGGAAACGTTCCGGAAGTAAAATTTCTTGTTCGCATTATTTCAACTCCTGTCTTCCAAAAGTAACATTAATAATATTATAATTGTGGTTTTAAAATGCCTGTGTGTTGTGCTGTGATCGGTTGTTCCAGCAAGGTGGGAAAACCAGAAATATCCTTTTATCGTTGTCCCAAAGACGTTGAGAGGTGGGTATTAAATTAGTTATTATCAAATACGGAATTCAACTTTTTTAAACTATTGTAACAAAGATATTAGATAATAATAAATTAGTTAGTTATTTAGTACTTATAGATACTGGGTATTCATAGAAATTTGAAAATTCACATATCTAATTTATTAATAAATATATCCTGCAGCTGCATAATATGTTTTTACTGTTTTAACCTTGTGAATCTAAAAAATACGGAGTGTCTAATTTAAAGATCAAAATTGTTTTAGTGGTCCTATTATTCTGGTGGCCGATAAGTATGTATAATTTAATTTGTGATATTCTGTATAAATAACCGCTAGATCTTCAATAAGCATCACAAAATTACTAAAATGTTGAATAAAATCTGTCAATTGATTCATTTTAAAAATTTTAATATATTTTTTTACTTATACCTAAACTTTCCTTTTCAAATTCATATCCTGAACTTTTTTCGAAATAATTAACATTTAAAAACATTATATAAAAAAAACCTTCAATAAATCATCCTATTTAAATATATATTTCTCAAGTTACCCCTGTATAGCTTGGAATAAAATATACTCTTCTAATTCCCTGGTACCTAGCGGTGTCGTTATTTACAATAAAAGGGAGCCGTAAATATGATTTATGAGTGCGGCGATCGTTTAAAACACTAAGAAGAATCAGACCGCCTTCAAGTGAACTATCTTATATATATTTTGTAATCTTTGGTATGGAGTCGAACGCAGACCAATCTATACGTATTAGTTTTAATAAAATGACGTCGCAAAATGATATCGATCGTGAGTTATTATTATCGGAAATTCAAACCAGGCCAGCCCTTTGGAATGATTGAAACCGTTCCTACAAAGACAGGAAAATTGTTAAATGTGATGGACTTCGCCATAAGCAAGTCTATTTCTATCAAGTTCATGAACGCCTTGTTTTTTTGCTTTTCTTTAAAATTAGCCTTTGCAGTCGTGTACAAAAGCGGTATCGCTCGACGCTCGCCGCTTGAGCGTTGCCAATATGAACGCACACTAAAACTTGTAATATCAAAATATAGACAGAATCTTCTGTAGAATACGATGATTGTTTTTTGTATGCGTAAATTTTGTAGTGGTGTAGTGGTGGACCTACAAGTTTGTAAAAACTCTGCCGAGCAAAAAATTTAGGTCACTTTAAATAACTTGAAAAATTGCAAAGAATTTTAAAATTCATATCTGCAAATTGTAAATTTACCTGCTTTTAAATATGGAATCAGACAACATAGTTTATTTTTTCTACAGTCGCGCGTAAAATGACTAATTACTATATTCGAATGAAATCGTAAAGTCGACAAATGCCGAGGATTGTTACTTTACGCTCTAGCGCAAAAAAGGAATCTTTTTCGCTCGCTTATTTAATCAAACCACGCCCTCCGGATTAACTCAATTGGTGAATATTTATGGAACCGCCCTTCTGACTTCTGCCAAATTCAATTGTCAAAAACTGTTAAAAATGAACAATTTTTGTCAAAAACTGTCAAAATGGTCAATAATTGTCAAAAATGTCAAAAATTGTCAAAAACTGTCAAAAATTGTCAAAAATTATCAAAAACTATCAAAAATTGTCAATAATTTAGAAAAAAAGTCGGTAATTGTCAAAAAATTTTTAAAAAATTTGAAAAATGGTCAATAATTGTCAAAAATGGTCGATAATTGTCAAAAACTTTTTAAAAAATTTGAAAAATGAAATTTTCAAAAATGGTCAATTGTCAAAAATTTTTTGAGAAATGGTCAAAAATTGTCAAAAATGGTCAATAATTGTCAAAAACTATCAAAAATTGACAATTATTATTGAAATTGGTCAATAACTGTAAAAAATTGTTAAAATTTTGAAAAATGGTCGATATTTGTCAAAAACTATCAAAAATGGTTAATAATTTTGAATAATGGTCAAAAATTTTGAAAAATGGTCAAAAATTTCGAAAAATTGTCGAAATTTTTGAAAAATTGTTAAAAATTTTGAAATATGGTCAAAAATGGTCAATAATTGTCAAAAAATGGTCAAAAATTTGGAGAAATGGTTCATAATTGTCAATAATTATCAAAAATGGTCAATAATTTTGAAAAATAGTCTAAAATTTTGAAAAATTGTTAAAAATGGTCAAAAACTATCAAAAATGGTTAAAAATTGTCAATTATTGTTAAAAACTGTTAAAAATGGACAATTATTGTCAAAAACTGTCAAAAATGGTTAAAAACTGTCATTTTGAAAAATGGTCAAAAATTATCAAAAATTTGGAAAAATGGTAACTAATTTTGAAAAACAGTCAAAATGGTAAATAATTGTTAAAATTTTGGAAAATGGTCGATAATTGTCAAAAAAATTTTAAAAATTTTTAAAAATTACTATAAAAATCGATAACTAAAAATCGATTATAAGAAAATAATAATCGATTTATATAAAAATCGATTATTTTTCAACATTCCTAGTCAGTAGATCTATATAAGGTTAATCATGATGAATAGCGAAAATGACGAGTATTCTAGCACTCCTATCATAACCTAAGATAATATAAAAAACTGTTTTAATTATCAAAAGGGCGGCTGTAGAAAACAATATGTGTGTTTTTCGAGCGTAAAGTAAAATTGCCGCTTTTGAAAGATGCATTCTTTCTCAAGCGGCAATCTGTTACTTTACGCTCTAAATACACAAATAACTATTTTGATTATTTATTCTTGAAAAACCGCAACCCTTCTTCGTAACAGTTCTAGGGACTGGTGTATGCCTTCGGATACGCTGCCCTACCTCATCCCAGACATGTTCGATGGGATTCATATCTGGACTGCACGCTGGCCAATTAAACCGCCTAATTCCTACTTCATCTAGATATTCACTTACAATCCTGGCAGCGTGAGGTCTTGCATTATCATGCATTAAAAAGCCTTGCTCGCCCATTGTAACCACGAAAGGCACAACATAATCTTCCAGGACCTCCGTTACATATCTGAAAGCTGTTAGAGATCCATTCTCTACGAAAACCAACTCTGTACGTGCTTCTGAAGTGATACCCTGCTCAAACCATAACAGACCCACCACCAAATTTACGTCTATGGTCAATACAAGCGGGGTCGTATCTTTCTCCAGGTCTTCTTCATACTCGTCGAGGCACAAACGCGACTCATCTGTAAAGAGTACCTTGCTCCAGTCATCATCGTTCCAAGTGATTTTGAACAAAATCCAATCTTGCAATTCAATGCTGGCGGTTCAATGTTGGCTCTGTAGCCATCCTTCAGCAAGACAATCCATTAGCACGAAGCCTTAATCTAACTATCCATTCGCATTAGCATTAACATTTCTAACCTCTTGAAGCTGATTTCGCAGCAAAACCGCAGAAGATGTTCTATTAATCCAACAATATAACTTTCATCGCCTACTACACATATGACTCCCTGATTAGTTTTATTTTTAGAATTATTTGCAATTTCTTGAATGATTTAAAGTGACCTGAATTTTTTTGCTCGGCAGAGTAATTTCCAAGTTTTTCGTGAGGCTGGTTTTATAGAATTTTTATTTCTAAAGCTAACTACAATCCGATCTTAAGATGTGGCTGACGGACGTTCTTATTGGTTCACCCGGTACTGACATTATAAAATTTACAATTTTTAAAATATCTATATTTTCTTTTAAACATATCAATTTCAAAAAAATTACATTCGCATTACTATCTCTTATAATTTTTTTTCAATATAAAAAACTCGTACCATTAAAATATTTTGCGAACACGATTTGCGTGGAAAACATACTGATGATCATGTCATGCTATTTAAATTAGTTTCTCCGTATTAGTCATCAAAACATGCAATAAAATGATGAACTTGCGAACAGTATATACTTTTACACAACATGTCATGTAGGTTAAATGAACTCAAAGTGGACCACACACCAAGCACACCGCTATGTCATATTTTTTATAATATGCATTAAATTAATGTTTCCACTTGCACTTACTATAAGAAAAATGGCAAACGCGCGTATAACAAATTTTGGCGGAGGCGCCATACAACTTTTAATCAATTATAGCTGAAAAATAATTGATAAATTATACAAATGAGTACAACGCAAATATGAAGGTGAAATATAATCAGTTAAACTTGTATTTATTATAAGGGTTAAATAAACATTCCAAGTCTTCAGATAAATTCGTACGAAAACAAGACAGTGGGCTTAAAAGATCAGACATATTTTCAAGAAACTTACATAACAAGGATTGTTTTTGTCAGTGGCGGCTCCTCCATTAGGTCATTGGGTCAATGACCTCCCATTAAAAAATAAATTAAAAAAATAATTAAATAAGCATTTAAAAAATAAAATATACCTACTATACATATAGTATAGTATTCCTCCTAAATGAAATTTACCTAAAACCTTTCAAGACCCCCGTGTAAACGTTTTTCAAGACCCCCGTGTATACGTTATTCCGCATCAAGTACTCGGCTAAAACCAAAATTGGAAAGCGGGCTGATGCCACTGTTGACCTCAAGGTATTATATGGGAACGGAATTTGCCGAGCGCTGACGATCTTCGCGGCGTGAGAGAAACACGCCCGAAGTTTACATGTGATGGTTAATATCGACGATGAATCGACTTACGTCTGCTGATTATTACACGCTTAGAAAATAGATGAGTAGAGGGGTTGGCAGGCCGCGCTATATTTTGATTTTAAGGAGAGCATTTGAAGCGAAGTAATGAGAATAATGATCTGTGTTTTGACGTAATAAGTTGTTGCAAATACAAAAGAACGAAGGCTTCACTTAAATTTTAAAAATATTTAGACTAATTATCATTTAATTTAAGTTTGTCATATTTAATATGTATAGAAATGAATAAAATATGGTTGTTTTTTAAGAGCGCATTATTTTTATATAAAACAAGCGTGACCCAAAAAAATTTTTTGCCTCTGGGGCTTTGGAAAGGAACTCCACAAATTTTGCTTTTTTAACGATTTTAACGACTTCTGGGTGGAAATTGGGTTGGTTTTTCGATAGTCCTCCGTGATGCTGGTCAGTGGCGTTCCGTATTTTAAGATTTTGGTCACATCACCTATGACCCCTCTATCAAATTAACCACGAGCCGCCACTGGATTTTGTCTACTAAAACTAGATTCCACGGAAAAGTTATAATTTGCAATTAGAACAATATAGTGAGAAACAAACGTTACATTTGTCATTTTTAATACTAGTTTTAAGTCACTGCACTATATTTATGTCTATATACTATATATTTATATGTATTAGATCGTTACACCTTTCATTACTTTGTAATGTCAATGTTCACTGTTCAATGTCAAGCTCTGTTCTTGCTTAATAAAGCCTATTCTAGAAGGTTTCGCGTTATTTATTACAATTTATTAAGGATTAACAATAAAATGTACAAATTAATAAGGATGAATTATTACAGTTTCCTGTAAAATTGTCGTATTTAGTAAAGCGTTTTAACAATAGATGTCGAAGAATAAAAATATATTATTCTAACACTTTGACAAAGTTTTGAAAAATAATTTTTCCAAAAACAGTGAAACCGAAACCGGTCTACAAGTTATGTTATCCCTTCTAGTTGCAAACCAGAATGGTTGGTTTGTAACAGGAGACCCTGTTTCTCTGCTCAAAATAATTCGTTTTGCTTATATATTACCTATTTTAGTACCTCTCGAGCCATCTAACGGCAATGCCTAGGAACGCATTTAACTACATTTAACTATAATGTCGACGCACGTTAGATTCCTTACTTATGTTCTCATATATTTTCTGAGAGGGCACTGTTAAAGATTTAAAACATCCGAAAATTGTCAGAAATGATGTGCGCAGGAAAGTTTGTTGGTAATTAGATATCATTTTGGAGACAAGCCTGCCCGGCGTTCTCTTGATTGTCTAAAAAGAAAGACAATTATAATGTGAGTTGTGTCGAAGGAAATTCTAAGTAAGTCAATACCTTTTTATACATTACTAATGATTGTCGTGTATATATCTTTGAAATGTTTGTGGAATGACTCTGTCATTCAAAATTAATTGCTTTCGCCGACAGCACTTGTTGCTTGTAGAAGCTTCTAAAACTTCCTGTGTCTTTTTAGATTGCAACAACTCTCCATTCTACGTTCTACATTCTACATTTTACATTTTACATTTTACATTCTACATTCTACATACTATAATCAACCTGATTCAACTAGCAACTTGATTTAAAAATCAATTCAGTTCGAGTCTCTACTTCCGACACTACGTTATACTTGCTTTTACAAGTATGGATCATATTATGTCCAGTACTTTATTGACATAAAATTCGTTTCTCTTCTCCATTGGAGAATACGAAAACCATTGATAGATGCATAAGCCGATATATATTTCTAATATTTGATTAATCATACCATGGTAGAACCTTTAGCATTGAACTAATTTCCCTCGAAATCTTATTAATTTGTATACTTAATGTACGACGGCCAAGGGCCATATTTCTTTGATTCATCATATTGTGGTAGAACCTTTAGCATTGAACTAATTTCCCTAGGAACCTAATTAATTTGTATATTTAATGTACGACGGCCAAGGGCCATATTTGTAAAATAGTAGGGACCAAAGTCGACTTTAAGTAGGATATTCTTCATTAGATTGTTAAGTTACTTTCCCGATTTTTATTTAATGATCATCTAAGTACCTATAAAAACCATATACTCTGTTTTTCGTCATTTGATCAGGGTAAATTATATTATTTCATTTTACAAATGACGTGGCGCTCAAACAATTTATATGCCAGACAAATTTTTATTATCTAAGTGTTATACAACATTTAGGCGAAAATTCACGACCCATTGTTTTACCTCGAGCTTAGTCGAAGGCATACAGTAAGTAACTTTAGAATTATCTTTTTTATCGCCATATCTACCTGGGTAAGTTACAGGTTTAAATCTTGTAGATTTACCAACCCCGTTTGACTTAGAAGTGTAATTCAATGTCTGTCGGGGCATGTAGCCCGGGAAGTAGTTGTTTCTTCTTCGTTGAACGGTAACTGTTTTTGGAAAAATTATTTTTCAAAACTTTGTCAAAGCGTTAGAATAATATATTTTTATTCTTCGACATCTAAATTAATAAGGCCAGACCGATTTGATGTAGATCCGAACTCTCCTAAATCTGCCGTAGAATGGTCACACTGGAAAACTATTTTAAAAAATTTTATTTGGTCTGTTGAAGGAATAAATGAGGAAAAAAAACTCTACTTGTAAATTATGTAAGTCACATCAACATCGTACTTATTGCTGACTGTAAGAAATATGCTGATGCTATGCAAGTTCTTGAATCTGTTGTAAAACCTAAGAACGAAATATTTGCAAAACATAGTCTCATGAATAGAAAACAACAATCTGGAGAAAATGTGGACCAGTATATACTAATCTTAAAGCAACTAGCTAACGACAGTAATTTCGACTATTTCGAAACTGAAATTCCTAAAAGTACGAGATGGAGTACTAGAAAAAAAAAACTCCTACTTACCTTGAAGATTTTGTCGAAATATAAAGCTGGAGAGAATGTACTATACTATACGTCTATGTACTATATATTTATATGTACAGTTTGGCAAACTTGACTGAAGCTGTGAAAGGAATGCGTTCGAAAACATTCGATATTGCCACGTTGCCAACTATGAAGAAGCTAAAGTGCTAAGTATGTAGTGATAATTATTAGAAAATTGACTTTTTATTATCAACAATATGACAATAATGATTAAACGTTAGTTCTTTAATGTGCTTGTTTCATTGGATTTTGTCTATTGATATTGGTGAATATTTATCGAACCTCCGTTGCTAGGTAACCACCTGACTTTCTATTGGCAATCGCGTGCGTGTGTCCTTCCCTATCACTTCGACAATTGACTGATATTGATTATGCAGTAGCGTTGTTCAGTGTTTACTTCGTATTTTCAGTTTTACTTGGTATCTTATTATTTCGTATCCATTTTGAATTCAAGTACGATTTTTAACATTATTTGTTTTCAACAAATACCGTGTTTTGTAAAATACCTTATCTTTAAAGCAAAGCATGAATCGGTTTCTATACATATATAATATATATGTATATAATTATTATATAATAATTATTATTATTTTTAATACTTTTATAAAATAGGTACCGTACGCCATTGGTACGTTTATGACATATATCGGCCATGTTCCCTCGCCCTTTACCGATGCCGCGTAGCTTCAGATAGACTTGCCAAACTATAGGTATTAGATCGTTACACCTTTTATTACTTTGTAATGTCAATGTTCACTGTTTATTGTCAAGATGTCTTCTTGCACAATAAAGCCTATTCTCGAAGGTTTCGCGTTATTTATTACAGACACGTTTTCAGAAATCATTTTGTAGATGTCAAAATGTAATCATTTACTAAAATTCGGTACATTATTAAATCTAATGTAGTGTAAAACCACAAAACAGACAAACCTATAGAAGTAACTATTATGGTCGATATTTAACATTATATTCATTATTTTTCGGTAGATATTATTTTGTATACAATTTAAGGTCTAATCGACAATAATAACTAAAAATATATAAGATACGATTAGAAAAAATATTGAAAATTGTGAGCTATATCCGTCATAAAAAAGCTTTCATTTTAATTTGATTTTTCTAAACACACTGTACAAAAAGTTGGAGAAAAAATTATATGTTTCACACGGCAGCGAATCCGATTTACAGCCTTGGCAGTAAATCTGTTACTTCTCTGCCTAGTTAAACAAATAACTATTTTTTTATTTAGATATTCAACCAGAAAAAAAATTATTTAATTTGTTAATAATATTTATTTTTTTTCCATCGGTTTTCAGTAGCATGTTTTTGTATTAAGTTTTTTTAGATGATATTTCACTTTACAAAATATTTAAAATCAATAAATTAGCTACCGTTCATAAAATACGTTACGCTAAAATAATCTTTTTTTGACCCCCTCCCCCCTATTTTTATGCTGTATCATACTTCCTATGACCCCCCCTATTTTTATGCTGTATCATACTTCCTATGACCCCCCCTATAAATATTTCGCCACAAAAACTAAGACCTTCCCCTGAACATGATAAATTTCAATTGATAGTACACAAATTTTGCTAGCGCTTATGTCGAAAAATAAACATAAGTAAATATACCAAGTTACAATTTATTGTAATAAATATATTGTATACGTTTAGAAGTCTATATATTCATAATACGAAATGAATGCCTTCCTATCATGACAAAAATTGAAAAAATACTAGTCGAAAGAAATAATGAAGTCAAATTTTTTTATGAAAGGCGAACGTCACGTTGCCATAGACCCCCCGTCCCCCATTGTCACACTCAGCAAGACCCCTCACTCCAATTGCAAATACTGTCCAATATCCTTGAAGTTGAAAATTCGAAAAATCGCCATGAATTAGTTCCAAGCCCATCCACTGCGATCACTGAAGGTGTCGTGCTATTTGCGTACAAGGATTATTTAGTGCTATCTGCGTACAAGGGTCGGCGGTGTGATAACAGGTAGCAAAATAAATTTCGGCAGAGTGCTATTTGCGTACTTCTTTATACAGTAAGCGCCAAACGCACAAACTCATTTTCAATGTTACCTCCCAGTACAGCTCTTGCAAGACATATAAATGCTCTGTACAGAGGCGTATCATTAGTTGTCCTCCAATAACACGCAATGGGCTTATCGTAATCCAATAGTAATTTAGTTGGGAAGGTCTATACCTGCGCGATCGCTCGCCATCACGTTTGGCGCTTGCTATATTTATATTTATTTACTTCTTTTCGTTTAGTAAACAAGTGTACCAACAAAAGGTACAATATTTCTAGAATTGACCTAATGTGAAAAATATAAAAGGGCTGCTTTAGATAATATCTATCATTACTTTGAGTATAGCCGCCAAAGACTGTCGTAATCTGTGACTATCATTTAAACCTGCCCTTGAAGGATATCGGTATCGACAACATCGAGTGAACAAAGAAGGCGTTACAAGTTGGCTGTGTAATAAAGAAAAGTCAGAAAAGTGCCGTGGAACACTGAAATCTAGAGAGAGTGCAATTTTTTTCAGTATCTGAACACTCTTGTAAACCAAATTTGGTGGAAATTCAAATTAAAATTCAACGAACTGTGGCGAAGAAGCGAGCGCGAGAAGGTGATGAAGATATTAGCAGGATTTATCGCGAGGAAATAGTCCAGTAAATAAAGGCCCCCATAAGCGATTATACCTACCGGTCCTTGAACTTTCTGTGAGGGGTAGGGTTTAACTAGTAATTGAACATCCAGAAATTTCACACACCTAATCGTCATTTTGGGAAGGGGGAGTATTCCCGGCCCCAAAGTTCAAAAAAATTGGTTTCCCGCCAATATCTCCTAAAATCTGGCTTTTAGAGAATTTTTATATAGGGGAAAAATGAAGATCAGGTCATTATCTACAAAAATGGTCCTTATGATTTTTGCCGAACACTCGATAGTTTTCGAGATAATGGCCCTCAAGCGGGATCCTTATATTGAGCTCCCGCTCCAAAGTCGAAAGTGCGGGTTCTTTGCACTTACTCATGACCGGGCGAACAAATTATTCAATATCTCGGGTAAAACGCATATTTTTTTACGATTCAGAATTCAGATCAAAGGGGAATCCACAGCTTTCATATTCGATGATTCAAGGCCCATTTTTATATTTCCACCATATTTATAAAATGGGTCAAAGATTTTTTAATAACTTTGTTTTCGAGAGTCGGGAAATTACTCATATTTTTCTCAATAATAGATATTTACTCTCGATTTTTTGTTATTACGGGTCCTTTAAAGGTCTTGATTGATCTCAGAAATTTTTATTGGCCATCTTTCTTGTCCCTTGATTTTTCAGTTTGTGTTTTCATTTCCAAATTTTTACTATTTTTCGAGGTTGGGAATATCTTGCGAACAATCACTGTCTAAAAGTTTGTACATTTTAAAGCTGGGAATTTCTCACTTTTGGTTGTGCCCTCATTTTTTTTTCTCGAGTTTAGTGGTTTTTCAGAAATCCATGAAACGCGTTTTTGCGAGAAATATTAATGTTGCGAAAAAAATCGTGAGGACCATTTTTGTATATAATGACCTGATCTTCATTTTTCCCCTATATAAAAATTCTCTAAATGCCATATTTTAGGAGATATTGGCGGAAAATCAATTTTTGGAACTTCGGGGCCGGGAATACCCCCCCAAAATGTCGATGAGGTGTGTGAAATTACTGGATGTTCAATTACTAGTCAAACCCTACCCTTCACGGAAAATTCATGGACCGGCAGGATTTTTGTACACTTTGCCTACTTTTCATCCTTCATTTACTGGACTAAAAGGCTTTTAATTTGTTGCCGACAAAATAATAATATTTTCACACTATACCAAATATAGATAAATAATCGCGTCATGAACACAACATGCTATAGCACATAAATAGGTCTATTTAGATAGGTTCTTTTGCTCCCTGGTATCCAACCGCCGACCCCTGTACGCAGATAGCACTAAATAATCCTTATACGCGATTAGCACGTATGCAAATAGCACTATTTCTCGCTGAAATTCTTCTTTCATACCTTGACGCGGGACTTTTACTTCTACAGGTTTGTCTGTTTTGTGATGTCAAACAATGTCAATATTACGAACATTACCTAATACCTGCTTCTTATACAAGACCAAATAAAACAGTCTAGGATAGTCATGAACGGAGTATTGGTACCGACTCCTTATGTAGTTACAAAGGTCATTATCTTACTTTAATTTCATTACAATGGATGATTAACTGCAGTGTATGGATGGTTGGTAACGCAATGCAATCAACAAACGGATGAACCCACGGCTCATTAATATTCCATTCATCATTATCCTGCATATGAATCTGTTCGTACGAGCATTTCGATGCGAGATCCGTATAAATCGACGAAACAAAACAGCCTCGTTATCATTCAACGTATGTATGCATGCATCAAACGCCATTTTGGGCGTTGGGTTTTAATTGCACCATTGAATACCATTAATTGCCATCTCATTCACTCACGATTTTTTCGACGGTTACTCTCGATATTCAATGACAATAACAAGAATAATACGGACAACGAACGTGGAAATATTGTAGATGGTTGAAAATTAGTTGTTGTTCCAATAAATTTTTGCCTATAAAGGCTGGAATGTGTGGGTTCACCAATACTGTTTATCTTATGCTAGATCCACGATACATATAAACACGGTATGCCGTAGCTAATCCCTGTGACATTTTTTTCTGTCCACTTTTACCAAAAAATATTTTCTCCTACACTTGAAAGATAGTTTCTGATATACAGTCGAGAGATCAGTTTCTTGGTCCACTCGGTACACTTGTAATTTTTAGTTTGAAACAAATATTTTATGATTAATCATAATTGTGGTAATTACTAGATTGGTTAAGCGTATTACGAAAAAAAAACACGTTTTTATACTATTTTTCTTAAAAACCATAAAAACTTGGGTCAGCAAATTATAACTACACTACAGTTAATTAAGCACGATTACTGACATACATTTAATTAGAAAAGTTGATAAAAAAAACTCTGAGAATAGGGAGTGTCCTAATTTTAATGGTATTGTTGTTATTACAAACAAATGTCGACAAGGTGTTGTGAAACTACCATTGCGAATTGTGAATTGTACACTATTTCGTAAAATCTTGGAAATAAGAAGGAAACTTTGCATAATGAGCTACAATGTATTTTCAATTCCTGTGTAATTGATTAATAAACTGTTCCACGAAAGTCAGTGAGGTTCACTAATATTGGATTTATATTAAAAATTATCAACTATTTAAGGTTCCGTATATTCCACAATTAATTCAGAACGAGAACCTATAAAACCCAGCAGGGGATGACTTCCCAGTCGTTAACAAAATTCAGATTCTCGTTCGATGCACTTTTGGAAACTAAGCCATCTAGTAGAAAGCACACAGCGGAAAAAAGTGACTGACACTTTCTCAACTTCAGTACAGAATACTACCAAAGAGAAACCTACCCGAAACATACATCCGAACTACTCTGCTCACTACACCGAGCGTGTTCCGCACAGATCAAGTCATAAAGTACTACACTTCCACCTATGTAAGCCAATACGCATTCACGAGCAAAACAGCCTACATTTATAAGTAGCATCGATCAAACACTCTAACAATTCCAAAAAAACGGAGCGACAACATTTGTCTATGGACTCGTAAAGTCACAGAGCAAACGCTCTATCTATGCCGACAACATCGGCGCGACAAACTAAGTTGTCTGTGGACTCTTGAGTCACAGAGCCGATGCTAAACATAAATTACGACTACTCTCAGCGTTACTACTTCACGGCATGACAAACGAACGCTTTTATCCAAGACACGACTGTCACGGCCAATTGTCAATGTCATCCAACAAATAATTCCACTTTGTAAACAATGGACAGAAATAGTAAAGTGTGTATTAAGGATTATTCAAGTAAATTTGAACGATAGATAGTACCACCCTGCCAACGTAAACAAAGCAAGATCAAACACTCGGATTTAACAGACAAAACACATGGCGACAAAAAGCTAATATATTATGAGTAGATGTTCAGAATATATTCGAATGCCTTCCTACACAGAAGATTTCTAACTGGTATGTCTTTGCTCAAGCCAAAATATGGTAGATAAATGAGGAAAATATACCTCTAACTCAAAAGTAAAGTATGTCTCCATAGATCAGTAAGTTTTATCAAACCTAATTACTACCTTAAATGTTTTAGACTTCAAGTCAAGGAGTCAGTAATTTATAACTGAGCCCTAATAAACTTAAACGTTTGTCAAGCTGAAGCGGACAAAGTGTTTGGACTACTGTGGCTACACCCCAAAGGTGATATAATCAAAGCCAGAAAAAAATTATTAGCTCCACGGTAACTAAAAACTATAGTAAAATCCTCAAGAGAGCAAACCTCTTACTACCCTTAATGATGAATTATAACAAACACAGAAAAAACAACTAACATGAATCTACCTACGGACATTTACCAGATAGGCGCTCGTTTTGTATCGTACGATCACAAAACCTTACATTATTTACACTACCTGGCGACAAAATATAAAAGTATTGTCATGATGTGAAGACAGGTTTGGTTACAGCCTGCACCACTTTGCCGGAAGGATGATGGCAGAGTAATCCCTAAAACTCTGGACTAACAGAAATTATTTAACTTCTATAGTCCTTTCGTAGTGAACAAATGATGTTAGGAACATAGAGACAAAATCCGTCAGGTAATTACTATATACAAATACTTAATATACACTGTGTTCATTTGAAAAGGACCCTCCCTTAATATTTCAAAAATGGGACATATTAGAAAGAATTGCCGAAACAGGTAAACTTTCAACTTGATGGGGACACTTTTTGGCGCTAATGTCATAAACGTCAGATTCACCCCCTCCCTACTGGAGATACCACTTACATTTTTTCAAATGGCATTAGGTATCAAGTTATACCTCATTTAAAAGGCCTGGTAAATCTCTATTCCATAAATTTGTTTTGCCTTTGATACCAGCCTTCCATTGTTATTTAATCGTTGTTTAAAATTGGCTCTGTTTCAACTTTTCGTATGCCCCCGTATTGTGTTATGATAGAAAGACTCTTTAAAGAATAAAAAATTTACAAATAGTAAAAAGACAACTGTTAACAAGAAAAAACTGCTATTTAATCATGTGGCAAAGTGACCACCGTTAACATTCAGGCAATAAAAGTTGAAAAAGAGCCAATTTTATACAACGGTTAAATAACAATGGAAGGCTGGTATCAAAGGCAAAACAAAATGATTGGATAGAGCTTCACCAGACCTTTTAAATAAGGTATGACTTGATACCTAATGCCATTTGAAAAAATGTAATCTCCAGTAGGGAGGGGGTGAATCTGACGTTTATGACATTAGCGCCAAAAAGTGTCCCCCTCAAGTTAAATGTTTACCTGTTTTGGCATTTCTTTCTATGTCCCATTTTTGAAATATTAAGGGTGGGTCCTTTTCAAATGATCAAATGAACACAGTGTATACAATAGACGTAGTGACAAATTCACTCGTTACATTGGTGGGCTATATATAGGCTTGCGGAACTGGAAACGTGAGAAAAAGGCCTAGAAGTGGACGACCAAGAAATAAGCGTGCTGCGGCGGCCATTTTGGAGGGCACGTTCCGGACCCGGCACATAATTTGTTGCTATTTTGTTGTTAAATAATTTATTTTGTTGCTCCAGCCGTTCACGAGAAACGCCTGGCCCCCTACCGTAATATTAACTTAGGGTAGCCAAGTGCAATATCTTGGTAATAGAGAGAGCCAGCGATACGAGCCTGGTAGCATATTTTGTTGCTAATTTGTTGCTTTCAGATGGTATTATCCATTTTTCTCGGAACTACCCCCCGGTCGTTTAACTTGTTAACCCTCCTTTTTGGTTATTTGCAGTATTAAGTTACGGTAGTCAACTGCGATATCTCGGGAGCGACACGAACCAGGCAGAATATTTTGTTGCTTTAAGGAGGCTTTATTGAAAAATTCCAAAAACAACCTCCACATGTCAAACTCACCCTCGCAAATACCGTATTACACTACAGCAGCCATTCTGCCTTAACATGATACGAATTAGAGCTATCCTAACGAGGCTGACGGCATGTTTTGTTGTTATACGATGGTATAATTAAAAAGTCTCCAAAAAATCACCTATCCGCCAAACACACCCCTTACTCCTGCGATATTAAGCTACGGCAGCCACTGTGCGAAATCTCGGCGGCGGAAATAGTTAACTGAGCGGGCTTGACGGCATAATTTGTTTCTTTCAAGATGAAAATTCTTGAATCAACCCCTGCCCGTCAAAATCACCCTCGCTACTGTGATCTTAAGATGCGGTAGCCATTTGATCTATCTCGAGACTAGAATTAGTTGCTCGAACGAGTTCTACGGCAGAGTAGCTCCTCTCAAAACTCTCTCCATTCTTAAACTTGAGCTTCAAGCAGCAGTTATGGCAAGTCGACTTTCTCAAACAATAAAAAAAGAGCTTGGAAATCCATATTCATGAAAGATTTTTCTGGTCAGACTCCAAATGTGTTTTAAATTGGTTACGGGCGGATAAAAGAAACTATAAACCTTTCGTATCCCACAGAATTGGAGAAATACAAGAGCGAACGCAGGTTAAAAATTGGCGTTGGGTTCCAACCGAGTACAATATTGCACACGAAGCAACACGATCAAAAGTTGTGGGCGAAAACATTATTTCAGAGGAATGGTTTTCAGGACCTCGTTTTCTTGGAGAATCTGAAGAATTTTGGCCTAGAGAAGAAGAAAAACCTCTCGAAGAAGGATCAGACGTTGAAATGAAGCATAAAAGGTTTTGTTAAGCATTATTCTCTATACTTTATGCAACTACCATTACCATCAAGTATGTTAAGACTGTGGCAACACTGCCCACATCGCTGACATCTGACATATTAACTTCACTTGTCTTCTAGACACAACCACATGTATAGTACCTTTAACCTGAATGCGCCAAAAAAATGTACAAATTCATCAGAATTAAAGTTTAGTTATAATTGAGTGCTACTTTACTTCATCACCAAACCCCCGCAACAGGTTTAGTGCATGTTTAATTATTGAAAATTACTCCAAAAGCTTGCCAGACATAACAAGATTTTCAAAGTGGATTAGATTGATTCGCTCTACGGCTTGGTGCTTAAGATTGATGGATATTTTAAAAAATAAAAAACGACCTTTACCAAATTTAGCGACAGAAGAGCTAGTAAAAGCATAAAAAGTTTGGATAAAACACTCACAAGAACTTCGTCTTCTGTCGAGCGGCAAATATTTAGTCTTATTGCTAGTCTATGTTCAGAGTTGAAAGAAAGTATTATGGTACTCGGTGGAAGAACAAAACTTGCTATCTCTATGGGAGAAGAAACACAAAAATTCCATAACCGAGGAGTACAATTGGTAATAAATGAACTCACACAGAAATACTGGGTGATTAACAATCGAGCTGCAGTAAAATCTGTGTCTAAAATGTTTAAAATGCAAAATCGAAAGGAGCAAACCATCACCTCCCCCTAAAGGGCCAATTACCAGAAGAAAAAGTGAAGAGAGTGTAACAATGGCACGAATCTTAGAGGAGCTGCCAATGAAATTATCCAAAATCCTAAAGAAATAGATCAGTCTGTTATATGACCCCTCTCGTGGAATCACATTTACATTTATTTCACCGTCAGCACCTTACATGGGAGAAAAAAGGAAGGATAGTTTTTCATTCTCCCCCCATCGAGGGGAGCGTGCCGCTATAGGCTTTCCGGAGCCTCTTCAGCCAACATTGAAAGGAATAAGGATTGTTTAGTTCAGGGGATGGGAGTGGAGGTAACGGAGGTAGATGCCTGAGAGGTGTGTACTGACCCAGCATTCGCCTATTGCTACGAGAAAACCTCTGAAAAAACTCATAGCACGTCAGGCGGACCTGGGATTTGAACCCCGGTCCTTCCGAATGCAAGCCGAGAGCGTAACGACTCCACCACTTGCTCGGTTACATGGGAGGAGCCTGGGAGAGATTAATTGGTTCAGTGAAAAAAGTTGTTGGTAAAGTCCTCCATGATCAGTCGTTAAGGGATGAAACTTTGCAAACTTTCCTCGCGGAAGCGGAGAAAATTATCAATTCTATGCCTTTGGCGAAGGTATCAACCGATCCTTTAGATAATGAATCACTTCCTCCAAACCACTTCTTGATTGGTTCATCCATTGGTGCAGGTGATTTAGTTCCCATAGAACCAGGAGCGGATGCCTTGAGAAGAGAATGGAAGATATGGCGCATACTAGCAGATTGATTTTGGAATCGGTGGATCAGAGAATATCTACCAACATTTTCGAAATGACAATAAACTTATATCTGTTGACGATGTGGTGATCTTGGTAGACGATCAAGCAGCCAGGTATATTTTGAAATTGGGCAGAATATCGGCTACTTATCCAGTCAACGTTAAGACTTCAACCTCCGAATATAAGCGTCCCGTTTAGAACTAGAGGAATAATATATTCTCTAGGGGGGGGGGGGGTAGAATGTGAAATTGTTCCACTTTGTATGTTTTTTACCTTTAGTTACTTGATATAGATGTTGAATTAGGGAGAATTGATTTGTTAGTTTTATACTTGTCAATAAAATCGTGAAAAGATTAAAATTGGATTTTATTGGCAAACCTTTGCGACTGGATATCAGAGGTTTTAACAGCAGCCATTTTGCCCTAACTTGGTACGAATCAGATATATCCTAATGAGATTGACGGCGTATTTTGTTGCTGCAAATAGATCTAGCCCAAAAAATTCGGAAACACCCCTACGCGTTCGAATCATCCTCAGTTACGATATCAAGGTACAGCAGCCATTTGCGATATTTGCGTATTTTAATGCTATTTTGTTGCTGTAAGGTAGCTTCATCGAGAGATTTTGACAACAACCGTCAAATTCAGCCCAGCTTTTCCTATATTAGGGTACGTACACAAAGAAAGCTGGTTAATAAGCGCCTATTTTCGGTGCCGAAAACCAACGCTTATAAGTCATCTCAGTAGTACACAATGAACGCCGGTTTTCCGCCAGTTTAAAAGCAACTTCCATAGTACACAGATGTCTAATTCATCTTCAGATGAAGACTTTTTATTAATGGAAAATGCATTTTTAAGGATGCAACGCACGAAGCAAGGTATACATCCAGTGAATCAATTATTAAGCAACACAATAGCAACAAATTATAAGCCGGTCCGGAACGTGCACTCCAAAATGGCCGCCGCAGCATTAATATAAATAAGAATTACCACCTCCGCTCAAGATCGTTATCTGACTATGTATACCAGTAGAAAACCTCTGAGTACTTGTCGGATCATGGAACAATGTATTTTGAATGATTCTGGTGTTTCGGTTTCAATTGAAACAGTACGACGAAGATTACACGAGGTTAACTTAAGTTCACGACGACTTTTAAGAAGAGTTCCATTAACACAAATTAATATACCTGCTCGATTGGCATGGGCTAATGAACATGTGAATTGGAATGCTGAATGGAGGAATGCATTGTTCACAGATGAGTCGAGGTATTAACGGTTTTTCAACAATCGGCGTATTCGTGTATGGACTCTACCTCTAGTGCCCAGAAATCGAAGAGCAGTGCAGGAAGATCATCTGTTTAGAGGTGGTACGATTGTTGTTTTATGAGGCATTTGTTTCGATGGGCGTACATAATTGTTAGTGCTTGATGGGAACATGACTGCGCATATTTAAGTGAAACAAGTTATTAAGAATGTTATACGTTCGTTTCATGCGGCTATTAGACCAAAATGCTCGACCGCTTCGAAAATTCGAAGACGCTTTGAATTTCCATGCTATCCAGCATTTGGCTCTGTTCCCAGGATCGCCCTACCTCAATCCCATCAGGCATGCTTGGGATCAGCTACAAGGATCTTTGAATTCGCATAAGCCACCCCAACCACTCCAAGAACTTTTACTACAGCTATGAAGACAAATCGATCAAGGCTACTTCAACGAGCTTATTGAAAGTATGCAGAGGCGTTATTGGGCTATCATTGATATTAGAGGAAACCTTACTCATTATTAACATAACCTCAAATTATTGTTTTTGTTGTTTAAAATTGCGAACGTTTTGCAGAAAAGGGGGAAACAAACGCTTACATCAAAGAAAAACATTAAATTCATATCATATAAACCCTTAGTGACCAAAAATCATAATTTGTTAAAATACATTCCCCGAATTCATTATTTTTTGTGGAGCAGTTTTTTATTTTGGTCACCTTTAATAGTATATTACGGACCAAGGCCAGTAAAGTAAGAAATGTCGACAAACATGTGATCTGATGCTTTCTTACTTACTGGCCGAGGTTTGTATACTATTTTTCTGTTCGACGGAGCCGGAAAGCGACAACTTCGTTTAGCGCGACGGCCCGAAAGTTGGCACTTTCCGGCCGGAGGACAGAAAAATTAATTGTATAGAAAAAACTACTTACTCTTGTGATGGATATATTTTTGTTGAAGATATTTACCTGAAACAAAATGGAGAATTATTAGAGAAGATATAATGTAAACAAGTATGTGATTTTTATTTTATTTTTAAAGTTAAATTTTAATATTTTAATGTTGCATTCGCAAATCTTGTCCCTCCAGCGGAAGAAAGTTGATCTACGGTATCTGTATTTGTCAGACGTTTACCTGTTTTAATTTATTTTCAACAAGATTGTTAGATATATTTTTTGTTGATTGAAATCAGTCATCAATCTTAAAAAAAAAAGGGTTTTTTACCAAATGTCAAATACTCAAGAACTCCTGAACATGGCCGTACCCAGGGAGGGGCAGGGGAGGACAGTTGCCCTCCCTGGAAACTTTCTATGTTTAAGAAGTTTGTCGAAATTGTGGGAGGTTTGGAAAAGCTTTCTCTAGGAGAGAATTCTTGGACAAGAATAGTAGCTTTTCAGTTGTTATCCGCAGTTGAGCAAACCACATTTATATTGGCTTTATGTAATACCGTTGATTATGTAATTAATTATGTAGAGCTCATTCAAACCATAATAGCAGTTACAGAACACAGGCATTTTGCCGAAGAAGGAAGTGAAGAATTATTAAAATCAGCTAATGAAATTGCTAAGCCTTCGAATTCCAAGCATATCAAGCCGCCAATAATATAGGGCAAATCATCCATTTGGATTCATTATTATCCTCATTAGAGGCAAGATTCCGTCACTAGCGTTTGCTCATTTATTGCTACACTTTTCTCAAATAATAAAACTTACAGATCCAAAATTGAGAAAATGTATGAACGTAGTATCCAAATTCTATGAATTAGCAGGGATCACATCAGAAGCTGATCTATGGCACACTCTTTGGATAAATAAGCAGGAAGACTTCGAAGATTTGGAGGTAACAAAATTAAAACAACTAGCAGAATATTTTTATCCAGAAGTGAAAACAGCACTAGAAATTTACTGGCTTGGTCCACGCCTACAATTAAGAGGTTATTCAGTACACTCAGACGCGTAAAAACTTGGCTGAGATCAACAATGATCAAAGACAGTCCAAGTTAGTTTTATATACTCAGTGTACATGATAAAATTGTAAGCAGTATGGGCGATTTTTTGACGGGAGACGTCATAAACCATTTTACTGAAGTTTCTCGAAAGTTATTTTCAAAATAAAAGTCGAATTGAACAATTTGAATTGAATGGAGATACTTAAATTTGTTTATTTATTTGACTACCTCTACACGCAATATATCTTATATAAAGGTGTCTTCGTTTAGTGTGTATGACAGAACAAGTGCAGGGGTCCGTCCATGAAAAAAACTGACTTGCCCCTCCCTTGGCCAGAAGCTGGGTACGCCCATGCTCCTGAATAAATAATACCCTGTGATTTGGGTTCTATATTGTAAACAGTAAACTTCAACTGAAATTAAAATATCAATTTTTCTAAATAACCTATCTAGTCTTAAATATCGAAGACTTCCTTGAACTGCCAATCTAAATAATTATGAAAAATGAATGATGTTCATGAATCACAATAGCTCATTGACCGTATAAATAGCAACTAGTCAGGTCAATGTCAACTCTGTTGAGATACAAAAAATAATTATACATATAAGAGAAAATTTCTTGATTGAACTTCTTAGTAATGTACGATCAGTTTGAGAATCAAATTTGTGATTTTCATTAACGAGTAAGCCTCGAGCTTATCAACAGGACTGATGTAATACTTGTTTCTGGTATACTTAATTCCAAGATATTTCGTTTTGACTTAAGCCAACATGATTGATTCAAGACCAAAACCCACAGCAGGTAGTCGTTAATCCGATAACAATAGGACAGTATCGTACTCGTTTCTTCGAAAAGCGAAACGATAATGCCTAATAGTATGATTATTTCACAACTGAAATGTTTGTTTGGTAAAATAATATTTGAGATTAATTTTGTTAGTGTCAGATAGGGACCTAAATTTAAAAACTTAATTGTTCTAGAAACGCTACCGAAACGTTGAATTAAAAAATATAAAAAATATTGTGGTTTGTTTTCCCGAAATTAATAACAAAAAGAATTGTTCGTATAAATTTCCTTCCATTATAGGCGTACGATAAAAAATTTTGAAAGGATTAATTTAGTTGTGAAAATATTATAAGGGTTTATTTCATTTGTAGAAATTTCCTCCTATCATAGGCGTGCGATAAAATTTTCAAATGGGTTTGAATTATTTGTGAAAATTTAAATTTACCATGGGCGTACAATAAAACTTGAAAAAGGATTAATTTATTTGTAGAAATTTCCTTCTATCATAGGCATGCAATAAAATTTTAATAGGGGATTAATTTATTTGTAAAAAGTCTACATCATTGGCGTACGATAAAATTTGTATTAATCCCTTATGAAAATTAAATTGTACACCTATGATGGATGGACATTTTTTAAAATGAATAAAAATGTTTTTCACAAATAAATTAGCCACCTTCAAAATTTTATAGTAAGCCCGTGATATATGAAAGTTTTTACAAATAAATTAATCTATCTATCCGTGCGAAGCAGGGCGGGTCGCTAGTTACTTACATAAAACAAACGAAAGAAAAATAAGAACTGCAGATAAAGTTGCGATAATGTGATCGAAACAACAATTACAATTCTGTATAAGAGAAAATACTAAGGAAGGGTGACAGTAACGCCCTAGGATCTTAGTTAAACTGCCCCAAGAAAATACCAGATCTTATTGGAAATCTAATTATCTTGGACATTAGAAAAGTTCATAAAAGTTCTTCTAAAATTAAATTATTTACCGCCCTTCCCCCTTGTCAGCAAAAGTAATCAAAGCTTACCCCCTCTCTCCCATGCTTACGTAAACATTGGTATATGCGTTTTTCTTTTAATGTATTCTGTTTTTTTATTGATTCATAAGCAGAAGATACAATTCTAGAAATAAAAAAATAGGCTTAGGATAGAGGATTTTAACGCACATAATATTCATTTAAACAAACTTTATTGACACGGTATTCAAAATAGAGTAACGTACAAATATTACGAATAAAACAAACTTCTTTTGCAATTAACATTCTAAGTTTTCGATGACATTGAATGTTTCTGCTCAATGTGGTGTGTCTGGTCACTTTCATCCGATTTTCGAATGTCTACGACGAAATTTTGAATTATGCACATCAGTTAATTAACACAACGAGCAGCCACTCTTATAGGCCTAACTTTTTTTATATCAGTGTGTATGTTTTCTTCTTTATGAATCTTCTCGATGTGATGATTTAGTTACTTGACGGAAGCATGATAAAGACCGTTTTGCATGTTCGACTTGATAACTTCAATTTTACCGAAGGACAAAAATAATCGTAGGGCAATCGTAGGGGTTTGAGTGAAGAATTTAAGCGTAGAGCTAAATTGACTGGAAGATCGAGAAATTGCCCTCCATCATCCAAGACCAAGTCATCAACTGTTTGTTTTACTTTTACTGGTGGTGGAAGAAACCTGTTGTTTCGTAATTTAAATAGACCACTTCTTGGACAACAGAATTCTATGTTTCTACATTTTACAATTTGAAGCCAGTATTAGCTTTCACGCACATGTTCTGAATACCATTTAATGTCTGGAAAATCGGGAAGATCTTGTTCGCCAGGCCCAACATATTTTGCAGTAACTTTGTAGTAACTTTGAAGTAACATGATAGCCATCAAACTTCAGGTAACACATTTTAGTGCAGTAAATGAAGGATGAAAAGTAGGCAAAGAGTACAAAAAAGCTGCCGGTCCATGAATTTTCCGTGAAGGGTAGGGTTTGACTAGTAATTGAACATCCAGAAATTTCACCCACCTCATCGCTATTTTGGGGGGGTATTCCCGGCCCCAAACTTCCAAAAATTGGTTTTCCGCCAATATCTTCTAAAATATGGCATTTAGAGAATTTTTATATGAGGGGAAAATGAATATCAGGTGATTATCTACAAAAATGGTCCATATGATTTTTTTTGCAACATTAATATTTTTCGAAAAAACCGATGTTGAAAGACCCATAATTTTGAGGTTTCATGGATTTCTGAAAAACCGCTAAACTCGAGAAAAAAAATGAGGACACAACCAAAAAGGAAAAATATCCAGCTTTAAAATGACGAATCTTGGAAGACAATCCTATAATGTACAAATTTTTAGACAGTGATTGTTCGCAAAATATTCCCAGCCTCGAAAAACAGCAAAAATTTGGAAATGAAAACACCAACTGAAAAATCAAGGGGCAAGAAAGATGGCCAATAAAAATTTCTGAGATCAATAAAGACCTTCAAAGGACCCGTAATAAAAAAAACTCGAGGGCAAATGTCTATTATCAAGAAAAATATGAGTAATTTCCCGACACTCGAAAAAAAAGTTATTACAAAATCTTTGACCCATTTTATAAATATGGTGGAAATATAAAAATTGGCCTTGAATCATCGGATATGATAGCTGTTGGATTTCCCCTTTCATCTGAATTTTGAATCGTAAAAAAATATGCATTTTACCCGAGATATTGAATAATTTGTTCGCCCGGTCATGGGTAAGTGCAAAGAACCCGCACTTTCGACTCCGGAGCGGGAGCTCAACATAAGGATCCCGCTTGAGGGCCATTATCTAGAAAACTATCGAGTTTTCGGCAAAAATCATAAGAATTCTCTAAATGCCATATTTGAGGAGATATTGGCGGGAAACCAATTTTTGGAACTTTGGGGCCGGGAATCCCCCCCCCAAAATGGATGTTCAATCACTAGTCAAACACTACCCATCACGGAAAATTCATGGACCGGCAGGTTTAATCGCTTCTGGGACCCATTATTTACTGGACTATTTCCTGCAAACTCGAAATTGGATCTTTCTAAATGTTCATCAATTGTAACGCCACGTTCATCCAAATGAGACCCACAATTAGACCGATAGATATCATAAAAAATTCTTACAAATGCTTTCGGAATTCCCAGTTCATATTTAGTCTTTTTTAAATTTAAATCAGTAAATTGCGTGCGAAACGTACACTTTAATCGGCCCAAAACTATTTATTGGGCATATAATTATAATACGAAAACTATAATTATAACATAAAATCAAGTAGGGCTATAATAAAAATATATAATTTGAAAGATCTACTTTTAATCAACGAAATACGAGCGATGAAGTCGTTATTTTGAATCGCAAAAATACTTAATTATTGCTCTTCATCCTTTATATAAGTGATAAAAAGAATTCCAATTAGCATATTATTCATTGTTTTTTTCCACTGTGAAGAGTATGGTAATAACATTATTCATTCCTGTGACATATTAATAACTATTATAAAAAATATTCAAATGATTGTAGGAAATACGCTTCTACCTGTATTGAGTCGGAATCCGGCAGATATGCGCACGGCCGTTTTGCGCTCCTACCTGATTGGACCGTTTTCCGCTCCTATAATTTCCATCATAAAGTAAACCCTACCATTTGGGGGTACCAGAGGTCGGCCAGTTTGCGCCCCGATAAGTAGGTAGCTACTAGATTAGGGATGGCTGATCCAAACATTTTTATGGATCAGCGCCAACCTGATCTAGTCTAGAGTGATAACTAGTTCAAAGATCAGTTCCAGTTACCAGTCCAGCCGACCTTTTTGCGAGGGGTAGGTACGAGACAAATCTTACTACATCTCACAAAGGGGGAGGGGGAGTCAAAAAATCCTCAAAAATTCCTCATGTAATTATTGGACGCCCCCTAATGAAAAATTACGCAAATACAAATTTACCGACAATAACCAATTCACCACACTCTTCATCACAAACTAAAATTTATTTTCTCGTCCACCTGGTTAAATACTCGGAATATCCTATTTCTACGATTATATAACTCATGTTCTAATGAACCAATACAATCCTTGAATTTCCCTTAGTTACGACGTATTGATAAATGTTGACGACGTGATATAATCGTTTTGGTGTTTCGCCTCCTGCCATATTGTGATCATTTCCATAGTAACGGGCAAGCTCAATGAAATGTCAGTTAATTCTACTACAAATTCCGAAAACAACAATACATCAAATATGTATTATAATAATTGTACCTTCAATATTAATATTAATCAATAAAAAAAATTAGAATATTATTCGTTATATAATCGTAACGAATACCAACTCGAGCATAGACAATATTTTTCGATTATTTACCTCTTCACTCGACGCATTTCGCGAAACACCACTCGAGCTGCGCTCTCGTGATGTTTCGCCAAATACGTCTCGTGACTCGTTGAATAATCGAATATTGTCTATGCTCTTGTGATATTATAACTGAAAATATACTAATCAAGTAGCTATACTTACTTTACCTGCTTATAGGGGCGCAAACCGGCCGACCTTAGGTAAAAGGGTAGGGTTTACTTTAAGAGGGAAATTCTAGGAGTGCAAAACGGTCGATTTCAGGTAGGGTAGGAGCGCAAAACGGATGGGCGGAAAACGGACGACACCATTGGGTCGAGCACTGCGACCCTAGCGAAGATAATGAAGGGAACCTTTTTTGTGGAGTTGTTTACATATTTATTGAGCATCTTAATATTAGTTCTTGAGAAAAGGGATAGTTAGTCACTTTCTGGCATTTGTAGAGTAAATCACGATTCGTAATTGTACTGGCTGTTTATTTCGCATTGTTTTGTATATAAACTATTCAATTTTGAGGTGTCGATTTATTAAATATCGTACAAATGATCAGAAGTGGGATAATAAACTCAGATAGCGCCTACGTGCTTCGGAAATTTCCTTCCGTTTCTTAAAATTAAAACGGAGTACGAGTACGCGTTCGGTGGAGTTCGAATCTGTTGAACAAGTGTAAGTCAGTGTAGATGAGCAAAAACAACAGCCCGATATTTTGGTGGAACAAAAGGTGAACGACGATACTGCCTTGAGTTGTTTTTTGCTATTGGCCGATGCTGTCAAGTATTTCAAAAAGTGAATTGAGAAAAACCCTAAAACGGTTACAAAAGTAGAATCACACAATAGACCATAGACTTGAAAATGGGATTCAGATTCTAGTATACATTTGATAGCAAAAAAATTGTGTGGAAAAGCCAGACAGTTGTATGATATTTTTTGGAAAGAAATGACGCAGGACAGTAGGCTAATTACGAAACTAGATACGATCAGAATTAAAGAATGATTCAGTTTTCAAAATAAAAATGGTTTTTTGTTATAATTTATAATAGCATGCATTCTCATAAATGAAATATATTTTCTTTATCAGCAACACGTATTGATTGAGAAACGTAACCCATTTGTTTCTTTAAAAAAATGTTATCTAATCTCACCGATTTTACTGCCAATGAAGTTGTGGAGAAAATGGATGAAAATGTAATTGATTATGAAGATATCGATATCGGAAATATAGATGCCTAACCTAAAGGAAAATGTACAAGTTGCAGATACGGTCTCTTTTTCCCTTAAAACCTTAGGAAATACAAATACAGTTGAAATGTAGATGATACGAAGATATCACTAGAGAGCCAGCTGTTAATCATCCATATGGAGTGCCAGAAAGAGAAAATAAACTTTTAAATGGCATTATTTAAGAATATTTTAGAAATTTAAATACGGCTACTGTCAAAAACAAGTATCCGTTGCCTCTGATTGAAGACCAGAGAGACAGATGAGGAGGCAATACATTCTAATTTCCATAAATCTCTTATCAGGATATTACCAGATTCCCATTTAAGAAAAATCGATAAGAAAAAAACTGAATTTGTGACTCCAAATAGTTATTTTGAGCTTCTTCGTATGACATTTGGAATGTCTAACTGTAGTAACTAGTTATAAGTTGTTAGTATTAGTAGTAATTTCTTCGGAAATGTCCCTGCGTAGAGGGAAATTAATAAGTGGAAATTTCCCTCTGGCTTGACAGCTGTCATAAATAATAATAATATGTCACCAATTTAATTTCTATTTAAAAAAAAATTTGGTATAAAATTTTCTTACCTCATCTCCCGCGAGCATGAATTAATATTCCGGAAATTTTCCTCAGTTGCGAATTTTTTAAGAAAATTCGCACTCCGAGAAAATTTTCGGAAATAATTCGTGTTCTAGGGAGATTACAACTCTACTTTTTAACCAATAAGATGTCTTAATTTTGACTAGTTGCCATGGCAACTAAAAAAATTTCCGGAAATTTTTTCGAGGCGCCACGATATTTAAGTGGAAATTTTTTGACAGTTGAAAAGGTAAATATATGATCTACAACCATTAAATAATGTAGATATACCTGTGGATAATGCAAAATGTCTATAAGAATTTTACAACTTTTCGTCACAAAATTCAACAAACTGTTTCCATACACTCGATTTTGATTTTTTCCAAATTTTTTTCCTAATTATGGTGTGAAATTTTCTTATCGAATACCACGCAAGCTTAAATTATTCCTGGAAATTTTCTTTGGGGCACGAATATTTTAAGAAAATTTTCAAACTATTCGTGCCCTCAGGAAAATAATTTAAACTCTTGTGATATTATAAGTGAAAAACTGCAATGAGATTAGTGAGACAAAAATTTATTAACAAAATGTTGTAACACCAGGAAGTTGCAAAAGAACATCAAGAGTTTATTAAAAAATGGACCTCAGATAGGAAGCAGAAGCCTTCAAAATTGAAAGAAGTTAAACCAAATTATGCACCATGGAATAACAGCCCTTCTAGTCGCTTCTCTCAATTAATCCTAACAAGAATTAGACTAGGCCACACTAGACTTAACCACGAACATCTGATCTCCAAGAATCCACCACCAGAATGTGACTTATGTGAAGAACCGATAACCATTTATAGTACAGAAAGAACATTGTTCAGCATACCTAATAATCTAAATGAAGTGTTTCGTTCATGTACAACTGAAAATATTTTAAGTTATTTGAAGTGTTTAAAATTTCTGCATCAATTGTAATAATTGTAAATGTTAATCAAGGTGATGATAACAACACTGGCCGCTAATGAGTGGTGCGGTTTCTCTTTAAATAAAAAAAAACATTTTAAACAACAATTTTTGCGAAATATTACAATAATAAGATAGAATAAATCAATATTAACATGCCAAGAGACCGT
Source organism: Lochmaea crataegi (assembly GCA_947563755.1). Lineage (NCBI taxonomy): Eukaryota > Metazoa > Arthropoda > Insecta > Coleoptera > Chrysomelidae > Lochmaea > Lochmaea crataegi. The sequence continues at coordinate 26,629,513 of OX387425.1, forward strand.
AGATCTCATAAATCATGTGCGGTGACTGGCCCTCCACAATTTACGACAGACATTTCAGAAAATGAGCCAACGCACTGAAGTAATACTTCCCTTTTCCATGCAATGGAGCAAATACATCGAACAGGCAGACGAAGAATAAATGTTTACCTAGACGTTAAGACAAATAAATACCATTGAAGTCGTATTTACTGCAGGTTTTCAAGAAAATCAGTGAGTAACAAAAAAAAAAGAATAAAAATGAGTAGTTTCAACGATAAAACAAATATCTTCTAGTATCTGAGTACCAGAAATAAATAGGAACTCTGCAGAATATTTGGAATTTCAAGATACATCTTACAAATATTATCATATATAATACCACGAGAGTGAACATTTTGTCGGCAAAATTTTTCGATTGTCATGAAAGTTTGTTGCTTGGCAATTTTGCGAATGACATTTTTAACAAAACCACGAGCCGTCAGGCGAGTGGTTTTGGATTAAATGTCATGAGCAAAATTACCTAAAAGCAACAAACTTGAATACAAGAGAAACATTTTACCTTACAAAATTTTTAATTGAGTGGTATTCGACATGACTATTTCACGAGAGAAAAACTAAAAAATCATATGTTTAAACGTTTTATTTATTGCAAACTTCAATTATACAAAGCCAAAAAAATAATAACATTATGAAAAAAAAATTACTTATTTATGTAAAAAGTACAATTATCATAATTGTACGTTGTAGCATTATTTTGGGGATTGTTTTGCATCATAATCTTCAAGAATTTTTGCTATAACTTGTTCAGAAGTATCCTTTCCTAACGTATAATTACGTGCGTCCATAAACATCCTAAACTGTTCCCACGCAGACTTTTTTGTCTTCATTGTATTTCGCGGTATACTTTGCTTAATTGTACTCTCTATTTCATTTATTGAATTATTTCCAAATCTTGTATTATTCATGTTAATAATACTTATTTAAATTTTTGAAACAGTTTTAATAATTTTTAGACAGTTAAATAAATAAATAAACAACTTAGTTTCCTTAGAAACCACTAACAAAGATTTTATATTGAATTTTATCACAGAGTGATAGAATTTTATACACATAGATTTGATATATTAAATGTCAAAAAATTGCCGCGACAAGACAAAAAATTGCCAGTTCAAAACCTTCAAATTTTGTCAGTTATCAATTTACTCTAGTGAAATAGTCAGTGATATATTTATTATATATGTTAGACCACTTTGTATTATGTTATTTTTTGCATTTGATGTTTATTGTCATATTTATCACTACTGTCAGTTAATAAAATAAATGTCACATAAAATAGGAAGTTCTTCCTATTTTAATCTAGTTCAACTGAATTGAATACAACAATTTTGGCGACGATTGATGGAAATAAGAAATACGGCGATAAATAAGATGGCTGAATTAGCACCTTTGGTAGAAACTTTAACTAAACTAATAGAGACATTACAACCGACGAATAATGCTTCAAATGATATTAAGGATTCACTTAAACATCAAATCCTGAATTTTGAACCTTTTGATGAACATTCCGAATCATTTAATCATTATCAGGAACGCCTAGAAAATTATTTCAAACTAAAAGGAATAGATGCTTACGACGAAGATACAAATGATGCAAAAGTTATGATATTGATCAATTGCCTAGGAAGTAAATATTATAAAATTTTATCAAGCCTTACATCTCCTGATTTACCCAATACTAAGACTTATAATGAGCTTATTGTGTTACTAAAGAACCATTTGTCACCAAAAATGAACGTTCTCACTGAGCATCACAAATTTTTATTAAAATCTGAAAATATAGATGACTCAATCTCCACATTTGTTGCCTCTCTTAAAGAGCAAATAAAGTATTGTGACATTAAAGTTAAATGTAAAGAACAGAGCGCCTGTGATAATTGTAAGAAATAGTGATAGAAATATGTGATCGAAATATTTTTACGAGCTCAATTAATTCGTGGTTTAAAAGAAGAGGAAGTCCGTGGGAAAATATTACAAGAAACTAACATTACTTTTGAACGAGCAATAGAGATCGCACTAACTGTTGAAGCTTCAAAAATCCAAAATAGGGACATTTATGAAAATATACCTACATCTTCTGTAAATAGAATTTCAAGTCAGAAGTCAAGATACAATAACAGATATCAGCATAATATAAAACCACAATTTTCAAAGGCACAAAATTACCAAACAAAAATAGATTATCGAAAGTTAGGCATTACGGGATTATGTCTTCACTGTGGACGAAATAATCACAAAACGATTGAATGCAGAGTTTCTGATAAGCTCAGCTGCCAAAGCTGTAAAAAACGAGGACACGTGAGCAAGGTTTGCATTACTACATTACAAAAAAATTTAAATGAAATAAAGAATGTCAACGAGTATCAGAATTATGAAAATAATTTTGAAGACGATCCTAATATAAATCAGATAATAGATATTTATAATACAAATGCAACATCCATTTATGAACCAAAAATGCTGATTGAACTTCAAATAAAAAATAAACCTTTCACTTTTGGGTATGACACAGGCAGTCCAGTTACATTAATATCAGAAAGAGATTTCAATAATTTAGAATTAAACGAACCAATGCAAAACACGAACATGAAATTCCGTTCCTATACTAATCATATTTTCAATCCATTGGGATATGTTCAAGTTCCTGTTTCTTTCAAAAATAATAATATCATTGGAGATTTATTTGTCATACCGGGAAATGGCAATGCCATACTTGGAAGAAGATGGATTCGAAATTTAAAAATTAACATTCAAAACATAAACTCTCTCACTATTCCTGCTTCAATTTCCGCTCCTACATTAGATGAAATTTTCAAAGATTTTGAAGATGTTTTTACTTCAACTGTAGGAAAAATTCCAAACATACATTGTTCACTCAAACTTAAACCAAATGCCAAGCCAGTTTTTTTCAAACCAAGAAAAATTCCATACGCTTTACAAGAGGAAGTTGACAAAGAATTAGATAATTTGGAGAACGAAGGTATAATAGAAAAATTAGATTACTCAGAATGGGGCACGCCATTATTGATTGTACCTAAAAGTGATGGAAAGATTCGGTTATGCACTGATTACAAAGTCACTGTTAATCAACAACTTCAAGACAATCGATATCCGATTCCAAGAATAGAGGATATTTTCAATAAAATGGGAAACGGGCAATATTTCTGTACCCTTGATATTTTCAAAGCACACCTGCACGTGCCAGTAGACGAAGAAAGTGCGAAGCTGCAAGCAATATCTACACATAGAGGAACGTATCTTGCAAAGCGATTAAATTTTGGAATCAAAACAGCACCTAATGAATTTCATAGGATTATTGACCAAATTGTTAATAATTTAGATGGTACCACAGCTTACTTTGATGATATTTTAATTCAAGGTTCCTCTCTACAGGAATGCAAAGCTAGACTCATTAAAGTTTTGGAAAAATTGCGAAAATATAATCTACATCTAAACAAAGAGAAATGCAAGTTTTTCGAGAATGAAATTAAATATTTAGGACACATTATCACCAAAGAAGGGTTAAAAAAGTCGGATGATAAAATCAAGGCCATACAAGAAGCACCAAGAGCAGAAAATATGGAACAAGTACAACAGTTTCTAGGAATGGTTCGATATTATGATAAATTTATACTTCATGCTTCTACAATTATGCAGCCACTGAATAGATTATTACAAAAAAATGCACCATTTATTTGGACCAAAGAATGTGAAGCTGCCTTTAACAATTCCAAACAGGTAATAGCCAGCAAGCAAGTTTTAATGCCTTTTTCACCAGAATTTCCAATAATACTAGCTACTGATGCAAGTCCACATGGCATTTCTGGTGTACTTTCACGCAAACTTCCGAATGGTCTAGAAAAACCAGTTGTTTTTATTTCAAGATCATTGACAAAAGCAGAGAGAAACTATAGTCAATTAGATAGGGAAGCTACTGCAATTTACTGGACTTTTAAAAAACTGTTTCACTATATTTATGGAAGACATTTTACACTTGTTGTCGACAATAAACCGTTCATAACTATCTTAAATCCAACAAAACAACTACCCTTATTATCAGCTACACGAATGATCAGATACGCACAATTTTTATCCGGATTTGATTATACCATAGAATATAAAAAATCTTCAGAGCATACTAATGCCGACTATTTGTCAAGAAATCCGTTATCTCTAGAAAAAAATGAAAATATGGCAATCGATAATGAATTTTTACAGAATATTCAAACAGTAAATCAAATTTCCACAACAACCTTAGATTTTAATATAATTGCCCATGAAACGCAACAAGATCCGGAATTACAACAATTGAAAGAGAAACTTCTTAATGGAAATATTTACGACCCAGAATATTCTTTACAGGAAGGAATAATTTTTAAACATAATCGAGTAATTATACCAGAATGTCTTCAAGCAGCAATGTTACAAGAACTACATAGTACACACATAGGAATAGTAAAAATGAAATCTATATCCCGAAGATACTGTTACTGGAAGGGTATTGATAAAGATTATAGAGAATTTAGTTAATAGTTGTAAAGCATGTTGTGATATCAAGAAAACTCCTAAAAAAGCACCACTACACCAATGGGAAGAGCCGGAAATAAATTGGCAACGGGTTCACATAGATTATGCTGGCCCAATTTTTAATTATACTTTTTTCATAGTTGTAGATGCAAAGAGTAAATGGCCCAAAATTAAAATGTCTAAAAATGCACCAACAACTTCCGGAACAATACATTATCTACGAGAAATTTTCAGTTGTTACGGATTACCAGAAATAATTGTTAGTGACAACGCATCCATTTTTAAATCAATAGATTTTGTTGAATTTTGTAAAAGAAATGGTAAAAGACAAAGACATATTGCTCCAGGATATCCCGCTACAAATGGACAAGCGGAAAGATATGTTCAAACGTTTAAAGATAAAATGAAAAAAATGTCTGAAGAGTCAGGAACTATACATGAGAAACTACACAGATTTTTAATTAAATTTAGATCAACACCCCTTTTGAATGGGAAGACACCAGCAGAATTGTTATTTGGTCAAAATATCCGAACAAAATTAGATCTTATTCGACCTCAAAAACCAGATAAAAATAATGCAATTCAACCAAATTTTGAGCAATTTTATCTAATCGGAACAAGAGTACAATCACGAAATTATCATGGAAACATTTATTGGAAGAAGGGAACTGTTATAAATCGCCTGGGAAAATTACATTATATAATTGAATTGGACGATGGCTACATGATAAAAAGACATTTCAATCAACTTCGATCGTGCAATATTAAGAAGCCTATGCCTATAACCGAATTAAAACAATCAAAAAACATGGAAAATCAATCAAGACAGCAAAACAATCAACAACAATTTCCACTACCACCCAGGAGACAGTATAGAGTTTTTAGACCCACTGTGGTTTCTAAAAATTTTGACTATGACAACCGATCCTCAGAAGTATCCACTCGAAAGCCGACAGGTACGACTACGGTTCAAGAAAAAGAAGATACTACAATAAGTCATTATGATTTTAATGAGCTTGTTAATGAGCCAAGTACATCAACATCTATAGTTAATAGTTTTCCACCTCCTTATAATACGAGTACTACAGAACAGAGCACTAAACAGCAACAAAGTAATCGTATTTTGGATCAACAAACAAGTCCAAGACGATCTTCAAGAATCCGAAGAACACCTGATCGATTGTACTATGATTGACGTTTTAACTACAACCCGGAGAATTATTATATACATGTATGTATGTTAGACCACTTTGTATTATGTTATTTTTTGCATTTGATGTTTATTGTCATATTTATCACTACTGTCAGTTAATAAAATAAATGTCACATAAAATAGGAAGTTCTTCCTATTTTAATCTAGTTCAACTGAATTGAATACAACAATATTTTTTTGCTTCTTGAGGATACTGTAATAAACAGTTGGTACATGTATCTGTCAGCAATTCAATATGACAAACTAATATTATTTTTGTACTCATTGCTTTTAAATGCATATTTTACAGTTATCGCCGGCGTACGGGAAAGTGTATTTTACGCATCCGGATGTTTTTTACTTTTCCATAATTTGCTTTAAACAGTTGGCAACAAAAGTGTCAGACATAGGTTATGTGAGTAAAAGATCTTATCTTCCAAACGTGACCTACGACAAGGACAGATATTGAAGAAAGAATTTTTTACAATCCATACAACTCTCTTTCATATGAGTCCAGAAACTGTCGGATAGGTTGAATAGTTAAACGAAATATTAAAATTTTAACACTGAAAAATAGATGGTCTTCCTGATACAAAGAAATGTCACTTTAGAAAATTATCTGGTATTAAACGGGTTTTCAAATGATGATTTCAAAATTATAGCTCATCCTGCGATTTCCTGAGATAATAATAATTTTAGATTTGAACATAGCAGTAACGCCCCCTAGGGTTGAAAATAATTTCCAGCAATTTCTCTTGGCCACTTATACAATATTTTTTCCCCACAACCTGAGACAAACATTTTCTGAGATACAGGCGGTTATCTCGCTTAATGGACCACCTTGTACATGACGGCAACTCGTAAAGCAAACAAAAAAAATACGGGAAGCACAAGTATCTAGAGGGAGTAGTGATGTGGGTCGAGTAAATACCCTGCGGAAAGGGTTTTGGCCAATGCGTTTATAAATCCCCAAAACTGGGAAATATTTAGTTTTGTTTTTGTTTGAGAGCCATTTCCATCAAGGAGGTTAAACAAGGTTGCGACTTGAAGCCTGAGGAATTACTTAACGCTATTATATTATATAAAGAAGAGCTGCGGCGAAGATTTGAGAAGACTTGAAAGACTTAGGAAATAAAAAGGCAAACAGTCCTATGTTATGGTGTAGGGGGGTAATTGAGCAGCCATGTTTATTGGCCGAGGAAATAGAGTGATCACACTAGACGAATTGCATATTTGATTTTCTTAAGATTCACAAATATATACCCCATTATCTAATCTTAATTTCAAATACATCATCAGCATATCTTGCATATCTGCTGGTATATTCTGGAAGTACTTTATGAACCAGTTTGGAGGATGTCTCCTATATTTATCTTGGCTTTAATGAACCACGTAATGGTACTACATGGGAAGAACCCTTAAAAGGCTTTCGGCTATTCGTATAAGAATTTACCTAGACTGGAAGAATCAGAATAATTCGGATTGTTAGAAATGGGGTAAACGCCCTTAGCACAGTAGAAACCCCCCTTAGATATGGATTGTAAACTGGAATTTTTAGGATGTCAATGTGGAGAGTTTTTGAAAAGAAATGTAGCTGCACCTTTATCATTTGAAAAATGTGCAAGATCTTTTAGATACTGATTATGAACCTAGAGATTTTCGATTTAATATATTATTTACCGACGAAGCAAAATTTACACAATGAACACATTTGGTCTAACGAAAACCTGCACGCCGAGAAAGTTTTACACCATCACATATTTAAAATTAACGTTTGGGCTGGAATAATTGAGGACCAGGTTATCGGGTGTTTTATTCTACCGGAATATTTGAATATGTACATTTTATTAGGAAAAATTTAATAGAACCTCTTGATGATTTACCTTATCAACGTAGACTGCCAATGCGATTTATGTACGATGGGGCTTCGCCACATTTTACACTGCAATCTAGGGAATGGCTAAAGGAAACCTCTACGGGAAAATGGATAGGCCGTGGAAAAGACGCCAAGTGACCAAGCACGGACTCCTGTATGTAATCCACTGTTTTTTTAGTGAAAAATTGATATTTTGAAGAAGATTAAAAATTAGAAAAAAATTTTTTACATAAAATGTAATAAGTAAAACTAGTGCGAGTCTGTATTCGAGTTATCCACCGGAACTGTTTGAAAAAAATTAATGTTCATAAATCTGAGTCATCTATTTTCAATTCATTCCATTATGTGCTATTACATCATCTTTGTTTCAACAGTAATTATATACCAGTATCTAATTAAAACGAATAACAATACCTTTATTCGGATAAGTTTTTATATCAAAATACTCGGGTTCTAAGAGCTGCTGGGCAAGTGATTCATCGGTCTTTTTCAACAGAATATTAGTAGGCAAACATTTTATTGAATCTAAATGTTCAACTAACAAAATGACAAACAAAATTCAAAACACGCATAATGTTTGTAAACGTTGTCGGTGACTTGTAACTCTAAAAATAATTGCATCTATAAATTCAAACTACTGGCCGTGCGTCCACAATCGTAGACAGACGGTCACCAATCAAGTGACAGTTATGGATTAGAATATAGTGTTCTGAGATTTATAGATCTCTATGATCGAAAAGTAGCCCATTAGATAAGAATAATTGACGGCGGCAACTGGAGTAATATAAACACTGCCACTTTAGATATTATTGTCCACTATAGACAAGAACTAATGGACGTAAAGCAGAATCGTATGGCGAAAAATGAGGGTATTAATCTTGATCATATTACAACTGCATTAATGATAACGATAATGTAATGGAGACATAAAGTGATTTTTGTTTAAATGTAAGAGATAAAAAATATGTATATAATAAATAAATAAGTAAATAAATGTTGTTAACATAAACATAGACGGTGACTATTTAGGAATGTGAATATTTCATGTGTCGGAGTGCTGAATGTTACGTATTTTAAAATTTTATAGATTTTATATAGAGAGGTAATAGTATATTGTATAATTAGTGGGAAAAGCATAATATTCCCAAACGAGGTAACACAGGAGTTTGGGAATATGCTTTTCCCACGAATTATACATCGATCGTTGATTTACATTTAAAAAATTAATTAAAAAATATTTATTAATTTGTGTTCAAGAATATCGTTATAAATTAGATGTTTCTTTTATTTCTTTTATAACAACTTTAACAATATAAAAATTAAAACCATACTTTGTTTCATTTTATTGTAATATTCCATTTGTAACACAGATTGCCGCTTGAGAAAAAATGTTACGATCTTTCGAAAGCGGCAATTTTACTTTACGCTCGAAAAACACACATAATTTTTTCTACAGTCGCCCTTTTGATATTATCTTAGGTTATAATAGGAGTGCTAGAATAATCGTCATTTTCGCTATTCATCATGATTAACCTTAAAAAGATCTACTGACTAGGGATGTAAAAAATAATCGATTTTTATATAAATCGATTATTATTTTCTTATAATCGATTTTTAGTTATCGATTTTTATAGTAATATTAATCGATTTTTAGTGAACAGATTTTATAAATTACGTGTTTAAATCGATTTTCGGAAACGGCTCGTATTATTTATTGACTATTTTTCAAAAATTGACAATTATTGACCATTTTTCAAAATTTTAGCAATTATTGACCATTTTTCAAAATTTTAGCAATTATTGACCATTTTGACTGTTTTTCAAAATTAGTGACCGTTTTTCCAAATTTTTGATAATTTTTTCATTTTTCAAAATGATGACAAGTTTTAACCATTTTTGACAATAATTGTCCATTTTCAAGAGTTTTTAACAATAATTGACAATTTTTAACCATTTTTGATAGTTTTTGACCATTTTTCAAAATTTTAGACCATTTTCCAAAATTATTGACCATTTTTGATAGTGTTTGACAATTATCGACAATTTTTCAAAATTTTAACAATTTTTCAAAATTTTAACAATTTTTGACAATTATTGTCCATTTTTGACAGTAATTAACAATAATTGACAATTTTTAACCATTTTTGATAGTTTTTGACCATTTTTGACAATTTTTCAAAATTTTAGACCATTTTCCAAAATTATTGACCATTTTTGATAATTATTGACAATTGTTAACAATTATGGACCATTTTTCCAAATTTTTGACCATTTTTGACCATAATTCAAATTTTTTTACAGTTTTTCAAAAACTTTAGCAATTTTTGACAATTATTATCAACTATTTTTCAAAATTTTGACAATTTTTAACAATAATTGTCCATTTTTGACCATTTTTAATAGTTTTTGAAAATTATTGGCCATTTTTGACAATTTTTCAAAATTTTTGACAATTGACCATTATTGACAATCTTTGAAAATGTTTGAGTATTTTAAAAATTTTTTGAAAATTATCGACCATTTTTGACAATTATTGACCATTTTTGAAATTTTTTTTATAATTTTTGACAATTATCGACCATTTTTCAAAATTTTAACAGTTTTTGACAATTATTGACCAATTTTGAAAATAATTGTCCATTTTTGTCAGTTTTGACCATTTTTGACAATTATCGACCATTTTTCAATTTTTTGAAAAAAATTTTGACAATTATCGACCATTTTTCAAAATTTTTACAATTATTGACAATTATTGTCCATTTTTGACAGTTTTTGACAATTATTGACCATTTTTGACAAAAATTGTCCATTTTTAACAGTTATTGACAATTATTGACCATTTTTGACCATATTTCAAATTTTTTGACAATTTTCATAAAATTTTATTTGATTTTTAATCTGATAAATTGTTAATTATTCACCAATTGAGTTAATTCGGAGGGCGTGGTTTGATTAAATAAGCGAGCGAAAAAGATTCCTTTTTTGCGCTAGAGCGTAAAGTAACAATCCTCGGCATTTGTCGACTTTACGATTCCATTTGAATATAGTAATTAGTCATTTTACGCGCGACTGTAGAAAAAAGTATTCTTACAGTCGGCCATCCTGCAAATATCTCGCCTCGAGATACTAGTCAGATGCTCGGTTTTGATTTCTGTGTTCTCTTCCTTTGAAAAACAATCTTACTCAGAGTGTCCATTTCGTTGAAAAAAAATTACATTTCCGCTTATCGGACTGCGGAAAAATGTTTGCGATGTGCCCAGGTTTATTGCACCTGTAGCAAGTTATATTACTTGATCCTTGGTAAGGAAATGTCTTGTGAATTGTCGGTGTTCTTGTTCTGGATTGTGTTACTTAAGTAGCCATATAATGATTCAGGAGTTTGATGATTCACTGCGGTAGTATCTGTTTTAACAATAATATGGGACATTCCTCCAATTATGCAGGACACGGCATCAGTTCCAAATATCTTGCAATTATTCAGCAAAGCAGTTTTCTCATAATAAAATTTTATATAACTCTCGTCGGATCGTTTTCTACGATTTAACATTTCCTAGTAGTCTCGTTTTGAAGGAAATCCAATTTCTAGTTTTTGTTTCCATTCTTCCCAGGAAAGCTTTATCGTAGGTTGACTTTTGTACCAAGCCTTTTAATTTAGACATGGCGTAATAAAGTGTGGCCTCTTCCGACCAGTTATATATTTCGCGTAGTTCATCTACTTTTTTATACCAATTCAGTAGCAGCTGTCAGTCGTTGATTATTTTCTGAGTCGTAAATAGGGACAAAAACACTTCTAACAACAGTAGCAGTAGCTGTCATTTGTTGTTGCGAACGTTCAAAGAAACTTGTCAAAGCAGCAGTGAAACGATCCATGATTCGTCGCTTGATCGTGAAGAGCCACGGGATCCTTGAAGGGAAGTGGAACGTTCTACTTCTTGCGATGTTGATGGTAGAGCTCTTTTACGACGTTGAGAACTCATGATGATGAATAAAAGAGAAAAAATACCTCAAACTCAGAACTTTGTTAGTACGCCATCTCATAAAATTGCCTATGTCTATCCCACTTCTGATAAATATTTCAAGAGATAAAAAAATATATATAATAAATAAATAAGCAAATAAATGTTGTTAACATAAACATAGACTGTGACTATTTAGGAATGTGAATATTTCATGTGTCCGAGTGCTGAATGTTTCGTATTTTAAAATTTTATAGATTTTATATAGGGAGGTAAAAAAGTATTCTTACAAAAAATAGTAGTAGTAGTAGTAGTCTTTTATGTTCTTACCCTGAAAAGCCTCAGCTGTAAATTTTGTGAATTATTACAGAGTAAGACTGAAAAATAAGCATTCTTTAGAAGGTTAGAAAGGAAATAATAGTTTTGTTTCCGCAATTTCAGGTTTAGTTTTTAGAAATAATTCAAAATAGGACGAATACCAACTATCATTTTGATTCAATATATGTTGATATGGTTTGTTTAATGAATGGTTATTAATTCCATATCTTTAAATAAATTTAATTTTTTTTATTTATTATTTTAGTTTTAATACTTACTTTTCTTTACCTAGCTCAGTCGGAAATTATCAAAAATATTTATTTTTATTATATATTTTTATTATTTTTATTTTTAAATGATTGTTATGAGACTATATTATGTTATTTGAATATTTTTTTAATTTATTAAAATTATCTCAGGGAAATTATATTTTATTTGTGAGTTCAAATTTTAGTGAAACCAACTCTGTCCTTTGATCTTCAACAAGTTCAAACGGGCTACCCTGTGTTGATTGTAATACTTTATGATAGATATAAAGGAAAAAACAAACACATTTAATTTAAATAAATGTTCAACAAAGAAACGTTCGATTTTTTATTCAACTCTTCTTAACGGCTTAGTTATATCAAAAATATTCAAAAATGTTATTAACACTAATTATTCCTTATCTGAATTTCATTCACTCTCTCATTCATAACAAATTAAAATTATACTTATCCGATTCTATGGTTTTAAAAACTACAAAGAAGATTTAATTTTATTCGTGAAAAAGTGACATTCAACACATGTTTCTAGAATAAAATGGAGTCTATATCAATTATAGTCGATATCTCTTTGAAAAATTTTATCAGTAAGTATAATCTTATGTAATATCTTTTTTAAATTTGAAACAATTGGAATTTATACATCAGTATATTCAACATTAGATTAGATAGATAAATTATACCTGAGTGTCTTTGAAATAACGCATTTATTTTCTTTCTTCTCTTGAAGGTCAATTGAAGATCAATGTTCGTCAGCCTGGACTGAAATTCTGGGCTACTTGAAAAGTTTTTTTCTGTGCTGGATAAACGATTTCAATGTTCTTCTGCTTTTCACTTTTGATTTTATTGAAGATACTCCCAAATAAGGTATCTTATATTGCTTATACCAGTGTTTCACTTAGCAATATTTATTTAATGGTAAGTACTACTTTTCATTCTCTTAATTATTGCTACACGCATTTTACATTAGTTTAGTTAACATTATATTTACAAATTTTTATTTGTATTTGAATATTTTTACATACATTTTAGTTTTTTACTTTTTACTTTTAACAACCCTCCTTCCTCCTCAAAATCTCAACTCGTTGTTGATTTTTTTCTTTGTTTTTCAACAAACACTCTTAGTTTTTATTTTAAAATTATTTCTACCAATGGCTGTCTTTGAAAAATTTAGTTACTAAATTATTATTTATATTTTTAATTATATTGATAGTTTATTTATGTTAAGTTATATGATTTATTCTATTTTATTTATAGTCCAATTTTAAGTTATAAATTTTTCTATTTTGGTGTTTATTTTATTTTTTATTTCAATTTTACAATCATCACTTTTTAAGTTGGTACTCTGTTAATGTTTTATTTTGAAGTTTGTGTTTCTGTTTTACTGTTTGTCATTGTATGACTCTACTTATTCAGTATACAGGGTGTATCAAAACTAATTTTATATTATTATTTTTCTTTCTAAATGTTTCTAACTTTTGTATGTTTGTTTTAGGCTTGTGACGGATTTATTTAATATATTATGATTCTGAATATCAAATGATAGAGTTGGTTGTACATGTATCAATTAAATTATATGATTATCAAATATTTAAATTTATTATTGAGTAACTATTCATACCATAACAATGTATATTCTTTCCAAAGTCAATGTACAGATATAAGATAGAGCTTCAGAAAACCTCCAGCAGCACCTTAACCTCCTCAATGACTGGTATAGTAGATGGAGAACAAAAGTCAACCAAACCAAATCGGTACAAGTTACATTTAGAACTCGACATGGCAACTGCCCACCTTTAACAATGAATAATATACCTATACCTGTCAAAACCGAAACAAAGAACCTTGGGCTACACTTAGATCGACAACTTACATGGAAGACAGTTGGACATCAAGTATCGACACATGTACTGGCTGTTCAGCCGTAAATCATAACTGTCATTAAACAAAAAGATTCTTCTATATAAAGCAATCTTAAAACCTATTTGGTCATATGGAGTACAGCTTTGGGGATGTGCTAAACCAAACAGAATCAAAACAATACAACGATTTCAGTCTAAGGCACTTAGATCAATCGTAGATGCACCATGGTATATCAGCAATAGAACTCTCCATACTGATCTAAACATTCCTTTTGTTACGGAAGAAATCGAAAAAATAGCCGCCAGCTACAGGCTATACCATGACAACCGCCTAATTGAAGAACTATACAACAACGGATCTGATGCGAGAAGACTACACAAAATATGGCCTGAAGACTTAATCCATCATAAAAATAATCAATAAGGAGAAACACTAATGGGTGTTTCCCTTCCAAGCCTACTCAACCAACACATTTACTTAATGCTCTGTAAGAAGCAGATTGTAAATATACGAGTTGTTAATAATAAAAAAAAGATATAAGAAAAAAGCAAGGTTGTCAGACATATTTTCTAAAATTGCCAAGCTCACTATACGAGGGTTGTCTTTCATATTTTGCATATAGAGCTAAAATAAAACTTTTAAACACTATTGTTTTTCAAAGTATTCTCCTCGAAGAGAAGTGCACTTTTTCATCCTTTGGAACCAATTCTGGAATCAGTATGTTATTCCACCTGCTTGTTGGTACCTTCAGAATAGAGTTTTTGAAGGTGCTGACTGTATCTTCTGGGGAATGGAACCTTTGACCACGCAGTTCATTCACAAATTTTAGAAAAGTAAAAAAGTCGTTAGGACTGTATGGAGAATGGTCCAACAATTCGATTATTTCTTGCTTTGAAAACTCAATTGTTTTTCGAGCTATGTGGGAACATGCATTGTCTTGGTGGAGGATCATTCGTCGTTGGGGATCGGTTTTTCGATACTCAGCAATTACTTCCGGCAAAAAAATCGATATGTACCAATTAGCAGTAACAGTTCTTTGATCTTGCAGAGGAATTGTTGCTACATGACTCGCTTTTGAGACAAATGTCGCCATCATCTTTTTGGAAACATTTAGTGAACGGATAACTTTCCTCGGTTTTGGTTCATCTTGGAACACCCAAACCGCCGACTGACGTTTATTTTCGGGTTCATAAGAGTAAATCATCACTACTGAAAGTAGCGTATATTTTTTTTGTTTTCTGCGTTAAGCCGGTTTAGAGTTTTTTGACACCAATTGCTTAATGTTCTTCCTTCAACAGATGCGGTCTCCAACGAGAAACTAAAATTTTTTGAATTGTGGTCTTTGAAATGCCCAATGATGCTTCAATTTTAGGCCAAGCGATAGAGCATCAAAATAGTGAGTTTTTGAAAATATGAAGTTTTCAGTTTTTCCGAATTTTCTTCGCTCCCAACAATTATCCAATCTCTTCGCTGAAAAATGCGTTGTATGAATTTTTATTAACTACAATTCGTCTTTTGACACCAGTACGATTACTTAATAAGCTTTTGTTATTAACAAAAAAACTAATGTTTTTTTCGTCGGTTTTCTACTAGGATTTTTGTAATAAAAATTTATCTATTGCTTGGCCTAGATATGAAAATACACAAACATGCTTTAATTTCAATGAACCTAGTCTAATCTTTAATTATCCCAAATAAGTCCCTGTCATGTTCCCCCACTTACTTTTACAGCCTGTCAATATTTGTTAGCTGTGAGTTTGTTTCTGTTGTACCATCAAACATTTTGATCACGTTCATCTGACATCATTTAAAATAGGAAGTCAACTTGTCTTAATTAACAAACATTGAATTTTGGTCGGTTTTGCTCCTATGCCTAAATGAATTATTGCAAATTTGGCCACACTAATTGGACTGGGTTATACCAAATTAAGAAAGTTTTGGAAGGAATAACTTTAAAACAAAATTCAAGTGATCTATAAATTTAATATCGTATAGGTATAGCTTTAACACAGTAAAATTTGAATGTGGCATAGATATAAGAAAGAAAAGTGGTGCTGTAACTTATTTTGGTAAATTTCATATTTATATTCCGACGTGTCATAATGACATTATTATGGATTTCATTTTTAGTGTCAAAATGACATTCTTCATTGGACTGACTACTATAATGAAAAAGTATCTAGGTAGGTGTACTAGGCAAAAATATGAAAAATTTATTGAAAATAACAAAATTTTACGATTATAATTAAATACTACATTATTGTAATTGGTTTAATTACTGTTGGACGTAGGCGGCGAAATTATTTCATTGTTCTGGTTGTTTATTTGTAACTTTTCGGTTTCTTGTGCAAGGAAGACAAACGGTGGAACATCCAATAATTATTTTTTTCGTCGGATGAAAAATCGACTATTTATGAATGCAAACGTTAACATATCCAAATTTCTGAAACTTATTGCATTTTTGAAAAAACGAATCGTTGGTTACAAAGCGAAAATATCTAGAGTATTTAGTCGAGATAAAATACACAGATTTTTTCGTGATGCCCCAGATGAAACTTATCTTTTGCACGAGGACGAAAAATATTTTCCTTAAAGAATAGTCGATTTTTCATTCGGAAATTAGTGATTTTTTGTAAAGGTCGACGAGAAAATCTAATATGCACCACGGAAAAGAACTTTCTAGTGTCTCGCTTGCTTGCTAGCCTCGGCTATAAATTTGCAGGCTCGACTATAGACAGTTTTTCGTCCTTGGTACATAAATAACTATTCTCCAATGGATACCAAAATTCAAATTTTTTTACCAAACTTCATAAATTTTCATTTTCTCTGTCATCATGTGATCTTTTAATGACATCAGTAATTTAATTTTCCCACCGCTGAAAATGTCCTAGTTAATTTGAGTGTAATCTACCTAATCCCGTTGGGTGCGCGGTTGCGAAAATTGACACGTAGGTTCCGAAGGGCATGAAATAAGCGATGTTTGATAAATTAAAGTAGCTCATTAAACCATAATGTAATCAAGTTTGTTTTGGTGTAAATAGAGTCCGTTGTGAACTGAATTGAACTCCAATGTTTAATGGGTTACCTGTGGAGTAAATGGAGTGGATTGAACCTTATTATTTGATTACTGGGTATGTAATCAGAATGTCCTATTTATACAGTGCGTCCGTTTAGTAACGCATAACAGTAATTTATGTAACAAGTTCCGAAAGTGATTTTAACTGGATTAGTAGGAACTGGAATCCTGTAAAATCACTTTTGGATCGTGTTACGTACAATATTTTTTCTGTAGCCGTTTTATACGCTAAAAAGAATATCGATGGATAATAACTTTTGAACTTTATATAGACATTACTTATAATAATCACTCTTATGAATACATAAATATGAATGAATATTAATTACACAATTACGGATGGATTTTCTCTCTTGAAAAGCAATAACTTTGGGATAGCGGCTTATATCTATATTATTTTTATTATTAATTGTGGACTTGAGCATCGTTATTGCTTGATGGCTTTGAAATTTTAGATTTTTCCATTAAATTTGCAAGAATCACTTGTTCATTTATAGCATCGTTTCTCAACCGGAGGGTCACGACCCTTTAGGGGGGTCAAGTTTGTTTTTAAAGGGGGTCGCAATCTGTTGAAAAATACATATAGGTACAAAAGATTCGTTTATTAAAGGAATGAATTTCAGTGTAGTGTAACAAAAATTAAATATTAAGATGTAATAAATAACATGAAAAAATAATCTTATAGCTTACTTTATTTCAATAAAATGATTAATCATGAACATTAATTATTTATGGCGATATTTGGCATTGTTTCTCACTTAAAAGTTTTTCTATACGTGGATCATCTTTGAAAACACTCATAAGTAAATTATTTTCGAGTGATAACAATAAATACCTTGTCAAAAATTCAGTAGATTTATTTTATGCTATACTTTCAGGAAAGTATAATGAAATAAATCTATGACGTCAAAATATATGTATTTTAATTTTAAAAAAATTAACCATTTCCAATAAAATAGTGACGGGATCGCCTGACTTTTTATTTAACTTTTTGGCTTTTTCGTGGGTCGCGACATAAAAATAGTTGAGAAACGATGATTTATAGTATGCACATTTTATCATTGCTTCCTTCTCGAAATAAATTGTTGACCAATTCGTACTTTCCCTCTTGTCTTTACCAGCAATAATTCATAAGTAACTACTTTAGCACGTGGAATCATTTCAACCTCACTTTCTCCACTGATTACCATTTTTTGGATTTAATAATCGAAAAAACACACACCAATGTTCATGTTATTGTTGAAGACGCCTACATAGATACCCAAAATCGTCCCGAAAGTAACAAAAATGGTTCCGAAAGTATCAAAAATCGTCCCGAAAATATAACTACTTTCGATAAAGTGGTACTTTCGATTTAATAAATCATACCGAAAATTTATTTCGTCTGCAGAAAAATTGTGTACACACCTCGGCCAGTAAATAAGAAAGCCTCAGATCATATGTTTTTACATGTGATCTGAGACATTTCTAACTTTACTGGCCTAGGTATGTAATTTACTATTTTGGTAGCACTAGTTGATTAAAATTGGAGAAAAACATAAAAGTTGTTAATGATAATAAATTATTTATAAAACAACTAATGAAGAATAGAGGTACACTCTAACAAGAACAAAACATAATTTTTCTTTACTCGCCTGTACCAATTATTTTCTTTTCGTTTTATCACCCTCCGGATGTTATTTTCTCTCGCCAATTTGCCACATCAATACTAAATCCTTTGATTTCCTTTTGTCTGCGAAGCAGTAGTACATCTCCAACCACACAGAAAATCTACTTCGCTCTGTATACACGTCTGTTCGTCTATATAAATATAATATAACGGCCCTGGGGCACTCCTTAGGGCTTTGGCCCCGTCTCGCAGCGCCGACGGGGTGTGGAGCACCGTGCTACACGGGATTGTTTAAAGGAGGGAGCGAACAAGCCTTCATGTTAGTTTAACGAGTTACTAAGGGTAGATTTGTTACCGCCTGCCATATATTTCTTTAAAGCGATTAGTTTTTATGAGTATTGTAAAATTTTAAGGATTGCCAGTGAAATAAGTATGGTTAACACGCCAAATTTGGGTTCAAAATACAGTTGTCTAAAAAAATTAATACAGAAAAAAGAAAATATCCATATCGTATGATAAAGGAAAGGTCACAGCTAGATGGACAACTCATGATTATACAGTGTGACAATGAATGGGGTGCTCAAGAGGAGAAACATTTTTATTTGTAGTTTTAGTGAAAAATGTCATTCCCTGATTAAAAATTTTGCTTGTTCTGAAACCCCATGAAATGAAATAAAATTCAAAACCTGCTTCAATTTATAGTCCATTTTGTGGAAAAAACGATACATTTTTGCAACAAGTTCGAAAATGTGATAATAATCTAGTTAGTGACGTTTACTACAATAATCTAGTGGGTGACGTTAACGATGGAACTGTCAACTTCGATGAATAATTGTCATTATTTTTCAACAATGCTTACTCTTCAACAAAGCATATATCTTGTGGAATGCTATGACATTGGGGATGCTTCGTACAAGTATGCAATTTAACTATTTGAGAAATATCCAGATGTACTCGTTACGCGGAATGGATTAAAAAAATTAATAAAGAAGTTTGATGAGACAGGTTCTGTTGAAGACAAAAAGAAATCGAAAAAGGTGTACAATGAGGACGATGATGCAGCTACTACCCTAGCTATACATTCACTAAGAGAAAATCCCAATTTGAGTTTACGAAAAAGAGCGACGGAAATTGGTTTTAGCAAGAGCCACTGACAGAAAATATTTAATGAAAACAAAATTGGTCCATTCAAACTGAAATTCATTCACACCTTACAAGATTGTGATTATGACATGATACTTAACTTTTGTGCCAATCATTGGCGGAAAGCTAATGAATGACCGGTTCTTTCACTACAATATTTTATTTTCTGATGAAGCAACATTCACGACAATTGAATTATTTCATCCCAAAACTGTCGGAATTGGGCTAGATTATGTCCTTATAATATGGTCAATTTGCTAAAAAAGTTAATGTTTGGTGTGCTGTTTCACTAGATCGAATAATCGGACCTTCCTTTGAAGCAAAGGCGTAAAATATATTTTCTGCTTGATGACTGTTCATCACATTCGACTTTGCTGATAAGAGGATGGCTGGATAAATATTTTTCTGAACGATGGATATTTTTTCCGACCCGATCACAAAATTCAACAATTTTTTTATGGGGCTCTACTTAAAACGAAACGAAAAGTTTATGGAGTTTCTACGAAATTCCGATTCTTACAAACCCAAAAAGTCCAGAATTTTGACTAATAAAAATATTGCAAAATTTTTACAAGAGGCAGAGAATGGAAATTATTTGCTAGTGAAAGTGTCAATAATAATAATGGAGCATGCCGAAGAGAGGAGCTAAATAAAGGGAAGATGTGCTCGATAAGCGGACTGTTTTTAGAATTGTGATACCTATACAAAAACAAAAGTTTACCGATAATTCTTCGTAACGCCTGGTGATGTCGAAGGAGTAAATATGATACAATTAGTGCGAACTTATGAATCAATGAGACCCAACGATGCCGAAACTTCTCGTTTCTTTTAGTCCTTTAGAAACAACAAATGTATGAACCAGCCAGCCATGTATTCATATTTTGGAGACAGGTCTTTTTTTAAAGTTACCTTATTCTGCCGAATACTACGGTCACTGTTTTCGAAGATCTTCACACTGTTAAACGTAAGTGAAAATAAATAGTATATGACACCACAAGGGCCCAAAGTTGAATTTTCGGCCCTGCGCGTTATGACGAGCAGGACCAAGATTTCAAATTTTGGCCCGTGTAGTATATACGACTTTTCTTCATAGCCAGTCGAAAGTACGGAAATATTTATTCCAGATTTGTCGATAATGTTGCAGAAGATAAAGTTATCCATTATCTATTCTACTCGATATGTCACTCTGTAACATTCACTCTAGCTAAAGGATTGGGGTTCAGCACTGGGATGGGGTATAAAATCAATATTAAATTGGACGCCACCAGCTTTTAAGCGAAACAGAAACAATAAAAAAAGAAAGGAAAAGGTAGAAAACTGGAAACATCTTGTAAAAAATTAACGTTAAGTTACTAAAAATACAACATAAATTACCGAACACGTTGATCGAATTTGATAAATATCAAATAATCAATACGAAAACCTGAAAATATTGAATATTTGTTGAATTATCAAAAAATTCATATCTCCTATAATATTATACTATGTAAATGATTACATCTTGGACTTAGTTATATCTGTTTTATCGTTTGAATTCTTCTTCATTAAAAAATATGTGGACGATAGAATTTTGTCTCTTCCATATATAATGAAATAAATAATATACTATTTTATTTTAACAGTTTTGATCGACATATACAATTTATTATAGAAAAAGAAAATACAGAACAATCCTTACCTTTTCTTGATACTAAATTTATAAGAGACAAGGACGATACAATTTCAATTGACTGGTATAGAAAAACAATAAGCTCTGGTAGATATATTAACTATCATTCATATCATCCACGTAATACTAAACTAAACTTGATCAAACGGTTCTGGTAGACTTCGCGACCCTCGGAATTTTATGTTAATTTTAAATTTGTTTGTTAGCTTACCTTAAATAAAGCAGTTAGGACAAAAATTTCGCTGGATCATTCAGCTGGATCATTTAGTACTTTTAATTGCAATTTTCTCTGTCAAAAGTGCATGATACAAGAATTTTTTTCTTTTTAAATGTTCTATAGCAATATGGCTTTCTAATAAAAAAAATCGTTGCAAAATTCGGAGGGTCGCGAACCTTACCGGATCCCAAACTATTTCTTGAGAATTCTTATCCACCATATCTTTTGAAACAGATTTTATATAACACTTCTGACATTATAAATGACATAAGTCTTCACATGACAAGGAACACAGAATATAATGACATCAGATCTATAAATAATACCATTCCATTTTATGTATCTTTATCATATTAATATATCAAAACAATCACACCTAAACTTTCCGGAATCTTCAAACAACATAATATAAAAATTGCAAATAAACAACATCTTACAATCCATTCGCTTTTTAGTAAAATCAAAGATAAAACACCTAATAATGAAGAAATTCCTTGTACAAATTGTGTTAAGAAATACATTGGTCAGTCAAAACGGTCTCTTACTAATAGAATAACATCCCATAAAAGTGACAGCAAACTTCTCCCAGAGAAATGTGCACTTGCTGAACACGTTTTTTCTGAAGGCCACACAATGAATTATGTACATGCCAACATTTTATCGAAAGAATATGTTTAATAATATTCTCTTACAAATGAACAGACTCTTCATTCGACATCGTTTAAATATGTGGTTCTAAACCAGTGGTCCGCGGCTTACTGGTGGTGGTCCGCGAGCCCTCCACAACATATTAAATAAGAGAGGAATTGCAAACATTCTTAACTGAGCAAAGAGTTGCTGAATCAGTTCTGAGAATCCATCGTTCTGTTATTTTGCTGTGCAATGTGCTGAGATTAAAGTGGAAATACAAAAAAAAACTTTTCCTACAGGCGCGCGTAAAATGACTAATTACTATATTCAAGTGAAATCGTAAAGTCGACAAATGCCAAGGATTGTTACTTTACGCTCTAGAACAAAAAAGGGAATCTTTTTCGCTCGCTTATTTCATCAAATTTGGTGGGATTATCCATGTCGACGAAAAACAATAAATGAACGTCAAGTTACAATACCTACTATACTACCCACTTTATCAACCTTTATAATCGGTTTTATTAATTTCTCACAGCATTATAATAATTTTTATAACAATTTATATAATAATTTAAAAGAAATTAAAAGGTGAATTTCAAAAGTAATTGTTATTGTTGATATCTTGGGCACACATCTACCTAGAGCGACGGCGAATCAAATGTCGACAAGGGAGGGAGGTATAAGCGCTCTGCAGATTCTGACAAGTCTGAACAATTCAGTAGATCTTTTTAACGCCATAAAGAGAAAGCTTTCAAATACTCAAATTGAAATAGGTACTTAAATAGATAATAAACCAGAAAATAACAAAAAGGTTATTACACGTTTTTTATATCATTTGTGAATTTCATTTTCAATCTTCAGTACTTAATGGAAGGAATTTCTTCTGAATCAAAAATTGCAATAAATAATTGTAACAATTGTACTTTCACCTATAACATTAATAAATAATATGAACAACTAAAATGCATCTGGGTGGATAACCTAGCGGTTAAGCCCATTATCTCAAAGAAGAAGACAACTAAAATGTCAGAGTACTATCTTAAATCATAATCCACTCCTATTATAACCAAAGATAATATAAAAAACTGTTTTGATTATTAAAAGGGCGACTGTAGAAAAAATTATGTTTTTTGAGCGTAAAATTGACGCATTTAAAAAGATCGCAACATTCTTTCTCAAACGGCAATCTGTTACTTTACGTTCTAAATACACAAATAATATATTTCAATCCATTTGAAAAACTTAAAGTGTATTCAATCCTTTCATTGTCAACATTTCAAATATATATTCGAGGCAGGAATTGATCTTGGAGATTTTTGGAGCCAGAAGGTTGGTGGTGGGAAGATTCCACGTGGTAAGGGTCGAAACAGTGAATTTGTAAATGATATATTGAATGCTTCAATCATCAAGAACAGAGCAAATTAATAAATTGTTATATTTCATCTATTGTACTAGCGGACCCGACAGTCGTTGTCCTTTATGATATTTCAAGCTATTAGGATATTAAACAAAGTATGAAATGAAAGACAAATGTTTGTTTAATTTTATCTTAATGCGAGTTGATGAACAATATTTTTAGTCAATTTCCGAGCAGTATAAATAAATAAACTTGACGGTTTTCGAACGCGAGAACACGCCACATATAATTGGCCATGTGAAAAGACCGGATTTTCTAGATCCAACCCACAAATCGACATTGTTTGACCAATTTTAATCGCAAGTTATTTGGCGGCAGCATTCCTAGTAAATCCAGCGAATTCAAAAATACAACAGGATAGTTGACTGCTTCGTCAGGATCGGTAACAGTGTCGACAGTATGAACCCGATTGCAGCGCCATCTACCGGGATTAATTGTGAATATAAACCATCCAGTTTCTTACTCGAAGGCACATAAAATTTCATCAAAATCAGACCAACCGTTTAGTTGTTCAGTATGAACTCAATTTCAGCGCCACCTACCGGGACAAATTATGAATCTAAACCTTTCTCGAATCTACTTGCACACATAAAAAATTTCATCAAAATCGGCCCATCCGTTTAGGGGTTGTTTAGTATGAACCCGATTGCACCGCTACCTACCGGGACCAATTGTGAATCTAAACCATTCTCGAATCCATACATACACAACAATAGAATTATATATATATAAAGATAAGTTATTTTGATTCAAGCTAATTTAATTAAGTTTTTTGAGTAGTATATATTTAGGGATATATTTCATATTTCTAGGGTGTTGTTTTTGTTGGACAGGACCCGTTATTATGTCACCTTACTTTATTTATTGGGCAAGACTCATTAACAAATATCTCACTTGAATGTTGAGCCGAGTTTTGTTTATCTCATCTGCCATAAACATGGCCAAGGAGTTAAGGGGTCTTGAAAGGGAAGTGATCTGGAACGTTTAGTCTATACATAGCCGTCGTATTGAAAAGAGTAAATTCAGATAGTTGTATTATTACCGAGTTTTATTATACTTTATCTTTTTTGAGTCTTACAAAATATAGCACAAAAAAATTAAATAACATGGAAATTAAAATTCAGTCAAGATCCTCAGACATACTTGTTTTAATCGAATGCTACCAAATGCATTTTGTATACAACTATTTAAGGAAGACCACTTCAACTGTACATTTTTGGAGCGTCTACTTTCTCCTGTTTATATTCTCGAGAATCTCGCAAGCCCATAAAAATCTAAATTATTTTAAGCTCAACAAACTTTCGTTTCGTCTGCTGAAAGATTTAATTCGTTTAATGAGAAACACGTTTTAATTTGATAAACATTTTTCTTATTTTTTCCACCGCTCTACCAAGAAATACTTGCATTGAATAAACAACGTTAAAGCGATTAGTTATTCTCTAACAGGCTTAGACAACATTAAATGTTCCAGACACTAATTTAGGCAGTCGATTTTCAGAAAAAATAAATACCTATCGATTTACGAAGCATACCGTAAAACTTATTGTTTTTACTCTTACCTTATAGAATCTGTTCATGATAAACGTCACGAAGTATGATTCAAATTATATAAGACGTAAAGTTTAAAATTGCTTCGTGATCGTATTAACGTCGTCACTATTCACAAGAAACTGTACCTAGACTTTTTGAAAGCTTAGTAGGTAACTCTGTTAGAACAAAAACGTTCTCTTATATTATTATATTGTTCAATTTTACTAACAAGCGTCACATATATTTGAATTATTACAGTTTCCTGTAAATCTTAAATCAGTTCGGAAATGGGAACTTTCCTAGATGTATCTGTTCATTGGGTACCTTATATTTGTGAACTTGTGATTTTCAACTCCCAGACCTCATCTTAAATCAAATCTGAATAAAGTTCCTATGGAAACCAGGTATAACTCGCCCAGTGTAAGTTGGCACTTGGACTTCTCATATGCGCGGTAGAACATCCGATGGCACGAGACTCACTGAAATGGAGGACCCCAGTCTCTGTTTAGACCGCAAACGGTTAATATCGCAGTAATTCCAGTGGAGTAGTAGTATTATAGTAGTTTTTAGTAGTTTCGGTAAATATTATCAGTAGTTAGTTTATAGAAGGAACTTAACTAATTAGCTTAGTGAGTAATCTTTTGTTTTCATCTTTTAGGGATTTTTAATTTTAATTTTATTTAGTAATTTATTGTAAGCGTTAATATCTTATTTAAAAATATTTAAGCATAATAACCTAGAAAGAAGGAAATTGCTATCGAATGAGCCTCTATCAGTTGGTCAAAACCATCAGAAATTTCTCTATCGCTTTTCACTGTCTTACGCAGGTTTCGATAACCAAGTTATCTTCTTCTTCAGAGACTGTAGGTACACTGTTAAGTTTTCATCTCTGTCTAGATGAAGATTCTGATGGCTGCTGAACGCGTCAGTGCCCAGGAGCTGAGTATGTGCGCCCTGAGAATGACAAAATCAAGGTAATAATATAAGAAAATATAAGGAAAATGTTTCTGAAAAAGTTGGAGATTTTGAAATTTGAAAATTCGAAATGGCGGCCGCGCATACTGACTTGATATATATTTTTTTAAATCGCTGTTAATTTTATGAACATTAACAATTTTGAGATGCGGTTTGTTGCAATCGACAGAGTAAGAGTTGAAGTTTAATAGACCATGCGAGCAAAATTTTCAAAATTTTATTTACCTATTTTTGAACACTTAAATTAAAAAAAATAATTATTTTTCACGTTTTTCACGATTTAATGTTAAAAAACTAATTTCATCTTCCGTTACGAATTATGGAAGGATAGGCCTCCAATAACCATACATTTTGAAAAAAAAGGTGTGCGGTCGTCGGACCGCCGACAGAATGCAAAATAGAATGACCATTTTTCGAAAATTTTGACCATTTTTCGAAAATTTTGACCATTTTTCAAAAATTCTGCCAATTTTTTCAAATTTTAACAATTATTGACCATTTTTGACAATTATTGACCAATTTTGACAGTCTTGACAATTATTGATCATTTTTGACAATTTTTTAAAAATTTTGACCATTTTAGACGATTTTTCCAAATTTTAACAATTATTGACCATTTTTGACAATTTTTGACAGGTTCCGACAATTATTGACCATTTTTGACAATTTTTAACAATTATTGAGAATTTTTGACAGTTTTTTATAATTATTGACCATTTTTTCAAAATTTTGACAATTTTTGACAATTTTTCGAAATTTTTTCAAAAATTTCGACAATTTTTGTCAATTATTGACCATTTTGACAGTATTGACAATTATTTATCATTTCTGACAATTTTTCAAAAATTTTGACCATTTTAGACGATTTTTCCAAATTTTAACAATTATTGACAATTTTTGAGCATTTTTGACAGGTTCTGACAATTATTGACCATTTTTGACAATTTTTCCAAAAATTTGACAGTTTTTAACAATTATTGACCATTTTTGACAGTTTTTCATAATTATTGATCATTTTTTCAAAATTTTGACAATTTTTGACCATTTTTTCAAAATTTTGACAATTTTTGACCATTTTTCAAAATTTTAACAATTATGGACCATTTTTGACAGTCTTTTATAATTAGTGACCATTTTTTCAAAATTTTGACAGTTTTTGATAATTATTGATCATTTTCCAAATTTTTGACAATTTTTCAAAAAATTTAACAAATTTGGCAATTAGAGAGAGAAACGCGCGATACCTTCTCTCTCTCTCTCTTTCTCTCTCTCTCTCTCTCTCTCTCTCTCTCTCTCTCTCTCTCTCTCTCTCTCTCTCTCTCTCTCTCTCTCTCTTCCCAAAAGTGCTATGTCGTGCAATAAGAAGCAAGCTTCAATTTAAATTTCATTGGATTAGTGGATTATTCAGAAATCTGGCAACACTCTTGCGTGACGAACGCTTTTTCGTAACATTACATGTTTCACGAGTTCACTAGCCTTCCCAAAAGTCCTATGTCGTGCAATAAGAAGCAAGCTTCAATATTTTTTTTCAATACGATCATTAGAAGCCGAGAAAACGAAAGTTAAAGTTCGCTAGGCACTGTCAGAATACTATAAGGAATTTCGTGATTGATTCGTAGGTTATTGAACCACACCATTACGCCTAATAGCTGCCGCGCTATTTTTTCGTTTCGCGCGCAGGAATAATTGCCCCCTTTGTACACATGCAGTGGCACAACAAAAATGAATTAATTTACAGATTGGATTCAATAACCTAACGAATCAATCGCTAATTTAAAATTCCTTATAGTAATCTATCAGTACTTTGACTTTCGTTTTCTCGGCTTCTAATGATACTTAGTATTAAAATTATTTTTTTTAATGTGTAGTTATTGAAGGACTATCCTTTTACGCATGATAAAACATACACCGTTAGGACAACTAAAGGATGTCCTCAAGGATGACTTGATCTGTAGGTTGAATGATCAAGGCATATGGACGCAGGGCTTTGCGGAGGACATAGTGATTGTCACCAATGGGAAATTCCCATATAGGGTTATGAATGTCCTACAGGAAGTGCGAATTGTGGAGGAATGGTGCATTAAAGAGGACCTTTCAGTTAATCCAAAAAAAAAACTAGTTGTTTTTACGAATAGAAGAGTTCTCCCGCAGGGTAGAGTAATGTTGTTAGGAGAAGTATTAGAAATATCCAAAGAAGTTAAATATATGGGAGTGACCCTTGATTCCAAACTGAATTAGAAAACACACCGGGAAAAACTTACTACCAGGACGACTAGGCTTTTCTGGCAATGCAGAAGAGTTATGGGCAAAACCTGGGGAATACGACCTGAGGTGGTTCACTGGCTTTACACCACTGTGATAAGGCCAACGATAATATATGGAACAATAGTCTGATGGAGGAGGACAGAAGTATCCTATGCAATCGAAAGACAAGCCCTCCTTGGTATTACCGGGGCAATGAACAGCACGGGGACAGCATCAATGGAAGCCCTTATTGGACTTCCTCCTTTGGAACTTTTTATAAGGGCAGAGGCAATGATGGCAATTCTTAGGCTGAAATCGAAAGACTTATGGTCCCCGAACAATGTTCGAGAACGACACACTGATACAACTGGGACATTACTAAACGAACCCATATTTCACATGAGTTCTGATAGCATGACACACGAGAATATATTCACTCAGCGAGTGAACATCATTATCCCATCCAGGGAACAGAGGTGATGCACCCAGGTAATTCTGGAGAAATCATCTGGTTCACCGATGGCTCCAAAACAAACCATGGCACTGGGGCTGGTATAAAAGGACTTATAAAGAGAATGTTCTTTAGCCTTGGTCGATATACGAATGTGTTTCAAGAAGAGACTATTGCCGCTATAGCCTGTATTGATGAAAACATCAGAAGAGGATATACCGGACAAAAAATTAAAATATTTACTGACAGCCAGGCTCTTCTTAAAGCTATCAGTAATCCAACAACTAGGTCTAGTCTGGTGAAAAACTGCAAAGAATCCCTTAACAGGCTTGCAAGAGATAACAAAGTGCCTCTAATATGGGTGCCAGCGCATTAAGGGATTGCAGGTAATGAAATGGCGGACCAGTTAGCTAAAGAAGACTTTAAAGGAGACTTCATAGGTCCGTTTTGTGGAATCACAAGAGATTGCATAAGAGGAGAAATCGGGAACTGGCACCTTCATACAAAGAGATTACTGAACAAGGTAGACAAGGAACTCTCAACCAGGCTACTGATACTGGGTAAGAGACATTTGAAGACAGTTACCGACCTGGCGACTGGACACTGCACCTTGAGGAAACATCTGTACAAAATGGGCAAAGTTAGTGAACCTATGTGCAGAAAATGTGAACTTGATGATTAAACACCTACCCACATACTCTGCTTCTGCGAGAACTTACAAGAACTTAGACGGAAGCACTTTGGAGAGGAATTAATACAACCATCACTACTGAAACTACTGAAAATCCATCCAGTCAAACTAGTGGCCTTTATAGAAGACACGAAGCTTCTGGAATGGAAGTAGATAACATGGTAAATGGTACAAAGAATCAGTTCAACTGCCTGGGCTGATGAGCACAACCTAAATAAATGAATGAAAAGGATTATCCTTTCATAATTCGAAACAGAAGTATAATTTTTCTTGAAATAAAAAAAAGCAACAAATTTTTTTTCTTGGATATACTAAGATAGATTTACGTTAGAAGTCAGTAAATGGAAAAGCAGTTTTTGTAATTTACTCTCGGCCTTTGACCTAGGAACCTCGTATTCAATATTCTAAATCTAACGTTACATGAAAAAAATTGCATTATTGTTAACTAGAAGTTAAAACCTCAAAGTTAACAACGTTCATTGGGAGATTAAAACCACAAGCAGATAATAGCAAAATACATAAAACAGAACTAACAAATAAAACCCTGTGAAGTGTAAAATTAGCCAAGAGGAAGCTTGGTAGCAGCACCAG
Organism: Lochmaea crataegi; assembly: GCA_947563755.1. Classification (NCBI taxonomy): domain Eukaryota; kingdom Metazoa; phylum Arthropoda; class Insecta; order Coleoptera; family Chrysomelidae; genus Lochmaea; species Lochmaea crataegi. The sequence continues at coordinate 26,659,787 of OX387425.1, forward strand.
CTTTTTAAAAATAGTAATCAGTTATTTTTAACCTTGGTCAACAGTAGTTGCATAAGTGAAATATGTTTTACAATGTTATTGTTAATGGAATTTCTGCTACGCATTAAGTTTTTTTAATCTTATTTCACGATAATTAACTTTTAATGGTACAAAAAACAACTTAACTAAGAGTAACCCAACATTTCTGGGAAGGTGCATTCTTAACTTAGGTAAATTATTTTTACCTTGAATTAATTGTGAAAGATTCAATTGCGTTGTGGAGGTTGTAAAAAAGTCACAATATAACAAATAAAAATATCACCGCGTTCAGGATTCGAACCCTACGCCTACTAGGCCAAGCAATGGGTACATTTTTATAACAAAAATCCTAGTAGGAAACGGACCATCACCATCATGTAAAACACGTTTGATTGATTGATTGGTTAGTTTGGCATCACCAGTGAGAGACTTAGAGACCTCGGCACCTCAGCCTTTAGGTATTTTATGCTCTTGGTTATACCGTTTATGTGAAGAGACCAGTAGCCCTTATCAGGCTCAACAGCCTTTTCACTAGGTCCTTCTTGGAGAAATCCTCTCTTGGATACTCTAGTCCTAGAAGTCTATATCTCCAATGAGACAGTGCTTAATATTCGAAGATAATGTGAGAGGCTGTTTCCTCCTCTTTAATGCATAACCGACAGATATGTTCAAAAGATATTACGTAGTATTAACCTGATATATTTTCGACTCACAAATGCTGTTCACGAAATAGTTATAAACATTCAAAACGAAAAAAACGTCCTGTTTTTAGTTTTTTGTTAATAACACGAAAGCTTTTTAAGTAAACGTAATGGTGTCGAAGATGAATTATATATAATAAAAATACGAATACAACGCATTTTTCAGCAATTTTGTAACGTGATTTCGTTTTCTGGATCTGCTACTAAGTCTGCTGCTACCCTGGAGTCCTCAACATCATCTTCATAAAGCATTCTGCTATAATACTTTTCCCATATTTTTATCATTTCCGTGCTTTTTTATTGGAATATTTAGTCGGTGTACCGACGGAAAATGATCAAAAATTGTCAAAAACTGTCAAAATTTTCAAAAAATGGTTAATAATTGACAAATATTTTCAAAAATTGTCAAAAATGGTCAATAATTGTAAAAATTTTGAAAAATTGTCACAAATGGTAAATAATTGTTAAAATTTTGAAAAATTGTCAACATTTTGGAAAAATGGTCAATAATTATAAAAAACTGTCAAAAATGATCAATAATTGTTAAAAATTGATAAAAATGGTCAATAATTGTCAGAACCTGTCAAAATAGTCAATAATTGTAAAAATTTTGAAAAATGATCAAAAATTGTTAAATATTTTGAAAAATGTACAATAATTGTCAAAAATGGTCAATAATTGTAAAAATTTTGAAAAATGGTCAAAAATTGTTAAATATTTTGAAAAATGTACAATAAATGTCAAAATTTTTGAAAAATTGTCAATAATTGTCAGAAACTGTCAAAAATGGACAATAATTGTTAAAACCAATCAAAATTCGTCAAAAATAGTCCTAAAGGATCAATAATTGTTAAAATTTTGAAAAATGGTAAAAAATGGTCAATAATTGCCAAATATGTTAAAACTTTTGAAAAATTGTCAAAAATTGTCAAAAATGGTCAATAATTGTCAAAGACGGTCAATAATAGTCAAAATTCGTCAAAAACTGTCAAAAATGGTCAATAATTGTTAAAATTTTTGAAAAATTGTCAAGAATTTGGAAAAATCGTCAAAAACTGTCAAAATTTTGAAAAAATGATTAATAATTGCCAAATATTTTGCAAAAATTTGGAAAATCTGTCAAAAATGGTCAAAATTTTGAAAAAATGGTCAATAATTGTAAAAAACTGTCAAAAATGGTCAATAATTAATAAAAATGGTCAAAATTTTTGAAAAATTGTCAACAATTGTCAGAACCTGTCAAAAATGCTCAAAAATGGTCAATAATTGTTAAAATTTGGAGTTATTTTTTTTTGGCACCGAATCGATGTTTACTTTTATTTTTCCGTCATATTTTATTTTTGCCACTGTGTTATATAACTCGTTACTTACTTTCTGACCACTTTCCGTTACCGTATTGGAATTTTATTGTTTTTTCTGCTTAAATGTATTTTCTTATTAATCCGGAGGTACGCAAATTCAAATTCCATTGTATAAAATTTATCCGTTCCGATGTTCAAAATTTCCAACTAATGGGCCGTTCAGTATATATAAATTTTAATTAATTCCGAAGGACGGACAGTATAACAAAAATTTTTTGTTCAACCTAAATAAATTTTACGACCATTAATTACACTATAAATAGGAAAACAACGATTGCTTCGGGATCTTGATCTTCATCTTCTTCTTCGTTCGTGAACTAGTCTGTGCTCTACATCCGAAAAGTTTATTATCCGGTCTTATGCGAAAATTCCGGGAGTGAAAACCGGAAGAAAAAGTAAAGATTTTGTTTTATAATTCGCCGTATTTTCGAAATTCGTACGTACCTCCGAGAAAGTAGAAATATTTTGTAAATTCTGCTTTGGATTTGTTTTCTGCCGTTTTGTTTTTTTTTTCCTTTTCAAAGGAAAACCCGTATGTATAGTTTTTTGTTTCTTTCTTTCTCTTAACCACGAAGTGTGGAAAATAAATGTTGATTTGTTGTATTAGAAGTGAGTTTTTTATTATATTCCTAAATTAATTGATTTTAGTTATTCGCCGGTTCTCAATTGAATTTACTACTTGAGTTTTTTTTCTTCACAAGTCGTTTATATACAATTAACACTTGTGAGGATTGTGATATATTAATTTTTTCGGGTCATTTATTATTATTCTGTGTGTCGGAACTCGTGTCTATTTTAAATAAAAATTTTTATGTCGGTTTTTTTTGTTTAAAGTAGTTTGCCGGTTTACTTTAAATCCTAAGGGTTACTCGAACTTGGAAGTGGCTCCGTTACAACTCGTTCGATTACCTGGCAGATTTAAAACGTTCTTTCCCCGTCTCGTGAACAAATAATTTTTTATTTTATTTTGATAAATCGTAGTTTGCCAGTTTACTTTAAATCCTAAGGGTTGCTCGAACTTGGAAGTGGCTCCGTTACAACTCGTTCGATTACCTGGCCGATTTAAAACGTTCTTTCCCCGTCTCGTGAACCCATTTTTATTTTATTTATTTTGATAAATCGTAGTTTGCCGGTTTAATTTAAATCCTAAGGGTCTCTCGAACTTGGAAGTGGCTCTGTTACAACTCGTTCGATTACCTGGCCGATTTAAAACGCTCTTTCCCGTCCCGTGAACAAATTTTGTTTTATTTTTGATAAATCGTAGTTTGCCGGTTTACTTTAAATCCTAAGGGTTGCTCGAACTTGGAAGTGGCTCCGTTACAATTCGTTCGATTACCTGGCAGATTTAAAACGTTCTTTCCCCGTCTCGTGAACCCATTTTTATTTTATTTATTTTGATAAATCGTAGCTTGCCGGTTTAATTTAAATCCTAATGGTTTCTCGAACTTGGAAGTGGCTCCGTTACAACTCGTTCGATTACCTGGCAGATTTAAATCGTAATTTTGATAACCTGACCGGCTCTGCCTGTTACGTCTGTTATAGTACCAGGTATATGGTGTAAATACCAATTTTTTTTTACCGTTATTCAAACTAAATAGACCACAGAGTATTAATAGATCAAAGTTTTGAATTCCTATTATTTTCATTATTAACCGCAATTTATTGATTGGAGAACCAAGATTTGGCTTTTCCGGATTTTTACTAGTTAGTTAAATTTAATTCAACAAGACCCCTGGAATTATCCGTAACCTCCATCTGAGGCTATCTGGAACTCTTGACGATAAGGGTCAAGGGGCCGTGGAGCAAACCACGTTAAAAATCTGGCGCCCGAGATTTGAACCGAAAATTTTGCTTCAAGGGTGTCATAGTGACGTGTTCGTGTGGCAGGAGCCACGCGAAGGAGGTAAACGCGTTACAATGGTCAACATTTTTGAAAAATTGTCAAAAATGATCAATAATGGTCAAAACTGTCAAAATTGGTCAATAATTGTCAAAAATGATCAATAATTATTAAAATTATCAAAAATTGTAAAAATTTTGAAAAAATGGTCAATAATTGCTAAATATGTTAAAAATTTTGAAAAATTGTCAAAAATGGTCAATAATTGTCAAAGACGGTCAATAATTGTCAAAATTCGTCAAACACTGTCAAAAATGGTCAAAAATTGTCAATTTTTTGAAAAATGGTGGAAAATTCACGAAAAATGGTCATTCTATTGTGCATAAGAAGCAAGCTTCTGTCGGCGGTCCGACGACCGCTCACCTTTTTTGTTTTCTTATTTCTTCACACTGTTGGTTATACCATTCTTTTTTTCTCATTTTCTTTACTTTTCTTCCTTATTACTTGCTGTGCTGCTTTCAATACGACGTTTTTTACTTATTTCCAACTATTTTCGATATCTGGTATAATAAGTGTCTGATTTTCGATGTTTTCTGTAATTTTATCTTCAGATTGTTTTGTTATTTTTTCAGTTCTTAAGTTCTCTACGTTAAAAGTGCTTGTGTTCTTTGGTGCGTTATATTTCTTTGCGTCTTTTAGTCCTCTCATTTTTGTAGTGACGGTAGTGATCCGTTTAATTATTATACTGAATTCAAATTGAAATTACTAGGAAATTTAATATGGAACGCGAATCAGACACTGAAATGAATGTCACACCGCCAAACATAAGAGGAGTAGCACAAACAGCCTCCTTATATGTTGTATATAAAAATTCGCTGTATATCTACGTCGAATTAAAACATAAGATAAAATCAATGTTATAATCTTTTCGCTTCGTAATCATCGTTGAAAAAAATGGCTTCGAAGCCAACAAACTCAGTACCCACCAAATATGCCCGTTAATTTAATTATATCTTCCTACTAGTTTATAATCATCAACGATTACCCAGTCATTCCATCATGTGGACCTAACTATACTATAATATTAAAATGAATTCGACCTAGGTATACCAAAATACATTTAAAGTAATTTGTTAACCGAACAACATTATAACAAAGAAAAGGTTTACTGTAAACAAATTCCGTAGAATTATTAGTACATTGTTTTCAAAGGAAGCACGAAAAGAAAAGAAAAATTAACAGTAAATTATAGACCAACTGCTTGACTCGCTGGTTCATCCATATCAGACACAGTGTAGTTACCGTAAATAATATTAAAAGGGAAATGTGCGATTTGCGTTTGGAGGATTTGTATGAGATATTTTGACATTTTTGGGCAACTAACGTGTCTAATGGCCGTATGCACCGTTTACACTTAAACTCGTTTAAGCATTAAACTATATAGTTTATAATTTTAAGTTGGTATGCACCATATATTCTATGGATGTTATACCAGTTTAAACGTAAACGCCCAATATTGGAGGTTTAACTTTAAACTGTTATTTTTGACACTTGGGTAACTTATGTCAATGTCTCATAAAAGGTTGGTTAGATTTGATGAGGTGACTGTTAAAAAAAAGTTGTCGATTCTAATTATTTAAATTGTTACACGTTTTATAACAACCGTCACGTCCGTAACTGTAAACGAAAGTACTCTAAACTCAAATAACGTCAAGCATTGTCACCAACGATCGTTTTTCACACAAAGATATTCGACAATAAATGATTGCTTCAAACACAATCTCAAATGTCAATAATAAAAAGTCTGTCGGCATGAAAATCGTTTGTAACGCCAATGGCATGAAACGTTCGTTACAAGGCGACATAGATAAACAAGACCGATTTTGGTTTCTGCGCAAGTCAGTTGGCAAACTTCACGTGTTTTCTTCTTATGTGAAACGGAGTCTACTACATTTTTTGAGGTTGTCAAACTTCTTTCAGGTTTAACTAAACTTCGGTCGGTGCATACCAAGAAGCACATTAACGGCGTTTAACTATTTAAATGAGTTTAGTTAAACGATTTTAGTACTATAAACGGTGCATACGGCATAAGTAGTTGGAAACGTTGAAAAAATTAATAATTAACAATATACAATAAATAAAAGCAGAATTGAAAAGAATATAATGGGCGAAATGATTTGCATACATAGAGGTTTGTATACAAGTTTAAGTACAAGAAACTTTACGTCACACTTACACCCCAATCTTACAAAGTGATAGTGTAAATTGAATCGGTTCAAATCAGTTTCTATTGACATTGTAAAATGGCACGTCAAGATCTAATCTTGCCGAATACTTCCATCAACATCTTTTCCTTAAAACAACGGTTAATATATTATTGTTAACATACAGTGCCCGTCTAAAGTCTCCCCCCCTATATATTTCATGAACCATAGAACTTAAATCAATAATTGTTTGGGTGCCTAAAATATGGTACAAATTAAACGTTTTTGATAGTATTTCGTGACGTCTTCATTCAAAATGGCGGACGACCGCCATTTTGTAAGATAATTTTAAATGGGATCATATGGCAAGTAATACCTCATTTGAATGCTCGTTCCAAGTCCTGTTCAACGCCACCATCACGATCAAACGATTTCTACTTATGCATGAATTTCATCGCAAAAATGCCAAATTGTTACATGGTATTACTTTAAATAGGTTCTTTATGAAGACCAGTCATTACAATACTGGCTTTAAGCATCAATTGAAGTACATACTGAAATACTATAGTATCACAAAAGTTAACATAACCTGTCGTTAAGATACAGAAATGAATAATAATAATACAAAAAAAAATTAATAATTAAAACTTGTTTGTTTTAATTATTAATTTTGCTCTTCACGAACGCGTTCAAGGGTCTCTGCATTCTTCACGAATCCTTTGTTTTAGATCTTCAACGGTGCCGACTGGCGTACTATAAACTTTTGTTTTCAGATAACCCCACAAAAAGAAATCGAGTGGTGTCAGATCAGGAGAACGAGTAGGCCACTCTATTGAACCCCGTCGTCCTATCCACCTACCAGGGTACTGCTCGTTTAAATATCGCCTTTCTGGTCCATAATAGTAGGGAGGAGCACCATCCTGCTGAAAAGTTATTTCCAAATCACGGAATTCATTAGGATGATCCTCAAGTATTTCAAGGATTATGGGTTGCAATAGCATTTTCTAGCATTTCCAGATATATTTCTCCGGTCATATTAGTGTTCAGAAATACAGGTCCAACAATGTAGTTTCCTAGAATCCCTGCCCACACATTTACTTTTTGAGGGAACTGGGTGTGTCCTTCATGGAAAATGTGAGGATTTGTCACTCCAGTAGGTAGGTATCACATTACCATTAAGAAAGAAGGTAGACTCGTCACTGAAACACACTGTGTTGAGATAATCGGGTTCTTGAGATATTTTCTCATCTATTTTCTCGCAAAATTCAAGTCTGCGATCTGGATCATCTTCTGTCAGTTGGTGGAGCATTTTCATTTTGTAAGGGTGAAATTTATGTTACTTTAAAATTCTTGGTACAATTTTTGGACACACCTCACAAGTATCTGCAACTTTTGAGGTGGATTGTGATGGGTTCACTACCATTTCCGCAACTATTTCAATTTGTGTATCTTCTGTGATGCTTGGCCGTCCACTTCGCTTATTGTCATTAACGTTTCCCGTCCTCTGAAATTTTTCTAATAGTTCCCTTAGGTATTTCCTTGATATTGGCCGATCTGGATGCCTGTCATTAAACATTCGTTCGGCTGCGAGCAGATTACTTCTAGTTTCACCAAGAATTAATATCGCTTCCACTTTTTCCTCTAGACTACGTCTCATTTTGAAAAAGTTGTAGTAACAAACAAAAGTAAAATAACACTTTTAAAACACGGTAATACATTCTTACAAAAAACCTCAATTTTGACAATAGTACGATGCTAATGTCAAAAATGAACAGATTAATACACCAATGACAGAGGAAACATCCAAGCGACCATGAACACATTCGTCTTTTCTAAATGAACAACTGGGTTGAAATTCATAAAATAGTTTGTTCGTGGTGGTGTCATTGAACAGGACTTGGATCGAGCATTCAAAAGAGGTATTACTTGCCATATGATCCCATTTAAAATGATTTTACAAAATGGCGGCCGTCCGAAATACTATCAAAAACGTTTCATTTGTACCATATTTCAGGCACCCAAACAATTATTGATTTAAGTTCTATGGTTCATGAAATAAAAAAGGGGGGTAACTTAGACGAGCTCTGTATATGTAAGAATATACAATAAAGACTAAGTTTATTTTCCCATTTTCGTACTTCTTCCTCGATGCCCCTTTTTGGGATACGACAAAATGGTTCGGGCCCGATAAAAGGAGTACAAGTTCATTCTTTTGCAAGACCATCAATTTCATTTCCTTCAAGTGCTGGCACCCATAATGAAGCTACTTTGTTGTGTCTAGCCAGTTGCTTAAGTTATTGTTTGCAGTTTCAGACTGTTTTAAACTCATAGGTCGTACACTTTAAGACAGCCTGACTATCAGACGCAATTAAGATTCTGGTTGAGTTAAGTCGTTTTTTAAGCAGTCTTGAACGCAAATATCTATTGCTAATAGTTTCACTTGGAATATTGTTGGAGTATTTCCCTGGGCTCTTGATATCCTATTATTAGGAACTGTTACCCCTATTCCTACTCCTTCGATTGTTTTTGACCCATCATAACTAGAGCCGTTTCGTTTTGTGTTAGCTCACGCTCGTTGATAAAATCTAACGTGAGTAAAGACCGTGGACAACTTTATCCTTAGTATCCCGTTAGATCACCGGGTTTCAAAAATTTAGCCTGAGTTGGCCTATAGGCTGCTCTGGGGAACGACCACATTGCACTCGTGATTCCCATGGAAGTGACTTGTTACACTTTTAGCCATTTATTGTTTGTTTTGTTCCACCAGAGCAGCATAGATAATAATTGGTCTGACAACCAGTAGATCATTTTCGGTTTTAGACCCTACGTTTTTCACCAGAATCCTGCGGCTCGTCCAGCAAGTCCTTGTTGTTTTATAGATGATCTTAGGTACTTAACCTCTTCTGAGAAACAGAAGATTATTCCATTCCTGTTCGGAGGCTCTATTTTTAATCCCCTCCTATTAATGAATGAAAAAATTTAATTTACTCGTATTAATGAATGAAACAAGTGCTGAATGCCCTACCTTCGAACACCAAGTGGTTATAAGGTTTAAGGCACGTTGCATGCAATTGATAATAATACCGTCGTGTTTACCGTTAACCACTGTAACTAAATCATCAGCATAGCCCAGAGCACGTAATCCTTCTCATTTGAGCTTCGCCAACGGAGGTGGTAGTTAGATAGATACACAATTGCTTTTGGTACGGCTACTGAAATATCAGGGCTATTTATTTTTGTAAATATAATTTTTGTTGAAAATTAAGTTACCCTTACATATAAATTACGTTTGTTTGCAACAAGAATCACCAAATCAATTGCGTTGGATCAATTTTAAGCACTAATCACATTCTCAGCAATCAAAAATTATATTAGTTTTGGAAAATGAATAGGTTGAAGTACATTATTTTCGAATTTAGCCTATAGAAAGTCAATTGAATTAAAGAATAATGGGGTGGAAGATGTAACAGCTTCTATGCTTAGTCGTTTTGACCATATTAAACTACAATTTCTACTACAATTTAGCATTTCCCACGAGTGCAGAAGTTTGTGACACGAGTCTTAAGGCCCGAGCTCGGAACTTGTATTGTTAGAAGCAAAAACTCCAAGAATAAGATAATAAAAATCTATCAACTAATTTTCATCAATTTCTACGCTACTGCATTCAGTCTTTATGGATTATTCCATTTAGTTGCAAACATGGATAAATAATTTTATAAATGATTCACGTTAAACGCTTCTGATTTGTCTAATAATTTTTATTATATTTTTTGCAGCTTATGTAAGTCTTATACCAGGAATTGTGTATGAGAAATATTTGTTATAAAATCAGCTATCTATTGTAGAGAATTAATTACAGAAATGTTTCAGAAAACCAGTTTCCATCATCATCACAACATGATTTTCAAGATTTCCACTACACATTTCTCCCATTTGAAAACTTGGCAGCTTACTCACTGGAACAGAGTCTTTTGAAAACAATCTCACGGAAAGCTCTAAATTTCTATGACGTGCTTATTTCAAAAATTTCGTTTGAAGTTTTATTCATTTCGCCTTTCATGTTTCTGTAAAGAATCCCGTTAGATTTCCGCTAAATGAACACATGAGTGTAGCATGCGACTATACATGCATATTTACAACGTAACAATTAAAAATTTTCGACGCGGGTGAACAATTTTAAAAGTTTGCAGAATATAGTTCAATAATATATGTGCTCTTGTTCAACAAAATAGACTTGTTTTATATCATAGAAAAATTCCAGAATCAAATTATTGTAAGAACAGTCGTGAGGACAATATTTTTAGATCTTTAGACGATAGTTATTACACGCTTTATATTAGACGTCAAAAAATAATAGTTTAATACTATTATAACGCTTTACAAAATTAGAAATAGTTATTTATGTATTTAGAGCGTAAAGTAACAGATTGCCGCTTGAGAAAGAATGTTTCCGCGTGACGCGGAGCGGAGCGCGGCGATCTTTCAAAAGCGGCAATTTTACTTTACGCTCGAAAAACACACATAATTTTTTCTACAGTCGCCCTTTTAATAATTAAAACAGTTTTTTATATTATCTTAGGTTATAATAGGAGTGCTAGAATAATCTTCATTCTCGCTATTCATCATGATTAACCTTAAAAAGATCTACTGACTAGGGATTTAAAAAAATAATCGATTATTATATAAATCGATTAATATTTTTTTAAATCGATTTTTAGTTATCGATTTTTACAGTAATATTAATCGATTTTTAGTAAATCGATTTTATAAATTACGTGTTTGACCATTTTGACTGTTTTTCAAAATCAGTGACCATTTTTCAAAATGATGACAATTTTTAACCACTTTTGACAATAATTGTCCATTATTAACAGTTTTTAACAATAATTGACAATTTTTAACCATTTTTTACAGTTTTTCAAAATTTCAGACCATTTTTCAAAATTATTGACCATTTTTGATAATTATTGGCAATTGTTGACAATTATGAACCATTTTCTCAAATTTTTGACCATTTTTGACAATTATTGACCATTTTTGACCATATTTCAAATTTTTTGACAATTTTTCAAAAACTTCAACAATTTTTGACAATTTTTGAAAATGTTTGACCATTTTTGATAGTTTTTGACAATTATTGGCCATTTTTGACAATTTTTCAAAAATTTCAACAATTTTTCACTCGATCTTCGAGCTCGTGGAATTATTATCAACAAGCTTTCATGGAAATTATCGGTAATTTTTAAGCACAAGCGGTATTTAGGGAGAATATTTCTCGAATAAAAATGCAAATTACTGTATATCTCCACTATATCGAATTTGTAAAAAATAACATAAATTGTCACTATTCACACACACTATTCTTACTTTTTTCCGTGTTTTTGGGTACACTTTTAATGTCATTTTTGTCAATTTCCCCTTCTACTATATCTTCGAATCGATTCATGATCTCTAAGAAACTCTCCTTTGACGTTTCACGTTTATTATTTTAACGTTGTCTTATAATGGTTGTCACGGCAACGTGGGATTATCGCTGGGTTGTCATGGCAACGTGGAATTATCGTTAGGTTGTCATGGCAACGTGGAATATCCGCTGAATTTCCATTTATTAATGTAGCATTCGTGGCATTGATACAACATGTATGAGTGAAATATTCAAGAATGGACCACAGCTTCTTTGTACATATCTAAATATTATTCAATATATTCCTTATGTCTTATGTTACTGAGGTAATTGAAATAATCTGGCATCATCTTTTAATAGTAGGGGATCCCAAGCGGGGATATCGGGATTTACTAAAGAACGGCAGATTAACATACAGGGGGTACCTTGTACCAGGTTGAGTACCACAGATTAGTGAAAAAAAGTTGAACATCACAAATTCTCGACCGCGTCAGATTAAGGTAGGGCGAGTTAATTACATGCTAAAACTGATAATATGAAATCAAGCATTTGACATGACAAAGGTCATAACCTAATTTTTTTCATGCGGGTTCAGATGGTTCAAGAAGCCGCATACGTTAAGTTACTAAAACGGCTGGTACCTCTAAATAGGTATTAATTTTACTATATATTCCACTAATATGACAATTTTCGAGTGACGTAAAGAAGTGGGAGGGTTACGAACTTGTAAAAAAACGTCATCTTGACATTCTCGAACGTGGCTAATTTTTTTTATTTTGAAGGAAATAATTCAAGGATAACGGAAAATATATAATCTGACGATTTCCACAAGTAACAAAAAGCGTCACCTTCAAAGAGCGCTAGCTTTCCTAGGAGGAACTTTTGGATAAAGGAAAATTAGATAAGATGGACGTAAAATCACATCTAGTATCTATAGTTTGGGTTTAACAGTAGAGTTTCTGGACAAACTGCATACTTAATGTTGTGTTGAAATGTATAAGTATGAGTATAAATAGTATAATAATGGTATTTGTGCCTATTTTCAAAAAAAAATCTTTAAAATCTTCCGTTATCCCCATCTTATTCTGTACCTTTTACAAAAAGACATTCTTGTTTCCAAGTTATATTCATTAATTCATAACCACAGATTTTTTGTGGTTAAAGCACTTAGCAACAAATTATGTACAAAATTTAAACTTTTACTCATGTTTTTAATACTGGTATCGGAATTTTCTTGCACGGTTAAACATGCAGGTTGGACTTTTTCTTGCAAATCAGCCTTGCGGTTGGTTACTTTTTCATAAGCCACACTTCCTGTTCTATTAAGTATTCCTTTTACATTAACAAAAAATGCATTTTGCATCTGAATATCGTATCTAAGAAAACATTTTTCAATGTTTTCTTTAATACTTTATAATTGCATCTACCAATTCTTGGATTTAATTACTAATTTTTCAAAAATTGAATTGATGAGGTAAGATGATATAGAACAAATGAAATTGTTTTAGGTCATCTTCACTAATTATTCAATTAATAATAATCACCCAATAATATAATGTATACTATAGCATTGTTTGATAATATAGAGAAAGTTGGTCAAATGCCGTAGAATTCTCATTTGAGTGTTCAAGGAAGTGGCGGTGTCTAGCGGAAACTAAACGAAGTTCGGAGATCTTCAAATTTTTCATCATGAATCGAAATACGGTGGCAAGAGAAATACAAACAGACAAGTTACATTGGAAATGATGTTGCCAAAAAAATGAAATAGAAAAAACAAGTTTATTTCAGAAATGGAGATTGGTGCAAGTAAAAATATTGTTGAATTTTATAAAGGTGAAGATGGAGTGCGAAATGTCTGATCCATAATTTATACAGGTTATTACTATTTAACTTGAAAACCACCTAAACCGTTGAGTGATAAATATCACTCAAGGCCTAAACTAAACAATCTCAATAAAAAATATTTTTTTGTGGTAAAAGTATTGTCGTTTGCCATAAACAATATGAATCACAACATATTAGAAATGACTGGTTAGGAAGAATTGACATTTTTTATTGTTTTTTAGGATTTCTATTGTAAGATGCTTTGGAGGTTGTCCAACCATTAAAGAAAGTGTTACAATATTAATATATTTGTATTCCTATCAATTATTCCAATATACAGAGTGGAGAGTCTAACTGGATCAAATTCTGTAACTTGATAAATAAAGGTTTATCGCAAAATTCCTAAACACGTAGTTTCATTTTCAATGGGGCATATTACAAAGAGAATTGTTTATCTTTTTAATTATCTAGGGGTTTGCAGACACCCCCAACTTTTTTTTTAAATGGAAGAGTAGGTCGATTAATTTTTTATTTGAAAACTTTTTCAATTGCGTATACAATTCCATTTTTGTTACTTTTTATAAGCAGTGTGGGAAAAAATGAAATAAGGAGATATTTACTGAAATTACTTTAATGTATAGGTACATTTTTTCTTACTTGATAAGCCCAATAAAAAACCTGCTCGATAGATTTTCGGTCAATTTGAACTGAATGTGATTGATTTGTTAGAACTTGTTTGCATTTCAACGTGTAAATTAAAAACGAAAAATAAGAAAATGCCCTATTTAACCGAGACGCATCGTATCGAAATTTTAATTATGATCGGATATGGGGACAGAAGTCGAACACAGGCTGAAGTCGCTCGTTTCTTTAGTGAAGTTCATCCAGAATTACCTTCAATTAATCGGAATACGATTAGCAAAATTGAAACTCGATATCAGGAGTTGGGCCACGTAATGGATGCTCATCGACAAAAGCTTTTAAAAGTCGTCGAAGAAGCCCAGTTGAACATATTGTTGGAAGTTGAAGAAAATCCTATTACTCCAGCTAGGCAAATAGCTCGCGTTCATGGTGTTAGTCACACAAGCGTTTTAAAAATTCTTAAAGAAGCCAAAAAGCACCCGTATAAGATTCAAAACCTGCAGAGGCTTAACGAAGATGATCCTGATCGTAGACTCGAATTTTGCGAACTAATTATGGCTTCTATCGATGGTGGACAAATTGCTTTGGAATGGGTGCTGTTTTCTGATGAGGCTACGTTTACATTACATGGGCACGTCAATCGACAGAACTGCCGTTATTGTGCTGACAAAAATCCCCGTTGGATGCGTGAATGCCATATCCAAAGGCCTCAAATAAAAACGTCTGGGCTGGAATTATTGGGGATCGCATAGTAGGTCCTTTTTTTTCAAAGAAAACGTAACCGGCGAAACCTACCTTAATATGCTCCAAAAAGAACTGATTCGTACTTTAGTAAATTTATTCCCCAATAATTTGGATCCCAACTTATTTGACCAACGGTTGTGGTTTCAACAGGATGGGGCACCACCACATTTTGTTCAAAATGTACGGACCTATCTTAACGAAGTGTTTCCAAATAGGTGGATTGGAAGAAGGGGCCCAATTGAGTGGCCAGCAAGATCACCCGAACTTACTCCTTTAGATTTTTTTTTATGGGGATATCTAAAGAGCAAGGTTTATGCCACTAAACCTAACGACATCGCCGAGCTTCAACAAAGAATCAGGGACGAAATTAGGCAAGTAACGCCGGAAGTGTTACAAAATGTTCGGAATGCTGTTTATAATCGATTAGGATATTGTCAGCAACAAGGTGGAGAGCACTTTGAACATTTATTGCATTAAAGTAATTTCAGTAAATATTTCCTTATTTCATTTTTTTCCGACACTTTGCTTATAAAAAGTAACAAAAAAAATGGAATTGTATTTGCAATTGAAAAAGCTTTCAAATAAAAAATTAATCGACCTACCCTTCCACTTTGAAAAAAAAGTTGGGGGTGTCTGCAACCCCCCAGATAATTAAAAAGATAAACAAATCTCTTTGTAATATGCCCCATTGTAAATAAAAATTGACGTGTTTTAGGAATTTTGCGATAAATCTTTATTTATCAAGTTACAGAATTTGTTCCAGTTAGACTTTCCACTCTGTATAATTACCGTGGCCTTCACACTGTTTATTATTACTTTGAAACTAAATACTTGTAAAAAGCATGCATTAATTTTTACGTATATGGTACCTAAATTTTCATCTAGTTTACTTTTTTTGAGACAATCGTACAAAAAAATGTTATCAAAAAATTAATTATTTAATGAATATAATAATAGCCATTGCTGCTCTACAAGTAGGAACTAAAATTTATAATTAATATTATAAAGGTGGTGGTGAGTCATAGAGAGATATTAAGGTTGGAATGATTTTGAGAAAGTCATCAAATTCCACTTCATTTTTAAGGCATGTTTATGAATTTTTTTTGATTTTTTCCTCATTATTTCCAAAAATATTCATTAAAACGTGTGTGAAATTTGTCGACTTGTAGTTTTTCTAAAAAAAGACAAAACTTGTAGATATTGGATGATGGGTTTAAGCACTTTAGGCGTTATATTTCCAAAAAAGAAAAAAATCGAGTCGAGATGGCGAGTAGGTATTGGAATAAAAAAAAATTACACGCTCAAACCATACTATAAGGATAGGAGTTTGGGAAATATTGGGGTTGAGGTGATTTTAAGTAAGTCATCAAATTCTACATCACTTTAAAGGTATGTTCACCAATTTTCATATTTATAATAATTTGATCCCATTATGTAAGTTTTAGAGAACGCTTCAAACATGTGGAAATAATTTTAGTTTTATCCTTGATTGATGTTGTGTTCACTTCTAAAGTTGATTTGATTTCGAATCAGAAATAAAACCGTTAGAGATGTTTTACAACAATAAAATTGATATAGCAATGTTGTATAGAGTGTGTTAGAATTCGAAAAAGATTGTTTCCAAATAGAAACGGGTGTTAACATTTTTTTTTAAATATATTCAAGTAAAACAAACGTGTATATCAATACAAATTCATTAACGTTTTTTCTAGAATCGACTATTTAATTTTCACCGTAAAAATAAACACATCAAAAGTTGCTTAAAGCCCCGGAAAGATTTTTAAAGAGACAAACATTTGGCGTTTGACCGTTTGACACGGAGCAATACAACCTGCCATGTAATCCAAGACGAGAGTTGTCTTGATCGAAGGCATGCGCAGTTGAGAACCAGCTGAGTTACTTTTCAGTTAAAGTACGACCAGAGATCTGAGAAGGTCGTAAATCAATATAAGCCGACGACCCCCATTATTAGCTATTGTTCGAAATATAGATAAGCAATCAAAGTGTGTGTGTCTCTTAAAAGATTCCCAGGTCCAGATTAAAAAATCTCATGAAATAGTTTGGAATTTTAATAATAGTTGGCTCTCCATTATTTTCTCAGACTTCTTCCTTATCACTGTACCCAATTGAACATTTATGGCATCAGTTGAAGTCAGCAGTTTGAAGAAATAATACTTCTCCAGCCTTAAGTTCAAGTGTGGTAGCTCTTATACAAACAGAAACTGCAAACATTGCTGATAGCAGATGGGCCAAGTGTGTTTCCCATATTAAAAGGGTGGAAAACTCATATATCGTCGCTGCTGTGGAAAAACCTCCTACGTGCAAGTTTCATGAAAACAATGTTTAGCTGCCACCTAACGTAAATTTAGGGTATCTAACTTGTAGCAAAATATCCCATGTGTTAATTTAATTCGCTAGTTTTAATTCTTATAATAAGAAACCTCAAAAGTCGGTACATCTGAGGTTGGAGTTTTGTTTCTTGTTTAACCCGACTTTCTGCTAGAAGTTTAGAAACTATTCAGAAGTTTTTTCAATTTTTTACATTATAAGTGACTAATAAAGATAAGGTAAGTTAACTTGCACTGATTTTATGAAATGACTGTACAGTCGTAATGCAGCGCCAAAGAAACCAATCGATCACAATCATATTGACCTAAAGCGATTCCATCAACTTCTTAAGATGCTTTCGCGAGGTAAAATGCTTGTTCAGGCCGCCTTAAAAGAAGATATTAACGCTCTTGGAAATAATGAATCCAAGCAAATACCTTCCATAGTCGAATCTCCTAATGTGATCGAACATGATCAGCTTTAGTATGACGAAAATCTTGATGCAGAAGTAAATTGTTCCTTATCTGGTATAGTATCATTCGCCGAACGATATTATTTTAAGTCAACCCACAAATGAAAGGCGCGATTATATGATAAGTAGTACTGATAACACTTTACTACCAATTTGTACTACAGAAAAAGAAATTAAAGTAGTGGAAATAATGGAGAAGGAAGGAACGAGTCACCAGGAATCAAACCAAATATTGAAAACGGAGATAAAAGAAGAAAATTATACTGCAGATATTCAACTATTAGACTTAATAGAAAGCGAGTTCATGGAAGCAGGAACTACTGTTCCTTTACAAGAAAATAATTGCAACATTGAAAAAGGTGTTTTGGAGACCACTAACGAAAATAATAGCAATAGGAGGGATTTGAACAGTTCAGAAGAGCATCCATCCAGCACAACGGACTAGCCAGTCTTTCGAATAAGCAAGAACAGAGTAAAAGCTAAAAAGAAGCGAGTTTTAGGTCAATCCTATATAGGAAAAAAAAAGTTCGAAGATGGAAAAATCGCCCAGAATTGCAAAAAATCAGTTAAGCAGCGTTACGACCATATGAATACAACTAAAAGGACCAGTAGAACTTTTATGTGTAAGATGATATCTTGTAACATGTCTATCGACCTGTTTCGATTTTACAGAATAAATCCTTTTAATTAGCGCTCGTCGTCACTAGCCACTTCCAATTATAGTTCTGTGATCCCAAACTCTTCTACCCCGAACGTAAGACAATTGACGTTTGCCAACGGACGCTTGCATTTTTTGCACACCGCCACGTTAAACACCCCTTTTGTTAACAACCACCGAAGGCGACACATCTTCCGCTATCTTTCATATCTCAAGTACCTATCTTATGAATTTTGCTGTGGTAAGCACAGCCCCTAGGCGAGAATATAAGCCAAGAATATAACCCTAGGCGAGAATATAAGCCAAGAATATAACCCTGGGCGAGAATATAAGCCAAGAATATAACCCTAGGCGAGAATAATTTAACCGGAGAATATAACCCCAAGAATATAGCCAAGGATACAGCCCTAGCTCAAACTACCGCCCTAGAACAGAACTCATCAGTCCGGATCAAGACCTGACTTCTTCTCCAGGAAACCACTTCATCTAAGCTAAGTACCTATAAAAGTACAAATTCCTTTAGTAAATTCCGTTGTTCATTTCCTGTGGCAGAATAAATTGTAAATTTGTTTTTAATTCTTTTTTTTATTAAAATCCTCAACTATAAAAGTTGAGGGAGATACCGCCCGGGGTCACTTTTCTTTATTAACTTTTATCTAAATTCTACAAGGCGTTTCTACCTTTTCCGCCTTAGTTTTCTTAGTATTTTTATCGTTAAAAAGGTAGTGGCGCCCTCAATTTTTACAACCCTTCTGTTATCCCTGTGTGACATAAACTTGGGGTCGAATCACCCTTGAGAGGAGTCTCTAGCCGGAGCCCTTCGAGCTGGTGCCCTGTGAGGTACAACTTATACCGTTACAATCTGATGACGAAGAAATCTAATTATTGAAAATTTTTGGAATTTTCCTACTTAGTCTGAGAAGAAAGCATTTGTAATGGGTTTAGTAATTACTAGAGAAATTCGAAGAAAGAGAAAAACAGCAGAAGATAATTCACAAGTATGTAGAAAAAACGAAGGTCACAATATATTCCTACCCAGGTCTAATGGGAAGAGAGTCAAAGTGCGTAGACTGTTTTTATCAACACCCTGAATTTAGGAGCAGATACATTTAAAAGATGTTGTAAACTTAGTGAGCTTGAGGAAAATTCAGAAAGTGGTGCGAATAACACTAACGAGAAGCAACAACAAACAAAAAAACGCAGAACTGAGGGAATGAAAAAGAAAACACATGAATAGATAAAGGAAAATGTCAAATGACTAAAGTTACTTCTAACAGTTCCAAGCCACTACTGTAGAAGCAATAGTTCGTGCACATATATGTGGAATCTACAATTAGTTCTCTTTCCCACATACACAACGTGTTTGAAGAGTGGTGCAGGCAAAAATCAGTAAAGAGTGTTTCAAGAACCTTCTTTTTGGATGTTCTAAAAGAGCAAAATATTAAAATACACCACCCTCGCATAGACCAATGCGATATCTGATATGGACATGAAGTGAAATTGATCAATCCAGATGTGTACCAGAAACACATTGAGATGAAAAATGAAACAAGGGAGGCTAAAAACGCGGCCAAGAATGAAATTGATGAGAATCCCCTAGTACTGACAATGGACCTTCAAAGTGTTTTAATATGCCCAAAAACTGAGGCTTCTGCAATGTATTATAAACAGAAGTTACAGCTCCATAACTTTACTATTTTTGTTCTTAATTATAAAGATGTGACCTTATACGTATGGCATGAATCAAATGGTGGCGTAACAGCGAATGGGTTCACTAGTTGTGTTATAGATTTTATTACATCTCAAGCTGATAAATTCCGGATGGTTACAATTATATCCGATGGATGTAATTATCAAAATAGGAATAAAGTATTAGTAACTTGTCCAGTGAGAAAAACTTGATTGATTCGACAGCTATATCTTGAGAGAGGGGCACACAATGATGGAGTGTGACAGCGTTCATGCTACACTGGAAAAATACTTTGTTCCTCCCATAAACTCCCCAAGTGATTACATAGCACATATGAGGAGCGCTCGTCCAAAACATCCCTATAACATTAAAGTGTTGGATTACTCCTTCTTCTATAACTTTATTTAATTTAATTTAATGACTAATATTAAATCATTGCGACCTGGAAAAAAATCTCAGGGCTTTGGAATATCGTCCGGATGGGAGTATTTTTTTCAAACTACGACATACTGAGGACTATAGTATGTTACCAGATAGAAGAATAAACACAAATAAAGCACAAAAACCATCCCAGCTGTATAAAAAACCTATGTATGTATGTAAATTGGGGTGACATTCTCTGAGACCTACAATATCTATTGTGCCCCCTTACTTCTACTTAGTTCCTGAGGAAAGTCTCAGAGACTAGTAGCTCCTTTAGTCCTATTTCCCGGAGGAATTTTAGGATATCTGCAGGCTTTAGCTTAGGTAAACGTCCCTCTTCTATCCAGTAATCTCGAAGGTGTTGTGCCCTAGGATTCTGAATTGCCGTGCAGTTCGCAAGTATGTGGATGGAGGTTTCTTCTTCCATACCACAGAATCTACATTCTTCTTCCTCCACTATTTTGAGCTTTTTCAGGTGCCCATTCAGGCGACATTGTCTCGTAAAGATGCCTGTTAAAACTCTTAGTGCAGTTTTACTTTGACTTATGCATTCATTTGATCTCAACAGGTTGTAGTCACCCAAAAGAATCTTTGATTGCCTAAGTCCTACTAGATCTTTCCAATGGTCAGATCTTCTCTTTTCTTCGGCTTTGCCTATTTCTTCCAATATTACATTGGAGCTGATACCGCAAAAGGGTTCCGGCCCCCAAAAGGGTGTTCCAGTCCCCCTCTTTGCTAGTTCATCTGCTATTTCATTTCCTTCTATCCCAGTGTGTCCTGGAATCCACAGTAAGGTGACTATATTGTTCTCGCCTAGTTCATTTAGTTTTCCTAGGCATTCCCACACCATTTTGGAACTGATAACACAAGAGCTCTAGTGCTTTAATGGCTGCTTGACTATCCGACATTATGATAATCCTTTGACTTCTATATCCTTTATCAATATTGAACTGGGCACACTTTCTTATGGCGTGAATTTCCGCTTGAAAGATTCTCGGGGTTTTTCCCAAGCTTTCAGAGTGTTTGGTTCCTGGCCCGTACACTCCTATCCCAGTTCCATCTATTGCTTTTGAGCCATCCGTGTACCATTGAATGGCATTCTTTCCAAGTCTGGTAATGGTATTTGGATCCCATTCCTTCTTGTTGCTTAATTCCGTAACGAATTTCTTTGAAAATTTATACTTTTTCATCATACCATCTTGTGGCATGTCCCAGGTTTTTTGATTTCTAAGAAGTAAGGAGGTGGTTTTTTTTAATGATTCCCTCTCTACTTAGTCTGTATCTTGTTCTTTCTGCAACACTTTCCACCACCATATGTAGTGGTGTGAGGTTGAGAATCACTTCCATGGCTGCCGTTGGGCATGTTCTCATTGCTCCTGTAATGCACATACAGGCTAGTCTCTGAATTTTTGAGAGGTTTTCTCTCGTTGTCAATAGGCTAGTTCTACTACTCCACGCAATGGCTCCATAAGTGATAATTGGTCTCAATATGACAGTGTACATCCAGCTCAGGATTTTTGTGTTGCACCCCCCAATTTCTCCCTACCTATTTCCATAAATGAATCAAAATGGAAATGTCTTCAAGATTTAAAGATAATCATCGAGAAAGATCATATCCCATATCACTCTGATAAAAAGATTAAAACCAAAAACTAAATATTAAAACTGTTCTTATTAAGTATTCTGCAATATTGTAGTTTTGATGTTCTTTTGTAGCTAGATGGGCAAAAATCACCTATGTGTTTCATGTTTAAAAACCGTAAAAGCTGCTATGTGTTCACTGTATCCTGAAATAGTATTTTGATAAAAAATCGCAAACCGCCGCTTTATTAATTTCTTCATTATATACTCAGATATATTTAAATGTAATAACAAAATTTAATAACGAAGTGCTGTTTTTATTCCCCTTGAAATATATTGTTTTTTTGCTCTCCTGTAAAATTTACATTTTAGCACATAGAATATTTTCCCACGGCAGCGACGATATGCCAAAAATTCCCAAAGAAAAGTTTATTATCAATTTGGATGAAGATAGTGAAAGTGAAACTGATCTTCGTGAGTAATTTTGTTTATAAATACCTTCAGCTTATATACATATACTTATTTGCAAATAACAGCAACTTCACGAGTGTGTGTGTGTGTGTGTGTGTGTATATTAAATTTAATTCTAAACAACTTAAGCATTATAAACCTTCTGAACTATAATCGCATTCATTATCGTGATGTTTATAAATGTTTTTGTGTTATATATCATATATATTATATATACATACACAATTCTCAAGCGAGCCAATATCATCATCATATAACAAAATTTAACGGCTAGGGCAGGAACAACTCTATGTAGAATCGACCGTCTGGTGATAACTCAAGTGGTTGGTGATTTATGACCTTCTTATATTTCTGGTCGTACTATATCAACCTACTAAATGTCCCCAAAAAATGATTTCTAATCTTTATCAGCAGATTGTGGTGACTGACGTTTGATTACGCGTTTCTGACTCGATGTGTTTTCAGATATCTTTTCACAAATGGTTTTATGTTTGTTGTGAAATTTTGAGTTATATTTCTACTCTGAGTTGTGTCTACACCATTATTGGCAGCAATGGCAAAATAATTGCATGGTGTCAAACAACATTCATCGTTTGAAATATATTGACCATAGAAAGCTTACCGGAGTTTCTTGCAAATTGATTTTTGCATGATTAAAAAATAAAAAAAAACCATGGTCAGCCTTATTGACTTCTTCTGCAAAGTTGAACATATTCATGAAATACAAATATTGTTTCAACGCGATAATACAAAAGAGCACCAATGTATGTAAAAAAGATTCCCTGTTACTATATTTATTTTTCAAACCGTCACAAATAAAGAAGACTTTTTTGTCTATGACATACAACAATAACAAAGACAATATAAATTTGAGAAGTGAAGTATACAGCTGGGAACAGAATATAAATAAATTTATGTCGCTGTTAATAATGTTTGTGGTGACATTTAGGAAACAGATGTGCTCGACACCAAAAGAAAAAAAAACCATTACATACTTCAAGTTTCTTGAAATAAACGTTTCATTAATTTTGTAAAATTTTCATTTAGCTAGACCAGTTATCAGATTACCTACCTTGTATAATTTGGATTGCAATATTCACCATAAATGTAACCAATAGTTATTATAAATTTTACATAGTTTATAACTTCAATAAAGTTGTATAATTATACAGTGTGGAAACCACTTATGGAACAAAATTCTTTGTCATTATTTTCGAAAATTATAAAAAATGCCGAGACACGTCAACTTTTGAATTGAGTTGTGCGTTATGTAAACGTAAATTTAAATGTACAGGGTGATTCACGCAAGTATGCCATAGTCGGTGTTTTTTTTTAATGAAACACCCTGTATATTTGCATATTTTTGAAATCCCCTTAATGAACCGATTTCAACAAACTAAATAATGTATGGTCAATTATGAATTATACAGGGTGAAATTTTAAAATTAATAATTTATTACACTTGAAATATTGGTACTTTTTTAAATTAGCTAAATATGGATTTATCAAAAATCTAAACTAACTAATTATTAGACGTATTTGTATATTAAACAAAACCTGCTACGCCCATGAATTTTATCATAAATATCTAAAAATTGCCTAAAAACGCCAATAATTAGACAAAATCGGTAAATAATGTGGAATGTTTTCTATTCTGTCATTTGTTGATGTGTTGACAGTTTATACTGAAAAAGTAAAATCTTTGTCAAACACTCTTTCCTTGTCGACATAAAAATGAAATATTTAACTGAGACTCACCGAATTGAGATTATAATGATGATCGGTCACGGGGATAACTGCAGAAGTCAAGTTGAAGTGGCAAACTTATTTAATCACAGGTATCCCGAATTGCCTAATATTTCACAAAGTACTGTGTCTAAAATTCATGCCCAATTCAGAGAATTTGGACATGTCAAACCATTGAAAAGAAAACCACACTTCGTTGAAGATGATGTGAAAGTGGATATTTTGTTAAGTGTCGAAGAGAATCCAACTTCAAGTACACGTCAAATTGCCCGTGAAAATAATGTTAGTCATACAACTGTTCTAAGATGTCTTCATAAAGAAAAACTTCATCCCTACAAATTAACTTTTGTGTTGATATCTCGTCAGTTCTTTGACGCTTCAGCTACATCAAATGTTCTAAGACCATTAGATACTCTACACAACAATTCATTACGATTAATATTAGCGGCATATCGTAGAACCTCCACAAATAGTTTAAATTTTGAAGCAGGAGAAGCTCCACTCAAATACAGACGACAGTATCTTAGTCTTGCATATGCAGCTAGAGTACAAGCCAATCCCAACTCTCTCATTTACCACACCACTTTTGGCAAAATTTCTTCATTTCACTCACAACACAGTACCACAATATATGAAAGAATACTCCAATATTTACAATCTACTAGCAACGACATTTTTCCATCTGTAATTAACTGGTCTTCAATTTTCCAACCAGCTCCTCCCTGACTGATCAGTCCTCCATCTGTGAACACATCTCTTTCACAATACAGAAAACAAAATACCAGCCCTCAAATCTTCTCAAAACTCTTCTCACAATCTCTGCTCAACTTCCAAGGTTACACTGAGATATATTTACTGACGTGTCTAAAACTATGGAAGGAGTGGCAGCAGCTGTGGTCGCACCCAGTGAAATAAAAACAATCAAACTACCAGATAGTACAAGCATTCTCTAAGGCGAGCTTCACGCAATTATAGAGGCAACAAAACTTATGCGTAATAGCCGCTGTAGCTTTACTAACCAAGACATACTCAAAAAATCCAATTGCTTTATACATCAAACACGAGCTACTCAACTTAAGTCATCTTAACAAAGAGATTGCTTTCCTAAGGGACCCATCTCATACGGGAATAAAAGGGAACGAAACCAACCGATCAGTCCACATACCACACGACTGCATCAGATTTAAAACCTTAATTTCGTTACCAAATACTTAACAATTGGAATACTGAACGAAAACAAAAAACATCCAAACTCCAACAAGTAAAACCTAACATAGGAAGGAAGATATAATTGGAGAAAACTGCAACGCTCAAAACATTATTTCCTTCCTGAAACTTATAGACATTTTTCACAAACTGTAACAAACTTCTTATTGAAATAATTTGTATGTATTTGTAAACTCCCCCGATAATTACTTTAGAGGTAGAAGCGGTTATTGTAAAAAAATATCTTAAAATTTGTTTTTTAAACTCGGCTAACTCAAATAATCTTTCAGTGTCTATTATGAATTTGATTAAATTTTTCCTGGCATGAGTCGACTCTTCATAGGGCTCTCTTCAAGAACAACGAAGCAGCAGAGATGCACCCTGGTGGAATAAACATCTGTCAGAACTAAGATCTCAAACCCGATACCTTTTTAATAGAGCAAAACTCACCGGAAACTGGCAGAGATACACCGAGGTGAGAAGCACCTACTATAAGGAAATTAGAAAAGCTAAAAGAAATAGCTTCAGAAAATTCTGTGAAGATATAAACACCTGCTGCGGCAAGACTCTACAAAGTCATGGCAAAAAGTAGGGTCAACACAGATATGGGTTTGGGGAATTCAGACGGTAAATACACCGAAAATGAGGAGGAAAGAGTGAGACTCTTACTAGAAACTCATTTTCCTTCCAAATAGGGGAGATAATCCTCTCGAAGGTCATAACAGACCTTCGAGAGAAAGTACTACAATGGCTAAGCACATTTGTAGTAACGAAAGGTTAAAATGGGCTATGAACACCCTTTCACCTTTCAAGGCACCGGGAGCCGATAAAATTTTCCCAGCATTGCTCCAGCAAGGACAAGACGAAATTCTACAGCATTAGAACTGGGTTATATACTAGAAGTATGGAGAAGGGCAATAGTAACCTTCATTCCAAAAGCTGGAAAAAGGGACACAACAAACCCCAAATCCTTCAGACCAATTAGCCTATCATCGTTTGTGCTCAAAACGATGGAAAAAGCTATTGACAATTATATTAGAGCGGAAATCCTAGAGAGGCTACCTCTCCACCCGCATCAACATGCTTACCGGGCAGGCAGATCTACGGAGACTGCACTGATACAACTGACGGAGGATATCCGAGGTGCTCTAGACAACCAAGAAGCCGTAGTAAGCGCCTTTTTGGATATTGAAGGAGCTTTTGACAATACTCCTCATGAGGCTGTCAAAAGAGCATTAAATAGAAGAGGTGTAGACAGCACAACATCCAAATGGATGTTGAAACTGCTCACCACTAGAGTAGCAGAGACGAGGACGAGCAAAGACATTTTCTCCATCTATACAACCAGAAGATGTCCACAGGGAGGAGTAGCATCCCCATTAATGTGGAGCCTGACGGTTGACGAACTCCTGCGTTGTTTGACTGACCTCGGAATATCCTGCCACGGATATGTCGATGATATTGTCATAACAGCCAGGGGAAAATTCGAAAATACCATGACATCGTACAAAAGGGTCTGAATTATATAATTATACATATAGCTGGTGTAGGCAAGTGGGACTTCACATCAACCCCACCAAAACCATCTCAATAGCCTTCACTAAGAAAAGAAAACTCAACCTCAAAACCATTAAACTTGATGGGAGCGAGGTTCAATGGAGACAAGTATCTAGGTTTGACTCTAGACAGTAAGCTCCTGTGGAACAAACACAAAAAGAAGATTATATACAAAGCAAAAATGGCTCTAATGGTGTGCAGGAATCTGGCAGGGAGAAATTGGAGTTATAACCCAAAAATCCTGCCTAGTGAGACCAATTATCACTTATGGAGCCATTGCGTGGAGTAGTAGAACTAGTCTATTGACAACGAGAAAACCTCTCCAAAATTCAAAGACTAGCCTGTATGTGCATTACAGGAGCAATGAGAATATGCCCAACGGCAGCCAAGGATAGAAGGAAATTAAATAGTAGATGAGCTAGCAAAGAGGGGGACTGGAACTCCCTTTTGGGGGCCGGAACCCTTTTGCGGTATCAGCTCCAAT
This sequence comes from Lochmaea crataegi, assembly GCA_947563755.1. Taxonomy (NCBI): domain Eukaryota; kingdom Metazoa; phylum Arthropoda; class Insecta; order Coleoptera; family Chrysomelidae; genus Lochmaea; species Lochmaea crataegi. Next base: position 26,687,141 of record OX387425.1, read on the forward strand.
GTAATATTGGAAGAAACAGGCAAAGCCGAAGGAAAGAGAATATCTGACCATTGGAAAGAACTAGTAGGACTTAGACAATCAAAGATTCTTCTGGATGATTACAACGTTTTGAGATCAAATGAATGCATAAGTCAAAGTAAAACTGCACTAAGAGTTCTAACAGGCATCCTTACGGGACATTGTCGCCTGAATGAGCACCCGAAAAAGCTCAAAATAGTGGAGGAAGAAGAATGTAGATTCTGTGGAAGAAGAAACCTCCATCCACATACTTGCGAATTGCACAGCAATTCAGAATCCTAGGGCACGACACCTTGGAGATTACTGGATAGAAGAGGGACATTTACCTAAGTTAAAGCCTGCAGATATCCTAAAATTCCTCCAGGAAATAGGACTAAAGGAGCTACTAGTTTCTGAGACTTTCCTCTGGAACTAAGTAGAAGTAAGTGGGCACAATAGATCTTTTAGGTATCAGTGAATGTCACCCCAATTCACTTACATACATACATAGGGGCAAGTTCTATATTTAAATTAAGAAAATAGTTCTACCTTCTGTACATTTTTATTTTTCTCTATTTATTAATTTTTTTCACCTATTCAATTTTAAGAAAAACAAAAATAAATTTGACAGCAGCACACTCTAACAATAGTTTATTCAATAATTTTTATAATTAATAATTTTTTTAAAGAATTATTAGAGTTTCCTGTAAAATTGTCGTATTTAGTAAAGCGTGTTACCAATAGATATCGAAGAATAAATATATATTATTCTACGCTTTTGAAAAATATTTTTCAAAAACAGTGACCGTTCAACGAACGGGCATGGAGCCCGGGAAGTAGTTGTTTCTTCTTCGTTGAACGGTCACTGTTTTTGAAAAATATTTTTCAAATCTGTGTTGTAAGGTTTAGAATAATATATTTTTATTCTTCGATACCTAATAATTTATTTTTAATCTACCATGAAACGTCATAAAGTTCTCAAGTGACAGATGGTGAAAAAATACAAAATCGAGGTGTTAAGAATTTTCCACCTTTGGGCTGCTAAACAATACTTTCCGCCCTATTTTTGGTAGGCGAAAAAATTATTAAAGATACGCTGGCAATTAAAAATTGACATACAGTTCTGCTTCTTCCCCCTATTATTGCATATTTCACTCTAATTAGTTATTGAAGAAGTATTTTATCCAAATCAAAAAAATTTTACTTACAATCTATTTTTTTCGTTCTCATTTACTGAAGCAAAAACATACCTGAAACAGAAAACAAAACATTATTTTGTGGATACAAATTAAAATTGATCAAATTTAAGCCAATGTCATATTAGTAGCTTTGAATACTGCGCGTCATATAAAACTGGTACACATTTTTTCCCAATGTTAACCTAACTTAACTAATCAAAATGAAAATCAGACTTGCGTCTAAAGCCACCGTTTAATTTTCTAGCCCGCATGCGCATTTCATGATCAGTTTGCCTTCTAATTTAACGAGAAGGGCAAGGAAAATTATTGAAAAAGCTATACAGAAGGGACAGGGTGAATGGAATGGTTATTTTTCCTTCCCCTTCTTCAAAAATTAACCAATGATTTGTTTTAACCAAAAAAATTATGAAACTCATTAGAAACAAAAACAAGTATAGTTTGGCAAGTCTATCTGAAGCTACGGGGCATCGGTAAGGGGCGAGGAAACATGGCCGATATTTGTCATAAGCGTACCAATGGCGTACGATACCTAGGAAAGTAAAATAGGGAAGTGGAACATGCAGATTCTGGTAACTGTCCGCCAGCGACTTAAATACCTAGAACAGGTCTAGTTAGAGCCTGATCACGTTACAGACCTAGCTCCAAAACGGATAATAGGCTTTCTCAGAAGCCTAGATCTCTGGAATCAAAATATAAATGTAGGGTACATATAAGAGATCTTATTGGTCAAAGTTATGGTAAGGCATAAGGCTAAGAACAACATCTTACTATGGATTCCAGGACACACTGGAGTAAAAGGAAGTGAAATAGCAGATGAACTAGCAAAGAGAGTAGTTGAAACATCCGTTTGGGGGCCGGAACTCTTTTGCGATATCAGCTCCAATGTAATATTGGAAAAAGCAGGCAACGCCGAAAACAGGTGAAGAAGGTGAGTAGAGCTTAGACAATCAAAAATACTCCTGGGAAACTACAACCAGGTGAGAACAAATGAATGCCTAAGCCAGAGTAAAACTACACTAAAAGTTCTAACAGGTGTCCCATGTATGTATATTGGGGGATATTCACTGAGACCTAAAAGATCTGTTGTGTCCCCTTACTTCTACTTAGTTCCCGAGGAAAGTCTCAGAGACTAGTAGCTCCTTTAGACCTGTTTCTTGGAGAAATTTTAGGATATCTGCAGGCTTTAACTTAGGTAAGTGTCCCTCTTCTCTCCAGTAGTCTCCTAGGTGTTGTGCCCTACGATTCTGAATTGCTGTGCAAGTATGTGGATGGAGGTTTCTTCTCCCATACCACAGAATCTACATACTTCTTCCTCTTCACTATATTGAGCTTTTTCAGGTGCCAATTCAGGCGACAATGTCCCGTTAGGATCCACTATTAGTACAGTTTTACTCTAACTTAGGCATTCATTTGATCTCAACAGGTTGTAGTCACCCAGAAGTAGCTTTGATTGTCTAAGCCCTACTAAATCTTTCCCATGGTCAGATCTTCTCTTTTTTGTGTATTTCCTCCAATATTACATGGAAGCTGATACCGCAAAATGGTTTCGGGCCCCAAAAGGGTGTTTCAGTCTCCCTCTTTGCTAATTCATCTGATATTTCATTTCCTTCTATTCCAGTGTGTCCTGGAATCCACAGTAAGGTGACTATATTGTTCTCGCCAGGTTAATTGAGTTTCCCTAGGAATTCCCATACTATTTTGGAACTGATTACACAAGAACTCAGTGCTTCAATGGCTGCTTGACTATCCGACAAAATGATAATGCTTTGCCTTCTATATCCTTTATCAATATTGAACTGGACACACTCTCCTATGGCGTGAATTTCCGCTTGAAAGATACTTGGGGTTTTTCCCAAGCATTTGGAGTGTTTGGTTCCTGGCCCGTACACTCCTATCCCAGTTCCTTATATTGCTTTTGAGCCTCCTTGTTGCTTAATTCTGTAACGAATTTCTGTGAAAAGTTATACTTTTTCATCATACCATCTCGTGGTATGTTCTAGGTTTTCTGATTTCTAAGAAGTGTGGAGGTGTTTTTTTTAATGATTCCTTGTCTATTTAGTCTGTATCTTGTTCTTTCTACAACACTTTCCACTTTCCACGTTCTCATTGCTCCTGTAATGCATATACAGGCTAGTCTTTAAATTTTGGAGAGGTTTTCTCTCGTTGTCAATAGGCTAGTTCTACTACTCCACGCCATGGCTCCATAAGTGATAATTGGTATCACTATGGCAGTGTACACCCAGCTCAGAATTTTTGGGCTACAGCCCCAATTTCTCCCTGCCAGGTACCTGCACACCATTAGAGTCATTTTTGGAATGGAATGGAAGAAGAAACCTCCATCCACATACTTGCGGATAGCATAGCAATTAAGAATCTGAGGGCACAACACCAAGGAGACTACTGGATAGAAGAGGGACACCTAAGCTAAAGCCTAAAGGAGCTACTAGTCAGAAAACGACAAGAAAGGCATCTACCAACAATCGAGAAGAACATTTTCAAAGCGGTGTGTATTAAAAAATTATCTGACGTGAATGTAATTATATGGCCTAATATGTTTCATCAATGAATTATAAAAATGGAATTGCAAAATTTAGTTATTTTAGATAAAATAAAACTAACACTATGCTATATTTAGCTGCTATTTAAAAATAGATCCAATAATATTTAAGCAAATATAACAAAATAAGATCGTAAATTTAATCGCAATACAACAATTAAAAAAAAACACATCACACATTCCTCGAATGAACTCTTTGTTTTTCTCAACATTCTCGAACGATTTGTTAGTGTATTTGCCATATCTATTTTTGTAACAGCTAAACATACTTATTCACTTTTGATGTAGCGGCCGTTAAAGAACTTTAACCTTTGAAATAAAGTTGTTATCTCGAAAAAAATAACCATTTAGAGATAACTTCCTGAGCTATTTGCAATTTCTACTAGAATTTATTGGACCATTATTCAAGCGTCTTTCACTTAATATGGGCAGTAGCATTGTTCTAAGACTTGTAAAGTGAACATTATATTGTACAGCTAATTTGGAAAATGCAACGAGCTGTAGAAATTAATGTACCTATTTTCGATACCTCAGCGAATCTGGGAAAGACATCGTAAAATATACAGGATGTATGATTGAAGTCATTTCTTTAATAGACGTAAATTGTCAGATATGGAGGATTATACAAATCTCAACTAGATGTATATACAGATTTCCGGAAAGCCTTCGATCAAGTAAATCACGATATTCTGCTATACAAATTTGGAGTATCAGATAATTTTTTAGAGTTAATTAAAAGTTATTTAATGAATAGAAAATTTATCGTTAGGCATAATGGAAACACATCAGGAAAGTTTCATGCAAATTCAGGCGTACCGCAGGGATCTAATCTGGGACCTCTTTTGTTTTTACTGTTTATAAATGACCTACCCACCGTATTGAAATATTGAGAATGTTTACTTTTTGAAGATGATTTAAAAATGTTTAAAACTATTCAAACAGTAGGAGACTGCATTTCACTTCAGAAAGATATTAATAGTGTAATTGAATGGAGTGATAATAATAAATTATACTTCCAATATAAAAAAATGTAGCATTTTAACGATAACTAGATCGAAAGATAGTATTATTTTTGAATATCAAATGGAGAATGCGGTCCTTCAGGGATAACTTAAAGTCAAGGATCTAGAAGTTACATAATTTGATACTGGTTTTTCTTTTGCGAGTCATATTACACAAATAACAAGATCATCCAATATAACGTTAGGATTTGTAATTAGGGAAGCACGGGAGTTCCAAAATTTAAATACAATTAAACTTCTTTACTATACCCTGGTTGGATCTAAGTTACGAGTTTGCTTCAGTAATTTGGTTTGGGGAATATATTTCTACATTGAGAAACATTGAAAAAATGCAAAACAAATTTCTTCGCTACCTATTTCTTAAGAAACACAAACAGAGGCCAGATTATAATAAGACTCGATCAACTCAATTAAGAACTGAATTTAAAATTATACCGTTAGATCAAAGACGAATGTTTATGTTGAAAATTATTAACAATAAAATTGACGAGCCAGAGGTACTAAAACTATTACCTTTTCATGTACCCTTTCGACACACGCCTAATACATTAGTATTTAATATATCGAAGGGCACCAAGCAGCCATGTTGAAGCTTGTTAATAAATTTAACAAATTTATAGTTATAGATTGGAGTGCATCTCATTCTATGTTTTATAAACAAATTGTAAACTACATACTACAAATATCTGTATAATTTAAGGTGACTCTACAGTTCTGACAGATAATATTCAACATGATGGTCTCTTTTTAACTTAATTATTTATAATTATGAATCTTAATTAAGGAAATCCATGTAATAAAGTTGAAAAACTTGTTTGGGTTCAAATAAATAAATAAACATTAAAATAGAAGAAATTACTTTGGACCAAAAGCAGATACATATATAGTTGTGAGTAAAATTAATTTGCATCGTTTCAGGTTAAAATATCAGTGTGATTAAAAAGCCCCAAAAAAAGCCATAAATCATTTCGAGTCTTGACCCACCCACAATCGAACAATTGATTCTCATTGGCGCATTGTAACTTCCGATTGGAATATGAAAAATTTACTTCAACTGCGTGTCCACATGGACGCGCAGGGTAGGCTTAGTCAATTATTGTTATTTACGAGACATTGTGTTCTGAATAAGAATTATATATCTGTTAGCTATTTCTGTGATTGAGATTTTGGGTGATTAGAATTATTTTATTGATTAAGACTATTTTGTTGGTAATTATCAAAATTATGGCTTTTTGGCGACCATTCGAAGAGGAAGATATTGTTATAGGAACGTATTTTATAAATATGGATAGGAAATATTTCTCCTTTTATACTGAAAAAATGTATTCAACAAATGCAACCAAATTAGGTTCTAATTGTTGATATATTGTATTCTAGAGCCTGAAATAGTTCCATCTGCTAGTAATGATGTGAGCTGCAGTAAAGATAGTGAGTTGATTGATTGTTGTAGGTACAAAACAAGAAAATTATATTGTTAAAATTTTTTACTTAAGGTTCTGAAAGTGAAGAGGAGGGATTTGAGACAATAGACAAAAAGAAATTTGGTATGTTTTTGTCGCCATCTTCACAAAAAGTGATACAAAATATGTACAGGCAACTGAAACAATAAAATAATGGGTCAAAACATGGAGTTGCTGAAAGAATACACAAATTGACAAAAGTTTCAAAAAGATCCATTATTACAATTATCGGTAAAACAACTATTACTCATCGGAAAAAGAGAGTACAGAAATCGCTAGTGCGTGTAGATACCGTAATAATGGAAAATCTTAGAAGAAAAATATATGAGTTTTATGCCAGTAATATCGTTCCTACATTCAAGATGATTAAAGAAAAATTAAAGGAAATTCCTGGTTTTCCTTACAAAGCAGATAAAACCATTAAAAAGATCTTGCACTCTTGTGGGTTCCGGTTTAGAACATTAAATAGCCTTCAAAAAATTATGGAATCCTCGAGAATAATAGAGATGCGACATTCTTATTTAGAAAAAATTACGCATTGTCGACGATTACATAAAAATATAATGTATCTCGATGAAACGTGGTATGAACCCATGATGTTATCAAAAAAGGTTGGCATGATGGGACTCCAAAGTGTTCATTAAATGCCCCTTCGAATAGAGGAAAACGAGTTATTATTGTCCGCGCGGGTAATGAACATGGATTCGTTAACAACGGTTTATTATGATCTGCCAAAAATATTTCAAGCTGTTCAGGGGATTACCATCAAGACATGAATGCTGCGTTATTTGAGAAATGGTTCGAGGAACAGTTAATTCCAAATATCCCGGGAAGTTCTGTAATAGTTCTGGATAATGCTCCTTACTATTCCAGGCAAACTGAAGAAATTCTTAAACCAAAGGCTAGGAAACAATTGCAGATTTTCTGCAAAAAATGTATGTCAACATTCCAACACAGTGTCTAAAAAAAGATTTGCTAAAATTATTACGAGAGCTCAATTTAAAACCCAAATATGTAGTGGATGAATAGTGGTTCTTTTACCCCCTTACTATTGAGTGTTTAATTCCAGAGTTAATTTGGTCTAACATCAAACAGGGAATAAGAAAAAAAAAATGTTTCGCCAACTCTATCTGAAAGTGTGATTAAAACTTATTAGAGATATTTGTTCTGAAGTGAGCCCCGATGTGTGGTATAATTGCATCAAGCATGTAAAAAATGTAGAAGAAACCTATAGACAACGTTTTCCTGTTCATTCATTTTTAATTGAGCTGGATGACACATCGAGTGAGGAAGAAGACTCACCAGATTACTTTTTGTAATATTTTCTGACATTTGGCAATCATTTTTCGCAAATTCACATTATGAGTCTGAAAGCGGCCCTGCTTCTAGATTTCTTTATCTCGCCGACAAATTGTGAAACGACGCAAATTAATTTTACCTACAACTATACCTCAGACAATATCATCTACCTTGTCCTGATGAGGCGCAATACGCCGAAACCGGTCGACAAGTGATGTTATTCCTTCTAATCGCAAACCAGAATGGTTGGTTCTATCTTAACAGATATACCAACCCCGTTTAATTTAGAAGTGTAATTCAATGTCTGTCGGGGCATATAGCTCGAGAAGTAGTTGTTGCTTCTTAGTGGACGGTCTGCTCTTTTGAAATTAATTTTTCTAATTTTGTAAAGCGTTTAATAGTATTGAACTATCATTTTTTGACGTCTATATATCACGCTTTACTAATATGACAATTATTTGCAGTTAACTGTAATTAAGTAAATTCAGACAATATTGGTTAAAAAAATTATTTCGGATCATTTTAAATATTTGTTTTCGATAGTAGGATTAAAGAGATAACAAATTTCTTAGAAACTGACAAATAAAACGGAATATCTTTGAATTTGCATTTTAATGATAATAGCAAATGTCAAATGAAAGAAGCACTTGTTATTTTTGGAATTGGTAACACTGGATGGTCCAACAATTCGATGTTTTCTTGCTTTAAAAACTCAATTGTTTTTCGAGCTGTGTGAGGGAACTTGCATTGTATTGGTGGGGGATCATTCGTCGTTGGAGGTTGGTTCATAAAACTAACTCCATGATTCATCACCACTGACAATACTGTATATATTTTTTGAGTTTCCTGCGTTAAACCGTTTCAGAGTTTTTTGACACCAATTGACTCTAATTGTTTTCTGTTCTTTCGTCGATATAGTTTTTTTACAGATAAATTCTACATGTCAAATTTATGGTCATCGAAATGCCCAATGGTGCTCCATTTTTACGATATGTAACATGTCGATCTTCTTAGATCAGCTTACGTACAGCATCGACGTTTTCCTGGGTGACTGCCGTTGTTGGTGGACATGTTCATGGATCGTTGCTAAGATTAATCCGTCCACGTTTAAATTCTCCATACCAACGAGAAATTGTCGACTGATATGGTGCTTCATTGACGAGAATGGAAATGTATAAAAAGTAGCATTGTAGACTCTGCAGAAAAAGAAATTGGATTACAACAAATCAAAACACCCAAAGAATGGTTCGACGAAGAATGTAAACTGGCAAGCGTAGGGAAAAAACAAGCAAGAAGTAAATGGCTGGAAACAGGGAAAGATGAAGACCTGGACGAATACAGAAAGATAAAGCAAAAAGCAGAAAAACTCTACAGAAAAAAAAAATCAAGTTGGGTCCCAGAACAAATGGAAAAAATAGAAAAGAACAATAAGGATAATAGAAAACTCTTCGATTATGTGAGAAAACAATACAGTGGTAAAAGCGCAAATGCAACAGTAAAATTAGCAAAAAAAGAATGGGAAATATACTTTCAAAATCTATACCAAAACAATCATATTAAGGATGCAAATTATATGGATGTAGCAACTGAAAAAGAAATCGGCGAACAGCAGTACAGACCCTCCTTTGAGGAATTTATAGATGTTGTGAAACAACTCAAATGGAATAAGGATGCAGGACCAGATGATATAAATAACGAACTAATCCAATATGGAGGAGAAGCCTTACTTCAACGAATATATGACTTGATAATGAATATCTGGGCAGAAGAGCGCATGCCAAACGAGTGGAGCATTCGGCATTTAGCTCCGATCTTTAAAAAAGGAGACCCAATTAAATGCAAAAATTACCCTCTTTTAAATTTCACCTTCAGCTCCTCATTAGCGCTAAGCTCGAGTATCTCCTCTTGTAATATCACATTCTCCACTTCCGTTTCATCAAATGGATTTATGGTGGTATATCCATCGACAGAATATCTTCAAATCTGATTTTCAAGTCATCATGCAGGACAATTAAATGTTGAAGGTATTTCTGAATATCCGCATCAAAGTATTCTATCTGTGACAAGTATGAAAACTGGGAAAATTCACGCCGACTAATTTTTGCTTCATAAATTTCAATTTTTCAAAAAAAGATGGAATTACACTCTTTGTTTTTATTAAATTGAGACTGTCCCCTTGTAATTGTAAGTAAATGTTATTAAATTTTAACAAATCTGTGAAATACGAGATGTTTGCTTTCAAATTGATCAGGTTTTAAATATGGATCTTTACTTTCCAGAAACTGTAAAACTGATTCGAAAAGTGAGTAGAATCTTGTTGAAAATGCACCTTTCGACAACCAGCTTACTTCGGTATGTAAGAGCAATCGTTGGAAGACTTCATCATTTTCATCGCACAATTGTGCAAATAAATGCAATGCATTGGTCCTTATTTTGTTAACTGCATTGATCACGAATTGAAGCGATTGGTGCAATCTATCACTCAAATGTTTCGCTACTTACAAGTAAAAGTCGCTGAGCTTCTTAAAATATTTTCTGCCTACATTGATAGGTTAAGTCAAGCCAACATTTTAGTTCTTCACTATCGAAACCAGATAAATTTTCGTAGACCCCCGCTTACGAATTGTGAACCCCCCATTTTTTTGTCAAGCTAACGTGTGTCTTCCGTGGACACCTGGACCACTTTGGGAATCAATGGTTTAAACCCTGAATTTCTGTAATTTTCATTGGATAAATGGTTGGAAGCCTGTTTACTGTTCATTAAATCAGTGATTGTCTCTCGCCAGAGTTATTACAGAAAACGGAAGGGTAAGTTAATATTCGTTTTCTCTGTTGACGTGAATAAACGTTCCCCTTTTATTACACGGAAGTTAAACACAAAAACAGTATGCTATTTAAAATATGTAATTAGTCCATAAATCGTTCGAAATCAATGCTTTAGTTTGGTGGTGGCTTGTAAGAGGGTTTTGGGATACCGTCCTACTATCTTTTTTATAAATAAAAAAATAACAATTTTATTATTACGACAATAGAATATCCACAATTTCGTGACATTTATTCAGTTTATGTTAACTTTATACGTAAGCATTACAGTCATCATGTAACTGTAGTGTTTGATGGATACGCTGAAAATGCAAGTAGTTTATAAAGAGTCTTGAACAAAGATTACAAAATAAATATAAGATTATTCACTCGTACGAATTCTATCGATCAAAGGATTCATACCGCTGGTTACTGTCTGGTGACTTATCGGTTGGCGCCATGCTACAGTATGTCGATAATCCTTACTTGCATTTAATTTTGCATATTATACGGGTCGTCGCCTATCGAGCGCTGGTATTTTAGAATTCGTTGTTCGTGTTTATGTTTTATAGATATTTTAAATTTATTAATTAATTATTGCAATAAGGAAAAAATAATATTCATATTTTCCTCTTCAATAGCAAAACTTATAAAATAAATATTTTGTGATATTTGTTAATAGTCTTAGTTGTATACATAATAAACCGTAGAGTTTATCACTTTCCCACGAATTCTGAATGAAGTCTGGATTTTAAGTACTTATAATGTAAACAATGATAAAAATATAGAGAAGCAATTAAGGGCCAGAAATGTGCCTACAATCTCTAGAAACTTTGTAGAAGTATTTCATTTACTTTTTCGGGAAACGTTCCGGAAGTAAAATTTCTTGTTCGCATTATTTTAACTCCTGTCTTCCAAAAGTAACATTAATAATATTATAAACGTGGTTTTAAAATGCCTGCATGTTGTGCTGTGATCGGTTGTTCCAGCAAGGTGGGAAAATCAGAAATATCCTTTTATCGTTGTCCCAAAGACGTTGAGAGGTGGGTATTAAATTAGTTATTATCAAATACGGAATTCAACTTTTTTAAACTATTGTAACAAACATATTTGATAATAATAAATTAGTTAGTTATTTAGTACTTATAGATACTGGGTATTCATAGAAATTTGAAAATTCACATATCTAATTTATTAATAAATATATCCTGCAGCTGCATAATATGTTTTTACTGTTTCAACCTTGTGAATCTAAAAAATACGGAGTGTCTAATTTAAAGATCAAAATTGTTTTAGAGGTCCTATTACTCTGGTGGCCAATAAGTATGTATAATTTAATTTGTGATATTCTGTATAAATAACCGCTAGATCATCAATAAGCATCACAAAATTACTAAAATGTTGAATAAAATCTGTCAATTGATTCATTTTAAAAATTTTAATGTATTTTTTACTTATACCTAAACTTTCCTTTTCAAATTCATATCCTGAACTTTTTTCGAAATAATTAACATTTAAAAACATTATATAAAAAAAACCTTTAATAAATCATCCTATTTGAATATATATTTCTCAAGTTACCCCTGTATAGCTTGGAATAAAATATACTCTTCTAATTCCCCGGTACCTAGCGGTGTTGTTATTTATAACAAAAGGAAGCCGTAAATATGATTTATGAGTGCGGCGATCGTTTAAAACACTAAGAAGAATCAGACCGCCTTCAAGTGAACTATCTTATATTTATTTTGTAATCTTTGGTCTTGAACGACAAAAACGACGCCTGAAACGAACCTCAATTGCATTCAATGAAAATACACCAATACTCGACCAACAGAAGACATTATTAAGCAATTTAGCTAACAATGATCGATTAATTTCTCAACTTGTCGAGAGATTTAATGCTGAGAATATCAATACGTTTAATGCTTTAGACGATGCGGATTTACTAATCGTCACAACCGCTATCGATCTATCCAGTCACCATGACACTGTGGTTGTAGTTGGTCAGGATGTAGATCTTCTCGCCCTTATTATTGCTCTTACTCCCCCTGCTAAAGAGATATGTTTTTAAAACCAGCCTAAGCAAATATAAAGAGCAGGATTTACAGATCTTCTGATTTACAATCATCCAATATTATTAAGAATATTAGAGAATCTGTACTTTTCGCACATGCTTTTAGTGGTTGTGATACCACTTCTGCTTTTTTCGGAAAAGGAAAATCTCAAATAATAGGGTTATTAAACAAGATAAAGGATTTGGAAGAGGTTGTTCTCAATCTACAAAAAATGAAATTGAAAGCGCTGGTGAGAAAATTACTCTAGCCTTATATAAAGCTAAACCATCGGAAACTTCTTTGAATAGCTACAGATTCACATCTTTTAATAGGTTAGTTGGCAACTCCAATCATGCTGTAATTTTACCTAGATTGCCACCAACCTCCGCAGCATTAAAACAACATTCTTACCGGGTATTTCACCAAATTCAGTCCTGGCAAGGAAATAATATCGAGGGTTGGAAAAAACTAGGCAACATTTTATCACCAGTTTTTACTACCGAAAAGCCGGCACCAATTTCAATTCTGAAACTTATATCGTACAGCTGTAAAATGGGTTGCGGTAAGCATTGTGGCTGTCGATGAGTTGGGTTACGTTGTTCAAATATGTGCTCCAATTGCCATGCACCACAGGAAGAAACAAACGAGTAAAAATCGAGCTGTTAGTGGACTAGGCCTACTGGGGACACTACTTAAAAAAAACGCGCCTAGACCTCTACCTCATGGGTGGTGTGGAAAAGGGCTTAAATTAGACAATAAATTAGCCGCTGTTGTAGCAAAATTTTAATATTAGATTTGAATTATTTCATTTTCATAGGTAATATTTCTAGATTATGAAATTATGTAAAATCACTACAATTAAAATCATATTTTAAGAAGTTGCTAAAAACGACCCCTAACTTTGAACGAAATTTGCGAGGAAACAGTAAGGAATAGGTCAAATGTTTATAAAAAAGTTTTTATGCAAAATTTCATTGCCAACAATATTTAATACTATGATTTTTCACGTTTAAGCAACGGGTTACGAGAGAATTGAGAAAAACCGGCGCAAAGTACGATTTGGGGGTGGTTTTTAGCGAAATAAGGGATGTTGCGGACAATATTCGGAAGGGAACTTTTCGGGGTTTTGTTACTACTACTATATGTGAACAGATCCACGTAAAATGAAAACTTTATCATTTTTTTCTTCTAAATAGTACTATTTACGTGTACTATTCCCAGTCCCAGAAGCGATTATACCTGACGGTCCATGAATTTTCCGTGAAGGGTAGGGTTTGACTTGTAATAGAACATCCAGAAATTTCACACACCTAATCGCTATTTTGAAGGGTATTCCCGGCCCCAAAGTTCCAAAAATTGATTTCCCGCCAATATCTCCTAAAATATGGCATTTAGAGAATTTTTATATCGGGAAAAAATGAAGATCAGGTCATTATCTACAAAAATGGTTCTTATGATTTTCGCCGAAAACTCGATAGTTTTAAAGATAATGGCCCTCAAGCGGGATCCTTATGTTGAGCTCCCTCTCCGGAGTCGAAAGAGCGGGTTCTTTGCACTTACTCCTGACCGGGCGAAGAAATTATTCAATATCTCTGGTAAATATGCATATATTTTTACGATTCAGAATTCAAATGAAAGGGGAAATCCACAGCCATGATATCCGATGATCCAAGGCCCATTTTTATATTTCCACCATATTTATAAAATGGGTCAAATATTTTGTAATAACTTTTTTTTCGAGTGTCGGGGAATTACTCATATTTTTCTTAATAATATACATTTACTCTCGATTTTTTGTTATTACGGGTCCTTTAAAGGTCTTTATTGATCTCAGAAATTTTTATTGGCCATCTTTCTTGCCCCTTGATTTTTCAGTTGGTGTTTTCATTTCCTGTGTTTCGAGGTCGGAAATATTTTGCGAACAATCTCTGTCTAATATTTGAGATTTTGTTATATTTAAATAAGTTAATGAACTTGTATAAGTTTATATTTTGAAAATATAAAAAATAGGCTTTAATCTTCTATTAACTTATACTAAAAATAACTAACTAAATTATAAGAATAAAAATTATCATTCTTATTATACAAAAAAAAATTAAATAATTTATTGAAACAGCTTTTCAAGTTAAATATATTAATTTATCATATCGATAACGAGGTAAAGTACCTGGAACTCAAAGTTAAAAAAAAGAAACAAAAGTAACTTGAAAAAAATAAATAACTAATTAAATTTGATCCTATAAATAAAAAAACATTTCTATACCCTGCTAAAAAAATTATTGCAAATCCACCACTTCTATATTCAACATTAAATCCTGAAACTAATTCAGATTCTCCTTCCGCAAAATCAAAAGGTGTTCGATTAGTTTCAGCTAAACTAGAAACTAACCATATTAAACATAAAGGAAAAAGTGAATATAAAAATCAAATATATTCTTGATATTTTAATAAATCAATCAGGTATATTAACTCTTAAAATTAAAAATTAAAAAGATAATAAAATTAAACTTAACATTATTTCATATGAAATAGTCTGAGGAACAGAACGCAATCTTCCCAATAAAGAATAATTTGAATTAGAAGATCAACCCGCTAATATAATTGTATATACTCTTAATCTAGAAATTGCTAAAAAAATAATATAGTTAAATTAAATCTAATATTTACTATATACATATTCAAATAAATAGAGCTAATATTAAATTTAATACATTATCGGATTGTCTTCCAAGATACGTCATTTTAAAGCTGAAAGTGGTTTTTCAGAAATTCATGAAACCTCAAAATTATGGATTTTTCAACATCGGTTTTTGCGAAAAATATTAATGTTGCGAAAAAATCATGAGGACCATTTTTGTAGATAATGAAATACTCTTTATTTTCCCCTATATAAAAATTCTCTAAATGCCATATTTTAGGAGATATTGGCGGAAAACCAATATTTGGAACTTTGGGGTCGGGAATACCCCCCAAAATGGTGATGAGGTTTGTGAAATTTCTGGATGTTCCATTACTAGTCAAACCCTACCGTTCACGGAAAATTCATGGACCGGCAGGATTTTTGTAAACTTTGCCTACTTTTCATCCTTCATTTTCTGGACTAAAAGTAAGCATACCGTATTCAACAAAATCTGTTAATTATTGTTGAGAAGTACAAATTTTATTTGTTTTAAAAATTTTTTTTGCATATCTCCATAAATCTGGTATATAAAAAGCTAGTTACTAAATATTCTAATTATATAAATAAAATGATTACACTTTTGAAAATACATTATGCCTATTAGTCATGATGACTTCCACCATGATGTCATGGTTGTTAACAAACTAAAAACGTTGACATCAATTTCAAATTGTTTTATATTCTCGTCACTCATTATTCAAGCTATTTAGTCACTGGCGTTCTGTTTTTAGTGTTAGTAATTAATTAGGCCAGTCAAATAAATAAAAAAAGAGATACAGCAAGTGTATATTTGAATGTACAGTTTTTTGGCATATTTGTTTTTTTTAAAGTCGTCATTAGTTGACGTTTTGATTTTTTTCAATAACTAGATACAGTATAGACATAAAAGTATCACTTGTAATCTCCCTAATGCTAGAATTATTGCCGGAAATTTGTTGAGTACATGGATTTTTAAAGAATATTCATGTACTAGACGATCTTCCCGCAATTAATTCAAATTTTATAACAATAGTTATTTGTGTATTTAGTATTTAGAGCATAATTTTTTCTACAGTCGCCCTGTCCAAATTTGACAGTTTTTGACAATTTTTGACCAATTTTGATAGTTTTTGACAATTATTGACCATTTTTGATAGTTTTTGACCATTTTTCAAAATTATTGACCATTTTTGATAGTTTTTGACAATTATAGACCATTTCCAAAAATTTTGACAATTATTGACCAATTTTGACAATAATTGTCCATTTTGGACAGTTTTTAAAAATAATTGACAATTTTTAACCATTTTTGATAGTTTTCGACCATTTTTCAAAATTTTTGACCATTTTTGACAATTATTGACAATATTTCAAAAACTTTAACAATTTTTGATAATTATCAACTATTTTCCAAAATTTGGACAATTTTTTACAATAATTGTCCATTTTTGACAATTTTTGATAGTTTTTGACAATGATTGGCCATTTTTGACAATTTTTCAAATATTTTAACAATTTTTGATCATTTTTCAAAATTATTGACCATTTTCGATAGTTTTTGACAATTATCGACCATTTTTCAAAATTTTAACAATTTTTGACAATTATTGACCAATTTTGACAATAATTGTCCATTTTTGATAGTTTTTGACAATTATTGACCATTTTTGAAAATGTTTGACCATTTTTCAAAAAAATTTTAAAATTTTTGACAATTGACCATTTTCGACAATTTTTCAAAAATTTTCGACAATTATCGACCATTTCTCAAAATTTTAACAATTTTTGACAGTTTTTGACAGTTTTTGACAATTTTTGACAGTTTTTGACAATTTTTGACATGTTTTGACAATTATTGACCATTTTTGACAAAAATTGTCCATTTTCAACAGTTTTTGACAATAATTGACAGTTTTTGACAAATTGACTTTTGACAATTATTGACCATAATATTTCAAAATTTTTGACAATTTTCATATAATTTTATTTGATTTTTAATCTGATAAATTGTTAAATATTCACCAATTGAGTTAATCCGAAGGGCATGGTTTGATTAAATAAGCGAGCGAAAAAGATTCCTTTTTTTGCTCTAGAGCGTAAAGTAAGAATCCTCGGCAATTGTCGAATTTACGATTTCATTTGAATATAGTAATTAGTCATTTTACGCGCGACTGTAGAAAAAATTATTTAAAAGGAAAACATTAGGCAAATACACCGAGCATTTCAATGAAAACTATCCACCCCACATAATTCTGAAGGCGTCACTTTCATGAAAAAATACGTCAAAAATCATATAAAGGGGGACGTCTTGTTGCTCACATGTAGACGTTATAACTTTAACCCCCACGCCCCTATGGTCACCACTCCCGATTTTTTAAATGGAACACCCTATACATTATTACATTAAAATATCATATGGCGAATTGCATCAGACCAGTTACACAGACTGATAACTAAAAAAATATGTGTTGAATTTCTAAGTATAATTTTCAACTGGATTTTTATTTGACTCCCACATATGAGTTCTGTAAATCAAAAATAAATCTTCGATGTAGTGAAAAAGTATTATAAAATTGAATCGTGCATGCGATGACGCTGAGCGAAAAATATTTGTTTTACCGAAAAATGTTTATTTAGACTAAGGCATGAACATGGATTCGCAAATTGGCAGGATTTCAAAAATGTTCAGTATAATTTTAGAGAGAAAACATAAATTCACATCCAAATTTCATTTAGGTATATAAACAAATCTACTCTAGAAATTTAATTGGATTAGTCCAGGAAATATATCCTGAATATGACCATTTTACAAAGTTTCCCTTCTGGTGGCTGATTTTGCTTGACAAGATGCACTCACTCCGATCTCTGAAGTCGTTGCGGAAAATTTTTTTACGAGGTAAAAAGGGTGTGTGAGTGTGTGTGTGAAATTTAATTATTTCAAATAAACATTATAAATGACAGCTGAAAAAATACCGTAAACTTCATAAATATTTCATAAAAGCGCCATTGACGACTCGAGATGTGATAAGAAAAGTACCAATGCAGCTCCGGGGTCGAGTTTGAAGGCGCGCAGCGAGAAATTTTCTCGAGTGTGTCCCCACTCCGTCGCCACGAGCCAAATAGTAAAAATGATAGCGTTGCATGTGAAATGGCTATTTTCTACTAGCGTGCGGAAAAGTGGACTTTGGTGTTCACAATAGATGTCGGAAAAAGTACTTGCTAAAAATTAAGCACTACCCCCATATTAGGCGACTTTCCCCGTTTGAAGGTTGGTAGTACGTGAGTTCTTTTATATTTTGCATATAGAGCTAGAGCCTGTTGGTTGGTACATTGAAAATAGATTTTTTGAAGGCGTTGGCTGCATCTTCTGGGGACTGAACTGTATGGAAGGGGGTCCAACAATACAATGTTTTCTTGCTTTAAAAACTCAATTGTGGTATTTGTAAATGCCCAATAATGCTCCAATTTTACTACATATGATGTGGATCAGCTTACGTAAAGCATCGACGTTTTCCTGGGTGACTGCTGTTTTTGGTGGACCTGTTGTTGGATCATCGCTAAGGTTAATCCGTCTACGTTTACTAATGTAGTGCTTCATTGCCGAAAACAGAAATCAACTCGGCAAGGTATTCTTGTTGAGACAACAAATTGTAAAAAATTATTACAAGGAAATTTTCTCGGCTTAATTCCATTTTTCGACTGACTCATCAACTATAAAAATTCAGTTTAGGTACCGTTTTAAACGAAGTGGTCTGAAACTTTGCATAGTTTAATTATAAATGAATTGAATTTACTGTTTGGACCCTTACTTTGTGGAATCTACTCATATTAATGTTATAAATGAAACTAACTGTTTCTAATTAATTCCACTATTTAATTGAAAGATTTATGAAAATTATTAAAGAATATTGATAATTATTTCAATATTGACATATCATCATCAGAATGACAGAAGTTACATTTTATGTGATACCTACTTGATGTTTAATAAACTTCTGATGATGATATGTCAATATCGAAATAATTATCAATATCCTTTAATAATTTTCATAAATCTTTCAATTAAATAGTGGAATTAATTAGAAACAGTTAGTTTCATTTATAACATTAATATAAATGAATTGTACGAACCTGAAGCACAGTTGATGACCTCAGTGTTTTATGCGGGATGTTGAATATAAAAAAACTTATAATAGGGAAGAGATACAACTCCCGTTTTATTATAGTAATTATGATGACATTGATTTTATAACGGAGTATGTTCAAAATGCTCTCCAATCTGTATAATACGTACCTACCTAACTTTACTTCCGAAGATTTTATACGGCTGAGTATTTCAAGAAATGACGGACGTTAATTTTCAGTTCACTGAATTAGAAACCGCTAATTTATTTTTTACTAGCTTAGTATGTGGTAAGTAATGTTTCAATGTACGCCAGTCAGCCTCGATAATTTACTAAGAAACTATGATTTACAGTATACCGTATTTCGCAAATAATTTATTGAAAATGTATAAATACATTAATAATATCCAGTCGAGTGAATTAATATAAAAATAAAACCTTTTGATGCGTTGAAAGAATGCAATAAATCGAGTACGTTTATAATTTTTTTTAAAACCAGACTGCTAAAAAGTCGACTATAATCGGCATATACAGTATGGTGTAAATCAGTGGTGGCTAACCTTTTTGTAAGCTGTGCCACTTTCGATTAAAAAAAACTTTTAAATAAACTGCTCCACAAAAGTTGGTGACTTCGTAACATTGCCCTCTCCTTAATAGGAACTCCTGTGTAGCCGGGACTAGATGACCATCAAGTTGTCTTAACATGTCCTCGATATTTAAAATTCCATCGGAACTTCTTGCTTCCCGAATTGAACCGATCGTACGCAAACAGAAATGATTAGTGGCTGCAGCAAGATGATGTGCTTTCAAACTATGCTGTCTTTATGAGAAACTTATTGGACAATATCTTCTTAAGAGGACATGTGATCCGAATGCGTGGCCAATAGCTCCGTGACGTCTAGCTAACATAACGCGGCCCTTTGCCCATCACAATCCACCGATTTGACAGTAGTCCATTAACAGATGAAAGTTGACGGGAACAGATCCTGGCAGGATCGCCATGTAATGAATGCGTCTCCAATGGATACGTTGGTAGACTAAAGGTGTGGAAAGGCTTCTGAATCGGTGGTGTTGCGGGTCGCTTGGATGATCATCTCCAGGGAATGAAACAACCACTTCTAGCACTGGGATATGTTTGATTTATTTACTATAATACACTATTTACTATTGCTAATGATATACATAAGTACCTAGCCGTATAGCATACTTATACTTAATGGTTAAAGATTACTGTTCTCTGACCATTCGACTATATAGAATGTTCTTCATGACTTACTCTAAATCAACTTCTATAATAAATATTGAATGCATATTTATATAACCAGTCAAGTTCAAATAAAACAAATAAACATATTATTGTTTTGACTTACTTCACGCTTGAACTTGACTTTCTATTGAATAACCTTCTTAATTTATATTTATATAATAATGAAATGTTCGAACGTTTTGTTGAAATAAGATCAAGGGAATTTAATTCTTATTTTAAATATTTATTATTATATTGGGCCATCACATTTGCATTTGAATGTACTATAGGCGGAAAATTCAAAAAGTCACTAATACCAGATTGCACAAGTTTATCTTAACAAAGTGCACCTTACTGATAATTCCAATCGTTCATTTCACCGTGTTTTGCTTAGTAAAGCCACGCTTACGTACAATACCGTATAACTTCACTTGAATGTACAAGCTGTGCTTAAAATTTCGTGCATTTAATCTTGGCTTTGATGACGGTGCAGCGTGCTTAATTTTTCAAGCCTCGCTTACTTGTTAATCTAAGGTGGTGCAATCGGGCGTAACTTATCGAACCATGAATTATATTTGAAATTTTAACACAGATATCTTGAGCAGTTCCTCAGTGGTTTCTTATAGTAGTTTTTCTATTAACGTTGCTTTATTACCGCTTTAAGATTAAACGTAGTACAGTATCGCCCAGTTTACCAAAATTTGTGATTTATGGATACAAGTTCGCAAATGAGAGAGATAAGATGAAACTGACTTTGTAAATAACCTATTTATTGCAGTTTTATCCAAACCTCATAAATGAAAATAAAAATTACATCTAGTCCTTGAACGATCAACAAATATTTATGGTTCCATCAGACTTTACTTATATTGTTTTTTAACAAAGCTGTACCTAATCGGCTTAAAACAACATTTTTAGAAAAAAAAAGGTGAGCGCTCGTCGGACCGCCGACAGAAGCTTGCTTCTTATACACAATAGAATGACCATTTTTCGTGAATTTTCCACCATTTTTTACAGTTTTTGACGAATTTTGACAATTATTGACCATTTTTGACAATTATTGACCAATTTTGACAGTTTTGACAATTATTGATCATTTTTGACAATTTTTCGAAAATTTTGACCATTAGACCATTTCTCCAAATTTTAACAATTATTGATCATTTTTGTCCATTTTTGACAATTTTTGACGAATTTTGATTGGTTTTGACAATTATTGACTATTTTTCAAAAATTTTAACCATTTTTCAAAATTTTTGACAATTATTGACCATTTTTGACAGTTTTTGACAATTTTTGAAAATATTTGGCAATTATTAACCATTTTTTCAAAATTTTGACAAATTTTGATCATTTTTCCAAATTTTTTGTCATATTTAAAAATTGTAGACAATTTTTCAAAAATTTCAACATATTTGGCAATTATTAACCATTTTTTAAAAATTTTGACAATTTTTGACCATTTTTGACAATTTTTCACACCTACAGGTGAGCGAGCTCAGTGCGGCAAGAGAGATTGTGCACAGTCGCTTGACTGAGTTATCGCGTGACGAAAGCTTTTTCGTAACATCACACGTTTCACGAGTTCACTAGCCTTCCCAAAAGTCCTATGTCGTGCAATAAGAAGCATTCAATTTAAATTTCATTAGATTAGTGGATTATTCAGAAATCTGGCAACACTGTTGCGCGACAAACGCTTTTTGTAACATTCCACGTTTCACGAGCCTTTTCAGAAATCTGGCAACACTGTTGCGTGACGAACCCATATTCACTTTTTCGTAACATTACACGTTTCACGAGTTCACTAGCCTTTTCAGAAATATGGCAACACTGTTGCGTGACGGACTTTTCGTAACGGTTACACGTTTTACGAGTTCACTAGCCTTCTCAAACCTAACCTATGTCGTGCAATAAGAAGCAAGCTTCAAAAAGAATAATTTTTTTCCAGAAAAAAACCTTGTGTAGATTTTGCGTTCAGAAATGGCGCATGTTGTAATGTTGCTTAGAAAGTTACGAATATGGGATAAATTGTCTCCTTTTATTTGTTGCATTGACATAAACGGATTTTGCCATTGTTTGATTCAATTATCAGTATCAGTAGAAGTTAGCTTCTTCGTGATTCTTGTCTACAGCCATTATAGCAGTATCGTCAGCAAATGTTGCTATCTTATCTTGATCTAATTCATGGATAGCACTAGCGCATATCAGATAAAGTACTGGTACACTACCTTCTTTGAGTTCTTCAAGTTCTTAGTCACCTGCTTACTCTGAAGGCTTTATTTGTTATATAAGATTGGAACACTCACCTTCAGAAGACACACACCATTGCCCTCGGCAGATGCGTATGTGTAGAAAAAACTGGGTACTTACCCAAAAATGACCTAATGGCTATACATAAGGGTTATTAGACCAATGATAGCCCAAGGATCAGTAGTGTGGTGGACAAAGACACTGCAAGTGGAAGCTGTAAGGCTATTGAGTAGCACACAAAGGCTTGCTTGCCTGTGCATTACGGCAGCCATAAAAGCCACTCCCACAAGTCTTGGTCTTGCTGAATTTGCCTCCACTATACATTTTTATACAAGGTAGAAGCCAGATCTATAACGCACAGATTCTTGCAAAGTCAACAACTTATAAGCTCGGTGCTGACTATTGAAAGCTTATCGAGGAGCTAAAAGCGGATGTCTTAATGGGGCAACCCATTGACGCAACGGCCATGAGATATAGCTCTAATAATAAGTTCCAAATAACTATACCAGGTAGGGAAGACTGAAAGAAAGGTGTACCCATACAGGCTAAGGCGACCTGGTACACGGACGGCTCCAAGACAAAAGTAGGTGTAGGAGCTGGAATTGTAGGGCTAAAACAAAGGATCGCTATTCCAATAAGCCTATTTAAGGACGTCACAACTTTCCAAGCGGAAGTGACGGCGATTCACCACTGCGTTGAAGAAAGGACATACCGGTCAGTTGCCATCTTCCCCGACAGC
Organism: Lochmaea crataegi; assembly: GCA_947563755.1. Taxonomy (NCBI): domain Eukaryota; kingdom Metazoa; phylum Arthropoda; class Insecta; order Coleoptera; family Chrysomelidae; genus Lochmaea; species Lochmaea crataegi. Next base: position 26,710,549 of record OX387425.1, read on the forward strand.
CAAGCTGCACTGAAGGCACTTGATTCCAAAGAGGTCAATTCTAAACTAGTATGGGTTTGCATAGGTGCCTTAAACGCACTTGGAGACTATTGCAAGGTCATGGTAGCCTATGGTAACGAATTGGCGGATGAAACGGCCAAACAAGGCTCATCAGTGCCATTCATTGGACCGGAACCCTTCTGCGGTTTCGCAAAGTCGACAATAAATATGGCCACGAAGGAAGTGGGTGGCACAGAAATCTCTAATGTGCGGTTTCTTGTATTAGGCGATGAAAAACCACCGGCAAGAAATGACATGGAAGATTCAGTCTCGAGGCTGATTGGCTACTTGAAAAGAGTCGGGCAGGAGATTGTTATCTAGATTCGGAGGACCACAATGGATCTGAAAAGGTCACAGTAGAATCGGTCGATTAGCCACCTCATCAAATCTAATCTATATAAGATTTTAGAAGTTAGAAAAACTGTTCAGATGAGGACTTGCTCAATTTATAGTTTAATCCTTCATGCCTCACATTATCAAAAGCCTGCACCATGTCGACGACTGCAGAACAAACATTTTGATTTTCTAATGCTTTTTCAATAATATCTGTTTTTCTATGGACTTGATCTATTCCTGAATATTGTTCTCTAAAGGCAAATGGGTGATCAGGAATTCTTTTTTCATTGTCTTGTAATTATTTCAATAAATATTTTCTCAAAAAGCATCGAGATTACGTCATTTGGTGGTTTTTCAGGTTTAGGGATCATTACCTGTTTCTGCTACTTTCCATTTCCAAATTTTTATATGATTTGGTAACGTCATATTTTTACATAACAATATTTTTGAATGAATGGTTATAACTGTCTCATTTCTTCATGAGGGTATATTTTTGTATTTTTATCAATACTGGTTAAATTTAAAATTTCTTAAGACCTGATGAAGAAAAATATATTATGATATTCGTTTATTATAAAAAAAATTAAATATAGAGACAAACAAAATAAGAAAAAATAGATAGGAATAACGGGAAATGAAGAGAAATATGAGTTGAAACGACGAAATATAAAATGGTAGTTGGAATTGTTATAAATAAAATATTTATATAAAAATATTTTATTTTTATTTATTTTTTGTTTCGGCAGATTCATTTAAAATCTCTAAATTTGGTGTATGGCACAGATGAACACAAAATATTGATTTCCTTATTTATTTTGACAGAGACAAGTACAACAACAAAATTACTTGAACATGGGCAACATTTAAAATTTATTTATTTTTAACCATTACAAAGACATTAACGAACTATTCTCCAATCGATTTTATTCTGCTTTCATTGTTCATTCCAAATCATTTCAGTTTGACCATGTTGATTTTTGATACAACATATTTCCTTTGCTTTGGCACTTATTTTTGATGTTTTCCATTAATGTAGATACTTTAAATTTTTTCAAATCCAAAAGTTATTATTTTTTACTATTCCTGTTTTACAAATTAATAATTAGGTATTATAAGATAATGTTGCAAACAATACCTACCTCTAATTATCTTGAAAAATAATCATTAGTGTACACAAAAACACAGTTAAACAAGTTCTTCATTGATCATAGTTAATATTAAAAAGAAAGTAAGCCTTAATTAAGTTTATTGCTGAACAAAATATAACAATATCGTGACGAATCTTATTACAAATATCAGCACGAGAGAATTTTTCAAGAAATTCATTCGGAGATGTTTGTAGATTGAAGAAATCAGAAATGTAAACTTCCCACAGTAGACAGAGCCTGCCGAGAACTCCAAGTTAATATTATGATTAATTGAAATAAATTCGTAGAAATTCATTTAGAATAATTAAAAATCTAACAAGTGTGGAGATTGTTTAAATTAAAGAAGCAATAAAATAAAGTTGTAAATTATAACTTACACATTTACCTAAAATGCTATATTGATAAAATTAATACAATTTGTTAATGTATACATAATAATTTGCAAATTTACTTATCACAAACATATACTGTAGTGATAACCACTAATTGCAGTCATGCTAATAGAACAAACATGGATACTTAAACAATAGAAAATTCCATGTTTATCAGGTTAATAAGATTCTAAATGAACTGATTCGTACATAATTTATACATAAATCAATTGTTAAACAACTTCAACAAGGAAATGTAATGTGATGTAAAAATTCTAAGGGCTGACCCAACAAAAAAGTTTTCTAATAATGTTAGAGAGATTGTCAATAGTTCAAATTATGTTTTCAATGATTATGAGAAAAAATACATTATTAATAAAAATCCTCAGTCTCCACAATTATATGGAACTGTTAAATTACATAAAGTATCGAAACCAATTAGACCTGTAGTTTCTTACGTTAATACTCCTAATAATAAGTTAGCTAAAAAACTAAACAATATACTTAATGGCTATGGAGGTATATCTAAATACTCAATTGAAAATTCAATAGAACTAATCAAAAAATTAAAAACATACAAATTACAAGAAAACTCTAAACTTATTTCATTTGATGTTACCAATATGTTCTCTAAAATTCCTCCTAAAGAATGCATAACACTTGTTAAAAAATTACTAGAGGATAAAAATATCAATCCAGGAATAATATCAGATATACTTAATTTGTTTGATGTATGTATTAATCAGAATTATTTTACTTTTGATAATAAGGTATATATTCAAAATGAAGGTTTACCAATGGGAAGCCCTGTATCACCAATTTTAGCAAACATTTTTATGGACAGTTTAGAATTTTGAATGTAACATTTCAAAAAATATATTATTTTGGTATAGGTATGTAGATGACATATTAGCTTGTTTTGTAGGTAGTGAACGTCAATTAGAAATATTGTTCAATCATATTAACAATTTACATCCAAAAATTAAATTTACATTAGAAGTTGAAGAAAATAACTCAATCAATTTTCTTGATATTAAAATTCAAAGAGACAATAATATACTTGATTTTTCAATTTACAGAAAACCAACACATACTGATGTGACTATACCATATAGTTCCAATCATCCCATGTCACATAAATTAGCAGCATATAATTCAATGATACATAGAGCATTTTCAGTTCCTATGAACAAATATAATTTTGATAGAGAAATTAATATAATTAAACAAATAGCCACATCCAACGGTTATCCATTACATATAATAAATAAATTAATTAATAAAAAAGAGGAAAAAGTGGCATTACAATTAATATTTCCTGAAAAAACTAGGGAAATACAAAATTACAAAACCATCACATATGCTGGTAATATTTCTAATAACATTTCAAAGATAATATCTTGTTCAACAAATACAGCAATTTATTTTAAAACATAAAACAATGTGAGTAAAAAATTGTTAAATGTAAAAACAAAAATACCCCCATTAAAAAAGTCTGGAATATATAAACTTAAATGTCCAGAATGTAATGCTGTCTATATTGGTCAAACAATTCGAAATTTTGAAATTAGATACAATGAACATTCACGAGCATACAGATTAAAATAGCCAGATAAATCACATTACGCAAAATACCTTCTTGACACAAAACATTCAGCACAGAACTAGAAGTACTGCATATTTGTGATAAGAAACAAGAACTAGATTTCCTTGAAGAACTAGAAATAAGAAGACACTTAAGAGACCCACAATATGAAGTTGTCAATGAACAGATAAATCTAGGGAGCTCTCCATTATTAAATTGTCTTCTTAAGTAACTATTGTAAAGATCAGCAGATATAGGTTTCCTTGGTTTCCTATATCATTGCACAGTTATACTGATCTTAAATGGGAAAAAGATATCCAGGATATCCCCATAGGGCTAATAATACCTAAGCTTTAATATTTGTAATATATCTTCTTCTTTTTTCTATTCATATAATATATTAAGTCAATCACAAGATAGGTCACTTTTACTATTTGGTCTAGCCAAAATATTAAACATCAAGTAGGTATCACATAAAATGTAACTTATGTCATTCTGACGATGATATGTCAATATCGAAATAATTATCAATATCCTTTCATAATTTTCATAATTTTTTCATTAAATAGTGGAATTAATTAGAAACAGTTAGTTTCATTTATAACATTAATATGAGTAGATTCCACAAAGTAAGAGTCCAAACAGTAAATTCAACTCAACAAGGAAGACAATAAGATGGTTTTGTGTGGAAGAACTGGTGTCGTTTACAAAATAATGCAATTGAAACAAGGGTATTTGGACGAAGCCTGGATTTTTGCTAAGGGTAGCAAAAAAAACTGGGACGAAAGGTCGATGGTGAAGGAAAAAGACAAATTATTATGCTTGCAGGTGAACAGCTTGGTTTTGTTAATAGAGCGTATCTTTTATTTTCGTCAAAATCAACCACCATACTATGAATACAGAGATGTTTGCGAAAGAAAAATTTTGACCAGTTTTACATAACCCAATACCATACTTCCGGTATGTATCCCCATGCCAGACTAGCTTTGAGGATCCTAGTTACGTGAGGTATTAACACATCGATTCCCATTTGTAGTTGAATGGGATATATACCATCTGTCCCTGAGGATTTAAATGGTTGAAATATATTTATGGCCCATCTAATTTTATTTGATCTTGTGACTTTAGTGTCTATTTTCCAAACTTGGTCTGTTTGGCCTTCGTTCTCGTATGGTAGGCCTAACTGCGTCGGTGGTCAGAATTGATAAGACTAGAAAGTGGACGTTTATTAGTTCCTTTAGACTCTCCTCTCTGGTTTCTGTATAGGTGCCGTCAGCTTTCCTAATGAAACCTATTTCCTGTCTGGTTATCCCATCCTTTGCCAGGACTTTGTGGATTCGGAAGCATGCGGGGCATCCGAGATGTCCTCGCAAAATTTCCTCCATGAGTTCCTTTTGGCTTTACGAATTTCTTTGTTTTACTGCGTGAACAACAATAAATATGGTAGTGGAACAATAATCCAAGCTACCCCGTTCCCAAAAAAAAAATCTTTATTATCTTAGTGTGTAATTATGTCCTCAGTGGGACGCACATGGGGTCTTTCACCCCGTGTGGTCACCTGGATCTACACTGCAAACATAAGACCTATGCTAACGTACGGAGCCATTGTATGGGGACCGAATGTTCTACAAGCAACGGACATCCAAAAATTATATCAAATGCAGCGAATGGCTTGTTTAAACATCACAGGAGCAATGAGAACAACACCAACCGCAGCAATGGAATTAATTACTGGTCTGACCCTTCTGGACTTGTACGTCAAAGAGGTTGCGTCAATGGCCATGTTACGATTGCATACGGCTGGTGTAAACCCCGAAGTAGGAGTGGGTCAATTGAGGCTAAGCCTATGGCGAGAAACGCTTACTGCGCTATCTCAGCTGCAGACGGCCAATGATGCAATTGAACCCAAGTTTGTGTTTAATAAACCCTACAAAATACAAATAAAACAGAACACAAAGTCGGATGCTGGAAATATATACAGACGACTCAAAAACCAAAGAAGGCTCAGGATATGGAGTTTACTCCAGATCACTTAGCCTAAGAATTAAGTGATGAATGGGAAAAAATACCAGCGCGGTTCAAACAGAACTGGCTGGTATCTCAATTGCCACAAAAGAACTAACCAGAAAAGGAACTTCTGGCAAAAACATAACAATCAGCAGACAAGCCCTATTAGCCTTGAACAGACAACGTGTTACATCAGGGCTAGTATTAGAGTGCCACCAAGATTTAGCTAACGCCTTGGTAGATAAAAATATTATCCTGAGTTGGGTTAAAGGGCACGACATGAGTAAAGGTAATCGCATTGCCGATTCTTTAGCCAGGGAAGCGGCTGGACTAAAAATTTTAGGACCCAGTAACACCTACGGCCTGACAACAATTGCGGAACTAGCCAAGCGTTACACCCATGCTCAATCCCTAAAGAGATGGGATGGAATCAAAGGATGCAGTCTTGCCAGGATCACCTTGGGCGACCCTGGGAAGCTGGCGCCGAATAAATATTTGGCGCTGACCAGGAAAAACCTATGCTTAACAGTAGGATTTCTGACTGGCAACTGTCAACTAAGGAAACACCTCCATACTATGGGGCTTGTGGACACACCTCTATGCAGAATGTGTGAACAGGAAGATGAAACTGCAAGGCATGTCTTATGTGAGTGCCCGGAGTTATCGTTAATAAGAGAGTGTGTGTTCGGTGAATCTTGGCCTACACCTGCCGATATAAAGCAAATGTCTCTTAGTGACCTGTCCACCTTCCTGAAAATGACAGGATGGACGATGACTTAGGAGGACAACTCCTCGGGAGGATGTACAATGGGTTACATGTGGCTTAAGTGCTGTGGGCCTAAACTCACCCTCCCCACTCTACAGATACAGATGTCCTCATACAGGTGAAACTGACATATTTTGAATGTAATTATTGATTATTGACTAAAGGAAATAAAATTTTCCTTTTTCAATGTAGTTTGTGAATATTTGAGAAACATTATTGTTTTAAAAACACCCCATGTATGTCGAGAAAAGCGACACACAATAAGATAATTACACTCAGGTAAACAGTCATTAATAATAGTGACGGAAATATAAACATGGTACTATGTATAATAATAGCAAGCTGGATACCCTAATAAGTTCATATTTGACTAGAAGAATTATATCTGGCCATGATGGCCTGAAATAATAACAATAGTAATTAAATTTTACCATTTTTGATGGGTGAAAGGCATCGACAGATCTTTTTTTATCGAGATACTTTTTTTCAAATTTAAGCAGCCACTATACATTTTTAATTTATCAAAAAGCTATAGGCTGCAAAAATTAAAACGTTGTTAATTGCATAAAACGAGATTTTTTCAAATCATTAAATCAATATTCTATGTATTGTTGCGAGGTCACCAACTCAAAGCCAGCACTGTCCCTCGATTGTAAATTTTGGTGGCTGTGCCCCTTTCGAGAACATTCGAGTAAAAATAAATTAGAACTAATATACCGAGTGTAAATAAATTAGTTGAGTGTGTATATAAATTAAGTTTGATAAATAAATCAATAGATAGTAATTAGCCATAGTAGTGTGTAACTTTATCCCACAAATAAAAATTATTTAAATAAATAACAAAAACATTACAGTACTTGGCTTGGCAAATAACATTATTGGAGAATAATTGGTTATAATGCAACGAGTAGGCAGAAATTGTCGAATATTATAATTAATGGTCATTCGCCTTATGAACACGATGAGTGCGAAGCAACACCATGATTAGAATAGGCATGATGAGTCAATAAGAATAACTGAAATAATCATTTGAAATAATTGTATATATTACAAAGATTCTAAAGCAATCACTTATTTTTACATTACAGTTGTGATTATATTTATTTCAATAAAAATAAAAATTTGACATATGACAATCCGCCATCTTAGCTAAAACACCGATCACAAACGTACGAGTGACGTCAATCTTTTGTATATCTTTCGTACTTTTATTGGATTTTCTGGTTTTGCATCATTTAAATGATATTTACTCGTTATAGAATTCATGATTATCATACAAAATAAAATTTTAATTTGCAAGATGTTAAAGTATTTACAGATGTGTGATGTCATAGAGACCCTTATTTTTTCAAGAAACAACATTTTTTGGATAAACTTATGCCTATTATTGTAAAGTTTATCCAAAATCAAAATAAGCTAAATCACTTGTTCGTAGCTCTTGTCGTCTTCTTTCGTTGATGAAAATGATGAAATGCCAGGAAAAGAATAAACTAGTGGTGAACACATTTTTAGTTCCGTTATTTTAATTACTTCAATCTATAGAGTTTATTTTTCATTTTATCTCGACAATAAAGAAACCTGATGTGTGTTATAAATTATTGAATATTTTTCAAGGGGAAGGAAAAATAATTTTTCCTACAGTCGCGCGTAAAATGACTAATTACTATATTCAAATGAAATCGTAAAGTCGATAAATGCCGAGGATTGTTACTTTACGCTATAGAGCAAAAAAAGGAATCTTCTTCGCTCGGTTATTCCGTCAAATTTGGTGGGATTAGCCATGACGACGAAAAACAACAAATGAACCTCAAGTTACCAGATAATACTATACTATCTACTTTATCATCCATTTTAATCGGCTTTATTAATTTCTCACAACATTAAACATTATAATAATTTTTATAACAATTTATAGAATAATTTAAAAGAAATTAAAAGGTGAATTTCAAAAGTCATTGTTATTGTTGATATCTCGGGCACGTCTCTACCTAGAGCGACGGCGAATCAAATGTCGACAGGGGAGGGAGGTATAAGCGCTCTGCAGATTCTGACAAGTCTGAACAATTCAATAGATCTTTTTAACGCCATAAAGAGAAAGCATTCAAATACTCAAATTGAAATAGGCACTTAAGTAGGTAATAAACCAGAAAAACACAAAAAGGTTATTACACGTTTTTATATCATTTGTGAATTTCATTTTCAATCTTCAGTACTTAATGGAAGGAATTTCTTCTGAATCAAAAATTGCAATAGATAATTGTAACAATTGTACTTTCATATTCAACATTAATAAATAATATGACAATTAAAATGTCAGAGTACTATCTTAAATCATAATCCACTCCTATTATAACCTAAGATAATATAAAAAACTGTTTTAATTAATAAAAGGGCGACTGTAGAAAAAATTATGTGTGTTTTTCGAGCGTAAAGTAAAATTACCGCTTTTAAAAAGATCGCAACATTCTTTCTCAAGCGGCAATCTGTTACTTTACGCTCTAAATACACAAATAACTAATTTATTCACCCTTTCCTTGCTTGAAAAATATGCGGACACCAAGTTCTTCAAGAAGGGGAAGGGAAAATGATCATTTTAATCACCCTTCTCCTTCATACATTAATATGCATTATTTCTAACGCACATTAGAATTTTTTCAAGAAGAACCTCTTTAAGAGGAAACGTGAATGACATTATTTTCTCTTCTCCTTCTTGAAGAAGTTTGGTACTTATTGGAAATTTGTCAGCAGTACAAAACAGACAAACATACTATAATACATATCATTATGTATTGTATAGATATGAAATTTTAGAATAAAAGTTTTTGTTTATTTATTTGTCTCTATAATAAAATAAATATTTGTGTGCAATTGATCTATAAGATAAGACAGATAATGAAGTTTTTTGTCAATTATTTAAAAAGAAGATAAAGTCAAATCCAAATGTTAACGCATGTCAAATTCAGGATAAATCAATTGAACAATTTAAATTTGAAAAGAAGGGTTATCTAAAAAAAGAAAATTGAGGGGCGTTGCGAAATAAAGTTGTTGATGTCTGAAATATTTTGGGAGAACTAACAAAATTATAGATAGAAATATGAAATTAGCAATATGGAGAATATAAAATGGTAGAAACCCAATTCAATTTTTAAATATTTTCATCAGAATAAAAAATAAGACCAATTGACAAGGAGCTTCATGGTATGGAGCGTTAAAATTGTGGAGAGAGGAAAAAGAACGAGGGCAGTAAATTTTAATTTTAAATTAATCTTAAATTATTTGATTCCGGAACAAATTCACAGAAATTAATAATATTTTGGACATTTTTGAAAATTAAAATTAAAATAATTACTTTTGTGGGGGGAATATAAAGTAATAAAAATAAAATTAATTAAACAATAATAATTTTTCATATCAAAATTTGAGTAGATATTTTATATATCAATATAATTCCATGAAAAAAAGAACTTTCTGGACAATTTTATTAAAAAAATAAGGAAACACTTTTGAACCACAACTTGAAAGGAGTTAGTAGCTGGGGCACATAAAATACTAAAACTAAAAATATTGAATAAATTAAATTCAATATAGTATAGGCAAATATTAAAACCTTGATAGTTTTATTTCGGTGCTGTCATTAGTATGTAATAAAACGAGCCAAATTGTATGTTTTTAACAAAAAAGATCGTAAAAACTCGCCCTTTTTTCTTTATACGAGTATATACTTTGGAACAGTTTAGTTCTTAATACTTTAGGGAGCTGACCTATAGTTACAGTTTTCTGACATTTGACACTGAATTATTAAAAATAATATATAGGTAAAGAGTGTTTCACAGTATTTCGTTGACACGTCATCTGGCCTTAAGGATTTAATAATAAAAGTTTATAAATCCCTCATTGTACAGTAAACAGTAACAGATCCGTAGTCGGTAAAATAAAGATACTAAAATAAAAATTAAATTTATTTTGTGAAAAAAATTACTGAATTTTTTAAAAACAAATTTAACTTTTATTTATTAATTGGAATTGAACAAATTAAACTGTTGAAACATACAGGGTGGCCCACCGTATACGCTTTGATTTATTTCATCTAATTGGCAGATGTTATCAAAAAGATGTAGTTTAATAATGGCTACATTTTAAAAACATTTTGTACTATACAGGGTATCTGCAAAACAGTGGAAATTACATTTTTTGAATAATAACTGATATGAAATTTAAATAAAATCGAAGAAGAGCAAACTGGATGAACCCTGACTGTGGACCACGTAAGGGACGTTCCTCGACAAAAGCTTTTAAAAGTCGACGAAGAAGCCCAGTTGAACATATTGTTGGAAGTTGAAGAAAATCCTGTTACTCCAGCTAGGCAAATAGCTCGCGTTCATGGTGTCAGTCACACAAGCGTTTTAAAAATTCTTAAAGAAGCCAAAAAGCACCCATATAAGATGCAAAACCTGCAGGACCTTAACGAAGATGATCCTGATCGTAGACCCGAATTTTGTGAACGAATTATGGCTTCTATCGTTGGTGAACAAATGGCTTTGGAATGGGTGCTGTTTTCTGATGAGGCTACGTTCACATTACATGGGCACGTCAATCGACATAACTGCCGTTATTGGGCTGACGGAAATCCCCGTTAGATGCGTGACTGATACCCAAAGGCCTCAAAAAACAATGAAAACCTAACCGGAGAAACATACCTTAATATTCTGCAAGAAGAACTGATTCCTACTTTAGTAAATTTATTCCCCAATAATTTGGATCCCAACTTATTTGACCAACGGATGTGGTTTCAACAAGATGGGGCACCACCACATTTTGCTCAAAATGTACGGACCTGTCTTAACGAAGTGTTTCCAAATAGGTGGATTGTAAGAAGGGGCCCAATTGAGTGGCCAGCAAGATCACCCGATCTTACTCCATTCGATTTTTTTATGGGGATATCTAAAGAGCAAGGTTTATGCCACTAAACCTAACGACATCGCCGAGCTTCAACAAAGAATCAGGGACGAAATTAGGCAAGTAACGCCGGAAGTGTTACAAAATGTTCGGAATGCTGTTTATAATCGATTAGGATATTGTCAGCAACAAGGTGGAGAGCACTTTGAACATTTATTGCATTAAAGTAATTTCAGTAAATATTTCCTTATTTCATTTTTTCCGACACATTGCTTATAAAAAGTAACAAAAAAATGGAATTGTATTTGCAATTGAAAAAGCTTTCAAATAAAAAACTAATCAACCTACCCTTCCATTTAAAAGAAAAGTTGGGGGTGTCTGCGACCCCCCAGATAATTAAAAAGATAAACAAATCACTTTGTAATATGCCCCATTGAAAATAAAAATTGCCCTTTATTTATCAAGTTACAGAATTTGTTCCAGTCAGCCTTTCCACTTTGTATCTAGTTGACTGGTTTCATTAGTTTGACAATCTTCGTTAATTGTTTAGACTTAGAGCATTGTTAATTGTTTTTAAAGAAATTCTATTATGTTTAATTTAAAATAAAATATTTTTTCTTCGTTCTTTTTTACCATATTATTATGATTTGAACGGGGTTGTAGAAAAAAAGTTAGTCGATCTTCAAAAAATTAACGAGAAACATCAAACAAATGAGGCCAGGAAGCAAAATATATATTTGTTTCAGGACATTTTTTCTTCTTTTGTTTAATAAAAATGCATTTCAGTTATATATTACATATTATTATGATATAAACGTGGTTGTAGAAAAAGTATAGTGTTTCTCTCGTCGAAAACATTTTTTTAAGCTCGTGAACAGTTTACCAGTCAAGGCGCATCGTGAACATTACCAACCTCGGCTGCGCCTCGACTGGTAAGCTGTTCTCTCGCCACTCGTTAAAGAATATACTATTTTTTGGAAATTTCTCTGCAAATTCTTTTACTGCAAAATTTTCGACGGATAATCTGCAAAATAGGTGTGTTATCGATTTTTTCCAAAGTCGGTCAAAAACTCGTGTTTCCGTAGAAGTCATAGGAATTATATTAAATTTATTACAAAAAGTGATCAATTATTGTTGTACAGGGTGACACAAAATAACTATTCATAATCTTCAGAAATGACAGAGGGCACTTAAATAAAAACATTATTTATTAATAAATTAGTGTCCGGAAATTCTTCAGTTGGTCGTAACTTCGAACAATTTTTATAAAGTTTGATGCAGTATTATTAATGTTTCTTAACTTGATGTAATTGTTTTCAAAAGATTTCTAGTTTATCTTGACAACGAGAAATTACCGGACACTAGTTTATTAATAAAAAATGTTTATTCAAGTGCCCTCTGTCATTTCTGAATATTAGGATTAGTTATTCTGTGACGCCCTGTAGATATTTCATTAGAAGCTACTTATTTCTAAATCTTGATTAAAAATATATACCTAAATAAGCATTCTACACTTTTTGTAATAAATTTAAAATATTGTTTTACGTTTTGGTTCGTTTTGTTATAAAGTGTGTTTTTTACAACTATTTATTGTAGGCAAAATCTTCATACAAAAACTAAAAACATTTCGCATTTTATGGTACAATAAAAATCGCGGTCAAAATAATCTAATAAGTTTATATATTTTGGCAAATATTAAACTCCTGTTTTATAAAAAGAAATTTTTTTGTATATTTTTTCTACTTATTTCAATTATTTCATGCTATCGATTGAAGAAATTGTAGTTTTTTCTTCCTTTAATTTGTTGGCAAAAATTAACATTGCAAAATTCAAATACAAGTTAAAGTAAAATAAATGGATTTTCAATTTAACTATCAAAACGAGATATTTGAAAACTCAATAGTGAATTTTTCACTGCTGAAAGAGTAAACATTTTTCTCCAAAAATAGATTTTTCCAACTATATTAGGATTTACTTTCTGGAATATTAAATTACTTTCGTACGTATTTTATTTCCAATATATTTATTTTATTCTGTTTAAAGGATTTACTTTCTGGAATATTAAATTACTTTTGTATGTATTTTATCTCCAATATATTTATTTTATTATGTTTAAAATTAATTATTAATAAATATCTACCTTTTAACAATTAAAAAATAACAAAACTCTCCTCCAGCTTTAGCCGATAGACCAACAATTACTTCGATTTCACTACAAAGTTTCACTGAACACAAACAAAACTTTTCGATATATTCGCCACTAAATAAAAATGCCGGCTAGCAAATAATACAGACAGGACAGACAAACCGTTTCGAGAATAAGCAATAATATATTTTTTCACCGACTAAATAAAACCGTAGCTGTATTACACTCGTGCAAGTACACATAGAGTGTGTTGCTGCGTATTATACGAGGTTCGAAGCCTCTGAAAATGTTGAATTCGTGGGATCTGACAGCGAATTGTGGCCAGTGAGTCATCAGAAAGTGGATGCCACACATCGTTGAGCACGCCGGCCGGCTGGTTTTCTACGAGGAGCAGCCCCCCGGGTGTAGACTAGGGGGGGACAACAGACACGGATGGTGGATTAAGCTAATTATTTTACGGGATTTGGGTCAGACTTTAGAAACAAATTTGAAGGGATATTTTACTTACTTTAATAGATATTAATTATAACATCTTATGACGGTACAAATAAAAAAAAGGGGGAAATAAAAATGGGAATTTCTTTATTAGTTGACTGTTGGAAAAAAATTTCAAAATAAAACTTAATTTAAAAATAAGTAAATAAATGTAAATACAGGGTATCCAGAAACTCTCCTGCCAAACGGAAACTACAGTTACTAGAGGTGATGTTAAGTCGATTTAGCTCAAATTACCTCAATCCGAAAATGCTTCCTAAGGGAGCTACAGCCATTTGAAGAAGACGTCCTCACATGAGTTTTCTTCAAATTATTCAAAAATACCGTTACTTAAAATATTGAAACTTGGTATAATCAATAAACAGTTACAAACCAGTCGTTCGCTGTAAATAAATTTTTTTCAGATCCATCTCAAGCGTGTCAGTCGGGGGGACCAACAGGTATTTTTATAAAAAAAATTTATTTTCAAGTATTTTTATGTATCCGACACCGAATTTGGAAAATTTGCAACGGTAATCGCCCCTGGCTAGAGCACTCTCCTCAGGGAGTGGAATTCGGCACCAATTAAATTATTTTATCGGCTATCACTGGGATGGGGTGTACAATTAATATTAAATTGGACGCCACCAGCTTTTTATCGAAACAAAAACAAAGAAAAACGAAAGCAAAAGGTGGAAAGCTGGAAACACCTTGTAAAAATTAACGTTAATTTAAATAAAAAATAAAATCAAATTAATAATTCCTGAACCCGTTTATCCAATTTAATAATTATTGAATAATCAATACAAAGAATGAAAACAATAATTATTTATTGAAATTTAAAAACTCAACATAAATTGGATATTAAAAAATCCAAACGAGGAGAACAACAAGTTATAATAACACGCCAAATTCAAATCTTGTAAACGCTAAAGATAAGACGAAGGAACTTATCTTAAAGGGCTGGGTTGTTTGCAGCTCTTAGCGAGGCGGTGATGACTCCAAATGAAACAGGAACAGGAACAGGAACGGGAAAACTTGAGTACTAGACTTGAAAACTCGCCGGAAACTTGAGTGCCGAACTTGAGGGGAATCTTGAGGGCTGCAGAGCTGCGGAAAAAAGAAAAACAGGGATAAGGAACTAGAAAAAACATTAGGGAAGGAACGAATAGATAGAAATGAATGTTTTATTTTGGAGTGGCTAATGCGACAAGGAAACGGCATGTTTAGAAATGTATTAGAAATTTAGGAGGAAGTGACTAATGAGCCACAAAAATTAACTAAATAAAATAGTTTAAAAACAAAAAAGGTAACAAGCTGAACAGCATGTTACATCCCCTCTCCTCGGAAGAAAAAAAAGGAATTCAAAGAATTACTTTTTTTTGTAAACAGTCTACGAAGAATGGAAGCAAAAACAAAAAAATTGTGGTGAACATCAAAACAAAAAGTAGTGCTTACGTATGACTCAACAGAATTAATGAACGGAAGAAAAAAAACATTAATATTGAATAAAAAGAGAAGAGAAGTGGCGAAATTTGGTAGAGGTGAATGTCCAAAATTTTTACCGGAAAGTGAAATGATATTTCTAAGTTCATACCAGGGATGTTGCCAGTTAGTATCCACGGTAACCATTGGTCATCGCGCAAGTAGAACATTTGAAATAATCATCACACAAACACAGCAAGAATTGTGACGATGTATGAATATATTTATTACCTCACTGCAGAGAAATTATACTAATTTACTGACTTACTCTCTTTTTAATTCAAAAGCTTGAACAAAAGTAAAGGAAATTCAAATATATTGAATAACAAAAGTGAATATATTGAATCAAAAAAATTAATAGGGAAATACTCCTATTAACGTCAGACAAAATTATAATCAAATAAATGGTTCAAAAAAATTGTACAGAGATCACAAAATTTTACTGTACTATAAAACGGTATTTAGAGGGTTAGCCTCTATTATAACATGAAATGTCAAACATCTCAATACAAAAATCAATATGAGTACAGTAAAAAATTCAAGATGCTAAACATCTTAACGATAAATCGAGAAATCCTAATTTCTCAACGAAAAACAAAATCACCTATTGTGATAAGGGTAAGAATGATCTCTAGTACCTTAACTCAAAAAACTATAATAAAATAAACCAATATTAAACGAAAAACGGGAATAAGAGAAGAGAAAAATATAAGTGAAGTGTCATTCCGGAGTTATGAATTGACGGGGCTATCAATTGCGTTGGAAAAGCCTCGCAGATGATGTTAAACGCGTCGTGGTTATCTTTTCCCACAATCAATTTCCACATCAATTAGCAACTACCGAAGTGCAGGCATGGGTCTTATGACAACCAAGTCCTTGCTGAGGGAGAAACGAAAAGGTTTAAAAAAGAATAAATATACCTAATAAATTTTTAAGTAAGCTCGGGTTATTAACGAACCCAGCGTTATTTAGAAACGCCACAACTGAAATGGAAAAAATCCAAGAGATAGAAAGAATTACTGGATCTCTAAATCTATGATACCGTGTTGCAGTGTCCATGCGACACATCCCTCCAGTGTGATGACATGACAAGTCATAAATCCATCCTTTCAGACGACGGCGTCCCGTAGGTAACATTCGTCTGAGATCATGACCCACCATGACACACCTCTGAAAGTTTGTCTTCCACTTAAGGTTGTCACAAGACTAGTAACACGGCCATCAAAGATCTAGGCCTTAACAAAAAAACAAAAAAGATTCACGGTAAGCATTTTTTAACAGGAAAGCGAAAACCTCCAAAAATTCCGTCATTGGGAATACTATTGCGAGATATTATATGAAAGTAAACACGGTAAAACTAGAATAAGATAATTATTTAACGTAACCAAAAAATAGATATGTGTGCAGGTACAATACGATAGGGAACATAATAATGAAGATAAAACTAAACAAGGCATGGCCTTTCCCCCCCTTTCCTCCAATCGGAAAGTTTGGAAGGAAGAAACCCACCAAGACGGAACCAAATGCTAACAATGTAGCGATAGCACACATAACAGCAAAAACTAGAATAAATTATTCAATTATATATTATTAATCAATCAGAATCTAAACGTGTTGCGATATGCAACTAAATTAATTGAAAAATGTGGAGTTTTAAACCACAGATAGATAGGTGTCTCGAAAAAAATATAGTTCTGTCATCAATTAACGTAAACAAAATGTGTTGTTTGTGCTCGTATCAAAATATAAGGGGACCAAAATAAAGCGTATATTGAGAACAAAAGCGCTACCAAGCAAAAAAATAATTTCTCAATATACACACGATAAGGTGTGAGGCTACAAAATAAACTGAATCCTAAATTTGCACAAAGCAAGAATTTCAGAAAATGTTTGAGCGTAATGGTTGTTCCAAAATATGCTGGATTGTAAAGGTGCATGAAGCATGAAAATCCTAGAAAATTTGAAACATTCACGGAAGATTGTTCTCTGAAGAACAAGGTTTTTTGGCATTTCAAAAACCAAAAAAACAAAAAGATACGATAAAACACAAACATAATACACCAACTGTATTATGGACAACGTCAAAAAGATACTAATAAATATGTACTTATGATACAAAATCAAGAGATAACAAAAGGGCATATAGAAGGTAACGGTAAATAGTAAACCACAAAAATATCGTATAGAGGTATTATGACATATACGAGGACAGAACGATAAGTTCCAGATAAATAAATAGATACAAAATGTATCTGTAATCAAAGATCATTGTTGACAACTAAACAATATCTACAGATATTCCACTGCATACTCAAGATCTTTTTATCTTGAAAAAAATGAAGATAGTCACGTTAATAAAATTACTTAATTAGTTATATATATAAAAATACTAAATTAATCAGAATCACTATTAGATCTGACTCTCAAATTATAACCACTATTAGACAAATCTAAATTATCAGAAAGTTGAGCAGATGGCTCATCATTAGGAAGATTTTCATCTACATCAATAAATTGGTTCTTTAAATCTGTAACATGCCAGTTACCTAGATCATTACCAGATAGATCTTTTAAATTGTAAACTAATTTAGAAATAACTCTGTTGACAACACATGGTATATATTTAGGAGCAAATTTAGCTGCAAAATTATTAGACTTGGACGAAAGAACATAATTCTTTTTCCATAACCTGTCACCAACATGAAATTGCAAATCTCTCTTTCTCAAATTGTAATGTTTTGCATTTCTTTCGTATGCGTTTTTTAACTTTTTCCGAATATCTACAAAAAGTTTAGGAAGAGTTTGAACATCGTTAATCAATTGCAATTTATCTCCAGTGTTAATTATAATATTCGCGTTTTCAGAAATTGCACCATAAAAATCACCACTTAACGGAACGTTTCGAGCAAAATTTAGAAAAGCTGGGGAGTAACCCGTAACTTCATGTTTCGCGGTTCTGATTGCTTGTGCAACTCTATGTAGTGAATTATCCCAGTTATTATGAGACGAGTTTTCATGAATATAACACCTCAAAGCTGTAACAATTGTTTTGTTAGTTCGTTCTGTGTGATTCACTTGGGGATGATAACGAGCGTTATAGAATATTTTTTGCACCTTATATTGCGACATTAAATTCTTAAAAAGAAAGGACGTAAAAACAGTACCATTGTCAACAGAAAAAATTTGTGGAACACCAAAAACAAGAAAAACTTGGTTTTCTATAAATTTCACAATGCCCTTAGCAGTTGCGTGCTGCATTGGATGAACAAGACAAAATTTGGTGAACCAATCGGTAATTACTAAGACAAATCTGTTACCAGATTTTGATTTGGGATAAGGACCTATCAAATCAGCAGAAATCCATTGCCATGGAAAATTTATATCTTTATACTGGCCCATAACACCAGCTTTAGGAAGGTTTTGGGTTTTACAAGAACCACAAACTGAACATTTATTAACGTAGCGAGAAACAGAACTTCTAAGTTTTGGCCAATAGTAAATTTCAGAAATACGAGAATATTATAATTAACACTGGAGATAAATTGCAATTGATTAACGATGTTCAAACTCTTCCTAAACTTTTTGTAGATATTCGGAAAAAGTTAAAAAACGCATACGAAAGAAATGCAAAACATTACAATTTGAGAAAGAGAGATTTGCAATTTCATGTTGGTGACAGGTTATGGAAAAAGAATTCAAGATAATTTTCATAAAAAATGTTCTCTTCTTTCAAATCGATATAATGAACCGTTTTCGACAAAAATAAATTTAAACTTTTTGTGTTTCTCACATAAAAGCATGTTGGATTATAAAATTGTATCTGTAATATCAAGTGCTTTGGGCTTTGAAAAATCAACAAATTGTTCTGATACTGGTAACAAAAGTCGTAAGTATTAAGTTGCTTACATTGTTTTGGAAATTTTAAATTAATTTTATTTCGTGAGGGTATAAAACAACAATCAACAAAAAAAAAGTTAGAGATAATTACCAACAGAAATAAGAGAATTAATTTTACAACAGATGCTCTACATGACGACCGTTTGTCTCAATACACAAATTTATTCTTTTCTCTAAAGATCGTCTAATTTTTGCAAAAATTCCTGCATTATTTCTAATTTCGTTATAAGCGTTTTGAATTATTTGCCACAGCTGATTACGGGTTCCTATTGGAACAGCATAGACTAATGATTTTAAATAACCCCAAATACAAAAATCACAGGGTTTTAAATCTGGAGATCTTGGGGGCCAATTAACTGGACCACCTCTTCCAATCCATTTATCGTGATAGTTATTGTCGAGATATTGACGAACCTCTCTACTGCAATGAGCTGGGCAGCCGTCGTGCATGAACCATAAATTATTTCGAATCATCAGGGAAACCTCATCTATTAAATCAGGTAAAACATTTTGTAGGAAATTAAGATATTCTTGTCCTGTTAAACGGCTAGGAAGCTCTACGGGTCCCAGAAGCTGATTACCGATTACACCTATCCAAACATTTATACTAAATCTTTGCTGGTGCTTTTTCTCTACTGTTGCATGAGGATTATCACCAATGTAGGCATAATGATGTGCATTATGTAAATTAAAAATTCCGTCTCTGGTAAACGTAGATTCATCGCAAAATAAAATATTGGAAAAGTAATTAGGATCCTGATTTTTTTTGATCCTCAACCAGTTTGGAAAATCTATGCGGGCAGGGAAATCACCATCTACCATGGCATGAACTTTTTGAAAATGGAAAGGATGAAGGTTTTCTTTATGAATAATATTCCATATGGAAGACTTGGAAATGCCAGGATACATAGCAGCGAGTATTCTGGTGCTAACCTCAGGATTATTTTCGATTTCAATCAAAATATCGTCTTCGTATTCCATTCTCACATCAGGTCGTCTACCAGTTTCAGTATTTTTAGGTACTACTGAGGCACTTTCTCTCAATCTTTGGTGTACGGCTACAAATGTTGCGCGAGCAGGATGCCTTCTGTTTGGAAATGTTTCCGCATATCTTCGCTCTGCTGTACAAGCGTTACATTGTACTTCCCCATAAACTAAATGCATATCAGCATATTCTTCATTCGAAAAATAAATCAAATTAACTATTTTTTTTTACCTTACACACATACAATTTTATAATCCAACATGATTTTATGTAAGAAACACAAAAAGTTTAAATTTATTTTTCTCGAAAACGGTTCATGATATCGATTTGAAAGAAGAGAACATTTTTTATGAAAATTATCTTGAATTTTCCAAATTCGGTGTCGGATACATAAAAAACTTGAAAATAAAAATGTTTTGATAAAAATACCTGTTAGTCCCCCCGACTGACACGCTTGTGATGGAACTGAAAAAAATTTATTTACAGCGAACGACTGCTTTGTAACTGTTTATTGATTATACCAAGTTTCAATATTTTAAGTAACGGTATTTTTGAATAATTTGAAGAAAATTCATATGAGGACGTCTTCTTCAAAGGGCTGTAGCTCCCTTAGGAAGCATTTTCGGATTAAGGTAATTTGAGCTAAATCGACTTAACCTCACCTCTAGTAACTGTAGTTTCCGTTTGGCAGTTTCTGGACACCCTGTATATCTCCGTTTATTCGCTATGTTGCTGAAATTGCATTTTTGTATATACACAGCCGAGCAAAAAAGTTAACTAAAACCTATTTATTATATTACTCTTATAAACGAAACTAACTGTTTCTAATTAATTCCACTATTTAATGAAAAATTATGAAAATTCTAAGATACTTATTGATAATTATTTCGATATTGATATATCATCGTCAGAATGAAAGAAGTTACATTTTATGTGATGCCTACCTGATGTTTAATATGTTGGCTAGACCAAATAGTGACCTATCTTATGATTGACTTAATATATATGAATAGAAAAAAGAAGAAGATATTATATTAGATTAAATTGTTAGTAAAATTCTTACGAAACTTTTGGATCCTTATATCATTAACCAGCAGTTTGGCTTCCGTTCAAGGAAGTCAAATGAGCTTAATCTCCTTACATATGTGGAATATCTTTCAAGCGCCTTGGACTCTGGTTAACAAGTTCACTCTCTGTACACAGACTTCTCCAAGGCATTTGATAAAGTTCATCATTGATAATAATATGGGTGTTAATGGTAGTCTCCTAAACTGGGTTCAAAGTTACCTTACTAGTCGTATTCAAATAGTCCGTGTTTGTGGCTTCTTATCATCTGGCTTTGTAGTTCCTTCAGGATCACACATAGGACCACTTTTGTTCAACATTTACGTCAACGACATCCAGAACTGTTTTATAAACTCTCAATTATTATGTTTTACTGATGATCTAAAATTGGATTGTCAGAATCTTCAAGCAGATTTGGACAATTTATCTCGATGGTGTACTGCCAATGGCATGTAACTGAATCCAGCAAAATGTCAGTTTATTAACTTTAGTAGAAAGCGTCACCCTATTGTGTCTATCAGAAGTTAAATATCTTGGTGTTGTGATTGACTCTACCATGTCTCTTCGGCCCCATATATATGCTTCAATTAATAAGGCATTAAGGATGCTTGGTTTTATAAGAAGGATAACTTGTGACTTTCGAAACGTGCAATGTCTTAGAAATAATATACTTCTCCCTTGTTAGACCTCTTATTGAATATGCATCTTCTGTTTGGAATCCCTTCTATACCAACCATATTCACAACATTGAACAAATACAAAGAAAACTTCTAAGACTCATTGCTATAAATCTGGAATTCATCCTGTTAACACCTACCACTTAAATTACTATGAATTGCATTCCCAGTTTCTGTTGGAACCTCTTCGTTAAAAAACATCTTTTCATTCTATTCAACATAGTCAATTCTACTCTCGATTTTCCTACTCTTTTGTTCAATATTGGTTTTTCCGCACCATCTAGATCTACTAGAAATAGTGTTACTTTTTCACAACCACACTACTATACTAATTATCGCAATAATTCGTTCATCCCCAGGTCCACAAGATTGGCCAATCGATTGACCGGAGAAAAATTTCAAATTACCAAGAGTTTGATCACGATTCGAGATTTATTGTTTTAAAAATTCAAACAATTATTCACAAATAATTATTATTTACTGAAAAGTAGTCCTTAATTTTCTGTTGTGAGCGACTTTAACGTAGGGATAGCTAACCTGTACTGGAACTGATCCACTGGATCAGATCCGACGGGTTGGACTAATGGAACTGATCCGAACCGACAATTTATTCAGGTACGAGTATTAGTCCAATAACTGTAGCGTGGCACGGCCCACGACTGACGAGAGCTTATTTTCCCGTCCGGCAGCCCCCACTTTTTAGAATTTCTGTCTTGGTTAAAACAGATCATTGATTAATTTAAAATCATTGAAGAAGTCATTTTTTCAACACTGTATACCTTCTTCAATGATTTTCCTTGCCCTTCTCGATAAATTAACTAATGGATCTGTTTTGACTAAGAAAAAATAAGGTTACGACTTTGAAGAAATTGACAGAAATTCTAAAAAGTGGGGGGTGCCGGTCGGAAAAATAAGCTCTCGTCCGCGACTGTTCTGCCGTGATTCAATTTCTCAAAACAACTGAACTGAACTAACATACAAATGAAAATACTCAACTCTCACTTGTACAGCATTAACGCTGAACGCGAGCGGTTCAAGATCAGTTCAAGTCTAGTAGGTACTCGTTTACAGTTGTTTACCTACTGCTGTAGAAGCGTACCTACTCCTCGCAAGAAGGCCGGCTGGATTGGTAACTGGAGCTGATCTTTGCACTCTGGACTGGATCAGGTTGGAACTGATGCATAAAAATTTTTGGATCAGCCATCCCTACTTTAACGTTTGAAGGAAGACTGGAATGCGAACTGTAAACTCACTCATGAATCGACAAGTGCACATGTACGTAATCATGTTCAATGACGACTTCATATTCTGGGTCTCTTAAGTGTCTTCTAATTAAATTCTTAATTCTTCAATGAAATCTAGTTCTTGTTTCTTAAGACAAACATGTAGTACTTCTAGTTCTGCGTTAGGTGTTAATAATTAATGTTTGGTGCCAAGTAGATGTTTTGCGTAATGAGATTTATCAGGCTGTTTTGATATGTGTGCTGGTGAGTGTTCATTGTATCTAATTTCAAACTTTCGAATTGTTTGACCAATATAGACAGCATTACATTCTGGACATTTAAGTTTATATATTCCAGACTTTTTTAATGGGGTTATTTTTATTTTTACATTTAACAATTTGGTACTTACATTGCTTTCTGTTTTAAAAGAAATTGTTGTATTTGTTGCTAAAGATATTATCTTTGAAATAATATCAGAAATACTACCAGCATGTTTGATGGTTTTGATACTGATTAATACATACCTCAAACAAATTAAGTATATCTGATATTATTCCTGGATTAATATTTTTATCCTCTAGTAATTTTCTGTTCTTTTTGTGCACTCTTTTGGAGGAATTTTAGAGAACATATTGGTAACATCAAATAAATGAGATATTTTTTTAGCTAACTTATTATTAGGAGTAGGATACAACAATATTTGTCATATGGTTTATTGTAGTTAGTGACGGTTTACTGATCTTAGTGTTTGTTTGCCAGGCCATAATGCCTCTAGATCCTATAGTTGTGGCACTAATTGTGGCGTTGATACAAGATCGTAGAACCGCCAGAATTGTGCTCAACAAAATATCGCTATCAGGAGAATGGTTTTATAATAAGACGACCCGAATCTGGGCGAAAAACAGTCAAGTGTCAAAGAGATGATCGATTTTTGTTTATGTCAAGCTTGCGGAATTGAACATCTGAGGTTTGGCCGTGAAATGAGCTTCTAGAGAGGTTAAAGTTAGCGAATGGACAGTTAGAAGGAGGTTTCGTGCTAATGGATTGTCTTGTAGAAGGATAGTCAACATTGAGCAGCCAGCATCAAATGGAAAGATTGGATTTTGCTCGAATTCGATGATGATTGAAGTAAGTAAGGTACTCTTTACAGATGAGTGTCGTTTTTGCCACAATGGACCAGACGGACGTCGACGAGTATGAAGAAGACCCGGAGAAAGATGCGCCTCTGTTTGTATTAAGGGAAGACCTAAATTTGTTAGTGTCTATTATGGTTTGGGCAAGTATCACTGCAGAAGCACGTACCAGGTTGGTTTTCGTAAGGAATGACTCTCTAACAGCTCACAGATGCATAACGGAAGATCATGTTGTGCCTTTCAAGGTCACTATGGACAAGCAAGGCATTTTCATGCATGATAATTCAAAACCACACGCTTCCAGGATTGTCAGTGAATATCTAGATGCAGTAGAAATTACGCTGTTTAATTGGCCAGCATGCAGTCCAAATATGAATTCTATCGAACATGTCTGGGATGATTTAGAACAACGTATCGAAAGGCATACACCATCCCCAAGAATTGCCCAGGAATTGAGAGAGTTGCTATTGCAGGAGTGAAATAACATGGATCAGAATGTGATCCTTAATTTAATTCAGAGATAAATTTACAAAAAGCTGATGCATTCAAGTGATCTAAATTTTTTACTCGGCAGTGTATATATTTTTTAAATATCCTTTATTTGGCATGTAAAACATTTTTCAAAAACCTCATTCCTTCCAGTGTTTACTGAAGAGGCTAGAGAAGCCGAAAGCGGCCCGCTTCCCTTAAGGGGAGGTAATGAAATACTATCTTTCCATCCTTCTTTTGCAAGCAATAAGTTTTATCGCACTCGAATGAACGGTACGGTAGCGCATAAAATACGAGCAAACAAACATTCATTTTTATATATTATTATCTATAAGATGAGTTACTAATTTTCATGTAACTACCAATGAGACAAGTAGTTTGACAAATCATTAATTTAAATTTTGATTATCAACACAAAATGTTACACCATGTGCCTGTCAAAATATACAACTACTTCATACAATTATTCTGTTGGAAATACCATATGTTCACTTTTTTTGTTCACTATGTGTATAATTTTAATGTTAATTTGATTTTTATGATTTGTCAGTTAGTTGAATTGTCAATCTTTATGAAAAACTTCACTTAAACCCCAAAAAAAAATTGCATTTTTATTTTTCATATATATCGATAGAAATATTAGAAGCTGGTTAAGCTCTCATTTTCTTACATTTTATGGCGACCGTGACTATGGAAAAAGTTCAGAAACTGCTTGAGGTACATAGAGTATCATTTGACAAATTGTTTAACGAGTTAGTGAAAAACTTGGAAAGCAAAAATTCAGATATCAGCATTATTCAAGGTAATTTCAGAACACTTTTTTCGAAAAATGATAAGTTAAATGAGCTGAATAAGAATATGCTTGATTACATGATTGATTCAGATTGTCCTCCTCAGGACATTGATAGTGAAATAGAACTGTCCGATTCATATTTATCGAAATTTAATACAATCAATTGTAGAATTGATCAGTTGTTAGCTACCGAACGTTTAGGTAGTCTAAGCATTAAATCCGAGACGAAGAGTAACCTGAAATACCCCAAAATTGAGTTCAAAAATTTGATGGTGAATTGAGAGACTGGTTACCATTTTGGAATCAATTCAAGCGCATCGATGAAGACAACAACGTAGACCCTCAAGATAAATACCAATTTTTGCTTCAAGCGACAATTCCAAAATCGAGATCTCGTCAGATAGTAGAAAGTTATCCTGCCACTGCGCAAAACTACCACAAGGCTTTGGAAAGTTTGAAGTCTCGCTACGGTAAAGATGAGCTACTTGTCGAATTTTACGTAAGAGAACTCCTTCAATTAGTATTGGGAAGTTTAGATTGTAAACCTTCCCTTTCCAATCTATATGATAAATTGAAAGCTCAGCTAAGAGCCCTTGAAACCCTCAATGTGACGTCAGACAAATATGCGGCGATGCTATTCCCATTAGTGGAATCTTCTTTACCAGAAGATATCCTGCGAGTGTGCCAACGAAATTTGTCCAGCCTTGACACTGAAAATACAATCAAATTTCAAGATAACAAGCTGAACAAACTTATGGATTTTCTACGCCGAGAAGTTGAAAGTGAAGAGAAGATCAATCTGGCTCTTTCTGGTTTCCAATGCATTCGAAAGAAGAGAGAAAATATATCAGTACCTACGATACCCACGGCTACCGGTTTGATCAACCACAAAAGGAGTTTTCAGAGACCTGCCAAATGTGTGTTTTGCAAAAGTATTGACCACACATCTGACAATTGTAAGACTGCGTTGGAAATTAGTTATGAGAAAAGAAAAAAGATTCTTTCAGAAAATGGACGTTGTTTCGTCTGCACTAGATATGGACATTCAGCTCAGAGATGTCACGTTAATATTAAATGCGAGAAATGCATGAAGCGGCATGCTACAATTTTATGCATCCACACGTCTCGAAATGAAGCTGAAACTAGCCCAACCGTCACTGAAGAAATTAAAACTAATTCGACAGTACAGAGCTACTCTAATGTGACATACAATGAAGTATTTTTGCAGACATTTGTTGCAAAAATTATTGGTAATAATGGATTAACTAAAGACATTAGATTTATCATAGATACTGGAAGTCAGAGATTCTATATAAATAAATTTGTTGCCGAAGAACTGAAACTATAACCTTTGGGTGAAGAAAATTTGATTCATGCACTTTTTGGTGGAGCAGAATCTGAAACTGTAGTGCACAAATCCTACAGAATTGAGCTTCATAACCTTAGTACCTGTACTTTTCAAGTTCTTGATTAATCCATTATATGCAGCAACGTTGTATCCGTTTCCAGTGGACCATGGATAGCAGAATTGAGATATGTTGGTATTTCTATAAATGATACAAAGCCTGGACCCATTGACGTTCTGATTGGGGTAGATGTAGCTGCCAAACTGGTTACTGGAAGAAGGCATGCACTACAGTGTGGTTTGGTTGCAATTGAATGCCAGCTTGGATGGTCTCTTATGGGAAAAGCCCATATTAGATCAAATGACTTGATTTGCACTGCCTCGATTTTGACAACCTCGCTTTTCTCCCAAGATGAAAATGTCTCGAATCTATGGACTTTAGATGTGTTAGGAATCACTGATCCAGCTGAGACAAAATCCAGAAAAGAAGCCGAGTTAGCTGTTATGAAACATTTCAATGATACTGTCCAGATCAATGACAAAGGCCGATATGAAGTCGTTTTGCCTTGGGTTGAAAATCACCCTTCTTTACCGAGCAATTTTACTATAGCAAAGAAACGTCTGGAAATTTTGATGGTTAAATTCAAAAAAGATGGACACTATAGTGACTGCGACCAAGTTTTTCAAGAATGGTTAAGAGACGGTATAATTAAAGAGTACCGGAAAACGAAATTACAAATTTTGGTCATTATTTACCGCATCGACTTGTTATAAAGCAAAAGAGCACCACTAAGTTCAGACCTGTTTTTGATGCATCGGCTCACGAAAAAAATCAACCTTCCTTAAATCAATGTTTGGAAAAAGGAACAAATTTAATAGAAATAATTCCCTCTATTTTGCTTAAGTTCAGATTGGGAAAAATTGGTGTTATGTCCGATATCAAGCAAGCATTTCTCCAAATAAGTATATCAATATCTGATTGAGATTTCCTTCGATTTATTTGGTACGATGAATCAGGTATAATCTATTTTCGTCATGCACGAGTTGTTTTTGGTTTGACTTGTAGCCCGTTTCATCTGGGAGCTGTTATTCAACACCATTTGGACAAAGAAATTGATGCTATTTCTGATGGAAATTCTTGTTTTTCGAAAGAGATGATTTTGAAATTGGAAAAGAGCTTCTATGTTGACAACTGTATCACTAGCCTCAATACTGAAGAAGAATGTTCAGAATTTATTGCTCAATCTAAAGCTGTCATGGACAAAGCAAAATTAGATCTACGTGGATGGGAAACTACGATTTTAAAAAAAGAAGTCATCTGTTTTGGGACTAAAATGGAATCGAATTGAAGACACTTTAAAACTCTCGTTTGATTGGTTTGATACTATAAATTTTGGAAAAGTAAAAAAGAGATCTATTTTATCTTCAGCGAATAAGATTTTTGACCCAATCGGAGTAACATCACCATGTTCCTTGTTTGCGAAGATCATGATACAAAAAATGTGGTCAATAAAAATTCCATGGGACTGAGATACCAAACGATCAAAAATCAATTTTTCTGGATTGGGCAAAAGAACTGAGTCTACTGATCAACTTGAAGATTCCTAGATGGTTACTGTATTCCTCCGAAGCCAAGCACGATACTTGGACAATTGAGAATTGGTATTTTGTCCCTGGAGATTTGAATTTAGCCGATTTACCATCCAGAAGTTGTTCACCTAAGAAATTATTGGAGTCAGAATGGTGGAAAGATGTGACATGGCTGAGAAAAAGTCAAGATTATTTTCCAAAAGAAAAAACTGAAGTTTGTAACGGTAAAAGTATGCTTTTAGCTGGGCGCCAATTTGTAACGGTAAAGGCGCCAATTTGTAACGGTAAATGCTGTACCTCACAGGGCACCAGCTCGAAGGGCTCCGGCTAGAGACTCCTCTCAAGGGTGATTCCACCCCAAGTTTATGCTGCACAAGTGCTACAGGAAGGTTGTAAAAGTTGAGGGCGCCACTACCTTTTTAACGATGAAAACTACAAAAAACTAAGGCGGAAAAGGTAGAAACGCCGTGTAAAATTTAAATGAAAGTTAATAATTACAGTGACCCCGGGCGGATCTCCCTCAACTTTTATAGTTGAGGAATTTAATAAAAAAAAGGATTAAAAACAAATTTTTAATTTATTCTGCCACAGGAAATGAATAACGGAATTTAATAGAGGAATTTGTACTTTTATAGGTACTTAGCTTAGATGAATTGGTTTCCTGGAGAAGAAGTCAGGTCTTGATCTGAACTGATGAGTTCTGTTCTAGGGCGGTAGTTTGGGGGTTCTATCCTTGGCTATATTCTTGGGGTTATATTCTTGGCTTATATTCTCGCCTAGGGTTATATTCTCGGGTTCTATCCTAGCCTAGGGTTATATTCTTGGGTTTTATCCTAGCCTAGGGTTATATTCTTGAGTTATGTCCTAGCCTAGGGGCTGTGGTTACCACAGCAAAATTCCTAAGAGAGATACTTAAGATATGAAAGATAGCGAAAGATGATCTGTCCCCTTCGGCGGTCGTTAACAAAAAAGGGGTGTTTAACGTGGCGTTGTGCAAAAAAAATGGAAGCGACCGTTGGCAGACGTCAATTGTCTTACGTTCGGGGTAGAAGAGTTTGGGATCACAGAACTATAATTGAATGTGGCTAGTGACGACGAGCGCTAATTAAAAGGATTTATTCTGTAAAATCGAAACAGGTCGATGGACATGTTACAAGTTAATGAACAGATTGTTTTTGAGAAAAAGAAAAAGAACACCTCAACTTTAGTCAACAATAAGAAAAATTCAAACTGGTATTATTTTCGATTTTCAAAGAAAAATGGAAAGATAAAAATAGATGGAGTTTTAATTTTGGATGAAGTCAACACCAAAATAAAGCAAACTACTCTGACATTAGATGAAATTGAAAAAGCTGAGAAACTCATTATCCGAATGATTCAACAAGAATCTTTCCCAAAATAAAAAAAAAAGATCCCATTCTACAATCTCTTCAAACATTTACAGATGATGAAGACATACTAAGAGTAAAAACAAGAATTACTGAGCGAGAAGATACAAATTATTTCAGATTTCCAATGATTCTTCCATCTAATCACCCTGTGGTCAAAAGAATGATTGAGCATCATCATAGTAAATTATGTCATATTGGTACTCAAGGTCTACTATGTGTATTGAGAGAGAAATTTTGGATAGTACGAGGCAGAAAAACAATTAAATCTGTGATTCACAAGTGTGTGATTTGCAGAAGACACGAAATAAAACATTATAAGACGCCCAGTTTACCCCTACCAAGAAATCGAATTGCAGATACAGTGATATTTGAAGTCACTGGTGTGGATTTGACTGGTCCACTATATATCAGAAATAATGTGAAGGTATGGGTCTGTATTTTTACATGTGCGGTCTACAGATCAGTTCATTTGGAGCTTGTGTCTAGCCTCTCAACAGATAGCTTCTTGCAAGCTTTACGAAAATTTATTAGTAGAAGAGGAAGACCGAAGATAATCTACAGTGATAATGGAACAAATTTTGTAGGACGTGAAAATGCATTGAAGAACTTAGACTGGAATAAAATTAATGAATTTAGTAACGTTGAAAGAATTTCATGGCTATTCAATCATCCTACAGGAGCATGGTGGGAGCGCTTGATACGGTTGCTCAAACAATTATTAAGAAAAACATTGGGTAGAATTTCATTAAGCTACAGACAAATTTATGTGAATGTGAAGCTCTTATAAATTCAAGACCTCTCACATATGTGTCCAATGATTTGATACCTCTTACTCCAGCCATGTTTCTACAAGACATTCAGACAGTGGAGACAAAAGATTTGGATGAAGTAGATAGCAGTACCCTGAATAGACACTTGAAGTATAGACTGAAACTGAAATAGGATTTAAAAAAAAGATTCAGATCAGAATATCTTAGTCAACTGATAATGATTCGAAATTCTAAAGAAACCCAATCGATACAAAAGGGAGAAGTTGTATTAATTGGAACCGAACAGAAGAGACTACATTGGCCGCTAGGTCTTGTATTAGAAACCTATCCTGGAAAAGACAAAAAGATACGTGTTGTGAAGCTGCGAACTGCAACTGGGACCATTGTTAGACCAATACAAACATTGTACCCATTAGAAGTGACATCTGCAGAAGATACTGCAGGTTTACGAGAAAAGGTTAAACTTAACGAACATAGATTGAAAGAAGAACCAGAACATGAGACTAGACAGATTTTCACAAGAAGTGAAAGAAAAGTTCAACCACCAAGAAGATTTGATGACGGTGTTTAAAAATTTTGACCGTCAAGAAAATGACAAATGCGGTGGGAGGATGTTGGAAATACCATATGTTCACTTTTTTTGTTCACCATGTGTATAATTTTAATGTTAATTTGATTTTTATGATTTGTCAGTTTTATGAATTGTCAGTCTTTATAAAAAACTTCACTTAAACCTCAAAAAAAAAATTTTATTTTTCATATATATCGATAGAAATATTAGAAGCTGGTTAAGCTCTCATTTTCTTACATATTCAAACAATTTTTGTTTAAATCAGTTGGACTGAAATAAAAAGAAATAGTGTTTGCCATATAAAAGATCTTTGGTGAATTAACCATAGAGATACTACAATATCAGTAGTATCTCTATGGAATTAACACATAGTAAATTTTTGGAACTGACCTAAATAAATTAATAAGTAATATTAATTACCCTTCTCTTTATTGGACATTTTAATTAACAAAGATACCGATACGTTATTTTTCTTTTTATTAAATCGCAGTGATGTTACCTTTAAAATAAAATAAAAAACTGACAATTCACGTCAATAAAATTGTCAAAAAAACACAAGTTTTCCAACTGAATTACAAGCAAATATGAGAGGTGCTTACATAACAATTCTGTTAATAGCCACAGCTATTCTTATATTAATAGCAGCTCTGATGGCATTACTAATAGGCTTAGTTTTACCAAGAAATATGCTTGACGAGGAAGTGCAGGAAGAGGAACAAGAAGGGCGTGAAGACAGTAAGTAACAATATTTATATTAAATAGTGAAGCAATGGTCACAACCGATTGCAATTGATTTTAAACAAACTTCACCAAACTATGTGAATGGAGGTCTCTTCTTTCTTTCCACATAATCTACCTTCTTCCTAGCATGAGCTTCTTGAGGTTCTTATTCAGACGACCAGAATCCCTGATTTCTGAAGAGCGATGATTTTTATAATTAATTGTAGTCTATAATTTATTAAATCAGCAAAAATATAAAATTTTTAACATTTAATTATTGTTCTAGTATTTGTAGACCAGCTTAGAAGAAATACCCGTCGATCGTATGGTAGTATCGACGATTATAATTGGCTCGTTTCCATAAACTTTCTACGATACCGAGATATTCCTACAAGTTTGGAGTTCTTTTGCAGTGGAGTAATTATATCTCGTAACAAGGGTGAGTTTGCAGTTTAGAGATAAATTAGATTCATTGGAACGTACGTACCTGTTACAGGATGATGCGAAAAAATATTTAATTTTTTATGGTGATTTAAGTGAAACGTTAAAAAAATTTGTGTATTGTAATTTTTTAGAAACAACAACTAAATGGAGGTGGTGGTCCGTTTAAAAACGGGTCCTTTTGAATCACCAACTTCATTAAGAGAAATTAGTAAAAGTTATTATTGCTCCAATAAGTAAATAATAATAGGGTCGCTCTTTGTATCAGATTAAAATGAAAGTTTATTATAGTATGAGCGAAAATACAATCTCAAAAGGTTTCTTAGTATCTCCAATAGGATGGTTATTACCACAATATCCCTACCCGACAACAGCTCTAGCAGCAGAGTTTTGGGTTCGTATTGGTGGATTCGTTGCGTTCTACCATGGTCGAATTTGGTTTCCATTCTTTGCAGTAACTGCATCGTTTGCGATAAATTACAATCGACGTTTTATCCAATTATTCCAGGTTATATAGTTGTGAGCATTGTTTCCCTTATAGTAGCTGATTTTGCGCGTAAAAACGTGTAGAAAAATATGTACTCACCTCGACTGCGGAAATCGTAGCGGAACATTGTTTAACAAGGTAAGAAGGGTGGGATTTCAGTAAATAAATATAATGTTTTTCGTGTTTATCTTTTTCCCTTCAATTTGACAAAAAAAAAACGTTGAGAACTTTCATTTCCTCCTTTAGAGACCTTCAAAACTAGACTCTGCACGTCAAAAAATATTGATTAGGTCCGAAGATATAAGCAAAAAACCATTATTTATACTTCGTTCCAAGATATTTCGTTTTGACTTATGCCAACAGAATACGAGTCAGATGCTGCAAATGCTTTACGCATATGCACAGACGGCTAAAAAACCAAAGAAGGATGTGGAGTCTACTCCAGATCACTAAGCCTAAGAATGAAGTGGGGCATGGGAAAAAATACCAGCGTGGTTCAAACAGAACTGGCTGGTATCTCAATTGTCACAAAAGAACTAACCATAAAACGGAATTTCTGGCATAAACATAAAAAAAAGGTGAGCGGTCGTTGGACCGCCGACAGAAGCTTGCTCCTTATGCACAAGAGAATGCGAGGTTGGGAAAACCATCAATAAAAATACGCGCAATAGAATGCGATGTTGGGAATTACATTAGGCCCAGTACGTTCTACTAAGTTTTATTTTATATTTAATTGATCATTTTTTCAAATTTTTGACAATTATTGACCATTTTTTCCAAATTTCTGACAATTTTTGACCATTTTTTCAAATTTTAACAATTATTGACCAATTTTGACAGTTTTGACAATGATTGATCATTTTTGACAATTTTTCAAAAATGTTGACCATTTTAGACCATTTTTCCAAATTTCAACTATTATTGACCATTTTTAACAATTTTTCAAAAATTTTGACTATTTTTAACAATTATTGAACATTTTTGACAGTTTTTTATAATTATTGACCATTTTTCAAAAACTTTGACAATTTTTGACCGTTTTTGATAATTTTTCGAAAATGTTGACCATTTTTCAAAAATTTTGACAATTATTGACCATTTTTGACTATTATTGACCATTTTTTCAAAAATTTTGACCATTTTTTCAAATTTTAACAATTATTGACTATTTTTGACAATTATTGACCAATTTTAACAGTTTTGACAATAATTACTGATCATTTTTTACAATTTTTCAAGAATTTTGACTATTTTAGACCATTTTTCCAAATTTTAACAATTATTGACCATTTTTGACAACTTTTTAGCTTTTTGACAGGTTCTGACAATTATTGACCATTTTTGACAATTTTTCAAAAATTTCGTCCAGTTTTCAAAATTTTTGACAATTTTTAACAATTATTCACCGTTTTTGACAGTTTTTTATAATTATTGACCATTTTTTCCAAATTTTGACAATTTTTGACCATTTTTTAAAATTTCAACAATTATTGACCATTTTTGACAGTTTCTGACAATTATTGACTATTTTTGACAATTTTTCATAAAATCTGACCATTTTTCAAAAATTTCAACAATTTTAAACAATTATTGACCATTTTTGACAGTCTTTTATAATATTTTATTGACCATTTTTTTAAAATTTGGACAATTTTTGACCATTTTTCAAAATTTTAACAATTATTGACTATTTTTGACAATTTTTTAGCTTTTTGACAGGTTCTGACAATTATTGACCGTTTTTGACAATTTTTCAAAATTCTGACCATTTTTCAAAAATTTCAACAATTTTAAACAATTATTGACCATTTTTGACAGTCTTTTATAATTATTGACCATTTATTCAAAATTTGGATAATTTTTGACCATTTTTTTAAATATTTAACAATTTTTGGCCATTTTTCAAAAATTTTAACAATTTTTGGCCATTTTTCAAAAATTTTAACAATTTTTGACTATTTTTCAAAATTTTAACAATTATTGACCGTCTTTGACAATTATTGACCATTTTTTCAAAATTTTGACAATTATTAACCATTTTTTCAAAATTTTTACAAACATTGACTATTTTTGGCAGTTTTTGACAATTATTGACCATTTTTCCAAGTTTTTGACTAGCCTTCCCAAAAGTCCTATGTCGTGCAATAAGAAGCAAGCTTCAATTTAAATTTCATTGGATTAGTGGATTATTCAGAAATCTGACAACACTGTTGCGCGAAGAACCTTTATTCGCTTTTTCGTAACATTACACGTTTCACCAGTTCACTAGCCTTTTCAGAAATATGGCAATATTGTTACGTGACGGACTTTTCGTAACGGTTACACGTTTTACGAGTTCACTAGCCTTCTCAAACCTAACCTATGTCGTGCAATAAGAAGCAAGCTTCAATAATCTGCACTGACAGCAGACAAGCCCTATTAGCCTTGAACAGACAATGTTTTTCATCTTTTTTTTCCCCTTCAATATGACAAAAAAACGTTTATTCCCTCCTTTAGAGATCTACAAAATTAGACTTTGCACGTCAAAAAATATTGATTAGGTCCGAAGCTATGAGCAAAAAACCATTATTTATACTTCGTTCCAAGGTATTTCGTTTTGACTTATGCCAACAGAATAGGAGTCAGATGCTGCAAATGCTATACACAGACGGCTGAAAAACTAAAGAAGGCTCAGGATATGGAGTCTACTCCAGATCACTAAGCCTAAGAATTAAGTGGGGAATGGGAAAAAATACCAGCGTGGTTCAAACAGAACTGGATGGTATCTCAATTGTCACAAAATAACTAACCAGAAAAGGAATTTCTGGCATAAACATAATAATTTGCACTGACAGCAAACAAGCCCTATTAGCCTTGAACAAACAACGTGTTACATCAGGGCTAGTATTATAGTGCTAACGCCTCGGTAGATAGCAATATTATCCTGAGGTGGGTTAAAGGGCACGACAGGGGTAAAGATAAACGCATTGCCGATTCTTTAGCCAGGGAAGCGGCTGGACTAAAACTTTTAGGACCCAGCGACACCTGCAGCCTGACGACTTCGGTAATTGCGGAACTAGCTAAACGTGACACCCATGCTCAATCCCCAAAGAGATGGGATGAAATCAAGGGTTGCAGTCTTGTCAGGATCACCCTGGGCGACCCTGGGAAGCTGGCGTCGAAGAAATATTTGGCGATGACCAGGAAAAGCCTACGTTTAACTGTAGGATTTCTGACTGGTCACTGTCAGCTAAGGAAACACCTCCGTACAATGGGGCTAGCGGACACACCTCTATGCAGGATGTGTGAGTTATCGTCGATGAAAGAGTGTGTGTTCGGCGAGTCTTGGCCTACATACCTGCCGATATAAAGGAGATGTCTCCTAGTGACCTGTTCAACTTCCTGGAAAGGACAGGATGGACGATGACCTAGGAGGACAACTCCTCGAGAGGACGTACAATGGGTCACATGTGGCCTAAGTGCTGTGCTGATGGCAGCATGGTTGATTTAAGACCAAAACCCATAGCAGGTAGTTGTTAATCCGATAACAATAGCACAGTATCTTACTCGTTCTTAGAGTAGAACCCCGATTATTCGTGTGCGCTTTAACCGGGCGGCGGATTTTCCGTGCGGCATTTTAAATTGATACCGTTCGCGGATTATCCGTGGCTGTCGGGCAGAGGTCGGCGCGTGAACTCTGAACGCACCGCGCTGGTGTTCGTCTCGGGGAATCCCTAATGTGTGTTTATGTACTTATCATTTTCGTCAACTTCTACCGACTCGTTATTTGAACGTAAACAAACGTACATAATGCAGCGTTCCGGTGCTAACGAAAAGCGTAAACGCAATGTTTTAACTATAGAACAAAAAATGGAAATTGTGAAACAATTTGAAAAAAAAACAAAGGTGCTGCTCTACTGGCTAAAACATATAACATTGGAAAACAAACGGTTGGGAAGAAGAAAGCCGAATTAAGGTTTGCGCGCACTAGACCGTCCGGCCGGCAACGGACCGCGTCGCAACGGAAAGCGAATTTATTTTTACCTGGTACGTAAATGAAACCGCGCGCACGTATCGGCAACGCCCCGGTCAGCCGTCGGCGGAACTATAGGGCTAGAATCTTTTTGTGGGCGCTTAGTGGTCGACGAAAAGGACGTCATTTATCTCAAAATGGATGAAGAAAGACTGATTTTCCTTATCAGCGAGTATAGAAAACTATATGATTCATAGTCATAAAAATTACCCAAATCAAGAAGGCACAATTAATTTCTGGAGGGAAATTGGGGAAGCGATTTCATATGTCATTCTAAAATAATGAAAAAAATTCTCCTGATGCGTTATTATATCCGGAAATAATCAATCTCTGTCTTCCCTTTCCTGCTAATTTCGTGAACCCATTTTCGCTTTTTCTTGATTACGTTCCTCTTCTTCGCAGAGCAAACTAACAACTATTACGTTTACATCCATCTCCAATAAAATTTTTGTTGCGACTGGCTGGTGGCTCTAGAAATTTTACCGACTAGTGGGCGTAGGAACTAAAATTCACGTTCCGTTGCGGCGCCGTCTGTTGCCGGCCGGGCCGGTCTAGAGCGCGCGAACCTTTACAGAGCTTTGTAGCTAAAGCTGACAGTGCAAAATCTGTTTCTGACAGGAAGTCACTAAAAGGATCTACTTTTCCAAAACTTGATGATGCTATGACCAAATGGTTCTTACAAAAAATATCGGAAGGGGTTCCAATATCAGGATCTATCTATGTGTACTAAGCAAGCCCAAAAGTTTCATGAACAGTTTAAAATTAAAGGAAACTTCTCTGCATCTTCCGGTTGGTTATACAGATTTAACAACGTCATGGAATACGACAATTAGCTATTCAAGGGGAGAAATGTAGCTATGGTAGAATTTTGCTATGAATTGGAAAATCTTATAACGGAGCACGACCTAATGTGTATAATGGAGACGAAACCGGACTTATTGGAAAGCAATGCCGAAAAGAACATTTGCTGCAGGTTCAGAAACTAGTGCACCAGGTTATTATTTTTACATACATATGTATTACTGTTTGATTTTTAAAGTTACATATGTACATATGTATGTATTTTTTTAAGGTTTCAAGGTAAGCAAAGACCGTTTGACAGTGTTATGCTGTGCTAATGCAACAGGAACTCATAAGCTTAGGTTAGCTGTCATTGAAAAATCAAAAAATCCGAGGGCTTTTAAAAATGAAAAAAGACTGCCAGTTGATTATTCTAATCAAAAGGCCGCTTGGATGGATCGAGTGATTTTTAAAAAGTGGTTTTTCGAAAAATTTATACCACAATTTAAAACTTATCTGCAAGAAAATAATCTTCTTCTATAGCGACTAAAGTCAGCAGATGGAAACATGTAGAGTCCATGAAGAGGCTTTATAGGAAAGACCTTATGTTTTAATTGTTGGAAGCAATTTATGCTGTGGCTCGCGCTTGGAGTGAAGTGAAAGAGACTAACATTAAAAAAGCATCTGATAAAATAATGACCTTAGAAGATATAGCAGATGAAGAAGATACTGAAGATGATAATCACTTAAATGAAGGTGAGTTATCAATCGAAAACATGGCATCTATAGCCTCGCAAATCGAAGGCTTGGAAGGAATCGACAAGGAAAAGATAAAAGAATGGATAGAATGTGATCACGAAGAAAAAGTGTATCAGATTATGGAAGAAGATTATTTAAATAACCAGACCTCTGCAGAAAGTTCTGACAAAAATAGTGATGACGATGAAAATACTTTCATCAAAACAAGCCATCGAGAAGCAGCACTTATCGCTTATTTTGAAGAACAGCCTGAAACTGATGACATTCATCTACTTCAACTTAGAAAAATGAAGGAAAAGTTCAACGGAATTTATTCTTTTTGTAAAAGGGGAAGGTGTGATGCATTTTGGCATAATATAATTATAAAATAAAAGAAGAAATAAATTCCCTTGAAACTATTTTCAATAAATCATTAAACGTTGGAATATTACATAAATATAACTATCGAGGTCGACAAGTACTGAGTCAAGTTCATCGCGTAAATAAAGATTCAATAGTAAATATTAAATAACATCGAACTTGAACCGTAGTATAAATATACACATTCATAAGGTAATCAATATTCATTCTAATTTAGTTGTAGTAATTCTGCCATTCAATTAAACTATAAGTATGCTATATGGATAGATACTTATATAGATTTAGTAATCTTAAGTAGTTATAATGTGTAATAGTAAAGTATGTTAATAAGTAGAACTTATCCCGGTGCCAGAAGTCGCCGTTTTATTAAAGTAAGATGACCCTCCGAGTGACCAGGAATACCACCAATTAAAGAGGCTTATCCACACCAAATCACCAACATTACAGAAATTATAAGGGGTAGAATTTACGAAGCCCAAAAACGAACAAAACTTACTCATTTTTAAGTGATTTTATTCACGTTAGTATTATGTATAGGGCAATAGTATATTACACCACAAGGGCTGAAAGTTAAATTTTCGACCTGCGCGTCAGGATCGAGCATCATAACGAGCAGGTCCGAGATTTCAACTTCTGGCTCGTGTAGTGTATACGACTTTTTTCTACACCCACATGTATATTATCCATTTTCCGCACAATTTACAGAATGTAAATGTAGGCCATTCCGGTTAACTGAACGGATATGATTTCATATACATCCTAGAACGTATATGAAATCCACCAATCAGCATTTGCGTTTAGTAACCGCCAACTAATCTTTTTTCAATTTCATAGAAACGTCAAAATAACTTGTCAAAATATTTCTATAGTTTTTAAGAAAAATATTAGTAAAAATGAGTGATTCCA
Organism: Lochmaea crataegi; assembly: GCA_947563755.1. Lineage (NCBI taxonomy): Eukaryota > Metazoa > Arthropoda > Insecta > Coleoptera > Chrysomelidae > Lochmaea > Lochmaea crataegi. The sequence continues at coordinate 26,750,196 of OX387425.1, forward strand.
GTGATGAATCAATAAATAATTTTCCACCAGATATTCGCTTAGCCGCAAAGGAGACGTATAACGTATAGAAACAGAATAAATTGAATATTTAAGGGTACTCCTGACAGTTTTTATGTAATACATTTGACGTTATAGATAGATGATTAGTATATTCATCGGTAGTCCAGTGGTAAGTATCCCAGCCTTTCACGCGGTAGATCAGAGTTCGATTCCCCGTTGGGAAATTTTTTTAAAATTTTAATTTTATTTCTAAATAATAATAAAATAATAATAATAGTAAAATTATTAAAAATTTTTAATTTGAAGTTATATTATAGTTTAATAAAATGTTTATTTTCTAGATTTTTTCTTAATTGGGTCGTAGAAAAAATATACTGTTCGACTCGTGTGGATTGTCCATATCTCTCTCGGACAATTGAGCACTCGGCCTACGGCGTCGTGCTCAAACTTCGCCCTCGTGCGATATGGCCATCATATCCACACTAGTTGCACAAACTACTATTCTTCATATCCGGTCGAAAGTACGTTATTAATTTTACTATTTTTAACATTAAATTTTTTGATGCCTGCCCCGACATTTGCGGCACGAGCGACATTTGCTGGTCGTTACGAGTATAAATACGCATGAGAAATTCTTTCCTCCCGCCGTTATAGAGGGCGAGCTTGTACTTATCACAGTGAGTAAATGTTAAACTTTCGTCCCTGCTACTAGGGACGAAAGTACGTACTTTCGATCTAGGTATGAAGAAAAAGCTTCTTTTATGATCTATCAATGTACGTAATAATATATAAGTCATTGGACAAGCGGACATTTTATAACTAAATATTATCTAAAGAAAAAATGTGTCACTTGACGTTTCCTATTTTATTCTCAATAGTTCTTACTACAAGCGGTTGCTTCAGAGAAACATTCACCGTAGACGATTTCAAATTTGCTACAATAAGATCACACAGCACCCATTTCAGTACTGGCGGATACATCCATTCGGTTAGAAGCATTCAAAAATCCAGAGACACTCTGAATTCACCTTACAATGAAGTTTATTTGATTGAAGTGAAACCAAGTTTTAGCTCGAAAACTAACATACCGTTATTGATAACAACCTATGGTGCTCAAGTAGCTTTAGAAACGATGAGCGAAGGAGGAGCGTTAGTATTGACAGGATGGGGAGGTACACAGGTGAGTTTAAAATCTTAAATAGTTCAAATTTGCTGATTTGAACCTGCTTCCAGTATTTCTCGTAGTTATATTTACCTCACGTCCGTGAAAATCAGTCTATGGGAATTAATCTTAACATTTACTATACAGATGTGATCACTTTTTTACCGACTTGTTGGTAACATTCTCCAAAGAATAAAATATGAGGCCTTCAAAACTTCCTACAATCCAGGTATTTAGTGTTTGTTTGGTAAAACCACCTCCATCACAAAGGACCTTTTCGTTGCCCTCCATACCAGATTGAACAGGGATCCAGAATAGAGACAATTTGTTGTCTTTGTACTGAGGAGTTTGATACCAAATTTGACATTACTCGGCAAAAGCTAAGTGCTTTCAGAGCCATTGGAATGCCCCATAAAATTTTTATTCTTCTATGGCAGACCCTGGAGCTACTGCTTCAGACTCACTTTCCCGGTAGTCGGTTTCTGGAGGAACAGTCACCCATTCCACTTCCAACGGGATCGACAGAACGACCCAAAAAGAAGATTGTAAGTTGGCAACAGACATAGTCACTCCATCGGCAATTGTATGGAAGGTGAACGAATTCTCACCGTACAAATCACCTGGGGAGGATAGCATTTTTCCTGTTCTGCTACAACAGGGCAGTGGAGAGCTGTTACCCCATTTGGTCAAGTTACTGAGAGCTAGTCTAGCGTGGGGGTACATCCCTCTAGAATGGTCAGTGGCGAGGGTTGTATTTATACGGAAAACTGGGAAAGTGAATAACTCACTTCCCAAATCCTATCGTCCGATCAGCCTGACCTCGTTCCTAATGAAATGTCTAGGAAAAATTTTAGACAAGCATATTAGGGAAGGAAGGTTACGAGAGTATCCGCTAAATCCCTTATCAAACGGGCAAATCTACAAATTTGGCGTCAAACAATCTAGTGGGGAAAATCAACCCTTCCCTTGGCAACAAGGAAATAGCGCTGGCGGCCTTCCTAGATATAGAAGGAGCGTTCAATAACGCCCTTCCAGACTCCATATGGAGAACGGTGGAGCGCAGAGGAATCTGCAAACCAATCCGGTACTGGATCAAAAGCATATTATCAAACCGGTACATCACTACATGACTGAATGGAGTCACGGTAAGGGGTATGGCGGCCAGGTGTTGCCCACAGGGAGGGTTGCTTTCCTCCCTTTTGTGGTCAATACTGGTTGACGATCTCCTGGGTGAATTATCCAGTCAGGGGATAGATGTGCAGGGATATGCTGATGATATAGTAATAATTATTAGAGGCCAATTTGAAAAGATAATTTCTAACATCCTTCAAACGGCCCTAAACATAGTGCATAGGTGGTGCGAGAGGTAACAGGTGTCTGTGAACCTCCTCAAAACCGTAATTGTTCCCTTCACAAAGAGGGAAAAATTACAGCGACTCCGCCAGCGTGAGCATTCCATTTGCGACGGAGGTGAAATATCTAGGGGTAATTTTAGATAAACAACTCACCTGGAACGCCCACTTGGAAAGAGTGATAAACAAAGCCAGAGTATCCCCCTGGAATCTCAGAAGGGTATGTGGAAAATCTTGGGGTATGAACCCCAAACAGATTTACTGGATTTACCAAACAATGGTTAAGCCAATGGTCACGTATGGCTCATCTGTCTGGTGGACCAAAAGTCTGCAAAAGACAGCTAGAGCAAAGCTTGCAGCGAACAGCATGCCTGGCCATTACCGGAGCAATGTCATCCACACCAACCTCAGCTATGGAAGCCCTCCTGCAACTAACTCCTCTCCACATTCATTTGGAGAAGGAAGCCAGGAGAGCAGCTCATAGAATCAGTGGAGATGCAAATAAATGGAGAGACTCTGAGGGATCACTCGGGAATGCCGAGGGAAATACAAAATCACCACATTCTTGGGATGCCCTCGGATCTCCGTCACAAAACTTCACGTGGACAAGCCCTTTAAGGTCCTCATTCCCACGAGAGACCAATGGGATAGCGAAGAAATCTCCTTCCTAGAAACGGACTACGTGATTTACACTGACGGATCCAAAACCGGAAACGAGGCTGGAACGTCGCTCTTCAGTAGGAAACCCAGAGTTGAAATCACAGCTAACCTGGGTAGGTACGTTACCGTCTTTCAGGCTGAAGTATACGCCATTGAACTGACTGCAAAAGAGCTGTTGAATCAACCTGTTGTTAAAAAGAACATACACATCCTGTCAGATAGCCAGGCTGCTCTTGAAGCACTGAGCTCGAACAGGATAAAATCTAAGCTAGTATATAACTGTCTACAATCCCTGGATATACTAGGCGGAAAACAGAGTCACTTTGACCTGGGTTCCGAGGCATCGAGGAGTGGAGGGCAACGAGAAGACCGACACCATTTTTTGGCATTGCGGAAAGCACTGCTAGATCAGCCATAGCTACCTGGGCGGAGAGGAAAACCTTCACGTACTGGGCAGAAATACCGGGGCTCTCTCACTCGAAGGCGTTCATATACATCCCTCCGATTACAAAAAAATAAGCAGATCCTGGAATGGAGTAGAACAAACCTACGCATTCTGTCGGGACTGCTTACAGGACATTGTCGACTAAATCAACCACCTAAAAAAGATAAGTCTGGTTCAGACCTCGGATTGTCGGTTCTGTAATTTGGAGGACGAAACTGCTGAGCACATAATATGCTCATGCCCATCTTTGGGCAGGGTAAGGTATAACATAATCGGTTCTGGTACCTTAGAGCCGAGCGACTTCAAAAAAGTATCACCAAATACAACCATGGACTTCGTCAGAAGCACAGGCTTGTGGGGTGAATTATAATCCCTAGGGGTGAGCCACAATAGACCCAATGGGGGTCGCAGTGGAGGTGGCGAGAAGGCCCCACTCACATAGAACCTAACCTAACCTAAGCATCTTCATAGCGCACAACTGTTTATTTTCACCCACATTCTATTTTCCTTTGAATGTTGGCAAATGATGACCACCTTTTACTTTGAACAATCAATTTTTAGATTCCTACTGAACATATTTTGAAATATGAGCCTTTTTTTGTACAACGTTGGTTTCCCAAAGAATATATCGATTGTAAAAGCAAGATGTGCAGCCGGCAGACCTTGAATTTAGCAGCTACTTGCTGCTATGAAGCACAATTGGTGGAATCTATGACAGAAATAACTCGCATGAATGCAAGACCACTGGTGGCTATCAGAAGGTTAGGACCACCTTTATTCATTGGAATGCAAATTGATTCGTCAACTTTTAGTTCTCCTGATCGTTCAGAATATTTTTTAGGTAAGATGTGCGAAAAAAGGAATCAGTCTAACAAATTCATATATCATTATTTATATTAATTACCCATATAGGAATTAACGACGGGCCCAGTATAGGCACAAGCTTAGGCCAAATCTGTACAACTTTGGCCCAAGCTTGCAAGCCAGCATTGTACCAGCCTAAATGAAACTCTGGGATGATAATAATGTACCTCGGTTAGTAGTCAAGACTGGGCCAGAGTCCAACCAGGCTTGGCTGATCATTATATGACAAAGGCAAGGGTAACCAGAGTTTAGCCAGGTTTGGATGACTGAGGCTTGTCTACCTAGAGTTTAACCAGGCTTGGCTGACCATAGGTTGGCCAAGGCTGGGTAAACCAGAGTTTAACCAGTGTTGGCTGACCAAAGGATGGCCGAGGCAGGATTGTCCCAAGTTTAGCCAGGCTTAGCTGACCATAGGATATCCGAGGATAGGGCTACCCAGAGTTTTACCAGTCCCGGGCCAACATTGGTTTCCCAGCATTGGTACAAGCTTGGCCCCGCTATTTATCATTTGGTAAAGACGATTTGAGACTACATTTTGTCCATTTTTACTTCCTATAGCTTATTTTTATTCAAATAAAGTAATAACATGAGAATTATCACAGTTTCCTGTAAAATTGTCGTATTTAGTAAAGCGTGTTACCAACAGATATCAAAGAATAAATATATATTATTCTACGATGTACAACAAAGAAAAATGGCATAAAGCCCGGAAAGTAGTTGTTTCTTCTTCGTTGAACGGTCACTGTTTTTGAAAAATATTTTTCAAAACTTAGTCGTGAAGCGTGGAATAATATATATGTATTCTTTGATATCTGTTAATAACATAAGATACTATACTGAATTACAAAAAGTATATTTCAAACTAGGGAATAGAAACACAGTATATTAGATAAAAGATAAAAGTAGACAGGAAATCATCTTCCCTTTTCACAATAACAATGGTGCGGCGTGAACATCCAATCGTAGCAAAAGCTATTAACTACTGTTCAGTCGAAATTCAAAGTTTAAAATATATATAAGGTGAAAAATGTGAGTCACAGTAGCTAAAAAATCAGTTTACTTCCAGTAGGTTCATAATTCACAAACTGGGGAACATAATAGGATCATCTAAAAGCAGTTTGTCGGTACATACGTTTGATATAAAGTAAACCACTTTCTTTGTTTGTGCAGGTTACTATAATTGAGCTTTATTCATACACACTTTCCGGTTGTCCTAAACAGGTCACAGACCCACCAGCAATGTCAGTAGCGGTATAAGTACTTTATTTAAAAAACTTAAATTCCCAATTATCAACAAAAATCCTTAACCTTATTGCCAGTTCAATTATTAAAGAAGGTGATGATGTTTAAAATATATTTAGTGAAAAAAACTGGTTCTTTATTGCACTCATCTGTCATTTTACTTAGCGTTTTGTCATCATGACAAACATAAACATTCAAATCGACGCCATTTTTAGTCCATTTAGAGCAACCTAAATAAGACATTTTTTGGTTTTTGCATGCACGTAGAAAAAATATTGTATGCAACTATAAAATTAAATCTTGCAAGGCAATGATATAAGTTGAATATTACTTACGTTTAATTCTTGTCAGTGATTAATATACACATACCTGAAACAAAACAATCGTATTAATAGGCATGTGATAATAATAGAAGGAAACAAATAGTAAATTTAATAAAAAGTAAAACGGATAATATCATTCGGAAAAATATGTCACCATAAAAATCACAGGAGATAGGGGTACCAAAATGGAAAAGAAATTACTGGAAGAAAGTGTTAACAAAAGAAACATAACTATAAAAGATATTCATTGAATCATACTAAGATCTGTAAGAACAAATTAAAGTGAATAAAAGCATTGGTTAAATGGTTAGTATATAATATGTCGAGAAAATGTCTGTGGAAACTAGAAGGAAGAAAACGTTGTAGACCTGGTACAAAATAGTTGGAGAAGCAAAAAAAATAAGATATAGTGGTAACTACGCAAGAGGATCTAGAAAATGGGTCTCATGAATAAAAGGTAGCAAATACTTTTACTTCCAATTCATGAAGAAAAACCTTCAAAGTATATGATTAAAAATTTGGAGCTTTTGCTTGACAACCGTAGTTAAAGCATTTGCTGTACTAAAAGCAAATACTTTAGATTATATGAATAAAATCATGCTTTTGCTAAGGATCTGTAGCAAAAACTTCATTTCTCTGAAGGTACCTTTAGTGCAGACTTCGCGTCCGGGGAAGCAATTCGTGTCTGGTAATAATGGCGTTTTTAAATAATATAAGAGCTATAAAACGCTACAAGAGATATCGACAAACATCACCGAATGACTTCAGACACCTTTATTGTTTCAACGAAGCAAACGTACATTGGTTAGCCAACCATTTCTTTGGTGATGAAAATTATGAAACACGAGGTGCTGCATTATCATCATCATCATCAGAAAATGAAAGTGTTTTTGCGTTATATCGCAGATCCAGGTTACCAAAGCGGCGTGGCGGAAATAATTGGGATTCACCAAAGTAGTGTGTCAAAAACAATTGCTGAAGTAATGGGAAACATTTGACAGAAAGCACATCTTTGGATCAAATTTCCATCTACCAATGACGAAATACGTGAAGCCCAACATCTTTGACAGCAAGTTTACACGTTTCCAGGAGTTCTGGATTGCACACATGTCCGTATTTTAAATTTAATTTAGCGTAATGATCTGTAATCAAATAAATGTATGATTCTAACTTGGTATTTTGGCCAACGTCGGTTTTCTATTCCCATCCATTAACTTCCAAAATGCCTGTTCCCATGACTTTAATTTTATTTGCTTGTTGCCGGTTTCATTTATATCTACTTTCTGTTTGATTTTTGTTTTCATGTTATTGATTTTCTTAGATAATTGCTTTAAGCCTATAGCTTTTCCGGTGACTGCCTGCCACTCTGCTTGTAACTGTATTAACGCCTTTTCTTTCGCTTTTTTATTAGTGGGTACTTGCTTTTTTTCGAGTACGATTTTATAATTTTTCAGCAAGTCTATAAATTTCAACTGATCGTTCTCTTCGCAGGTCGTGCTTTCTTCATCGGAACTCATACCGTTGCTGCTTCTTTCGCACTCACCTTATAACTAATAAAGCACGCCTTTTCTATTCAACCAAAAATCACAAAATATTCCTGTGTAGACTTGTCAAAAAGTGTAGCAAACGGTCTAAATAGCGGAGCATTTGCTACGAAGCAAAAGCAAATCATTATTCATACGAAACGAAGTAAATGCTTTTTCTTCTCCCTTTGGCTTCGATGCATTTGCTTTTGCTTTTACTTTGTACTTTGAACAAATGCTCCATTTTTATTCATGAGACCCATTATTACAGTGGAAAAATCCCATAAGGAGTGCAATTTCCTAACCAAACAATTTTTATGAACGTAGTAGTCATTCTTGTGCCCGCATTCTTTCTAATATTTCATATACAAGGTGTACCAATCTTACGACAAAGTTCGGTATATGGGTTATTTTAAGAGATAACAAAAAATGTTATACAGAAAATTAGTAGATGTCTTTAAGGTCCATATTTTGAAATTATCTCGAAGTATACAGAGTGTTGAATCACTCCGTTACAAACCAAACATATGACTATTTAAATGGGAAACTCATGTTCGAACAGTGTTGGACTCATCCCCAAGGGATGCCTACCAACCAAACCCACCTCAAACTCGCCGTTATCCCCGCCTCGGAATCACTTCCCTTGCATACTTCGAGACCTGTATTATAATTTTTTTTTCGTGCCGAGATGGGAAACTCATGTTCGACTGGGTCCAGAACAGTGTTGGATAATTGACTATCCAACCACACCCCTAGGTATTTCACATACTCCTCCATACGAATTCTCCTTCCCTTCACCATCACCCCCACTTTCCTCGTCTTGCTCCGTCCCTTCAATAGCAATCCCACCGTCTTATCTTCCGACACTTCCAGTCCGCACCGCTCTATCTTCTCCACAATCTTCCTACACATTCTCTCCGTCTTTCTTTCTATCTCCGCCTCTCCCTTTGCCGTACATACCAGACACACATCGTCCGCATACACCGTAATTTCCCATCCCTCTTTACATACTATCCCACAAACCTCATCAAACATACACTTCCAGAGCGTCGGTCCAAGAACCGATCCCTGAGGCACTCCAGCCTCCGTCTCATACCTCCTCCCTCTAGAGTCTACTATCACACGCCCCGTCAGGTAGTCCTCCATCAGGTTAACCAACCCCTGCCCCGCTCCAAGGGAGCATATATATTTTACAATTTGGGGAAAGAGAAATTGATCAGGCTGAAAGGTAACCTAAGGGCCCGGCGGCGGGGTCGTGAAAATCTGTTTCTCCAATGAAATGAACATTTAATAAAAACGTTGGAAATTATTAGGTTTTAGAGCTAAGGGAAACTATTCAACCCTACATTGAAAAAGAAACAGAAATATAAGAAGCTGAAGTCATCCTGTAATAAATTAACGTCAAATAATTTATAAAACAATTTATTCGAAAACAAATTATCCCCTAACACGATCAACTAAGTTAATACAAATTTAAAAAATTAACAAGAAAAAGTAAACAATGATAATTTATTGAAATTCAAGCAATTTATTTTTATAATTATTTGAAAAAAAAACGGTCTAGTCTAGAAAAAAGATTAGAATTACACAAAATGCAACAATTAAAATTCTATACACGATAGCACACTGGACGGGTTACTCATGTGAGGGTTGGGATGTTGGAGATAATTGTTTAGATATATTTTTCTTTCAAATTAAATCTTTCCATAAGCGATATCTCATTTTTCAGTAAAACATACTACACATTATAGAAATAAATGTAGTAATTTTTTTTGTAGTAGAAATATTGATCATAAAAACGTCTATTATCCAGGTAGCCCATCATATTTTTTACAAAAATCATTTGTAGGTCTCTGTAGTTATTTTTTTATTCTGCTTTCAAGTCGGGTTACATACATGAATGTATTTTGCTAAAGTATATTACAAAAAAGGAGCTGTTTTTTTATATTTACATAACCAAAATCAATATATTTTTCAAAAAATTAAAAATACGAGGGTTGTCTTCTAAGTGTTGCATATAACAACATAGTTAGCGTCTGTCAACAAAATTAAAATGTCAAAATTAACTGTCATTAACTTAACGCCAAAGTTTCAAACTGCTTCGTTTAAAGCAGTCAGTCGAAAAATGGAATTAAGACAGTTGTCTCGACAAGAATACCTTGCCGAGTTGGTTTCTATTTTCGGCAATGAAGCACCACATCAGTAGACAATTTATCGTTGTAATGGAGAATTTAACGTGGACGGATTAATCTTAGCGACGATCCAAGAACAGAACCACCAACAACATTGAAATGGAGAAAAATTTTAAAGACCACAATTTAAAAAAATGTACATGAAGGTTTGATTATCTGTAGTAATATCACAATAGAGTGAGAATAAATTGAATTTGGAAAACTTGTTGCCATGCAACAGATCCTAGAGCCCGAAAGGCTCGAGTGGCTATTGCCAAAGGGCAACAAGTTTGAGAAAAAGCCTGGAGAATTAATATCTAATTTATCGAACTCTCGTGTGGTATTCGATAGATTATTTTTTGTCGTTACAATCAAAATCACTTTTTATTTTAACAAATTTATATCACTCGACTCAATATAAACATAATGAGTTATTTAAATTATACCTTGTTTTTAAACTAAGAGGAGCGATTCGAAGTTAAGTTGGTATTTCTGATGCCTAGTGATTGGTCAGATTGTCCTCCTGTTTCATACAGGTCTTTTGATACAACTGACAACGACATTTGCCAGTTTTGTGTTTATTTATATGAAAATTCCACACCTGTAATTTTTTTGACAGATCACCATGGCAACGGATGAATTTTAGCGGACATTTTTTCATGGTGGGTACCCACCCGAGAATTGTAGCGTTTCCATTTGCAGTTTAGAGCGACACCGAGTGCTGCGCTCTGACACAGTGCACGTTCTGTCCAGATATGTGCTCCAGTGCACTTCAAATGGAACGCAATATTTAAAAGTTTTCTGTCATTTTTTAGGTTATGCTTGGTGTTCTTAGGAACTTAGGATCCTAAGTTCGTGGTTCGAACATATATCTGGTCATTCGCCGTTTATCTTTCTAATCAAAAGTAATTCTTGAACTAAAATAAAAACACCAAAATTTATGTTGGAAGCATATTATAGGTACCTGTCTATCACTAAAATTTTTGGTATTTTTTATTTTATTTTTGGTAGATGAATCCGTTCGAATAAAATTAATTCATCATCTGAATCATCTTCACTGCTGCTTAGGACTTCTAAAAGGACTGCCTTTAGTGCTTTTTGTCTTGAAGTATTACTAGATTCCGCCATTTTCTTTAAATATTCCAGTGCACTATCTCGGCACGACCTCGAAAGGCTCGTGCTAATAAAGTTGCCCTAAGTGCAAAAATAATTGCATGATTTACAAATGGAATGTACAAACCTTCCGTAGGTCGTACAAATGGAACACGTAAACTGAACTAAATGCGAACTGAGTGCGCACTAAATTGCAAATGGAAAGCGCTATTATACTGGAATTTTTTTTTGACGTTTATAATGTCAGAATATTTTTTTGACACTGGTTTATATTTGCAAAAAAGCAATTGTATACCACTCTAGTTACTCAAAACTTATGTAAAATTAAAAAATATTCTGTGTTGTGTCTTGAGATGGTATTTTCGTGCAACTACAACGAGTAGAAATCAACAATTTAAAGGTCTTTTTTACGTCGTGCTGCTTGACAGCTTCAAAACTGAAATAATTTTTAGGTTAGGGTTTCACTTAGTTGCCATGGTAACTAAATAATCAAGTCGACTAAACCTCAAACGTCAAGAATTGACGTTGTTGGAAATCGAAAAATAAATTTTAATTATTTGATTTTCAAACACAATTTGGTGTGGAATTTTCTTACCAAATACCACACGAGGTCAAATTAAATCCGGAAATTTTTTCTCGCCCATGAATATTTTTAGAAAGTTATCTCGAAATAGAAATTATCTAGAAATTTTCAAAATATTCATGAGCTCGAAAAAATTTCCGGAAATAATTTGACCTCTAGTGGTATTACTAGTGAAAATTTTTTGCTCTAGTAGATATCCAATGAAATCAGTTAGTTTGAGGTCATTTGATTGAACACAACCAATCAGAACAAAATTACACTGAAAACAGACCATGGGCTGTTTGTTGTGTTGTTCTGATTGGTTGTGTTCAATCAAATGACCTCAAATTAGCTGATTTCATTGGATTCACTCTATTAGGTACGTTGCCACGGATACATTTCGATTTATTTCGATTTTGACGTTTCAAACATTTCAAAATGTCACGATTCTGTCATAATACTGACGAGAACATTAATGAAATTATAGAAGCAAATACACTATGTATCTTTTAGCAAAAAAATTTTTATTCGAATAACCCTCGAACATTGATAAATGCTCAAAAATTTTATAACAACTTTCTCAAGCTTGTTGCTTATTGGCAACAAGCTTTCGAAATGTGTTATAAAATTTTTTCGAACAATTATCAATGTCCTTGGGTTATTACTACTGAAAATAATCATCAGTTCAATCTTTATTACTAACTTTTTGCGCTTGATGTTTATTGTTCTATTTTTAAGAAAGTATTATATTCCAACCAAGTTATTTTTATTATTTATTTAGTTTAATAAACAAAATCTATGCTTGTTTTTTCTTGTTGATTATAAATAAAGATCTAAATTATTTTTTTTGTAAATATACATACATTACAGTACATTATGGTATTTTTCGATATCAAAGCTTCTGTTCATTTATAGTTAATAGTATTGTTGCGAGGTCACCAAGTCAAAGCCGGCCCTGTCTCTTGACTGTAAATTTTGGTGGCTGCGCACAGTTCGAGAACATTCTAGTAAATCGTTTTGTTCACGCATAGGACGGGCGTGGAAGTTCAAGAATCTTCCAGAATTGATAAAGACTGTATATACGCGGGTTTTTGAGCGAGTTAACAGTTAGTTCAGAATTAGTGAAACGGACAGTAAAGACTTAGTTTACAGAAGTTCTTAGTAACCGGACAGTGAATGAAATAGTGAAGATAAATAGTGTAATATTCGAGTGGTAAAAATAAATTAGAACTATTATACCGAGTGTAAATAAATTAGTCGACATTAAGTAGAGTGTGTATATAAATTAAGTTCAATACAGTGTGTTTCTTTAAATAAATAAATAGTAATAAGCCATAGTAGTGATTATAATTTCATCCCACAAGTAAAAACTATTTAAATAAATAAGGAAAACATTACAGTATACATCAAATGTAAATAAATAATCATTTAAAAATACATTTGCATTTCTTACATACTTATTTAATCCTCAAATTATTAACAAGTTTTACATAAACAACTTATTATAACCATACACTTTTTCACAATTAACGACTTTCTTACTTTTCCAAAAATTAAGAACGAACTGCGTGGTCAAAAATTCCAGTCAACGCATCCAAAAACTATTTCGAATGTACCAACTGCTCCCAAAATTTGTTCCAAAAGATGCAAAAATGCATTTTTCTTCGTGGAGAATACTTTGAAAAACAATAATAATGTTTAAAAGTTATCTACCGGTTTTTTCTAGCTCTATATGCAAAATATAAAAGACAACCCCCGGTGTTAGGAGTATCCTCAAATACAAACTGTATTGTAAATATGGTAAAAAAAATTACTGCAGGCCCAAAAAAAGTTGAAACAAAGGATTCGTCTCCACATCAATGAAAAAAAGTAAAAGTAAATGAACAAATTGAAATGTTATATTTGAAATTTAATGCGTTAGATTGAACAAGTGAACTTCACAAAGAAAGAGCATAATTTTTTCAATGTTTTAATATTATTTGTAGCACTCACTTAAAAAACTTTTTTTTAGATTTTGGCTATCCCAAGTTCGTCGAATGGCTACGAGAAACTTTGCCAGATCTAATGGTTGAAGAAACAGTTCATGCCAAAGAGAACTTTGAAAAACTAACTCTGTATAATAAGGTTGACTTCGAATCGTATGCAAATGAGAGGAACATTATCGATTTAAAATCAAGATCAAAGAGATCGGTTACCGACTGTAGTGCAAATGTCTAAGCCTAAGCAACACTACTAATTTAAAAATCGAAACTGCTTAGTTTAACTTCATTGTTTATTCCACTGTTAGTTAATTACATTATTTGGAGTCCAATATATAATATAGTGAGATGGGTCTTGTGTCTTATTAAGGATATTTGGACACAATTTCCGTTAAAATTTTGAGTCGATTGTCTGTTTAACATTAATATAGAAAGCAATTAATGAAGAGTTTGTTTTTTAAATAATTTTTCAGTTCCACAAACAAAACTAAGAGCCAGCAACTTTCAAAAAACTAACTGCTAGTTGAGGAGTTGGTTCTGCGTTTAAAAAATATTATTGCCCGTATCATTGTTAAGATATTATTACTGATTATAAAAAAATATGCATGCCAGTTTGGTGAAACCCTGGATTAGCAGAAACATATTTCATTACCGAAGAGAAGGAAAAGTTTACATTTATATTGAAGCCACTCATTCGCCATCCTTTTTTTTTCGGGTCGAGATGGAAAACTCATGTTCGAATGGGTCCAGGTTGGACTCATCCCCAAGGGGATGCCTACCAACCGAACCCACCTCAAATTCGCCGTTACCCCCGTCTCGGAATCACTACCCTAGCATACTTCGAGACGGGCGGCGGTCCCTCGCACACTCTCCGCTCACACCGTCGTCTTGTCCCTACTATCACTCTCATGCCATATCGAGTCCTTCTCTCACCCTAACTATGCTCTCCACTACTCCACTCACCTCCATCCATTACTCCTCCCCCCTCAACAGTATCTCCACCATGTTATACCAGTACACCGCCTCCCCTAGTTTCCTCTCCAACTTCTTCAGCACTTCCTCGTTCTTCCAGCATCTAAACACATGCCCCACATCATCCCCCACTTCACACCTCTCGCACACTCCAGTCTCTCTTTTCCCAATCTTGTGAGGTACCCTACATATCCAGTGAACAACTGTATCAAGAAATAGTTCACCTCCCCGAATTTCCGGTCCATCCAATCTCTCCTATTCCCAATCGCTCCTTTTAGCGCGCCCTCATACTCCCCCCACCTTCTCTCCATCCATTCCTGTACTTCCTCTCTGGTCGCACCCCTCCAGCGTTTGTCCCTAGCTCTAGCCATCACGTCCAATGGGTAGGACCTTGCCAGCACCGTTGCTGCCAGTCCACCCACTGTCCCTTTCAGTATCCCTCTCTGCACCCGCAGGAGTGGCCTAACCCTCGCATTCACCCCCGCTCTTTTTCCCCATACCTCCGCACCGTACAGCATTCGCTATCCTTAGTCTTGTAAATGTGACCGGCAAGTCCGTTATGCAGTTATACCTAGGTTTGTCTAGACAAAGTCCGCATTGCCGGGCCACTCATGGTATATTCCCTTCCCTTTTTGAAAACTTCATATGGAATACAAATTATTTGATATTTTTTCGAGAAGAGGAAGCGAATATACCATGAGTGGTCCGGAAATGCGGACTTTGTCTAGACAAACCTAGGTATAATTGCATAACGGACTCTGCCGGTAACATATAGACTAAAACTTACTTTGACTATATTAGTTTGTATAGTTGCACTGCTGCAAATATCTTGAGAATATTTCGGCTAAAATATCTCATTATTAAGCTAAATCTAACGCAATATTCCGGCGAATTTGGAAAACAAAATGAATCAAACTTTCCGTATAATTGGAATAGGGGAGTGAATCACCCTCGAGCTTCAATGACAAAGCCGAATTGATTGTCGTCAACCAACCCTCAACCCCTAGATGGACATATTAGATCATTATCCCCTTGTACAAGCTATATAAATGTATACTAGACCGTACGCACTATGTTTATATTAGACACGTGACCGGTATTCCCAATAAAACACTTACGTTCTTTCCTAAGAGTTATTTAAGGGATCTATTGACGTGGATGGATAAAATCGGTATAAAACTTTGTTCAATATATTAATGAACAATCGTCAAGACTTTGAATACGTTCGATATTTTTCAAGATTTTAACAGAATTTCAAGTTTCAAGTGCGCATCGTATCCCAGGTAGCCAACGTACATCTTAATATTGGCAGCCATTAAAGCACTGAGCTCTTGTGTAATCAGTTCCAAAATGGTGTGAAAATGCCTGGGCAAACTCAATGAACTAGCTTATAACAACATAGTCACCTTACTGTGGATTCAAGGACATACTGGAATAGAAGGAAATGAAATAGCAGATGAACTAGCAAAGAGGGGGACTGAAACACCCTTTTGGAAGCCGGAGCCCTTTTGCGGTATCAGCTCCAATGTAATATTGGAAGAAATAGTCAAAGCCGTAAAAAAGAAAAGATCTGACCATTGGAAAGATCTAGTAGGATTTAGACAATCAAAGATTCTTCAGGGTGATTACAACCTGTTTAGACCAAATGAATGCATAAGTCAAAGTAAAACTGCACTTACGAGTTTTAACTAGGATCCTAACGGGAACGCCTGAATGGGCACCTGAAAAATCTCAAAATAGTGCAGGAAGAAGAATGTGGATTCTGTGGCATGAAAGAAGAAACCTCCATCCACATACTTGCGAATTGCATAGCAAATCAGAATCCTAGAGCACGTAGGAGACGAGGGTTAAAGCCTGCGGGTATCCTTAAATTCCTCCGGGAAATAGGACTAGAGGAGCTACTAGTCTCTGAGACTTCCCTCAGTAACTAAGCAGAAGTAAGCACAATAGATCTCTTAGGTCTCAGTGAATGTCACCCGAATATACATACATACTTTGTAATCGTAATACAGTGCGAACTATGGACATAGTGATGTAAACAGCATCGACTATTATAAGAACGTGCAGTCAAGCAAGAAGGATCCACTCTGAAACGAGAGCAGCACATAAATTACGACATTATTGGAATTTACTTAATTACAGTTACCTGTAAATAATTGTCATATAAGTAAAGCGTGATCTATAGACGTCAAAAAATAATAGTTCAATACTATTAAACGCTTTACAAAATTAGAAAAATTGATTTCCAAAGAGCAGACCGACCACTAAGAAGCAAAAACTACTTCTCGAGCTATATGCCCGGACAGACATTGAATTACACTTCTAAAGTAAACGGGATTGGTATATCTGTTAAGAATGGTTGGTTCTATCTTAACAGATACACCAACCCCGTTTACTTTGGAAGTGTAATTCAATGTCTGTTGGGGCATATAGATCGAGAAGTAGTTTTTGCTTCTTAGTGGTCGGTCTGCTCTTTGGAAATCAATTTTTCTAATTTTGTAAAGCGTTTAATAGTATTGAACTATTATTTTTTGACATTATTGAAACCTCATCTACAGGGTGTGGAGCGAAACGTTTTGATTAAAAGTAATGGCGGATACAGTTATGTCCAAATCTGAAATTATGAAGCTGTAGATTTTGGATGACGCAGAGTCCAAATATAGTGTTGTCCTGAATGTGGCAAATAACTTTGTTATTTTGAATAGAACATTATATATTTTTTTTATTTTCGAATTCTACCTGAAATTTTAGATAAACTAGTAGACAGTGACATAATATAATATATATATGCTCTACAGGCCTTGTAGATCCAGGGAAGCTGTTTTTCTCCACCCCTCCCTATTCTTAGCTTTCTGTTCCCAGTTTCGTATTTTCAGTTTATTTATATCAGACATCACACTTTCAAACCATATTTTCTAGGCCGCCCTCTTCTTCTTTTTCCAATAAGTGTCCTGTAAAGAGCCATTTTTGTCATTCTTTCTTTGTTTAATCTTTCTACGTGTCCCAACCACCTTAACCTGTATGTTTTTATTCTTGATGTTATCTTTGATTCTCCATATAACATGTCTATTTCTTCATTCATTCTCCCTCTTCAGCCTTCAGGTGTTTTTATTCCACCGAAGATTGCTCTAAGAATTTTACGCTCCTAGCGCTCCAGCTTTTCTTCCTGTTTTTTTGTTAGAATCCATGTTTCACTTTCGTATGTTACAGTGGGTTTTATAATGGTATTATATATTCTTAACTTCATCTTTCTTGAACAGTATTTTGATTTCATCAGTGACTGGAGCATTCCAAATTTTCTGTTGCCTTTCGTGATTCTTGACTGTATTTCTTGTTCTTCGTGTGCATTGCTAGATATTAGTACTTCCAAATAAATAAATTCATGTACCCTTTGGAAACTGTAGTCCATTTCCCATGTTGTTTTTAATATCAGATTGTCGCCAATACTTCCAGTATCTCCAAGGACCATATATTTTGTTTTTTCTTGATTAATTTGCAGTCCTAAAATGTTTGCTTGTTCTGCGATATTTTTTGTAATTCTAGTGAGCTCTTTCTTTGATTTTGCCAATACTGTCAAATCATCTGCAATGCACTGATGTTCGTTATTATATATTGTACCATCTGTTTTTACTTTAGATCTTCTGATAATGGCTTGGAGTGCTAAGTTGAATAAAACAGTTGATAGCGGATCCCCTTGCCTTACACCATTTCCGACCCTGAAGACCGTTGATTTGTACCCACTCCAAGTTATTTTGTTACCTGTATTCAAAAGAGTCATTTTTGTTAACCTGATCAATTTGCCTGGCACTCCTAACCATTTCATAGCTTCGAAAAGTTGGTCTCTGCTAACTATATCATACGCCTGCTTAAAATCTATAAATAGAGCATGTAATTCCGTTTTGTACTCGTAACAGGTCAATTGAATTTCCTTTAAAGTGAAAACCTGGTCTGTTACCGACCTGTTGCTCCTAAACCCTGCTTGGTACTCCCCTAGTATATTCTCAGCGTATTTATTCAATCGAGCTCTCATTAGTCTTGTCAGGATTTTATTCACTGTATCTAATAACGCAATACCTCTGTAGTTGTCACAGTTTGTTCTATCTCCTTTTTTGTGCAGAGGGCTTATCAGAGCTATATTCCACTCCTCTGGTATTTTTTCAGAGTGCCAAATATGTTTTATTAGCTCGTATATTTCACTTATAAGTTTTGCGCCTCCTTCTTTAATCATTTCTGCTGTTATTTCATTTTCTCCTGGGGTTTTGTTGTTTTTTAGATACTTTACAACTTCTTCTACTTCTTGCCTTGTAGGTTCTTCTATCTCCTCATCGAAATCTTGATATCTTTCATCGTTGTTCGGATACTGATCGCACTCTTCTTTATTGAGTAACTCATTAAAATGTTCCTTCCATCTTTGTACAACTTCTGTAGGTTCTGAGATTAGCTGTCCTCCCTTAGTTTTGTAATAACTATTTTTTCTTTGATATCCTGATCTTATTCTCCTTGTTTCCTAATAAAAAATTTTAAAGTCTCTATTTCTGAAATTTTCTTCTACATTTCTGAGTTTTTCCTCCACCGCTTCCCTTTTTTCCGTCTACCGTTTGTGCCGTACTTCCTTCCTTTAGCTCTATTTTTATTATTTTTCACAATTTCTGTTACATCCATTTTGCAACTTACTTTTAGCAAGAAATGATCAGTGTCCGCATCTGCTCCTCTCATACTTCTTATATTTGTTATGAACTTCATATGTCGTTTTCCTATTAAAACATGATCTATTTGGTTAATTGTTTGCTGGTCAGGTCCCTTTGTAAATTTCTTTATGTTGAAACTGTGTACTTCTTACTACCATATCTCTTTCTGCAGCAAAACTTATTGTTCTTTGTCCGTTATCATTTGTTACATCGTGTTTGCTAAATAAACCTATTGTCGGAATGTACATAGCTTCCTTCCCTATTTTTGCATTGTAGTCCCCTAAAACAATTAACAATTTTAATATCATAATTGGGTAATTTATTATATTCATTTTCTACTAATTCATAAAACAGATCTTTTTCAATATCTTCTTTTTCTTCAGGTGGGGCGTGTAGGTTTATAATGCTGATATTTCGATTTCTTCCTTTTAAACGTAATACGCACATTCGTTCTGATACTGGTTTGAAGGCCATAACTTGATTTCTAATTTTTTTTGTACCATAAACCCGGTTCCTTGCATTCTGTTAATTCCACCACTTTTGAAAAAGGTTGCTTCGCCGACTTCTGTTATTTCTGTTCCCAACTGTTTAGTTTCTTGTAACGCCAACACATCTACGCTATACTTAAGAAAGACATTTACTAGGTTTTTAAGGCTTCCTGGCGAGAAAGTCCCTCTTACATTCCAGCTTCCCATAACTAAGTCTTTACTCTTTTTGACAGTGACATAAACTAAAATTAATGTTTTGGGTTATTTTACGGCATCTCCAAATGCATCCATTAGAGATAGTGAGATAGATCTTACTTTGTCGACGAGAACAATTAACCGCATTTTAAGAAAACACAAATGGAAACCATTTTCAAATCATTTGGTGCACAATTAGGTGATCTTCCTCGAAGGGTAGAATTCTGTGGATGGTTTTTAATGAAGACCCAATAGGATGAAAACTTCATAAAAAATGTGATATGGTGTGATGAAGCAAAGTTTAGCAAAAATGGATTATTTTATCGACAAAATTCCCATTTCTGGTCTAATAAAAATAAACTGAAGAGTTAGAAGGAGCTCAATCAGAGGCCACCATAAAAGAGCACAAAGCCAAATCAGATCTGTTTAGAAAGACGAATAGTTATGCCAAGTCCATGATTGCGAGCTCTGTTACTGATGCCGTATATCAGAAAATAATGGATAAAGAGACTGCGTTTGGAGTTTGGAATACATTGAAGCAACAGTTTGAGGCATCGACAAAAGATCAGTTATACAAGATTTGTGCTGATTTTTTTACGTTTAGTTGGAATGATGCTGAGGATGTTTCCATGCACATCGAAAAATTAAAAGCTCTTTGGAATGAACTGAACATAGGTCTTAAAGCAAAAAACGAAAATGCTTCACCTGATTTACTGTTGGTTTGTAAGACTTTAGGTATTCTGCCTAATTCTTTCATCACTTTGAAATCAAGTCGGATGTTTTTGAAGAATGAAGATAAAACTTTTGAAAATTTGACCACTCAACTGAAAGAAATTTTATGAAACATCAAAGAGAAAGTTCTATTTCACAGGAGGCTTTAGCTGCAGATGCAAATCAAATATTCAAGATTAAAAGTAAAGTTAAAAATAAGAGTAACTTCAAGTCTAAACATCCAAGTAGTTCTCGTAAAGATAAGTGCAATTATTGCCACTCTGTTGGACATTGGTTTAAAGATTGTGAGAAATGGAAGTCTGATGGTAGACCAAAAAGAACTCAAGAAGTTTCATCCTTTGATAATACAGGACTTATGGTAGAAGCCCTTTCGGTTGACATTCCTGCAGATCAGGCTACTTGGTGGATAGACAATGGTGCTACAAAACATGTGACAAACACCGATTTGTATTAGTTTGAAATTCCATATGCTATAAGATCAGCAGGAAAAGAAGTCCTTCCTGCTGTAGGTAGTGGAACGATAAAAGTGAAAAACCACTGGAGAATTATTTTTACTTAAAGATGTATGGTATGTTCCTAAACTATGTAGAAATATGTTCTCTGTGTTAGCAGCACAAGATAAAAATCCAAAAAGTTTATACAACTCTACAGCAACAGAGTGTTGGCTTTCAAATCAGGGAAATAATACTATCTGGTAACAGAGAAATCGGTGGCACACTATTCAAAGCAACATTAAAATCAGTAGAACCTAAGGAAAATCCTGAGGTAAACATTGTTGATAATAAATTGCAGCTGTACCATGAGAGATGGGGCCATCAAGATATAAGACACGTGCAAGCAAAAATGCAAAAAGAGTTGCATATAAAAACTGATAAAGCAGAAAAACAGTTATGCGAGCCTTGTATATATGGAAAGGCACACAGACTACCATTTGGTGACAGAGAAAAATCGACAAAACCAGGAGAGTTACTATCAGCAGATGTATGTGGACCTTTTGTACAGTCATTTTCCAAGAAGAAATATCTGGTTATTTAAGGATAGTTATACAAAGTTTCGACATGGCTATCTGATGACTCAACAATCAGAAGTAAAAGAAACATTGAAAAAGGTTCTTCAACATGCAAAAACTGTAGGTCATCCCATTAAAGAACTGATAAGAAGTGATAATGGTGGCGAGATGGATAATAAAGAAATTAGAGACATTCCAAGTGCAGAGGGAGTTACACAGCCTCCTACACACCCCAGCAAAATTCAATTTGTGAACGTGATTTTCGCACAACTATTGAAATGGCAAGAACATTTAAGAATTATTGGTTCAGTCTGCTAAGCACACGTTCCTGCCCAGAAACGTAAGAAAATGGACAGAAAATTCATAAAAGGGTACTTAATCGGCTATGACGGAGATGAGCGTTATAGAATATGGGTAAAAGAAGAAAATAAAGTCATTCTTAGCAGAGATGTCAAATTTGAAGAAGAGTGCGAATACGCGAAGAGGTTCAAACTGAGGGAAAGCAATCCGATCAAGACGTGCCTAATGAGAGGGACAATTCTCAAGAAGATGAATCAGAATCTGAAGAAGTGTCTGGCAATGATGAGTTCGAACCAGAAGCAGAGGCAAGCGAAAATCCACTCTCACAGTTTTCCAGAAGTTTGAGTATGTAAGCTCTTACGGAGTTTATATGGGCTCCGCCAGGCTCCAAGATGTTTGAATAAACGGTTCAACACTTTTCTCAAAGCAACAGAATTTAAAGCGTGTGAAGCTGATCCATGTCTGTATACAAGAGGTTGTCAGAATCAAAAACTAATGGTGGCATTGTTTGTGGACGATGGGTTGGTAATGGCTAATGATCCGAAAGAGGCGGAATTCTTCTTGAATGAGCTGAAGAATGAATTTGAAATTACTGTTAAACCAGCGTCCTACTTCGTAAGTTTTGAAATTGAACATTTTGAAGACGGTTCAATTAAAATTTCTCAACATGCATATGCAAGAAAGCTATTAGATCGTTTTAATTTTAGACAATCCAAACCAGTGTCAACGCCTATGGTAAAGTTAGGAGCATATGATCAAGAAAGTAGTGATCAAACTCATAACTTTCCATACAGAGAAGCTGTAGGGTCATTGATGTACTTAATGGTTGGCACTAGACCAGATTTAGCCTACACTGTTAGTGTATTGTCAAGAGCTCTAAAATGCTCAAGCACAGAAGATGTAGCAAGACTAAAAAGGGTATTTCGGTACCTAAAAGGTACACTTACTTTTGGAATATGTTATAGATCAGATGGAAGTACCAAAATAAATTGCTACAATGATGCAGATTTTGGAGGCTGCAATAAAACTGGTAGTTCCACTTCAGGTGTTGTAATTACATATGCAGGAGGTGCAGTTTCATAGATAAGCCAAAGGCAACAGTTGACTGCTACATCAACAACTGAGCCAGAGCTAGTAGCAGCTAATGAGGCAGTTAAAGAAATCATATAGCTGTAGAGACTATATGAAGAGATGATTTATCCAAAACGAGTTCCTACTCTGTTAATAGACAATCAGGCAACTATAAGACTTTGTCATAACCCAGAGTACCACCATCGTACCAAGCACATAAAAAAATATTTTTTTATCAGGGAAAAGGTATTAGAAGGTGTTCTCAAGGTTTAACATATATCTCAACAGAAGCCCAGGTAGCGGACATTATGACCAAGCCACTTCCAAGACAAAGGCTAGTGAGTTTGAATGGAAAGCTGAGACTTTCTTCAAACATTTAGCAATTCTCATTTGATTTTTTTTGGATTTTAGTTTTCAGCTTATTTTATGTATAGATAAAGTAAAATAAAAAAGGGAAATTATTGTTGTTAGCGATCTACTTACTACATGTTTTTATTTTATGTTATCATAACAACAAAAGTTTTTAAAAATAAGTCAGAAAAAGTGACACATATTTTGTAAAACATTTTTTACTTTCGAAAATTAAAATAACTTTTCCATTAGTACAGTCTTTATTAACCCTGAAAATTCAATAAATCACACCTATGTCTCCTGATGTATTACATTAAAACAAAGAAAAACAAAAAAAAATACATATAAAAAATAATATCATAATGAACCAAGTTTTAAGCAATTAAGTCTTAATTATTGTTTTTAATATCTATTATTGACAAAACAGTGTCACTTCTGAGTGAATGAATATACCCCTTCAATTTATTTTTGTATAAGTTAAAATTTGAATTTATATTTCTTATTAAGATAGGTATAGAGTTATACAGTGTGACCCATTTAGTTTGTTTGGAAGCACCCCTGTAAAATCCGCGTTTTTCAACCGATTTTGATTTAATTTTTTTTGTTAGATTCAGTATCAAAAACAGTATTTTGGCACAAATTTTCATAGCTTAATTTCTATATTCAAGGCCTCTATTAGTTGTTAATTTGTATTTTAATATCAGCACAATTTTACATTACTTTCAGA
This sequence comes from Lochmaea crataegi, assembly GCA_947563755.1. NCBI lineage: Eukaryota > Metazoa > Arthropoda > Insecta > Coleoptera > Chrysomelidae > Lochmaea > Lochmaea crataegi. Next base: position 26,774,125 of record OX387425.1, read on the forward strand.
AGCTATAACTCTAGAACGGGTTAAGTTATCGTCATCGAATTTTTACTGTGCAATATGTTTGAGTCCTAGTTTTTGTTTACCATGTTGCCATTTTTAAAATTTGTCTAAATTCTACGTAAAAAATTAATTAAAATACAACTTTTTCCAAATTCATGTTGTAATAACTTTGTCGTTAATGAAATTTTTTTTATAAAATTTTGGTAGTTTACATTTGTAACGATTCTGAATCCAGTGGTGTAGTCATATTTGAGAAAAAAAAATGCCTAATTTACTTTCGTCTTTTTTTGGCAAAGAAAAATTAACATAGAGGGCCTTGAAAATAGAAATTAAGCTATGAAAATTTGTGCCAAAATACTGTTTTTGATACTGAATCTAACAAAAAAAAAATTAAATCAAAATCGGTTGAAAAATGCGGATTTCACAGGAGTGCTTCCAAACAAAATGGGTCACACTGTATACTCTAGGACTAGGGCTACGCTGTCAAGCGAGAATTTGGTATTTCTACTCTTATATCATTTTTAATTCGTGTTGAATATTAATGTTCAATTATATTTATTCTACTTCTATTTTTGTAAAAATTTGTTGATAGTTTATAGTAGTATAATTTTCTGGGATCCATAATTTTACATTCGGCAAACAATAGTTCACTAGAATATAACTTGGGCTTTCGATAAATAATTTTAATAATATACTTCTGTAATATTTCCAACTTCCTTAAATGACAATTAAGTACTCCATCCCATCCAAGAAGACCGTATGAAATTCTTGACTCAACCAATGCATTATAAAAGTATTTTTAGTTGTTTTTTATCAAGATATCTTTTTAGGTATTTAATTTTGTTGGACTGCCAATCAGGGCCCGTTTCGTTGGCCAGCTAGCTCTCCTGACTTGGCTCCTTTAGATTTTCGTATTTGGGGATACATTAATAATCAGGTATTTTCCAATCCTGTTACGACAAAGGATGCAGAGAGTCTTACTTGCTTTTAATTCTCCAACACCCGACCATATTTCCAGAATTACAAGACATACATTTTGAACACTTATTATAAAACTACTGCTTCGTAATTTCAGATTTTCAACATAACTGTATCCGCCATTACTTTTAATCAAAACTCTTCACGCCACACCCTGTATATCCACACTAATAAAATGTACTGTTTGTCTGGTTTTTATGATACCCTGTAATACATGTAAATTTGTCTAAGCTGAAGGAATGAGACTGTAACGTTAATTTCGTTCACTTTACTTCCCTCTATTGAATTAATAAATTATCGTATGGGCGGCGAATAGCCAGTCCTTTCTCATACCCAACACCGAGAAATGTTTCAAGAATGAATATATTTACTGTCGACGAGAGTCGAAATCAACGTTTCTATGCGGGCCGATCGAGGTTCGTCTGTAGTGAAAATAGTCACTTCTATTTTGAGATTCCCACTTCGACCTCGTGTCTCTTCTTCTACCAATTATAAGTTAAACGTGAATCAAGAATTCACTACTGATATGTAAATTCCTTTCCTGGTCAAAGCGTATGAGCGTGACATGAACATGTGACGTAAGTCTGTTATCTTTCACATGATTTCGAGTATTTAAACAAGTGGCAAAAGGGTTTCATTCTTCTTTCCTGTGAACATGTGCTATTGAAGCCTTTCTCTTATCGTATCTTATCTCTAAGAAGTGCATTCATCTGAATGGTAAGTCATTTCGCTTAAATGTATAACTAACTCTCCTTTCTTAATAGTTTTCTACTTTCCTATCTTTATTATGTAGCAATGTCGTTCCAGTGCCAGGAATATATATCGATATGATTTTGAGGTTTTTTTTTCTTTCATATTTCTTTAATGTTAACTTGGAATATATTTCAAACCGGTGTAGAATCGGTTATTCGATTTTATGTTTTTTATTTTGCTTTCTTTGAGTATTTCTTTTATCTAAAAATACAGGATGTATGAACCACGTTGTCAAATAATTTTCTTTAATAATGTAATATTAAATTAGCAATTTTCTTCAATATTGTGAGATCATACTTCAGACATCCTGGTTTGTTAAATTGTGTAAATTCGTTCCTGATACTAGTATTGTTCTTAGCACTTTTTTTTTACCTGGACCAAACCTTTACCTGGGACACTTTAACAGGACCAGCACTTTACCTGGACCCAGAAACTTTACCTGGACCCAGAAACTTCACCTGGACCCAGAAACTTCTCATGGACCCAGAAACCTGAAACCAGAACTTTACATGGAATTTCAACAAGGACTCTATCTGTGAAGGTCTTTATCTGGAACCAGGACTCTATCACTCTAGGAAAGTAACATCCATATATTTCATCGCTTCTTCAACTCTTCAACATAGAACAACCCAATGAAAACCTAGTCATTTTTTTTCCTGTTTATTGTTTTTTTTTAAAAAGTCAATATACAACTTGTAAATTTAATAACGTTGTTCATAAAGTTTATTTTCCCTTCCAATCTTACAGGATTTGTCGTTATAATGCTCATGTGAATAACAAATAAGCTAGTATTATTCAGGGTGGCGCCCACTTACCTTTCTTAACTTTCATAATTTACCTTTATCTAATTTCAGTACCTTAAATAAATTTCAAGTAGGATTACCCGAGAACCGGTAAGACTCCTCTCTGAATTTTTACTAGTTTGGTCTCAGAATCTTCACCTGAGGTGCTCTCTAAACTGAGTAGCCGTTGCAAGACGAAAAAAGTTAATAAACATTTTACAAATAACAGTTTTTATATTAATTATACATCTACATTTGTTTTATTATTGATTTTGTTATTACCACGGATCCTTAATGTGGTTTATCTTAGCGCACCTACTAAATTACCACCTGTTAGAATTTCATTATGATTAATTGGGTGTTTTATACTATTGCAGTCTAGTCTAGACTGAAGGATCATTGACACTTCTATCGATACATAGTAATTGTCATATTAGCTTTTTTGCACTTTCAATCCCAGTCAATTGGCATACGAACACTCCCTAGTATTTAAGCATACATTAAGGTTAAATGGTTGCTTAGATATGAAGATGGAATATATGGAGGCTCAACTGTAGTTGATTCCTATAATAAATGGTCAAGTTTTTTGTATATCTCACAAAAGAAAGTTTGATAACTTCCCTTTTTTGAAATGTTACGCTAGGAGATAGAAAGAACAAATTTATTTTCATACCTCAAATTAGAGAGTTCATATAGAAATTTCGCATTTACATAATCTAGAAGAGAAATTGTTTACACAAGTATATAGTGAGTATATTTATTATTAATAAATTGTAAATTTGTAAAAAACCTTGAATGTAAATGTGATGGATTTTCTCGCCAAACAGTTGAGTAATATTTTTAAATAATAAAACCAATATTATGGCAACGACATGTGCCGGCTTACTTATATTAACCTATTTTTATTAAAACAATAAATAATATTTGTAATTAATGACCAATTTTTTGTAGAATTACAAATTTACTTTGAAATAAAAATATTTAATACGGAAAATTCACAGTAGATGATCTAATTTACAGTACCGGGCGTCTGATTGAGAGAAGCAACCTGCTGTATCTCAGAAACTATTTATAGTACAGCTTAGAGACAAAAATCTGTATTACAATCTCGCATACGAGAAACTGCCGAAAATTATTTTCAAGTTTCCTACTCCACCGCTAGAGGGTTTGGTTCACAATAATATCACAAAAACTTCTATTTTCTATAATAAATGTACCGTTTTAGTACCACAAAATTTAAATATTCGTAATCATTAGATCATTTTACGTAAGTTTGCTCCAGTACTTTTTCCTCTGTCTTGTAAAATAACTGGTAGGGATGAGTGGGAAGAATTATTTTGTTCCGCTTTATGGATTTAGACAAACTTAGTATTATTTGGAAAGGACTTCAATGACTAATAAAACACAGGGCGTTACTATATTCGACCGACAACGCTCTACCCCAGAGGGCTCTCGTTATTTGATAAATTTTGATACAGAAACATCAACCCATAAAGGGCTTAGTTACCGAAATAAAGGGGGTTAAAAGTTTGAAATCAAAATTCAAAATTTGTCATAAATCAGAAATATTTTTTTCAAATTTGGTGACGAATATGCTCTTTAAGAATGTAATAGGTATTGTGACATAAGCTAACTTTTGAAAAATTTAACCAGTGTCGCGCTATCGGGATTAGTGGCAACTTTTAACCCCTTATTTTTTACGCTACTGGAACAAATATTTTTTTAAATTGTTTGTTAATTTTTAGTTAAAAAAGGAATACCTTTTTATGGAGCTAAAATGAACGGTGTTTAAAATAGATTTTGAGATGCGGTTTTTACCATTTTTTTCTATATTCCATCCTCTTTCAAGTAATTGATTGAAAAATATATCATCGCATTTAAAGATTCCCAAAAAAACTTCTAAACAAAACAATTGTTTAATCACCGCCGCCTCCTTGCGACCGTTAAAACCACTGTAATGAAACGATGATAAAATATTTCATTAGGCATTGAATTCCCTTTCCCAAATTTGTCAAAATCCATAAAGCGGAACAAAAGTTATAACAGTTTTATTGAGTCACTTTTCCCACTCACCCCTACCAGTTATTTTACAAGATAGAGGAAAAACTAGTGGAGCAAACTTACGTAAAATGATCTATGATTACGAATATTTAAATCTTGTGGTACTATAAACGTACATTTATTATAGAAAAATGATGTTTTTGTGTTATTATTGTAAACTACGCCCTCTAGCGGTGGAGTAAGATACTTAAAAATAATTTTCAGCATTTTCTCGTATCCGAGTTTGAGATACAGATTTTTTCTCTAAGCTGTACGATAAATAGTTTCTGAGATACAGCGGGTTACCTCTCTTAATCAGACACCCGGTAGAATAAAAAATGAAAGCTTCCTAGAACGATTTATTCCGTGAATTCTATATATTGTTTTTTTATTGCTTTTAATTTTTCCGAAATAGTTTGCGTAACTTTTAAATGGAAACATAATTAAATATGATTCATAAGGCGGAGTTTTCATTAAGTATTTTAAATCTTTTCTTTTTCATCCCGTAATTTTTAAGGTTTCCAAAATTGCAATGTCGGTACCATTTAAAATGATTTAAGAGATACCCTGCAAAACCATCCAATTTGGGAAACCCTGTACATTGGATCATATTCTGGCGCTTTGACACAGATCAATGAACCATATCCACCCTTATAAGCTATCGTTTGACTGAATAAAATTAAACATATTTCAAATAGTGAGAAATATTTCACCGATTTGGCAGCACTGCATCTTACATTACAGCCTTTTTAAAGAAATTGCTGGCCTTTGTTGAATAATAATTGCGCATGCGTTTCGGACATTTTCACTAAAACTTTCAGGCTTGAAAAATATAGAAATGTTTATAATTTTCAACTTTACATATATTTAGTGATTTTACATTTTGACAACATAATTATTGTGTTGGTTGTTCTGTGTAATGGCCGATTATAAAAAGTAGAAGAAGAATCATCACCATACTTTATATTTATATTACATTTTGTTTTGGTTGTAAACTCCCTAACTTCTAAAATTATTTGTCGACCTTAAAATTAATGTGAAAATAATATCAAATGTCAATTGTCAAAAAAATCTTGGAAATTTGCAACAAATAGGCTCAAATGTAAGAAGACTGGTTTTTTACTTTGCATTCAAGTTATATTGCCTGCAATAAAGTTGCTGCAAAAAGGCTGTAATGTGAGATTAGTTTAAGAAATTACAACCAGTGAAGATAGTGCAAAGTTAGGGATGATACACTAAAATCATTTTAAGAAGTCTGCAAGATAACTGACTGAATTTGATTATGTCCGTAATATACCAATCTGTATTACAAATAATTCTTCTGTGGTGACGCCCCGGTCTGACGGACCGTAACGATTTAATTGACTCTGTATTATTTGTACTGGGTGAGGAAGGCGCGCGCCACTCCGAATATGTTTTCGTTAGTGTATTAGCAGTGTTGGTACGGAGTAGTGCCTCAGACCCTACGTCACTACTTATGTTCAAAAAATTTAGCCAATTTTGAAGCTTGCTTCTTATTGCACGACATAGGACTTTTGGGAAGGCTAGTGAACTCGTGAAACGTGTAATGTTACGAAAAGCGTTCGTCACGCGATGACTCATTACAGCGAAAGAGAGAGATAGAGAAAGACGCAGGCTTTAGTGTTCTTTCAGTGCAGAGATAGAGAGAGAGAGAGAGAGACACATTTTGAAAAATAGTTAAAAGTTTTGAAAAATTGTCAATAATTGTCAAAGACGGTCAATAATTGTCAAAACCAATCAAAAATCGTCAAAAATTGTCAAAAATATTCAAAAATTGTCAAAAATTGTTAAAATATTGAAAAATGGTCAAAAATTGTTAAAATTTTGAAAAATGGTCAAAAATGGACAATAATTGTTAAAAATTGTCAAAATTTTTGAAAAATGGTCAATAATTGTCAGAATCTGTCAAAAATTGTCAAAAACTGTCAAGAATGGTCAAAAATTGTTGAATATTTTAAAAAATGGTCAAAAATAGTCAATAATTGTTAAAATTTTGAAAAATGATCAAAAATTGTTAAATATTTTGAAAAATGTACAATAATTGTAAAAATTTTTGAGAGTTGTCAAAAATGGTCAATAATTGTTGGAAATTGTCAAAATTTTTGAAAAATTGTCAAAATTGGTCAATAATTGTCAAAAATGGTCAATAATTGTTAAAATTTGAGAAAATGGTCAAAAATCAACAAAAATTTTGAAAAAATGTCAATAATTGTCAAAAATTGTCAAAATTTTTTAAAAATGGTAAAATTTTTCGAAAAATTGTCAAAAATGGTCAAAAATTGTCAATAATTAAAAAAAAACTGTCAAAAATGGACAATAATTGTTGAAAATGGTCAAAATTTTGAAAAATTGTCAATAATTGTCAGAACCTGTCAAAAATGCTCAATAATTGTTAAAATTCGAAAAAATGCTCAAAAATTGTCAAAAATGGTCAATAATTGTTAAAATTTGAAAAAATGGTCAATAATTGTAAAAAATTGTCAAAATTTTCGAAAAATGGTCAAAAATTTTGCGCGTATTTTTATTGATGGTTTTCCCAACCTCGCATTCTACTGTGCATAAGAAGCAAGCTTCTGTCGGCGGTCCGACGACCGCTCACCTTTTTTTTTCTATGGTTAGTTTATAAATTATTTTTGAAGTGAAAACTTCTTTAGACGCGTTGAGCACTTTTTTGCATGAAGAAAAAACATGGATTATTTATCATCGTCGCGCTTTTATGCAACACATAATACTTTTGGTTATGCAACACAATTAACAATTAAGCATATATAGTGTTGCATAAATCATCGTCACGCTTTCCATGAGCAATATGTATACTGTGTATATATGTGTACTTTTTTTTGTAAAAAATTCCATTTACGATGAAATTTTTAAAAAGGATTCATTTATTGGTGTTTTCACTTCTGTCGGCAGTCACATGACTGGACTCAGATAAACGTTAATTTATTCGCAACTTATACCAATATATATTCGTCAAAGATATATTAATACATTATATATCATACAGTTAGTTTTTTCTAAACTTAAAGAGTAATAATGTTCCTTTTTGCTAACTAAAATATTTGTAATCATCTGTTGTTTTATCGAAAACATAATATTCGTAGTAAAAAGTGAAAATTCGTTAAAAAACTTAATTTCGGTCTATCAGACAGCGTCACCGTTCTCGTACTAACCAAGCACGTCACCACTGAAGGGTTTAGTGTAGAGGTTTGTACTCCGTATCCCAGACCTGTCTTTATTCTTCATTACGAGCATAAGATAGATGACTGTAGAAATAATACAACGGAATTGTGGAATTCATTCTACATTGAGAGTATTGATAAAGTTATGGATAAAATTGATAAAAGTTGTTCAGACTTCCCCATTAATATTAATTGGGAAAGTATTAGTAACTTTTCCAAATTTGCTTTTATTGATTTCAGTAATTTTTTAAGAAATTATTTTCTCAATGCCCAATAAAAATAGTCCAGATGATATAGGCATGGCATTTATAAAAAATCCTATGACAATATTGCTAAACCCTTGATAAATGTTATCAATACTTCCTTAGAATCTGGAAAGGTTCCAGAAGATATCAAGGTTTCCACCATTGTACCAGTTCCTAAAGTTGCAAAATCTAATAAAGCTTCTGAGCTCATACCAATGAATATGCTTAGCTGCTTTGAAAAAAATTTAGAAAAAGTAGTCTATGAACAAATTGTTGATTTCATAGAAAGAAACGAATTTTTAACCAAAGTCCAATCGGGTTTTCGCAGTAAGCATTCATGCGAAACCTCTTTACAATGTGTGCTTGATGATTTGAAAGGAAATCTAAATAAAAAATATGTTACTGTCGGTGTCTTTCTGAACCTCCAAAGGGCCTTTAAACGGTCGACAGGAACAGACTCTTAAAGAAGTTAGAAAGAGCAGGGTTTAGTGGTACAGTATTGGCATGGATTTCAAACTATTTAACAAATTGAAGGCAAAATCCATAACTTGGTGTACCAGAAGGAGGTGTCCTAAGTCCCCTATTTTTTTTATTTATATCAATGACATTGCAGACATTCAGACTAAATGTTTATTTCACTTATTTGCAGATTCGCTTCATTTACTATTCTTCTCTAAATATAATAGATATTGTTACAATGATAAATAAGTGTTTAGAAATTGTGTATAGATGGTGTTGTGCTAATTTATTAAATATTATTTGTAAAAAAACCAAATTCATCATAATTGGTAATGAGCAGCAGTATAAACTCTTTGTCGAACAAGATCATAAAATAATGATTGGGCCTTCAAAAATTTATATGGTAAATGAATTCAAATATCTCGGAGTTATTATAGATCGACAGCTTAAATTTAAACAGCACACAAACCATTTAATAAAAACTATTTCATTTAAAATAAATTATCTTTTCAGATGTTCACAGCATTTAACAAAGTGGTCAAGGCTGGTTTTATTTAATTCTCTAACACTACCACACTTCAGTTACTGCCCAACAGTATTATATCTCTTAAATCAAAATGAAAGAAAGCGATTCCAAAAGTTGCAGAATATAGCTATGCGAATAATATTAACATGTCCTAAATTGACCCCTACTGTAGAAATTTTGGACATCTTTAAACTGGCTCTCAATTAACGATATGTTCCTGTACCGAACATTAATTTTTATATTTAAAATAAAAATAGGTCACGCGCCTGACTATCTCCAACATAAAATTAAACCATCATGTTCACACCCATAATACAAGACTTAAAAATGATTTTTATATTAGGACCGTCAACAGCAAGCATGCTCAGAATTCAATATTTTTTGAAGGTTTACAGCAATTTAATAACTTGCCAGAAGAAATAAAGAAATTAGCAACAATTAATTAATTCAAACGTAAACTAAAACAATATTTGTAAGCAGGTAATTTGGGTATATTGGGGTATTTGTTATTATTATTTTGTGTGTTGTTTATTTTATTTACATATATTATATTGTGAAATTGCATTGACTGTGTATTAGTTGTTTTTTGACTAAATAAAGCATTTATATATTCTTCAGAATGCTTAATTAAAAATCATTTTTCACTTTTTAGTTCGATCTGCTATAAAAGCGTGTTTTGAACGAACTTAAATTCAGTAGTTCAATTCGACGTCTTGAAGACAATTACGTTAAAAGATTCCAACATGAAATAAATGATCAATCGTTAATCCTAATGATCCTGGTCAGGATTTTGGAACAAACGTGCCAGGTGCCAGGTTTCAATTTTGAAGTCAATGAAAGTTACGTTTTAAGTTTCCGTTGCAAACACAGTTGAGCTAATAAAGGCGTTGTAAAAAGAAAGTATAGAATATTACACAGTCTAGCACCGAATTTTTGTTTTATATCAATAACTATAAAAATATAACAATTTTGAAAACTTACATAGCAAACATCGACGAAAGGCATTCTTTGTGCAACAATTTTACCATTATTTCCACTAAACAGTTCGTAAAACTTAAAAATCACATATTTTTTTAAAAAACACTCCCGAAATACAAACCGGCGATTTTAAAATTCTTATTAGAAATAAATTCGATCTCTTTCTTTCTTCAACTGTATTAATAAAATGCAGGCAACGAATTTTGTTTGTTACTCATACTCATAGGTAGTCGTAACTTTTTTGTAAAAAAAAACTACTTAGCTGATAAACTGAGTTGGTTTTTATTTCTAGCGACGCAAAAGCTAGTGAAATGGAATATTCCAATTTAGAACATATTAAAAAAACGTTAATAATATTTTAAATTTTAGAAAACATCATAGACGTGCGAAATAAAATTAAATAAAGTAGAAACATTCATAGTCGGAATAAATATTGGAATTAAGTTATCAAATTACTGTATTGTCAGTTTTAATATAAACTGAGGTTTTAAAAAAGAAGTGGACTGAGAAATTTCATATATGGTAACCATCAAATATTTGATAATTTATATTTAAAAAAAAGAAGTGGTAGAAGTGTCAAGTTTGTATCATTTCCAACAAAAGAAAAACGTGAAAGTGTGAAAACATTCAATATTTCATGCATCTTTACGCCTATTAATTATTAGATCGATCTCAGCATTAATCGTTTACGAGTTATACAGTCATAACTATTGGGACATAGGCTAAGAGCAGATTGATTGGATCAAAATATGGCGATAGGACCAAATATACCTTAATAAAATATTGCTGAGGAGTGAAGGGCGTTAAAGTTGAATTTTTTTTTCGTTTTTTGCTAATAATTTCATTGCATATCCTTATCAATTGGTAACCGTACCCGTCGGTTGTTCGTGACTTGGGCGCTAGAGTGGCCGCTCGAGACTGATGCCGGCATGAGACTCTTCTCAAGGGTGGTTCTACTCCATGTTATTGCAGCACTAGGTATGTCAGAGGTTGTCAGACTATAAGAAGCTTTACGGCGCCACTACCTTTTAGACGTCGACGAAAGAACAAAATAAATTTAAACAAAAAGAAAACTAAGTCGAAAAAGGTAGAAACACCTTATAGAAATTAAATTAATACATTTATTAAAAAGAAATAAAAAACTTACTTTAGCCCGGACACGATCCCCTACAGCTCTTATAGGCGGGTGAATAAGAAATTAAAAAAAAAGAAGTTAAAACATTAATTTTATTCATGCCAGGAGTTGGACGTAATGATCGGTATGTAGCCTGGACTTTTTATGGTACTTTTCTCAAGTAAATATCTTCTCCGGGAAGGGTGTGCAGAGAAGTGGACCTGGAGGTATCTTGAAGGTGTCTTTGAGAGAGTCTAATAATCTCCTAGCAGTATCCAGCTGCTAATGGTATTCTAGCAGCTGATGGTATCCTTAGTTGTCCACCGTATACTAGCTATCAGCCGTATACTAGCTGCTGTGCTTACCACAGCAATTTAGATAGGAAAGATAAAAAGACGATAAAAATGGAAGTATTTCCTCGTTGAAAGTCGATAGCGAAAAGGGGTGTCACTCGTGACGTTGAAAAAATGGAAGCGACCCTTGCCAGATATCAATTGTCTTATGGACAGGGTTGGAGATTGGGGCGGCTAATGAGACGACGAGCGGGAATTAGAGAAAGATTTGCGATATAAATTTGAAATTCGAAACAGGTCGATAGAAATGTTACAAATTGTTATGAAAATCGGCACAGTGGCATAATTTTATACGGGGAATATTGTTTTATGTACTATTTTACATTTTGTTACAGGAGGCGCCAGGTGAAGGATTTCTGATGATAAAATCGACTGGTAACTATTTTTGAAGAAACTTTTTAGTGATTTTGACATAAACATCATTTCTACGTAATATTGGTACTCTTGTTTGAACACGAAATTTTCATTCGTTTTAGAGAAAAACACAATTGAACAGTTCAGAGTCTCGGAAGGGGATTTCAAGCAACGGAAAATAAAAAAAAAATTGTAACGTAAGGCTTCTATTTGGACGATAAAGCATAATAAAAAACAATGTAACATAAAAAGAGCAAACTAAAATTAAATGATCTACGTTGCCTCCTCCGACTTGTATGCCTTTTCTATTCTAGATTTCAGAAAGGTATAGAGTAATAAAACCTCATTAGGTATGCAAAGGAAGCACAGAGTGACCCAACGAAAATTTAAGCCACTTTCATAGTTTGGCATTGATTTCATTGTAAAATTCTTTCTTTTTATCAAGTGCAGGTAGTACCACCCGGGTTCGGGTCAATATATGGGTTAAGCCTATTGTTATCCATTCACAAACACTGAAAATAGTGTGCCAAAGGCGTGCCGGTAGGATACGTAAAAAGGAAAGAATTTTATTTTAACAGAATAAAAATTAGGCATTATGTACATAGTATTAGGTACACTTATTTTTTATTGAACATTATACAAAAAATACATTATACAGAAATTAACTTATAAAAAATCATAATATTCTTCGTCATCTGATCATTAATCTATCACTAATAGAAGGTTAAACGGTACCTGTTAAACGCAAAACGTAACTGTATAATCTACTACCTAAGTAATCCCTACACAATATTTCGATATTGACACTTCAGGCCAGAAAACATACTTTTCCTAATTATCTTACGCAATTACTTGAAATTTTAATATTACAAACAATACTATTTCAAGACCTACGCCTATGGCCGACACCGAAATTGAGCCGAACTGGACGGAATTCCCCATTTTATTACTCTATACCTTTCTGAAATAGACTATAATTCTTTTAATAAAGGACTTTCGGACTTCAAAGAAAATATTAGCCGCATTTTCATATGTCCCCAAACATAAAAATCAAGCGGGTTATACTCAGGACTTCTTGGTGCCCATTCAAAATCACTTCCTCTGCCAATCCATAGGTAAATATGTCACTTAGATGATTTATAACAACTAATGGGAAATGAGGCATAAAACACATTTTCTTTCTGACAGATAGTGACAGATTATCCAAAATATCACTTTTGCAAAAAAAATAAATAAGAATCTCCATTTAAATTTGGAGGCAGAGCATATGGCCCTAGTAGTTAGTCGCCTAAAATGCCACACCAAATATTCAATTTAAACTCATGCTGAAAATGTCTTTCTTTCAGATCATGCGGATTTTGTTCTTCCCAATAATGGCTGTTTCACCAATTAAATACCCCAGGTGAACATAATATTCTCAATAAAATTACGGTCATCATTATGCTTGTTGAGAATACGTTGGCCGAACTGTAACCGTCGTGGGAGATCTCTTGGAAGCAAATTTTGAATAGGAGTGAAATGATAAGGGTGGAACTTATCTTTCTCGTAAACAGATGAAAATATCGTGTATAAACAGGAGTACCAATATTACGTAGAAATGATGTTTATGTCATAATATATTCTAATCAAAATCACTAAAAAATTACATCATCATAAATCCTTGGCGTCCCCTGTAACAAAATGTAAAATAGAACATAAAATAATATTCCCTGTATAAAATTATGCCACTGTGCCGATTTTCATAACAATTGATAAATATACAGTGAAATTAATAGCTAAAAACGAAAAAAAAAAGTTCAACTTTGACGCCCTTCATCTTTTTCCATAGCAATATTTTATTGAGGCATATTTGGTCCTATCGCTGTATTTTTGCCCTTGGCCTATGTCCCAATAATTATGACTCACCATGTAGGTATATCTGTTTTATTATAGACAATTTACTACCAGGACCAACTCCAGAGCTAGGCGGCCTGGGTAACTACCTGGGGCGAAACTATCCAGATATTGTAATATCATAAAAAATTTTATCTTGAAAACGAAATTATAACTCGCCCAGTGTAAGTTGGCACTTGGACTTCTGAGATGCGCGGTAGAACATCCGATCGCTCGAGACTCCCTGAAATGGAGGACCCCAGTCTCTGTTTTGACCGCAAACGGTTAATATCGCAGTAATTCCAGTGGCGTAGTAGTATTATAGTAGTTTTTAGTTACAGTAATTATTATTAGTAGTTAGTTTATAGAAGGTGTGGTTTTAGCTTATAGTTTAGTTATAATGATTAGAATGGAGTTTAAAAGTAAATTAGAAACCTTTAAGTGGTCAATACACTATGTTGCTGGAAAAAAAGTAGGTTTCAATTTTAATAAAGTTGCTGGCTATTGCGACAAATTCTTTAAGAATTTTTCAGTGGGAATGTGGAAATCAAAGTGTGACCATGCTCAAAAACTTGAAAAGGAATACATGGAAAAAGAACCTCTAATAGATCAAGTCATAGATGAGTTTATCATCGACATAGATGATTCTAGTGAGGATGGTGACTCTGATTTTGATTTTTCTGAAGACAGTCATGCTGAAGATGGTAGTTTAACCAGAATTTTAAATGTTGAAGACATCGAAGGAACTTAACTAATTAGCTTAGTGAATAATCTTTTGTTTTTATCTTTTAGGGATTTTAAATTTTATTTAGTAATTTATTGTAAGCCTTAATATCTGATTTAAAAATATTTAAGTAAACTCCGTCCGGAAATATAAGATCCTAACTTTGTAATATCCTATTAAGATAAATAAATATTTGTAAACACTCTATTGTTAAGTGATTATTTATGAACCCACAATTCAGGCAATATACCAATAAGTATAAAAAATTCAAATCTTATTATAAATATTTCTCAGCAGCCTACGACTATGTTGAAGCAAAGTGCGAGGGACGTTCGAGAGTAGTCCGCTCAATATATTGTAATGTTTTATTTGTATTTTATATTTAATTTTTAAATTTTGAATTTTTATTACAATTTTTAATATTTTTATACTTGCCCTTTTTCCAGCTAGCTCAAATGAAAATCGGGAACAAGAAAACTCTGACTCTCTTTGAGTTCTGCCTCTAGTAAATTATCTACTAAGTTTATTCACAGATATATGTGACTTGAATCAATTCCTATTTTTAAAATTTATTAAGATTGCTTATGAACTTTTTATAAATTAAATCTTCCAATATATTATTTAAATAAATGTGTATTAATAAAATTTTGTGACGCCTATGGACAAACCTTTCTTATTATTTTAAAATCACCCTGAAATAGGAAGCAGATGTCTCTGTCGATGTGTATGTTGAGTGTGGAGAGTTGCAAACAGTTCAGTTTACAGCAAATGAATATCTATTATACAACCGTACAGTAACTAACGACAAGTAAATTCACTTTGTCGATTCAGTGGTTACCGAAAATTTCCTTACCCCGCCTATCGTCTGCTGAGTTCTGGCGAGTTTAAATCGAGAAAGTGGGAAGTTCAGGAGTTGCGCGGCGATAATGGGGAGTACGGCGCCAGAGAGACGATGTACCATAAATTTCAAACGTTCCGACGCAAGTGAATCTACTTGTCGTTAGTTGGTGTACGGTGTTTATACCTAATAAAATTGAAATCAATTCAACAAAACAGTTTAATAATAATAATTGTGATTGCCTTTATATGATATTTACATGAATATCAATTCAAATTTAACTAATACTTCAAAAGAAACGAGACAATTACACATATACAGTTACTTAACCTATAATTCAATGAAGAAAAATTTTAAATCTAAGGTGAGCTCTTGTTTAAGTTTTATCAAAGCCAATTATTAATTATTTATGAAATTTATTTTAGATGTACATCAGATATATTTAGAACGCATATGCTTTTTATAAAATTTTATTGGTACCAATGAATATGACTAACCTTTTTCGACATTAATTTGTCAAACTGGTTGGTCGAGGATTTGCAAATTTGATGATGTAGACGGGATTGAACAGGAAGATTGAGGACTCTGATTCTCCTGGAACGCTGGACCAACTTCTTTATAGTTAACAGGTATGTTTTAACTTTTATATTATTTCTTGGTATTTTACTAAACCTTTCTTGGTCTTTTTAAAACTTCCTAACCAATTTCTTTAGTTTTAATATAAATTTTTACTTTTTAAATCCAAATTTTTTTACTTCTTTCTTTCTAATCCAACTCTACTCTCCTGTTTTATAAATCAACAACCCCCGTTGCTATGTCATATTTCCAAAGCACTTGATTTTTTCTTCATAATTGCAAAATTTCATAATTTCTTGTTTATTGTCTATTATTGTCTATAATATTTATCCTTTCACTATTGTAATTCTTTCTACCCTGTATATCACTAGTAACGTCATTAATTTAACCCTTTAAATTTTCCTTTTTTAATAAAAATCCTTGAAAATATCAGTACCTCTTAAATATCTAATATACAATTTTCTTCTATCAATAATTTTATTTGAATTCATGTAAACTCTTAACAAATGTCCAATAAATCTTTCCTGTTACATATTTTATATAAACTAATTCTAAATTTCATTTAATAAACGTTTTAAAATTTTATTATACTCCTCCAATCACAACACATCATTCCTTATTTCCTTAACAACCATTTCTGATATTATTATTCTTTGATTCTGTCTGTCCGTTCTGTCTTCCCCAAAGCATAAAATTTCTTGACAGTGACATTAAATTATAATTTAGGTTAAAATTCTGCCAAAATATAATTTCTATTGATTATTAAATATTATGTATAATCATGATTTTAATTTCAGGTGTAGGTAATACATATCTGGTATGAAAAACAAGCTTTTCTTATTCAAAATACTTTAATGAAGAATTATAAATTTAATTTGATTGTTACTTGATATGATTATGTGAAAAATATTATATTTTTTCTACACCCACATGTATATTATCCATTTTCTGCACAATTTACAGAATGTAAATGTAGGCCATTCCGGTTAACTGAACGGATATTATTTCATATACATCCTAGAACGTATATGAAATCCACCAATCAGCATTTGCGTTTAGTACCCGCCAACTAATCTTTTTCAAGTTTTTAAGAAAAATATTAGTAAAAATGAGTGATTCCAGTGATGAATCAATAAATAATTTTCCACCAGATATTCGCTTAGCCGCAAAGGAGACGTATAACGTATAGAAACAGAATAAATTGAATATTTAAGGGTACTCCTGACAAACGTCAGTTTTTATGTAATACATTTTTTCGTTATAGATAAATGATTAGTATATTCATCGGTAGTCCAGTGGTAAGTATCCCAGCCTCTCACGCGGTAGATCAAAGTTCGATTCCCCGTTGGGAAATTTTTTTCAAATTTTAATTTTATTTCTAAATAATAATAAAATAATAATAATAGTAAAATTATTAAAAATTTTTAATTTGAAGTTATATTATAGTTTAATAAAATGTTTATTTTATAGATTTTTTCTTAAGTGGGTCGTAGAAAAAATATACTGTTCGACTCGTGTGGATTGTCCATATCGCTCTCGGACTACGGCCTACGGCGTCGTGCTCAAACTTCGTCCTCGTGCGATATGGCCATCATATCCACACTAGTTGCACAAACTACTATTGTTTAACTCAAGGTAAGTCTTTCTGTTTTTATTTCTAAACTTCTATTCAATATGATTTCTTATAAAGGTTTAATTCTTGCATTCTGTTTTATTATAATCCTTTTTATAACAAAAAATAGAGTTGATTCAAGTCTCATAATCATTGACTGATACTTTTCAACTATTTTCTTTCCCAATTTTCATATTTTTACTATTAAAGTAGTTTTAATTGTTTAATACCATTTCAATATCTATCTTTATTCAAGCAGTGTCTGTTACTTTTTGTTCGCGCATATCTCAAGTGCTAACTTACACTGGGCGAGTTATACCAGATTCCATATTTCTCATTCTTTGTAGTCCTCAAGGGAAGAAGGGAGTGAAAATACTTTATTATGTATTTCCAATGGTAGGTTTTTTATTCATAACCCACTTGAGCACAATGATATAAAAAAATCTCGATGGGCCAACATCTCTAGTATCGGCCCTGCGTCTACACTGTAATATCTCAGAAGCCAATTTTAGTATTATTTACTGTTATTAGTTTGATAGTGTTGAACATAAATCTGATGCATTTAAAACCTTATGAACACCGTGGTAGGTCCAACATTGCACTTTATATATGTAATAAAAACACTTCAAACTAAGCAATTTACCGAAGAAATTCCAATAAGGTACAAGTAATTGATTGATTGTTAACAGACATAATACTTCGATCTTTGCCTTGCTAATAATTTGTTTACCAATGCCCCAAGCCATCTTTAAACGCGAGAGTACATTATAGTGGAGTGTTTAATAATCACTTGTATTACAATGTTGTGAACAAGCAAACAGATTAGCCGATAATATCTATAAGAAAACTACAAATTTTTAGGTTTTGTAAAAATATAAAAGAAGTGACTAATGAGCCACTAAACACGAAAACCCTAACAAGCCGAATGGAGATGAGGTGGAAGAATAGAGAGATTGGAAAACGATGGAACCTTCGACCACGCAGTTAATTCCAAATTTTTGGTAAAGTAAAAAAGTCGCTAGGACTTAGGTCGGGACTGTATGGAATATGGTACAACAATTCGACGACTCAGCAACTCAGCAACTACTTCCGGCAGACAAATCGATTTATACCAATCAGCAGTAACAGTTCTTTGATCTTGCAAAGGAATTGTTGATACATGACCCGCTTTTTAGACAAATAACGCCACCAAATGCCCTATGATGGTCCAATTTCACGATATGTGACATGTCGATCTTTTTGGATCAACTTACGTACAGTATCGGCGTTTTCCTGGATGAATGCAGTTGTTGGTGAACCTGTTCTTGGATCGTCGCTAAGATTAATCCGTCCACGTTAAAATTCTTAATTCCATTTTTCGACTGACTGATCAACTAATTAACTAAACATGACAGTTAATTTTGACATTTAAGATTTGTTGATAGGCGCAATACTTAAAAGACAACCCTCGTGTAGTAAATATCTTAGTATGAAGATATTACCAGTACTTTGTCAAGATGCTTGGATAATAAACAATTTATATGGAAAGATTTATTTAAATTCTAAAATGACAAATGCATTAACATTCAAAAACGTTTTGTGTCATCTGCTGCCACCCTGACTTGTTTTTTATAGTATAGGGTGATCGACACGTATTTTCCACCATTCGACCATCCTGAACATTATGTTTGTCCTCAAACATAGTCGTTTAATTTGTAAGGCCTTAGTACTTTCCTTTTTGGTCTATTGTTAGAATTTATATTTTCGATGTTAACAGCCTCTTCTGTTTCGTCATCAGATTCGGGTTTCCATTCTTCTCCGCTATCATCAACATCTTCGTCGCTCTCTTCATTCTCATGCTCCGCTAATTCAATGATTTCGAATTCTGTTTCTTCCTGTTCTTCTTGATCATCATTTTCGTAATCATCTTCTTCTGCATTTCTATAGATTTTAATTTGACATACATGAGCTACTGTATTCAAATTCGATCCTCCATCTTCTTTATTCAATTTTTCCAACTTGTAGGTATGTCCAGGAAGTATTTCAATGACAACATATGGTCCGCGATATTTTAGTTGAGGTTTTGTCGGTTGTCCAGTAGCTAGTGGTTTACGTACTGCTACAATATCGCCCTCATCAAACTTAACACCTTCATACCGTCTTTTATCATAATACATTTTATATTTACTTTGGTTCCTTCCTGCATTCTCTTTAATTTTATTTCAGATTTCTTCATGTCTTGTTTCTTCAGCTTTTCTTTCAGCAAAATGTACAAGTCCTGCATCTTCGAAATTTGGTTGAAATCCATAGAGACATTCGAATGGTGTAAACCCAGTAGTTTTATTATCTGCGCCATTCAACTTCCTTTCTACTGAACTCAAAGTTTTGTTCCATTTCTCATCTTTAAAATTCACTGAAGATACAATACATGGTACAATAGTTTTCATTATATTTTCAGCCATTCCATTCGCTTGCGGGAACTGTGCAGCAATTAGCTTCAATTTGATATCAAATTTCTTACAAAAATTTGTAAATTCATTACTTGTGAAAGCTGTTCCTCGATCGCTCACAATCACTGTTGGTGCTCCATACTGATCTATAAAAATTTCTATTTGCCTAATCGTTTCTTCTGATCTTGTTCTTCTCAAAGGATATAATTTGACAAATCGTGAGAAAGCACAAACGATCACGAGTACATACATTTTTCCGCTAAAACTTTTAGGAAAAGGTCCAAGATGATCAATAGGAATTTTAATCATTGGTCTTTCAGGAATTTTTGGTGAACATAGCATTCCTGCTTTCTTTCCACCCGGAACTTTAGTAAGAAAACACTCAAAACATCATTGAATATGTCTTCTCACATACCTCCGAATTCCTTTGAACCAGAATTTTCTCAAAATAGCAGATACGGTACGATCTAATGCCCAATGACCCATTAAATCATGGTATTTTACAACCGTTGCTTTCCTCATAGAATCTGGAATCACATAAAGCCATTTATTTTCTCCGTTAATTTTTATTTTTTTGTATAACCTTCCATTTTTTATTGCATAATTCTTTATTATGATCTCTTCTTCTTTACTTCTGTCTTCTTTCTGTATAATTTCGACAATCTGTTTCAACTTTTCAACATTCTTTTGAATCATCAATCTTCGGTTACAATTACAAACATATTTAATCTATTTTCGTATACTTCTTCGATCATACCTTCTTCTACTCAAGCTATCTACATGAGACATTCTATCACCAGCTCCATGCCTGATTTCGAAATCATACTCAGCCAGAGTAGTATACCATCTAGCAATTTGTGGTAGAAGAGTTTTTTTCCGCATTCAGAAAGACTAAAGCTTGACAATCACTTACAACTGTAAATTTTATACCCAACAGCATTGGTCTTAGTCTCTCAGCACACCATACTATCGCCAACAACTCCAGTTTGGAAGAATGATACATCTTCTCGACATCACTCGTTTTCTTGGATACACAATATATAAGATGCATTCTACCATCCGTACCTTCTTGTAATACCATTCCTGCGATACCTAAACTAGATGCATCGCAATGAAGTTCCGTTTTGGCTTTGGGACTATACAATTGTAAAATTGGTGCTTTTTGCAACGTCTTTTAAATCATCAAAAGCTTTCTGTTGTTCTTGTTGCCACGAAAAAGTTGTGTCTCCTCTTGTTAAATCTGATATTGGTCTTGTTATCACTGCATAATTCCTGATGTATCTACGGAAAAATCCAGTCAATCCTAGAAACCGTCTTACATCGTGTTTATTCTTCGGTATCGGAAATTCACTAATAGCATTCATTTTTCACCCTCCAGGAATTATTCCATCTGCAGTCAATTGAAAACCAAGATATTTCACAGATTTCTTTCCAAATTCACATTTATCAAGTTTAAAAGTTAATTTTGTTTTCAATATCGCAGCAAATACTTGTCGTAGTTTATCCAACATTTCGGTCCAATTTATAGCTCCGATTAAAATATCATCTAGATACGATACAGCAACGGTATTTCTCAAAGGTCCTAGAACCATACACATGAGTTTCGAAAACTCAAAAGGGGCATTTACCAAACCAAAACACATTATTTCAAACTCAGCCGTACCATCGGGATAGATAAAAGCTGTCTTCGATTTAGATTCTTCGTCAAGTGATATTTGCAAATAACCTGACATCAAGTCCAATGTACAAAATATTTTACAACCAGCTAACAACTCAAAGCAATCGTATATGAGGAATTGGAAAGGTCTTTAACTCGGTTTGAGCATTGAATCTTCGAAAATCTACAACGAGTCTCTTCTCTCCAGACGCTTTCGGTACGAGAAATGCTGGCGATGCATATGATGAGTTCGTATCACGTTCTATACCAAACTCACGCCACTCGTCAACAGTTTCTTTCATAGTTTGTCTATTTTCCAAATTACAACGATAAGCTTTTCCCTTAACGGGTTTGTTGTTGTCTTTTATATTCACTGTCATTAAGTCTGTGCAGCCTAATTCAGACAAATTTATCGCAAAACATCCACGAAATTCATTCAACAAATCCAAAAGTCTGTTTTTGTCTTCATCATGTACTTCTTCATCGAAATTTATCATGTCTAGAGTGATAGTAACTCGCTTATGATCAA
Source organism: Lochmaea crataegi (assembly GCA_947563755.1). Lineage (NCBI taxonomy): Eukaryota > Metazoa > Arthropoda > Insecta > Coleoptera > Chrysomelidae > Lochmaea > Lochmaea crataegi. Next base: position 26,796,144 of record OX387425.1, read on the forward strand.
TAAAAGTTTTGCAGTCAGTATCATTTTCGCAATTACTTCGAATTTCACCGAAACGATCTCCAGCTTTCAAACTTATATTTTGATTCTTCATTACTGCTAGATTTCCAACTTCTTCTCCAACTTGAATATCAACAAAATTCAACGAATTTCTTTTAAAATTTACATCAGTTTGTATCAAAACTTCAGTTTTTCGTTGAGTTTCTTTCCATTTCATGTTCCTGAATGGATCTTCTTATTTGTAGCCAAAATGTAGTTGTTCGCCAATTTTAGCATATGCAATCCAAGGTAATTCGGTAAAAGTTCTTCCGATTACTAAGTCCATTGGTTGAGAACTATTGGAAACAACCAAAGCTTCAATTTCCTCCTCAACGTCATCCAATGTTAATACAAACTTCGTGATTTTCTTACTCCAAAACCAAATAAATTTTGATCAGTTGGTTTGCATGGTAGATTGTGAGCAGATATTACTTTTTCTTTTATTGTACAAACTGCACTACCCGGATCTACAAATCCCGTTTTATATAGATGATGATCAATCTTTACTGATCTAATACATTTTTGGATATTATCAACTTCATTATTTTCATTATAGACCAAAGATTGTGCATTACTTCAACTTCCTTCATGTGAAACGTTAGCAGCAACTGAAGATTGATTTATATTTTGTGGACAATTTCTTTTCATATGTCCTCTTCCTTTACATTTGTTGCAAATCAGTCTAGATTTTTTATCCTTTTCTTGAACTTCCCTTATAGAATTAACATTTTCTGTTTCAATACTACTACTTTCTGTAGAATCTTTACTAGCATTATCAGAATCACCAAAATAATTCTTATTTCTGTTCCAAAAATTACGATGAGCTTGATATTTATTGTGGTTATCAAAATTAGCTTTATTGTTGATTTTCTCGAATTTCACAACATCTTGTAATAATTCATCGGTATCTATTGAATATTTAGCCATCAAACCAGAAATAGTATTTTTATTTACAATTACTTGCTCCTTGATTTCATCAAAATCATATCCTAAACTTCTGCAAAGCGAAACCTTATCTTGAAAATAAGAATACACCGATTCTGTTTTACCTTGAATTCGTTTCTCCATCTTTTCCCACATATCATCCTTACTCAGTTTAAAATCATAAGTTTTCTTAAAACTTGTTTTAAAATCTTCAAAAGTCCTAATTCTAGAAGTCTTTTCAATTAACCATTTTCTAGCTGTCCCTATCATATAAATCTTAGCTGATTTCAAGATAAACTCTTGCGGCCAATTGTGTAGAACAACTGCCAATCCATAGCAGGTTTTCCTAGATTCTTTCCATTGAAATCGTCTATACTTTTACTAAAATCGGGAATAATATGAAATTCTTTATTTTCATGTGCGTTAGTAGACCTTTCAAGCAATTTTAAAAACTTTTCTTCCGAAGCTAGTCTATTACGCTCCATAGTTAACATCATCTCCATAAATTTATCCATCAGAGTCCCCTGCGATGCTGAACCTTCAGACGTGCTATTCGGAGTACCTCCTTCTTCCATGTCGTTAACCACTTCAGGAACCAGAAGAAAAACCAAATCAGTCTCGAAAATCGCGCCAACACAGAAGTCTTCGAAAATTGCTTAATAACCAGTTGGAACCACTTCTTAATTGTAGTAAATATCTTCGTATGAAGACATTACCAGTACTTTGTCAAGATGCTTGGTTAATAATCAATTTATATGGAAATATTTATTTAAATTCTAAAATGACAAATACATTAACATTCAAAAACGTTTTGTATCATCTGCTGTCACCCTGACTTGTTTTTATAGTACAGAGTGATCGACATGTATTTTCCACCACTCGTATATTTGTGACAAGACACAATTTTAGTAATAACTGTCGTTCCATGCAATTAATTTCAGTTAAATCGAACACTCTGTATAACTGAACATTGAAAATATGTAGCTGGAGGGTATCTTCAATTAAATTTAAAGTCTTAAATTCATTATCCCGTTAGGTAATATATTTTTTAAACCCTTAATCTCTCGTAGTCGACGAATCCGTTAAAAGTAACGACCGCCAAAATTAGAATAATGGTTACCAACGTCGACCATAAGATTTAATCTTCTTCTTACTTGACACGGGAATTCTGATATATACCGAGCAATAAAATTTCTTTAAAACCAAATTAGGCCGACAACAGATCGTGAACGTAAAAAAGAATACGGAAATCGCATAGTTTTATTCGTAAATGGAAACAGTGTCGTGCATTAAATTTTATTTAGCTGACAAATGTAGCTCTAAAAAATTCTACGAGTATGAAACAAAACAAAAAATAAGGTTTATCAGGATGCTTTTAATAAATCAACGCAAATTGGCGCGTCTGAAAGCTAGGCTGATCCAAGAAGATCTACATGTCACATATTATAGTGAAATTGGAGCATCATTGTACATTTCAAAGACCACAATTCAAAAAATTTTACATGAAGAATTATCTGTAAGAAAATTAGTTTCTCGTTAGATACCGCATCTGTTGATGGAAGAACAGAATGCAATTAGACCCAATTGGTGTCAAAAAACTCTAAACTGGTTTAACGCAGGAAACTCAGAAAATATATACAGTATTGTCCTCCGAACAATCAACATACTAGAAGAGTAAACAGATGTATTATCTGATGCCAACATAAACAATGTCAAAGTTAATTTATTTATTTTGCTGGATTCCACAGATGTTGCCATGTCGTATTATTTTAATGTAATATTCATCCAATGACTTAAATTTTGTGGTTCATCAATATATTCCCTTGAATACTTTATATAATGGGGGACTTCGGTCCAAGTTGCCCGCCCAAAAAATTTCATATTTTGCTACCACTGGGGAAGGAAATTTTTAGAACGAATTTGTCATGTGAAGGTTCGTATTAATTATAAATATCCGTAAACGAAGCCTTGGATCTTCAAATTGGCTAATTTGATGCAAATATCGATATTTGTATAGGTCATGTCTGGATTGGCTGAAAGTTGTGTTGCAGCACCTGATTTCATGTCAATAATGTCAATTGCGACATATCTCTTATCCAATGAGGATATTGATTGATGGATATTATTGACGTAAAATCAGAAGCTCCAACATAAATTTCAGCCAATCGGACATGATCTTTACAAATATCGATATTCGGATGCAATTACCTGTTTTAAAGAGCCAAGGCTCAGTTTACATATATTTATAAACAACGCGAACCTAAACATGACAAATTTGTTTTGAAATTTCCCTTCCCCAGTGGTAGAAAATTCCGAAAATTTTGGGTTGGCAACTTGGACCGAAGTCCCCCATTGAGATAAATGTATAAAAAGCGATTCATTAAATCTTTGACATTATACAAAAGTTCATTAATACCTGAGAGAATGTTTATAAACAGGATGTCAATTTTTGAGGTTTTCTGTAATTCTGCATTTTTCAGTAAACGTGACAAAACCGCTTATATTTAATGTTTACATTTTTTGACAGCTGTTTGTTTTGACTTTTATTAAATATGTTATGGATGTTGTTTTCAACTGTGGTAGATATTGTGAAGAAATTTTAATGTAGATCAATTTGACAGGTAAGCAACGAGTTCTCAACAGTTCCACAGCTTTACAGTTCTGAAATTACCAGTGTCGTATCATTTGATATATAAATACTATTTACTCATTCAAATAAGAACGAGAAATTAATAAATCTAAGTTGAATATATTTATTAAATTTTAATCATCACACAGCACGACACTGTTATTGGAATCTGTGACCTTTGCCTTTTGGAATGAGAGAATCGATTTAGATGTTGGCTTCAATCAAAGTGTGTTGTCAGTATAGCGGGTTATTCATATAGTCTGTTTAATGATCGAAGGACACAACATAGTAACTTTGTTAGGGGTGCCAGTGATTGAAATTTTAACGAGTTATTTTTGCAAGTTCATTTTTATTTTTCTCCGTAATGTATTTTATTTTACCACTATAGGTTTTATATATAACTCGTTACCGTAAAATGGGGTGAACAGAAACTGCGGGGCGGATAGAAACACAAACTGGTATTTCCTTTTTTTATTTCCTAGTAAATTCAAATTCGGTTTTATCAAGTTGTGACCATGTAAACCTAGTTGTTTGAAGGGTTGCCAACATAAATCTTTAAAATAAAAAATTTGAAATGTTGGCAACACTGCGGCACAGGTGGCATAATTGTAACCTACAAAACCCGCGTTTCTGATAGTCGGAAAAATTTTGCCTGGAAAGGTAAGAAAAAACATGTTATTTTATTAAAATTCACTCTCATTATACATGCATATATATCTTGTAAATTTTGGAATATAAAAACGACAAAAAACAGCTGTATTTTCTATAGTTTCTTATTTTTTTCTATTTTAACCTCAAATTTTTGTAAAATCGGGGTGAATAGAAACACGGTGTTTTGACTCCGACTTTGTTTTCGAAGGAACGTTTTTGAAGTATCGTCCAAGAAAGCAATTCTCAGGACACATCTTTGAGTTTCCAACCGTGCCAGATATATCTACATTCACATATGAGCAAGTTGTGGGTCGAGTATACCCCGTTGAAGGTGATACTATTGAGGGACCTTCCAAAAGAGAATTGCTAAGGTTTTTAGTAATCCAAATTGATTTAAACTAGTTTTTTTGTTTCATTATATTATCAAAATAAAGTGTTTTTTAAGGATTTTGTGAATAGTTTTTTAAGGAAATAAAATCTTGTCTACATTGAGTGTGTTTCCTTCATTAAAAAACGCTAAAAACAAAAAACTAGAAATTTTGAAAATCAAGCTCTGTTTCTATTTACCTTCATTCTTCTGGAATGTCCAACACAATGTAAAATTAATGTACCTTTCTTTTCATCCCAAATCAAAAACTTTTCAAATTCAAAAACTGTTTCTATTCACCTAAAAAGTGGTTTCACCCCGACCTTGAGGTGAATAGAAACAGGGCACATTTAAAAAAAAAGGAGGGTGGGGGGCATATGTTTAAAAAAACAATACTGAACTTTAATTTACTAGGTGCGACCAAACTTTTCACGATTTCACTTAATTTTTAGCGTTCAGCGTTTTTCAGATACAAAGTCGAAAAGGTCCAAAGTTGTTTCTATTTACCCCATTTTACGGTACTTACTTTCTTTTACGGTACTTACTTTCCGACCCTTTCTATTACCGCATTGATTTTTTTTCCGTTATTACCGTTATAATATATTTTAGAATAAGTCCGAGGTACGCAAATGCGAATTCTACCATATACGATATATTCATTTCCGAAATTTAAATTTTCTGAAAGAACGCCCGGTATATACACTATTTTAATTAAAACCGAAGCCGTCCAGTATATGTAAAAATTTTTGCTGTAAGTGAATAAATTTTGCGTTTAATTCCCTTACCACGACTAAGGTCGAAAAGTGTAGGTAGGAATTTGGATATAAATTGGTGAACATTTGATAGGACAGAGGTTCGTCAATCTGCTCTCGACTTTCTGCCGTTAGAAACCCGAAATTATTGTGAAAATTAGTGATTTAAAATTTGTGTATTCCGGTGTTGAAGCTTTATTTAAAAAGATAAATTATTTTTCAAATAAACTGTATATTCGAAACTTTCCGTACCGCCGCTAATACTAAATTGTATTCTTTGGAAAATTTTCCGACCGGTTTTTTTTTCTTTTGTTGTTGCTTTGAAATTTTTTGTTTCTTTTGTATAGCAATAAATATTTGTGAACTGTAATATGCTTTAGAATTTTATTACCGCGTGGAGTATATTAATTAACTGATATAGATTATTAATTGATTCTCTAGTGATTTATACTTTTGGTTTTCAGTAGTTTTTATATTTAATTGATACTCATGTGGATTATAATATTTTAATTTTATATTTTTACTCTGTGTGTCGATAACTAGGTACCGTTTAACTCGTGAACTTTATTTTGGGAATAGTAGTTCATCGTAGTTTTCTCGTGTTTCCTGTGAATCCAAAGGGTTTCTCAAACTTGGAAGAGGTTTATCCATAACGTGTTTGATTACCCGGCAGATTTAAACCGTTCTCTCACCGTCTCGTGGAAAAATTTTTTTTTCTCTGTCGGAATAATGGTTGCCGGTTTAATGTAGATTCAAGGGTTAATAAGACTTGGAAGAGGCTTAGCCATAATTTGTTTGATTGCCCGGCAGATCTAAATCGTTCTTTTCCCGTCTCGTGGAATAATTATTTTAATTTTTTTCTGTCGGAATAATAGTTGCCGGTTTAATTTAGATTCAAGGGTTAATCAGACTTGGAAGAGGCTTAGCCATAATTTGTTTGATTACCCGGAAAATCTAAATCGTGCATTAGGGACCCCCTTAAACCCGGTACACTTGAACCGTATTTGATGAAGGAAAGCACGTTACAAAATTATATTGCTGACAGTCTCGCCAATGAATGAGCTTGTACTCCTTTTATCGGACCCGAACCATTTTGTGGTATCCCAAAAAGCCACATCGTGGAAGAAAATGGGAAAATAAATGACTCTGTCAATGTTATTTTCAGCCGGTTGACGTCGATATAAGCCACGTTGACGCATTTACTGGAAAATACCAAAATACCATATTGATATGCTGTTTATTAACTTTCATTTATCAATAAATAAGTCAATGTAGAATGTCAAAAATGTATAAATTGTTTCAGATGCATTTCTCTAAACCATATAATTAGTATTGAAGTCTTTGGATGATTATAATCTTTTAATAAAACGATAAGAAAATTGGAAATATAAATAAATCTGGATTGCAGAGATGCGGTTTTTACCATTTTTTTTATATTCCATGCTCTTTCAAGTAAATATATCATCACATTGGAAGATTCCCAAAAAAAGTTGAAAACAAAACAATGGTTCAATCACCGCCACCTAGCGACCCTTAAAACCACTGGAATGAAACGATGATATAATATTTAATTGGGTATTGAATTCCCTTTCAAATGATACTAAGTTTGTCTAAATCCATAAAGCGGAACAAAAGTTATAACAGTTTTATTAAGTCAGCTTTCTCACTCACCCTACCAGTTATTTTACAAGATAGAGGAAAAAGTAATGGAGCAAACTTACGTAAAATGATCTAATGATTACGAATATTTAAATTTTGTGGTACTATAACGGTACATTTTTCATAGACAAACGATGTTTTTGTGATATTATTGTGAACTACGCCGTCTAGCTGTGGAGTAGGGTACTTGAAAATAATTTTCAGCAGTTTTTCGTATGCGAGTTTGTAATACAAATTTTTTTCTCTAAACTGTACGATAAATAGTTTCCGAGTTACATAGTTGTCTTAATCAGACACCCGGTACATATTAGAGTGACATTCACTAAAAGTTCTATTATTCTTTCCACTTCCACTCAGGAAAGTCAGAGAGATAGGTGCTTTACAGAATACAAACGGAAAATACACCTGAAATGAGGAGGAAACAGTACTACCCTTCCTAGAAACTCTCCTCTCGAAGGTTACAAGAGACATTCAATACATATGTTGTAATAAAATACTAAAATGGAGTATTAACACCTTTCCACCTTTCAAGGCAACAGTAGCCGATGGAATTTTTCCAGTTTTGGACTACATACCAGAAGCATAGAGAAGTATAAGACGAAACAAACCCAAATCGATTGACAATTATTATAGAGCGAAACTCCTAGAGAGACAATCTCTCCACCTACATCACTATGCTTACCGGGCTGGTAGATCTACGGGGACTACACTGGTATAGCTGATGATAGAAGATATCCTATGTGCGATTTTAGACATGGAATGAGCTTGCGACATTACTCCACATAAGTCTATGTATTTATTTATCTTGGGGTGATATTCACTGAAAACTTGAAGCCCCCTTTCTTTTACTTAGTTCTTGAGAAAAGTCTCATAGACTTGTAACTCCTTTAGACCTATTTCCCGGTACGATGGAAGTCTTGCTGAATCTGCCTCGGCTACACATTTTTATACAAGGCGAAGCCAGATATGTCTCAATGGAGCAACCCATTGACGCAACGGCCATTAATAATAAGTTCCAAATAACTATACCAGGTGGGGAAGACTGGAAGAAAGGTGTATACAACGGCTACTCAGTTTAGAGAGCACCTCAGGTGTAGATTCTGAGACCAAACTAGTACAAATTCAGAGAGTAGTCTTACCGGTTCTCGGGTAATCCTACTTGAAATTTATTTAAGGTACTGAAATTAGATAAAGGTAAATTATGAAAGTTAAGAAAGGTAAGTGGGCGCCACCCTGAATAATACTAGCTTATTTGTTATTCACATCTGCATTATAACGACAAATCCTGTAAGATTGGGAGGGAAAATAAACTTTTTGAACAACGTTATTAAATTTACAAGTTGTTTATTGACTTTTGTTACAAACAATTAAACAAAGTAAAAAAAAATTGACTAGTTTTGATTGTCGTCGTTGAAGAAGCTATGAAATATATATATTACTTTCCTGGAGTGATGGTGAGGAGATGGTGTCCTTGGTGTCCTTTTCAAGTTACATATCTTGTCCCAGATAATATTCCCAGGTAGAGTATTCCAGGTAAAAGTCCTGGCTCAGGTAAAGTTCCAGGTAGTGTCTCAGGTACAATGTCCCAGGTAAAGTGTCCCAGGTAAAGTTTGGGTCCAGATAAAGTTTTGTCCCAGGTAAAGTTCATTCAAATGAATGCACTTCTTAAAGATAAGATAGAAAGGCTTCAATGGCATATGTTCACAGGAAAGAAGAATGAACCCTCTCCGCCATTCTTTAAATACAGGAAATCATATGAAAGATAAGAGACTTACGTCTCATGTTCATGTCAAGCTCAGACGCCTTGACCAGGCAAGGAATTTACATTTCAATAGTGAATTCTTAATTCATATTTAATTAATAAGTGGTAGAAGAAGAGATACGAGGTCGAAGTGGGAATATCAAAATAGCAGTGACTATTTTCACGACAGACGGAACTCGATCGGCCCGTATAGAAACGTTGATTTCGACTCTTGTCGACAGTAAATATATTCAGCCTTGAAACATTTCTCGGTGTTGGGTATGAGAAAGGACTAGCTATTCGCCGCCCAAACGATAATTTATTATTAATTAACTGAAGGAAAGTAAAGTGAACGAAATTAACGTTACATGTACTCATACACACTGAGGTAACTTGGTATACAGGCGGCTCCAAGACAGAAGTAGGTGTAGGAGCCGGAATTGTAGGGCTGAAACAAAGGATCGCTATTCCAATAAGCATATCTAAGAACGTCACAACTTTCCAAGCGGTTACGGCGATTCACCATTGCGTTGAAGAAATTAAAATGCTGGAAAGAACATACAGTTGCCATTTTCACTGACGGCCAAGCTGCACTGAAGGCACTTGATTCCATAGAGATCAATTCTAAGATAGTATGGGATTGCATAGGTGCCTAAAACGTACTTACAGACCATTGCAAGGTCATGGTAGCCTGAGTACCAGGGCACGAGGATCATAAGGGCAACGAATTGGCGGATGAAATGGCCAGAAAAGGCTCATCAATGCCATTCATCGGACCCTTCTAAGGCGTCGCAAATTCTACAATAAATATGGCCACAAAGAAGTGGGTGGAACAGAAATGGTGGGTAATATCATCAGGACAGAGACAGGCGACTGTTTCATTAGCCAACTTTTACGGCAGACCTAATAAGCAAAGATAGGAAAACTGTCAAATCCGTAATAGGAATGTTAACAGGACATTGTAAGCATAACAGGCATGCAATGCTAATGGGGTTGACAGACGAGCTAGAAGAGGATACTGCAGAGCACATCCTAAGCAAGTGCGACTGCCTGGCGAATGTGCGGATTCTTGTACTAGGCGATGAGAAGCCACAGGCAAGAAATTACATGAAACATTCAGTCTCGAGGCTGATTGGCTACTTAAAAATAGTCGGGATGGAGAATGTAATCTAGATTCAGAGGACAACAAAAGATCTGAAAAGGTAGCAGTGGAGTTGGTCGATTAGTTACCTTATCAAATCTAATCTATTTCCCGAAGGAATTTTAGGATATCTGCAGGCTTATTTTAGGTAAGTGTCCCTATTCTATCCAGTAGTCTCTTAGGTGTTCAAGGATGCTGATTTGCTATGCAATCCGCAAGTATGTGGATGGAGGTTTCTTCTTCCATACCACAGAATCTACATTATTCTTGCCCCACTATTTGTACCTTTTTCAGGTGCCTGACTGACCCGTTAGGACACCTGTCAAAACTCTTAGTGCAGTTTTACTCTGGCTTAGTCATTCATTTGTTCTCAACTGATTGTAGTCACCCAGAAGTATCTTTGATTGTTTAATCTCTACTAGATCTTTCCAATGGTCAGATCTTCTCTTTGTTTCGACTTTGCCTATTTCTTCCAATATTTCATTTTAGCTGATACCGCAAAAGAGTTCTGCCCCCCCCAAAAGGGTGTTTCAGCCATTCTCATTCATTTTCATGCCTAAGCATTCTCTTACATACATCACTTCAAAAAAAATTGTTTGATTATTTTTGTTATTTCTAGTGCTCAATTACAGCATTTGCTTGCTTGGTTTTATGATTATTGATATTATATTGATATTATATTTTTCGAAATGATATTTAGCCAAAATATAGATATTAAAGAAAGCCACAGGGTCAAATCTACGTTCCTGTGTGTTTGGAAGGTTCGGTGTTATTACTTTTACTGCTCCGATCACATCTTCTGTAATCATATCCGTAACATTATGCTTCTTTTATCTGTAGCTTTTATTACCTCCTCTGGCATCGAAAATTACCTCGTAAAACTAGTTTTTAACACAAAAATATTCAAAAGAAAACAATGCAAAAATATGTTTGTTGCGATTGTCCAATTTAACCATTGTATTGCTATAGAATTATAACCTGAAAACTAACGAACAGAACAACATGGATTGAATAAAACTTTAGTAACATGTCAGTTACACTGCATTCCACCAAAGTCTTTATTTTCATGTTAATTTTATCTTGCGGAAATAATCTATTAGAAACAATTGGCAGGAAGCTGTTGCATATCAAATAACGCTGTCACGAGTACAAAATGTTTAATTTTCTAATTTTTTTTCTTTCTTTTGTAATACCGACATATTTAGGAATTCTTAGTAACAGTACGTTAAAAATGAAGATTATTGATATGAAGTAGATTCGTTAACTTATAATATTTTTATAAAATATAAGGAACGATTAAATTTAAAATGGAATGGAAGTTGTCAGTAAAAAAAGACGTATTGGAAGTATACACCATTGCATCTGTTGAAACTGTAAGCTATTATGTATATTTATGTTTTTCCAGAATCATAGTAATTTCTATGATCCATTAGTTTATCCTTTCAGTATTGTAAAAAAAGAGAAGAAGACTCTCTAACCTGTATGTTTTTCTAATGGCCTCGTGGCGCATAGTATTTCACTTTACTCGTTCTATAATAACTTATTAATATAAATTGGAAAATATAGTCAATATTTATTCTAAATCCGAACAGGTTATGGGTCCAGAAAGTTTTACATATAAAAGTTTTGTAATAAGTAAAGTGTACGTTTTTTTAACAGTAAAAGAAATGCCGGATGATATTAATCCTATAACTTTGCCAAATATAAATACAGTGTATATGGGTCCTGCTGGAGTACCTGGCATAGAAAAATTGGAAGGCCATAAAAATTATGATAACTGGAAATTCCAAATGAAAATAGTTCTTATTGATTTTGGTTTATGGAAATGTGTTCAAGGTGAAGACAATGACCAGGATAAAGACCAAAGAGCCTTGGCAAAAATAAGTTTATGTGTTAGCCATATCCGTGGTGTTAATTCCTCCAAAGATGCATGGAAATCATTTCAAAGTGCTGGACTAAGCAGACAACTTTTCTTGAAGAGAAAACTGTATAGAACCAGATATGAAGACTTTCCTTCAATGAATGAATATGTTAGTGGTATTCTATCCCTCATACACCAACTTTCAGATATTAAAGTTGTTGTCAATGATAGTGAAATAGGAATGTTACTCCTACGAGGTTCACCTGATGCTTATGAAACAATTGTGAAAATTTCATTAAAAAGTTATTAGAAGAAGATGGTCGTCGTGGTTTACGAGAAGAAACATCAGCTTCTGCCCTGGCTACAAAAGTATCTTATAAGAAACATATTATTTGCCATGAATGTGGTTCAAAAGGTCATATTAGGCCAAAAGTTTAAGAAAAAACTGAGAAGTAAATATTCAAATAACACTAATGCACATACAGGAACCAAGAATGCTGCTCTATTTACTCCCTTAGCTACTGGTAATTTTAATCAAAATTCATGGTATGTTGATAGTTGTGCTAGTAATCATGTCAGCTTCAATAAAGAATGGATGAAAAACTTTAATCCTGATGCTGAAACCGTTTTCTGTACTGCTGACAATGGAAATTTGTCAAGTAAAGGGTCTGGTGATGTTAAAACCCATTTATTTAATAATAAACAGAAGATAAATTTTGAATGCACTATCACCAATGTGAAATGGCTGGAAAAGGTTATGTCCTAATATTTCAAGAAGATGGTTTTGAAGCCTATAGAACAGATAAAGTTAAAGTAGGAGGCACAGCTGAATTTACTGGATCCAAAGAAGGTGGAATTTATAAAGTAGACAACTTGCCCGATGAAAATAAATTTGTTTCATGTCAAGATGTTGCAATGGTCACAAGAGAAACCTGGCACAAGCGCCTTGGTCATATTAGCAACCATAGTATTTCATTACTTAAAAATAATCTTGCTGTTGGTATTGTTTTTCAGGAAAATGAAAAGTTAAATTATTTCAGTTTTCATTGTATTGAAGCCAAGCAAACCAGGAGAAGTTTTCCAAAGGGCCAAGCAAGAAGAACTAATGAATTGTTGCAGTTAATACATACATACTTATGTGGTCCAATGTCGGAACCCAGTTGGGGTGGTTCAAGGTATGTAGTTATGTTTACAGATGATTATTCTCGAAAGACTTTTGGATACTTTTTAAAACAAAAATCAGTGGTATTCACTAAATTTAAAGAGTTTAAACAATTAGTTAAAACCCAAATTGGCTTAAAAATTAAGGTCAGACAATGGCACTGAATTTTGTAATACAAATTTCAATTACTTTCTTAAACAAGCTGGTATTATACATGAACTAACCGTACCTTATACCCCTGAACAAAATGGTGTCCAAGAAAGATGTTAGCGAACTGTTATTGAGAAAGCCAGAACTTTATTAAATGAATCGTATGTCAGAACAAATAATTATTTCTGAACAAAATCAAAATAACCATGTATCTAAGGAGCCTTCAAGTGAAGATGAAGTGAAAATAATTCCACAGCTGATGAGGTATTAGACTTGGACAACGCAATTCTTCAAGTAAACAGTAATTCTACTGGCTCATTAGAACTACTTCCTACAACTTCAGGTAGAATCAGACGTCCACCAGTTTGGATGAACGACTATTTACATGAACCTGATGACAGTTGCATGCAATTAATTTCTAATGATCCAGATATAGAACCCTCATCTGTGGATGAAGCACTTAAAAGCTCTAATAAAATTAAATGGTTGGATTTTGGTATGACACTTGAGTACGAATCTTTCATTAAAAATGATGTATGGGAGCTTGTTGATAGGCCAAGAGATTCAAATGTAGTGTCCAGTAAATGGATCTTCAAGTTTAAAAAGGATTGCAAAAATAATGTGCGTTATAAAGCGCGACTAGTGGCAAGAGGCTTCTCTCAATCATATAGGGTTGACTATTTTGAATATTTTCCCCAGTTCCCGTAATTTTACTTTAAAAATGCTGATTGCATTATATGTTGAATTAGACTTGGATATAGAACATTTTGATGTAACTACTGCATTTTTGGATGGTGAACTTGAGGAACAAGTATATATGGAACAGCCTGAATGTTTCATAAAAAAAGGAAATAAATCCAAGGTTTGTTTATTAAAAAAGGCTGAATATGGACTTAAGCAGTCTTCTAGAGCCTGGAATAAGTAAATGAAGTTTTAAAAAAAGCAAATTACAAAAGATCTTCCAGTGAACCTTCAAGAACCTGTTTTCATAAGTTAATGTCCTTTATGTAGATGATTTTTATGTATTCCATAACAGTTTACCAGAGAAACAATAGCTATTTGTATAACAAGGGAGGAAAGTGCTACTTTTCCTACCGAGGTTTAAGTAATCATTCAAGGGAGGAAAAGGCACTTTACTCCATGTTATACATGATTTTTCCGCCTCCCTCAAATAACAAGTCATTTTTAAATTATTTATTTATGAAAGAATTAAGAAAAAAAGTTGTCTTCGCCGGAATTCGAACCATCACCTACAGGCCTATCATGAACAGTGAGCAGTGCACCAACTCGTTGCGCTACCAAGACTCGCAGAGAAGTTCTGCGGAAGCATGAAAATAACGTATTGCTGTAGCTCTATTATAATATTTGCTGTTTAACTTTTATTTTCTTAATATATTTACCTACTTCTTGAATCTTATCTTCATTAATTCCCGTAGATTCCGAAAATCAGCATAAAAATTCAATCAAACATTAGAAGTTACAGGTATAGGAACTTTGAAAAATCAGGGATATTGACATGCCGCCATTATTTTGATTATAACCTTGAAATGTTAATACTGTTTTTCGAATTTTTCATTAGATTTTTGGGGTAATAGAGATTGTACTGTTTCATTAACTTGTTCCAAAATATCCGGTGGTGTATTATCTATATCTTCAAATTCGCTTGAATCACTCATTTTTTAAATATTATTTTATATTTTGTAGATAAATTATAGCGTAACTGTTGAAATAAAGTAATCAGCGACCTATTTAGGTTCGCGAAAAACTGCCTTTAGCAGATTGTCATTAAGTTGGCTAGTTTGTAAGTTTTAAGAAAGAAGAAGAAGAAAGTAGTTGATTCTAAACATACATATAGAATGACCACGTTTATTTTATGTTACGTTTTGATTGTTTTTCTCTGATGATAATGGAATAAAAAGACTTAAGTAAAAAGTGTCTATAATTATAAAACTAAAAAACAACAGTAACACACTTTGAAACTGTTAATCTTTCAATCGACCATAGCATGCTATACCTAATATTTCTCTGTCCTAAATTCGAAAACCGGATGAATCTATGAATTGAAGTCAAATTATTAATGTAAAAATCGTTAAATTAAAATAACAATTTACTGATTTCTACCATTTTGCAAAATACAGGGTGTTCTATAAATAAACGGTAAAATGTATACTTATATAATAGAATATAGTTTAGGTCGTCAATGCCGTATAAGTTATTTCATTGATGACATACCTTGCCGTCACTTTTACTTTTCCTCCCTGGGGAGGAAAAGTACGACTTTGCTCCCTACAATGAGGCCAGGAAATGTATACTCCGGATAGAGGTAGGCGGAAAAAGTTGTTTAATATGTTGAGTTGTCAATTTAATATTAAAGATTTAGGTTTAGCACAGAATATTCTGGGCATGCAAATTTTAAGAAGCGAATCAAAAAACACTACTTATTTGTCTCAAAAACATTACATTATTGAAATTTTAAATAAGTTTGGATTATCTGTTTTTACTACTATTGAGCAAAATTTAAAATTAAAAGTGTCTGAGAATAATGCTGATATACCTTATCAGAACGCTATAGGATGTCTTATGTATTTAGCTGTCAATTCAAGGCCTGATATAGCTTATGCTGTTGGCTATCTAAGCTAATTTAGTAATGGACTTCTTTTGAACATTGTAATTGTGTAAAGCGAGTACTCCGCTACCTGAAAACTACATCTGATTCAGCATTGAGATTTAAAAAATGCAATTCCACAAACATTGAAGGTTATGTTGATGCTACGCTACTAGGAGAGTTCATCAAGATGACAGGCGATCTCATACGGGTTTCATATTTAAGTTAGCTGGAGGACCTATTTCATGGGAAACCCACAAGCAGAGGACTGTAGCTCTTTCTTCCTGTGAATACATGGCTGTATCTGAAGTGTTTATCTGTGTCGACTTATTAGTGAAGTGATGTGTGTGTGAATCACCAAAAGCCATTAAGCTTTTTGTCGAAAACCAAAGAGCGATAACAATTGCGGAGAATCCAGTGTTCCATAACCGTACCAAGCATATTGAAATTCGGTTTCATTTTATTCGCGAAGTGATCAATGATGGGAAGATTAAATTAGAATATAAACCATCAACTAATATGAATATCAAACATGAACAGTTCGTTACGGATATGGGTCTTATTAGAATTTAGTTTATTTTTGTATAGTTTAAGGGGGAGTGTTGAAACTGTAAGCTATTATGTATATTTATGTTTTTCCAGAATCATAGTCATTTCTATGATCCATTAGTTTATCCTTTCAGTTTTATAAAAAAGAGAAGAAGACTCTCTAACAAGCATGTTTTTCTAATGACCTCGTGGCGCATAGTATTTTACTTTACTCGTTCTGTAATAACGTATTAATATAAATTGGAAAATATAGTCAATATTTATTCTAAATCCCAACAGCATCTTCCTGCTGAACGCAGAATAAAAACCAACTTCTTCGAATGTTGGTACCGACAATATTTATTTTGTGCCGAATATAGAAAACTAAGAAATGTTGCACCTAGAAAAACAATAGTCGTAAATATTTTGGATGAAGAAATTTATTAACAAAATAAGCAAAACAAATCACTGAAAATTATTTTCAGCTTTGTGTAGTGACCAATTGAAAGTGTAAATGATTTAGTTGAAAAAACTTGGATCGAATCATTAGATTAGTTGTTATGAGGTGGTTACTTTCCTCATCCACTGCGACCTTGACAGATCTATTGTGATCCTTTTTATCTGAAGGTATTCCACCAGCTTTGAGACCGTACAAAGAACCGTACATTTGCCAAGCTATCGTACTTGCATAGAATGTGTGTACTATTCCATTAATTTGTGGGCTGCCCACTTTTCTGTAGCCCTTTTGTTGTCATATTTGCAGCGCCACAGAAGGGCTCTGGTCCAACAGCGTTTATGGCCCATGTGACCTGGAATCCAAGCTACCGTAACCTTACTACGGTCTCTCAGCACATTCAAAGCACGCACACAATCCTATACTAGCTTAGAATTGACCTCTATGGAATTGAGTGACTTTAGCATTGCTTGACTGTCTGTGAAGATGGCAATGTATGTTCTTTCCTGCCTATTCATTGGTGCATTACCGTTATTTCCACTTGGAAACTGACATCCTTCGATAAGATTACTGGGAAAGATATTTCTTGTCAGAAACGATCAGATAATAACTGGTCATAGAAAACAACGAGTTTACTTTCGCGTAATTCCTATCACTGATTGCAATTTATTACGGTTGGAACAGACCTTTTTTTTTGGTGAGGAGGTTGAAATGCATTTACGCACGAGTAGTGGAACCAAATTCCCGAAGCCATTTGCGACCACTACATAGAATGGGACTCGCCTTACCCACTAAACATTCCTCCTCCTTGCCAAAGAGTGCTTCTGGTACCACTATTGCTAGTTTTCATCAGGTACACTGTTGGTAGCCTACTTTCCCCTGTCCTCTTCCTCTTTTTTTCTTACAATGTCAGTAATCTACTTAAAATCTTATAGATAGTTTTCCTTGCTCTCCACCATTTTCCCTATTACATTCTCTTCTGTGAGAGTGTCCCGGATTTCTATTTCCAAGTATACTTTCTTCTGGAAGAATCTGCCACATTCAAAAATATAGTGTCTTGCATTATCCTCCCTGTTACATTCGCTGCAATCATTACTGTCTCTTTTCTCTACTCTTTGTAAATATGAGTTGAAGGACCCGTGTCCTGTTAAAAATTGAGAAAACCAATAATTTATCTGCCTGTGCTTGCAGTTCACCCATTCTTTGACTGACGGGATCAGCTCTTTTATCCATTGTGCTTTTGTTGTGTTACTTTCCCATTCCCTCTGCGGTCCTCTCTCTCTGCTTTTTTTTCTGTTGGTTCGTGGCGGTTCCCATTTCATGCAGTACTTTGCGTTACTTTGCTAACAGGTAGATTGGTGGCACACCAGTGATCACTTGGACCGCTTCAGCTGAGACAGTGCGATACGCACTAGCTACTCTCAATAGAGCTCTTCTTTCAGATCTGATAATCATGTCTCTATATCTTGCAACCTGCATTCCCCCATACCACACTGGGGCTCCATAAAGCAGGATGGATTGAACTACCTCATAGAGCATTGCCCTTTTCGAGCTACTAGGACCTCCTATATTTGGCATTAGCCTGCTTAGTCTTCCGCATCTCTCATCTGCTTTGTTACAGGCATTTTTTATATGTGGCCCGAATGAATGCCCAGATAATTTAAGGTGGTTGCTGGGTTTATCCCTGCCCTTCGATATGAAACGTTATCTTGTCCCTTACTCTTGCCTGCTTCGTTCCTTTTAAAAGTACAGCCTCTGTCTTATGGTATGCCAGCTCTAATCTGTTTTGGTACATCCACATGTTTACCACTTGCAATGCTCGGTCGATCTTATTGACCAGATCCTGTCGGTCTTCAGCCTCCACCAATATGGCAAGGTCATCTGCGTAGGCTGTTTCTACTGCGCAGTCTTAGGACTTCATCATACATGACGTTCCACAGGGTCGACCCTAGGACAGATCCCTGTGGAACTTCTGTTGTTGCTTCTATTGTTAATTCGGGGTTGACTTGTATCTCTCTGTCAGAAAGGTAGCTTTCGATTTCCGCTACCAGAGAGTCTGGTGTATTATACTGCTTTAGTCTGGTGATTATAAGTCGCCAGTTTGTCGTATTAAAGACGTTTTTTACATCTAAAGCATCTAGAGCCACCCACCTTCTTCTGGAGTTTTTGGCGTTTTCGACGACCCATTGTACAGCCTGTATAGTCGACCTCCCCTTACGGAATCCATGCTGCCTCTCCAAAAGTACCCCATTCTTTTCTAGTGCGCTTTCCAGTCTCCCTTTTATCAATGCTTCATATAGCTTCCCTAGAACATCTAACAGACATATGGATCTATATGAGCTTGGGCTCTCCTCTGGTTTCCCGGATTTCCAAATCATCACCAACTTTGCCTTCTTCCACCTCTTGGGAAAGGTCTGCCCTCTTCATCAGCTGTCTTACTTCTTGCGAAATTGTTTCAATGGTCTGCTTAACAATTTCGGGAGGCATACCGTCAGGACCCGGGGCTTTGCCAAGTTTAATTTGGTCTTTAACTAGCGAGATTTCTTCCATAGTAAACTCAGGAGCGGTTTGTGATTTTTCCAGTTTTTCCCGATTTTCCTTTACTTCGGAGAAGAGATGTCTAGCAATCTCCTCTTTTCTTTGTGGCGTTAAATTATACGGCAGCGTAAGTGACATTTGCTTGATCACAATAGCATATCCCTGTCCCCATATGTTTTCCTCGAGGTCTGTGCACAATTTTTCCCAGCTTTTCCTTTTTGTACTATTTATGAGACGCTTCAAGTTTTTCTTTTTCTCCCTTAACTCTCCTTTCAGCTCTTCTAGAGCTGGAGCATTGTTGCTTCGTCCCCCTCTTCCGGTGATTCGTCTCCTCAGTCTTATGCATCGTTTTTTTGCTCCTGCTATTTCATTCGTCCACCAGTAGGGCAGTTTCCTGGCTTGGTTTCTGTTACTGAATTGATATGCCTTAAAATATCCTCCTTTATAAATTTCACCGCTCTGTCCACAGATATCCCCATCTCCTGAGTATCATTTACTATATTGCTTCTGTATTTGCCAAGATCATGGAACAGACCTATGTTTTGTATCTTGCTATGTACTGTATTTATGTTTTGCATTTTGCTATGTACTGTTTGTGTTTATATCTGTTATGTACTGTTTATGTAGTGGTATTTGTCAATGAACTGTAGTCATTCGTCCAGTTGTTTATATGCATATGCGTTCCCTAAAGAGCAATCAAAATTTAGGGTGGACCTTCGAAACTCCAAAACACTTTTCTCACCATACTTCATGTCCGCAAGCTATGTATGTTTATTTTGAACCACTCTCTATTTATATACAGTTCTCTGCTCATGTGCTATTGTCATCCTGCTTATTCTCATACAATAAGTTTATCTTGTGTTGCTGACTGTGCTGTGTATAATAGATTTGGCCTCGAATTGTATACAAATGTGCAGTGGTGGTAGATTAGCCTACAAGGGGATCGATTGGCCTGGTTAGCATTTCCACACTGCGACCTATAAGATCTTTCGTTTATACCTTACTCCAAAAGATCAGAGGCCGTATTCCTTACTGATGGAGTAGAGCTTTCCGAGAGAACATTTCCTCAGTCAAGAAAACGGCACCTGGGCTTCTGAGAACGCCTGACCAGCATCTAAATAGACCTGTTCCAGGTATTTAAGGCGTTGACGGACAATTACCCTGCAATTGCAGATAATGCATTGGTGGTAAGTTCAATAGAACCTCCATCGCTGCTGTGGAAGTGGTTCTTAACGCACCCGTATGCTACCTTTGGTGTGTTATACTGAACAGCCTTATTGCCCTCACCTGCTGCGTTTTTGTCCTCTACAGCACAGATCCATAGGTTTTCATTGGCCTAATAACTCCTGTCTATAACTATAGAGTTATTTTGGGGTTTAGGCCCCAGTTGTTAGCACACATTCTTCTGCTTTTTCCCAAGGACACAGCTGTTATCCTACATCGAATCAAGATCTATTATAATATGTTGAAAGTATTTCTTTTGCAATCCCCAATCAAATATCGCTAACCAAATGGCGGGTGAAAGAATGAAGAGCAAGAAAGAGAAGGAAGATGGTTGCCTACACTTTCATTATAAATTTGTTTATCTGAAATATTCCCGACCTTTCCTTAGTTTTTTTTTCAGATTTAGAATTAAATTGAGTGCATTTATTTTAACCAATAAAACCAGAAGAGATGACTACAGAAATCGAAGTCAAAGTAAACTAAATTAAGATTCTCCTCAATAGAGTATCGCTGGTCTGGATCCCTGACCATTATGGCATGGATGGCAATGAAAAGGCAGACTCTCTTGCAAGGGAGGGTGCCGAACGTTTTTATATCGGACCAGAATCTTCAATTGGCATCGCAATAAGTTTTTCCAAACAAACACTAAGAAGAGCTTTAGACTTCTGGCATAATATACCCGGATTGGTTCATTCAAAGGCTTTTATACATCCTTCGAAGAATGTCTCCAAACAAATGTTAGACTATAGCAGGCATGACCTACGTTGTCTAACAGGCCTTTTAACATCTGAATCATCATATGCTAAGACTTGGACTGTCGGAAGTACCGACTTGTTTTTGTCTGGAGGATGATGAAATAGCAAAGCATATAATTTGTTCCTGCCCCGCCGCGGCTTGAATAAGGTATCTGATGTTTGGCAGGGCCTCTCTTTCGCCCTCGTACCTGAAACTAAGCACCAAACAAACTAATCGGCTTTGTTAAGAAGCTGAATTTGTTTGGTAAAATCTGAATAGGTATGAGCCACAATAGACTCTTACGAGTCGCAGTGGAGAGCCTTATAGACCCACTCACCACAAACCTAACGTAACCTAACCTAAACTAAATTAAAACTCTCCCATGCATCATTCACATAATCTTCCATCTAGAAATGCAAAATAATTGATTTGATTTAATAATTTCTTTTGAATAATTGATGATTCATCGTTTATTATGGGTTCGCTTACCTTATTCTATGTACTCGAATACGGTTCCTGCAATTAAAACGCCTACAACATTGGAGCATCTTACCTATGCAACCAGATTTTTTCAAAACCGGATCCGCCCTCTTCATCGATGAATCATTAATATTAATATTAAACGATAATTTTTCTTCGGTATTATAACAACATAGCTCATAACAGTAGATTGTGGTTTTCTTAAAATAATACGTTAGAAATTACACTCCAAAAACTTTTGTTAACCTTATTTAGACATAAAAAGAAAATCTGTTTCCTGGCGTGATAATATAAGTGAATATTTCCCTCCTGTCAAAAATCCCATGTAAAGGGAGTGCAATTATCTTAAAATTACAGAGAATATTTCCCTCATGTATTAAAAATCCCATATGAAGCGGGAATTTTTCGGCGAAAATTTGCCCGGTAGAATCCGAAAATTTCCTGCTAGCTATCGAAAATTTCCCTGCAGGTCCGTTCTATTCAAGAAAAAGTGACCGAAAGTAAACCCAAAAATACGATACTGAACCAGTGTTAGTTTGTTCATGTTCATATACCTAATTGTTGTTTAAATAAAAAGTTCAAACTAACGTACTTTTATTTCTTCTACTCAAGAAATATTCTACTACTCGTGCATCAAAATAAACCTGATAATTTTTCATTTAAACATGTCAGTAAAAACTGCATTCGGTTATTTTCATATTTCGTTAAAAGAGCCCTCCTCCTTCGGAGTCGGGCTCTTTCGCCAAAACATGAAAATAAACTCATGAAGTTTTTAGACAACATGCTTTCATGAAATATTATTGATAATTACTTCCGAAAATTATTTGCTCTAGTAGATATCCAATGAAATCAGTTAATTTGTGGTCATTTGATTGAACACAACCAATCAGAACAACATTACACTGATAATGTGCGATCAAAGAGGAAGTACAGGAATGAATGGAGGAGGAAATGGAGAGAAGGTGGGAGGAGTATGAGGGCGCGTTAAAAGGAGCGATCGGGAATAGGAGAGATTGGATAGATCGGAAATTCGGGGAGGTGAACTACTTCTTGACACAGGTGTTCACTGGACAAGGGTCGAGAGTAGGGTACCTCCACAAGATTGGGAAAAGAGAGACTGGAGTGTGCGAGAGGTGTGGAGTAGAGGATGATGTGGGGCATGTGTTTAGATGCTGGAGGAACGAGGAAGTGCTGAAGAAGTTGGAGAAGAAACTAGGGGAGGTGGTGTACTGGGAGAACATGGTGGAGATAATGTTGAGGGGGAGGAGAGATGGATGGAGGTGAGTGGAGTAGTAGAGAGCATGGTTAGGGGGAGAGAAGGACTCGATGTGGCATGAGAGGTAGGAGTGATAGTAGGGAGAAGACGAAGGTGTGAGCGGAGAGTTTGCGAGGGACCGCCGCCCGTCTCGAAGTATGCTAGGGTAGTGATTCCGAGGCGGGAGAAACGACGAGTTTGAGGTGGGTTTGGTTGGTGGGCATCCCCTTGGGGATGAGTCCAACACTGTTTGGGTCCCTAATCGATTATATTATACTTATATAGAAGAAAAAATCGAAAGGATGGATTTTGAACACAAACTTCACACCCATGGGCCGATCAGGGTGATTAACAGACAGATCAGGTGGGCCTCGGATTATTCAGAGGTTCTATACGGGTATACACAGTCAGACAACTATGTTGTGCAGGGGTGATAATCCTTGGTTGTCCACTTCTAGGTCTTTCTCACATGTTTCCAGCTGCTGGATATTTACGGAGAAGCCGCGAAATGACACTTTCATTGAGTTGGAAAACGTCCGCAATTTCTCTCTGAAGACGATCCGCCTCAATCATACCAATGGCCCTACTAGCTTCATCCGCACTCAGTTTATAAATTTTAACTCACAGTTGACTGAATAAAGTGGAAACAATAACTGATGTAAAATTCTTTTTCTTGCCTTAAACTTGTGAACATGGAAACAAAAAAACTAGCCAGATAAACAAGTAAAGATTCAATATATTGCAGACAAAACTTTGCTGAATAAAACGTTTAATAATTTTCAATATAAATCCCTTACTTTTGTGGAGCAGTTTATTTCATGAACGTTTTCCATTTGTACAATAAACTAAAGCAAAACTAAATCGCAGTGTACATGTTTTAAATAAAGTGCTCAACTGGAATTATAAAAAAAGTAAAGCAGCCGTAAAATCACTTGATAATGACAAATCATCGGCCAATATTTAAAATTGTTCAACTAGCGAAGTGTGTTTAGCACATTTATGCTACCACTTTTTAAATTCTAAATGCATGTTGCAATTTTTTGTATCCGGCATCAGTGAAGTGAGTCGAAACGCCTTCCGTAGTGAAGACTTATATAATGAGAAACCTTACAACTTAATGGAAATTCTAACACTTTTTTTGAAGGGATCTGCTGCCGATTACGACCGTAATGTATACCTGGAGGCACATTTCAGCGAATAATGATTACTTGTTATGGGAATTGACTTAATAATTTTTTTCTACAAACCGAAAAGACGTCATTTTGTGATAGAATACATTCAGCGAAAACGTGATTTCCGTCCCAAGTGAGAGACATTCTCTTAACTTCAACTTTCGTCACTAGAAACGAAAGTTAAATTTATATTTTGAGTAATTTCCTGCCCTCGTATACAGGGTGAGTTACGAGGAACTGTACATACTTCAACCCTCAGTAGAGGCACGGTAGGGGATTATCAAATGACCATTTTTTAATGTCTTCTTGTTTTGATTATTAATATACAGGGTGAATAATGGATCTTCACCAAAACAATGTTTCGTCATATATTTTCAATGATTAAGTTGATTTGTCTCATTCTTTGGTGAAAGTGTGTATTGGTGTCTGGTAACTAACTACATATTCAGAATTAAAAAATCCAGGACCGTCTTCGTGAAAATTTGTGAGACTGCTTCATATTCAAGAGTTCACCCTGTATATGATTTTTCTAAAATCTGATATAATTTTTTCAGATGGCATAAATAGACTGTTAGACCTGGGTATTTGAATTTTTTGTTACTTTTGTTACACATTTCCAATTAAAGATTCATTTTATTGGCAATAATGAAATATCTTACTGTATAATAATGTTTAATTATTGAAAAGAAATCTTTAAAATAAACAGAAACGGCTCACACTGTGCTCCAGTATGGTAAATACCATAATAGGAATTGATTTACAGGGCCGGATTTAAAAATCTGACATATCTGGTTCATCTCAATCATTCACCCTGTATGTAACTTTTTCCACCCGTAATAGACAAAAAAAGATAAAAAATGTTTGTAATAACCTAGTTTTCTTATTTGTTTGAGGAAACATCATGTCTAATTATTTTAATCGGAATGAAATGATCAAGCCAAGTAAATATTTATTCATAAATTAAAAAATAAAATAAATAACAATAACCAAACAATAAAACATTTTTAACTTAATGTGAAACAATGTGGAACAAAGTAAAAAGGTGAGCGGTCGTCGGACCGCCGACAGAAGCTTGCTTTTTATGCACAATAGAATGTGAGGTTGGGAAAACCTTCAATAAAAATACGAGCAATAGAATGCGATGTTGGAAAGGCCCAGTACGTTCTACTAAGTTTCATTTTATATTTTATTTACCATTTTTTCAAAATTTTGACAATTTTTAATAATTATTGACCATTTTTTGAAATTTTCTGACAATTTTTGCCATTTTCTCAAATTTTAACAATTATTGACAATTTTTGACAATTATTGACCAATTTTGACAGTTTTGAGAATGATTGATCATTTTTGACAATTTTTCAAAAATTTTTACCATTTTAGACCATTTTTCCAAATTTTAACAATTATTGACCATTTTTGAGCATTTTTGACAGGTTCTGACAATTGTTGACCATTTTTGACAATTTTTCAAAAATTTTGACCATTTTTAACAATGATTGACCATTTTTGACAGTTTTTTTATAATTATTGACCATTTTTCAAAAATTTTGACAATTATTGACCATTTTTGACAATTTTTAAAAAATGTTGTCCAATTTTCAACAATTATTGACCGTTTTTGACAGTTTTTTATAATTATTGACCAATTTTTTCAAAATTTTAACAATTATTGACCATTTTTGACAGTTTCTGACAATTATTGACCATTTTTGACATTTTTTTATAATTATTGACAATTTTTTTAAAATATTAACAATTTTTGACCATTTTTCAAAATTTTAACAATTATTGACCATTTTTGACAGTTTCTGACAATTATTGTAAATTTTTCAAAATATTCTAAAAAATTTTGATCATTTTTCAAAATTTCAACAATTATTGACTATTTTTGACCATTTTTGACAGATTCTGACAATTATTCACCATTTTTGACAATTTTTCAAAAATTTTGACCATTTTTCAAAAAATTTTAACAATTATTGACCATTTTTGACAGTCTTTTATAATTATTGACAATTTTTGACCATTTTTCAAAATTTTAACAATTAATGACCATTTTTGACAATTTTTCGAAAATTTTGACAATCATTGACCATTTTTTTAAATATTTAACAATTTTTGACGATTTTTGATTGGTTTTGACAATTATTGACCGTCTTTGACAATTATTGACTATTTTTGACAATTATTGACCATTTTTCCAAATTTTTGACAATTTTTGAAAATATTTGGCAATTATTAACCATTTTTTCGAAATTTTGACAGTTTTTGACAATTATTGACCATTTTTCCAAAATTTTGACCATATTTCTAAATTTTTGACAATTTTTCAAAAAATTTAATTCATTTGGCAATTAGAGAGAGAGAGACGCGCGATACTCTCTCTCTGTCTCTCTTCCGACCGTTTGGGAATCCCTCGTGTATGAGAAAGAGAGAGAGAGAGAGAGGCGTGCCGCTGTGTAGCCTACGAAAGAGAGAAGAAGAAGGTGGCAGATGAAGAGAGGGGAGAGAGTTAGCGCAGCGGGTGGCCGAGAAAGAGACGAAGAATGAGTCATCGCGTGACGAACGCTTTTTCGTAACATCACACGCTTCACGAGTTCACTAGCCTTCCCAAAAGTCCTATGTCGTGCAATAAGAAGCAAGCTTCAATTTAAATTTCATTGGATTAGTGGATTATTCAGAAATATGGGCAACACTGTTGCGTGACGAACGCTTTTTCGTAACATTACTCGTTTCACGAGTTCACTAGCCTTTTCAGAAATCTGGCAACACTGTTGCGTGACGAATCCTTATTCGCTTTTTCGTAACATTATCTACACTTTTCACGAGCTCACTAGCCTTTTCAGAAATCTGGCAACAATGTTGCGTGACGAACCCTTTTTCGTAACGTTACACGTTTCACGAGTTCACTAGCCTTCTCAAAAGTCCTATGTCGTGCAATAAGAAGCAAACCTCAAAAAACAGTTTAATAAACATTACGATTATAAAAGATGTTCAAAATGAAATCCATCTGCCTCAATACACTTTTCTTGACGAATGTTTAAATGTGTAATGGACTTTTTGACTGTCAGTTGGTCATTTCTGATAATATTGCAACAGTGAATAATTCTGTCAATTAGCTGTTACTTGTAACTCGCCCTGTATAATGTCACATTCTTTAGCATATCATTATGATATAAACGGGGTTATAGAAAAAGTATAGTGCTTCACTCGTCGAAAACATTTTTTGAAGCACGTGAACATTACCAAACTGTTCTCTTTCTTCAAAAAATGTTACTATCGTCACTAGTTAAACATTATACTAAATTATTATAATAAGTAGATGAGTGATTTGACGAGAAACAAATAGTTGAAAAGAGGAACATTTCCACTGCACCGGGTGTTTTATTAAAAGATAACCGGCTTAATCTCGATTAATAATCGTACCATTTTGAGAAATAGCATTTATTTAAATATTGTCAAGTAATAAAAAATTTAATAAATACAGGGTGGCCAGACGAAAACGAAACAGAGCCATTATCAGGAACTGTGTCAACGTTTTAAAAAAACGCAGATACCCGTCGACAGAGACCCCGGGGACCTTTTATCCGGTATTTTTTACTTCGCTACTTTCACCCCCTAGCGGGGGTAGGCATCTCCTCAAAATACCCAAATGACATCAAGGGTCGAGTAAGGTATCATTTTACAGCCATTTTAATTCTCTTTACAATAGTGTTTACATTTTAAAATTCGGCCTAACGCTTTTTAATAATTATTATTACATTTCACCATAAAATATTCTTCAAATATTCATTATCTTCTTGACATTTTACCAACACAAATTCTGCAAATTATATTCTTCTATTATAGTCTGTTTGCTTTAAACTTTGAACTGGGTTAAAAGAGTAGGGATTAAACCTATGTTTTTTTAAATTCGTTGAATGGATACCATTATTATTATTATTACATATAGACAAGGGCAGAGGGACAAGTCCCTATTTTACCCAAAAGCAGAAAATAATATGTAAATCAAGTTTTGGCGGTCCAGTTTATTTTTGTATACATATATGCTGGTAGAAGAAGCAGAAATAATGTCAACATCGAGATCATTCTGTCAAAAATTCTATTAGTCAGAAAATTTTGTCTTGATTTAGAAAAATATTTTTCCTTCACGATGGGGAGTTCGCAATGCATTCAATTCTCTCCCTGCAGCAATAATTAGAAATGCAACAAACGAAGGTGTGATAAAAAGGCTTACTAAATGCTTGCAGGTTCAAGGACGAAATTTTGAAAACTTGTAAGTTCTTGTAATTTATGTAGGTATGTGGAATTACATTTAAAAAATAATAAGCAACAATACGGCAAAAATATCTAGAATTTCAATTTTATTATCATTATTATTAACAACAGACTTCACTTTCTTAACTTTTGCTTGAAAGCAACCAAATTGTGTTAAATTGTTTAATATTCTCTTCTCTGAGTGACTGCTAGGCCGAGGTCGATCTGGATATCTTGTAGCAAATAAAACACATGTTCTAGTAACAACTCTGATACATTCACCATGTATTTAAAGTAAATTTAGATAATCTTCATTGTTTAATTCCAAACGAGCCATTTCTCTCGGAGTACGATACGATTGACTTCAAATAATGACAATTAATACTGTTTAATTATGACAGGTAAATACTCAGCTTGTTAAAATAAAAGAATAAATAACACGGCTTACTTACGCCTACGCAATAATAAGGCTGAAATAATTAATATTTTTAAATACATGTTAATATCTCGAAAACGCTTGAGAGTACTAATCAACCCGACATGATGTTTTTTATTTGGTATTGGGGATGTTCACACATAATTTTCAATATGAAGGTCTGCATGTCTCAATTTTTTGTTAAAAAACTTAATATCTCGATAAGTATACATTTTAGATATAGGGTATTCTTCACAAAGTGACATTGAAAGTTAACGTAGAATCCGAAAAGTTAATAATATACAGAGTGTTAAATTCAAAATAACAAAGTAGACGTTCACTTTCGGAATAACCGGAAGTGAGATGTCAAAATATTCAAAATATTTTCCATAAATTCGCCAACACTTCTCCATCTATGCCAATTTTGATAAAAATCGTGTGAGTTGTTTCCAATATAAAGACAGTGTAAGCTCATCGTGAAACAGCCTGTATATTTTCATTACAATAAATTGTAACTTGATATATTCACCCATATGCTGTAACTTCATTGAATTGATTTCAAGTTGAAATCTTGACGGAAAAATGACATTTGACATACATTTCAATGAAAATGGGAGACTGTTATGCTGTAAAAAAATTACAATCAATCTTGCTTTAAAACTTGAAATGAAGTCAAGTAACTTCAAGAATTTCAATAATTGCTATGCTCTATACGAAAAATTTATATAAAATTGCAAGTCAAAGTTGAAAAATGTCATGATTTTAACGCACGTAGAAACCCTGGGGTCCTTAAACTTGAAATTATAAGTGTTATAACCTAGAAATTTGGATAATTTCGTATTTATATATATTGATATGAATTTTTAATTCAATTTATAGTGTTGATATGTATTCTAATTTATTTGTTGTAATATGTTTATTTGGGCGCCAATTAATATGCATTTTAATTTAATTTAATTTAAACTTTAGTGATATCATACATCACTCACCTTTTATGATGACTCTTCACCTCAGGTTGGGTTCATGGGCCTAATACTCTCTTAGTTTCTTTTTTATTGATTTATATTAAAAAAAAATCTTTCATCTGTTCTATTTATTTTGTAATTCAAATCACTTTTATTATTAAAAATATCCTCAGGCCGGTCCTGTGTCCTTGCCCTTGAATAATAGGAACTATCTAACTGTGAAATAGTTTTGCCAACTTTATAGGAAGAAAAACTCTTTATATTTGAAATTTATGAAATATTGTTTAATTTATTTTCTAATGTGCGGCGTATTTATACAAAATTGATAAGTAAGGACATAAGGAACAATTTAAAACACTTATCTAAATGATCTTTCACTCAAAACATTCTCACTAAATGAGGTTTTTATATCTATTAAATATATGAAATTATGCAACTCTTTTTACATGTACCATTAAAACCAAAATAGAACATCTGTTTCTAACAGATTTTATATACAAAATGGACGATATTGTAATCGTAACGAAGAGGAATAAATATCAAGTTTTGGATTTATTCACACACACGTAAGTTTGATGATTTAATTTATAGTTTATGGAATACCTTTTATCTTGTACTACTTTTTGAAGATTGGATAATTACTTCTTTTCTGTGTTTTAGACCTTTCTGGGCCTTGAAGTCCCTCGTAAAAGTGGTTTCGATATGGCTTCGGTGTCGGCTTGGGAAAATTTTCAGCTCTGCTTACCTCTTGGAGTTTTCACTTATGGTTTATTTGAGAAATTTAATATTTACAGTGATTATTTAACATCTGTTTTTAAAAGGAACTTGTTACGAAGGTTAGTAACACAAATTTACTGTATAGTTTCACTTTTTAACTTTACGTAGCCTAATTTTAAATTAGTTTTCTAACATCAAAAAGCTTATACTTTTCAATTCTGTATCTTTCTTTTAAAACCCGACGCTTTTTCCCCCGTTTCTAATCAATAGCAACGTATCTCAATTTTTTTTAATCAACAACCATATGTCTCTTTATTTTAAGTTTTTCTATATTTGCAGACCAATCAAATTCATTTAATAATTTTTGATTTCTGTTATTTGACTTGATTATTTTATAATTTGATCTTTTTCTGATATGAAAGTTTATTTTTAATGTCTCCAAATAATTTATTGTTGTTCTTATCTTTTAGTTAAAAATTTTTAAAATTATTTGACATCTGTTTTAATTTCAGTTGCTATGTCCTTTCTTCTGTTCGATTTGACAAATCTAGATTCACACCTTGTTAAATATGTTCAGAAGTGTACTTTTTCTATTTTTACCAGTGTCAGATTTTATAACCTAACTAATAATTTTTAATTTTCAGGTTCTTTCTTTTTAGATTTATTATGAGCCAAGAAACTTTTGCAAAGCTTTTGAAAATTCTGAAACCATGTGATAGGATTTCAATAAATTAGAGAAAAGTTATAAAGATTCCCGTTTATAGTTTGGGTTGTAAATATTTGTCAAGTGATTTGATTATATTTTATTTAGTTAAATGTAATTCAAATTTTTTTTTATTATTATTATTCATATGTATAAGGTATATTATCAAATTCAAACTATGCCTTCTCTAGTTTGATTTATTTACTTTATTTATTTTGTTTATTTAAATTCAAATTTCCTTTTCAAATAGTTTTAATTATTTAGATTTTATACTGAAATATCCCTTGTTTGGTGTATGTGTTGTATGATTCCACTTTCCATATCAATATATATATAAGTTTTTAACTTGGATATAATTATGTTTGTAGAATTATTAGATATTGAAATACAAAGGCAAGTACCTACATTAAAAATTGTATATATAATTTAAATTTATTGGTGTTTATTATTCAAGTTTCAATTTAAAAGACGGCCAAAATTTATTTTATATTTCTGACCTTTCTAGGCGTAATTTAAATAATAATAGAAGACTTTTTCCTTTTTCCAACCTTCTCCATTTTTCTGGGTACCCCCAATAGAAGTTAGGACTTGAGAAACTTGTTCCCAAGCCTCCTCTTGATATCAGGTGTGCCTTTGCCCCACCTAATAACATCTGATTTTTTAATTAAATTAATCAATTCTTTGTATTGGCTGGCTGTAGCTTTTTTTGAAGGCATCTATAAAAGTAAAATAGAATTCAGCTGACAAACCTATGCAATACAAAATATTATGCTAAATGTAATAAACTGCTCCCTTTTTTTATAGGTATTTAGTACCTATACCCAAGTTTTTTTGGAAACTATTTGTTAAGATTACTTACTTTTATGGACAAAACTTCTAAGGGACTGGGACACAAAAATGAAAATTAAAACACACATTAAATACAGCGTTTTTACTGGAAATAGAAAAGATTAACCCAA
The DNA here is from genome assembly GCA_947563755.1 of Lochmaea crataegi. Lineage (NCBI taxonomy): Eukaryota > Metazoa > Arthropoda > Insecta > Coleoptera > Chrysomelidae > Lochmaea > Lochmaea crataegi. Next base: position 26,828,224 of record OX387425.1, read on the forward strand.
AAAGAAATTGCAGATTGATTGCATCAGAATCCATAATTCAAACACAAATTTTGAATTTATTTACGTTATAGGCTAAAGTTTAGCGATAACCTATCGCTTAATTTTCTCTTCTTTTTTTCGATAAAACGTTAAAAATCCAATGTTGCCAGCAGTAAACTTGAAATTAATTTCAATCAATTTTATTAACAATCAATTGTGGTTAATGCATACCATTTGATTTCAATATTGACGGGATGTCAATATTTAATTGAGATGGTTTCAAGATTAAAATCAAATCAAGCGTAGTTAGAGCATAGGGGGCTGATTTACTTACGTTTATTTTTCGACATGAGCCTAGCTCTGCAAATAATGAAAATACTATGTATAAGTATTTTTAAATCTCAAAATTTGTGTACTATCAAATGAAATTCATCATGTTCAGGGGAGGGGTATTAGTTTTTGTGACGAAATGTTTATAGGGGGGTCAAAGAAAGTGTGACACATCGTGACAATAGGGAGAGGGGTCAAAAAGAAGCTAATTTTAGCGTGACGTATTTTATGAACGGTCCCAAGTAATAAACTGTCTTCCATTTTTTCAAACACAAAAAAACGATTCGTCTAGACTATACCCACGTAACTTTCATTTCTACATTTAACTTCATCTCTGCTGAAGCAAAAAAAAACATACACTTTGACATTATCATAAATAATAACCACCGCCGCAGTCTAAATATTTATTTGTCTCAAAGCCGGTCGAATAATATCTTGATTTATCGATGTTTGTGGGAAATAAATGTATCAAAAACACAATCGTGCTAGTACGTCAGATACTTATGTTCAACTCTGCCACCTTCTATCTTGTTTATTAGTAATATTTTATTGAAGCAAGTTTCCATTTCAGTTTGGACCATCACTTACGGACTACCCTGTAGAAATATTACTGTTGAAATTGTTCTTATAGATACTAGTACTACAATGCCTCATTATACGCTATTAGTTCACAAAAACCAACACAATAAACTAAAACATAATTATGATAATCTTGAACACCTTGGTCGTTGAACTTGTTCTATGAAAAATAAAAACAGTTGGAGTCGATCTTTTTGGCGAGGTGCCCATGTAATTTCCTGTTTGCTAACGTTTTAAACGTGACAAAATTTATAGATGTTCCGTAGCGGTTGAATCTCGCTTTAGTACTGCCCATATTTGATGTTAAATAGCCTTTTAGCACTGTAGGGTGTAAATGGCAACTGTGTCAATGTATTTTATGAGCGTAAGTGTCGTGGTTAAATTGATTATCGTGTTTGTTTACGGAAAATTATTTAACTAGAATTTAAGTAATGTGAAAACTGATACTGTTGATAAAAGCGCTGCTTAACTTGAATTGAACCAGAAAAAGATACGATGGCTAATTTCAATAAAGTGTAAACTATAAGAGATATCGAAGAATAAATTGATATGGTTTTAATAATAATAATAATATGTCTATAATAATTCCATATCTTTTTATAAATTAAAATTTTATTCATGTATTATTTTTAGTCTGTTTATCAAACTAGCTCAGTCGAAAATTATCAATAATATTTATTTATATATATAGGTATATATTGATATGAATTTTTAATTTATATTGTTAATATGTGTTTTAATTTATTTATTGTAATATATTTATTTGGGCGCCAGTTAATATGAATTTTAATTTAAATATTAGTGATATCATACATCACTCACCTTTTATGATGACTCTTCACCTCAAGTTGGGTTCATGGGTCTAATGCTCATTTAGTTTCTTTTTTTATTTTATTATTTAATATATCCTAAGGCCGGTCCTGTGTCCTTGCCCTTGAATATTAGAAACTATCCAACTGTGAAGCAGTTTTGCCTACTTAATAGGAAGAAAACTCTTTATATTAGGAATTTATGAAATATTATTTAATTTATTTTTTAATGAACGGCGTATTTATATAGAATTGATAAGTAAATACATAAGAAACAATTCAAAACACTTATCTAAATGATCTTTCGCTCAACGTTCACACTAAATGAAATTCTTATATCTAATAAATATATGAAAATTATGCAACTCTCTTAACATGTAACACTAATAACCAAAGACAAAATAGAACATCTGTTTTTAACAGATTTTATATACAAATTGGACGATATTGTAATCGTAACGAAGATGAATAAATATTAAGTTCTGGATTTAATCACACGCACGTAAGTTTAATGATTTAACTTATAGTTTATGAAATACCTTTTTATCTTGTATTACTTTTTGAAGATTTTCTATGTTTTAGACCTTTCTGGGCCTTGGAGTCTCTCGTAGAAGTGGCTTCAATATGGCTTCGTGGTCGGCTTGGGAAGATTTTCAGTTTTGTTTACTCTTGGAATTTTCACTCAGGATTTATTTAAGGAATTTTATATTTGAAGAGATTATTTAACCTCTGTTTTTAACAGCAACTTGTTAAGGAAAGGTTAGAAACACCAATTCACTTTATAGTTTCACTTTTAACACAACGTAATCTAATTTTAAATAAATTTTTAAACATGAAAGAGCTTATACTTCTCAATTCTGTATATTTTTGTAACTAACCTTTTTCTAATCAATAGCAACTATTATCAAATTTTTCTATCTTTTCAAAATCCATATGTCTCTTTATTTTTAAGTTTTTCTATATTTGCTGACCAATCAAATTCATTTAATGATTTTTGATTTCTGTTATTTGACTTGATTGTTTTATAATTTGATCTTTTTCTGATATGAAAATTGATTTTTAATGTCTCCAAATTATTTATTATTGTTTTTATCTTTTAGTTAAAAATTTTTAAAATTATTTGACATCTGTTTTAATTTCAGTTGTCATCTCCTTTCTTCCGTTCGAGTTGACAAATCTAGATTCACACTTTGTTAGATATGTTCATAAGTGTACTTCTTCTATTTTTACCAGTGTCAGATTTTATAACCTAACTAATAATTTTCAGGTTCTTTCTTTTTAGATTTATGATGAGCCAAGAAACTTTTGCAAAGCTTTTGAAAATTCTGAAACTATGTGATAGAATTTCAATAAATTAGAGAAAAGTTATAAAGATTCCCGTTTAAAGTTTGGGTTGTAAATATTTGTCAGGTGATTTGTTTATATTTTATTTAGATTTTATACTGAAATAACCCTTGTTTGGTGCATGTGTTGTATGATTTCACTTTCTATATCAATATATATATTTTTTTTATGATTGTTATGAGACTCTATTATGTAATTTGAATATTATTTTAAAAATTCATTTGAATTATCTCAGGGAAATTATATTTTGTTTGTGAGTTCAAATTCTTGTAAAGCCAACTCTGTCCTTTGACCTTCAAAAGGTTCCAACGCCGATAACCAGTGTTGATTGTAAAAAATATATCATAGATATAAAAGAAAACAAACACATTCAATTTAAATAAATGTTCAAAAAATGAAACGTTCGATTTATTATTTAATTCTGTTTAAAACGGCTTAATCAACTTCAAAAATATTCAAAAATGGTTAACTCTAATTATTTCTTATCTAAAATTCATTCACTCTCTCATTCACAACAAAATTAAGATTATACTTATCAGAGTCTATGGTTTTATATTTCTATGGTTTTAAAAACTACAAACAAGAAAATTAATTTTATATATGAAGAAGTGATATTTGACAAATTCTATAATAAAATGGCGTCTACATTAACTATGGTCGATATCTCTTTGATTCTTTTGAAAATTTTTATCAGTAAGTATAATCTTATGTAATACTTTTTAAATTTGAACAATTTAAAATTTTTACATCAACAAATTCAAACATTTTATTATATGGATAAATGATACCTGACTGTCTTTGTATTGTAATTAAGTATTCATTACTTTTCTTGAAGGTCATAGTGAAGTTCAATGCTCAGCAGTCCTGGATCATAATTCTGGATCACTTGAAAAGTTTTTTCTGTGCTGAATAAACGATTTCAATATGTTTGTGCTTTCCACTTTTAATTAATTAAAAAAAATATGCCTTGGTCATAGGAATATTATATGGATTATAGCCGTGTTTACTTATTACCGAGTACTTATGGTAAGTATTACTTTTCACTTACTTATTTGTTGTTACAATCACTTTGTATTAGTTTAGTTTACTTTATATTTACAACTTGTTATTATTTTTTAAATATTTCTGCATAATTTTAGTTTTTTAAATTTTTACTCTGAAAAAACCTCCTTCCTTCTCAAAATCTCAACCCGTTGTTGATTTTTTCCTTTGTTTTTTTAACAAACGCTCAATAATTTTATTTTAAAATTATTTCTACCAATGACTGCCTTTGAAAGATTTAGTTACTAAATTATTATTGCTATTTTTAATTATATTGATAGTTTATTTATGGTAAGTTATATGATTTATTTTATTTTATCTATAGTTCAATTTTAAGTTATAATTTTCTCAATTGTGGTGTTTATTTTATTTATATTTCAATTTTACAATCATCACTTTTTAAGTTGGTACTCTGTTAATCTTTTATTTTAAAGTTTGTGTTCCTATTTTACTGTTTGTCATTGTATGACTTTAATTATTCAGTATACAGGGTATATCAAAACTAATTTTACATATTATTCTTTTTTCTTCTAAATGTTTCTAACTCTTATACGTTTTATTTTAGGTTTGTGACGGACTTACTCAATATGTTTTATATTCTTCCACTATGGAAAATAAATGATTCTGAATATCAAGTGATAGAGTTGGTTGTACAAATATCAATTAAATTATATGATTATTAAATATTTAAATTTATTATTGAGTAACTATTCACACCATATCAAAATATATATTATTCAACGGTTTACAACTAAGTTTTGAAAAATATTTTTCAAAAACAGTGACGCGCTTTACTAAATACGACAATTTTTTTATAGGAAACTGTAATAATTCTTTATTGTAAACTATATCTGAATTATTCATTTTAAATTGAGCAAAAAACTACACATGGTTTTGTCTGTCAACCCCATTATAGGCGAGCGGCAACTACCCCTAAAATGACATGACAGTAACCAGATCATTTCTAGGCGCAAAAATCATGTTACTTTATGTTTTCGAGGGTGTAGAATACGAATATGGAGTTTTTTTTCCAAAATTGGGGAAACACTTAAAATTCACAATTACATCAAAAACTAGAAGAAAAAAAATTCGCGTTTTTCGTACTTCAACTCGCTGTAGTTTACGGAATAATCAATATTTTTAAATTAAAATTTTATGACATATTCTTGCAATCATTTGCAAAGCAGCAAAAATAACCGAAATTTCCAAATCAATTTTCAATCGATTAAGAAATGTAGGAAAATGTTTTTTTTACTTCGTGCATACTTTTGCAAAAGTTGAGAGACGAATTTTTTAATTTTTCATTTCTACTGCGAAGTGTAGCATGTGAGGAAGTTTTCCAGAAAATTTTACAGTTATTTGAAAATCCCGCGGTTTAAGTAGCGCGCTTCGATCTCGTCTCACTCGGTGCAAGCCTGAACCGTGGATGCGTACTCTGTAACTTGATAGAAATAGAAATAGCAAAGAAAAGAAATTTCTTTCTATCGACAAATGCTACCCTCTATGACTTTTTCTTGAAAACTTCGGGCAAGCTCGAGTAGAAAGAAACGAATACTACCTAATTTGAAAACATTTTCAGAATTTTTATATCTTGTGATGTTTATGACATTTTGTTGCCAGTAATATCAATTATTTCCATTTCTATGTTTTGTTTTATTCTGCCATTCCATACAGGAAGTTTAATTTATTATCATTTCATAAAAACCGAGAGGATTCATTTGTTTCATACCCAAGTATTATTGACGTATTATTGATGTTTTTTAACTCTAGTAATCATGGTTTTGCAAAATAATATAATAAAAGCGTTATGTAAGTCAAGCCAGAAGGTAGTCACTAATTAATGATTTTGTGTACTTTCATAAGTATAGCTCAAAAATGCGAAGAAGACGAAAAAATCCTTTACCTAAGATTATTCAATTAGATATCAGCCATTTATCTTGAGTTAAATAAACTGGAAAAAATTTCATTTTTAAATAAAAATAAACAATATTCAGACCCTAATCATACTCAATAATCAACATAAACAATGACAAAACGGGATAAGTATGTATAACTAAACAGATAGAATATATTAAACAGCGTTTTAGGCCTCACAGGCTGGCCCATAGCTTCTACTGTTTTTTTATATTTCTCCATTTTATTCGATCTCTTACAATCCTATTCCAGTCCTCTATTCCTATCTGTTTCAAGTCTTCTTCAACAGCATCCATCCATTTCTTCCTAGGTCGTCCCCTTTTTTCTTACCTCTACCTCCAAGAAGAATCTTCTTCACACACCTTTCGTCATCCATCCTACCCACATGGCCTAACCATCGAAGTCGTTGCTGTTCTGTCAGGACTTCATGAAATACATGATAACCTCTAGTCTCTAGGCGCAGAGAGTTGCCTGGGGATGGAATGTCATAATGACAGGGGTTTTTGAATATGTTACATTATTTTTGGAGAGTTAACGATATACACTGTATTCATTTGAAAAGGACCCACCCTTAATATTTCAAAAATGGGACATATTAGAAGGAAATTCCGAAACACGTCAACTTTTAACTTGAGGGGGACACTTTTTGGCGCTAATGTCATAAACGTCAGATTCACCCCTTCCCTACTGGAGACACCCCTTACATTTTTTCAAATGGCATTAGGTATCAGGTCACACTTCATTTAAAAGGTCTGGTAAATCTCTATTCAATCATTTTGTTTTGCCTTTGATACCAGATATTTAATCGTTGTTTAAAATTGGCTCTCTTTCAATTTTTCGTATGCACCCGTATTGGGTTATGATAGAAAGACTCTTTAAAGAATAAAAAAATCACAAATAGTAAAAAGACTGTTAACAAGAAAAAACTGCTATTTAATCATGTGGTCAAAGTGACCACCGTTAACATTCAGGCAATAAAAGTTGAAAAAGAGCCAATTTTAAACAACGATTAAATAACAATGAAATGCTGGTATCAAAGGCAAAACAAAATGATTGAATAGAGATTTACCAGACCTTTTAAATGAGGTGTGACTTGATACCTAATGCCATTTGAAAAAATGTAAGGGGTGTCTCCAGTAGGGAGGGGGTGAATAAGACGATTATGACATTAGCGCCAAAAAGTGTCCCCCTCAAGTTAAAAGTTGAAGTGTTCGGCATTTCTTTCTAATATGTCCCATTTTTGAAATATTAAGGGTGGGTCCTTTTCAAATGAACACAGTGTATATATTTGTACATTTTCGATGAATTACAAATATTTTATTTATATAAAATAGTAAAAGCTATTCTAATCAATTATTCTAGTTTATTTCTTATAATTTGATGTTCCCAATTAAATACTAGAACGTACCGTGCATAGCAAAACAGTATCGTTTTTCGAAATAGTTTTCTAACAACGTATATTTTTATCAGCCCCCGTACCAAACACTCCATCTATAAATCAACAAGCTATGAAGGTAGTAATTCGCGCGACCCCTGTATATACGAAACTGGTGTCTTTTAACAAACGTTTTTCGGCAAGGCTTTATCAGCGCTACATGAAAGTGCCGACGACGAGTGAACCTACTATTTATTGTCTATGTACGGTGAATACACGGTCAGCTGATGCGAGCCATGGGCACCGCCATATTGGCCTTACGCCTTTTACGTTACCCCAACTCCGCGTCCGGCTGCAACGCGATAGATGGACGAAAAATGTTGAGGTGAGAGCATAAAAGCTTCACTTTGAAAAATATGACGTCGAACTATAATAGTATTTTATGCAACGATCATGTAATGATAGCCATTAAGAAACGAGCATGTTGTAGGATACGAAACGAGCCGCAGGCGAGTTTCGTATATAATATGCGAGTGTATTAATGGCCATTACATGAAAGAATTATTTAATTAATAATTATCATTTATTATAAAAAACAAGAACAATGAAAGGAACTTCAACAAATAAATTTATTTGACAGCTGTCAAATTAAGTGTCACCTAATATAATTAATTTCAGAAATGTCAACCAGGTATCCATGGCTATATTAAATATTGTGCGAATGTCGCATTCCTATTGGCTTAAAAATCTGTATCATAATGAAAATTTGTATCATAATGAATATCATTATGATACAGATTTTAGTCTTTTAATAAGTATATTATAAAACAGGAGTAGAAAAATAAAATTATGACAAGAACTTTACTCTCAGGTCTTACCGATCTCAACCGTTTTAAATTTAATAAAACTCTTGTCTTACTTTCTACAATATCGGCTTTATTTTCAATTACATTGCACGCTTTCTGGTCACACATTTGTTAACATTTTGCTTGAGGCGGATTTTGCACTCAGCACGTTCGTTCTAACTTTAGTGCCTCTGTTGCCGTTCTCACACGCCAACAGAATTGTCTATTCAGCATTATATCCTTTTATTGTAATCGCTTTAAGGCTCTTTTTGATGAGTCAATCGAAGTACGAAGTTGCTAACGGGGTAGTTCAAAAAAGAAAAGACTGGGGATTAATTTGACAGAAGCTGGGAAATAAGTAGGATTAAGAATTACCAAATGAAATTTTTTTACTGTGTACTTATTTTCAACATAGAATAAAGCTGGCTATTGATAGTTATACATTTCATTGATTTTTGTATAATCATGGTCTCAAAATTCCTATCATATATACAGGGTATTTCCAAAGTATATTATTGTGGGCGATTCGTCATTCAATTTCAAGACGTTCCTATAAACATGTGTGATAAGTTTTGTTGTTAATGAGATTTTTGTAATAAACTAGCTCTGACTGCAAGTGAAATTTATTTCGACCATAATTTTTCCTTAGTGACATTACTGGTTTCCAAAATTGATAAGAAAGAACATGTTTATTCTCAGTGGCCTTTGTAATTTTGACAATTACTGTGTCAGACAAAAAGTTCCAAAAGAGGATGTCCATTAATGGCTTCCATTGATGCCGTCCCCGTGCTGTTCATTGCCGCGGCATTACCAAGAAGGGCTTGTCTTTGGATTGCAGTTCATGTATTCACTCCGGAGGGCACTTCTGTCCTCCTCCACCAGACTATTGTTCCATAGGTAATCACCATTGAGTAAAGCTCTAAAGCTCTAAACCAACTCAGGTCGTATTTCCTAGGTTTTGCCCATAACTCTTCAGCATTGCCAGAAAAGCCTGGTCGTCCTGGTAGTAATTTTTTTCCAGGTGTGTCTTCTAATTCAGTATGGAATAAAGGGTTACTCCCAGATATTTAACTTCTTTTGATATTACTAGTTCTTCCCTGTACAGAAGAACCCTAACCTGCGGGATAACTCTTCTATTCGTAAAAGCAACTAGTTTGGTTTTTTTTGGATTAACTGAAAGGTCCTTTTTAAGGCACCATTCCTCCACAATTCGCAGTGCTTCCTGTAGGACATTCAAAACCACCTCTGGGAATTTCCCATCGGTAACAATCACTATGTCGTCCGAAAAACCCTGCGTCCACATGCCTTGATCGTTCAACCTGCAGATCGAGTCGTCCACTATTAGGTTCCATAAAATTGGTGAAAGTACTCCACCTGGAGGAAACATTCTGTACAGTTGTCCTAACGGTGCAAGTTATTCTCCTATGCTTGAGCATGGATCCAATCCATTTGCATGTGGTTTATCCCTCTTTTTTAAGGGATATGTTAACATAACATAAGCTCATCATTTTGATATAATATTTTTGATACAATCCTCAAACAAAGCCAGGAAAATATAATTTAAATTATCCGATATGGAGATTTAAAACAACTGATTTCACCTAATTCAATGGTAAATTAGATTGCGGTGTTTTACTCTTAATGACAACACATTATATCACTAAGCACTCTAAATCGGTATGTATATAATGCCATTACATAGTGTGAACGCACTTGACATTCGAACAACAAAAAACTTCTAGATAGATTCCCTGCAATAAAGCATGTAAAAAAGACAAACGCATCGAGGGTTCTCTCCCCCAGCCACAATCTCCAAAAAGGAAAAAACTAAACCATCCCCTTACAATTGCATTTACTCGTCGAGGGGTGGCATCATTGGAATTGACGGCTCTATTACAGTCACTGCCCCGTATATAAATCGCACATGAATAAGTTCTTCCTCATTAGTGAGGTTTAATGACTTCTCTATTGAGTTACCACGAATGTTATGTTCGCAAAAGAGAGTTGATGAAGCGCCATGACGTTAATTTTGAGGTTATGAATCCTTTCTAGTGTAATAAGGCAAAATCTACATAAATAAAGCCCAAAGGAATAGAGGGTACATGCATGATCAGAGTAATTTTATTTAGAAACGGGTTATAGTAACGATCTCATTATACTATGTATTTTTACAATCCTTGCAACATGTTACCACATTGTTATATGATTTCACACCCCGTTTACATTTTACAACTTAATTATTAAATATGTGATTTACAGGGTGTCCATAAACTCTCCTGCCAGACGCAATCTATAAATACTAGATATGATTTCATGTCCATCTAACCTAATTTACCTCTATCCAAAAGTTCCTCCGAAAGGAGCTAGCGTCCTTTGAAGATGACGCTATTGAGTCAGTTTTTTTTAAATAACTCAAAAAAACCACTATCTACAAACTTCAAACTTGGTACATTGTATTACCCTGCAGTGATTAGGTACCCCGAGAGAAAGCAAAAAACTAAAAGATTCCAGAATATACATAAACGAAGATTTTTCAAAAGATATCCAAACTCAACGAAAAATACTAAGTCAGCATATGAAAGAAGCAAGGGACAAGGGATACAAAAATAATATTGCATACAATAAATTGTATATAAACGGGGAGGCCTATGATGTACAGACACTGGGGTACCATAAAACACCAAATACCTTAAAGGCTGAAGAAATTCAAAAACAAAAAACCTGAGGAAGAAGAGTTAGTGAAAGATCTCCGGAAGAGGAATCACAAGAAAATACCAGAAAAATCACAAGAGCCTACGGGAGTACAGGAGAAATCTTTAAAAACTTATTCAAATAACACCAAACGAAGAAGAAAAATTAAAGAAAATTATGGCCACATCAAAAAACTTAGATATAGAAAAAATTAGATGTAAAAAAGGAGAGCGGTCGTCGGACCGCCGACAAAAGCTTGCTTCTTATGCACAATAGTATGACCATTATTGACCATTTTTCAAAAATTTTGACAATTTTTGACAATTATTGACCGTTTTTTCAAAATGTTTGACTATTAATGTGATAAATGGAACTAACTGTTTCTAATTAATTCCACTATTTAATGAAAAAATTATGAAAATTATGAAAGGATATTGATAATTATTTCGATATTGACATATCATCGTCAGAATGACAGAAGTTACTTTTTTTGTGATACCTACTTGATGTTTAATATTTTGGCTAGACCAAATAGTAAGTGACCTATCTTGTGATTGACTTAATATATATGGATAGAAAAAAGAAGAAGATATGATATTACAAATATTTAAGCTTAGGTAATATTATTTCTTGTTCTTCAAGGAAATCTAGTTCTTGTTTCTTATCACAAATATGCAGTACTTCTAGTTCTGTGTTAGGTGTTAATGAATGTTTTGTGTCAAGAAGGTATTTTGCGTAATGTGATTTATCTGGCTATTTTAATCTGTATGCTCGTGAATGTTCATTGTATCTAATGTCAAAATTTCGAATTGTTTGACCAATATAGACAGCATTACATTCTGGACATTTAAGTTTATATATTCCAGACTTTTTTAATGGGGGTATTTTTGTTTTTACATTTAACAATTTTTTACTCACATTGTTTTCTGTTTTAAAAGAAATTGCTGTATTTGTTGAACAAGATATTATCTTTGAAATGTTATTAGAAATATTACCAGCATATGTGATGGTTTTGTAATTTTGTATTTCCCTAGTTTTTTCAGGAAATATTAATTGTAATGCCACTTTTTCCTCTTTTTTATTAATTAATTTATTTATTATATGTAATGGATAACCGTTGGATGTGGCTATTTGTTTAATTATATTAATTTCTCTATCAAAATTATATTTGTTCATAGGCACTGAAAATGCTCTATGTATCATTGAATTATATGCTGCTAATTTATGTGACATGGGATGATTGGAATTATATGTGTTGGTTTTCTATAAATTGAAAAATCAATCATATTATTATTGACTCTTTGAATTTTTAAATCTAGAAAATTAATTTATTATTTCTTCAGCTTCTAATGTAAATATAATTTTTGGATGTAAATTATTAATATGATTGAACAATATATCTAATTGACGTTCACTACCTACAAAACAAGCTAATATGTCATCTACATACCTAAACCAAAATAATATAATTTTTGAAATGTTTCATTCAAAGATTTTTCTTTCTAAACTGTCCATAAAAATGTTTGCTAAAATTGGTGATATAGGGGTTCCCATTGGTAAACCTTCATTTTGAATATATACCTTATTATCAAAAGTAAAATAATTCTGATCAATACATACATCAAACAAATTAAGTATATCTGATATTATTCCTGGATTGATATTTTTATCATCTAGTAATTTTTTAACAAGTGTTATGCACTCTTTTGGAGGAATTTTAGAGAGCATATTGGTGACATCAAATGAAATAAGTTTAGAGTTATCTTGTAATTTGTATGCTGTCTATATTGGTCAAACAATTCGAAATTTTGAAATTAGATACAATGAACACTCACGAGCATACAGATTGAAACAGCCAGATAAATCACATTACGCAAAACATCTTCTTGACACAAAACATTCATTAACACCTAACAGAGAACTAGACGAACTGCATATTTGTGATAAGAAACAAGAACTAGATTTCCTTGAAGAACTAGAAATAAGAAGACACTTAAGACACCCACAATATGAAGTTGTCAATGAACAGATAAATCTAGGGAGCTCTCCATTATTAAATTGTCTTCTTAAGTAACAATTTTAAAGATCAGCAGATACAGTTTTCCTTGGTTTCCTATATCATTGCACAGTTATACTGATCTTAAATGGGAAAAAGATATCCAGGATATCCCCATAGGGCTAATAATACCTAAGCTTTAATATTTGTAAAATCATATCTTCTTCTTTTTTCTATTCATATATATTAAGTCAATCACAAGATAGGTCACTTAATATTTGGTCTAGCCAAAATATTAAACATCACGTAAGTATCACATAAAATGTAACTTCTTTCATTCTGACGATGATATGTCAGTATCGAAATAATTATGAATATCCTTTCATAATATTCATAATTTTATCATTAAATAGTGGAATTAATTAGAAACAGTTAGTTTCATTTATAACATTAATATGAGTAGATTCCACGAGTAAATTCATTTTTGACCATTTTTTCAAATTTCAACAATTATTGACCATTTTTGACAATTATTGACCAATTTTGACAGTTTTGACAACTATTGATCATTTTTGACAATTTTTCAAAAAATTTGACCATTTTAGACCATTTTTCCAAATTTAAACAATTATTGACCATTTTTGAGCATTTTTGACAGGTTCTGACAATTATTGACCATTTTTGAGAATTTTTCAAAAATTTTGACAATTTTTAACAATTATTGACCATTTTTGACAGTTTTTTAAAATTATTGACCATTTTTTCAAAATTTTGACCATTTTTCTAAAATTTTGACAATTTTTGACAGTTATTGACCATTTTTGACAATTATTGACCAATTTTGACAATTTTTCAAAAATTTTGACCATTTTAGACCATTTTTCCAAATTTTAACAATTAATGATCATTTTTGAGCATTTTTGACAGGTTCTGACAAATATTGACCATTTTTGACAGTCTTTTATAATTATTGACCATTTTTTCAAATTTTTGATGGTTTTTGACAATTTTTGACAATTATCGACAATTTTTGACAATTATTGACCATTTTTCCAAATTTTTGACAATTTTTGAAAATATTTGGCAGTTATTAACCATTTTTTCAAAATTTTGACAGTTTTTGACAATTATTGACCATTTTTCCCAATTTTTGACCATATTTCAAAATTTTTGACAATTTTTCAAAAATTTTAACATATTGTTTCTGAAGTGCATTTGTGTAGGAAAAGTTTTCTATTTTAGGTTAGAATTTAAAAAAGTTTGTTGAATTTGTTGTAGAAGTACACTCGGATGGGGCAGAAGCGGTTTTGCCCCGTGCACATTTTTTACTTTCGCTAGTCAACCTTATGCTTTCTCACTTTTTTCAGTTAAAAAAATGGTACGAAATTATGTGTTTTCTTTAGAACAAAAAAAATTATTGGTTGATTGTGTGCAGGACATGGAAAGCAGATTATTTGGCCCAGAGAAATCGTTTACAGCACAACTTTAACAATGATGACCAAATGGCAGCCGAAGGGCACCAGACATTATCACTGCGAACTCCAGAGGCTACTTCTGCTGTTCGGGCAATGGGGTTCAACGAAGTATCTGTATGACCTTTTGACAAGTGTGATGGATAAGTGTACTTTCGACTAACAAGAATCTACAACGTAGACGAAACTGGTTTAACTACGGTACCCAAAAGCCAATCAAAGATCGTTGCTTTCAAAAGGAAGGCGCCAGGTTGGAACCCTTATCTCGGCTGAAAGAGGTCAGCTGATAACTGATGTTTTATGCAAACCCATATTTTTATTGACTGGATGCAACATTTTATAAAACATGTTAAACCATCATGTTAAACCGCCCCATTGCACTCACCGACTGCAACCTCTGGATGTCAGTTTTATAGCACCATTGAGTACGTTCTATAGCTAGGAAGTCAAAACGTGGCTAAGAGCAAACCCTGGCAGAGTTGTCACCCAACTTGAAGTCGGCAGATTGTTTCTTCAAGCTTACGCTAAAGCTGCAACTGTCCAAACCGCTGTCTCTGGATTTTCTAAATCAGGAATCTATCCTGACTTTGTAGCTGCTCAGACAACAGAGCGAATGCCTACAGATCTAGCAGAAGCAATGGTGTTGAGAGATCCATAGAAAGAGAAAAAACGGGGCCTTCCTTGAGAACATCTAGAGAGATGTCACCAAATCCAGTAACTTCAAATCAACCGAGGGCTCCAGTGAAGTCCGTACAAATTGATGGGTTTCCTAAAGAGATAATGCCTGTTCCTCATAGTAACCGGAAAGTCACGAACACAAAAAGACGTCGAGGTAAGACTGCAATTTTGACCGATTCACCCTATAAGAAGGAACAAGAAGAGGCTTCTTTTGTGCAGAAGGATGGAAGATTTAAGGAGTGAAGAGATATATTGATTCTAAAGATAAAGGTATAGGTAGAACAAAAAAATTAAGAAAAAAACAAAAAATCGACAGAGGATACGAGCTCGGAAGAGGAAGATAAGGAAACGGAAGATGATACTAATACACTATGTGTCTTCTGTGAAGAAAACTACTCCATCTCAGCTAGAGGTGATGGGTGGGTAAAGTGTATTTCGTGCGAGAGCTGGGCACATGAAGGCTGTACTGGTTGGCTGGATGAGGATTTGGATGAGTTCCAATGCAACAACTGCCTCAGAACTCGAGCGTGTGTAAACGCAAATGGGATTAGGCTCAGCAGTTAATCTTCACAAGTCATCGAACTGAACAATAGCAAATCTTTATCTTTACAAAAATGTAAAACAATATGTGATGATTTTTTTTACAGTGAGAGACAAAATTTACCTGCCTGTTAATTATTGTGCACTTACCTAGAACAAAAAGAAAAAAGAATTAGTTAAGATCTTCGACCATTAAACATTATAGATCAGCAACGTACAATCTTATTCATACACTATGTTTGAAGCCAACATCTCAACAGGTGATACCTCCAGCGGCAGTACCGTGCCGTTTTTCGATTTAAAAAAATATTCACCCAAGTGATTTATTTGCAGAAATGCACCCTAATTAAGGTAGGGAAGAGTCTGGCACAGTCACTATAGAGGAACAGTAGTCACCTTTTTTATTTATTTAACCGACAGTTCTTCGACGTCGGAAACGCATTCAACAGTGTCAGCAAACGGGCAGTGTTGAGCGCGTTGCTGAGGCTTGGAGTGGGGCAGGGGTTGGTGGAGGACTACCTGACGGGGCGTGTGATTATAGACTCCAGAGGGAGGAGGTATAAGACGGAGGCTGGAGTGCCCCAGGGCTCGTTTCTTGGACCGACGCTCTGGCACTGTGTATTTGATGAGGTTTGTGAAGAGAGATGAGAGATTACGGTATATGCGGACGATGTGTGTCTGCTATGTACAGCAAAGGGAGAGGCAGAGATAGAAAGAAAGGCGGAGAGAATGTGGAGAAGATAGAGCGGTGCGGACTGGAAGTGGCGGAAGATAAGACGGTGGGGTTGCAAGTGAAGGGACGGATCAAGAAGAGGGAAGTTGGGGTGATGGAAAAGGGAAGGAGAAGTCGTAGGAGGAGTCTGTGAAATACCTAGGGGTGTGGTTGGATAGTCAGTTATCCTTCAAAACTCACATGTTAAAGGCGATAGAGAAGGGGAAAGTGATGGCAGTACGGCTGGGGAGATTGATGTGTAATGTGAAAGGGCCGGGAGAGTGGACGAGGGGGGTAATTAGTAGGAAGGTAGAGCAGAGTATGCTGTACGGAGCGGAGGTGTGGGGTGAAAGAGCGGGGGTGAATGGGAGGGTTTGGCCACTCCTTCGAGTGCAGAGAGGGATACTCCTGAGGGTGGTGCAGGGGTACAGGACAGTGGGTGGACTGGCAGCAGCGGTGCTGGCAAGGTCCTACCCATTGGACGTGATGACTACAGCTAGGAACAAACACTGGAGGGGTGCGACCAGAGAGGAAGTATAGGAATGGATGGAGGAGGAAATGGAGAGAAGGTGGGAGGAGTATGAGGACGCGCGCTAAAAGGAGCGATTGGGAATAGGAGAGATTGGATGGACCGGAAATTCGGGGAGGTGAACTACTTCTTGCCACAGGTGTTCAATGGACATGGGTCGAGAGTAGGGTACCTCCATAAGATTGGGAAAAGAGAGTGGAGTGTGCGAGAGGTGTGAAGTGGAGGATGATGTGGGGTATGTGTTTAGATGCTGGAGGAACGAGGAAGTGCTGAAGAAGTTGGAGAGGAAACTAGGGGAGGCGGTGTATTGGGAGAACATGGTGGAGATAAGGTTGAGGGGAGAGGAGGAATGGATGGAGGTGAGTGGAGTAGTAGAGAGCATGGTTAAGGGGAGAGAAGGACTCGATATGGCATGAGAGGTAGGAGTGATAGTAGGGAGAAGACGACGGTGTGAGCGGAGAGTGTACAAGGGACGCTCAACCTAAAATTGTAGTGCTGGAGTAAAATAATACGGGTTCGTAAATTTATCATTCTGTTTATATTTACTGCATATTTGCATAAACTAATATTGTTAGAATATTAAGACATCCTTTAGATATCACTTGGTGTACAGACTTTTTATTGTACCTGTGTCTTTTGGTACAGTCGCCATACCATGGTGCAGGTACAGTAGTTATTTATTAGAAAAGTAGTGGCGACTATTCCTTCCCACTGAACAATTTTGGTACATTTTATGTTTGTTCCAGGTATACTTGAGAAAAACGATAACCCGCAAAAACAAAACTAATGCTCAGATAGACAAAGCCAGTGCGAGACTATACGTAATACAATAATTAACGATGTGATGGAAGCTGGGTTGTATGTAAAGGCTTCAGCGCTGAAATATAACATTCCTCCTACTCCCTCCCACTATAATTCAGTTTCAATTTTGCATTTTGAATTCTTTTTTAAGCTGGTTTAATTAATGTTTATAAATGGTTTTTCTTGTTGATTACAGATATTTTTGCAATATTTTCGACTATTTTCTTACCCATATCATTTTCCAGATCCGTGGCGATAGTACCATACAATGATGGCCATTGTTCCATCTGTGTAGGAACATTGGTCATTTTGTTACGATTTTTTTTTGGGCTCAAAATGTATTTCTTTTAACTGAGATATCTACAGGTAATGTATAAAGGTTCATATTTACACATGAAGAAGCCAGTCGCAACAAAAAACTCATTGAAGGTATAAAAAAGTGGCGACTGTGCCAGTCTCTCCCCTACGTATCCAGCCCTGGGATATATTACCAGTTTCTGCTCATAAATTAACGCCAGATGGATATATCACAAATTTTTGTTCGGCGCTCAATGAGCTAATAATATAAAAAATATTTTTATTGTTTCACCCAGCTAAGAACTGGTGCGGGGCACAAAGGTGCTGGACTGGGTACTACCAAAAAAATAAAAAATGCAGTAAATCATTTGGTTGCAGTGTTAACTGAGACTTTGTCGGACGGGAACGAGGAAAAAAAATTTATAGCTAGAAAGAATATCGAAAAAACAATTTCAACTTACACCCAATAATTATTTTTGTAATCAGCTGAACGAATTACGCAAAATAAATAACTTTTAACAGTATTTAACCGTAATGGTGTTGAAATCACTGAAGCGTATAGTTCATCTACTCGAGACACAATTCAAGGTCTTACCACTTATCTTGTGCTCCTTGTTTTTCTTGTAGATAATTTGTTAAGTAATGTTATATTGAAATCCTAACGAACTCATTCAAGAAGAGAAGAAGATCAGTCCTAGGATATTATTCTTTTTTTTTACGACTGATAAGTTAAACATTACTAGTTCGTAACTCCTTTTGGTTATACAGGGTGTCTGTAAAATCTCCTGCCAAACGCAAACTACAGATACTAGATGTGATTTTATGTAGTTTTTGAATTTAATGTGCAATTTGTCAAAAAACTGAATGCACAAAAAATTTAACCAAAATAACCCGTTACCCCCCCCCCCTACGTTGAATGATTGTGATGGCAATAACAATCGAGGGTTTGTAGTAAATAATTTACTACCGTACATAAACATTGAAAAGTAGGTTCATTCGTCGTCAGCACTTTCATGTCGCGCTTATAAAGACATGCCGAAAGACGGTAACTGAAAAGCATGTGCTCCATATATAAAGTGGTCGCGCAATTTACTACAATAGATTGAGTGTTTGATACGGGAGCTGATAAAAACGTACGTTCTTAGAGAAATTTTCCAAAAAACGATGTTGTTTTGCTATGTACTGCCACGGAATATAAAACAATCGGAAGGGTCTCTCTCCGTCGGCTCTTTTGATCTATTTCAGACAGAAATTTAAATGACGCATCAAATTTGTGATCCTAAAATCAGAGCCGGCTTTAATAGATTTAACAGTTGAGAAATGAACAGGTGTGGTTTTAGATCTTGAAACTCGCTATGTGCTTGTAGGATTTTATCAAGGTTTCTGAATATTTTTATATACAGATACATTCAAACACAAACGGAACATGGGGATTTAATGTATTGTCCGATCTAAATAGTCCACCAACACTTCAATGAATATCAAGTATTGATCTGGACAGCTGGATTCAGAACCAATGTAACAAACCCCGCCCCTTCTTCTTTGTTAGTTATGTGCGAACTGCAATTTAGTATTGAATAATTATTTGATGGGGGTAGTAAACGTCGCTACATATTGAAACAATATGCTTACGTTTTATGTTGTTCAAATCGAAAATTAATTGTTAAATTCTCTTTAACAATTATTAATGTTTCGAGTTAAGATAATATGTTTTGATTTCTTTTGGCCTTAACGGCTTTCAAAATAAAAATAAATTCGTAAATAAAACAAAATAGAATTCTTTAAATTGAAACACGACTGTTGTTGACTGACTGTCTGACGCTAATTAAGGACCGCCCACAGTTGAGAATACGGAGTGGTGGGAATTGTACGATATGTTATAGGTGACCAAATGAACGATTGTAATAATAGAGTTTTTAATCTGTTGAAGCTGGATGCTGGACCACTAGTTCAAAAGCAGTTCTGATACAATGTTTAAAATCCCTATGTACCGTTTGTGTTTGAATGTATATGTATATCTAATGTACCTATATATTAAACATACGAGGAGATGAGTGTAAGCAAATAGGATTTTAACATGAGGCCATAAAGGACTGTATGTTAGAAAGCAACAAATTTTAATATATCGCAAATTTTTAAACAGAAAAATTATTATTATGAAGAATTTTCAGACTGCAAGTTAAATATTTCTATTTAATTCCAATAAAAGTTCATAATTCTTTGTTTATTTCATGGTTAATAAATACGATCAATTTATATTTTCAGATTTTTTGATAGTGCTACGTGCGTCTTTAATTGTTAGAAATTTTATGATATTCTTAAAAAATAATAAATGTACCAATGATATAAGCAATTTACGTTTGTTATAGATATGAATGTAGTGGTTGCTAAAACATTATCGGCAGTACTTACATTCTAAATGTTTTTTATTTTATTTCAAAACATTGTAGTTTATGGATCTATTAAACTCCTATGTGCCCACCTACTTCTACTATATATTGTTACGTGTGTATGGGGTAATGGGGTTAATTATTTTTTTATTTATTAAATTGATTATTGAAATTGATTTTGTTGTATTGTATAGTTGGGCGCCAATATTTATTTAAAAATAAAATAAATATGAAGTATTGAATACAGTTAATGATATTTTTTGTTTTTTTATATAATTCCACCAATTAAAATTTTATTAAATTTACCTGACCTTTCTTTCTCAGTACAACCCTGTAACTTACTCTGATAAAGCACGAAACTACCTATCTCAGTCGGATTCGTTATTTGTGTTTGGAGTCGACGCTCTACGCACTCTTATTAATTATCTCCAAAATGGCTGTTCAATAATAGACAAGTTGTTGAATTAAACGAAGAAATATCATATTTTTTATTGAGAAACAAAATCTAACACAGTGGCAAATTATGTATGATGTATTACCATCCCTTCCACACTTGAAGAATAGTAAAATAATTGCTAAATTCAAGAAATCAGTTTGCAAATGTGCAAGTGTTTACAAAAACAATGGTTATCATATAAGTACAAAATCAATGATGAAAATTGCTTATCGACCAACAAGGTGAGTGGAAATTAATTTTAGTAAAGTATTTAATCATAAAGGAAAACTAGAAACTTGTTTAGTCTATAAGCAAAAAGAAAAAAATAGATAGATGTTTACAATCTAATAGTAATACATAAAAATATAAATACTACAGTAAATAATGAATATGTCAAATCTTCTTTAATTGCTTTTTTTAATTTAAATGCATTTATTGTTTTTGTTTGTCTTTATTATTATTATTATTATGGCCTTTAAGTCTCTATCTAGAGTTATTTTTTTTAGCTATAGCAAATCTTTTTAGAATATTATTGTTATTATTTAATAATTAACTTTTTCTTTTATATTGTAGGAAGAAAGAATTAGGTACCTTATTTTTTTTGTTAGTCCTTCTTCTTTAGATGCTCATGGAAATAGCATCGGAATCCAATCTATTTTTTTTCCTTTTCACTTCAGGAAGTAAAATTTGTCGTACTTATTCAAATTGGTGAGATTTTTAAAAGAAATCTGAAGAATTTTAAATTTACCACACTTTTAAACTTCAAAATGTCCTCCTGTCAAAAGTCAAGGTAAGTTGACTCCCCACTTCATCGATATTGGAACTACTTTTTCTTAGACTTTATTGTGCAAGTGAAAAAACTGGAATGACCTGTCCTCCTCGAGTTTTTACTTTTATTAAACACACAAGTCACAGGTCACTATGTTAAATTTTTTAATAAAATTTGTGTCAAAACTGATATACGAGGATGGTCAAAAGTTATTTTGGTATTTTTGATTTTCTTACACACACACCTTTTTTACACATATAATTATAATCTACATAAAACATAATATTAAATGTACAAATCTTACATCTTAAAACCTCTTCTAGACATAGAAATCACACTTTAAATTTCTCATTTCCAAAATGATTTCTTTTTAATTTTTCGAAAATTAAAGCATTTTAGTTATTCAAAACCTTTTATAATATGTCCTTGCACCCTTTAGTTGCAGTTTATGTGTTAATTTTTTTAGGTTCACAACTGGAGTCTTGGTGGATAAGAATTTTCGATTCTACTGTTGGAGGTAGGACTTCTTAGACTTTGAATTGTTTCAGTAATTTATGAGAAGACTCCACATATAGTGTGTCCACCATTTTTTCTTACTATTCTCATCAATTTATATTTTTAAAAAATATGAAAAGATAGTTTTGACAATTGTACCTCGTATATACTGTAAGTATTATCAGTTACTTTACAATAAATGATACATAGGTATTTTACTATTATATTATTTCATGATAACAATCCTTAATGCTTATAATCATCAATACTTTTTATCAAATTCAGTTTTTTAGTAGATTTAAACTTTATTTTGAATGATGTTGTATTTTCAATCTGTTACAATATGTGATCAGTGTCAATCGGTAGACCGAGGAAAATATTTTTATTGGACAAAATAGATCGGATGTTCTACAGTTTTATATTAAGTGTTAAAATTACACTGATGAAATAAAACAAATTAATTTGTTTAAATCTTCATTATTTATTTTGAACTGACGTTCAAATTAAAATTAGTGACGCGTTTCGCTACACAGTAGCTTTTTCAAACTGAACGTCAGTTCAAAATAAATAATGAAGATTTAAACAAATTAATTTGTTTTATTTCATCAGTAGTATGGATCTTCATCAAGTAAAAGCCTCATCTATTCAATAGTTAAAATTACATCCGAGATGATTTTTCTGTTGATGTTACAGGCATTGTCTCCAAATCTTAACACAGGAATAATGATTTTCATACGTAGATACGTAGCTAACACTTACCAAACAGTAATGTTCAATATTGTTCACTCCATTGTCTGTGAATAATTATGTCTATGAACTTAAACACTATTAAAAAATTATACTAAAATGACTGAAGAATAACTATAATAAAAAACAATAAAAAATAAACAACTAACAAACAGTAATAATGGCATGAACACAAACAAGTAAACAACAATCTAGCAACGTCGAAATGTGATCCTATTTTCGACAGGCTGTCACTGCGCACGAAAGCTGCGCGTACTTATTGTTCTATGGCAAGAGATCCTTCCGATTGTTTTATATTCCGTGGTACTGTACATTCTAGTCTTTAATTGAGAACATAAAATTGTAAGAAATAAACTAGAATCATTCATTAGAATAGCTTTGAGTACATTATATAAATAAAATATTTGTAATTCGTCAAAAATGCACCTATTAACGATTAGTTAATAACAAATATACACTGTGTTCATTTGAAAAGGACCCACCCTTAATATTTCAAAAATGGAACATATTAGAAAGAAATGCCGAAACACCTCAACTTTTAACTTGAGGGGGGCACTTTTTGGCGCTAATGTCATAAACGTCAGATTCACCCCCCCAAGTAAGGTGGAAGAACGGAAGTAAATTGCTCTGGAATAACAAAAAAAATTGATATGTACTGGTTTTTTATTTTATTATTCGGGGCCCCTGGGCTGGAGCCCATTAAGCCCATACGTAGATCCGGCCCTGGCAACAAAGACAGACCAGCCTGTATACTTTCAACTCCTTTAAACTACAAAAGACACACATACTCATAACTCGACTAATTGGAAATATATAACGTTCTAGTATTTTGGGTTTTTTGGAACGAGAAATTGACTGCCACAGTCCGTTTTTTGATAAAATCATTCTTTATATGGAACTTAATTGTCCCGAAAAAGAGTAGCATCGGAGACCGAGTGAGGCAATGCGCTGGGAGCAGCTTAGAGCCTACTATTTATTGTTTATGTATGGTGGTTATATAGTATAGCAAGTTTAAAGTTTTTAGGTAGCCCTTTTTGAGATATGCTTAACAAACTGACTTAATAGCGTCATCTTCAAAAGGCGCCAGCTCCCTTATAGGAGAAACTTTTGGTTAAAGGTAAAATAGGTTAGATGGATTGACAATCACATCTATTATCTATAGTATTATGTTTATTTTTTAATTATTATTTTTATATTATTTTTTTTTTATTTTCTTTATTTTATTGTTTTAACTCTCACCTATAACTCGGGAACATGAAACTCTGACTCTCTTTGGGTTCCGGCGCTGATGAATTATTCAGTTTTTATATAAATGTTAAGAGTTTGAATCAACTATATTTGTTATAGGTCCAACAATTTTATTAGTTTTAATAAATTAGTTTTTTATATTTTTTTTATATATTAAATGTTATCAGGAAAGAATTTTTGTTACGCCCATGGAAAGCATTCCTTACTATTTTTAACCTGACCACGTGTTTTAAAATTTTAATATCTATGATCTGTGTTGTGAGTTGCAAACAGTGATTTAATGGTCTGTCTGAACAAAATGAAAGTTTCACTATTTAGATAAAATAAAATGCAATACAATTTAATAATAATACTATGAGTGCATTTATATGAAAAATTGCATGAATAACAATTCCACTTTAACTAATAACGTAACAAAGAAAAATACAGAGTCAAACTTAACCTAAAATAAAATGGTTCTTTCGATTTCGAGGTAGGTTATAATTTAGAATTCTATTAAAATAAAGCTTGTTAATGATTTTAATTTTTTTTATAGATGTACATCTGATTAAATTCTGATTCTGTTACTTTTATTGGTACCAATAAATATCACTAACCTTCTACTACATTCGGAGTACTGACTCGATGAAGGTTTTTCAATTTACAGGATTGCAATGTAGACTGGAATATTGAGAATTCAAATTCTCCTGGAACACAGGACCAACTCCGCGTCGTCTTACAGGTATGTGCCTTTTTCACTTTTTTAAATTTTGACTTTCACTTTCTTTCTTGACTTTTTAATGCACTAACCTCAGTTTTTTTTACTTACTTAACTCTTTTTCTTTAATTTTTGTACTTTTTTTCAATTCTCAAAAACTTTTTCTGCCCCTTTTTAAAATTCGGCCTCACTAATTACCTTTTTTTAAACTCAATAATCCCCATTGCTAAGTGAATATTTTTTCTTATCACTTGATTTTTTTCTTCTTACTTGTTAAAATTCTTAAATTTTCTTATTTAATGTCTCTTATAGTCCTTAATATCTGTCTTTTCACTAATATATTTCTTCTTACCCCTCATACCATTAATAAATTCACAAATTTAAACCTTTAAATTGTCCTTTTTAAGAAAAATCCCTGATAATATGAGTTAATCTTTATCATGTGATAAAAAATGTTCTACAATCAATAATTTAATTTGCATTCATGGAAACTTTTAAAAAATGCCCAATGAATCTATACTATTACTTGTCTTAAATTAACTCGGTCTAATTTTTATTATTATGAACCTTTTTTTAAAACTATAATAATTTTCCAATCACAACACAGCATTATTTATTTTCAAACAACAATTTCTGATATTAAAATTCTTTGATTCTGGCTAATCGTTCTGTCTTTTCAAAGCATGACAAAAGGCGAGTACGATCATTCACGCCGGTTAAAGTGCAAATAGCTCAGTTTTTTTGATCACGTGTGTCAGTTTAAAAAGTTTCTAATAATAATTATGGGACACTTCAGTAGTGGAAAACAATATCATGGATTTACTATTTGGATGAATATTTACCTGTAATCAGCTGTTGACGTGTTTCATAAACCGTTTGCACATTAAATCTAATATTAGCATATTCTAATTCTAATTGAAATATTTCATTATTGTTGCATGACATTTTTTATTAAACAAAAACCTAATATATGGACACAAAAATCAAATTTTAATTTAAAAATGAGGTTATATATACATATCAAATGTCACTTATGACAGGATAACTGGGTTAACTCGGTTAAATCGGTCTTGGTTTTCCTTTTATGCAAAATCTAAATAGTACATACACCAACAAGTTCGAGTGGATAAGACTAATCTGAAAATCAAGACCAGGAACGGATAAGCAAGAGCAATACCAGGTACCAAGACTGTCATGGTGTTGGTCTTGCTCTTTCTTTTTTACTGCATACACTGTCCACTTTGCCTGTGATTATTTTGAAATCAGATTTCTGAAGCTGGTGGAGGAGGTGAACTACTTCTAGACACAGGTGTTCACTGGACATGGGTCGAGAGTAGGGTACCTCCACAAGATTGGAAAAAAAGAGACTGGAGTGTGCGAGAGGTGTGAAGTGGAGGATGATGTGTTTAGATGCTGGAGGATCGAGGAAGTGCTGAAGAAGTTGGAGAGGAAACTAGGGGAGGCGGTGTACTGGAAGAACATGGTGGAGATAATGTTGAGGGGGAGGAGGAATGGATGGAGGTGAGTGGAGTAATAGAGAGCATGGTTAGGGGAAGAGAAGGACTCGATATTGCATGAGAGGTAGGAATGATAGTAGGGAAAAGACGACGGTGTGAGCGGAGAGTGTGCGAGGGACCGCCGCCCGTCTAGTGTAAAAAGTTCTGAATTAAAAGACGCTTCGGTTGAAAAAGTTAGAAAAGTGCGTAATTATCGTACTCAGCTAAATATTCATTGATGTTGATGTCATCTTGACAGTGACAACTCAGCCATAATTTAGGTTATAACTCTGTCAAACTTTATTTTCAAATTTTCATAATAAAATATTGTTTTTTAATAATTTGATTTCAGGTGTAGGTTATACATTTCTGGGATTAAACAATATTTTTCTTATTCAAGATAATTTCAATGAAAAATTATGAAATCAATTTGTTTGTTATTTCCAATAATTGTATTAAGAATTATTAGATTTTTATCAAAATTAAGGTGAGTCTATCCTTCTCATTTATGAATTCCTATAAATAATGATATTTTATAAAGATTTAATTCTTGCATTCGGTTTTATTGTAAGCTTTTTAAGAATAAACACAGTTGATTCAAATCTCATCATCATTGACTGGTATTTCCCCACTATATTCTTTCCCAATTTTTATTATTATTCTTATTTTAATGATTTGATACCATTTCAATAGATAGCGTCTGGCAGGAGAGTTTTTGGACACCCTGTAAGTTCGACCATTATATTTGAACTAAATAAAATGTAAAGAATGTATATTTTTAATAAGAGAAATTTTTGTAATGCTCTACTTGCATAATTAGAAAAAAAGCATCATCATCAAAAGCATTATCATCGTTATTAATTAAATTACTTACTACCAATAAAATTTAATGTTTTAATTCATTTCACCAATAAATTGGTAATTATTATAATTTGTTACAATGGGTGGATTCAATTTAATTGATCAAATTATGTGTATCGGTAATTAATAAAGATTACAGTAACAATTATTTACAAGAGATGTGCAATAAATTGAATAAGCACTAAGAGTCCATCTTTATCTAAAAGTGTGGTTGGAGTACAACTAGATTCAATTATGCTCAGTTTATTTTAACTTTTGGGGCCAAAAGGGAGGCGTGATTGGCTTTGATAGAAAATAATCATCGAGCTAAAATTCAAGAAGATCATGAGAAAATTGAGTATAATATTTTTAAGGAAGATGGAATAAGTTTCTCTTACATATCTGCGTATACATAAGTAAAAGAATCGCATTTCCTCCAACCACTATGCACTATGCAAAAAACTTGCTTTTCTACACAAATTTTTATACACAAAGCAGGCCTTTTCTTAAGTGGCACTTTATCGCGCCGAAATGTCAAACACAGCTACCTATGACCTGTCAACTTTTTTTGACAATTCAACATATTTATTACTTTATAGTGAATTTCTGGGTGACAAATTTGAAATTTAAACCAAAAGTAAGTAAACTATTTATTTTAATTTATTAGTTATAAAAAAATTAATCTATTAAGCATTATTTTAGGAATCACAATTTATCTTTTGAGTTGTCCAATTCTGACACTGAAAATACTCTTTTTCATTAATTAATGTGGTTGTAGAAAAAATATTGTGTACAACTTGTACTCAAAGCACTTTTCCCACTCGCTCCCACAAACAACTGCGCTCGTTGGAAAAGTGACGCTTTGCGCACTTGATTGTATTCGTTGACAACTACAAATGCATGACTGTGTTGAGTGATTTTGTCAAAAATGTCATTCGCGAAATTGCCGAAAAGCAACAAACTTGAATAAAACCTTGAAAGCAATTTTGCCTACACAATTTTTTCTCGAGTGGTATTCGACATGACTATTTCACGAGAAAAAAACAAAAAACAATAAAATTAGAGAACTTTTATTTAACAATGGAACATAAACAAAAAAATAACTCATTTATTTATACAGTGCGTCCATAAAGTAACGCATACATTCATTATTAGCTAAATAAACTATAAAATTAGAAATTCCCGAAGCAGGTTGATTTTTGATTTTAATTTTTTCAAATTATAATCTAATATACAGGGTGAACCACCTTCGTG
This sequence comes from Lochmaea crataegi, assembly GCA_947563755.1. Lineage (NCBI taxonomy): Eukaryota > Metazoa > Arthropoda > Insecta > Coleoptera > Chrysomelidae > Lochmaea > Lochmaea crataegi. Next base: position 26,856,528 of record OX387425.1, read on the forward strand.
TGATGATGTCACCACCATTTTTTTTTAAATGGAACCCCCCTTTTTTTTCAATTTCCGCATTTCCCTTGCAGAGCTGATTCCAAAAATGTATAACACGTTGCTTCAAATTGGTACAGGGTGGGCCAAATTAAAACAAAAATTTATGAAAATTGTTTATGGAAAGTTATACGTTACTGATTGTAATAAACAAATTAAATGGAATTACGTAGTTATGCAATTACTGTGATACACTACCAAAAACAATTAATCGAAAATTTACAATAAATGTTCAAATTGTGCGTTAGACAATGATTGAACCGGGCATTACTCTCTTCTCTAACATTCTGTAGCATAGCGGGTGTTATGTTCTGTATTTCTTGTCTAATTCGGTCTAGTAGTTGACGGATATTTCCAGGTCTGTTTGTGTAGACTTTAGATTTTAAATAACCCCATAAAAAGAAGTCTAATGGGCTCAGATCCGGTGATCTAGCGGGCCAATCCACTGGTCCCCTTCTTCCTCCTGAGCCACAATAGACTCTTACGAGTCGCAGTGGAGAGCCTCATAGACCCACTCACCACAAACCCAACCTAACCCCTTCTTCCTATCCACCGTTGTGGAAAAGTTCTGTTTAAAAAATAGCGCACAGTTACTGCGAAACGTGGCGGTACGCCTTCCTATTGAAACCAGATTCTGCGGTCTAAAATAGTGGGTATTTGAATATCAGGAATTCATGAATTTTGTAGGAAATCCAGATATACTCCTGTTGAATTTTCATCAAAAAATATGGACCAATAATTGTATTTCTCACAATACCAGTGCATACGTTGGTTTTTTGTGGTCTTTGCGTTTGGTACTCTTGCATCCTGTGTGGATTTTCATCAGACCTATAACAGGTGTTTTGCCGGTTAACATGACCGTTCAAATAAAACTTTGCCTCGTCCGAAAATAAAACGTTATCAATGAAATTGTTATTTTGGTTCATCATATACTCGCAGAATTCAGTTCTTCGGTCAAAGTCGTCTTCATCCAATTCATGGATAAGACGTACTTTATAAGGATGGTATTTTACCTTTTTAAAAATGTTTGATACTGAAGACTTTCCAATACCAAAATCCCTAGATAATCCTCGCACTGTACAGTGTGGATTTTCTACTGCCGACAAATTGTGTCTTGTTGAATATTTTCATTAATTTTTGGTCTACCTTGCTTTGCAGTGAAGTTAGCCTATGTATGTGTGACGTGGAAGTGATTGTTTGATTCAATGGGCCTGCTCAAGTCACATTATCATTTCCGTTGCTAAGTAAAGTCTAGGAGATTCCAAAAAAAAATAAGAAAAAATGATATTTTTACTGCCTAGGCAGTAAAAGTGTTACTTCTATGATCGATAAATGTCAATCGGAGAAAAAAAAATTTTTTTAGCCGTGGACGGGATTAGAACCCACAACCGGTGAATCCGACGTCATCGAAGCCCGTTCGGCCAACGCACGTACTTAAATTGTTTGGATATGCTAACAGTAATAAGCCACTTGCTAGGAGAGTTACAAACAAACTCACATTCAGGTGAAGCTCAGTCATCACATGAAGGTAGTTCACCCTGTATATTTGATTATAATTTGGAAGAATAGTAAATTAAAATCAAAAATCGACCTGTTTAGGGAATTTCTAATATTATTGCTTATTTAGCTAATAATGAATTTATGCGTTACTTTATGGACGCACTGTATAAAAGTTACAGTTATGATAATTAAACGTTTGTATATTATTTTTATCGTTATGATCATGTAGAACATGTACTTGCGGTATGTTTGAACTCGTACTAGGAAAATTTACTTGATTTGGTTCTTTTTCTCTCGAGTTTTAAATTAATTTTAAATGCAACTGCAAATAAGGATTCAAAGAGTTGGCATGTTCTGTTAATTCGATCATTTATTGCACAACACCTTTTTTTGCAAGGGCAGAAATAGTAGAAGAGCGATGCGAATGGTTTGTGAATTTTTTGGTATTTACGCCAATTTTTTCTGCCGAGATTTTGGTCCAGTTTGCCATGCATTTTGATTGCATTGTCCGCGCGCGCGAATTGCGAAACGTCGACCCGGCGCGCATTTTTCACAGTATGTTGATAGCTATTCATTCAATTTTTCGATAACTGATTTCAGCTAAACGAAAGTTGAGCCAAATTTTCCAATTCACTCACCTTGTATGGTCTCCACAATTACAGATATTCAGCAACTTTTTTTTCAAGTAACTACATAATGATGGCTGAATATGCTAGTAAGTTTTACGACTAAGAGGAAACATACGAAACTTATATGTCAGTCAAATTACATGGAAAATGTATATCAATATCAGTGTTTTTTAATGTGTGTATGAGAGGAATATCGTAAAAAGCAATTATAGTGTATCTAACATTGTGTAGCAGTTAAAATGCATCATTATAAAGCAGTTATAATATGACAATAAAACCAGTGCAGTGCTGATCTGAACACATCTTCAAAAATTAATAACTCGTTTTTGGTAAGAGAGCGCAACTTTTTTTTCATTTTCGTGTTCAGAGACCTCGAATTACTTTAAAAAATATATTTCATCAAAATCCGCGCTGGTTCACTAATCTAGACTTTTACCCAATGTCCTTGTTCCACATTCCTTTTTTCCAACGGGTGACTTCGGTCCAAGTTGCCAACCCAAAAATTTTGGAATTTTCTACCACTGGAGAAGAGAAAGATGCCACTGGAGATATTGGCAAAGACCATGTCCGATTGGCTGAAATTTATGTTGGAGCTCCTGATTTTACGTCAATAATATCTATCAATCAATATCGTCATTGGATAAGAGAAGTGAAATGATTGACATGAAATCAGGTGATCCAACACAAGTTTCTGTCAGTCAGAAATGACCCTTAGAAATATCGATATTTGCATCAAATTACCCAATTTGAAGAGCCGAAGCTCAGTTTACGGATATTTATAAATAAAACGAACTTTAACATGACAAACATTTTCTGAAATTTCCCTTCCCCAGTGGTGGAACAATATGAAATTTTTTGAGTTGGCAACTTGGACAGAAGTCCTCCATTTGGATCGTCTGTCAAACTGTCACTTGTGATATCTGGATTGGTATTTGTTTTTTCCAATAATTTCAAAATTAGACGAGTAGGACAAAGATTTTTGTTGGTGTTGTTTCTTTCCAATAATTTGTTACTGGCCAAGGCTTTTACACCTCATTGTGTGGTTTTTGAAAATATGGGATTATATTCGTATTTGCTGGAAACAATGTACTTTGCAGTTCACTGCTTCGTTGCCTCGCCAGGCAAGTTCAAAAGAAAATAAGTGAAATATTTTTTTCTGTAGGACGTCTTCGTCAAGAATTTTTATCATTTCCAATAATTCTTGTGTTGTAAGGGCTTTCTTTTTATTTTCTCTTGTTACATTGAAGTTGTTTTCGTTTTGTCTTGTTCTGGCAAATTCCATCCCATTTACTAATGGATGTACTTTGATGCTAAGGAATGCTTACCTCAAGATAAAACAGAAATTACTGAAGAGTTAGCAGCACCTAAGGGTACCAGATATGATGGACAAATTGCTGTATTTGGAGCTGAATTCCAGAAGAAACTAGGTAATATAACAATTATAGTGAATGCAGAACTGTCACTACATAATTTTAGTCCTTTAAAGATAAATATTTCATCCTTGTTAAGGCTAAAAAATAGATAAAAACATACCAGTAGGTACTTAGTGTATTTCTAGACTGTAAATCATAGGAGAAAGAGATGAAAAAGAGAGAGGAATTTGGCACTTATAGAGAATAATTTACTAAATAGACAACAAAATTTAAGAACAATGTCGGTAAATGCCATAAATGGGTCTTTTTTATATTAAATTCTGATAGTACTTTTCTTGTAGTATCTGCTCCGTAGTGTTCCATATGCTTATGATACTTGACTCTTTGTAGCCCTCTCCGTTTTTTTTCATATTGTAAGCATAATCTTCCATAATTTTTGCTAATTCTTTGGCTGGAGTACGTTTTTCAAGCTTATAATAACTTATCAATAAAAACTGCGAAAACTGTCACCAACAGGAAGCTTTGGAGACACACGTATTTGGAGGTATATTCTCCGACACTGATAATGAATCTGACGTTTTCTAACAAGAAATAACACAATCACATTTTAAATAAATATCAGAACTATGGTAACAAAATTTGCTTTGATCAACGCACCTTGAAAATTGAAAAATTTTGTCGCTGTGAAAATCACATATATGGGAATTTTGTCAAGGTAATGTAACTTTTTTGTCAGTAGAAAAGATGACATTGCTATGGTATTTTGCCAGTGAAAAACACTCTAGTGATAGTAGATAGTCGGTAAAATATATCTGCCGTATTAAAAATTAAATTAGGCGGAGTATCTTTCGAATCCTTCTTTTTGTCCTGCTTTTTAGGTACAAATTATAGATGTAAGGAGCAAGATTATTGTATGAATTTTACTTAGGGAATCACCTTTAACCAAAAAAGAGAGATTTCATTGTCGAAAAACCATATAAATTGTCCAAATTTCAATAGTCTCTGCTAAAAGAAAACAAAGACTGTTTGTATAATATTGTAACAAGTACAAAACAATATTTTGATAAATACTACAAATACTTCGAACTGCTAAATCTTCACTTAATTTTGAGGAAGTATATACTCAAAATGATATTGATTTGGCAATGAAAGAATTTATGGATATAGTATCTTTCAATATGAATGTTTACTGTCCTGTTAAAAAAAGGTGGAGTAATAATAAATATTCTAAAAATAAATGGGTAACCGCAGAAGTAAAAAAAGCCGGTCACGATCTAAAAAATGCATATTGGCTATCCAAAAATATAGGAGGAATTAATTCACAAAATTGCATTATAAAGAAACTAAAAATAAATATAGTAAATTTATCAAGAATGCTAAAAAGCAATTTAATGAACAGCTCATTAAACAATTAGATAACTCATCTAGAACGACATGGAATTTGGTAAATAAGGTAACAGGTGGAAAACAGAAAAAATCTGATATAACTCTCTGTTCTGATGGTACAGATATGACTTGCCATGACGATATTGCAAATGTTTTTGCAGAATTACTGATAATAATCTTGAATCATATTTTGGCCTATCAAGACCTACAGCATGTACTTCCTCCAAAATTTTAGATCAAACTTTTTTCTTCACACCAGTCATGTATCAAGACGTTGAGGACGCAATTGATAGTCTCAAAAATAAGTCAAGTACAGGTTTAGATAATATATCCACAAAAATTTTAAAATCTGGAAAGCACTCCCTCTCTCCTTCTTTGAGTCACTTGATAAATTTATCTGTAGCCAATGGTAAATTTCTTGACACACTTAAAAGTGCAAGAGTTATTCCCAACCACAAAAAAAAAATCCAAAATTGATTTCAAATTATAGAGTGTTTTATCAAAGATTTTTGAGAAAGTTGTATATAACAAAATATTATGTTTTATTGATCATTTCAATATTATAGCCCCGCACCAACATGGGTTTAGGTCAGAGAGGTCAACATTGACTGCTGCATGTCATTTTTTTAAGTATATACAGATATATTCAAAAACAAACGGAACATAGGGATTTAATATATTGTCCGAACAAAACATTTCTGTAAGTTCACTTCAATGAATATCAAGTATTGATCTGGACAGCTGGATTCAGACCAATGTAAGAAACCCCGCCCATTCCCCTTCCAAAATTTGTTAGTTATGTGCGAACTGCAATTTAGTATTGAATAATTATTTGATGGGGGTAGTAAACGTCGCTACATATTGAAACAATATGCTTACGTTTTATGTTGTTAAAATCGAAAATTAATTGTTAAATTCTCTTTAACAATTAATGTTTCGAGTTAAGATAATATGTTTTGATTTCTTTTTGCAATAACGGCTTTCAAAATAAAACAAAATAGGATTCTTTAAATTGGAACAAAGCAACGCTCTCATCTACCGACTGCTGTTTACTGACTGTCTGACGCTAATTAAGGTCCGCCCACAGTTGAGAATACGGAGTGGTGGGAATTGTACGATAATATGTTATAGGTGTCCAAATAAACGATTGTAATAATCGTGTTTTTAATCTGTTGAAGCTGGATGTTGGTCGACTAGTTCAAAAGCAGTTCTGATACTATACTTAATCCCTATGTTCCGTTTGTGTTTGAATGTATCTGTATATACCGACTTGGATAAGAGAAAGCACGTTGCAGGACTTTTTTTTGATTTGTCACGTGCTTTTGATTGTCTTGATTTTAATTTTATTAAAAATACATTTTATAACCTAGGTTTCGGAGGAATTTTCCTGGAATGGATAATTGATTATTTGAGCAATAGAAAATTTCAGAATTCTACTTCGAAATTTTTCAATATTGATAAAGCAGTCCCTCAGGGATCTGTTTTGGGACCGCTAATATTCATTCTTTTTATTAATGATCTTCCTGATCACATTAAACCTCCTATTTTGACTATCTATGCAGATGACACTGCACTAGCGATCTCGACATCCTGTCACGAGGAACTATGTCATCATTGGAAGTTGTTTTTGAATCATTTGTGAATTGGTCGGGAGCAAATGGTTCAATGGTTAACGTTGAAAAGACTCAATTTGTATATTTTCATTTCCAACATATCCTTAAAAATGTATTCCCATTATCATTTGAATTTGACGATTTACTTATTACATTAGTTCCATCAAGAAAATTTCTAGGTTTATATATAGATGACAGTTTGAGATGGACTGATCAGATTAATGCCGTTAACACAAACTTTCTATGCCATTTCTAGAATAAAGGATACCATGCCAACAACAGCACTTATCAATATTTATTACGGTCTTGTTTACAGTCATCTAAGTTACAACATCTTACTCTGGGGAAATTCTATTGACAGTAACAAAATTTTTGTAACTAAAAAAAATATTCGGAAAATATTTGGACTACAATTTAGGGAAACTTGTAAAAAACCCAAGTTTATAAAACACAAGATCATGTCGTTCTATAATATTTATATTTATCGTTTATATTTGTGAAAGAAAATTTCACTAATTTTGAAACTAAATCGTATGGACATGATTACTATACAAGACATTCAAAGCCCTTCGAATACCCCACTGTAAAACTTCAAAATTAGAAAATAGTTTTGAATTTATGGGAATTAAGTTATACACGAAAATCCACTTTTCAAAACAAAATATGCTCATAACTCGACTATTTGAAGAGATAGAACGTTCTAGTCTGCGCCAATAGATTCAGGGGAAAATTCTACATATGCAAGTGAATTTTGAGTCGATATTTCCGAATATTAATAGAGTTAGCAACGAGCAATTTATATCGTGGAATATTTCCATATACCTTTGTTCAAAATTTACAACAAGAAAAATTTTTTTCGGCCTAAAAAATGCTAAAACTTCTTAATGAGGGGTTTTTTGAGTCGAGAAATCGACTGGCACAATCAGTTTTTGATAAAATAATTATTTCGCCTTCAAATGGAGTCATGAAATTTCCGAAAATCCACTTTTCAAAACAAAAGTTTCTCATAACTCGACTATTTGAAGAGATAGAACGTTCTAGTCTGCGCCAATAGATTCAGGGGAAATTTCTACGTATGCAGCTGAATTTTGAGTCGATATTTCCGAATATTAAGAGCAATTTATATCACGAAATATTTCCATACCTACCCCTTTGTTCAAAATTTCCATAAAAAAAATTTTATTTCGACGTTAAATGTGCTGAAAGTTTGTATTGAGGGGTTTTTTGGGACGAGAAATCGACTGCTATAATCAGTTTTTGGATAAAATCATTCTTTCGCCTTCAAATAGAGTCATGAAATTTTCGAAAATCCACTTTTCAAAACAAAAGATGCTCATAACTTGATTAATTGGAGAGATAGATTCGATTCAGTGGAAAATTTTACATACGTCGATATTTCCAAGCATTAAAGGGGTTAGCAAAAAGCAATTTATATCACGAAATATTTCCATACCTACCCCTTTGTTCAAAATTTCCATAAAAAAATTAAATTAAATTAAAAATTTATTATTAACTAAATTCTACTATTCAGTCAAAGAATTCCTTAAAGATTCTCTGTTAACCATTTTTATCTGTTTTTTTACTTGAATATTTTATTTTTTATATGTCTATCTACTTTATTTTATATACTATTTAATCAATTTAATAATGTCGCCTATCACTTGAATGTTTTAAGGGATTAATAAATATTATTATTATTATTAATAAATAAATAGACCCAATATAATAATGTCAGATTAATCTTTGATATTCTTGTATTTACCACAGCATGCTAAGTATTCCGTCAGAACAATCAATCAAATTACTTAAATCAGTGTAAAGCATAACACATTGCTTACAGTTTTAGCGTCGGTGATGAATTGCTTTTCATAATACCTTCCGCTAAAGTTTTTTAAAAGCCAAGCTGATCTTTATCTTGATAATAATCCGTCTTGCTGATGATACTATCTGTTTTACAGGTTATTGTCCCGCGGTTAAACAACGTACATTTATTATTTATGTTGTTCTTGAACCATTAGACGGTAGTATACTTATACTTCAAAAACAACCAAAAAACGATGTTCTATTGTATGAATATAATTAGTTTCTGAACACGATAATAATCCTTATTTTGCTATTAGAATATTGTATTTCATAGTTTGTTACATTTTTGCAACTTATACGAGGGTTGTCTTTTACATTTTGCATATAGAGCTAGAAAAAAACAGTTATTGTTTTTCAAAGTATTCTCTACAAAGAGAAACGCATTTTTGAAACAGATGCGGTATTCAACGAGAAACTAATTTTTTACAGATAATTCTTCATGTAAATTTTTTTGAATTGTGGTTTTTGAAATGCCTAACGATGAACCAATTTCGCGATATGTGTCATGACGATCTTCTTGGATCAGCTCAAGTACAGCATCTACGTATTTCTGGGAGAAATAATAAAATCTTTCATACAGGGTGAATAGCTTCTGAGTGACGACCAGTTTTCAGTAGTAATAACCCAAGGACATTGATAATTGTTCGAAAAATTTTCGAAAGCTCGTGGCTTGGAAACAGACCGACGCCGCAGGCATTTATCAATGTTCGAGGGTTATACGAATAGAAATTTTTTGCTAATTATAGAAAAAAAGAATAGAGAGCAAAAACAATTTAATTAAAGGTGCAATTAACAAGAGAACAATAAGAAAAGTTAAATGAAGATCTAGACGTGTTAGTTTCTATAACTGATGAAGTTGTATTTCCACTACGCATGCTTGAAACGTTATCTTTGCCGATAACATTTCGGATACTAAAATAGAATTTCTCATATTTAATCTTTTGGTGGAATAGACAACAAGTCTATTCGGTCCAAAAATCAATAATCATAGTTCCGGAGTTAACTTCAGCGCAAAATTTAAAATAAGTCGAACGTATATAAATAGGAATGGAGAGGTTTCCGGTAGTCTTTCTATAAATTACCTCGAAAGAGAGGAGATAAAAATTTCCAATATTCAAAAATATGTGTGTATAAAGTACCTAAACTACGCTACACAGTTCCTGGGAGACCAGTTTTTTTACCGTTCCTGAGCACATAAGTACATTCCTGTGCCCGTACCGTTCCTGAGCTCTGTAATCAATTTAACCGATTCAGAGAAATAAGCAAGTTTTGGTAGTAGAATGTTCCTGCACGTAACTTACCTTTAAAAGTTACTATTTCCTGGAGAAACGTCCCGGAAGACACAGCTCCCAGACGTGAAGTTTCTATCTTTAATTCCTGGATGTTACGGATATAAGGAAAGTAATTTGTAATGTTTTTTTGTGATGGCTTCACCAATGTAAATAATATTAAGTACTAACACCTCTTTGCTAAACTGTAAATTGTAAAAGTTTCTTTTCATAATATACAGGGTGTCCCACGAGGTTTTGGACAGTATATATCTCGAAAACTGTTTGAACTACAATATTGAAATTTTGCAGTTATAAACCGTAGGTAGTATTACACATTTTAAGCAATCAGCTACTTTGCTACAATGTCACGTTTCGGGTCAAGTGGTATCATTTTCAGAAATGTTAATGAGACAACCTGTATATTGTTTCACTACTCTAAAGGTCTCTCTTATACTAATTCGGCGATACCTATTTTTTTTCTGTTAGGTACTTAGAAACGACAAACTAATTTTTATAAAGTTTTTTATTTGAAAAACAAAGTGAGCTGAGAAACAAAAAACATATTATAGTAACAGCTATTCTAGTTGTCAAAAGCTGTCAGTGTCAGTGAACAATCGTTCACTGTATTATTGTTGTTAAAAGTTTTGTGACTTGAAACTTATCATGCCTTTACATTTCACTTATGACGAGTCGACGTGTCGATATGCTGATCATCTATGGAGAATGTGGAAAACATACAAGACGTGCTAGAGATTTATATAGAAATCGTTTCCCCGACCGAACAACTCCTTGTAAAAATACTTTTACTTATGTAGAACAAAAGTTAAGACATGGTTCTTTTCCAACCGGAAATCATCAAAATTCTCAACGTAAGCCTATTGTAACGGAAGATAATATTATTAATATTCTTGCTTATATCCAAGTCAATCCCCAAATTTCAACTCGATGTCTGCAACAAGAATTAGGAATAAGTAAATCTACTATTCAGAGAGTGTTAAAGAAATACAAATATCATCCTTTCAAAATACATTTAACGCAAGGTCTAACTCCTGCAGATCCACAAAGAGGACTCGATTTCATTGCTGAAATGTCAATTAAAATCGTAGAGGACCCATTTTTCTTAAATAAAATATTGTGGGGCGTAGAAAGCCGTTTTCACAACAACGGTATAGTAAATAGACATAATTGTCACTACTGGTCGGCTGAAAATCCCAAGTGGACGCGAGAAACGCATTTCCAAACTATTTGGGGGATAAATGTGTAGTGCGGTTTGTTTAATGGCCGCTTGATTGGGCCGTATTTTTATGAAGGGACTTTGACAGGCGAAAGGTATTTAGATTTTCTCCAGAATATTCTTCCCCATTTGCTTGAGGACATGCCACTAAATGAGAAAGCGACTATGTGGTGGCAACAGGATGGTGCAACTCCTCATTTTGCTCAGCGAGTAACGTCACATCTGAATGTGTATTTCCAAGACAGATGGATTGGGAGAAATGGTACAATACATTGGCCGGCTCGTTCACCAGATATAACCCAGTTAGATTTTTTTCTTTGGGGATATTTAAAAGGATTAGTTTATGTTACAACTCCTGATGATGTAGATGATTTAAAAAACAGAATCAGAGCAGCTTGCCAATCTGTTACACCAGAAAGTATTGAAGCAGCATGCACAAGAAATTTACTCAGAAGATTTGAATGCTGCATTAATGAAGGTGGACATCAATTTGAGCATCAACTGTAGTAAAAGTGTTATTGTATTCCAATTCTTTTTGTTTTTCAGCTCTTTGTTTTTCAAAAAAAAAACTTTATAAAAATTAGTTTGTCGTTTCTAAGTGGGTACCTAACACAAAAAAAATAGGTATCGCCGAATTGATATCAGAGAAACCTTTAGACTAGTGGAACATTATACAGGTTGTCTCATTAACATTTCTGAAAATGATACCACTTGACCCGAAACGTGACATTGTAGCAAAGTAGCTGATTGCTTAAAATGTGTAATACTACCTACGGTTTATAACTTCCAAATTTCAATATTGTAGTTCAAATAGTTTTCGAGATATATACTGTCCAAAACCTCGTGGGACACCCTGTATATATTTTTCTCCGATTAACATTAAACGTCAGTTTTAGTGACATTTATCGATCATAGAAGTAACACTTTTACTGCCTAGGCAGTATAAATGATTTTTTCTTCTTTTTTTTGAAATCTCCCAGACTTTACTGAGCAATGGCAATGATATTGTGATTTAAGCAAGTCCATGGAATCAAACAATCACTTCCACATCACACATACATACATAGGCTAACTTCACTGCGTGCACACTATTGTTGACGATATTTAGCATTATATTTATTATCTTTCGGTAGATATTATTATGTATACAATTTAAGGTCTAATCGACAATAATAATTAAGAAATACGATTATGAGTTATATCCGTTATAAAAAAGTTTTCATTTTAATTTGATTTTTCTAAACACAGTTTACAAACAATCGGAGAAAAAATAATATGTTTCACACGGTAGAGAATCAGATTTACTGCCTTGGCTATTTTCATTGCCTCGGCTTCGCCTCGACAATGAAATGCTAGCCGCGGCAGTAAATCTTTTACTTCTCTGCCTAGTTAAACAAATAACTATTTTTTTATCGATCACACACACACACAGATCTTGTAAAAATTTTTTCTCTAGTGTACCTTAGTATTCTTTAAAAGCAGATAACTATAGTTAATAGTTAGTTGATTTTGAATTTTTTCTAATTTTTTTTATATACTGTATCTCTTTTTCCGTAGGAGCAGAGTGCCTCATTATTTATTCAAAAGTACTATAAATATAGGGTGGGCCTTTCTTTTTTTCTATGTCAAATAAAATGATAAAACAGGTCGGTTTTACCAAAATTGTATCGACACGTCCTGGATCGCCTCAAATACAATAGGGTCGTAAAATTCGGCACAATGGTTAAGTATTCAGTGTCGTGCAGTCAGTTTAAGAGTTTTGCCTAGTAGGGATGGGTCTTTTAGTTTTTTTATGTTGAATAATTTTGTATTAGGATAAACTTATATATTCGATAAATTTAATTATTTTCGGTAACGGATTATAGCAGGTATTTTGGCCCAATTGAATGGTCTCCGTAAAATCGGCTCTTAATACTGTAATAATTACTTACTAATAATGTGATACTTGCCTAACTTTTGCACTATTAAATAAACCCGATAAATGAAACCATTCAGGTCTTTACCGAAAAATCTAACGCCAATGGTTTATTGCCGCTTTATGGCTATCGACCGTTTCTTGTGCTCCTATACAATAGGAAATCTAGTATAGAAATAAAATTAGTGACGCCCTTTTGTTTGCTTATAATATCTATATTTAACTTAATTCCGCAGATAACCAAGCCCTGTGAACTGGCTTTGTTAACTCCAAATTTTAAGATCAGTTCCCCACCACAAGAAGACTTGCTAGAACCTGGCCTCCAGACATGCTTGAAAACTAAACGGCAATAGAATAAGGTGAAATATCACTGGATATTTCCCTTTCACGTACAAAACTTGTATCTCTATAATGATGTAGATTGTAAGTTGAGCAGTATACAAAAAAAAACTATAATTTCATTATCAGTATTATGACCAAATCGTGACATTTTGAAATATTAAATATTTGAAACGTCAAAATCGAAATAAATCAAAATGTATCCATGGCACGTAATAGAATGAACAAATCTCATGGGCTGTTTTCAGTATAATGTTGTTCAGATTGGTTGTGTTCAATCAAATGACCACAAATTAACTGATTTCATTGGATTTCTACTAGAGCAAAAAATTTTCTTTTAAATGAAACACCCCCTAATTTGCGGATTTCCAAAAATGTATCATAAGCTGATTGAAATTGTGTGGACAAAAACGCAAAAGTTACTTGTTATTCCAACATTGCATCTACCCACTTTCATTATTAATCCTACCCGCTCGAGATTTTTGATTAAACTTAAAAAAATTATCAACTATTCAATTAATTACAACAGCAGGTGTTTTATTATTATATATTTAATCATTATATCCTTATACCGTATAGGTGTCGGATTTACATTTTAGATTTCATAAACAAATTTTTTCCACGCTTTTCTATCTTTTGCTAAAGTTGATACTTCTCTCCATGTCTTGTCTCTATGTTGTAATATGTTACCTATCACTGTATTCCATGTCTGTCTTGGTCTGCCTCTCTTCCTTCTAATCTGCGATTTCGCTTCGTATACACGTTTCACTTGTCTGTTGTTATTCATTCGTTGCATATGTCCCCACCAACTTAATTGTCGCTGCTCTATAAATTGTACTATAGGTTCTATCCCTAAATCTTCTCTTATACGTGTGTTTCTAATTCTGTCTTTCCTAGTAACTCCTATTATACGTCTCAAATATTTCATTTCAGCAGCTTGTGTCTTACTTTTCTGTGCATTTGAAAGGTTCCATGATTCGCATCCATATGTTAATACTGGTCTATATATGGTTTTGAATACTTCGATTTTTGTTTGGTTTGAAATCTCTTTTCTCTACAGATGAATTTTTGATTCATGGCATAATAAAGTTTTATTGTTTTACTTATACTTTCGTTGATTTCAGCTTCTTGTTTTCCAGATTGTTCTAGTGCTACTCCAAGGTATTTGAGTTCTTCCACTTGTTCAATTTTTACATTGTCTATTTTAATATCAGTTTTTGTATTCTGGTCTCCTATTATCAATATTTTAGTTTTATTAGTATTTATTTTCATTCCTTCTTCTTCCATTGTTTTATTCCATATATTAAGATTGTTTTGAAGCTGTTCCTCATTACCTGCTATTATTACAACGTCGTCTGCAAAAACTCCATACGATATTTCCACTCTTTCTAAATTTTTATATCCTACGAACAAATTTTTTACTTTACTTTCGCATTTCTTGATTATATTGTCCATGTGTACGTTGAATAGGGTTGGGCTAAGTCCTCCACCATGTCTTAATCCCCTCTCTGTTTTGAATCCCTCTGATTTTGTGTTATTTCTTATTACATAATTAATATTTGTTCTATATAAGTTTTGGATAATTCTTATCATTTTGTTGTGTATTCCTCTTTCTTTCAGGGCGCTCCACACTTTTACTCTGGGAACTGTATCGAAAGCTTTTTCAAGGTCTATGAACGCTAGATATAGTTTTTTATTTTGCATATGACGTTTTTCTGTTAATTGCTTGATCGTGAAAATATGATCCTGAGTACTCCTTCCAGGACTAAACCCGCTTTGTGCTTCTGATAAATGTGGTTCTAGTATCGGTTTAAGTCTATTATTTATTATCTGTTCTAATATTTTCATAATAGTGTTTAGCAACATTATTCCTCTTTAGTTATTACAATTTTTTTGGTCTCCTTTCTTGTGTATTGGTGTTATTAATGCTACTCCCCATTCGTCCGGTATTTTTTCATTATTCCAAGATTTATTGAGTATGGTGAGTATACTATCAATCCCTATTTCTCCCAAGTTTTTGATCATTTCAGCCGTGATCTTATCATTTCCTGGTGCTTTTCCATTTTTTTAGTAGTCTTATTACATTCTTTAGTTCTTCCATTTTAATTATATCAATTTAAATTTCTTGGTAGTTATTTTGGTGGTCAGGTTCTGTTATGATTTCCTCAGTACTTTGCGTTTGTTGTCCCAGTAAATCATGGAAATATTCTTTCCATCTAGCCATTATATCATTCTCATCTGATATTATTTCTTGGTTCTTGTTTTTGATCTATAATTCTTTTTCTGTTTTGTTTGTTCTGAATGATTTTAATACTTTGTAAAATAGTTTCTGATTATGTGAGCTATTTATTTCCATTTTGTTTCCAAAGTCAGACCATGACTTTTCTTTTGAAGCTGATACTAAATCTTTAACTATTTTTCTTTGATTTTTGTATATGAGGTATTGTTCTGTCGTTCTTTTTGTTAGGTACTTTTTCCACTCTCTCTTCTTGTTTTTAACTTCTTCTTTTATATCCTTAGTCCACCATGCTGTTTGTTTTTTCTTATTGTCGGTTCTACAAGTACCACATATTTCAGAAGCTGTGTTAGTGATTATGTTCTTGAAAATATTCCATCCTTATTGTACATCCGATTTTCTTATATCAAATATTCTATTTTTCAGCTTCGTTTCTGTTTCTTGTTGATATCTTTTTGCTGTATTTTTATTCCGAAGTTTATAGGTTCTTATTGAAATGTGATCTTTTTTTGTTTGTGTTATTTTTTCTACTTCTTTGTTGTTCTTTTTAAGTTTTGCTACTAGTAAATAGTGATCGCTGTATATTTCTGCACCTCTCATGACTCTTACATCTAGTATACTTTGTCTTTCTTTTCTTTGTACCAATATATAATCAATTATCGATTTTTCATTTCTGCTTGGCTGTACTCTGGTGCATTTGTGTATATCCTTGTGTTGACAGAATGAATTTGTGATTATCAAATCTTGTAATCGACAAAATTCTAACATCCGTTTTCCATTGTTGTTGCGTGTGTCTTCGCCGTGTTTTCCTATTATTGTTTTGTATCCATTGTCTTTTTTCCCCACTCTACTGTTGAAGTCTCCTGCAATGTATATTGTACCTTGTGCATCTTCCGCTATTGTTGTTAAGTCTTTCCAAAATTTTTCTTTATCAGCTGTCTTTTCGTTTTCGTCTGGACCATATATTGATATAATTGTTTTCGGATGTTCTGTTTTATTTTTCAGTTCTACCAATAATATTCTATCAGATACAGCTTTCCATGTTACTATTTGATGTGCCAGATTTTTGTTTATTATATAACCTACTCCTGCTGAGGCTCTTTGACTCATCGGCACTCCACTATATAGTAGCGTGTGACCGTTTGATAGTACTATTTTGCCTTCTCCTTTTCTCTTAGTTTCGCTTAGTACTAATATTTCTAATCCTGTTTTTTCAAATTCATTTATTAGTTCTACTTCTTTGTCTTTTAAGCTTCTAACATTCCCTACTCCCAAACTCCATATTTTTGTTTTATTTTTTATTTGTATTTTGTTCATATTTCTATTGTTTTTTAATGCTCTTATATTTAGTCCATTTTCCGTATTCTTGTCCTTTTTCATTGCTCGGTTGTTTTGTTCTTCATTTTCCATATCTGCCATAACTAGTTTTTCGCGTTGTCATTTTATTTACTTTTCTAACTTGACTTTCGAAGCTTTGTTCCTGTGGTGATCTGTCTTCTATTGTTCTCTTATTTCTTGAATTTCCTTTATCATCATCTTGCTCCGTTGCTGTATATTTATTATTTTCATTCTCCTCTTTTTTGTATACTTCATCGTTAATAAATAATTTATTATATCTTAATACAGCTTTGTATAAGCTTCTTTTAGTTCGAGCAGTAGTTTCCTTCTCTCTTCCTGTACACTTTTCGGAAAGTCTTCATGAACCCAAATTTCCGCACCTTTCAGTTGTTTGGTATTTTTTAGAACCTGCGTTCTAATATTTCTGCTCGCTAGTTTCACTAATATTGGCCTTTTCCTATCTCTTTCGTATTTTCCTAGAGTTATTGCTTCGTTTCAACATCAACTCCCATTTTTTTAATCAGTTTTTTAATTTTTTCTCTGGTTTCTGCATCATTCTCTTTTTCTTCGTTTGTAATTCCTTTAACTACGATATTTTTCGCTCTAATCTCTCTTTCCAATTTTTCTATTCTATCTATGTTGTTGTTATTATGAAAGAAAATTCTAAACAAAGTAAATTTCATTCGTGAACAATTTATAAACTTAACGTAGATTTATTATCAGAATAGATCTTCGTGCGTGAATCCTACTTTCAAGCAGAAGTTTGAAAATAACAGCTTTCTCACATAATGCATCTTAGTAATTACTGATAGATGAAGCAATTAATAAAAATGGTCATAATAATGTATGAAAAACGTGTAGTTGGGTAATAAAAAGAATAATCGTTTGCTACACACATTTATTTAAAAGAATTAGGTGAAGACAGGTTACAAATTTCATTCATTTATTATAAAATTTGTTGCTAACATGTGCTCATTATTCATTATTTTTATTTTTAAGAATAGAATTCCAGATTTTAACGAATTTTCGATCTTAAACGAATTCTTAACTTCCAATTCATCTTAAAATATTTTTGGGGATTAGACCGTCATGTTTAAAGAGAAGAAAGCTATATACAGGGTGTCCCAGACTAATTTATCCAGGCTATATCTCTTAAACGAATAGAGATTTTCGAATGGGACAAAAACTGATCTATTCCATTTCTAATACACTTTAATATGGCGTAGAAAAAATCATCCCCTAAATATTCATCACTTAGTTACAACCCCTAACTTTAAATTTTTTAATAGCACCCTGTGCATTTTTTTATAATTTTGGATGTGGTCTTCCATCGTCTATTCAAGAAATTTTTCAAAAATAAAATGGGTTCGTAAGTAATCAAGAAACAAGCAACAAGACGGAGCTCCTCCACACAATGCGAGAATCGTTAGCGACCACCTACAAAACCGTTTCGATAACCACTGGATAGTAAACAACTCTCCAGAAATTATGTGGGCGACACGTTCACCTCATTTGTCAACTCTTGACTCTTTATTTTGGACAGGGGGTTTACGTTTCTAGGGGGGTATTGTGGTACTATCTATTGCTCAAATATATTTGAATAATCCTTAATACAGACTTTATTATTTCTGTTCATTGTTTACAAAGTGGAATTATTTGTTGGATGACATTGACAATTGGCCGTGACAGTCGTGTCTTGGATAAAAGCGATCGTTTGTCATGCCGTGGCTTACATAGAGGGAAGTGTATCACTTTATGACTTGATCTGTGCGGTATAGTGAGCAGTGTAGTTCGGATGTATGTTTCGGGTAGATTTCTGTATGGTAGTATTCTGTACTGAAGTTGAGGAAGTGTGAGTCACTTTTTTTCCGCTGTGTGCTTTCTACTAGATGGCTTGGTTTCCAAACGTGCATCGAACGAGAATCTGAATTTTGTTAATGACTGGGAAGTTATTTATAGGTTCTCGTTCTGAATAAGTTGTGAAATATACGGTATAGTATTTTGTTCTATAGGATTTCGTATTGTTGGAGAATTCCGTCCTGTTCTGGAAGCCGTTTTCACAAACCCTTATAGGGGATATATTGCTCTCAAACGATTGAAAGCGCCAACGTTAAAGTTTTGGCATTGGAGGTGTGCCACATGTTGTTGATGTTGGTTCATTATTTGTTGGTTGCCATCCAGTAAGAGGAAGATTTTGAGTACTGGACCCTTTTTGGAAAAGGGTTCACCTGTGGGGCCAGGACCAGTGATAAAAGATATTGTTTATCAATGAAAACCACAGAATGTATACGAATTAAAAGAAAATATAAGACAAGCATGTCGCCAAATTACTCCTGTAATGATTCAAGCCGTGTAATATTTATTACATTTATTTTTATTGTTCCTTTAAGCTTTAAGGCTTTCTTGATTAATTTAACAAAAATATAAAATAAACTGATATTTTCTTGATTACTTATGAACCCATGAAAAATTTCTTGAATAGACGATGGAAGACCACATCCAGAATTATGACCAGAGTGCTATTAAAAAATTTAAAGTTAGGGGTTGTAACTAAGGGATGAATATTTAGTGGATGATCTTTACAACGCCATATTAAAGTGAATTAGAAATGGAATAGATCAGTTTTTGTCCCATTCGAAAATCTCTATTCGTTTAAGAGATATAGCCCGGATAAATTAGTCTGGGACAGGCATTTATCAGACTTATCAGGTGTATTTGGTCATAAGAGTGTACAAAGCACAGAAAAGTATACATGCAGCTATTAGGTTTGTTCCAACTAGCATGTATGAACCGTTTAGGAATAGTATCGAGACCTATACTAGAACTGCATAATAAGCAAACTCGAATTAGGGATGGTTCTTAACTAACACATCAACATTTTTGACGATAATATGTTACGCCAATTCTAGTGCCAAGCAGAATCGCTCTATTATCACCCCCTACTGTTTTTGTACCGTCCCAAGAACGATACATAATCAGTTGGAACGCGAAAGAATTTCAGAACTTGCGCAAACGATACCCAGAACAATTCTATCGCCAGTTGGAACAAATTTATTATTGTAATATCAGAAAGCTATGCTCTAAAGCAGGAGTCACCAATTGGCGGACCACGATCCGCGTCCGGACCGCGACAACGGACAGACGACTTGTGCGAAACAACAGTAGGCCGTGGAGGCACGTTAAAGCGACGTGCGCGAATCAGATAGTGATAGACGTTAGTAACTCGAAAATTGCAAATGAAATTAATATCTTAAAATTGAATGGGATTGAAATCTATGTGTTTTTTTTAAAGTTGAGCACAACGCATACTAATCAGAGCAATCAAGGCTAGTGATATATGCACCTATTTTTAGGAATTATCAATTAATAAAAAAAGGTTTTGAATTGTAAATTGTTGATGACATATCTTGCCTCGTAAATTAAAAATTTTATTCCGAGAGACACTCAAGAATTTATTTTAAAAATGTTGAAGATTGTACGAGTATGTTGAGCTTTGCGGTTGGTAACCGGCACATCACCGATCTATTTTCGTTCGAAGAAAAATTGCTTTAATAAAATTTTCAGTTGGAATTCAGTAAATTATTTTCTATTTATGTACTTCGTTTATACAGTGAGGACGAGAGAGTTTACATAAATTCCATAATAATTTTCAATGGAAAAATATTTCTGATAAAAGCGTTACTTTAATTGTCGTAAAAGTTTGGAATTTGGTATACTGAATTTTTCAAAATGTGAACTGCAGATCAAGTTAAAATAGAATAATGTTTATTGCGTCTCTAATAAAAATTAAATGTATAATGCAAGAAGTACAATCCTGAATAATGATAACTATTGCTGTAAAGAAAGATTTATTAATATACAAATAGATACGTAAATAAAGAAAAATTGAAAGTCCCTAATACCCGCATGAATTTAGAAAAATATTTTCCCTTCACAGAGGAGCTCTTCCTCACTGTTCCAGAAGGGTAAACCAATTTTTAGATGAGTCGTTTGAAGATAGGTGGATAGCTAACAATGGTCCTTTTCGGTGGTCTCCTCGTTCACCAGATATAATACCTTTAGATTTTTTCATATGGGACCACATAAAACATTAGGTGTATTCCCATCCCCTAACAACAAAAGAAGATTGTGAACGTAGAGTTCGCAATGCATTCAATTCTGACTAGGCGTGCAACAAATGAAGGTGTCTGAAGACTGTCTGTCCTTATTTTCGGCTTTAGAATTAAGTGAAAGAAAAAATATGGTTGTTTCATTTAAAAAAAATGAAGATATTCTGTATACAAAAAAGAAGTTTTCGACAATTACCTTGATCGTCCTACTGATCAAGCCGACAAGTGAAAACTTCTTTTGGCGCACCGCACACAGATTTTGCCGTAGGTAGTAAGTTGATCCATTACGCTCTGAGATGAAAGGCTCGATCGGGTGAACTCGGGACCGCCGAGTGTACCCGAGCGAGAAAGATACAGTCAGCTGCTCTTCACTGTTGGGTCGCTGTTTAGTATATTCAATTCATACCTAATAATTGTCTTTGTTAATTTAATAGGTATTATTGGTACGTAATATTATTTTAACAATTATATGGTTTACATTATGAGGTTAGTGTATGTAGTTAGCGGTTTATCGAGCTAATATTATATATTGGAAAAACATTATAAACATTAAAGATTATAAATTAAAGATTATAAAAAACATAGTTATTGTTATTATAAAGAGTGATTCGATCGTATAGGTAAGTCACTTCATGTTTATATATATACATATACAGATACATTCAAACACAAACGGAACATAGGGATTTTAAGCATTGTATCAGAACTGTTTTTGAACTAGTCGACCAACATCCAGCTTCAACAGATTAAAATCACGATTATTACAATCGTTTATTTGGACACCTATAACATATCGTACAATTCCCACCACTCCCTATTCTTAACTGTGGGCGGTCCTTAATTAGCGTCAGACAGTCAGTAAACAGCAGTCGGTAGGTGAGAGTGTTCAAGCCCATAACTTTGTTTCAATTTAAAGAATCATATTTTGTTTTATTTACGAATTTATTTTTATTTTGAAAGCCGTTATGGCCAAAAGAAATCAAAACATATTATCTTAACTCGAAACATTAATTGTTAAAGAGAATTTAACAATTAATTTTCGATTTTAACGACATAAAACGTAAGCATATTGTTTCAATATGTAGCGACGTTTACTACCCCCATCAAATAATTATTCAATACTAAATCGCAGTTTGCACACACCTCGCACATAACTAACAAATTTTGGAAGGAGAAGGGGCGGGCTTTCTTACATTGGTTCTGAATCCAGCTGTCCAGATCAATACTTGATATTCATTGAAGTGAACTTATAGAAATGTTTTGTTGGTGGACTATTTAGATCGGAGAATACACTAACTCCCTATGTTCCGTTTGTGTTTGAATGTATCTGTATACACATGCATACAAATAAATATATGTATATGTAATATAATTAAAAATTACCTATCTTTTACTCCATGTTAACTTTTACTTTCCCATATTCAAAAATAAATATGTTTGAGACACAAGTGATAATAATAAATTGTCAAAAACTATCAAAAATGGTCAAAAATTGTCAAAATTTTGAAGAAATGGTTAATAATTGCCAAATGTGTTAAAATTTATGAAAATTTGTCCAAAATTTGGGAAAATGGTCAATAATTGTCAAAGACGGCCCATAATTGTCAAAACCAATCAAAAATCGTCAAAAATTGTCAAAAATCGTCAAAAATTGTCAAAAAAATTGTTAAATATTTAAAAAAAATGGTCAATGATTGTCAAAATTTTTGAAAAATTGTCAAAAATGGTCTAATAAGAGAAAATAGTCTTACAATATTCCGAGGGTCGCGAATCTCACCGAATCCGTCTTAGATTCTGGCAATTGAAAATAATGATTGTAATCACACGCAATACACATTCTTTCTTTCTTTCTCCCATCTTTCCCTCTCTCTCCCATTTCCATCTCTATTCCATATCTCACTTTTTTAATCTGTTCTTTTATGCATATAACTTATACAAAACAATACAAACTCGGGACCGCCGAGTGTACCCGAGCGAGAAAGATACAGTCAGGCTCTTCACTGTTGTGTCGCTGTTTTAGTATATTCAATTCATACCTAATAATTGTCTTTGTTAATTTAATAGTTATTATTGGTACGTAATAATAATTATTTTAACTAAAAAGCGAGAAGAAGAAAATTGCGAAATAAACATTTATGACAATTCACCGCCACTACAAGTTCAAGCACATGCATCGGTTGCTCCCACTTCTCAATTCAACAGATCATCGACATACAGTTTTCACTTCTGCCGTGCGGTCTTAAGCAAACACTCTAATTTTTTTTATTTGGTATTGGGGATGCTCACGCAACATTTTCAATATGAAGCTCTGCACCTGTCAATTGTTTATTAAAAAAATTAATATCTCGATAAGTATAAACTTTAGATATAGGGTATTATACACAAAGTGACATTAAAATTTCATGTAGAATCCGAAAATTTAATAATATACAGGGTGTTACATTTAAAATAACAAAGTTGACGTTTACTTTCGGAATAACCGGAAGTTACATGTATGTCAAAATATTTTCCATAAATTCGCTGATTCGCTATGTATGCCAATTTTTATGGAAATCGTGTGAGTAGTCTCCAATATACATACATATAGATAGTGTAAGCTCGTCGTGAAACAGCCTGTATATAATGAGAACAAAAGAGGACTAAGTGCATCTCCTTGCAGGACCCCTTCTGCAATGTCATATCTTTTTGTAAACTCATCACATCACTCAACTAATCAAGTCAAAATAAAATAAATTTTTTAGAAAAATTAAAGCAATTTAAATGTTTTAAATAATGCCTTCGTGGTGTAATTTCCTCAAAATGTCCTCGTTTATAACTCCATTTCAAAGCTGTAGTTTATGGTTTCTTGAGATATGGTGCTAAAAAGTTCAATTGACACTCCTGAGATTGACAAAAGTGGACAAACATTTTATTTGTGATTTTCGAAGATTCTCAAGTTAATGTACGTCACTGATAATGTCCGCACCGACCATTTCACCATCATTTTCACGTGGGAAGTAGTAAATCAGGGAAACCATCCAACGGGTTGTAATTAAGTCGCAACAATATAATTGCGGAGGATTAGCTCACGAATGCTCCAGCCCCAGCCGCATACTATACAATATTTCAATCCTCCACCTTTTCAGGACCGTCCTTTATCATCACACACCTTATCGTAATATCAAAATACGTGAATAAATATTCCAATATACTCATTATACAAATCATGGTGGCTTTATGTGTATACAGTTTATCATGAAAAAAAATATAAAATATATTATTATACACTCACAGACAAAAATATTGCATATATTTTATTTTGAGTCTTTATTTAAAAAAAAACGCTATCCATTAATATACTTTAGTTTTTTAAATGCCTTGCTTAGGAGTGTTCTACTTATGGTTAAATACTTTACATATTGAAGGAACTAATGAAATTAGCCGACCATAACATTTAATTAGAAATACTTAAAATAACAATGATTTAAACCATCATAACAAATTAGTACCAGGTATTTCCTCCTCCAGCTCTAACGATAGCCTGCATCCCCTTGGGCATGATCCGCAGAAGATTTATAATGGGTTATTGTGGAATTCTACGTTCTTCCTGTCCTAATCCAGCAATTGAATCAGTCGCTGCAATTTTTAGTTTTAGGAGGCGCCATATTATGTTTTATGGGATTAGTATCAGGACTCATTGGTGGTCACTCAATTCTGACATCCTCAAGGTACTGGACCACTGCGTGGCCGAGGACATTAGGACATTAACAATTAAAAACACAAAATCTATTGAAGAAAAAATTAAATACACACACCAACTCAAAGCCGGCCCTGCCTCTCGACTGTAAATTTTGGTGGCTGCGCTCCATTCGAGAACATTCTCGAAAATACGCTTTGTTTATGCATAGGACGAGCGCGGAAAATACGCGGGTTTTTAAATGAGTAAAGAATTAATGAAACGAAGACAAAGAGTTAGTTCACAGACAGTTTACAGAAGTTCTTAGTGGATAGTGGATTAAATAGTGCAGATAAATAGTGTAATATTCAAGTGGTAAAAATAAATTAGAACTAATATACCGAGTGTAAATAAATTAATAGACATTAAGTATAGTAGTCTTTATTTACAATCATTTTTATTACATATATAACACAAGTCTGCAACAAAAATGCTGTCTGAATGTTTTCAACTGATTTCTATGTATTTAGGTGTTCTGAAAACTAAAAAATACTCAAAAAATTCCAGAACGTCAGTTTTTTGGCAAAACGCGAAATTTTATTATAAAAAGGGGTTTTTTGGGCTAACTTGAAGTCATAAATAATAGATTCTTCAAAAAGAAGCCTTAATACAGTTCTGCTTCACAATAACGGATTCTATGCTTCCATTTCTGTCGGTCATTCCGTAAATTTGTAAATCCCTTCAACAGGTTAGGTGGAAAATATATGATCTTCTTATCATTTTATCTGATCAGTTGAATATGAAAAAGATGCAATAACTGACAGAATCTAAATAAACCAGTGCCGGTTTTAGCACTACCAGCGCCCTGGGCGAGATTTATTGGGCGCTCCCTAACTGCAATTTAAACCCATACGGAAAAAAGGCAAAGGATTTAATGAAACAACCATTTATTTATAAAAACTAATAAAATTTTACTTTTCTAGCCTTTCTATCAGCGAACTATTTTATTAGGTTATCAAAGACGATGGTTTCAGCAATTTCAGTTTCGATTGACAAAGTTGTCAAGTTTGTCAATCTAGATTGGGATATTATCGATCGCAGATAGGTTTTTATCAGCTTCAGCTTTGAAAAACTCCTCTCCCCACTATGGCAATGCTATCCATACATTTGGATACAGTTCTTGTACAGTTGCTATCTTTAATAAAATTTAAAACAAATACAGGAGTAACCACATTCTGATCAGGCAAAAAAGATTTCAGACTTACGAGTTCATCACATAACATACAACCATCTATATCTGATTTAGAGTCCACAGTAAATTTCAATTGGAGATCACCACAGAGTTTGGCAAGGTCGGGTTTTTCCGGAATTTGTTTTATATTGTACAAAAAAAAACAAGATTCCGAGTACTCATTTAACTGTTCTTTCATTGACTGAAATTAATGTAGTGTCCAAAAGACAGTTGAAACATTCAACCTAAATTTTTTTTCTGGAGTTATAGGCTCATCGCGGGCAGTTTCACCAGCTCGACGCTCAATAAATCGAATTCTTGTTGTAACTCTAAACACAGGTTCAATTTCTAGTTCTTCAGCAAATTCCTTTGCAGCTAAAATGGCGCTTTTAAAACCTGTTTGTCTATATTGTCGGCGAAAACGGAAAACCCCGAAGTTGACGGACATTTTACGAAAAATTCAAGGAAACTTTTGTAAAGTAAACTTTTGCTAAGCAAACTTTGGTATTAGGATAAGCAGGCCTCGCTCAACAGGGGGAGAAGGAGGAGTTGGAGGCAGGATTCGAGAAGTCCAGGATACTAAGGGGGTAGGGAAAATGAGGGGGATAGGGCCGGTAGAGAAGTGGGAAGTACAGGAGGGGGGAAGGAACATTAAAGTAAGGAAAGCCCCAGGGATAGATGGCCTGAGGGGTGATATGATGAAGAGGCTGTTGGATGACAATGGGGAGTACTTCTGCGAGCTTTTCAACAGGGTGCTAAGGGAGGAAGAGTTTCCGGAAGGATGGAAGGTGGCTAGGGTGATACTACTCATGAAGGCGGGTAGAGAGGGGAAGCGGACGGGGGACTACAGGCCCATCAGTCTGCTGTGTGGTATGGGTAAATTGATGGAGAGGATAATAAAGGATAGGATTGAGGAGGAAGTTGGTAGGAATGAGGGTTTTAGGGAAAACCAGCACGGGTTTGCGAAAGGAAAATCATGCATCCCGGCGCTGGGCAGGGTGATGGGCTTGGTGGAAAGGGCTAGGGAGGGCAGCTGGAGGAACAAGCGTATCTTCAATAAAAAAAGGTTTTTCACCAGACCCACCCACACATTAACTTTTTGTGGACGCTGTGTACCTCCTCAAACCAGTGCGTTACATATTGTTACAAAGTGACCAAATCAAAGCCGACCCTGTCACTCAACTATAAATGTTGGCGAATGCGAAGCGTCTGTTTTCTAGAGTCTTCTGGTACGGCAGTGGCAGTGTTTACGGATACAGGGAGCGTGGTAAATTCAAGAACCTCCGAGAATTGAGAAAGACTATATATGCGAGTTTTTGAGTTAGTTAACAGTTAGTACATAGTGAGTTTTTAGTAATCGGAGATTGGATGGGCCGGAAATTCGGGGAGGTGAACTACTTCTTGACACAGGTGCTCACTGGACATGGGTCGAGAGTAGGGTACCTCCCCAATATTGGGAAAAGAGAGACTGGTGTGTGCGAGAGGTGTGAAGTGGAGGATTATGTGGGGCATGTGTTTAAATGCTGGAGGAACGAGGAAGTGCTGAAGAAGTTGGAGAGGAAACTAGGGGAGGCGGTGTATTGAGAGAATATGGTCGAGATAATGTTGAGGGGGGAGGAGGAGAGCATGGTTAGGGGTAGAGAAGGACTCGATATGGCATGAGAGGTAGGAGTGATAGGAGGGAGAAGATGACGGTGTGAGCGGAGAGTGTGCGAGGGACCGCCGCCTGTCTCGAAGTATGCTAGGGTAGTGATTCCGGGGCGGGGGTAACGGCGAGTTTGAGGTGGGTTTGGTTGGTAGGCATCTCCTTGGGGATGAGTCCAACACTGTTTGGGTCCTGGACCCATTCGAACATGAGTTTCCCATCTCGGCCCGAAAAAAAAAGGCCTCGCACAAAGAGTAAGGCGCCCTGAGCGGTCGCCCTACCGCGTCCTACTCTAACGCCGCTACTGAAATGAACTATAATAGCATTCGACACTTATTGTATTCGGATTTTAAAATATGGAAAGAGTTCGACTTTCATAAAGTTAGACAAGGTTTTAAAAGTTATGATTGTAAGATGATTCGTAAGTTTTGCAGTTTAAAGAATACAGGGTGTTAAAATCATCATGGATATCATAAAAAACGGGTCATGACTTTTGACATAACTCACTACATCTTGATATTGTCACAGATTCTGAAAAGTTTATTGTTGGTTTTGCCAACACTGCTAAAATCTTTCCAATACCCACAACTCTATTCCTCTGTTATATTTGCCACCACCACTGTACCCACGGTGCCTAAAATATATATGTCCGGAAGTTGCCAAAGGCAAAATTTTAAATAGTCAAACATGATTTAATAATCAATTTAGGATCTAATAGTGACAGTGAGTGCGAGACTGATGAAGGTACCTCGGATTCAGAATCAGGTACTTGCCTACAATTCATAATTTTAGGCATCCAAACCTCTATACCGCTCGGTTACGAGACCTAATATTTTTATGTCGAATATAGACCGTATGATATATGACATACGCGACATGTGATAGATGGGCCAAAAAAATTTGAGACGATATAAAAAAAGTTTCACTTTAAAATAAAATCCATGCTAAATAGATAGAAGGAAGCGAACTGAGCTGGTGGGCATATCTACAGCCAATGGAGGATTCTAGATTAGTTAAAAATGTATGGGAAGCAAAAGAGATTGTTAAGAGGCAGAGGTAGACCAAAAGAATCCTGGAATAACAACATAGTCAAAATATTAAAGGAAAGGAAAAACTTTTGATGAAACATAGAAAAAATTTTTAAGAAATCTCTCTACACCGAAAGGTAGAAGGAAATTTGATTATACATATACAAACCGGATGCACACAGGTACTTGCACTTGCAACGGATCCCAGGTACCAGACGCACGGTATCTCTATCTAACTGGGATAAAGATTAGCATATCAAAAAACTAGCCTTACTAAAATAAACCTTTAAACCTTTTCGTGACGTTGCCAGCTCTCGAACTATATTAATCGACATATAATGCAATTAATTCATACATGATTATGTTGTGCTTGACACCAAAAATCTCTATGCGTAATGAGATTACCTAGTTTATTTCTGGAGTTGTGACGTGGTTGGTAGGCAGGAATCAATCTACTATTGCGATTATGTCCTCATAGTTCGCAAATTGGATTTCCCCAAAGCCTATTATAGGTACATATAGGAATTCGTGACTAACATACCATATGACCGTAGTTTAATACACCAAAATTTGATAAATAATGTACACATATACTAGTTATTTTATAGATTTTTTGAAAATTAATATTTAAAACCATAACCTGCTGTTGCACATGATCAGCGAAAAGCAGCACCTGAGTGATTGAAAACTAAGTAAAATATCAGTGGTTTTAACTGTCATGGAAACTGCAGAAAGAAGTGAAAACACAAATTAACTTCTTTTAAAAATTTCATGTACGCCTATGATAGATTCATAGATTGTAAATTGTTACAAATTACCTCTCTTCATAGTACCCATGTGATCTAGAAATTATTACCCCTTTTAAAAATTTTATCGCCTATGAGAAAAGGAAATTTTAACTAAGAAATGAATCCCTTAAAAAAATTTTATAGTACACCCGTGATTTTTACAAATTAATTGATCCCTCACAAAAATTTAGTTGTACGCCTATGATAAATTGTTATAAATTTACTTCCTTTAAAAATTTCATGGAATATAGAAATTTCTACCAATAACCTCTAGGGTTATTAGCGACAATATTATTTATATTTAATTATTTTGGATAACAATTTGGATATAATATTTATGTCTTTAAGATAAGTAATTAGATTTTGAACATTACAATTTATACCGAGTATAATTTATTGCTATTATTTTTCAGCCTTTCATGCTCGAAATTTGGGCATTCTACTAGAATGTGTTTTACAGTTAATTGGCATTTACATATTTCACATTGTGGAGGTTCAATTTTTGAAATAATATAACTGTGAGTGATGTTAGTGTGGCCTAACCGGAGTCTTGATAATATTACTTGCGATGTTCTATTAAGATTTGTATGATGCGAAGATTTTACTGATGTTTTATCGTGGATGGAAATTTTTGCAAATTAATAAATAGTACGCGGTGACCAACACACAGTTTTACCCCTAAAAGAAGTTTTCACTTCAAAAAACTTTCAACTTGCAAGTTGTCAAAAGTGTTTACAAAGTTGTGATGTCATAGACAAACGCCATTAGGTAATTTTCTCACGAAATTTAAATTGTATTTTAAAAAGGTAAATTTCTCCTTTAAAACCATTATTTTTTGCAAAAATAACATTAACGTTGGATAAATATTATGCATGCAAACTATTATCAAAATTTGAAAAGATTTAATGCAGGTATATTAATTAACAGCATTAAGAAATCGAATTGGAGATGTAGCATTATTAATAGCAATTGCTTGAATATTAAATTTTGGTAGGTGAAATTTTATTTTCTATTTAGATTTAATAAAAAAAGGATTTACAATAGAATTGATTAGTTATTTAGTAGTTTTAGCTGCTATAACAAAAAGAGCTCAGATTCCTTTTTCTTCATGATTACCTTGCAGCAATAGCTGCTCCAACCCCTATTTCTTCATTAGTTCATTCTTTAACATTAGTAACTGCTGGAGTTTATTTGTTAATTCGTTTTAATTTTGCATTTAGAGAAGCTTTAATAATAATTTCATTATGTATTTCTTCAATAACTATATTTATATCAGGATTAGGGACTAATTTTGAATTTGATTTTAAAAAAATTATTAATCATCTACCTTAAGGCAATTGGGATTAATAATATCAATTTTACCTTTAGGTGAATATAAATTAGCTTTTTTTTCATTTATTAATTCATGCATTATTTAAGGCCTTATTATTTATATGTGCAGGTAATATTATTCATAATTTATTGAATTGTCAAGATATTCGATTTATAGGGGGTTTAATTAAACATTTACTATTAACTTGTATTTATTTGAATATTTGTAATTTATCTTTATGTGGTTTACCTTTTATATCTGGATTTTATTCTAAAGATTTAGTTGTTGAATTTATATCAATAACTTATTTAAATATTTATATATTTATTTTATTTTTTATATTTCTATTGGTTTAACAGTTTCTTATAGGTTCGGTTGACCTATTATTCTGTTACATGAAATTTTAATTTTATAACTTTAAATTTAATTAGAGAAACAAGATTAATTATATTAAGAGGAATAAGAGGGTTAATTTTACTTGTTGTTTTTAGAGGAAGTTTATATTCTTGAATTATTTTTTCTACTCTTTATTTTATTTGTTTATCTTTTTTAATAAAAGTGATGACTTTAATTATAATTATATTAGGTGGTTGATTAGGTTATGAATTAGCTAAATTTAAAATTTCTTATAATTTATATAGGATAAAATATTTAAGAGTTAGTTTATTTATAAGAATAATATGAAATATACCTTATTAACCTATTTATTAACTTTAGGTGTAAATTATTTACCTATTTATATAGGAAAATTTTATATAAAAATTTAGCTAAAACTTTAAAAAGCATAACAGTTATCCAATTGTTTTCTTTAAATCATTTAAAAATTTATTTATTATTATTAATTTTTTTATCGTGGAACTGTTTTTCAAAATCAGTCATCATGCCTATTCCTGCTAATGCCATAAAATTAACGTATCTTCAGTTGTAGGTTAACGCAATTTGCTCACACTCACGTTGAAATTACAGTAAGCAGCGTAAATGCGGCACAAAGGTCTTCACAAATTGTGTACTAGCCATATTAATTTTACCTTTCAATTAAAAATAGAAAATAAACACAGCGTTACGTCGCATTTTCGACTTAATAGATCCTCGAAACATCTCGAGATAGTATCTACCAATGTGCATTCATCTGAGGTAAAATAGGTTTTTATTTCTTGGAGATAAACAGATAAGTCTATAATTCTTTTCAAGAGTTGTGATTAAGGATTTTTTCATTATAACATTATGGCATCTTGATCCAATTTTACATATCATGAACTAGTTTTATTTTTGGAAAAATATTTAATAAAGTACGATAAGTGGTTATTAAAATGCTAGGTACTACTATGTGAGTGAGGTCGTAAAGTCTGGAAACATCTGAATAATTTGTAATATGTGTATCGACTTGTTTCGATTTTATAGAATAAATCCTTTTAATTACCGCTCGACGTCTCATTAGCCACCCCAATCTTCAACCCTGACCATAAGACAATTGACGTCTGCCAACGGTCGCTTCCATTTTCTCACGCTATCGACTCTCTTCGAGGAAAGACCTCCATTTTTTTATCGCTTTTATACCTTTCCTATCTAATTAATTTTGCTGTGGTACGCACAGCCCCTAGGCTAGGATATAAGCCCAAGACCTAGACTAGGATACAAGCCCTAGACCAGGATACCGCCCTAGACCAGGATACCGCCCTAGACCAGGACACAGCTGCTAGGATACCGTTCAAATCAATACTCTATCTACCTATCTTCTTTGAGATCTAGTCTCCATATTCTCAAGACTTCGTAGAGGTAAGATCTACTTACCTTTTCCAGAAACAACCACTTCATAAGCTAAGTACCTATGAAAGTTCCATTTCCTGTGGCAGAAGAATAAATATAAATTTGTTTTAAAATCTATTTTTTTAATTTTTTCTAAATCCTCAACTATAAAAGTTGAGGGAGATACCGCCCGGGGTAAAGTGTTCTATTTTTTTAAGTAACTTTTTTATTATTTTATTTCTGGTTAACTTTTATTTAAATTTTACCTTTTCCGCCTTAGTTTTTAAATTCATTAGTTTTTTTTATCGACGTCAAAAAGGTAGTGGCGCCATCAATTTTTACAACCTTTCTGATCTTGTGCGACATAAACTTGGGGTCGAATCACCATCGAGAGGAGTCTCTAGCCGGAGCCCTTCAAGCTGGAGCGCTTACTGTTACAAATTTCGTTGTGTAAAAGTGCTGAAACGAGTCGATTTTTAAATTCAACTTCTTATTATTTTGCAACCTAAGTTAATTTACACATGGTCGTATCATGGGGGTATAGAAAACAATTGAATTAATTTTTAAAATGACAACATTAATCTTTTAGTAAATTATAAAAGATCGCATTGTTTTGATATGGTATAATGGTCAGTCACCAATAGATTGATCAGTAAATACCGACCCTATAATGGGAATGCCAGGGTTGTTGCAATAGCACACCAAATTGCAGCTGAGACTCAAAATAATTAATTAAATAATAACCTCAACTACTCTACTTATTAAATAATTGCCAACGACTACCATATTTCTGCGTTACAAGCATCCCAATCCAAATAATTTATAAATGCATCACTTCACCCTGTAGCTTAGGTCACATCACAAAAAACTGTTTTTGTGTTTTATATGCTGACCCCTCCAAACAGAAATCGACCGTTACATTCGGTTAGCGCTAAAAAATTTAAAAACATTTCGAAAAGTTCTACGAGGAGAGGGATTCAAAGTGACCAATCACCAGGCGTTCCCCATTCTTTTCCTCCCCGATTCGCTTGACTCGATTTCCTAACAGTACGTACTGATATATTCAAGTTTAATTCCTTGTTTCCTCATCCTGATGTGATATCAGGGGTTATTTCAGGCCTAGTACTTTTGTGATGTTGTGATGTTGTGATGAAAAGGCCTCTTTAATTGGTGATCTTCCAGGTCACTCGGAGGATCATCTGACTTTAAGCCATATTTTTGCGATCTAGCGTCTTTAAGCGGATTAAAGCGATTCATTTTCGCGAATAAGTAATGACGTCACGCTTAAAAACGCTTGAAGCGGAAACTGGCGTGGTCGAGAGTGCGCCAGAAAACTTTGAAGCGGCTCAGCTGTTGTGCGTCATTCAATTGTCAGCAATAAATTGATAGAGAGTGGACCAAAATGGACTTTCAAAAGTTCATAAAATGTTTCTTTAGACATTCGAAATAAAATATAAAAGTCATCATTTAGATAACGGCTTATCCATTCTTTCTCATAAATTGACCTGATGTGATAGTCTCTTACAATTGAAGAAATTATTTGCAAACTTTTTATTCTTCTTGATAGCTGATTTCTCATTAAAAGGACCACCCAAAAAGCTGTATCCTCACCGAGCAGCACCATTAAGTATCTCCCCCTTTTCATTCTAAATTCCAGGATCGCAAATTTTAACAAAATCAATATTATTTTTTAGTTATATTAATATTATTTTGCTTACTACAGATTCAAGATTTCAGAAAGAAAAAAATAAACAAAGTAAAGTATGTATGTGTCGTGAGAGAAATGTCCTTGTCATATGTCAGAATATCGCTAGATATTTCCATTTTTGCGAGGTTAAGCGTGACGTCACCGTCATGACGTCACGTTTAAGCTACACTGTTAATCCGCTTAAAGACGCTAGATCGCAAAAATATGGTTTTAATAAAACTACTACTTCATGCACTGGGATAGGTTATGTTTATTACCATACTTTATATTACACAACTACAACTAACTATGATTACTAAATCTATTATAAGTATCTATCATTATAGCATACTTACAGTATAAACTGAATAGAATATCTTTAATATAATATAATACTGAATATGTTATCGTCTGCTTCTACGATATTTATATTGCTGGTCAAGTTCATGTTTACATTTACTATTGAATGTTATATAATTGTTTATCGTAAATATACGTGATGAACTTGACTCTCGATACCTGTCGGCCTCGAGGGTTTAACGTTCAGTGATTTATTGAAAATAGTTTCTAGGGAATTTATTTCTTATTTTATTTTATGCCAAAAGGCATCTATGCATTCCAACCTTAGAGTACCTTTCTCTGTAGTCGATTTTCTTATGTCTGTAATATCAATCACCCATTTTTTGTTTATTTTCCCCTCTTACCTAGCAACGACCGGTACCGGCATTTATTTAGTGTAGCCACATAAATGGTTGGCCTTTCAACAGTAGTTTTATACAAGTAGCTAACCATCTTGAAAAAATTTGGCAATATACTACATTTTCCTTCCTGTAACAGACTCAGGCCGTTACAGTAGTAAAATACACATCTAGCAATGATCAATTTTCTGAGAGCTCGGATATTATCAGCATTCGTCACATGTGAATAGCACACGATTAACAAATAAAAACGTAGAGTTCAGTCATGCGACTACCGACAGAAGTGAAAACACCAATAAATGAATCCCTTTTAAAAATTTTATCGTTATTATCGTAAGCCCATCGTAAATGGAATTTTAAAAAAAGTACACATATATACACAACAAACATATAGCTCATTTTAAGCGTGACGATGATTTATGCAACACTATATACGCTTCATTGTTAATTGTGTTGCATAACCTAAAGAATTGTGTGTTGCATAAAATCCATGTTTTTTCTTCGCCCAAAAGAAGTGCTCAGCGCGCATAAGCTTTCTCTTCAAATATATTATGGCATCAGTTTTTTGGGATAAAAAGGGGATTTTGTTGATTAAAACGTACTTGAATTGACTAGGAATTATCATGGTATTTATAGTCTATTTCAGAAAGGTATAGAGTAATAAAATGGGGAATTCCGTCCAGTTCGGCTCAATTTCGGTGTCGGCCATAGGCGTAGGTCTTGAAATAGTATTGTTTGTAATATTAAAATTTCAAGTAATTGCGTAAGAGAATTAGGAAAAGTATGTTTTCTGGCCTGAAGTGTCAATATCGAAATATTGTGTAGGGATTACTTGGGTAGTAAATTATACAGTTACGTTTTCCGTTTAACAGGTACCGTTTAACCTTCTATTAGTGCCTCTGCCTAATTCCAACCTTGTTTCAGATTTGGCTCAACCAAGGGCCGCAAGGTGCCTTACCCAACATTTTTAGACCTTTATAAGTATATTTGTTTAGTTTAACGCATCAGTATTTGCTGTTAAGCCGTAAATTGTGTTCACAGTATTATAAGATTAGTAATAAGATGGCGACATTTACACCAACGAAAAGATGTTCCAACAATTCTCCACTATCAGTGAATGAAAAACTTATTATTTTAAATGTACACGATTGCATAGAATACGATTACCCGAAATTTACTGTACAAGCGAAACTGTCGACCGATGTTCCCGAATGACTGGAACTGGAAAGTCCACCGTTTTTAAATTATTGCGGGGGAGAAAGATAGCAGGCAAAGTGGAGCCTCCAAAGAAAAGTCCAGGCAGACCAGTAAAAGTCCTTGATGAAGACACCAAAAGGGTAATTCGAAGAAAAGTTCACTCTTTTTATTTTAAAAAAGAAATACCCACCCTAGATAAGATTTTAATGGAGCTTGGCCAGGATGACAGTATTCCGTTGATAACTAAAAAACTTTTATGGACCACTTTGAGAAATATGGATTTTGCCTGGGAAAAGCATAACCGTAAAGCACTTTTACTGGAAAGCGATGAAATTGTTTGCTGGCGACGAAAATACTTAAGAAGTATAAAGCAGTACAGAACAGAGCAGAAGAAAATCTTTTATCTTGATGAGACGTGGATCAATGAAGGTTATACAGTACCAAAAATGTGGCAAGACAAAAATATAACCAGTGCTCGCCAAGCTTTCATGGAAGGCCTGTCAACGGGTATTAAGGTAACTTCAAGTAAAGGGAAAAGACTAATAATCGTCCGTATTGGAAGCGAATTTTAAAAAGAAGGTTTGCTAACCTTTCTGTCGTGCCATGCGGGAGATTACCACGAGGACATGGATTCGGATGTTTTTGAAGACTATTTTGGTGAAATGATAAAATATCTTCCGGCTGATTCAGTAGTAGTTATGGATAACGCGAGTTATCATTCTAGACGCATAGAGAAGACTCCAACTTCATCTTTGAGAAAACAAGAAATTATTGACTGGTTAACTACCAAAAGTATTGAATTTGAGGATAATTTGATAAAAAAAGAACTATTGGCTATAGCAAATTTACACAAACATCGTTTTATGAAATACGCCGTGGAAGATATAGCAGAAAAACATAGTGTAGCTGTGCTGCGCACACCGCCATATCATTGCGAACTAAATCCTATAGAACTTATATGGGCGCAATCAGAGGATTTGTAGCAAGACACAACACGACATTCAAAATGAAAGACGTTAAGCTACTGTTTGATCAAGCCATTAAGGAGGTGACACCAGGGAACTGGTGAAAAGCAGTCCAGCATGTCATTAAAGAAGAGGAGAAAATGTGGGATCTTGACTACTTGATCGATCGGACCGTCGACCCGTTAATTATAACGTCAAGAGGAGATGACAGTTCCTCATATGACGAAGAATATTATGATTTTTTATAATTTATTTTCTGTATAATGTATTTTTTGTATAATGTTCAATAAAAAATAAGTGTACCTAATACTATGTACATAATGCCTAATTTTTATTCTGTTAAAATACGCCTTTGGCACACTATTTTCAGTGTTTGTGAATGGATAACAATAGGCTAAACCCATATATTGACCCCAACTCGGGTGGTACTACCTGCACTTGATAAAAAGAAAGAATTTTACAATGAAATCAATGCCAAACTATGAAAGTGGCTTAAATATTCGTTGGGTCACTCTGTGCTCCCTTTGCATACCCAATGAGGTTTTATTACTCTATACCTTTCTGAAATAAACTATAGATGCAACCGAAGTTGTGACGGCAGGTCAGTTATGAACAAAACTGTACTGTACCGATAGCTAGTTGTTTCCTATTGTCTTGTAAGTGTTAAAAAAAAAGACAAATAAGTGAAATAACCTATTTATTTCCCAGAAAATACAAAAACGAGAACGTTTTAGATCTTTGTCTGTTGAAATATAACTCCTGGCTACAAATAAACAAAAACCCAGATTGGTGCTCATGTTTTTAATATCCAAAAATGGATTTCATCCCTTAGGCTTCATTCAAATAAAAAAGGTATTTTTAAACTTTTTCCTGTTTCAAGTATTTCCTAAAAATAAGTGACATACCAATATGTAGGAAACCCAAACGGTGTACCGAAAATAAACCGGAGAAGTGTTGCGACAAGCGGACGGACGTACGAACGCAGACCAACAGACGGCAGTCGTAACTTAATCCTGTCAATCCCTGTTAAATAAACGCCTCTTTGAAAAAAGAGACAGTAGAACCCTTTTAATTTGTATTTGATTATAAGGGGGCAGACAGTTCTCGTCGTCCGTACGAAAGGGCATATTTCTGTCGGTAAAAATAGAGCTACTTTAAAAATCAATACCTCAAAGTCATAGGCGGGGAAAATATTACTGTCTTAACACATTGCCACTTACAAGGAATAACGCAGAACACAGAATAATTTGATAATTAAAAAAAACACTAAAACTGTCAAACCGATAATTTTAAAATGTTATAAAATAGAAGATAAATGAAGCTGTGCGGCTTCTAAACGGACAATATGTGTTGCAGCATTGGCAACATAGCCCAGCTATAAAGACAACATTTTAAAAGCAAGATATACACTGCCGTCAAAAAATCCGGCAACCTTAAATTTGACATATTTTCAAAAGTGGTTATCTCTCGAACCCCTCATTTGATTTTTAGGATTTTTTGAGTGAACTGTAGTTCAATCCTTCTGTAGCAGTACTGTGCTGGAAATTTTGATGTAGAATTGAATTAGAAAATATACGAGGTGTATAAATGTGAAGATGTCTTTTACCCGAAATTTGAGACACCCTATAGGATGCAGCAACTGCAATAGAAGGAGACAACTGGTGCCGAAATGAAGCACCATGCATTATGATCATTTTATTTTTTTATTCACGTTATTATTTTTGTTATTAAAGAAGTTACACGCTTCTCACGCATGAAAAAATTCTCAACGATTGGTTTGGCCAGCTTGCAGCCCTGATCTAAATACTATTGAGCATCTCTGGGAAGAACTGCAGAGGCGCATTCGTTGCTGGCCCGCTTCGCCTGTCAGCCTCCAAGATCTTCGAGTCGCATTACAAGAAAAATTCGATTCAATTCCTCATCCGTTCTTCACTAACCTTATTATTTTTTTATTCGGTTATTTAACGTGGATCTGTTTCTGCAACTGAGGCTGAGCTGAGCACTCTACCCCTAACCGGGAATATTGCCGAATCCAACCAGTGGTAGGGATCTTTAGCGAGCCCAACATCCATGGACGTCTCATCCGAAAGACGGTATATCTCCATTATACCCCGTGCTCATTGGTATAATGCCTGAGAGCTGTGATATGCTATTGACCCTAGAAATCTAAGGTGTTTCGCTGCAGGTTGTACGGGCTCTACGACGGTGTTTCCCCAGTGGTCTGCCATTCAAGTACTAACCGCGCTCGACTCTGCTTCACCGTAATTATCACATTCCACTACAGTGCTGGGTCGACGCCCTAACCTTATTAATTCGATTGAATGTCATGTTGTAGCTGTGCTACATAATTAAATCTGGCAAGCAGGGCTGACGAAGATGAAATCATTAGAATCGCAGCGTCTTTTATTGTTTTAAACATGGACGAATGATATTATTAGGTATATATATCCCATATTTCTTTTTCCGTAGGAGCAAAGTGCCTCATTATTTATTCAAAAGTACTATAAATATAGGGTTAGTCTTCCTTTTTTTCTATGTGGAATGAAATGATAAAACAGGTCGGTTTTGCCAAAATTAAATCGACATGTCCTGTATCGCCTCAAATACAATAGGGTTGTAAAATTCGGCACAATGGTTAAGAATTCATCAATATGATAAGCCGGTGGCCAGTGTCATGCAGTCAGTTTAAGGGTTTTGCCGAGTAGGGATGGGTCTTACAGTTTTTTGTTTATTTTGTTGAATAATTTTGGCCCAATTGAATGGTCTCCGAAAAATTGGCTCTTAATTCTGTAATAATTACATACTAATAATATGATACTTGCCTAACTTTTGCACTATTAAATAAACCCGACAAATGAAACCATTCAGGTCTTTACCGAAAAACGTTACGCCAATGATTTATTGCCGCTTTATGGCTATCGACCCTTTCTTGTACTCCTATGCAATAGGAAATCTAGTATAGAGTTTTTCCTTTCTTGTTCCCTATTTCATTTATTTGGTCTATACACTTTTTTCTCGGTCTACCCCTTCTTCTGTGAATAGTACTTCCACAAATAAGTCTTGTTAATAAATTATTTTAAAACTTTCAAAGAGTGACTGAATTCCTTTTAAATACAACACGAAACATCGAAATTTTCAAACCAACCCAAAAAAAAAACAAAAAAACAAACTGATTGTAGAGTATTTTCGTTCGGCAAGCGATTGTCTGCTCGTTCAGAAGCCCCTTTAACAGAATTTTCGTTTATAATTGTAGATACCATTTTAATTGATCTTCACGTAAAAGGCATTTTAACTTCTTGGCTAATTGTCCAATAGTACTCAATTTAGATTGTAAACCACACTAACGAGTGACGGAAGATTAATGATCAATTAATTTTGTTGTCGTGAAAACTGCAAAATTAATTTATTTATCGTAATTACAATCAACTTTGCGATTATTACTACGTGTGGGAACGTTCTAATAATTTATTTAATATACCTTTTAACTATAATATGTAATAGTTTGTATCACTAGAATAGAATATAGTCATTCAGTTTTAAAAGAAAACAGTTCCTATAAACATGTGTAATAAGTTCTATCGTTAGTGAGATATGGGGTGCCCAATGTATTTATTACTTTAATAGAAGTAATAACATTGTGATGAACATAATCATACAAGTCGTACTTTTCAGAGCAGATGTTAACAATGTGTCCAGCTTGTAATGTCTCTCGTATAATTAAAGTAAATGTAGGTTATTAATGCTATTACTTATGTAATACTTTTATAATATTGGATTGATATGTTTATCAACAAACATATAAAAGTATTCGTAAGCATAAATATATTTAGTTTTGATATTGATGATATTACATGACATATTATTATTAGAAAAAGAATTAATTATAACGTGAACTAAACTAAGATCAGTTAGCTTTTACCGGAATGTAAATATAATTATATATTTTATGTAAAATAATTATAAGGCTATAATGTACAAGTAACTTTTAAGAAGAGTTTCGATTAGCAACCATACAACCATCTGATCGACGTGTAATGCCAAAATCACACGGTGCAACTGCTTAGGGACGAAAATTGCAAATCAGTTATATGTGCAACTATTGTGACCTGAAAAAGTCAGAGGTGTTGGAAATAACGTTACAGGCTGGTATAATGCGACTTTGAAGTTTTCTAAATATAAGATCGGGATACTTAACAGCATATATGAAGTGCAGCGGCACCGAACTGAAACTTCGTTTGACATCCGTCGTTCTCGCGGTTTTTATTGAACGGAAATTGATTGGCATACAATTTTTTTAAACAAGCTTAATTTCATTATTTTGACCGTGGAGATTTACCTCTAAAAGTCATTTCCTATTCAAGTATTTCAGCTAATCGGTATATTATGGTGTCCAAACTGTCAAGAAAGACGAAAGTAAAGATCAATTTACGTTGGGATTAGTCGGTACTCAGTGCTTTAACATCTAGGTGCCCCGGGCGAGTCATGCATTTGGCACCCTTATATATCTTACTTATAAACGTGAAAGTTTGTGAGGATGTATGGATGGATAGAATTTTTTTCAGTTCGTTCTTTAATTTACGAGTTTGTAGAAGAAAGTAGAGTACAATACAGAAGGTCTAATATACGAGTAGTCATTTCTCGCCTGTCGCTCAGTTCGATTCTTTTGTCCTACTTAGTAAGTGAGAGATGTGAATACTCGTAACGAAATAATTTCATAAAATTTACTACACCCCTAAAGCCGTCACTGTCGGTACTGTTGAGCAAAAAATGTATGCTATACCACCGTACATAGACAATGCTCTAAGCTCCTCCAAACGCAATGTCTATCTCACTCGGTCTCCGATGCTACTCTTTTTCGGGATTTTGAAAATCCCAATCGAGCGATGAACAGATACCGTGTGTCTTTTGTAGTTTGAAGGTACGGTTTGAAGGAGTAGTATACAGGCTGGATTCTCTTTGCAGTGAACTATTTAATTGTTATTACGGGATATTTATTAAAAAGAAAATGCCGCGAATGTGTTGTGTGCACGTAAAAATTGTATCGGGGCGACATTAAAAAATCTTTTTAAAAACATATCATTTACGCATACATGTAAAAATTTTCACTTGTAATCTCCCTAGTGCTTGAATTATTGCCGGAAATTTTTTGAGTACATGAATTTTCTTTAAAAATCCATATATTACAAATT
The DNA here is from genome assembly GCA_947563755.1 of Lochmaea crataegi. Lineage (NCBI taxonomy): Eukaryota > Metazoa > Arthropoda > Insecta > Coleoptera > Chrysomelidae > Lochmaea > Lochmaea crataegi. The sequence continues at coordinate 26,898,511 of OX387425.1, forward strand.
TCCCAAATTTTAAATAGTTGTTCATGTTTTATATGTATATTTGTTTTATTCTATTTATATACGAGTATGTTTGTACATTTTTGACGAATTACAAATATTTTATTTATACACCTAATGTAGTAAAAGCTATTCTAATGAATGATTCTAGTTTATTTCTTATAATTTTATGTTCCCAATTAAATACTAGAACGTACCGTACTTAGCAAAACATCATCGTTTTTTTGAAATAGTTTTCTAACAACGTACATTTTTATCAGCCCCCGTACCAAACACTCCATCTATAAATCAACGAGCTATGAAAGTAATAATTCGCGCGACCCCTGTATATACGACACACGTGTGTTTTAACGACCGTATTTCGGCAAGTCTTTATCTGCGCTACATGAAAGTGCCGACGAAGAGTGAACCTACTTATTCATACGGTGGCTATAACTTAATCCAGTGAAAGCTCGCATGATTTTGTTGAAAACCTTGAACGGAATTATTAAAAAGAGAAAAATAACCTCAACATTTTCGAATAAAAGAAAAATCCATTACTTAGTAGTAGATTCGCTTGGGAAATTTTCAAGTTTATTGTTGTTAAATCATAACGAACGTTTCTTCCGCTAAAGATGTTATGATAAACGATCACTTAGTATAATTTAACGCCGGAGTACATATTTTCAAGAAAAATTATGACGTACTACAGGTAATTTATCAAATAGAACAGTGAATGAAAATATGTGTACGATATAATTAATTGTGCATGCAATTTCTCCAAAATTCAGAAAGCGTGCAAGTTGAATGCATCGTAACATGCTTTCCTATCACGTCTTTAAATGTAGGTACAAAATATAACACCAATTTTGGACATTCTAATGAATAAGTAACAAACCGACATGAAAATAAGCATGTAGTAAAAATAGGCCTAGTTTCTCACGGTCTATTTCGTTTCCGTTTAAATGGTTTTGACTATTAAGTTGGTTACTCTTAGATTAAAGAAAACATACTCACATCAAACAGAAGCGCGAAGGCTGTAATATATTCCCAATCTGTAGGAATAAGTGGGAGAGCTTGACAAATATCGATTTGATCTCCGCTCAGCAAGAAATAATGAATGAGATATTTTATCAGCACTCCCTGGTAAAATGATTTTTCAATTAGTTTCCAAGTTAATGGTAATAGGTTAGACGTCCTCTCCACTTCAGTTATTCCATTCTATTTGATTTCATTTAAATATCGAGGTTAACGTATTGTAAACTTTTATTATTTTCGTCTTTAAGAGTGCATGACGAATTCCAAGGTCTCCAAATGTTGATTATAAAGACGTAAGACGTTTTAATGGGTGGAGAGTAAGGAAATTTATTATTTTCATTGAAAACAATAGAGTTCTTAATAACCTATGTTTTGTCAATGACGAATGAATGCATAAAGATCAGATCAAATATACTTATAAGATATCCTCTGTATGTCATACAAAAATATTTTTTTTCACATTTTATCAGGGATGTGGTCTACTGTGAATGGACCTGAAAATTTGACAATAAATTTTTGCAGTCTTAAACTTCAAAATATTATTGATTGTCTAGTTGTCGATATTTGTATATAAAGCGACCAGTTAGTAGGTCAGGCAACCAGTAATACAACCAGTAAATACCCCACAAATGTTTGAATGGGTGTAAAGTAGTATAAGGAGTGTGGATATGATTACAACATATATCATGAGTATTTTGAAAAGTATATCTATATTGTAATGATTACTTACTACAATTTATTTATATGTATGTATGTATGTATAGGGCATTTTGCAAAACTCTTCGTGCAGGTATATTTTGCTAAAGTTAGTTTTCAACTTATATTAATGTTCACTTCACTCAACTGAACTAGTCGTCAATTCATTTTTATGAAGTAAATCACTCCTATTCTAAAATGTTTTCTTGATGCGCTTCTAATCGTGTCTGGTCGTTTTCTTTAAAGACATTTCAAGGATATCGTTCAATATGGTTGCCACAGAGATATTATGGAAAAACGATTCAAGAATACATCTATTAGGTACTGCATTTTTGTGCTGATATTGGTAAAGCACTTAAAGCATGAATTTCACAAGATGACTAGAGAAATGTCGACCAAGTTCAGTAAATAACAATATATTGTCTACAAAACACTCATACTGAATGCAAAGTAGGTAGAGTACCTACTCAATTAAATCACATCTCCCAACACTCAAAACAATGTTTAACTATTGATGAGAAGAAAAAATAAATTGATTTTCTGGAAGCACCAGTGTGTGAAGTAGTTAACAAACATATGAACTTAGAAAGAAGCAATAGTGCTATCTATGTTAGAATATAGAGTTACACCAGACTAGTAAAAGGAGTGAGCAAATGCAGAAATATAAAAAAACTCGGAAGGACATGAAGCAAACTAGCGGAAATATATTCAAAGGAAACTGTAACATTATTTTTGTTAATTTCCCAAAATCATTGAAAGAAAGAATAATGAATACACCACAAGGAACATACAGAAGAAACAGAAACACTTGAAATGAGAATTTTTTAATTTATACATATAAATCTTTTTTACAGGTGGATAATCACCTTCTGTTAGTATATTTTGATAAAAGCGAATGTGCCGAAGCAATTATTGAGGAAGTCATTAGTGTAGCTTCAAGTTGATTATCAGAGAAATAAAATTCAAGGTTCGAAGGTGAATATAGCAACTTTAAAAACTGATAGAAATAAATGTTATTGGGGTAGAAGACAGTTTGTTTAATCTTGATTAATACAGGGTGTTCCAGGAATGAGAGGCCAAAACTTGGGAATGAGTAGGTGGTGTTTAAATAATGTCAGTAGGTACTTTATATAATTTTTTTTCTACGGACCTCCTTTGTTGAGTTATAGGGCTTTAAATTAAGAAATTAAAAATACATTTTTATTCATAACTCCAAAACTATAATTTCGAACTTGATGAAAATTTGGTGGATTATCAAGTACATCAATTCATTTATTTTGTCCATACCAGTAAGTATACTAATGTTGCAGAAAGTCAGGATTGGACTTGGCTCACCGGATAAAAGGTCAGAACTTTTAAAGTGACAAGGCAACAAACTTTAAAATACTGTCAGTTTATTCTCCAACCATTTTCTGAAAAAAGGTACCCTCTGTCCAAATGGATAACATCAGTAGTTTCCGAGAAATATGGAATTTCGTAGGACACCGCAGAGCACATTCAGATTCTATCATTATTTAGGAAATGGGTTATAGCCAAGTATGCTGCCGTCAATTATTTGTCATATGCATTAACCATCCTGTAAAAAATGTTATTTTATCATGTAGGAAGCTGTCAATGTATGTATCATATGCCTCAACCATTCTTTGAGAAATGTTCAGCTGAACAAATTAACTCATAATTTTCATAAAAACGTATATTAACAGTAAGAATTATCCAGAGTAACATAATAAAGAAATACAAACAAGAATTTTAATCTAATAAATGTTCAAAATGTTCACCTCCTACCTCTACACATATATTGAGTCTACGAATAATGTTTCGTTGTACTTGAAACAACATTCCTGGATTGTTCCTTATAGCATTGCAATGGAAATTAATCCGATCCAACAATTCATTCCTTGTTTGTATGGGTGTTGCATATACCAAACTTTTCGGGTAGCCCCAGAGGAATAAATCCATTGGATTTAGACCCGGACTACGCGGGGGCCATGCAACTGGACCTCCCCTTCCAATCCATTTTTGGGGGTATGCAACTTTTAAGTGATCACGTACCACAATGCTAAAATGAGGTGGAGCACCATCGTGCATGTACCACATATTAATTCTGGTTTGTATAGGTACATCTTCCAATAGGTAATTTAAATGATTTTCCAAAAAGTCTAAATACAACTGTCCATCTAAACGACCATCAATTATAAATGGACCAACTAAGTTGTTTCCAATTATCCCAGCCCAAACATTTAACATAAACCTTTGTTGATGCCGTGTCTGAATTATGCCGTGTGGATTCTCATCGGCCCACAAATGTAAATCATGAGAATTGACAACGCCATTTCTAGTAAATCCCGCTTCATCAGTAAACAATACTGATGTAATAAAATCTCGATGATGTCTTTGTTTTTCTAAAAACCAGCGCGCATATTGAAGGCGCGCTGGAAAGTCTTCTGGATCCAAACCCTGTACTTTTTGAAGATGGTACGGACGTAAAAGATTTTCTTGAAGTATTCTATGCGCGGTGGTTTTTGAGACATTATGTTGGATCCCAAGTTTTCTAACACTTGATTTAGGGTTGTTTTTTTTTTTTTTTTTTTTTTTTTTTTTGGCACTGGAGTAAACCAACTGGCCAATATCTTCGTATGTACGTATTTGTACAGTCTTTCTAGTTCAATACACTCAATCTTTTTAACGTAACTCAATTATTCGCTTTTCCTTAACAATCTCTTCTATTTATATTTATTTTATTCAATTATTTCTTTTTTTTTTTTTCTCCTTATTTTAATATCATTATTTCCCTTTTTTTTTTTTTATATCTCTTTATATTATTATTATTATTTTTTTTTTTTTTTTTTTTTAATATACACATAATTTTTTTTTTTTTTTTTCTATTTTTTTTTTTTTTTTTTTTAATTTTTTTTTTTTTTTTTTTTTTTTTTTTTTTTCATATCATATCATATTTGGTAGAGGACCACCCAGGCGGGTTTAAACAAACAGGTGTTAATCCATGGATAGGTAAACAGTAGAGAGGGATACATAAATTACAATAATTGTTTCATTACAATTTTATACCAGCTTTTCTAATATAATCATATAGTAGTTGAAAACACTGACTTTTTGTTAATAAAATATTCAAATTTATTGGTTGCTCTATGTTATTAAGATATAACTGACGAAAGAAGTTATTTAGATGAATAAGATTAATTGGACATTCAAGGATAACATGTTCTAGATCACCATACTCCCCACAGGAACAATTTGGAGAATCAGTTTGCTTTATTCTATGAAGGTATTCTGGATATAATGCCTTATTGCACCTCATTCGACAAATTATTTTTACAAGGTATCTGTTGGATATATCTCTAAACCACGGTTTATTTGGGATTTTTGGTTGAATAGTTTTATAAAATAGTCCCTTTTCTGTATTGTCATATATGGTTTGCCATTTTTCCCTCAATTCATTTTTAAGTACGTTGTACAAATCAGTATATGGAAATTTACATCCTTCAAGGGTTGTTATCTACTTCATCTACGATATCCTGCTCTAAAACAATAGTACGGATATTTCTTATGGGACCCACACCATCTGCTTTCCGTATAAATGTACCTAACAATAAAATGTATTACCTTTTAAAATGCATAATTGCAATATTTCATAAAATCATACCTTTTTCTCATAAATTTCTGTCAACACGATCAAAAGTTTTTCTGTCTGGTAAAATTCGATTAGGAAAATGTTCAGAATAAAGTCTCCTTGCTTCGCGAGAATTTCCATATAACTTTCTATACATTAGATGCATATCTGCATATTCATTGAACATATATTCTGCCATTTCAAACAATACAGAAATAATTAAAATATTCTTATTTAACTCCGAGTATGGTAAATAAATTGACATCTTCCTACTTGATAAAACTACATTGTCTAAACTAAAGGATAGTTGCCTAATGCATATGACAAATAATTGACGGCAGCCTGCTTGGTTATAACCCATTTCCTAAATAATGATAGAATCTGAATGTGCTCTGCGGTGTCTTACGAAATTCTATGGGACACCCTGTATAATGGTTTTATAAATCGTCTTTGACAAATGAGTAACAAATAAAATTACAACCGGTTTCAACACTCCAAGCCAAATACTGAAATAATCAAAAATAACAAGTTTAAGCAAAACTTTGTAAAAAGGTATAAAGCAAGCGAAACAGGAAGTTATTATGAAAGGAATTACTACAATTAGCAGAAAGCTGCTCGATACAGAGATTAAGGAAAGCATTTCGATGTATAATGAGAATAATACAGCAAGCGACAATAAAACAAAAACATCTCAAGTCGTATCCCGAAGTTGATACGTCACTGAACTGATTTCTTGTTGACATAGACTCTTACCGATTACCTATAATTAAAGTCTATTATCTGTTCATAGCATCCACTATTTAACAGCAACGTTGAATTCGTTGTTTCTACAAGAAGGAGATCAACGCAACGTTGAAAGAATGGATAATTTAATTTTGTGAAAGGTGAAGATCAATAAAAAAATAATTGAAGTTATCAGTAGGTAATGATGAATTTATTAGTGACACAAACTGTTGACTTTACATAAATTTGAGAAAAAATTGCTAATATTAAATGACAGTCCTCACCTTGCCATTAATCAAATTATAGTACAAGAAAAAAGAGTAGAATGCAATAAGAATAATAGTATAAAATCTAAGTAAATGAGTCACTTCCCAACAACCGCAGAAATAATAAAATACACAGAGAGATGTATTCTTTTCAATTAGAATGACAGTTTTACTTTTTAAAGCAACATATATATTGCCCTTAAATACAACAATCTCACCCAACAACATCAAAAATACTTCCGTAGTTGAGCATTTTGAAAAATCTACTTCCTCATGAAAATCTCCGATAGTGGCAGTGGTGTATTTCCTATAACACCCCGTCGATTGATTTGGAAGAAATTTCATACTGATCAACCTTGTTGGACTTAGCCGCATACTCTCACGGATTATTAAGTAATTCCTTGGAGTTGGTATAGTTACAATAATTCATTGGGTATTACGTTTGATCTATATTTGAAAACGTTAGAGCAACACTATACCAGCCACAATGTACAAGTCATGAGCAGTTTCAACATCAGCTATGTTACAGAGGAATAAAACTACTACTATTGAAACATAGATGGTGGAACAATTCTACAATATCTTTATTGCTTTTATTGCCCCTGTCTTTTTCCTCCAGTCTTTAATTTCCATTTTTTCTAGGTCTCTCTCTATTTGGTCCATCCTATCTAGCTTTTTGTCTGTTCGCAACTGGTGCCCACTCTTTACATTACAGCCTTCTTTCATCCTTTTGGTATGTCCAAGTCATCTTATTCTGGATGGTTTTATTATTCTTTCTAGGTTCTCAGCTCCTAGTATTTCTTCTATTTCCAGATTCGTCGATCTTTCATACTTTCCCTCGTTTAATTTCTTTGGTCCATAGATTTTCCTAATCTTTCGAATATTTTCAATTTATCTTCATCTCCGCTTGTCATTGCCACCGTACACTAACTAACGACGTTAGTTAGTTAGTGTACGGTGTCATTGCCGCATAAGTGACTGTTGTTCTTATTGCTGTCTTGTATATTCTCATTTTTGTGGTTTTCTTGATTGTTTTGTTCTACATTAGGGGTTTGTATTTATAGTATGCTCGATATCCCGCCTGTATACGTTGTGGAATTTTATCTTTTTTGTCATTTCTAGTGTCTTTGCCGTCCCTAAATATACAAATAACTATTTCAATGTAATCATTTTAAAAACTTTGTAATTTTTGGTTGTTAAAAACACATAGTTTACTTGATTGTGACAAAATGAAATTTTTCTCAATTATACAACGGTGTGTTGTGCTGGAGAATTAATCTAATTAGTAAGAGTCATTAACTGTAATAAGAAAATAATAGAAAATTGCATTAGGGTCACTTGTTAACTGTTTAATTCGATTTAGATTAGATCTTTTATTTGTTTTTCACTGTGCGATGCAATTGAGTTTGATTTAATTGTGAAGATGAATCCCGCAGGGTGATGAGTCATAATCGTATCAAGAGAAAGGGTATGTGTTAAGCATACAGGGTTAGTTTAAAGTATGGAAACATCTGAATATCTCACAAACGGAAGATGAAAAAAAAATTTAACACGTGTTGAAATGTTACCATAGGAGCATATTTTCATGTTACAACAACACTTACAGGGTGGTCTTGTACTGACTGCAGCGATTGATTTATTAAATGGAACACCCTGTATAAAATATATCATTTTATGAATCCTTTCGACTTCTAGATTAACTTTGTTTTATGAGGTACCCTATTCCCAAATTCTATGGTTACGCAGATATCGGCTCTTTAATGATTGCATTTCATGTATTGATAAAACTAATAGTTAGAATAATACATGAAGATCTTATGCACGGCAATCAACAAATAAAAATATTTTCACAGGTGTTGCAGGGTTGCCACGGAAATATAAAATACGCGGAGAGGTAATGAAAAGCGTGGTCAGTAAGCCTCAAAATGTTTATTCTAGTATTACAACTTGAATCCTATTAATAATAATAGTAATAATAATCAACATTAAAAGAAATGAAGAAAAATAACTGAACAAATTCTGAAGTAAATGTTCAAAGTGCAAACCATTTACAACTTGATAGTCTTTTACATTATTGTTCAATTGAATCACGTAAATATGTTTGTGGTAGGTATCAGATTTATCTCTTGCAAAATACGATCTTGTAGAGTTTGTAAATCTACTGCTCTATTTTTGTAAACATTATTTTTAAGATATTCCCAGAAGAAAAAATCTAATGGGGTCAAGTCTGGTGACCGGGGCGGCCATTCTATCGTTCCTCGACGTCCGATCCATCTCTGTGGAAACACTGTATCTAGATAGGTACGTTCAGCCCGGTGTCTCTTCCTCATCCAACGCGGATTACGTCTAGACCAAATCCGGCAATTATGTCTATTTACTGTTGAGGCAAAACGTTGCCTCAGCAGAATCCAAAATCAACATAATCGTTCTTTTTTTCTTCAACTATTTCACAGAACTGCAATCTGCGGTCTGGGTCATCTTCTGTAAGTTCTTGACTGTACTGAATTTTATAAGGTTTAATTTTTTCTGACGTTTGAGCGATATTGTTGTCTAGTGCCAACTGGTTTGAAGATATTTGAGGAGTTTCCTCAACTTGGCTTAGCACATTTAGTTTTCTTTCATCATCTGTAGCAGTTTTCGGCCAGGCTTAGGATAGTTTCTAACATTTCCAGTCTCTCTATACCTCTTGACAGTTTTGAAAACGGTTGATCTGTTGCGTTGCGGTTTCAATTCATTAAATATGCAGCTTTGCAAATATTTATGTATGTTGTCAAACTTAATGTGGCTTTTTGTAGTAAAGTATTTCTTACCTTATCATATATGATACCACAAACTATCCTATCTCGTATCAAACTATTTTTGAGTGTTTCAAAGTTGCAGTTTTCTGCCATCTTTTTTAAATTTGTCACAAAGGACTCTATGGTCTCACCCTCCTGCTGCTTTCGAGTGTTAAACATGTGTCTATTAATAGTTTCATTCTCTTGGGGTTTAAAATGTTCTTCAAACTTTTTTAGGACTTTTTCCCAGTCATTTCTTTATGCAGCTGTGAGCTCTAACGTACCATAGGTCTCCTGTGCCACTGGGGCTATAGCATGCAGCAATATAGCTACTTTCCTCTCACCTGACGCCTCTGTATTCTCCTTATAACCTGACCTAGCATGTAGATTTCAAACTGGCTTTTCCACTTCTTGAAACTGACAGCCACATCTCCATCAACAGATAAGGAAGCAGGTGGTTTTAACTCCATATTAATAGCTTTTTACACGTGGGTCAACTAGGCAAATTATTGCACTTTTTCTTTTACCTCCTTTTTACACGTGTACGTGCACGTGTATTCTTTGCTTGCACTTTCGCCAAAACTTGAAAAACTGGGCCATGTCAGTTTGTTATTAATAAAACAAGGATTTATTTGTTTAACAAACACTCTTATTTTTAATACTCGGCATACACTAACAGGGCCGGTTGACATACTTCAACACTGTCAACCCCGTCTAAAATGAGGGGTGCGTTCATGACAAGAATAGTAAGTTCACTCGTTGTCGGAACTTTCATGTAGCGTTGATAAAGACTTGCCGAAAAACGGTCATTAAAACACACGTGTGTTGTATATACAGGGGTCGCGCGGGTTACTTCCCCTAATAACTTGTTGATTTATCGATGGAATGTTTGGTACGGGAGCTGATAAAAATGTAGGTTGCTAGAAAACTATTTCAAAATTGTTTTTGGTATGCACGGTACGTCCTAGTATTTAATTGGGAACATAAAAGTATAAGAAATAAACTAGAATGAATTATTAGAATAGCTTTTACCACACTATATATTTTATTTAATTGTAACCCAGTAAACACAGGACGTCCAATGGATATCCACTCAATGTCCGTAATTAGTCCCTATGGACATGGACCAGAAATGGATATCCAATGGATGTCCATTTTTGGGTTGTTCCATGGATATCCATTGATGTACATCCAGTGGATATCCATTGATGTATATCCAGTGGATATCCATCAATTGACATCCAGTGGATATCCGTTCATGAACATGCAGTAGATATATCCATTAATTGATATCTAATGAATGTGCATTTCTTGTCAAAATAATACCACAGATCAACCGGTTAATCTATGATAATCATATATATATAAACTACGAATATTGATAATACTCTGAAGCCAAAAATGGTGGTAAAGCGGAGTTCCTGCGCGTGCGCAAAAATATTCTACATGCTAAAAACCCCTTGCGCATGCGTCCTCGATCACCTTTCCCAATCTGACAGGGAAATTTTGGTTTCAATTTGCCCATTGTCTCTTATGGAGTATGATCAATATTGTAATTAATACATAATAAAATTATGCTGATAATACATGAGAATAAAAGCTGTTGATAGCACTGTATACCGTTTTCCACTCGTCGCACCAGTGCGAACTTTTTCCGACCTCTACATATATTTGTTTTTGTTTAACATAACTAATCAATAAGGGATAGATATACACTGAGTGCATACGTTTATCCCAGAAGAAACGGCGTTAAAATTAGTATATTGGCAATACTTCTACGGTTGATATTTGACAAGTCATTTAACCATTTATCTTAATGTTGTTTGTTTCAGATGTTCAAACCTGTTCATCTTGCCAACAACACAATTATGGTTAGAAGTTATATGATCCATACAATAAAATAAGCTGAAAATTTATATGTATTTTAGATGATGCTCTCAAAGCTATCCAGGAACAGCAGATACTAATGAGAAATATTCTTACCCAAGTGCTGGAAGAGTTACAACAATTAAGGATAATAAAATCTTCAGAAAAGGAGAAAAACGATGAGAGTACTTCAATATTCTCGAAGTTCCATTTCCTTCCAATAAACGATGAGGTACAGCTCAATGATGTAGAGGAATATTTAGCAGATGAGAGGAACTTCATTGCAACTGTGAGTTAATTACTCTCTTCTAAATTTTATAATGTGCTTCATTATAATATATATGTTTTTAGATTAATGAATTATCCAAGCTGGGAGGCAGCAACATATATGATTTTGTCAAAAGATGTTTGAATTCATTATTATCGAATACATTTGCCGCAGATTTCAGTTGGCTTGGGATGAAGAAAAAGAAAGTTTTTATGAGCCTAAAACTGGCAAAGGTTCTAATTGGTGAGTAATTTTTTTCAATTGTTCTGTATTTTTTTGAAACATAATATATTGATGATTTGATCTTCCAGGGGCATGTGACAAAACTGGTTTGGCTGAAAATACCAAAGCTTCAGAGGAATCAATAAAAAAATGGTTAAGAAGAGCAAAAGAAAGGAGTGAAAATGAGCTGAAGAAATGAGAAAATGGGAGAAAATGAGAACTAGATTTTCGAAAAATATTAATTTTTGTGCATTATATATTCATTGGAGGCCAATTTTTTGTTATATGAATAATTTTATCATTTGTTTTTGTTTCATTTAGATATTCTCAGTATATTGTGTTTTTTATTGAATTGATTTTTGTTTTATTAATTTTCAATTCCCTTTGACTGAAACCTCGAGAGAAAATATCTTTTTCTCAGACTATTTTCTCTAAATTACCAGTTTTTTTCAATTAGCCATAGGTTATTTAATGTCCATAAGACTTCCATCACTGTTCCAGGCTATGTACATCACTAGTCCAGGTAACGTCCATTAGATATCAATTGTGGCCAAATCCATGTCCAGAATTACTCCATATCCGATCGAAAATGTCCATCACTGGATCAGATAATACACATTGATGGTCCATATAACATCCATTTTGGTACAATTCACGTCCATTAGGTGTCCATACCTGATCGGAAAATGGATATCCACTGGATGTCCATGGGACATCCTTCGTCCATCAAAGGACCTCCAATGGATATCCGTATTGTACCTAATGGATATCCAATGGATATCTTATGGATGTCCTTGTGTTTACTGGGAAGTTGCCGCCCAAATATAAATTTAATTTTATTAGTTTAATTTTTTTCCTTCACTGTTAACCACACGGAAATTTTTCAGTAGTTTCAAATTCTTCCAATAGAACTGATGGGTACCCATGAATGCATTAAAATTATTGAAATTGCACGAATTTAATAAATCAAAAACATCAATTATGGTTTTAATGAATTTAGCAGTTACCTTGGCATCTACAGGTAAAACTTTAAAATCAACGTATGTATTAAGAGCAACTGCAAAGGAATGACTAAAAATCTGAGAAGCATATTTTACATTTATTTTCTGAAAATTATTTGGAAACATTGCTCGTCAGTTAATTTTGGACAGTCTAAATTACTTTTTTTTCCATAATTGTAAAATGTATCCAAATACATGGTAGTTCCTTCTCGTAACTAAAACCGGTAAGAAAAAAATTGTTCCTAGTAGATTTAAGTAAGTGAGGCACATCAAAAAAGTAAACAAGCTTGATATTATCTATGATAAAAAACATTGTCTGTGCTCAATTTAAGGCATCTTTTATCTAATTTTTAGAAGTTAGAACCCTGATCAGACACTACATCTAGCTAATTTAGCCCGATTTCACGTAACTATTTAACTGTTGCTTGATAACCCCGTGCCATAACAACCAATGCACTAGTTGCTGGTTCGGATTCGTTTTCTGGTGAAAGTAATTGATTTATCATAAAATAAATGAGTTTTCAATGACATCTCATCGAGACAAATAATGCAATATTTTTCTTTATAACTTATAATAGTCGAATAAGACGAAAAATAAATTCGTTAAAGCCTGTGTTTACTGCCCAACGACGGGTAAATGGTTAAGCGTGCTTTTGGAAGGTAACCGATACAAAATATAACATTTTTTGTATGCTTTAGGTCCTAAAAAGTAAACGCTTAAAGCAAACTTCTTAAAATCGTCTGTGTATCTACAACCTTTAGGTGATTTATTTAATAAACTATACTGCTTTTAATAACAAAATTACTAATATCCTTTGCTGAACAATATTATAAACTTTATCTAGTTTCATCCTTGTGATATCTGAAGAAAGATATTTATGCTCCATCTCTACTCCTACCACAGTCCACACAACACATTCGTGGCATTTTCTTTTTAATAAATATCCCATAATAATTAAATAATTTACTGCAAAGAGAGTCCAGCCTGTATACTACTAACTCAGCTCGTACCTTCAAACTACAAAAGTCATACGGCATCTGTCTATCGCTCGATTGGGAGCTTCAAGATCCCGAAAAAGAGTTGCATCGGAGACCGAGTGAAATAGACGCTAGGAGCTTAGTGTGAACCTACTATTCTTGTCTATGTACGGTGCCTCTACCTCTACATATCCTCAGTACAGGTCCGACGTAACAATATTAACGAAGTCCCCTTTATCCAGATAGCAGTATTGTCAGATGTTTAAATTCAATAGCATTTCAAATAGAAGAAAAAAAGTTGTAAAGGTTGGGTTGTCATGTAAACTTTTGTGGTTTAAGGGTGTGGAAAGGCCTCTGAATCGGTGGTGTTGCTGATCACTTGGAGGGTCATCTTAAGGGAATAAAACAACTACTTCTAGCTCTGGGATATGTTCTATTTATTACACTTCTTTACTATGATACATTACACTACTTAAGATTACTAACTAAATGTATAAGTACCTAGCCATATAGCATACTTATAATTAATGATTATTTATTACTGATGATTAAGTCATCTTACTGATTTCTTACTACTGAAATATATTGAATACTCTCTTAATAATATCTTATGTGAATATATATTTATACGACCAGTCAAGGTCACCAAAAGTAAATATAAATAACACTGTTTATGTTTATTTCGCGCTCTGAACTTGACTTCGTACCTGTCGACCTTCTTTCTCTTTATTTATATAATATTAAAACGTTCTAAAGATTTATTGAAATAAGCTCAATCGAATTTAATTATTTTAAATATTTATTGTTATATTATTCTATTAGGCCAAAAGGCATCACAAAGTTTGAATTATTTTTGAGTTCTAATTAAATCACGTTTGGATTCAAGCATCTGGCAACACTGCTGGTATATTATTTACTAGTTATCTAAGTGAATTTTAAGGTGCAATGTACACTGGAATGCTGAAAAAAAATTGGCAGTCACAATGAAAAATGAAACGAGTTTACCCACCCACTCACATTTGATCTAAATAAATACTTTTTGTTAAAAAACTTTTATTATCCTACATAAAATTGTTCTGAAACTAGTGGTTAACAAAAAAAGCAAAATTTATAAATAACAACAGCATCAAAACTCAACTACGTATATCAGAAATACGTATACGCACCATAACCTTAGTTATAAATCCTTTTATTGGGCAGTTAGTTTGAAGCATGTATTATCAGTATTTTTCTCATTGAATCGGGGAATAGTTTCTAGAAACATTAGTGTTTGGTAAAACGATTAAGTTCGTTGTCCAGTGTTTTGATCCTTTTTTTTGAAAATCCCTGACTTATAGAAAGTTATTTGTGAAGAGTAGCAGGACAGTAGCAAAGGTAAATAATTTTTATTTCATACCATTTTTAAATACGTTCAAGTATCATCATATAATTTACAATGTATTTTCAAAAGCATTATCGCGTACGATTTCAGTTTAATTAACAACTTCCTCTACCGGAATGGTATTTTTTTAAACAACAAATATATAGGATAAATATTAAAAAATATCATAAATTCAATTAATAAAATGCATCGTTCGATGTAACTTATTGAATACATTTCAAAAAAATCCGATTTATTTTTTATTACTACTTCGATAGCATTCCGTCAGTAACAATTTATTAAGAGAAAAATTGATCTTAACAATGTAATGTTGGTTGCATGTTACACGTACCAAAAATGTACACCATGATCTATTATTGCATGTTATTGGTGAATATTTATCCAAATGAAGTGAAAGAGGAAGCAAATATAATAAAATAAGAAATAACTGTATTTAAGCAACGAATAAATTCATTTTGATTCATAGGGAGAGGCTTGCGAAATAACAATTGTTTATTCGATACTATAGCTCCTTCCTTAATTACTTCATTATTAGCCATTGAAATTTCAGTAATTGAGGTAATAAACCAAAAACGAAAAGGTGTTGATTTACATCCAAAATGTCAAAAATAGAATATATGACAGTTACTCAGTTGGTGAGGATCTTTTCTCAACAATTTGTGTTTAGCAACTGATAGGAATTATCTTTCTGAAGATATTGACGCTAAATTTTTGGACTTTCTTAATAAAATTATCAGGTGTCAATATATCATTTCCTTTTCGCTCTCGTAAAACTAAACATCACAAACCATGGGCTGAAAAATGAGACAATCAAAGATTCTTCTGGGTGACTAAAACCTGTTGAGATCAAATGAATGCATAAGTCAAAGTAAAACTGCACTAAGAGTTTTAAAAGGGATCCTAACGGGACATTGTCGCGTGAATGGGTCAAAATAGTGGAAGAAGAAACCTCCATCCACATACTTGCGAATTACACAGCAATTCGGAATACTAGGACGTAACACCTAGGAGATTACTTGATAGAAGAGAGACATTTAACTAAGTTAAAGCCTGCAGATATCCTAAAATTCCTCCGGGAATTATTGACTCTAAATTTTTGGACCTTCTTAATAAAATTATCAGGTGTCAATACATCATTTCCTTTTCGCTCTCGTAAAACTAAACATCACAAACCATGGTCTACTAAAGAAACACGTACTTCATCTAATAATATGAGATCACTTATGTACATTAAAAAATTCAAAGATAATCGTCAATAACTATAAAATATTGTACCGGAAAACTATCAAATCTATTAAACAAAACTATTATAACAATCGCATCTCTAGAGCTAAAAATTCTTCCAGAGAAACTTGGTCAGTTATCAACGATTTAAGGAACAAAACTCGTTCATCAAATTTTATTGACTTCGACCCGCACGAACAATTATTTCGTAAACGTTAGTAGGAATATTAGCTCTAAAATATTTCAAAGTCGTGTTGCTCTTTCTTTTCTCGAATCACTGATAGTTTTTTCCTTAGACCTGCAGATATATTGGAACTAATGCAAACCATACTTAGCATTCAAAACAAAACTTCCTGTGGCATTGATGGGTTATCAGCTGTTATTTTTAAATTGCGAAAAAAAATAATACTAGTAACTATCGTCCTATTGCCTTACTACCAATCTTATCGAAGATAATCGAAAGACTAGTGAAAAACCGTCTATTGCCCTTTCTTTTTAAACATAAAATCTTGAAATTTCAAAAATTTGGTTTCCTACCTAATAATTGTACTAATGACGCAATGTTCTCTGTCCTTAATGAAGCATATACCTCACTTATAATAAACTCTTTATTACTTCCGTTTTTTGTGATTTCGAAGGCCTTCCTTCGATTGAGTTGATCATCAAATTTTGATAAATAAACTGGGATATTATGGCATCCTTTAAAGTGGTTTGAATTCTACAATCTACCCTAGACCTTTTTGAGTTACATTGGCATAATTCAATATTAAATTTGTATATTATATTATGTTTTGTATTATTAGTATAGTATAGTCATTATTTATTTATTTTTTTATATTTTGTAGTGAATTTTATATTTTATTTGTTTTTAAATTATGTCGCTTTGTCAAACTAGTGGCCTATATAGAAGACAGAAAGCTTCTGGAATGGAAGTAGATAACATGGGAAATGGTACAAAGATTCAGTTCAAGTGCCTGGGCTGTTGAGCACAACCCAAACGAATGAATGAATGAATGTCGCTTTGTCCATAAAATTGTAAATTATTTTATGACAATGAAGCTTATCTCTCTCTCTCTCAATATTAATTGCTTTTGAGATTCTTGCAATGTCTTATCTCGCTGAGAAATAAAGAATTGAAATTGTACTAATGATCGTAACCAAGAAAACCCTCATTAAATTATGGAAAAACACACTCACTATTTACAGACGTTGTAAACATTCCTAATGCACAACTACAACAAATGTTTTAAAATGATTAAAAATATATATTACAAATATAGTTTCGTTTGTAATTTCAATGTCTAATCATACAGTAATTAAGAAAACTGCCATACATTCAAATAGACAATTAAATTTCCTATCGCACCACTTCATATTTAAATAAATTGAGGGGGTAATTACCACTATGTGGGAGTTACGTCATGCTTAAAATATTTATAGATATTGAAGAATATATTACCTCTATTCTAACGCTTTACAACAAAGTTTTGAAAAATAATTTTCAAAAACAGTGACCGTTCAACTAAGAAGAAACAACTACTTCCTGACCTATGTGCCCCGACAGACATTGAATTACACTTCTAAGTCAAACGGGGTCGGTATGATTTACAAGATTTAACCAACCATCCTGGTTTGCAATTAGAAGGGACAACATAACTTGCAGACCAGTATTTACGTCTCATCAGTACAAGGTATATGTTCTCCGTCCGAGAACTATAAGAGCCTAATCCCGGACTGAATTTGACATTAAAATCACAATCGATACATATCCTCCAGTAACGGAAATAGCGACATCTTCCCCTCCAACCGCAAACCAAAATTCGAAAATTTTGACAACAAGCCCATAGGCTTGAAACAATAAAGTATTATTACAGTTTCCTGTAAAATTGTAATAGCCCGGGAAGTAATTGTTACTTCTTAGTTGAACGGTCACTGTTTCTGAAAAATATTTTTCAAAACATTGTTGTAAAGCGTTAGAATAATATATTCTTCGATATCTATTGGTAACGCGCTTCACTAAGTTCGACAATTTTACAGGAAACTGTAATAATACTTTAAAATATTTACGTTAAATAGTGCTTCATTATAAACAAAAATTAACCTGGTTTGGCATTTTTCTCAAAAATTAATTACTTATGCCACTCATTGTACAATGGAACAAGATAAAATAGCAAATCCGCAAGAAACAGCGATTACTTAATCGTTAATTTTGTGTAAAAACCATTTTAAAAGCAATTTCCTTGTTATTACTGATACTGCTGGCGCCTTAAAATATTTAAAATGACTATATACGACAAAAACTAGCCGCCAACGATCACTAAAGAAGAATTGCAAAATGAAAAGTGTTTGAGTTATTGGCAAAATAATTAGTGGATCTGTTTTCAAACCAACAACCATCAATCAACCATGTCTTTTTTATAACTGCTACTAAAATGTTTATACGGTAATCTCCTTGTCTTCAGTACCGAGCGAAAAAATATTTCTTTGCCTCTATTGTTGAAAAAACATTCGTATGAACAGCAGTTTTTTTGTGATATTTTTATGTGCTGGCCTTCGAGAAGCTATTTTATGCTGGGTTATTCGAAGATTATTATTTCTAACAAAAATTATAAAGATTTTTTCACCATACTAATCGAGAACATGCGAGTCCTAAACGACCTAATCCTGGAAACAACTGTGAGGATTATAAACGCTTCTGTTGTTTCTACCATAATTCATAAGTATCAGTCGTAGCCAAAGAATAGCATCTACTCGCATATAATGATTGTGTTTGTTGAATAATACACCATTAGATCACAAATATAGTATCAATTGGTCTAATCGACATATTTTCATCCTAATTTTTATTTTTAATGAACCACATATATTTTCAAAAGATCTGTAAATTATGATAAGACATACCTGGATTTTCTGTGACCAAATTATAAACAGTCCTGGCAACTGTTTCATTTGAGAGAATATCCCATAAACCATCACAAGCGATGACTAAGAAATCATCATTATCTAAAGTAATTTCCTGGATATCTGGAACGGCAATGACGAAAGGTTTGTACTCTGGATCACCTGGAAGAACAGTGTGTAAGTAGCAATTTAAAGAAATCAACCAAAAGCATGTTACATAATACCTTTGCCATTTTCGAAATTATTATACTGGTAGGAGGAGATATTTTTCAATATTTAATAGCCTTTTTATTACTTATAAATCTCAAATATACTACTAATGGGAAACTCTAACTCCAGAGTAAGAAGAAACGTCTATTCACATACTTGCGGATTGCATGGCATTACAGAATCCTAGTGCACAACACCTAGAAGTCTACTGGATCGAAAAGGGATACTTACCTAAACTGGAGCTTGAGGATACCCTAAAATTCCTTCGGGAAATAGGTCTAAAGAAACTACCACTCTCCAAGACTTTCCTCAGGAACTAAATAGAAAAAAAAACCACCTCCTCGCTTTTTAGAAATGGGAAAACCTGGGACATGCCACAAGATGGTATGATGAAAAAGTATAACTTTTCAAAGAAATTCGTTACGGAATTAAGCAACAAGAAAGAATGGGATCCAAATACCATTACCAGACTTGGAAAGAATGCCATCCAATGGTACACAGACGGCTCAAAAGCAATAGAAGGAACTGGGATAGGAGTGTACGGGCCAGGAACTAAACACTCTGGAAACTCACTCTGAAAACTACCCCAATACCCCAAGTATCTTTCAAGCTGAAATTCACGCCATAAGAAATAAAGGATACAGAAGGCAAAGGATTATCATAATGTCAGATAGTCAAGCAGCCATTAAAGCACTGAGCTTGTGTTATCAGTTCCAAAATGGTGTGGGAATGCATAGGCAAACTAAATTAACTAGGCAGGAACAATATAGTCACCTTACTATGGATTCCAGGACACACTGGAATAGAAGGAAATGAAATAGCAGATGAACTAGCAAAGAGGGGGAGTGAAACACCCTTTTGGGAGCCGGAACCCTTATGCGGTATATTGGAAGAAATAGGCAAAGCCGAAAAAAAGAGAAGATGTTACCATTGGAAAGATCTAGGAGGACTTAGACAATCAAAGATACTTCTGGGTGACTACAACCTGTTGATATCAAATGAATGCCAGAGTCAGAGTAAAACTGCACTAAGAGTTTTAACAGGGATCCTAACGGAACATTGTCGCCTGAATTTGCACCTCAAGAAGCTCCAAATAGTGGAGGAAGAAGAATGTAGATTCTGTGGTATGGAAGAAGAAACCTCCATCCACATACTTGCGAATTGCACATCAATTCAGAATCCTAGAGCACAACACCTAGGAGACTACTGGATAGAAGAGGGACATTTAGCTAAGTTAAAGTATGCAGATATCCTAAAATTCCTACGGCATATAGGTATAAAGGAACTACTAGTCTCCGAGCCTTTCCTTAGGAACTAAGAAGAAGAAAGAGGGCACTAGGTCTCTGTGAATGTCACCACAGTATGCATACATACATACTTCCATGTCCAATACAAAAAATATTTTTACAGCCAGTAAAAACACAACTTTATTAATAACTTATAATTATATACAACATTGATATCTTCTGTATGTTAACAGTTAACTAAGGCTAGTCCTCTCAAATTTTGTGGGTTGTCTTGTGCTCCCCCTTTATGTAAAATAGTTAGTAAAATATTGCACCAAGAAGCTGGAGCTGAAGCGCATTCAAATATATGATTAAATAATGATATTAAATATAAAATCCAATTGTTTGGTAGGTTCTTGTAAAATTCATAAGGAATTCCATCAGATCCAGGTGCTTTGTCTTTTTTACACTTGTTCAATACTGCATACAGTTCTTTGGTTATGAAAGGAGTATCGAGGAAGAGGCGTCTAACATCAAAAAAATTGTAGATTGAATTTTGTCTGGAGGGGTATAAGTTTACATAAAATTGTTCCCATATTTGTACTGGCAATGTTTTCTGGCTAGGATTATTACGAAACTTTTTCACCGATGCCCAAAAATTCCTTTGAGTTCCTCAAATTATGTTTCTAGGTATTATTTCGTTTTCATATGGTTTTTTCTTGTATTTAATGAGTTTTTATACTCTATTTTCAGATCAACATAGGAGTTTTTGAGGTTATCGGGAAAACTTTGTTCTTTGCATACTTCTAATACTTCCTTCAAACGTTTTTTAGTATGAGTACATTCAGCATCAAACCATGGTTTTTTGTTTTGCTTCATGGAAAGAGAGTGAGAAGTTTTATTAGTGCGTCACAATGGCCTCAGTGCCGGAACCTTGGCTTGAGTTTTTCTTGGCCAAGGTTCGCCTGATTAAATTAGTAGTAGTGTAGTAGTAGTAACTCTAATTCAGTGGCTATTTCACTTATAGCCGAAAGAATATTCATAAACGATTCATCAGGGTTACGGATATAGTAAGCCCTGTGTGATTTACACATTTTTTGTTTGTAGCTTACTGTGAGAGTATCATTCCAAATGAAACGTTGACTTTTAACTTCAACTATAGAGGCCGATTTCCCAGTGAGCATCGTTGGTATATGAAAATTAATAGGGAAATGATCAGACATAAAATCATCGTTATTAACAGAAAAATCATTACCTCTGAAAGAAAGATGTTATTTACCCATATCAAGTCTACCACACTCTTGCCCAACTTGCTAACATAGGTAAATTTACCTGGTCTATCTGACAGAGATCTGCCATTCAGAACTGAAAATGCATTGTTATACATAAAATCAATTAACTGTCTACCTCTACTATTAAGCGTATTATCAAGACTTAGATTACTCTGAAACAAATTTGTATTTTCAATCACTTCCGGCGGTATGGTACTAGTGTCTGATATTCTACAATTGAAATCTCCACCTACAATAATCAAAGTATCCATATGTGTCTCAGAAAGATCAGATAATAATGCCTGTAACTCATCAAGTGCATGTCTTAATTCTAACGAAGGTTTAATATAAACATTACATATAATAAATTTGAACTGACAAGTAGAAACCAAACAGCAAAGAATAAAGTTCTACTTCTAAATAAAACACTAACAGAGAAATTATTTCTATAAAACATAGCTAAGCCGGTGGGGGCCTTCCTAGCGACTTCTCTCTAATTGCTGGTACAGTAATGCAGTTGAAATTTGCTGAAAATTCAGATATGTCAGAGATGTCGCTAGTAAGCCACGTTTCTCTCAGACAAAGGATATCGTATTGGCATTCTAATTCAACTAAGTTATTTATATCATCATAGCCATGACAGTTCCAGAAGGTAATTTTCAGTTTTTTGCAGCTACTATCTTATTTATTTTACTTGTGCTCTTATTGGGTGATTGATCTTCTTCACGCGGTCTTTTCGAATTGGTTGAACCAGGGATGATAGTGGGTTTACCAAAGATACACTTCAACTTTACATTCTCACCATCTGCCTTTCGTTGATTAATTTCTTGATAAAACTTGGATAAATCATCTCTTTGTTTGGGAGTGTAGTCATTTCAAATCAAATCAAATCAAATTTGAACCTACATTCATTTGGGTTAAAAACAACTACCAGTTGCTATTGCGCCGGCACCGTAATTGTAAAACCAAAACCAAAAAGGCCTTATACTGATTGAAAAGAGAATTTCAATGAGGACATTATGTATGTTACAAATAGCGAAAATTGATGCCACCCCTCCCAACGCACACACAATGAGGACATTCGGAACGAGCAAACGAGAAAAAACGCCCTAAAATGCCAGAAACCCAAAGACAGAAAACAATGTGGGTTATTTAAATTCTTGAAATACATATTAAAAGTAAATGTTGTTACGTTAAATAACGTTACATTATAATCAAACTTATTTTATTCGTATTAACTAAATTAATCTGCTGATTTGGCTAATTGAAATTTTAAAGCATAACTAAAGATTCTTCAAAATTCAATACCTATTGCTCTGGATACTGCTAATTGACCATTGACCCTCCATGTCCCCCACAACATGACACATCCACCACGTTTTTCAATTCGCTCCCGTTCATCCTGAAAAAAAAACAATTTGTTTTAGTTAATTAATTTATTTATTTGAATATCGTTTTCATGAAAGTATTAACAATAAAATTATTTTTCTGACACTCCTAAAGTGGACAAACATTTGAAATCATTAGAATATTTTACGTAAGTTTGCTCCAGTACTTTTTCCTCTATCTTGTAAAATAACTGGTAGGGGTGAGTGGGAAAGCAGACTCAATAAAAATGTTTCAACTTTTGTTCCGCTTAATGGATTTTGACAAACTTTATATCATTTGAAAGGGAATTCAATGCCTAATAAAATATTATATCATAGTTTCATTCCAGTGGTTTAAACGGTCGCTAGGTGGCGGGTGGGAATCTTCAAATGCGTGCTATATTTTTCAATCATTTACTTGAAAGAGGATGGTATTTTTAAAAAATTGTAAAACCCGCATCTCAATATCTAGTTTCCAAGCGAAGATACGAGAAAAAATAGGCATACCAGGGGATCGAGTTTTATACTTAAGTAAATTGAAAATTTTACATAATGTAGTAGGCGTCTAGATGTCATAAATTGTCGACAACTTAATATAAAATTAATGTAAAGTGATTTTTTTAACCTGTAGCCGTTAGTAATTTAAAAATACGTAAGGCCTTATACAAATAGCGAAGCTTATGATAATTTATTGCACCCCTAGAACAACAATGACGCAAGTGCAAAAAAGCAATTCCTCAGAAATCACGATTAAAATTTTTTTATTCCTAATTATGGATTAACAGAGCAACTGTAATTTTTCAAAAAAACAAGAAAGCTATGATGTAGTAACGGAACACGTGTACCGGTCCGGATTCAAAGCACAATTGAAGGTTACGTCGAGGTTGCTCCGAAAGAGGGTACCCTATTTATGAAAATGGAACAACGACGCACCTTCCCTCTAGCACACCAGTGCTTACTACAAGCAGGTCGTTGTACCATTGGAAATAATGATTATTTTTGACACGTTTGCCATATTTAACTGAATTTTCGAAATTTTTACACTTGCGTCATTGTTCTTCTAGAGGTGCGAATTATGTTGAAAGTGTATTTTGAATGTTTTGAGAATGCTCCTATTGCAGCAAGAGAATATGCATTAGGATATCCCCTGCGACAACATTATTGCAGAAGAGCATTTAAAAAATTGTCTAAACGTTTAAAAAAAACGAAACCTAAAAGAAATTTTACATTACAGAAATCGATGAAATAAATGTTTTAGGATACATTGCTGCAGATCCACAAGTTAGTGTAAGAAACCTAGCTTGCGAGTGAGTTATTTCTAAGTATTGTGTTCACTCTATTTTAAAAAGAAATCCTTTTCATCCGTATCGTGAAAACATGGAAAGCATTTCTAGCAGTATCTTTACTAGGTCAATGTAGTTTATTCTTGCTGTTTTTGTTACGCAATTAATTGTTGGTTATTGTTACAAGGATGCTGAGTTTGTCAAAATCCTATTTTTATGTAAACCTATTTTTTCTAGTATCTTCGCTTAGAAAATAGATATTGAGATGCGGTTTTTACCATTTTTTTTAAATTCCATCCTGTTTCAAGTAAATATTGCATCGCATTTGAAGATTCCCGAAAAAAGTTGAAAACAAAATAATTATTCAATCACCGCCACCTAGCGACCGTTAAAACCACTGGAATGAAACGATGATATAATATTATATTAGGCATTGAATTCTCTTCCAAATGATACTAAGTTTGTCAAAATCCATAAAGCAGAACAAAAGTTATAACAGTTTTAATGAGTCAGCTTTACCACTCACCCCTACCAATTATTTTACAAGATAAAGGAAAAAGTACAGGAGCAAACTTACGTAAAATGATCTAAGGATTACGAATAATTAAATTCTGGGGTACTATATAGGTATATTTATTATAGAAAAATGATGTTTTTGTGTTATTATTGTGAACTACGCCCTCTAGCGATGGAGTAGAAAACTTGAAAATAATTTCCAGCAGTTTCTCGTATGCCAGTTTGTAATACAGATTTTTTTCTAAGCTGTACGATAAATAGTTTCTGAGATACAGCGGATTACCCCTCTTAATCAGACACCCGGTACGTTTACATTTTTTTAAATAAAATCAAAATGGTTCACCGAGAATGTGACATTCAGCCTGAACAGCAAGTACTAAGGCTAGAACTATAAGTATTTTGTCTTGGGCAGACTTTGCTACTACTTCTCATCACCAATCTATGAACAGCTTGTTAGTTAAAATACAACAGTGAATATTCTAATGTTGATTTATATTTATGCGCTTTTAAAATAAATAAAAATCAGGAAATTTTTTTCAAATCCAACAAGATATGTCTATTCCTCTTGTTATAACATTCAGGTATAAGATTAGAAGTCCGTGTCGTTATTGACTGTGCTTTTCTGTCTCTTGTTACTATTTTCATATTGTCTATCTATCTTAATTTGACGTATCTTCTATTATCCATTCCCTATAAAGTTTGCGTGCCATGTGCAGATTCTGTCAATTAAAGGAAGAAACTGCACAATACATTATATCCCAGTGGGATAGCCTTGTAAAAAGGACCAGAATAGATCACAAGGGAATAGGCCAGTAGTTACCTTATAACATCTAACCTATAAAGTTTAATGTTTCCATGCTGTTTTGCCTTTTTCATTTATGATATTTGTTTAGTGGGTTATTTCTTGATTCCTCCTGTCCAACGTTGTTTCCTGCAATCCTAATTCAAATGGGTTACTTAATTTTTTCGGCGTAATTAAAATTTAGTTCTACCACTCAGTTGTTCAATTCTAAT
This sequence comes from Lochmaea crataegi, assembly GCA_947563755.1. NCBI lineage: Eukaryota > Metazoa > Arthropoda > Insecta > Coleoptera > Chrysomelidae > Lochmaea > Lochmaea crataegi. The sequence goes on from OX387425.1 coordinate 26,924,343, forward strand.
TCGAAATTTCTACTCTAACCTATCACTTATCTCATTGTCGATATGCTAAATACTGGTATAGTGAATTTTTAGGTTATATTTCATAGAAACTTTCCATAAAGTACATATTAAAACAATGAATGTGATGTGAGGCAACCCACATGATATAGCTGCAACTTACCTCTCTACATGGTTTATGTGGGTCAACAACTTGGAATGCCCTTGTTTTGTTAACCAACAAAGCTTGGGAATCTCCTGCCCAAGCAACATACAACATTTTTTCTTTAGGACGTAACAATGCAACAACAGCAGTAGCACCACTACTAAAATTCTAGAAACAAAAAATATATAATTAATTAGAAAGCGAATAATTCAATTCATAATATAAAGCGACATATAGTAATTATGCACCAAGGTAGAAAAGTGAGATATTATTGTCGAGGTCCATTAAAGACCGAGAAGCGAAGCTTCGAGGTCTTTAATGGATCCGAGGCATTAATACACATTTCTACCGTGGCTCATATAGAATTTTTTTCACTACTTCACTACTGGCATTTTATTTTTTAAATATTAGTTTGTCGACTCCCGTTTCACATGACATGACAGCTGTGCACAATGGATTCTATTCTATTAAATGGATTGAGATTTAGTTATAATCAAGAAGACCCTGTATTTTTCTAGCTTGGTTAATAATGAACAACTTTACTACCTCAACAAAAGTCAATAAAGTTAGGTTTAGAGGCTAGTAGTGAAAAAACATAATTATAATGGGGAAGACCACTAAGAGATTAAATCCTTTCAAATATATTTCAATGATAATGATGTTGGTTAAGTGTGCAGGCAATATCATATGTCAAAATCGTATTGCGTTTTGAAATTAATATATTAATTCGAAACCGAAAAATGTCCGAAAGAAATGGGCGGTGCTATGACGTACTAGTCCCTAGCATTATGTCTCTGTCTGCTTCTATTATCTATCCTCTGGACACCGTAGTGCAGTGTTGTCAAAGTTACTTATCATTGGCTTTTGTATATCTATACTGTTTTTCCCTAGAACGTATCAAGTAATGATAAAAATGTCATTTCACAAGTAATTTGTTGGAATGGTTAATTTTTTTTGTATTCTTCTTTTATCTCGAGAACAAATTTGACCATTTTAGCGCGGTAGCACTGTTGTAAATAGAATATGACATTTGTTCACAGAAATACTCTCAGCGTGATTGACGTTTTGTTCTGTGATCTGTGACCTTAGTAGTCTTTGGCTGAGCATCTTGTTTGTTGACGTTTTTGTGATGTATTTTCAATATTTTTCAAAAACATTAAAACAAATTTGATTGACTTTTGTTTTGTCATACACGGAATCACAGTTATACGGATTTACGATGATAGAACTTATATGATTGGTCGGCTCAACTTCGATAGGCGAGTAGAGGCTAGTACGTCACACTGCACTACACCAATGAGAGCAGCCTTTACAAATGGCTTGTAAAATTGTATTTTTGAAACGAAAATGAAGTAATTTATTGCATTATTCATATTAAAAAAATATATAATTACTACATGTAGTAGTTTGTAGGCAAGGAGATCACGATTATACTGTTTTTGAAAATTAGTGGTCTTTCCTATTATGCATAATAACAAATTTTTTTTATAATTTATAAATAACTATAAAATTCTGTTTATCACTACTCTGTGACTCATGCTTGATGGTAGATATTCTTGAATGTCTAATGGCTAATAGCTCTTCAAATATTTTTCTTTGTGATTCAGACACACGAAAACAGTTGCATATTGAGCATGTTATGAGATGAATCGTAAATATAAGAGTAAAGGTGGATTCATGCAAGCAAAAATTAAAGCTTAGTTTAATTTAAAATAATGTAATGTAGATGTTCATGCAAGAAACTAAGAAATTAAGATTTAAATTAAAACTGAGAAAGATGGCCAGCTTTCAACTAGGAAATTAATTTCTTCCATGAACTCGAAACACAAGATCTGACCATAGATCACCTACTGGTGATTTGTGTTAAGTTATTGTTTATATGAACAAACATTTTTATAGTTTACAACAATATGTTTCATAAACAAGTTGGATTACGTTTAATATTTGTCTTCAGTTATCTGACAGCTCGATTACTATTGGAAGTTTTGACAAATGATTGAAAAGAGAGCATGTCCTGTTTGTTTATTAATTTCTTAATTTATGTTGCATAAGCATCTGAATATTCTCAGTTTAAATTTAATCTTAATATTAAATTAGTTTTAGTTTAGTTGATGTTGTATGAATTCACCTTAAAAATTGTTTATATATGTCTGCAATATGACTTTAAACGGATTTTTACCACATAATACGAATTTGTGAAATTTTATTAATACATGGGTTTGAGTGATGTCTCTACATTTGATTAGTATATGATCTTAAGCCATACACTGAAATTTGGAAAGACTTCTGATTAAGAAGAAGAAGATATGACCTTAACAGAGTTAAATTTAATTTACATTAGTGCACCCAGTAGAACTTAGAATTACTCATATTCATCTTATTTTGTTATGTGCTTTTACAGAATGTCTATTAGCAGGTAGCATAGTCCAAAGTTTCTTCTTCCTACCAATTGAAGGGTTTGTTATTTTCCAATACAAACATTTTTCCAAAACTTACTTTTTCTTTCTTTTGCTTTCTTTGTTGATATTGTAATTTTAATTTATAAATAGCTACACCTTCCAGTTTTTAAAATACATTTTTATTGTTTGTATTTTAAGTACATACCTAATATTACATTATGTGTTTCTATACAGGGTTGGGATAAAGTATGGAACCAAGTAAATATCTTTTAAACGAAAAGAACGATATTTATGAAAATTTGCAGGTAAGTGCAATGGAACAAAATGCATCTGATGTACATCAACTTCTTTAATTTAAATGGATATTCTTACAGATTTTGAAAGAGCTTGTTATTTTGAATTCATACATACTGAGTTTAGTGTAAAATGTTTTGTAAAAACGAGGAATATAGCACTTTAATCAACCTCCTTTGAGTTTTTTGCATTAGAGCAAGAAACTATTTAGATAATCTAATTGATGTTGTTTGTATGCATAGTAATAAATAAACGAGTACTGTTTAGTACGTCTTTTGTTCTCCAAGTGTCAAATTCTAATTGACGGAAATAAATTTTACAATTTAGAATGATGGTTCAATTAAGTGAAAAAGAGCGTATTGAAATTTTAATGATGATCGGTTATGGTGATCGTGTTAGAACTCATGAAGAAGTATGTCATATTTTTAATAATTTGCATCCGGAGAGAAATCCTATATCACGCTCAACAGTAACTAAAACATTACAACGTTTCAATACAACTGGGATGGTAAAAAATTTGCTAAAACCTGGAAGACCGCGGACTGCAACGAACGAAACTGTTAAACAAAATATTGCAATCGATTTAGAAGAATCACCTCAAACTTCCACCACAAATTTGGCACTAAACCATGGTATCAGTCGACCTTCTGTAGGAAATATATTAAAAAGTGAAAAGTATCATCCATATAAGGTGCAGTTGGTTCAAGAATTGTCAGACGATGATTTTGACCGACGGCTAGAATTTTGCGAACGGCTAATGGACATCTGTAATGTCGACGATAATTTTGCTTCTAACATAGTTTTTCCCGATGAGGCAACTTTTTGTTTAAATGGAACAGTTAATCGCCATAACTCAAGGTATTGGTCAAATGAGAATCCTCATTGGATTCATGAAGCACATACCCAGCATCCACAGAAGTTAAATGTTTGGATGGTAATTGTCGAAAATAGGCTTATAGGCCCATTTTTTATCGACGGAAACTTGAATGGTGACAAGTATTTGGATCTACTAAATAACGAAATTATTCCTGCATTTCAACAGAATGGGCAATTACCACAAAATGTTTGGTTTCAACAATATGGAGCACCTCCCCACTATGATAGACGGGTTAGGGATTTTCTGGATGCGAATTTTCCAAATCGATGGATTGGACGTAGAGGATTCATAGAGTGGCCTGCTCCGGTGTTCTCCGGATCTTAGCCAGTTAGATTTTTTTCTTTGGGGTTATCTAAAATCACGTGTTTACGTTAGACGACCAACAAACTTACAGGAATTGAGACAAAGAATTATTGATAAATGTGAACTAATACGTGGAGAAGTCTTGGAAAGAGTGACTCAAGAATTTGTTAATAGGATGGCATATTGTCAGCAAGTAAACGGCGAGCATTTTGAACATTTGAAGTAGTTTTGTTTCTCATTATTCTAAAATAATTAAATGTACACCTATTGTACAACTAACAGTGAGTTATTTCTCGTTTTTACAAATTTTTTACACTAAACTCAGTATGTATGAATTCAAAATAACAAGCTCTTTCAAAATCTGTAAAAATATATAGGGTGTCCCATTTAAATTAAAGAAGTTGATGGCATTTCCGGTTAAACCGGAAGTATATTATTAACAAAAAAATGTACATCAGATGCATTTTGTTCCATTGCTCTTACCTGCAAATTTTCATAAGTATCGTTCTTTTCGTTTAAAAGATATTTACTTGGTTCCATACTTTATCCCAACCCTGTATGTTAAATGTTATACATTTTGTACCTTTGACTTGCTACAAAGATTTTAAAACACGTAATGTAATCAAATAAATAAATCTATCTATCTATCAATTATTATTATGCATGAAGCAAAATATTCATATGATTCAATTTGCTCGATTATCAAATTATTGAATGAAGTTTGGTTTTTACTGCAATATTTTTTATTCATAACTATCCCCCATTGAAAAAATAATCACGTCTGCATATGACATCATATACTTGCACCCACATCCAAGGAAATTCCCTTTGATCCATTTTCCAAGAAATATTTCTCAAGCATATCAGATAAAAAAAGTAAAAAAAGGGTAGCTTAGCGTGTTGTCTTGATTCTAACGATTTTGCCAATGTAAATTATTGTTCAAACAAGACGTATCGTGACAGGCAAAATTGATTACAAATTAAAGAGTATGGCAAAGTATAATATTACAGTCGCTTATGCTATTATTAAAGTTATGTGATAATCAGACTTTCAATTGCGTAGGCATATTCTATAATGTTTAGCGTGGGATTTATACCACGCTTACCGCTATAATTTTCATTTTATTATTGATATTACAGCTATAAATAGTAATGTCAATAACATTTGAAGTGGTATTAAGTTTTATAATTTCTGATTATTTCTCCAGCTCATTTTTCAACTTTTACTTTCACTATTCTACCATAATATTTAATAAGTTGTGTACAAAAGTATATTTTTAAGAAAACATTTTTTTTTTAATTTTATTTAAACATACATAACCCCGCATCAACTACTAAGAGTTATTAGCAGAGGAGACATTTACAAAAATAGTGTGGTACATGTTGTTATTTATGAACTCTATAAACAATTCTGTGATCTATGTCAAATAGAGGAGTCAGTGGTTCCTTGTTCAATGTCATGTATGTGCATAAAAAAGGTAATAAAGATTTCAAGATAAACGGCTGTATAATTATTATAAAGTAAATAGCAATACTGCGGATTCTACAGTACATTTATAATAACAAAAATTAAATTTTAGATGTTAAGTTTATATATTTGAGATAAGATAGCACTTTGTTTCCAGTTGAAGAAAGATTTGATTTTAAAGTGTTTCCTATATTGTTGCGTCTTCTTTGTTCTTTATTTTCTGGACATTCGAGTAACAGATGCTTTACTGTGAGTTCAGTCTGACATGTTTGACATAAGGGTGAGGTTTCTTTTGTTAAGTGATGTTAAGTTGATGTGTTATGTGTGTATGTCCAATTCTTAAACGGTTTACTATAACTTATTTTCTTTTATTTGGCAGTGGGAGTTTGGTTTCAATTTCGGGCATTATTTTTCTCAAATTGGTTTCAGTGTCTTCCCAGATGAATTGTCATTTTTGGTATATATATTTTTTTATTGCGGATCTGTGATCGGTGTGGGAAAATTTTGTAAGTAGGGGTAAATTATCAGTGGAAGTTGATTTTAGGGCTAAGGAGTCAACTTCCTCGTTACCTCTTATTCCCATGTGTGATGGTACCCATAAAAACGAGACGTTTTTATCGCGCAAGTTATAAAGTTCGTTTTTAACGAGTTCATGGATCGGGTGTGATGGGTATACATTTTTCAGATCTGTTAGGGTGCTTAATGAGTCAGAGATAATGAAAAAGTTGTTTTCATTTGCTGTTTTGTACATTTTGAGGTCATGGAGTATAGCAAACGCCTCTCCAGTGTATACAGATACATTCAAACACAAACGGAACATAGGGATTTAATGTATTGTCCGATCTAAATAGTCCACCAACAAAACATTTCTATAAGTTCACTTCAATGAATATCAAGTATTGATCTGGACAGCTGGATTCAGACCAATGTAAGAAACCCCGCCCATTCCAAAATTTGTTAGTTATGTGCGAACTGCGATTTAGTATTGAATAATTATTTGATGGGGGTAGTAAACGTCGCTACATATTGAAACAATATGCTTACGTTTTATGTTGTTAAAATCGAAAATTAATTGTTAAATTCTCTTTAACAATTAATGTTTCGAGTTAAGATAATATGTTTTGATTTCTTTTGGAAATAACGGCTTTCAAAATAAAAATAAATTCGTAAATGAAACAAAATAAGAATCTTCAAATTGTACTCTACCTACCGACTGCTGTTTACTGTCTGACGCTAATTAAGGACCGCCCACAGTTGAGAATATGGAGTGGTGGGAATTGTACGATATGTTATAGGTGTGCAAATAAACGATTGTAATAATAGTGTTTTTAATCTGTTGAAGCTGGATGTTGGTCGACTAGTTCAAAAGCAGTTCTGATACAATGCTTAAAATCCCTATGTTCCGTTTGTGTTTGAATGTATCTGTACACTACAATTTTGTGGCAGACGCAGATCAATTTTTTATCTTTACATATGTAAGCTGCAGCATTTCCTGTCATTGTTTTGGATGCATCAGTGTAAATGAAAGAGAATTTGGAAAATTTCGATGCTAATTCATTAAAGGAATTTTGTATCTGGAAGGGGGTGGTGGTCTGTTTTTGATAGAATGTTAGGAATGTTTCTATATATGGTATTTGAATGATCCATGGAGGGATATTTAATTTTGATGTTAGAGTGTTTAAACTGCTCATTGTCGTAACCTATAAGGTAACTTTTTTGAGGGTTTGTTTCTAGCAAAATTTATGGTGATATTTTTAAATGTGGAGGAATATACTAAGTTGGAGATGTTTGCTGATATTCTAGCAGCGTAGTTTAGGGAGAGCATTTGCCGGCGTAGATGCAGTGGTGGCTCATTTGCTAATGCTAGGAGTCCGCATACTGGGCTAGTTCTGAAAGCACCTAGTGTTGCCCGTATGACAGTGATTGGATGGAATTTAATTTTTTTAGCAAAGTTTTGTTGGCTGTTTCGTAGCAGATAGCTCCAAAGTCCAGCTTGCTCCTTATCAATTATTTGTATAGACTGAGTAAGGATGTAGTGTCTGAACCCCAAGTACCGTTTGATAGAATTTTGAGTAAATTTATTCTTGGTTGACATGATCGTTGCAAATTTGCTAAGTGTGTTTCCAACTTTAATCTACAAAAGTGAGACCCAGAAAATTAATTTCATCAACTCTGAATATTGGCTTTCCATTTAGATGAATGTTTAAATTATTTAAATATTTCTTTTTATTGAAGACCATATAGTGTGTTTTCTCAGGTGAGAAATTGAAACCTGTTTTGAGGGACCAATTTCCTAAGCTTTTTATATAAATAACTAGGTCGTCTGCATATAAACTGACTTTTACAGATTTGCGTATTTCTTTAAGTACACTGGTTATTGCTACGAGGAATAAAGTAGGGCTTAAAATGGATCCTTGGGGTTTTCCATTTTAAAGTTGTCTTTCTGAAGATTTGTGACCATTTGCTCCAACTTGGAAGGTTCTATTATTTAAAAAGTTTTTTATGTGGCCCTGAATATTCCATTCTTGTAGGGTCTTCATGATTTGATATCTCCAAGTTGTGTCAAAATCTTTATTTAAGTCTAAAAATATGGCTATTAATTTTTAATCCATTAGGAAAGCCTCATGAATTTCAGATTCGAGTGTTACTAAGATGTCAGTAGTACTTCTTCATCTACGAAAGCCGCTTTGATTGGGTATAAGGATATTCTCATTATCCAAATGCCACGTTAGTCTATAGTTTATAATTTTTTTCAGCAGCTTGCACATATTGCATGTGAGTGAAATGGGACGATATGAAGTTGGGTCGATTTTCGGTTTGTTTGGTTTAGGAATCGGTATGACTATTGATTGACACCAAAGATTGAGGAATTCTTCTTGTAAGAATATATTATCAAAGAGCTCTAAAAGAATTTGTTTAGCATTGTACGGAAGGTTTTTCAAAAATAAAGATAGAATATCATCCGGACCTGGGACAGTATTTTTCGATTCTTTCAGATAAAAATCAAATTCTTGGTAAGTTATCGGATAATTTAGGTGAGAGTTATCGTATATTATTGGAGAGTTGCAGTTTTTGTATTCCAAAAAGGTAGAATTTAGATTGATGTCTCTCGAGTTTCTTTCGAAAGTGTTGGCTAAGATATTTGGAATTTCACTTATTGGGAATATTAGTCTGTCGTTAAGAAAAAAATTATTAATTATTTGTTACTTACTTCAACTTTACATTTATCTATGAACAAAGCGTCTGTTTTACAAAAGGCATCTAGCAAGGCTTGTTTGGGATTTGAAGCAAAATATTTATTTTCGGCAAGGAACTGGTGTAAATGGCCTGAGCAGTACTCAGCAGCGAAAGAGCCTGCGTGACCATCAAATACTGCATAGTAACTGGACGGACTTACTTCCTACAAAAAAAAATTAAATACATTACTACACATAGTATATACTTTCGATAGTACCAGAGGTCCCAACAGACGTTGTCCTGTCCTAACCTTGTCTTGCTAAAAACATATTATGCAAATTTGGCCTAATTCTATTTTGATTAAAAAATATTAGATGATTCTTTTTTGATGAAAGGAATAGCTCTCCTGAAAATTTGAGAATATTAATCGTATTTATTGTTCCTGTGAAAAACCAAGACAGACACACCTTAATACAAAATCTTTTCACTTACATCAATATCACAAATATAATATTTAATCCTCAATTTCTTAACTTATATCAATATCACGAATATATCTGTTATCAATTACTGAAACATGGCAACATTGACATTACTAAGTGAGTGAAATGTAGATGGCGGCACACTAATTACCCTTACTGGTTACCTATTTTTCTAGTTCATACCTACCTTCGACCTGCGCCGCTAGTTAGCACTACAATACACGAGACGTTATTTTCCCATCAGACTCCCCCCACCATTTAGAATTTCTGTCTTGGTTAAAACAGATCATTGATTAATTTAAAATCATTGAAGAAGCCATTTTTTTAACACTGTATAGCTTATTCAATGATTTTCCTTACCCTTCTCGATAAAATTAACAGATGATATGTTTTAACCAAGAAAAAATAAAGTTATGACTTTGAAGAAATTGTACAAAATTCTAAATAGGGGGGGGAGCCTGTTGGGAAAATAAGGTCTCCTCTACAATATGATCCACCGCAATATGGAGATATGTAGAAAACCATCAATTCTAACTCTGAAAGATATTATATTTAAACTTCCCGATGGGTACGGTATCGTTTTTTTGGTACATTTGATTTAGGACGATTTTAAAATAAATTTAATCAGTGAAATAAATTCAGCCAAGTAACGATATACAGAAATTTTAAATTTTAATTTACCGCCATTTTTGGTTCAAAGTGAATTTATCAAATGGTATTTCCGCTATTCGGGACATGGACGAATCCAACAAGATATCATTAAAATCGGTCCAGCCGTTCTTGAGTTAAAAATGGTGTAACTAACCCGAAGATTGTGAACGTAGTGTTCGCACCTGTCAATATTTTATCAAAAAGATCAATATCTCGATAAGTATAAATTTTAAACACCTACTACAAGGAAATTAGAAAAGCTAAATGAAATAGTTTCAGGAAATTCTGTGAAGACATAAACACAACACCTGCTGCGACAAGACTTTACAAAGTCATGGCGAAAAGTAGGGCCAACACAGATATGGCTTTGAGGAAGCCAGACGGTTAAATATACTGAAAATGAGGAGGAGAGAGTGCGACTCTTACTAGAAACTCTTTTTCCTGGGAGAAGCTCGAATAGGGGAGCTAATTCTCTTGAAGGTCATAACAGACCTTCAAGAGAAAGTATTACAATGGCTAAGCACATTTGTAGTAACGAAAGGTTAAAATGGGCTATGAAAACCTTTTCATCTTTCAAAGCACCGGGAACCGATGGGATTTACCCAGCATTGCTCCACCAAGGACAAGACGAAATTCTACAGCATTAGAACTGGGTTATATACTAGAAGTATGGAGAAGGGCAATAGGAACCATTCATTCCAAAAGCTGGAAAAAGGGACACAACAAACCCCAAATCCTTCAGACCAATTAGTCTAACATCGTTTGTGCTCAAAACGATGGAAAAAGTTATTGACAATTATATTAGAACGGAAATTCTAGAGAGACTACCTCTCCACACGCATCAGCATGCTTACCGGGCAGGCAGATCTACGGAGACTGCACTGGTACAACTGACGGAGGATATCCGAGGTGCTCTAGACAACCAAGAAGCCGTAGTATGCGCCTTTTTGGATATAGAAGGAGCTTTTGACAATACTGCACATGAGGCTGTCAAAAGAGCATTAAATAGAAGAGGTGTGGACAGCAAAACATCCAAATGGATGTCGGAACTGTTCACCACTAGAGTAGCAGAGACGAGGACGAGCAAAGACATTGTCTCCATCTGTATAACCAGATGATGTCCACAGGGAGGAGTAGCATCCCCATTAATGCGGAGCCTGACGGTTGACGAACTCATGTGAGGTTTGACTGACCTCGGAGTATCCTGCCAAGGATATGCCGATGATATTGTCATAACAGCCAGGGGAAAATTCGAAAACACTCTTTGTGACATCGTACAAAAGGGTCTGAACTATACAAATAGCTGGTGTAGGTGACTTAACTTCAACCCCACCAAAACCATCCTAATAACCTTCACTAGGAAAAGAAAACTCAACCTCAAAACCATTAAACTTGATGGGAGAGAGGTTCAACGGAGACAAGAAGTCAAGTATCTAGGTTGGACTCTAGACAGAAAACTCCTGTGGAACAAACACGAAAAGGAGATTATATACAAAGCAAAAATGGCTCTAATGGTATGCAGGAATCTGGCAGGGTGAAATTGGGGTTGTAACCCAAAAATCCTGAGCTGGATGTACACTGACATAGTGATACTAATTATCACTTATGGAGCCATTGCGTGGAGTAGTAGAGCTAGCCTATTGACAACGAGAGAAAACCTCTCCAATATTCAAAGACTAGCCTGTATGTCCATTACAGGAGCAAAGAGAACATGCCCAACGGCAGCCATGGAAGTTATTCTCAATCTCACACCACTACATATGGTGGTGGAAAGTGTTGCAGAAAGAACAAGATACAGACTAAGTAGAGAGGGAATCATTAAAAAAAACCAACTTCTTACTTCTTAGAAATCAGAAAACCTGGGACATGCCACAAGATGGTATGATGAAAAAGTAAACTTTTCAAAGAAATTCATTACGGAATTGAGCAACTAGAACGAATGGGATCCAAATACCATTAATTACCAGACAGGGAAATAGTGCCATTTAATGGTACACAGGAGGCTCAAAAGCAATAGAAGGAACTGGGATAGGTGTACGGGCCAGGAACCAAACACCCTGAAAGCTTGGGAAAACCCCAAGTATCTTTCAAGCGGAAATTTACGCCATAAGAAAGTGTGCCCAGTTCAATATTGATACAGGATATATAAGGCAAAGGATTATCATAATGTCGGATTGTCAAGCAGCCATTAAAGCACTGAGCTCTTGTAAACTAGGCGAGAACAATATAGTCACCTTACTGTGGATTCCAGGACACACTGGAATAGAAGGAAATGAAATAGATAGCAAAGAGGGGGACTGAAACACCCTTTTGGGGGCTGGAACACTTTTGCGGTATTAGCTTCAATGTAATATTGGAAGAAATAGGCAAAGCCGAAAAAAAGCGATCTGACCATTGGAAAGATCTAGTAGGACTTAGAAAATCAAAGATACTTCTAGGTGACAACAACCTGTTGAGATCAAATGAATGCCTAAGTCTAAAGGAGCTACTAGTCTCTGAGACTTTCCTAAGGAACTGAGTAGAAGTAAGGGGGCACAATAGATCATTTAGGTCTCAGTGAATGTCACCCCAATTATACATACAAGTATACATTTTAGATATAGGGTATTCTACACAAAGTGAAATCGTGTGAGTAGTCTACAATATATAGATAGTGTAAGCTCGTCGTGAAACAGCCTGTATATTTACCTGGATATTGAACATCGTATTTAAATCATGAATAACTACATGCCGATCTTCCATTCTTCTACGTGTGTTTTTGAGAGCATATACACTGGTGATGCAATAGGGCGTCCCTGTATCTGGAGAGGGCAGTGAGCATAGCATACTATTGTCCAGGTACCTTAGACAAACCTCATTGGTTTTAGCAATCACAGTCTGCATTAGTTTGAGTGGTTCATAAGCTACAAAAAAAACAATTATTAGATATATTCGTTCCCGTCAGGACCATGAAGTTCGATGCTTCAAATTTTGTAACCAACATTCGAATGTGGCGTTTCTTGTTTGCTTCGTTGCCCACGAAGCATTAGCTGCTTGTAAACAAATTTTGATGTTATATGAACGACAGTATAGCGGAGCTTGACCTCCGTTATCGTTGTACTTATTGGTGCGATGGGTAAGCGAGAGCCTTCCACAGTGAGGGTCGTCGGTTCAAGTCCTACTGTATGTTTTATTAATTTTTTTTAATGATTTAACACCAATCATCATAGTTTTGCAGAATAATATAATTAAAGCGATATGTAAGTCAAAAGCCAGAAGGTAGGAACTATATTGAAGGTTTATCATATACAAATGTAACAATATAATAAAAAAAAATATCGAAAGAATTTTCTGGGTACCTTTGACCACGCAGTTCTCTCTTAATTTTTGGAAAAGTAAAAAAGGCGTTGACTTAGGTCGGGACTTATGGAGGACGGTCCATTCACTGTTTTTCGAGCTGTGCGGGAACTTGCATTGTCTTGGTGGATGATCAGTCGTCGTTGGGGGTTAGTTTTTCGAAACTCATCAATTACTTCCGGAAACAAATCGATATGTACCAATCAGCAATAACAGTTTTTTTGATTTTGCAGAGGAATTGTTGCTACATGACCCCAACCTTGTTTTTAGAAACACTTCGAGAACGGATAACTTTCGTCGGTTTTGGTTCATCTTGGAACACCCAAACAGCCGACTGACGTTTATTTTCGGGTTCATAAGAGTAAATCCAGGATTCATAATCACTGAGAATACTGTATATATTTTTTGAGTTCCTGTGTTAAACCGGTTTAGAATTTTTTGACACCAATTGCTTTCTGTTTTTCCGTCAACGGCATTTTTGTTGAATCAACCTACTATATAAAATTTTGGAAACCGGCAACATGCCAACATGACTGCTAATACGAAATAAGAGCTAAAGTGACCCAATCACAGTATTATTCCTCCCCGTGGTTTTTGATGGGTAGACAATTTTTGTAGATTGTCTGGCTAGATATGCATTATTTACAATAATATGAGTTTTGTATGCACGCTAATTTTAATCTCCTATATTAATTTGAGTGAAAAATTATTTCATAATTTTCGAATTTATAAAAGATATATGCGCGCCGATGGGCGGCGTTTGTCCTAAATGGGATTAAAAGTCTCTCTTCACATCGACTTTAGAAAGAGTATACTAGCATAATAAACAAAAAATACTTACCGTGTTCTGATGCAATAAATCCACAATTAACTGGATTTTTTTTGCATGCCTTTCTAATTTCTTCTATAATAATTTTGATAAGAGGTGAATATAAACTTGGTGGGCAATTTCTAAAAATAAAACATGAACAATTAAAACTATATACCTAGTATATATTTTTCGTTTATTAACACAAAACGGAACTCTACAGGCGAAACAGGAAGCAGAAACCTTTAGTTGTTTTTTTATTTAGACTACTGCACTCTACATAAAACTAACATTTATTATTTTTAGAACTAATGTTTACAAATGAACCGTATTTATTTTTCATATTAACTCAATACCTCTAAAAAATATTTAAATAGTTTTACCCATTTTTACATGCAAAAAGTAGTAAATTTTGAGAATAGAGAGTTAAGTTGAAGTGTATCTACAAAAAAAGGAGGGTGGAAAACTAAATCTCCACAACTGAAAAAAGTATAAAGCATGAAAATATTCTCATATGAAATTGTTATGCTCTAAATATACAGGGTGTTCCAACAAGAAAAGTATAAATTTGGGTTGTATCCTGAAAACGGTACCCCAAAAACTACGTACGCTATTGTATTTTACGCAAAAATATATACACTGTGTTCATTTGAAAAGGACCCACCCTTAATACTTTAAAAATGGAACATATTAGAAGGAAATGCCGAAACTCTTTTTGGCGCTAATGTCATAAACGTCAGATTCACCCCCTCCCTACTGGAGACATCCCTTACATTTTTTCAAATGGCATTAGGTATCAAGTCACACCTCATTTAAAAGGTCTGGTGAATCTCTATTCAATCATTTTGTTTTGCCTTTGATACCAGCCTTCCATTGTTATTTAATCGTTGTTTAAAATTGGCTCTTTTTCAACTTTTATTGCCTGAATGTTAACGGTGGTCACTTTGACACATGATTAAATAGCAGTTTTTTCTTGTTAACAGTTGTCTTTTGACTATTTGTAAAATTTTTTATTCTTTAAAGAGTCTTTCTATCATAACACAATACGGAGGCGTACGAAAAATTGAAAGAGAGCCAATTTCAAGCAACGATTAAATAACAATGGAAGGCTGGTATCAAAGGCAAAACAAAATGATTGAATAGAGATTTGCCAGACCTTTTAAATGAGATGTGACTTGATACTTAATGCCATTTGAAAAAATGTAAGGGGTGTCTCCAGTAGGAAGGGGGTGAATCTGACGTTTATGACATTAGCGCCAAAAAGTGTCCCCCTCAAGTTAAAAGTTGACCTGTTTCGGCATTTCTTTCTAATATGTCCCAATTTTTAAATATTAAGGGTGGGTCCTTTTCAAATGAACACAGTGTATAAGACTTTATCACCTTTGATAACTTTTGTAAAAGGAGAGATACGGGGCATCGCAAAAAGCACTGATTTTCAAAATCTCCCTGTATCTTCGAAACTGAAATAGTTTTAAAAAATCTTTTGACATGTAGTGTCCCTCGTATAGTTTAGTAGGTCATTCATGAAATAGCTTACTTAACACTTTTAAAATATTGGATAGATATGTTTATCAACAATGATATAAAAGTGTTAGTAAGCATAAATATATAGTTTTGATTAGGACGACACATGACTAGACATTTTAGAAATATAATTATAACTCTACTGAGGTCAGTTGGATTGATGGAAGTCTAAATAGATCAAGCTGGAGCTCAGCTTGTGTATTACTTATCACCCCGTTATTGTCGAATTTTACAGACACCATTAAATGTATCACAAAAAAGTAGCTTCGTCTTCAAAAAAACCACAAGGCTCTATCTTTATTAATAGACGAGAAACTACGCAGTCTCACCCAAAATGGGGCACACTTTACAATCTATTCAATATTCATCTCCTACAAATAAACAACTTGCAGCTAATATAATATTTTAATGTGCTTAATACATATTTATAGTGATGTTTAGAAGATAGTCGTGGTTGTATGCCACTTTACCCTAAAGCTTATGATCTTACTTATGAACTTACAACCACTGTAGATTTGCATACATATAACAAAATTGTGGAATTATTATTTATCATTTTATTCAAATATAGCTCCTGATAGAACTCTAATTATTTATAAACAATAATGTTTATACAACGAAATAAAAATAATAACTACATAACTAAATTAACATGGGTATTTCAATTACAGTAAATATTGTAAAACGCACTTACTGATTTATATTTATAGCACACCAGTTACATTCTGTTGTATTCAAAATTGAAGGTCGGTTTTGTAAAATATTGTAATGTTTTTCTTATTTATTTAAATAGTTTTTACTTCTGGGATAAAATTATACACACTACGGCTAATTACTATCTATTGATTTATTTATTAAACTTAATTTATATACACACTCTACTTAATATATACTAATTTATTTACTCTCGGTATAATAGTTCTAATTTATTTTTACCACTTGAATATTACACTATTTATCTTCACTATTTCATTCACTGTCCGGTTACTAAGAACTTCTGTAAACCGTCTGTGAACTAACACTTTACTGTCTTTGTTTCACTAATTGTCGACTCACTAAAAAACCCGCGTATACAGGGTGTCCCAGACTAATTTATCCAGGCTATATCTCTCAAATGAATAGAGATTTTCGAATGGGACAAAAACTGATCTATTCCATTCCTAATACACTTTAATATGGCGTAGAAAAAATCATCCCCTAAATATTCATCCCTTAGTTACAACCCCTAACATAAAATTTTTCAATAGCACCCTGTACATTTTTTTATAATTTTGGATGTGGTCTTCCATCGTCAAGAAAATTTTCAAAAATAAAATGGGTTCGTAAGTAATCAAGAAGCAAGCAACAAGACGGAGCTCCTCCACACAAGGCGAGAATCGTTAGCGACCACCTACAAAACCGTTTCGATGACCACTGGATAGCAAACTCTCCAGAAATTATGTGGGCAGCACGTTCACCTGATTTGTCACCTCTTGACTCTTTCTTTTGGGCAGGGGGTTAACGTTGGCAGGGGGGTATTGTGGTACTATCTATTGCTCAAATTTATTTGAATAATCCTTAATACAGACTTTATTATTTCTGTCCATTGTTTACAAAGAGGAATTATTTATTGGATGACATTGACAATTGGCCGTGACTGTCGTGTCTTGGATAAAAGCGTTCGTTTGTCATGCCGTGGCTTACATAGAGGGAAGTGTAGCACTTTATGACTTGATCTGTGCGGAACACGCTCGGTGTAGTGAGCAGTGTAGTTCGGATGTATGTTTCGGGTAGGTTTCTCTATGGTAGTATTCTGTACTGAAGTTGAGGAAGTGTCAGTCACTTTTTTTCCGCTGTGTGCTTTCTACTAGATGGCTTGGTTTCCAAAAGTGCATCGAACGAGAATCTGAATTTTGTTAATGACTGGGAAGTCATCCCCTGCTGGGTTTTATAGGATCTCGTTCTGAATTGGTTGTGGAATATACGGTTTAGTATTTTGTTCTACAGGAGTTCGTATTGTTGGAGAATTCGTCCTGTTCTGGAAGCCGTTTTCACAAACCCTTATAGGGGATATATTGCACTCAAACGATTGAAACCGCCAACGTTGAAGTTTTGGCATTGGAGGTGTGCCACATGTTGTTGAAGATGGTTCATTATTTGTTGGTTGTCATCCAGTAAGAGGAAGATTTTGAGTACTGGACCCTTTTTGGAAAAGGGTTCACCTGTGGGACCAGGGCCAGTGATAAAAGATATTGTTTATCAATCAAAACCGCAAAATGTAGACGAATTAAAAGAAAACATAAGACAAGCATGTCGCCAAATTACTCTTGCAATAATTCAAGCCATGTAATCTTTATTACATTTATTTTTATTATTCCTTTAAGCTTCAAGGCTTTCTTGATTAATTTAACAAAAATAAAAAATAAACTGATATTTTCTTGATTACTTATGAAACCATTTTATTTTAAAAAAATTTGTTGAATAAACGATGGAAGACCACATCCAAAATTATAAAAAAATGTACAGGGAGCTATTAAAAAATTTAAAGTTAGGGGTTGTAACTAAGGGATGAATATTTAGGGGATGATATTTTCTACGTCATATTAAAGTGTATTAGAGATGGAATAGATCAGTTTTTATCCAATTCGAAAATCTCTATTCGTTTAAGAGATTTAGCCTGGATAAAATAGTCTGGGACACCCTGTATATAGTCTTTCTCAACTCTCGAAAATTCTAGTCTTTTCCGCGCTCGTACTATGCATAAACAAAGCGTCTTTTCGAGAATGTTCTCGAAAGGAGCGCAGCCACCAAAATTTACAGTCGAGAGACAGGGCCGGC
Source organism: Lochmaea crataegi (assembly GCA_947563755.1). Classification (NCBI taxonomy): domain Eukaryota; kingdom Metazoa; phylum Arthropoda; class Insecta; order Coleoptera; family Chrysomelidae; genus Lochmaea; species Lochmaea crataegi. Next base: position 26,942,621 of record OX387425.1, read on the forward strand.
TTTGAGTTGGTGACCTCGCAACAATATGTACTTATAGTCTGGTCAACAAGTAGTGCCTTTCAGGTCAAACTTTTTTCTCCTCCGAAAAATATGAACGAGGAATAGCGTGTAGATGATTTTTGAAACAATGCATGTGCCGCTTGCAAAAATTGCACAAGTTATAAACAATTAACTGGAAAAAAATCGGGTATGTTTTTTTGAAAATATCTGAAAAACTATTTGACATTTTTCAAATTTGAAGAAATATTCAAAAAGAGGAGAGAATTTCCAATAAACAAGTTCTGACTCCCGGAACTCTATCTCTATTATTTATAATTTTAATTCAACGCCGAAAATAGGTCTCCACGAGTCATTTTGGGAATGCGGGCGCCTCGTCAAAAGCAGACAGGTCACATTAAAAAAATTTTTTAAGGTATTAATAGTTAATTTAAAAATTTTAAAAAATTATGGTGTATTCTGAACACTTCAAAGAATTCATTGCTGTTGGGAAAAATTCTTAAAGTTAATTTTTCAATAAGTTAGGCAATTGTTAATTAACAAAATGTTCTTGAACTTCCTTGTTTATTGTAAACTAAAAAAAAAGTTTTGCGTCGTGGAGCCCTTTCTGTATACATACTTAACAAGATCACGTTATAGAAGTTTAAAAAATTTCATTATTTTGTTTATAATAATTTTTTCAATAAATGACTGATTTGCCATTTTTTGCTAACTTATATTATTAATTCATAGATTTGTATACATATAACAAAATTGTGGAATTATTTATTCAAACATAGCTCCCGATAGAGCTTTAATTATTTATAAATAATAATACAACGAAATAAAAATAATAACTAAATTAACATAGGTATTTCAATTACAATAAGGATTGTAGAACGAACTTACTGATTTATATTTTTAGCACACCAGTTACATTCGGTTGCATTCCAAATTGAAGGTCGGTTTTGTAAAATATGTACTTATACCTGTGGCTGTGGACCAAAATTTGTATTTTTGTTTTCAGTTTATTTTTGATAATTAACATTTCACATAAATTTCACAAATTCCATATCTAAGTCTGTGTCAATAGTCAATCAATTAATATTATTATTTCTAGTTTATTTTTTCCAAAATAAAACCTGGAGGCGCCGGGCATCGATCCCGGTACCTCTCGCATGCTAAGCGAGCGCTCTACCATCTGAGCTACGCCCCCTGATAATTCTTAACATATTCGTATAAAATCAATGCAAAAAGTGAACTACTTTCATTCTAAATTGAACAATACAAGTGAGTGGTCATTCATTCAATATCCACGTTGACTTGATTAAAATGGTGGATCCGCCGTAATTGTTTTCCTTATAAATGCTTGTATAGTTCACCTGGAAAATTTGAAAAATTGGTGATTTCATAGATTTTGCCACCTCGTATCTTTGATGTTCGCGTCGCCAAATTGGAAAAATGGCGACTAAAAACAGTTTTTGACAATAACCCGTACTGATAAAAGAAAATAAACCAGAAATGAAGCTATTATTCTTCAATAATGGGCTGCCACTAACTTCATTTTCTCACTATTTTATAATGTGGTCACCTTTTTGTGAATTAGTCACTTTTTTACTAAATATTATACAATTTAGAGATCGACTTTGCATTTAAACTTCTGTAATGACTGGTGGTAAGTAAATAACTCAACTGCTTAGTATTTGTTATTCGTGGTTGAAATTTTTAAATCATCTAGTAATAATAAAATATGAATTGAGTGATTTATTCACACTACTAGAATCAATACACATCGAAATTCCGAATTACAGCCGTAATAATGTGATTAGTAGGAATTTACCATCTTCATATTTAGCAACATATAAGAATTATATGGAAATATATACAGATGCTTCCAAACAACCCAGTGGCAAAGATTACAAAATATATATAAGATAGTTCACTTGAAGACGGTCTGATTCTTCTTAGTGTTTTAAACGATCGCCGCACTCATAAATCATATTTACGGCTCCCTTTTGTTGTAAATAACGACACCGCTAGGTACCAGGGAATTAGAAGAGTATATTTTATTCCAAGCTATACAGGGGTAACTTGAGAAATATATATTTAAATAGGATGATTTATTAAAGGTTTTTTTTATATAATGTTTTTAAATTTTAATTATTTCGAAAAAAGTTCAGGATATGAATTTGAAAAGGAAAGTTTAGGTATAAGTAAAAAATATATTAAAATTTTTAAAATGAATCAATTGACAGATTTTATTCAACATTTTAGTAATTTTGTGATGCTTATTGAAGATCTAGCGGTTATTTATACAGAATATCACAAATTAAATTATACATACTTATTGGCCACCAGAATAATAGGACCACTAAAACAATTTTGATCTTTAAATTAGACACTCCGTATTTTTTAGATTCACAAGGTTAAAACAGTAAAAACATATTATGCAGCTGCAGGATATATTTATTAATAAATTAGATATGTGAATTTTCAAATTTCTATGAATACCCAGTATAAGTACTAAATAACTAACTAATTTATTATTATCTAATATCTTTGTTACAATACTTTAAAAAAGTTGAATTACGTATTTGATAATAACTAATATAATACCCATCTCTCAACGTCTTTGGGACAACGATAAAAGGATATTTCTGGTTTTCCCACCTTGCTGGAACAACCGATCACAGCACAACACACAGGCATTTTAAAACCACAATTATAATATTATTAATGTTACTTTTGGAAGACAGGAGTTAAAATAATGCGAACAAGAAATTTTACTTCCGGAACGTTTCCCGAAAAACTAAATAAAATACTTCTACAAAGTTTCTAGAGATTGTAGGCACATTAATGGCCCTTAATTGCTTCTCTAAATTTTTATCATTGTTTACATTATAAGTACTTAAAATCAAGACAGCATTCAGAATTCGTGGGAAAGTGATAAACTACCATTTATTATGTATACAACTAAGACTATTAACAAATATCACAAAATATTTATTTTATAAGTTTTGCTATTGAAGAGGAAAATATGAATATTATTTTTCCCTATTGCAATAATTAATTAATTAATTTAAAATATCTATAAAACATAAACACGAACAACGAATTCTAAAATACCAGCGCTCGATAGGCGACAACCCGTATAATATGCAAAATTAAATGCAAGTAAGGATTTAGCGACATACTGTAGCATGGCGCCAACCGATAAGTCACCAGACAGTAACCAGCGGTATGAATCCTTTGATCGATAGAATTCGTACGAGTGATAATCTTATATATATTTTGTAATCTTTGCCAGTGGGGTACAGTGCGCGTTTTATATTCCGTCAATCAATGTGCAAATGCAATTTAAACTACATGATCTTACTTCGGTATTGGCCGCTGAAGCAATTGCAATGGACGAGTTCTATACAAGGGAAATGCTGCCAACATAACGAACAAAAAAATACTGAAAAAGGTTAGTCGCATAAGGAAGCTGTTTTTCCGATCAATTTTTGGATTTTCTTATATATTTTGGGTCCCTTTACCACCTATGCTGTACCCGAAAAGAAGATTGGAGGTCTTTTTAGTTTGGGGTATTTTACATCTTACAGTTGACGAAAAAACTAATGTCAGCTGTCAACACATATACGTATCATTAGAGTATTAGGCATTGTTCAGCATTCTTTGTTTGGCTTTGTTTGTGTATTGTATGTCTACTGATTTTTATTCTTCTACCTTTATCTGTTTGTGATTTGTGTGACTCTGATCTGCTTTTATCATTGCAAATACCATCGAGAAGAGTTGTTCTACCCTGATTTGTGATGAAGCGTTGTGCATATCAAAGTTGTAAAAACAATACAAGACCTTTAGTTAAAGGACGAAGACGAAATGCCATTAAGTTTATTCCGTTTCCCAAACCCAGGAGATGTCCCAGCAGATGCCTCAAATGGATTGAGTTATGTGGCAACCAAAATCTGAATTTTGCCACAATCAACAAAACCACTTATATTTGTAGTAAACATTTCGATAGTAATTATGCAGATCCAAAACCCTATTGTAGTGATGGGTCTACTGAAGCTGAGGTAAATGCTGAATTGACTCAATCGAATATACAAGAACTTGCTAGTGTCTCAGACAATCAAATAGATGTTGTTGATGATCAATTTTCTGAGAGTTTTCCATCTCCAATTACACCCACTACGAATATTGTGGATCACAGTTATAGCTCTACTAAATTTGTGATGGAACGACAAACTGAACCAAAAAAAAAGATTACCATATTCAAATCTTCACCGTGGACAGAAATACTCGTACAAGGAAAACTATTTTTCATACAAAAACCTAAAAAGGAAAACTATCATGTTTAAATACTTTACTGGACTTAACCCTTCACATTTTGAAGCTCTCTATTCATTCTTACATGAAAATGTTATGAACGACTTAAAATACCAATTTAAATATAAAAGGCAGCTTAGAGTTAGAAAGAATTTCTATTAAAAATTTTCTAGTAGAGACAAGTTATGTTTGGTGCTAGTAAGATTGAGACGAGGATACACTTTACAAGAATTGACATTTTTTTGTAATACAAATAAATCATATCTATCGGTGATATTTTTTACCTGGGTTCAATTTATGTACCACCAAATCGTTGGACTAAGAGGTGATTTATTTTTGGCAGCTAGAAATGTACAGAACATTCCTTATTGTTTTAAAAATTTTGAGGATAAAATTCTCGGGGTTATGGATGCCACCGAGATATCATTACAAATGGCAAGAAACTTTAGGCAGCAAGGAAATACTTACTCCAGTTACAAGCACACGATTTTTCTAGTTGTAATTGCAGTTAGTGGTGCCATAATATATTGTAGTGACGGATTTGAAGGCTCCATATCTGATAGTGAACTGTTTGTACAGTGTGATATGAAGAACTTTCTCCAAGAAAATGACTGTCTATTAGCAGATAGGGGCTTCCTACTTCAAGATGTTGCAAATGTACTTAAAATTAAAGTGGTCACTCCACCATTTCTTTTGAAGAGGGATAAACTGACAGCAGAAGAAGAACGTCTCACAAAAAAAATTGCCAAATCCAGAGTTCATGTGGAACGTGCCATTCGTAGGATTAAATTATACAAAATATCAAGTAACCGTTGTCGTATTACTATGTTACCAATATTATCAAATATTTTCAGTATTGTGTGCTTTCTTGTAAATTTTGAAAAACCTTTGGTTAAATGAAATTCTGTATTTAAAAAATTGTTTGATACCATATTTTGTAGTTTATGCAACTTCTTGGATAATTACCAAATTTATGAAGAATTGTATACAAATCCAATAACTGGAGGTGTAATTAAAATATATTGCTTGTGTTAACACTTTATTTTATTTACCTAATTAAATCGTAAATAAAAACCCCACTCAATAAATACATATAAAAAAGTATAAAAAAGTTATATTATAAATCACATATTGTACTAGTAGAATTGCTATTTCTATAGTCTGTGTTGCCGAAAGTAATACAGTTATTATAATATGCTTGAAGAAAAAAAATTAGAGTTTTAAACTAAACAGATAGGACTCAGCCCACGTACAACTCTCATGGCAAACATTTCTGGCACAAATACATTTTCAGAAAAATTTTTAGTTTTGTCAATTATTTGCTTCATTACATCAGAATAATTTTTACGATTTACAGGAACTATGAGTATACCACTTGGATTTCAAATTATTAAATTACAATAATCCATATCAAGTATTAATAACGACACTAATATTTGATACAGATATGGATGATTTGGTTTTAAAAAAATTTTATTATTCATTTTGGTCAGAAAGAAATTTATTATTTAATTGACTTTTTGTAAAAAATGTGTTAAAGTTTAAAGTATGTTTTTCCAAGACTTTTGGACATTTAATTTCAAAAATGTGGTCAATTGAACCATCACCATTTCTTACTAGCCCATCTATACTTGTTGCTAAGAAAGAAAAAAGTTTATTTACAACAAGTCCACATTCTTCTATTTTTTGGCTTGCATTAATAAAAGAATAGCTATTTGTGTATCAAGAGCAGAAAGTAGTACTTTGGCAGTCGAGACAGAAAGTTGCCGCGCGACGCGTCAGCGGAGCGCGGCAATCTGTCGAGACTACCAAAGGACTTTCTGCTCGAAATACACACAATATTTTTTCTACGATCACACCAAAATAATTTTTTTTTTTTTATTAAAAACGTGTTACATTCATTACAATATTGTTTATTTGACATATTAAGCCTACTATTTGAAGACAAAAGATTAATTGTGTATGTTGTGTTGCCTACTTATGACAATTAAATAGACTTTATGATTTAAAGATTTATGATTTTATGGTTGTATGAATATTATAGTTCATTAAATAAATTACAACTTTTTAAAATTTTATTTGAACGGAATACAGAATGATAATAAAGAAACATACCTTTTACTTATTAACTAAATTAAAATTAAAGGTACAATTTTGGCAATTTTTTATGTTTATGCCTGAGGTAGATGTCTCTGAAAGGTTAGAAAATGTCAAATATTTTTGGTGGCAAGTATTAATGTTGATTCCAGATGTTGATGGCTCTGAAGGGTTACAAAACAGATAGGGTATTTTTTCTGACACTTGAGCTGAAACTTGACCAGATATTTTTTGAAAAGTTTCTATTTTATTGTTTATGGATTCATCAATATACCCTTCTGCCACATTACTGCTTTTCCATCCGCCATGTTTTTTTAGTTGAATTAAATCGGCTCCGCCATTTACTAATAAGCATATGTATGCCGGAAACAATGTCCTGTATAAGAATCAGGATTCGGCAAATTTAAATATTTGGCAATATCAGTAGGTACTTTACCAATCGTATTTAATCCTACTACCTGATTTGCGCATTTTCCTTTGGAATATCGGAAAAATAGGCGATTTTCTGAACTATTTTGGCATTGCTTTCTTATGCAAATATACTTTTTACAATTGTGAATATTCGACTCTGCTTTGTTTTCGAATCTGGAATATGAACAATCAAAAGGGATTCTTTGTCTTGAATATCATCTAATTTCATTTTTCCCAATTCATCTCTCCTACACGCACCAGCAAAACCCATAATTAAGACAACCTATAAAAAATTAAATTTAATATTTTTTGGAGACATAGAAATAATTCTTTATTACCTTTTTCAATAAATAGTCTTCATCGGGTGCAATGCGAATAAATTCCTCCACCTGCTCCTTGGATAAAGTTAAAGATTTTTTTGCTTTTTAACCGACAGATTTTTTTTTAATAATGCAATTAATTTTGCATATTGACTAATGTCAATGTCGTTTTTTATTTTCAATGTTTGCCTTAGCATTGAATTCTTGGACCACAGGGTTGATGACTTTAATGTTGCTGATTTTTCCCCAAAATATGTTAATAACACATTTTCTGAATATCGTTTATTTTTTTTGGATCTGCATCAACTTATAAATAGAGTTTTTTGGCCGCCTCGACAATATCTGGCGGTGTATTTGAAAAATCAGTATCACTTGTATCCATTTTCCTTGTTTTTTTCAAGTACTTACTGACTTATAGTAAAATATTAATACAATTACACAGCACAGAACTATCTCAAAAAATATTCCAGTGACAATGCACTAGGTTCTTTCTTTGACATAGACATACTTGATTCTTATAATCCGTAAGTTATTTGCAAGTATGTTGTGTTGCCTACCTATTGCCATTGTTTGTACTTAGCAGTTTGGTGAACCTATGTACGTAGGCAACACTTATTACATTAATGTCAGATATTTATTACATTAATGTCACATATTTTTTAGATTTTCTTATTTCTCATTAAATTATTACGGAAATTACTGTTGGATGCTTTAACATATTAGAAAATCAACTAAAATATTTATTTATTCTGCAGTTCATATTAAAATAACTACTAGCTCTCTTTTATCTATAAATAAAATTAGGCGTGCGCCAAAGTTACTTTCTGCTTAAGAGCGCCAATAATGTCAAATTATGACAGCTCGCGGAAAACATCAACTTTGCGGTTAGATTTGAGTGTGCAAAAGCCTACTTTGGGTAGTGATCGTAGGAAAACATATTTTTTTCTTGCAATGCATTCATTTTTTTTCCATATTCCATCGCAGAAGTAGAAATTGGTTTCGTTTGAAGCCATAAATTTCTAAGCAGGAAGTTTTTTTTGCCTGGTCACTTTTTAAACCACCAACAATATGGACATTGGATGATGTGATGAAATAAGTTCTCCAATATATCCATTTATGACTACCTTGAGGGAATGAGTCAGGTAATTGAACCAATTGATTGGTATAACCATTTAAAAAAAATTTCATATTATTAATAAATATTTTGGTCTGTTTATCTATTACCTCAAGTTCATCAGTACTAAATTTAAAATCTTTATATTGAATTGAAAATAATGTTTCAAACGATGTTTCTTGACTCCCATTTTGAATGTTTACTAAAAAAGCATTCACGTCAATGTTTCTACAATAGTTTGCTGGAAGTGGATTATATGCAGATCTTTCTGCAGGTTTATACCGCTCTATCGGATAAATATGAGTGGACACAGGTCCTGGATCCCTTTTATTGGAGCTTTGTCCCCATTCACATGGCTCACTTGTAGAAGCTACTGGTACATAACCATGTTCTTCTATATGTTTTGACAAAAACAGTAATAATGCAGTAATATGGCTGAACTTGCCCATTGCAGACTGTTTGCAATCACATTTACCTTGAACAACATCTCCAGATATTTTATTTAAACATATTATGACATCATGTTTAATTTTTTTGTCAAATGATGCTTGACATTTACACTTACAATAATTATAACATTTCATAAGGGAATCATAAATTTGGCTTAGGTGGTCACTGTCGACATAATGTGAACCTCTTCTAAATGGCTTTACTGTTACTATTGAATCGGTATCCCTTTCAACAACTTCTGGATTTTCGATTTCAATATTTTCATTCACTATATAAATAAATATATGGCCTTTGTTGAAATACTGAGGCAAGGGGCGTGATGGAAATCGTGACCAAATCAAATTTTCTTCAAATACATTAATTGTACCCTTGTTTGAAGAAGTTGGAGTTTGAGGAATATTTCTTTTCATATCATACCATTTTCCTTGGTCTATGCCTAGAAAAATCTTGTTTATTCCTCCATTATCAGTACAGTCGTTAACTTTAAAAAATTCAAATAATAAGAAAAATGAAGTTGTTTCAGCCATTCAACACACCTCTTATGAGTTCATCCTTACACCCAGTTTGTTTAAGGGACCTGCACTCCAACCACCTTTTTAATTCTTTGACAGAATGGTCCTCTAAAGGTACATTTTTTTGTAACATTTCCCCAGGTACATCTGTGGGTAAAAGCACTACAGAATCCATGACTAATTAAAAACTAATAATAGACTAAAGATAGGCTGTAAAATGTCTAATAGCTCTTCTCGAGGATATTTGCAATAATAAAAGCAGATCAGGGTAACATAAATCACAAACAGATAAAGGTAGAAGAATAAAAATCAGTAATATACGATACCGAAACATAAACAAAGAATGTTGAAGAATGCCTAATAAATTAATGATACGTATATGAGTTGGCTGACATTAGTTTTTTCGTCAACTGTAAGATGTGAAATACCCGAAACTAAAAAGACCTGCAAACTTTTCGGTTACAACTCCAAACTTTTCGGGTACAACATGGGTGATAAAAGGACTCAAAATATATAAGAAAGACCAAAAATTGATCGGAAAAACGTCTTCCTTATGCGACTAACCTTTTTCAGTATTTTTTGTTCGTTATGTTGGCAGCATTTACCTTGTATAGAACTCGTCCATTGTTAAAGCTCTCGAATTTATTGAACGACATCGACATACAAATTCAGTAATATTATCAGATTCATTATCAGTACTCACGAGTATAAAAGACAACCTTTCGATATTAACACCACGTTTGAAAATTATATTACTCCAAAAATCAAACTGACCTTAAAAAGACTAACCCAAGGAGGATCTAATATAAAATTCTTTTGGATAAAAGCACATATAGGACTTCGACATAATGAACAAGTGGACAGTTTAGCAAAAATAGCAGTTGAGAGGGGACAGTATATGAATAACAAGATTACCATTGATAATAATAATAATAAAAATATTGTTTATTTAAAAATTTGTTTACAGAAATAATGTAGTAATAGTAATATAAAATATAAACGATAAATAAACATTCATAATCACAGAAGCTGTTCTATAACAAAGTTATGATTTACAATAATAATTAATATAAGTAGGTATAACTATATATATAATAAATAAATATGGATAATTTGTCATGATTGGTAAATTGTCTGCATTGAGTAATATGTCATGATTGAGTAAATTTGTCGTTATTGGGTAAGTTGTCTTTATTGTGTAAGCTGTCTTATTTGGTAAGATGTTATCATCATGCAAGTAGAGTCACAAGTAAGTGCGTAGTGTTTCACTGATGAATGCAAAACAAAATTAAATTGAAAGAAAGATGGAAACATTTATGGTACGAATATTGCCTAAAGAAGCCTACAAGATATACACTTCTATTTCCATAAATTCCCCAACCACATTGCTACAGCAACTATCAACTTCCTCGAAGTAGCATAGTCACTATTAGTAGACTTAAATTCGGACACGCTTACTTTGTGGAATCTACTCATATTAAGGGTCCAAACAGTAAATTCAATTAAAAAATCTTCGAGAGAAGACTTGACCCAACTATACAAGAAGTTACTAAAAAAACGTTGCACAGCATCTCAAAACATCTGGTTTAACCAAGAATGCCTTAAGAAAGAAGTGATACGAAATTATGTAAACATAAAATTCCATGCGAAAACACCTCAAGCCCAAAAAGCCGTGAAATGTGCTCAACGAGTCTGGATTAAAGAGGAGTAAAAATGGTTTAAAATAAGAAACTCCTTAGACATATACTTAAAAATTGTACATTGTGATCTCACATTCAAACTTCATCCAGTTGAATTTTTCTGTTTAGATGACAAAATCAGAGAAAGTGTCAGCATTATGAAGCACAAGAAATATAAGAAACAAGAACGAAAAGTACAACAGCTGGAATACATAAAACATAACATTCAATACACTGAACACTAACTTCACAAATAGTGAGATAGAATTTTTAAATAAAAGCTTAAAATACAGCATACCACCAAAATTCACGAATAGTATTAAAGAAATTTTAGCTACAGAGTCAGAAATAGCTTTAAAATCTCAGTCAAATAGTTTTCTTTATGAAAAAATACAAATTGCTAATTTGATTAAAAATATGAAACCTTCAAAGGTTAAACGTCAAACAAAAAATGATATTTCAGCATTAAATTCAATTAAACAGAAAGTAGAAGATTATAACCTCACAATAACAAAATCTGACAAGGGAAATGCCTCTGTCATTTTTAAAATCCGAAGAATATAAATCTAAAGTTAATAATTTTATAGAATCTTCTGATGTAAAAATTCTAAGGGCTGACCCAACAAAAAAGTTTTCTAATAATGTTAGAAAGATTGTAAATAGTTCAAATAATGTTTCCAATGATTATTAGAAAAAATACATGATTAATAAAAATCCTCAGTCTCCACAATTATATGGAACTGTTAAATTACATAAAGTATCGAAACCAATTAGACCTGTAGTTTCTTACGTTAATACTCCTAATAATAAGTTAGTTAAAAAACTAAACAATATACTTAATAGCTATGGAGGTATTTCTAAATACTCAATTGAAAATTCAATAGAACTAATCAAAAAATTAAAAACATACAAGTTACAAGATAACTCTAAACTTATTTCATTTGATGTTACCTCTCTAAAATTCCTCCAAAAAAGTTGTTAAAAAATTACTAGAGGATAAAAATATCAATCCAGGAATAATATCAGATATACTTAATTTGTTTGATGTATGTATTAATCAGAATTATTTTACTTTTGATACTAGGGTATAGATTCAAAATGAAGGTTTACCAATAGGAAGTCCTATATCACCAATTTTAGCAAACATTTTTATGGACAGTTTAGAAAGAAAAATCTTTGAATGTAACATTTCAAAAAATATATTATTTTGGTAAAGGTATGTAGATTTCATATTAGCTTGTTTTGTAGGTGGTGAACGACAATTAGATATATTGTTCAATCATATTAATAATTTACATCCAAAAATTAAATTTACATTAGAAGTTGAAGAAAATAACTCAATCAATTTTCTCGATATTAAAATTCAAAGAGTCAATAATATACTTGATTTTTCAATTTAGAGAAAACCAACACATACTGATGTGACTATACCATATAGTTCCAATCATTCCATGTCACATAAATTAGCAGCATATAATTCAATGATACATAGAGTATTTTCAGTTCCGATGAACAAATATAATTTTGATAGAGAAATTAATATAATTAAACAAATAGCCACATCCATTACATATAATACATAAATTAATTAATAAAAAAGAGGAAAAAGTGGCATTACAATTAATATTTCCTGAAAAAACTAGGGAAATACAAAATTACAAAACAATCACATATGTTGGTAATATTTCTAATAATATTTCAAAGATAATATTATCTTCTTCAACAAATACAGCAATTTATTTTAAAACAGAAAACAATGTGAGTAAAAAATTGTTAAATGTAAAAACAAAAATACCCCCATTAAAAAAGTCTGGAATATATAAACTTAAATGTCCAGAATGTAATGCTGTCTATATTGGTCAAACAATTCGAAATTTTGACATTAGATACAATGAACACTCACGAGCATACAGATTAAAACAGCCAGATAAATCACATTACGCAAAACATCTTCTTGACACAAAACATTCATTAACACCTAACTCAGAACTAGAAGTACTGCATATTTGTGATAAGAAACAAGAACTAGATTTCCTTGAAGAACAAGAAATAATAATACCTAAGCGAAAATATTTGTAATATCATATCTTCTTTTTTCTATTCATATATATTAAGTCAATCACAAGATAGGTCACTTACTATTGGTCTAGCCAAAATATTAAACATTAAGTAGGCATCACATAAAATGTAACTTCTGTCATTCTGACGATGATATGTCAATATCGAAATAATTATGGGTCAAAATATTACTTTTTTCAAGAACCGTGCGCACGGGGCTCACCAATTTTGACGCCGATTTTTTTTATACTCTAAATATGAAAACATGACGTCTTGAATTTTTTCAGATTTTTTACACCAGATCTAGGGCCCCTAGAATTTTTCCAAAAGTCCAAAAATCGGGCGAAAAAATAGCGAAAAATGGATAGTTTCGAAGTGGCATATAAATCAATTTTGAAGCTACAACAACGTGCGGGGGCTCATTCTCTTCGTCTTTTCAAGTACTTTCCAACGGTATCATGTAAAATCAGTCTATGTAATTAGCCAGCTCCAGAACGGCTAGTCACGTATACTGTGTTTTTTTCGATTTTCACTCATATTTTAAGCTCTGTAGATTTATCAATTTTGAATATTTTTTAACTTGTGAGGGCTCATTTTCTTTGTCTTGAAAAGACAAAAAAAATGAGTCGTCATACGCTTGAAAATATTCAAAATTGACAAAGGCTAATGGCTAATCAAAGGTGGGCGAAAAAGTGAAAAATGGCGTTTTCAGCGAAATTCAAACCCGTGGGAAATTTTTCTAACAACTCCAATTGAGCTGAAAATTTCAGAGAATGTTCCTTAAGTGTTCCCGAACAATACCTAATAGGTTTGGTCATGCATATAGAGCGTTTAATCCTACTAGGAGCCCACTGAAACATCCTATTTTTCATCTTTTCGCCATTTTACACAACAGGCATACGAATCATCTAGTGAATTTTTTTGTGGCTTCGAACGCTGCAAAATAATCACAATCGAAGTCCGAAGCTATCAACTGAGCTTTCAGAAGTACGTCCAGCCGTCTACCAAGTGTTTTGACAATTGTTGCTTATCTGGAAAACCCGGATTTAACAGTTTAAATTGTATTTTTTTGTGAGGCAGAAGTTTCGAAAAATTTGGATTTCTTGAGATATATATTTACATTATATTCTTATACGTCTGTATATATTTATGTACATAAAATGATGTTTAATCAACTTTGTAGGTGGTTTACGCTTATTTTTGTTGAAAAAAACAAAAAAAATTTAAGGATTGTATCTTTATAGTTACCGTCAAAAGTTTAACTCCAATGGTCAGTAAAACCCATAATTGGTAATAAATAATTACTGGTAATGTGATGAAATAAATTAGATCCTGCACGCTAAGAAAAAAAAACAGAAATCCACGATGGAAAATGAATTACATGCAATGAAAGTTTTTGTTGTAATTAAATGCAAGTTTGATCTGTTTGAATTGCGGTAATTTTATTTCTCTTAGTTCTAACACAAATAGTAATTAAAATTAATTTTTTAAATTGATACCGAGTGGCCATTTTAAATGCCCTTAGGGGCCATAAATTACGTCACACGAATTTTAGGACTTTTTAACCCCTCCCCCCGTCCTTCTCACAGATTGTCACATTTTTAAAACCCCTTTCCCCTTGATGTGACGTCATTCATTTTTCAATTTTAGGCATGTATTTAAAAATAATCAAAAGAAAAAAGTTTTTTATATTTTTTTCCTATTTTTATTAAATAATATTTAATAAAATCAAAATATTTTAGATGACGGAGAAAACAAACGACTAGTTTGGAAACAATAAACGTCTAATTATGTTAATTAAAGATACAAAACTCAAATGTATAATTACTTGTGTTCACTTGAATTAGCTGTTCGGTAAGACTTTTTGACGACTCATATTGCAGGGTAAAATATAAGTAACCAAATGAAATTGTACTATATTGTAGATGCTTTTATGTTAGTGAGAATGATATTGCAGCAAGGAATAGAAAACTAACAAAAATATTCAACTCTGCAAAAACTGTGACTGGAACTAGGAAAATCTATTGCATTGAACCTATAGACAAAATACGTTAAAAGTGAAATTCTTTTGACTCAGATATTGAAATTTGTAAGATCACTTCGTAGTTATAAAAAGAGAGTATTGAATATTGCTAAATAAATAATAATGTTAATAAAAATCATTGTTATTCTTATCATCGTTATTTTAAATGCAATTCATTTCGTTCATGACTTAAATAAATATGTAGCGTAAACCACCTACAAAGTTGATTAAACAGCATTTTATGTACATAAATATATACAGACGTATAAGAATATAATGTAAATATATATCTCAAGAAATCCAAATTTTTCGAAACTTCTGCCTCACAAAAAAATACAATTTAAACTGTTAAATCCGGGTTTTCCGGATAAGCAACAATTGTCAAAACACTTGGTAGACGGCTGGACGTACTTCTGAAAGCTCAGTTGATAGCTTCGGACTTCGATTATGATTATTTTGCAGCGTTCGAAGCCACAAAAAAATTCACTAGATGATTCGTATGCCTGTTGTGTAAAATGGCGAAAAGTCGAAAAATAGGATGTTTCAGTGGGCTCCTAGTAGGATTAAACGCTCTATATGCATGACCAAACCTATTAGGTATTGTTCGGGAACACTTAAGGAACATTCTCTGAAATTTTCAGCTCAATTGGAGTTGTTAGAAAAATTTCCCACGGGTTTGAATTTCGCTGAAAACGCCATTTTTCACTTTTTCGCCCACCATTGATTAGCCATATTTTTGTCAATTTTGAATATTTTCAAGCGTATAACGACTCATTTTTTTTGTCTTTTCAAGACAAAGAAAATGAGCCCTCACACGTTAAAAAATATTCAAAATTGATAAATCTATAGAGCTTGAAATATGAGTGAAAATCGAAAAAAACATAGTATACGTGACCAGCCGTTCTGGAGCTGGCTAATTACATAGCCTGATTTTACATGATACCGTTGGAAAGTACTTGAAAAGACGAAGAGAATGAGCCCCCGCACGTTGTTGTAGCTTCAAAATTGACGTTTATATGCCACTTCGAAAATATCCATTTTTCGATATTTTTTCGCTCTATTGTTGGACTTATTCTAGGGACCCTAGATCTGGTGTAAAAAATTTGAAAAAATTC
This sequence comes from Lochmaea crataegi, assembly GCA_947563755.1. Classification (NCBI taxonomy): domain Eukaryota; kingdom Metazoa; phylum Arthropoda; class Insecta; order Coleoptera; family Chrysomelidae; genus Lochmaea; species Lochmaea crataegi. Next base: position 26,958,702 of record OX387425.1, read on the forward strand.
AAGGCGTCATGTTTTCATATTTAGAGTATAAAAAAATCGACGTCAAAATTGGTGACCCCCGTGCGCACGGTTCTTTAAAAAAGTAATATTTTGACCCTTATCAATATCTTAGTTTTCATAATTTTTTCATTAAATAGTGGAACACTTAGTTTCATTTAAAAAAGTAAAATAAATAAAGTTGATTCTAGCCTGTGTGACAGTTGCAATCGTATATTGTGATTTGAATCACATTTTCTTGGCGAGTAAAAAATATACACAGCATAAAGAAGAAATGTATTATGGGGCTCTAATAAAAATCAATATTCTCCCTCCTTTCAAATTAATGCACCTGCTAGTAAACAAGCTGCCTGTATACAACAAACTTGTTACTAGTGATTCCTCTGATCCTCTGTTACCTGACCCTACGTTAATATTTCCTAACTTACCGTGGTATACCTTTTCTGTGAGTTAGCCACCCTGAAAGACCTCTGGGTTTGAAATGTACAACCTCGTCCTATCCACCCTCATCCTAATACTAGAGTAACTGGCTAAATGGACGTAGTCCCTCGGCCGTAAAAAAAATCTAGTAATAAATTAATAAAATAAAACAATAACCATTTCACCATACTCCATAACATTAATCATACTGCTTATATCATCTGAGAAATCTACAAGACTTAATAAAAAATAAGCTTATGATTTCGACGTAAAATTGGTCGCTCCACAACTTTTATTCGGAACTTTTTTCAATACAACTTACCGTTACGGAAATAATTATTGTGAAAAACATAGAGCTGGGACGGTTTTCAGCGATTTCTACGATTTCTCTGGAAATTGGAAACCTGCGAGTACGTGCATTCAATTCATCTTCCCAAAATTGACTTTATACGTCCATTCGCAGGAGAGCAGCAAAAAAAGGTCAAATATCAGGTATTTTTACTGGACTATACAGGGTGTCAATTTTAAAAGTTACAATGGGCTGTACCTCGTGAACGAAAAGAGATTTAAAAAAAAATTCATTACCGTTTCTAGGGTAGAGAGGGGGAACTAAAATGACATGAGAGAGAACGCACCCCCATCAACCCCTTATGCCCCACCTACAAAAATTTAAATGGCAACCCCCTACTTGTGATATCTACGTCGTTAGAAAGCTCGTAGAAAATGCTTTCCAACAGTCTAAGTCATAATTATACAGGGTGTAACAATAAAGCAGAAAAATGTATTTGACAACAAAAATAACAATTGATTGTGGAACGATACTTCGCTTTGAAACTGCAAGTACGGTCCCTATTTAAGTGCTAAATGTTCTATTGATTGTATTAAAAAAAACTTGTTTGCTTTGCAGTTTTTAAACAACACATTTTGTTATTCTGTTTTGCATTTCCTTTCTGTACTCAAATTATTGGTTTATTTGATACTTACCTTGATGTCATTGTAATTTGTGATAGATTAATTATTTGTACGTTTGGTCCGAAAATATTTTGGTACGTTTTGTACGTTAATTTATCTACAATAATCACGATGGTTTACAGTATACCTGAACGTGTGGAGATAATTTTAATATTTGGCTCCCAGAACGAAAGTTATTTGCAGACAGCTAACGTGTTTAATGAAAGACGTCCTGAAAAACATGTAAGTCACATGTATATCCGTGATTTAGTCGCAAAATTTAGTGAGACGGGTTCAGTGGCAAATAGAAGAAGGAATGCCGCAAGAGTACTCGATAATACAACTCAAATTGAAGTCCTTGGACAATTTGGAATAGATCCTACTTTATCAACTCGTCACGTCTCTGCAATAACAGGAATTTCACATGAGTCGGTACGGAAAGTTTTGAAGCTGCATACATTTCACCCCTATAAAATGCAATGCCTTCAAGAATTGTCCGATGACGATCCAGACCGAAGAATTCAGTTTTGCGAAATTATGACTGAAAGAAATAAGAATGATCCTAGACTTTTAAAAAATATTTGTTTTAGTGATGTGTGCACATTTTATCTAAATGGTAATGTAAATAAACAAAACTATCGTTATTGGAATGATGAACATCCACATCTGTTTAGAGAAAACCTGAGAAACTAAATGTTTGGGCAAGGGTATTAGGAGATTCTGTGATTGGTCCCTTGTTTATACAGGGAAATTTAAACGGTGAAATGTTCCTCAATATGCTGGAGAACACTATTGAGCCCTTAATTGTTCATGAATTGGAGAACCAAGGCCATGGCAATCCAGCTCTAGATGAAAATTTGTTGTACTTCGACGGAGTACCTTCCCATTACGCAGTAGCAGTTAGGGACTGGTTAGACAATAATTATCAAAATAGATGGATTGGAAGGAGAGGTCCCATTGAGTGGCCACCTAGGTCACCAGACTTACCGCCATCTGTTTTTTGTCTGTGGGGTCACCTTAAGTCGGTTGTTTATAAAACTAAACCAACCTCAATCGACGATTTACGACGAAGAATTAGTCAAGCATGTCGTGATAATACTAAAGCAACATTTGCCAACGTTCGTATGGAGTTTGGAAATAGGCTGTACTATTGTTTACAAAACAATGGAAACCATTTTGAACATTTACTAAATTAATTAACATTTTTGTAGTTCGGCATTTAACACTTTTTCATTTTGTTGTCAAATAAATGTTTCTGCTTTATTGTTACACTCTGTATAATTGTGACTTAGACCGTTGGAAAGCATATTCTACGGGCTTTCTAACGACGTATCACAAGTAGGGGGTTGCCATTTAAATTTTTGTAGTTGGGGTAGGTGGGGCATAGGGGGTTGATGGGGATGCGTTCTCTCATGTCATTTTAGTTCCCCCTCTCTACCCTAGAAACAGTTTTGGAATATCTTTTCGTTCACGAGGTACAGCCCATTGTAAGATCCAATAAAAAACAAAAGTCTCAAATGCACCAGTTTCGAATATATGGTTAGGTACATTTTGTTCCATTCTCAGAATTATATTGAAAAAAAATTATGTTGCATTGCAAATAAACTATTACTTTTGTTCTTCAGCTTTTTCAACATTTGTTCAAAAAGGAGTGGGTAGGAAGGTAGTTTATAATGTGAGTGGTTTGTTTCATTTTCATATATTTACAAGCAGAATATATTTGATACTATGTTCAAATGCATTTCATAATGTTATTAAAAAAAATTTACTTGATTTTGGTTATTGTTCTTGTTTTTCAGAATTTATCCGACAAGTAGTCACTTTTTCATCAAAATAAGTCACTTTTCTCATTTACTCAAAGCCAAAGGCTGAGATTAAGTGACAACCCCGCAATAAGTATATGTATTAGACTGATTCAAAATTATTTTTCTTAATTATATCGAAAATATTGTTGGAAATGACAAAAAAAAATACTGTGAAAGTTTGAGCTCTTAATACTAATATTAAGAGGTGCCGCATCGCAAATTTCGATTTTCCATTTAAATAACATGGGAACAATATTCTCTTGCACTTTGGAATTTTTTAATTCACGTTGGTGAGATTCTTCGGAATTGATTCTTGTAGAGAATTGAACGCTCTACAAAAAAGGTCTCTTACAATTTTTTGATGTATTTATTCCTTCAAAAGTTATTCGAGGTCAAAGTTGAACTAAGGACAAATTTTGACATTTTTCCAATTTTTTGACGCAACCATCAACTTTATGAGAAAATTTTATGGGACATTTTTTGGAGAGCATTCTATTTTCTATAACTTATCTCTATAAAAGTTTTTGATATTTTTTACAGGTCATAAGTTATTTTCATTAAACTGAAAATATTTTAACCTAAAAATTATAACTTGAACTTTTGAAGAAATGAATATATCAAAAAATTGTAAGAGACCTTTTTTGTAGAGCTTTCAATTTTCTACAAGAATATATCTTGGTCATTCCGAAGTATTGTCACCAACGTGAGTTATAAAATTCCAAAGTGCAAGAGAATATTGTTCCCATGTTATTTAAATGGAAAATCGAAATTTGCGATGCGGCACCTCTAAATATTAATATTAATAGCTCAAACTTAGAGCTGTATTACACAGCAAAGAATTATGCCGAAAATTACTCTGAAATTTACCACGAAAATTTTCGTCAATAAAATATGCTGTATGACACGACCAAAAATTCTTGCGAAAATTTTCGGAGTAAAAATATAAAACATGTTCTATATTCTCTAGACAAAATTTTATAAAGTGCGCGAGAATCGGCGCTGAACCACATAATCGGATGGCTTGACATTACACTCTTTAATTTGCTTTTAGATAATTTATAAACGAACAAACAACAAATTTCTGCAACATCTAACATTACAAGTTTTTTCTTGTTCACTATTTTTGAGAAGAAAATGAATCTTATTATTGAAAATAAATAAAATTAGGTTAATGAAAAGTATGTTTGTTTACTGTTTGCATACATCAGCTGTAACAAAATAACCCGACTCCGCATGCGTATCGTATGAATTACTCCGAAAATTTTTGGAAGATTTATTGCCTGTGTAATACAGATTTTAAGAAAATGTTATAAAATTTTAGGAGAAATTTCTGACAAAATTTTCGTGGTAAATTTCAGAGTAATTTTCGGCATAATTCTTTGCTGTGTAATACGGCTCTTATACAGTATTTTTTTTTGACATTTCCAACAATATTTTCGATATAATTAAGAGAGAAAAAATTCATCATTTTTTTTAATCAGTCTAACATGTATGCAATTGTATGTTCAAAAGATTAAGGATTCTCGTGATTTTATGAAAAATTAAAGTATTTATATACTATCCACTATATACAAAAATGTATAATACATAACTGGAAAGTCAATCAGTTGATAAAAGTGACGCCTTTAGAATTATGTAGGGTGGATATCGATAGTTTTCATTGAAATACTCTGTATAGCTTTTCAATATTGCATAAGGTGACAGATACATAAACAAATTGAAGAATTCCATAAAAAAGTAAATATATGGAATATCTGAATTGAAAGTTTTCAGGTATTTTTTTTTCAAAATAAAATCCTGGAGGCGCCGGGCATCGATCCCGGTACCTCTCGCATGCTAAGCGAGCGCTCTACCATCTGAGCTACGCCCCCTGATAATTCTTAACATATTCGTATAAAATC